>OZ020604.1:123913636-126520958 GCA_963971545.1 Philophylla caesio | reverse complement strand
TAGATCTGTCACGTTTACGTAGATGATGTCATAATATTTTCAAAAACAAAAGAACAACACGTTCGAGATATTCAATGGGTTTTGAGTGCTCTATGTAGTGCAAACATGAGGGTTTCTATCGAAAAATCAAAATTCTTCAGGACGGAGGTTGAATATTTAGGGTTCTTGGTTTCGAGAGGTGGTAATAAAACATGCCCAGGAAAACTAGAGGCAATAAGAAGTTTTAACCAACCAAGAAATCTTTATGCGCTTAGATCATTTCTTGGATTATCCAGCTATTATAGGTGTTTTATAAAAGATTTTGCCACAATTGCTAGGCCTTTGACAGATTTGCTTAAAGGGGAAAATGGTAAAATAAAAGCATCTCAGTCAAAAAAAGTAGAAATTGAGCTAGATTCGAAACAAATTTATGCTTTCAATAAACTGAAAGAAATTTTGATGTCAGAGGAAGTAGTTTTAAAATATCCAAATTTTAATCAAGAATTTGACTTAACAACAGATGCTTCGGCATATGATCTGGGCGCAGTGCTCTCTCAAGGAGGGAAACCAATAACGATGATATCTAGAACCCTTAAAGACAGGGAGTTGCACTTTGCCGCCAACGAAAAAGAGTTGCTCGCTATTGTGTGGGCTCTAAAGACCCTTAGAAATTATTTGTATGGGGTGAAGAATCTTAATATATTTACTGATCATCAACCACTAACCTTTTCCGTTTCGGACAGAAACACAAATGCAAAGATCAAACGATGGAAAGCCTTCATTGACGAGCATAATGCAAAATTGCATTATAAACCAGGAAAAGAAAATTTCGTGGCAGATGCCTTGTCCCGACAGCCAATTAATGTTTTAGAAGAAGACGCAACTTCAGATTGTGCCACTATACACAGCGAAGAGTCTTTAACTTACACCATGGACACCACTGACAAACCTGTAAATTGTTACAGGAATCAAATTATAATTGAAGAAGCCGAAACCCCTTCAAAGCGCATCTTAATAATGTTTGGAAAGAAAACCAGACATATTGTTAACTTCGCGAATAGGAGTGGTCTCTTAGAATTGCTTCTGGATACGGTAAATACAGAGGTAGTGAACGCGATTCATTGCGAACTTCCAGTTCTTGCTCATATTCAACATAAACTGATAGAGGCCTTTCCGGCAACAAAATTTCTATATGCAAAGAAATTCGTTATTGATGTAGTAGACCCTAATGAGCAAAGAGAAATTGTTGTAACTGAACACAATAGAGCGCACAGAGCTTCACAAGAAAACGTCAAACAAATATTGAATGACTATTTTTTTCCAAAAATGGTCAAATTGGCAAGGGAGGTCGCTCTAAACTGTAAAATATGTTCACTTGCCAAATATAATCGACATCCGGTGAAACATCCTATTGCCAACACTCCCATTCCTACCCATCCGGGTGAGATGCTTCACATTGATATTTACTCTACAGACTCGAAACATTATTTAACCTGTATTGATAAATTTTCAAAATTTGCTATTGTTCAACCAATGGAGTCAAGAACAATTATAGATGTTAAACCAAAACTACTGCAAATTTTGAATCTTTTCACAGGAATAAAAATAATTTACTGCGACAACGAGCGCTCTTTTAATTCGACTACAATAAAATCAATGCTATCTAATTATTTCGATATAGAAATTGTAAACTCCCCTTCACTTCATAGCACATCAAATGGTCAAGTGGAAAAATTTCATAGTACTTTGGGAGAGATATCCCGCTGTTTGAAAATTGAAAAACAAATAGAAGATACAACAGATCTAATCCTACTATCTACCATAGAATATAACAAGACTATTCATTCATTTACAAATAAAACTCCAATAAGTATTTTTCATTCGGAGAGAACAGAAGAATATAGAGATATAGCAGATAAACTAAAGGTCGCTCAAGAAAATATGCTTGGATATCATAACAAAAAGAGGTATCAAAAAGTGTATAATGTAGGCGACAAGGTTTTTGTTAAATCAAACAGAAGGTTGGGTAATAAACTCATTCCTCTATACTCAGAGCAAACTGTAGAAAAAGATTTAGGAACAACTGTTATCATAAAAGGGAGGGTGGTCCATAAGGACAATCTCCGAAGTAATAATCAAGAATTGTAATTGGTCTGTTTGTTTTTAGGTCAACGTTCGTTCTAGTCTTCTTTGCCACACTCGCAACCGCAGAAGTAAACGACTATTCGCATTCGAATTACATTCCAATTTCCGATGGTGAAGTTGTACCATGGGAAACCTATGGTCACCTCAATCACGTAGTAAATCTAACAGAATATTCAGTATTGGTGGAGGAGTCAAATAAACTTCTACACATCTTTCCATCCTCCGCTATGATTAAATTACTAGAGGCCGATTTTAATCACATTCAACAATTGCTAAAAACAATAAACATTCGACCCAGAAGGGCTCGCAGCTTAAATTTCCTAGGAACGACACTCAAAATAATAGCTGGAACCCCGGATTTCGATGACTTTCAAAAAACAACCATAAAAATAGAGGAATTAATAGATGCAAATAAGCACCAGGTACAAATCAACTCACAGTTTCAGGAACAGATTAATAATATAACAGAAATAGTGAATAAAATAGTTAAGGAGGTAAAGAAGGAAAAAATCGATACTGGTTACCTGTTTGAAATGCTGCTTGCCCGCAATAGAGCGATAGTTATTCAGTTAGATAATATTATATTTTCAATCACTCTGGCAAAAATTGGTATTTTAAATCCCTTGTTACTTGATAACCATGAAATAAACTTGCTTACGGAAAATGAGCACCTCACAAATATGTCAATAACGGATGTAATATTGGTCTCAAAGTTTCAAGTGTTACAAAGTAATGATATTATAATATTCCTTATTAAATATCCAAAACCTAGAATAGTATGTAAGAAACTCTTAATTTTCCCGGTGGCCCACAATTATACGATGCTGGACTTGGAGGAAGATTCAGTAGCCGTTTGCGAAAAAAAATCATTTTCTATAGCTGACTGTGCTGGAGCAATAAAACCATTTTGTAAAATATCACAAAAAAGAAGCTGCGCGCAACAACTAATGTCCGATTTAAAAGCCCAATGCGGAACAACCTTCAGCCACATGCCGCCCATTAAGGAAATCAGTGATGGCCTTGTAATTGTGAATGATGCACCTGTGACAATAAGAAACGTAAACCGTACCACTAATTTAATTAAGGGTACTTATGTGATCACATTCGAGAAGCAAATTATAATTAACGAAACGAAATATTTTAACGAAAAGACTACGCCCATGAGAACAGCTGAAATTCCGCTGAACGCAGAAATAGATTTTAGAGAATACAAAGAAATAATCAGCTTGCCATACTTAAAGTATCATAGCATACAAAATAGGCAACTCATTAACGGGCTGTATTCAGATTTAGAAAAGCGATCAACAATTGGTATTTGTAGCGTCACTATCATTGTCGTAGGCGTCGCGCTTATTTTTTTATTTTTTTGGAAATTCAAACAAAGGCAAAAAAGACAGTCCGCAGATTTATTAAAAATAACAATAGACAAAGCATTGGAAAGGACCGAGGACGGCCCCAACTTGGCAGGGGAGGAGTTATCACCAGCTACTCCATAATATCATTATGTTGAGTTTGTCGCCAGCCACTGCACAACACCGTTTATGCTGAGCTTGCAAAATGAACACCTGCAACAACAGCGCATCTAATATCATAGATCGTGGGAGTATGTATGTGCTGACGAGGGGACTGTATGAACAGCGGAGCCAGCAACACAGCCAGCAGCACAGCCAGCAGCACAGCCAGCAGCGAAGCCATCAGCCACCAAAGCAGATTAGGTTAGCTATAAGTTGACTTCTACTTGTAAGTTTAGTTTAAGACCAGAACTCAATAAATCATATTCAAATAATTTATATGCATGATCATCCTTTGGCAAGCACGACATCTTCAAACGGTGTATATGCACTATTACCAAATGGGGAGTGGCATCCATTTCAGCTTCGAGTTTCTTAGATGACTCATCGTAGGCTTTTAAAACTTCCAGTACAAATTTAATCCAATTTAAGTTAATATTGTCCATTCTGTTGAGATAATTTTTCTCTTACAATATTTTTTATATTTCCCTCCAATTTTTCTCTACTGACGAAAATATGTTATAAATGGTATTCCAACGTGTGCACGAAAAACTTTTTAAAGATGTTCTTAAGGACGAATTTATGCCAGACTTTTTGAAAAAATGTACTAGTTTAGAAGAAGACTTGGAAAGTTCCTTGACCTCAGATATTTCTTTCATTGATTTCCCTAAAATGTTATGTAGTAAATGGTTTATGCAGTTCACTTGGTGAAAGGAGCGAAATACTGCTTCCATGTTGGAACCTCTGTCAGTGACAATAACAGCGTGGTCGCCGAGTGCACAACCAAATTGAGCAAATAATTTTTGAATATTTACTGTAATATTTCCACCTTAAAAATTCGGATCACGTTTAGTACGAACCAATACGAATATTATTACCAGTGCATCTTTCGCCTTCCATTGACTTAATTCCCAAAAGACGAGTTGTCAAATGCCCATTTCTCACATAATGAATTGTCAGGGACAAGTATGATTTTCGCTAATAATCATCTGTCCATATGTCCGAAGTGAGCCCGAATCCTGTTTTTTTTATTGACTGGATCTCCTCGTGAATTTTTTCAAAATACACGTTATATATCTTATTAATATTGCGAACAATTGTTGTTGGATGAGGAAGTGACTTGCTTGCGTCCACAAGTTGCCCATATTTTGCCCCAGTTGCTATAAGAAACCCGGAAAATTTTTGGAGTCCGAAGTCTTCCACAATTTTAAACGGTCGGCAACTTTACACTATCCACAAAGTCAGTATCAATATTCCGGCCTTTTGTGTATCCGTGTCGACGTCTATTTTTTGGGCCACACTACTATCGTTACATCTCAATAACAAATAGCACGTATGCTTCTTCAAATTTGAATTGCTCTTTCTAGAAAATGTGTATACACTGATGCATTTTGTACAGGCAACGACATTCCCAATTTCCTCTCCATTATTTTTCTCTACCTTTTCAAAAACTTTCCAGACTTTACTCGTCCCAACTTTATCTTAGATTTTTAACTCGTGCTGAATAATCTTGCCTTCTATGTCCGAATTACTCAGTCCAGATGTTGTTGTGGTCAGGTCGTTGGAGCCCCAGCAGGTCATTAACATATTCTATATTGAAAAACACACCTCAAAAATTACTATGCTATTATTTTTACTTACTTCTTCTGAATTCATTGCAATGTTTACTCTCGATCGAATTGTGATACTATGCAGATTTTCAAGAACTTCATAGATATAGATATTTTTGTTGAATAGGTGGAGAATGTAGAACTCAATAATATTTTCGAATTATATACGTAGTAACTTGCTACCCCATTGGAGAACTCATAACTTAATAATACTTCAAATAATAGTAAACTCGTTACTTAAAAAAAATGCATGCACACAGTACGTACCGATATAGTATATGTATACGGCATATCACATTGTTCTATGTAAGTGAAGTACTGATTTTTCTAAAATGTGTATTAATTTTAATTAGAAATGCATATCATTAGTAAGAATAGTCAATTATCTTATTGTTCATGTTATTTTCTTTTAAAAATATTAATATTTTGTATGAAAATTTTTAACTTGTTATTTTTGATTTATAACACTTTTAATTTTTATTAGCAAAATACCGGATAGGTATGGACTTCTGCAGGTTGAAGGATGACGTTCCTTAGGGCACAAACGTCCATCCTATATATGTATGAAGACTTTCGTATGAATAAATATAAGTTATATATGTAAAAAAATTAGAGTTAAGTAAAAAGTAAAAAGAATTGTTTTGTATATGTATAATATTTCTTGAAACTGAAAAGGTAAATATTTTAAGTAGTCTAATTAAGATTATTTTCAACTGTTATTAGTTAATTTTTATGCTATATTCTTTGGTATTTTAAGTTGAAAATTTGTACTTTATATTAAGAAATTATTAATAACACAAGTCTGCAAAAAAAAATAATTGAGTGCTGTTTTGGTAATTCTTATGTTTTTGGGTGTGCTGAATCCGAATGTAACTTTAATTTTGTCATAGAACGTCACGTTTTCTGACAATGTAAGTGTCTATGTTAAACAAGTTATCATCTAAAAATAAAATATAAAAGATTAAACAAATTTTTTAAATATATAATTGCTTAACAAAACTAATTTATTTAATAAAAATACATTAATTAGTAAGCACGAAACACATTGCTTTTTCTAAGTGAGACTCTTTTCATCGTTCACTCACGTCTCCTAAATTTTCTGGAAAGTAGTCGAGGTGGGAATGAAGAAAATGTACTTTTAAACTCATCAAGCAACCTAAAGCTTGAAATGCTTTTAACATTCGTTTGACGATTTGTTTGTAGTTAGGATCTTTGTTATTGCCTAAAAATTTCTTTATGACTTCTTTAAAGGCAATCCAGCCTTCTCTTTGAGGATCCGCCATGGTTGTGATGAATAGTGGATCAGCCATAAGCCGTCTAATATCTGGTCCAACGAAAACACCTTCCTTCAAATTTGCCTCCGAGAGGCCTGGAAACTTTGATATTAAGTATTTTAAGCAATTTCTATCTCTTGAAAGTGACTTTATAAATTGCTTCATCAATCCCAGCATTATGTGAAGCGGTGGTAGAAGAACTTTATGAATAGGCACCAACGTTTCATGCAGGACATTATTTTCGCCAACTTTAAGCTCCCTCGGAGGCCAACACATTTTGGTCCAGTTGTTTGTTAAGTCTCTACTATCCGATAGACACCAAAAGTAAGGGAATTTGGTAAACCCAGATTGTTGTCCGAGCGCCATGCCCAAGATAAAACACCCTTTTTTATATTTAAATTTTGCGTTTTGTAAAATAACCTTACGTTCTGGAATTTTTTGAGTATTTTTTTAGTTCCATAATATCTAAATACATAGAAATCAGTTGGAAATATCTAGACATCATTTTTGTTGCAGACCTGTGTAATTTTTCAGAAACATTGCATTAAAATACTTTTAAAGAAATAAAAATCAATAAAAAACTCCTTGCAGTCAGGTATCTATAGTAACAACTCTAATAACATAGTTCTAAGCATAAGCAAAAAAACGCTGACATTACTAAGGGCTGTGACCTACACACATATAAACAGGCATCTCTAGCTGCGCCTTACCTACCTCTAGTCAAGATCTATACAAAGAAGGTCACGCAATGCGCGATTAAAAAATGGCCTCTCTCTGCGCATGCGCAATATTTGCTTTCGCTTGAAATGTTTTTTTGCTTTTTTTTGTTTTTTTGGTTGAAGCCCGTAAAGAGGTAACTCTCATGAGAACTGCTTTGCCGCCATAGCAGCATGCACCACTTGCAGCCTATAGGATAAACCTACGATACTAAACCCTCTCCTCCACGACCACTCCCCCGCGGAACTGCCAAAGGAAGGTGTTACCTCACGGGGCTGGTTAGCCTGTTTGCTCCTTACGTGTTACTTTGGCTACGTCTTGCCATCTCTGCGCGCCTAAGGTCTGTCTGAATACGCGTTACGCGAGCGCATGTCCCGAGATAAACTGTGTTATGTGAAAATTTGTATCACCATGGTTTCTTTCCAGCCATTTGCCGATGTTTGGTATCAGCTCATAGTCCATCTGCCCTTTGGGGAATTATTCCAGCGAGCTTGCCAGGTTTCAATTGAAAGACGTCTTTCTTCTGCTTTTACCTCTTTTCTGTTTACTCTTCCGTTACTCTTGAAAAGCCTTTCGTAGATGCGTTTCATTTCCTGAGCGATAATGTCTACTGGAATTAAGCCAGCTATAACGTAAGATGTTTCGTCTGAGATTGTGCAGAATCCTCAGACTGCTTGTAGGGCGCTGAACTGATAGACAGCTGTTATCTTTTTCGCGTAACTTTTCACAAGCATCTCGTCGGTCCAGATTGGTGCCGCATACAGCAAAATTGAGCTTATAACCCTGCTGTATGAGATTCGTTTACTTTGCCTTGGTCCACCTTTATTTGGCATAATGCGCGATAAGCTTGTCTGCACTCTCGATGCTTTCTCGGAAACAAATTCCAAATGGGACTTGAAGTTTAGTCTTGCGTCGATCATCACGCCCAAGTATTTTATAGCGGACTTCGACGTAATTATCTCTGTCCCCACGCGAATATTCAGAAACTCCACTGCTTTTATGCTGCTTATTATGAGTGCCTGGGTCTTGTGGTCGGCTAGCGTAAGGTGCATTGATTGAAGCCAAATTTTGATCCTTAGTACAGCTTCTCCAGCTGCTGTTTCAATTTGATGCAAACGTTTTGCCACAGGCACTACTGGAATGTGGTCCAAGAACTGATCCTTGTGGAACCCGTGCTGTAACCTCATACATTTCTGGCCCGTTACCGCTTCTGTACAGTAGTTTGCGATTCGAAAAATAGCTTCTTATAATTCGCTTGAAATGTGTGTGTGTGTGTGTGTGTGTGTGTGTGTCCATATAATAATATAATTTTGGCGCGTACACTATATAGCTCAGTGTTTGGCCGAGCTTCTCCTACCATTTGTGGTGTGCGTCTTTATATTATACCACAAATAGAGGGACCTACAGTTTTGTGCCGACTCCGAACGGCAGATGTATTTAATGAGAAGCTTTTTCATGGCAGAAATACCCTCGGAGGTTTGTCATTGCCTGCCGAGGGGTGACCGCTATTAGAAAAAACTTTTTCTATGATTAAGATTTTGCTTGCCCTGACCGAGATTCGAACCTCGAACTCACCGGCATATCGAGTTATAGCACGCACCGCTACCAACTCGACCACAGCGGCCAGCGGTGTGTGTCCATAGTGTGTGTTATTCAAAAGGCTTAGGTCAATGAGGAAAATGCATTTGTTTATGTACTTAGATATGTTTTTTTTTCGAGGAGTAAGCATCGAAAGCCTGTACCCTATCAGTGTGGGACTTTTACCAGCACTAAACCTCCTACTGTCACGTACCGAACCCCCCGGTATCACCGTCAGGTATTCCGCCGGGAGGTGGTTTGAGCACTAAGCTCGATCGTACGTTTTAAGTTTATTGTAATCTGTCTTGGCCCGCAGCCTCTTCCCCTTTAATCTATTCAATATAAATAAGGCATCGATGTACTTACATATGCATGCGACGAGTGATTCCATATAGGTAAACATATTAGTTAAAAGTTACCAACGGGAAGATGACCAGATTTGCGTCGTATCTCTTGACGGTTTGAACGCCCAGATTCTTCAATCCTTTGCTTCGTCTATGACTGAAAAATACTTTTATATTATTGTATGATAGTATATTATATCTTTCCCTCGTTGGGAGCTTGGCGGTTGGAACGCGCTGGGTTCCAATCCGCGTCGAAGCCTAAGTGTGCGTGTTTCGGCAGAAAGGCCTTGAGCAGTCGGAAAGTCCGAGATTCCGATCTGCTCGTTTATTGGGTCCAGCGGACGTTGAGGATGCCCTACTTGGCGGTTGGAACGGCCTGGGTTCCAATCCGCTGTGATTCATTAATTCCTGAGCTGCATTTAAGTATGAAAAACACTTTTATATTATTAAATTATTTATTTTTATTATTATTACTTTTATTTTTTTTTTCGTTGCGCAGTTTGACGGTTGGAACGCCCTAGGTTCCAATCCGCATCCACGCCCGAGTGTATTTCTACAGAAGGCCTTAAGCAGTCGGAGAGTCCGTTATTCCAATCTGCTCGTACATTGGGCCGAACGGACGATTTGAACACGCCACTTGGCGGTTGCAACGGCCTTAGTTCCAATCTGCTGTGATGCATTAGGGAACACAAAACCTCTTACCACGTCTTATATGGTAGTGTAACTTCTACCCCTTTTTCTTTCCGCACTCCATAAAACCTTCATCGTTGATGAAGTAAAGCCGTTGGCTAGATTGCATTCGTCTTTGCCCATCAGCATTTAATTTACTATCGTTGTGGTGAAAGGTTTTCTCGAACTGCTGATTGCAGTATGCTTCTTTCGTCGATAAAGCACGGGCACATTAGGAAAACATGTTCCGCGCTATGTACTACTCCGATAAATAGAGAAGCCCGTTGTGAAACCACTGGCGTAAGCCATGCATCCGTTCCCATTTCTTAAAAATTAGACCATACAGTACGTCTAAAGTAGAGAAGAAAATTTTGGATGCTGCCGTGTTCAAGTCGGCTAAGCTGTACAAGAAGTAATGTTTGAGATCTGTTTCTATGGTCTTCATACCCAAGGCTGGAAAAGCATCACATGCGAATCCAAAGGATCTTAGACCTATAAGTCTCTCGTCCTTTGTTCTTTAAACTTTAGAAAGGCTTATGAACAACTTTCTCTCTCTTACAATCGACAAAAGACTATTGTCTAATAATCAGCATGCTTACCTTACGGGAAGGTCCACGGACACTACATTGCATTCCCTGGTGAGCTATATCGAAAGGTCTTTCACCTCTTCTATGGAATCTGACCGTTAATTCTCTCCTGCAGGAGACGGAATGGGGTGCTGCTAGAGTTGTCGCATATGCAAATGACATCGCCGTTGCATATATTGGCAAATTCCCTCAGACCTTGTGGACCAGAAGGCTTCTGTGGCCCTATACTCTTGTAAAAGGGCTATTGGAAAGAGATGAGCTCTGAATCCAAGCGTTTGCCGCTGGATCTACACAGCAGTGGATAGGCCGATTCTCCTCTATGGAGCTATCGTTTGGTGGCCTGCATTAAGCAGAGCTGCTGAGCTCAATGTACTTAGCAAAGTGCAGAGAGCCCGTATGATCTGCATTAGTGGAGCGTTGCGAACAAAACCAAGCGACGCGTTGAGTGTCTTCCTGGACCTTTTACCCTTAGACTTAGTGGGTCAGCAAATGGCGGCTCTTGCCGCGCTTCGGTTAAGAGAGACATGTCAATGGGAGTCTAGCTTGCGTGGACACTCAAGCATACTGAATAATTATAGAATGCTTCCGGGATACACAGCCCGCTGTGTCGATACTGTGGTCCCGGACAGGAATTTTGCGATGGTAATCCCAGGTCGGGACGCGTGGTCGAGAGACTTCTACACTCCACCTGGAAGTCTCACGATCTTTACAGATGGCTCAAAACTGAATGGCAGAGTGGGAGGAGGGGTCTACTCGCAGGACCTATCTCTGAACTGTTCTCTTCGGCCGCCGGATCATTGTAGTGTTTCCAGGCTGAGGTTCTAGCCATAAAAGAGGCTATAGACCTGTTATAGACCGCTTTAAAAGGAAATGATATATTTATATTTAGTGATAGCCAAGCGGCAATCAGAGCTGTGAGCTCAGGTACAATTTAATCAAAGAGTGCACTGGATTGCAGCCCATCTCTGCAGGAGATGGCCAAGCAGAACAGGCTAAACCTCTTTTGGGTTCCTGACCACAGGGACAACGAGGGTAACTGCATTGCGGATGAACTTGCGAGGGAAGGAACAACCAAGCAGATTCTTTCCAGTAAAGACCGCATTGGTATGCGTTTTGGCACTTACAAGCTGCTCTTAAAATAATCTACTTATGCTCGTGCGAGCGACAGATGGACACATACCACAACCTGTAGGAACTCAGGGCTGACTTGGCCTAGATGGGACCGTAAACGGTCGCGTAGTCTTTATACCTTAAAACGGGACGATATTTCCCAAGTAATTGGCGCATTAACAGGGCACTGCCTCATGGGCAACCATGCTGGTCGTCTTGGAGTACCCTTCGTTAGATGCTGTAGAAGCTGCGAAAATTATGAGGAGGAAGAAACGGTCCTGCATCTTCTCTGTATCTGTCCAGCTCTAGCCAGAAGCAGGCTACGGTTCCTAGGGGCACCTGTTTTTAGGAACCTTGGAGAATTAGGTGAAATAGACCCAAGATGCTTCACGAGCTTCGTCAATAATTCTAAATGGTCCTAATCATGTTGGTCTCCTTGCCGTGGGGATGAGGCTTAAGTGGTGGGCTTATTTCCTCTAAAGGTCATTAGCCCAACACGAACTAAGAGGGAAGCTTGGTATAGTGATCGGTTGACCGTTCTTCCGTCCCCGCGGGAGGCGGCCTTCCAATCATCATGCGAAGAGTACCGCACCGACGATCTTTCCCCCCCTAATCCAGGGTGTTATGCGACACCGTGCCTATTGGATGGTTTGTAGCCAGGGGTTGGTTGGTTGGTTGGTTCAAGTGGATTGCCACGCTGGTGGCAAACAATTAGCAAGTGTGCCATTTTGATTCCACATCTCGTGCAACCTACAGCCATTTGGCGGTTTTTATGAATCGCAGTATATCATACAAAGAGAGGCGGCTGCACTCTAAAAAACTCTGCAGGAATGGTTTCCCAAGGGTCTTTAACCTTATTCTAGCAAGGGCCGGGCACTCGCACATAAAATGCTCAACCGTCTCCTTTGAGCCAGGGTCTTCACAGCTTCGACAGAACCGGTTAAAGGGTATGCCTATCCTTTCAGCATGTACTCCTATAGGCCAGTGCCCTGTGCAGACAGCTGTAAGTTTGTATATGTTTTCTTTGCTCATTCCAAAAAGAGCCTTTGTTTTAAGCAGATCATAAGACACCCAAGCCTGCCGGGTAATCCTGTACGATCCTGTATTACTCCACCTGTGATTAGCTTTCCGGTGGTAGATATCGGCAATTCTGCCCTTTATTTCTCTAAGCGAGACGCCCAAATTCACCGCGTTGGACCTATCCAGTGCAGAACCACACCACGCTAGTTCATCCGCAGTTTCGTTTCCATAAATGTCCCTATGCCCCGGGACCCATATCAGGGTAATTTCGTATTCGCTGGAGATTGAAGCCATCTCTCTCCTACATTCATCTACGAGTTGAGAACCGACCGAGGTAGAAGAGAGTTTTTGAATGGCAGCTTGGCTGTCCGTGAAAACATGCACTCGCCTGGAATACGCTTGCACAGTCTGGTAGACGGTATGATATCTTCAGGTTATGCTGCTCAATGAAAACCCCCGCACCTACCCCGCACTCCATCTTTGATCCGTCCGTGTAGACTGCCAGACCATCCAGTAATCTGACTTTTCCGCGAGTCCAGTCTCTACGGCTAGGGAATTTAGTCTGGATTGTGCGGCTAACGTAAGATTTCGGCAGGATGTAATCAGTGGGCAGCGCCTTAATCTCAGCTGGGATTCTGCCAAGATTAGTGCTATGCCCCGTCGGCCTTTCTTTCCAAAACCCCAATGCATGTAACCTAATGGCACTGCTAGCAGCTGATTTTTCAATAAAAAGATCTATAGGTAATAAGTCGAGTAGTACATTCAAGACATCCGTTGGGCAAGAACTCATTACACCCGTTACACCAGAAGCTGCTGACCTTTGAATTCTTCCCAGTTTCTTGGCGACATAGTCTTTGGTGAGAGCTGGCCACCGTACCAGCGCCCCGTATGAAAGTATGGGTCGGACTATAGCTGTGTACATCCAGTGCACTATCTTTGGTTGTAGTCCCCATTTATTGCCTAACATTTTTTTGTGGCGTAAAGAGCCACCGAGGCCTTCCTTACACGCTCCGCGATGTTCAGTCTCCAATTAAGCTTTGGGTCCAGAATGACTACAAGGTATTTCACCTTATTTGACAGATCAAGTTCCGTCCCTCGGAGCTTAGGTTTAGTGAAGTAAGGTACTTTTGTTTTGTTTGTGAAGAGCAACAGGTCCGTTTTTCAGGGTTCACCCTAAGCGAACAGTTTATGGCCCAGGAGTGCACCTCCTGTAAAGCCCTCTCCACAATTTCGGTGATGACCGGAAGAAATTTCCCCGATACCAGTATTGCAACATCATTTGCGTAGGCTACTACTTTGATTCCCCAGGAATCTAACTTTGTCAGTAGTTGGTTTAAAACCATGAGCCACAGTAGTGGCGAGAGAACTCCTCCCTGGGGGGTGCCCTTCGCCGCATATACGGTTCTATCCTGGGAACCTAGATTTGCATAAATTGCTCTGCTCCTTAGCAGCGACACTATCCATGAGCGGACGCAGTGATCAATTCCTGCTACCACCAGTGCCTTCTGTATTGAATCTATGCTGATATTATTGAAGGCCCCTTCGATATCTATAAAGGAAGCCATAGTATATTGTTTATAGTACAGTGAACTCTCAATTGTGCGCACCACCTCGTGCAGAGCTGTCTCCGTTGACTTCCCTTTCAGGTACGCATGTTGTGCGTGTGATAAAAAGGAGGTGTTATCTCTAATGTATAGGTCTAGAAGTCTTTCAAAAGTCTTCAGTACAAAGGACATCAGGCTAATAGGCCTGAAATCCTTAGCGTTGTCGTGACCTCGTTTCCCTGCTTTAGGAATGAAAATTACCTTTATTCTTTTCCAGTTTAGGGGGACGTGGTTCAGTAATAGGCACCCTCTGAAAATTGACAACAGGACCGGGACGACCACCTCTGAGGCTTTCTGAAGCATAATTGGAAGTATTCCGTCCATTCCCGGCGATTTAAAGGGTGAAAAGCTAAAGATAGCAAATTTTAGTTTTTCTTTGTCCAGTAGCTCATCCAAGAGCTCGCTGGGGGGAGTTCGCGAAGGGTTCGGGTCCAAGACCGATTCTAATTCGCTTGCCCTGCACCCTGGAAAGTGAGTACTAAGCAGAATGTCCAACGACTCTCCAGCCGTTTCTGTCCAAGACCCATCTGGTCTTTTTATATATGTTGGCTGGGAGTGTCCCTTAGCAAGAATTCTACTCAGTCTGGCAGATTCCTTGGTACTTTCAATGGATTCACAGAATTCTCTCCAGGATGCCTCCTTGGCATCTCGGATAGCTTTCTTATACTTTTTTAAAAAATAAGTTTGTAACGGTCCCAGACTTTAGTATTGTAGCCATCATTGAAGGCTCCTCTCACTTGCTTACGGAGCTCTGTGAGTTCCTCATTCCACCAAGGTGTACGAGCCTTCTTAACATATCTTAGCGGACAGGCTTTCGAAAAGGCCTTCCCAAAGGCTTTTTCTAAGCTGTCCGCTCTAGCGTCTAGCTCAAACCTTGTGGAAACACTTTCAACTGGTATTTTGTTCACCTTGTTGGTGATGATTTTTTGGAAAAGGCCCCAGTTTGTTTTCCGAGGGTTCCTAAAGGGAGTAGGCGTTTCTGCCTCAATGGTTAACTCAAAAAGTATACGACGGTGGTCCGAGAGGGTTTCATCGTCGCATACTTTCCACTTGGTGCCCTTTAGGATACCCTCGGTTAGCAAAGATAAATCTAAAACCTCTTCCCAACCTATAAAATCAAGAGTACTAGGGAAGATGAATGTGGGGGTACTACCTCTATTGCAAATTCTAAACTTAGAATTAATAATAAATTGAAATAGCGACTCACCTCTGTCGTTAGTTTCGGAGCTGCCCCACAACGTGTGCCTTGCGTTAGCATCGCACCCGAGTAATATTGGATTGGCACCTGCCATCCATTGTAAGGCAATCACCTCCTGTAGCGGGCACGACCTGTCGTGCGCCATGTATACCGATGATATATAGCAGCTGTTTGTGTTCATCAACTCCAAATTGATGACAGCCACATCCGGAGAGCTGAAATTGGAAAATAGAAAAGCTTTAATATGTGTTTTGACCAGTATACAAGCTCGGGGTTTACCTGATAGCCCGCTGTAGAAAAGGTTATAGTGGGCGTCCCTTAGCTCTTTAACCTCAAGGTCCCTTATCCAAGGTTCCTGAATCAATGCGACGTCGATGTCTCCCTGCCTAAGGAAGACCATTAGGTTGTACGAGGCGGCCTTAGAATGCCTAAGATTGGCCTGAACAAACCTCATCGATGTCTGCTGAACTCCTGTTGCCTGCTAACACCTTGTCAGCACTTCGAGTAGCGTCCTCGGTGGCGTCCCTCTTCAGGCTCATGTCACCCAACAACTGGTTGGCGTCCTCGACATTTCCCTCCGGGATATTTTCGTTCGATCGGAAGATCTTCAGTTTTGCTGTTCTCACTCCGAAGAACAGCTTGTTGTCGACCTTCCGTAGTGGCTTAATGCACTCGTCGTTGAGCCTCAAAAGGTACGACGAGCTCTGCGCACCCTCAAGGGGCTTTTCTGCACAAATGACTGCCCAGTCCGTCATTGGTATGTTTGGATTTTGTCGCTGTAGGAGACGCATCAGCTTCTCGCTCTCCATGGCCATCTTCGGCAGCCAAATGCGGGCCCTGGGTCTTCTAGGGATCTCCGCGGCCGGAATGAGCTTGACCTTCAAACCCTTCCAGGCGTTGCCGAGCTCGGCTACGCACTTGCCCAGGAACTCCCTAGAGAACTCATCCCTGCATTTGAAAATCCGGCAACCCCGGAGAGACTCACTAGAGTCGAATCCAGGAATAGGGTTGTCCGGATTCTCAAACAGGTACCCGCTCATTCGTTCAGAGAGTTTTGTTTCGATCTCGACCCACTTCTCCTGAACGGGCTTTCCGCTCCCTGTGACCTCGTCAACCAGCGCGATCTGGAGGTGATCCCTGGCCACCTCACAGTACCGCCGTTTCATCGGTGGTTCTTGCAGCTGGGGGGAGTCTTTCGTGTCTTTCGTCCCTCGTTTAACGGCTTCCGGTTTTGAGTTAAGATGCCGCTTGTACTTTGCCTTGAGAGTCACCCCAGAGGACTTCGTTTTTCTATTGACTGATTTTGGAGTGCTCCCATGAGCACTCAACGCAGCCTTTGAAGTGGTTGGCAAATCAGGATTGCTAGCTTAGCATTCACTGGTAGAGCCGCAGATGATTCCTGACTGGAAGCCAGGAGTGCGTCCTCTTCTGCGCTTAGGAAGTCTTCCTTGACCTCCATGTGTGTTTGTTTGTTGTTATTGTTGTTTGTTTTGTTTGTATTTTTGTCCATTTGAGTCCCACGAGTAAGCACGGAAGTGGTAGTCCGCCCCAGCAGAGCCGGCATACTGGGGTAAGGCACTTATACAACCGACCTTGCCTGGGCATCGGAGGGGAACCGTTCGTGGCCAGCCATATTTTATTACCCGCTGGTCACTCATCCGTCGGCACGGTTTCCTTACACGCCTTGGCTTGGGTAAGACAGGGCTGTATTTTTACGGCGCCCTCCTGAAACAGGGTCATCTCAGGAGGTAGAACGACCTTGCCTTGGCAGAGGGGACTGCCCCGGTCGACCTCTCATTTCCCCCGCCCCCCCTAAATAATATAAGTCTGCTGCGCTCGCTTTGTCGAGCAGTGTGGACGGTTATGAAATCATGCAAAACAACAAAAAACCTGCCTCGGATAACCGAGAACCCCAAAAATTTGGACCCAACCCTTCAGGAAGGTCAGGTCTGTCTTCGGACAAGACCAATGTAAAGCCTGTGGCTAAGCCAGGGCCAAGCACACGCTCTATCCCTTCGGGGATTGCCTCTACGGCATCGAGGTCATCTGCCGGGAAGCGACCTAACTCTGTCGTTAGACAAGCTAGTGACGCAACTTCCTCTACTAATGCCGGCAAAAGACTTAACTTCGCTGATAGGTCTTCGGGAAGCAAGGGCAGTCCTGTCAAAAGACAAGTTAGCTCCTCCGATATCCCTGCCACTCCAGGAGGCACAAAGGCACCGGAAGGTGCTACACTTAAAAAGACGTCGGCGACATCGGTCCGCATGGCCAAGCCAGCGGTCGCCGATGTGCGCCCCTCTGACTCTGATGCGACCGCGGACTATAGCCATCCCCGGAAGTCAATCAGCGCGTCTGAGAGACACTACCGCACGAAACGGTCAGCCCTCAGGATCCTGGAGAGACTGAGGGAAATAAAAGAGGAAGAACTTTCCAAAGAGGAGCTGGACTCCAAAAAATGGGCTGAAACGTTCATGGCTGAACACCGCGCAAGGGAAAAGACCGAGGTTCCTCAAGGAAAACGAAAGAACTGGAGAGAGGAGGGGTCAGACCCGAAGAGGACAAAAACGTCCCCCTATCTAGCTGTGAGAGAGCCTTTGATCCGTTGCAGATGTGGCAAAGGAAGCTTTTGAGAGCGCGGTTATAGAT
Organism: Philophylla caesio; assembly: GCA_963971545.1. NCBI lineage: Eukaryota > Metazoa > Arthropoda > Insecta > Diptera > Tephritidae > Philophylla > Philophylla caesio. Next base: position 126,502,966 of record OZ020604.1, on the reverse strand, counting down.
CGCAGTTCCCCTGATGGAGCGATCAAACCGCAGAATTGGGAGCTGGTCCAATTAAGCTTTGGGTCCAGAATGACTACAAGGTATTTCACCTTATTTGACAGATCAAGTTCCGTCCCTCGGAGCTTAGGTTTAGTGAAGTAAGGTACTTTTGTTTTGTTTGTGAAGAGCAACAGGACCGTTTTCTCAGGGTTCACCCTAAGCGAACAGTTTATGGCCCAGGAGTCCACCTCCTGTAAAGCCCTCTCCACAATTTCGCTGATGACCGGAAGAAATTTCCCCGATAGCAGTATTGCAACATCATCTGCATAGGCTACTACTTTGATTCCCCAGGAATCTAACTTTGTCAGTAGTTGGTTTAAAACCATGAGCCACAGTAGTGGCGAGAGAACTCCTCCCTGGGGGGTGCCCTTCGCCGCATATACGGTTCTATCCTGGGAACCTAGATTTGCATAAATTGCTCTGCTCCTTAGCAGCGACACTATCCATGAGCGGACGCAGTGATCAATTCCTGCTACCACCAGTGCCTTCTGTATTGAATCTATGCTGACATTATTGAAGGGCCCTTCGATATCTATAAAGGAAGTCATAGTATATTGTTTATAGTACAGTGAACTCTCAATTGTGCGCACCACCTCGTGCAGAGCTGTCTCCGTTGACTTCCCTTTCAGGTACGCATGTTGTGCGTGTGATAAAAAAGGAGGTGTTATCTCTAATGTATAGGTCTAGAAGTCTTTCAAAAGTCTTCAGTACAAAGGACATCAGGCTAATAGGCCTGAAATCCTTAGCGTTGTCGTGACCTCGTTTCCCTGATTTAGGAATGAAAATTACCTTTATTCTTTTCCAGTTTAGGGGGACGTGGTTCAGTAATAGGCACCCTCTGAAAATTGACAACAGGACCGGGACGACCACCTCTGAGGCTTTCTGAAGCATAATCCATTCCCGGCGATTTAAAGGGTGAAAAGCTAAAGATAGCAAATTTTAGTTTTTCTTTGTCCAGTAGCTCATCCAAGAGCTCGCTGGGGGGAGTTCGCGAAGGGTTCGGGTCCAAGACCGATTCTAATTCGCTTGCCCTGCACCCTGGAAAGTGAGTACTAAGCAGAATGTCCAACGACTCTCCAGCCGTTTCTGTCCAAGACCCATCTGGTCTTTTTATATATGTTGGCTGGGAGTGTCCCTTAGCAAGAATTCTACTCAGTCTGGCAGATTCCTTGGTACTTTCAATGGATTCACAGAATTCTCTCCAGGATGCCTCCTTGGCATCTCGGATAGCTTTCTTATACTTTTTTTAAAAAATAAGTTTGTAACGGTCCCAGACTTTAGTATTGTAGCCATCATTGAAGGCTCCTCTCACTTGCTTACGGAGCTCTGTGAGTTCCTCATTCCACCAAGGTGTACGAGCCTTCTTAACATATCTTAGCGGACAGGCTTTCGAAAAGGCCTTCCCAAAGGCTTTTTCTAAGCTGTCCGCTCTAGCGTCTAGCTCAAACCTTGTGGAAACACTTTCAACTGGTATTTTGTTCACCTTTTTGGTAATGATTTTTTGGAAAAGGCCCCAGTTTGTTTTCCGAGGGTTCCTAAAGGGAGTGGGCGTTTCTGCCTCAATGGTTAACTCAAAAAGTATACGACGGTGGTCCGAGAGGGTTTCATCGTCGCATACTTTCCACTTGGTGACCTTTAGGATACCCTCGGTTAGCAAAGTTAAATCTAAAACCTCTTCCCAATCTATAAAATCAAGAGTACTAGGGAAGATGAATGTGGGGGTACTACCTCCATTGCAAATTCTAAACTTAGAATTAATAATAAATTGAAATAGCGACTCACCTCTGTCGTTAGTTTCGGAGCTGCCCCACAACGTGTGCCTTGCGTTAGCATCGCACCCGAGTAATATTGGATTGGCACCTGCCATCCATTGTCAGGCAATCACCTCCTGTAGCGGGCACGACCTGTCGTGCGCCATGTATACCGATGATATATAGCAGCTGTTTGTGTTCATCAACTCCAAATTGATGACAGCCACATCCGGAGAGCTGAAATTGGAAAATAGAAAAGCTTTAATATGTGTTTTGACCAGTATACAAGCTCGGGGTTTACCTGATAGCCCGCTGTAGAAAAGGTTATAGTGGGCGTCCCTTAGCTCTTTAACCTCAAGGTCCCTTATCCAAGGTTCCTGAATCAATGCGACGTCGATGTCTCCCTGCCTAAGGAAGACCATTAGGTTGTACGAGGCGGCCTTAGAATGCCTAAGATTGGCCTGAACAAACCTCATCGACGTCTGCTGAACTCCTGTTGCCTGCTAACACCTTGCCAGCACTTCGAGTAGCGTCCTCGGTGGCGTCCCTCTTCAGGCTCATGTCACCCAACAACTGGTTGGCGTCCGCGACATTTCCCTCCGGGATATTTTCGTTCGATCGGAAGATCTTCAGTTTTGCTGTTCTCACTCCGAAGAACAGCTTGTTGTCGACCTTCCGTAGTGGCTTAATGCACTCGTCGTTGAGCCTCAAAAGGTACGACGAGCTCTGCGCACCCTCAAGGGGCTTTTCTGCACAAATGACTGCCCAGTCCGTCATTGGTATGTTTGGATTTTGTCGCTGTAGGAGACGCATCAGCTTCTCGCTCTCCATGGCCATCTTCGGCAGCCAAATGCGGGCCCTGGGTCTTCTAGGGATCTCCGCGGCCGGAATGAGCTTGACCTTCAAACCCTTCCAGGCGTTGCCGAGCTCGGCTACGCACTTGCCCAGGAACTCCCTAGAGAACTCATCCCTGCATTTGAAAATCCGGCAACCCCGGAGAGACTCACTAGAGTCGAATCCAGGAATAGGGTTGTCCGGATTCTCAAACAGGTACCCGCTCATTCGTTCAGAGAGTTTTGTTTCGATCTCGATCCACTTCTCCTGAACGGGCTTTCCGCTCCCTGTGACCTCGTCAACCAGCGCGATCTGGAGGTGATCCCTGGCCACCTCACAGTACCGCCGTTTCATCGGTGGTTCTTGCAGCTGGGGGGAGTCTTTCGTGTCTTTCGTCCCTCGTTTAACGGCTTCCGGTTTTGAGTTAAGATGCTTCTTGTACTCTTCCACCACATCCTTACACTAACGGCCGTCTTCCTCATACTTGGGGTGAACCGTACCAGCAGCTGCATTTTTGGCAATCTTGTCCAAAATGTAGACAGCCCGCTTGTACTTTGCCTTGAGAGTCACCCCAGAGGACTTCGTTTTTCTATTGACTGATTTTGGAGTGCTCCCATGAGCACTCAACGCAGCCTTTGAAGTGGTTGGCAAATCAGGATTGCTAGCTTAGCATTCACTGGTAGAGCCGCAGATGATTCCTGACTGGAAGCCAGGAGTGCGTCCTCTTCTGCGCTTAGGAAGTCTTCCTTGACCTCCATGTGTGTTTGTTTGTTGTTATTGTTGTTTGTTTTGTTTGTATTTTTGTCCATTTGAGTCCCACGAGTAAGCACGGAAGTGGTAGTCCGCCCCAGCAGAGCCGGCATACTGGGGTAAGGCACTTATACAACCGACCTTGCCTGGGCATCGGAGGGGAACCGTTCGTGGCCAGCCATATTTTATTACCCGCTGGTCACTCATCCGTCGGCACGGTTTCCTTACACGCCTTGGCTTGGGTAAGACAGGGCTGTATTTTTACGGCGCCCTCCTGAAACAGGGTCATCTCAGGAGGTAGAACGACCTTGCCTTGGCAGAGGGGACTGCCCCGGTCGACCTCTCATTTCCCCCGCCCCCCCTAAATAATATAAGTCTGCTGCGCTCGCTTTGTCGAGCAGTGTGGACGGTTATGAAATCATGCAAAACAACAAAAAACCTGCCTCGGATAACCGAGAACCCCAAAAATTTGGACCCAACCCTTCAGGAAGGTCAGGTCTGTCTTCGGACAAGACCAATGTAAAGCCTGTGGCTAAGCCAGGGCCAAGCACACGCTCTATCCCTTCGGGGATTGCCTCTGCGGCATCGAGGTCATCTGCCGGGAAGCGACCTAACTCTGTCGTTAGACAAGCTAGTGACGCAACTTCCTCTACTAATGCCGGCAAAAGACTTAACTTCGCTGATAGGTCTTCGGGAAGCAAGGGCAGTCCTGTCAAAAGACAAGTTAGCTCCTCCGATATCCCTGCCACTCCAGGAGGCACAAAGGCACCGGAAGGTGCTACACTTAAAAAGACGTCGGCGACATCGGTCCGCATGGCCAAGCCAGCGGTCGCCGATGTGCGCCCCTCTGACTCTGATGCGACCGCGGACTATAGCCATCCCCGGAAGTCAATCAGCGCGTCTGAGAGACACTACCGCACGAAACGGTCAGCCCTCAGGATCCTGGAGAGACTGAGGGAAATAAAAGAGGAAGAACTTTCCAAAGAGGAGCTGGACTCCAAAAAATGGGCTGAAACGTTCATGGCTGAACACCGCGCAAGGGAAAAGACCGAGGTTTCTCAAGGAAAACGAAAGAACTCGAGAGAGGAGGGGTCAGACCCGAAGAGGACAAAAACGTCCCTCTCTCTAGCTGTGAGAGAGCCTTTGATCCGTTGCAGATGTGGCAAAGGAAGCTTTTGAGAGCGCGGTTATAGATCGCAGTTCCCCTGATGGAGCGATCAAACCGCAGAATTGGGAGCTGGTCCAATTAAGCTTTGGGTCCAGAATGACTACAAGGTATTTCACCTTATTTGACAGATCAAGTTCCGTCCCTCGGAGCTTAGGTTTAGTGAAGTAAGGTACTTTTGTTTTGTTTGTGAAGAGCAACAGGACCGTTTTCTCAGGGTTCACCCTAAGCGAACAGTTTATGGCCCAGGAGTCCACCTCCTGTAAAGCCCTCTCCACAATTTCGCTGATGACCGGAAGAAATTTCCCCGATAGCAGTATTGCAACATAATCTGCATAGGCTACTACTTTGATTCCCCAGGAATCTAACTTTGTCAGTAGTTGGTTTAAAACCATAAGCCACAGTAGTGGCGAGAGAACTCCTCCCTGGGGGGTGCCCTTCGCCGCATATACGGTTCTATCCTGGGAACCTAGATTTGCATAAATTGCTCTGCTCCTTAGCAGCGACACTATCCATGAGCGGACGCAGTGATCAATTCCTGCTACCACCAGTGCCTTCTGTATTGAATCTATGCTGACATTATTGAAGGGCCCTTCGATATCTATAAAGGAAGTCATAGTATATTGTTTATAGTACAGTGAACTCTCAATTGTGCGCACCACCTCGTGCAGAGCTGTCTCCGTTGACTTCCCTTTCAGGTACGCATGTTGTGCGTGTGATAAAAAAAGGAGGTGTTATCTCTAATGTATAGGTCTAGAAGTCTTTCAAAAGTCTTCAGTACAAAGGACATCAGGCTAATAGGCCTGAAATCCTTAGCGTTGTCGTGACCTCGTTTCCCTGATTTAGGAATGAAAATTACCTTTATTCTTTTCCAGTTTAGGGGGACGTGGTTCAGTAATAGACACCCTCTGAAAATTGACAACAGGACCGGGACGACCACCTCTGAGGCTTTCTGAAGCATAATTGGAAGTATTCCGTCCATTCCCGGCGATTTAAAGGGTGAAAAGCTAAAGATAGCAAATTTTAGTTTTTCTTTGTCCAGTAGCTCATCCAAGAGCTCGCTGGGGGGAGTTCGCGAAGGGTTCGGGTCCAAGACCGATTCTAATTCGCTTGCCCTGCACCCTGGAAAGTGAGTACTAAGCAGAATGTCCAACGACTCTCCAGCCGTTTCTGTCCAAGACCCATCTGGTCTTTTTATATATGTTGGCTGGGAGTGTCCCTTAGCAAGAATTCTACTCAGTCTGGCAGATTGCTTGGTACTTTCAATGGATTCACAGAATTCTCTCCAGGATGCCTCCTTGGCATCTCGGATAGCTTTCTTATACTTTTTTAAGATAAGTTTGTAACGGTCCCAGACTTTAGTATTGTAGCCATCATTGAAGGCTCCTCTCACTTGCTTACGGAGCTCTGTGAGTTCCTCATTCCACCAAGGTGTACGAGCTTTCTTAACATATCTTAGCGGACAGGCTTTCGAAAAGGCCTTCCCAAAGGCTTTTTCTAAGCTGTCCGCTCTAGCGTCTAGCTCAAACCTTGTGGAAACACTTTCAACTGGTATTTTGTTCACCTTTTTGGTAATGATTTTTTGGAAAAGGCCCCAGTTTGTTTTCCGAGGGTTCCTAAAGGGAGTAGGCGTTTCTGCCTCAATGGTTAACTCAAAAAGTATACGACGGTGGTCCGAGAGGGTTTCATCGTCGCATACTTTCCACTTGGTGACCTTTAGGATACCCTCGGTTAGCAAAGTTAAATCTAAAACCTCTTCCCAACCTATAAAATCAAGAGTACTAGGGAAGATGAATGTGGGGGTACTACCTCTATTGCAAATTCTAAACATAGAATTAATAATAAATTGAAATAGCGACTCACCTCTGTCGTTAGTTTCGGAGCTGCCCCACAACGTGTGCCTTGCGTTAGCATCGCACCCGAGTAATATTGGATTGGCACCTGCCATCCATTGTAAGGCAATCACCTCCTGTAGCGGGCACGACCTGTCGTGCGCCATGTATACCGATGATATATAGCAGCTGTTTGTGTTCATCAACTCCAAATTGATGACAGCCACATCCGGAGAGCTGAAATTGGAAAATAGAAAAGCTTTAATATGTGTTTTGACCAGTATACAAGCTCGGGGTTTACCTGATAGCCCGCTGTAGAAAAGGTTATAGTGGGCGTCCCTTAGCTCTTTAACCTCAAGGTCCCTTATCCAAGGTTCCTGAATCAATGCGACGTCGATGTCTCCCTGCCTAAGGAAGACCATTAGGTTGTACGAGGCGGCCTTAGAATGCCTAAGATTGGCCTGAACAAACCTCATCGACGTCTGCTGAACTCCTGTTGCCTGCTAACACCTTGTCAGCACTTCGAGTAGCGTCCTCGGTGGCGTCCCTCTTCAGGCTCATGTCACCCAACAACTGGTTGGCGTCCTCGACATTTCCCTCCGGGATATTTTCGTTCGATCGGAAGATCTTCAGTTTTGCTGTTCTCACTCCGAAGAACAGCTTGTTGTCGACCTTCCGTAGTGGCTTAATGCACTCGTCGTTGAGCCTCAAAAGGTACGACGAGCTCTGCGCACCCTCAAGGGGCTTTTCTGCACAAATGACTGCCCAGTCCGTCATTGGTATGTTTGGATTTTGTCGCTGTAGGGTCGTCGCGGGCCCTGGGTCTTCTAGGGATCTCCGCGGCCGGAATGAGCTTGACCTTCAAACCCTTCCAGGCGTTGCCGAGCTCGGCTACGCACTTGCCCAGGAACTCCCTAGAGAACTCATCCCTGCATTTGAAAATCCGGCAACCCCGGAGAGACTCACTAGAGTCGAATCCAGGAATAGGGTTGTCCGGATTCTCCGCTCCCTGTGACCTCGTCAACCAGCGCGATCTGGAGGTGATCCCTGGCCACCTCACAGTACCGCCGTTTCATCGGTGGTTCTTGCAGCTGGGAGGAGTCTTTCGTGTCTGCCCTTTTCCCAGCTGGTTCCTTTGTGGAGTCGTCCTTCGACCTCCCTCGTTTAACGGTTTCCGGTTTTGAGTCAAGATGCTTCTTGTACTCTTCCACCACATCCTTACACTTACGGCCGTCTTCCTCATACTTGGGGTGAACCGTACCAGCAGCTGCATTTTTGGCAATCTTGTCCAAAATGTAGACAGCCCGCTTGTACTTTGCCTTGAGAGTCACCCCAGAGGACTTCGTTTTTCTATTGACTGATTTTGGAGTGCTCCCATGAGCACTCAATGCAGCCTTTGAAGTGGTTGGCAAATCAGGATTGCTAGGCTTAGCATTAACTGGTAGAGCCGCAGATGATTCCTGACTGGAAGCCAGGAGTGCGTCCTCTTCTGCGCTTAGGAAGTCTTCCTTGACCTCCCTGTGTGTTTGTTTGTTGTTATTGTTGTTTGTTTTGTTTGTATTTTTGTCCATTTGAGTCCCACGAGTAAGCACGGAAGTGGTAGTCCGCCCCAGCAGAGCCGGCATACTGGGGTAAGGCACTTATACAACCGACCTTGCCTGGGCATCGGAGGGGAACCGTTCGCGGCCAGCCATATTTTATTACCCGCTGGTCACTCATCCGTCGGCACGGTTTCCTTACACGCCTTGGCTTGGGTAAGACAGGGCTGTATTTTTACGGCGCCCTCCTGAAACAGGGTCACCTCAGGAGGTAGAACGACCTTGCCTTGGCAGAGGGGACTGCCCCGGTCGACCTTTCATTTCCCCCGCCCCCCCCCCCTAAATAATATAAGTCTGCCGCGCTCGCCTTGTCGAGCGGTGTAGACGGTTATGAAATCATGCAAAACAACAAAAAACCGGCCTCGGATAACCGAGAACCCCAAAAATTTAGACCCAACCCTTCAGGAAGGTCAGGTCTGTCTTCGGACAAGACCAATGTAAAGCCTGTGGCTAAGCCAGGGCCAAGCACACGCTCTATCCCTTCGGGGATTGCCTCTACGGCATCGAGGTCATCTGCCGGGAAGCGACCTAACTCTGTCGTTAGACAAGCTGTGGCCTTCACGGCCTCACCTGAACGGTAACGACCCCTGGATCTCTCTTTGGACAATGATTCTGATCGCAACGTTTCGGATCTGACGATCTTGGGCTGGTGGTTGCGGCATTCTGCCACCTGAGTATGCTGAGGTGACACTCAGCAGAAATGGCTGGTGGGCTAATGTCGCGACTGTCCCCGTCCCGTTAAAACCCTGGCAGGCCTCAGAGTACGTTCCTCTCCCCGTCACCGTTAAGTTGGTGGTGTAGGTGTTGGTTGAGCTACGCTCCCACTTTACGCTGGTCGGCTCTGAACGCATGACCCCATAAGGGCATGCGTCAACCCTCGCTATGGCCCCCCCGGGGATAACCATGGGACCATTTCAAAGGCGACTACACATCGGGGGTTGGATAGCGGCTCTGAGTGGGGACCCATCAAAATGAATACCAAAACAACAACAACAACAACAACAACCATCAATTTCCATTTCGAGCGGCGGAGGTGAGTCAAAATTGAACACCAAAGCTGGCTCATCTAAACAGGCAGCATCTCTGGCTGGGGTGACGAAACCGTCCCAAGCTGCTTGTCCCATTTCCAGTGGGGTTAGCACGCCCAGCACGAGGGCTCCTGATGTGGGGGGTGGAGGGTCGAGACCGAACCCTGCTGACTCTAGGCCCAAGCTGGGGGGTAGGTTGACGGCGAATTCGTCATCGACCAGTAGGGCAGCCGAGTCGAAAACGACCGCGGCTGCAGCAAACGGTAGGAAAGGGGCGGGGGGGCCAAGGGCGAAACCGTCCACGGCTCAGCCGAATACGGAACAAGCCTTTGCTAGCACTAGCAAAGGGGCGTCCAATAACTCCGTTAGTGCGCAGAAACCTGCGCCTAAGCGGTCGGACAGGCAGAGGTCTGCTGGGCGAAGAGCGCACTCCGACCGACGATTAGCAGCCAAAATTATCGGCCGATACGGCGGGCAGGAGACTGGCCAGCTGCCTGAGAGGCACGCGAAGACCCTCGAGTGGGCTCGCGGGGTCCTAAGCGAGATGAAGGCCGAGGAGGAGAAGGCGGCGACTAGCACCGCTAACATACCCTCTTCAATCCAGCCACTGAAGAGACAAAGGTCTCTGGAAGGTGAAAACCCGGCGGTCAAAAGATCCAAGACGGGTGGCCCACCTTTTTCTTTCAGCGAAATCGCTAAACGGGCGGGGTCGGTCACCCTTGGGGTGATTGACAAGAGCAAGGAGGATGGAGCCATCCCAAAAGAAAAGTGGAGGTGGGTTGCTGCGGCCATAACCACGGTGTTTATGAGGGCGGTCAGGGAAAACCCTGGCCCTCCTCCAAAGTGTGAAAGTGCCGGGTGGCACCATGGTATCCACAAGAGGATAATATGCGCTGATGAAAGGTCAGCGAAAGTCTACAAGGCTGCGGTTGCTCTGGTGGGGGAGGTCTGGAAGGGCGCCAAACTGGAAGCTGTGAACGAGAGGGATCTACCTTCTCGTCCGCGCGCCCGGGTCTGGCTACCCGCAGGTCCTTCCACACCGGAGGAAATGGAGGAGCTTCTCCGGTACTGCAACCCGCACCTACCGACACACAACTGGAGGGTGGTCAAGGTAGAGCGGTCCGAAGACCCGAACAGGCAGGCGGTCATACTGCTGAATGCGGAGTCGCTCGTCCCCCTCTCCGAGTGCCAGGGGGTTATAAACTACGGCTTCGAAAAGGTAGTCCTTAGGGTCTACCAATCCGATGCCGGGGGGGATAACCCCGCACCTCCAGAAGTGCACAGGGCTGAGGAACCATCGACAGTCGACACCATGAATATGGACGTCGAATCAGTGGCTTCGGAGGCGGAAAGTGCTAGTGACGTTCCCTCTACGGCGGGTTCTGTTATAAACATTGGCCGTTTCTTCGACAGAGCGGAGGAAGAAAACCTTCTCACCGCGGTGGACGAGGACGCCGAACTGGCGTGGATGGAGGAAATCTTGGATGAAGATCCTACAGATAAACCTCCAACACTCTAAAGCGGCGTCCGCAAACCTCATTATCCACCTTGAAAAAGGTGGAGCCGATATAGTCCTGATACAGGAGCCGTGGCTGAGCAGTAACGGAATTTCTGGTATCAGGACGCCAAACTATAAGCTGGTGGCGCAGACGCAAGCAGGTAAACCTAGATCTTGCATGCTCATCAGAAGAGAACTAAAAGCATTTATTTTGCCCAATTTCAGCAATGAAGACATTGTTACCGTAAGCCTGGAAGGCGGCGCGGGTAAGCTCTGGCTTATCTCGGCATATATGGCGCATGACGATGCGGTGGAACCACCTCCGACTCTGCTACGGGAAGCCATAGCCGAAGCCAACCGGCGGAACGTCGCGGTCATCATTGGATCTGATGCAAACTCGTGGCACACATGCTGGGGAAGCTCGGATATAAACACAAGAGGTGAGTCACTATTTGATTTTATTGTTAGCGAAAACTTAGCTATATGCAATAGAGGAAATGAACCCACCTTCTTAACTGCGGCCAGGCGTGAGGTGCTAGATGTTACCCTGGTTTCTTCTCTCCTTATACCCAGCATATCTGACTGGAGAGTGCTGGAGACTCCCTCCTACTCAGACCATAGGTATATTTAGTTTATTTTAGACGAAGATCGCTCAATTAGCAAACCATTTAGGAACCTCAGAAGAACACGGTGGGATATTTACTGTGATTGAAATAGCGACTCACCTCTGTCGTTAGTTTCGGAGCTGCCCCACAACGTGTGCCTTGCGTTAGCATCGCACCCGAGTAATATTGGATTGGCACCTGCCATCCATTGTAAGCCAATCACCTCCTGTAGCGGGCACGACCTGTCGTGCGCCATGTATACCGATGATATATAGCAGCTGTTTGTGTTCATCAACTCCAAATTGATGACAGCCACATCCGGAGAGCTGAAATTGGAAAATAGAAAAGCTTTAATATGTGTTTTGACCAGTATACAAGCTCGGGGTTTACCTGATAGCCCGCTGTAGAAAAGGTTATAGTGGGCGTCCCTTAGCTCTTTAACCTCAAGGTCCCTTATCCAAGGTTCCTGAATCAATGCGACGTCGATGTCTCCCTGCCTAAGGAAGACCATTAGGTTGTACGAGGCGGCCTTAGAATGCCTAAGATTGGCCTGAACAAACCTCATCGACGTCTGCTGAACTCCTGTTGCCTGCTAACACCTTGTCAGCACTTCGAGTAGCGTCCTCGGTGGCGTCCCTCTTCAGGCTCATGTCACCCAACAACTGGTTGGCGTCCTCGACATTTCCCTCCGGGATATTTTCGTTCGATCGGAAGATCTTCAGTTTTGCTGTTCTCACTACGAAGAACAGCTTGTTGTCGACCTTCCGTAGTGGCTTAATGCACTCGTCGTTGAGCCTCAAAAGGTACGACGAGCTCTGCGCACCCTCAAGGGGCTTTTCTGCACAAATGACTGCCCAGTCCGTCATTGGTATGTTTGGATTTTGTCGCTGTAGGAGACGCATCAGCTTCTCGCTCTCCATGGCCATCTTCGGCAGCCAAATGCGGGCCCTGGGTCTTCTAGGGATCTCCGCGGCCGGAATGAGCTTGACCTTCAAACCCTTCCAGGCGTTGCCGAGCTCGGCTACGCACTTGCCCAGGAACGCCGTCTTCCTCATACTTGGGGTGAACCGTACCAGCAGCTGCATTTTTGGCAATCTTGTCCAAAATGTAGACAGCCCGCTTGTACTTTGCCTTGAGAGTCACCCCAGAGGACTTCGTTTTTCTATTGACTGATTTTGGAGTGCTCCCATGAGCACTCAATGCAGCCTTTGAAGTGGTTGGCAAATCAAGATTGCTAGGCTTAGCATTAACTGGTAGAGCCGCAGATGATTCCTGACTTGAAGCCAGGAGTGCGTCCTCTTCTGCGCTTAGGAAGTCTTCCTTGACCTCCCTGTGTGTTTGTTTGTTGTTATTGTTGTTTGTTTTGTTTGTATTTTTGTCCATTTGAGTCCCACGAGTAAGCACGGAAGTGGTAGTCCGCCCCAGCAGAGCCGGCATACTGGGGTAAGGCACTTATACAACCGACCTTGCCTGGGCATCGGAGGGGAACCGTTCGCGGCCAGCCATATTTTATTACCCGCTGGTCACTCATCCGTCGGCACGGTTTCCTTACACGCCTTGGCTTGGGTAAGACAGGGCTGTATTTTTACGGCGCCCTCCTGAAACAGGGTCACCTCAGGAGGTAGAACGACCTTGCCTTGGCAGAGGGGACTGCCCCGGTCGACCTTTCATTTCCCCCGCCCCCCCCCCTAAATAATATAAGTCTGCCGCGCTCGCCTTGTCGAGCGGTGTAGACGGTTATGAAATCATGCAAAACAACAAAAAACCGGCCTCGGATAACCGAGAACCCCAAAAATTTAGACCCAACCCTTCAGGAAGGTCAGGTCTGTCTTCGGACAAGACCAATGTAAAGCCTGTGGCTAAGCCAGGGCCAAGCACACGCTCTATCCCTTCGGGGATTGCCTCTACGGCATCGAGGTCATCTGCCGGGAAGCGACCTAACTCTGTCGTTAGACAAGCTGTGGCCTTCACGGCCTCACCTGAACGGTAACGACCCCTGGATCTCTCTTTGGACAATGATTCTGATCGCAACGTTTCGGATCTGACGATCTTGGGCTGGTGGTTGCGGCATTCTGCCACCTGAGTATGCTGAGGTGACACTCAGCAGAAATGGCTGGTGGGCTAATGTCGCGACTGTCCCCGTCCCGTTAAAACCCTGGCAGGCCTCAGAGTACGTTCCTCTCCCCGTCACCGTTAAGTTGGTGGTGTAGGTGTTGGTTGAGCTACGCTCCCACTTTACGCTGGTCGGCTCTGAACGCATGACCCCATAAGGGCATGCGTCAACCCTCGCTATGGCCCCCCCGGGGATAACCATGGGACCATTTCAAAGGCGACTACACATCGGGGGTTGGATAGCGGCTCTGAGTGGGGACCCATCAAAATGAATACCAAAACAACAACAACAACAACAACAACATCAATTTCCATTTCGAGCGGCGGAGGTGAGTCAAAATTGAACACCAAAGCTGGCTCATCTGAACAGGCAGCATCTCTGGCTGGGGTGACGAAACCGTCCCAAGCTGCTTGTCCCATTTCCAGTGGGGTTAGCACGCCCAGCACGAGGGCTCCTGATGTGGGGGGTGGAGGGTCGAGACCGAACCCTGCTGACTCTAGGCCCAAGCTGGGGGGTAGGTTGACGGCGAATTCGTCATCGACCAGTAGGGCAGCCGAGTCGAAAACGACCGCGGCTGCAGCAAACGGTAGGAAAGGGGCGGGGGGGCCAAGGGCGAAACCGTCCACGGCTCAGCCGAATACGGAACAAGCCTTTGCTAGCACTAGCAAAGGGGCGTCCAATAACTCCGTTAGTGCGCAGAAACCTGCGCCTAAGCGGTCGGACAGGCAGAGGTCTGCTGGGCGAAGAGCGCACTCCGACCGACGATTAGCAGCCAAAATTATCGGCCGATACGGCGGGCAGGAGACTGGCCAGCTGCCTGAGAGGCACGCGAAGACCCTCGAGTGGGCTCGCGGGGTCCTAAGCGAGATGAAGGCCGAGGAGGAGAAGGCGGCGACTAGCACCGCTAACATACCCTCTTCAATCCAGCCACTGAAGAGACAAAGGTCTCTGGAAGGTGAAAACCCGGCGGTCAAAAGATCCAAGACGGGTGGCCCACCTTTTTCTTTCAGCGAAATCGCTAAACGGGCGGGGTCGGTCACCCTTGGGGTGATTGACAAGAGCAAGGAGGATGGAGCCATCCCAAAAGAAAAGTGGAGGTGGGTTGCTGCGGCCATAACCACGGTGTTTATGAGGGCGGTCAGGGAAAACCCTGGCCCTCCTCCAAAGTGTGAAAGTGCCGGGTGGCACCATGGTATCCACAAGAGGATAATATGCGCTGATGAAAGGTCAGCGAAAGTCTACAAGGCTGCGGTTGCTCTGGTGGGGGAGGTCTGGAAGGGCGCCAAACTGGAAGCTGTGAACGAGAGGGATCTACCTTCTCGTCCGCGCGCCCGGGTCTGGCTACCCGCAGGTCCTTCCACACCGGAGGAAATGGAGGAGCTTCTCCGGTACTGCAACCCGCACCTACCGACACACAACTGGAGGGTGGTCAAGGTAGAGCGGTCCGAAGACCCGAACAGGCAGGCGGTCATACTGCTGAATGCGGAGTCGCTCGTCCCCCTCTCCGAGTGCCAGGGGGTTATAAACTACGGCTTCGAAAAGGTAGTCCTTAGGGTCTACCAATCCGATGCCGGGGGGGATAACCCCGCACCTCCAGAAGTGCACAGGGCTGAGGAACCATCGACAGTCGACACCATGAATATGGACGTCGAATCAGTGGCTTCGGAGGCGGAAAGTGCTAGTGACGTTCCCTCTACGGCGGGTTCTGTTATAAACATTGGCCGTTTCTTCGACAGAGCGGAGGAAGAAAACCTTCTCACCGCGGTGGACGAGGACGCCGAACTGGCGTGGATGGAGGAAATCTTGGATGAAGATCCTACAGATAAACCTCCAACACTCTAAAGCGGCGTCCGCAAACCTCATTATCCACCTTGAAAAAGGTGGAGCCGATATAGTCCTGATACAGGAGCCGTGGCTGAGCAGTAACGGAATTTCTGGTATCAGGACGCCAAACTATAAGCTGGTGGCGCAGACGCAAGCAGGTAAACCTAGATCTTGCATGCTCATCAGAAGAGAACTAAAAGCATTTATTTTGCCCAATTTCAGCAATGAAGACATTGTTACCGTAAGCCTGGAAGGCGGCGCGGGTAAGCTCTGGCTTATCTCGGCATATATGGCGCATGACGATGCGGTGGAACCACCTCCGACTCTGCTACGGGAAGCCATAGCCGAAGCCAACCGGCGGAACGTCGCGGTCATCATTGGATCTGATGCAAACTCGTGGCACACATGCTGGGGAAGCTCGGATATAAACACAAGAGGTGAGTCACTATTTGATTTTATTGTTAGCGAAAACTTAGCTATATGCAATAGAGGAAATGAACCCACCTTCTTAACTGCGGCCAGGCGTGAGGTGCTAGATGTTACCCTGGTTTCTTCTCTCCTTATACCCAGCATATCTGACTGGAGAGTGCTGGAGACTCCCTCCTACTCAGACCATAGGTATATTTAGTTTATTTTAGACGAAGATCGCTCAATTAGCAAACCATTTAGGAACCTCAGAAGAACACGGTGGGATATTTACTGTGATTGAAATAGCGACTCACCTCTGTCGTTAGTTTCGGAGCTGCCCCACAACGTGTGCCTTGCGTTAGCATCGCACCCGAGTAATATTGGATTGGCACCTGCCATCCATTGTAAGGCAATCACCTCCTGTAGCGGGCACGACCTGTCGTGCGCCATGTATACCGATGATATATAGCAGCTGTTTGTGTTCATCAACTCCAAATTGATGACAGCCACATCCGGAGAGCTGAAATTGGAAAATAGAAAAGCTTTAATATGTGTTTTGACCAGTATACAAGCTCGGGGTTTACCTGATAGCCCGCTGTAGAAAAGGTTATAGTGGGCGTCCCTTAGCTCTTTAACCTCAAGGTCCCTTATCCAAGGTTCCTGAATCAATGCGACGTCGATGTCTCCCTGCCTAAGGAAGACCATTAGGTTGTACGAGGCGGCCTTAGAATGCCTAAGATTGGCCTGAACAAACCTCATCGACGTCTGCTGAACTCCTGTTGCCTGCTAACACCTTGTCAGCACTTCGAGTAGCGTCCTCGGTGGCGTCCCTCTTCAGGCTCATGTCACCCAACAACTGGTTGGCGTCCTCGACATTTCCCTCCGGGATATTTTCGTTCGATCGGAAGATCTTCAGTTTTGCTGTTCTCACTACGAAGAACAGCTTGTTGTCGACCTTCCGTAGTGGCTTAATGCACTCGTCGTTGAGCCTCAAAAGGTACGACGAGCTCTGCGCACCCTCAAGGGGCTTTTCTGCACAAATGACTGCCCAGTCCGTCATTGGTATGTTTGGATTTTGTCGCTGTAGGAGACGCATCAGCTTCTCGCTCTCCATGGCCATCTTCGGCAGCCAAATGCGGGCCCTGGGTCTTCTAGGGATCTCCGCGGCCGGAATGAGCTTGACCTTCAAACCCTTCCAGGCGTTGCCGAGCTCGGCTACGCACTTGCCCAGGAACGCCGTCTTCCTCATACTTGGGGTGAACCGTACCAGCAGCTGCATTTTTGGCAATCTTGTCCAAAATGTAGACAGCCCGCTTGTACTTTGCCTTGAGAGTCACCCCAGAGGACTTCGTTTTTCTATTGACTGATTTTGGAGTGCTCCCATGAGCACTCAATGCAGCCTTTGAAGTGGTTGGCAAATCAAGATTGCTAGGCTTAGCATTAACTGGTAGAGCCGCAGATGATTCCTGACTTGAAGCCAGGAGTGCGTCCTCTTCTGCGCTTAGGAAGTCTTCCTTGACCTCCCTGTGTGTTTGTTTGTTGTTATTGTTGTTTGTTTTGTTTGTATTTTTGTCCATTTGAGTCCCACGAGTAAGCACGGAAGTGGTAGTCCGCCCCAGCAGAGCCGGCATACTGGGGTAAGGCACTTATACAACCGACCTTGCCTGGGCATCGGAGGGGAACCGTTCGCGGCCAGCCATATTTTATTACCCGCTGGTCACTCATCCGTCGGCACGGTTTCCTTACACGCCTTGGCTTGGGTAAGACAGGGCTGTATTTTTACGGCGCCCTCCTGAAACAGGGTCACCTCAGGAGGTAGAACGACCTTGCCTTGGCAGAGGGGACTGCCCCGGTCGACCTTTCATTTCCCCCGCCCCCCCCCTAAATAATATAAGTCTGCCGCGCTCGCCTTGTCGAGCGGTGTAGACGGTTATGAAATCATGCAAAACAACAAAAAACCGGCCTCGGATAACCGAGAACCCCAAAAATTTAGACCCAACCCTTCAGGAAGGTCAGGTCTGTCTTCGGACAAGACCAATGTAAAGCCTGTGGCTAAGCCAGGGCCAAGCACACGCTCTATCCCTTCGGGGATTGCCTCTACGGCATCGAGGTCATCTGCCGGGAAGCGACCTAACTCTGTCGTTAGACAAGCTGTGGCCTTCACGGCCTCACCTGAACGGTAACGACCCCTGGATCTCTCTTTGGACAATGATTCTGATCGCAACGTTTCGGATCTGACGATCTTGGGCTGGTGGTTGCGGCATTCTGCCACCTGAGTATGCTGAGGTGACACTCAGCAGAAATGGCTGGTGGGCTAATGTCGCGACTGTCCCCGTCCCGTTAAAACCCTGGCAGGCCTCAGAGTACGTTCCTCTCCCCGTCACCGTTAAGTTGGTGGTGTAGGTGTTGGTTGAGCTACGCTCCCACTTTACGCTGGTCGGCTCTGAACGCATGACCCCATAAGGGCATGCGTCAACCCTCGCTATGGCCCCCCCGGGGATAACCATGGGACCATTTCAAAGGCGACTACACATCGGGGGTTGGATAGCGGCTCTGAGTGGGGACCCATCAAAATGAATACCAAAACAACAACAACAACAACAACAACATCAATTTCCATTTCGAGCGGCGGAGGTGAGTCAAAATTGAACACCAAAGCTGGCTCATCTGAACAGGCAGCATCTCTGGCTGGGGTGACGAAACCGTCCCAAGCTGCTTGTCCCATTTCCAGTGGGGTTAGCACGCCCAGCACGAGGGCTCCTGATGTGGGGGGTGGAGGGTCGAGACCGAACCCTGCTGACTCTAGGCCCAAGCTGGGGGGTAGGTTGACGGCGAATTCGTCATCGACCAGTAGGGCAGCCGAGTCGAAAACGACCGCGGCTGCAGCAAACGGTAGGAAAGGGGCGGGGGGGCCAAGGGCGAAACCGTCCACGGCTCAGCCGAATACGGAACAAGCCTTTGCTAGCACTAGCAAAGGGGCGTCCAATAACTCCGTTAGTGCGCAGAAACCTGCGCCTAAGCGGTCGGACAGGCAGAGGTCTGCTGGGCGAAGAGCGCACTCCGACCGACGATTAGCAGCCAAAATTATCGGCCGATACGGCGGGCAGGAGACTGGCCAGCTGCCTGAGAGGCACGCGAAGACCCTCGAGTGGGCTCGCGGGGTCCTAAGCGAGATGAAGGCCGAGGAGGAGAAGGCGGCGACTAGCACCGCTAACATACCCTCTTCAATCAAGCCACTGAAGAGACAAAGGTCTCTGGAAGGTGAAAACCCGGCGGTCAAAAGATCCAAGACGGGTGGCCCACCTTTTTCTTTCAGCGAAATCGCTAAACGGGCGGGGTCGGTCACCCTTGGGGTGATTGACAAGAGCAAGGAGGATGGAGCCATCCCAAAAGAAAAGTGGAGGTGGGTTGCTGCGGCCATAACCACGGTGTTTATGAGGGCGGTCAGGGAAAACCCTGGCCCTCCTCCAAAGTGTGAAAGTGCCGGGTGGCACCATGGTATCCACAAGAGGATAATATGCGCTGATGAAAGGTCAGCGAAAGTCTACAAGGCTGCGGTTGCTCTGGTGGGGGAGGTCTGGAAGGGCGCCAAACTGGAAGCTGTGAACGAGAGGGATCTACCTTCTCGTCCGCGCGCCCGGGTCTGGCTACCCGCAGGTCCTTCCACACCGGAGGAAATGGAGGAGCTTCTCCGGTACTGCAACCCGCACCTACCGACACACAACTGGAGGGTGGTCAAGGTAGAGCGGTCCGAAGACCCGAACAGGCAGGCGGTCATACTGCTGAATGCGGAGTCGCTCGTCCCCCTCTCCGAGTGCCAGGGGGTTATAAACTACGGCTTCGAAAAGGTAGTCCTTAGGGTCTACCAATCCGATGCCGGGGGGGATAACCCCGCACCTCCAGAAGTGCACAGGGCTGAGGAACCATCGACAGTCGACACCATGAATATGGACGTCGAATCAGTGGCTTCGGAGGCGGAAAGTGCTAGTGACGTTCCCTCTACGGCGGGTTCTGTTATAAACATTGGCCGTTTCTTCGACAGAGCGGAGGAAGAAAACCTTCTCACCGCGGTGGACGAGGACGCCGAACTGGCGTGGATGGAGGAAATCTTGGATGAAGATCCTACAGATAAACCTCCAACACTCTAAAGCGGCGTCCGCAAACCTCATTATCCACCTTGAAAAAGGTGGAGCCGATATAGTCCTGATACAGGAGCCGTGGCTGAGCAGTAACGGAATTTCTGGTATCAGGACGCCAAACTATAAGCTGGTGGCGCAGACGCAAGCAGGTAAACCTAGATCTTGCATGCTCATCAGAAGAGAACTAAAAGCATTTATTTTGCCCAATTTCAGCAATGAAGACATTGTTACCGTAAGCCTGGAAGGCGGCGCGGGTAAGCTCTGGCTTATCTCGGCATATATGGCGCATGACGATGCGGTGGAACCACCTCCGACTCTGCTACGGGAAGCCATAGCCGAAGCCAACCGGCGGAACGTCGCGGTCATCATTGGATCTGATGCAAACTCGTGGCACACATGCTGGGGAAGCTCGGATATAAACACAAGAGGTGAGTCACTATTTGATTTTATTGTTAGCGAAAACTTAGCTATATGCAATAGAGGAAATGAACCCACCTTCTTAACTGCGGCCAGGCGTGAGGTGCTAGATGTTACCCTGGTTTCTTCTCTCCTTATACCCAGCATATCTGACTGGAGAGTGCTGGAGACTCCCTCCTACTCAGACCATAGGTATATTCAGTTTATTTTAGACGAAGATCGCTCAATTAGCAAACCATTTAGGAACCTCAGAAGAACACGGTGGGATATTTACTGTAGGAAACTGCAGGAAAAGCTCTCTGAAGCCCCGGATGAGGCCTCGGTTCTCTCGGAATATTCCATCGACTGCATGGTGGAAAAGTTCACCTCGGCATGCAATAGTGCAATCAAAAGCTCGTGCCCGCTCAGCAGAAATGCACGAAGGGCAAAGCCGGGCTGGTGGACGTTAGAGTTGTCCGAACTAAGGACGTCGAGCAGACGCCTCTTCAATAAGGCTAGGAAGAGCAATCTTCCACGGGACTGGGAACTCTATAAGGAGGGTCTCTCAATATATAAATATGAAATTAGGAAGTCCAAGCGTATGTCATGGAGAAACTTCTGCGAAACCGTGGAAGGCTGCCATGAAGCTTCGCGCTTCAGACGCATTATCTCGAACAATCCTGTTCCCTTGGGATACCTGAGGGCTGATTCGGGAGAATGGGCGACAAGTAGTGAGGAATCCCTCAAGCTGCTTTTGGGTGCTCATTTCCCCGAAGACCCTGAGCCGAGCGTGGGCCCTGGCGTGTGTCTCGGCTGTGGCTTGGTGTCCTCCAGTGAATTACTGGAGGGGC
The DNA here is from genome assembly GCA_963971545.1 of Philophylla caesio. Classification (NCBI taxonomy): domain Eukaryota; kingdom Metazoa; phylum Arthropoda; class Insecta; order Diptera; family Tephritidae; genus Philophylla; species Philophylla caesio. The sequence goes on along the minus strand of OZ020604.1, from coordinate 126,482,135 downwards.
GTCGCCTGCTCTGGGCTCTTAACTCTTTCAAACCCTTCAAGTCGCCGGGACCGGACGGTATAATACCCGCGCAATTGCAGAGGGCGAAAGATGTTTCCTGTCGGTGGCTCACCCCCATATACGCGAACTGCGTGGACAGGGGGTATGTCCCGAAGGCCTGGAGACAGGTGAGGGTCACATTCATCCCAAAGGCGGGGAAAAGCTCCCACGTGTCGCCAAGGGACTTCAGACCAATCAGCCTCTCGTCCTTCCTTCTGAAGACCTTAGAGAGGCTGATCGACCTATATATTAGAAATAAAATTCCACGCGAGAGACTTAGTCTCTCTCAGCATGCCTACACGAAGGGCAGATCCGTAGAATCTGCTCTGCATACCGTGGTTAAAAACATCGAAGAGTCTTTCGAACACAAAGAATACGCAGTGGGTGTCTTCATCGACATAGAGGGGGCATTCAACAATGTTCTTCCAAATGCGGTTATATTGGCCCTTGGCCGGCTTGGAGTTGAAACCAACTTGACCAGGTTCATCTCAAATATCCTATGCGACAGAACTGTCGTGGCGGAGTGGGGAAGCGCATCGGCTCAGCAAAAGGTGAGCAGGGGCACCCCACAAGGGGGGGTTCTCTCGCCCTTCCTCTGGAACATTGTCTTAAACGAGGTTCTAGAGAAACTAGAGGGGAGGGGTTGCCGGGTGGTCGCCTATGCGGATGATGTGGCACTCATAGTCAGGGGGAAGTTCCTGAACTCGCTTTACGATCTCATGCAAGGTCATCTAAATTTGGTTATAAATTGGTCTGCTGGCTGTGGGCTAGCTATAAACCCTAACAAGACAGAGCTGGTCTTGTTCACCAGGAAATATAGAGTGCCAGAGGCCCAGTTACCCTCGATCGCAGGCACTCCTCTTGTGCTTTCTGACAGAGTCAGGTACTTGGGGGTTATTCTGGACAGAAAGCTTAACTGGGGGCCGAACATCGAGGACAGGGTGAAGAAAGCGTCGGTCGCCTTATACTGCTGCAGGAATGCCATCGGGAAGAGATGGGGCCTCTCTCCCAAAGTTGTCCTCTGGCTGTACGAAACGACAATTAAACCCATTATGCTCTATGGTGTCTTTATCTGGTGGAGCTCCCTGGATAAATCTACTCTAGCAAAGAATCTGGAACGAGTGCAGAGAAGCGCCTTGATTGGTATCAGCGGAGCACTTCGCACCACTCCCACGCTTGCTCTAAATGTGATGCTTGGCATCATTCCTGTAGACTTGGCAGGCAGAGTTGCCGCCGCCCGCTCTGCCATCAGACTGCGAAGCGCCGGGTTCTCCCTCACCCCGGAGTACGGGCACTCAGGGATCCTTAAACACTTCGAATTCATCCCAGGGGACGTCGATCAATGCGTACCGAAGCTCGCCCCAAGAGGATCCTTCACGACCCACATCCCATCAAGAGAGGAGTGGGAGGGAGACGACCTCTGGTGCAAAGGCGCAGTGAACATGTTCTCGGATGGATCGAAGCTGGAGGGAAGAGTAGGAGGAGGTGTATTCTGCGAGGAACTGTCGCTCCATAGTAAGTTTAGACTACCGCATTTCTGCAGCGTTTTTCAAGCTGAAATAGCTGCCATCAAGGAAGCAGCAGACCACTTGCGTCGCGGCACTACTAACACACAGAAGGTGGTAAGCATCTACTCGGACAGTCAAGCTGCAATCAGGGCCCTGGGATCGCTGACTCTCCGGTCGAAACTGGTCGGAGAGTGCCTGGCCTCCTTATCGGCCGCCTCGGAGCCTTCCGCATTCGACTGATTTGGGTACCAGGTCACAGCGACATTGCGGGAAACTGTCGCGCGGACGAGCTGGCTCGTCAGGGCACTTCAGAAGAAATCACTCCAGGAAGGAAGGGCATTGGAGTTCCCATGTCCACATGCGGTCTGCTTCTGGAAAAATGGGCCTTCAGTCGGCTCAGCAAACGCTGGGCGGAAACCCCGACGTGCAAAGTTGCAAGGTCCTTTTGGCCGGTTGTGGACCGCAGACGGTCTGGGGAATTATTAAGCTCTTCAAGACCATTACTCTCGGCCCTGATCGGTGTTCTGACAGGGCACTGCCCGATGGGGACCCACGCTGTCAGGCTGGGCATCATTTCTGATCCAAGTTGTGGGTGCTGTATGGAGGATGATGAGGTGGAGTCATCTCAACATTACCTTCTTAGCTGCCCCGCTTTCGCTAGGCTTAGATGCAGACACCTTGGCTCATACTTTTTCGATACTCCCGAGGGGCTCTCCGATGTATCCATCGAAAGTCTACGCTCCTTCGTAAAGAACACGCGACGTGTCTCTTAACGCTTACCAGCGGGTCCTTCAGTTCAGGGGAGAACTGCATAGTGGTATCACAATGGACTATAAATTAAAGTCTAAGTGAGCCCCTTTTCGGGCTGCCACCTAACCTAACCTAACCTAGTGACGCAACTTCCTCTACTAATGCCGGCAAAAGACTTTACCTCGCTGATAGGTCCTCGGGAAGCAAGGGCAGCCCTGTCAAAAGACAAGTTAGCTCCTCTGATATCCCTGCCACTCCAGGAGGCAAAAAGGCACCGGAAGGTGCTAAACTTAAAAAGACGTCGGCGACATCGGTCCGCATGGCCAATCCAGCGGTCGCCGATGTGCGCCCCTCTGACTCTGATGCGACCGCGGACTATAGCCATCCCCGGAAGTCAATCAGCGCGTCTGAGAGACACTACCGCACGAAACGGTCAGCCCTCAGGATCCTGGAGAGACTGAGGGAAATAAAAGAGGAAGAACTTTCCAAAGAGGAGCTGGACTCCAAAAAATGGGCTGAAACGTTCATGGCTGAACACCGCGCAAGGGAAAAGACCGAGGTTTCTCAAGGAAAACGAAAGAACTCGAGAGAGGAGGGGTCAGACCCGAAGAGGACAAAAACGTCCCTCTCTCTAGCTGTGAGAGAGCCTTTGATCCTTTGCAGATGTGGCAAAGGAAGCTTTTGAGAGCGCGGTTATAGATCGCAGTTCCCCTGATGGAGTGATCAAACCGCAGAATTGGGAGCTGGTTAACAGGAAACTCTGGACGGTGTACAGAGACATCCTGAAAAAAAATCCAGGACCACCTCCTAGCTGCGCAGATGCGGGATGGTTTCATTATCGCGTCAAAATGCGCCGATCAAAGGTCAGTGAATTTATATACGCTGGCAATTAGTCGTGTAGGCGAACTCTGAGAAGGAGCGCGACTCGATGTGGTTCGTCGGGAGGACATTCCGAGCAGGCCCCGATCAAGAGCTTGGATTCCGGAGTTCCACACTGACCCAAAGGAAGTGCTAGAGCTAATCCAACTAGGCAATCCAGAGCTACCCTCCCACGACTGGAAGGTGGCCAAGATTGGCGAAGTGGATGGTAGGCGCAGGTTAGCGGTAATAGTCCTCAATGAGGAATCAATAACACGCTTGCGAACCATAAGTGGAAGATCAATTATGGCTTCCAAGCGCTGAATCTTCACATTTATCGTCAGGATGTGTCCAATGAACCTGGCTGAGTACTCAGAGGCGGCGAAAAATGTCCTAGAGGACGACGCAGCATCCAACTCTGGTATGGTGGGTGAACTCTTCAGAAGAGTTAGTTTGAAGGAAGGGCTGGGAGACTTCTCTGACCTCTCCGACAATGTTATGGTGGAGGAAACAGAGGAATTCCCTCCCAAATCCGATGAGGAGGACGCCAACCAGACCGTAAACGGGTGGAGAGAAGGACCCAACACTGCTGATACAAATTAATCTTCACCACAGCAAGGCGGCCTCGGACGCACTACTCCTCCGTCTCACTGAAAGAGAAGAGGATGTCGCGCTTATCCAAGAACCTTGGGTCGTAAAAGATCGGGTTTGCGGACTGAGCAGTAAGGAATACAAGTTAATCTATGTAACAGACAAAGGTAAAGGCAGGTCGTGCATATTGATAAGGAAGTGTATTAATGTGATTCTTTTAATACAGTTCAGTGATGCGGACAATGTAGTCGTGGCAGTGGAGTCTGGCGGTAGAACAGTTTGGCTGGCGTCCTCGTACTTTGCGCACGACGCGGAAACACCACCTCCACCTGAGCCAATAAGAGATGAGGTAACGGAAGCGCACAAGCGCAGCACCCCGCTAATCATTGGAGCTGATGCAAATGCACATCATCATTTCTGGGGCAGCTCAGACACATATGAACGGGCTGAGTCAATCTTTGAATTCATTATGTGTAATAACTTACAGGTTCGCAATGTAGGAGATACTCCAACTTTCGTGACTTCAAATAGGAGGGAAGTCCTAGACATTACATGTGCCAATGGGGAGGGGGCAGAACTTCTGCATGACTGGAAAGTCTCGAAAGAGTCTTCACTCTCGGATCATATGTACGTGATCTACAAATTAGCTATACCGGTAAAAGAGCGAAAACCGTTCCTAAACCGAAGAAAAACCAAGTGGGAAAAGTTTAAAGCAACCTTTTCCAACAATATTTATGGTCTAAATTGCCAAATAGACTCAGAGCGTCAACTTGACAAAGTCTTAGACGATGTAACTAAAGCCTTCCAACGGGCCGTTAAGGAAGCCTGTCCGATAAGAACAGCGAGTAAGGAATCGAAACCTCCATGGTGGTCGACTGTAATTGCAACTCTTCGAAAAGAATGTAGAACAAAATTCAACCGGGCCAAGTTAACAAACTCATGGAATGAATTTAAGGATAGTCAACGACGCTTTAAGTATGCAGTCAGAAGCGCTAAACAATCCTCCTGGAGAGACTTCTGTCAGAAGATAGAAAGCACTCCGGAAGCCAGCAGATTAAGGAAAGTACTATCGATGAGTCCAAGCAATATAAGCTATCTTATAAAAGATGACGGAGATTGGACAACAAACAGCGGCGAAACACTATAACTCCTAATGCAAACACACTTTCCAGGGTGCTTGGAAAACAGAGTCAACATAGCTTGTACTCGACCTGAGAGCAACAACGATTTCTCCATGCTCAGTATAACCGAAGGGACTAGAAGGGATCATTCCTGCCGACCTTCAGAACACCTCGGAGCTAATTGCGCCTATACTCGTACACGTCTACGAGGCGGTGTTACGGTATAGCCATATACCCCGGAGATGGGAAGAGGTAAAAGTAGTATTTATTCCTAAAGGAGGAAGAACAACCCATACGAGACCGAAAGACTTTAGACCAATTAGTCTATCGTCCTTCTTACTCAAATCGTTTGAGCGGCTACTAGACGAACATATAAGAGGTAATATTGGCAGTGGACTTACCACCGCGCAGCATGCCTACAGCAAAGGAAGATCAGTGAAAACAGTGCTACACTCCCTAGTCAATACGATTGAGAGATCACTGCATTACAAGGAATACACCCTAGCTACCTTTCTAGACATCGAGGGTGCCTTTAATAACATTTATCCTGTGGCGATCACCTCATCACTGGTCAACCTTGGGGTGAATAACTCACTGGCCTCGCTCACTGGGCGTATGCTTGTTGGAAGAGAATTGAGCGCTGAGCTAAGTGGGTCTACCCTTAGGAGGTACCCAGTCCGAGGAACGCCTCAAGGAGGAGTAATCTCACCACTCCTCTGGAATGTAGCCGTAAACGGGCTCCTCCAAAAACTCGAAGAAGCGGGTGGCAAAATAATTGCATACGCGGATGACATTATCATAGCAATCTCAGGCAAACACCTCTCCACAATAACGGACCTGCTTAAAAGATCGTTAAATAGCTTAACTCTGTGGTGCAGTAGCCGAGATTTCATACAAATAACTCTAAGGGGAAACACCCTCGAAGTAAAGGAACAGACCAAGTATCTGGGACTCATTTTAGACAGAAAGCTTAACTGGAAGCCAACCATCCAAGACAGGGTGCGTAAAGCGACAATACCTCTCTACTTATGCAACAGGACAATTGAGAAAAGGTGGGGAATGCAACCAAGAATTATATACTGGTTATACACAGCGGTGATCAGGCCGATCCTACGTTACGGCATAGTAGTATGGTGGGACTCCCTCCAGAAAGGTGTGAACTTTAAAATGATGGATAAAGTTCAGAGACTGGCGTCCATTCTCATAACTGGTGCGATAAAAACAACGGCATCGAAGTCACTATATACCGTACTAAATCTACTTCCGATAGACCTGCATGCCTAACAGGTAGCAAGTGCTCCAGCGATACGCTTAAACATCCTAAAGAAATGGTCAAACAGTACCTACGGTCACGGCAAGATACTAGCGGAATTCTCGGATCTTCCTGGTCTGGTGGATTATGCTGCCCTCACCACGGTGTTTACGACCCTCCTACCTTCAAAGGAAGAGTGGAAACTGAACGCAGTTGGTAATAGCGAGTCCATCCATGTATACACAGATGGATCAAAGCTTGAGGGTAAGGTGGGTGGAGGTGTATATTCCCGGCATATGGGGATCTCCTATAGCTTCCGTCTTCCAGACCACTGTAGCGTCTTTCAGGCGGAACTGATGGCGATATATAAGGCCACACAACTGGTAAAGTGTGATACGATACCCGTGATTGATATCTACATTTTCACTGACAGCCAGGCCGGCAATACAATTTCTCACAAAGCAATCAACGACCTCCATTGTGGCTATGAAATACCGCGCATCTCTTAACCAGATGGCTGAGTCATTTCGCCTGAGGGTGACATGGGTCCCAGGTCACAGCGTTATAGAGGGAAATTGTAAGGTCGACGAGCTAGCCCGACTCGGTACTGGGCTCTCGACCGAAGATATATGCGATGAACTAGGAATACCCTTGCAAACTTGAAGCTTCGTATAGCCGAAAGGTTTACAAAATTATCGAACGATAGATGGCGGCAGGAAACAACCTGCAAAGTATCGAAGCAACTGTGGCCGGCTCTCAGTGCAAAACGCACAGGGCAATTACTAAACATGAATAAACACGACTTGAGCATGATAATATCGTCATAACAGGACACTGTCTTTTAGGTAAACACGTCTTTCGATTAGGGCTGAGACTGTACGACTTCTGTAGAAGCTGTCACGACGAAGAGGAGGAAGAAACGATCTTGCAACTTCTGTGCCAATGTCCTGCTCTATCCCGAAGAAGACTCTCTACTATGGGCAGACAGTTCTTCAATGACCTGGAAGAGCTTGGGCAGATTGAAATAAGAGATCTCCTTAAGTTCCTTCAAAGCACTGATTGGTTTTAGGGGGGGTTCTTTCGTGGGGAGTTACAACCCCCAAATGCGGCATCACAATGGACCACGAGCCTAAGTGTGTCTGAAACGACAACCGCACTAACCTAACCTAACCTTCAGCAAGAGGGAGTGAGCGTTAAGCTTGTGGTATCACAACGGGCCTCTACTAATGGCCTAAGTGAGTCGTTGGATTAGCGGTGACAGCCACCATACCTACCTACCTAATATTTGAAGGCTAGTAAGCGCGCCTTGGGCAGACCGGGGCATTGGCAAAGATAGTGTTCAATACTCTCCACCTCCTCCTCGTTCCGACAGCTGCGGCAGAAGTAATTTTTTTTGTAACCTAGCCTCTCCCCATGCGGTATCTGGTTATTACCCCAACTAATAGTCTAAGAGACGGTAGGTCAAGTCTTGTGATTGCTATAGAATGCTTCACATCGACGACTTCCCAAATTTGTCTGGTAATGTGGCAGGTTGGTTCCGAAGCCCACCTGGAATTCACCTTCTCTATAAGTTCAGATCTTATTATCTGTTTGCAATATGCCAGAGGTATACCAGCATCCTGGGTATACCTGGTAGTCGATCCCGGATCTAGATCCACGGTACCTAACATTCGTTCCTCTCTGGGATTCTTAACTTGTTTTCTGAACGTAGAGAATGAGTAGTATAGTCTAGTTTCCTTACGTTGTCTGGCAGAGTTTCCAGGACTTTTGCATGTCCGGATCCAAGATCTCTCCACGGCTGGATTGCATTTAACCTGACCGCACTGCAGCCCGCCAGAAATTTGCCAAAGAGATCCACTGGTGGAAGATTAAGTATCACCTTTAGAGATTTGGTGGGTGTAGAGGGCAGTGCTCCCGTAATCAGCATTAAGGCTGCCTTCTGTACCCGTTCTAACTTTGTTCTGGTTAAGGTCTTGTCCAAAACCGGCCACCATACGACGATCCCATAGAGAATAAAAGTTCTTATTACAGCTGTGTACATCCAGTGTACGATGTGCGCTTTTAAACCCCATTTCTTCCTTATGGCCATCTTACAGGCATACAGAGCGACAGTGGCTTTCCTGGAGCGGTCCTCAATATTCCTCTTCCAGTCGAGTTTTCTATCCAGAATGACTCCCAAGTATTTTACCTCGGTTGGAACGGTTAGTACTACACCGTTTACGAACGGTAGTTTGAAAGTGGGAACTTTATATTTCCTCGTGAAAAGTACCGCCTCGGCCTTGGTGGGATTGACGCTGAGTCCACATTCCACCGACCAGTAGGTAAGAGTATTGATTGCGTGTTGTAGTAAATCACTTAGGATTTGAAGATGTTTACCCGTTGCTAAGATTGCTATGTCGGCCGCATATGCTACGACTTCGCAGCCAGTGTCCTTGAGGTTTAAGAGAAAATCATTCACCGTAAGGTTCCACAATAAGAGGGAGAGAACGCCTCCTCGGGGTGTACCCCTGGCCACGTGTTTGAATTTGGAACTATCCCCCAGTGTTGAATGAATAGATCTCTTTACGAGTATGAGCCTCACAAAGTCCACTAGTCCTGCTGCACTCCCACCCGGCGGAGTGTTCCGGTAACAGCTTCGCGTTAGACATTGTTGAAAGCTCCCTCGATATCGAGAAATATTCCTAAACTGTACTCCTTTAAACCCAAACCTTTCTCAATCCTTGAGACGATGTCATGGAGAGCGGTCTCCACGGATTTTCCTTTTCAGTATGCATGCTGGTTCAAGGAAATGCTGTCTTTTCTTATATTTCGAATGTATTCGTCTAAGAGCCTTTCAAGAGCCTTGAGAAGAAATGAGGTGAGGCTTATGGACCTGAAATCTTTGGGTTTCGCGTGAGCGGCTCTGCCTCCCTTTGGTAAGAAGACTACCTTATCCATCGTCCAAGCGTATGGAATATGAGTGAGCTTAATACAGGCCGTGAAAATCTGGGTAAGCAGAGGACATAGAAGGTCCTTGGCTGCTTGTAGTTGTTCGGGAAAAATTCCGTCTGGACCTGGAGATTTGTATTGTTCAAATGACATTATTGCCAATTCCACTTTATCATACCTCACTATGTCCTCGGCGGTATTTAACATGGAATAGTTGGCTATTGGACCTGACCGATTGGTTGGGGATAAAGTGTTTGTTTTGCTGGAATGTTGCGGAAAATTTATTGTCTAGGGCTTCATTGGACCAATATTTTACGAATTCTTCAGCTATATCGGATGAGTTTGTGGTTATAGTACTATTCGGATGTGTATTTATACAGTGAATTGAGGTTTTTTTTGTTTAGGCCACAAAATTAGCAAATTCCGGGAGCAGTATAAGGGTTGATGTTTGAGGTAAATTTGTTTATTGATTCCATTTTGGACAGCTTCACATTGCGTCTAAACTTGGCCTGCGCTTTTTTATAATCTATTATATTTTCATTTGTAATGTTTCTCTTTAATTTGTTCTAAATGTGGTTGTTTCTAACTTTTATTTTTCTAGTGTTTTGTTCCACCACAGAACTCTATTTCTTCTTGTGTTTGTTGTTTGAGGTATGGATTGATTGCCGCTTTGCAAATTGATTTTGTGAATGTTTGCGGTTTCTTTATTGATGTTTGTGCTGACTGGTTTACTGTTACTAAATTGATTTGCTGTGAAGTGAAACTTATCCCAATTTGCTTTGTCTAAATTGAAAGTTGGCCTATGTAGGTGTTTTTGGTGCTATTGTTATGGAAAAGTAATAAAGTTATTGGGAAGTGGTCACTGCCAGAGGGATTTGACTCTGTTTGCCAGTTGCTTTCGATAGCAAGGGTGGGAGATGCGAATAGGTCAATGTATGTACGTTAGAGTATGGTGTGTTGAATAGTGTGCAGGTGAGCCGTCATTTAATAGAGTCAGTGAGGATTGTGTTAGAAATTTAAATATTGTTTTCCCTCTCTTCCAATTTTTTTTTGGATTGGATGATAACACTTGCTATGTCAAAGTTGTTTGGAGTAAGGTTTATTAATTTATGTTGTAACGAGTCGTGAATTAGTAGTGCGGAACACCCAAACGAGTTGTGGGTGGAATTGATGGGTACAGGTACGTTTTGGTTTTTTTGTATGTGTGTTTCCTGAAGAGATATTATTTTTGGTGTGTGTCTTTTCAATTTCAATTTCAAGTTAATGTAGTTGTTTGTGTAACCTTTTATATTCCATTGCAATATAAAAAGAGACATATTTCAACTATTTGGATTATCTAGAAAATTATAAGATAAAAATGCTTAAACTAATGATTTTGTGAGAAGTTGCTGTTGGGTGTTTACTCATGCATTCGCTATCGTCTATGTTGAGGTAGTTGCTCTCTTGCTTGTCACCGATTGCTTTTGCTTTGTTTTTGTTTATTTGTGATTTAGCCTTAGCTTTAATTTGTTTTATTACGCGGTTGGAAGTGTTTTTGTGAAAAATCTTAATTTTTGTTTCTGTTAGTTGAGAGGCTTCGTAGCGTTTGTTTGTTACTGAGGGGGGACAGGTGTTGATTGTTTGATCTGGACATGCCGTCGGGGTATAGCTGCGGGTGGTGTTTACGTTTATAGTGTTGTTGGGTCATGTTCTTTTTTTTTTGCAGTTGTGACAGAAAGGCAAGAAATAGCATTTTTCATTAAGGTCAGGTGATGTGTGATGCGTTTCAGTGCAGTTTGAGCAGAGCTTCTCGTTTCGGCAGAACTTTGTAGTGTGCCCATATCGGTGACAGTTTTTGCAGTGAAGGGAAAGGGGGATGTAAGGTCCGATGTTGATTTTCTCATACCCTACTGATACTTTGTCCGGTAAGGTGAGTGTTGAGAAAGCGAGAGTTCAGAGACCGGTTTCTACAATATTGTGCTCGTGCTGTTTTCTTTTTTTAAAATTTTTTTTACTTCAGTTACGTTTTGGTTTTTTAGTTCACTTAAGATTTCTTTTTCGGGTATGCCCCGTAGGTCATTGCAGTAAATGACACATTTGGTAAAGTTAAGTGTGGAGTGCATGCGTACTTCCACTTGTACATTGACACAGAAAGACGTCAGTTTAATAAGTTTAGAAGCTTGCTTGTGGCCTTCAGTTTTGATGAGAATTTCGCCGCATTTGATTTTTTTACAGCTTTGGACTTCTCCACATAGACTACCATTCACTTTTTTTATTAGAAGCGGTGACACTTCGGCTAGGTTATTTTCACTTTTGATTCGCTCGATTAACATGTATTTAGGTCCATGTGAGTCTATCTCAATAAGATTTTGTCTATCAATTTGGTAAGTCTGAGCAGGGGGTGGGGGCAACATACCCGGTTAACGATTGATAGCTTATGCGCACGTCGAGCAGTCACGAACGATTTACTAGGTAAACGGAGGGTTATCGCGAGTCACTTCTGTTCGCTTTGGTGGTTGAACATCAACTGGGTATATATGTATGTATGTATAAACGTTGATTGGCCTGAAATTATAAAAGAGTACAACTCACATATGGTTGGCGTTGAGTTGATGGATAGCCTTATGGGAAGATATCCATTTGAAGATATATAACATCGGTTTTTCTAATAGCGGTCACCCCTCGGCAGGCAATGGCGAACCTCCGAGGGTATTTCTGCCATGAAAAAGCTTCTCATTAAATACATCTGCCGTTCGGAGTCGGCACAAAACTGTAGATCCCTCCATTTGTGGTATAATATAAAGACGCCACAAATGGTAGGAGAAGCTCGGCCAAACACTTAGCTACATATATAGTGTACGCGCCAAAATTATATTATATTATAACAACAGAAAAATGTAAAATACCTGAAATGAAAGTGAGATTGAAGGCCAAAATACCTTGTAATGAAATACGACTACACCTTTTCCAACAGTATTTCAGAAAAACACAAATGTGTTTCAGAAAAGATCAATTGTATTTCGGAATAACGCAAATGTATTTCAGAAAAACATAAATGTATTTCAGAATAGGCCAAATTTATTTCAGAAAACAACAAATGTTTTTCAGAAAAACACAAATGTATTTCAGAAAAGATCAATTATATTTCAGAAAAACCCAAATGTTTTACTTTCGTCATTATCGTCATACTCGCTGTCACTGTCCGTCGATTCTTCTACAACTGCTGCAGAATCTTTTTCTGGAACTCTATTAATTTGTGTTTGACAAGATTTGCAAATGAATTTTCCGATATAACATAGTTTGCAAATCTAGCATTCCAATTTACAGTCACTTTGGCAACATTTTAATACATCCAGTTGATTCCTTTTTTATTTAAAGGATTGCAACAGCAATTAGCTTTCGGCAATGATTAACATGACATGAATAAATTTCCGTAAGAAAAACAACAACAATATTTAATTATACAACGGATCACTTAAATCACTGCTTGTAATATTGGATGCAATTGATCGAATTGACACTAAATATGAAAAAAATACTGTTGCGCATTGAACGTTGCCTGTCAAGACGGCGTGAAAACAAAAGCCCAATATTGGTATCTATCGTAATGTAATGTAATGTAATTAAAAGATCTTTTGTTTGATATGCATATTTATATATAAACTATACATACATATATATTTTGAGAAAAATAAAAAAAATAAAAATAATGCACATTTTATGTGTAAAAATAAGTCTATCTAAAAGCCCACAAACATAAATTTAATTTGGCCGTATTCTTTACTTGTTCCTGAGTACATATTAGCAGGTGCATTTGTCATATTTTCGTGATCATTCATTATAGTTGGTGGCGTTTGTGCTCAGTTGCGTATACGTCCTTTTACCTGGCATTTTGTGTAATTATAACAAAAAATATACTACAAATATATGTACATACTACTCATATAAATATTCCATACCTACATACCTGCACACATATGCAATATATAAGTTCAGTTTTTTATTTTCGTTTGCTTCTTGTCTATAAAAGCCTTCAACTGAAGTTGAAAATATATTGCACAAGTTATTTTTTGATAGTAAATTAAAGTTTAATTTTTATTTTAACGCTAAGACTTGCTTTTAATTTGGCGCTTCTGATTTATTCGACCGACTTCTTATTTATTTTTAACAATATACATAAAACAAATGAATAAGATTGAAAAGAGTGGCTCCACCGGCTTTTCAGTTTACTTTGTAATGGTCCATGTGTGCGTAAAATATAAAAATCCTAGTAAGGGGTTCGAAATTAAAAAAAAAACTGTTTAATTTCTGATTAACTATTTTACCTAGTGTTTGTTGTTATTATACGCTGCTTCTAAGTAAAAGTATTTTAAAGTGGCGTGAAATTGATTCAAACATAAAAAAAAATTTTTTGTGTTCTATTTTTTAGTTTTCCTTCAAATTCCTTCCCACGCAGTCGCACATAAACAATTATTGAAAGGCCTACCAGATATAACACGTTACGTGCGTTCCGGCGAAGCATTCGACTGACAAGGCGTAAGAAACGCAAAGGTACGCCACATTAAAAGCGTTGTCGCATGTAAACAAATCAGTTGTTTTGTATTGGCGGTTAATTTTTGTTTTGTATCAAATATATCTTAAAGTTGTGGTGATATTTACTCTTGTGTAAATATTATAAAAAATGGAAATAATTGAAGTAATTTTAATTGTTTTGTTGTTGCTGGAAGCCAAGGAATGTTTTAACAGGCTTTATGTAGGCCGTAGATGGTGGGTGCGACCACCTCTGCAGAATCGAGACACTCACGGGTTTTTCACCACGAATTTTGAATTCAGGGAGGAATTTAAGAAAAATATTAGAATGGAAAAACATGTTTTTGACTTGCTCCTTAATTTGATTGGGAAAAGGATTTCGAGGAACAATTCTAATAGGCTGTCCATTTCCCCAGAATGCCGACTTTACTTGACCCTCTGGTAAGTTGTTCAAATAATATAATTATGGACATATGTATATGTATTTGTTTTAAAAACCATCTAAAATTATAGTTATTTGGGTCACGGAGGAAGTAAACAGTTTCATTCTTCTTCCTTTAAAATTGTTCTTTCCACAATGAAGGAAATTGTTGGGGAAACGTGCGATGCTTTGTGGGAGATACTTGGGCCAATTTATTTGTCGATTCCTCAGAAAGATGAGTGGAAACGTATTGCTACCGATTTTAATTCGATGTGGAATTTGCCAAATTGCATTGGTGCTATTGATGGCAAGCACATAAATATATTTTGCCCGTCAAATTCAGGTTCCCTTTTTTATAATTACAAAGGAAACTATTCTATTGTTCTGATGGCGGTATGTGATGCGAATTACACTTTTACTGGCGTTGATATCGGAGCTTACGGTTCGCAAAGTGATGGTGGCGTATTATGGAATTCGGGCTTTGGAAGAGAGCTCTATAATGGAACACTGGATCTTCCTGAAAACGATGTGTTACCAGGCTCTAACACAAGTTTTCCCCATTACTTTGTGGGAGATAATGCGTTCCCATTAAAGTCATTTTTAATGAGGCCGTACCCAGGTTTGCATGAACTTTAAATATGGGTATTTTCTTATTAAATGCATTTACTCATTTTAGGAATGAATTTAGCTCTGGATAAACAAATTTTTAATAAACGGCTATCTCGAGCACGTCGTGTTATAGAGAATGCATTTGGGATATTGGCTTGTCGGTGGAGAATCCTTTTGAATCCTTTGCAAATGAGCCCCGCGTCAGCCGAAAAAATTGTAAAGGCTACTGTTCTCCTACACAATTTTGTCAAGATGCACGACGGCAGCTATTGTCCACCGGAATATGTTGACCAGGAGGACGGTGACGTTATGAGAAGAGGATTGTGGCGGAGTGATATTTCGACCCCCTTGCAAAGAGCTAGGCGGATAGGTTCGAATAATGCTTCACAAAATGCGTTCAAGTTAAGGGATGATCTTAAAGTTACCTTGTATCGCATCCGATTCAATGGACGGCCCAATAAAGAAAAAGGCGATTTGTATTTATTCATCTGAAAAATAATTAACGTAAGATGTTTTTATTACCCTCCACAAATTTGTAATTACCCTTAACATTCTTTATTGAAAGTAAGTCAGATATACCCTCAGCCAACAAAGTCTGACTTTATTAATTTATTCATATTTAATATACATATAAAACAAATTACAAATAAAAAATGGATTTATTTCAAAGTAACAGAAAATTTAATTCATTTTATTTTATTTATCTTATTTTATAAAACAGAGCTAAAACCATGGTGTGGAGTAAATTGCATACGTACAAAAAATACGAGTTCATTTTGAATATAAATGCGGCACAGTAATTTCAACGCAAAGAAAAACTATGTAAATTAATTACGACTACAATTATAATATCCCAAAAAACATTGAGGCGAACGTCGAACATTTCCTTCGATGTCCAATAAAAATATTGAACTGAGAACGAACTCACAATCAACGTAAATTTTGTAACATTCATAGCATATTTAAAATTTATTGAAACGAGTTCGACAAAAAGGGGAACCATAGTAACAAAGCAAAAAAAACAATAATTTTTATTCGATATCGAATTTAATTTTCGACGTTCGCCACAATGTTAAATGAGATAGTAAATTTACACACACAAAAAACTCAATTCATTTTGACTAGAATTCATGAACAGAAATTTCACTCTCAAAAAAGGAACTGAATTCATATTAATTACACTTCACACAAAACAAACTAAATATTACCAAAAAATCAAATTATAGTTAAGCAATTTGTCCGCTAGTAAATACAAAACTTAAAATGTCAATTTTTAGCCTATCTTGTACTTCTTCCGAATGTTTCAACAGGTAGCTGTCCAGATCTTTAAGAAAATCAGCGTTTCGGCTTACTGTCTGCGGGCTTGGTTCCCTCTTTTGAAGCCAGTCACTTAAAGTTCCACACAGATTGTCAAGCCGATCCTTGTCTCTCTTGCGCTTTGCTTGCTTACTTGTACTGGGCGTTTGCTCTTTCACGCAATAAGTTCCAAAGGAAGACACTGACGATTGGGTAACAGTGGGCGATTCTAATTGTGTCTGCTCCTCGTCACAAAACTCAAAAAGTGGCTGCGACTCACATACTTCATATTCAGCCTGTGTTTGATCTAAGCTAGCAAAGCTTGTGTTGCCTAGCGTCCTGTAATAGAAGAAAAGATAAAATTTTTACATATTTATACAATATATGATATTACCGTTATTATATAAATAAATGATTAGGGGTCGTGTGCAGAAGACATAGGACATTGCACCTTTCACCCTTTATCACTATAAAGTGCCCTTTTCAACTTCCTACGCCAACCACTGCATGTACATATATTTTAAAATAACAGGGCAGTTCGTTGACTGTGCGTGAGAGTAAAACAAAATTTTTATTCAATGCACGAATTTACTATTCATATTTATTAACGCTTACCGTCGAGGAGCAACGTGTCGTTGAAGAAACGCCATCGCCTCCATATATTGCCAACCGCCAATTTCCTTTGCCTCACTTCCAGAAGGCGCTTTCCCACTCTCTTTTACAAAGCGGTCGCGAAGAGACCTCCAGCGCCTCTGGCACTGCTCTACTACAAGTTTGGAACATATATGAATTACTTAGTTGTAATATCTTTAAAAATGTCACTAACCGCTTGCACTTGTTGCAGCCGCCACATTCATCCAGGCTTTCTCCTTGGCCAGCCTGTTTCTATAACTTGTAGCACTCTTGTCGAAAAGACAAGGGTGCATTTGCACTGCCTGGATCAAAGTGCTTTCCATTTTTTAATATTATAATTTATATTTTTAAAAAATTTACCACAGACGCGTTGTTGACACGATTGTTTGATAATTTATGTTGCGTTGTTGACACGAACAGACGAAAACAATCAGCTGACACTAGCGACGGATTTGAATGCGTCAAAAGTAGAGAGTTGGGCTACTGTTGTACGTTGCGGCATCGCATGCGTCGCGAATGTGGCATTCTGCATTCAAATACATATAAAATACTTAGCTGTCAGTCGAATGCTTCGCCGGAACGCACGTAACGTGTTCTATCTGGCAGGACTTTGAGGTTTGTATACCTTTACCTAAAGTATCTTCCAGCGTAAATTATAAGGCTAAGTTTAGATGGGTAAGTTTATAAGAATGGAATGCAAAAAAGCCTTTCTGATCACAGTGTCAATTCGTTAGGGTGCTCTAAAAATGCATGAAGTAAAGTTTTAAAAAAAGTTTCAATGCTCTTATCCGCTACGATTGGTTTTTTTTAACAAAATAGGAGTCGTTTGAGCGTTTAAAATTTTTTGTCGAAAATCAGAAAACTTCAAAGAATAATACTCGTTCGTTTGTTAATAATTTTTAAGTCTTAAATATTTTTTTATGGAATTTTTTGTGGTTTTTGGTGGCTCGATTAAATTGCATATATTAAACAAATATTTGAATATTACTCCTACAACTCTCTTGGAGAAAAACATAGTATACCTTTTGAAAAATACTTATTCTTAACTGTTTCTAAAAAAAATTATTATCTCCTTATGAATTATTATTATTTCGGAAATTTTAATCCCTTTGAGTGGTCTCTAAAAATTTGTTTGATTTATAAAACCGGAAGTTTTTTGAAATTGAGCAGAATTACGGTATGGGCGCACTAAAATTCCAATTTACTTGTTATTATCCACACTAAAAACTGACATTTTAGTAAGAGTGTTCAAAATTTGTCATCCGGAGGTTTTTAATAATTTCTGCTTACCATTCCCTTTTTATACCCGAGCGTACTTGTACACAAGGGTATTATAACTTTGTTCGCATAACGGTTGTTTGTAACAGCAAAAAATAATCGAGATAGATATAGACATATATATACTAAAATTATCAGAATGAAAAGACAAATCGATTTAGCCCTGACTGGCTGTCCGTCCGTCCGTCTGTCCGTGGTTACAATAACTTGAGTAAAAATTAAGAAATCTCAATGAAATTTGGTAAATAGATTGCTCTTTGGGCAGCCTAGGTTGGTGTTGAAAATGGTCAAGATCGGTTAATAGCCACGCACACCTCCCATATAACGGTAATTTTTGGAAATGTTTTTTCGGTATCTATTACTACAAATTTAATGAAATTTGGTATTTGTAGCGATTTTGAACTAAGAAATTTGGTATTTATGAATTTTTGAAAAATGGGAGTTGCCACGCCCACTTATGACATATTTTCTGTATCTCAATAACAGTATTAGTTATCGTCACAAAATTTGGTGGACATATTTTCCTTGATATCGCTATTATTATCGTTAAAAATATTTGAAATCGGATCATAACAACGCCCACCTCCCTCATACCGAACATTTTTGAAAAATGCAAAAACTCCGTTGCCACGCTCACTTAGGAAAAAATATCTGTATCTCAATAACGGTGTAAGGTATCGTCACAAAATGTGGTGAACAAGTTTTCCTCAATATCGCTGTTATCACCGTAAAACTTTTTGAAATCGGACCATAACCTCGCCCACCTCCCATATAACGGAAATTTTGAAAATGCAAAAGTTCGTTTTTTCTTTATCTTTTGGAACATATTAAGTAAAATTTTATATTTAGAGTGATATTTAATTAGGAAACTTGATTTGTATGAAATTTTGAAAAATGGGCGTTACCACGCCCACTTATAAAAAAAGTCTGTAGATATCTCATTAACGATGCAGGGTATCATCACAAAATTTCGTGAACATATTGTCCTTGATACCAATAGCATCACCGTCAATAATTTTTAAAATCGGAAAAACCCCCCAAACTTCCATATAACGGAAAATTTGAAAACTGCAAAAAAATCCGTTTTCAGTATTAATTGGAAGAAATTGAGTAAAGTTTAATACTAGCAAAGAAACGGGGTTTTTATGTAATTTTGGGCACCGCCAATGCAAAAATACATCGCGATGTTTATATATCGGTTTCGCCCGAATTAAGCTTTTCTTACTTGTTCAGATTTATTTTGATAAGTCACGGTATTTCAATTCATGGTGGCTGAAAAACCAAATATTTTTTCCACTTCTTTAACGCGATGAACAGCTGTCACGCAATATACCGAGATGCGGTGTTAGTTTTAATTATATTGGACCTAGAGGAACTTACCGTTTGTTTTCCATACTTCCTAAAACTAGCATTGAAATTAACTACCAAAATGGATTTAAGGCTGATTGCAAATGGAGTGGAAACTCCTCTACTCCCTCTTCGGTTGTATCAAATTTATGAAATTTAAAAAGAAAAATAAATAAAAAATTAAAAAAATTTTGTGTTTTCTTAAATGTTTATTAATATTAAAGGTAGAATCTAGTCTTATGAAAACGGTTGAATATAAAACAGTAATGTGGAGATATATACCACATAAATCAGCTGATCGTACTTGCCAGACAGGGCAGCATTTTATTTAACTTACAACTAACTGCCGACAGCTGGCGCCACGGCTTGGCAGGGGTCGCCAAGTGACCAGCTATGAAGCGAATCTTACTCTATTTGGGCCTTCGTAGGTCTTTGCTGGTCTGATAGCTTCCTCACGACTTGTATCACACCCTTCAAAGAGTCACTTTGACGCAAAATGCTGGCTTTCAACGTTCCGTCGAGACTGCAAGTTCTTTACCGTTGATTTTTATTACGTATACGCGATCCGTAGAACGCTTGATTACTTCGTATGGTCCCGAGTACGGTAGTTCAAGTTGTTGTCGGGTCATGGCTGTTCTTAACATTACGTGCGAACAATCTGTCAGTTGCCTGTAAACGAACATACTTTTCTGGCTATGATGCGCCGCTGGAGTTGGGCGAAGTAACTGTATATGTTCTCGAGTTTTGGTTGCAAAATCTTGGAGATTGATGGAAACATCTACGTTGTTGTAAAAATCGTTTGGCAGTCGAATTCCACCTCCGTACAACAGGTCCGAGTAAGACTGTTGTCAATAACTCTATTCACTTTGCATAAGAGTTGCACATTAATGCTGGCTTAAAAAACGTTCCATCATGCCGTTCGTTTGAGGATGATAGCCAGTGTATGAATATGTTTGCTGCCTAGCATATTCGCCAGTGACTAAAATAACGCAGATTCGAACTGGGAGCCCTGATTTCTCTGGTGTTTGCGTATTGTGTCGACTAATTTTCGCACGTTGACATGGCAGACAGTTTCGCGCTCAAATTGTTACATCTTATCTTATTATTCTCGTAGAAACGCCGTAGTATACTTTTGTACCGTATTTAAAATTTGTTAATTGTAATTTTAGCGATGACTCATCTGCATTAGTTGTTTTACCTCGGAGTCCTCATTCTGTGCTGCATACTGCTTTCAGCCTACCGCCACTTAGCGACTTTGACGGCAGTCCTTTTAGTTTAACTGTTGATTTTTGCTGCAGCCTGGACGACATTTTAGAGTATTGTTGCCAAATCTCCTGTGAAAATAACATAGTCCATAGCGGTTCGGCTCGTTTGTTGCCGCTCGCACAGATACTCGCGCTGGTAAACGTGTGTTATGCGCTGCCTCCCCTGTTGCCGATGGTGCTTGCGGGTGCGAACTGGTGATTACGACAATCGGATCTGCTTCAGATGCGTGACTCATTTTGTTAGCTATTTTTGTCAATTGGCCCAAGTCACTCTCCTACCATGCCGATAAGAGCGGTCGAATTGCGAGCGGCATTCGGTTAAGAAATAGTGTACGTTAAACGGCTTCACACCCAGGGTCTGGAGTTAATCGCCTCATATGCCGGTGGTTTCTCTTCCGCTAAGTAATTGGCGCAGTTTCTTGTCTGCTGTCTCCGCGAATCTGGCCAAGAGACGTGACTTCACTGCGCTGAATCTTCGTATCTTCGTCCAAATTGATAACAATCAAATCGAAAATATCGATGTCATCGGTAACGTTGCTTAATCTAAAAGAGCGCTATAATTGTGCAAACCATAATTGTGAAAGAAATGCACAACAAGTATCCGGACATCAGTGCTTTTTTCAGTGTAATAAATACGTCATGACAATTACGTGAACGCTATATTATTAAAAAATGTTTATACTCATACAAACAACAAAATTATTTGCTGTTTGGTTAATAGCAGGGAAAAGAGCGTCTAAGTAAAGAAAATATTGAGTCGCCAGAAATAGGTTCGTTTACCCTATGAAAAAAAACCAGTAGTACCAGTGTGACGCAGCAAAAACAGCTGATTCTGGCAAAATCACAAAGAGAGGAATAGCGGTATAAGGATGGGCGCAACCTTTGTTGAATTTAGATACTTGCACTCGCTGTAGGTAGGAGCGATTAGTTGTCTGTTGTGCATTGTTGATGTTAAGTTGGTGCAGTTCAGCGTGCATCGTTTGTAACTCCTCCCTTTCCTCTGCTGACTCGTCGCCGTCTGCTGATTGTGATCGCAAATTATATTTTACATATTATGCACTCACTTGAGATCACGTCGCACAGTGTCGCGAGCTAATATAAGTTGCGGCAAAAAATATAAGTAATCGTTTCAGTGTCACCAAAGTCAGCATAAGAACGTCTCATGATAATTTTATCATAAAAGTTTTGAAAAAATAAGTAAAATCCGCCAACTTGCACGCCAAGTTAAACATAAGAAGTGAAATATTTCTTGTTTTATTACAATAAAGAGAAATAATTAAATAAATCTTAATCAAAATCGCTTTCTATTTCTGAATCGCTTTCTAAAGTACATTGTTCTTCAGTTTCTCTGCCACTTAATAAAATATATTGGCTAATGTCTTCACAAATGGGTTGATTTTTGCTGCAAACTTTTCTATGTGAAGTAAAGAGTGGCTCTGAAGTTAATAATAAATTTACCATAAGGTCTTTATTGGAAGCCTGTCTCGAAGTTTTTTGAGTGTTGTTTCTACAGGTATTTCGAAATTCTTTATGTCTTGCTTCTAATGCATCTTCTGAGAGCATTCCAATAGGAATATTGAAGTTTTTAATAATTTGCACTCCGTGCGCCAAAACTTTGTGAACTGTTGCAGGCATTTTATACCACGAATAATTTTTCATTTATATTTCGTATGTATTCTTCAAAACATGTTCAAATGTATTTACATTAACTTGTTCTCCACTAGCAAGAATTCTTAATATTAATGAAAAGTTTATTAACATATTAATATCAAGGTTTGTTATCTCCGCAGAAACTTCTATGCTATTAAAAAATCGTCTTGCCGTATTAACGTCATTGGATGTACCATATCCTGTTTTGACCCTATCAATAACCAATCCCATTTTTGTTTTAAACTCTTTACAGCCTAATGCAGCTATAAAGGCGAATTCATCGGTGTCTGTTTCAATTGAAAATGTTTGTTTATTAATACTATGACTTGAGCTACACTCAAAACCCGATTTGTACTGAAAAGAACATTTATATCCGAAGAAATATCTACGGTTTGTAGTAAACTATCTGCAGTCTCATTTAATAAACTTTGCAGAGGTACTGCCGCGGTTGTTTCAGATAGAATTAAAGGTTTTGGCAGCAACTCGTCCATGGCTTTTTTCAATTTATAATAGCTTGGAAATAAGTTAGGGTGAATTACATTAACTACTATTCGCAATAAATTATATTTTTGCACTGATAACTTTAAATCATAACATAAAGCAAGCGCTTTATAGATTGATAACGTCTTATCAGTTTCCAAACCATATATTTTTGCACTGATAACTTTAAATCATAACATAAAGCAAGCGCTTTATAGATTGATAACGTCTTATCAGTTTCCAAACCATCGTGCTTTCATAAAAAATTTGCAGCCGCTTTTATTTCTGTAAGGGGTGTTGAAGAGATTAGCTCTTTATTAACATTTTACCATAGCGCTTATTAAATCACTGCGCTTTAATTGTTTATTTGACAGCCATACTTCAAAAAGCGAACATATTTGCACATTAAGAGGCACTGAAAAAAAAAATTAAAAATCTATCTGCACCTCTCTGCAGCTAGAATTTGTTTTAAATTAAAGTACATACTTGTAACAAATTCCACGCAAAATTTTAAAAATGTGTTATTAAATGTATTTTTTAAATTGTCCACTGAACTTTTGTAACTTTTGATATTTTCACTTCACAAAACAACTTTTTTTCGAGTAACGGTACCCCGGACAAAGTAATCAAAAAAGATAAGAAAACAGTGTTTTAGTAAGAAAAAACTACATTTTATAATAAAACAAGCAGCTTGATACACATATGTTTATGAACAATTCATAATAAATACTTACATTTGGCAAACAA
This sequence comes from Philophylla caesio, assembly GCA_963971545.1. Lineage (NCBI taxonomy): Eukaryota > Metazoa > Arthropoda > Insecta > Diptera > Tephritidae > Philophylla > Philophylla caesio. The sequence continues at coordinate 126,458,853 of OZ020604.1, read as the reverse complement.
AAAAGTCTTTATCTCACTAAAGTATATAATTATTTTATAGTGCAACTTGATGTACTGTTACGACCAGCTTGTAAATTTTTTTGTAAAATTTGTTTTTGGTATTTCTTAATAGATATGTTTTCTTTCAAACTGTATAAAAAAATACCAACAATTTGGAGTTAATTTTTTGTGATTTTTTGCCACACTCGCAACACAGTTCGTCGGGGTCACCACTTTAGCTGCGCGGTAGGTAATTAAAACGCTCCGTATAATTCTTAAATGTTCATTAATATTAAACTTAGAATCTAGTCTTATGAAAACGGTTAAATAAAAGAAAGAAATGTGGAATATATATTCGTACCGCATAAATCAGCTGATCGTACTTGAGACACCGGGCTGCATTTTATTTAACGGCTTGGCAGGGTATAGCTTACTGAGTCCTAACCCCAAATAATCAATGCCAATGTGTTCATTAACTCTTTATTGAAACTGCTGATTTAACTGTGTCCAGTACTGTGGAAAAACTCTAATATATGTATATACTAAAAATGAGATACGTTAGAATATCGAATAGGTTTATTTTTTACTTTTTAGCGCGGTGTTAATTGTCAGAAAAATATTTGAGTCGACAATCGCGACGCTCTGCGGTACGTGAAGGAACAGCTGGTGACGGTGTTGCCACAGTTACTCCTCCCCCAGTGACCTTCGTGGGCTGCGAAGGAAACATAATAATTCTTAAATGTTCATTAATATTAAACTTAGAATCTAGTCTTATGAAAACGGTTAAATAAAAGAAAGAAATGTGGAATATATATTCGTACCGCATAAATCAGCTGATCGTACTTGAGACACCGGGCTGCATTTTATTTAACGGCTTGGCAGGGTATAGCTTACTGAGTCCTAACCCCAAATAATCAATGCCAATGTGTTCATTAACTCTTTATTGAAACTGCTGATTTAACTGTGTCCAGTACTGTGGAAAAACTCTAATATATGTATATACTAAAAATGAGATACGTTAGAATATGGAATAGGTTTATTTTTTACTTTTTAGCGCGGTGTTAATTGTCAGAAAAATATTTGAGTCGACAATCGCGACGCTCTGCGGTACGTGAAGGAACAGCTGGTGACGGTGTTGCCACAGTTACTCCTCCCCCAGTGACCTTCGTGGGCTGCGAAGGAAACAATACAGTCTTGTCTCTCCTGGCATAGGTACGAACCGGTTTGTCAATGTGTCCAGCCCTTTTTGTGACTTCTGGCTTTTCAAATGTTTGACGCTCGGCATGGTCTGTTGGTGGTTCCATGGGTTGTGAATTTTCGTTATCCGCTTTTGCTAAGTAGGCTGGCTTGAGTCGGCCTACTGACACAACTTTTTCAATTCCCTCGACGCTAATTTTGAAAACGTGGTCATCGATTCTCTCTAACACTTTGTGCGGGCCAGAATAAGGCGGCTCTAGAGGCCGTTTGACTGCGACTGCGAAGGAAGACGTGAAAGCAAGAATACAATTTCCTAAGTATGAAGACTCGAGATTTTGTGTGATGAGCCGTTGGCGTAGGTCTCAGGCCCCTGATGTGTTCTCGAAACTTCTCGAGGAATATCTGAGGGTCCACTGGCATGTCTTCTGACACAAAAAATTCACCTGGTATGCGCAGACTTGTACCAAACACAAGGTCAGAAGGCGATGCGTTTAAGTATTCCTTGTAGCTAGTGCGGAGACCCAGGAGCACTGTAGGAAGAATTTCCGGCCAGGGAGCCTGCGCGTTGCACATAAGAGCTGCTTTGAGAGTTCTATGCCATCTCCATGCCATAATCCATTAGATTGTGGATGGTAGGGAGATATTCTGATGCGATTAGCACCAATTAATCTCGTCAAGGCAGTGAAGAGTGCAGACTCAAACTGGGATCCTTGATCTGTTGTGATGGTGAGTGGTGTTCTGAACAGTGCGATCCAATTAGAGTAGAATGCAGTGCAAACGCTCTCAGCGGGCATGTCCTTCAAAGGAATAGCAGTTGGCCACCTAGTGAACCTGACAATAATGGTTAAGCAATACCTGAGTTGGTTAACACTTGGAAGCTCGATGAGGTCCAGGTGCACATGTTTGAATCTGGCGTCAGGAGTATTGATGTGCTTCGGGGTGAGTTGGTTGTGCCGTTGAATTTTTGAACGTTGCCACGCGATACAGTTGCGCGACACTCCAAGGCGTCGGTCTTTATTCCCAGCCAAACGTATTTCAGCTTGAGTGTGCGCGCAGTGTCTCGACCAATTCCGTGGGACAGGCCATTGACAGTGTCTAATGCTGTTCGGCCTAGATTTTTATAAATTGGCGGTCTTCGAGGATGTGACTAAAGAATTTGATGGCAGCGAAAATTGCCAACAGTTCTCTGTCATACGTACTATATTTTGCTTCAGTAGGACTGAGTTTCCTGGAAAAGAACCCAACTGGCTTCCAGGTTTCGTCATCAAAATGTTCCAGCGCCGCGCCTATAGCACTTGTGAGAGAGAGCACAGACGTTGGTGAGAGTAGTGCTTGTAGTTTTGAAGCATTAGGAATACACTTCCGGTAGTAATTCACTATCCCCAAAAAACGGCGCAGATCGGATATGGTTTCAATCTTGGGAAATTATAAGACCGCTTCGACTCGGTCGGCTGGGGGTTTGTACCGTTCTCCAGTAATGGTATAGCCTAGGTTAGTTACCTCCTCCCTTGCAAACTGACACTTATTTGGATTCAGAGTTAGTTTATTTTCTCGAAGTAAGGAGAACACGCGTTCTAAATGTTGAAGGTACTCCTCATGGGACTCAGAGCCCATTATGAGGTCATCAATGAAACAGCCTACGAAGTCTAAACCTCTTAGAATATTATCCATATGACGCTGAAATGTCTGAGTGGCATTCCGAAGTCCCGGAGGCATTCCAAGGAACTCAAAGAGACCAAAGCGTGGGATAACTGCTGTTTTTTCAATATCTTGTGATGCAACCGGTATCTGATGGTATGCTCGAACTAGGTCGATTGTAGAAAAAATTTTCTTGCCGTGAAGCCGTTGAAACAAATCCTCGGGACTGGCACTGGATAGCGATCTGGAACGGTCTGTGCATTCAGGCGCCTGAAGTCCCCCGTGGATCGCCATCCACCTAGTTTTTTTGGTACCATATGAATGGGGCTGGCCCATTTGCTGCTCGACGGTCGTATTACACCAAGTTCCAAGAGCATGTTGAAATTATCTCTTGCTGCCTTCAACTTGTCTCCGGCCAGCCTACGGAATCTCTCAACAACAGATGGTCCCGTGGTGATAATGTGATGAGCTATGTCAGCATCATTACGCGGATCTGGAGTAACGGTTGGCCTGGTGATCTCAATGAACTTGTAAAGAAGCTCTGTATAGCGCCTATCAGCATGAATGCTGGAGGGGACCGGCTGATCCACAGTTGACAATCCAAATTCTGTGGTCGCGACAAGCTCGCCTGATGTCGAGAGTGATGTTAGTGGGTCGATGAGTCGATTTTCCTTAAGATCTGTTAGTAAATCATAATGTACAATGAAGTCGGCCCCAATGATAGCAGACTGAACGTCAACTATGATAAAAGGCCAGGTGAATGCGCGACGGAGGCCAAGATGGAGGGTAATTGGTTGGTGTCCATAGGTGCTGATGCTGGTGGAATTCGCTGCGTAAAGTTTGAAATCTGACAGTTGCAGATTTTGTTTTACCGTACTTCGTGGTAACACAGAAACGGCAGATCCTGAGTCCACAAGTAACTTCAGATGTGATGATCTGTCATACACATGCAAGCGATACTCTTTAATGGACGAACTCCTCAGCTAGTTTCCCGAATTGGCGGAGGGCTTGAAGTTGCAAGGTTGAAGGCATCGATTTGCTCTTGCGCCAAATTTTCATTGATAAAAACAATAGCCCGACTGACCAGGTGTTCGAGATCGCGACCTGGATCGACTCTTGTTGCTTGCGCTGAGTTTACTTGACAGTTCTGAGAACGACGCTGTTAGGGTCTCGATGGATTTCTTGAGGCCACCAAGTCTTTGCTCAATATACTTTTTAATGTCCATGCTGAAATTTGGTTTCGACTGATAATGGCCGTCAGACATGGCCTGCACCTCCGGTGGATAATTGTATACAGAAGTTGACATAACACGAGAGCTGGTGTGGTTCTCCATGGCACTGTCAGCTGCCTCAGCTTACTCGTCTAGTTTGCTGTTGTTCTGAACGGCCTTGAAGATTTTGCTCACTATGTCAGGTAACACGGCTAACCATCGGCTGCGAAGAAGCTCTTCCGATGCTCTATTTCCTGCGAGTGATCTCATTTCCCTGAGCAGCTGACTAGGCTTTCGGTTTTCAAGTTCAAGCTCTGTTAAAAGGTTTACAACTGGCGATCAACTGCATCGGTAAAGCGTTTGACAAGATGTGTTTTTAAATAATTATACTTATCTTGTTGTGGTGGTGCCCTGAGAATATCGGATACTTCTATGAGGACTTTAGGCTTCAGGGCACCGACGACTGCCTGGTACATGCTATTGTCGTTCCTAATGTTTCGTGTGGCAAACTGCGCTTCGATGTGTATAAACCAAATTTCGGGATCATTGATCCAAAAGTCTGATAGCTTAAGCAGAGTAATCGCCATTATGTGAGCGTCACTGTTGGCATGGGAGCTATCGTGATTGTAGCCACCCGGTGTATATCTGCTATAATAGTCTGGTACCGAATTCGTAGTTTGAGTAGCGCCAGGAACATTGTTGATGGAAGCTAAAAGCTGATCATCTAGCAGCCCTTGGAGTCGCTGTCCTGTCTGTTGTGCTGTATGCTGTGGCTCTGCTCGCTGTTGTGTCTGCTGCAGCACCTGCTGCTGTTGCAATACCTGCGCTGGCAGTGATTGGTCCGTAAGATTCGAAGTGCCTCTAACTGGCGAATGCCCAAGAGTCATCCTTGTAAGAACGCACGTAGTAGTTGCACAAACAAATGCTGCGGTTGTATCCCGTGTTAACGTAATCCGCAGAGATCACGTCGGGGTCACCATTTATAGCTTAGTGAGTCCTAACCCCGAATAATCAATGCCAATGTTGCAATGTGTTCATTAATTCATAGTTAGCGCACCTTCACGTTATCACACACACTCTTCGCATCATCATCGTCATCATCTGTTTACTCTCTTCGAAAGGAGTTTTAATCCCACAGTTCCATCGCGCCCACTGCTCACTCTTGCGCGTGAGACTCTTGCACATTAGATAACCCCACCTACGACAAGCAGTGGAAATCACGCCACCACGGGCTGGAAAATTAAAAGCTTTGACGAAGAGCTCTTTCTTGTAGCTTTTGACGATTTTAAAGTATTGTCTTCGCCAGATGATGCAGCCTTGGAGCTCTCGAAAGCACTAATAAAAGCATGTGATACTAGCATGGAACGTAAAGGCCGTGGCAAAACACGAAAGTCTGCATATTGGTGGAATGAACAGATTGCAGCCCTTCGTGAGCAGTGTAATCGATCCCGCCGATTATGCCAACGTTCACGCAACGCAGCAAATGCTCTGCAGCTCATGCAAAACTTTAAGAACTGCAGAAAACTTCTCAAGAACGCCATCCGAGACAGCAAGCGTAAAATGTTCAAAGAAATATGCGAGGATGTTAACGACAATCCATTTGGGTTCGCATATAAGTTGGTGCTTAAAAGACTAAAGAAAACAGCCCAGCCAACATGCCCCATACTTATGACGCGAATTGTAAAAGATCTCTTCCCTGAGCAACCAAAGTTTGCAAGGATGCTGGAAATAGAGCGCGAAAGTTATATACCGACCACAACAGAGGAAGAAGTGCTTACAGCAGGCTCCAAACTATCGGCTAACAAGGCACCAGGCCCCGACGGCATTCCGAACATTGCTCTGAAGACAGCTGTTGCGAACAATCCAGGGATATTTGCGAGGGTATTCAACATATGCTTAAAAAAAGGTGTATTCCCAAGAACATGGAAACTGCAGAAACTGGTGCTTGTACCAAAAACTGCGAACCCCTCCTCCACTACCGGCTTTCGCCCGTTATGCATGCTGGACACTACAGGGAAACTGTTCGAAGACATAATAAAAAGCAGACTGGAAGATTTTGCAGACAGCCGACTTTCCTGCAACCAACACGGCTTTAGAAAGAAGCACTCGACAGTCGATGCCATTGAAATTGTAAAATCAATAGCAGAAAAAGCGATCGATGGTAAACGTTGGCTAGGAGGAAGTAAAGAGTACTGTCTGCTAGTCACACTCGATGTCAAAAATGCATTTAAAAGCGCAAGCTGGAAGGAAATACTGAACGCACTTCGCAGCATAGAGGCCCCATTCTACCTGTAGCGAATAATCTCCAGCTACCTCTCTGATAGAGTGCTACGCTACGATTGCGACCACGTGATCGTTGAACATGAAATAACTGTAGGAGTACCACAGGGATCGGTGCTGGGGCCCATACTGTGGAATATCATGTACGATGGAATTTTACGACTTACCGTACCAAAAGGCGCAACATTTGTTGGTTTCGCGGACGATATATGCATTGCAATAACAGGGAAAACGATTGATCAAATAGTACATGTCGCTGAAAACTCGATTAAAGCAGCAGAAGAATGGCTAAGAGAGAAATCGCTCACTCTAGCTGCCCACAAGACGGAAGCCGTTCCCATCAGCAGCCGCAAGAAAGTGGAAACCGTCTCAATTAGAGTAGGTGATACTCTTGTAGAGTCTAAACCATCGGTGAGGTACCTTGGTGTCTTAGTGGATCACCGCCTGTGTTTTCGTGACCACTTGGAGTATGTCAATAAAAAGGCCGCGATGGCCACAGTAGCCCTGTCCAGACTAATGGCAAACATTGGAGGGCCAAGACAACAGTCCAGGCAAATCCTAGTAGGAGTTGTCAGGTCGATACTCCTCTACGGATCGACGGTATGGCACAATGCCCTTTCGCGAACATCATATGCCCGGAACATTAACTCAACATATCGCCTCTGCGCTCTCAGAGTATGTTCTGCATACCGAACAGTTTCCCAAGACGCGGCCCTTGTTATTGCAGGACTATGCCCGCTTGACCTTGTAGCTCGTGAGATGTGCGAGATCAGCAAAACAAAACACGACCAATACAACATTGATGACAGCAGCCTCAGAAACGCGGCAAGACAGCGAAGCATATCGCTGTGGCAGTCACGATGGGTAACATCAACAAAGGGCAGATGGACGTACCGACTCATACCCGTCCTAGATAAATGGCTCTACAGGCAACATGGAGACGTGGATTTTTACCTATCACAACTCATCAGCGGCCACGGATGCTTTAAAGCTTATCTCTACCGCTTCGGGTACGAGACGAACCCCTTCTGCAAAAGATGCGGACCCCCGACAATCGAAGACGCGGAACACGTTTTCTTCCAGTGTCCAAGGTTTAGTAATCAAAGGCATGTATTCAGTAACCCTCTAAGCGTATGTGCAACACCAGAAAACTTTATATCCCTGTTGTTAATGAGCAAAACGGCATGGAATAAAGCCTGTCATATGGCTGCCGTAGTCATGCAAGAGTTGAGAAAAAGCGAGCAGGCTAGACGCGCGCTCGATTGGCGTATTGCTGCAAAATCAAGCACATGAATACAAGTTGGGGGGAGAATAAGCTTAATGGCGTATATAGCGTATATAGAATCATTACTAGAACAGTGGGTGGTAACAAGTAGATGCAATTTTTTGACGGACTGCATCAGACCAGTAACTGACGTAGGGCTTAGCGCTCAAACCGCCTCCCGACGCAATACTTAACGGTGGTACCGGGGGGATACGTACTTGACGGTAGGAGGTTTAGTGCGGTTAAAGTCCCACACTGACGGGGTATAGGCTTTCGATGCTTCCTCCTCTGAAAAAAAAAAAAAACACCCGTACATACATATGTTTATACATTCATACATATACCGTACTAGTCTGTAATATTTGAGTACAGATCTGGTAATTTCAAAAAGATTATTACAGTCCATCGATTGAAACGTTAACACGTACATTTTTTGCAGCTAATTATTAAATAAAGCCAACATTTTAGTAGAGTAAATTCCGGTGTTCACTTTTATTCAAGGGCATAAAAAACTCGTTGTCCTCCACCATAAAGGTCCTTCGAGCCGGATATAAAGATCGGTTTCGCGTTAATAATTGTTAACTTCAATTGCTCAATTTTGCGTTCGTAATGCCCAATAGCGAGGACTTTCGTTCTCATGACGACGAATCAACACCCACACAGATTGCTGCACCGGGTAACATTCGAGTGAAGGTTCGCCAGCGGGAATCACTACTGCAGCGCCTTGAAAATTCTCGCGCTAACATCGCGGAGCTAACCACCATGACCGAGCCAATGCTCAAGGTCAAGCTCGAGATGTTGCAGCGTCAACTAGACAATTTTGAAAATATCCAATCGCAGTTGGAAGAATTCGACGAATCACAGTTAGATGGAGAGTGTCGCACCAACTGCGAACATGCATATTTCACCGTTAAAGCTGCTATTATGGAGATGATCGCTCAGCTTCGTACCGCTGAACCTGAAGCCTTGAGTAGCACCCGCATTTTATCGTCAACCTCGCAAACAAGGTCTCACCTGCCGAATCTGCAATTACCAAAGTTTGCGGGCCACCATGCAGACTGGCTAGATTTCTTCGACATGTTTGCGGTATTAGTACACAGAAACAACGAGCTATCAGAGATAGAGAAATTTCAATACCTGCGATCTTGCTTAACCGACAGTGCAGCGCGCCTCGTGCAGGCGCTAGAGGTCACAGCAATCAATTATCGAAAGGCCATCGAATTACTTACCGCACGATCTGACAATAAACGTCTAATCTTTCAATCACATTTAAAAATAATCTTTGAAATACAGCGTGTGTTAAAGCCAAGTGCATCCGCCCTACGCGAATTCATCGATATGGTCAACGGCAGCATACGCTCTATGGAGTCATTAGCATCGAAATCACAGATAGTAGATGGCATAATTCTGTATCTGCTTACCTCCAACAATTCTGTATCTGCTTACCTTACCTAACAAGTGGAATTGGTGCGGTCACTACAAGGTCACATCAAATTGCAATAGTTGAGTTCAAATCACTGCAATCAGGATTGCCGTCAGTAATAGAGGCGGTAATACTGCCATCAATTTCTTCGAATCAACCGCAATATCGCATCAATATCAACAATTGGGGTATACATAGCTACATCAACCTTGCAGATAATCGATTTAATTACCCTGGACCTATTGATATCCTCATCGGTGCTAGTTTGTTTTTTGACAAACTTTCAGTAGGTCAAATCAAACTAAGCAAGAATTTGCCGACCCTACAAAAATCCAATGGGTTGGATTGTCGCTGGAGCCATAACAACACATTCATCACCTTCGTCTTCTTCGTCTTTGCAGCCGACATTATCATCGCCACTAGCATCACTACCTTGGTCGTCGCCACCCACATCGTCATCGCTACTAACGTCGGCGTCGCTGTCTTTGTCGTCTCCGTCACACACATCAAATTTACTTCGCTCATTATTCATTCACCACCTGTATTGGATACTCTGTTAGAGAAATTCTGGAAATTAGAAGACAACTATCATCGTCCATCAGCAATGCGGACCGCTGAGGAACAAGAGTGCGAACACTACTTTGCGCAAACAACAACACGTTGCCCAGTAACAAATAAGTTTATTGTTCGCCTTCCTTTTTCTACTAGCCCAAGCAAACTAGGGCCATCATATAACATCGCTCGTCGTCGATTCATATCAGTAGAGAAAAGAATGCTGTTAAACAACCCGGTTGAAATCGAATACAAAAAGTTCATGCAGGAGTACATCGACTTACAACACATGATCAACACACGTATCATCGAAAGTAGGCACATGCATCCCGCACCATTGCGTGATTAAGTCGGATAGTTCGACCACAAAACTACGTGTTGTGTTTGATGCCTCCTGTTGTACTGAAAGTGGTATCGCTCTTAACCAAGTACTTCGGGTTGGCCCGACATTGCAAGACACTATATATACAATACTTCTTCGTTTTCGCACATATCGATATGTTTTAATGGCCGACAAACACAATGGGCTGATATATGTCACCAACTCAATTTCATCGAACAAATGCATGTGCCAAGGTTCGTATATTTTGACTCTCATACTAAATTACATGCCTTTGCAGACGCAAGTACCAAGGCTTACGGAGCTTGTGTTTACGCTGTATCTCATGTTGATGGGTCTACACATACATCGCTTATTACCGCCAAATCAAGAGTGGCGCCCACCAAAGAAATCACTCTACCAAAATTAGAGCTGTGCGCCGCGCTCCTGTTAGCAGAATTGCTGGAATCGTTGGTAGCAACACTCACAATCAATCGCTGCAACATATATTTCTGGTCTGACTCCACGATCGCCCTGTCGTTGATACAGGGTGAGCCATCGCGTTGGACCACATTTGTTGCCAATAGGGTAGCAAGAATCCAACAGCTTACAGCTGACTACACTTGGCGTAATGTATCGTCTGCCGAGAACCCTGCGGACTTGGTATCACGAGGAGTAAAGGTAAACGATCTCATCAGCAATAATTTTTGGTTTCACGGACCACAGTTCATACAACTAGAAGAAGAATACTGGCCCTCTAACCCAATCAAGGCCACCGTCAATTTGCCGGAGCAGCGCAAACAACGTCACACTCTCCTAGTTACGCAAATCGAAGACATCGTTGCGGATCACAAATTTGTAAATAGCTTTGTAAAAAGTTGAAATCAAATTAGATGAAAAAGCATTAAATGCAGTAGATAAACTGAAAAATTAATTAATTCAACAAGTCGAATTGACACAACCAAATTTTAAGAAAATATTTATATTGACAACAAACGCATCCAATGAAGCCATTGGAAATTGTACTCTCAGAAGATAATAAGCCCATTACGTTCATTTCAAAAACGCTTAACAAAACAGAGCAGCATTACGCTACGAACGAAAAGGAATTGTATGCAATTGGATAGGCTTTAAAAAATTTGAGAAACTACTTATACGGAGTAGTGGATTTAGAAATTCATACTGACCACCAGCCCTAACATTCGCAGTATCCGCGAGAAACCCAAATTCCAAAATGAAAAGGTGGCATGCCTTGATAGAGGAAAATGCACCTAAAATTATATACAAACCAGGAAATACAAATCATGTAGCAGATGCACTTTCTAGGTAATTTTTAAATAATAATAATTTAGAAAAAGGAAAGGATGAACCAACAGAAACTGCACATTCAGCAGAAAGTTTAGATATTTTTCATATTATACCAATTAACAAAGCTCTAAACTCGTTTCCACAACAAATAGTGTTGAATAAGGAAAGTTCAAATGACCATTTTAGAACGAAAAGTTTTAATTCGCTCCGACATCATATAAAATATAAAGACCTGGAATTTTTAAAAGAAATTATATCAGAGCGATTAAATAAGAACATGTTAACAGGGATTCCTTGTAGTTCCGAGGACTTATATGCAGTAAATTAAGTTTTAAGGAATAGAATAACAAAGAAAGTTTTTCATACAATAAGAGCAATGGATGTAATAAACGAAGATGACCAAGAGAAGATTGTGAGACAAAGTCACACAAGGGCACATAGAAACTATAAGGAGAATATAAAACAAATATTTAAGGACTACTATTGGCCTGAAATGAAGAAAAATTTCAAACAATATATGCAATAAAAATAAGTACGATAGGCACCCTAAGCAAATCCCGATTGGTGAGGCACCAATTCCAAACAAGGAGGGGAACAAATTCACATTGATATATTCTTTGCGCTTAACTTAAAATTCTTAACTTTAATAGACGCATACTCAAAATTTTTGGTAATTAAACACATCAATGATAAAACTAAACTACAAGATAAAGTATTAGAAGCTTTACAAAGCTTCCCAGGAGTAAAGAGAATAACTTGTGATAACGAACCGGGATTTAGTTCAGCACAATTTAAATCTTTTGCAGAGCGAATGAAAATACAAATTAAATATTGCGACTCTAAAAATTCAACAACTAATAGACAAATAGAAAGAGTTGACTCTACGTAATAGAAATCGCTAAATGTATTAGGGAGGAGTTTGAAATAGTAAATTATATAGAAGTCATAATTAGGGCTGCACAATCCTATAATCAAACAATACCCTCAGTAACTGACAAAAAGCCTTTCGAAATTCTTTATAATAAAGTTAAACATGGCGATTTGGCTAACAAGCTAAAAGACATAAAGATAATATCAAATCTTAAAATCCTCTAGGTTCGCAATGATGCACGTCATCATTGTTTTAATGGCGATCCCTTTGATCACAGCACAAATTGAAATCATAGATCTTAATCACGGAAATGGATATTCCCTTCTGAAGCTAGACAAATTGAAATTAGTTGAAAGATACGACAAAAATACCTATTTAATTAACACAACAGTGTATAAACAACAAGTTGACAATTTAGAAGCATTAGTACTTAAAGAAATGGAACCTAATTCACTCATGATGGCTAAAATAAAGCACATTAGAACTCAGATAGATACACTTACCCCACATCATAGAATTCATAAAAGAGGATTGTTTAATTTCTTTGGAACAGCGATGAAATATATTTATGGCACAATGGATGATGAAGATCGGCAAGAAATAGAAGAGAAATTGAAAGTAAACACAGTGAACGCCCATAATGCAATTGAAAAAATCAATCTTCAGAAGAATATTAATCAGAAATTTAACCATGAAATTAAAGGTATCACTGCAAATCTAAACCAGCATTACAAAGAACTGTTTCAAAATATTAATGAAGTTAACACAGAATTAAATAACTTATCAATGGAAAAGTGGACAAACAAATTGTTTGAAAATCTAATGTATATTGAAACTAACATTATTAGAATCAAGGAAATCGTAATGACAAGCCAAAGTAACCTCCTAAGTAGAGACATTATAACAGATGACGACACTGTAAACTTTAATATAACTTTTGAGATATTAAGTAAGATCAAAATTGTAACTGTCACTTATAATGGAAATACTGTAATATTAGTTAAAATACCCTATTTTACTAACGAAACTTATGAATCAATCTATGTTTAACCAATACCCAATGTTAATCAAGCAGAAATTTATATTCACGAAAATGAAATTTTATCTCTAAATTATGTTACTTATAAAAAGATTTCGTTCAGGGAGGAATTGGAAGAATATAAAGACGGATGAATTAAACATTTATTTAAAAGTAAAATGCACTGTAAATATATGACTAATAACCAATCGAAAATATTTGATATGGATACAAACCATGTTAATGTAATCAATGCAAAAAATCATACTATATATCACAACTGTAGTTCTAACAATTTTATTATTAGCGGAAATTATTTAATACGATGTGAAAATTGTAACGTCGAAATTGATAATGTAACCTATAAACATCGTATACCTCTCCCAGTGCAATTATTGCCAAACCCATTCAGATTAATTAATATAACAATCATGAAGAACCTAAGTATGGAAGAAATTCATTTTGGAAGTATTGAAAATATTCAGCAAATTACAGAACTCAGATATGAAGCAAAAAAAAGCAAAATAAAAAATTACAGTGTAATTGCGATTATAAGTTTAATAATAGCAATAATAATAACTTGTAAATGTAGATGTAAGAAAACCAAAGTTGAAGTTAACGCCGAACAAATTCCGATACAAAAACCAGCAATGTCCATTGAACAAATGATAGAAAGAATCAATTACTACTCGTCTTTGAATCGGGACGATTCATCTAACAAAGGGGGGAGTTAAGAAATGCAACCGCTTTCCCACCAAAACTGCTGACAACAATAAAGTCAACTATTCAAATTATAAACAACTACCAAAACTGCTGACGACCATAACATCAACCGTTCAGATGATGTGACATCGGATGCATCGGCATAAATGTCTTTCACTTACAATCAGCACTCCAAATACATTTTGCAAATAAAATAAAGTAAAACAGCTTCCTGAAATTTCAGCAGCAGCGACAACAACCGACAGCAGCTTAGGTTAGAATAAGAATTAAATTATTAAATAAAGACAGAGTCAATTTGGAGTTGGAACTCACAAGTACACACCGCGAGTTTAATTTGGTATTGATGTGGACTTTGACCAATACATTTCCAGTATCGGTTAGCCTGGTGTACCGATTGTTATCTCTAAGGCAAGAAATTTAAGAAATTCCTCTTTCGAAAGATTGATAGATCTTCCACTCTTTAACACCGATGCGTGGTTCGTGGCACTCACGATTTGGAGAAGAAAATTTTCAGAAAAATATTCTAAAAAATATTTCACAGACAGTTGTATATTTTCATCTGTGTGAACCTGAGTAACAGTTGTCTCAGGAGTAGTCCATGTTATCTTCTTCCATCGAAAGTCACATTGTTTTTTCGGAACAAAATTTGAAGTTTGTTTTTCAAAAGAGGTGCTATGTGCAGTTTATTTCGCTTCACTCAATACTTCGTTTTCATCAAGTCTATATTTGAAATATTTATTTCATATTGACATTGCCGTGAAAGTTCTTCGATCATAAAGGATCCGTTTTTGTCAAATGCATTATACAAGTCAACAATAATTTCTGTTCCTTGAGGGTCCTCGATATCGGATATATCAGAGTCCTCAAATTCAACCAGAATTTGTTCAATATCGGTGTCTTTCATATTACGCGACATTGCTACAAGATTATTATTACAGCACAAAAAAACGTCTTGTCGCTACGAAATTCATGCGCAAATGAACGTAATGCATGCTCAGCGGTTCTGCTAATTTTATAAAGTTTTAGCACCTTAAGTGGAAAATGTTGCCATAGGAACTTTGAAAAATCGTTGCATCTACTTCAGGGGACTACAAAAAAAAGAAAAATTCAGCAACAACATAGCTATTTTAATTTTGTATTTTTCGTAAAGGTTTAAACAACATAACTGTTAATAAAAATAACCACGTTTTTCTAACTGGCAACAATATAGCGGGAGGGTTAATTGGGGCAGGTTCTGGCTGCTTTGCGTTTCTACGCCACTGATGTACACGGATGTACACCATGATAGTTAGACCAATAGTAACGTACGTAGCAATCGCTTGGGGCTCAAGGACCAACCTGGTTACAGTAAGGCAATCTCTTGCCAAGATGCAACGCCTGGTATGTGTCTGCATTACGGGAGCAATACGCACGTGTCCGACGGCTGCGCTGGAGGTGATCCTGGAGCTCAAGCCACTCCATATACATGTTGTACAGGCAGCAAAACGTTCAAAGCTGAACTTTGCGAGAGAAGGCTACGGCAAATTCAAGGTTCTATCGTCCAAAAATAGGGAGAAGTTTGGCTGTCAGCTCCCACTAGCTCTTTTTCCCAGGGATGATATAATTAAAGAAATAATGTTTGAGAGACCGTTCAGAATTGATGATATTAAAGACAAAATGTCGTAGAACCCCTTCCTTCTGGAGAGCTGGGCTCGGCAAAGTACATTGCAGTGGTATACGGATGGCTCAAGACCGTGGATGGTATTGGGGCAGGGGTCTTTGGTCCCAGAGCTAAACTCTCGATACCTATGGGCGCCTTTCCCAACATCTTTCGGGCGGAAATATATGCGATCCGTGCTTGTGCCGATCTAAATCTGCACAGGAACTATCGTGATGAGAGAATACTCATCTTAAGCGACATCCAGGCAGCGCTCAAAGCTCTTACGTCCTTCGAGGTAAAATCCTCAATGGCCTTAGAGTGCATAAATAAATAGGCTCAATGAACTGGCAAAAAGGAATACCATACGTCTTTCATGGATTCCAGGTCACGCAGACATCGAGGGAAATGAGGTGGCAGACGACCTGGCCAGGTTGGTGCTATAGCTCTACGAAGGGAAAGATGGCTAGGTCAGATGTGGCCTAAGGAAGAGTATATACACTCCCTGTCACCGGGATTCATTTTGTTCATTTATAGATGCTCTGGGTGTAGGGGATGTGTTGTAGGTCACTGAGGGCACAATAGACCAATTGGTCGCAGTGCGATCCTCTCTTATTTATCTATCTATCTATCTAATGTAATATTAAATTCACAGGCGTCAAAAAATAAATTGATCAATTCAAAAATGACTAGAACATCTAATATATAAAATAAAGAATATAATAAATAAACTTAACAAAAGGTACAAATTCATATTCTTAATCTAATTATATATGTATATACTTACACATTATTGCAGCCCTAATGCCCGCACCAAATTATTTATGGCATCCGCGCAGGACTTCATCCCTTCTGCCTGTGTTTGAGCGACTTCCAGAAATTTTTTCTAAGTGGGGTCTCTTACCGCAGTCAGATTTGCTAAGCAAATCTGTTCCCATTTTCGGGAGAGAAGATCAGCTGCTGTTAGGAGGGTTTGTTAAAATCTCGCAACTTTATTCTATCTCCCTTGCTTGCTACTTCCAATAAAAATATAAATAAGGTATTTCATGAATTTCGTCGGAGCTAACATCAATTCCGACGTGATTACGAAATTTTTACGAAATTTCGAATTTCGGGAGATTGCCATCACGGATTCCGAGTGAACGCACATATTTTGACATTTTTTCGTGAAATAATCTACGAACGCTTTCCCTTAACGATAAGAGAAAATAATAATTAAAATACAGCAACCACCTAAAAAAAAGTAAATTGGCAGAATTGCTAATTTGTTGAATTATTTTAAAAAGTAGAACGATATTTTGTTTGCTATGTGTGTCGCGTCATTTATATTTGTACATACATATATAAGTATGTACAAATATGACGATATTGATTTGAGTTTTTGGGTACAGGCATAAGTAAAGAATGCGGCCCGTTGATATAGAAAAAAATAAAAATTTGGCCTTTTACGCCTTCTTTCACTGACTGTGATGGTGCCATTTTTTGGGGTGCAAATTAATAGGAAAGGTGTTAGGGAGGGGCAAAGAGGGAAATTTCAATATTTTTGGAATCCGATATTATTGTGGAAATCGGAGCAATAGTTTGTGAAATATGAGCTTCTAAAAATTTTAAAATTTCCCCGTTACCCCTCCCTAACACTACGTATTTACTTGCACCAAAAAAAATTATAACAATAAAATCAGTAAAAAAGGGCGGACCCCGCGCATTTTTTTTCTACCTAAACCGTATTCTTTACTTGTTCCTGTGTACATATTAGCAGGTGCATTTGTCATATTTTCGTGATCATTCATTAAAGTTGGTGGCGGCTGTGCTCAGTTACGTATACGTCCGCTTTTCAATTGTCATTTTTTGTAATTATAACAAAAAATATACTACAAATATATGTACATACTACTCATATAAACATTCCATACCTACATACCTACACACATATGAACATAATATTATGTTCATAAATTGATAAATTCATTTTTTCATTTTCGAGTTATTTTTTGATAAAAATTAAAGTTGAATTTTTATTTTAACGCTAAGACTTGCTTTTAATTTGGCGCTTCTGATTTTTTCGACCGACTTCTTATTTACTTTTAACTGTTGCTAAATATAAAATAAATGAATTAGATTGAAGAGAGTGGCTCTACTGGCTTTTCAGTTTATTTTCTAATGGTCCATGTGTGCGTAAAATATAAAAATCCTAGTAAGGGGTGCTTGATTGACTATTTTACCTAGTGTATGTTGTTATTATACGCTGCTTCTATGTAAAAGTATTTTAAAGTGTCGTGAAATTGTTTCAAAAATAAAAAAAAAAATTTGTGTATTCTGATTTTTAGTTTTCCTTAAAATTTTTCTTGATGTTCCCACGCAGTCGCATTCATTTGCAGGCAGTGGCCAATACCATTTCTCTTTCCACGTACTTTAATTCGGTAGTTGTTCATAGCATTGTCGATTAAATCAACGCCACCCATGCGTTAGTTATATTCGCGTATTAATTAAGGTTGGTCAATAACCGTCCGATTTTTTCGATCATATCTCTTAGCACGACACATTGGCGTAGTCGTCAAAAGTAACTCCTCAAAGTTACAACCTGTAAAATAGTAAACCAAAACAAAGGTGTCATGGATGGATTAGTTTTGAAATTGAATTATTACCTAATTGTCATTCCAGCGCACTGTCAAAAAGTTTTAATTTTTGTCAAATACAAAATCGGATGTTTCGCGCGGACTCTTATGCCTCGTAAAAAAGTTATCGAATGTTATATTGTGATTTTTTCGAGTTTCTAGTTGGGACAGCAATCTCCAAAAACCATAATTAGCATCGAAGTTAGAAGACGCACCAGCATATGACATTAATTGCTAGCAGTATCCTTCTGAAGAGGCCAAACACCAATATTTGTAGCCAAATCTGACAGGCTTACTCTAAATAAACATTTTGCACAAATGGCGCCCGTAATAGGGAATAATTTGCTCGTCAATAGCAAGACTGTGCGAAAATATGCCGAACTGCATAAACTTCAGGTTGATCAACATATTTAATAGAGATATTTTTGCAAATTTGTCATTTTGGTCGATTGCATTGTTGTCACCACCGCCAAATTTTGTTTAATGCGTTTGAATCTGTCCCGGCTAATAGCTTTTTTTATAGACTGGCATCCAAAGATTCGCGATGAGACCGCTATGCGTGGGTATTCGGCAACGTATGATAGCCAGTAATACAAAGAATACCAATAAAAGTTCGAAACTCTTGAATCGTTGTCAAAAATCTGGGTATTTGTTATTTTGTTGTCTACTGATCACACAACAGCACTATATGGATAGTTTCGCACAAGACCGACGTTCTGGTTTCCCAGAACCTTTATTTATAGTAAATGTGTTACTCTAAATACATATCTACAACTACTTAAATACTAACTAGTACATAGCAAGCTATGTGTATACCTTATTACTAATACAATCTTTACTACGCTATCTGCTTACACAGATGACGATGCTCTAAACAATTAGTCTAACGTACACATACCCGTTCAGATGTATGTATTTGTTTAGGTCCGACTAGACAAGCATTGGTCATTAGTACTATTTTTCACACATTTGTCTACCTAGCAAGAATGCATTATCTCTTATGCTATCATAACACATACATACATATGTACGTATGTGTGGTCGCGTCTTAAATACTAATACAATATATTATAACACAACATACGCATGTATGGTTGGCTCTTATCTATTATATACAGTTCATCTGTATGTTTGTTTTGGTCTGTTTATTGACAACTGCATTGTAGCACTAAATGCTCTAGTTGCCAATAATAGCCATAAACATATTGCCCACGTTGAAAGTACTTGCTTTCAATATCTATGCTGTGTATATCTATTGCTAGGAAGATGAAATACATATTGATTCAATCTTAATGGACGACTAGAGCTATATAATTATACTTAGTTTCGAAAGGCAATGGCAGCAGGGATAAATCGCGTTGATATTCCACCTAGTTTCTTGGCGACTGTTATGCTTGGTTTTCACTTGGTCAAATTCACTGCCATCAAAAACTGTCCTCAAGTGACAGCTAGTCATTTGGTGTCAAATGTGTTTTCATTACATGTTATAAATTGACGCAAAGTTGGTAAGGCAGTGACTGTCAAACACTGCCATCACATTTTTAGGTCAATTGACTGCCATACAGTTTTCATTACTAATGCCATATGTGAAATGACATTTTTTGACAGCCGGCCAGCTGATAGGAGACAAGTTTTTGCAAAAAGTAAAAAGAAATTAAACGTGGAACAATGCGCAAAAATAATCGAATGGCAATAGCTACTGCGGCGCTTTGCGTAGTAACAACACTAAGAGCATGGAAAAAGAAGGGGGGCCAACTGAGGAAACGAAAACAATGGTGGATTAGGCCAGCTCTGAGGGATAGAGCCACTTGTGGAGTTTATGCTACACTGCGTTCCAAGCTAGTTTTTCAGGACCCTCGGTGGTTAAAAAACTGTTTAAGAATGAATTTGGAGGATTTCGAATGTCTTGTCGAGCGTCTCACCACATATATATCGAAAAAATCAACTCGTTTTGCACTTTGTCCACTCTTGGTCTGCCCCATTTTATTAAAGCCCGCCTAATTTTTTAGAAACAAATAAATATCTAATATTTCTTTAGTCTTTATTTATTTATGGGTATGACACATGAACTTACGCGAAAAGAGCAGCGGAGGCTGTTCCATTTTGCCGACACTTCCGATCTTGGTAGCTACATTGCTTCTGCAATTTCGTGCCAAAGAGCTTCGCGGGCATTCCTGTCCCTGTACTCTTTGGACAAGAAGTTCCAGGTGCCCTCTCTCGACTCCACCTCCTGAATGAGTTTCTCCGTTTGTTGGTGCGTCCATTTCTCCGCCAGTTTCCGCACTCTTTTTCTTGTTCCGCTGGCAGCTGAGTTTTGAAACTCAAATAATCCTTCTTCCATATTTAAATAAGTACTACAAAATAAATCCAAATTATTGACATACATATTTATAATGAATTATAAAGATTATAACATTACCTTTGCTGGAAAAATATTGCTGTTTCGGACTTGCTAGCAGTTTTTTTTAAACGGAATCAGCTGTTCGCTTGGCAAACGAAAATAATTTGCCAACATGTTGGCAAATTCATTTTGGATGTCAAATGTTGCATATCGGCGGGCAAATTAAAATCTGACCGTTTTCACTTGGCTGTCATTTTATATGACAGTACGAGGTCAAAACTGACTGCAAACACAAATGGCACCTTATGACAACCCGTTTTCATTCATATGACAACATTTGATGTCAAATTTGACCTAATGAAAACCAAGCATTACTATGCAGACTACGATTGCGGCTATTACGATCCAGGTAGTTGTGTTTGAGAAGTAATGTACCGTATGATGCAAATCGAGGTAATCAGCGAAGCGGAACTTACTGGGTGGCTTAGGTATATTCGGGATGGTATATGTTTGTATTTCGCCCTCTAAATTAATGTGCTGTATCGGCGGTAATTTACTACTTATGTTGATAGGCGGCATGTTCTATTCTATATCAGTAGTCGTAGTTGCGTGTGCCCATAGGCTTACGGTTTCCGTTGACAAGTGACAGCCTGGTTTTAGGTAAATTATACCTTGATCCACCAAGGTATAGTGCATGGAATGGGCTTCGCACTGTATACTTGCTGTAGTGTCTTCGGGTATAGAGAACAGCCAACTGTTTGTTTCCGATAGGTGCATCCAGTATTCCTTACTGGCATTATGTCTACCTTGCATGTCATTGGAACCTTTGTGCTGTTGAGTACCAATTCTATTTCGCAGGAGGAGTCTTTCCGAACGTTCAATAATGGATACGATTGGGGGCAAACTGTCAACCATTTTAATTTCATACAATGTGTCAGACTTGCTTCTGCTAAACCCGCATAAACTGATTTCTCTTTATCTAGCGCTAAGTATTCGTCCCTTGGGTTAAATCTTACGAAGTAGTTATCATGAAGTACTGGGTATGTGTATAAAAGCCATACATATAGTGGGATTTTCTGTATAAAAGGCATCTGGATCTTCACTAGACCAAATTCGTCCCTGATCTCAGCAGTGGTTACAGCTATCTTGGCCAACTCAAAGGGATATACATCTGGCAGCTGCAAGTCTTTCTTTAAATTTTGGTTTATGATTTTAATTTGCGACATACATTTTCTGTATGGCAATATCCGTTTCATGAAACTTCCTTTGGTGTTCCAATTTATGTCCATTATGTCTCTTTGACGTTGTTCAAAAGCCCCAAACGCAATATTAATGCTTTTAACTGTGCTTGTAAAGGTGTCTATGTCTAACTGTCTATTCACAGTATCCTTTAACTTATGCACTGATTCATTTATCACCTTGAAGTTCTGCGCAATTATGACGCTCTGTTTCTTCATAACTTCGTTGGTGACATCTTCAATTGAGGACGGATTATTTAGAAGATCCAATAAATATTGTTCATTTTGGAAACTCTTATACACTTTCTCTACTAGAACCTTAGAGTGTTCTTCGTCCATAAGCCCAAATAGTGAGTGATATAAGCTGCCAACGAACTGTAGATCCGATCGTACCTTTCTTTGCTTTCCTCCAACCATTGCCTCATCGTTCTCATTTATTTCTGTCAGTCGGTTCTTGATCTGGTCGAGGAGTACCTTGGTGGTTTCTTCCGCCGTAGGTCCCAAGCTGGGAATCCTTGCCTTTAATTTTTCAAGCACTACAGGGGCCTTCTGAAGCATTGCCTTCTGGTGATGATATTCAGTCATACTAATGTGTACCAAGATGTCCCATGATGTCCTTGTGAATCCTATCTTGCCTACCTTTCCGATGACTACTCCTGACTTATCTTTAAACTTATTTATAGCTACCTGACAGCTGTTTGAGGGCAATGTTAAAATAGTTAATATTACATTTTTGTTTTTAATTTTATAGTTAGATCTTTTCGTTTGTGAACTTTCTTTATTGATTTCTTCGTAATTGCTACTGTATTCAGTAGGAAAAGGACAAACATTAGTTATTGACCTTTTGGTGATGCCAGTGCTTGTCCTTCCATCTACCATTCTACATTTCCCATCCTTCCCAATGATGAGATTTTCTATTCTACCTCTTCTCCAAGTCAAGGTTGGAAGATTTTCCTCTTTGAGCAAGCCTAAGCTTCCTTTAACAAGGTTATCCTTTGGTTTTTGCCACTTGACCCTTTTTTGAAGCTCACTCAAATACTCCATACTCCAGCGCTTTCTAAATTCTTTTGAATTATTTTCCACTGTTTTCCAGTAATCCCGCACCCCGTGATAACACGGGTTATCACTGCTGTCTACTTAGGTAGTTAACGGTTCTCCTATTAAGAAATGGCTTGGAGTTAAGACTTGAAAATCATTTGGGTCATCCGATAGAGGGGTTAGAGGCCTTGAATTTAGTATAGCCTCTATTTGGTTCATAAGAGTGCACATCTCTTCAAAGGTTAGTGTGCGATCCACTACTCTGTAAAAGTGTTTTTTAATAGATTTAACTGCAGCTTCCCATATTCCTCCTACGTGTGGGGATCTAGCTGGTTAATTTAAAGCACCAATGAAGTTTGAACCATTATCCGAATATATTTTTGATGGACAACCGCTTCTACCTACGAATCTTTTGAAAGCTCCTATAAATGCTGCAGTGCTTAAATCGGAAACTACCTCAATATGAACTGCATACAAATACGCACACATAAGCTTTGTCAATTCGCTTGCCTTTTATTTTATGGTGTATTTGTATTGGACCGAAGAAGTCAGTTCCTGTATTGAGAAAAGGCCGCGTACATCTAACTCTATCCGCCGGCAGATTGCCCATAATTTGAAATAGGGGACGTGGATTTGCCCTAAAACACCGATAACATTGGTTTACTATTCTTTTCACTAGCTGCCTACCTCTTAACGGCCAGAATTGTTGCCTGACTATTGCAAGGAGTCCTTGCGGTCCAATATGTAGGTGTTTCTTATGAATTCCACCTACCAATAACTTCACCAGTATATCTTCATAGGGGAGCACCATCGGGTGATTTGCTTCCTCTGGTCTATCGCTTTCTGTTAGTCGTCCTCCAACTCTGATAATGCCAGTTGCATCTAGGAATGGTGAAAGCGTTATGAGTTTAGAGCTTTTCTTCTCGTTTTTATTGCCTGAAAGTAAACTTAAATCTTTATTAAAATATTTATTTTGTATGTTTTTTAAAATTATACTCATTGCTTCTTTTCTGTATTCCAGCTGAGTTTTTAATTCAATATCTTTATTCAAACGTTTTAATAACATGTATTTAAATTTTATACAATAAGCTACCACATTTTGTAAATATTAAAAGTTATTTTTGTGGTTTATTTTATCTATTCTAATAGAAACTTTATTCATATCAGGAAGAGATTATAACGGCTGTGTTGATATTATTTGTATATCCGGCTCCGCTTCCAATAAATGCTTTGGGCCATTAAACCAGAATTCGTTGTTAATTATGTCGCTTGGGTAAAGACCTCTTGATAATAAATCCGCTGGACTTTCTTTTGTGTCAACGTGTTTCCAATCACCAATGGACGTGTTTACTTCAACATAATTGACTCTATTTGACAGAAATATTCGCATTTTTGCAGGGTCTAATTGCAACCAACTAAGAACAATAGATGAATCAGTGTAATAAGTTTGGGAACAATTTAGGGTAAGTGCGTTTGATGTTTTTTGCATTAACTTTACAAGTAGTACCGCAGCACATAACTCTAGTCGAGGAAGCGTCTGAATTTTTATTGAGGCCACCTTGGATTTAGAAGCTAATAGGTTGATTTTAACATTACCCGATATGTTTACTGACTTTATGTAAATAACTGCTCCATAAGCTTTCATTGATGCATCTGAATATCCATGCAATTCTATTACTGCCGAAGATGGTAGTATTGCGTGCTTTGGAATTTTTATTTTATTCAGCATCATCATTTGACCTCAAAACTGTATCCACGACTGCATTGTTTCTCCTGTAACTTCTTGGTCCCAATTGACTTTTTCCTTCCATAGTTGTTGTAATAACATCTTGGCTACAATCACTACTGGACTCAATAACCCTAGGGGGTCAAATAGTCTTGATATATCGGAAAGCATCTGACGTTTCGTTATCTTAAATTTCGGTTCCCAGTTTGATTTAACTGAAATTGTATCTTCTTTAGGGATCCACGATATTCCAAGAGCTTTTATACCTTCAGAATTATCGGCAGCTATATCCAACTTTATCTCACGGTCTTTTTCTGGAATTTTTTCTAATAGACTACGGTGATTGGAACACCATTTTCTCAAGTGAAATCCGTACGATTTTAGAATGATTGTAATTTCCTGTTGTATATTTCGCAGTTCAGTTAAGTGTTCGCCGCCAGTCATCATATCATCCATATAAAAATCTGATTGAATACACCTGGCAGCTGCAGGATATTGCAATGTATTCTCTTCTGCTGCTGTTTGCAAACACTTTACTACTAAAAATGGAGCGCACGATGTAACAGTTTTGAATTTATAGGTATCCAATGATTCCCATGAATTCCATCTCCAATATATTAGTTGAAACTCTTGATGTTGCTCGTTTACCCAAATTTGCCTAAACATTTTTTCTATATCTGCTGATATTACAAATTTGTGTTTTCTAAATCTGATTGAGATATCAAATAAATCAGCAGTCTAGGTCCTGTATGCAACAGGTTGTTTAAAGACACGTTTTTGGAGGTTTTCGCAGAAGCATCAAATACAACTCTTAATTTGGTATAAGAACTTTCTGGTTTCAGCACATAATGATGTGGTAAGTAACATTTGACATTCAGTTTGTTTGGATTTTCTATACGTTCCATATGATTCAATTTTATATAATCCCTCATAAATTCATGATATTGAGACCTTATATCAATATTCCTTTCCAACTTTTTCTCAATCGCCATGTATCTACGTTTAGCTGTAATCTCCGAGTTTCCTAATTCTTTAATATTTCTTTTAAACGGAAGACTCACACTAAATTTGCCATCAAATTTGTGTATTGTGGTATTACAAAATATGTTTTGGCAATCTTCCTCTTCTTTTGTAAATTTCCTATGTTTTTCAATATCTTCTTCTATTTCCCAAAATTTTTTCATTTGATCTTCTACTGATGTTTCTGAAAAGAATGTAATTTTACATATATATGATGGGCTTTACATCATAGCCGCGCCTGTTATAATCCAGCCCAATTTGGTTCTATGGGCTTTTAGATTATTTTCCTGAAGATCCATTATTTCTACATTTTGATAAATGTCGAAAAATATATCTGAACCTATTAAAATATCAATTTTATCTGGATTATCAAATTTTGGATCTGCCAATTCTAAATTATTTGTGTAATTTTTTACCTCTACCTTTTGAGTCGGAAGATTTGTCCCACTAAAACATCTAAATTAGTTTTGAATTGACCAAATTTTGATTTTAGTTTAATATTAACCCTTTTATCAAAAATGGATTTTGTTTTTGCAACTCCTTCTTATGTATTTGGTTCTGTTTTACCGCCCGATAGATTTAATTTTTTCCATGGTGACTTTGACAAGAGATTAACTTGAGAACCACTGTCTAGCAGTGCCCTTCCGTTAATCCACTTTCCTTTGCCATCTTGTATATGCACAACAGCAGTAGCTAATAAGGTACATTTATTTGAATTTTTATTTTTATCAGCTATCATTGTATTTTTTGTCATCTTATAATTTTCCTTATTAGCACCATTTACTTTATGTAGAAGTGTGCTATGATTTCCGTTACATGTACGCCAATTATACCCAGTGCATTTTTTGTAAGAATGCCCACTTTTGAGGCACTTCAAACATAAATTATTTTTATTTGCCTTCTCCCACCTTTCTTTGATAGTAAGGCTTTTGAATTTTGCACATTGGTAAAGTACATGCCAGATTTTACATCCCATGATGCATTTGGCTTCATTTGTTCCTACCACTGTTTTAATTTTATCATCCCATCTTGATGAACCATCACTTTTCGATGGCTGTATTGCTTGCAAGGCATAGAATTCTTGATCCAAGAAGGTTATCAATGAATCTATGTTGAGTATATTTTGCGAGTTTTTAATTGACATTTGGTACTTCAGCCTTAAATCGTCACTCATTTTTCGTACTAATAAGAAATTTAGTAACCCATGCAAAATTATTTCTGAGCTTAAATTTGTGGCTTTAATTGAACTCAAGTTTTCATGAATTACATCTTTAAACTTTTTAATACTCCATAAATTTTCTACAGTAAATGGCGCTTCTACTTAATTTGAAAAATTTATAGCTGTTTGTGCTCTTAAATTTGTAAACTTTTTATCTAATATGTTCATAGCAATATTATAGTTCGCGGTATTAACTTCTAGGTTAGCAATTGCTAGTGCTGCTTCTCCTCTTAGTTTTGATTTTAATATAATCATTTTTTGAGTGTTCGGAAGTCCAGAGGAATCTATGAGCTGAATGAATAGCTCTTTAAACGATTTCCATTCTGAATACACAGCACGCCGGTTATTTCGCTAACTGGCGCCAGTTGGAAATACCAAGCGTACCCAAGTCCTTTACCGCCTGGTCTTTCCAACGCAGAAGAGGCCTCCCTTTTCCTCTGCTACCACCGGCGGGTACCGCGTCGAATACTTTCAGAGCTGGAGCACTTTCATCCATTCGAACGACATGACCAAGCCAGCAAAGCCGCTGGATCTTAATTCGCTGTACTATATCTATGTCGTTATAAAGCTCGTACAGCTCATCGTTCCATCTTCTACGGTATTCACCATCGCAAAGGCGTAAAGGCTCATAAATCTTTCGGATAATCTTTCTCTCGAACACTCCCAGAGCCTTCTCATCAGATATCTTCATCGTCCATGCTTCTGCGCCATACATTAGGACGGGCATAATGAAATACTTATAGAGCGTGATTTTTGTTCGTCGAGAGAGGACTTTACTGCTCAGTTGCCTACTCAGTCCGAAGTAGCACTTGTTGGCAAGAGTGATCCTCCTTTGGATTTCGAGGCTGACATTATTATTGATGTTAATGCTGGTTCCTAAGTAAACGAAGTGTTTCTACTTTTCAAAGTTATAAATGTCAACAGTGATGTTTGATCCCAGCCGTGAATGTGCCGCCTGTTTATTTGATGACAGGAGATACTTCGTCTTGCCCTCCTTCACCTCCAGACTCATTCGCTTTGCTTCTCTATCCAGTTTGGAGAAGGCAGAACTAACTGCGCGGTTGTTAAGGCCGATGATGTCAATGTCATCGGCGTACGCCAGCAGCTGCACACTCTTATAAAAGATAGTGCCTGACCGATTTAGTTCTGCGGCTCGAATTATCTTCTCCAGCATAAGGTTAAAAAAGTCACACGACAAAGAGTCACCCTGTCTGAAACCTCGTTTGGTATCAAACGGCTCGGAGAGGTCCTTCCCAATCCTGACGGAGCTGGTGGTGTTGCTTAACGTCATTTTACATAGCCGTATAAGTTTTGCCGGGATACCAAATTCAGACATTGCGGCATAAAGGCAACTTCTTTTTGTGCTGTCGAAAGCGGCTTTGAAGTCGACAAAAAGGTGGTGCGTGTCGATTCTTCTTTCTTGGATCTTTTTCTAGATCTGGCGCACTGTGAATATCTGGTCGATAGTAGATTTACCAGGTCTAAAGCCACACTGATAAGGTCCAATCCGTTCGTTGACGGTGGGCTTTAGTCTCTCACACAATACGCTCGACAGAACCTTATACGCAATGTTAAGAAGGCTTATACCACGATAGTTGGCGCGAATTGCAGTATCACCCTTCTTATGGATTGGGCATTGCTTGGTGCTGTTTATATTGGGCGCTTATATAGTCTATAAGTGCACTCATATCGCTTAGGATTTTACCTATTGCTTGGCCTTGTTTTTCTTTGAAATAACCATTCCTCTTTACTGAGGAAGTTGGCTCTTTTAATAGCTCCTCATTTTCTTCAAACTGGTAGGACAACTCGGTCTGTGCCCCTCTCCACTTTTGGAGTTGTCCCTCTGTTGTTAACTCTTTTTTACCTAAAATCTCATTATAAAGCGCTGTCGCTTTATTTCCTATTATTTGGTTGGCTTTAATAGTTTCTTCCATTTTCATTTATATTTGTAATATTATTTATTTCAAACAAATTACTCACCACTCAAAAGGTTTTTCAACGTAGGGGTCACCAATATGATCACACAACAGCAATGTGGAGAGTTTCGCACAAGACCGACGTTCTGGTTTCCCAGAACCTTTATTTATAGTAAATGTGTTACTCTAAATACAGACAAGCATTGGTCATTAGTACTATTTTTCACACATTTGTCTACCTAGCAAGAATGCATTATCTCTTATGCTATCATAACACATACATACGTATGTAAGGTCGCGTCTTAAATACTAATACAGTATATTATAACACAACATACGCATGTATGGTTGGCTCTTATCTATTATATACAGTTCATCTGTATGTTTGTTTTGGTCTGTTTATTGACAACTGCATTGTAGCACTAAATGCTCTAGTTGCCAATAATAGCCATAAACATCTACAATAAGCTGAAGAACCTCACTGTCTATAAAACATTATCAAAGATGGAGCGGGGAAAATGATCCTTCAAGATCAAAAAATTAATACAGCACTCAAGAGTAATTACTTGAGAAACCTAATAATCTTTTCATATAATTTCTTAGTTGCATTTGCACTGTCGTCGAACGGTTGGTTTACAAACTTGTAATTTTGGCGGCGACTCCATTTCGATGATTGCCATTCAGCATTCTCGCCGTCCCTACGATTATTTCGAGCCTTTTTGGATGGATATGGCTTCAACCTGGTGTTTTCATCGATTTCAAGACCTTTATCCAAAATAGGATAGTCGTTGCCACTTCAATGTCTGCTACTTCGCTAGGAAACTCGTTTGGATATTGTCATCCAATTCTTCATTATCACTGATGGCATCAACATCGTCTGGCGGCGTGATAATAACATTTATCTTCCTCGTCGCTCCAACTTTCCATATCTGCCTGCAGTTCCTCACATGTCAAAAATTTTATTTTTCTTAACATTTTCTGAACTATTTAATATCAACACTCGCGTTATTTTGCAATTTTGATTGCTTTCCTCTACACTTCGTAGAACACCTGATTTCAACAGTCACTTATGACGAAATTGCCGTTGATAAAAAATTGTACATGCACTCGGTGCCCGTATTAGCCTATTGGGTATTTAAATACCTATTGCAGCTCTCAGGTATGCTGTAAGTTACAAACCTGAAATTTCGTAAAGTTCCTAAATAAATTTTCAAAAAAATCGTACAGCGGGATCTATGGGCAGGCAGTAATGGGTTAAAAGAATGGAAAAGCAAAAAGCTTTTCTGATCACAGTGTCAATTTGTTAGGGTGCTCCAAAAATGCGTGAAGTAAAGTTTAAAAAAAAATGTTAATGCTCTTATCCGCTAGGATTGGTTTTTTTTTAACAAAATAGGAGCCGTTTAAGCGTTGAAAATTTTTTGTTGAAAATCAGAAAACTTCAAAGAATAATACTCGTTCGTTTGCTAATCATTTTTAAGTCTCAAATATTTTTATATGGAATTAATTGTGGATTTTGGTGGCTCCATTAAATTGCATATACTAAACAAATAATTGAGTATTACTCTTACAACTCTCATGGAGAAAAACATAGTCTACCTTTTGAAAAATACTTATTCTTAACTGTTTCTAAGAAAACTTATTATCTCCTTATGAAGGCAAAATATTTGGGAAATTTTAATTCATTTGAGTGGTCTCTAAAAATTTATTTGATTTATAAAAAGGGAAGTTTTTTTAAATTGAGCAGAGTTACGTAATGGGCGCACTAAAATTCCAATTTACTTGTTATTATCCACACTAAAAAACTGACATGTTAGCAAGAGTCTTAAAAATTGTATAATTTGTCATACGGAGGTTGTTAATAATTTGTGCTTACCATTCCCTTTTTCAGATTTATTTTGATTAGTCACGGTATTTCAAATTTGTTGGTTGTATCAAATTTATGAGAACAAAAAAGAAAAATAAATAAAAAAATTTAAAAAACTTTGTGTTTTATTTAACCAAACCGATCACCGTCTAGCGCGTACACCTGCTACCCATCTAGAGGATAGCGCCACCACCTAGCAACGAGCTTTAGCTGCGCGATAGCTAATTAAAATGCTCCGTATAATTCTTAAATTTTTATTAATATTAAACATAGAATCTAGTCTTATGGTCCCAGTGACCAACTCGGAAGCGAATCTTACTCTCTTCGGGCCTTCGAAGGTCTTTACCGGTCTGATAGCTTCCTCACGACTTGTGTCACTCCCGTCAAAGAGTCACTTTGATGCCAAATGCTGGCTTTCAACGTTCCGTCGAGACTGCAAGTTCTTTACAGTTGATTTTTATTACGTATACGCGATCCGTAGAACGTTTAATTACTTCGTATGGTCCCGAGTACGGTAGTTCAAGTTGTTGCCGGATAATAGCTGTTCTCAACATTACGTGCGAACAATCTGTCAGTTGCCTGTAAACGAACATACTTCTCTGGCTATGATGCGCCGCTGGAGTTGGGCGAAGTAACTGTATATGTTCTCGAGTTTTGGTTGCAAAATCTAGGAGATTGATGGAAGATCTACGTTTGGCAGTCGAATTCCACCTCCGTACAACAGGTTTGAGTAACACTGTTGGCAATAACTCTATTCACTTTGCATAAGAGTTGCACATTAATGCTGCCTTAAAAGAGCGGTGCCAACGTTCCATCATGCCGTTCGTTTGAGGATGATAGCCAGTGTATGAATATGTTTGCTGCCTAACATTTTCGCTAGTGACTGAAATAACGCAGATTCGAACTGGGAGCCCTGATTTCTCTGGTGTTTGCGTATTGTGTCGACTAATTTTCGCACGTTGACATGGCAGACAGTTTCGCGCCCAAATCGTTACATCTTTCCTTACATACGGCCATACGTACCTTCGTTGCAATTGCTGAAGTGTTGCTCTGCCACTAGGGTGCGACTGGCCAAGAGACGAAACTTCACTGCGCTGTATCGATTTTGCAGTGGCGGTGTTGCCACAAGGTCATCTATAGCTAATAACACATTTACATACATTGAGCCCAAATGCGCATTTCGAATGAGTCATTTCAAACCCGTTCACATTGTCTTATTCGCATTTCCTCTGACAGTTTATTTGAAGCATCTATTTTGTACGGGGGTGGTTTGATAAGTCAGTGACTTTTCGAATTTACCGCGCAGAAACTATCAGTATCTAAGTGGGTTGCTTTTGTTGAATTTAGGAAATTGCACCCGCTGTAGGTAGGAGCGATTAGTTGCCTGTTGTGCATTGCTGATGTTAAGTTGCTGCAGTTAAGTGTGCATCGTTTGCAGTTGCAACTTACACTCCTCCGTTTCCATTAAGGCGCCAGCGCTGTCGAAAAAATCCTCTGCTGCCTCGTCGCCGTCTGCTGATTGTGATCGCAAATTGTATTTGAACATATTATGCACTCACTTGAGATCACGTCGGGGTCATTACTTTAGCTGCGCGATAGCTAATAGACATCTGCATGAATGTAGTCATTGGCCGTTATAACATATTCACACATATGCGCAACGTTCCACGCATTCTGCTCACAGCATGCGCGATGACTGAATGAGTGTGCAGATAGCTGATATTACTGCGCTCAGTCAAATTCTTATCTCTTATGCTATCATAACACATACATACGTATGTAAGGTCGCGTCTTAAATACTAATACAGTATATTATAACACAACATACGCATGTATGGTTGGCTCTTATCTATTATATACAGTTCATCTGTATGTTTGTTTTGGTCTGTTTATTGACAACTGCATTGTAGCACTAAATGCTCTAGTTGCCAATAATAGCCATAAAGATCTACAATAAGCTGAAGAACCTCACTGTCTATAAAACATTATCAAAGATGGAGCGGGGAAAATGATCCTTCAAGATCAAAAAATTAATACAGCACTCAAGAGTAATTACTTGAGAAACCTAATAATCTTTTCATATAATTTCTTAGTTGCATTTGCACTGTCGTCGAACGGTTGGTTTACAAACTTGTAATTTTGGCGGCGACTCCATTTCGATGATTGCCATTCAGCATTCTCGCCGTCCCTACGATTATTTCGAGCCTTTTTGGATGGATATGGCTTCAACCTGGTGTTTTCATCGATTTCAAGACCTTTATCCAAAATAGGATAGTCGTTGCCACTTCAATGTCTGCTACTTCGCTAGGAAACTCGTTTGGATATTGTCATCCAATTCTTCATTATCACTGATGGCATTAACATCGTCTGGCGGCGTGATAATAACATTTATCTTCCTCGTCGCTCCAACTTTCCATATCTGCCTGCAGTTCCTCACATGTCAAAAATTTTATTTTTCTTAACATTTTCTGAACTATTTAATATCAACACTCGCGTTATTTTGCAATTTTGATTGCTTTCCTCTACACTTCGTAGAACACCTGATTTCAACAGTCACTTATGACGAAATTGCCGTTGATAAAAAATTGTACATGCACTCGGTGCCCGTATTAGCCTATTGGGTATTTAAATACCTATTGCAGCTCTCAGGTATGCTGTAAGTTACAAACCTGAAATTTCGTAAAGTTCCTAAATAAATTTTCAAAAAAATCGTACAGCGGGATCTATGGGCAGGCAGTAATGGGTTAAAAGAATGGAATAGCAAAAAGCTTTTCTGATCACAGTGTCAATTTGTTAGGGTGCTCCAAAAATGCGTGAAGTAAAGTTTAAAAAAAAATGTTAATGCTCTTATCCGCTAGGATTGGTTTTTTTTTAACAAAATAGGAGCCGTTTAAGCGTTGAAAATTTTTTGTTGAAAATCAGAAAACTTCAAAGAATAATACTCGTTCGTTTGTTAATCATTTTTAAGTCTCAAATATTTTTATATGGAATTAATTGTGGATTTTGGTGGCTCCATTAAATTGCATATACTAAACAAATAATTGAGTATTACTCTTACAACTCTCATGGAGAAAAACATAGTCTACCTTTTGAAAAATACTTATTCTTAACTGTTTCTAAGAAAACTTATTATCTCCTTATGAAGGCAAAATATTTGGGAAATTTTAATTCATTTGAGTGGTCTCTAAAAATTTATTTGATTTATAAAAAGGGAAGTTTTTTTAAATTGAGCAGAGTTACGTAATGGGCGCACTAAAATTCCAATTTACTTGTTATTATCCACACTAAAAAACTGACATGTTAGCAAGAGTCTTAAAAATTGTATAATTTGTCATACGGAGGTTGTTAATAATTTGTGCTTACCATTCCCTTTTTCAGATTTATTTTGATTAGTCACGGTATTTCAAATTTGTTGGTTGTATCAAATTTATGAGAACAAAAAAGAAAAATAAATAAAAAAATTTAAAAAACTTTGTGTTTTATTTAACCAAACCGATCACCGTCTAGCGCGTACACCTGCTACCCATCTAGAGGATAGCGCCACCACCTAGCAACGAGCTTTAGCTGCGCGATAGCTAATTAAAATGCTCCGTATAATTCTTAAATTTTTATTAATATTAAACATAGAATCTAGTCTTATGGTCCCAGTGACCAACTCGGAAGCGAATCTTACTCTCTTCGGGCCTTCGAAGGTCTTTACCGGTCTGATAGCTTCCTCACGACTTGTGTCACTCCCGTCAAAGAGTCACTTTGATGCAAAATGCTGGCTTTCAACGTTCCGTCGAGACTGCAAGTTCTTTACAGTTGATTTTTATTACGTATACGCGATCCGTAGAACGTTTAATTACTTCGTATGGTCCCGAGTACGGTAGTTCAAGTTGTTGCCGGATAATAGCTGTTCTCAACATTACGTGCGAACAATCTGTCAGTTGCCTGTAAACGAACATACTTCTCTGGCTATGATGCGCCGCTGGAGTTGGGCGAAGTAACTGTATATGTTCTCGAGTTTTGGTTGCAAAATCTAGGAGATTGATGGAAGATCTACGTTTGGCAGTCGAATTCCACCTCCGTACAACAGGTTTGAGTAACACTGTTGGCAATAACTCTATTCACTTTGCATAAGAGTTGCACATTAATGCTGCCTTAAAAGAGCGGTGCCAACGTTCCATCATGCCGTTCGTTTGAGGATGATAGCCAGTGTATGAATATGTTTGCTGCCTAACATTTTCGCTAGTGACTGAAATAACGCAGATTCGAACTGGGAGCCCTGATTTCTCTGGTGTTTGCGTATTGTGTCGACTAATTTTCGCACGTTGACATGGCAGACAGTTTCGCGCCCAAATCGTTACATCTTTCCTTACATACGGCCATACGTACCTTCGTTGCAATTGCTGAAGTGTTGCTCTGCCACTAGGGTGCGACTGGCCAAGAGACGAAACTTCACTGCGCTGTATCGATTTTGCAGTGGCGGTGTTGCCACAAGGTCATCTATAGCTAATAACACATTTACATACATTGAGCCCAAATGCGCATTTCGAATGAGTCATTTCAAACCCGTTCACATTGTCTTATTCGCATTTCCTCTGACAGTTTATTTGAAGCATCTATTTTGTACGGGGGTGGTTTGATAAGTCAGTGACTTTTCGAATTTACCGCGCAGAAACTATCAGTATCTAAGTGGGTTGCTTTTGTTGAATTTAGGAAATTGCACCCGCTGTAGGTAGGAGCGATTAGTTGCCTGTTGTGCATTGCTGATGTTAAGTTGCTGCAGTTAAGTGTGCATCGTTTGCAGTTGCAACTTACACTCCTCCGTTTCCATTAAGGCGCCAGCGCTGTCGAAAAAATCCTCTGCTGCCTCGTCGCCGTCTGCTGATTGTGATCGCAAATTGTATTTGAACATATTATGCACTCACTTGAGATCACGTCGGGGTCATTACTTTAGCTGCGCGATAGCTAATAGACATCTGCATGAATGTAGTCATTGGCCGTTATAACATATTCACACATATGCGCAACGTTCCACGCATTCTGCTCACAGCATGCGCGATGACTGAATGAGTGTGCAGATAGCTGATATTACTGCGCTCAGTCAAATTCAATAAAAGAGACAGTCGTTGAACAAAGAGAGGCAAATTTATTGTGCCACTACACATGCGCAGTCGACTGTATGAGACCACATTCGACAGCAGCTACATTATGAAAGCAAACAAATTAGAAAAAATGCAATATATTTTTTATTATCCATATGTAAATATGTAGATCTGTATATATTGAATATAAGGAAAAATAGTACAAAAATAACAAGATGTTAACAAAGGAAAAATATAAATTCGTCCATTTACTAAACAAAATTAAAAAAAGATAATTCAAATGGCATTCATGTGTAGTGTTTGTGGGTGCAGGGACCTCTCAATGTTTAAAGCAGGTTTGAGTATTATCTTAGCTCTCCAGCCGCATTTGTCCGAGCATTAAAATGCACGATGATTCTCATCAATAAAACTCGCGTATTGAATCTTAGGATAAGAATGCTTTATTATGGCTCAACGCCGTCTTTTATATGCTTACAATCTAAATGCTTCTTTCTATGGGCAACCAATCAAATCATTGATTGCTATCCATTTCCCCTATTTGTATATTTCTTACATCTAATTGCTTACTTGCTATATCTACTATATCATAAGTGTCATGTGCACTGACCCACATCTGCTCGGTAACCTGATCTTGCGTTTCTAATAGCAAGCATCGAGTGTACCTCATTTGGTGCCGTACGATGAACCGTCGTGTGTGCGGTCACATGTGCTTTGCATGTGTCATCACTGCTTGTGATTATGCCACACACGATGACCATTGCAAACGCGCCGACTCAGCAATATGCAGCGCATGTGCTGAAGTGGTTGGGCACACTACATGTGGGTCAGTGCACATGACAATGATTTGATTGGTTGCCCATAGAAAGAAGCATTTAGATTGTAAGCATATAAAAGACGGCGTTGAGCCATAATAAAGCATTCTTATCCTAAGATTCAATACGCGAGTTTTATTGATGAGAATCATCGTGCATTTTAATGCTCGGACAAATGCGGCTGGAGAGCTAAGATAATACTCAAACCTGCTTTAAACATTGAGAGGTCCCTGCACCCACAAACACTACACATGTAATAGTATAAGATATGACTACACTTAAAGCGATATGTACATTTATGGTGAGATCAGTTTGTGTCGACTTCATATAATAGTTCGTTGTTTATTTCGTAATTAAATAATTTATTATTCTAGCTCTTTTTTGTATCACTCTCACTTACATCACTATTTAAAAGTATTAAATCATTAACATTTATTGCACTAGCTGGTATCGCCAAAATTTTATAGCTGGTTTTATATAGTAATGGAAAATAGTTTTTGTTCAATTGCCACCACTGGAGTATGTCAAAGTCATCATGAAATGTTACATCCGTGTCTTCATATATACGTAATTCATTGCTAATTTTTTCTTCTAAATTAAAGGATTGCTGAGGTCGGAAAAAGTCCATACAAATTTGGTAATTATAAGCTGACACGGAAATTGAAGAATTAGGTTGATGTCCTTCGTTAGTAATATCATAACTTTTCATTTTCATCAAATATAAATTATTTATTTGCAGGAGGGAACAAAAAAAGGACCATTTTGTGGAAAATTTACATATTTGGCAAAATAGTTGGTGCTATGAGATTAGTCAGGATTTCTTTTAATTTTTTGGTTATATAAGTTATCACCAGCTACTCCATAATATCATTATGTTGAGTTTGTCGCCAGCCACTGCACAACACCGTTTATGCTGAGCTTGCAAAATGAACACCTGCAACAACAGCGCATCTAATATCATAGATCGTGGGAGTATGTAGGTGCTGACGAGGGGACTGTATGAACAGCGGAGCCAGCAACACAGCCAGCAGCACAGCCAGCAGCACAGCCAGCAGCGAAGCCATCAGCCACCAAAGCAGATTAGGTTAGCTATAAGTTGACTTCTACTTGTAAGTTTAGTTTAAGACCAGAACTAAATAAATCGTATTCAAATAATTGGCGCCCAACGTGGGGCTGGGAAAATTAGACAAGTTTAATTTATAATCAAAAAAGGACGTCCTCCAAAAGACAACGCCGCAATCATCAAGAAGGAAGAGCAGAAGGACAACACCATTACAATTAATATTATATAAGAAGTAGAAGCAGAAAAAAAATGTAAGTGATGTGCTCATAATAAAAAAATAGTGAAGTGATATTGAATAAAGTGATATTAGAACAAAATATTACAATACAATTAGTCCTAATTTTTGCCTATGAGTGAGGAGGAATTAGGATCGATTTTTGAAAGATTAAACATTTGTGAAGACAATAGAAACAATATGAACGCTGATCAATTGAGTAATATCATTCAATCTGCCGTGTCGACGGCACTAGAAGCACAGAAAAAAGAATTTGAATTACAGATAGAAAGTCTAGAAAAGAAATTTTCGCAAATAAATTCTGTTAACACAGTAGAGGTTTATAACGAGACGCAAATTGTTTCAGGAGTAAAATGTGAAGAGTCGATGGATGTAATAAAATCTTTGCCCGAATTCGACGGGCAACAAAATAATTATGTTTCTTGGCGCCAAGCGGCGCACACAGCCTACAAGATATTTCAAGGTTTTGAGGGTAGTTCAAAACATTACCAAGCTTTGGCAGTAATCCGAAATAAAGTTAGAGGACCTGCCGACAGCGTGTTGGCCTCATTCGGAACAGTGTTAAATTTTAAAGCAATAATTGCGCGCCTTGATTTTACGTACGCTGATAAGCGTCCGATTTATTTAATAGAACAAGAGATTTCTACTCTTCAACAGGGTAGATTATCTGTTCTCCAATTCTTCGATGAAGTGGAAAAAAAACTAGCGCTGCTCACAAATAAAACTCTTATGACATATGATAAGAGCTTAGCTTCCACAATAAATGAAAAATATAGAGGTGACGCTCTCCGCGTTTTTGTTTCCGGGCTTAGGAAGCCACTTTGCGACATTTTATTCGCATCCCGACCAAAAGATCTGCCATCAGCTCTTGCATTGGCACAAGAGGTAGAATCAAACCACGCTCGCTATATATTTGCCTCAACATTTGCAAATAGAACTGAAGAAATAGCAAAACAAAGAAATAGTATTGAGAACAGACCTAATATTGGTGGTATAAAAAAAAAACAGTTTTGAAAATAAACTTAATAATGGTGGTATGAATAAGAATCCGCACTATTATTATAAGAATAAGGAACGGGTTGGCGACCCCCCTAAAAAAGTAGATCAGATTGAACCAATGGACGTGGATCCTTCCACCACTCGAAGATTAGGGAATTTTAAGAGTTACCCAGATAAGCAACCATACCAGACGCAACCTAAGAGGCCCGCATTTTCGGATCGAAATACCGCTCCCAAGCTTCAAAGAGTGAACCATATAGTCAATGACAAAGAAGAAGATTATAGCAACAGAGCACAGACGGCAAGCGTTGACATTGAAGAAGAAGAACAGGTTAATTTTTTAGAGAAAGGTCAGCTCTACCATGGATCAGTAGAACCATTGGGAGGGCAAAGAGGCACATCAGACTTTTAGTGGACACAGGTACTGCGAAAAACTATATAAATAATTTAGGTGAGCTTAGAGGCATCAGACCGGTGTCTTCTCCTTTTCTAGTTAAATCAATCCACGGATTTAATAAAATAACAGAAAAATGTAAAGTTAACGTTTTCGGTGTTGATACCGACTTTTTCATTTTGAAAAACCTAACAACTTTTGACGGTATAATAGGCTTGACCTTTTAACAAAGGTGAATGCTCAAATAGATCTTGGAAAAAAATGTATACGGCACGATTTAGGTACAGAAAATGTGTTATTCTTGGAATGTGAAGATGTAAATGTATTGAAAGTTGAGAAAGAAGAAATTCCTCAAGAAGTAAAAGAACAATTTATGAAAATGATAAAAGACCAAAGGGAGGTATTTGCAGACGCAAAGAAAAAACTTCCCTATAATACGAATATCGTCGCTACGATTCGAACGTCAGACCAAGACCCGGTCTACTCGAAATCGTATCCGTACCCAATGGGGGTAGCGAATTTCGTAAACGAAGAAGTCAAACAACTTTTAAATGATGGCATAGTGAGACCATCTCGGTCCCCGTATAACAGTCCAGTATGGGTTGTTGATAAAAAGGGAACTGATAATGACGGACATAAAAGGAAACGTCTTGTTCTAGATTTTAGGAAGCTTAACGCAAAAACCATTGATGATAAATATCCTATTCCTAACGTTATGGTGATATTATCAAATCTAGGCCAAGCGCAATATTTTACAACCCTAGATCTAAAATCGGGGTTCCACCAAATATAATTAAAAGAAAGCGACAGAGAAAAAACAGCATTTGCGGTAAACAATGGAAAATACGAGTTTTGTCGTATACCGTTTGGACTCAAAAATGCACCCAGCATTTTTCAGCGGGCCATTGATGACATCTTGAGAGAAAAAATAGGTTAGATCTGTCACGTTTACGTAGATGATGTCATAATATTTTCAAAAACAAAAGAACAACACGTTCGAGATATTCAATGGGTTTTGAGTGCTCTATGTTGTGCAAACATGAGGGTTTCTATCGAAAAATCAAAATTCTTCAGGACGGAGGTTGAATATTTAGGGTTCTTGGTTTCGAGAGGTGGTATAAAAACATGCCCAGGAAAACTAGAGGCAATAAGAAGTTTTAACCAACCAAGAAATCTTTATGCGCTTAGATCATTTCTTGGATTATCTAGCTATTATAGGTGTTTTATAAAAGATTTTGCCACAATTGCTAGGCCTTTGACAGATTTGCTTAAAGGGGAAAATGGTAAAATAAAAGCATCTCAGTCAAAAAAAGTAGAAATTGAGCTAGATTCGAAACAAATTTATGCTTTCAATAAACTGAAAGAAATTTTGATGTCAGAGGAAGTAGTTTTAAAATATCCAAATTTTAATCAAGAATTTGACTTAACAACAGATGCTTCGGCATATGGTCTGGGCGCAGTGCTCTCTCAAGGAGGGAAACCAATAACGATGATATCTAGAACCCTTAAAGACAGGGAGTTGCACTTTGCCGCCAACGAAAAATAGTTGCTCGCTATTGTGTGGGCTCTAAAGACCCTTAGAAATTATTTGTATGGGGTGAAGAATCTTAATATATTTACTGATCATCAACCACTAACCTTTTCCGTTTCGGACAGAAACACAAATGCAAAGATCAAACGATGGAAAGCCTTCATTGACGAGCATAATGCAAAATTGCATTATAAACCAGGAAAAGAAAATTTCGTGGCAGATGCCTTGTCCCGACAGCCAATTAATGTTTTAGAAGAAGACGCAACTTCAGATTGTGCCACTATACACAGCGAAGAGTCTTTAACTTACACCATGGACACCACTGACAAACCTGTAAATTGTTACAGGAATCAAATTATAATTGAAGAAGCCGAAACCCCTTCAAAGCGCATCTTAATAATGTTTGGAAAGAAAACCAGACATATTGTTAACATCGCGGATAGGAGTGGTCTCTTAGAATTGCTTCTGGATACGGTAAATACAGAGGTAGTGAACGCGATTCATTGCGAACTTCCAGTTCTTGCTCATATTCAACATAAACTGATAGAGGCCTTTCCGGCAACAAAATTTCTATATGCAAAGAAATTCGTTATTGATGTAGTAGACCCTAATGAGCAAAGAGAAATTGTTGTAACTGAACACAATAGAGCGAACAGAGCTTCACAAGAAAACGTCAAACAAATATTGAATGACTATTTTTTTCCAAAAATGGTCAAATTGGCAAGGGAGGTCGCTCTAAACTGTAAAATATGTTCACTTGCCAAATATAATCGACATCCGGTGAAACATCCTATTGCCAACACTCCCATTCCTACCCATCCGGGTGAGATGCTTCACATTGATATTTACTCTACAGACTCGAAACATTATTTAACCTGTATTGATAAATTTTCAAAATTTGCTATTGTTCAACCAATGGAGTCAAAAACAATTATAGATGTTAAACCAAAATTACTGCAAATTTTGAACCTTTTCACAGGAATAAAAATAATTTACTGCGACAACGAGCGCTCTTTTAATTCGACTACAATAAAATCAATGCTATCTAATTATTTCGATATAGAAATTGTAAACTCCCCTCCACTTCATAGCACATCAAATGGTCAAGTGGAAAAATTTCATAGTACTTTGGGAGAGATATCCCGCTGTTTGAAAATTGAAAAACAAATAGAAGATACAACAGATCTAATCCTACTATCTACCATAGAATATAACAAGACTATTCATTCATTTACAAATAAAACTCCAATAAGTATTTTTCATTCGGAGAGAACAGAAGAATATAGAGATATAGCAGATAAACTAAAGGTCGCTCAAGAAAATATGCTTGGATATCATAACAAAAAGAGGTATCAAAAAGTGTATAATGTAGGCGACAAGGTTTTTGTTAAATCAAACAGAAGGTTGGGTAATAAACTCATTCCTCTATACTCAGAGCAAACTGTAGAAAAGATTTAGGAACAACTGTTATCATAAAAGAGAGGGTGGTCCATAAGGACAATCTCCGAAGTAATAATCAAGGATTGTAATTGGTCTGTTTGTTTTTAGGTCAACGTTCGTTCTAGTCTTCTTTGCCACACTCGCAACCGCAGAAGTAAACGACTATTCGCATTCGAATTACATTCCAATTTCCGATGGTGAAGTTGTACTATGGGAAACCTATGGTCACCTCAATCACGTAGTAAATCTAACAGAATATTCAGTATTGGTGGAGGAGTCAAATAAACTTCTACACATCTTTCCATCCTCCGCTATGATTAAATTACTAGAGGCCGATTTTAATCACATTCAACAATTGCTAAAAACAATAAACATTCGACCCAGAAGGGCTCGCAGCTTAAATTTCCTAGGAACGACACTCAAAATAATAGCTGGAACCCCGGATTTCGATGACTTTCAAAAAACAACCATAAAAATAGAGGAATTAATAGATGCAAATAAGCACCAGGTACAAATCAACTCACAGTTTCAGGAACAGATTAATAATATAACAGAAATAGTGAATAAAATAGTTAAGGAGGTAAAGAAGGAAAAAATCGATACTGGTTACCTGTTTGAAATGCTGCTTGCCCGCAATAGAGCGATAGTTATTCAGTTAGATAATATTATATTTTCAATCACTCTGGCAAAAATTGGTATTTTAAATCCCTTGTTACTTGATAATCACGATATAAATTCGTTTCTGGAACATGAGCACCTCACAAACACGACAATAACGGATGTAATGTTAGTCTCTAAGTTAAAAGTGTTACAAAGTAATAATATTATAATATTCCTTATTAAATATCCGAAACCTAGTATAGTATGTAAGAAACTCTTAATTTTCCCGGTGGCCCACAATTATACGATGCTGGACTTGG
This sequence comes from Philophylla caesio, assembly GCA_963971545.1. NCBI lineage: Eukaryota > Metazoa > Arthropoda > Insecta > Diptera > Tephritidae > Philophylla > Philophylla caesio. The sequence goes on along the minus strand of OZ020604.1, from coordinate 126,415,973 downwards.
AGGAAGATTCAGTAGCCGTTTGCGAAAAAAAATCATTTTCTATAGCTGACTGTGCTGGAGCAATAAAACCATTTTGTAAAATATCACAAAAAAGAAGCTGCGCGCAACAACTAATGTCCGATTTAAAAGCCCAATGCGGAACAACCTTCAGCCACATGCCGCCCATTAAGGAAATCGCATCCCGACCAAAAGATCTGCCATCAGCTCTTGCATTGGCACAAGAGGTAGAATCAAACCACGCTCGCTATATATTTGCCTCAACATTTGCAAATAGAACTGAAGAAATAGCAAAACAAAGAAATAGTATTGAGAACAGACCTAATATTGGTGGTATAAAAAAAAACAGTTTTGAAAATAAACTTAATAATGGTGGTATGAATAAGAATCCGCACTATTATTATAAGAATAAGGAACGGGTTGGCGACCCCCCTAAAAAAGTAGATCAGATTGAACCAATGGACGTGGATCCTTCCACCACTCGAAGATTAGGGAATTTTAAGAGTTACCCAGATAAGCAACCATACCAGACGCAACCTAAGAGGCCCGCATTTTCGGATCGAAATACCGCTCCCAAGCTTCAAAGAGTGAACCATATAGTCAATGACAAAGAAGAAGATTATAGCAACAGAGCACAGACGGCAAGCGTTGACATTGAAGAAGAAGAACAGGTTAATTTTTTAGAGAAAGGTCAGCTCTACCATGGATCAGTAGAACCATTGGGAGGGCAAAGAGGCACATCAGACTTTTAGTGGACACAGGTACTGCGAAAAACTATATAAATAATTTAGGTGAGCTTAGAGGCATCAGACCGGTGTCTTCTCCTTTTCTAGTTAAATCAATCCACGGATTTAATAAAATAACAGAAAAATGTAAAGTTAACGTTTTCGGTGTTGATACCGACTTTTTCATTTTGAAAAACCTAACAACTTTTGACGGTATAATAGGCTTGACCTTTTAACAAAGGTGAATGCTCAAATAGATCTTGGAAAAAAATGTATACGGCACGATTTAGGTACAGAAAATGTGTTATTCTTGGAATGTGAAGATGTAAATGTATTGAAAGTTGAGAAAGAAGAAATTCCTCAAGAAGTAAAAGAACAATTTATGAAAATGATAAAAGACCAAAGGGAGGTATTTGCAGACGCAAAGAAAAAACTTCCCTATAATACGAATATCGTCGCTACGATTCGAACGTCAGACCAAGACCCGGTCTACTCGAAATCGTATCCGTACCCAATGGGGGTAGCGAATTTCGTAAACGAAGAAGTCAAACAACTTTTCAATGATGGCATAGTGAGACCATCTCGGTCCCCGTATAACAGTCCAGTATGGGTTGTTGATAAAAAGGGAACTGATAATGACGGACATAAAAGGAAACGTCTTGTTCTAGATTTTAGGAAGCTTAACGCAAAAACCATTGATGATAAATATCCTATTCCTAACGTTATGGTGATATTATCAAATCTAGGCCAAGCGCAATATTTTACAACCCTAGATCTAAAATCGGGGTTCCACCAAATAGAATTAAAAGAAAGCGACAGAGAAAAAACAGCATTTGCGGTAAACAATGGAAAATACGAGTTTTGTCGTTTACCGTTTGGACTCAAAAATGCACCCAGCATTTTTCAGCGGGCCATTGATGACATCTTGAGAGAAAAAATAGGTAAGATCTGTCACGTTTACGTAGATGATGTCATAATATTTTCAAAAACAAAAGAACAACACGTTCGAGATATTCAATGGGTTTTGAGTGCTCTATGTAGTGCATACATGAGGGTTTCTATCGAAAAATCAAAATTCTTCAGGACGGAGGTTGAATATTTAGGGTTCTTGGTTTCGAGAGGTGGTATAAAAACATGCCCAGGAAAACTAGAGGCAATAAGAAGTTTTAACCAACCAAGAAATCTTTATGCGCTTAGATCATTTCTTGGATTATCCAGCTATTATAGGTGTTTTATAAAAGATTTTGCCACAATTGCTAGGCCTTTGACAGATTTGCTTAAAGGGGAAAATGGTAAAATAAAAGCATCTCAGTCAAAAAAAGTAGAAATTGAGCTAGATTCGAAACAAATTTATGCTTTCAATAAACTGAAAGAAATTTTGATGTCAGAGGAAGTAGTTTTAAAATATCCAAATTTTAATCAAGAATTTGACTTAACAACAGATGCTTCGGCATATGGTCTGGGCGCAGTGCTCTCTCAAGGAGGGAAACCAATAACGATGATATCTAGAACCCTTAAAGACAGGGAGTTGCACTTTGCCGCCAACGAAAAAGAGTTGCTCGCTATTGTGTGGGCTCTAAAGACCCTTAGAAATTATTTGTATGGGGTGAAGAATCTTAATATATTTACTGATCATCAACCACTAACCTTTTCCGTTTCGGACAGAAACACAAATGCAAAGATCAAACGATGGAAAGCCTTCATTGACGAGCATAATGCAAAATTGCATTATAAACCAGGAAAAGAAAATTTCGTGGCAGATGCCTTGTCCCGACAGCCAATTAATGTTTTAGAAGAAGACGCAACTTCAGATTGTGCCACTATACCCAGCGAAGAGTCTTTAACTTACACCATGGACACCACGGACAAACCTGTAAATTGTTACAGGAATCAAATTATAATTGAAGAAGCCGAAACCCCTTCAAAGCTCATCTTAATAATGTTTGGAAAGAAAACCAGACATATTGTTAACATCGCGGATAGGAGTGGTCTCTTAGAATTGCTTCTAGATACGGTAAATTCAGAGGTAGTGAACGCGATTCATTGCGAACTTCCAGTTCTTGCTCATATTCAACATAAACTGATAGAGGCCTTTCCGGCAACAAAATTTCTATATGCAAAGAAATTCTTTATTGATGTAGTAGACCCTAATGAGCAAAGAGAAATTGTTGTAACTGAACACAATAGAGCGCACAGAGCTTCACAAGAAAACGTCAAACAAATATTGAATGACTATTTTTTTCCAAAAATGGTCAAATTGGCAAGGGAGGTCGCTCTAAACTGTAAAATATGTTCACTTGCCAAATATAATCGACATCCGGTGAAACATCCTATTGCCAACACTCCCATTCCTACCCATCCGGGTGAGATGCTTCACATTGATATTTACTCTACAGACTCGAAACATTATTTAACCTGTATTGATAAATTTTCAAAATTTGCTATTGTTCAACCAATGGAGTCAAAAACAATTATAGATGTTAAACCAAAATTACTGCAAATTTTGAACCTTTTCACAGGAATAAAAATAATTTACTGCGACAACGAGCGCTCTTTTAATTCGACTACAATAAAATCAATGCTATCTAATTATTTCGATATAGAAATTGTAAACTCCCCTCCACTTCATAGCACATCAAATGGTCAAGTGGAAAAATTTCATAGTACTTTGGGAGAGATATCCCGCTGTTTGAAAATTGAAAAACAAATAGAAGATACAACAGATCTAATCCTACTATCTACCATAGAATATAACAAGACTATTCATTCATTTACAAATAAAACTCCAATAAGTATTTTTCATTCGGAGAGAACAGAAGAATATAGAGATATAGCAGATAAACTAAAGGTCGCTCAAGAAAATATGCTTGGATATCATAACAAAAAGAGGTATCAAAAAGTGTATAATGTAGGCGACAAGGTTTTTGTTAAATCAAACAGAAGGTTGGGTAATAAACTCATTCCTCTATACTCAGAGCAAACTGTAGAAAAGATTTAGGAACAACTGTTATCATAAAAGAGAGGGTGGTCCATAAGGACAATCTCCGAAGTAATAATCAAGGATTGTAATTGGTCTGTTTGTTTTTAGGTCAACGTTCGTTCTAGTCTTCTTTGCCACACTCGCAACCGCAGAAGTAAACGACTATTCGCATTCGAATTACATTCCAATTTCCGATGGTGAAGTTGTACTATGGGAAACCTATGGTCACCTCAATCACGTAGTAAATCTAACAGAATATTCAGTATTGGTGGAGGAGTCAAATAAACTTCTACACATCTTTCCATCCTCCGCTATGATTAAATTACTAGAGGCCGATTTTAATCACATTCAACAATTGCTAAAAACAATAAACATTCGACCCAGAAGGGCTCGCAGCTTAAATTTCCTAGGAACGACACTCAAAATAATAGCTGGAACCCCGGATTTCGATGACTTTCAAAAAACAACCATAAAAATAGAGGAATTAATAGATGCAAATAAGCACCAGGTACAAATCAACTCACAGTTTCAGGAACAGATTAATAATATAACAGAAATAGTGAATAAAATAGTTAAGGAGGTAAAGAAGGAAAAAATCGATACTGGTTACCTGTTTGAAATGCTGCTTGCCCGCAATAGAGCGATAGTTATTCAGTTAGATAATATTATATTTTCAATCACTCTGGCAAAAATTGGTATTTTAAATCCCTTGTTACTTGATAATCACGATATAAATTCGTTTCTGGAACATGAGCACCTCACAAACACGACAATAACGGATGTAATGTTAGTCTCTAAGTTAAAAGTGTTACAAAGTAATAATATTATAATATTCCTTATTAAATATCCGAAACCTAGTATAGTATGTAAGAAACTCTTAATTTTCCCGGTGGCCCACAATTATACGATGCTGGACTTGGAGGAAGATTCAGTAGCCGTTTGCGAAAAAAAATCATTTTCTATAGCTGACTGTGCTGGAGCAATAAAACCATTTTGTAAAATATCACAAAAAAGAAGCTGCGCGCAACAACTAATGTCCGATTTAAAAGCCCAATGCGGAACAACCTTCAGCCACATGCCGCCCATTAAGGAAATCGCATCCCGACCAAAAGATCTGCCATCAGCTCTTGCATTGGCACAAGAGGTAGAATCAAACCACGCTCGCTATATATTTGCCTCAACATTTGCAAATAGAACTGAAGAAATAGCAAAACAAAGAAATAGTATTGAGAACAGACCTAATATTGGTGGTATAAAAAAAAAACAGTTTTGAAAATAAACTTAATAATGGTGGTATGAATAAGAATCCGCACTATTATTATAAGAATAAGGAACGGGTTGGCGACCCCCCTAAAAAAGTAGATCAGATTGAACCAATGGACGTGGATCCTTCCACCACTCGAAGATTAGGGAATTTTAAGAGTTACCCAGATAAGCAACCATACCAGACGCAACCTAAGAGGCCCGCATTTTCGGATCGAAATACCGCTCCCAAGCTTCAAAGAGTGAACCATATAGTCAATGACAAAGAAGAAGATTATAGCAACAGAGCACAGACGGCAAGCGTTGACATTGAAGAAGAAGAACAGGTTAATTTTTTAGAGAAAGGTCAGCTCTACCATGGATCAGTAGAACCATTGGGAGGGCAAAGAGGCACATCAGACTTTTAGTGGACACAGGTACTGCGAAAAACTATATAAATAATTTAGGTGAGCTTAGAGGCATCAGACCGGTGTCTTCTCCTTTTCTAGTTAAATCAATCCACGGATTTAATAAAATAACAGAAAAATGTAAAGTTAACGTTTTCGGTGTTGATACCGACTTTTTCATTTTGAAAAACCTAACAACTTTTGACGGTATAATAGGCTTGACCTTTTAACAAAGGTGAATGCTCAAATAGATCTTGGAAAAAAATGTATACGGCACGATTTAGGTACAGAAAATGTGTTATTCTTGGAATGTGAAGATGTAAATGTATTGAAAGTTGAGAAAGAAGAAATTCCTCAAGAAGTAAAAGAACAATTTATGAAAATGATAAAAGACCAAAGGGAGGTATTTGCAGACGCAAAGAAAAAACTTCCCTATAATACGAATATCGTCGCTACGATTCGAACGTCAGACCAAGACCCGGTCTACTCGAAATCGTATCCGTACCCAATGGGGGTAGCGAATTTCGTAAACGAAGAAGTCAAACAACTTTTAAATGATGGCATAGTGAGACCATCTCGGTCCCCGTATAACAGTCCAGTATGGGTTGTTGATAAAAAGGGAACTGATAATGACGGACATAAAAGGAAACGTCTTGTTCTAGATTTTAGGAAGCTTAACGCAAAAACCATTGATGATAAATATCCTATTCCTAACGTTATGGTGATATTATCAAATCTAGGCCAAGCGCAATATTTTACAACCCTAGATCTAAAATCGGGGTTCCACCAAATAGAATTAAAAGAAAGCGACAGAGAAAAAACAGCATTTATGGTAAACAATGGAAAATACGAGTTTTGTCGTTTACCGTTTGGACTCAAAAATGCACCCAGCATTTTTCAGCGGGCCATTGATGACATCTTGAGAGAAAAAATAGGTAAGATCTGTCACGTTTACGTAGATGATGTCATAATATTTTCAAAAACAAAAGAACAACACGTTCGAGATATTCAATGGGTTTTGAGTGCTCTATGTAGTGCATACATGAGGGTTTCTATCGAAAAATCAAAATTCTTCAGGACGGAGGTTGAATATTTAGGGTTCTTGGTTTCGAGAGGTGGTATAAAAACATGCCCAGGAAAACTAGAGGCAATAAGAAGTTTTAACCAACCAAGAAATCTTTATGCGCTTAGATCATTTCTTGGATTATCCAGCTATTATAGGTGTTTTATAAAAGATTTTGCCACAATTGCTAGGCCTTTGACAGATTTGCTTAAAGGGGAAAATGGTAAAATAAAAGCATCTCAGTCAAAAAAAGTAGAAATTGAGCTAGATTCGAAACAAATTTATGCTTTCAATAAACTGAAAGAAATTTTGATGTCAGAGGAAGTAGTTTTAAAATATCCAAATTTTAATCAAGAATTTGACTTAACAACAGATGCTTCGGCATATGGTCTGGGCGCAGTGCTCTCTCAAGGAGGGAAACCAATAACGATGATATCTAGAACCCTTAAAGACAGGGAGTTGCACTTTGCCGCCAACGAAAAAGAGTTGCTCGCTATTGTGTGGGCTCTAAAGACCCTTAGAAATTATTTGTATGGGGTGAAGAATCTTAATATATTTACTGATCATCAACCACTAACCTTTTCCGTTTCGGACAGAAACACAAATGCAAAGATCAAACGATGGAAAGCCTTCATTGACGAGCATAATGCAAAATTGCATTATAAACCGGAAAAGAAAATTTCGTGGCAGATGCCTTGTCCCGACAGCCAATTAATGTTTTAGAAGAAGACGCAACTTCAGATTGTGCCACTATACACAGCGAAGAGTCTTTAACTTACACCATGGACACCACTGACAAACCTGTAAATTGTTACAGGAATCAAATTATAATTGAAGAAGCCGAAACCCCTTCAAAGCGCATCTTAATAATGTTTGGAAAGAAAACCAGACATATTGTTAACATCGCGGATAGGAGTGGTCTCTTAGAATTGCTTCTAGATACGGTAAATTCAGAGGTAGTGAACGCGATTCATTGCGAACTTCCAGTTCTTGCTCATATTCAACATAAACTGATAGAGGCCTTTCCGGCAACAAAATTTCTATATGCAAAGAAATTCTTTATTGATGTAGTAGACCCTAATGAGCAAAGAGAAATTGTTGTAACTGAACACAATAGAGTGCACAGAGCTTCACAAGAAAACGTCAAACAAATATTGAATGACTATTTTTTTCCAAAAATGGTCAAATTGGCAAGGGAGGTCGCTCTAAACTGTAAAATATGTTCACTTGCCAAATATAATCGACATCCGGTGAAACATCCTATTGCCAACACTCCCATTCCTACCCATCCGGGTGAGATGCTTCACATTGATATTTACTCTACAGACTCGAAACATTATTTAACCTGTATTGATAAATTTTCAAAATTTGCTATTGTTCAACCAATGGAGTCAAAAACAATTATAGATGTTAAACCAAAATTACTGCAAATTTTGAATCTTTTCACAGGAATAAAAATAATTTACTGCGACAACGAGCGCTCTTTTAATTCGACTACAATAAAATCAATGCTATCTAATTATTTCGATATAGAAATTGTAAACTCCCCTCCACTTCATAGCACATCAAATGGTGAAGTGGAAAAATTTCATAGTACTTTGGGAGAGATATCCCGCTGTTTGAAAATTGAAAAACAAATAGAAGATACAACAGATCTAATCCTACTATCTACCATAGAATATAACAAGACTATTCATTCATTTACAAATAAAACTCCAATAAGTATTTTTCATTCGGAGAGAACAGAAGAATATAGAGATATAGCAGATAAACTAAAGGTCGCTCAAGAAAATATGCTTGGATATCATAACAAAAAGAGTTATCAAAAAGTGTATAATGTAGGCGACAAGGTTTTTGTTAAATCAAACAGAAGGTTGGGTAATAAACTCATTCCTCTATACTCAGAGCAAACTGTAGAAAAAGATTTAGGAACAACTGTTATCATAAAAGGGAGGGTGGTCCATAAGGACAATCTCCGAAGTAATAATCAAGGATTGTAATTGGTCTGTTTGTTTTTAGGTCAACGTTCGTTCTAGTCTTCTTTGCCACACTCGCAACCGCAGAAGTAAACGACTATTCGCATTCGAATTACATTCCAATTTCCGATGGTGAAATTGTACTATGGGAAACCTATGGTCACCTCAATCACGTAGTAAATCTAACAGAATATTCAGTATTGGTGGAGGAGTCAAATAAACTTCTACACATCTTTCCATCCTCCGCTATGATTAAATTACTAGAGGCCGATTTTAATCACATTCAACAATTGCTAAAAACAATAAACATTCGACCCAGAAGGGCTCGCAGCTTAAATTTCCTAGGAACGACACTCAAAATAATAGCTGGAACCCCGGATTTCGATGACTTTCAAAAAACAACCATAAAAATAGAGGAATTAATAGATGCAAATAAGCACCAGGTACAAATCAACTCACAGTTTCAGGAACAGATTAATAATATAACAGAAATAGTGAATAAAATAGTTAAGGAGGTAAAGAAGGAAAAAATCGATACTGGTTACCTGTTTGAAATGCTGCTTGCCCGCAATAGAGCGATAGTTATTCAGTTAGATAATATTATATTTTCAATCACTCTGGCAAAAATTGGTATTTTAAATCCCTTGTTACTTGATAATCACGATATAAATTCGTTTCTGGAACATGAGCACCTCACAAACACGACAATAACGGATGTAATGTTAGTCTCTAAGTTTAAAGTGTTACAAAGTAATAATATTATAATATTCCTTATTAAATATCCGAAACCTAGTATAGTATGTAAGAAACTCTTAATTTTCCCGGTGGCCCACAATTATACGATGCTGGACTTGGAGGAAGATTCAGTAGCCGCTGACTGTGCTGGAGCAATAAAACCATTTTGTAAAATATCACAAAAAAGAAGCTGCGCGCAACAACTAATGTCCGATTTAAAAGCCCAATGCGGAACAACCTTCAGCCACATGCCGCCCATTAAGGAAATCGCATCCCGACCAAAAGATCTGCCATCAGCTCTTGCATTGGCACAAGAGGTAGAATCAAACCACGCTCGCTATATATTTGCCTCAACATTTGCAAATAGAACTGAAGAAATAGCAAAACAAAGAAATAGTATTGAGAACAGACCTAATATTGGTGGTATAAAAAAAAACAGTTTTGAAAATAAACTTAATAATGGTGGTATGAATAAGAATCCGCACTATTATTATAAGAATAAGGAACGGGTTGGCGACCCCCCTAAAAAAGTAGATCAGATTGAACCAATGGACGTGGATCCTTCCACCACTCGAAGATTAGGGAATTTTAAGAGTTACCCAGATAAGCAACCATACCAGACGCAACCTAAGAGGCCCGCATTTTCGGATCGAAATAGCGCTCGCAAGCTTCAAAGAGTGAACCATATAGTCAATTACAAAGAAGAAGATTATAGCAACAGAGCACAGACGGCAAGCGTTGACATTGAAGAAGAAGAACAGGTTAATTTTTTAGAGAAAGGTCAGCTCTACCATGGATCAGTAGAACCATTGGGAGGGCAAAGAGGCACATCAGACTTTTAGTGGACACAGGTACTGCGAAAAACTATATAAATAATTTAGGTGAGCTTAGAGGCATCAGACCGGTGTCTTCTCCTTTTCTAGTTAAATCAATCCACGGATTTAATAAAATAACAGAAAAATGTAAAGTTAACGTTCGGTGTTGATACCGACTTTTTCATTTTGAAAAACCTAACAACTTTTGACGGTATAATAGGCTTGACCTTTTAACAAAGGTGAATGCTCAAATAGATCTTGGAAAAAAATGTATACGGCACGATTTAGATACAGAAAATGTGTTATTCTTGGAATGTGAAGATGTAAATGTATTGAAAGTTGAGAAAGAAGAAATTCCTCAAGAAGTAAAAGAACAATTTATGAAAATGATAAAAGACCAAAGGGAGGTATTTGCAGACGCAAAGAAAAAACTTCCCTATAATACGAATATCGTCGCTACGATTCGAACGTCAGACCAAGACCCGGTCTACTCGAAATCGTATCCGTACCCAATGGGGGTAGCGAATTTCGTAAACGAAGAAGTCAAACAACTTTTAAATGATGGCATAGTGAGACCATCTCGGTCCCCGTATAACAGTCCAGTATGGGTTGTTGATAAAAAGGGAACTGATAATGACGGACATAAAAGGAAACGTCTTGTTCTAGATTTTAGGAAGCTTAACGCAAAAACCATTGATGATAAATATCCTATTCCTAACGTTATGGTGATATTATCAAATCTAGGCCAAGCGCAATATTTTACAACCCTAGATCTAAAATCGGGGTTCCACCAAATAGAATTAAAAGAAAGCGACAGAGAAAAAACAGCATTTGCGGTAAACAATGGAAAATACGAGTTTTGTCGTTTACCGTTTGGACTCAAAAATGCACCCAGCATTTTTCAGCGGGCCATTGATGACATCTTGAGAGAAAAAATAGGTAAGATCTGTCACGTTTACGTAGATGATGTCATAATATTTTCAAAAACAAAAGAACAACACGTTCGAGATATTCAATGGGGTTTGAGTGCTCTATGTAGTGCATACATGAGGGTTTCTATCGAAAAATCAAAATTCTTCAGGACGGAGGTTGAATATTTAGGGTTCTTGGTTTCGAGAGGTGGTATAAAAACATGCCCAGGAAAACTAGAGGCAATAAGAAGTTTTAACCAACCAAGAAATCTTTATGCGCTTAGATCATTTCTTGGATTATCCAGCTATTATAGGTGTTTTATAAAAGATTTTGCCACAATTGCTAGGCCTTTGACAGATTTGCTTAAAGGGGAAAATGGTAAAATAAAAGCATCTCAGTCAAAAAAAGTAGAAATTGAGCTAGATTCGAAACAAATTTATGCTTTCAATAAACTGAAAGAAATTTTGATGTCAGAGGAAGTAGTTTTAAAATATCCAAATTTTAATCAAGAATTTGACTTAACAACAGATGCTTCGGCATATGGTCTGGGCGCAGTGCTCTCTCAAGGAGGGAAACCAATAACGATGATATCTAGAACCCTTAAAGACAGGGAGTTGCACTTTGCCGCCAACGAAAAAGAGTTGCTCGCTATTGTGTGGGCTCTAAAGACCCTTAGAAATTATTTGTATGGGGTGAAGAATCTTAATATATTTACTGATCATCAACCACTAACCTTTTCCGTTTCGGACAGAAACACAAATGCAAAGATCAAACGATGGAAAGCCTTCATTGACGAGCATAATGCAAAATTGCATTATAAACCAGGAAAAGAAAATTTCGGGGCAGATGCCTTGTCCCGACAGCCAATTAATGTTTTAGAAGAAGACGCAACTTCAGATTGTGCCACTATACACAGCGAAGAGTCTTTAACTTACACCATGGACACCACTGACAAACCTGTAAATTGTTACAGGAATCAAATTATAATTGAAGAAGCCGAAACCCCTTCAAAGCGCATCTTAATAATGTTTGGAAAGAAAACCAGACATATTGTTAACATCGCGGATAGGAGTGGTCTCTTAGAATTGCTTCTAGATACGGTAAATTCAGAGGTAGTGAACGCGATTCATTGCGAACTTCCAGTTCTTGCTCATATTCAACATAAACTGATAGAGGCCTTTCCGGCAACAAAATTTCTATATGCAAAGAAATTCGTTATTGATGTAGTAGACCCTAATGAGCAAAGAGAAATTGTTGTAACTGAACACAATAGAGCGCACAGAGCTTCACAAGAAAACGTCAAACAAATATTGAATGACTATTTTTTTCCAAAAATGGTCAAATTGGCAAGGGAGGTCGCTCTAAACTGTAAAATATGTTCACTTGCCAAATATAATCGACATCCGGTGAAACATCCTATTGCCAACACTCCCATTCCTACCCATCCGGGTGAGATGCTTCACATTGATATTTACTCTACAGACTCGAAACATTATTTAACCTGTATTGATATATTTTCAAAATTTGCTATTGTTCAACCAATGGAGTCAAAAACAATTATAGATGTTAAACCAAAATTACTGCAAATTTTGAATCTTTTCACAGGAATAAAAATAATTTACTGCGACAACGAGCGCTCTTTTAATTCGACTACAATAAAATCAATGCTATCTAATTATTTCGATATAGAAATTGTAAACTCCCCTCCACTTCATAGCACATCAAATGGTCAAGTGGAAAAATTTCATAGTACTTTGGGAGAGATATCCCGCTGTTTGAAAATTGAAAAACAAATAGAAGATACAACAGATCTAATCCTACTATCTACCATAGAATATAACAAGACTATTCATTCATTTACAAATAAAACTCCAATAAGTATTTTTCATTCGGAGAGAACAGAAGAATATAGAGATATAGCAGATAAACTAAAGGTCGCTCAAGAAAATATGCTTGGATATCATAACAAAAAGAGGTATCAAAAAGTGTATAATGTAGGCGACAAGGTTTTTGTTAAATCAAACAGAAGGTTGGGTAATAAACTCATTCCTCTATACTCAGAGCAAACTGTAGAAAAAGATTTAGGAACAACTGTTATCATAAAAGGGAGGGTGGTCCATAAGGACAATCTCCGAAGTAATAATCAAGGATTGTAATTGGTCTGTTTGTTTTTAGGTCAACGTTCGTTCTAGTCTTCTTTGCCACACTCGCAACCGCAGAAGTAAACGACTATTCGCATTCGAATTACATTCCAATTTCCGATGGTGAAGTTGTACTATGGGAAACCTATGGTCACCTCAATCACGTAGTAAATCTAACAGAATATTCAGTATTGGTGGAGGAGTCAAATAAACTTCTACACATCTTTCCATCCTCCGCTATGATTAAATTACTAGAGGCCGATTTTAATCACATTCAACAATTGCTAAAAACAATAAACATTCGACCCAGAAGGGCTCGCAGCTTAAATTTCCTAGGAACGACACTCAAAATAATAGCTGGAACCCCGGATTTCGATGACTTTCAAAAAACAACCATAAAAATAGAGGAATTAATAGATGCAAATAAGCACCAGGTACAAATCAACTCACAGTTTCAGGAACAGATTAATAATATAACAGAAATAGTGAATAAAATAGTTAAGGAGGTAAAGAAGGAAAAAATCGATACTGGTTACCTGTTTGAAATGCTGCTTGCCCGCAATAGAGCGATAGTTATTCAGTTAGATAATATTATATTTTCAATCACTCTGGCAAAAATTGGTATTTTAAATCCCTTGTTACTTGATAATCACGATATAAATTCGTTTCTGGAACATGAGCACCTCACAAACACGACAATAACGGATGTAATGTTAGTCTCTAAGTTTAAAGTGTTACAAAGTAATAATATTATAATATTCCTTATTAAATATCCGAAACCTAGTATAGTATGTAAGAAACTCTTAATTTTCCCGGTGGCCCACAATTATACGATGCTGGACTTGGAGGAAGATTCAGTAGCCGTTTGCGAAAAAAAATCATTTTCTATAGCTGACTGTGCTGGAGCAATAAAACCATTTTGTAAAATATCACAAAAAAGAAGCTGCGCGCAACAACTAATGTCCGATTTAAAAGCCCAATGCGGAACAACCTTCAGCCACATGCCGACCATTAAGGAAATCAGTGATGGCCTTGTAATTGTGAATGATGCACCTGTGACAATAAGAAACGTTAACCGTACCACTAATTTAATTAAGGGTACTTATGTGATCACATTCGAGAAGCAAATTATAATTAATGAAACGAAATATTTCAACGAAAAGACTACGCCCATGAGAACAGCTGAAATTCCGCTGAACGCAGAAATAGATTTTAGAGAATACAAAGAAATAATCAGCTTGCCATACTTAAAGTATCATAGCATACAAAATAGGCAACTCATTAACGGGCTGTATTCAGATTTAGAAAAGCGATCAACAATTGGTATTTGTAGCGTCACTATCATTGTCGTAGGCGTCGCGCTTATTTTTTTTATTTTTTTGGAAATTCAAACAAAGGCAAAAAAGACAGTCCGCAGATTTATTAAAAATAACAATAGACAAAGCATTGGAAAGGACCGAGGACGGCCCCAACTTGGCAGGGGAGGAGTTATCACCAGCTACTCCATAATATCATTATGTTGAGTTTGTCGCCAGCCACTGCATAACACCGTTTATGCTGAGCTTGCAAAATGAACACCTGCAACAACAGCGCATCTAATATCATAGATCGTGGGAGTATGTTTGTGCTGACGAGGGGACTGTATGAACAGCGGAGCCAGCAACACAGCCAGCAGCGAAGCCATCAGCCACCAAAGCAGATTAGGTTAGCTATAAGTTGACTTCTACTTGTAAGTTTAGTTTAAGACCAGAACTCAATAAATCATATTCAAATAATTTATATGCATGATCATCCTTTGGCAAGCACGACATCTTCAAACGGTGTATATGCACTATTACCAAATGGGGAGTGGCATCCATTTCAGCTTCGAGTTATTTAGATGACTCATCGTAGGCTTTTAAAACTTCCAGTACAAATTTAATCCAATTTAAGTTAATATTGTCCATTCTGTTGAGATAATTTTTCTCTTACAATATTTTTTATATTTCCCTCCAATTTTTCTCTACTGACGAAAACATGTAATAAATGGTATTCCAACGTGTGCACGAAAAACTTTTTAAAGATGTTCTTAAGGACTAATTTATGCCAGACTTTTTGAAAAAATGTACTAGTTTAGAAGAAGACTTGGAAAGTTCCTTGACCTCAGATATTTCTTTCATTGATTTCCCTAAAATGTTATGTAGTAAATGGTTTATGCAGTTCACTTGGTGAAAGGAGCGAAATACTGCTTCCATGTTGGAACCTCTGTCAGTGACAATAACAGCGTGGTCGCCGAGTGCACAACCAAATTGAGCAAATAATTTTTGAATATTTACTGTAATATTTCCACCTTAAAAATTCGGATCACGTTTAGTACGAACCAATACGAATATTATTACCAGTGCATCTTTCGCCTTCCATTGACTTAATTCCCAAAAGACGAGTTGTCAAATGCCCATTTCTCACATAATGAATTGTCAGGGACAAGTATGATTTTCGCTAATAATCATCTGTCCATATGTCCGAAGTGAGCCCGAATCCTGTTTTTTTTATTGACTGGATCTCCTCGTGAATTTTTTCAAAATACACGTTATATATCTTATTAATATTGCGAACAATTGTTGTTGGATGAGGAAGTGACTTGCTTGCGTCCACAAGTTGCCCATATTTTGCCCCAGTTGCTATAAGAAACCCGGAAAATTTTTGGAGTCCGAAGTCTTCCACAATTTTAAACGGTCGGCAACTTTACACTATCCACAAAGTCAGTATCAATATTCCGGCCTTTTGTGT
The DNA here is from genome assembly GCA_963971545.1 of Philophylla caesio. NCBI lineage: Eukaryota > Metazoa > Arthropoda > Insecta > Diptera > Tephritidae > Philophylla > Philophylla caesio. The sequence continues at coordinate 126,400,211 of OZ020604.1, read as the reverse complement.
ATCCGTGTCGACGTCTATTTTTTGGGCCACACTACTATCGTTACATCTCAATAACAAATAGCACGTATGCTTCTTCAAATTTGAATTGCTCTTTCTAGAAAATGTGTATACACTGATGCATTTTGTACAGGCAACGACATTCCCAATTTCCTCTCCATTATTTTTCTCTACCTTTTTAAAAACTTTCCAGACTTTACTCGTCCCAACTTTATCTTAGATTTTTAACTCGTGCTGAATAATCTTGCCTTCTATGTCCGAATTACTCAGTCCAGATGTTGTTGTGGTCAGGTCGTTGGAGCCCCAGCAGGTCATTAACATATTCTATATTAAAAAACACACCTCAAAAATTACTATGCTATTATTTTTACTTACTTCTTCTGAATTCATTGCAATGTTTACTCTCGATCGAATTGTGATACTATGCAGATTTTCAAGAACTTCATATATATAGATATTTTTGTTGAATAGGTTGAGAATTTAGAACTCAATTATATTTTCGAATTATATACGTAGTAACTTGCTACCCCATTGGAGAACTCATAACTTAATAATACTTCAAATAATAGTAAACTCGTTACTTAAAAAAAATGCATGCACACAGTACGTACCGATATAGTATATGTATACGGCATATCACATTGTTCTATGTAAGTGAAGTACTGATTTTTCTAAAATGTGTATTAATTTTAATTAGAAATGCATATCATTAGTAAGAATAGTCAATTATCTTATTGTTCATGTTATTTTCTTTTAAAAATATTAATATTTTGTATGAAAATTTTTAACTTGTTATTTTTGATTTATAACACTTTTAATTTTTATTAGCAAAATACCGGATAGGTATGGACTTCTGCAGGTTGAAGGATGACGTTCCTTAGGGCACAAACGTCCATCCTATATATGTATGAAGACTTTCGTATGAATAAATATAAGTTATATACGTAAATAAATTAGAGTTAAGTAAAAAGTAAAAAGAATTGTTTTGTATATGTATAATATTTCTTGAAACTGAAAAGGTAAATATTTTAAGTAGTCTAATTAAGATTATTTTCAACTGTTATTAGTTAATTTTTATGCTATATTCTTTGGTATTTTAAGTTGAAAATTTGTACTTTATATTAAGAAATTATTAATAACAGAAGTCTGCAAAAAAAAATAATTGAGAGCTGTTTTGGTTTTTTTCTGAAATTCTTATGTTTTTGGGTGTGCTAAATCCGAATGTAACTTTAATTTTGTCATAGAACGTCACGTTTTCTGACAATGTAAGTGTCTATGTTAAACAAGTTATCATCTAAAAATAAAATATAAAAGATTAAACAAATTTTTTAAATATATAATTGCTTAACAAAACTAATTTATTTAATAAAAATACATTAATTAGTAAGCACGAAACACATTGCTTTTTCTAAGTGAGACTCTTTTCATCGTTCACTCACGTCTCCTAAATTTTCTGGAAAGTAGTCGAGGTGGGAATGAAGAAAATGTACTTTTAAACTCATCAAGCAACCTAAAGCTTGAAATGCTTTTAACATTCGTTTGACGATTTGTTTGTAGTTAGGATCTTTGTTATTGCCTAAAAATTTCTTTATGACCTCTTTAAAGGCAATTCAGCCTTCTCTTTGAGGATCCGCCATGGTTGTGATGAATAGTGGATCAGCCATAAGCCGTCTAATATCTGGTCCAACGAAAACACCTTCCTTCAAATTTGCCTCCGAGAGGCCTGGAAACTTTGATATTAAGTATTTTAAGCAATTTCTATCTCTTGAAAGTGACTTTATAAATTGCTTCATCAATCCCAGCATTATGTGAAGCGGTGGTAGAAGAACTTTATGAATAGGCACCAACGTTTCATGCAGGACATTATTTTCGCCAACTTTAAGCTCCCTCGGAGGCCAACACATTTTGGTCCAGTTGTTTGTTAAGTCTCTACTATCCGATAGACACCAAAAGTAAGGGAATTTGGTAAACCCAGATTGTTGTCCGAGCGCCATGCCCAAGATAAAACACCCTTTTTTATATTTAAATTTTGCGTTTTGTAAAATAACCTTACGTTCTGGAATTTTTTGAGTATTTTTTTAGTTCCATAATATCTAAATACATAGAAATCAGTTGGAAATATCTAGACATCATTTTTGTTGCAGACCTGTGTAATTTTTCAGAAACATTGCATTAAAATACTTTTAAAGAAATAAAAATCAATAAAAAACTCCTTGCAGTCAGGTATCTATAGTAACAACTCTAATAACATAGTTCTAAGCATAAGCAAAAAAACGCTGACATTACTAAGGGCTGTGACCTACACACATATAAACAGGCATCTCTAGCTGCGCCTTACCTACCTCTAGTCAAGATCTATACAAAGAAGGTCACGCAATGCGCGATTAAAAAATGGCCTCTCTCTGCGCATGCGCAATATTTGCTTTCGCTTGAAATGTTTTTTTGTTTTTTTTTTTGTTTTTTTGGTTGAAGCCCGTAAAGAGGTAACTCTCATGAGAACTGCTTTGCCGCCATAGCAGCATGCACCACTTGCAGCCTATAGGATAAACCTACGATACTAAACCCTCTCCTCCACGACCACTCTCCCCGCGGAACTGCCAAAGGAAGGTGTTACCTCACGGGGCTGGTTAGCCTGTTTGCTCCTTACGTGTTACTTTGGCTACGTCTTGCCATCTCTGCGCGCCTAAGGTCTGTCTGAATACGCGTTACGCGAGCGCATATTTTTTTCCATATTTAATTTGACTGTCGCATGGAGTCAGTGAAGTTTCCTTCATTTAAAACTGTACGAGTTGTGGGAGCATAGCGAGGACACTGAAACATAATATGTTTTGGGGAACTATCATGACCAAGTTTGTGCAAGTGTTTACGGCACACGCCATGTCCCGAGATAAACTGTGTTATGTGAAAATTTGTATCACCATGGTTTCTTTCCAGCCATTTGCCGATGTTTGGTATCAGCTCATAGTCCATCTGCCCTTTGGGGAATTATTCCAGCGAGCTTGCCAAGTTTCAATTGAAAGACGTCTTTCTTCTGCTTTTACCTTTTTTCTGTTTACTCTTCCGTTACTCTTGAAAAGCCTTTCGTAGATGCGTTTCATTTCCTGAGCGATAATGTCTACTGGAATTAAGCCAGCTATAACGTAAGATGTTTCGTCTGAGATTGTGCAGAATCCTCAGACTGCTTGTAGGGCGCTGAACTGATAGACGGCTGTTATCTTTTTCGCGTAACTTTTCACAAGCATCGCGTCGGTCCAGATTGGTGCCGCATACAGCAAAATTGAGCTTATAACCCTGCTGTATGAGATTCGTTTACTTTGCCTTGGTCCACCTTTATTTGGCATAATGCGCGATAAGCTTGTCTGCACTCTCGATGCTTTCTCGGAAACAAATTCCAAATGGGACTTGAAGTTTAGTCTTGCGTCGATCATCACGCCCAAGTATTTTATAGCGGACTTCGACGTAATTATCTCTGTCCCCACGCGAATATTCAGAAACTCCACTGCTTTTATGCTGCTTATTATGAGTGCCTGGGTCTTGTGGTCGGCTAGCGTAAGGTGCATTGATTGAAGACAAATTTTGATCCTTAGTACAGCTTCTCCAGCTGCTGTTTCAATTTGATGCAAATGTTTTGCCACAGCCACTACTGGAATGTGGTCCAAGAACTGATCCTTGTGGAACCCGTGCTGTAACCTCATATGTTTCTGGCCCGTTACCGCTTCTGTACAGTAGTTTGCGATTCGAAAAATAGCTTCTTATAATTCGCTTGAAATGTGTGTGTGCGTGTGTGTCCATATAATAATATAATTTTGGCGCGTACACTATATAGCTCAGTGTTTGGCCGAGCTTCTCCTACCATTTGTGGTGTGCGTCTTTATATTATACCACAAATATAGGGATCTACAGTTTTGTGCCGACTCCGAACGGCAGATGTATTTAATGATAAGCTTTTTCATGGCAGAAATACCCTCGGTGGTTTGCCATTGCCTGCCGAGGGGTGACCGCTATTAGAAAAAACTTTTTCTATGATTAAGATTTTGCTTGCCCTGACCGAGATTCGAACCTCGAACTCACCGGCATATCGAGTTATAGCACGCACCGCTACCAACTCGACCACAGCGGCCAGCGGTGTGTGTCCATAGTGTGTGTTATTCAAAAGGCTTAGGTCAATGAGGAAAATGCATTTGTTTATGTACTTAGATATGTTTTTTTTTTCGAGGAGTAAGCATCGAAAGCCTGTACCCTATCAGTGTGGGACTTTTACCAGCACTAAACCTCCTACTGTCACGTACCGAACCCCCCGGTATCACCGTCAGGTATTCCGTCGGGAGGTGGTTTGAGCACTAAGCTCGATCGTACGTTCTAAGTTTATTGTAATCTGTCTTGGCCCGCAGCCTCGTCCCCTTTAATCTATTTAATATAAATAAGGCATCGATGTACTTACATATGCATGCGACGAGTGATTCCATATAGGTAAACATATTAGTTAAAAGTTACCAACGGGAAGATGACCAGATTTGCGTCGTATCTCTTGACGGTTTGAACGCCCAGATTCTTCAATCCTTTGCTTCGTCTATGACTGAAAAATACTTTTATATTATTGTATGATAGTATATTATATCTTTCCCTCGTTGGGAGCTTGGCGGTTGGAACGCGCTGGGTTCCAATCCGCGTCGAATCCTAAGTGTGCGTGTTTCGGCAGAAAGGCCTTGAGCAGTCGGAAAGTCCGAGATTCCGATCTGCTCGTTTATTGGGTCCAGCGGACGTTGAGGATGCCCTACTTGGCGGTTGGAACGGCCTGGGTTCCAATCCGCTGTGATTCATTAATTCCTGAGCTGCATTTAAGTATGAAAAACACTTTTATATTATTAAATTATTTATTTTTATTATTATTACTTTTATTTTTTTTTTCGTTGCGCAGTTTGACGGTTGGAACGCCCTAGGTTCCAATCCGCATCCACGCCCGAGTGTATTTCTACAGAAGGCCTTAAGCAGTCGGAAAGTCCGTTATTCCAATCTGCTCGTACATTGGGCCGAACGGACGATTTGAACACGCCACTTGGCGGTTGCAACGGCCTTAGTTCCAATCTGCTGTGATGCATTAGGGAACACAAAACCTCTTACCACGTCTTATATGGTAGTGTAACTTCTACCCCTTTTTCTTTCCGCACTCCATAAAACCTTCATCGTTCATGAAGTAAAGCCGTTGGCCAGATTGCATTCGTCTTTGCCCATCAGCATTTAATTTACGATCGTTTGTGGTGAAAGGTTTTCTCGAACTGCTGATTGCAGTATGCTTCTTTCGTCGATAAAGCACGGGCACATTAGGAAAACATGTTCCGCGCTATGTACTACTCCGATAAATAGAGAAGCCCGTTGTGAAACCACTGGCGTAAGCCATGCATCCGTTCCCATTTCTTAAAAATTAGACCATACAGTACGTCTAAAGTAGAGAAGAAAATTTTGGATGCTGCCGTGTTCAAGTCGGCTAAGCTGTACATGAAGTAATGTTTGAGATCTGTTTCTATGGTCTTAATACCCAAGGCTGGAAAAGCATCACATGCGAATGCAAAGGATTTTAGACCTATAAGTCTCTCGTCCTTTGTTCTTTAAACTTTAGAAAGGCTTATGAACAACTTTCTCTCTCTTACAATCGACAAAAGACTATTGTCTAATAATCAGCATGCTTACCTTACGGGAAGGTCCACGGACACTACATTGCATTCCCTGGTGAGCTATATCGAAAGGTCTTTCACCTCTTCTATGGAATCTGACCGTTAATTCTCTCCTGCAGGAGACGGAATGGGGTGCTGCTAGAGTTGTCGCATATGCAAATGACATCGCCGTTGCATATATTGGCAAATTCCCTCAGACCTTGTGGACCAGAAGGCTTCTGTGGCCCTATACTCTTGTAAAAGGGCCATTGGAAAGAGATGGGATCTGAATCCAAGCGTTTGCCGCTGGATCTACACAGCAGTGGATAGGCCGATTCTCCTCTATGGAGCTATCGTTTGGTGGCCTGCATTAAGCAGAGCTGCTGAGCTCAATCTACTTAGCAAAGTGCAGAGAGCCCGTATGATCTGCATTAGTGGAGCGTTGCGAACAAAACCAAGCGACGCGTTGAGTGACTTCCTGGACCTTTTACCCTTAGACTTAGTGGGTCAGCAAATGGCGGCTCTTGCCGCGCTTCGGTTAAGAGAGACATGTCAATGGGCGCCTAGCTTGCGTGGACACTCAAGCATATTGAATAATTATAGAATGCTTCCGGGATACACAGCTCAGGTCAGTTGCCAATACAGCTACATAGGACAAACAGGACGTAAAGTAAGAACAAGGTTCCGCGAACACATAAGGGATTACAACAAGAAGTCACGGAAACCCACCACAACACCTGAATCTAACTTTGCAAATCACATGTTCCACAGCAAATGTACACCAGCAAACATTAAGAAAACCGTAAAGGTATTACATGTGCAGCAAAAAGGTCGACGCCTAAACGCACTGGAAAACATGGAGATATACAAACAGAAAACATTTGACGGAAGAATAATAAACGAACAGACGAACACCAACTCGGACGTAATATTTGAGCCATTGAAACTTGTTTACAAAAAACAAAGCACGAACTTAGGTACTACCAAAGAAACTAGCGCACAGGACCAACACAAAACATCCCACAGGACAAAAATTACTGACTTCTACCTACCCATGCATACCACATAGGCAACCGTAAAAGAAAAAAAAAAAAAAAAAAAAAAAAACTTCACGCTGACAAATAAACCCTAAACACAGGTAGCATACACCTACAAGCATTTGTTGGTTGCTAGTTAATGATAGATACCGATACCTACGAAGGACAAAACACAATAAATAGGGACCGCCAGACGTAAACTAAACAGAACGAAAAATAACACTGAAGATGGCACAACGCCGAAACCGGTTTGTTTCAAAACCAAATTTGACAAGGATCGACGGAAAATCGTTCCAAAATACATCAACTTTCAACCTTGTCGGAGTAAAAAAATAACAAAAAATACTTTTGTTTTGTTTGTGAAGAGCAACAGGTCCGTTTTCTCAGGGTTCACCCTAAGCGAACAGTTTATGGCCCAGGAGTGCACCTCCTGTAAAGCCCTCTCAACAATTTCGCTGATGACCGGAAGAAATTTCCCCGATACCAGTATTGCAACATCATCTGCGTAGGCTACTACTTTGATTCCCCAGGAATCTAACTTTGTCAGTAGTTGGTTTAAAACCATGAGCCACAGTAGTGGCGAGAGAACTCCTCCCTGGTGGGTGCCCTTCGCCGCATATACGGTTCTATCCTGGGAACCTAGATTTGCATAAATTGCTCTGCTCCTTAGCAGCGACACTATCCATGAGCGGACGCAGTGATCAATTCCTGCTACCACCAGTGCCTTCTGTATTGAATCTATGCTGACATTATTGAAGGGCCCTTCGATATCTATAAAGGAAGCCATAGTATATTGTTTATGGTACAGTGAACTCTCAATTGTGCGCACCACCTCGTGCAGAGCTGTCTCCGTTGACTTCCCTTTCAGGTACGCATGTTGTGCGTGTGATAAAAAAGGAGGTGTTATCTCTAATGTATAGGTCTAGAAGTCTTTCAAAAGTCTTCAGTACAAAGGACATCAGGCTAATAGGCCTGAAATCCTTAGCGTTGTCGTGACCTCGTTTCCCTGATTTAGGAATGAAAATTACCTTTATTCTTTTCCAGTTTAGGGGGACGTGGTTCAGTAATAGGCACCCTCTGAAAATTGACAACAGGACCGGGACGACCACCTCTGAGGCTTTCTGAAGCATAATTGGAAGTATTCCGTCCATTCCCGGCGATTTAAAGGGTGAAAAGCTAAAGATAGCAAATTTTAGTTTTTCTTTGTCCAGTAGCTCATCCAAGAGCTCGCTGGGGGGAGTTCGCGAAGGGTTCGGGTCCAAGACCGATTCTAATTCGCTTGCCCTGCACCCTGGAAAGTGAGTACTAAGCAGAATGTCCAACGACTCTCCAGCCGTTTCTGTCCAAGACCCATCTGGTCTTTTTATATATGTTGGCTGGGAGTGTCCCTTAGCAAGAATTCTACTCAGTCTGCCAGATTCCTTGGTACTTTCAATGGATTCACAGAATTCTCTCCAGGATGCCTCCTTGGCATCTCGGATAGCTTTCATATACTTTTTTAAGATAAGTTTGTAACGGTCCCAGACTTTAGTATTGTAGCCATCATTGAAGGCTCCTCTCACTTGCTTACGGAGCTCTGTGAGTTCCTCATTCCACCAAGGTGTACGAGCCTTCTTAACATATCTTAGCGGACAGGCTTTCGAAAAGGCCTTCCCAAAGGCTTTTTCTAAGCTGTCCGCTCTAGCGTCTAGCTCAAACCTTGTGGAAACACTTTCAACTGGTATTTTGTTCACCTTTTTGGTGATGATTTTTTGGAAAAGGCCCCAGTTTGTTTTCCGAGGGTTCCTAAAGGGAGTAGGCGTTTCTGCCTCAATGGTTAACTCAAAAAGTATACGACGGTGGTCCGAGAGGGTTTCATCGTCGCATACTTTCCACTTGGTGACCTTTAGGATACCCTCGGTTAGCAAAGTTAAATCTAAAACCTCTTCCCAACCTATAAAATCAGGAGTACTAGGGAAGATGAATGTGGGGGTACTTACTCTATTGCAAATTCTAAACTTAGAATTAATAATAAATTGAAATAGCGACTCACCTCTGTCGTTAGTTTCGGAGCTGCCCCACAACGTGTGCCTTGCGTTAGCATCGCACCCGAGTAATATTGGATTGGCACCTGCCATCCATTGTAAGGCAATCACCTCCTGTAGCGGGCACGACCTGTCGTGCGCCATGTATACCGATGATATATAGCAGCTGTTTGTGTTCATCAACTCCAAATTGATGACAGCCACATCCGGAGAGCTGAAATTGGAAAATAGAAAAGCTTTAATATGTGTTTTGACCAGTATACAAGCTCGGGGTTTACCTGATAGCCCGCTGTAGAAAAGGTTATAGTGGGCGTCCCTTAGCCCTTTAACCTCAAGGTCCCTTATCCAAGGTTCCTGAATCAATGCGACGTCGATGTCTCCCTGCCTAAGGAAGACCATTAGGTTGTACGAGGCTGCCTTAGAATGCCTAAGATTGGCCTGAACAAACCTCATTGACGTCTGCTGAACTCCTGTTGCCTGTTAACACCTTGTCAGCACTTCGAGTAGCGTCCTCAGTGGCGTCCCTCTTCAGGCTCATGTCACCCAACAACTGGTTGGCGTCCTCGACATTTCCCTCCGGGATATTTTCGTTCGATCGGAAGATCTTCAGTTTTGCTGTTCTCACTCCGAAGAACAGCTTGTTGTCGACCTTCCGTAGTGGCTCAATGCACTCGTCGTTGAGCCTCAAAGACGGTACGACGAGCTCTGCGCACCCTCAAGGGGCTTTTCTGCACAAATGACTGCCCAGTCCGTCATTGGTATGTTTGGATTTTGTCGCTGTAGGAGACGCATCAGCTTCTCGCTCTCCATGGCCATCTTCGGCAGCCAAATGCGGGCCCTGGGTCTTCTAGGGATCTCCGCGGCCGGAATGAACTTGACCTTCAAACCCTTCCAGGCGTTGCCGAGCTCGGCTACGCACTTGCCCAGGAACTCCCTAGAGAACTCATCCCTGCATTTGAAAATCCGGCAACCCCGGAGAGACTCACTAGAGTCGAATCCAGGAATAGGGTTGTCCGGATTCTCAAACAGGTACCCGCTCATTCGTTCAGAGAGTTTTGTTTCGATCTCGACCCACTTCTCCTGAACGCGCTTTCCGCTCCCTGTGACCTCGTCAACCAGCGCGATCTGGAGGTGATCCCTGGCCACCTCACAGTACCGCCATTTCATCGGTGGTTCTTGCAGCTGGGGGGTCTTTCGTGTCTGCCCTTTTCCCAGCTGGTTCCTTTGTGGAGTCGTCCTTCGACCTCCCTCGTTTAACGGCTTCCGGTTTTGAGTTAAGATGCTTCTTGTACTCTACTTTGCCTTGAGAGTCACCCCAGAGGACTTCGTTTTTCTATTGACTGATTTTGGAGTGCTCCCATGAGCACTCAACGCAGCCTTTGAAGTGGTTGGCAAATCAGGATTGCTAGGCTTAGCATTCACTGGTAGAGCCGCAGATGATTCCTGACTGGAAGCCAGGAGTGCGTCCTCTTCTGCGCTTAGGAAGTGTTCCTTGACCTCCCTGTGTGTTTGTTTGTTGTTATTGTTGTTTGTTTTGTTTGTATTTTTGTCCATTTGAGTCCCACGAGTAAGCACGGAAGTGGTAGTCCGCCCCAGCAGAGCCGGCATACTGGGGTAAGGCACTTATACAACCGACCTTGCCTGGGCATCGGAGGGGAACCGTTCGTGGCCAGCCATATTTTATTACCCTCTGGTCACTCATCCGTCGGCACGGTTTCCTTACACGCCTTGGCTTGGGTAAGACAGGGCTGTATTTTTACGGCGCCCTCCTGAAACAGGGTCATCTCAGGAGGTAGAACGACCTTGCCTTGGCAGAGGGGACTGCCCCGGTCGACCTCTCATTTCAAACGCCATCCGCCCCCCCCCCCCAAATAATATAAGTCTGCCGCGCTCGCTTTGTCGAGCAGTGTGGACGGTTATGAAATCATGCAAAACAACAAAAAACCTGCCTCGGATAACCGAGAACCCCAAAAATTTGGACCCAACCCTTCAGGAAGGTCAGGTCTGTCTTCGGACAAGACCAATGTAAAGCCTGTGGCTAAGCCAGGGCCAAGCACACGCTCTATCCCTTCGGGGATTGCCTCTACGGCATCGAGGTCATCTGCCGGGAAGCGACCTAACTCTGTCGATAGACAAGCTAGTGACGCAACTTCCTCTACTAGTGCCGGCAAAAGACTTAACTTCGCTGATAGGTCTTCGGGAAGCAAGGGCAGTCCTGTCAAAAGACAAGTTAGCTCCTCCGATATCCCTGCCACTCCAGGAGGCACAAAGGCACCGGAAGGTGCTACACTTAAAAAGACGTCGGCGACATCGGTCCGCATGGCCAAGCCAGCGGTCGCCGATGTGCGCCCCTCGGACTCTGATACGACCGCGGACTATAGCCATCCCCGGAAGTCAATCAGCGCGTCTGAGAGACACTACCGCACGAAACGGTCAGCCCTCAGGATCCTGGAGAGACTGAGGGAAATAAAAGAGGAAGAACTTTCCAAAGAGGAGCTGGACTCCAAAAAATGGGCTGAAACGTTCATGGCTGAACACCGCGCAAGGGAAAAGACCGAGGTTCCTCAAGGAAAACGAAAGAACTGGAGAGAGGAGGTGTCAGACCCGAAGAGGACAAAAACGTCCCCCTATCTAGCTGTGAGAGAGCCTTTGATCCGTTGCAGATGTGGCAAAGGAAGCTTTTGAGAGCGCGGTTATAGATCGCAGTTCCCCTGATGGAGCGATCAAACCGCAGAATTGGGAGCTGGTCCAATTAAACTTTGGGTCCAGAATGACTACAAGGTATTTCACCTTATTTGACAGATCAAGTTCCGTCCCTCGGAGCTTAGGTTTAGTGAAGTAAGGTACTTTTGTTTTGTTTGTGAAGAGCAACAGGTCCGTTTTCTCAGGGTTCACCCTAAGCGAACAGTTTATGGCCCAGGAGTCTACCTCCTGTAAAGCCCTCTCCACAATTTCGCTGATGACCGGAAGAAATTTCCCCGATAGCAGTATTGCAACATCATCTGCATAGGCTACTACTTTGATTCCCCAGGAATCTAACTTTGTCAGTAGTTGGTTTAAAACCATGAGCCACAGTAGTGGCGAGAGAACTCCTCCCTGGGGGGTGCCCTTCGCCGCATATACGGTTCTATCCTGGGAACCTAGATTTGCATAAATTGCTCTGCTCCTTAGCAGCGACACTATTCCTGAGCGGACGCAGTGATCAATTCCTGCCACCACCAGTGCCTTCTGTATTGAATCTATGCTGACATTATTGAAGGGCCCTTCGATATCTATAAAGGAAGCCATAGTATATTGTTTATGGTACAGTGAACTCTCAATTGTGCGCACCACCTCGTGCAGAGCTGTCTCCGTTGACTTCCCTTTCAGGTACGCATGTTGTGCGTGTGATAAAAAAGGAGGTGTTATCTCTAATGTATAGGTCTAGAAGTCTTTCAAAAGTCTTCAGTACAAAGGACATCAGGCTAATAGGCCTGAAATCCTTAGCGTTGTCGTGACCTCGTTTCCCTGATTTAGGAATGAAAATTACCTTTATTCTTTTCCAGTTTAGGGGGACGTGGTTCAGTAATAGGCACCCTCTGAAAATTGACAACAGGACCGGGACGACCACCTCTGAGGCTTTCTGAAGCATAATTGGAAGTATTCCGTCCATTCCCGGCGATTTAAAGGGTGAAAAGCTAAAGATAGCAAATTTTAGTTTTTCTTTGTCCAGTAGCTCATCCAAGAGCTCGCTGGGGGGAGTTCGCGAAGGGTTCGGGTCCAAGACCGATTCTAATTCGCTTGCCCTGCACCCTGGAAAGTGAGTACTAAGCAGAATGTCCAACGACTCTCCAGCCGTTTCTGTCCAAGACCCATCTGGTCTTTTTATATATGTTGGCTGGGAGTGTCCCTTAGCAAGAATTCTACTCAGTCTGGCAGATTCCTTGGTACTTTCAATGGATTCACAGAATTCTCTCCAGGATGCCTCCTTGGCATCTCGGATAGCTTTCATATACTTTTTTAAGATAAGTTTGTAACGGTCCCAGACTTTAGTATTGTAGCCATCATTGAAGGCTCCTCTCACTTGCTTACGGAGCTCTGTGAGTTCCTCATTCCACCAAGGTGTACGAGCCTTCTTAACATATCTTAGCGGACAGGCTTTCGAAAAGGCCTTCCCAAAGGCTTTTTCTAAGCTGTCCGCTCTAGCGTCTAGCTCAAACCTTGTGGAAACATTTTCAACTGGTATTTTGTTCACCTTTTTGGTGATGATTTTTTGGAAAAGGCCCCAGTTTGTTTTCCGAGGGTTCCTAAAGGGAGTAGGCGTTTCTGCCTCAATGGTTAACTCAAAAAGTATACGACGGTGGTCCGAGAGGGTTTCATCGTCGCATACTTTCCACTTGGTGACCTTTAGGATACCCTCGGTTAGCAAAGTTAAATCTAAAACCTCTTCCCAACCTATAAAATCAGGAGTACTAGGGAAGATGAATGTGGGGGTACTACCTCTATTGCAAATTCTAAACTTAGAATTAATAATAAATTGAAATAGCGACTCACCTCTGTCGTTAGTTTCGGAGCTGCCCCACAACGTGTGCCTTGCGTTAGCATCGCACCCGAGTAATATTGGATTGGCACCTGCCATCCATTGTAAGGCAATCACCTCCTGTGGCGGGCACGACCTGTCGTGCGCCATGTATACCGATGATATATAGCAGCTGTTTGTGTTCATCAACTCCAAATTGATGACAGCCACATCCGGAGAGCTGAAATTGGAAAATAGAAAAGCTTTAATATGTGTTTTGACCAGTATACAAGCTCGGGGTTTACCTGATAGCCCGCTGTAGAAAAGGTTATAGTGGGCGTCCCTTAGCCCTTTAACCTCAAGGTCCCTTATCCAAGGTTCCTGAATCAATGCGACGTCGATGTCTCCCTGCCTAAGGAAGACCATTAGGTTGTACGAGGCGGCCTTAGAATGCCTAAGATTGGCCTGAACAAATCTCATCGACGTCTGCTGAACTCCTGTTGCCTGTTAACACCTTGTCAGCACTTCGAGTAGCGTCCTCAGTGGCGTCCCTCTTCAGGCTCATGTCACCCAACAACTGGTTGGCGTCCTCGACATTTCCCTCCGGGATATTTTCGTTCGATCGGAAGATCTTCAGTTTTGCTGTTCTCACTCCGAAGAACAGCTTGTTGTCGACCTTCCTTAGTGGCTCAAAGCACTCGTCGTTGAGCCTCAAAAGGTACGACGAGCTCTGCGCACCCTCAAGGGGCTTTTCGGCAGCAAAATGCGGGCCCTGGGTCTTCTAGGGATCTCCGCGGCTGGAATGAGCTTGACCTTCAAACCCTTCCAGGCGTTGCCGAGCTCGGCTACGCACTTGCCCAGGAACTCCCTATAGAACTCATCCCTGCATTTGAAAATCCGGCAACCCCGGAGAGACTCACTAGAATCGAATCCAGGAATAGGGTTGTCCGGATTCTCAAACAGGTACCCGCTCATTCGTTCAGAGAGTTTTGTTTCGATCTCGACCCACTTCTCCTGAACGCGCTTTCCGCTCCCTGTGACCTCGTCAACCAGTGCGATCTGGAGGTGATCCCTGGCCACCTCACAGTACCGCCATTTCAGTGGTTCTTGCAGCTGGGGGGAGTCTTTCGTGTCTGCCCTTTTCCCAGCTGGTTCCTTTGTGGAGTCGTCCTTCGACCTCCCTCGTTTAACGGCTTCCGGTTTTGAGTTAAGATGCTTCTTGTACTCTACTTTGCCTTGAGAGTCACCCCAGAGGACTTCGTTTTTCTATTGACTGATTTTGGAGTGCTCCCATGAGCACTCAACGCAGCCTTTGAAGTGGTTGGCAAATCAGGATTGCTAGGCTTAGCATTCACTGGTAGAGCCGCAGATGATTCCTGACTGGAAGCCAGGAGTGCGTTCTCTTCTGCGCTTAGGAAGTCTTCCTTGACCTCCCTGTGTGTTTGTTTGTTGTTATTGTTGTTTGTTTTGTTTGTATTTTTGTCCATTTGAGTCCCACGAGTAAGCACGGAAGTGGTAGTCCGCCCCAGCAGCGCCGGCATACTGGGGTAAGGCACTTATACAACCGACCTTGCCTGGGCATCGGAGGGGAACCGTTCGTGGCCAGCCATATTTTATTACCCGCTGGTCACTCATCCGTCGGCACGGTTTCCTTACACGCCTTGGCTTGGGTAAGACAGGGCTGTATTTTTACGGCGCCCTCCTGAAACAGGGTCATCTCAGGAGGTAGAACGACCTTGCCTTGGCAGAGGGGACTGCCCCGGTCGACCTCTCATTTCAGCTCCTCCGATATCCCTGCCACTCCAGGAGGCACAAAGGCACCGGAAGGTGCTACACTTAAAAAGACGTCGGCGACATCGGTCCGCATGGCCAAGCCAGCGGTCACCGATGTGCGCCCTTCGGACTCTGATGCGACCGCGGACTATAGCCATCCCCGGAAGTCAATCAGCGCGCCTGAGAGACACTACCGCACGAAACGGTCAGCCCTCAGGATCCTGGAGAGACTGAGGGAAATAAAAGAGGAAGAACTTTCCAAAGAGGAGCTGGACTCCAAAAAATGGGCTGAAACGTTCATGGCTGAACACCGCGCAAGGGAAAAGACCGAGGTTTCTCAAGGAAAACGAAAGAACTGGAGAGAGGAGGGGTCAGACCCGAAGAGGACAAAAACGTCCCCCTATCTAGCTGTGAGAGAGCCTTTGATCCGTTGCAGATGTGGCAAAGGAAGCTTTTGAGAGCGCGGTTATAGATCGCAGTTCCCCTGATGGAGCGATCAAACCGCAGAATTGGGAGCTGGTCCAATTAAACTTTGGGTCCAGAATGACTACAAGGTATTTCACCTTATTTGACAGATCAAGTTCCGTCCCTCGGAGCTTAGGTTTAGTGAAGTAAGGTACTTTTGTTTTGTTTGTGAAGAGCAACAGGTCCGTTTTCTCAGGGTTCACCCTAAGCGAACAGTTTATGGCCCAGGAGTCTACCTCCTGTAAAGCCCTCTCCACAATTTCGCTGATGACCGGAAGAAATTTCCCCGATAGCAGTATTGCAACATCATCTGCATAGGCTACTACTTTGATTCCCCAGGAATCTAACTTTGTCAGTAGTTGGTTTAAAACCATGAGCCACAGTAGTGGCGAGAGAACTCCTCCCTGGGGGGTGCCCTTCGCCGCATATACGGTTCTATCCTGGGAACCTAGATTTGCATAAATTGCTCTGCTCCTTAGCAGCGACACTATTCATGAGCGGACGCAGTGATCAATTCCTGCTACCACCAGTGCCTTCTGTATTGAATCTATGCTGACATTATTGAAGGGCCCTTCGATATCTATAAAGGAAGCCATAGTATATTGTTTATAGTACAGTGAACTCTCAATTGTGCGCACCACCTCGTGCAGAGCTGTCTCCGTTGACTTCCCTTTCAGGTACGCATGTTGTGCGTGTGATAAAAAAGGAGGTGTTATCTCTAATGTATAAGTCTAGAAGTCTTTCAAAAGTCTTCAGTACAAAGGACATCAGGCTAATAGGCCTGAAATCCTTAGCGTTGTCGTGACCTCGTTTCCCTGATTTAGGAATGAAAATTACCTTTATTCTTTTCCAGTTTAGGGGGACGTGGTTCAGTAATAGGCACCCTCTGAAAATTGACAACAGGACCGGGACGACCACCTCTGAGGCTTTCTGAAGCATAATTGGAAGTATTCCGTCCATTCCCGGCGATTTAAAGGGTGAAAAGCTAAAGATAGCAAATTTTAGTTTTTCTTTGTCCAGTAGCTCATCCAAGAGCTCGCTGGGGGGAGTTCGCGAAGGGTTCGGGTCCAAGACCGATTCTAATTCGCTTGCCCTGCACCCTGGAAAGTGAGTACTAAGCAGAATGTCCAACGACTCTCCAGCCGTTTCTGTCCAAGACCCATCTGGTCTTTTTATATATGTTGGCTGGGAGTGTCCCTTAGCAAGAATTCTACTCAGTCTGGCAGATTCCTTGGTACTTTCAATGGATTCACAGAATTCTCTCCAGGATGCCTCCTTGGCATCTCGGATAGCTTTCATATACTTTTTTAAGATAAGTTTGTAACGGTCCCAGACTTTAGTATTGTAGCCATCATTGAAGGCTCCTCTCACTTGCTTACGGAGCTCTGTGAGTTCCTCATTCCACCAAGGTGTACGAGCCTTCTTAACATATTTTAGCGGACAGGCTTTCGAAAAGGCCTTCCCAAAGGCTTTTTCTAAGCTGTCCGCTCTAGCGTCTAGCTCAAACCTTGTGGAAACACTTTCAACTGGTATTTTGTTCACCTTTTTGGTGATGATTTTTTGGAAAAGGCCCCAGTTTGTTTTCCGAGGGTTCCTAAAGGGAGGGTTTCATCGTCGCATACTTTCCACTTGGTGACCTTTAGGATACCCTCGGTTAGCAAAGTTAAATCTAAAACCTCTTCCCAACCTATAAAATCAGGAGTACTAGGGAAGATGAATGTGGGGGTACTACCTCTATTGCAAATTCTAAACTTAGAATTAATAATAAATTGAAATAGCGACTCACCTCTGTCGTTAGTTTCGGAGCTGCCCCACAACGTGTGCCTTGCGTTAGCATCGCACCCGAGTAATATTGGATTGGCACCTGCCATCCATTGTAAGGCAATCACCTCCTGTGGCGGGCACGACCTGTCGTGCGCCATGTATACCGATGATATATAGCAGCTGTTTGTGTTCATCAACTCCAAATTGATGACAGCCACATCCGGAGAGCTGAAATTGGAAAATAGAAAAGCTTTAATATGTGTTTTGACCAGTATACAAGCTCGGGGTTTACCTGATAGCCCGCTGTAGAAAAGGTTATAGTGGGCGTCCCTTAGCCCTTTAACCTCAAGGTCCCTTATCCAAGGTTCCTGAATCAATGCGACGTCGATGTCTCCCTGCCTAAGGAAGACCATTAGGTTGTACGAGGCGGCCTTAGAATGCCTAAGATTGGCCTGAACAAACCTCATCGACGTCTGCTGAACTCCTGTTGCCTGCTAACACCTTGTCAGCACTTCGAGTAGCGTCCTCGGTGGCGTCCCTCTTCAGGCTCATGTCACCCAACAACTGGTTGGCGTCCTCGACATTTCCCTCCGGGATATTTTCGTTCGATCGGAAGATCTTCAGTTTTGCTGTTCTCACTCCGAAGAACAGCTTATTGTCGACCTTCCGTAGTGGCTCAATGCACTCGTCGTTGAGCCTCAAAGACGGTACGACGAGCTCTGCGCACCCTCAAGGGGCTTTTCTGCACAAATGACTGCCCAGTCCGTCATTGGTATGTTTGGATTTTGTCGCTGTAGGAGACGCATCAGCTTCTCGCTCTACATGGCCATCTTCGGCAGCCAAATGCGGGCCCTGGGTTTTCTAGCTGCGCAGATGCGGGATGGTTTCATTATCGCGTCAAAATTATAAGATGCGCCGATCAAAGGTCAGTGAATCTATATACGCTGGCAATTAGTCGTGTAGGCGAACTCTGCGAAGGAGCGCGACTCGATGTGGTTCGTCGGGAGGACATTCCGAGCAGGCCCCGATCAAGAGCTTGGATTCCGGAGTTCCACACTGACCCAAAGGAAGTGCTAGAGCTAATCCAACTAGGCAATCCAGAGCTACCCTCCCACGACTGGAAGGTGGCCAAGATTGGCGAAGTGGATGGTAGGCGCAGGTTAGCGGTAATAGTCCTCAATGAGGAATCAATAACACGCTTGCGAGCCATAAGTGGAAGATCAATTATGGCTTCCAAGCGCTGAATCTTCACATTTATCGTCAGGATGTGTCCAATGAACCTGGCTGAGTACTCAGAGGCGGCGAAAAATGTCCTAGAGGACGACGCAGCATCCAACTCTGGTATGGTGGGTGAACTCTTCAGAAGAGTTAGTTTGGAGGAAGGGCTGGGAGACTTCTCTGACCTCTCCGACAATGTCATGGTGGAGGAAACAGAGGAATTCCCTCCCAAATCCGATGAGGAGGACGCCAACCAGACCGTAAACGGGTGGAGAGAAGGACCCAACACTGCTGATACAAATTAATCTTCACCACAGCAAGGCGGCCTCGGACGCACTACTCCTCCGTCTCACTGAAAGAGAAGAGGATGTCGCGCTTATCCAAGAACCTTGGGTCGTAAAAGATCGGGTTTGCGGACTGAGCAGTAAGGAATACAAGTTAATCTATGTAACAGACAAAGGTAAAGCCCGGTCGTGCATATTGATAAGGAATAGTGTATTAATGTGTTTCTTTTAATACAGTTCAGTGATGCGGACAATGTAGTCGTGGCAGTGGAGCCTGGCGGTAGAACAGTTTGGCTGGCGTCCTCGTACTTTGCGCACGACGCGGAAACACCACCTCCACCTGAGCCAATAAGAGATGAGGTAACGGAAGCGCACAAGCGCAGCACCCCGCTAATCATTGGAGCTGATGCAAATGCACATCATCATTTCTGGGGCAGCTCAGACACAAATGAACGGGGTGAGTCAATCTTTGAATTCATTATGTGTAATAACTTACAGGTTCGCAATGTAGGAGATACTCCAACTTTCGTGACTTCAAATAGGAGGGAAGTCCTAGACATTACATGTGCCAATGGGGAGGGGGCAGAACCTCTGCATGACTGGAAAGTCTCGAAAGACTCTTCACTCTCGGATCATATGTATGTGATCTACAAATTAGCTATACCGGTAAAAGAGCGAAAACCGTTCCTAAACCGAAGAAAAACCAAGTGGGAAAAGTTTAAAGCAACCTTTTCCAACAATATTTATGGTCTAAATTGCCAAATAGACTCAGAGCGTCAACTTGACAAAGTCTTAGACGATGTAACTAAAGCCTTCCAACGGGCCGTTAAGGAAGCCTATCCGATAAGAACAGCGAGTAAGGAATCGAAACCTCCATGGTGGTCGACTGTAATTGCAACTCTTCGAAAAGAATGTAGAACAAAATTCAACCGGGCCAAGTTAACAAACTCATGGAATGAATTTAAGGATAGTCAACGACGCTTTAAGTATGCAGTCAGAAGCGCTAAACAATCCTCCTGGAGAGACTTCTGTCAGAAGACAGAAAGCACTCCGGAAGCCAGCAGATTAAGGAATGTACTATCGATGAGTCCAAGCAATATAAGCTATCTTATAAAAGATGACGGAGATTGGACAACAAACAGCGGCGAAACACTATAACTCCTAATGCAAACACACTTTCCAGGGTGCTTGGAAAACAGAGTCAACATAGCTTGTACTCGACCTGAGAGCAACAACGATTTCTCCATGCTCAGTATAACCGAAGGGACTAGACGGGATCATTCCTGCCGACCTTCAGAACACCTCGGAGCTAATTGCGCCTATACTCGTACACGTCTACGAGGCGGTGTTACGGTATAGCCATATACCCCGGAGATGGGAAGAGGTAAAAGTAGTATTTATTCCTAAAGGAGGAAGAACAACCCATACGAGACCGAAAGACTTTAGACCAATTAGTCTATCGTCCTTCTTACTCAAATCGTTTGAGCGGCTACTAGACGACAGGGTTGGGCATAGTGCACTAAAAAATAAGTGCAATAAGGTTTCACTAGCACTACTTCTTCAGTGGTAGTTAAACAGCAAAATCCACTATCACTGAAAATTTAGTGATAGTGAAAAAAAAATGCACTATCACTAAACTTTTAGTGATAGTGAAAAACAAATTGCACTACCACTAAACCTTTAGTGATAGTGAAAAACAAATTGCACTACCACTAAACCTTTAGTGATAGTGAAAAACAAATTGCACTACCACTAAATATTTAGTGATAGTGAAAACCTTTAGTGATAATAAACATTTTTCAGTAACATAACACTGTTTCTTGAAGAATAAAAATATGATTATGTATGTATATGTATAAGCTGAAGCAGTATGAGGCAATGTATTCAAAATAAACCATGTAGAGACTTCTAATTATGCCGCACCAAAATTAGGAAAACATAATTCATTTTTTATTTGCTTTTTTTTAAACCACCATTTCAAAATTACGGTCGGTGAGATTTTGCCTTGTCGATCGATTGACAATTTCAGCAAAGGAAAAAAGTCTTTCCACTGGCGCAGAGGAAGGAAGAGGTGTGTTGTATTTTAAAAACATTTTTTTTTATAATAGGAAAGCGGTGCAAAGCATCAATGCTTCTATCAGCGTCATTCAAGTACAAAATTACTTCGGTTGCTACAGCTCCGCCGTGGGAGTATACTTGTATACATTGATTTTCATCTGGTATATTGTATTGGCTATTGATTTCGCGAATAATATCTGTTATTCGATCAAAAGAATGTGTACCTTTAAACGTGCGGCATGCTAAGGCTGCAGATTTTCTTTCTAAGGTATCAGCCTCTAGCCAGTGACAGGTGTATCCAAAAAACGCTTTTTTTCCTCCAGACCAAATATCAGCTGTTGCACATATAAATTCAATTTTGGCCAAATCTGCTGACAACTTTTGTTTGAACTCTGTGTGGCTCTCGGAAAGCATTCTGGTTATTGTACGTCTACTGGGGATCCTTCTTCCGGAAAGCAATTTTAAGAAACTAGGATGCTCGATAATAGACAATGGAGAGCACGTTTCGCAAACAAAAGAAAGAAGATCTCGATCAGTTGCAGATCTAGCACGCAAACCTTTTCTGGTTTCAGATTTTTTCTTTTGAAAATCTTTAAATGTTCTTGGATGTTTTTAGCGTAAGTGGTGTATAAAGTTAGAGCTTACCCGTAGCGAATCTTTAACTTTCTTGAGGCATACTTGGCAGATAGCGATTATACCTATCATTTTGGTTTGGTATGGAGTTGAAGCTCTCTGTTAAATAAAAATTGTAATAAAATACTCCATTCACTACAAGAGACATACACAATAAAAATTGACAAATGTTCGGACAAAGTTCGGTTTTTTTTGGCAGAAGCCGAACCGAAACCGAATCGAACTTTGGTGGCCGGACATAGCCGAAGCTGAAGTTCGGTCGTTCTCTAGTTGTAAGTATTGAACTTAAAAAATACCTTATCCACTATTTTGAAAAATTCTCCGTCAAAAAGAATTTCATTCACGCCAGAAAGTTGGTTATGATGAAACTCTTCAGTACTCGGATTATCAGTGATAGTACGTAGACACCTGGTAATTTCAATAGTTTCATTAACCCGAATTTGTTTAAGCGAACCAGACTTGGGCTCGAAAGTGGGATCAGCCAATGAGTCGTCACTTCCAAAATCTATTTCATTATCACTCATTTTACAAGTCTTTTATTAAAAGATAATTTTTGTCCACTAATAAATTAAATCACTTCGAACACTGCAATATTTTATTAAAAAACACGTGCGGCACTGAACCAAAAATAGTACTCACTTAAATATTGCATTTCAATAACTCCCATTTAGTAACATTAGTTCAATTTTACAAACAAACGTACAAACTAACACTTAACTTATGCATGCTTACATATCGTCGGCTTAGCGTAAAAAGCTGATAAGTGCAATTTTGAAAATATTAAAGGAGATATGAAAACAACAACGTATCTTAACGTGGCCTTTCCTTTTGCATCAAAGTCAAATATTTGTTGAAAACTGGACTTATCAGCTTTTCCTTATAAGCTACTGATATTGCACGTATGTAACACATGTACCTTTGCTAGCATAAGTGCTCATTAGAATTTTGCCACTTTGTTTTGTTACTCTTTCGCTTCAATGTACTTACAGTGAGGAGCAAAACAAAGTACATATTTGCTCTTTTCAGATATTAGCATTGATTTTCATGATACAAGTTTTACCATAGGTTTTTTGAAAGTTTGATGATGATTTTTTTTTCATATAACGTAAACATTTTAGAACATTTATCATTGTTTTGTAATTATTTAACATGTCGTAGGTGTTGTGATATTTCTACTGGACAAAAAAGCAAACATGCATTCCTTTTTGCTCGCCAGTGTACATTTGAACATTCATACAAACATATGTATCGCATTACTACTGAGCTGCAGTGCAATTTTGAGACTGCCAAATCAAGTAGTCTGCACTTGACACCAAGAAATCATGTTTTGTTTCGTTGGACTGGCTTAATGACAACGTTTAATTATACCGCATATACCAAGAAACATTTTTATCAACAAACTAGTTGATAATTAATATCGGCCATAAAATATAAATTCAAATGTATTTAGTTAAAGCTCATGTTTCACTAAAGGTTTAGTGATAGTGCAATTTGTTTTTCACTATCACTAAAGGTTTAGTGGTAGTGCAATTTGTTTTTCACTATCACTAAAGGTTTAGTGATAGTGCATTTTTTTTCACTATCACTAAATTTTCAGTGATAGTGGATTTTGCTGTTTAACTACCACTGAATAGACAGTGGTAGTGCAATTTAGTGGTAGTGCAAAAATGCCCAACCCTGCTAGACGAACATATAAGAGGTAATATTGGCAGTGGACTTACCACCGCCCAGCATGCCTACAGCAAAGGAAGATCAGTGGAAACAGCGCTACACTCCCTAGTCAATACGATTGAGAGATCACTGCATTACAAGGAATACACCCTAGCTACCTTTCTAGACATCGAGGGTGCCTTTAATAACATTTATCCTGTGGCGATCACCTCATCACTGGTCAACCTTGGGGTGAATAACTCACTGGCCTCGCTCACTGGGCGTATGCTTGTTGGAAGAGAATTGAGCGCTGAGCTAAGTGGGTCTACCCTTAGGAGGTACCCAGTCCGAGGAACGCCTCAAGGAGGAGTAATCTCACCACTCCTCTGGAATGTAGCCGTAAACGGGCTCCTCCAAAAACTCGAAGAAGCGGGTGGCAAAATAATTGCATACGCGGATGACATTATCATAGCAATCTCAGGCAAACACCTCTCCACAATAACGGACCTGCTTAAAAGATCGTTAAATAGCTTAACTCTGTGGTGCGGTAGCCGAGATTTCATACAAATAACTCTAAGGGGAAACACCCTCGAAGTAAAGGAACAGACCAAGTATCTGGGACTCATTTTAGACAGGAAGCTTAACTGGAAGCCAACCATCCAAGACAGGGTGCGTAAAGCGACAATACCTCTCTACTTATGCAACAGGACAATTGGGAAAAGGTGGGGAATGCAACCAAGAATTATATACTGGTTATACACAGCGGTGATCAGGCCGATCCTACGTTACGGCATAGTAGTATGGTGGGACTCCCTCCAGAAAGGTGTGAACTTTAAAATGATGGATAAAGTTCAGAGACTGGCGTCCATTCTCATAACTGGTGCGATAAAAACAACGGCATCGAAGTCACTATATACCGTACTAAATCTACTTCCGATAGACCTGCATGCCTAACAGGTAGCAAGTGCTCCAGCGATACGCTTAAACATCCTAAAGAAATGGTCAAACAGTACCTACGGTCACGGCAATATACTAGCGGAATTCTCGGATCTTCCTGGTCTGGTGGATTATGCTGCCCTCACCACGGTGTTTACGACCCTCCTACCTTCAAAGGAAGAGTGGAAACTGAACGCAGTTGGTAATAGCGAGTCCATCCATGTATACACAGATGGATCAAAGCTTGAGGGTAAGGTGGGTGGAGGTGTATATTCCCGGCATATGGGGATCTCCTATAGCTTCCGTCTTCCAGACCACTGTAGCGTCTTTCAGGCGGAACTGATGGCGATATATAAGGCCACACAACTGGTAAAGTGTGATACGATACCCGTGATTGATATCTACATTTTCACTGACAGCCAGGCCGGCAATACAATTTCTCACAAAGCAATCAACGACCTCCATTGTGGCTATGAAATACCGCGCATCTCTTAACTAGATGGCTGAGTCATTTCGCCTGAGGGTGACATGGGTCCCAGGTCACAGCGTTATAGAGGGAAATTGTAAGGTCGACGAGCTAGCCCGACTCGGTACTGGGCTCTCGACCGAAGATATATGCGATGAACTAGGAATACCCTTGCAAACTTGAAGCTTCGTATAGCCGAAAGGTTTACAAAATTATCGAACGATAGATGGCGGCAGGAAACAACCTGCAAAGTATCGAAGCAACTGTGGCCGGCTCTCAGTGCAAAACGCACAGGGCAATTACTAAACATGAATAAACACGACTTGAGCATGATAATATCGTCATAACAGGACACTGTCTTTTAGGTAAACACGTCTTTCGGTTAGGGCTGAGACTGTACGACTTCTGTAGAAGCTGTCCCGACGAAGAGGAGGAAGAAACGATCTTGCACCTTCTGTGCCAATGTCCTGCTCTATCCCGAAGAAGACTCTCCACTATGGGCAGACAGTTCTTCAACGACCTGGAAGAGCTTGGGCAGATTGAAATAAGAGATCTCCTTAAGTTCCTTCGAAGCACTGATTGGTTTTAGGGGGGGTTCTTTCGTGGGGAGTTACAACCCCCAAATGCGGCATCACAATGAACCACGAGCCTAAGTGTGTCTGAAACGACAACCGCACTAACCTAACCTAACCTTCAGCAAGAGGGAGTGAGCGTTAAGCTTGTGGTATCACAACGGGCCTCTACTAATGGCCTAAGTGAGTCGTTGGATTAGCGGTGACAGCCACTCATACCTACCTACCTAATATTTGAAGGCTAGTAAGCGCGCCTTGGGTAGACCGGGGCATTGGCAAAGATAGTGTTCAATACTCTCCACCTCCTCCTCGTTCCGACAGCTGCGGCAGAAGTAATTTTTTGTGTAACCTAGCCTCTCCCCATGCGGTATCTGGTTATTACCCCAACTAATAGTCTAAGAGACGGTAGGTCAAGTCTTGTGATTGCTATAGAATGCTTCACATCGACGACTGCCCAAATTTGTCTGGTAATGTGGCAGGTTTGTTCCGAAGCCCACCTGGAATTCACCTTCTCTATAAGTTCAGATCTTATTATCTGTTTACAAGATGCCAGAGGTATACCAGCATCCTGGGCAGCGTTAACAGTAGTTAATTCCGTCCCTTTTCTTTGCTAGCTCGTCAGCCAGGCAATTGCCTGGAATGCGTCTATGACCAAGGACCCACACAACACACACGGAGCACATTTCTGCCAGCCGGTTTAGTGTCCTTCTGAACTCAATGGCTACCTTGGAGGTTGTACTGTATGAATTAAGAGATTTTATTGCAGCCTAGCTGTCAGAGTATATGGTTATTCCTCGTTCTAGAGAGGAACAAGGAATAAGACAACGAGCTGCCTCCATTATTGCAGTTAGCTCAGCCTGAAAAACACTGCAGGGGTTCGGTAAGCGAAAGCTTAGGTTGAGATTGAGTTCACTTGAGTGAATCCCACTTCGCACTCTTGCGTTTAACTTGGAGCCGTCTGTGTATACAGCCGTCGATCCCGGGTCTAGATCCACGGTACCTAACCATTCGTTCCTCTCTGGGATTCTTAACTTGTTTTCTGAACGTAGAGAATGAGTAGTATAGTCTAGTTTCCTTACGTTGTCTGGCAGAGTTTCCAGGACTTTTGCATGTCCGGATCCAAGATCTCTCCACGGCTGGATTGCATTTAATCTGACCGCACTGCAGCCCGCCAGAAATTTGCCAAAGAGATCCACCGGTGGAAGATTAAGTATCACCTTTAGAGATTTGGTGGGTGTAGAGGGCAGTGCTCCCGTAATCAGCATTAAGGCTGCCCTCTGTACCCGTTCTAACTTTGTTCTGGTTAAAGTCTTGTCCAAAACCGGCCACCATACGACGATCCCATAGAGAAGAAAAGTTCTTATTACAGCTGTGTACATCCAGTGTACGATGTGCGCTTTTAAACCCCATTTCTTCCTTATGGCCATCTTACAGGCATACAGAGCGACAGTGGCTTTCCTGGAGCGGTCCTCAATATTCCTCTTCCAGTCGAGTTTTCTATCCAGAATGACTCCCAAGTATTTGACCTCGGTTGGAACGGTTAGTACTACACCGTTTACGAACGGTAGTTTGAAAGTGGGAACTTTATATTTCCTCGTGAAAAGTACCGCCTCGGCCTTGGTGGGATTGACGCTGAGTCCACATTGCACCGACCAGTAGGTAAGAGTATTGATTGCGTGTTGTAGTAAATCACTTAGGATTTGAAGATGTTTACCCGTTGCTAAGATTGCTATGTCGGCCGCATATGCTACGACTTCGCAGCCAGTGTCCTTGAGGTTTAAGAGAAAATCATTCACCGTAAGGTTCCACAATAAGAGGGAGAGAACGCCTCCTCGGGGTGTACCCCTGGCCACGTGTATGAATTTGGAACTATCCCCCAGTGTTGAATGAATAGATCTCTTTACGAGTATGAGCCTCACAAAGTCCACTAGTCCTGCTGCACTCCCACCCGGCGGAGTGTTCCGGTAACAGCTTCGCGTTAGACATTGTTGAAAGCTCCCTCGATATCGAGAAATATTCCTAAAGTGTACTCCTTTAAACCCAAACCTTTCTCAATCCTTGAGACGATGTCATGGAGAGCGGTCTCCACGGATTTTCCTTTTGAGTATGCGTGCTGGTTCAAGGAAATGCTGTATTTTCTTATATTTCGAATGTATTCGTCTAAGAGCCTTTCAAGAGCCTTGAGAAGAAATGAGGTGAGGCTTATGGACCTGAAATCTTTGGGTTTCGCGTGAGCGGCTCTGGAATATGAGTGAGCTTAATACAGGCCGTGAAAATCTGGGTAAGCAGAGGACATAGAAGGTCCTTGGCTGCTTGTAGTTGTTCGGGAAAAATTCCGTCTGGACCTGGAGATTTGTATTGTTCAAATGACATTATTGCCAATTCCACTTTATCATACCTCACTATGCCCTCGGCGGTATTTAACATGGAATAGTTGGCTATTGGACCTGACCGATTGGTTGGGGATAAAGTGTTTGTTTTGCTGGAATGTTGCGGAAAATTTATTGTCTAGGGCTTCATTGGACCAATATTTTACGAATTCTTCAGCTATATCGGATGAGTTTGTGGTTATAGTACTATTCGGATGTGTATTTATACAGTGAATTGAGGTTTTTTTTGTTTAGGCCACAAAATTAGCAAATTCCGGGAGCAGTATAAGGGTTGATGTTTGAGGTAAATTTGTTTATTGATTCCATTTTGGACAGCTTCACATTGCGTCTAAACTTGGCCTGCGCTTTTTTATAATCTATTATATTTTCATTTGTAATGTTTCTCTTTAATTTGTTCTAAATGTGGTTGTTTTCTAACTTTTATTTTTCTAGTGTTTTGTTCCACCACAGAACTCTATTTCTTCTTGTGTTTGTTGTTTGAGGTATGGATTGATTGCCGCTTTGCAAATTGATTTTGTGAATGTTTGCGGTTTCTTTATTGATGTTTGTGCTGACTGGTTTACTGTTACTAAATTGATTTGCTGTGAAGTGAAACTTATCCCAATTTGCTTTGTCTAAATTGAAAGTTGGCCTATGTAGGTGTTTTTGGTGCTATTGTTATGGAAAAGTAATAAAGTTATTGGGAAGTGGTCACTGCCAGAGGGATTTGACTCGGGAAAGGGGGATGTAAGGTCCGATGTTGATTTTCTCATACCCTACTGATACTTTGTCCGGTAAGGTGAGTGTTGAGAAAGCGAGAGTTCAGAGACCGGTTTCTACAATATTGTGCTCGTGCTGTTTTCTTTTTTTAAAATTTTTTTTACTTCAGTTACGTTTTGGTTTTTTAGTTCACTTAAGATTTCTTTTTCGGGTATGCCCCGTAGGTCATTGTAGTAAATGACACCTTTGGTAAAGTTAAGTGTGGAGTGCATGCGTACTTCCACTTGTACATTGACACAGAAAGACGTCAGTTTAATAAGTTTAGAAGCTTGCTTGTGGCCTTTAGTTTTGATGAGAATTTCGCCGCATTTGATTTTTTTACAGCTTTGGACTTCTCCACTTTTTTTATTAGAAGCGGTGACACTTCGGCTAGGTTATTTTCACTTTTGATTCGCTTGATTAACATGTATTTAGGTCCATGTGAGTCTATCTCAATAAGATTTTGTCTATCAATTTGGTAAGTCTGAGCAGGGGGTGGGGGCAACATACCCGGTTAACGATTGATAGCTTATGCGCACGTCGAGCAGTCACGAACGATTTACTAGGTAAACGGAGGGTTATCGCGAGTCACTTCTGTTCGCTTTGGTGGTTGAACATCAACTGGGTATATATGTATGTATGTATAAACGTTGATTGGCCTGAAATTATAAAAGAGTACAACTCACATATGGTTGGCGTTGAGTTGATGGATAGCCTTATGGGAAGATATCCATTTGAAGATATATAACATCGGTTTTTCTAATAGCGGTCACCCCTCGGCAGGCAATGGCGAACCTCCGAGGGTATTTCTGCCATGAAAAAGCTTCTCATTAAATACATCTGCCGTTCGGAGTCGGCACAAAACTGTAGATCCCTCCATTTGTGGTATAATATAAAGACGCCACAAATGGTAGGAGAAGCTCGGCCAAACACTTAGCTACATATATAGTGTACGCGCCAAAATTATATTATATTATAACAACAGAAAAATGTAAAATACCTGAAATGAAAGTGAGATTGAAGGCCAAAATACCTTGTAATGAAATACGACTACACCTTTTCCAACAGTATTTCAGAAAAACACAAATGTGTTTCAGAAAAGATCAATTGTATTTCGGAATAACGCAAATGTATTTCAGAAAAACACAAATGTATTTCAGAATAGGCCAAATTTATTTCAGAAAACAACAAATGTTTTTCAGAAAAACACAAATGTATTTCAGAAAAGATCAATTATATTTCAGAAAAACCCAAATGTTTTACTTTCGTCATTATCGTCATACTCGCTGTCACTGTCCGTCGATTCTTCTACAACTGCTGCAGAATCTTTTTCTGGAACTCTATTAATTTGTGTTTGACAAGATTTGCAAATGAATTTTCCGATATAACATAGTTTGCAAATCTAGCATTCCAATTTACAGTCACTTTGGCAACATTTTAATACATCCAGTTGATTCCTTTTTTATTTAAAGGATTGCAACAGCAATTAGCTTTCGGCAATGATTAACATGACATGAATAAATTTCCGTAAGAAAAACAACAACAATATCTAATTATACAACGGATCACTTAACTCACTGCTTGTAATATTGGATGCAATTGATCGAATTGACACTAAATATGAAAAAAATACTGTTGCGCATTGAACGTTGCCTGTCAAGACGGCGTGAAAACAAAAGCCCCATATTGGTATCTATCGTTAGTAATGTAATTAAAAGATCTTTTGTTTGATATGCATATTTATATATAAACTATACATACATATATATTTTGAGAAAAATAAAAAAAATAAAAATAATGCACATTTTATGTGTAAAAATAAGTCTATCTAAAAGCCCACAAACATAAATTTAATTTGGCCGTATTCTTTACTTGTTCCTGAGTACATATTAGCAGGTGCATTTGTCATATTTTCGTGATCATTCATTATAGTTGGTGGCGTTTGTGCTCAGTTGCGGATACGTCCTTTTAACTGGCATTTTGTGTAATTATAACAAAAAATATACTACAAATATATGTACATACTACTCATATAAATATTCCATACCTACATACCTGCACACATATGGAATATATAAGTTCAGTTTTTCATTTTCGTTTGCTTCTTGTCTATAAAAGCCTTCAACTGAAGTTGAAAATATATTGCACAAGTTAATTTTTGATAGTAAATTAAAGTTTAATTTTTATTTTAACGCTAAGACTTGCTTTTAATTTGGCGCTTCTGATTTATTCGACCGACTTCTTATTTATTTTTAACTGTTGCTAAATATAAAATTGTCACGGGATGACGGAAAATCGTTCCAATATACATAAAACAAATGAATAAGATTGAAAAGAGTGGCTCCACCGGCTTTTCAGTTTACTTTGTAATGGTCCATGTGTGCGTAAAATATAAAAATCCTAGTAAGGGGTTCGAAATTAAAAAAAAAATTGTTTAATTTCTGATTAACTATTTTACCTAGTGTTTGTTGTTATTATACGCTGCTTCTAAGTAAAAGTATTTTAAAGTGGCGTGAAATTGATTCAAACATAAAAAAAAATTTTTTTGTGTTCTATTTTTTAGTTTTCCTTCAAATTCCTTCCCACGCAGTCGCACATAAACAATTATTGAAAGGCCTACCAGATAGAACACGTTACGTGCGTTCCGGCGAAGCATTCGACTGACAAGGCGTAAGAAACGCAAAGGTACGCCACATTAAAAGCGTTGTCGCATGTAAACAAATCAGTTGTTTTGTATTGGCGGTTAATTTTTGTTTTGTATCAAATATATCTTAAAGTTGTGGTGATATTTACTCTTGTGTAAATATTATAAAAAATGGAAATAATTGAAGTAATTTTAATTGTTTTGTTGTTGCTGGAAGCCAAGGAATGTTTTAACAGGCTTTATGTAGGCCGTAGATGGTGGGTGCGACCACCTCTGCAGAATCGAGACACTCACGGGTTTTTCACCACGAATTTTGAATTCAGGGAGGAATTTAAGAAAAATATTAGAATGGAAAAACATGTTTTTGACTTGCTCCTTAATTTGATTGGGAAAAGGATTTCGAGGAACAATTCTAATAGGCCGTCCATTTCCCCAGAATGCCGACTTTACTTGACCCTCTGGTAAGTTGTTCAAATAATATAATTATGGACATATGTATATGTATTTGTTTTAAAAACCATCTAAAATTATAGTTATTTGGGTCACGGAGGAAGTAAACAGTTTCATTCTTCTTCCTTTAAAATTGTTCTTTCCACAATGAAGGAAATTGTTGGGGAAACGTGCGATGCTTTGTGGGAGATACTTGGGCCAATTTATTTGTCGATTCCTCAGAAAGATGAGTGGAAACGTATTGCTACCGATTGTAATTCGATGTGGAATTTGCCAAATTGCATTGGTGCTATTGATGGCAAGCACATAAATATATTTTGCCCGTCAAATTCAGGTTCCCTTCTTTATAATTACAAAGAAAACTATTCTATTGTTCTGATGGCGGTATGTGATGCGAATTACACTTTTACTGGCGTTGATATCGGAGCATACGGTTCGCAAAGTGATGGTGGCGTATTATGGAATTCGGGCTTTGGAAGAGAGCTCTATAATGGAACACTGGATCTTCCTGAAAACGATGTGTTACCAGGCTCTAACACAAGTTTTCCCCATTACTTTGTGGGAGATAATGCGTTCCCATTAAAGTCATTTTTAATGAGGCCGTACCCAGGTTTGCATGAACTTTAAATATGGGTATTTTCTTATTAAATGCATTTACTCATTTTAGGAATGAATTTAGCTCTGGATAAACAAATTTTTAATAAACGGCTATCTCGAGCACGCCGTGTTATAGAGAATGCATTTGGGATATTGGCTTGTCGGTGGAGAATCCTTTTGAATCCTTTGCAAATGAGCCCCGCGTCAGCCGAAAAAATTGTAAAGGCTACTGTTCTCCTACACAATTTTGTCAAGATGCACGACGGCAGCTATTGTCCACCGGAATATGTTGACCAGGAGGACGGTGACGTTATGAGAAGAGGATTGTGGCGGAGTGATATTTCGACCCCCTTGCAAAGAGCTAGGCGGATAGTTTCGAATAATGCTTCACAAAATGCGTTCAAGTTAAGGGATGATCTTAAAGTTACCTTGTATCGCATCCGATTCAATGGACGGCCCAATAAAGAAAAAGGCGATTTGTATTTATTCATCTGAAAAATAATTAACGTAAGATGTTTTTATTACCCTCCACAAATTTGTAAATACCCTTAACATTCTTTATTGAAAGTAAGTCAGATATACCCTCAGCCAACAAAGTCTGACTTTATTAATTTATTCATATTTAATATACATATAAAACAAATTACAAATAAAAAATGGATTTATTTCAAAGTAACAGAAAATTTAATTCATTTTATTTTATTTATCTTATTTTATAAAACAGAGCTAAAACCATGGTGTGGAGTAAATTGCATACGAACAAAAAATACGAGTTCATTTTGAATATAAATGCGGCACAGTAATTTCAACGCAAAGAAAAACTATGTAAATTAATTACGACTACAATTATAATATCCCAAAAAACATTGAGGCGAACGTCGAACATTTCCTTCGATGTCCAATAAAAATATTGAACTGAGAACGAACTCACAATCAACGTAAATTTTGTAACATTCATAGCATATTTAAAATTTATTGAAACGAGTTCGACAAAAAGGGGAACCATAGTAACAAAGCAAAAAAAACAATAATTTTTATTCGATATCGAATTTAATTTTCGACGTTCGCCACAATGTTAAATGAGATAGTAAATTTACACACACAAAAAACTCAATTCATTTTGACTAGAATTCATGAACAGAAATTTCACTCTCAAAAAAGGAACTGAATTCATATTAATTACACTTCACACAAAACAAACTAAATATTACCAAAAAATCAAATTATAGTTAAGCAATTTGTCCGCTAGTAAATACAAAACTTAAAATGTCAATTTTTAGCCTATCTTGTACTTCTTCCGAATGTTTCAACAGGTAGCTGTCCAGATCTTTAAGAAAATCAGCGTTTCGGCTTACTGTCTGCGGGCTTGGTTCCCTCTTTTGAAGCCAGTCACTTAAAGTTCAACACATATTGTCAAGCCGATCCTTGTCTCTCTTGCGCTTTGCTTGCTTACTTGTACTGGGCGTTTGCTCTTTCACGCAATAAGTTCCAAAGGAAGACACTGACGATTGGGTAACAGTGGGCGATTCTAATTGTGTCTGCTCCTCGTCACAAAACTCAAAAAGTGGCTGCGACTCACATACTTCATATTCAGCCTGTGTTTGATCTAAGCTAGCAAAGCTTGTGTTGCCTAGCGTCCTGTAATAGAAGAAAAGATAAAATTTTTACATATTTATACAATATATGATATTACCGTTATTATATAAATAAATGATTAGGGGTCGTGTGCAGAAGACATAGGACATTGCACCTTTCACCCTTTATCACTATAAAGTGCCCTTTTCAACTTCCTACGCCAACCACTGCATGTACATATATTTTAAAATAACAGGGCAGTTCGTTGACTGTGCGTGAGAGTAAAACAAAATTTTTATTCAATGCACGAATTTACTATTCATATTTATTAACGCTTACCGTCGAGGAGCAACGTGTCGTTGAAGAAACGCCATCGCCTCCATATATTGCCAACCGCCAATTTCCTTTGCCTCACTTCCAGAAGGCGCTTTCCCACTCTCTTTTACAAAGCGGTCGCGAAGAGACCTCCAGCGCCTCTGGCACTGCTCTACTACAAGTTTGGAACATATATGAATTACTTAGTTGTAATATCTTTAAAAATGTCACTAACCGCTTGCACTTGTTGCAGCCGCCACATTCATCCAGGCTTTCTCCTTGGCCAGCCTGTTTCTATAACTTGTAGCACTCTTGTCGAAAAGACAAGGGTGCATTTGCACTGCCTGGATCAAAGTGCTTTCCATTTTTTAATATTATAATTTATATTTTTAAAAAATTTACCACAGACGCGTTGTTGACACGATTGTTTGATAATTTATGTTGCGTTGTTGACACGAACAGACGAAAACAATCAGCTGACACTAGCGACGGATTTGAATGCGTCAAAAGTAGAGAGTTGGGCTAATGTTGTACGTTGCGGCATCGCATGCGTCGCGAATGTGGCATTCTGCATTCAAATACATATAATATACTTAGCTGTCAGTCGAATGCTTCGCCGGAACGCACGTAACGTGTTCTATCTGGCAGGCCTTTGAGGTTTGTATACCTTTACCTAAAGTATCTTCCAGCGTAAATTATAAGGCTAAGTTTAGATGGGTAAGTTTATAAGAATGGAATGCAAAAAAGCCTTTCTGATCACAGTGTCAATTCGTTAGGGTGCTCTAAAAATGCATGAAGTAAAGTTTTAAAAAAAGTTTCAATGCTCTTATCCGCTACGATTGGTTTTTTTTAACAAAATAGGAGTCGTTTGAGCGTTTAAAATTTTTTGTCGAAAATCAGAAAACTTCAAAGAATAATACTCGTTCGTTTGTTAATAATTTTTAAGTCTTAAATATTTTTTTATGGAATTTTTTGTGGTTTTTGGTGGCTCGATTAAATTGCATATATTAAACAAATATTTGAGTATTACTCCTACAACTCTCTTGGAGAAAAACATAGTATACCTTTTGAAAAATACTTATTCTTAACTGTTTCTAAAAAAAATTATTATCTCCTTATGAATTATTATTATTTCGGAAATTTTAATCCCTTTGAGTGGTCTCTAAAAATTTGTTTGATTTATAAAACCGGAAGTTTTTTAAAATTAAGCAGAG
Source organism: Philophylla caesio (assembly GCA_963971545.1). Lineage (NCBI taxonomy): Eukaryota > Metazoa > Arthropoda > Insecta > Diptera > Tephritidae > Philophylla > Philophylla caesio. The sequence goes on along the minus strand of OZ020604.1, from coordinate 126,365,262 downwards.
TTACGGTATGGGCGCACTAAAATTCCAATTTACTTGTTATTATCCACACTAAAAACTGACATTTTAGTAAGAGTGTTCAAAATTTGCCATACGGAGGTTTTTAATAATGTCTGCTTACCATTCCCTTTTTATACCCGAGCGTACTTGTACACAAGGGTATTATAACTTTGTTCGCATAACGTTTGTTTGTAACAGCAAAAAATAATCGAGATAGATATAGGACATATATATACTAAAATTATCAGAATGAAAAGATAAATCGATTTAGCCCTGACTGGCTGTCCGTCCGTCCGTCTGTCCGTGGTTACAATAACTTGAGTAAAAATTAAGAAATCTCAATGAAATTTGGTAAATAGATTGCTCTTTGGGCAGCCTAGGTTGGTGTTGAAAATGGTCAAGATCGGTTTATAGCCACGCACACCTCCCATATAACGGTAATTTTTGGAAATGTTTTTTCGGTATCTATTACTACAAATTTAATGAAATTTGGTATTTGTAGCGATTTTGAACTAAGAAATTTGGTATTTATGAATTTTTGAAAAATGGGAGTTGCCACGCCCACTTATGACATATTTTCTGTATCTCAATAACAGTATTAGTTATCGTCACAAAATTTGGTGGACATATTTTCCTTGATATCGCTATTATTATCGTTAAAAATATTTGAAATCGGATCATAACAACGCCCACCTCCCTCATACCGAACATTTTTGAAAAATGCAAAAACTCCGTTGCCACGCTCACTTAGGAAAAAATATCTGTATCTCAATAACGGTGTAAGGTATCGTCACAAAATGTGGTGAACAAGTTTTCCTCAATATCGCTGTTATCACCGTAAAACTTTTTGAAATCGGACCATAACCTCGCCCACCTCCCATATAACGGAAATTTTGAAAATGCAAAAGTTCGTTTTTTCTTTATCTTTTGGAACATATTAAGTAAAATTTTATATTTAGAGTGATATTTAATTAGGAAACTTGATTTGTATGAAATTTTGAAAAATGGGCGTTACCACGCCCACTTATAAAAAAAAGTCTGTAGATATCTCATTAACGATGTAAGGTATCATCACAAAATTTCGTGAACATATTGTCCTTGATACCAATAGCATCACCGTCAATAATTTTTAAAATCGGAAAAACCCCCCAAACTTCCATATAACGGAAAATTTGAAAACTGCAAAAAAATCCGTTTTCAGTATTAATTGGAAGAAATTGAGTAAAGTTTAATACTAGCAAAGAAACGGGGTTTTTATGTAATTTTGGGCACCGCCAATGCAAAAATACATCGCGATGTTTATATATCGGTTTCGCCCGAATTAAGCTTTTCTTACTTGTTCAGATTTATTTTGATAAGTCACGGTATTTCAATTCATGGTGGCTGAAAAACCAAATATTTTTTCCACTTCTTTAACGCGATGAACAGCTGTCACGCAATATACCGAGATGCGGTGTTAGTTTTAATTATATTGGACCTAGAGGAACTTACCGTTTGTTTTCCATACTTCCTAAAACTAGCATTGAAATTAACTACCAAAATGGATTTAAGGCTGATTGCAAATGGAGTGGAAACTCCTCTACTCCCTCTTCGGTTGTATCAAATTTATGAAATTTAAAAAGAAAAATAAATAAAAAATTAAAAAAATTTTGTGTTTTCTTAAATGTTTATTAATATTAAAGGTATAATCTAGTCTTATGAAAACGGTTGAATATAAAACAGTAATGTGGAGATATATACCACATAAATCAGCTGATCGTACTTGCCAGACAGGGCAGCATTTTATTTAACTTACAACTAACTGCCGACAGCTGGCGCCACGGCTTGGCAGGGGTCGCCAAGTGACCAGCTATGAAGCGAATCTTACTCTATTTGGGCCTTCGTAGGTCTTTGCCGGTCTGATAGCTTCCTCACGACTTGTGTCACACCCGTCAAAGAGTCACTTTGACGCAAAATGCTGGCTTTCAACGTTCCGTCGAGACTGCAAGTTCTTTACCGTTGATTTTTATTACGTATACGCGATCCGTAGAACGCTTGATTACTTCGTATGGTCCCGAGTACGGTAGTTCAAGTTGTTGTCGGGTCATGGCTGTTCTCAACATTACGTGCGAACAATCTGTCAGTTGCCTGTAAACGAACATATTTTTCTGGCTATGATGCGCCGCTGGAGTTGGGCGAAGTAACTGTATATGTTCTCGAGTTTTGGTTGCAAAATCTTGGAGATTGATGGAAACATCTACGTTGTTGTAAAAATCGTTTGGCAGTCGAATTCCACCTCCGTACAACAGGTCCGAGTAAGACTGTTGTCAATAACTCTATTCACTTTGCATAAGAGTTGCACATTAATGCTGGCTTAAAAAACGTTCCATCATGCCGTTCGTTTGAGGATGATAGGCAGTGTATGAATATGTTTGCTGCCTAGCATTTTCGCCAGTGACTAAAATAACGCAGATTCGAACTGGGAGCCCTGATTTCTCTGGTGTTTGCGTATTGTGTCGACTAATTTTCGCCCGTTGACATGGCAGACAGTTTCGCGCTCAAATTGTTACATCTTATCTTATTATTCTCGTAGAAACGCCGCAGTATACTTTTGTACCGTATTTAAAATTCGTTAATTGTAATTTTAGCGATGACTCATCTGCATTAGTTGTTTTACCTCGGAGTCCTCATTCTGTGCTGCATACTGCTTTCAGCCTACCGCCACTTAGCGACTTTGACGGCAGCCCTTTTAGTTTAACTGGTGATTTTTGCTGCAGCCTGGACGACATTTTAGAGTATTGTTGCCAAATCTCCTGTGAAAATAACATAGTCCATAGCGGTTCGGCTCGTTTGTTGCCGCTCGCACAGATACTCGCGCTGGTAAACGTGTGTTATGCGCTGCCTCCCCTGTTGCCGATGGTGCTTGCAGGTGCGAACTGGTGATTACGACAATCGGATCTGCTTCAGATGCGTGACTCATTTCGTTAGCTATTTTTGTCAATTGGCCCAAGTCACTCTCCTACCATGCCGATAAGAGCGGTCGAATTGCGAGCGGCATTCGGTTAAGAAATAGTGTACGTAAAACGGCTTCACACCCAGGGTCTGGAGTTAATCGCCTCATATGCCGGTGGTTTCTCTTCCGCTAAGTAATTGGCGCAGTTTCTTGTCTGCTGTCTCCGCGAATCTGGCCAAGAGACGTGACTTCACTGCGCTGAATCTTCGTATCTTCGTCCAAATTGATAACAATCAAATCGAAAATATCGATGTCATCGGTAACGTTGCTTAATCTAAAAGAGCGCTATAATTGTGCAAACCATAATTGTGAAAGAAATGCACAACAAGTATCCGGACATCAGTGCTTTTTTCAGTGTAATAAATACGTCATGACAATTACGTGAACGCTATATTATTAAAAAATGTTTATACTCATACAAACAACAAAATTATTTGCTGTTTGGTTAATAGCAGGGAAAAGAGCGTCTAAGTAAAGAAAATATTGAGTCGCCAGAAATAGGTTCGTTTATCCTATGAAAAAAAACCAGTAGTATCAGTGTGACGCAGCAAAAACAGCTGATTCTGGCAAAATCACAAAGAGAGGAATAGCGGTAATAGGATGGGCGCAACCTTTGTTGAATTTAGATACTTGCACTCGCTGTAGGTAGGAGCGATTAGTTGTCTGTTGTGCATTGTTGATGTTAAGTTGGTGCAGTTCAGCGTGCATCGTTTGTAACTCCTCCCTTTCCTCTGCTGACTCGTCGCCGTCTGCTGATTGTGATCGCAAATTGTATTTTACATATTATGCACTCACTTGAGATCACGTCGCACAGTGTCGCGAGCTAATATAAGTTGCGGCAAAAAATATAAGTAATCGTTTCAGTGTCACCAAAGTCAGCATAAGAACGTCTCATGATAATTTTATCATAAAAGTTTTGAAAAAATAAGTTAAATCCGCCAACTTGCACGCCAAGTTAAACATAAGAAGTGAAATATTTCTTGTTTTATTACAATAAAGAGAAATAATTTAATAAATCTTAATCAAAATCGCTTTCTATTTCTGAATCGCTTTCTAAAGTACATTGTTCTTCAGTTTCTCTGCCACTTAATAAAATATATTGGCTAATGTCTTCACAAATGGGCTGCTTTTTGCTGCAAACTTTTCTATGTGAAGTAAAGAGTGGCTCTGAAGTTAATAATAAATTTACCATAAGGTCTTTATTGGAAGCCTGTCTCGAAGTTTTTTGAGTGTTTTTTCTACAGGTATTTCGTGCGCCAAAACTTTGTGAACTGTTGCAGGCATTTTATACCACGAATAATTTTTCATTTATATTTCGTATGTATTCTTCAAAACATGTTCAAATGTATTTACATTAACTTGTTCTCCACTAGCAAGAATTCTTAATATTAATGAAAAGTTTATTAACATATTAATATCAAGGTTTGTTATCTCCGCAGAAACTTCTATGCTATTAAAAAATCGTCTTGCCGTATTAACGTCATTGGATGTACCATATCCTGTTTTGACCCTATCAATAACCAATCCCATTTTTGTTTTAAACTCTTTACAGCCTAATGCAGCTATAAAGGCGAATTCATCGGTGTCTGTTTCAATTGAAAATGTTTGTTTATTAATACTATGACCTGAGCTACAATCAAAACCCCATTTGTACTGAAAAGAACATTTATATCCGAAGAAATATCTACGGTTTGTAGTAAACTATCTGCAGTCTCATTTAATAAACTTTGCAGAGGTACTGCCGCGGTTGTTTCAGATAGAATTAAAGGTTTTGGCAGCAACTCGTCCATAGCTTTTTTCAATTTATAATAGCTTGGAAATAAGTTAGGGTGAATTACATTAACTACTATTGGCAATAAATTATATTTCCGCACTGATAACTTTAAATCATAACATAAAGCAAGCGCTTTATAGATTGATAACGTCTTATCAGTTTCCAAACCATCGTGCTTTCTTAAAAAATTTGCAGCCGCTTTTATTTCTGTAAGGGGTGTTGAAGAGATTAGCTCTTTATTAACATTTTACCATAGCGCTTATTAAATCACTGCGCTTTAATTGTTTATTTGACAGCCATACTTCAAAAAGCGAACATATTTTCACATTAAGAGGCACTGAAAAAAAAAATTAAAAATCTATCTGCACCTCTCTGCAGCTAGAATTTGTTTTAAATTAAAGTACATACTTGTAACAAATTTTAAAAATGTGTTATTAAATGTATTTTTTAAATTGTCCACTGAACTTTTGTAACTTTTGATATTTTCACTTCACAAAACAACTTTTTTTCGAGTAACGGTACCCCGGACAAAGTAATCAAAACAGATAAGAAAACAGTGTTTTAGTAAGAAAAAACTACATTTTATAATAAAACAAGCAGCTTGATACACATATGTTTATGAACAATTAATAATAAATACTTACATTTGGCAAACAAAAAAGTCTTTATCTCACTAAAATATAAAATTATTTTATAGTGCAACTTGATGTACTGTTACGACCAGCTTGTAAATTTTTTTGTAAAATTTGTTTTTGGTATTTCTTAATAGATATGTTTTCTTTCAAACTGTATAAAAAAATACCAACAATTTGGAGTTAATTTTTTGTGATTTTTTGCCACACTCGAGTTAATGACGTCATCACAAGGCACAACGTTTCCACAACCAAAACATGCATTATCAAGAAATGCATTATCAACACGTAAACAACAGATAAACATGCATTACCGAGAAATGCATGTAAACAACAAACAACTGACCTGCACATAAGCAACGGACAATCATTGGAACAATAGAAATGCACTATCACTACAAACAATAGATATCTACACTCGTAAACAACAAACAACTGACAATGGAATAATCCACTACGATAACTACCACCACATCTCAATAGTATAAATAGAACTAAGAATTCAAAATGTAAGACAGTTTTTAGAAGATCAATAAAGAGCACGCATTTCGGCGTAGCGATAAAAGATATTTTTTTAACTCATATCGTGCGAACGATATTAACTGGGGGCTCAACCGGTCTAAACTCTTGACTACAGCCAAATATCCTCGAAACTACAGGATAATAAAATAAAAAATTCCACGGCTTTGAAGAAAAGCACAAAACCAGTCTCTGAAAAAAGTGAGATATAATAAGTTTATCCAGGCGCGTAAAAAGGCAAACCTTGAAATAGCAGGCAGCCTAAACCGAAAAAAAAAGTGAAAAGTGAAATAAAAGATTCCTGATTTTAAAGAGAATCCTTCACCCTGGACTCACGCGATAAACGCCAACAAATTTTCAACTCTCTGCGCCCAATACCACAAGACGATACAATGGCTCAGGACATCGCAACTCTACGAGCACAGGTAGAACTCCTCACACAGGCTCTAAACAATACACAATTAAAAGTAAATACCCTGGAAGCACAACAAACCCAGACTTTCACTACGACAGATCAACATGTAGAATGTACACCAAACATCACGGATCAATCGCAAATAAACTTGGAAATATTCAAAACGTTACCCAACTTCACAGGCGATAGGAATCAATATAGATCATGGAGGAAACGTGCTTGGATACACATGGAGAATATAAGGGAATACACTACAACACCCACATACTACACGGCACTCTCGATTGTACACTCAAAAATTCAAGGAGAGGCAGCAGATATTCTAATCAACCACGATACAAAGTTCAATTTTTATTCAATAATTAACCGCCTCGATTACACTTATGCGGACCAGAGACCTCTATATGTCTTACTGGAAGAAATGAAGAAAATAACGCAAGGTAAAAGGACATTAGCAGAATTCCATTGTGAAGTCAACAAGGCATTAAACCTCGCACTCACGAAAATCGAGATGGAGAACTCAACATCCCCTTCTGATATGCAACAATATGCGAATCAGGAAGCCGTCAGGACATTTATTCTCGGATTAAACAGCAAGTATACCAGCGGCACCCTCTATAGCCACAACCCAAGAGATTTAGAGACCGCCTACGCTATCGCAAGCACAATATATCACGATAACGTGAACTCACAATTCGATGTTCCGCAATACCATCACCTTAGACTGAACAATACACCGCAGCATCAACCTCCTCAGAACAGAAGATATCACGAGGACCCACGAAGATACAGACCAGACGTGCGAGTGCAATATACACAAAATGCACCCAGGCAACAGCAACAACCAATGGAAGTAGATCAATCACACCAATACATGAGATCTACAAACTTCAACAGAAACCATCCTGCACCCCCACAAAACAGCTATAACCGCCAAAACCAAGGGCTACCTCCAAATAACCCATTCAGAGGAGAACCACAGAAGAGAGAACGAAATCCTTCATCTCGCAACTTCAACACACAACAGAAGGTACAGCGGGTAAACCAAACACGCGACGAAGAACTGCAATCGCTTGCACCAGAACATAACGATGATGATGAATACGAGACCGGCAGTGCTTTTTTAGGCGTATGAACGATTTGCCGTGTCTGCAACGCCACTGCAGGGATACAGGCAAAACTATAAACATCCTCATCGACACTGGAGCAACAAATAACTATATAAGTACAAAATGCAATATCGGTAAGCCTATTCAAATTAAACCTGTAAAAGTAAAAACTCTTCATGGTCACTCAATAACCAAATCAAAAAAAATAATAACATTATTAGAACATAATCTCACATTTTTTGAAACAGATGCATTAGAAGAATTTGATATGCTTCTGGGCGAACAGGGGCTCAGAGCAATCAAAGCAGAGGTCAACCTTTTCGAGTACAAGCTCAGTTATAAATATAGGGCCAAGAAAGAAAGTGACTCTGTACAGAGAATAAATTATACAATTAATAATGAAAAATTCAGGGCGGAAATCGCCGAAATAATGCAAAAAAATGAAAGTACTAACGCCATACTACCATTTACTACCACGATACAAGCCACCATTAGGACGAATTCCGAAGATCCTATTTGGACAAAGCAATATCCGTACCCTATGTCGGATAATGAGTTTATTAACAAAGAAATTAACAAACTTTTAAAAAATGAAATAATTCAACCCAGCAAAAGTCCGTACAACTCTCCCATTTGCACAGTCGCTAAAAAAGGTACCGATGAACAAGGGAAACCTAAGCGCAGAATGGTCGTAGACTTTCAGAAGCTAAACGCTCAAACTATCACAGATAGATACCCCATACCTGATGTGGCAATGACCATACAGAATTTAGGTAATGCAGAGGTATTTACTACTTTAGATTTAGAGTCTGGCTTCCATCAGATCCTTATTAATGAATCTGACAGAGAAAAAACGGCCTTTAGTGTAAATGGAGCTAAGTACGAATTCCTTCGTATGCCGTTCGGCCTGAAAAATGCCCCATCCATTTTTCAAAGATGCGTGGACGATATTCTTAGACCATATATCGGGAAGTTCGCTTACGTTTATATAGACGATGTTCTCATTTATTCTTCCTCTCCCGAAGAACATATCGAACATATCCGCATAATTATAAACGCACTTCACCAAGCCAACATGAAGATTTCGAATGAGAAATCACACTTCTTTCATGACTCTGTAGAATACTTAGGACACATAATAAAATATAACCGGATAACTGTTGACCCTATAAAAATACAAACTATTAAAGATTTTCCTATTCCCAAATCGCTGAGGGAACTCAGATCCTTTCTAGGTCTCGCCAGTTATTATCGAAAATTTATACAAAATTTTGCAGCCATCGTCAAGCCACTCACTACGTTCCTCAGAGGAGACAACGGTGGCATATCAAAAAATCAAAGTGCAAAAATAAAAATCTCCTTAGACGAACCTGCACTAGAAGCACTAAACAAAATAAAAGAAGAACTGCAAACCCAGGTTGAACTCTTCCAACCAAATTTTGATAAACCTTTTGAATTAACCACGGACGCTAGCAATTACGCTATAGGAGCTGTATTATCCCAAAATAAAAAACCCATATCATTTATTTCACGAACACTCAGCCAAACAGAACAGAACTACTCTACAAATGAGAAAGAGTTACTCGCAATTGTGTGGGCATTACAGAAACTCCGCAACTACTTATATGGTATAGCGGATTTGACTATTTACACTGACCATCAATCTTTAATCTTCTCCATATCGGAAAAAAACCCCAATACAAAATTAAAAAGATGGAAGAATTTCATCGAAGAATACGGCGCAAAACTTGTTTACAAACCTGGACACCAGAACGTTGTCGCTGATGCACTTTCTCGCCAGCAAATAAACAACACATCAAATTCGGATGACTCCCAACATTCGGCACAAAGCTCACCAACACAAAAACTCAAACGAGTAAAGCAACCATTAAACTGCTTTAAAAATCAAATTGTTATAAAACAATCAGATGCGAACCTAATCGAAATATCATCACAAAATATTTTTTCTAACAGTCGACATACACTTTTCTTTAACACCAAAGCTGAATTACTGGACAGACTAAAAAATATAATTAGACCAAAGGTAACTAACGCTCTTCAAATAGACGAGCAAATATTATTTTACGTCGAAAACGACATTATTGACACATTTCCGACCGTATCAATCGTATTAGCCCAAAAAATGGTAGACGATATCACCGAAACCGAACAACAAAAACAAATCATACAAGACACACACAGACGTGCTCACAGAAATTATAAAAATAACGCGCAGGAAATTTCACTCAGATATTACTGGCCGAACATCCGTGACGCTTGTAAAAAAGAAGTACAAGACTGCGAAATATGTCTTACCAACAAGTATGAACGCCGACCAAATAAACAACCAATAGGTTCAGCACCAATACCAAACAAGGTAGGCGAATGCATACACTTAGACTTATTTTATATGAGCAATAACATATACATTAGCTCAACCGACAAATATTCAAAATTTTGCCATTTGAGACAAATACCCTCAAAGAAAGATACATACAAATACGTTGACGAGATTCTCTCACAAATATACCCAAACGCAAAGTTTGTAATGACTGATAACGAGTCAACACTCACTAGCATATGTGCACAACAAATTTACAAACGACTACAAATAACACACACCAAAACTCCTGCCTTTCATTCTACAACAAACGGGCAAGTCGAACGTACGCATAGCACGATAATCGAACTCGCGAAAGTCTTGGCACACCAACACAGTTCAGCACCTGACGAACAGATATACGAAGCAGTCCGACAATACAATAAGACAATCCATTCAGTGACCAACGAGAAACCCGAGGACGTGTTCTTCAACCAAAAGGGGTATCCTGGCATCAAAGAGCGCCTTCAACAAAACCAAGACAGAGTCTTACGATACCACAACCACAATCGCAAACAGCTGAATTACAAACAAGGTGATGTTATATACTCCAAGACGCATAGACGGAACAAAAACGTAAAAACATACGCGAAACATATAGTTAAAGAAGACAACGGAAAAACGATAACAACAAATAAAGGACTCATTATACATAAGGACAACATCAGAGTGAAGGCATGTACGGAGTAGTATTTATCTTACTTTTCCCTATCGCATTTAGCGATAATATAATAGACTTAACCAATAGAAAATATGTACTAGTGGAAACAGATCCTGTTTGCATTTATCAGAATACAGCTTTCCTGTATCACATATCTAATCTTTCAAAAATACTCGAGCCTTACGAAAGTGTAATGAAATCTACATATAATTTAGAAAACTACCCTGAGACTAAAATTTTAGTGAACAGAATTGAAACTTTAAAAAATCAACTCATACCAAATATCTACAGACCAAAGAGATCACTTAACTTCCTTGGTTCCATCCTTAAATTCATCACTGGCACACCAGACCACAATGACCTTATAGAAATTAAAACGTCACTTAATATGCTAATAGAAAATAACAATAAGCAAAAAACAATTAACTCACAGTTCGAAAGAATACTCGAAACTCTTGATCCCAAAACAATTAGCGAAAATATTGTTATATCAGAAGTCTATAATGAACTTCAATCAATAGCGAACACTATTAATTTTGCGAAAAATAATAATTTTTATTCTGGCACATTTGAAAGATGTGTATGAGTTAATAAACCATGAACAGTTGGATCTTCCAATAATCAATATATTAGAATATGCGGACATTCATATCTGTTACCTACAACATGCAATTATAACAATATACAAATACCCTATTCTTGAAACTAAATGTAACCTATTTAACGTATATCCTTTAGCACATAAGCATGGTAAAATTAATTTAGATCCTAAGATTGCAAAATGTAACGATTATCAAAGAGTATCAAAATGTAAAAATTATATTAGTACCTTTATTTGTAAATCAGAACCCTCTGATAATTGCACTTTAAAAATATTAAAAGACAATCCTGCGCAATGCGAAACAATCCATGAGAATAACGCCCCACTCCGAATCCTAGAGACTGGTCACATCTTGACGGATTATGAGCATACTTGGAACAACATGCATATATCAGGCCCAAAACTAATACATTTTAAAGAATCTACAAACATCGATGGCATCACTTATTATAACCATCAACAACAACTCAGAGAAGTTATACACAACCAACATAGCGAAAAACTTGAGGTACTCCGTATCCTTTCCTCAGACTCAAAATACAAATTCAACAACATTCATGAACTCTCAACGTTTTTAATACCTGTCGAGGAGAACCCTGTACAGTTTACACTTTTCATCATAATTGCATTCCTTACCTTAGCAGTCACCACTTATGGTCTAGTACACCTCTGCCGATACTGCGAAAATAAAAGAACACTTGGCAGACAAAGGCGAATGGACGAACTTTACGAAATCGAACTCAACCGTCTTCAACAACAACACCTAGCAGCAGTGTAGCGAGGACGCTTCATTTTAAGAAGGAGGGGAGTTAATGACGTCATCACAAGGCACAACGTTTCCACAACCAAAACATGCATTATCAAGAAATGCATTATCAACACGTAAACAACAGATAAACATGCATTACCGAGAAATGCATGTAAACAACAAACAACTGACCTGCACATAAGCAACGGACAATCATTGGAACAATAGAAATGCACTATCACTACAAACAATAGATATCTACACTCGTAAACAACAAACAACTGACAATGGAATAATCCACTACGATAACTACCACCACATCTCAATAGTATAAATAGAACTAAGAATTCAAAATGTAAGACAGTTTTTAGAAGATCAATAAAGAGCACGCATTTCGGCGTAGCGATAAAAGATATTTTTTTAACTCATATCGTGCGAACGATATTAACTGGGGGCTCAACCGGTCTAAACTCTTGACTACAGCCAAATATCCTCGAAACTACAGGATAATAAAATAAAAAATTCCACGGCTTTGAAGAAAAGCACAAAACCAGTCTCTGAAAAAAGTGAGATATAATAAGTTTATCCAGGCGCGTAAAAAGGCAAACCTTGAAATAGCAGGCAGCCTAAACCGAAAAAAAAAGTGAAAAGTGAAATAAAAGATTCCTGATTTTAAAGAGAATCCTTCACCCTGGACTCACGCGATAAACGCCAACAAATTTTCAACTCTCTGCGCCCAATACCACAAGACGATACAATGGCTCAGGACATCGCAACTCTACGAGCACAGGTAGAACTCCTCACACAGGCTCTAAACAATACACAATTAAAAGTAAATACCCTGGAAGCACAACAAACCCAGACTTTCACTACGACAGATCAACATGTAGAATGTACACCAAACATCACGGATCAATCGCAAATAAACTTGGAAATATTCAAAACGTTACCCAACTTCACAGGCGATAGGAATCAATATAGATCATGGAGGAAACGTGCTTGGATACACATGGAGAATATAAGGGAATACACTACAACACCCACATACTACACGGCACTCTCGATTGTACACTCAAAAATTCAAGGAGAGGCAGCAGATATTCTAATCAACCACGATACAAAGTTCAATTTTTATTCAATAATTAACCGCCTCGATTACACTTATGCGGACCAGAGACCTCTATATGTCTTACTGGAAGAAATGAAGAAAATAACGCAAGGTAAAAGGACATTAGCAGAATTCCATTGTGAAGTCAACAAGGCATTAAACCTCGCACTCACGAAAATCGAGATGGAGAACTCAACATCCCCTTCTGATATGCAACAATATGCGAATCAGGAAGCCGTCAGGACATTTATTCTCGGATTAAACAGCAAGTATACCAGCGGCACCCTCTATAGCCACAACCCAAGAGATTTAGAGACCGCCTACGCTATCGCAAGCACAATATATCACGATAACGTGAACTCACAATTCGATGTTCCGCAATACCATCACCTTAGACTGAACAATACACCGCAGCATCAACCTCCTCAGAACAGAAGATATCACGAGGACCCACGAAGATACAGACCAGACGTGCGAGTGCAATATACACAAAATGCACCCAGGCAACAGCAACAACCAATGGAAGTAGATCAATCACACCAATACATGAGATCTACAAACTTCAACAGAAACCATCCTGCACCCCCACAAAACAGCTATAACCGCCAAAACCAAGGGCTACCTCCAAATAACCCATTCAGAGGAGAACCACAGAAGAGAGAACGAAATCCTTCATCTCGCAACTTCAACACACAACAGAAGGTACAGCGGGTAAACCAAACACGCGACGAAGAACTGCAATCGCTTGCACCAGAACATAACGATGATGATGAATACGAGACCGGCAGTGCTTTTTTAGGCGTATGAACGATTTGCCGTGTCTGCAACGCCACTGCAGGGATACAGGCAAAACTATAAACATCCTCATCGACACTGGAGCAACAAATAACTATATAAGTACAAAATGCAATATCGGTAAGCCTATTCAAATTAAACCTGTAAAAGTAAAAACTCTTCATGGTCACTCAATAACCAAATCAAAAAAAATAATAACATTATTAGAACATAATCTCACATTTTTTGAAACAGATGCATTAGAAGAATTTGATATGCTTCTGGGCGAACAGGGGCTCAGAGCAATCAAAGCAGAGGTCAACCTTTTCGAGTACAAGCTCAGTTATAAATATAGGGCCAAGAAAGAAAGTGACTCTGTACAGAGAATAAATTATACAATTAATAATGAAAAATTCAGGGCGGAAATCGCCGAAATAATGCAAAAAAATGAAAGTACTAACGCCATACTACCATTTACTACCACGATACAAGCCACCATTAGGACGAATTCCGAAGATCCTATTTGGACAAAGCAATATCCGTACCCTATGTCGGATAATGAGTTTATTAACAAAGAAATTAACAAACTTTTAAAAAATGAAATAATTCAACCCAGCAAAAGTCCGTACAACTCTCCCATTTGCACAGTCGCTAAAAAAGGTACCGATGAACAAGGGAAACCTAAGCGCAGAATGGTCGTAGACTTTCAGAAGCTAAACGCTCAAACTATCACAGATAGATACCCCATACCTGATGTGGCAATGACCATACAGAATTTAGGTAATGCAGAGGTATTTACTACTTTAGATTTAGAGTCTGGCTTCCATCAGATCCTTATTAATGAATCTGACAGAGAAAAAACGGCCTTTAGTGTAAATGGAGCTAAGTACGAATTCCTTCGTATGCCGTTCGGCCTGAAAAATGCCCCATCCATTTTTCAAAGATGCGTGGACGATATTCTTAGACCATATATCGGGAAGTTCGCTTACGTTTATATAGACGATGTTCTCATTTATTCTTCCTCTCCCGAAGAACATATCGAACATATCCGCATAATTATAAACGCACTTCACCAAGCCAACATGAAGATTTCGAATGAGAAATCACACTTCTTTCATGACTCTGTAGAATACTTAGGACACATAATAAAATATAACCGGATAACTGTTGACCCTATAAAAATACAAACTATTAAAGATTTTCCTATTCCCAAATCGCTGAGGGAACTCAGATCCTTTCTAGGTCTCGCCAGTTATTATCGAAAATTTATACAAAATTTTGCAGCCATCGTCAAGCCACTCACTACGTTCCTCAGAGGAGACAACGGTGGCATATCAAAAAATCAAAGTGCAAAAATAAAAATCTCCTTAGACGAACCTGCACTAGAAGCACTAAACAAAATAAAAGAAGAACTGCAAACCCAGGTTGAACTCTTCCAACCAAATTTTGATAAACCTTTTGAATTAACCACGGACGCTAGCAATTACGCTATAGGAGCTGTATTATCCCAAAATAAAAAACCCATATCATTTATTTCACGAACACTCAGCCAAACAGAACAGAACTACTCTACAAATGAGAAAGAGTTACTCGCAATTGTGTGGGCATTACAGAAACTCCGCAACTACTTATATGGTATAGCGGATTTGACTATTTACACTGACCATCAATCTTTAATCTTCTCCATATCGGAAAAAAACCCCAATACAAAATTAAAAAGATGGAAGAATTTCATCGAAGAATACGGCGCAAAACTTGTTTACAAAC
The DNA here is from genome assembly GCA_963971545.1 of Philophylla caesio. NCBI lineage: Eukaryota > Metazoa > Arthropoda > Insecta > Diptera > Tephritidae > Philophylla > Philophylla caesio. Next base: position 126,349,785 of record OZ020604.1, on the reverse strand, counting down.
CTGGACACCAGAACGTTGTCGCTGATGCACTTTCTCGCCAGCAAATAAACAACACATCAAATTCGGATGACTCCCAACATTCGGCACAAAGCTCACCAACACAAAAACTCAAACGAGTAAAGCAACCATTAAACTGCTTTAAAAATCAAATTGTTATAAAACAATCAGATGCGAACCTAATCGAAATATCATCACAAAATATTTTTTCTAACAGTCGACATACACTTTTCTTTAACACCAAAGCTGAATTACTGGACAGACTAAAAAATATAATTAGACCAAAGGTAACTAACGCTCTTCAAATAGACGAGCAAATATTATTTTACGTCGAAAACGACATTATTGACACATTTCCGACCGTATCAATCGTATTAGCCCAAAAAATGGTAGACGATATCACCGAAACCGAACAACAAAAACAAATCATACAAGACACACACAGACGTGCTCACAGAAATTATAAAAATAACGCGCAGGAAATTTCACTCAGATATTACTGGCCGAACATCCGTGACGCTTGTAAAAAAGAAGTACAAGACTGCGAAATATGTCTTACCAACAAGTATGAACGCCGACCAAATAAACAACCAATAGGTTCAGCACCAATACCAAACAAGGTAGGCGAATGCATACACTTAGACTTATTTTATATGAGCAATAACATATACATTAGCTCAACCGACAAATATTCAAAATTTTGCCATTTGAGACAAATACCCTCAAAGAAAGATACATACAAATACGTTGACGAGATTCTCTCACAAATATACCCAAACGCAAAGTTTGTAATGACTGATAACGAGTCAACACTCACTAGCATATGTGCACAACAAATTTACAAACGACTACAAATAACACACACCAAAACTCCTGCCTTTCATTCTACAACAAACGGGCAAGTCGAACGTACGCATAGCACGATAATCGAACTCGCGAAAGTCTTGGCACACCAACACAGTTCAGCACCTGACGAACAGATATACGAAGCAGTCCGACAATACAATAAGACAATCCATTCAGTGACCAACGAGAAACCCGAGGACGTGTTCTTCAACCAAAAGGGGTATCCTGGCATCAAAGAGCGCCTTCAACAAAACCAAGACAGAGTCTTACGATACCACAACCACAATCGCAAACAGCTGAATTACAAACAAGGTGATGTTATATACTCCAAGACGCATAGACGGAACAAAAACGTAAAAACATACGCGAAACATATAGTTAAAGAAGACAACGGAAAAACGATAACAACAAATAAAGGACTCATTATACATAAGGACAACATCAGAGTGAAGGCATGTACGGAGTAGTATTTATCTTACTTTTCCCTATCGCATTTAGCGATAATATAATAGACTTAACCAATAGAAAATATGTACTAGTGGAAACAGATCCTGTTTGCATTTATCAGAATACAGCTTTCCTGTATCACATATCTAATCTTTCAAAAATACTCGAGCCTTACGAAAGTGTAATGAAATCTACATATAATTTAGAAAACTACCCTGAGACTAAAATTTTAGTGAACAGAATTGAAACTTTAAAAAATCAACTCATACCAAATATCTACAGACCAAAGAGATCACTTAACTTCCTTGGTTCCATCCTTAAATTCATCACTGGCACACCAGACCACAATGACCTTATAGAAATTAAAACGTCACTTAATATGCTAATAGAAAATAACAATAAGCAAAAAACAATTAACTCACAGTTCGAAAGAATACTCGAAACTCTTGATCCCAAAACAATTAGCGAAAATATTGTTATATCAGAAGTCTATAATGAACTTCAATCAATAGCGAACACTATTAATTTTGCGAAAAATAATAATTTTTATTCTGGCACATTTGAAAGATGTGTATGAGTTAATAAACCATGAACAGTTGGATCTTCCAATAATCAATATATTAGAATATGCGGACATTCATATCTGTTACCTACAACATGCAATTATAACAATATACAAATACCCTATTCTTGAAACTAAATGTAACCTATTTAACGTATATCCTTTAGCACATAAGCATGGTAAAATTAATTTAGATCCTAAGATTGCAAAATGTAACGATTATCAAAGAGTATCAAAATGTAAAAATTATATTAGTACCTTTATTTGTAAATCAGAACCCTCTGATAATTGCACTTTAAAAATATTAAAAGACAATCCTGCGCAATGCGAAACAATCCATGAGAATAACGCCCCACTCCGAATCCTAGAGACTGGTCACATCTTGACGGATTATGAGCATACTTGGAACAACATGCATATATCAGGCCCAAAACTAATACATTTTAAAGAATCTACAAACATCGATGGCATCACTTATTATAACCATCAACAACAACTCAGAGAAGTTATACACAACCAACATAGCGAAAAACTTGAGGTACTCCGTATCCTTTCCTCAGACTCAAAATACAAATTCAACAACATTCATGAACTCTCAACGTTTTTAATACCTGTCGAGGAGAACCCTGTACAGTTTACACTTTTCATCATAATTGCATTCCTTACCTTAGCAGTCACCACTTATGGTCTAGTACACCTCTGCCGATACTGCGAAAATAAAAGAACACTTGGCAGACAAAGGCGAATGGACGAACTTTACGAAATCGAACTCAACCGTCTTCAACAACAACACCTAGCAGCAGTGTAGCGAGGACGCTTCATTTTAAGAAGGAGGGGAGTTAATGACGTCATCACAAGGCACAACGTTTCCACAACCAAAACATGCATTATCAAGAAATGCATTATCAACACGTAAACAACAGATAAACATGCATTACCGAGAAATGCATGTAAACAACAAACAACTGACCTGCACATAAGCAACGGACAATCATTGGAACAATAGAAATGCACTATCACTACAAACAATAGATATCTACACTCGTAAACAACAAACAACTGACAATGGAATAATCCACTACGATAACTACCACCACATCTCAATAGTATAAATAGAACTAAGAATTCAAAATGTAAGACAGTTTTTAGAAGATCAATAAAGAGCACGCATTTCGGCGTAGCGATAAAAGATATTTTTTTAACTCATATCGTGCGAACGATATTAACTCTCGCAACACAGTTCGTCGGGGTCACCACTTTAGCTGCGCGGTAGGTAATTAAAACGCTCCGTATAATTCTTAAATGTTCATTAATATTAAACTTAGAATGTAGTCTTATGAAAACGGTTAAATAAAAGAAAGAAATGTGGAATATATATTCGTACCGCATAAATCAGCTGATCGTACTTGAGACACAGGGCTGCATTTTATTTAACGGCTTGGCAGGGTATAGCTTACTGAGTCCTAACCCCAAATAATCAATGCCAATGTTGCAATGTGTTCATTAATTCTTTATTGAAACTGCTGATTTAACTGTGTCCAGTACTGTGGAAAAACTCTAATATATGTATATACTAAAAATGAGATACGTTAGAATATCGAATAGGTTTATTTTTTACTTTTTAGCGCGGTGTTAATTGTCAGAAAAATATTTGAGTCGACAATCGCGACGCTCTGCGGTACGTGAAGGAACAGCTGGTGACGGTGTTGCCACAGTTACTCCTCCCCCAGTGACCTTCGTGGGCTGCGAAGGAAACAATACAGTCTTGTCTCTCCTGGCATAGGTACGAACCGGTTTGTCAATGTGTCCAGCCCTTTTTGTGACTTCTGGCTTTTCAAATGTTTGATGCTCGGCATGGTCTGTTGGTGGTTCCATGGGTTGTGAATTTTCGTTATCCGCTTTTGCTAAGTAGGCTGGCTTGAGTCGGCCTACTGACACAACTTTTTCAATTCCCTCGACGCTAATTTTGAAAACGTGGTCATCGATTCTCTCTAACACTTTGTGCGGGCCAGAATAAGGCGGCTCTAGAGGCCGTTTGACTGCGACTGCGAAGGAAGACGTGAAAGCAAGAATACAATTTCCTAAGTATGAAGACTCGAGATTTTGTGTGATGAGCCGTTGGCGTAGGTCTCAGGCCCCTGATGTGTTCTCGAAACTTCTCGAGGAATATCTGAGGGTCCACTGGCATGTCTTCTGACACAAAAAATTCAGCTGGTATGCGCAGACTTGTACCAAACACAAGGTCAGCAGGCGATGCGTTTAAGTATTCCTTGTAGCTATTGCGGAGACCCAGGAGCACTGCAGGAAGAATTTCCGGCCAGGAAGCCTGCGCGTTGCACATAAGAGCTGCTTTGAGAGTTCTATGCCATCTCCATGCCATAATCCATTAGATTGTGGATGGTAGGGAGATATTCTGATGCGATTAGCACCAATTAATCTCGTCAAGGCAGTGAAGAGTGCAGACTCAAACTGGGATCCTTGATCTGTTGTGATGGTGAGTGGTGTTCTGAACAGTGCGATCCAATTAGAGTAGAATGCAGTGCAAACGCTCTCAGCGGGCATGTCCTTCAAAGGAATAGCAGTTGGCCACCTAGTGAACCTGTCAATAATGGTTAAGCAATACCTGAGTTGGTTAAAACTTGGAAGCTCGATGAGGTCCAGGTGCACATGTTTGAATCTGGCGTCAGGAGTATTGATGTGCTTGGGGGTGAGTTGGTTGTGCCGTTGAATTTTTGAGCGATACAGTTGCGCGACACTCCAAGGCGTCCGTCTTTATTCCCAGCCAAACGTATTTCAGCTTGAGTGTGCGCGCAGTGTCTCGACCAATTCCGTGGGACAGGCCATTGACAGTGTCTAATGCTGTTCGGCCTAGATTTTTATAAATTGGCGGTCTTCGAGGATGTGACTAAAGAATTTGATGGCAGCGAAAATTGCCAACAGTTCTCTGTCATACGTACTATATTTTGCTTCAGTAGGACTGAGTTTCCTGGAAAAGAACCCAACTGGCTTCCAGGTTTCGTCATCAAAATGTTCCAGCGCCGCGCCTATAGCACTTGTGAGAGAGAGCACAGACGTTGGTGAGAGTAGTGCTTGTAGTTTTGAAGCATTAGGAATACACTTCCGGTAGTAATTCACTATCCCCAAAAAACGGCGCAGATCGGATATGGTTTCAATCTTGGGAAATGATAAGACCGCTTCGACTCGGTCGGCTGGGGGTTTGTACCGTTCTCCAGTAATGGTATAGCCTAGGTTAGTTACCTCCTCCCTTGCAAACTGACACTTATTTGGATTCAGAGTTAGTTTATTTTCTCGAAGTATGGCGAACACGCGTTCTAAATGTTGAAGGTGCTCCTCATGGGACTCAGAGCCCATTATGAGGTCATCAATGAAACAGCCTACGAAGTCTAAACCTCTTAGAATATTATCCATATGACGCTGAAAAGTCTGAGTGGCATTCCGAAGTCCCGGAGGCATTCCAAGGAACTCAAAGAGACCAAAGCGTGTGATACCTGCTGTTTTTTCAATATCTTGTGATGCAACCGGTATCTGATGGTATGCTCGAACTAGGTCGATTGTAGAAAAAATTTTCTTGCTATGAAGCCGTTGAAACAAATCCTCGGGACTGGCACTGGATAGCGATCTGGAACGGTCTGTGCATTCAGGCGCCTGAAGTCCCCCGTGGATCGCCATCCACCTAGTTTTTTTGGTACCATATGAATGGGGCTGGCCCATTTGCTGCTCGACGGTCGTATTACACCAAGTTCCAAGAGCATGTTGAAATTATCTCTTGCTGCCTTCAACTTGTCTCCGGCCAGCCTACGGAATCTCTCAACAACAGATGGTCCCGTGGTGATAATGTGATGAGCTATGTCAGCATCATTACGCGGATCTGGAGTAACGGTTGGCCTGGTGATCTCAATGAACTTGTAAAGAAGCTCTGTATAGCGCCTATCAGCATGAATGCTGGAGGGGACCGGCTGATCCACAGTTGACAATCCAAATTCTGTGGTCGCGACAAGCTCGCCTGATGTCGAGAGTGATGTTAGTGGGTCGATGAGTCGATTTTCCTTAAGATCTGTTAGTAAATCATAATGTACAATGAAGTCGGCCCCAATGATAGCAGACTGAACGTCAACTATGATAAAAGGCCAGGTGAATGCGCGACGGAGGCCAAGATGGAGGGTAATTGGTTGGTGTCCATAGGTGCTGATGCTGGTGGAATTCGCTGCGTAAAGTTTGAAATCTGACAGTTGCAGATTTTGTTTTACCGTACTTCGTGGTAACACAGAAACGGCAGATCCTGAGTCCACAAGTAACTTCAGATGTGATGATCTGTCATACACATGCAAGCGATACTCTTTAATGGACGAACTCCGATGATTGCTGTCGCCAACCGCTTGTACCGTTGGCGACAGCTCAGCTAGTTTCCCGAATTGGCGGAGGGCTTGAAGTTGCAAGGTTGAAGGCATCGATTTGCTCTTGCGCCAAATTTTCATTGATAAAAACAATAGCCCGACTGACCAGGTGTTCGAGATCGCGACCTGGATCGACTCTTGTTGCTTGCGCTGAGTTTACTTGACAGTTCTGAGAACGACGCTGTTAGGGTCTCGATGGATTTCTTGAGGCCACCAAGTCTTTGCTCAATATACTTTTTAATGTCCATGCTGAAATTTGGTTTCGACTGATAATGGCCGTCAGACATGGCCTGCACCTCCGGTGGATAATTGTATACAGAAGTTGACATAACACGAGAGCTGGTGTGGTTCTCCATGGCACTGTCAGCTGCCTCAGCTTACTCGTCTAGTTTGCTGTTGTTCTGAACGGCCTTGAAGATTTTGCTCACTATGTCAGGTAACACGGCTAACCATCGGCTGCGAAGAAGCTCTTCCGATGCTCTATTTCCTGCGAGTGTTCTCATTTCCCTGAGCAGCTCACTAGGCTTTCGGTTTCCAAGTTCAAGCTCTGTTAAAAGTTTATACAACTGGCGATCAACTGCATCGGTAAAGCGTTTGACAAGATGTGTTTTTAAATAATTATACTTATCTTGTTGTGGTGGTGCCCTGAGAATATCGGATACTTCTATGAGGACTTTAGGCTTCAGGGCACCGACGACTGCCTGGTACATGCTATTGTCGTTCCTAATGTTTCGTGTGGCAAACTGCGCTTCGATGTGTATAAACCAAATTTCGGGATCATTGATCCAAAAGTCTGATAGCTTAAGCTGAGTAATCGCCATTATGTGAGCGTCACTGTTGGCATGGGAGCTATCGTGATTGTAGCCACCCGGTGTATATCTGCTATAATAGTCTGGTACCGAATTCGTAGTTTGAGTAGCGCCAGGAACATTGTTGATGGAAGCTAAAAGCTGATCATCTAGCTGCCCTTGGAGTCGCTGTCCTGTCTGTTGTGCTGTATGCTGTGGCTCTGCTCGCTGTTGTGTCTGCTGCAGCACCTGCTGCTGTTGCAATACCTGCGCTGGCAGTGATTGGTCCGTAAGATTCGAAGTGCCTCTAACTGGCGAATGCCCAAGATTCATCCTTGTAAGAACGCACGTAGTAGTTGCACAAACAAATGCTGCGGTTGTATCCCGTGTTAACGTAATCCGCAGAGATCACGTTGGGGTCACCATTTATAGCTTACTGAGTCCTAACCCCGAATAATCAATGCCAATGTTGCAATGTGTTCATTAATTCTTTATTGAAACTGCTGATTTAACTATGTCCAGTACTGTGGAAAAACTCTAATATATGTGTTCAAGCACAGGGATTCATCGCTGCTATTGTCGCACCCTTCATCATAGTTAGCGCACCTTCACGTTATCACACACACTCTTCGCATCATCATCGTCATCATCTGTTTACTCTCTTCGAAAGGAGTTTTAATCCCACAGTTCCATCGCGCCCACTGCTCACTCTTGCGCGTGAGACTCTTGCACATTAGATGTCCCCACCTACGACAAGCAGTGGAAATCACGCCACCTAGGCCCAACAACAACCACCCAGCATAACTGGTCATATCCCGCTAGCAGTCAGCACAATTTCCTATGCCAGTCTACTCATGTACAAATGTACATACGTACATAAATATGCCGTCGTTAGTTTTAAGCCTTTGCACATATGCACATATGTACACCCGTACGGCAGACAACTCCTAGATGCATTCGCGGCGCTTAACCTGGTGCTACTCAACAGCGGGGACGAAAACACCTTTTGCTGAAATGGGGCTGGCTCTGTCATTGACCTATCGTTTTTAAGCGCAGGGCTGAGTAGGAACACAAGCTGGCATATTGACGAATCCTACACCCACAGCGACCACCGAGCGATTATTATTAATGTGGGTCGCACTGCCTGTACTACTGCGGATGCAACACCTTCAAAAGTAAACACGGGCTGGAAAATTAAAAGCTGATGCAGCCTTGGAGCTCTCGAAAGCACTAATAAAAGCATGTGATACTAGCACGGAACGTAAAGGCCGTGGCAAAACACGAAAGTCAGCATATTGGTGGAATGAACAGATTGCAGCCCTTCGTGAGCAGTGTAATCGATCCCGCCGATTATGCCAACGTTCACGCAACGCAGCAAATGCTCTGCAGCTCAGGCAAAACTTTAAGAACTGCAGAAAACTTCTCAAGAACGCCATCCGAGACAGCAAGCGTAAAATGTTCAAAGAAATATGCGAGGATGTTAACGACAATCCATTTGGGTTCGCATATAAGTTGGTGCTTAAAAGACTGAAGAAAACAGCCCAGCCAACATGCCCCATACTTATGACGCGAATTGTAAAACATCTCTTCCCTGAGCAACCAAAGTTTGCAAGGATGCTGGAAATAGAGCGCGAAAGTCATATACCGACCACAACAGAGGAAGAAGTGCTTACAGCAGGCTCCAAACTATCGGCTAACAAGGCACCAGGCCCCGACGGCATTCCGAACATTGCTCTGAAGACAGCTGTTGCGAACAATCCAGGGATATTTGCGAGGGTATTCAACATATGCTTAAAAAAAGGTGTATTCCCAAGAACATGGAAACTGCAGAAACTGGTGCTTGTACCAAAAACTGCGAACCCCTCCTGCACTACCGGCTTTCGCCCGTTGCTGGACACTACAGGGAAACTGTTCGAAGACATAATAAAAAGCAGACTGGAAGATTTTGCAGACTTTCCTGCAATCAACACGGCTTTAGAAAGAAGCACTCGACAGTCGATGCCATTGAAATTGTAAAATCAATAGCAGAAAAAGCGATCGATGGTAAACGTTGGCTAGGAGGAAGTAAAGAGTACTGTCTGCTAGTCACACTCGATGTCAAAAATGCATTTAAAAGCGCAAGCTGGAAGGAAATACTGAACGCACTTCGCAGCATAGAGGCCCCATTCTACCTGTAGCGAATAATCTCCAGCTACCTCTCTGATAGAGTGCTACGCTACGATTGCGACCACGTGATCGTTGAACATGAAATAACTGTAGGAGTACCACAGGGATCGGTGCTGGGGCCCATACTGTGGAATATCATGTACGATGGAATTTTACGACTTACCGTACCAAAAGGCGCAACATTTGTTGGTTTCGCGGACGATATATGCATTGCAATAACAGGGAAAACGATTGATCAAATAGTACATGTCGCTGAAAACTCGATTAAAGCAGCAGAAGAATGGCTAAGAGAGAAATCGCTCACTCTAGCTGCCCACAAGACGGAAGCCGTTCCCATCAGCAGCCGCAAGAAAGTGGAAACCGTCTCAATTAGAGTAGGTGATACTCTTGTAGAGTCTAAACCATCGGTGAGGTACCTTGGTGTCTTAGTGGATCACCGCCTGTGTTTTCGTGACCACTTGGAGTATGTCAATAAAAAGGCCGCGATGGCCACAGTAGCCCTGTCCAGACTAATGGCAAACATTGGAGGGCCAAGACAACAGTCCAGGCAAATCCTAGTAGGAGTTGTCAGGTCGATACTCCTCTACGGATCGACGGTATGGCACAATGCCCTTTCGCGAACATCATATGCCCGGAACATAAACTCAACATATCGCCTCTGCGCTCTCAGAGTATGTTCTGCATACCGAACAGTTTCCCAAGACGCGGCCCTTGTTATTGCAGGACTATGCCCGCTTGACCTTGTAGCTCGTGAGATGTGCGAGATCAGCAAAACAAAACACGACCAATACAACATTGATGACAGCAGCCTCAGAAACGCGGCAAGACAGCGAAGCATATCGCTGTGGCAGTCACGATGGGTAACATCAACAAAGGGCAGATGGACGTACCGACTCATACCCGTCCTAGATAAATGGCTCTACAGGCAACATGGAGTATTGCTGCAAAATCAAGCACATGAATACAAGTTGGGGGGATAATAAGCTTAATGGCGTATATAGATAGAATGATTACTAGTACAGTGGGTGGTAACAAGTAGATGCAATTTTTTGACGGACTGCATCAGACCAGTAACTGACGTAGAGCTTAGCGCTCAAACCGCCACCCGACGCAATACTTAACGGTGGTACCGGGGGGATACGTACTTGACGGTAGGAGGTATAGTGCGGTTAAAGTCCCACACTGACGGGGTATAGGCTTTCGATGCTTCCTCCTCTGAAAAAAAAAAAAACACCCGTACATACATATGTTTATACATTCATACATATACCGTACTAGTCTGTAATATTTGAGTACAGCTCTGGTAATTTCAAAAAGATTATTACAGTCCATCGATTGAAACGTTAACACGTACATTTTTTGCAGCTAATTATTAAATAAAGCCAACATTTTAGTAGAGTAAATTCCGGTGTTCACTTTTATTCAAGGGCATAAAAAACTCGTTGTCCTCCACCATAAAGGTCCTTCGAGCCGGATATAAAGATCGGTTTCGCGTTAATAATTGTTAACTTCAATTGCTCAATTTTGCGTTCGTAATGCCCAATAGCGAGGACTTTCGTTCTCATAACGACGAATCAACACCCACACAGATTGCTGCACCGGGTAACATTCGAGTGAAGGTTCGCCAGCGGGAATCACTACTGCAGCGCCTTGAAAATTCTCGCGCTAACATCGCGGAGCTAACCACCATGACCGAGCCAATGCTCAAGGTCAAGCTCGAGATGTTGCAGCGTCAACTAGACAATTTTGAAAATATCCAATCGCAGTTGGAAGAATTCGACGAATCACAGTTAGATGGAGAGTGTCGCACCAACTGCGAATATGCATATTTCACCGTTAAAGCTGCTATTATGGAGATGATCACTCAGCTTCGTACCGCTGAACCTGAAGCCTTGAGTAGCACCCGCATTTTATCGTCAACCTCGCAAACAAGGTCTCACCTGCCGAATCTGCAATTACCAAAGTTTGCGGGCCACCATGCAGACTGGCTAGATTTCTTCGACATGTTTGCGGTATTAGTACACAGAAACAACGAGCTATCAGAGATAGAGAAATTTCAATACCTGCGATCTTGCTTAACCGACAGTGCAGCGCGCCTCGTGCAGGCGCTAGAGGTCACAGCAATCAATTATCGAAAGGCCATCGAATTACTTACCGCACGATCTGACAATAAACGTCTAATCTTTCAATCACATTTAAAAAGAATCTTTGAAATACAGCGTGTGTTAAAGCCAAGTGCATCCGCCCTACGCGAATTCATCGATATGGTCAACGGCAGCATACGCGCTATGGAGTCATTAGCATCGAAATCACAGATAGTAGATGGCATAATTCTGTATCTGCTTACCTCCAAGCTCGATGAATCTACTCAAACCAAGTGGGAGGATGAGGTCGCCACCAAATTAAGCAGCACCACTTCATCGTTGAAACTGCCGTCGTGGGAAGACTTAGCTGGGTTCCTCGAAGCCTGCCAACTCCCTACTTATCGGCAAAAAGATCGCCTTTATCGTCATCGACAAATCGGCGATCATCGAAATCTCATTCCACTTTCGTTTCAACACAAGCCAATAAATGTCATCTATGCGACGAGCAAACCACTTACAATGCTTTCAACTGCAACAAATTTGCAGCATTAGATCCAATGCAGCGTTTTGCACTGGTCAAGCGAAAAGAACTGTACCGAATTGCTTGGGCACAAACCATTCGTCAAGCAATTGCCCATCAACCAGAAGATGTCAACATTGCAAGGTCAGCCGCCATACGCTATTGCATCGTCATACACAACAAGGTACGCCTCACCGCCAGGAAACCAATGATGTACCTTCCCCGTCGCCAATAACCATGCACGTTCACAATTGCCACAGTGACGTCATTCCCGCAACAGCTTTGGTACAGCTGCACAATAAGCACAACACCACAACAGCACGAGCACTTCTTGATTCAGCATCGCAACTAAATTTCATAACGGAACACATGGCTCAGACACTTAAACTCCATCGTAGCAAGACAAGTATGGAAACCAGTGGAATTGGTGCGGTCACTACAAGGTCACATCAAATTGCAATAGTTGAGTTCAAATCACTGCAATCAGGATTGCCGTCAGTAATAGAGGCGGTAATACTGCCATAAATTTCTTCGAATCAACCGCAATATCGCATCAATATCAACAATTGGGGTATACCTAGCTACATCAACCTTGCAGATAATCGATTTAATTACCCTGGACCTATTGATATCCTCATCGGTGCTAGTTTGTTTTTTGACAAACTTTCAGTAGGTCAAATCAAACTAAGCAAGAATTTGCCGACCCTACAAAAATCCAATGGGTTGGATTGTCGCTGGAGCCATAACAACACATTCATCACCTTCGTCTTCTTCGTCTTTGCAGCCGACATTATCATCGCCACTAGCATCACTACCTTGGTCGTCGCCACCCACATCGTCATCGCTACTAACGTCGGCGTCGCTGTCTTTGTCGTCTCCGTCACACACATCAAATTTACTTCGCTCATTATTCATTCACCACCTGTATTGGATACTCTGTTAGAGAAATTCTGGAAATTAGAAGACAACTATCATCGTCCATCAGCAATGCGGACCGCTGAGGAACAAGAGTGCGAACACTACTTTGCGCAAACAACAACACGTTGCCCAGTAACAAATAAGTTTATTGTTCGCCTTCCTTTTTCTACTAGCCCAAGCAAACTAGGGCAATCATATAACATCGCTCGTCGTCGATTCATATCAGTAGAGAAAAGAATGCTGTTAAACAACCCGGTTGAAATCGAATACAAAAAGTTCATGCAGGAGTACATCGACTTACAACACATGATCAACACACGTATCATCGAAAGTAGGCACATGCATCCCGCACCATTGCGTGATTAAGTCGGATAGTTCGACCACAAAACTACGTGTTGTGTTTGATGCCTCCTGTTGTACTGAAAGTGGTATCGCTCTTAACCAAGTACTTCGGGTTGGCCCGACATTGCAAGACACTATATATACAATACTTCTTCGTTTTCGCACATATCGATATGTTTTAATGGCCGACAAACACAATGGGCTGATATATGTCACCAACTCAATTTCATCGAACAAATGCATGTGCCAAGGTTCGTATATTTTGACTCTCATACTAAATTACATGCCTTTGCAGACGCAAGTACCAAGGCTTACGGAGCTTGTGTTTACGCTGTATCTCATGTTGATGGGTCTACACATACATCGCTTATTACCGCCAAATCAAGAGTGGCGCCCACCAAAGAAATCACTCTACCAAAATTAGAGCTGTGCGCCGCGCTCCTGTTAGCAGAATTGCTGGAATCGTTGGTAGCAACACTCACAATCAATCGCTGCAACATATATTTCTGGTCTGACTCCACGATCGCCCTGTCGTTGATACAGGGTGAGCCATCGCGTTGGACCACATTTGTTGCCAATAGGGTAGCAAGAATCCAACAGCTTACAGCTGACTACACTTGGCGTAATGTATCGTCTGCCGAGAACCCTGCGGACTTGGTATCACGAGGAGTAAAGGTAAACGATCTCATCAGCAATAATGTTTGGTTTCACGGACCACAGTTCATACAACTAGAAGAAGAATACTGGCCCTCTAACCCAATCAAGGCCACCGTCCATTTGCCGGAGCAGCGCAAACAACGTCACACTCTCCTAGTTACGCAAATCGAAGACATCGTTGCGGATCACAAATTTGTAAATAGCTACTTCAAGTTTCTTCGCATACTTGCATACATGAAACGTTTCGTCGACAAACTTCGCAAACTACCAGTTGAGTCAGGTGCAATAACCGCGCCGGAATTGGACGACGCCTTGATGCTAGTTATCCGCTACATTCAGCAACAATCGTTCCCTGACGAATACAAAGCGCTGCAGACGGGCAAATTAAGCCTCCAATCCACGTTAAACCAACTTTCACCATTCTTTCACAATAGGATAATTCGTGTTGGAGGGAGAATTGCCAACTCATCGCTGCCATTCGACGCCAATCGGAGCAAATATTTTAAATTTTGATGAGCTTCACACGGTCTGCTGCCAAGCCGAAGCCATGATCAACAGTCGACCCATCACCCCATTGTCGAGCAGCCCAGATGATGTTAGTGCCTTAACTCCAGCACACTTTCTAATTGGACAAAGTTTAACCACCATTCCGGAGCCATCGCTATCACACATCAATGTGGGTAAGCTGAAAAGATATCAGGCTGCCCAGGCAATTCAGCAGTAGTTTTGGCAGCGATGGCAATCCAAATATTTGAAGAAGTTGCAACGGCGAACAAAGTGGCGTGTATCCCAAGAAAATTTAAAGGAAAACGACTTGGTGCTCATCAGAGACGAAAATACCACACCCTTCAAATGGCCTTTGGGACGCGTTATTGAAACAATCGCAGGGATTGATGGAATCGTACGAGTCGTCATAATAAGGACTGCTAATGGCACTCACAAACGAGCAGTTGCTAAAGTGTGCAAGATACTCATCGATTCACCAACACAACAGGAGTAAGTCCTTGAAGGCACTACCTTCAAGGGGGAGGATGTTCAAGCACAGGGATTCATCGCTGCTATTGTCGCAGCCTTTATCATAGTTAGCGCACCTTCACGTTATCAGCCACACTCTTCGCATCATCATCGTCATCATCTGTTTACTCTCTTCGAAAGGAGTTTTAATCCCACAATTCCATCGCGCCCACTCCTCACTCTTGCACATTAGATGTCCCCACCTACGACAAGCAGTGGAAATCACGCCACCTAGGCCCAACCACAACCACCCAGCATAACTGGTCATATCCCGCTAGCAGTCCGCACAATTTCCTATGCCAGTCTACTCATGTACAAATGTACATACGTACATAAATATGCCGTCGTTAGTTTTAAGCCTTTACACATATGCACATATGTACACCCGTACATACATATGTTTATAAATTCATACATATACCGTACTAGTCTGTAATCTTTGAGTTCAGCTCTGGTAATTTCAAAAAGATTATTACAGTCCATCGATTGAAACGTTAACACGTACATTTTTCGCAGCTAATTATTAAATAAAGCCAACATTTTAGTAGAGTAAATTCCGGTGTTCACTTTTATTCAAGGGCATAAAAAACTCTTTGTGCTCCACCAATATGTATATACTAAAAATGAGATACGTTAGAATAACGGATAGGTTTATTGTTTTTTTTAGCGCGGTGGTAATTGTCAGAAAAATATTTGACACGACAATCGCGACGCTCTGCGGAACGTGAAGGAACAGCTGGTGACGGTGTTGCCACAAGGGGGCCAACACAACGCCATCTACCGAACATTAGCAACACACAAATTTCTCTTTTATTTTTCCAAACCAATCACTATCTAACGCAAAGCTCCTTAAATTAGCAGGGCCACCACCCCGCCATCAGATATACCGAGCAGCGCCATCACCTAGCGGAATTTACTTTGCCAAGAATCTTTGCTATTGTTCCTGATGCCCAAAAGTATTCATTCCGCTTATACAATTTTGCGTATACAAGATCACCGATTTCATATGTATCTTCGTTTTTTGGCACGATGTCTGCTATTAAATTGTTGATCCATCATATTGTTGTGTAGGTTGATACGTGGCTTCGAAATCTTAAGGAGGTCGAATTCCATCTTTAACCTTCTCCTCACGAATAATTCATAATAATTCAGGTGATTTTCCTTCTGGTGCACTTCGATTAGGTGTGAAACGATAAGTTTTTAAAAATGTATTTAACATTTATGTTGATGTTCCTGTACCATTTAATTTCTTTAAAAGTCTTTTCAGAGAATCAACAAAACGTTCCGCTTGCCCGTTTGACTGTGGATGATACGGAGCGGTAAACTTAAGCGCAATACCTTGGTTTTGACAGAAATCAAAAAAAAATTACTGGAAAATTTAGTCTCATTGTCACTAAATAGTATTTCCAGGTTTTGCGGCCACGTCGATTATTACGAAGTAATATATATTATCTACTGGACCTGCAATGTCAATATGAACTCGTTGCATTTTACTTTCTGCTAAAGGCCATGGAGAGAGGGTTTTTGGTAACGTCTTTGCAACAGCTGCGCATTTTTCAAATGCCTGAATATAATGTAGCCTTTGTGTAATTGTTGTTGCAATGATACTGTTGCGTATGATAGCCTCGTAAATCGTTAGTTATTATGTTTGGCCACTTACCAGTTTTTAAGTGTGTGATTACTTCTGTAACTCTGCGTCTTTGAATGTTTCTTTTTGAAACATAGGCATATATTCCAAAACAAAATCATAGTACATTAATGTTAAAACCCATCACTGAAGCCGGTTTTCAGAAAGTGCAAGAATCCCCCTTCTTATTACCAAAAATAGCAAGCAATGGTTTATGGTCGGTATACAAATAAAACGTACCTCTGGCATGGTAAGATTATCCTCTCTGGTATGTATGCATGCTGGTGAGTACTAAGGGGACTGTCCAACAAGACCCTTGATCTAATGTATGTTCCTTTCGACCAGCCGAGGCTTAGGTTTAATAAACTTAGTTTAAACTGAGTTTAAAATAGCATTGAAAATCCGGCCCTTACTTGTTTGCAAAAGAAACAAAAATGTTGCGCTATTTTTAGAAAAAGCGTCTTGAAAAATGCTAATAAAAATATTTTCCAAAGAAAACTGCTTATAAATTGCATATTTATAAACTTTTTAACAACAAATTTCATGTACATAAAAACATAAACATATTTTGATTGAGTTAAATATGATTGATTATGTGATGACTGATATTATTTATTTCAGTTAAAATTGTTGGTATATTATTAAATTTTAATGCTGACCTCTTAAATTAATAATGGTTTCTTTCATAGTGGCATCTTTGGAAAACGGTATAAAAAACACACATTTGGTAAAAGCTCTCACGAGAACGTTACATATAATATTTGCCGAAAGGATGGAGATGCAACAACGACTGGCTTATTGTAGTTCGGAAGAAGTTGAAATCATTTTTTGTTGAAATATGAACTCGTTGCATTGGATTTTCAGCTAAAGGCTCTGAAAAGCGGGTCGTTTTTGGTAATGTCTTTGCAACAGCTGTATACGAAACTGCGTGCTAGTGCTTTTGTTCGCTCAATTCCCTGATGACCTTTATGCCATTGTTTAAAAGTTCGTTTCCATAAACACTTTGGTATAACCAAATCGATCTTTTAGCATGATGAAGTTTTAATTATTCTCAAACTATCTCGGAGCGTATGATAGCCCTGTAAATCGTTTATTATTATGTTTGGCCACTTACCAGTTTTTAAGTGTGTTTCCTTTTGTAACTCTGCGTCTTTGAATGTTGATTTTTGAACCATCTGGAATGTAAGTGGTAGATTTGCTAAGGCATCGACTGCAACCTGTTTCACATCCTATTCAGTTGTATCTTCATTAGGCTTTGTTGTGTTTCTAATGACACGTGATAAATAATCTTCTGCCCCGAATTCCTTTGAACGTATATATTTCAAAACAAAATTATAGGACATTAATGTTAAAGCCCATCGCTGAAGGCAGTTTGCAGAATGTGCAGAAATCCCCTTATTATTACCAAATATGGCAAGCAATGGTTTATGGTCGATGAAATTTTACAACTGCAAAGACAATCGCTAACCCTTCTTTCTCAATCTGCAAATACTTTTTTCCGCTTGAGTAAGAGACCTCGAAGCATGCGCAATTGCCTTTTCATTACCATCAGGATATATATGACATATATATATTAACAATAAATCCGATGTTTGAACTTAATGAAATGCTTTTGATTTGGTGATGACCAATTCCATTTCGAATCAGCTTTCAGTAAAGCATGTAGAGGGGTTCGTTTAACGAGCATTTGCCTAATAAATTTTCCGTAGTAGTTTACAGGGTGCTAAAAGGGTAGTGAAGTGCAACACGATGGCTGATCTTCGGATGTGACGCCTCTCCACCTCTCACTATCAATCTCCTTCTTTTTCCTTCACGTCTGGTAGCACTGTTAACCTAAGCCTCGGCTGGGGAACTGATAAAGGAAGGTGAGAACACTCCCCATTTTGGCCTGACCTCTGCTTCGTCCTCGGACTACCCCCTCCTTTACTGTTTGTATTTAGTCGATAACAAGCTGGTGGTTGCGGTATTCTGTTACCTGAGTATGCAGGGGTGATACCCTGCAGAAATGGCTTTCAGGCTAATGCCGTGACTGCCCCCGTCCCGTTAAAACCCTGGCAGGCCTCGAAGTACGTTCCGATCTCGTCGCCATTCAGTTGGTGGTTGTAGGTAACGGTTGAGGCGACCCTCCCGTTTTTGCGCTGGATCTGGCTCTGAGCACCCTACCTCATAAGGGGGGGGTGCCAACCCTCGCATGGCCTCCCTGATCCCCTTCTTCATAGATAACCATGGGATCCCATAGCGACTACAACATCGAGGGAGGATAGCGGCTTCGAGTCGGGACCCAAATAGATTGGAAAGGCCAACTAACACAAAACAAAAAAACCTTTCGTCTTACCCTCCACGGGGCAAGACAGTGCCGGCGCATGCGCTAAAGGCACCTCTTCGCACAGCGAGCACCTCCGGGTCTGCTTTGGGGGCGACCCCAGGGCGTCCCGTGATCACGGGCGTTATGGTGGGGCCGAGCACCAGTAAAGCTGCAGGGATTGTGCTGGAAACGGCAGGTCGTCCTGTAGCCACTGGCGCGGAGCGCCCATCAAATGCCGGCACGGCTGCAAAGCCTACACCCATGCGGACAAAGGTCTCACGACCTGGCCCAACTGGGGATGGGCGGATGGCAGCCGAGGCAAACCAGGGAAATGTTGCGATGGCAACTACGGGCAATTCCATCCACGGTCGGTCGGGCGGGCGGTCCACACACGCTGAAAAGCGGAGGGCTGCCAGAACGCTCAAAAAATATGAGGGGGTGCCGTTGGAAACGTTGCCCCAGAGTGCAAAGGATGCGGTGGATAGAGCGAAACCCCTGCTACCCAACTACCAAAGCACAACTGGGGCCTCGGTTGAAGGCAAGGCATCCCTCTCCAAAAGACAGAGATCGTTTGAGGAGCAACAACCAGCTCCAAAGAAGAAATGTATCCGTCCCGGGGTGGCCAGACCCAGCTTTGCTGATGTCGCCAGGAACAGAATCCTGATAGGGGTTCTGGACCGCGGCAATGAGCTCGGGTCAATACCAAGGCACCAGTGGAGATGGGTGAAGGCGGCTCTGGCAAACGTCATCCTTGACGTGCTGCTGGAGAACCCTGGAGCCCCTCCCGCGTGCAGAGATTCCGGCTGGTTCCAGGGCCACATTAAGGTTGTGGCCTGCGACGACTCGAGGTCGGCGGCGCTGTACAAGGCCGCCGTCGCTAGGGTTGGGGATGTCCACCCTGGGGCTAGACTTGAGGTGGTTGACTGGAAGGATATTCCAGTCAGGCCCAGAGCGAGGGCGTGGGTGCCTGTCACACCATCGTCACCTGAAAATATTTTAAAGATGCTTCAGGTGATGAATCCGACATTGCCGACAGGTGATTGGAAGGTCCTAAAAGTAGAGGATCCGGAAGGGCCGTCAAGACAAGTGGTCCTGTCGCTGAACAGGGACTCTTTGGAGCTCCTGGAGAAAAGACAGGGCCGGGTCTACTACGGCCTAGATGAGGTGACTCTAAGAGTCTATCGCGGTGATGCGCAGCGCGCCTCCGGAGCAAGCACCTCAATGGATGTGGACATTGAGGAGCCTGAACCGGAGGCTGACTTCTCCGATGCGGAGAGCAGAGCCTCCTCGCAGTCGACCCTGGCATCTGCGATGCATAGGATGTATGGCGAGGAGGAGCTGCTTTACAGCGATGGGGAAGACAGCGCAAACGTCACTGTCGTTGCGGTGGAGGAGTCGGTGGAAACCTCTAATGAGGGTTCTACAAATAAATCTCCACCGCTCTAGGGCAGCATCCGCTGCTCTATTGATTCGCGTACTTGGCGACGACGTAGACATCGCACTTATCCAGGAGCCCTGGGTTAATAACTCGGGGGTCTGTGGTTTAGGTGCGGTGGGCTATAAGCTAATGGTTGAGCGTGGTAAAGGTAAAATAAGAACCTGTGTAATGGCAAAGAAAGATTTAAACATTTTTCTTCTACCCTATTATAGTGATGGAGACATGACGACAACGCTGCTGGAGATTGGAGGGAAGTCTTTGCTGATAGCCTCAGCATACATGGCGTACGAGGCTGAGGATCCCCCTCAAAGTCAACTCCGCAGGCTCATGAGCGACCACGCGCGAGCTTAGTTCTTATCGGTTGCGATGCTAACGCCCACCATGTGCAGTGGGGAAGCACCAACATAAACAATAGGGGTGAGTCTCTTTTCAACTATCTCCTAACTACTAACCTAGTAATTTGCAATAGGGGCGCAGAGCCCACATTTATTGTCAAAAACCGTAGGGAGGTCATAGACCTCACGCTATGTAGTGAAAATCTGATTGATATGGTAATGAACTGGAAGGTTCTCGACGAACACTCGTTTTCAGACCATAGGTACATTGAGACAATTCTAGATATGTCCATGGGTGCTCCAAAGGTTCGTAAGAACCTAAGGAACACTGACTGGACTCTTTACAGGGAAACTCTTGAGAATAACCTACCACGTCCGGTTCCGGCAGAGCCCAGTACCGTTGGGAAATTGGAAGACATGGTAAACTGCTTTACCACGATCTGCTAGCGGGCACTGGCCAAAGCCTGTCCTGATCCCAAACCGTGGGGAAAACGAAGGCCCCACTGGTGGTCCCATGCGCTGGACTCTCTGCGGAGAGATTGCAGGAGACAGTTTAACAGGGCGAAAAGGCTGAGTCAGGAATCTGAATGGCAGACCTATAAACAAGTTCTGCGGTCCTACAAAAAAGCCCTGCGTGAAGCAAAAAGATCCTCATGGAGGGATTTTTGCACTGGCGTGGAGGGCGTTGGCGAAACTGCCAGACTACGAAAAATCTTGTCAGGTACAACAAACCCAATTGGGTCTCTACAGAGACAGGATGGTTCATGGACAGCGACGGGAAAAGAAACGGTCGAACTACTTCTCGACACACACTTTCCTGGTAGTTTACAGACAATGGAAGTAGATTGTTCCTCTTCGGGCGCAATGGTAAATCTCCCTCTCTCAAAAGAAAGTATCACTTCGGCGATAAAAAGCTTTAAGCCCTATAAGGCTGCCGGGCCAGATGGTATTATACCGGCTCAATTGGTTGCAACGATTGATACATCTACAAATTGGCTACTGAGTATGTTTAGAGCATGCTGCAAGCTAAACTACGTACCGACGGTATGGAGATCTGTTTCTGTGGTCTTCATACCCAAGGCTGGAAAAGCAACACATGCGAACCCAAAGGACTTTAGACCTATAAGTCTCTCATCCTTTGTTCTTAAAACTTTAGAAAGGCTTATAAATAACTTTCTCTCTCTTACAATTGACAAAAGACTATTGTCTAATAATCAGCACGCCTACCTTAAGGGAAAGTCCACGGACACTGCACTGCATTCCCTGGTGAGCTATATCGAAAGGTCCTTCAGTTACAAGGAATTTTGCCTTGTAGCTTTTCTTGACATTGAGGGTGCTTTTAACAACATTAGCCCTGAGGCCATAACACATGCCTTAGGAGGGCTCGGTGTAGAGAGCTCCCTGGTTGAATTTATAGAGCAGAGGTCGGTGCAAACCGTGTTTCGAGACAGGTGTCTCGAGGTACGCCGCAGGGTGGTGTACTTTCACCTCTTCTATGGAATCTGACCGTTAACTCTCTCCTGCAGGAGACGGAATTGGGTGCTGCCAGAGTTGTCGCATATGCAGATGACATCGCCATTGCATATATGGGCAAATTCCCTCAGACCTTGTGTGACTTGATGCAAGGGACACTCCGCGAAGTGAGCAACTGGTCCACGCGATGTGGTCTCAGAGTCAACTCAGAAAAAGTGGAGCTGGTGCTCTTCACTAGGAAATATAAAGTTCCGCATGTAACTACGCCGGAACTTAATGGAATCCGTCTGAACACAAAGAGGGAGGCCAAGTTCCTTGGCGTAACATTGGACATGAAGCTTAGCTGGAGGAATAATATGATCCAGCGATACCAGAAGGCTTCTGTGGCCCTATACTCTTGTAAAAGGGCCATTGGGAAGAGATGAGGTCTGAATCCAAGCGTTTGCCGCTGGATTTACACAGCAGTGGTTAGGCCGATTCTCCTCTACGGAGCAATCGTTTGGTGGCCTGCACTAAGCAGAGCTGCTAATCTCAATCTACTTAGCAAGGTGCAGAGAGCGGGTATGATCTGCATTAGTGGAGCGTTGCGAACAACACCAAGCGACGCCTTGAATGTCTTCCTCGACCTTTTACCCTTAGACTTAGTGGGTCAGCAAATGGCGGCTCTTGCCGCGCTTCGGTTAAGGGAGACAGGTCAATGGGAGTCTAGCTTGCGTGGGCACTCAAGCATACTGAACAAATATAGAATGCTTCCGGGATACACAGACCGTTGTGTTGATACTGCGGTCCCGGACAGGAATTTCGCGATGGTAATCCCAGATAGGGATGCGTGGGCGAGAGATTTCTACACTCCACCTGGAAGTCTCACGATCTTCACAGATGGCTCGAAATTGAATGGCAGAGTGGGAGGAGGGGTCTACTCGCAGGACCTATCTCTGAACTGTTCTTTTCGGCTGCCGGATCACTGTAGTGTTTTTCAGGCTGAGGTTCTAGCCATAAAGGAGGCTATAGACCTGTTACAGACCGCTTTGAAAGGCAATGATATCTTTATATTTAGTGATAGCCAAGCGGCAATCAGAGCTGTGAGCGCAGCTATAATTAGATCAAAAAGTGTACTGGATTGCAGCCGATCTCTGCAGGAGATGGCCAAGCAGAACAGGCTCAACCTCATTTGGTTTCCTGGCCACAGGGACATCGAGGGTAACTGCATTGCGGATGAACTTGCGAGGGAAGGAACAACCAAGCAGATTCTTCCCAGTAAAGAACGCATTGGTATGCCCTTTGGCACTTGCAAGCTGCTCTTAAAAGAATCTACTTATGCTCGTGCGAGCGACAGATGGACACATATCACAACC
The DNA here is from genome assembly GCA_963971545.1 of Philophylla caesio. Lineage (NCBI taxonomy): Eukaryota > Metazoa > Arthropoda > Insecta > Diptera > Tephritidae > Philophylla > Philophylla caesio. The sequence continues at coordinate 126,326,496 of OZ020604.1, read as the reverse complement.
TGTAGGATCTCAAGGCTGACTTGGCCTAGATGGGACCGAAAACGGTCGCGTAGTCTTTATACCTTAAAACGGGACGATATTTCCCAAGTAATTGGCGCTTTATCAGGGCACTGCCTCATAGGCAACCATGCTGGTCGTCTTGGAGTACTCTTCTTTAGATGCTGTAGAAGCTGCAAAAATGATGAGGAGGAAGAAACGGTCCTGCATCTTCTCTGTATCTGTCCAGCTCTAGCCAGAAGCAGGCTACGGTTTCTAGGGGCACCTGTTTTTAGGAACCTTGGAGAATTAGGTGAAATAGACCCAAGATGCTTGTCGAACTTCGTCAAGAATTCTAAATGGTTCAGCAAGAGGGAGTGAGCGTTAAGCTTGTGGTATCACAACGGGCCCCTACTAATGGCCTAAGTGAGTCGCTGGATTAGCGGTGACAGCCACTTATACCTACCTACCTTACAGCGTCTAAAAATGTTCGAAGTTCGCTTACATCTTTAGGAGGCGGTTGTTGTAAAATTTTACTGATTTAATTTTTGTCTGGGCTAATACCATTACTATTTATGTGATATCCCAAATAAATACAAGAGTTTTTAAAAAACTTACATTTGCTGAAGTTTACGTTGATGCACAATTTAAAACGTTCAAATGTTTAGATCGACTATTGAAAATACCGTTGAAATTTACAAAACTCTTGTCAGATCTTCAGATCGCGTTGCGTATGCCACGTATACAGTATTTTAGGGCGAAATACTGGAATCGAAAAGTGAGATGACGTCTGTGCCTAAAAAGTGAGGGTTAGGAGACACAGTGAGTGTAGTGTGCTTTTTAATTCCTCCCATAACAACATCTGCATCGAATTCACCAGTGATCGAGATTTTGTTAGCCGAAGCATCACGAAAAGCTTTTTGATACGTGACATCCGCTCGGCTTTTCGGAGTCCGTCCATCACGGCTGCCTGCCAACGCTGACAACGCTGAGTTCAGTTGAAAAACTAAGCTCGGAAACCGCGTACGCGACGGAAATCAAAACAATCAATTGTAATCTTATACTATCAACTAATAGTTATTGTGCATATGTGAAGTTCAAACAAAGAAATTAAATATCCTTGAATAATAAATTATAAAACTATAAAAAGTGTTGAAAATTTACTCGAATATTCAAAGAAAACATAAGCGGTGAGTGCGAAAGGCGCCCAGGCGGTTATTTATTGGTCCTTCGCAGCCAACCTTGACACAAGGCCTATTGGCAAATAAAACACATTACACACGTTGACTGCCAAGGCCATTTTCAGAAAACTGGCCAAAAATGACATTTTGATTTTTTCACATTATATTACTAAAAACTCTATTTCTAGATGATAGGTATCATGAAAAAGCAAATATGATGTTTACTTTAGGAGAAAAAGGACCTACGAATTATCTCGTAGTTGGCTTCTGTGACAGAAATCGCTACGCAGAAGCCAAATACGAGTTAATTCGTAGGTCCTTTTTCTCCTAAAAAAACATCATTTTTGCTTCCTATAATATTTTGTTTTATAGTTATTTTAATTTTATTATTATTTTCTTTCTTTTTAGATTTATAAACATTCTCTAAATTTATTGTTATAATTATCAAGAACCGAAAATGTATAACAAAAAGTCACTGAATCAAAGTAAAATTGAGTACAAGGCAAATCTAAGTGTTTCAGAATCTGACGGAATTTTCAGCGATGATAGTAACGACATTTATGAGCCTTCTGATTATACAAGTGGTAACGAAGATGAACCTGAAGACGGGTCCGAACCTGATGATAATGACGATGATCTCCAAGCAACAACGTCAAATGAGAATGATGATAGGTGGACAGAAGTTCAACGCAATCCTGATTTATTTCTTTTTGAAGAAAATGTTGGTGTGAAATTAGATACATCAAGTTTTTCAGTACAAACGCTGGTGGATTTATTTTTTTCGGATGAGTTTCTTGCATTACTGGTAAAACAAACTAATTTATATGATGCGCAAGAAATTGAAAATGGGAATCAAAATGCTATAAAAAAATCTAAAAGGTTATCAAATTGGCAAGACGTAAATACTGCAGAGATTAAAGTTTTTATTGCACTTTTATTGCAAATGGGAGCTTGTACTTTTCCAACAATAGAACATTACTGGAGCACAAACAAGCTATATAATGTAAACTTTTGGCGCTCACATATGAGCCGAAATCGATTCCAGTTGCTACTTCGTTATTTTCATTTGGTTGATAACTCAAACGCATCTACCGATAGATTATATAAGGTGAGACCAATCCTAAATCATTTCAACAATGTTATGCGTGAAAACTATGTACCAAGTAAAAATATTTGTATTGACGAATCCATGATGCTATGGCGGGGAAGATTGCTTTTCCGCCAATACATAAAAAATAAAAAACACAAATATGGCATCAAACTATATGAACTATGTGAGTCCGACGGTTTTGTAATGAAAATAATAATTTACAGCGGAAAATCTGAGGAAACTACCAATAGTGTAGGTCACACTGCTGACGTTGTTTTACATTTACTTGAGGACTATCTTGATAAAGGCTACGCGCTTTACATGAATAATTTTTATAATTCAGTTAGTCTTACAAAACTGTTATATACACGAAAAACTTATGTGTGAAGAACCCTGCGAAGTAACAGAAAAGGAGACCCTAGAGATGTGGTAAATCATAAACTGAAAAAAAGGAGTGTTTTTGGCAGCAAAATGGTCCTGTTTCTGTATGCAAATGAAAAGACAAAGGAGAAGTCCTTACCATTTCAAACATGCATGCTATTGAAATGGTAGAGGTGCCCAATCGCAATGGAAAAATTTCTATGAAACCGAATATAGTTCGAGATTACAATAATGGAATGTCTGGCATAGACCGATCAGATCAAATGATTTCGTACTACTCATCTCTAAGAAAGACTATTAGATGGCCCAAAAAGGTTTCGCTACATATTATAGAGATATATGTATATACAAAATGCTGACAGAATTTTTCAAAAAGTAACTTCATCTAAAATAAAACTAATAAAGTTCAGAGAAGAATTCGTCTTCGCGTTGATTGGAGATTTTCAACCAGTTTTGAAAAAAATAGAAGTTAAGAGCTCCATTATTTAGAGTGTTTACCACCAACGGAAAAAAAACAGCGTCCGACAAAGCCATGTCGTGTATGTACCCAAGCAAAAAAACGCCGAGAAACGCGTTACTTCTGTCCAGCCTGTGAAGAAAAACCAGCCCTTTCTGTGGAAAATTGTTTTAAAAACTACCACAAATAATAAAATATTACTTTATTTCTTCTATTTGAGTTATTTTTTCCATTATATTGAATGAATTTTTACATTATATCGAATGCATTTTTCAATAAAATGATTTTTTTTTAATAAATGTTCAGCTCACGCAAGCCAAAACTAACTTTTTTTTTCTTTTCCCAGAAGCCATTTATCGATACTAGCACTGATATAATACGGTTTTACTCGTAACTACACAACAAGTAGCAGTTTTAGACAGTACGAGATAACTCGTAGTTGGCTTCCTGGAAGGAAAAGCAATCTACGAATTATCTCGTAGTTGGCAGTCAACGTGTTAAGTAAAAATATAATCGAAAAAACTCATTCGTTCGCAACAAATATTCTGGGAACAACCGATAAAAACCAAGCGTTCGAATGAAGAGTTACAAGGGTGCTACAAACAAACAAACAAAATAATTGTTTTTTTGGCCAACCATAAATTTCACAAAAAGTTGCGAGTGCTACCAAAAACAAAAAAAAAGTGACAAAAAAAAGTGTGCAAGAGTGCTACAGAAAAAAAAACTTATATTTTACAAATGGTTCTTGATCAAAACAAAAACCGGGGTTTTTTTTTGTTTTGGTAAAACACAAGTTTGAGGAATAGTTAAAAAAACCTCAGTTTTACAAAAAATTAACTTTTAGAAAACAAAGCAACACAAGTTCGGACGGTGCAACATCTGCAGCAGCAACAGCTTAAAATTCAACTTCAACAACAACAGCAGCGTGGACATGCCAAAGAATTGCGGAACAACATTATAAAAAAGGAAGGTAAAAATTTGTAAGTTGGCAAATTTTTAATTTCCTTCAACATTTAAAACACACTTCATTCTCCTGAAAGTCATAATGGTTCAAAAAAAAATTGCAAGCGGAAGTAAATGTTCATATGTTCATACATGTATCCACAAGTGAAAAAAGTATCTACGCACATGCATATACATATTTTCTTACCGCGAAAACCTTAATTTCGGGAATTTGAAACTTCCGAGAGATATTCTAATAGATATTTTGATACATAGACGCCACCCATTAGGGAATATTTCGCAAACAAATCTTGAAACTAAGCAATATATTTTAGGTGTTCAATTTTATTATATACCCACATTATACATTTGCATACATACGTACGTATATTTCAACTACGTACATAATATTTATATATTTATTTAAACATACATACGTATATTTCCACTACGTAATTAAAAGTGAAAAGTGTTTGCGTTCTTTTTTTTGTGTGGCTCACATTAAATAAACCCCTATTTCGCGGATTTTAGCTTGGCTGTCCAGGTTTCCAAGCTTACAAAACCTATATCAACACATAAAACAAAAAAACCGCAAACACCGCCACAAAACCTTATTCATTTCCAGGTTATCTATTTTCTATTAATTAAGGGTTTTTTTTTACATAAACTCCGAAGAAATATTATCGTTTCCAAGCCAGCTTAAAATCCAAAACTAAAACTTTTGACCCATCCGCGCAAAAGTTTATGGCGGGAAATTGACAGTCTCATGATGTACTGTACACAATTCAGATGATTGCTGGGCACGAGCTCAATCGGCTTACGATATGGTTTTTTCAAAAACAGAGAATATTTTTCCAGATAAATTTAAGAATTCTGTTGAAGGCATTTCTGCTTGCCTTGAACAATATGAGGTGACCAAAGCAAAAATTGAAGACCAACTCACGTTGATGAGAGCAATTGCTGAGCCGAGACCAGCATCCCGCGTGGAACACACCGCGGCGGAGGCAAACGCCTGCCTTCAAGTCCCACCTTGTATCCTGGTTGACAACCAGATCAAGATTCTTATGACTCTGCCCACTATCCAAGCCGAAAATAGTGATCAACTTCAGAAGCTGCAAACCTCGATAAACAACTGTCTGTCGATTCTTTATTCCCAAGATGTTAAGACAGACAGCTGGGATCCCATCTTGGTATACATATGCTCATCAAAGCTGCCCGAAAACACATTGTCACTTTGGGAACAATCTCTCTCTTCCCAAAGAGATATACCCACATGGTCTCAAATGGATGACTTCCTTACTTCTAGATACGAAGTAGTCGAAAGGTTGAATAGGCTTCATCCAAGCCAAAGTAAACCAAATCCTGTCACTCATCAAAATGCTTCGCAAATCAGGCCCTTTAACAGGACCAACGCTTTCGTGCCAACAATTCAAACGAATTTCGGTCCGAACCGTATACAATTCGTAAACCAAAGCAAGCTGTGCAAAAACTGTCATGCTAATTCTCACAGCACTATTGAATGCCCGAGCAAGTGGTCGTGTACACATTGCCTACAACGGCACCACTCACTATTGCACTTCAATCTAAAGCCACAAGCTCGCCGCTCTAGTCCGAGAACCTTTGAAGCCTTTGTGCAGCACATTACTGCCACCTCGACATCTCCAGCTCTCTTTGACGTTTTTCGCAAATATAGAGATTACGCTAGAACTGGTGTCAGTAGGGGTGGAGGTGTACTTATGGTTACACGTAGTAATCTTCGTGCATCTCTTTATGAGCTACCAGATGCTAGTTCCTTGTTTGGTTAACTCTGCGTTAAAATTTACTGTGCGTGTGGAGTGCTGTAAATCTGCGTGTCTTATATTCCGCTCTGATGTCATATATAAGGCACATATTGACAACATACTTGCATTTCATGAACAAATTGGTGACAACCAACTTTGTGTCTTGGATGATTTTAACTTGGGTAATATTTGCTGGAGCATTATGGATAATAATAACTTTATTACTCCATTAAATGTAACTAGTATTTCGGAATTATATTTAACTGATAATTTGTTATGCATTGATTTATCACAGATAAATGGCTTTCCAAATAAAGTTAACCGAATTTTAGACTTAATATCAATATTAATTTTAAGCTTTCGCATGCAGCTAGTTACATTTCATCTTCGAATCAGCATCATAGTCCACTGGTGCTGGAAATTTACTTTTTTAAATATTTTAAATTACCAAGTAATTACTCGCGCTGTAATTTTGCTGATGTAAACAGTTTGTTTGAGATGGATTGGTCTTATCAATTTGAAAATATAGATGTAGCTGGCTGTTATGATATTTTTAAATCTATAATATTTAACACTTGTGCGATTCACATACCAATGTTTAGCTCCAAAACTTCGAAATGTCCTTGGTTCTCTAAAGAGCTTAAACATCTAAGGAACTTAAAGAATAAATTTTATAAAAACATAAGATTTCTAATGATAAGAATTTTCGCGAGCAGTATGTGTTTTATAGAGGTAAATTCAACAACCTCAATAAATCTTTGTATAGAGATTATATTCGTAATGTTGAAAGCAATATTAAATGTAATCCCAAATTCTTTTGGAGTTACATAAAAACCAAAAACAACTGTTCTAATATACCTGCATCTGTTCATCTTAAAGGGGTATCTCCATCTCTGATGCTGCTCATATGTTTGCCAATTTTTTTTCTTCCAGATAATACCGCATATTATATCTCTAATGATATGTTAAATTTAGATACTTCCGTGAACTTCGGGAAATTAAATCTGACTGACGATGATGTTATTTGTGGCATAAAGCAGCTTAAGCCATCCAATGGTACTGATGTGGATGGTCTTTCGGTTGTTCGCTTTAAAAGTTGTCCAGCTTAAATTACGCCTTTAAGGCACATTTTCAACTTGTCACTTTCTGCTGGGGTTTTCCTTGACGATTGGAAATTAACTTTTATCACCCCTATTCTGAAAAACGGTAATAAAAATGACATTGAGAATTATAGACAGATTTCCAAGCTAACAACTGTGTCTGAACTGTTTGAATGTGTTGTTAAGGAAAAAATATACTTTGCTGTCAAGCATATGTTATGTTCTAATCAACATGGGTTTATTCCGGGCAGGTCTACGATAACTAATCCAGCAGCTTTTACGGAGGATTGTTTGGAGACCTTTCAAAGGGGTTTTCAAATGGATGCAATTTACACATATTTTTCTAAAGCTTTCGATAGGGTATCTCACTCTATTTTGATAACCAAACTTCGGATATTAGGCTTTCACTCTCAATTTCTTAAGTGGATATCATCATATCTAGATAATAGGAACGATGTCGTTCGACTCGATAATGTATCGTCTTATTCTATTGTTGCCTCCTCTGGTGTTCCGCAGGGTAGTGTTCTAGGCCCGTTACTATTTATCCTCTTTATCAATGGTATTTCCTCATGTTTTCCTAAATGTAACTATCTTCTATATGCGGATGACCTGAAGATTTACTACGAAATTAAAAGTCCGGGAGATTCCCATATTCTCCAGCATGAGTTGAACAACTTATATAGTTGGCGTCTGCGTAATCATTTGTCCCCTCTGCGAGGCGGTCACCTTGGCGCTGGTGCAGGGGCTTAGGCGTACCCCACCAGGAGACGAGCATGTAGCGGTGTGACGATGTTAAGATTGTTTCTCTATCTTTATGCCGACTCCAAGTGGGGGCGCTGACCAAGAACCGCCACCTCCTAATCCAGGGTGTTACGCGACACCGTGCCCATTGGATGGTTTGCAGCCAGGAGGACAACCGGCTGTATTAGTACGGCGCCTCCTCGATACCGGGCCGCCTTGAGGAGTAGCGAAGGCCTTACCGCGACAAGGGGCGCTGGCGCGGCGGACGGTATATTTCCCCAACAAAATTATTAGACTGCTATGCCTTGCATAAGCCGGGCAGGCGGTCGCAAGAACAAGATGATGACAAGAAACAACAAAACAACAACAACAACAACAACAACAACAACAATGAAAGCAGCAACGTCAGCTGCTACAGACACGGCACCAACTGCATTCAATGTGGTTAGGACCAACGCAGTCGCAACGAAACCCAGGGCCTCGTATGTGGCGGTATTGGGGGTGAGTAGCTGTGTGAAAACCCCCAAACGCGCAGGCAGCTTCCTGGAAAAGCTGACTGAAGAAGAAGCGGCCCTCTTCGAAGAACACGCGAGAGATGACGAACCGAGCACCAGTAGCGGAATACGTCGACAGAAGGCCTGTACGGATGAAGATCGGTCGCTGCACCGACCCGGCATGTCTACTTGCAGGTACGGTAATAGAGGTAGCGAAGAAGACAGTAGGAGACACAGCAACAGACATCAGACCCCAGGTCGTAACAGGTCCAGGAGCCAACGTCGCTCTGCTAGCAGACGAAGGTCCAGGAGCCACAGACGATCTGCGTCCAAGGAACGGTCGAGCAGAAGAAGCAGCCGCAGTCGCACGCCCTCGGCTTCGCGTGGCTCAGGCTGGCAGCAGCCGAAGAGGAAGCACAGGAGAGCTAGAGCTCCCCCGCTTCCAAAGCCAGGTCAGCCGGGAGCGCTAGACGACCACCGCCGCTCAGGGCTTAGCGGATCAGGTGCGAAGTGGTACCTGCGCTACCTCGAACAGGGTAAGTCCCCGAACGAGGCCCGAGTAATGGCCGGGGTGAGGATGGAAGTCGAAGCTGAAGAACGGGGCAGAAGAGCCCCAAGCGAAAAACCCGCGCCTGTCAGTGTACAGAGAAGCGGGTAAGAACAACAGCAAAAACCCGCGCCCGTCGCAAGGCGGAGAAGCGGGGAACCCACCAGCGCGAGTGGCACGACAGGTACTGCGACTGCGAGTAAACGCAGTAACGCAGATATTACTCCTCCGGAATTACCTACTAGCAAGCGCCAGCGCGAGGATCCCCAAGCACCGACGGAGGGGCCAGGGGGGCGGGGGGGGACTACGGGCCGGGGTCAGACGCGGACCGCACTGCAGTCCAGCTACGCGGATGCCATCAAAGCTTTCCGTGTTGCTGTACTGCCGAGCGACTATCCGGCGGCTGCCCTAAGCTCGGAACAGCTCACCAGCCTCCAGGACACCATAATGTTCGCGGTCGCTCGGGGATGGTCGCAGCCTCTGGCGTTCTGCGGGGTACACTTCCGCACAGGAATGCTCCTGGTAGATTGCAGGGACGAAGGTACAGCAAAATGGCTGGCAAGCACCATACCAACGCTTGAGCGCTGGGAAGGACCTGTGCTATGCACCAGAATGGGAGACGACATACCCCCTCTCCACAACGTCTCCATTTTCCTTCCAAGGACAGACATGGAGTCTCTAAGCCATGCCATGGATTTGCTCAAAGCGCAAAATGGTGGGTTACACACAACCGCGTGGAGGGTACTAGACAACGGGATCAGAGTCAATCTTTGTATTGACGAGGCGTCCTTTGAGAGTCTACGGAGGGTTGGCTTCATAGCGAACTTCCGTTACAGCGTTATCTCCGTAAGGCCGTGGAGGTACAAAGCGGCGGGCAGCAAGGTTTCGACGGCTCAAGACTCACGGTGCGGTGCTGTGGTGACGGACCCGGATGGGTCTCGCGCGCCGACGGCCTCCGCGGCTGGGAGTACGAGCCTGCAGCCGGCCCCTCCGCAAGAGACAACAGCTCCGGTGTTTGAAGTGGCGGAGCTAAGCCCGCGTGAGTGTCTGCCATCAACGCAGGAGCTTCTGGAAGGTATAGATCTCAGGAGACTAGAGCTCGACGTGCAAGGGGAGGGCGATCCAGGGCTCTCCGACTTTGCCGACTTCGACGAACCGCAGCTCTAGGCAAGTCGAACATATCAGTAGCCCAGGTCAACCTGCACCACGCGATAGCTGCCTCGGCGGTCATCGCTGGCAGGTTTGCCACGGAGGACCTGGGCGTGCTACTGATACAGGAACCGTGGACCTACAGAGGCCAGGTAAGGGGCCTCAACAATAATAAAAACCAGGTAATTTGGGACCTCTCCTGTGAGAGGCCCAGAGCGTGTGTTGTGCTGAAGAAGGAAATTAACTACTTCTGCATTACAGAATTCCTGACGCAGGACTTAGTTGCAGTGCAAGCTACGTTAGCGGTGAACGGAAGGCGCATAGAGGTGGTAGTGGCCTCGGCCTATTTTCCCGGAGACAACTCCAATGTCCCAACCCGCGAGACACAAGCACTGGTGCACTACTGCAGAGGTAAGAAGCTACCCCTCATCATTGGTTGCGACGCAAACGCACACAACGAGGAATGGGGCAGCAAGGACACAAACCGCAGGGGTGAGTCATTATTAGAATTCATCATTAGCGAAGACATAAGCATACATAATGTTGGTAGCAAGCCTACATTTGTCACAAGGGCCAGAGAAGAGGTACTCGACATCACACTCAGCTGGGGATTGCCTTTTCCTGCGGTCTCTCAGTGGCGGGTCTCACCGGAGCCGTCGCTGTCGGACCATAGGATTATCAGATTCGAGCTGGGGGTGGAAGTCCCAACAGGTTTCCCAGGCAGGAACCCAAAAAGGGCAAACTGGGAAAGGTATAGAGATGTTTTAAGACTGAATCTGCATAGAGCAGATTCCAGGCACAATAAAGGTCGCTGTATGGAGTTAGAGGCCAGGGTAAACGAGCTAAATAAGGTCATGGTTGACGCATTTAACCAAAGCTGTCCCGAGACAAAACCAATGGGGAGGTCAAAGGCCCCATGGTGGTCTCGGGAGCTTGGGGTGCTCAGGAAACAAGTGAGACGGCTCTTCAACAGAGCTAAACGTGATGGGCACTGGGACGAGTACTCAGCCAAACTAACGAAGTATAGCAAAGAAATCAGGAAAGCTAAGCGTAACAGTTTTAGGTTATTCTGTGAAGGCATTCAGGCAACTCCGGTGGCCGCAAGGCTTCACAAAGCCCTAGCGAAAGGAAGCCCAGATATCAGGTCAGCAATAAGACTACCTGATGGCACGTACACGGGATCAGAAAGAGAAAGATCGCTAGCCCTGCTCAGGGCGCATTTTCCGGATGATGGGGCGGCCCCTCGGGCTGTGGTGCTTAGGAGCCCTAGGCCTTCGACAGACTGGACAGAATCAAGAAGATTGATCACCTGGAGGTCTGTCGTATGGGCCATCGGCTCCTTTGAACCCTACAAAGCCCCTGGGGTGAACGGCATCAGACCGGTGATGCTGAAGCAGGGTGGTGAACTACTCATCCCCCACCTGATCAAAATAATGAGGGACAGTCTAGCACTAGCTCACATCCCAGAGGTGTGGCGCAGAGCCCGAGTCATCTTCATCCCAAAGGTAGGGAAGAAAGATTACTCCCTAGCAAAATCATTCAGGCCGATTAGCCTCACCTCCTTTGTGTTAAAAGCAATGGAGAAAATCATCGACCATGATATAAGGCACAACACCCTGAAGCTTGCCCCCCTGCACCCTGACCAGCACGCGTATAGGGTAGGCAGATCCACGGACACTGCGCTGTACGCTCTGACAGGGGAGATCCGGGAGGCCTTCGAGTGTGGAGAATCTGTGCTCTGCGCTTTCCTAGACATCGAGGGGGCGTTCGACAACACCTCTCACGGAAGCGTGGACATAGCACTGAAGAAAAGAGGAATCCAGCTTACCATACGCAGGTGGATAGCGGCGCTACTAAATACCAGGATTGCTGAAACTGTAACTGGGAACAATACAGAGCAACTAAGAACAACAAGAGGATGCCCACAAGGAGGGGTCCTGTCTCCCCTCCTGTGGAGCCTAGTAGTGGACGAACTCCTACAGACTCTGACTGACAATGGAATCCGCTGCCAAGGATATGCGGATGACATCGTCGTTATTGCAAGAGGAAAGTTCACCAGCACTCTGTGCGACGTGGTCCAAAGGGGTCTACATCTGGCTAAGAGATGGTGTACGGAGGTGGAACTTAACATCAACCCCTCTAAAACGAACATAATCCTCTTCACAAGGAGGGGTCCTGTCTCCCCTCCTGTGGAGCCTAGTAGTGGACGAACTCCTACAGACTCTGACTGACAATGGAATCCGCTGCCAAGGATATGCGGATGACATCGTCGTTATTGCAAGAGGAAAGTTCACCAGCACTCTGTGCGACGTGGTCCAAAGGGGTCTACATCTGGCTAAGAGATGGTGTACGGAGGTGGAACTTAACATCAACCCCTCTAAAACGAACATCATCCTCTTCACCAGGAAAAAGAAGACGCAGAACATGAAGGACATTAAGGTGGGAGGGGTCAGAATTGAACCCTCCAGTGAAGTTAAGTATCTAGGTCTCATCCTGGATTCCAAACTGAGGTGGAACAAACATCTAGAGTCGACCACCTCCAAAGCAACAAGGGCAATAATGGTGTGCAGGCGTCTGGCAGGAAAATCTTGGGGAAGCTCCCCGAAGATCCTGAGGTGGATGTACACCATGATTGTTAGACCAATGGTGTCATATGGAGCGGTGGCGTGGGCCTCGATAGCGGCACTCACAACGGGGAGGAATATCCTCGCCAAGATTCAGCGCCTTGCATGCGTGTGCATAACGGGGGCGATGAGAACATGCCCAACGGCCGCGCTGGAGGTTATGATCGAGCTGGAACCGCTCCATATCCACATAGAACAGGCCGCAAAGCGTACCCTGCTAAGCTTTGCGAGAGAAGGCTTTGGCAAAGGAAGAGTTTTGACATCCAGGTCCAAGGACAAAATAGGGTCAAAACTCCCACTAACACTCCTACCAAGAGATGACAGGCACAAGATAACTACCTTCGTAAGAAACTTTGTAGTTATACTTCATGACAAAAATACGTGGAACATTTCCATACTGGAAAACAGGACCTTAACGAGCACTTTACAGTGGTACACGGATGGCTCAAAAACCCCGGAAGGCATTGGGGCGGGTGTCTACGGTCCGAGAGCTAAGATCTCGGAACCACTGGGGGCCTTCCCCAGTATCTTCCAAGCGGAGGTGTATGCCATCAGCAGGTGTACTGATGTTAACATCAACAGGGGATATAAAGGAGAAAACATCCTTATCCTTAGCGACAGCCAGGCAGCTCTCAAAGCCCTCTTATCCTTTGAGGTCAAGTCCTCTTTGGTCTTGGAATGCATTGAGAAGCTTAACACACTGTCTGAAAAGAACGTTGTCACACTCCTATGGGTGCCAGGACATGCAGGTATAGAGGGCAATGAGGAAGCAGACAATCTAGCAAGGAAGGCGGCTGCCTCAACCCCCATAGGTCCGGAGCCATTCCTCGCGGTGGGCTCACACACGGTGAGGGAGGTGCTGAGGGAAGAGTGTAGGAGATTAAGGGAGCTACACTGGAAAGGCATACCTGGACTGGTCCAGGCAAAGAGACTACTAGGGGGGTATAATAACAAAAGGTACAAATTACTAATAAACCTCCCTAAGACCAAACTCCGTATCCTGACAGGCATTCTGACAGGACATTGTAGACTGAAAGGGCACATGTACCAGATGGGGATCTGGTCGAACGACCAGTGTCGCTACTGTGACCTTGCCAGGGAAACCCCAACGCACCTACTTCTGGAGTGCGATGCTGTAGCGCGAAGAAGGGAGAGGAGCTTAGGAACACTATGGCCCAAGGATGAGCACATACAGTCCCTATCCCCAGGATCGATCTTTAGATTCCTGGAGATGCTGGGGCTGGTTGAGATGCTGTAAAGTACATGAGGGCACAATAGACCCATCGGTCGCAGTGCTAACCTCACATTAATATCTATCTATCTAATCATTTGTCCCTCAATATTAGTAAATGTCACTACACTTCTTTCGCAAAGGTTCTAAATATTGTTTCAACTTCTTACAGCATATTAAATTCACCGCTAAAAACAATTAGAGAATTTAAAGATCTTGGTGCCAAGCTGAACTTTACAACTCACATAAATTATATTGTCTCTAAATCAACATTGCGCCTTTATTCGTCGAAATTGCTCTGCGTTTTGTGATCCCTATACCCTCAAAATGCTGTTCTCGTCCATAGTTCAGTCCAGGTTAGAATACGTGGCATTCGTTTGGCGACCGTGCGGTATATATCAAAAGATTGGAGTCTGTCCAAAAGGCTTTTATGGGTTTTGCTTTGTGAACGATTAAGTTTGCAGATCCTATTCCGTCGTTTCGCTCTCGGTGTTTACTTATAGACCTGATGTCTTTAGTGTAAAGGTGTGATCTTTTGTCGATGTGTTTTGTCATTGACTTATATGCCGGCTCAATTGATTGTCCATACTTGCTCACGAAAATTAATTTTAGTGTTCCCTCACGCATACTTCGCTGTAATGATATATTTTTTATTCTTTTTGGTTGTTGTGGTTTCCGACAGGGTAATTATACGCTGTATTTTGGAACGAATTTCCGTCATTCCTTGTCAAGTTTGGTTTGGAGACAAACCGGTTTCGGCGTTGTGCCATCTTCAGTGTAATTTTTCGTTCCAAAATACAGGATATATTTTTTGTCGGGTTTGCTAAGACTGTCTATGGCATGAATGCACCTCTTGGAAGGACGCTATCTCAATTTAATGCGTATTCCTCTTTCTTAGATTTTGATTTTACCTACTCTGAGTCTACTTTTAAGAATTTACTCTTACGACGCCTGCCGTTAAGTATTTGAAATTAAAATGTATCATACAGTCTGTAAGCAAATTGATTGTTGATTAATAATAATAAATAAATATCTAGGCAATTAAAAAAAAAAGTGCAGTCAAGCTCCAACTTCAGCAAGAAACCGTGCTGTTCCAAGCGGGCAAACGTACAATCATTGCACGCAGACAATGACAGCGAAATTCTCCTTTCAACTGCCATGGTCGCAGTGGAACACGAAAGGGAATTATTTCAACTTAGAGCCTTAATTGATCAAGAACTTTCATTTCCTCGAAAGTACAAAAAAGGTTGAAGCTTCCATTCGAACAATACAGCTTCGAAATATGTGGCATGGGTGGACACGATGTCCAAAACTAATCCAAACTTTGTCCTCTCACACTAGTTGCACTCAAAACTAGACAAAGGATAAAGGCTCATGCTATTATACCACCTCAATTGACGAGACATATGCCAACCGTACCCATTAGCCATGAACACTGGCAGCAGTTCAAAGTCCTTGAACTCGCTGACCCCAATTGTCACATACCAGCACAAACTGATATGGTAATTGGCAGCGATATACTTCCACTTATCCTGCTGGAAGGTATACGAAAAAATTGCAATACCATACTTGCGCAAAAAAGATTATTTGGTTGGATTCTTCCAACTGAAGGAAAAGTTGGTGTCTTTCTCGACACACGTAGAAGAGTGTCCAAATTCCACAACTTCCAAAAATTTCCGTTTATTGTGCACCCTACCTCGCTATCATTACATTACATCAAATAGCTCATGATACGAGAGCGATATTCCCATTGGCTGCACCAATACTAAGAAACCAGACATATGTGGATGACATTCTCTCCGGAAGTCATAACATTGACGACGCCACCGCATTACTTACTCAAGTGATCAAAGCGCCAAAGTCAGCTGGCTTCATATTAAGGAAACTAACGGCCAATCATCCTGCCATTTTTGATCAGTTTCCAAATTAGGACCTTCTCGATTCGAACTTTTAAAAATTTGAGAGCGCTTCCACAATCAAAACTCTTGGCATTCGCTGGAACGCGCTTACTGATAAATTTTCATTCACCATTCTGCCAACTTCCACAAACAATATTGTCTGTCACAAGACTTTTTGACCCGGCAGGATGGCTGTCGCTAGTGATGATTCAGGCATAGATTCTTCTTCAAGAACTTTGGCTGGATGGCGTTGATTGGGACGAATCTGCAAAGCCTAGAGCGTGAAATTCTTTAAAGGCTTAATTTTTCTCTGGGGCTAGCTACTCAAATCCATGGGTTCTGTGACGCCTCAGAAAAAGCGTACTACGCCGCGATCTACATCCGCGTACATACTAATGTTGCAAAAGGCAAGGTTGCACCAATTAAGATGGTTAGCTTGCCTCAACTAGAGCTTTGTGGCGCGGTCTTACTGGCAAAGTTTGTCAAGACTGTACGAAAACAACTTAACATAGAAGCATGCACCACTTCTTTATGGTCTAATTCAGAAATTGTGCAAGCTTGGCTGGAAAAGCAACCGTGCACCTGGAAGATCTATGTATGCAACCGTACCTCTCAGATCCGAGAATACCTTCCGAACGGTACATTGCGCCAGGTTGCTAGTGCTGATACCCGAGGGTGCAATCCCCAAGATTTGGCTTCTCCTCCAGAAAAGCGTAAGGAAGAAGTTGATTTTCTCAACCGCTTTTCCTCTTTTTCCTGAGCGCTCCGCGTGACTGCCTGCATGTTCCTCTTCTAGTTCTCAATTCGATAATGGACAAAGACGGGCTACTACGGGTTAATGGGCGATTAGCGCATTCAGCGCTGAGATACAATGAGAGACACCCAATCATTCTCCCCACGACATCGAGGTTCTGCCAGCTGTATTTGGGTTTTCTACATTCGCTGCTTCGCTGCAGAAATACGATTAATGCTTCAAATGGTAAGGCAAAAATATTACATATATTACACAATTTTCGTCATCCCTTGTCAAATTAGGTTTTGTGACATATCGGTTTCGGCGTTGTGCCATATTCAGTGTCATTTTCGTTCAGAACAGAAGAAAATCAAAATAAAATATTATATACCCAAACTAAAGCCTTTAGTTAGTAGGTAGGTAGGTGTATATGGCTGTCATTGATGCTTAAGCGACCCACTTAGACCAAAATTGGAGGCCCGTTGTGATACCACTAGCTTTGCGTTCATTCCCCTTCGCTGCATTATGAGCTCTAAATCATGACGAATCTCGTCAAGTCTAATTCTCCGAAGTCTCCAAAAAGTGGTACCCTTAATAAACGTAGCCTGCTTCTTGCTAGCGCTGCAGTTTCCTCCTCTTCATAATTTTCGCAGCTTCTACAACATCTGTTAAAGGGTACTTCGAGACGCCCCGCGTGGTTTCCTATGAGGGCTCCAATGACTTGAGATATATCTTCTCGTTTTAAGGTCTACAGAATGCGCGGCCGTTTACGATCCCATCTGGGCCAAGTTTGCCTAGAGATACCACAAATCGTAGTTTGTGGCCAGCTGTCACTTCCACGAGCATGAGCATTTTCTTTTAAGAGCAGCCTGCAAGTACCAAAGAGCATACCAATGCGTTTTTTACCAGGAAGAATCTGCTTGGTTGTCGCTTCCCTCGCAAGTTCATCCGCTAAACAGTTACCCTCGATGTCCCTGCGACCTGGAACCCAAATGAGGTTAAGCCTTTAGTAAAACGATGCATTTTCCAATGCAAAATCTGCACCCTTTATAAGCAACGAACACGCACACAAATAATGGCCACTTATTGCCCGTTTCGTTGGCAGGCGAGGTTTTCTCTCAAAAATGATGAGTGACAATGCGAAAATGTTCATTGGCGCTCAACGCGCTACTGAACGCGACTTTGTTAAATTTCTTAACGAATGCTTTACAGACATTGTCTAAAAATATGCTCCTCAAGGCATTAATTGGCAAAATATACCACCCGGAGCCCCACACATGGCAGGCTTGTGTGAATCTGCAGTAAAAAGCTTTAAAATCCACCTAAAGAAAATTACTGCATCCACAAGTTCACAATCGAAGAATTCACGACATTATTGGTGTGAATTGAAGCGGTCCTCAACTCGAGGTCTTTGTCCGCAGTATCACAGGACCCCGCTGATTTTACAGCGCTTACTTCTAGTCACTTTATACGAGGTCCACTGCTATTGGCCATTCCCAAGCCTTACGCGGAATACCTCTCTCTATTTAACCGCTGGGAGAAAGTCAAAGCGCTTCACCATCAATTCAGCCATAGATGAAAAGAGGAATATCTTAAAGATCTTCAAAAAAGATATAAGTGGAAAAATCCAAACCACAATCCTCAACCATGCCATCTCGTCGTGATAAAAGAAGATTCGCTCCAGCCCACCGAGTGGAGACTGGGACGAATCAAACGGGTTTGCCACGGGCCTGATAACCATGTACGTGTCGTGGAGATCCGCACGCAAAACGGGGCTGTCACGCGCCCTCTAGTAAATTGCGCTTCATTCCACAAGCGCCATCTTCGCGCGAATCGCAGTAACAAACGAAAAAAAACCCACCATACCATCCCTATACTATCTCTACTATAGTAAAAGCTTTAAACTTCCCATTTTAAAAGTCATCCCAAAGTCATCTCGTTTCCGTTTGCTCTTGTATTTTCAGATTGAAACCCCTAATGGCTACCAGGAAAGCCTGCCCTCTGGCAGAGACCACAGAGACAGAAAGTTGTTTCCATTGTAGACTCTGCCATTCGGTACCACGCGCTGCGGACCTGCCCAGCCGTCAAGGCAATGAAGCCACCACTACACTTGGCCGTAGCACGGGCGCAATAATATTGCGTCAACTGTCTCGCGCTTACCCACACCACCGGTCAGTGCGCTTCTACATATGGCAGCAAAGCATATAGGGCGTATACGCGAACGGCCACCAACCCAACGAGCAAACGCCAAACCTGCCGCGCACAGAGGCAAAGTGAAGCACAGCCAAATTAGCAAGCAAGGTTAACGCATGCCTCCACCGAGGAAGTCAGCCGCCGTCGCAAATTTTACCAACCGGCCGTGTGCCCGTTTGGGACATCCGCTTGACTTTTCGGAGTTGCCGGAGCGGAGCAAGGGGCCGGCCATCTATCACGGCAGCCTGCCGCGGACTACGCTAAGTTCAGTTGAAAACCTAAGCTTGAAAACCGCGCACGCGATTACAATATAATTTTCTTATACATTTAAAATAAATAATTGTTATTTAATGAACTTAAATCAAAAAAAGTTAAAATTCCATGTGAAGTATTATTTTATGTGAATTTCAAGAAATGAAATTAAAGAATTTATTTTTGAATTCGACAAAATATCAAAGTGTTGAAAATGTATCGAAAAGTTAAAGAAAGTGGTGAGTGCGAAAGGCGACCAGTCGGTTATTTACTTTTTTTTATGTATAATTAACTTTTGGAGTAGCCGGTTTCTGTTACGTAAAGCATGCACAGTATCCTTCTTTATGCTAAACCTTACCATATTGCATACTGTAACGAAGCTTTTCGCGCTATGGCAGGCCCGGCGCTTCTGTTCTATTGCTAGGGTATACTCGCCGTGCCCAGGGTTCGTAACAACAAATTTATATTGTATGGGCATCTGCAAATAGTACTTCTCTTTTATCCTTCATATATTTATTTAATTCGCAATTCAATATTTCTTCTTAAAGTTAACTATAACATAAAATTCCTAACGGTACAATGAACCGTTGTGTCTTTGTGGACACCTCTATTCTGGCGGCGCTCTGTTGCCGGACTGCGTTGCAGGTACTGCTGTTACCGATGGCGCTGATAGCTCTCTGTTGCTGGGCGACGGCTGGGCCGGCGCTATTTTGGCGGCGCTCTGTTGCCGAACTGCGTAGCTGGTACTTCAGTCGCTGATGACGCTGGTAATTTTCTGTTTCCGGACTGCGTTACAATGGTAGAAGTTATAGTACTA
Source organism: Philophylla caesio (assembly GCA_963971545.1). Classification (NCBI taxonomy): domain Eukaryota; kingdom Metazoa; phylum Arthropoda; class Insecta; order Diptera; family Tephritidae; genus Philophylla; species Philophylla caesio. The sequence continues at coordinate 126,306,909 of OZ020604.1, read as the reverse complement.
TTTCGGAAATCACCACATTTTTTTTTGTTAAATTAATTTAATTTAATTTTTTTCATAACCACTTCTCTCAGGCAAAAATTCTGACGACGAAATGTGGTGATTTCCGAAATAGTACTATAACTTCTACCATTAAAAACTGTTGTCGTTTTTTCACAAAAATCTTCCATAAACTGGCCTTGAGCTCAATAAAATTGTAAAATATTAATATTTACTAGGCCAACAGAAAAATAAACAAACATTTATATGCAAGGATGAGCACACCTTAAAAATGCATTATAAAGTAAATAACTCAAATACAGAATTTTGCAAATAAATCACAAACATCAACCACACAAACAAGTTAAATAGCGGCAGATCAGTTGCTCTTGTTTGTAGTTGGTTTGTTTAAGGAAGATGAAATAAACACAACAGCCAACTCGGCTAGCGTAGCACAATAGGTAGCGTATTGGCTCTGCAACTCCGAGCTCCCGGGTTCAAAGCCTGAGAGAAGTGGTTATGACAAAAATTTAATTTAATTAATTAAATAAAAAGGAAGTCTGATGAGGAAATGTGGTGATTTCCGAAATAGTACTATAGCTTCTGGCATTTAAAACTGTTGTTGTTTTTTCACAAAAATCTTCCATAAACTGGCCTTGAGCTCAATAAAATTGTAAAATGTTGAAATTTATAAATTTTTTTTTTTTTTTTTCTGTGTCCTCTTTAGGTTTCTTAGGTTTCTGCTGTGTTGTATGACTTGAGCTGGGCGATGTTCGCTGTTCTGGCACTCCCGTCGTCGGGTTTTCTTAGTTCCACGATTACTAGGGGGACGTATCGAAGTATCTGGTAGTGTCCATCGTATTTTGGAGCTAGTTGTACGGCTGCGGAGGGTAGCCTTGGATAGGTGGTGTTCTTTGGCGTGGACGAGTTCGCTAATTTTGGGATCCCACTCCCGGCGTCGTAGGTTGTAGTGTCATGCTTGGTCAGTTGCGGCGCGTTCCATGCTTTGGCGGACAGTCCTGAACGCTTCTTTCAGCCTGGTAGACTTTTCCTCCGCTGTCCGCGTTGTCGAACCCGTATCGATGTTGATTTCATCGAAGAGCGCTCCTGGCAGTCGTGGCTCACGCCCTTGTACAAGGAAAGGAAGACTGTATCCTGTGGAGGCTGCGACACTCGTATTGACAGTGAGCTCAATTTCAGGAAGAAAGTCGTCCCAATGCTGATGCCGTGCTCTTGTTAGCTGCGCTACTATCCTTTTAATAGTGCAATTGGCACGCTCGGTCGGGTTCTCTTGGGGAGTGTACGGTGGCGTATACTGTTGGCTGACTCGCACCTTCTGGAGATATCGCTGCAAGAGTCTACTGGTGAATTAGACGCCGTTGTCCGATATGATCATTTTTGAGGTGCCAAATCAAGCGAGAACGTGCTCTCTAAATGCACGCCGAAGTCCTTCCGCTTTAGCCCGCCTCATGGGGACCAACTCAACCCACTTGCTAAAGTGTTCGAAAAATACCAACAACATGGTGTTGCCGTGCGTGGACCGCGGTAGGAGTCCTACGAAATCGGCGCATTTCGTGCCGAAAGGCTCCTCTGCTACTTGTGATTATTTTCCTGTTGGTCGGCGTTGTCCTTCTTTATACTTCTGGCAGGACTCACATTGCCGTACGTATCTGCTGATGTCGCGGAATATTCCCGGCCAATAGTAACGGTTGGCTATTCGGGCTACCGTCCTGCGAATCTCCATGTGTCCTACACTTGGTACGTCGTGGTTTTCCTGCAGTACTCGTTGGAGTAGAGGACTTGGTACGCAAAGCTTCCAGGGAACTGCTTCTTCGTCGTGGGATCGGCATGGAATATGACGATAGAGTTGCCCCTCCTGCATCATATAGTATGCGTACTTCAAGGGCTTTCAATCGAGTTTAACCACTTCATCTTGCGGATTCCCCAGACAATGGCCAGGCATTCATTTTTGGTGGGTGAATAGTTGATCTCTGCTTTGTTGAGTTTCCGGCTGGCGTAGGCAATTACGCATTCTCCCCCTTCAAATTCCTGCGTAGCACCGCTCCCGAGCCAAAATTGCTTGCATCAGTCTGCAGCGCGAATGTCTTGCTGAAATCTGGACAAGCGAGTGTGGGGGCCTCAGTGAGCTTCTGCTTTAGCTTCTCAAAAGCCTCTCAAAAACCTCCGCGGTGAGTGGTTGGCTTAGGGCTGCAAAGTGGGGCACGAATTTTAGTTCCTCTATGGCGGAAATCTTGTCGGGGTCGGTGTGTATGCCTCTGTAGGTTGGCGCGCTGTTGCCGCCGCAATACTTCTCGTAAATTGCTGACATGTTCTTCGAAGGTGGAGCCTATAACGATTATATCGTCCAGGTAGGCGAAAGCATAGAGCTCGATCTCCGGGCCGATGACTTGAACTAGCGCTCGCTGAAAAGTTGCGGGTGCGGAATGCCACTGGAACAGATCGCGTCCCGGTACAGTGAATGCTGTGCATGGGCGGCTCTTTGTCTCCAGAGGAATCTGCCAGTATCCGGTTTTCAGGTCTAAGCTGCTGATATATTTCGTCTGTCGCAGTTTGTCTAAAATGTGTTGTATCCTCGGTAAAGGATATGCATCCGGAACCGATCGGGCATTGAGTTGCCAGTAATCTACGCAAACCCGCCACTTGTTGTTCTTCTGCCGGGCTAATACGATCGGTGCGCTGTAAGGGCTGTGTGATGGTTCTATGCAACCCTTCGCAAGCAGCTCGTCAATTTCCTGGTCGATGATGGACTGCATAGCTGGGTTCCGCGGAAAGTGGCGCTGCTTGATGGGGCGATTATCGGTCTTGACGATCCTGTGTTCTGCCACTGCGGCTACTACGCTCATCGTCTCGAATTTTTGTAATTCCTCTGCCAAAAAGGCGCGTGAGCGAGCTGCCTACCTGTCGTGGCTGGATTCGTATATTTCTCCAGGTGCCTATCCTCCATGCGCGGCTGGGGCTGCCTTGCTTCTTTGGAACTCCTCTGTCAGAAAGACGCATATCCGCGCTGTCTCCTCACTGCAGTTGGAGTCTTCATGGTCTACAGACAGAACAGAAAATAATTCATACATGTAATTTATAAACGAAATACTATAACGAATATTGGACCGCTTTACAAATGATAACTTAAAATTTATAAGTCTACATGTGAGGGTTGCCAACACTTATAGCCTAATTAAAATTTTTTCAAATTTGGAAAGAAGTTTTTAATACATTGCAGTCAGGGCTATGCCTTCTATGGATAAAGCTGGAAACAAGTAACGAGGAAAAACGAAAGGCGAAAATGGATTTCTATGCAAAATCCAGGTTTCCGGGTGTAAAGTTGTGTTTTCTAAAAGTTGTCCACCTCATCCTTTAGGGATTTAAATTTGCGATTCTACTCGGGGGAACATACCTCAGCTCGGAGGTACACACCACGAGCAGACTCGCAGCCACAGCGGCTGCAAAGACTATTTCCACCATAGCTCGAGGGTACATACCATAGCGAAAATGAGAAAAATATAAATTACGCAAATGTGCAGCGGGGTGCTTGCAGAGGCAGGCGGCTGCATATGATCGACGAAGACGAAAACAAAACAAGAATTGAAGTTAGCCGCAAAACGAACGGTAAATGCTGCATGGAATAAGAAAAATGCGGGGAATAAAAGAAAATAATTCTTTCGCCAATTCGGCACATATTTTATGAAGAATGTTGATATGAATGCTTTCATTTTTCGTTAATATTTCAATTATTTAAACTAATATGAATAATTAGTATAAATACCTAAGTATGTTCATATGTAATTAGAATTTGCATTTGCATATTTTTCATATCGAATTGGCGTCGGGATTTTGCATCTCGAAAATATATGAACATACATATGTATAATATAGTCGATCAAACTAATGAATTCCTAAAATTAATCTTGAGTCCAAGCTAAAAGCCAAACGCATACATATTTATGTGAACACAAATATGTGCGTACATACATACATTCATGTTAAAATACAAATGTACACTTGTTTACATGCCCGCAACATGCGCACACTTCTTTCCTCGCTTCCCGCTAACCGCCAGAAATAGTCCTAAACGATTTCATTCATAAACTGCACGTGCGTAAAACTCGTCATTCATTAATAAATTGCAGCACAACCTAAAATCTGGCAGCAAAGCACATTTGTCGCGATCTCGCAAAAATTTATAAATTTCAACATTTTCGTCTTCAGATTTGCAAGTACAGGGGCGTTCGCATTTTTTGGCCCAGTCCGACAAATAAGTAGTTGAAAAATTATTTAAAATATGTATATTAGGCATTCCTCACTTAATACGAGATTGCTTTACTAAATTCTTATCTAATACATCAATATTTAACCATTACGAACCATTATTTACTAAAAAATTATTCAAAATATATCAATTCATTTGGGATAATTTCGCAAAAGCGACCTTACGTAGTTAATGGCTCAGCACATCTTCATCACCTCCATACGCGCTGTGTTCATTTGTATGACCACATATATGTATGTAAATATGTCAACAAATTCTGTCGCATTTGAACAACAGTGCTGGTCATCACTGCATTTGCAACACATTTACCGCGATTTCTAGTTGGAGTAGGAAATCTACTACCTTGAGAAAAATAGCAACAAATTGATAATACATTTTGGCTTTAAGGCTACTTAAAAAAGGTATTACCCAATATATTAACTCAATATTTGTTATGCACCTACATATTATTGATTTTATCCCAGTTATATGTCTCTGAGTGATAAAAACGTACCTTTTTGTACTCTACTTGTTTTCCTCGGCCTACTACAAAAGAAAAATAATTTCACCCAACTCTAATTTATGGTGGTGATTTATTGCCTTCGTCACGCAGCGGAATTGTTGGAAGTCCGAGCAGAAGCCAACATTTAGAGTAGAGGGGTAGTTGCGGGCATATGAACAAGTGTGCCAGAGCAAACACCAACTCCATAAGTGTACACACCGCGCAGTGTTATTCGACCATCCAATTAGCAACAAAAATTGCACAGACAATTATTCAGAACTTATTTTCAAATAAACAAACAAAAAAAAACGGGACTAAAAACAATTAAGCGTACAAGAAATGACATTGCTTCGACCGCCACGCGGTCAACAGAAGTGATTAAAAGAAAAAAAACAATGTCTAGCGGCAGCAGTCGCTCTAACTATTACAGTCCGCTGCAAACAGCAGACGATAACGAAGCCGAAGAATTTATTGTGAAAACAACAACTAAGGAGTATATTTCTCCTATAACAATATTAAAGTGCACACCTGAGCATATACTGAAGTTATGCAAAGACAATAAAATCAATGACTTCTCAATTCGCAAGACTGCTGTTGGGCTAAAACTATTTTGTAAAAGCAAACCAGATTTTGATGTTATAATGTCCAAAATTGAGGGTAATTATGAATTTTATACGCACGCTACAAAAAGTGAAAAACCGTATAAAGCTTTATTATTCGGATTGGAAAAAGCCGAACCTATGTTAATAAAAGGAAAATTAACTGCAATGGGTTTGCCATGCGTCGACGTCAAACTCGTGGAAAAGCCTGGGGCTAACAACCGCATTATCATTTATGTAGTATATTTTCAACGCAAATCTATCACAATAAAAGAGCTTAACATAAATTACAATGTTATTGATCATATCAGAATCCGTTGGGACTTCCAAAGGCAGAATAAAACTAAAATTACCCAATGCTATAATTGCCAAATGTTCGGACATGGTTCGAGTCGTTGTAAGGTTAAGACTTATTGTGGCATATGTGCTGGAAACCACTCTATTCAGCAATGCAATTCAACTAGTGTCAAATGTGCAAACTGCAGAGGTATACATAAGGCTTTCTCCAACGAGTGCCCTATAAAGCAAGAATACATTCAACAAAAAGAGCGTACTCGTAAACCAACGCCAAGACAAACTGTTGTAGACTTTAACGTAAATTCACAGAAATATAATGAGACGTTCCCGAACATGTTAAACCAAAGCACCAGTAGGGTTAACGATGCTTGGAAACCACAAATCAATATCGAGGGCAATAAACCGTACATTGCCGATAATAGCAATTTATTTACGCCACAGGAAGTTAAAAATCTCACTTTAGAACTAATCAGCAGATTAAAAACTTGCAAATGTAAAGCAGATCAATTTGAAGTAATAACTAGTTTAGCTATTAAATTTCTTGCATGATGCATCACGGCATTAATATAGTAACATGGAATGCCAGAGGGGTAAACAGAAAAAAAGATGAACTCTTTGAGTTCCTTTTAACAAATAACATACAAGTGTGTCTCCTTACGGAAACTTGGCTAAGCAGTGATTTATCTATAAAGCACAGTGGTTTTATTGTGTACAGAAACGACCGCGCGGAAGGTCGAGGAGGCGGTGTTGCTATAATTATTAAGAAAAATATTAAACACGAGCTCATCCCTCTTATTAACACTAAAGTTATTGAAAATATAGGAATTAAGATTTATTATAATACAAATGAATTTATATACATATATTCGTGTTATTTTCCTGGCGGATCCCGAAATATCGCTGACTGCAAAAAGGCATTTGCGGCAGATCTGTTTAAGTTGACCAGGTCATCCCATTATCTTATTGGGGGCGACTTAAACTGTAGACATCAATCTTGGGGTTGCTTAAGAGCCAACTGCTGGGGCAACATATTATCCAGCAAACTAAATTCATATAGCATATATATAGCATCTCCTGACGAACATACTTATTTACCTGCTGATCCGAACAGGCAACCATCTACATTCGATTTTTTCCTTTCCAATATACCGCAATTTCTCAATCAACCAGTAGTGACAACAAATCTCAGCTCCGACCACCTCCCAGTTAAAATTGCAGTTCAAAAACGCGCATGCTGCAGTGACAACAGTATATTAGACTTTCACCATGCAAGCTGGTCTAGATTTCGACAGATAATTACTCGTAACCTGAAAGTCCCCGATATATCCAATACTACGGATATTAATGGCATAGACTCGTTGGTTAACATGCTCTCTGACACTATTTCCGGTGCAATAGACGCTAGTGTCCCAAGAAAGCCTTCTGCTACAATGCAGAAACGTTTTCCTTGTCATATTAAAAACCTTATGAGGGAAAGAAACTACTACAGACGCATTTGGCAAAGGTGTAGAATTCCTTTTTTCCTTACCGAATACAAAAGATTAAACTTGAGAGTTGGAGTAATGATAAATGAATTCAGAAACCTTACATGGAACAAACGTCTGCTGACATTAGATAAGGGCTCTCCACCTTTTTGGAATTTAACAAAAGTTTTGCGGAAGAAGCACAATAATATCCCAGTCTTGGAAGAAAACCATGTCAAATACATTACCAATACAGAAAAATGTGAACTACTAGCGAAGGAATTCGCATCAAACAACAATATATCCGCACATCTCAGTGATCCAATCACTTCAAGGGAGGTCGATTGTGAATATCAGCGGATACTAACTACAATCTTACCACCCGCTAACGAAAATCTAATATCCATCTCGAAAGTTCAAAAAATAATTAAAAATCTAAAAGTCAAAAAAGCTGCAGGCGTCGACGGCATTAACAATAACGTACTTAAACATCTCCCAAAGAAGGGAATCCAATTTCTTACTGTCCTATTTAACAGCTGTTTCCAGTTAGGATACTTTCCTAATAAATGGAAAATTTCTAAAATCATTCCAATCAAAAAACCTAATAAACCTTCTAGTGTTCTCTCTTCCTATAGACCGATCAGTCTACTTCCGTCCGTAAGCAAAGTGTTTGAAAAAATTATCCAAGACGAACTTAATTTCTTTCTTGACGAAAATAATCTTCTCCCCACTTGCCAATTTGGTTTCCGTAAAGAGCATAATACTTTACACCCACTAATGAGGATCTGTACATTAGTGAAGAAGAATTTCAAAAACCTAATTTCTACGGGCATGCTGCTACTGGACATCAAAGCTGCTTTTGATTCTGTCTGGCACGCCGCTCTGATCTACAAAATGGCCAAATATGGGTTTCCTCTCCGAATTATTAAAATTATTCAAAGCTTTTTATCAAATAGGTCCTTTAGGGTGCACATAGGCAAAAGTAGTTCATATAAAAAGAATATCCCGGCGGGTTGTCCACAAGGTTCGTGTTTGTCTCCTGTACTCTATAACCTATATACTGCTGACTTCCCTCCACTTAGTAAGTGCATTACTTCCATCTATGCGGATGACACTGCTATCTTGTCTTCTGCAGTGCTTGCCAGTGACATCATAAACAATCTTCAAGTCGCTTTAGATAGCACAATAAAGTATTTTAAAAAATGGAAAATCCTTGTTAACACCTCTAAAACTCAAGCCTTCTTCTTCACTAGAAGACGCAAAACAATTTTCTTACCTCAAAGAAATCTCATATATAATGGTGAATTAATTCAATGGGAACAAAAGGTTAAATACCTCGGTGTTATTCTTGACCACAAATTAACGTTTAAAGAGCATGTTGCGTATATAAACAATAAAATTAATGTACTGATCAAGATATTATATCCATTCATCAACCGGAATTCTTTTCTTAGTATACAAAACAAAATGTTAATTATTAAATCGATTTTCTTCGCTGTTATGTACTATGCATGTCCCGTATGGAGTAATATCGCATCGTGTCATGTTAAAAAATTGCAAATTACACAAAATAAACTACTCAAACTTGCATATAATCTTCCCCGATATTTTTCAACGACTGATTTACATAGCTTAGCTGACTTAACACTGGTTTCAAATAAAATTAATCGGTTAACAACAAACTTTGTTCGCAAATGTCTTGTGTCAGAATATTTACACATCCAGGATCTAGCTCTTCCACAGTAATATAAGTTAGATTTAAGCTTTTTATTATTTAAGTTTCAGAAAGGTTTTTGAACAAGAATAAAAATTTTTCCTTCACTATTACTATGTTAACTAATTACATCTCACAGTTATCTAATTTAATACAATATTGAAGTTGAAAAGGAGGATTGGCCTAAACACTATAATGTAACTAATATGTATAATTTCATTGTACAACCTAAATATTAATAAATAAAACAAATCTAAAAAATTTTAATATGTGTGTATGTACGCACATACATATGTATTTGTGTTCACATAAACATGCGTTTGGCTTTAGCTTGCACTCAAGTTTAATTTTAGGAATTCATTAGTTTGATCGACTATCTTATACATAGTCCATGCATAAATACATACATAAGTACATAATGTATGTTATTGAATTCCTTTTCGAAATGCAAAATGCCGACGGCAATTCGATATCAAAAATATGGAACTGCAAATTATAATTTTATATTAAAATAGGTATTTATACTACTTATTAATTCTCATATTTGTTTAAATAATTGAATTAGGTATTAGCTGAAAATTAAAATAATTCATATAAACATTCTTCATGAAATATGTAAGTGCCGAATTGGCGAAAGAATTATTTTCTTATATTCCCAGCATTTTTCTTATTCGTTGCTGCATTTACCGTTCGTTTTTCGGCTAACTCTAATTCTTGTTTTGTTTTCGTCTTCGTCGATCATATGCAGCCGCCTGCCTCCGCAAGCACCCCGCTGCACATTTGTGAAATTTATATTTTTCTCATTTTCGCTATGGTATGTACCCTCGAGCTATGGTGGAAATAGTCTTTGCAGCCGCTGTGGCTGCAAGTTTTAGTGGTGTGTACCCCCGACTTGTGGTGGCTGCGAGTCTGCTCGTGGTGTGTACCTCCGAGCTGAGGTATGTTCCCCCGAGTAGAATCCCAAATTTTATTCACAATGAAAGCCGGAGTCATTTTGCTCCTTCTCATTTCTTATAAGTTCTCTGATAATATCATAAATTTTATGATGGTTCAAAATATTTTGTTGTTGCTTGCTACATGAATTGAGTAGTAATGAAATACAACTTTGCACGATATGTTTTTATTTTGTCGTATTTTATAAGCTGTCATTTGTTTTGGTTTCCATTTCAAATTTAGTTTTGGGATTTTTATTCAGCAGCTGCGTCAACTAAGAAATGGAGGAAGGGAAAAACAGGTAAGTTATCGAATACAAAAGCAAAAATATCTACAAATTTACTAAATACGTTTGTTTTAGCCAAAGCCAAAACGTGTGCGTCTTAATCCAAACAAGAAATGGACAGTGGTGGAAGAAAAGACACTGGTAGAGTTTTTGATGAGCAACAGAAATTTTGCGGTACATACATATGTGTATAATAGTAGATCGATGTTAAATGTATATTAACAACTATAATAATAGAAATCAACAGCGCAAGCATATTATAGACGAACATCGCTGGAGATTGGAAGTTGATACGTGGGAAGGTGAGAAATATGAGGTTGAACTACTAAAGCCAAAGCATGAGAAGGTTCGACTGGCGCTGGTAGCATGGAAGGGGAGACATTAAAAGGTAAGATTATTTGTGCACTATGCGTTTAATTCGCTTTTTTTTTGACACAAAATTTTGTTTCAGATACTTTGGTGAAAATGTGCATTTATTACTATGAACTAGACGAAATTTTTGGTGGCAGACCAATAATATTTTGAATTCAACGATATTTGAAATAGAAGAGGGCTCCACGTCCGTGACCAATGGAGTGGTGGAAAGTGCAGAGCCGCCAAGTCGCAGAGGCAAATATTCGCGGACAGCTGTGTCGGATATAAGAGAGATTTTCTCAGAATATTTAAAGTTCAAAAGGGAGAAAATAGAACATGAAAATATATTAAGGGAAAGAGAAGTAAACATTAAAGAAAGGAAATTAACTCTGAAAGAAAAAGAAATTGATTTAACAGTCAAGGGATTGGAAATGAAAGAACGTTTGGCAATGGAGGAGCTTAGACTGAAGTATAAATAAATTTTCACGAAACTAACTACGTCTACTATCTATCTATTTCGCGTATGAGCATTAATTTGAATTCAGCGTTTTTATTTCATTACATTTCATACATATGTATACGAGTACATATAATTTGCATTAGTTCACGTTTATAGCTAAAGACGGCGTAATCTCAAATATAAAAAAAAAGCTTTAACTGCTTGATTGATTTTGTATTAACTGCAATAAAGCAGCTCTAGTGTTGCTTGGGGGTGTTATATTAAGTTCAGATGATAGAATGCCGCTGCTGCTTTCCTTTTCTGCGTTTTCTCTTAAGATATTGTGCAAGATGCATCACACCATTATCCATTCATTGCATAACTTTTTATTTTGACTTGTATGCATTCTGAATTTAAGTTATTTTAAACTACCAAACTTTTGTTTTAAAAACCCAAAGCAATTCTCAATCCTTACGCGATATTTGGAAAAGTATTTGTTGAACATCTGTCTACTCTCTCTGGTATACTCAGTACTATTTTGTCGGAATGGTGTTATTATTAATGGTTTTAGTGGATAAGCGCTATCGGCAGCGATCCACTGAGAAGGGGCTAGGAAGCGTTCGGTATGTTTTGAAAGTGGGCAGTCCATAAATATTTTTGAGTCGTGAACACTGCCCGGGTAGCCTACCGTGACTTGTCTTATTCGCAACTTATAGTCGCAGATAGCTGGCATTTTAATGCAATACTGACGTTTTCGAGAGAAGTAACGATCATGTTTTTTAACTGGTGCTTCGGCGAGTCTAATTTCTGAACCGTCGATATAGCCTATGCATCCTGGCATCTCACTCTTTTTGTTAGACAAAATTCGCAATCTTTCGAGTTCACTTGGCCATTTCAAAAGCTTGCTATTTAATGATAATATCGCTCGTCTTTGCTAAACGGCAGATTTTGGAATACCCAAGTGAATACTTCTGCGGTTGCACAAAAGGCTTAACATGTTCATCATAAAAAGTTCGTCGGATTCCTCTTGCTCCTCCTCATCGCCTTAAAGAGAATAATGTACGAATACCAAGAAGGTATACAACGATTTATGTTTATATCTTACTTGAATCTGCAAAAGTTCAGCAATTATTTTATTTTTCACACTTTCCCGCGGCATATTTTTTTCTATTCGAAATCAGCTGTTTAATTACTAAAATAAGACAAAAAATAAGAAGTTTGCTCATACGAGTTGTGTATCCGCATCATGATTCAATTATAAAAGGTTATGTATTTACTGACAGCTAAATTTTGACACTCCTTAATCTATAGTTGTATTTTGGAAGTACGCTAAAAAGGGGTAAAAATGTAATCCCTTTCTGTGAAAAAGTATTATAAAAATACAGTGGCCGCTGTGGTCGAGTTGGTAGCGGTGCGTGCTATAACTTGATATGCCGGTGAGTTCGAGGTTCGAATCTCAGTCAGGGCAAGCAAAATCTTTATAATAGGAAAGTTTTTTCTAATAGCGGTCACCCCTCGGCAGGCAATGGCAAACCTCCGAGGGTATTTCTGCCATGAAAAAGCTTCTCATAAAATACATCTGCCGTTCGGAGTCGGCACAAAACTGTAGGTCCCCGTGGTATAATATAAAGACGCACACCACAAATGGTAGGAGAAGCTCGGCCAAACACTGAGCTATATAGTGTACGCGCCAAAACTATATATATATTATAAAAATACTAAGTAATTATTTCATTTTTGTACTAACTATCTTATATCTGCCCTTCCATTTTATTCAAATAAATAAATATGTTGAGATTCAACTTTAATGTAATTGGCAAATAATAAAAAAATATAAGGTCGAACCACGAGCCAGCAAAAGAACTAAATTTAAATTGGAAAGGTTCCTTCGGCAAAGTTTCTTATTTTGATCCATAGAATATGATTTTCACAGAGCAATAGGCGATTTTTTTACCTCCCCACAAATCGACCCAGCATAATGTACATACATATGTTTGATGTATCATTGATGTAATAAAACTGGTATTTACTCACGAGATTCTCGGCCACCAATGTTGAAATAATATCCCACTGAAGGGATCGCATTCTAAGTATTGTGGTTAATTACACTGGAAATAAGATATATAAGATGTTTCAATTGAAAAATTGTTATGTTGTTATGAAATAACATCAATTTTTGTAAAACTTACCCAAATTCTTGCAATCTTGAAGATGTTTTCAATATACTACTATTTCAAGTGAAAACTGTAGAATATGCAACATTCTTCATGGGTTAAGGAGCCATGTATCATGATTCAATCATACAAGGTTGGATAATTAGGCAGTTGTCTCACTCTTGCACGCTGCCTTAGGGTAGCCTGTGTTGCTCTCTTTTAATTTAAGAAAAAAATGTAAAAAAAAAATCAAACACGTGAAAATTAGTACTTTTCTTTTAAAATGGCCTGGCAGGCAAGTTTAAATTATTATAGTTTAAAAATTATTTCAGCATGCCTTACATTTAATAATCGAATTGACGGCATTCTCGTATGTTTTCCACTAGCCTTGCTTATCTAGTAGCGAACATGAATTGAAATTTTTTTTCTTTGTATGTATGAAATTGATAGGTCGTTGGTTCGATTTCCGGCCAGGTCAGATCATTTTGTTTGATATTTTTTTCAAAGAAAGCATTTTATGTTTTTAAATTTTTTACTGTATATATTTTCTATAAAATAACATAAAATTATATAAATATTAAAAACAATAAAATTATACAGTTAAAATATCGAATAGAACATTTATTAGTATTTTGACTATCGGCTTTACTTGATTTCTAACAGATGTACATATGTATATCAATAAATATTCCGTTAATATTTTGACGAAGGTATTGTATGGTGTTTTCCATATAAAAAAAATTTGATCGAACAAATAATATTACATTTTTAGTTAGTTGAGTCTTATAATTTTATGATCTATAAAAATGGTAATTATATTTTTAAAAAAGGTTAAAATTGTAATGAAATATGTATACAATCCTGGCTTTCTGGGCTTTTAATAGATACCTCTTATTTTGGTTGATAAAATTTACATTGAATTAAAGAAAAATGAATTATCAAAATTTTTCCAAATGTTATAGTTCTATTTTCTGCAAGCAAAAACTTAAAAACGGTTGAAATCGCATTGTTTTTGTTAACAAAATGTGTAAAAAATATTTGCTTCTAAATCACACTTGCGGTTTTTGTTTATATAGTTTGTTGATTAAGGTGATATGTATATACTATATACATACATACATGTGTTGTTGAATATTCGGTTATATTATATTCAATTGAAATATCAAATATCTGGAAATATGTTTCATGCTACTAGTTGCATACTTTTCGACTACCTTTGCGCGATGTGGGATAAAATATTTTCCCCTTTATCAGACCATCCTAAATGCAACCTTAAAAGGCAGTCAGAAAACTTAAACGTCAATAAGTATCCAACCTTGTATAATTGAATCATGATCATGTATCCGCATAAATTTATTATATGACATATGACTTTATGAAACCTTGTGAATCACCTAATTGTATTTTGTTTCACAAAAAATATGCTTTTTACAATATTGTTTTTCATACAAAAATTTAGGGTAGCCAATATTTTTTGTTATTGTTTGGCCATATGTATATGTAACTAATAAATTTTAATTACAATTTCTGCTTTTTGCTTTAAGATTCCTTTCGTTGGGATTCTCAGTACAACCTGCCGCCATATATAAGTCGTTTAAAACTCATTAATCTTCCTACACTTGCTAGTCGCAGAGAAATGCTAGGGATTGTATTTTTGGTCAAGTTACTGACAGGCTTGATCTCTAGCCCATCTCTTCTTAGCGAAATAAAACTAAACGTTCCCTCCAGAATTTCAAGACATTTCCGGCCTATCTTTCTGAAGCCATGTAAAAGTAATTTTGAGTTAAATGAGCCACTCCGTAGTTTGTGTCAGGATTTTAACACTCCTCCGGTTCTTTTGATATTTCAGACTCACTTTTTTACATAAAGAAAACTATACTCAATCCTCTCAATAATTAATACATACATACATATACATATATTACTATTCGATCAGCTGATGAGCATTTGTTCTGTAGCTGAACAGTTTTAGATCTCGACACTTAACAAACCTCTGCCTTTCATGACTCGGCGCAACATATATGAAAAAAACAAAATTTTTTTTTTATATATCCGTGCGTCATGCGGATGCGCCCCTCGCGTCGGTCGGGCGGGTATGGAGGGATAAAACCGTTGGGATTATTATTATTATTATTATTATTATTTATGAGCATTAAGGCCGATTGCTTTTTTGAGAAAATTATTAGGACTAATAAAAAATAATTACTTGTTTTTCTTTAGCATGTCTAGTATTTGGTTTCATTAGCAAAAGAAAACATTTGTTCAACATTATTATATTAACGTTTTTGATATATTTCCCAAAAACATTAACTTTTCCAAGTGTTTTCCTGAAGACGGTTTCAAGATTTTAATACAGGTGTACCTGATTTTGAGAAAAGTCTTTCCGACAGATGACCCAACCGATAAGTATAGATGGGATTGCTTAAACAACAGCAGCATCAGCTGCCGATATGGTTACTTTTGCGTACTTTAAGTGTTTAAATGCAGTTCGTATTAGCTATGAAATCTCATGACAATTATGTAAAAATATATTTCATAAAAATATGTCTTGTTAGCACATTCTATTCGAACTTCTTGCTAGCAATGAAAAGATCGTTTTTTAATTGCAATAATTGCTTGAATTAATTTTAAGCTAGGTGTATCTTTGGCGCTTTACGAAAACGCATAATGTGTACAGAGTGCAAAACTCGCATTTTCGCATGTGTACACTTTCAGATTTCAAGCGATTCCCTAAGGTCATGTGTAAACATTGTGGTAAATGTCCGCTGAATGTTAAATCTCAGCTGTCAGTGAGGAATTATTCATAACAGACCATATGCAAAAAGAAATGGAAACTTGCAATTATCAAATTAAGGAATATGTATATTATAAAATATGAGTGGACATTGTGTTCCATTGTATATACATACATACATATGTGCATATTTATACTAGCATTTCTTATGTTTAAGGTGGACTTTAACGGTGGAAAGAAAAACTGAGCGAAATGTGCAAAATCCATTGCAGATAAGTAAAACGCAATACAAATAAACAGCACTTCCATGTAGATTATTCTTACAAATAAATGTCACAATAAGCGCGTTCACTCGGAATCCGTGATGGCAATCTCCCGAATTTCGAAATTTCGCAAGAATTTCATGATAACGTCGGAATTAATGATAGCATTTAATGATAGCGATGTTACCGGAATTTTGCATAGAAGCCAGTTTATGGATCTCATTCATTGACGACGGTTTTGGAACACTTCAGATTCCATATTTTAGCACCCCAACCACATTCACAAATGCTGATTTGTTTAATCGAATATTTTAAACAAATCTGTAATTTAAAACAGGTAAAATTTTGTATTTTTTTCAACAACCAAAACATACAAAGAGTCAATATATTCCAGCGGATTAAAGGCACATATGTATATCCTGAAGTTTACCGCTGAAGTTTAACTGTGGTTAAATTTTGCCGCCTTTCTTAATTGAGTAATATTATTCTGACACTCCCAAGGATATTCATTTTGTTTAATAAATCCAGAATAAAGCTATAAAAATAAATTATTCTGCTAAATTTGTGTCATTACTTTGTGCCAGCTGATGTCGAAATTTCTAAATTTGGCATTTGAGTTTGGCAGCAATATTTTCTAGTTCACAGGGAATCAACGATAGCAAATTTTTCGTATTCGTAGCGGAGGGTTACGTTTGTAACTTTTGTACGACATACTCATCGATAGGGCTGAATATTTATTAGTTCCTCGTACTCTAATAGGCCTATTCTCATTGTTACTGGTAATGTAAATTTTGTTACGTATTTATAACACCCGAAATTGAATTTGGTATTATAGGGCAATGGTTACAAGGATTATCGAAACAGTGTCAACATCTCACATTTTGACAATGAGAGCTATCAAATTTGACATAAAAAACGTTAATAAACATACATATGTTACATAAATCAATAAGAGTGTTCGCGGTGCTGATAATTATTAAGAATTGTTACGAAATATCTCGATTTTTGCCAGATCGCACAAATTTGCAAGCAAGAAAACAGCTGATGAAGAACAGCTGAATATATTTTGGATAAATACGAAATTTTTGTTAAAGAGTTTTAAAGGTCAAAATTATAAAACATGAGTTATAAACACGCTAGTTAAAGATACATTTTAGTTTGGTTAGGTTTCGTTAGTGGAACAAGAATTCAATCAGCTGTTCGTTGAACTTGCAAGTTTCTGCAAACTTTGCGTTCGCGTAAAAATTTGCAAGCATCTCTCTTTTAGGGAGAATACTCCAAAATTCTGAAAAATTTCGTTGCTGGATGATTCTTGCTGGACTTTTACACGAACAAACCTAATGAATGCAACAATTTTTTCAGCAAACGTATAAATGTGAATAAACATTTTGTTTTGCTATTTAAATAATTGTGGCAGCTGTGGTCGAGTTGGTAGCGGTGCGTGCTATAACTCGATATGCCGGTGAGTTCGAGGTTCGAATCTCAGTCAGGGCAAGCAAAATATTAATCATAGAAATATTTTTTTCTAATAGCGGTCACCCCTCGGCAGGCAATGGCAAACCTCCGAGGTTCTCCATTTGTCGTGGAAGAAGCTCGGCCAAACACTGAGCTATAAAGTGTAAGCGCAAACATTTTACTCGTCTTAAAGAATTGCAAACTTTAATATTGAATGAACATCTTCGCTTACGGTTTTCTATTAAATTAACAAAACAAAACGACTCTGCTATTTTTTATTACTACCTCCTCTTTCACAGATAACAAAATTTACCTGGTTACAATCAGCGTAGAATACGAAATGGTTACAAATTTTACTGAATGGTAAATTTTAATACACCCATGTTCAAAAAATTCTTTAGATTTTCTCAGTTATTCGTATTTAGGTCTTATGGGGTCAAGGTTCTTGGTGTTGTCTTCATACGTTTTGCAACACTGTGGATCAGGAGCTTGCGCCCAAGACCGACCATACGTGCGAATAGGCACACCCTGCACGAGCTGCCCCTGCTTTCTCCTAAATACGGCGGATCTAGAGAGAAAAAGTCGATAAAATCCGTAAATTCAGGTGTCAATCGTACCGTGCCTTGGACTGAATTGCACTGTGTTAGTGTGACTCTTAACAGTGAACTCCAGTCATATGGCGCCGTCTGGATTTACTTAGCCTTTCCGAAGTTCCGGGGAGCTCGCTCTTCCCTCATTACTCGTGAGACCAAATATGGAAGAACAAACCAAAAATAACCTAAACAAAAAAAAAACTCTGCTTCCGCCTTCACAGGAGACGAGCACTCCAGCTTCCAACTTTCTGAGGCGGGTAAGAAACGCCACAAGTTCTACAGCTCCAAAGGGTCGGTGAACTTTAAACAAGAGAACTTGCCCTCTTGCCTATGGCCAAGGGAAAGCGTGAGCTTACTGACATGTTGGGTGGTTGTGGAAAGAGAGATAGGTCGGAAAGGACCGACTCCTCCAACGTCCACAGCTCCCCAAGTGGTACCTACGCAGCCAACAGCAAGGGCGACCTGTGCTCAGGTTGTGGGTACAATGTCAGATCGGGTGCCTGCAAAAGATGGGCGCAGGGAAGCACTATTACCGCCCGGTTACCCTAGGATCCAGTCCGCTTTTCTGGAAGCGGTGAGGTAGCAGCGCAAAGGCTCTATAAAGCCCAAATTCAGCAGCTGTTATTTTCGGCCGGGATGGCTGGGCATCAGCTGTGGGGACACAGAGACCTTGGAGTGGCTCTGAAACATGGCAACAATTAAGGTTGTTGACTGAACTTAAGTGCCCAAACCAACGGTTTATGTGGGCTATTTTCAGGAGGCGGCGACCACGTCTGTGAAAGAAGCCCTGTGTGCGCCTGACCAATACAAATTCCTCGGTTGGAAACCTAAGGAACGGCCAGTCGGCCCAGAATGAAACACCAAGCCGAGGAAGAAGGACCTCCCATATTCACCTGCAAGGGACGCGTCTGCCGTCGTGATCAATTTCAGACCCCAAATAGGGTCACATCGGGGGCAGGGCGTTGCAGAACGGTCAAGAGAAGAAAGGGTACACTTGAGAGGCAATAGGGGTAGAAAAGTGGCTAAGAGGACCCAAAGGAAGAAATCGAGACCATTCCATGGCAGCCACGAAGCCTTACTAAGGACATCAGGGGCCTGCAAGTGAACTTGCATCACGAAAAGGTGGCCTCGGACGTTTTGTGCTGGCTGTTCAACATGGTTAAATGGATGTTGTATTCACCCAAAAACCTGGGTTTTTAATAAGGCTATCAAAGGCCTCATTGAACGCGATGTTAAGGTTATATATGACATCAACAACAGCCCAGAGCGGCCATAATGATAAGATGTAATACAACTTTTTTCCCATTTCAGAGTTGATACATCATGACCTAGTGGCCGTATGAACTGAGGTGCCAACTCATGTTATACTTGCCTCATGCCCACAAGGAAAGTAATCGCCCTAAAGGGTACTGCAGGAGGAAGCAGCTGAAATTCGTTTTGGGCTATAAACCCAAAGAAAACAAACTGGGAACTCTTTCATTTATATATATTAAACAAGAGGCTAATACGTCATCGGCGGACATTACGTATACTTCAGAATAATCTTACAGCAGCCTTCGAAGCGAGCTGCTCAAAGAAGAACAAAAAATCTCAAAGGGACTTCCTATAGTAGAACGGCAACGTCAACAATCTTCGGCTAAAAGCTAGAAAGCTATTCAATAGGAAAAAACGGACTGGTGATTGGTCCACTTACAAACCAGCCCTCACTGCCTATAATAGAGAGCTAGGACAGTCCAAAAGGACCACACGGCGTAAGCACTGTGAGGGTATCTCCACCCTTCCTCTTGCTCAGCGCCTACAGAGAGCACTTTGGATACCAATCGGCTTCTAATGGAAACCCACTTCCCAGGATATATTCTACAAGACCAAAGTCCTATTGTGACCACTGTTGCTACAGTGTGTGCAAACAAACAGACAATAGGTCTAGCGAGAAGAATTGCCATTTGTGACAGGTTGCGGTGGGCCATTTCAACGTTCAGTGCATATAAATCCCCTGGACCAGATGGTATCTACCCATGTCTGCTGCACCAGGGTATGGAATCCACATCTGGAATCCTTGTCAGGATACTGAGGACGAGCTTGCTTCTTGTCAGACTTCCTGAAAAGGCCATGGTGTACGAACAAATAGCCCTGTGTGCATTCCTTGATATACCAGGTGCTTCTGACAATACAAGTTATGAGGCAATCTCCGTAGGTTTGTCAAGGAAGGATATCCCGAAGCATATAACCGATTGGGTAATACGTCATCGGCGGACATTACGTATACTTCAGAATAATCTTACAGCAGCCTTCGAAGCGAGCTGCTCAAAGAAGAACAAAAAATCTCAAAGGGACTTCCTATAGTAGAACGGCAACGTCAACAATCTTCGGCTAAAAGCTAGAAAGCTATTCAATAGGAAAAAACGGACTGGTGATTGGTCCACTTACAAACCAGCCCTCACTGCCTATAATAGAGAGCTAGGACAGTCCAAAAGGACCACACGGCGTAAGCACTGTGAGGGTATCTCCACCCTTCCTCTTGCTCAGCGCCTACAGAGAGCACTTTGGATACCAATCGGCTTCTAATGGAAACCCACTTCCCAGGATATATTCTACAAGACCAAAGTCCTATTGTGACCACTGTTGCTACAGTGTGTGCAAACAAACAGACAATAGGTCTAGCGAGAAGAATTGCCATTTGTGACAGGTTGCGGTGGGCCATTTCAACGTTCAGTGCATATAAATCCCCTGGACCAGATGGTATCTACCCATGTCTGCTGCACCAGGGTATGGAATCCACATCTGGAATCCTTGTCAGGATACTGAGGACGAGCTTGCTTCTTGTCAGACTTCCTGAAAAGGCCATGGTGTACGAACAAATAGCCCTGTGTGCATTCCTTGATATACCAGGTGCTTCTGACAATACAAGCTATGAGGCAATCTCCGTAGGTTTGTCAAGGAAGGATATCCCGAAGCATATAACCGATTGGGTAATAAGCATCCAGAACCATAATGGCTGAACTGGGTGGAAGTAGACTTCAGGTAACAGCCACTCGTGGCTGCCCTTAAGGGGGTGTTCTCTCACCCTTATTGTGGACACTGGTTGTCGATGAACTCCTTGAAGCTTAAAGGGAATGGATTCAATGCTTACGGCTATGCTGGCGACCTTGTAATCTATGTTGTGGGCTGGGATGAAGGGACATTAAGCTCCAGGCTTCAATCTGCCTTAAATCTGAGGCTCAAAAGGATCTGAAAAAGGGTTGTCAATCAATCCAACAAAGTAGGGTTGGAGAATGAAGAAAATATATCGATATATACCGTATCGATATTTTTAAACAATATCGAATAATATTGATATATGCATATTAAAAATATTGACATTTCGATATATAGATTTTTTTTACCTCAAGGCGCAATTACGAAAAGATTTGTCATAATATTCTATAGCGGAAAAATCATGCTTATCTGGTAGTTTTATTAGTTCTTTCATCGCGACCGTGTACGATACTGACATTTCTTGCAATACCAATCTCGATCATGCCAGTATTGGCATTACTCTTTCGGGGTTGCCATTAGTTAATGATCTGATGCCAACATCCCCCTTCGTTTTTAGACGTCACGCCTCGGAAGTCTGGGTTGCCTTGTAGAACGGCGAAGTACCGGATCGCTAGAGTAAAGTTTTGACTATTTCCTTCAATCCTTCTCTCATCTTTCCAAAATCAGTTTCGTAGTTGATTTACGTGTGATCGCTGTAGTTCGTTTCGAAATCTGGATTTCACAAGAATGTTGTATAAAACGCTGCCGATGACAGTACCTGGGTACCACGACCATGTGTTGTTATGAAATACCTTTGAAAACACTTTGTCTCCAGAATTAAAACTTCGCTTAACTGCACCGTGTTTCTTGTTGAAGACATTCTCCATCGCTGTATTTGTTTATCAGATGCAACGTGGAACTTTAGAAGGTCTAACGGAGTTGATATCTTCCTTCCCTCAGATGGCGTCTGACCATCAGGTGCACTAGGATTTGGAGTAGCCCGAAATTGTGAAAGGAAAACAAGTAGACTATACTTATAATTCGATGAACGATTGGGGGTTATATGGTGGTGTGAAGATGTTTTGTATTCCCCTCTCCTTGCAGAATTGAGAGAATTGCGAACTAGAGAACTGTGTACCGTTGTCTGAAATTATGGTTCTCGGCTGTCCATATCTACTGATAAACTTGTGCAAGTGATTGAAGCTGTTGTTGTTTGAACTACTTCAGGCCATTTTGAGCAAGCGGTTAACATAACGAAATGGTACTTATCTCGAATAGATCCCGCGATGTTGATGTGCTCTAAAGGATTTTGTGTGATTGACCATGAGCTTAGTTTGGCTTTTATCGGAGATTTTGCTGTTAACCGCCAATTCTGGCATTACTTTACAAACACTACCATATCTGCGTCGATCTTTGGCCAGTACACGTACGATCGTGCAATATCTTTCATACGTTCGCTACCTAGATGTCCGCTACGTAGCTGTTTAAAAATACACTTTCGAAAAATCTCCGGAAAGACCACTCGATATGAATACATAAGACAATTATCGACAACTGACAATGAATATTTTCGGTAGAAAAATTGGTCTTCGTCTGCATCTTGCGGTTTTGATGATTTTGGCAGAGTGTTGGATCCTGCTGCGTAGCCTTTTTTACAATATTCAGTGTTACTGGTAACGTTTTTATATTTTCTTAAAGCACAGTTTTTATTTCGTTTCCAACAAAATTTTTTGCTATGATGAATTATTCATGCTTTTGTTTTTGTTGACTTTTGAGCCGCAATAGTACATCAACATTTCGAAATTCCGTGGTCTTGACATATTAAATTTGAAAATCGTAGCTCATTAAAATTAATGCCCGTCTTTGTAATCTTTTCGCGATGTGCGTTGGAATACCTTTCTTGGAACCAAACATTGTAACCAGTGGTTTATGGTCCATTAATAGCGTGAATTTACGTCAGTATATCATTTTATGAAATTTGTGCATGCATATACGAGTGCTAACGCTTCTTTGGCTATACCGCTGCTTCGTCGATGTAAGTGCTCGCGAAATGTGATATATACCTTTTTTAGTTCCATATGGAAAAGTATGAAACATTTGTGCTACTATAGATGCATCTGCTGCTACATCTGGATAAGATTCAACAGTCACAGGAATCGAAGGGTTATAATGTGTCAACACAAGTTTCGCATTTAAAATTTGTTTGAAGTCGTTAAATGTGCTCTTTGAATCTTTCCATTACTTTTATGACTAGATCGTAATATTCTTGAATTCTAGGTGTTGCTATGAAGACGTCATCAAGATATGTAATAACTCCTTCTAAATTTCTGAGGATCATTTCCATAGCTTTTTGAAAAGCACCCGGTGCAGATGTTAATCCAGGAGGTAAACGAATTAATGCAAAAAGACCTTTGTGCGTGTTTATGGTGAAAGTTTTCTTCGATTCGTCATCGACTTCCAATTGAAGGTAAGCGTCGGATAAATTTATTTTGCTAAAATATTTGCAACGTGACATTTGTGCGAATATATCGTCTGCATGCGGAATCGGATACAGGTTCGGTATAATACAATCGTTTAAGCCTGTCGAATAATCAGCACAAATTCGAATGCAATTATTTGGCTTACGTACAACTACTATGGGTGCTGCCCAATCTGATTGTGTAATAGATGTGATGATATTTTCGCTTTGTAACCTGTTTAGCTCTTGCTCTACTGCTGCTAGTGATGCGTATGGTACAGGTCTTTTCGCTTTTAACTCAGGTTTACAATTAAGTTTTGTTTCTAAATTGACTTTAAATTTAGTGCATTGACCTGTATGCTGTTGGACCACTCCTGGGTATATACTTGTAATGACTTTAAGTATAGGATCTTTAATCATATTGCTAGTGATTACGTTGCAAACGGAACGAATGGGCGTATCCCAGTATCCAAATTTCTCCACTTTTCGCGCGAAGTTATGATTTGCCGTCTGAATAATTAATTTACAATTGTATTTTTACCGTCAAAGTTTGCCAAACTGCTGTTATTTTTGTTTACGAGTTTTCATGTTTATAATGTTCACAATACATAATACATTTTTAAAATCTTGTCGATATGCAGTACAAATTTTATTTAAAAATTGAACACAATGAAAAAAATAATAAATATTTGAACTGTTCCTGTTATATGTATTTGACATTTTTCTAGTAAAACTTTATGTTGGTATTTATGTATGTAAGTATACATATATGTTGGTAACTGTCCGAAGAGTTCCGACGATATCAAGGATTTATGTAAGTTCACATTTGTTTGATTGCCTTTTGCACCCACATGATCTCACAACAAGCCACGTAGATGACATCTTTTTTTCTAGTTAAAACCTGCAGATTATGCTCGTTATGAAAGTTGACTGTCAACAAAAACCATCGTACTACCTTTTAAAGTCTGCACAAATGCTGCCAATCGAGTTGTGATAACTTCCAGTGAATTGTGCCAATATAAAGTTCCGATTAGAATACTTTTTGAGAGCGGATTTCTTTTTAAACCAATTTTTGTAGAACTTGTCCTGTCACAATTCTAACCGTATTATCCCATCGTATATATTTTCCATATTCTGGCATAATTCTCTGGAGTTGGTGTCGAGAAATGAGTCGGCTTGATAGAAGCAAACTATGAAGCACCTGATTCGATTCAAGCGCCATGCAATGAAGAGGCTGCAATGGAAAATTAATACGTATTAATTTTAATTGAAATAGCAATGAGATTTCACAATAGCCTTGATTATAATTAATAAATATAAAATTAAATCACCTTTTTGCTTTGTAAATTTTAAAAAGTATCCATTTTCTATGCCGTTTGTTCGCCAGTCCGCTGTTTTCCACCAGCTTATCTGTAATTATATAAATACCATAATCATTTATTTGTGCTTACGTATATCTCTACACTTTTTACTTTACGTACCTTGTGTTTTGAATAGAATTGGGCATTTATTAACACAATTATGTGAACGCCAAGCTTTGCTTTCTTTTTCTTATTTTCTATTTAAATGCAGGAGAAATGTCAGATTTTGACTTTTACAGCAATGGCGAATACACCCACAAAATTACCAAAACAAAATACACGGGATTTTCCTAATACCACCTTTAATGAATTCGCCTTGGCCATTATTTACAACCACTAAAAAATTAAAAAGGGTTGTCAATCAATCCAACAAAGTAGGGTTGGAGAATGAAGAAAATATATCGATATATATCGTATCGATATTTTTAAACAATCTGATCTTTTGTCGATGTGTTTTGTCTTTGACTTATGTACCGGCTCAATTGATTGTCCATACTTGCTCACGAAAATTCATTTTAGTGTTCCCTCACACATACTTCGCTGTAATGATATATTTTTTGTCGGGTTTGCTAAGACTGTCTATGGTATGAATGCACCTCTTAGAAGGACGCTATCTCAATTTAATGCTTATTCTTCTTCCTTAGATTTTGATTTTACCTACTCTGAGTCTACTTTTAAGAATTTACTCATACGACTCCTGTCGTTAAGCCTTTGAAATTAAAATATATCATAAAGTCTGTAAGCAACTTGTTTGTTGATTAATAAATAAACAAATAAATAAATAAATAAATATCGAATAATATTGATATATGCATAGTAAAAATATTGACATTTCGATATATAGATTTTTTTACCTCAAGGCGCAATTACTTAAAGATTTGTCAAAATATTCTATAGTGGAAAAATTATGCTTATCTGGTAGTTTTATTAGTTCTTTCATCGCGACCGTGTACGATACTGACATTTCTTGCAATACCAATCTCGATCATGCCAGTATTGGCATTACTCTTTCGGGGTTGCCATTAGTTAATGATCTGATGCCAGCATCCCCCTTCGTTTTTAGCCGTAACGCCTCGGAAGTCTGGGTTGCCTTGTAGAACGGCGAAGTACCGGATCGCTAGAGTAAAGTTTTGACTATTTCCTTCAATCCTTCTCTCATCTTTCCAAAATCAGTTTCGTAGTTGATTTACGTGTGATCGCTGTAGTTCGTTTCGAAATCTGGATTTCACAAGAATGTTGTATAAAACGCTGCCGATGACAGTGCCTGGGTACCACGACCATGTGTTGTTATGAAATACCTTTGAAAACACTTTGTCTCCAGAATTAAAACTTCGCTTAACTGCACCGTGTTTCTTGTTGAAGACATTCTCCATCGCTGTATTTTTTTATCAGATGCAACTTGGAACTTTAGAAGGTCTAACGGAGTTGATATCTTCCTTCCCTCAGATGGCGTCTGACCGTCAGGTGCACTAGGATTTGGAGTAGCCCGAAATTGTGAAAGGAAAAAAAGTAGACTATACTTATAATTCGATGAACGATTGGGGGTTATATGGTGGTGTAAAGATGTTTTGTATTCCCTCTCCTTGCAGAATTGAGAGAATTGCGAACTAGAGAACTGTGTACCGTTGTCTGAAATTATGGTTCTCGGCTGTCCATATCTACTGATAAACTTGTGCAAGTGATTGAAACTGTTGTTGTTTGAACTACTTCAGGCCATTTTGAGCAAGCGTTTAACATAACGAAATGGTACTTATCTCGAATAGATCTCGCGATGTTGATGTGCTCTAAAGGATTTTGTGTGATTGACCATGAGCTTAGTTTGGCTTTTATCGGAGATTTTGCTGTTAACCGCCAATTCTGGCATTACTTTACAAACACTACCATATCTGCGTCGATCTTTGGCCAGTACACGTACGATCGTGCAATATCTTTCATACGTTCGCTACCTAGATGTCGTAGCTGTTTAAAAATACACTTTCGAAAAATCTCCGGAAAGACCACTCGATATGAATACATAAGACAATTATCGACAACTGACAATGAATATTTTCGGTAGAAAAATTGGTCTTCGTCTGCATCTTGCGGTTTTGATGATTTTGGCAGAGTGTTGGATCCTACTGCGTAGCCTATTTTACAATATTCAGTGTTACTGGTAACGTTTTTATATTTTCTTAAAGCACAGTTTTTATTTCGTTTCCAACAAAATTTTTTGCTATGATGAATTATTCATGCTTTTGTTTTTGTTGACTTTTGAGCCGCAATAGTACATCAACATTTCGAAATTCCGTGGTCTTGACATATTAAATTTGAAAATCGTAGCTCATTAAAATTAATGCCCACCTTTGTAATCTTTTCGCGATGTGCGTTGGAATACCTTTCTTGGAACCAAACATTGTAACCAGTGGTTTATGGTCCATTAATAGCGTGAATTTACGTCAGTATATCATTTTATGAAATTTGTGCATGCATATACGAGTGCTAACGCTTCTTTGGCTATACCGCTGCTTCGTCGATGTAAGTGCTCGCGAAATGTGATATATACCTTTTTTAGTTCCATATGGAAAAGTATGAAACATTTGTGCTACTATAGATGCATCTGCTGCTACATCTGGATAAGATTCAACAGTCACAGGAAATGAAGGGTTATAATGTGTCAACACAAGTTTCGCATTTAAAATTTGTTTGAAGTCGTTAAATGTGCTCTTTGAATCTTTCCATTACTTTTATGACTAGATCGTAATATTCTTGAATTCTAGGTGTTGCTATGAAGACGTCATCAAGATATGTAATAACTCCTTCTAAATTTCTGAGGATCATTTCCATAGCTTTTTGAAAAGCACCCGGTGCAGATGTTAATCCAGGAGGTAAACGAATTAATGCAAAAAGACCTTTCTGCGTGTTTATGGTGAAAGTGTTCTTCGATTCGTCATTGACTTCCAATTGAAGGTAAGCGTCGGATAAATTTATTTTGCTAAAATATTTCCAACGTGACATATCGTCTGCATGCGGAATCGGATACAGGTTCGGTATAATACAATCGTTTAAGCCTGTCGAATAATCAGCACAAATTCGAATGCAATTATTTGGCTTACGTACAACTACTATGGGTGCTGCCCAATCTGATTGTGTAATAGATGTGATGATATTTTCGCTTTGTAACCTGTTTAGCTCTTGCTCTACTGCTGCTAGTGATGCGTATGGTACAGGTCTTTTCGCTTTTAACTCAGGTTTACAATTAAGTTTTGTTTCTAAATTGACTTTAAATTTAGTGCATTGACCTGTATGCTGTTGGACCACTCCTGGGTATATACTTGTAATGACTTTAAGTATAGGATCTTTATTCATATTGCTAGTGATTACGTTGCAAACGGAACGAATGGGCATATCCCAGTATCCAAATTTCTCCACTTTTCGCGCGAAGTTATGATTTGCCGTCTGAATAATTAATTTACAATGGTATTTTTACCGTCAAAGTTTGCCAAACTGCTGTTATTTTTGTTTACGAGTTTTCATGTTTATAATGTTCACAATACATAATACATTTTTAAAATCTTGTCGATATGCAGTACAAATTTTATTTAAAAATTGAACACAATGAAAAAAATAATAAATATTTGAACTGTTCCTGTTATATGTATTTGACATTTTTCTAGTAAAACTTTATGTTGGTATTTATGTATGTAAGTATACATATATGTTGGTAACTGTCCGAAGAGTTCCGACGATATCAAGGATTTATGTAAGTTCACATTTGTTTGATTGCCTTTTGCACCCACATGATCTCACAACAAGCCACGTAGATGACATCTTTTTTTCTAGTTAAAACCTGCAGATTATGCTCGTTATGAAAGTTGACTGTCAACAAAAACCATCGTACTACCTTTTAAAGTCTGCACAAATGCTGCCAATCGAGTTGTGATAACTTCCAGTGAATTGTGCCAATATAAAGTTCCGATTAGAATACTTTTTGAGAGCGGATTTCTTTTTAAACCAATTTTCGTAGAACTTGTGCTGTCACAATTCTAACCGTATTATCCCATCGTATATATTTTCCATATTCTGGCATAATTCTCTGGAGTTGGTGTCGAGAAATGAGTCGGCTTGATAGAAGCAAACTATGAAGCACCTGATTCGATTCAAGCGCCATGCAATGAAGAGGCTGCAATGGAAAATTAATACGTATTAATTTTAATTGAAATAGCAATGAGATTTCACAATAGCCTTGATTATAATTAATAAATATAAAATTAAATCACCTTTTTGCTTTGTAAATTTTAAAAAGTATCCATTTTCTATGCCGTTTGTTCGCCAGTCCGCTGTTTTCCACCAGCTTATCTGTAATTATATAAATACCATAATCATTTATTTGTGCTTACGTACATATATCTCTACACTTTTTACTTTACGTACCTTGTGTTTTGAATAGAATTGGGCATTTATTAACACAATTATGTGAACGCCAAGCTTTGCTTTCTTTTTCTTATTTTCTATTTATATGCAGGAGAAATGTCAGATTTTGACTTTTACACCAACGGCGAATACACCCACAAAATTACCAAAACAAAATACACGGGATTTTCCTAATACCACCTTTAATGAATTCGCCTTGGCCATTATTTACAACCACTAAAAAATTAAAAAGGGTTGTCAATCAATCCAACAAAGTAGGGTTGGAGAATGAAGAAAATATATCGATATATATCGTATCGATATTTTTAAACAATCTGATCTTTTGTCGATGTGTTTTGTCTTTGACTTATGTACCGGCTCAATTGATTGTCCATACTTGCTCACGAAAATTCATTTTAGTGTTCCCTCACACATACTTCGCTGTAATGATATATTTTTTGTCGGGTTTGCTAAGACTGTCTATGGTATGAATGCACCTCTTAGAAGGACGCTATCTCAATTTAATGCTTATTCTTCTTCCTTAGATTTTGATTTTACCTACTCTGAGTCTACTTTTAAGAATTTACTCATACGACTCCTGTCGTTAAGCCTTTGAAATTAAAATATATCATAAAGTCTGTAAGCAACTTGTTTGTTGATTAATAAATAAACAAATAAATAAATAAATAAATATCGAATAATATTGATATATGCATAGTAAAAATATTGACATTTCGATATATAGATTTTTTTACCTCAAGGCGCAATTACTTAAAGATTTGTCAAAATATTCTATAGTGGAAAAATTATGCTTATCTGGTAGTTTTATTAGTTCTTTCATCGCGACCGTGTACGATACTGACATTTCTTGCAATACCAATCTCGATCATGCCAGTATTGGCATTACTCTTTCGGGGTTGCCATTAGTTAATGATCTGATGCCAGCATCCCCCTTCGTTTTTAGCCGTAACGCCTCGGAAGTCTGGGTTGCCTTGTAGAACGGCGAAGTACCGGATCGCTAGAGTAAAGTTTTGACTATTTCCTTCAATCCTTCTCTCCTCTTTCCAAAATCAGTTTCGTAGTTGATTTACGTGTGATCGCTGTAGTTCGTTTCGAAATCTGGATTTCACAAGAATGTTGTATAAAACGCTGCCGATGACAGTGCCTGGGTACCACGACCATGTGTTGTTATGAAATACCTTTGAAAACACTTTGTCTCCAGAATTAAAACTTCGCTTAACTGCACCGTGTTTCTTGTTGAAGACATTCTTATTTCTTATTCGTATTTTTTTATCAGATGCAACTTGGAACTTTAGAAGGTCTAACGGAGTTGATATCTTCCTTCCCTCAGATGGCGTCTGACCGTCAGGTGCACTAGGATTTGGAGTAGCCCGAAATTGTGAAAGGAAAAAAAGTAGACTATACTTATAATTCGATGAACGATTGGAGGTTATATGGTGGTGTAAAGATGTTTTGTATTCCCTCTCCTTGCAGAATTGAGAGAATTGCGAACTAGAGAACTGTGTACCGTTGTCTGAAATTATGGTTCTCGGCTGTCCATATCTACTGATAAACTTGTGCTAGTGATTGAAACTGTTGTTTTTTGAACTACTTCAGGTCATTTTGAGCAAGCGTTTAACATAACGAAATGGTACTTATCTCGAATAGATCCATGAGCTTAGTTTGGCTTTTATCGGAGATTTTGCTGTTAACCGCCAATTCTGGCATTACTTTACAAACACTACTATATCTGCGTCGATCTTTGGCCAGTACACGTACGATCGTGCAATATCTTTCATACGTTCGCTACCTAGATGTCCGCTACGTAGCTTAAAAATGCACTTTCGAAAAATCTCCGGAAAGACCAACGGCGAATTCAGATTTTGACATTACACCCACAAAATTACCAAAACAAAGTACACGGGATTTTCCTAATACCGCCTTTAATGAATTCGCCTTGGCCATTATTTACAACCACTAAAAAATTAAAACGCTGATTATGCATACTTCGCACAACTTTCACATAACTTTTAAAAGGTTCTCAAAACCTTTCTTAATTCTGTTTCTGCTGCGCACAACCAAACGTATCAGCCCTGCCAACCATCAAACAACTATCAATGGCTATTCACGTAGACAGGTCATTCACGGTAAACGCACAAACAATCTGATCTTTGTGAAGTACGTGTAAATGCATTTTGATATAAAATTTTAAAGCAGAAGCAGATGCTTCTTACAATAACTTACACATTTATTTTATACTCATTTGGCGAACTCTTCCTCTGCATTCCTTTACATTTTCAAAAATGTTTCATACTTTCAAAGTTAATACAAATGGTCGACCTTATATTATTTGTAAATGTATTTCAGCTACTTTTATTTGGTTTTTTTTTTGAAGAAAATTACAATTTTGGAATTCACATGTAACATTAACAAAGTAGTAAATACCCCCATCCTTTACAACTCTGTAAAAGAAATGCCATTGGTATCACGCTTGTTTTGCGAGGGTATGGTCGGAGCCGCTTGGAGGCGATGACCAAGAACTACCACCACCTAAGCCAGGGTGTTACACGACAGGAGGACAACTGGCTGTATTTTAACGGAGCCTCTTCGATGCCGGCAGAAGAGGAGCCCAGTACCAGCAGAGGTGTCCGCCGGAAGAAAGCGATTCCGGCAGAAGCCAGAAGCAGGTATGAGTCCTCCTTAGAGATAATTAATGTAGATCTTGTACCAGGTCGGTTGCAAGACCGTGCAGCCGGCACTGTTATAGAAGCAGTCCTTGCTTCATGAGCCGGCATCGCTCTGGTAGCCAATGCCGGTCGAATAGCCGTAGCCACTCAAGAAGTCGTCGGCGCGCAGGCAGTCAAAATGGTACCTTCGGTACCTTGCGCAAGGGAAGACCCTGGAAGAGGGTCGGGCCATGGCTGGTGTCCGAATGGAGGTAGAAGAGGAGGAGCGGACGCATAGGATGCAAGGCTCTGCAGCACAACCGCGCCCGCAAATAGGCGGAGAAGTGGGACAGCTACCCAAATGCTCTCAAAGGAGTTCGGGTGGCTGTGTTGCCTACCGACTATCCTGCCGTCGCTCTAAGCTCGGAGGACCTGAACCTGCTGCAAAACTATATAATGTTCGCGATGGTCAGGGGCTGGTCGCATCCGCTGGCATTCTGTGGGGTGCACTTCCGGTCAGACATGCTTAACAAAGGACCTAGTGGCAGATCACTCGGTGTCAGGTCTCATCAGAGCCGTCATTGTCAGCTCATAGGATTACCCGATTCCAACTGGCAGTGGGGGTACAGATAAGATGTCCAAGTAGGAACCCCATAAGAGCAACCTGTCCGGAGTATGTAGAGACACTCGAGTCCAATCTATCTAGGGTATAATCTGGTCACAATAGAGGTGGCTATATGAAGTTAGACGTTAGGGTGAACAGTCTCAATGAAGTTATTTGCCTTTAACTTTAGCTACCGCCATAGTAAGCCACAGGGCAGATCACAGACTGCATGGTGGTCTAGAGAGCTGACAAAGCTTAATAAGAGAGCCAAACGCACGGGGAAATGGAGAGAATTCGCGGCTAGTCTAACTACATACAGCAAGGAAATTAAGAAAGCTAAGCGCGCTAGCGCCAGAACCTTTTGCGAAAACAACACTGCAGTTCCGGCAGCTGCCAGACTTATAATAATAATAATCCCAACGGTTTTATCCCTCCATACCCGCCCGACCGATGCGAGGGGCGCATTCGCATGACGCACGGATATACACATAAAAAAAATATTTGTTTTGGTTTTTTTTTTCATATATGTTGCGCCGAGTCATGAAAGGCAGAGGTTTGTTAAGTGTCGAGATCTAAAACTGTTCAGCTACAGAACAAATGCTCATCAGCTGATCGAATAGTAATATATGTATATGTATGTATGTATTAATTATTGAGAGGATTGAGTATAGTTTTCTTTATGTAAAAAAGTGAGTCTGAAATATCAAAAGAACCGGAGTGAGTGGTAAAATCCTGACACAAACTACGGGGTGGCTCATTTAACCCAAAACTACTTTTACATGGCTTCAGAAAGAGACTCCGGAAATGTCTTGAAATTCTGGAGGGAACGTTTAGTTTTATTTCGCTAAGAAGAGATGGGCTAGAGATCAAGCCTGTCAGTATCTTGACCAAAAATACAATCCCTAGCATTTCTCTGCGACTAGCAAGTGTAGGAAGATTAATGAGTTTAAAACGACTTATATATGGCGGCAGGTTGTTCTGAGAATCCCAACGAAAATTTCTTAATGCAAAAAGCAGAAATTGTTTTTATATTGACTCTATTCGGTCAGAATGAACTTGATAGCGCGGGTTCCAAACAACAGATCCATATTCCAGTATTGGCCTCACTAACGTTGTGAACAGAGCCTTCGTAATGTATGTGTCATTGAATTCTTTCGACCATCGTTTTACAAATGCAAAAACACCTTTGGCTTTGTTAACTGTAACATTTATGTGAAGATTAAAATTAAATTTCGGGTCCATTGTAATTCCAAGATCAACAAAGTTAAACACTTGTTCGAGTTTATGGTTACATATGTCATAACAAGCTGGTTGAACTGCTCTGCAAGAAAAGCACATTACTTTACATATAGTAAGTGTGTAAAATAGAATTTAAAATTAGTTTTTTGGCCCAGTGTCACGAATAGGAATTGAAGCTAAGTTATTTAATTTATTTTTATTTTTATATGGCTTGTATTCAAACTCGTGAACAAATGCCCTGGTTGGCCAAAAAGAATTGTTAAGCAAAGTATCAAAAACTTCAGGTGCCACATCAATTTTAAAAGATGGTACGTTACGTTCGTATTTAAAGTTAAATTTTCGGATTGCTAAATTACAGGTCTTAATTTTTGATGAAATGTAAAACTCCATATCATCAGAAGAAGTGTCCCTAGTAAATCTATAAACAAAAATCTCAAAGGAACCACAACCAGCTTTGCAACAATAGGAGCAGATTGGGAAGGTGGAAGCGATTAACCCACTTCAGGTAAAGATACCTGTAAGTTCTCATGATCAGAATTGCTTTTATTAGAGGAATAAGCGCGAGTGCAGATAGCCCTTGATGAAGTTTATGAAGACGGGCCCTGAGGCGGAGGGACAGGAGAAAAAAGATGTATTAGCTCAATTTGTTGTGGTAGGGGCACAATATTCTTTTGAAGTAATGTAAGAGGAGCGACAATACTTTCCTTGGGTGGACTGTGTGTCCGTTTGCGTCTGGTCTCTCTTACAGGTTGCGAAGTTTGTTTATCTAGACACTTAAATGACTTAAACACGTTTTCATAACGTTTAAATTTATCATTAAGTGCCCGAGGGTCTATGCCGATTTCGAAATATCCATTTCTGGTTTCTCTAAAAAGTTAGAAAAGTTCAATCTCAGTTGATCTGCATTTTAAACAAGACCAACGAATACCTTTTCCTTCATTTATTAAGTCTAGGACTCTACCAACCAATCCGGCACATTTTATATGAGCAACCCCATCGCACAACCAGCATGCAACAGAGCGTTGCTCATTATCGCTTTTATTTTTGCAGTTGTCAGAAAAAATCAATATGGGAAAAAACAAAAATTGTATTTATAAAACAAAGAAGAAAGCAGTTTCGAAGGTAATGCAAGTTTTTTAATTATTTAAGGTTCGAGAGCTATTTATGCAACGAACAGTTATAGATGCACAGTAATAGACACCTAAAAAACTAAATGCAAACAGCTGTTTAAAGAATGACAATCAAAAAAGAGAAAAGAAAATGCGCGCAAACTTAAACAAATACACAAAGTTTAAAGCAGAAAAAAGAAGCAAAAACAATGTAAATAAGAAACAATAACAATGCAAATCAACTAATGACTCGGCAATTGAAAACTAAATTAAAGTGAAATAAAATAAATGCAAAAAATGCTCAACAAATATTATACTTAGCTTAAAATGCGCACAGATAAATCTCCAAAAGTTTTATCACTAAATTAATAATTTATATAAAAAGAAATAATGAAATTTCAATAAGAAAAAAGTAGCACAGTGAAAACAAAACTATACAGCTTGACGTTTGCGTATGCAAAAAAAAAGGGTTCTCATAGAGTTCTGGCAAAGCGTAATTCAGAAGCCAGGTTAGCAATTATACTATCTGACGGTACGTATTCGAGTGATGAGAGAGAGGTCACAGGCGCTGTTGGGAGCTCACTTCCCCGGTGCTGTCCCAGTGCCACGGGCCTTATTTTCCGAGAGTTTAGCCCGAACGGGGAAGCCTGGAATGTGGACAGGAAAATAATAAACTGGCAGAAGGTCGTCTGGGCGTTGGGTTCTTTTGAACAGTATAAGGCACCGGGAGAGGACGGCATCAGTCCGGGGATACTCCAGCTGGGCGGGACGCTCTTGATCCCTCACTTAGTGCAAATTATAAGAGACAGCCTTTCGCTGGCCTACCTCCCCGAGGTATGGCGTAGAGCTCGGGTCATTTTCATCCCGAAAATAGGTTAGAGGGGTTACTCCCTTGCAAAATCTTTCAGACCCATACGCCTAACTCCTTTAATGCTTAAGGCAATGGAGAAGATAGTCGACAAAGAAATAAGGTATATCGCTCTCAATAGAGAGCCTCTTCACGCCGGTCAACACACCTTCAGATTAGGCAGATCGACGGACACAGGTCTCTTTGTCCTGACTGAGTTGATTCAGGAGGCCTTTGAGTGTGGAGAAATGGTGTTATGCGCTTTTCTCAACATGGAAGGAGTCTTTGGCAATATCACCCATTCAATTTGGGATCGGGCGCTGGTAGGACGAGGTGTGCAGCCTACCATCCGCATGTAGATTGCTGAGTTGCTACACACCAGAATTCCTGATACTGACACTTGTAACGGTGTGATTCAGCTCATAACAGTCATTGGCAGCCAACAGGGAGGAGTTTTGTCTATCCTGTTGTGGAGCCTTGTGGTAGATGACCTATTGCAGATATTCCCATCAAATAGTATCCGCTGTCAAAGTTATGCGGATGACATAGTGATTATCGCAAGACAGATGGTGCACTGATATAGGGCTAAACATCAAACCGTCTAAGGCAGTCGTAGTTCCTTTTTTCCAGAAAAAGTTAATTGGAAGGTAGGAGAAACATGCGGGATTCCCGGCTATCGCGACACAAATGGTGTTGTTGTTACCAGAAAAAGGAAGTTGTAAGGTAGGAGAAACATGGGGGATTCCCGGACATGACTGCTACTGAGGTAAAGTTTCTGGGTGTAATCCTTCTATGGAAGAGTCATGTTGACGCGACCACCTCCAAAGCTACGAGGGCACTGAAGGTGTGCAAGCGTCTCGCCAGAAAATGTTAAGGATGCTCCCCGAAGATTTTAAGGTAAATGTTCACCATGATAGTCAGACCAAAGGTTACGTATGGGGCGGTGGCCTTGGTCTCTAGGACCAACCTGGCCACGGTGAAGCAATCGCTAGCCAAACTGCCATGCCTTGGGTGTGGTCCTGGAGCTCGAGCCGCTCCATACTCATATAGCTCAGGCAGCGAAACGTTCTTTGAACTTTGTAAAATAATATTTTTTCAAAGGCAAGGTTCTATCGTCCAAAAGCAGGGAGAGGCTAGGTAGTCAGCTCCCTCTAGCTCTCTCCCTCCGAGAGAAGATGTGAACAAGGTAATAATTTTTGAAAAGTTTTTCAAAGTAAACATATTAAGTAACAAAGCCTCTTGGAAACCCTCTATTTCAGACTACATGGTTCGGCAAAGTACACTGCAGTCGTACACTGATGGCCCTAATACCTCGGAGGGCACTGGGGCAGCCGTTTAAGGTTCAAGCACCAAAATGTCGGTACCCATTTGGGCCTTTCCTAGTATATTCCAAACGGAAATATAGCCACCAGCGTTTGTGCCGAAGAAAATCTGCACAGGAACTATCGAGGGAGAAAATTCTTATTCTCAGTGAAAGCCAGGTGGCTTTCAAGGCCCTTTCATCCTTCGAGGTAAAATCCTCATTGGTCTTGGAGTGTATTAATATACTCAATGTCCTGGCAAAGAGAAATGACATCCGTATTTTATGGGTACGAGGTCATACAGGTATTGAGGGTAATGAGCTGGCAGACCACCTGGTCAGAATAGCGTTGATTTCTGACTTATAGAGTCTATCTTCCCGATAGGTCCGAGTTCTATCAAGGAAGCACTCAGGAAGGAGACAAATTGGCTCAGGGGCCAGCAATGAAAGGACATGCAAGGCAAAGAAATTATTGGGAGGTTATAAAAACACAAGATTTAAACTACTTAGAAACCTCCCAAAGACAAAACTTAGAATTGGATATGGACAAGGAGACTTCCTCACACATAATCTTAGAGTGCGACGCTGAAGCGCGTCGAAGGGAAAGGTGGCTAGGTCAGATGTGGCCTATGTAAGAATACATACACTCCCTAAATTCGGGATCCATCTTAAAATTTATTGATGCCCTCGGACTAGGAGAGGTGTTGTCAAGTACTGAGGGCACAATAGAACTACAGGTCGCAGTGCGATCCTCATAGCTTAATCTAATCTAATCTAAAGTACCTATCGTTTTCCCTTCAGTTGCATTCACTTTAGAACAGTGCTGTCGTTTTCAACACAGTATAACCAGTAGACAACATTTATGATAATTTATCGGAAAAATTCACTTCCCAAAAGGACTTGAGTTTCGTGTTACTCTACAGACTATGTATATTAGAAAGTATTACATATTTTTATAAAATAATTTTAACTTGGGTTTCGTGTTACTCTATCTAACAAAAATAATCTTTCAACAGGGTTTTGTGAGGCAAAAAAATAAAGAAGTTTTATTTTATTCATTAAAAGCAAATACAAAGCGTGTATAGTACAAACTTACAGCCTGTAATACTCCCTTAAAGATATCTTATATATTTAACTGTAAATTCCATACAATTCTGTCGAAACTTTGTTTATGTAATATTATAACTTCAAGGAACAAAGTTCAATTGAGCTATCGAGCTGTACAAAGTTCGAAGGAATATCTTCACAAAAACCGTTGTCTGTGCGAGGTGAGCTAATAAGTTTTGTTGCATATGGTTTGTTTTAAATTTTCAATTTGTTTTCATTTAAACTGATCTTCAAAGGCTGTATTTACGCGCGGCGTATACGGAATATACGCTCCGTGGTAAAGTTTATGGAAAAAAAGGAAATGAGCGATTGTTTTGATATTAGCGAATAATAGAATTTATTCAATTTAAATCGTTATAATTTGGTATAATTGTGATTATGTGGTATATAAAAATATCGAAATTACCTCCGTAGTGGCGTGGTGGATGCTGTGTCTCTCGTCTTCGGAAAAGAAGTGATCAGACGGAGTTTGTTTAAACGCCGTTGAACCGCCAAACGGTGCACCGAGTTAAGGGGAAAGTTAACGAAAGGGCACCACGCTCACGTGCGGGAATATAATTCTATGAAAAAAATAAGCTTAAATACTGCGATAAGGACGTGGTTATGGATGAATTTCAGTGCTTTTAAATAGTTTACAAATAAGTAAATATACATGAAGTGTATAATATGTTAATAATAATTTGTTTAAATTTTTAATTTACGCATATCGTTCGTTTGCTGAAAAATTTGTCGGAGTTATATAGGTCTCTACAAAGGTTTTGGTACGAAAATTATTAACGTTGGTGAGCACCGGAGACCATCAGGCCAAAGATTGTGGCCTGTGTGAGGAGACCGCCGACTGTGGTAGGAGGGGGGTCGCTCAGCATAATCTGGGGGACCACGTCGCACCCCAGGGTTAGTCTCACGGATGTGGACTGGTAGAACTGCGGGTCCGCAAGCCGCATTAGCCTGAATGGGATCGCCACCTTTGGGTCCAGTGTTTCTCGCGGAACGATGCGGCTATAATATTCGGCAACGGTCGCCTGCGTCGTAATTCTTTCCGTTACGCCATGTCTTCCCCTGAGAATCAGTGCGCACGTCGCTCCGCGCTCTGTTGTGGCGCGCTCGAGTCGGAGGGTTCGCGCCAGCTCATCGTCTATTATCGTGGCCGACGCACAGGGGTCGACCAGCGCGCGGACCAGATGGAGGCGCCCCCCTGCTTCTATTTTGGCCACCACAGTTGGGGCCACGGCTTCAAAGACCCTCGTTAGGGGGGAATGTTAGAACTGGTGAGTCGCCCGGTTCGGAAGCTGGCCGGTTGGCCCAGTCGCCTCAGCATAGCCCCACGAGGGACGATTGCATCGCGGCGCGTTATGCGAGATAGTGGTCGGAAAGGACGTGTTTCCGAGCCACCCATACGTTGGTGGTTTTCGCGTGTTGACAGTCGGAAAGGACGAGTTTCCGAGCTGTCCTCAGTGTGGCGAACACGCCGCTGAGCAGGCGGTCTGAATGGACGTGATCCAGAGCCGCGCTGCTTTGACGGTCGGAAAGGACGCTGATTTCTTCCGATATATCGGGCAGAACCGTAATCCGTGGTTCTTGTCGCAGAGTCGACATGCGATCTCGATTCGCTGGCCACGGTCCTCCTGCTTGGTTCGCGTTACTGTGAAACGGCCCATATTTCTAGAAAAGGTACATTGTTGTTATCTATCTCCCACTTTCTTGTCGTTATTGGGTGGCGAGTAGTGGCTAATACGCTCCTAACTATTCCCTTGCAAGTGGTTAAGAAGTTGCAATGGAATGCTTAAAAACTGATAGAGAGCTAAGTACTATAATGCGAAAAACTCGTCAGTGTAGGCTACTTATAAGGTTTTATTCGAGTCTGAGGTGAGTATATTCAGAGTTGCATTTTGCTTATTGCCCCTTCTAAGGGAGTTACCAGAGAGTCTAACAAAGGTTCATGCCAGATTTCTGGTATGCTGCCAATTACCGGCGAGCTATGGAAGGCGTAAAAATTTGTGCTATTGGGTGTGCTGAGGGTGCCCATTCTTGAGGTACTACGCGTGAAATCGGTTTGTCAGCATTCATTTAGTTATCTTGTATCGGAAATACAGATAAGGTATGGCAACGCTGTGTGAGTGGTTTTCACCACCCACACTTGACCGGTGTCCTGACTGGTTAGCGGTCATTTGGCGCATAACCTACAGCATAACATACAGCACGCGGTTGAACAAGGTTATGGATAATCCAAATTTGTAAGTAGCAATTTACGTATTGCATGTTTATTTTTATTTTATGCGCTTATTGTTATTTTCTTTATTATACATATTTATTTATTTTAATTTTTTTTTTTTTTCTTTTTTATTTCTCAGGAATAAATTGGGAGATTCGACCCCGGTGAAGAAAGTCGTAACCATGCGCGTGGTTGTGCATACCCGAGGCCTTGAAACACGTCGGGTGGTGGTTTGCCATTGGCGTGATGCTCCGACTCAACCCAGGATTGGGTTGGGTGCATCGAAGCCCGTCCCGCCGCCCCCACGCATGACCCTGCGTGTAACTGCTGATGGCTTTGGCCTACGTAGTGTGGAGGTCCGACCCTTTGTGTCTACCGTGGGCAGCTAAAATTGTGGTTCTAGACGAGTTGTTGTTACTGGTAGTATTAAGTGAAGTGAAAAAAGCTTGAATTGCATCAAATGAAATTAAATTGAATTAAAAATAAGCGAAGGTTCATTCATTCCTTGTTTTTCATGGTAAGTGCTATCAATTGAGTTCAAAACAATTGAGAAATTCATTCATTCATTTTTTTTGATTTTCGAGTATTTACTTGAACATCCCTAGTTACTAGGTGTCCGATATAAGTGGTGACTTTGTCTGTCACCATAGCCTGCAACCCGAAAAAATTTACGGTCTTAGCCAAATTGGTTTGTGTCCTTGGCTAAGTCGAGACGGTTGAATTGAATAAATTAAAATTAATCCCCTGCAGATGGCGCGCCACGATTGGTTTCACGCTCATCTAAATAATTATTTAGAATTGAGGAATCGTTCTGTTTGATTTTGAAAAAGAAAAAGGAAAAAAGGTGGAACATTCAAAGGGTTGAATAAAATTTCCACGTTTTTTTACTACTTTGAATTGTCGCACGTGGCAACACTGTATGTGTTTATTCACCACACCATACCTGCCATTTTCTTGAATTGACTCAGCTGTCATTCAGAACATTTGCAGCAGCACGAGGTCGAGACAAAATGGATTTTTCTTACGCAATAATTGGTAAGTTACAGTAATTAAAACGGTAAAGTATGTAGTCTTAGATTATTTAGTATATATTTTACTAATTATTTCCCTATTTCAGGACAAATGCCACATCTGTCTGCCGATCAATTGCCAGCGCAAAATATGTGTACTTCGTACACACACGCAAAGCCAGCGCGGTCCCAGCCTCGAAAAAAGGCCAAAAAACAGGTGTACGTGCAAGTTCGGCGTGCCCGAAATGGCCCCGACTGCGGTGGTAGAAGCAACACCCGCATCAGAATCATTGTCGGGCTCGGATAGAGCCTAATACACCGTGTGGCCGACCGATCCGCTAAAAACGTGCCAACAATTCTGGAATGTTCAGATGTGATAACCAACCAATGCCGGAACGCAAACGAGGTGCCGCCTAATACCACATTCGGCATAAACGATGGAACAAATCAACGCACAACCTAACAAATCAACTTGTATGCAAGCCAGTAGCGAAAGTGCACAAGAATTACTGGAATTGCCTTCACCAGGAATTAAGAACACTAAAGACTTCGTATTATGCAGTTGAAACAACGGGATGCAGAATGTGGAGAAATTCTCGAGCAGATCAACTCGGCAATAAAGCCGATAAACTCATTGAGCACTGAATATGGAACAAGTGCACTAAATACGGCTAGTGAAAAGTTGACGGAGGAGCAGCTGCGTTTGCAAAAGTTAGGGGATGAAATCCAACGGAGGTTGCCACTATCTCAGCCAAGTGGAGCTGCTACATCAGAGACTACAGAGTCCTACGCTCCCAGTTGCAAGTGATGAATTTCTCCAAGCAGTTGGTTATACTCTGCACTGCGTTCTAAACGTGATTCAACCAGTTGTG
Organism: Philophylla caesio; assembly: GCA_963971545.1. Classification (NCBI taxonomy): domain Eukaryota; kingdom Metazoa; phylum Arthropoda; class Insecta; order Diptera; family Tephritidae; genus Philophylla; species Philophylla caesio. Next base: position 126,264,695 of record OZ020604.1, on the reverse strand, counting down.
CCACCAACTAAATTTTTACTGCAGCTGACTGGTATTTGCCATAATATAGTGCGAATGCAGCATCCGGAGAAGCAGTCGTTGCAGATGTGCTGGCTTTGTTGTCGCTCCCTGTTGTTTGGAGCATTATTGAATTCGTTGGTTTCGTATGCAGCGTAGCAGCGGTGGCTTGCGACATCACAAGAGTTGTGTAATTTTTTATTAATGTCACAGCTTTCGCTAAACAATGTCTGTATTAAACGGCGTAAGCACCGGCATCTTTGAGTTTTGGATTTGCCCTCAGGTATTCAAGACACTCGTCGATTCGATCCAGACAATCACGCCAATGCTGAACACGAATTTATTTATTCCCAATAAGAACTTTTTCACCTTTGTAAAGCTAATCGTGTATTTTCTTACCCTATAGTTCACTAAAATGTGCAGAAAAAATTAGAAATCTAATTCCACAAGAGGTCGGTGCAAGGAAAGCTACTATTCAAATTTCGGGAAAAAGTATTCTTTGTTCTACATATTTATGGAAGCTTTATAAAAAAAGGAAAATATATATGTAGTAAATTAGGCATTTCGCTTTCGCGCATACTATGGACAATAATGTAGACGGAGCAGGACAAAACGGCAGTAACAAAAGCAATAACATCACGGCCAGTGCAGTACCTGCTACACAGCCTATTAGCAGCTCTCTAGGTAGTATCAATATTAATAACAGCGGTAGTACGAACTCATCTTTTTGGAAATATAGTGGACGATTGGTGCCAGGACGTCCCAGGCCTAAGCGCAGTGACGTCTCTAATCTTAACAACAATAGCTTTGGCCGTGGTGCAGGTCGTTCTGGTGGGAAAGGTGACGGTATGGTATCAACATTTCGTGATTATCAACAATCTGTAAGCGATGCTTGGGATACGGGTGATGATGAGTTTTGCATAATATCAGGAGAAGCAGCAGGTGGATCATCGAAAAATGATTCGCGTATATCAAAAAAGTATCAAACACAGCTGCGCTAAATGTCATTCAGACGCATCGCAGCTCATCAAGCATTGCCACTGTACGTTTATCAACAACAGCGCGCGAAAGTATAACAACGCGCCGGCGGGAACTACCGATTCGACAACAACAAAGGTGTCAACAACTACCGCAGCAACAAAGATTTTAACAGCTAAGGCCCCTATCGATGGTGAGCTCTTCGAAATAAAACATTTACTTATTTTACGTGAACAAATCGCACCTTTTCGTGTTGACTTCACCATCAAAGAGACTTCGCTGGACTTCAGCAAAGCAAAAAACTGCTGCATTCGGTTTGCTACACAAGCGCAAACAACTTTTCTCCATGGGTAGCAATAATGCCCTACTTGAGCTTCTCGAATTTCTGCTTGAGGGTTCTCCACAGGTTAAGGAGCACTTGTTCGACTCACGCAAGGAAGTCGATCGTCAGTTGAAAACGATGTGTGAGCAATTTATACGTGACGCGGTGCAAATGCTTGTATCGCCAATTTTGCAATTTTTAGATAAGGCACAAGCGTTACTCCATCAAAGTAAGAATAACATAGCAACTACAAGCAGCGAAACTCCAGCTGCTCCGCCAAGAATAAATTACGCATTACGCCAAAGTGCATGGGCGAGCCCACAGCAAAGTAGTGGTATCATTCAAGTGTCACAGCGTTCCGTAAAAAAAAAACAAATTGGCGACGCTGCAACGCTCAATGCAACTCTACTTAAGTTCTGCGAAACTGAATTCGACTAAAATTATAAACTTTATTGATACAAGCCCGGATAGAACAGCCTAGTTACCTGAATATCGCTTGTTGTGTCAGCGGATATTCAAAACTAACAACATACGATTCTAAAAAACGACAGGATACACCACCCACATTTCGGAAACCGGCCAGCGGTGCAGCGCCCGCAGCTGCATAAAGGGCCACGACGCCAACCACGAACCAATCACCGTGGTCGCTGCATACATGTTTAATTGATCCTTTTCTTCTATAAATTATGAAATTTATTGCGGAGATCTAAAACTTTTACATTTTCAGATGGTGTGGATGTTAACTCGTTACTGGAACGATATGGTATCTGCCGTTCTCAAGGTCCCTGGAAAAGATGGACGCCTTTGTTGGATCACCCTTTACCAGTGGCGGAGCGTGATGGGAAGGCGTAAGTCGGATCTTGGAATTTGGGGTGAGTTTGGTTTATGGTTACCTTTTAGATAGAAGGGGTTATATGGGTATATGTTCATTCTGGGATCGCTTCGGGCTCTGCTCTACGGTTAGAGTTTATCCGAATAAATTGGGTGAAGGATTTGACGATGGTCTGTTTTATGTCACCAGATCGACCCGAGGTTGACCGGGATAAGAACCATCAGAAATAAAATGTTTTTTTTTTTTTTTTTTTTTTTTTTTTTTGATATCGTTGGGTTTGCTGGTGGTTGGTTGGGAAGAGAAATGAGGGTTTAGGCAGATTTAGGAGACGTTGGGTTTTCTGTGGTTTCACTGCCGTGTGGTAGCAGGACCAATTTTGCGATGGGTCTTGAAATCTCCCCCTTTTCTGTCACAACATCCGCCACTCTGACCTGTTTATCGGAACCTGGGTATACTTTCGTGACACGTCCCAGTCTCCATTCATTAGGTGGTAGGTTCTCTTCCTTAATCACTACAAGATCTCCTGATTGCAGATTACTTTGTGGATGCTTCCATTTGATGCGCTTTTGCATCTCATTCAGGTATTCTGACTTCCATCTTCTACAAAATAGTTGATGGAGGGCCTTGAGCTTTTCCCATCGATTGATGACAGAGGCAGGGTTTTCGTGGGTGTCAGGCTCGGGTGGAGCCAATAAATGTCCCCCCACTAAAAAGTGGCCTGGGGTAAGCGGCTCCAGGTCTGATGGGTTGTTCGAAGCAGGACTCATTGGGCGTGAGTTGAGGCAAGATTCAACTCGGCATAGGAGAGTCATAAACTCTTCTAACGTATATTTTGTATTCGAGGCGATTTTCTTGAAATGGTTTTTAAAACTTTACCCCGGCCTCCCACAATCCTCCCATGTGTGGGGCAGCCGCAGGTATGAAATTCCAGGAAATCAATTGGTGCGAATACTTCGATAGGGTGCTACTGCGTGCTTCAGCCATAAAGGCTTTGGCTACGGATCGTAAAGATCGAGAAGCTCCGACAAAGTTAGTGCCATTGTCGGAATAAACGTTTTGCGGACAACCTCGTCTCGCGGTAAAACGGGCAAATGCAGCCAAAAAAGACGCGGCACTGAGGTCGGTGGTAGCTTCGAGGTGTATGGCTTTGGTGGTGAAACATACAAATAAGCAGACATACCGTTTTGAAGTTCGGCATCTTCTCCCGCGAAAGCTCTTAATATCAAAGGGTCCTGCAAAGTCTACACCGCTATTTGTGAAGGCCCGGGAGAAGGTGGTGCGTTCTTGGGGTAAGATGCCCATAATTTGCGTTTGAGTGCGTTTTTTATGAATGGTGCATACCTTACAATTATGAATGACAGATCGGATCATATTCTTTACCCGTGGGATCCAATACTGTGTTCGGATTATGCGTAGCATGAGCTGATTTTCTCCATGAAGGGAAATTCGATGGATGAACTGAACAATGAGTCGGGACAGCCTGCAATCATACGGTAATATGATCGGATGTCGTTCACTATACGCCAGGTCTAACGAAGCACCTAGACGGCCTCCGATCCTTATAATATCAGCTGAATCGATGAACGGGTTGAGAGGCAAAATGTCACTTTTCGCTCCAATCGACTTATCAGATTTAAGACTCTTATATTCCTTTAAGTAATATTGCTTTTGAGAAAGGCTTATTAAGCGTTGAGTAGTTGCTTTAATTTCATCAGATGAAATGAAGCAAGACTTTGCTTGAAATGAAGATTTTATTTTTGAGTATCTTTGAAAGAATCTCAGAATGTATGAGATAACTCGCAAAGCCCTAGGGAGATCTGAAAATCGCTCGAGAAAAATGTTAATGTTGTTTCTATATGTGGCAGCAGCGTGAACTTGTATCCTCTTTTCCTCAATGACTGTATTATAATGCTCTTCTTGTGCTGGCCATTGGGAATTGTCTTCTTGCAGCCAAGAAGGCCCCTGCCACCACAAGGCATTGTTGTTGTTGTTGTAGCAGCACAAATTATGCTGCGGCGACAGTCCTTGGCCGGACATAAATCCGGGTCGTTCCGGTATCGTAGACCCGACTGTCATGGGAACGACCACAAGGCATTGTCGATCAGTTCGCTTGCTAATAATCCTCTGCTTGCTAAATCTGCAGGATTCGATGCAGAATCCACATGACGCCAGGTTTTGTTTCCAACCTTTTCTATTATCTTTGTTATTCGATGTGCCACAAAAGTTGAACACGAACACGGTGGTTTCCGAATCCAGGCTAGCACAATTGTTGAGTCAGTCCAAAGATTGATCTTTAAATGACTGAGGTTGAGATTATCGGTGACCGCTTCGACAATGTCCGCTAATAGGACTGCGCCACACAGTTCTAATCTAGGCAAGGATATTGTTTTTACTGGGGCTATTCTTGTCTTTGCCATGAGTAAGTTGACGAACACTTTGTTGGCGGGCTTAACCCGTAAGTAGATAGTTGATCCATATGCTTTTTCTGACGCATCGCTAAACCCATGTATCTCGGCCTCTTCCGTTGGTGCGAATTGGACCCATCTTGGTATGCGGATGCTGTTGATTTCTATATAATCACGCATAAATGCTAGCCATCGATCCAAAGTGGTTGACGATACTTCTTCATCCCAGCCTGTTTTTTCCAACCATATATCTTGCATGATAATTTTTGCAATGATAATTATGGGTGCGAGCCAACCTAGAGGATCAAAAAGTTTGGCGATAGCAGAAAGTATTGCTCTCTTTGTGATTTTATTCTGGTCCTCAATCGGTTTAGCGTTGAAATAGAAATGGTCGGCATGAGCATTCCATCTGATGCCAAGTGCCTTCACCGTGCTGGTATCCTCAAACTCCAGGAAGTCTCCGGACAGCAAATGTTCCTTAGGTATGCCGTTTAATATTTCGCTACAGTTTGAGGTCCATTTTCTTAATGGGAAACCAGCCGATTGTAGTACGTATGTTATCTCGTCTCTCGCTGTTATAGCAGCTTCTATACTGTGTTCCCCGGCGAGGACATCATCGACGTACATACATCGTTTAAGAATGGTCGATGCTCGTGGGTGGGAAGTTTCCACGTCGTCGGCCAATTGATGTAAAGTCCTTATCGCCAGGAATGGGGCGCAGTTGATACCAAAGGTCACGGTTTTTCATTCGTATAAACTGATTGGATCTTGAGGATTGTTTCCGAAAACTATGCGTTGATACTTTACTTGGTTTTCGTTTATCAGAATTTGCCGATACATTTTCTCGATATCACTATTGAAAACGTACTTAAACAATCTCCAACGCAGGATCAGTATTGTTAGGTCGGCTTGTAAAACTGGACCTGGAAGGAGGACATCATTTAGACTCACGCCGTTTGCGGTAGGACACGAGGCATTGAACACCACTCGGACCTTTGTTGAGACACTCTCTTCTTTCAGGACTGCATGGTGTGGTAGGAAGTAACAATCGGTGGAATCCGCTGCAACGTTGTTAGTAATTTTCGTCATGTGTCCAAGTGTCTCGTATTCCTTAACAACCCTGTTGTATTCCGTCTGTAGTACAGGCTTCTTTGCTAGTCGTGTCTCATTCCGGTAGAACTGAGAGCATGCACTTTTCAAGGAAGGCCCGAGGGAGACATGATTCGGAAAATCTTGTCGAAACGGTAGGGATACAACGTATTTTCCGTCAGAATCTCGTTGAGTTGTTGTTTTGAAGAGCTTTTCACAATAAGCGTCTTCTTCGCTTGCCTTCCGCTTTTTAGGAATCTCCTCTAATTCCCAGAAAGCCGCTAACTGCTTATCCACTGAAACTTCGTTGAAAAATGAGACGATATTGGTGGAAGCACTCGACGTTTCTGCATTGCCGGTAATTATCCAACCAAACACAGTTTCTTGGGCAATGAGTGTATTAAGCACATTTTTTCTTAAGCCACTTAGAATAATTTGGGAATAAACGTCTCCGCCAAGGATAAGATCAACTGGTTCGTTGACGAAGAACCTCTTATCCGCCAATACCAAATCTGGGAATGCCTGCCTCGTCAGTGCACTTACTTGGCAAGTTGGCAGATTCCCAGTTAGATGTGGTAGAGCAAGGGCCACTGTTTCGATTTTGACTAGTGGGTCTGTGGAGGACCGCAGTTGTATTGCACATGCTTCTTTAACTTGCGCAGATTTGGTATTGTTGATTCCCGACACTTGTGCACAGAACCGCTGTGATGGTATGTTGATTCGGCGCTTGAGCTTTTCGGTAATGAATGAACACTCAGAACCCGAATGAATGAGTGCCCTAGCATAAAAATTTGTGCCATTATAAAATATGTTGACACGTGCCGTACCTAGTAGCACTCCCACATTTGAGTTTGCGTAGCAGGAGTTAACGTTTTTCACAGCTTTGTCATGATTATTCGCAGATTCTCGTCTCCACTGTGCTTGCCTTGAAGTGCTAGGTATGTCATCTTGGGGGTTCGGAGTTCCCCTCTGAGCTTGTGCTTTTGGCTGGAATGCTTGCACATGGAGCAGTGTGTGATGTCGCGAGTGACACGTGCTGCAATTGAAGGAGCTTGTGCATCTTGACACCGTATGTCCAAATGATAAGCAATTCAAGCATCCATTATTGCTCTTGACATACTCTATTTTTTGAGTCGTGGTTAGTTGTCGTAATCTTTGACAATTTCGTAATTTGTGGTCATTGCTTTGGCAAATTTTACAGGAATGTTTCTTCACGTTCGTTGGGTAAGCGCCAAATCTTTTTGGAGGATTGTCAGTATTTTGCCGCAGGCTTTGTGGTTTAGGTGCCTGTGAAGTTTTACTGGCTCTCAAGCCTGACACTGTTTTCAAAGTCTGAAACCGATTTGACAGGAATCGATCCATATCCTCCCATTTGGATATTTCGGTTTTGTTTTCAATGGACTGTTCCCATAGTGCCAGTGTGCATTCTGGCAGTTTTGTTGAGCACAAATATGTGATGATTGCATCCCAATTGGAGATGTCAATTTGATGACATTGAAGTGATGAGATGCAATTATTTATATCGCGCTGCAACTTTTTGATAGAGCTACCACATTCACTCTCAACTGACTTTAAGCTAAAGAGAAGCTTTAGCTGGGTGTTGACTAGTATACGTTTGTTTTCGTATCTGTCACTGAGGTTTTTCCAGGCTGTTGAAAAACCTTCGTTTGTTAATGGGCACCTTTGCACGATTTCTTTCGCTTCCCCTTGGATTTTGGTTTAGATGAAATAGTTTTTCAACCGGGGTAAGACGTTTATTTATTTTATATATGGCCGTGAACATATCTCGGAAAGAAGGCCATGAGAGATAATCTCCCCTAAAGACGTCTGTATTGCATGGAGGCAAATGAATATTGTGCTCGCGAGCAGGTTTATCTTCATTGACCTTCTCCGATTTGGTCAATTTTTCGGAGAGGTCGGCCATGGTAGTCTGGCAGCGAACAAAACTATAGTAACTCATTTTATATTTTTTCTTTATAGCCGTGAGGTCTTTTGAAGATAGCTGTGTTGAACCAACGATTTCATCATAAGCTACTTTAGTTTTTCCCCATAAAGCTTTAAGTTCATCTTGCTCAATTGCAATAGAGTGTTTTGTGTGTTCAGCTGCGTCAGCGCTGGTGTAGTCAGTTTCGAATTCTGCTACTGAGTCTGCCAACCGAATGAAGGTTTCCATTATTCGAGTTTCTGTGTCTATGACCGTAGTTGAAAAGTTTTCCAGAAAAAAATTGTTATTGTCTCTGACAAAATTAGTAGCCTTAGCCTAATCACTCTAGGAAAAAACACAAACGCCTCTTTAAAAAATAACAACTTGGTTTTATGTATGCAAGAATGTGCATATAAAAGTAATAGTATTTATTAATTCAATTATATATATGTATTTTTGTTAATATGTATTAATTTCTCTAGCTAACTCGCCACCCCAACGACCGGTGATTTTCAAGTGTATAATGTAAAGTTTTATAGACGTGTATATGGAATATACCAATAACAATAACAATATGTACACGGCTGCGTATACGGAATATACGCAACAGTGCAACGTTTTACAATATTTATCCAAACAATATTTACACGGCCGCGTATACGGAATATACGCAACAGTATAAAGGTTTATTTTAATCTCGCAATTCTCAAACTCAAAGTTTTTTTTTTTTTTGACAATGCAATAAGTGATTGTGTCGCCGCAAGTCTGAAGAAGAAGAAGCAGTGTGCAAGGTGATATTCAAGGTTATGTGCAAATGAACCCTTACAACATAAAGTGATTTAAAAAATTTTACCGCTTATACGTGACAATTAATATGTGCCAAATAAACTTTGTGATCTCGAATTAAAATTCCATGTAAGTGGAACGTGATTAGATTCGTTTAAGTCGATCACTTAATGGAATAAGCAATGAAACAACACCACAGTGCGCGAAGTGATCAATAATATATGTGCGTGTGCATATATTGCGCAGACCGGTGATTTGTGAAAATTGTATGGAAAAGTCTTACACAAATTAATGTTCGCGCGTAAATTTTATTTTTATAAAATGAACAATTTTATGTGTGAATACGCGGATTTATTGGAACAAAAGAAAATTCATCAATATTAATGTGCGTGCCTCAAAAATTGTCTTCACTGATATTCTTCTTCACTCCTGCATTTGCGTTTACAAACTTTTTGAAGATTTTATTCAGATTGTCTTAAAGAAAAAAACGGAGTAGCACTGAAATTCAAACCACGTACCTTGTGTTTATAATATCTGGAATGATTGCAGTGCTGATTTGTTTTAACTTTATCTCTGCGTATGCAAGTGCGGTTACAAGTGATGTTGTGTGTTAGTGACTCGTTCGCTTAAAGCTTCTCGCTCCGATATGGATATCAAGTGCTGAGATTAATTCTTGGAAAAATGTGGTGTACACGGTGATGAGTTGATAGCTCCGTAGTAGTAGTGGACTGTATTTTCTTACGGCTCCGATAGGACCAATATTTACGCGCGGCGTATACGGAATATACGCTCCGTGGTAAAGTTTATGGAAAAAAAGGAAATGAGCGATTGTTTTGATATTAGCGAATAATAGAATTTATTCAATTTAAATCGTTATAATTTGGTATAATTGTGATTATGTGGTATATAAAAATATCGAAATTACCTCCGTAGTGGCGTGGTGGATGCTGTGTCTCTCGTCTTCGGAAAAGAAGTGATCAGACGGAGTTTGTTTAAACGCCGTTGAACCGCCAAACGGTGCACCGAGTTAAGGGGAAAGTTAACGAAAGGGCACTGTTTGGCGGCAAGTACCGGCGCTCCGAAAAGTGTTTTTTTTTTTTTTTTTTTCGGTTACGACCAGGGAGGAGGAATCTTCATAGATACGAGCAGCCCGTGCTGCCCGCATGCCCGATTTGCCTCCTGGCACCTACGGACTAAACCCAACCTCCTTCGTACGCTGGGCCTGTGGCACCCCTGCGGGACTATCAATTCCGATATTACTTCGCAGGGCAGGCACTGGACGTTATTCTTCGTCTTCACTCAGCGTGCGTTATAATTCTGCGCGGTTCGCGTTTCGCTCGTCTATTCGAAGTCTTTTCATTATTCCCGTGATGGTGTTAACACATTTGTGCCAAATATCCTTATCGGACAGCATAGCCTCCAGCAAGCCTTCGGGGGACACGGCTTTTCCCATGTAACGTTCTAGATAGTTGCGTTCTGTGTCGAATCTGTGGCAGTCCATAAGTATGTGTTCTGCGCTTTCAATTTTCCCATCGCAATGTAGGCAGAAGGGGTGATCAACGTGCTTGTATTTATATAAATATTGTCGGAAGCAGCCATGCCCGGTAAAGAACTGGGTAAGGTAGAAGTTTGTTTCTCCGTGTTTTCTCTTAATCCACTCGTCTACCCTTGGGATCAATCTCTTTGTCCAACGTCCTTTTGGGGACGAGTCCCACCTTTGTTGCCACTCGTCGGTGCTTTGTTGCAGGATCTTGTTGCGTTCACTTGGGCTATGCTTTATTGCTGCCGCCGTTCTTGCAGCTATGTCTATCGGGCATCTTCCAGCCAGCAAGTTTGCAGCCTCGTCTGACACGGTCACGAATGCACAGCAAACTCTAAGAGAAGATAATCTGTGCACTGAGGCTGGTGCTCTCATATATGAGGTTATAGGGGTCGCGCTTGCCCAGATTGGTGCGGCGTACATTAAAATTGATGAGCTGACGCTCGCAAGCAGGGTTCTTTGTTTCTGTTTTGGGCCTCCCATATTTGGCATGAGTCTTGCAAGAGCCATACTGGTCTTCCTTGCCTTCTCGCTGGCATATTTCAGGTGTTCCTTATAGTTCAGTCGTGGATCGAGTACGACACCGAGGTATTTTAAAGTTGGCGCTGACGCTAAAATGTGTTCTCCTACGCGGATTTGAATTTTTTCCACCTTTTTTCGACTGGTCATAAGCAGGGCCTCTGTCTTGTGGTCAGCTAACACTAGTCCTGCATTCTGCAGCCAAGTTTTTGCTAACGCTATTGTTTCGCTACACATACGCGACACGTCCACCAAATGTTTTGCCACTACTACGATTGCTATGTCATCCGCATAGCCTATTATAGACACGCCTTCGGGTTTTTCAATTTTAAGGATGCCATCATACATGATGTTCCAAAGGATTGGTCCGAGGACCGAACCCTGCGGCACACCACCTGTGACATGGTACCTTTTTGGGCCTTCATTTGTATCATAAAATAGCTCTCTTTCGCAAAAATAGTTTTGGAATATTCGGGTCAAGTAGTCTGGGATTTTCATCTCTATCAACGCCTTTATTATGTAGTTCCAGTTGGCGGAGTTGAATGCATTTTTTACATCCAGCGTGACTACAGCGCAGTACTGTTTAGTTCCTTCGAACCATCTTTTGCCCTCCAGTGCTTTACGCGCTATATCGCAGACAGACGCAATGGAATCGACAGTTGACCGCATTTTTCGGAAGCCGTATTGTTTATTTGAAAGCCCGTCGTCACTTTCCGTAATCTCTTGGAGTCGGGCGCTTATTATTGCTTCAAATAGTTTCCCTGCAGTGTCCAGCATGCACAGAGGCCTGTATGAAGAAGGCTCTTCTGGGGGCTTGTTGCCTTTGGGTAGCAGAACTAGCCGTTGCCGCTTCCATTTCTTTGGAAAGATACCTTCTTGAATGCATTTCGTGTATAGATTGCTGAAGGTTTCAGTCTTCTTCTTAACTACATATTTAAGAATGCTATTCGGAATTCCATCCATACCTGGGGACTTGCTGGTTTTAATTCTAGCTGCAGCAGCGAGCACTTCATTATTTGTTACCGGAGGGATCTCGGCGGTTTCTACTACTAGCTCCCTCGGTGCACTGCATACTTCTTGCTGTGGGAAAAGGCCTGAGACTATCCGCTTCATTGTGAGTGGGCATACTGGCGGTTTGGCGTTGCACCCTTTCAATTTTTTCAGGACGATATTGTATCCGCTACCCCAAGGATTGTCGTCGACGTCTTTTACTAGCTCTGCAAAGGCCTCGCGCTTGCTCTTTTGGATTGCTTTTCGTAGTTTTATTCGGCTGTGCTTGTATGCAGATTGGAAGTGTTGATACTGGGGGTTGTTTCTTGCCCTCTGTCTCTGGTGTTGCCGGCGTAGCCTTAGGCATTCCCCTCTTAGCTCCGCTATTTCGTTTGTCCACCAGTACGCTGGTGCTCTTCGGTTACCACTCTTTTTCCGTGGCATTGATGCATCGCAGATGTCAGTGATCAGCTTTACTAGTGCATTAGCACATGTGTTGGGGCTTCCAGAGCTTCCAACGAGTGTGTCTGGTACGAGTTCTGTCATGTATTCCAACATGCTGTTATCTAACATTTTTGTTTTCCATCCAATGCTTTGCACTTTCGACGCTCTCCTTTTATTCGCGGAGTTTCGAGGCGGGTGGATGGTTAAGTAGATGGCAAAGTGGTCGCTGAATGTAAACTCCTCTGAGACGTCCCATGTTATTTTATTGAATATCGCAGAGCTGCAGAATGTCAGGTCGATGATCGAACCCGCATTTCCCCTTTGGTAGGTATTTTTACTTCCTTTGTTGAGCAGCACGATGTTAAGACTAGAGAAGGCTTCAAGCAGCGCCTGGCCCCGTGGGGTTGTTTTTGGACTGCCCCATTCTACTGCCCACGAATTGAAGTCTCCAGATATTACGAGTGGTGCTTTTCCCGCAGCATCGGTTACCAGACGGCTCAGCATGTTTTTATAACTTTCTACTGGCTCGCTTGGAGGCGCATAGCAGCTGTAGAAGTGAATTCCACCAATTTTTGCGTAGATGAAGCCCTCATGTTGACTATTACCTCTGATTTCGATGGGGTTGGCCCCGCATGCCCAGATTGCAGCTTTTTTTTCTTTTGTCTTGCAGCCAATTTCCTTCCACTGAGGGTTCTTTGTACTGCTCGCTGATGAGTGCAATATTGATCTTTTGCTCGTAGATTGCCTGCTTTAGAAGGTCTTGTGCCGCCATGCAGTGGTTTAAATTAATTTGTATACACTTAATCATTATTTTAGTTGTTTTACCGCTTTTTTATACGCAGGGCACCTGAAACTTCCAGTAGGGTGGTCTTGTGCGTCACCAGTCGTTGTCTTGCAAATGGCGCATTTGGGTGCTGCTTTGCATTGCTTGGCCAAGTGTCCTTTCTCTCCGCAGCGTAGGCATGTGCCGCTGCGATCTTCTGTTGACTTACAATGCCTAGATAAATGTCCAAAGTCAAGGCAACGATAGCATCTGATGGGGCTGATAAGTTCCCGAATTCGGCAGTTGACCCAGCCTACGCGGATTCTTCCGGCCTCCACCAGAATTTTTGAGTCTCTGGCTGCCAAACTTACGATCGCTGTTTGCGTGCCATTCCATGACGACTTTATAGTCTTTATTGGAACGGGTTTCCCGTGGTTTATCTCTGGGAACTGTTTATTTATGGCGCTGGCAACGTCTTCTTCCGTTGTGGCTACATCCAGGTCACGAACCTCTACGTTCAATGTATGACTCAGAATCTTCACATTTGCGGCGTCCTTAAGCACAGCTGTCGCTCGTTCTTTGAACATATTTGCCATCTTGCCGGTCTTGTCGCGGAGTTGGACAAGCAAGTCACCTCTTGCTGTTGTTGTGATCTTGTTAACACTTTCACCCAGTTCTTTCATTTCGGGTTGCTGCCTCATTTGCCTGATTATATCCGCATATGTCATTTCGCTCGTTTTCGAGATTATAACCGCGTCTGGCCTGGTCGATTTCTTTGCAGCCTTGCTTAGCTTTTTCGCGTTTTTAACCAGCGTCCATTTGTTAGCCTCTATCTCGGATTTATTGACTTCTTTGCCTGCATTCTTTGTTGCTGAGGCATTTTCGTTTGGATCTCCTCGCTTGTTACCTGCCGGTTTCCGCTTTTTGTCCTCTTGTTCGGTTTGGACATGTTGTTCCCTTGTGGTTTTGTTTCCGGAACTGCGTTCATTAGGTTTGGCCGCTGCCTTGCTATGTAGTTTGGCGATTTCTGCAACCAAATCTCGCATGGGCTGATGGATTGTTCTTCTACCACCACCCATCATACTTAACAGCAGATTTATTTTTTCCCCCAACTCCTTCATGGGGTTTTTTGCCTCAATGGCGCCGTTTTCGGGGTGTTTTCCGACGTGGCTAATGTCCGGTGGGGAGGAGTGTGAACGCGAATTTTCTGCTATTTTTTCAGCGCTTAGTGACACCTCACGACCCCTCGTGGGCCTCGTGGCACGATCTTGATCTCCTTGGGCGAGATTAGGAATATCAGTTCTACCGTTTCCTTCGCTATTTTTCCCGCTGGCATTTAACTCTGGGCAGCATCGTTGTTCCGCTTCGCCATTTTCTCCCTTGCCTGGTTCCTGGTACATTAACCTAGGACGCTTTGCAAAAGGGTTCATTAAAGACCCTTCACCGGTAGAAGGGCCAGCGGCTTCCCTAATATTTCGCCCTTGTGGGGGCGATCTGGTGACACTCATAGTGTTTGGCTCTTGTTTCAGTTGTTTTATTTGTTTTTATTTTATTTATTATATTGCTATTATGTTTTTTATTTTATTTTTTATTTTTTATATTATTATTATTATTTTGATAGTTTTTTTTTTTTTTTTTTTTTTTTTATTATTATTATATTATTATTATATAATAAGGTTGCTTTTATTTTTATTTTATTTTATTTTTAGTTTTTTAAAATTTATATGATTATTTTATTCTGTCCGTATTTATGGACTGCCCTAATGTTCACTGCTAAGGAGCCTTTTTATGCCACTGCACTAATACAGTGCTTTCACAACTGTGGGTTTGTAACTCCACTAACAGCTGGTAACACTATTGCAAGACAAGCTCAGCTGTATTTGACAACTGATCACTGCAAATATGTGTTTTAGCCGTCTCGTTTCGCAGAGTTTTTTCGCGATTTTATCTGAAATGTGAGAAAAAAAAAAGAAGAAAAACGAATACAAAAAGAAAAATGCCTTTGTATTTCCACGTATTTTGTGGTTTTCCTGTCGTAATCACTGTCACCAGCACACGTAAAGCTCAAGAGGGATCACCAGGCACTTTACAGGTAGGTCAAATGGTGGAACCCCACTTAAGGCTTTCTTTTCACTACAATTTTCTTTTATTTTAGCAGCGATTGAAAATTCCGCGCGCGGATTGCAACTTGATTCACGATATGTGTAAAGTGTAAAGGACTGTGTGTGTGTGTGTGTGTGCATGTGGGTGAAAGTGTGTGTGTGTGTGTGAGTGTGTACACGCAAACCGCTTACTAGGGGAGCGCGTACGATTTGTCGGTCGAAGGAGGGTGGCGATGAGATTTAGGCCGGAAGCCTAAACAGGCTGCTTTAGGTCATACGCATGTTGTTTTCTTTTTTTTGTCATAATTAGAGTGGAAATTAATTCTCAAAAATATTAACTGCTTTTAATTTATTTATGAATAAACAGAAATTGTTACAGACTATGCATATTAGAAAGTATTACATATTTTATAAAATAAATTTAACAGTACTTAGGTAAGAAAGAAGTCGATTACGGAAAATATACTTTGGCAAAATTCATTTTAAGGGAACTTTTTTACTTTAGAGAGTTTGGCTGAAAGTGACCGGAATTATATTATTACTTTAGCGAGTAATAATAACAAACGGATGTTCTTACTTAAAAATTTGTATCCTAGTAGCCAAAATTGCACACTAGGGTTTTCAGCTGGCATTTAAGGATTATTGCTCATAACATTTTTCCTTTTTGTGATATTGTTAAATTTTCTTATTTCAATAATATTTCAGGGCATTATTCGTATATAAGATTTTGACCCTACCACTAAATAGTTGCATACAAAATATACAATACATTTTTCGGAGGCATTTCTTATACAAGCATATATTTTAATAAACGTTCTGTTTTGATACAATTTTTCAAACGGGAAAGAATACAAACGTTTTTCAAAGGAAAATGATCGCCGACAAATCATATCCATGGATTTCAAAGCTTCCAATTGTTTCGCGATCCGTATCAATATCCATCAATATTGCATGCTATACGATCAAGCCGAATTCAATAAGGTGGCGTTTAAGCGCCAGCTGGTTTTTTCGCTTTGGTGAGCACCACGATTTAGAAAATACAGAGGTTGCGCCTTCCGCAAACCGCAATTCGCTCTCAGCAAATTTGACAGAATCAGCTGTTTATGCTACGTCACAGAACGCGGTTAGTTTTGTTTGTATGTTTGTAAGCATACAATTGTTTCTACTTAAATTCAATGCTTAAAAGCTATTTTATTTAAAATAAAGTTATTTAACATGAAGTGCGCAGTGTTAATTGTTAAATCACAGAGTCTATCAATGATTCGGGGCTATAAAACGCGCTAAAAATGATGTGAAAGTGTAGCTGTGCGCACTGGTAGCAAGTGAAGCTTCTTGTGTCTCCTAATGCTGCAATGCAGTTTTTTTCAAAGCATCCAATCAAACACAGTGCATAAATGAAGTTATTTGAATATAAATATGTTGCATAAAGTGCCGAAATTGGTAAAAACTTTAAAATTTAGAAATCCTAGCAGAACCTAACCTCACATTTTTGTTTACGATTTCTTTCGATTCTCAGTAAAACCATGTTCGTGACGTTGCACGCATTTTGCTTCATATCATTTTTCGTCGGGAAGGCGCAATCTTGTATTCTATAGTTCTTGGGTGAGCACTATCTCAAACTGCTTCGTTTTGATTGGCGGACAATATAAATATCTAATGTTATTTTACATAATGTTCACCAAAAAGCAAAATCAAAATATATATTGGTTTTTTACTTATGAATATGCGGTTGCCGCCACCTTAAAAAATCCACTTTGTACAAGGTCAAGAAATAACACGATACTTGGATCACGTTAATAAATATTGAACGTGTGACAAGGCCCAATGGTAGAAAATTGATCGCAGCATCGTGATATGTATGTGTGTACATATTTCAAATTTTGTATTTTTGTACAAATTCAGGAATCTTCACCATGAACATTGAGCTACACATAGTTCAATTTAAATTCTAAGGTCTCCAAGTAACAAAAGTCCTTCGCAGCTATTATATTGGCCCTGTAGCGCGATTCAGTAATACGACTTGAAATGATGTTAGCTAAAAAGATTTGTGGTGTGCAATAGCGATTGTAACGAACTTTCCGGGGTGCTGGGTGTAGCACTCGGTTGTCCAGTCCCTATCTCCTCCACTGCTCCTTCTATACTGTTTTGCAAATAGGTAGACAGTTATCCTTTTACTAACAATTTCATATTTTGTATGTACAAAGTAATAATTTCATATGTTGTATGTACAAAGTAATAATTCAATATAAGTATATATGTACTACGTGTAGGTACGTATACAAAATTTAGTATGTAGTATAATTCAATTCACATATATGTGTGTGTGTGATTAACTATTATAATTCATATTTGATTTAATTTACATATTTACATATATATAAAATGTTCTGGGGGCCCATGGTCATGGGATCCAGGGTCCTCACACTCCCTCCTTACTCCCGGCAGTGAGACCTACGGTCACCTTTCCAGTCCTCGTAATACGCACCCTGTACGCCTGACCGTGAATGACACGTATGAATGATTGCCGCATATGGCTCTGACAAATTTAACTCTCCTTCCAGCATTGCGTCATTCAGCCAGTCACCTCGGTAGGCACCTTCGATTTAACCTGCCGGAACCATTCCCTGTCCCATAAGTAGACCTTGCGGTGGCGGGCGTGGCTCTCCGGATGCCTCCGGGTCTTATACCCATATACGCATGTCAACATGGCGTGCATATTCGACATACCCGTCGCCGATCTGTTTGTAGTCCTTTGTCGTCAGTGAAAATTCGCCTCGCCTCTTTGGTTGCTCTTCTTTTTCTTCTGCAGACGATATGGTCACTGGTGTCGTCGCTTGCTCGATGTCGTAACCAACATGCTCGTCGTCATCGGAGGAGAAACTAAAATGCGATGCTTCGTATTCCATTATCTGATCATCGCTCGTCCCGAGTGGCGTATTGTTCGCCATGTAGACTGCACCCCAAAAGGTCGCCATATCCTCCGCGTCGTCAGCTTCATTTTCTGGTGGCACAAACGGCTTCGTGCTTGCTAGGCTCTCGTTGTCACCGGGTTCTTGCTGCTGCTAATTGTCGCTCCGATTTTCAACTTCCTTCTCGTTTTCAATATGGCACCGGATCTACTTCTCCGTCAGGCGCCTGATACGCACCCGCAAAGTGCCATCTCGCGCTCGTTCGACCCAGGAACTTGATGGCTGCTGCTGGTGTTTGCTCATCCTTGTGCGCACTTTTCTTTCTTTTTATGCGGACAGAGGCCATTGTATTTTCATGGATTTTCGGCACGTTCCCCGCAAAATTTCTGTTATTTGCGGATGTCTCACTTTTTATTTGTTTTGTCTGTTTTCTCAGCTGTTTTTTGTAAAGCAGTGATGCCCATTCACCACAAAATAATTCGGTAGTCCCAAATCCTTTGTTACTGCTGCTACGGCATTGCCAGAATCGACAACCTTGTTAAATTTGCAGATTAATATTATCAATGATATTATTAAGGTAAGTATTATTATTTCCCTTTGATTATTTTATTATATTTATTAAATTATTATTTCTCTATAATTTTTCCCCTTTTTCTCGCAGGTTAATTTTTTTTGCTTTTACTTTCTTCTCTTTGTAGTGTTAAAGCATGTTAGAATTTTGCCTTTACTCTATTCGCTTTCGGTTTATATAAATATCTATAAACATATAAAATTTGCGTTGTATTTTTAATATTTAATCAAAATTTCCTTTTCACCCTTTAGGTACTTCGTGTAGCATTTCTACTCTCATTAATCTTAAAGGCGCTTTTACGTGTTTTTCAGACGTCTCCTTGTAATTTTCTGTCGCTTCTTCCCTTTAAGGTCTCTTCTGCCATCACAACCGCTCCCCTGTTGGTAATTTGCGAGTTCAACGTTGAATTGTATCTGTTCGTTGCTCTACGTTGCTCCGATAGCGCCACGAGGGATTTTTTAACGATCGCCTTAGCCTCGTAGTATGGTTTAAGATCACTCATGTGCGCCCTTCTTCTCCTTCCTTTGTAAATTTTGTCGAGTTCGACGATCACTGCTGTATTTCATCCCAGCCTCTCTGGTCCTTAGTTGCGAACTCCAGAAGTCGTTTAATGTTGCGGTTAGCTCTCTCTGTCGGGTTTTGTTGGGGTCTGTACGGCGCAGCAAATTGGTGCTTTATCCCGATCTCCTCAAGGAATTGCTTAAATTTTGAGCTGCTGGGACGCCGAATTGGCCAATGATTCGCTCTCTGACTGCCCGAATTAGTCCTTCCGCCAACGCCATAGTATTTCCATGTTTAGACCGCGGAAGAGGTCCCACGAAGTCTGCGCATACCGTCGTCCAGGGTTCTTCGGCAAGCTGTTTCAATACTTCCCGGTTGCTTGCTGTTGGTTGGGTTTGTATAGCTGGCCTGTCTCACTCAGTTGCACGTATGTCTTTATGCCGCGAATCATTTCAGGCCAATTTATCGAGCTGTTGCCCGCGCGATCGTTTTACGGATTCCAATATGACCTGCACTGACAACGTCGTGTATCTGCTTTAAAACTCTTTTTATCTCCGTTGTGGGTTCACCATTTTCGATGCTGAAATCGGGAAAACATTTTTTGGACACCTCTCCACCTCTCCACCTCTGCTATTTTCTCTTTTTTGCTAAGCCACTGAAGTGCTAGATCTTTCTCAGTTGGGGAATAGTTAAGCTCAACTTTGTTGAGCCGGCGACTCGCATACGTTATTACTCGTTCGACCCCTTCGATTTCCTGCGTTAGAACAGCCCCCTGCCCGAAATCGCTTGCGTCTGTTTGAAGACTGAACTTCTGCGTGATATCGGGACAAGGCAGCACTGGCGCATCGGCTAACGCGTTCTTCAGTGCCTCAAATGCTGTCTGTTGTTCGTTGTTGCATTTCCACTTGTGGCCCTTCTTCAGCATGGACGTAAACACATGTGCCACTTTGGAGAAGTCGGGGACGAATCTACGGTACCAAGAAGCTATCCCTAGAAATCGGCGCAGCTCTCGTATACTGGTCGGTGGCGTGAGATTTCCGATGGCCGAGACCTTCTCAGGGTCTGTGCGGATGCCTTCTTCGCTTACAACGTGACCCAGATACTTCAGCCGCTTCTTGAAGAATTCACACTTCTCTGGGTTGATACTAAAACAGGCGCGCCTTAGTCGCTCAAAGACCACCGAACCTCCGACAGGTATTGAACCTGCTCCTGTAGTGTTGAACCGATGACCTGGTCCAAAGCACGCTGAAATGTCGCGAGGGCGGAGTGTAGCCCAAACTGCATTACACGCCATTAAAAAAGGCCGCATCCTGGTACTGTGAATAGCCGTTTTTCAGCTCTAAGCGGCTCACGTGCACTTCGTAGTTGATCGAGAGAATGTTGAATCCTCGGTAGAGGTTACGCGTCAGGCACTGAACGCTCTTCCAGCTTCAAATAATCTACGCAGAGTCTCCACTTGACGCTTTTCTCCTTTGCCAATACTATGGGGGCGCTGTGCGGGCTGTGTGACCGTTCAATGCGCCCTTTCTCGATGAGATCGTCGATCTCCGCGTCTATAATCTCCTGCATCTTCGGATGCTTTGGGCTGTACCTCTGTTTGAACGGACGGTCATCTTTCATATCGATTCGGTGAGTGGCGATGTAAGCTACTTCCGACATCTTCGTCAGTAGTTGCGGCTTCAGTCGACGTAGGATTTGAGGACGGTTCATCGCCTTTATCTAGTCTCTCGGTACCTTCTTCCCGTATCGCCAAGAATTTCTCGCTTCCTTCAGCGTGGTTCTCTTCCCGGAAAGTGACGTTCTGGTTTCCACAACGCTTGCCTTTGACAGATAATCCGTTCCGAGGACGACGTCATCCATCAATCCTTGAAGTATCAAAAGGTCAATCTCATGAGTCTGATTCCCCAATTCCACTCTTGCAATTACTGCCTTCCGCACGTTTCTGGATCTGCCATCGCCCATTATGACTCTATATGTTTGAACCTCTCCACTTTTAGCTTCCTTAACATGGCCTCGCTCAGAAAACTTCTTCTTGCTAATGTGTCCACTGCAGCTACTACACGGATATCGTTTAATTTGATCGCAGCCATAATTCGCCCTATCCTTTGGTTTGACACGCTATTTAGTTTGTGCGCGATTGCCAGCCCGCAATTTGAAGTAAAGAATGTTGGGTCGCCACATGCCCAGCAAAACTCCCTCCGCGCAGCTCTGCAATCGCGTGCAAAATGGTCGTCTTCCTCGCAATGTCTACACGCTGTCCACGTATTTACGTACACCGCCTTGGACGCCGGAGTGTTGTTGCGCGGTTCGGGTTGGCGTTGTGTATTATTTGATCTCGCTGTTTCGCTACACCTAGGCAGCTCGTGCATGTGTTGTTACCTCTCCGTGGTTCGGGGAATTGTTTGCACTGCGGCCCTGGGTATGTCCTTCATCGGGTTATATTTTCCAAATCCTCAGCCAGACTCACCAGTTCAACAGAGTCAGAACGTTTGACGTACAATTGATACTCGCTTCGAGAGTTCTTGCAAATTCGCGTTAGCTTCTCTTCAGCGGTGTAGTTTGCGTGACTCATCAGACTCTGGAGGGCCAACACGTAATCCTTAAATTTCTCGTTCTGCTGTTGAACACGATGCCCGACCTCGTCATCTAGTCTTTCGTAAAGCGGAAGTTTAGAAAGAACCTCAGGAAATCTCTTCTCCGGCATCGCTCGCGGCAATAATACCAGGTTCACCGTTCTATTTGAAACCCCACTTACGGACTCGGTCCATGATGGTGGCTAGTATTGGCGTTTAACATGCTACGTGTGGCTGTGGGGTCTCGACCTCTGGTACCGCATCCTCGGGCATCGGTGCTTCCCTACCGCTGACTTTCTGGCTTCCACTCGGCGTTGTCGCGGTAACGGTCAGCACGGGTTTCGTGTGCCTCGCTTCCAACTTTTCAAACTTGTAAAGAAACTAACCCTATCTCCTCTATAAAACACCTTCGCTTTGCTTCAATATCTTTATTTATTCTTTCTCTTCTTACGTAATTCTATCTCGTATGCGTAGAGCTAGAGTAGGTTAGAGCCCTACAGCTAGCACCCGTCTCAGTGGTTTGAACCCACTTCGAATATAAATTAATAATCCCAGAGGTTTGATCCCACTTTAACTACTCGTATGACCCACGTTGCGATGCGTGTCATGTATGCCTAGCTACTGTCCATTTGATTTCGCTACTGCTCCTTTTATACTGTTTTGCCCGTAGGTAGACCGTTATCCTTATACTAACAATTTCATATATTGATTGCAAAGTAATAATTCAATATAAGTATATATGTACATGTGTAGGTACGTATACAAAATTTTGAACGTAGTATAATTCATTTTACATATGTGTGCTTGTGTGTTTAACTATTATAATTCATATTTGACTGAATTTACATATGTACATATATCTAATATATTGTGGGGGCCCAGGGCCATGGGATCCACGGTCTTCACACGATTCACTAACGCATACTTAACAACACTGAAAAGCTGACTTTTACTATTAATTTAAATTGATAAAAAGTGGCACCTCTGGCAACGAAGTGTAAAAATTTACGACAAACACAAATCGGAATGCAGAAAAAAAAAAAACTACAAGGGATATCGCCAATTGGTGGAGCGTTTCAGCGTAAAAGCAGGAAATCTGAAGGTAGTATATTCAATTACAATTATTAAAAAGTTCATTTACTGTCCTTCTTTTATTTTCTGAATGGCCTCGACTAGCCAAGCAGCGAAGAGGAGCCGCGCCTCAACGGAGCAACTAAATGGGATGCTGGACTTCTTCCAAGAGAACCCGGCGCTAGCCAGTGGAAAGTTTCATCGGATCCATGGCAGGCTGGAGCTAGAAAAGATTTGTGCTCGGTAAGTAATAGCCTCATTGTGTTTGAATGTACTCACAATAACCGGTGCTGTACGGGCAGAATGGGAATTGTAAAAACTGAGACGGGAATGTATAAATGAGTGTATCCCTTTATTAAGAATTTGGTATGTATATTGTTTGTGAAAATAAATATTGTTTTTCTTGTATATATATGTACAAGCGCATATTGCGAACACAATCCCATGTATTGCCTCTGCCTACAGACGATCCTTGTGTGTACATATGTATGTTGATTCTATCTGTCGATTTCTAATTATGCTTTTTTGTCTAATATAGGTCTGGCGCGATTTAAACAGTAGGACCAGTGCCGGAGTGCGTAACCTGAGAAGGCAGCAGTCTTTAACCGGCAACAGGCCCTTAAAGCAGTCACCCTTAACGCAGCTGGAGGAGCGGGTGCTGGAATTGTGAGGAAGCCTCTAAGTAGAGTGCCTCTCTGTGGCAGAAAGCTTTCCAATGGAATATAAATAATAATAAATATGGTTTATAAAATGTTTCTGTTTATATTGCAAATGCGTTTATTTCACTAATATACCTATATATATGTATGTACATTTTAAATTCATTGGTTTAAATAGTAAATCTTAGGCTAAATAAAATATATACGTTTTTAATAAAACAGTCATGTTAATTTAATCGGTTTAGTTAAAATATGGAACTACAAATTTATAAAAAAAAATAATAGAACATATGTAAGTATATGAAAATAAATTACCTATCGCGTTTCTTACATCACAAAACCAAATAACGACAGCTTAACAACACAGCTGATTTTGCGATACCTTATGTTGTCAAAAATTAGTTACGGAATAGCAATATTGGTAACGTCTGTTGTTTAGCTGAGTTGGCAACTTCGAGTGTTTTTAAAAAAGTTAGTGAATCGCGCTACTGAACTCATAAAAATTTAGCTTTCTTTTTGATTATGCATGCAGATGAGCCACTTTAACTATTCTAGGAATACTGAGCTTCAATTTATAGATGCAGTTTTGCTTGCGCTCAATGACAGGCAGTTATTTCCTTCTAGCTAAATAACCGCTTGGTCGCCTTTCGCACTCACCACCTTTTTTCTAAGTTTCCACCTTTTTTAAATTAATTTTCCACACCTTTGATTTCAACTTTCATTCATTAACAATTCTTTAATTTTGTACATATATTTACTAATAGATATAGTATATAGATTTACACATTAATTCGTTAATTTCGATTCATTAAATCATTAAATTCATTAAATTTACAAATTGATTGTTGTGCAGTCGCGTGCGCGGTTTCCGAGCTTAGGTTTTAGACTAACTCAGCGTTGTCGGCGGCAGGCTGCTGTGATAAACGGCCGGCCGCTCGCCCTACTCGGGCAACTCCGAAAAGCCGAACGAATGTCCCAAATGGGCGCACGGTCGGTTGGTTTAATTGCCGGCGGCGGCGGCTTAAACATCCTCCCCGCCCTGAGGGATACGCTGGTAAGCGCCTTCTGCAGATCTTTCAAGGCGCGGATGGTGTTGTCTAGCACGCGTTGAGTGGTGCGGCCCCGGTATCGGTTTGTCTGCAGGCCGGCCGCAGCGCGCGCTATCATTTTCTTCGCCGTCTTCTTCATCGTTTTCCTCGGTGGAGGCACGCGTTCACCCTGCTTGACCTTTTGGCTGGTCTTGGCTTTGCCTCAGTGTGCGGCGGGTTTCGACTTCGCTCGCTGGGTTGGCGGCCGTTCGCGTATACGGCCTGCATGCTTCGACGCCATGTGTAGCGGCGTATGGTGCGCAAGCCCGCAGATTTTGCAGCTGCCTGATGAGTTGCACTCACCGGTGTTATGGGTGAGCGCGAGACAGTTGATACAATAGCCTTGCGCGCGTGCCACGGCCGAGGCCGTAGTGGAGGCTTCATTGCCTTGAAGGCGGGGCATGTCCGTAGCGCGTGGTACCGATGACAGAGTCTGCACTGGAGACAATTTTCCGTCTCTGCGGTCGGTGCCAGAGGGTAAGCTTTCCTGCTAGCCATTAAGGGTTTCAATCTGAAAATAGAAGAGAAAACGGAAACGAGGAGTACTTGGAATGACTTTTAAACCTGGAAGTTTAAAGCTTAACTATGGTGAATATAGTATAGGGATGGTATGTAGGGATGTTTTTTTTTCGTTTATTACTATGATTCGCGCGAAGAAGGCGCTTGTGGAAAGAAGCACAGTTTTACCAGCGGGCGCGTGACAACCCCGCTTTGCGTGCGGATCTCCGCGACCCGTACATGGTTACCAAGCCCGTGGCGAACCCTTTCGATTCGTCCTAGTCTCCACGCAGTGGGCGGGAGCGAATCTTCTTTTATCACAACGAGATCGCCTGGTTGAGGATTGTGGTCTGGATTTTTCCACTTATATCTTTTTTGAAGATCCTTAAGATATTCCTCTTTCCAGCTATGACTGAATTGATGGTGAAGCGCTTTGACTCTCTGCCAGCGGTTAAGTAGAGGGAGGTCTTCAGCGTTAGGCTCGGGAATGGTCAATAGCGGTGCACCTCGCATGAAGTGGCCTGGAGTAAGCGCTGTAAAGTCAGCTGGGTCCTGTGATAATGCGGACAAACGTTTCGAGTTAAGAACCGCTTCAATTCGCACCAATATCGTCGTGAATTCTTCAAATGTGAACTTGTGGGATGCAGCGATTTTCTTTAGGTTGATTTTAAAGCTCTTTACTGCGGATTCCCACAAGCCTCCCATGTGTGGGGCTCCGGGTGGTATATATTGCCAATTGATGCTTTGAGGAGCATATTTTTGAACAATGTCTGTGGAGCATTCGTTAAGGAATTTATTGAAGTCGCGTTCAGTTGCGCGTTGAGCGCCAATGACGGTTTTTCCTTGTCACTCATCATTTTTGAGGTGAAACCTCGTCTGCCGACGAAGCGAGCAAACGCTGCTCGAAAAGCTTCGGTTGTGAGGTCAGATCACAACTCGAGGTGAATTGCCTTTGTGGAAAAATATACGAATACTGCTACATAACCTTTGAGAAGCGTAGTGGATCTTAATACCGACGCTTTAATTTGGAATGGCCCTGCAAAATCTACGACGGTGGTAGAAAATGGTAATGAGAAATTACAACGCTCAGGGGGCAGAGCGTCCATAATTTGTGTGCGTGTTCGTTGCTTATAAAGATTGCACACTTTGCATTGGAAAATGCATTGTTTAATTAGAGGTTTTAGCTGTGGTACGTAGTACTCTTGCCTTATCATTTGGAGCATCAGTCGTATTTCTGCGTGAAGAAGCAGCGAATGTAGAAACTCCAAATAGAGCTGGCAGAACCTCGATTTTGTTGGGAGAATGATTGGGTCGCTTTTATTGTATCTCAACGTGGCATGCGTCAATCTCCCATTAACCCGTAGTAGACCGTCTTTGTCAATTAATGGATTGAGAGCAAGAAGGGGGCTTTTTTTACTCATGGGTTTTTTATCCTGCAGCGCGTTTTTTTCGTTCGGAAAAGGACGTTACTGCGCTGCCTCTATAAAACGCATTTTTGTCTGTTAGAACTCATCATGCGTCAGATTGGGATTAGTGAGTGTGGCTAACTTCTTAGATTTGTTCCGCGCATTGTTCACAAAGCGAAACATGTACGCAGTCTCCCGGAGTGCGCGAGAGAAGGATGAAAACCGGTCGAGAAAATCGACCTCTTCCTCGAGCGCGTGATAGGCCTCTATTTTGCGCTTTTCTGGGGGAGATGCGATGCGCGCTTTTGATTTTGGCCATGAGTCCGGGTGGCAAAAAAGCCATTTCGGCCCATGCCACCAGAGCGAGGAAATCGCCAAGTCTTGGGGTTTGCAACCGCGGGTGCCGAGGTCCGCTGGATTGTCAGTACTAGCAACATGGTGACATGTACCGTTCGGAATATAATCTGGGATTTGAGAGGTACGGTTGGACACATAGGTTTTTCATGTGCACGGTGGCTTTTCCAGCCAAGCTAGCACAATCTCTGAATTAGACCATAAGAAAAAGTTGCATACTTCTAAGCCGAGTTGTTATCGAACTACCGCGAATAGTTTTGCAAGTAAGACTGCGCCACAGAGCTCTAGACGTGGCAAGCTTACCGTCTTGATTGGTGCCACTTTGCCTTTTGCAACCAGAAGAGAGGATTTTATTTGGTTGCGAGTATGTACGCGGATGTATGTAGATCGCTGCGCAATGCGCTTTTTTCGAGGCGTCACAAAATCCATAGATTTCAGTATCTTGCCTCGGAGAGAAATTAACCCATCGAGGGATTTCGATTTGGCAGATGGCTGGCAGATTTTCTGCGAACTGTTGCCATTTTGATAACGCTCGGGCTTTGCACATTCATCCCAATCAAAACCATTTAGCCAAAGTTCTTGAAGCAGAATCTATGCCTGAATCATCTCTGGCGACAGCCAACCTGCCGGGTCAAAAAGTCGTGCGACAGACGACAAAATTTGTCGTTTTGTGACGGCATTTTTTGTTGACATAGGCAGAAAGGTGTAGGAAAACTTGTCTGTAAGCGCGTTCCAGCGAATACCAGGAGTTTTGGTTGTGGAAGCGCTCTCAAAAAGTTGGAGTCAACAAGATCCTCCTTTGGAAACTGTTCTAATATGGCCGGGTGATTGGCCGTCAGTATCTTTAATACGAAACCAGCTGACTTTAGCGCTTTGCTGATTTATGACTTCCTGAGAGGATGTCATCCACATACGTCTGATTTTTGAGTTTTGGCGCCGCCAATGGGAATATCGCTCTCGTATCATCAGCTTATTGATGTAATGTACGGATAGCGAGATAGGACGCACAATTAACGCCGAACGTGACGGTTTTCAGATTGTATTCGGTGTCCGGAGAGTCAGCCAATTTGCGAAATAAAATTCGTTGAAAATGTTTATCGTCTTCGTGGATGAGTATTTGACGATACATTTTCTTAATATCTCCATTGAACACGAATCTGTGCATGTGCCACTGCAAAATGAGTAGCATGAGATCTGGCTGGAGTATGGGACCGGTGTGCAGGATGTCATTCAGGGACTTTCCTGATCCGGATGTTTAAGAAGCGTTGAATACCATGCGAGTTTTGGTGGTCACCTTATCTGGTTTGACGACTGCATGGTGCGGTACGTAGAAGGAGAAATATTTGCCGTCGGATACGTATTCACAAGGCTTAGTGTAGTCCATGTGACCGAGCTTGATATATTCCTACAACACATCGTTGTACAGTGTGCTCAAGTCCCCTTTCTTTTGCAGTGATCGCTCCATGCTAAATAATTGCTGGAGGGCAGCAGACCGAGAATGGCCAAGTAAAATTTTTTGGGGAAAACTTACTTGAATGGAAGTCGCACAATGTATCGATCGTTTGGAGCACGTGTCGTTGTTGTTGCATACCTATTCTCACATGCTCGATCTTCCAGAGAAATTTGCGTAGGCTGTGGAATTTCTTTTTCTTTCCAAAACTTTCTCAATTGGGAACTGAGGTGTGCGTTCGAGCATTCTTCTACTTGTGTCGAGAATGACACAACCTTTTCCGTTATTTGACCACTAAGAATCCAGCAAATTATTGTCTTTTACGCAAGTATGGTATCGCAAATCTTTTGTATACCTTCCAGCAGGATGTGTGGAAGAATATCGCTGGCAATGACCATATCAGTTTGTGCTGGTATGTGACAATTGGGGTCATCGAGCTCAAGGATTTTGAACTGCTGCCAGTGTTAATGGCTAATGGAGAATGTTGGCATATGCCTCGTTAATTGTGGTAACATAATGGCCTGAACCTTTATCCTTTGCCTGGTTTTGGATGCAACCAGTGTAAGGGGACAAAGTTTTGGACGTCGTGTCCACCCATGCCAGATATTTCGAAGCTGTATTGTTCTAATGGAAGCTTCAACCTTTTTTGTACTTTCGAGGAAATTAAAGTTCTTTGTGAGCCTTGATCAATTAAGGCTCTAGGTTGAAATAATTCGCTTTCGTGTTCAACTGCGACCATGGCAGTAGGAAGGAGAATTTCGCTGTCATTGTCTGCATGCAATGATTGTACGTTTGCCCGCTTAGAACAGCACGGTTTCTCGCTGAAGTTGGAGCTTGACTGCACTTTTATTTTCAAATGGCTAGAAATTTATTTATTATTATTAATCAACAATCAATTTGCTTACAGACTGTATGATACATTTTAATTTCAAAGACTTAACGGCAGGCGTCGTATGAGTAAATTCTTAAAAGTAGACTCAGAGTAGGTAAAATCAAAATCTAAGAAAGAGGAATACGCATTAAATTGAGATAGCGTCCTTACAAGAGGTGCATTCATGCCATAGACAGTCTTAGCAAACCCGACAAAAAATATATCATTACAGCGAAGTATGCGTGAGGGAACACTAAAATGAATTTTCGTGAGCAAGTATGGACAATCAATTGAGCCGGCATATAAGTCAAAGACAAAACATATCGACAAAAGATCACGCCTAGACACTAAAGACATCAGGTCTATAAGTAAACACCGAGAGCGAAACGACGGAATAGGATCTGCAAACTTAATCGTTCACAAAGCAAAACGCGTAAAAGCCTTTTGGACAGACTTTCCAATCTTTTGATATATACCGCACGGTCGCCAAACGAATGCCACGTATTCTAACCTGGACTGAACTATGGACGAGAACAGCATTTTGAGGGTATAGGGATCACAAAACGCAGAGCAATTTCGACGAATAAAGGCGCAATGTTGATTTAGAGACAATATAATTTATGTGAGTTGTAAAGTTCAGCTTGGCACCAAGGTCTTTAAATTCTCTAATTGTTTTTAGCGGTGAATTTAATATACTGTAAGAAGTTGAAACAATATTTAGAACCTTCGCGAAAGAAGTGTAGTGACATTTACTAATATTGAGGGACAAATGATTACGCAGACACCAACTATATAAGTTGTTCAACTCATGCTGGAGAATATGGGAATCTCCCGGACTTTTAATTTCGTAGTAAATCTTCAGGTCATCCGCATATAGAAGATAGTTACATTTAGGAAAACATGAGGAAATATCATTGATAAAGAGGATAAATAGTAACGGGCCTAGAACACTACCCTGCGGAACACCAGAGGAGGCAACAATAGAATAAGACGATACATTATCGAGTCGAACGACATCGTTCCTATTATCTAGATATGATGATATCCACTTAAGAAATTGAGAGTGAAAGCCTAATATCCGAAGTTTGGTTATCAAAATAGAGTGAGATACCCTATCGAAAGCTTTAGAAAAATATGTGTAAATTGCATCCATTTGAAAACCCCTTTGAAAGGTCTCCAAACAATCCTCCGTAAAAGCTGCTGGATTAGTTATCGTAGACCTGCCCGGAATAAACCCATGTTGATTAGGACATTACATATGCTTGACAGCAAAGTATATTTTTTCCTTAACAACACATTCAAACAGTTCAGCCACAGTTGTTAGCTTGGAAATCTGTCTATAATTCTCAATGTCATTTTTATTACCGTTTTTCAGAATAGGGGTGATAAAAGTTAATTTCCAATCGTCAAGGAAAACCCCAGCAGAAAGTGACAAGTTGAAAATGTGCCTTAAAGGCGTAATTTAAGCTGGACAACTTTTAAAGCGAACAACCGAAAGACCATCAACATCAGTACCATTGGATGGCTTAAGCTGCTTTATGCCACAAATAACATCATCGTCAGTCAGATTTAATTTCCCGAAGTTCACGGAAGTATCTAAATTTAACATATCATTAGAGATGTAATATGCGGTATTATCTGGAAGAAAAAAAATTGGCAAAAAGATGAGCAGCATCAGAGATGGAGATACCCCTTTAAGATGAACAGACGCAGGTATATTAGAACAGTTGTTTTTGGTTTTTATGTAACTCCAAAAGAATTTGGGATTACATTTAATATTGCTTTCAACATTACGAATATAATCTCTATACAAAGATTTATTGAGGTTGTTGAATTTACCTCTATAAAATACACACTGCTCGCGAAAATTCTTATCATTAGAAATCTTATGTTTTTTATAAAATTTATTCTTCAAGTTCCTTAGATGTTTGAGCTCTTTAGAGAACCAAGGACATTTCGAAGTTTTGGAGCTAAACATTGGTATGTGAATCGCACAAGTGTTAAATATTATAAATTTAAAAATATCATAACAGCCAGCTACATCTATATTTTCAAATTGATAAGACCAATCCATCTCAAACAAACTGTTTAAATCAGCAAAATTACAGCGCGAGTAATTAAAAGGAACCGTTTTCCTGGTACTTGGTAATTTAAAATATTTAAAAAAGTAAATTTCCAGCATCAGTGGACTATGATGCTGATTCGAAGATGAAATGTAACTAGCTGCAAGCGAAAGCTTAAAATTAATATTAATATTAAGTCTAAAATTCGGTTAAGTTTATTTGGAAAGCCATTTATCTGTGATAAATCAATGCATAACAAATTATCAGTTAAATATAATTCCGAAATACTAGTTACATTTAATGGAGTAATAAAGTTATTATTATCCATAATGCTGCAAATATTACCCAAGTTAAAATCATCCAAGACACAAAGTTGGTCGTCACCAATTTGGTTATGAAATGCAAGTAAATTGTCAATATGTGCCTTATATATGACATCAGAGCGGAATATAAGACACGCAGATATACAGCACTCCACACGCACAGTGAATTTTAACGCAGAGTTGACCCAACAAGGAACTAGCATCTGGTAGCTCATAAAGAGATGCACGAAGATTACTACGTGTAACAATAAGTACACCTCCACCCCTACTGACACCAGTTCTAGCGTAATCTCTATATTTGCGAAAAACGTCAAAGAGAGCTGGAGATGTCGAGGTGGCAGTAATGTGCTGCACAAAGGCTTCAAAGGTTCTCGGACTGAAGTGCAATAGTGAGTGGTGCCGTTGTAGGCAATGTGTACACGACCACTTGCTCGGGCATTCAATTGTGCTGTGAGAATTAGCATGACAGTTTTTGCACAGCTTGCTTTGGTTTACGAATTGTATACGGTTCGGACCGAAATTCGTTTGAATTGTTGGCAAGAAAGCGTTGGTCCTGTTAAAGGGCCTGATTTGCGAAGCATTTTGATGAGTGACAGGATTTGGTTTACTTTGGCTTGGATGAAGCCTATTCAATCTTTCGACTACTTCGTATCTTGAAGTAAGGAAGTCATCCATTTGAGACCATGTGGGTATATCTCTTCGGGAAGAGAGAGATTGTTCCCAAAGTGACAATGTGTTTTCGGGCAGCTTTGATGAGCATATGTATACAAAGATGGGATCCCAGCTGTCTGTCTTAACATCTTGGGAATGAAGAATCGACAGGCAGTTGTTTATCGAGGTTTGCAGCTTCTGAAGTTGATCACTATTTTCGGCTTGGATAGTGGGCAGAGTCATAAGAATCTTGATCTGGTTGTCAACCAGGATACAAGGTGGGACTTGAAGGCAGGCGTTTGCCTCCGCCGCGGTGTGTTCCACGCGGGATGCTGGTCTCGGCTCAGCAATTGCTCTTATCAACGTGAGTTGATCAGCAATTCTTGCTTTGGTCACCTCAAATTGTTCAAGGCAAGCATAGTATTTGCCTTCAACAGCATTCTTGAAATTATCCGGAACGTTTTCATCTGTTTTTGAAAAAACCATATCATATACCGATTGAAGCCGTGCCCAACAATCATCTTTGGATTTGTTTTTTATCATGAGATACAATTATGTGTGGTCTTGAATTGGCGCATCACTGAATCGTGCACAGTACCTCATGAGACTGTCACTTCCCGTTTTAGTTTTGGTTTTCACGCTGGCTTCTAGCGCAGCGGTTTTTGACCGTGTCTCAATGTCTGAAATTTTTGGTGGACTGTGTCCAAGTGGCATTTGAGATAAGCCGAAAAAAAATTATTTGTAAGAAAATATGTAACCGATATTTCGTGGGAGTTTATGAAAAAAAACCCTTAATTACCAGAAAAAGTTGCACTTAGTGCCACAGAGAACCTGAAAATGAGTAAGGTTTTGTGGCTGTGTTTGCGTTTTTTTTTTGTCTGTATTAAACTTGGATGCTTGGAAACAGGACTGCCAAACTAAAATCCACGAATTGGGATTTTTATTTTATATAACACAAAAAAGAACCCAAACACTTTCACTTTTATATACGTAGTGGAAATATACGTATGTATGTATGTAAATTGTATAATATGTGTATATATAAAAATTGAACACCTGAAAAATATTGCTAAATTTCACTTTTTGGTTGCGAAGAATTCCCCAACGGGTTGCTTCTATGTATCTAAATATTAGAATATCTTTCGGAATTTCGGTGTCAATTTACGTTGTTCGCAGGCATGTATAAGCTAATATCATATGTACGTATGTAGAAATATTTGCGCGCAAGTAAGCAAACACGTACGTATGTGTGTATGTAGATTACACACGAAGACAGAGTAATGGCTCAACTGTGAATATATATTTATGTTGAAAAGTCGAAGTGTAAGTATGTGTGCGGGAGAGTGTAAATATATACACGCAAAAGCCGCTCAACGCTGAGGTGAGTTGTGGATACTGCACTTGGTGAGTCGTGATATGTATACATATATATTTATATATGTATAAATTGGCGGTAAATGAATATATATATACCGCTTTTTGGGTAAATCGGATTATTTTTCCAAACCTTCTTTTGTATTTTTAGTTTTAGCGGCAGATTACCGAAATGAAATTTTTTATTTACCGCTCTGGCTCGAAAAATTAAGGCTTTTTAATTTACGTACATATACATATGTATGTACGTACTTTGCCTCATGTGGATACATGTATGTACATACACATGCTCTCGCATGCATTTTTTTTTTTTTTTTTTTGAAAACAATATGACCTTCAGGAAAATGAAGGATTTTTGAATTTTTATGGAAATTAAAAATTTGCCTACTTACAACTTTTTACTTTCCTTTTTTATGACTGTACCGCAATCCTGTGGCCTGCCCCCACTGCTGTTGTTGCTGAGTTGAAATTTTAAGCTGCTGCTGCCGCCGATGTTGCACCGTCTGAAATTGTGTTGCTGCTTATGTGCCACTTAAAGCTGTTGCCGTTGTTGCCGCTGATTTTGTAGTTTTTAATATGCGTTATCAAATTTTTCAAACAACGCGTTTGAAAAAATATGTTTTAATAATATTTTTATTTTTTTTTATCACTTTTGTAGCACTAAATAACACTTTTTTGAGAAATTAATATTTTGTGTGCACAGAGTTGCGAACGAACGATTTTTTTGTTTTTAGCACGCTTGCACAATTTTTTTTTTTTTTGTTGTTCAGTTTTTGTTCACAGATTTTTGTTTTTGTTTGTAAAACTTATGTTTTTGCCAAAAACACTTTTGTTTTTTTTTTTGGTTTTGTTCAACAACTTTTCTTTTATGGTTTTTGTAGCACTCGTAACTTTTTGTAAAATTTCTGTGGTTTCTATGTTTTATTTTACACAATACTTTTATTTTTCTTTTTTTTGCGAACGAACAAGTGCTTTATATACTTTTTTTTTTTTTTTTAGTATTTGCCAAAAGGGCTTGTGCCAAGGTTGGCTCGAAGGATCAATAAATAACCGCTCGGTCGCCTTTCGTACTCACCGCCTTTTTTCTAAGTTTCCACCTTTTTATAAATTAATTTTCCACACCTTTGATTTCAACTTTCATTCATTAACAATTCTTTAATTTTGTATATATATTTACTAATAGATATAGTATATAGATTTACACATTAATTCGTTAATTTCGGCTTAAACACTAGTAATTGTAAAAATTCTTCGATATTTCTTTGGGCCAAAACTTTGTTCAATTGAATGTTGTAATAAGGAGCTTTACGACCGGTTTAAATGAAAAGTAAACCAAAGTTTCCTTCTATAAAATGTTTCTGTTTATGTTGCAAATGAGTTTATTTCACTAATGTACTAATATATACATATGTACATTTTACATTGATTGGTTTAAATAGTAAATCTTAGGTTAAATAAAATATATACGTTTTTATTAAAACAGTCATGTTAATTTAATCGGTTTAGTTAAAAGATGGAACAACAAATTTATAAAAAAAATAATAGAACATATCGTTGGCTTAATATATAAAAGGCGTATCTACATTTTTTTCGAAATCGCGTTTTTAATGTATTCTGGTAGACCACTGTCAAATACATCTCCCCTTAAAAAATTAGTGGGCTATGATCGTAAATAACGGATTTATAGTCATAAAAAAGCCCTAACTCATTCGAAGTTTTTTTTGAAAGAAAAAAGCCCTAAGTCATTTAAAGTTGAATTTAAAATAGACACACAATCAAAGCCACAACAATACATTTTGTATATATTCTTATTGTTTTGCTTTTGTATTTACTTTAAAAGAAAAAGGGATTTCCCCGAGTTTATCTAGCACAAAAATATTTTCTGTCCCATCACATTATTATTTACTCGGATGGTTGCTTTCACCAAAATCGTAATACTGTTTTGTCTAACGCCTTGTTGAATTTTTCAAAGGAAAGCGAAATAACAATTGAACGCACCATTTGCGTTGTGATTATTTTTTAAATTTCGAAAATATTTCAAAGATATACACATCAATACGACCAGGTGAATATTGCACACTGAAACAACTCTTTAGATATATATACTTAAGCTTTTCTTAAATTACAGACAGGGGCATTGGAGATCATACAGTAAGCATGCTTCGAGCCTTGGCGTATGACTCGTCGGGATCAATTTATTTTAAAACAAATGTAACAGATGAATATCAGTTACTCCCACAGAGATCGAAGTTTCCGATTGAAAATGTGTCCCCCGATTGTCTTTATAAAGAGAAAATAGCCGTATCTAAAAAAAAGTGGGAACATTTGCAAGATCTAAAAAAATTTCTTCCAGCAGATTGCCACCATTTTTATTATAATTTACCTTATAAAACCTAATTTGTTTTCAGTATAATAACATCTGCCTTGAAATATGTATTTTAGTTTTAATTATTTATTTATTTTACTTCAAACATGAATTATTATATTAGTTTGTCCTAATTTTAACTTACAACAAAAAGCCCTAACTTAAATTTATTTTCAAGAAAAATAATAACAAAAAGCCCTATCTCAAATAACTTCAAAGAAATTAAAAATAATAACAAAATTATACCAGAATTGAATTTGTTACCAGTTTTGAATAAAAATTGCAATAGAAATGTTTTTTTAATCTTAAGTTTTTAAGGTTTTATTCAGTTTTTTCCTTCTCCTGAAAAGTAATGAAAAGGGTAGATACGCCTTTTCTATATTAAGCCATCGATATGTAAGTATATAGAAATATGTTAACTATTGCGTTTCTAATTACACAAAACTAAATACCGACAGCTTAACAACACAGCTGATTTTGCGATACCATATGTTGTCAAAAATGAGTTACGGAATAGCAATATTGTTAACATCTGTTGTTTAGCTGAGTTGGCAACTTCGAGTGTTGTTAAAAAAGTTAGTGAATCGCGCTACTGAACTCATAAAAAATGAGCTTTCTTTTTGATTAGGCATGCTGATGAGCCACTTAAACTATTCTAGGAATACTGAGCTTCAATTTAAAGATGTAGTTTCGCTTGCGCTCCATGACGGACAGTTATTTCCTTCTAATAAATGTAAAAATTCTTCGATATTCATTTGGGCCAAACTTTATTCAATTGAACGTTGTAATAAGGAGCTTTACGGCCAGTTTAAATGAAAGGTAAACCTAAGTTTTCTTTCTATTCTCCTACGCGTTTCGGCGTCTTTTTCGGCTTCATCAGGGAGTCTATATTTATTTAAAAGCACATATAAAAACACAAACAATTAAACATATATATAACAATAAATAATAATCACATGTGTTTAACAAAGTTATATACATACATAACATATACATGCATATCACACACACTTATTTTACAAAGCTGAAAACGACCATCATTATAACCACTTAACAACATTAACATTTGCAACATTGCACGTCAGTTCTTCTACTGCGCATTATTGCTGTTCTGTATGTGCAATTTATGTTGTCAACGTCTTCCTTAAAATTCATCGCGCCTTGTATTTTCTCTTGAATTCGCAGGCCTTCTAGTGTAAGTGTCGTTCTCTCTCGTCTCTCTACGTCTAATATTTTAGTGTTGTCGAAGTCTGCTGTATGTCCGCTGTTTGTCAAGTGTTGAGCTAACGCAGTTGCAGTTTTTTGGTTTCTTGCGTCTGCTTTATGTTCGCCTAATCTGACGCCGGGCGCGCGCTTTGTTGTGCAAATGTAAATTTTATTGCATGGTTTGTCAGTTTTCCCCTTGCATTTAATTTCATAGACAACATTATGTTGTTATTCCTTGTTTATTTCGTCTTTTGTTTTGGTGAATATTTTATTGAGAGTGATGTTTGGTTTATGTGCGAATATTACTTTTGTATTTTTGATGTTTTTGTGGAGTGGTTTACTATCCGCTAGTCCTTGTTTGTATGTGATTCCTGCAAATATTTTTGAGTTCAGCGATGCTTTCGTCCAGTATTTTGTGAAGTACAATGTCAGCAATAGTGGGCGATAATGGATTTCCCAGAGGCATTGCGTGTACCTGTGGTGGTAGGGAAATTGTGGTAAGCCGTTGTATAAATTTTCAAATATACAAATAACAACAGTCGTCACATATTTTCGCTATACATTTTTCGCTTCAATTAATAATGGTGTAGTCTATCTTCACCAGTTAATGCAAATATTTCTCTGTGGTTTTCAATTCAAATTGAAGTATTTCACTTCACTTGGAAGTCATCACTTGGTAACAAAACTAATGAATCAATACGCGATAAACCACGAGCGTTTGTGGACGTGTTATTCTGATCTAACTATTTGATAATATTTGGAGAATATATGTATTTTTATTGGAGTTAAAGCCAACTTATGTATGTCTATAGCGTATAGCAGTGCCGTTTTTCGATTCGTTTTTTGGGCGTTTAAGCAACTACAACCAACATTCAAGTCTGTAAATTGGATAACAACTGTAAACCGTGAGTGTTTGCATCTATTAAAGTTAAATATCTCAAATACG
Organism: Philophylla caesio; assembly: GCA_963971545.1. Taxonomy (NCBI): domain Eukaryota; kingdom Metazoa; phylum Arthropoda; class Insecta; order Diptera; family Tephritidae; genus Philophylla; species Philophylla caesio. The sequence goes on along the minus strand of OZ020604.1, from coordinate 126,227,125 downwards.
TGTGAAAAGCGAATAAATATAAAGATAAGGAGTGTATTTGCCGGTTCTTTGGCCTAAGCTATGATCTATGCATAGTGCACGACCGACGGCCTCGCACTTTAGGAGCAGGTGGTAAGAGGTCTTGCAGTCATATCTTTTGTTCTATGTAGTTGACATATCGCGATGTGATGAAAAATTGTTGTGGGTAGTGCAGACGTGTGCTACCCTAGGTTTAATTATTGCCTGAGAGTGGCAGCACTCTTCGCGCAATTATTCACTTCCTTTTTTTTTGTTTTTTTTTCTTCTTCTTATTACCTGTACTTCTGGAGTAAGCGCATGCGGCTCTTGTTATAATTAAACATATTTCTGTTTAATAAATAAAAAGCATTTTATTATTCTGTTGGACCACAACAGATATTTGGCGACGAGAATTAGGAGTGTGCAGCTGCAACTAAACTTGATTACTACGTGAACCACTTCTTAATTAACTTTAAAGTTGAGTCGAGAACATTCGCTGCAGTAATTTGGGGTTATTACCAAAAGCACATTACATTGGCAAGTCATTACAATGGCGAACGCAAAGATCTAAGAGCTATTGGAATTACGAAGCATATTGCTTGCAATGCTTACAGAAGAGAGTGCAAAAGGCTGAGGAAGTCTAATAGAGAATTTGGCTGGCCGTATTGTTGAGTTTTGTCATGATCCGCAAAATAAGCGAACATTTGATGCGTGATATGCACAACACGAAGATGTGTTCACTGTTCATGACAAAGACTTGGATGACACAGTTCGAGTACGATTGTTGAAAAAACTTAATCCTGTAGCATATAGGAAATACTCAACGTCTACCTTACCAAGAGATCTAACATTCCCTGAAACAGTGAAAACCCTGAAAGAAATGTTTGGATCGAAAAAGTCGATTTTCAGCCTTAGATAAACATGTTTGCAATTAGCAAAAGAAGATCAAGAAGACATTGTGACATATGAGGCTCGAGTGAATGCATGCTGTTAAAATTCAAAATTTGCAGACATGACACCTGATCAACTCAAAAGTTTAATTTTTGTCATTGGGCTAAAAGGCAAACATGATGCTAGGGTCTGTACTAAATTGCTGGCAGGGTTGGAAGACGACCCAAATTAAAAATTTAGTAAACTAGTCAGCACGGCAAACCGATTACTAAATCTGAAAAAAAATACGGTAATGGTTGAACAGCGAAATAAAAACAGCGCTGAAAGCTGAAGTTAAAAACAAGTGTCAAATCGAAGCAGAATAAAGTTCCGAATTCCCCATTCTGGAATAGCGGGGCCATGCACTACGCAGAACATTGCGAATTCAAGAGACACAAGTGTACGCAGTGTAGCCGAATAGGACAGAAGGGAGCACAGCGGTACAACACAAATACAACCGCGACCGAAAAGCAACGTAGTGCAGGTGAATTGCGTAAATTTCATAGCGAGCTGCAAAATGTCGATGTGATTATCAAACCGATGAAGCCAGCAATAGTTGCCGGAGAAGATAAAATTTTTAAGTTACAAGTTTCACCGCCTCTGATGTGACGATAGTGGATAAAGAAAATTGGCGTAGTTTGGATATACCAGGAGTCAAGCTATCCAATTGTCATGCCGTTAGTACATCCTTGCTTCAGCTTAACGGTAAAGTAAAGCCAATAAAAATTCTTGTAGCAGAAATTTATTCCTTGAACATTTTAGGTACAGATGCACTTAACATTTTTGGGTTGTGGGACACTGAGCAGCGTATGTTGTCAAGACCAGAAATGAATGCCGACTATAGCAGCTGCAGCCCTAGTAGACATTAAGTAACTATATGCAATGTTTTTAACGCGGTTCCGTCAAAAAAGCAACTGTTCACCTACATTTGTAGTGTAGTTAGCAGGCATAATTGCAACCGCAACTTACATAGATGATATAATCGTTGGAGGCTCTACATGGGAAAACCATCCACAAAACCTGCACAAGGTCATTTTTGAGCAATGCAAACTATTACGGGAAATTCGTTTGTAACATGAGTAATCTGAGGGCACCTCTGGATGAATTACTACGTGGTAATGTTAAATTTAAGAGGTTTAAGAGTATTTTAAATTCTGACTTATTGCTCACGCATACCGATCCTGACCTTCCCATCAAAGTGGCAGCAGATGCATCGGGTAGAGGGATAGGAGTGTTCGTTTGCCACATTATGCTTGATAAGACAGAAAAGGTCGTCGCGCACGCAGCATGCACATTAAGCACAACCGAACAAAGATACTCTCAGATCGAGAAGAGGGCGCTTGCGTTGTTATATGCTGTATAAAATTTGCATCGATACATTTTTGGACGGATATTTATATTATGGACTGGTCACAAGCCATTGCTTTCTATATTCTGTAGTAAAAACGGTATCCCGGCTCATACCGCAAATATACTACAAAGATGGGCACTTATCCTGATGCGATACGATTTTGGGTTGCAATACGTAAACACGATGAATTTTGGTTATGTTGATATTCTCTCTAGACTAATTGATAAAGATCAGCCGGAAGACATGGTCATAGCACGCACACAACTGGAAGAAGAGATGTTGGGCGATGTCAATGACCAGTTCAAAAAAATTCCAGTAACGTTTAATATGCTACAAAAGACTTCGAACAAATATAAGCAATTGCAGGTGGTAATGAAAGCTTTGAAGTCCAGATGTTAAGCCAACATACCATACGAGCTACTTCCGATCTGAGGAGCCAACATCGACTCGGATCACTTTCTTGTGGCAGCTAAGATCCGCACGCGCCTCTGTGCAGCAAAAAGCGCACGCAAACGGACACAAGGAAAGCTCGACGTCGGAAAGCTGCAATCGCAACAGACAGCCACCCACTTCGCCACTCGACTTGCACTCCAGCTCTCTGAGAGCAATAATCAACAGAACGATATTTCCGAGCACTGGAACCATATTTCTCGCTGTCTACATACCGCTGAAGAATCTATCGGATATCAGCGAGCCCGAAAGAACAACTGGTATGACGAGGAATGCCGCGCCGCTACGGAACGTAAAGACGCTGCCTACAGGGCCACACTGCGATCGGGCGCAACGCGAGCTGTGCGGGAGCATTATCGTGAGTTGAAGAAGGAAGCAAGACGCATTTTTCGTGAGAAAAAGAGAGATGCCGAAATGCGTGGGTGCGAAGAGCTTGAGATGCTGGCCGACAGGAAAAGCGCCCGTAAATTTTTTCAGAAAGTACGGCGGCTAACAGAAGGTTTCAAGACCGGGGCGAATTCCTGTAAGAATGACAACGGCGACCTGGTGACTGATGTCCACAACATACTTAAATTATGGAGGGATCACTTCTTCACACTGCTTAATGGAAGCAGCTGCAACAACGTTGGAGAAGATGTTGAACCTGAATCCCTTATCAATGATGATGGACGTGACGACCATGACGAAATTCGGAAAGCGATAGCACGGTAGAATATGGTCGGAAGAAAGCATGCCTACTGATTGGAACTTAAGTGTGCTCTGCCCAATCCACAAAAAGGGTGATCCTGCAGTCTGTGCCAATTATCGCGGGATTAGCCTTCTTAACATCGCGTATAAGGTTCTGTCAAGTGTATTGTGTAAAAGACTTAAGCCCACCGCCAACGAACTGATTGGACCTTATCAGTGTGGCTTTAGACCTGGTAAATCCACCACCGACCAGATATTCACAATACGTCAGATCTTGGAAAAGACCCGAGAAAGAAGAATCGACACACACCATCTTTTTGTCGACTTCAAACACGCCTTCGACAGCACGAAAAGAAGTTGCCTTTATGCCGCAATGTCTAAATTTGGTATCCCCGCAAAACCTATAGGGCTATGTAAAATGACGTTGAGCAACACCACCAGCTCCGTCAGAATTGGGAAGAACCTCTCCGAGCCGTTTGATACCAGTCGGCACATTCACGGCTGGGATCACAAATCACTCTTGACAGTTATAACTTTGAAAAAGTAGAGAACTTCGTTTACTTAAGAACCAGCATTAACACCAATAACAGCGTCAGCCTTGAAATCCAGCGGATAATCTCTCTTTCCAACAAGTGCTACTTCGGACTGAGTAGGCAATTGCACAGTAAAGTCCTCTCTCGACGGACAAAAACCATACTCTATAAGTCTCTCATCATGCTCGTCCTATTTTATGGCGCAGAAGCATGGACGATGACAACATCAGATGAGAGGGCTCTTGGAGGGTTCGAGAAAAAGATTCTTCGAAAGATTTATGGACCTTTGCGTCTTTGCGACGGCGAATACCGCGTTCGATGGAACGATGAGCTGGACGAGCTGTACAATGACGTAGATATAGTGCAGCGGATTAAGAATCAGCGGCTCTGCTGGCTAGGTCACGTCGTTTGAATGGATGAAATAGCTCCAGCCTGAAGGTTTTTGACGCAGTAACCGGGGGTGGTAGCAGAGGAAAAGGAAGACCTCCTCTGCGTTGGAAAGACCAAGTGGAAAAAGACTTGGCTATACTTGGGATTTCCAATTGGCGCCAGTTAGCACGAGATAGGGACAGCTGGCGTTCTTTGTTGAGCTCGGCCAAAATCGCTTAGGCGGTTAATGCGCCAATTAAGTAAGTAAGTAAATACGCCTTGAGTGAAGAGAAAGGTTGTCTACTGTTTGCCGAGCGGATTATCATTCCAAATTGTCTGCGAAATCGTGTCTTACACCAATTACATCAAGGACACTCAGGGAAAGAGAGGATGCAATCTGTAGCATGAGGGCACGTTTATTGGCCTGGCATAGACGATAAAATTGCGCCATTCGTGCGGTCCTCTCAACCATGTGTAAATTCAACGAGAGCGCCAATAAAATCAACAGTTCGATCATGGCCGCTAGCAACAAGGCCATTGGAAAGGTTGCATATATATATCGCTGGACCCTGTAACGGAAACTACTACTTCGTGGTGATTGATGCCTACTCTAAGTGGCCAGAGATTTTTCAAACCACAAGACATTTGCAAGGTACGGAATCGCGACACCATCGTGTCGGACAATGGAACGCAATTTGTAATTGCACAATTTCAACAATTTTTAAAGATGAGGGGTGTGAACCATTTCAGAACAGCACCATTTCACCCACAGCAATTTAATACAAAGTACGGTGCAAAACCAAGACACCTAGCAGCCGGGGATTTCGTGTATGTTAGAACATACAAATACAACAATAAGCGCAAGGTACCAGGCATTATTATCGGGGGAATTGGCGACGAAAGCTACAACTTTTTACTCTCTGGAAATCGAAAATTATTTTTAAGCGTGATTTTTTCGAAGACCTTCTGTGTCTGCAACTTTTTCTACTGAATAACGTCCATGATTAAACTTTTCAATGAGTTTGTAAGGTCCAAGGCATTATGGTCTTAATTTAATTCTCAAACCAAACTGAGTTAACACTTAATTGCTACAAACTCGCTTGGTGAATAGATTGTTTCGCCATCTCTCTTTTTGTTGAACGATTTCTTATTCTCTAAATTGATTTTCTTAGCTTCCTGACGTGTTTCATGTCGATTTTCATCTGGCTCCTGTACGTTTTCTTCCTCAATCATTTTCCTTATGTCTGCATTATTCGTTGTCCGCATTTCTACTCCAGTCAACAGTCTAAAAGGAGTAAATTTCGTACTACGAGGAGGTGTATTGTTTGTAGTTTGTCGAACACGGTCAACATGCTTATACCAATTTTTTGGATTTTCTAACAAAACTATCTTATGTATGCGCTCTACTTGACCGTTACCACGTGAAACCCCTGTTGACATTAAATATGCTGAATCATCTCTGTCCTGCAATAATATTCAAACAGCTATGCAGTGAATGCTGCATATGTGCTCGCCGGCTTGTGCAGACGTGTTTTTCGATCGCGTTAATGAGCTTATTTCCTCTTTTTTACTATTTTTATTACAATATACATATATGCCATACATATATTTTAGTTAAATAAATTATAATTAAAATAAAAAAATTAAAATAAATAACATTAATCAATAATATTCTAATCATCATGCCTTGCTGCTGCGGACATAAAGTTGAGCGTTCTCAACTCAAAATACAGTGCGCAAAGTGCAATTAACTTTTTCATTTGGAATGTGAAAATGTTATGCAGGCTGATGCTGAGATTTACCTTAACTCTGAAGTGCCTTTTCGGTGTAAATTTTGGGATACAGCAAGGCGAAACTCTATTCGCACTCCGCCTCCTGCTATTTCTTGAAGATAGCGTTGTTATTAACGTGAACAATTCGGCTGCCTCCAGTAGTGAAAGTGGTGTTTTGTGTAATTTCAACCTCCCACTTCAGCCTGATCTACCTAAAAGTTATTCGCCCAAACAGCTACCTACTAAAGAAGTTGATTCTTTTGAAAATTGTAATGACAATACAATTCTCAAAACTTTACTAAAAGAGGTTGCTACTCTTAGGGCTCATTATGCCCGCGCTGTGGCGCTATTAACTTTACTACATGACGATAAGAAGTGTATGGTCAATAAAATTGAGTGCTTGCAATCTGTGCTTCACACACTTAAGAGTAAACCGCACTTCAAAGAGATCGTCTCTGCATTCTCTTCGCTCTCTTCTGAAGTCAACGATCTTCGTGCTAAGGTCTGCTGCTCTAATAACTTCAAAAAGGTCGCTTGCGATAAATCACCGCTGACTTCGGTTCACAATACTAATTCTGCTCTCCGTTAGGATTCTGCATATTCAGCTACTTCTGTCACTTCAAACACATACGCAATTTTGGCAGCTAATGCAATTTCTCGCAACAAAAACAGTAGCAGAGAGCTTGGTTCGCTCCACAATACCAATACAGTAGTTTCTGGCGAATGTTCTGGTTTCCCGTCGATTTCGGCTGCGGGCTCTCCTTTCGATGTTATGATGGTCAGCTACTAAGATACTGCCAGTGCTGGCTATGTTGATGTTTTGCCTTCCGTGAGTGCTAATAGAGACATTAAAATTGCTTTGCGTCAGTCAACTGTTGGTTCTGACTTGCCTGTTGAGTGTAACAACAATAAAGTTCCTGTTTCCAATAACTCAGAGTGGTTTACCGTCGGTAAAAAGATAACGAAAAGAAATGCCGTTCGTGTTGTTGGTAAGAATACTTGTGCTGAGCTGGACGTTGTAGCGCGTCTTCGCTGACTTCACATCTCTTTGTTTGCTACAACTGTTAAATCTGAAGATATTATTAACTATGTTGCAAAGCACGAGGGCATTGATAAGAAATTTTTATCGGTTTACAGTTTCGTGAAGAAGGATACTTCTCTCAACTCCTTAAGGGCATAAATTTTAAACTCGGAGTTCCGGAGTCTTGGCTTGAGAAACTGTTAATTGCGGATATTTGGCGGTCTGATGTAAAATGCGAAAGTGGATGCAGGGAAAACGTGGATATTTATTTTTAAATGCTATATCAGATACCAGGAATAAGATTCGAATTTTCTATCAAAATGTTTCGGAAATGCGATCGAAATCAAAAAATGTACTTTCGTTTAGTTCGCTCGAATTATTTGATGTTTTTGTGTTAACTGAAAAGTGGCTTAACTCCAGGTCCTTCGATTCTGAGTTTTTTGATGCTTTCCGTAAAGATCGCGATGCTATTAAAACTCAATGTTGTAGAGGTGGAGGTGTTCTTATTGCTGTTAAGCGCATCCTTCCAACCTCGGTTCATTGCCTTGGAAATCCAGACTCTCTATTAGACTAATGATGCGTACGTTTTCCCAGTACGTCGTCTGATCTCTTCATTTGTGTCTCATACATACCACCAAACAGTAATGAATCGCTATATAAATCCCATGTTGATAACGTTATATCACTTCATTCAAGAATTGGAAATCATCAATTATGCATGCTGGGTGATTTTAATTTAAGTAGTATTTCATGGTCGTTTTCAGATACATTAGCGTCTTTAACCCCTTCAAATGTATGTAGATATTTCGAGCCATATTTTGTTGACTCTTTTACAAATTTAGATATTCACCAAGTAAATTATTATTGTATCAAGCTTAACAGAATTTTAGACTTAATTTTCTTATCCAATAACTTAAATTTTAAAGTCAGTGAGTGCTGTGTTCCTATTTCGCCTGTTTGCCAACATCATCTTCCATTAGAATTAGACTTAGAGTTCTATGAAATTTTAATCCCTCTTCTGGGAGCGTTATGAACAACTTAAATTTCAACAAAGGTAACTTTGAGCCTCTAAATAATCGATTGTGTGAGTTTGATTGGGATTGCTTGGTCTCCAAAGGCTCAGTTAGTCAAGACTTAACTTAACTTAAGCCAACCTGTTATAAGGAAAGCCGTGCAAGCGATTAGTCAAGACATAACTTACCGAAAGAAACTTAAGAATCTGTTGATTTTAAATTTTTAAGTTTCGGCCTTACTTAAATAGAGAGCGGTGAGAGATTCAGGCTTACCAGATCTTGACATTTACAATTTTTTAAAATAAATAAATGAAATTACATTTAAAACGAGTTTATTTGATGTGGTAACATAGGTGGCGAACCATCAAATAGCTGAAAATAAAATTATGGACAAAAATAAAATTTAAACATAAAAATGAATGATGAAAAGTTAATCGTATCCTTCAATAAAGAACTGTACGATAAATTCTGCCCTGGATGTAAATTGGCACAACAAACAGTCTCTATTTATCGGGTCGATTTGCCATCACCTTTTCCTCTGCCCAAGTGACAGCTTCTTGCACATTTTGTATATTTGTGCTAAACTTAAAAACATTCGACACAATTTATTTTTCCTTGACATTTTCACAAGCAATATGCGATTCAAAAATAACCACACAAGTGCTTTTATTTACTACTTTGTACTTTGTGTCAACGGAGATATTCAAAGAACAATATGCAACAAAATCTACTCATCAAAAATTAAGTTGACATGTTAAGTTCTTAAGTTAAGTTAAGTTAAGTTAAGTCTTGACTAACTGACCCTTAACGTTCTCCTTATTGAGCAGATAAATACAACTTTTAGAACATAGAATGAAAACAGCGAGAAAAATGCTATTTAACAAAAACAGAAAATATTGAATAAAGAATTAATACTTTTTAAAAGAAAATTAATCCATTTTTGTTTTATTTCGATTTTAACACCTTAGAATATTTAACGTAGATCATAATGGTTCACATTTTGCCGCTGCTGCCAGCGACGACAATAGAAATAAGTCTATTGCCTCGAATAGACGTCGTAAGAATTTCGTCGTGCGCTTTGGTTGTGCGCATTCTCATATACGGTGGTGTGTTTTATTTTTTCCGACAAATATTCGCGACGAAAAGTTCTTCGTACGTCGGCATTGTGTTTCAGCCATTAATCTTTTTAAAGCGACGGTGCGTAATCAGTGTCTTGAACATGTTTCAGTTCATTCAAATCGGAAGTATAAGTTTAATTTATTTAAAACATCTTTTAATTACCATGCGTACAAATCTTGCTTGTTTGATTTTAAGTCTCTTGACTAGTCTTTGTCGAAAAAATACATTGTTGGTTTCGAGAGCAATATTAAGTCCAATCCTAAGGCCTTCTAGTCTTACATTAAATCGAAAAGAACAAAGTCTAATATTCTTTGCACAATGTTTGATAAAAAAAAAACTGCTTATTCTGTCCAAGATTCCTATAATCTTTTTGCTGACATTCTTAGCGAACATTTTATATCTGATACTGACACAGTTGATTTCTGTTATCAGTGATGTTACAGAAAATTGTCAGTCCTTTGGTTGTTTATCACTAACTGAAGAAGATGTTTTAAAGGGCATCTTAAATCTTAGGGTTTCAGCGCAAACAGATGCCGCTGGGTTCTCGCCTATCCTTTTCAAAAATTGTATGGCTCTTATTAAACCATTAACACTTATTTTTAACTCATCCCTTTTCCAGGGTACTTTTATTTAAAACTGGAAAATGACTGTTATTACTCCGATTTTTTAAATTGGAAACAAAAATGATATGTATATCTAATTATAGACGGTTGCCAAACTCTTTGAATGTATTATTAAGGAAAAAATGTGGCATGCTGTACAGAATATGATTAGTCCAAACCAGCATGGATTTGTTAAAGGTAGATCTACTGTCTCAAATCTGACTATTTTCTCCGAAGACTGCCTTGCAAGTTTTGAATCAGGGTTATAAGTCGATACAGTATATACCGACTTCTCTAAGGCCTTCGATAAGGTATCACATCAAATTTTTATCCCTAAATTAGTTTACAAATCTGCGCTACTCACTGCGCTTGTCACCGCTGGAATCACTCACCACTCTTTTCCACGTAACTTTTTTTAATTAAAAAAAATAAAGTTCGAAGTTCAATATATAACCACTTTATTAAATTAAAGATTACGATCGGGGAACACGTCCGTTCGCTTTTAAGTTTCGCAAAATTGTGTCGTGTCATATGTTTACATGTTTATTTGTGTGTGTGTTTGGTATAATTTGTGTGTTTTTAAATGTATGTGTACTAAAGTATTTTTGCGTCGGCGAGCAACCGCGTTGCCAAGCTGCTCATTTAGCCATCCCGGCCCCCCCTAGGCGAACTTTCAGCCTAGTAATCGTTGCAGCTGTTGGAGCGTCGCTACGAACGCCAGGTGGCGCGAACGCTTTTTATTGGTTGGCGCCTTTTGAGGTGGTGGTGCGCGATTGGTTGCCGTCGGTGTCGTGAAGTAGTACGTGGTTGCGGTCCTTGCCGCACGTTGTAGCGCTGGGTCGTGCGCTCTGGCGCCACACGTTGTTGTTGTTGTTGTAGCGGTGCCACACGTCGGCTGGTGCGGTGTAGCAGCGTGTGGTGCGGCCTGTCACATAACCGACAGGTCACCTCGGAGGTGCACGCTTTAGTGGCATGCGACCGCGCCAAGCAGTTTAAACAAAACCCATGTGCCACCTGCTGTCGCTGTGAGGGCTGCATGCCCCTAAAAATAGCACACAGGCGTAGCGGATGAGGGCGTCGGCAAAGGGGACATCGGATGCCTGGCGATCTCGCTGTTGCCGTTGCTGCGGCGATGGATGCTGCAGCCACTGCTGCTAGATCCGTCAGGCGTCGCATCGAGGAGTGGCCGCGGTACGTGGCGCATAAGAGCGGGGCGCTGCTGTAGGCGGTGCGCTGATATGGGTGGTGCGTGCCGGAGCAACAGCATTGCGTGGTACAGTGATTGCCGAACGGATATGTGCGAGGGGGGCCACTACTTGTATTTCGGCGTCCATGTTGATCTCTATGGGAGAAGAGAGAAAAAATCACATACAATTTTTGAAAGCGGGTATGAGAGTGCGCAGTTTGTGGTTTCCTTCTGGCCCACTCGTTTAATCGTTATGCTGTGGTTTTAGCGGTTTAATGCGGTGCATTATCGGAATGTGCGGTATCGATGTTATTAGCGTTAGGGAGGAAACAGAGTTTAACGAGCGGTCGAGTAAGCTTGCCGTTTTGGGTACGTAGGTCAACTGCTCTAATATGACCGTCAGAGCCGAGATGTACATTTTCTAGGCGACCATGTCGCCATTCGGTAGGGGGAGGCATTCGTCATGAATTAGGACGCATTCTCCAATTTTTGGGGCTTCTTGAGCATTTTTCGACCGATATCCTTCCACGACTGAATTCATGATGAAGAATGTTAATTCGTTCCCATCTATTTATTAGTGACAGAGACTGCCTTTCTGGCTCGGGGATGGTCAGAAGTGGCGCGCCTCTGAAGAAATGCCCAGGACTGAGGGCTGCGAAATCGGAGGTATCTGGCGAGAGTGTGGAGAGGGGCCGTGAGTTTAGAACGGCCTCGATTCGAGCTAATAATGTTGTAAATTCCTCGAACGTGAATTTATGATTGCCAGCAAATTTTCTTGAAATGAGTTCTAAAACTCTTAACGGCGAATTCCCATAACCCGCCCATATGTGGTGCGCTTGGGGGGATATATTGCCAATCAATGCCTTGGGGTGCATATTTTTCAATGATTTCAGGCGAGACTTCGTTTATGAATTGAACAAATTGTTTTTCGGCTGCTCTTTGAGCTCCTACAAAGGTTCTGCCATTGTCGCTCATATTTTGGAAGGAAATCCGCGCCGTCCGAAAAAGCGTGCAAATGCCGCTAGAAAGGCCGCAGTCGTCAGATCGGAACACAATTCAAGGTGAACCGCCTTTGTCGTAAAGCATACAAAGATGGCCACATAACCCTTCGTAAAGGTGGAGGACCTTAACATAGAGGCTTTTATCTGGAAAGGCCCCGCAAAGTCAACACCTGTAATTGTAAAGGGTAGAGTGAAATTACAGCGTTCGGGTGGTAGCGCTGCCATGATCTGCGTGCGCATTTTCTGCTTATGGAGAGTGCAGACCTTACACATGAAAACACATTTCATTATTTTTGGCTTGAGTCTTGGGATGTAAAACTCTTGTCGGACCATTTGTTGCATGAGTCGATGTTCGGCATGAAGCATTAATATGTGCAAAAAATTCAAGTATATTGTGGAGAAAGGGGATTTTCCAGGTATAATTATGGGGTGCCTTTCATTGTAGCTCAAACTGGAGTTTGCTAGCCCCCCATTGGCACGAAGTAATCCCTTCGAGTCTAAAAATGGGTTGAGAACTAAGAGTGGACTCTTTTTATCCATTGGCTTTGATTCTCTTAGCATCAATATTTCACGCCTGTAGTAACGCGTTTGAGTGGAAGCAAAGAGGGAGACCTTTGCATGTTGTAGGTCTTGATGCGTTAGTGCAATATTTGCAGAGTTAGCCGTTCCTTTTATTTTGTTCTTCAGGCGGTTTATGAACTGAAACATATAGGCAATTACTCTGAGGGCTCGGGGGAATGATGAAAATCGCTCTAGGATGTCATCATCTTTCAATATTGTATAAAAGCTTTCAATTCTCCGACTTTCTGGAGGTATTATAAAGCGTCCGGGAGATTTTGGCCAAAATTCGGGGGAGTCTGAAAGCCAGCTGGGGCCATTCCACCAGAGTGTGGTGGAGGCTAGGTGCAGGGGTTTGCATCCTCTGGTGCCAAGATCAGCTGGGTTATCGCCACTGGCTACATGTCGCCAAGTAACTGGCCCCACCAGATCAAGTATTTGGGCTGTGCGGTTGGAAACGTATGTTTTCCATGTATGGGGTGGTTTTTCTAACCAGGCTAAGACGATTTCGGAGTCAGACCATAGATATAATTTTCGATCGCTCAATCCTAAATTGGTTTGCACAGTAGCGACTAATTTTGCTAGGAGGAGCGCTCCGCACAGTTCGAGACGTGGTAAACGTATGGTCTTAAGGGGGGCGACTTTGCCTTTGGCGACTAATAAGTGGGTTGTTGCCATAGATGTTAAGTAATGATTAGATAATGCTATTGATTGCTAATTAACCTTCTTTTGTGAAATTCTCTAATTCATTTAACAATTAGAATTAGTTCAACTAATTCCCATTAGATAATTGAAATTTTTATTCTAAAGGTAAATCTAATTGCAATTAGTTGCCATTAGCAAAAAAATTTGGTTTACCTTTACAATTAGAAATCTAATTGACTTCCTCTAATGAAATAAGATATTCAATTAGCTTGAATTAAAATCAATTATTTTGATAAAAAGAAATTGTGTCCGAAAAATTATTGAAGTGAACGAATACTGTCGTAAGTCACTGTATGTGGAAACATACAGCAGAACCTTGCTGCAACAAACGAAAATCATTAAATGTGAGGGTTCGTATGCTGAATCGACCTTTTATGATTTCAGTAATGGTGGTAAGTTCTGCATAAATGACACATCTATATGGTATTTTTAGTAAATCAGATTACATTTTGCAGAAGAAAGTAATGATTTATTGTCAAAATTGACTGAGGAGACTGAAAGTCTGCATTTTATTCGAATATGATGCATCAATACTTGAATGATGCTGATAAAACTTCCGATATATGGTGCAAATATCCTACATTAAAGGAAATAGCACTGTTTTGCAACACACCGCTTACGTCTTCAGCCCTGTGGAGCGACTATTTTCTTTTGCGGGCATTATTAATAGTCGAAGGCGGGGTCGCTTGGCGGACTTTTCATTTCAAAAGCTCGTATTACTGAAAGCGAATATACCCGGTCATTGTAGTTATTAAACAGTTAGTACGTACGTTAAATATGTGTGCATGTATGTAATATATTTACATAAGTAATAAATATGTGTGTGAAATTCATATTATGAATATTTTAGTTTTTCTTTGTTTTTGAAAATATGAAAACAATTGATTCTAATTCAAGCTAATTGAATATCTAACTGCATTACCAGAAGTCAATTAGATTTCTTATTGTAAAGGTAAACCAATTTTTTTTGCTAATGGCAACTAATGGCAATAAGATTTACCATTAGAATAAAAATTTCAATTATCTAATGGGAATTAGTTGAACTAATTCTAATTGTTTTATGAATTAGAGAATATAAACCAATTGCATCGATTGCTAATTCTAATTGGAATTTAACATGTATGGTTGTTGCTTTGCCATTATGTTGAGTGCGCACATATAAGGCTGCACAGTACGCCTTTTCTGAAGCGTCGCAAAAGCCGTGGAGTTCGACTTCGTTTTCAGGCGAATAGTTTACCCATCGCGGAATTTGTATCTCCGAAATTGTGTGCAGATTATTTGCAAATTGGGACCATTTTACCAAGCGGAGTGGTTTAACTTGTTCGTCCCAATCTGTTCCTCCTGCGGGGTCGAAAAGTTTTGCAACCGACGATAGGATTTGTCTCTTAGTTTTAGCAGATATTGCAGATATTGACTCAAGAGTATATGAGAATTGATCCGATATCGCGTTCCACTGAATTCCCAATGTTTTTGTGGTACTTTCCTTTTCGAATTTTATGAAATTTGTGTGTAGCAAATTTTCTTTATTGATATTTTTTAATATTTCGGGGTTGTTGGCCGTAATATTTTTTAAGGGGAACCCTGCTGAGTGAAGGGCTTGGATCACTTGAGAAAGTGATTCGCACGCTAATTGTATACTGTGGCTTCCTGATAATATGTCATCTACATATGTTTGTGTTTTTAACACTGGGGTTGCTAAGGGTAGCTTTGACTCTATATCTTTTGCCAATTCATGAAGTGTTCGAATAGCTAGAAACGGGGCACAATTAACTCCAAAGGTGACCGTTTTCAATTTGTAGTCACGAATTGCACTCTCAGTTGAATTGCGGAAGACGATGCGTTGCAAGTCTTGATCGTCTTTATGCACAAGGATTTGCCTGTACATTTTCCCGACGTCTCCATTAAATACATATTTAAACAAACGCCATTTAAGTATTAGGAGCATCAAGTCGGATTGCAGGGTGGGTCCTGTATAAAGGATATCATTCAGCGAGTTGCCTGAGCTGGAGCATCTCGATGCGTTAAATACCACTCTAACTTTGGTTGTAAGTTTTTCTGGCTTTATAACTGCGTGGTGGGGGAGGTAAAAGGATGAGTATTTACCATTTTCAACTTTTTCATAGGAATCTACTTTTTCCATATGATTTAGTTGTAGATATTCCTCAAGAACATTGTCGTATGAGGTTTTTAGCTCGCCTTTTTTAAGTAGGTTTCTTTCCATACCTAAAAATTGATGGAGTGCTGAGATTCGGGAGTGACCTAAGGCAAGCGTATTGGGGAATTGGGGTTTTAGTGGTAGTCGAACGACGTACCGACCATTATCAGATCTCGTAGTTGTGGCTTTATAGAAGTCTTCACAATACTTATCTTCTGGTGTGGTCATAGAAATGGGGGGGAGTTCTTCTAACTCCCAATATTTTCTCAATTGCGAATTTAGATTTTCGTTTGAGACCTCTTCCACTTGTGTGGTGAAAGTGGAGATTCTTTCTGTGATTTTGCCACTTAAAATCCATCCGAAGATGGTGTTTTGAGCTAATAAGGTGTTGGTAATTTTCTCAACACCTTCTAGTAATATTTGGGGGATTAGGTCGCTGCCTAATAAAATATCGCTTTGCGGGGGGGTGTGACAATTTGGGTCAGCTAACTTCAGATGTGAAAACTTTTGCCAAAGTTTGCTATTTATGTGATAGCTTGGGAGCATATTTGTGAGTTGCGGCAGAACTATAGCTTGAGCTTGTATTCTTTTGTCCGCTTTGGGGGAAATTAGGGTAATGGAGCAGATTTTACTTGAGTTTTGGACTACTCTTCCGCCCATTCCCGAAATTTCAAAATTGGCTTGTTTAATTGGCAGTTTCAATCTGTTTTGGGCCTTAGATGAAATAAACGATCGTTGGGATCCTTGATCTATTAAGGCCCTTAGCTTAAATATTTCTCCCCTATGTTCGAGGGAGATTACGGCAGTGGGTAGTAATATTTTGCTTGCATTCTCAGAATGAAGCGTTTGTATTCTAGCTGCGTTTGAGCAGCATGGTTCCTCGTGAGAATTTACGGGATTTTGGATATCGGGGTTTTCGGTTCTTGTTGTGGCAAGAAGACCAGTGGTTCTCTTTATATTTGTACTATTGCTCTGGGGGATGCTGTTAAAGTGAAGCATAGAGTGGTGTCTTTTATGGCAATAAACGCAATTGAATTTGCTCTCACAATCTTTTAATGAGTGAGAATGTGATAAGCAATTAGTACACAGCCTGTTGGATTTGGCAAAGTTATTTCTTTCATGTGTTGAAAGTTTCTTAAATCTCTCGCAAGATTTTAATTTGTGAGCTCCTTTGCACAGTTCGCATGACAAATGGTTGTGTTGTTCGGAAACGAAAGATTGAGTTTTATTGAAATTCCTGTTATGAAAACTATTGTTACTGGCTTAGGGTTTAGGGAAGCTTCTATTGAAGTCTTGTTGTACATATTTTGGCTTAGATACATTTTTATCTACCCTCTCTGCGATTTCAAATTGGGTAGTGAGAAAGTCTTTCATTTGTTGCCACGTTGGGCATCTTTTTTGGGATGAGAGCGATTGCTCCCATAAGAGTAACGATTTTTCTGGTAAAGTGGCAGCGCATATATTTACCAGAATGGGGTCCCAGCTATCAGTGGGAATGTTTTGTGTCGAGAGAACTGACAAACAATTTGTTACAGTGGATTGTAATTTTAAAAATTCTTCAGCTGTTTCATTTTGTATTTTTGGCAAGTTCATAAGAATCGTTACTTGGTTGTCAACCAATACTCGTTCATTTTCATACGAGATTTTAATGCTTCCCAAGCCATATTGAAATTGTCATCATTGAGGGCGAACTGTTTTACTATAGCGCCTGCTTGACATTTCGTTTTATATCTGAGGTGATACAGTTTTTGCGCTTGAGATAATTTTGGATGGTTTATGTAGACGGCTGTAAACATGTTCCGGAAGGACGGCCATTGTTCATAACCTCCATGAAATACTTATGTATCACACGCTGGCACTTTGAGGTATATGCCTGAATTTTCTTCGAGTATTACGGTTGGGGGCAGCTCTACTCGCGGGGGTGGAGTAGGTGCAATAGGCTTTAGTAACTTTAATTGATCGGAGATCATTGCTTTTGTTTTTTCATATTTGTCTAAGCAGTTTTCATATTTTGCATAAGCCGAAGATTTAAAAAATTCTGGCATATCTGAATCATCTGTTTCAATAATTGTGCATATGCAGACTGGAGTCGTGTCCAAAAGTTGTCAAGACTCTTGTTTTTTATTAAACTGTCACTCTCTGAAATAAATTTTTTGGCGGAAAAATCTTGTACCTTTTTTTGCTTTGCACCCTGTTTTGAGCGTGTAGCTTCTGCAGGTGTGCTTTGATGGTTATCGTCATCAGCCATTGTCGGTATTTCTAAAAACTGAAGTGTTTTTGTTTCTTTTTATCAAGTGGCATTAAGCAGCAAAATTAAAATACAAATTATTAATTTTTTGTATAGCTGATTTTTTGTTTTTTGTATACCAAAGTATTTGAGGTGATTTAATACCGCCGCGCTTTATGTATATTTTTGAACCGCTTTGTATATATGTATGTATGTATAGATATGTATATAATTGGAAACCGCTTTGATTTTATTTCTAATGGTTTTGTTAATATACTACTTTTCTTCGTTGCTTTTATTTTTCTCGCAACTATAGTTTCTATTAGTTTTATTTCATATCAAATAATTTTAAGTTTCATCACTTTTTATTCTTCCGCAATTTGTAAAATTTAATTTTATATATATACATACGTGTATGTGGTGAAGGGTATAACTAATTACAAATAAGTATTTTCAATATATATGTATGTACGTGCGTATATATGAATATGCTTATATGTTAGCGCTAACGAAGGTAGCGAGAATGCAGTAATGCAGCAAACTTGCTAGCAAGGAGTATACACGCATGTATGTATGTATGTACATATGTTAGTTTGCTTGTTAGTGCAGTTGGGGCCAAAGTACTTATTCGCTTAGGCAGTTTAGCAGTGAGTTTATGGATGACCGTAGTTAATATATGTATGTTTGTTTGTGGGGCTATTGTAAGCAATTGAGTTTATCTAGTTCTTCGCGAGCTATGATGGGGGGTAAGGAATTTTCGTATGCAATTATTCAATGCTTATATCTTTCACTGTGTATGTTTATAGGTATGTTATATGCTAGTGGGTGCAAACAACGGGAGCAATAATGCTAATAAGCTTTAGTATTTTTTTTTTTTTCTGATAATATTTTTATTTTAGTTTTTAATATTTGATGTTTGGGTGTATGTATATAATTCTATATATGTTTGATGTTGGGCGCACAGAAGATTGAGACACTTTGTGGTAAATGACTAAGCGTTTTTAATTTACTTTTATTTTAGATTGTTTGCCGCTTAGTTTTGTAAGTTACTAATATTATGCTTTGTGCTTATTTGTTTTTGCAATCCTGCTTTCGTTTGTTAAATATACAAATAGAAGGGGTATTGCAGAAATATTTTGCAAGTTTTGACTTGAAATTGTTTGTGAAGGGGACGGGAGAAGGGGGTGGTGGGGCGTTTGTTTGTGTGTATTTTAATACACGAATTATAAGCACAGAGCGGGTTTTAATATTATTTTTTTTATTGTTTCTATTTAGCTTTGGTTTTTAAGCGAACTGTATTTTAGATGGGACATTTAAAGATATGTGGGATTTTAGGGAGGTTAGTGGACTGTATTCAGTTCTTGCACTTGACTACTTGTACCTGTAGACTAGCTAACGCCATAAGGGGGTAAATTCCAATATTTACAAACAGTTCGCTTTATAATATTTAATGATTGTATAAAGTGGAAAAGATACAACTCACTTTGATGGCTTCAAGTGATTTTTTGGGGGGTGGGTTTATTTGGCCAATATATGTACATACATATGTATGTATGTTTAGATATGTATATAATTGCCCTTTTGTTTTCCTTCCTTCTTCCCTTGTTGAATTTGTCCTTTTCCTTTCTTTCCTGCGCTCCGGGTATTATATCTGCTTATCTGTTAGTTTATTTGTTGTGTTTATTTTTTCGCGCCCGAATTTTATTTTATGTGTTGTTTTTACAGATGCATGTGTATATAAGTTTTTGTATGTATATTTTTTCGCGCCCGTTTATGTGTTTTCGTATTTAGTTGAATGTTGTTTTTGTTTATTTTTTTCGCGCCCGAACCAGATTTATGCTGAATGTTGTTTTTGTTTTGTCTACTTAGATTTATTTTGCACAGTTTAAATATTTTCTGATTTTCTTTCTTTACAGGCTTTATTTCACTTTTAGATCTTTTTTTTTTTGTTTAGGTGGCTGTCTTTTTGGCCCAGAAGGACCATTTACAAATCTGCGCTACTCACTGCACTTGTCACCGCTGGAATCACTCACCACTCACCACTCTTTTCCACGTTACTTTTTTTAATTTAAAAAAATTAAGTTCGAAGTTCAATATATAACCACTTTATTAAATTAAAGGTATGATATCCCCCAGCTTTTAAGTTTCGCAAAATTGTGTCGTGTCATATGTTTACATGAATATTTGTGTGTGTGTGTTTGGTATAATTTGTGTGTTTTGAAATGTATGTGTACTAAAGTATTTTTGCGTCGGCGAGCAACCGCGTTGCCAAGCTGCTCATTTAGCCAATTAGCATATGTTGGTTTTCATTCAAAGTTCCTTGCTTGGATAAGCTCGTATCTCTGCGATAGGTATTGTGCGGTTGCACTAGATAATATAGTTTCCCGTTCTTTTCAAGTTAGCTAATCGGCCCCTTCTGTTCATTGTTTTTATAAATGACATAAGTTCGTGTTTCTTGTTCTCGAAATGTCTTCTGTACGCTGATGATCTCAAAGTTTACTCCGCCATAAAAAATATCGAGGACTCTTTTATCCTTCAATCAGATCTTAACAGGGTAACCTCTTGTTGTGAGCGAAACCGGCTACCTCTTAATACAAGTAAATGTTATCACATGATCTATTCCAGAAAGCAAAATATAATCAATACCACATTTACTATTCTTGGTAATACTCTTAAATCTGTAGATCAGGCCAAGGCTCTGGGCATTTATTTCGACTCGAAGTTGATGTTTAAAAGCCATATTGACTACATTGTATATTTTCGGGTTTTTGCTCATTTCTGCAGCACCTGCGGAATTAATTATATGGGGCATCCAGTCTCTCCGCATGCCTTCCAATCAGTACGTGACCTGTTATAAGTCCTAAAACTAAGGACAGGCTTAATCTGCTTAGCAAGAGCATACCCTGTGACCTTTCGACGTTCCACTCTGGCCACATTTGTTTTGGCCTAATGCAGTTATTATAATTTCCTATCGGGCCCCTGCTTCTTTAAGAGATCGGTCTCTTTGAAGGAGCTTACGGGCAGCGAGCGGCATACCTAAACCCTTCCAACGTGACGAAAGCGGGATGGATGTACCCTCTCTTGCAAGCTCGTCCGCCGTTTCATTACCTGGTATGTTGCTGTGCCCAGGCACCCATACGAGGTGAAAGGCATACTGCTCAGCCATCTCGTTAAGAGACTTGCGGCAGGCTGCCACTGTTTTACAGTTGCTGTAGATCGAATCCAGTGCTTTGAGTGCAGCTTGACTGTCGGAAAATATTAAAACTTCTTCGCATCTTATCTCTCTTGTTCCTAAATACTCTACCGCCTCCTGTATTGCAGCGACCTCAGCCTGAAAAACGCTGCAGTGATCAGGGAGGCGTAAAGATTTTTCCAATCCTATTTGGGCTGAGAGAGAGGTATTCTCGAGTTTTGAGCCATCCGTGTAGAAATGCAGAGACCCCTCCGCCGCAGTGATTCCGGAGTACCAGTCTCAGTCGAGGATCAAGATATTAAATTTTTTTATGAAGTTTATGGTTGGCACACAGTAGTATGTATCTTGCGAACCTAGTTTGCTTATGATTGCTGCATGTCCTTCCTTGCTAGCCTTCCAGCCTGGCAGCACACGCAGTCAGAACGATCGGAAACACGCCCGCAAGAGGTGGAGGTTTTAGCTCCGGCACGCAATAAGAACATAATTAAGTAAAATCATCAACCGCAAGAATGGGAGTTTTACTGCAGTTTCTCATATTAGAGATTTGTTAGGAGGCAGGGGTGAAAATATCCAAACCCCACTTAACAAGCCAATTTCGAAACTAGCTACTTGTTCTAAACTCTTTGAAAAGGTAGTACATAATAAAATAACTTTTTCTATTAATAATATAATAGACACAAATCTACAGGTTCGAACTTAGCAGTTTTTAGCCAGTATTGCATCTTGACCTTATAGTGTCGATGGCAAGTTGATACGATTAACACTGACTTTTCAAAAGCATTTGACACCGTTTCCCGTAATATCCGCTGTAAAAAACTTGAATGCTTAGGCTTCCACTCAATTTTTCTTTCCTGATTGAGATCTTATCTCTCCAATAGAAAATCGTTTGTGGAAATTGAAAACACCGAGTCATATACGTTTGTAGCCGCTTCAGGTATTCCACAGGGCAGCATTTAAGTACCTATTTTATTTTCGCTTTTCATTAATGACATTGGAGTTTGTTTTGTTCATTCCAAGTTTTTATTATATGCAGACGATTTAAAGTTATTTAGTAAAATAACTTCTCCTTGGAATATATTTCTAATACAACAAGACCTACACAACCTATCCGCTTGGTGCATCAGAATTAAATGATCCCTTAATTTAAATAAATGCTTTCATGTCAATTTCCATTGTTAGAGAGTTTTCTGACCTCGCTAACTTAGCTTTTCTGCGACGTAATGCGAGACCCATACACTAGGAAAATTTGGTATAACTCCTTAGTCCGCTCCAAGCTCGAATATGCCTCTCTGATTTGAAACCCTATTTATGCATCTCACTCTAATAGAATTTAAAGAGTACAACGGAATTTCATTCGCTTCGCCGTGCAACCTCTTCACTTTGCTGATTTAACATCCAAAATTTATTAATTCTTGAGTGGTCATTACAATTTTGCCCTCCAAACTGATGCACCATGAGCAGTTCCTCCGAAACCAGCATTATAGTCAAATATTCTAGAATCCAAATCTTTAAGTAATAAAATAATATTCATATTTAGTATTAAAGCGTACTTATATACACTTATAAATAATAATTATAGAACATACCTCTTGAACATTTATTGAGAGCCCTCCTTTTTGGCAAACATAAACATGCTCAATAAATTTGCATAGTCTTTATTTTTATTTGCGAACCGTCAATGGCTCCTTTGACCCATGGAAATCTAAACTCTTCATAAAACCTATGGAAATTAATGATTATAAACTTGTTTTAGGTATTATTATATTTTACTTTACATTTCCTTTAAGGGCCGTACACATAATACTTTCAGTTTGCTTTGCTTAAGAGTTTTGCTTTGACAGATAAGTTAAAAACCTGATGTTCTATGAGTCCTGCTAAATACAAGGCGAGAAAGTAATGCAAAACAAAGCGAAGTAAGATCATGGGCAACTCTCTACTTTTGTACACAACCAGCTGCAAACATTTTCAGTATATTACCATTATTGGGTGTATATTTGCTTTTGAAAGACAAACATGAAATATATGAATAATTATTGTCATTAATATTGCATTTTATATTGTTATGTACATAGATGTAATAATATGGAAGAAAGATTAGTTGAGGCGATTAACACAAAGTTTTGTTTTAGAAAACCATGCACATTGTAATTAACTTTAATGTTATCATTTGCTTAGACACTCGCGAATTTCAAACATTAGTAGCATAACTACTACATCAATTATATCAGTAAAAATAATTGTTTATTCTTTTGTTAAACAAAACACTCGGAATAAACCCAAATCGGAATTCAAAACAAAAAATTACCGCCGAAACCGTCAAAGCGTTCTATGTACATATGTGCATACATACACATGAGGCCTTCAACACCTCATGCTTTGTTGTTAAAGTTCAAAATGTGAAGTAAAGCGAGGAAAGTTGTATGTGTACGGCCCTTACAGCCTGTTTTTCTTCAACTAATAATGGAAATTTCACATATCTAGTTAACAAGTATTTGTCCATGATATTGGCGATTTCCCTAATGCATCTGGTTGCGCTGCTTTGGGATACATTAGGTAAGAAGTCTTGTCCCACTGAACGTTGGTAGTTTCCTGTAAAGATATTCTTTAATTTAATGCAATAAAAAGTGAATGTTCATAAATGTAATCATATGTGTGCATACATACATACATACAATCCAAAACTTGATTTCCTTTGCAGCATAAAATTTCGGATTTCATTTAAAATAATTATGCATATTACTTTTGGAAGTTCAAAAATTTCAATAAAACGTTTCAAACGTTTCGCAAACGGTTCCTTAAAGTTCGCTGATAATTCATTGAGTTACTTTGAAAATATATTGTCAATGCACTCATCATTATAATATTTATATTCACAACCCTTAAATTTACAATCTTTTAACAAAATAACTAAACCATCGTGTGCCTTAAATGTAAACAAAATCGGATTTCCCTTCAACTACAGCAGCGACGTCATCCTTCATTCTTGGGGATCAAAAAGCCAGAATCGCATTTAAGAAAAATCGCTAAAAGTTCGGATAATTTTTAGTGTTTGGAATTTTAGCGATTTTTAGAGTTTTAGCGTTAGCAAATTCTGGAATCCGGCTGCTGTTGTTTATGAAAACGAGTATCTTTAACGCCAGGAACGAAGTTTTTTTCTTTTATAAGATATTTGGATACCATTTTTTGTTGGCGCGAGGGAAAACATAATTCTGCTGCTTTTTTTAGAGGTGGCACAAAGCAGTGAAAGCCGAAGTGTGGGACTTGCCTTTCGGCTCACAGCACTAAAAACCCACCCGGCGTCTTCAACAACCTGATTTGCACAGGGAGTTTTTAATTCTAACAGCAGTAAAAATTTATAATTCGATGTATTAATAATACGTATTTGCCAAAATTAGTGGCTCGGAAAAAATACACAGTCAATGAAAATGAGTCACCATATTTGATAACAATAAAAGAAAGCATTTTTATTTAAAATTTAAGTGTGATGAAATTTGTAATTAAACAAGAGTTTACTTTGTTGTCCTTCTAAATGAACTTGATATTTCTAATTGGTATACGCATTTAGCACAAATAAACCATGAGGCTCTTTATCAGAACCAGACTACATTGGTTTTATCACTTCATTCGAGAATTGGACATCATGAATTATGCATGCTTTAAGTATTTCATGGTCGTTTTTAGATAACTTAGCGTCTTTAACCCCTTCAAATGTATGTAGATCTTTCGAGCAATATTTTGTTGACTCTGTTGCAAGTTTAGATCTTCACCAAGTTAGTTATTATTGTAACAAGCTTAACATAATTTTAGACTTAGTTTTCTGATCCAATAACTTGAATTTTAAACTCAGTAAGTGCTGTGTTCCTATTTCACCTGTTTGCCAACATCATCTTCCATTAGAATTAGACTTAGAATTCTATGAATTTTTGAATCCCTCTTCTGGGAGCGATATAAACAACTTAAATTTCAACAAAGGTAACTTTGAGCCTCTAAATAATCGATTATGTGAGTTTGATTGGAATCGCTTGTTCTCTAACGAGGATGAATCTAGGTGCTTTCATCTTTTTAAAGTGACGGTGCGTAATCTGTGTATTGAACATGTTCCAGTTTATTCGAATCGGAAGTATAAGTTTCCGTGGTACACTGCAGAGCTTAAACCACTAAAAAATCGCTGCATTAGGTTGCATAAAAAGTTTAATCGATTTAAAACTTCTTTTAATTACCATGCGAACAAATCTTGCTTGTTTGATTTTAAGTCTCTTGACCAGTCTTTGCGGAAAAAATACATTTGAGGTTTCGAGAGCAAGGCCTTCTGGTCTTACATTAAATCGAAAATAACAAATATTCCATCCACTATGTTTTATAAAAATAAAACTGCTAATTCTGTCCAAGATTCCTCTAATCGTTTTGCTGATTTTTGCCTTTTCAAAATATGTATGGCTCTTATTAAACCATTAACACTTATTTTTAACTCATCCCTTTCCCAGGGTACTTTTATTAAAAACTGGAAAATAACTGTTATTACTCCGATTTTTAAAAGTGGAAACAAAAATGATATATCTACATAATTATAGACGGGTGCCAAACTCTTTGAATGCATTATTAAGGAAAAAATGTGGCATGCTGTACAGAATATGATTAGTCCAAACCAGCATGGATTTGATAAAGGTAGATCGACTGTCCCATATCTGACTATTTTCTCCGAAGACTGCCTTGCGAGTTTTGAATCAGGGTTTTAAGTCGATACAGTATATACTCTAAGGCCCACATCAAATTTTAATCGCTAAATTAGCATATCTGTGGTCACATGCGATAATCGCCTAAGTCCTGTGTTAAAGCATTTCCATTTAATGTTTTAAGTCCATTTAACTCTCCTACTTTTAACACCTTTTTCAACTTCTGCATAACCTCAATTTCATCTTTGGAAGGAATAATTATGTCATCCATAAAAGTTACTTCCGTTCCGTCTTGTAAAAGGTCTCGAACCACTGTAAAAATAAATCTAAGAACTCAACAGCCGAGTTTGAAATTCCAAACGGTACGAAATTAAACTCATATTGTCCATTATAGGTAACAAATTCTGTATATTTCCTAGATTCAGGCTCTATATAAACAGGAAAAATCCATCTCGTAAATCTAATGTCGTAAAAACTTTTGCTTTTTCCAAACGCTGTCAAACATCATCTATTACGGCCATTGGAAAATTGTTCCAAACAATTTTTTTATTTAACCTTCTATAATCACAACAAAGCTTTTTCGTGCCATCGTTTTTCGCAGCGAGAACAATCGGAGAAGCATACTGATATGAGCTAGGTTGGATGATGCCTTGACAAAGCCATTCTTTACTTGATCCTCGACTATTCTTTGATCGGCGATCGGTAGGTAACCTTCTTGGTCTACTCTACACTGGTATTTCATCCATTAAAATTATCTTCATTTCAACACTACAATTCATACTTCTTTTCCCATACTCATCACTTAAATTATTCAAATCACAACCAGACTTCTGATTAAATTCTTCGATCATTGGAGATGTACATATTTGTTTGAACTCCTTGTTAGTTCGCAAATGTCCTCACAAACGTTATCTCTCATCTTATCTTCATAATCCTCTACTTCTCTCAACTTCTTTGTCGAACACGCTTCTTTATATCCTCTTGTATTTATAGAATGTCTTCTCTACCTTCTTCTGAAATCTAGCACCATCTTTACAATTAAGCATATCAATGAGTTCTAAAACGTCGTTTCCAAGTACCGCATGGTATAAAATATCGCGGTGTAGATCAAAAAGAGAGCCGAACAATAGCCCTAACGATTCTGCGTGCCGTGCCATCTGTGCGACGAGAGGCATCCAATTCGCGTATGACCAGTTTATCGCGTTTATCGAGTAATTTTTTCTGCAATTTATTTGCACGTTTTTATTGCGAGAAAAATCGTAATTTTATGTACGTATATTGTATTGTTGGGTGGCGAATAGTACAATACATAATAAATAATTACGTATGAACATAGCATAATACATTGAACGTTTTTTAAGGTATGGATCAGGCCTTAGCTGGGTTGCTCATATTTTGTTAGGTTACATTAGGCCTGGCAACTCTGTTCTAGTGGGTTGGGTTTTACGCACAGTGTTTTGCTTTTTAAGTACCTAATTACTTTTGTTTTCCGGTACGTGCATTTGCAATCGTTAGTAATATATTTTTTTTTTCTATTTCATATAAAGTGAATAATAGTGCAGCGGATATCAAATTTTTAACTTTATATTCGTATAAATATAATCGAGCAGGAAATATTTCGAAATATTCATAAATGTGAGCAAGATTCACATCTCGTATTTGTTAATTTGTTTCGTTCTCAATAAGACCGTAAACGATCTTAACGAGGTGTGCTGAATTTGTATCAGCGACACCTGGCTGCCACCCGAGGAAATTGCCTGAATGCGAACAATCGTCATGCACTTCCGAGCGATCAACAGATGGTGCCTGTGTCAGTGCATAAGTTGTCGCGAGTTTGTATGAAAAGAAGTGATGCATGCAGACATCAGATCTGATTATAAATCTGGATTCTACACCATTTATTTGAGTCGATGCTTTGGGGTATATCGTATTTTATTAATCAGACCTTTGTGTACTAAACACTTGTGTTTTGGTGTAAAGGAATAGTACCCAAAACTTATAGCGTATCGAAATGGTAAAATGTGTACCGAAACGGTCAGTGTTGTGGAAATATGTTTACTTCTAATTCAGCAAAACACGACACACACTCAGCGGTCTTTCTTAATGGAAAGATACATTTATTAAAGAAAACTACGAGGATGATGAACGAATTATACCAGATCACGCAATACGAAGTGAGAGAAAAAAATTATTTTCTGCCAGTGACGTAGTGCTTTTGACACCATGTTTGTTTGCTGTCAATTGAAGCGAAATTATAATAAAGAGGCGAACAAAACAAGAACACCGAAAAAGTGCTCTGGTTGAATGTAATGAATTATTGTAATTATAACAAAATTTGTTGAGAAAAACTGATTGGAACTTAGCAAAAAGTGGTTATGGAATTTGGTTTTTGCTATAGAAACTGTTTTACACGCGCCCAATTGCGAACAAATCGCCACGATTATGGAAACGAAGAATGAAGTGTAAACAAAACGAAAAATTTCAAAAGCGCTACGTCACTCACTTTTTTGTCAAAATCAATTACAAATACACGGTTGCTTGATTACGTGACCTGTAGTAATTGGTTCATGCACGAGGATGCGGCACATGGAGTACGTGAGTAGGATTGGTATTTTTTGAGTAACTTATGCATATTTTAAAATAGAAACTATTGATGTATTATTTTCATTTCAGAATTAACGAAACATTGCGAAAATATCACGAACGCCCATTTCTTTGGGTGCAAAGGAATTGGGTTTCATTAGCAATTTTCCGCAGCGGATGGATTCGTTGATTTTAATAGCCGGTTTGGCAACTGGTGGGAATTTCAGTGCTCATTATATCGCCTGTCAACTGACACACGGCAAATTTCGTTTGCAATACTTCGGTCAGGAAATCATGCTATTTTTAGATTGATATGAAGTTAATCGCACGATCCGAATGTTTGTATTACCTCTGGAGAGCCCCGTAGGAGAGTTGACAGTAGCAGTGCCAGAGGAATATACATACATATTTGGATATGTGCCCATATACATATGTACATACATGCGTATATACATATGTATATAGAAATAACATTTTGTATTTTAATAACAAAACTACTTTTCTTTCTTGACAACAGAGCTTTATGTTTCTGCCATCGATTTACGATCGATGCAGGGTGTTCATTAGCGTCAACTTCTGGTAGAACAAAAATATGTCCGCCAGTTAAAAAGTGGCCTGGAGTAATCGGCTCCAGATCTGACGCTTAGTTCGAAGAGGGTCTTAATGCCGGGAGTTGAGGCAAGACTCAATACGGCACAAAAGAGTGCTGAACTCTTCGAACGTATACTTTTGGTTTGAGGCGATTTTTTTGAAGTGGGATTTGAAGATTTTCCCTCCTGCTTCCCACAAACCACCCGTATGAGGAGCTGCAGACGGTATGAAATGCCAATCTACTGCTTGATGGCGATATTTCTCGATGGTACGGTTGCGTACCTCAGTTAAAAATGCTTTGAACTCAGATCGTAGAGTTCGAGAGGCTCCGACAAAGTTAGTACCATTGTCGGAGTATATGTTTTTCGGGCATCCTCGTCTTGCAACAAATCTTACAAAGGCGGCTAAAAAGGATGCGGTACTTAGATCACTAGTCGCTTATAGGTGAATGGCTTTTGTCCAAAAGCATACGAAAAGGCAAACATTGAAATCCGGCAGCCTCTACCTCTATAGGACATAATCTCGAAAGGGCCTGCAAAGTCCACACCAGTATTGGTGAACGCACGCGAAAAGGTGGTGCGTTCCGTAGGAAGAGTGCCCATAAGTTGCTTTTGGGAACGTTCTTTGTAGATCGTATAAATCTTGCAGCTATGGATAATGGATCTAATCATATTCTTAATTTTTGGAATCCATTATTTAGTTCGAATCAGGCGTAGCATAAGCTGATTCTCCCCATGCAATGAAATCTGGTGGATAAATGGGACTATTAGGCGAGACAACCTGCAGTTAGAAGGAAGGATAATGGGATGGCGTTCGTTATACGCTAGATCCAGGGATGCGCTGAGACGGCCTCCAGTCCTCATTACCTCATCTTTGTCGATAAATGGGTTTAAGGGCAATATTTCGCTATTGTTGTCAATTGGTTTTTTAGATTTTAGATTTAAAAACTGCTTCTGGTAAATTGTTATCAAGCGTAGAGTCGTTTCTTTAATTTCATAAGATGAAATTAATAAAGAATCCGCTTTAAATGAAGCTTTTGTTTGTGGGTAAGTTTTTTTCAAACATCTTATAACATGTGATATAACCCTTAAAGCCCTCGCCAAGTCTAAAAATCTGTCGAGAATTGAGTTAAAATTATTAACCTTTGTTGTTGCGTGAACATGCACCCTTTTTCTGTTTTATAATCGGTAGGTTGTACTGGCCATTTTGATTTGTCTTCTTTTAACCAAGAAGGTCCCTGCCACCACAAAGGATTGGTGATTAATTCCTTTGCAGATAGTCCTCTGCTGGCTAAGTCCGCGGGAATTGACGCTGGTTCGACATGGCACCACTTTTTGTTTCCGACTTTTTCAACAATCTTTGTTATTCGGTGTGCAATGAAAGTTGAACAGTCCTCAGTTCATGACTGATTCTAGTGTGAAAAAATATCCGCTGATATTTAGTTTGGCTGCGGTCAACCAAAATTTGGCGATACATCTTCTCGATGTCGCTATAGAAGACGTATTTGAAAAGTCTACATCGAAGTATTAGAACGGTGAGAACGGCCTGAAGGACTGGACCTGGGAGGAGGACATCATTTAAACTCAAGCCATTGGCCGTGAAGCACGGGGCATTAAAAACTACGCGCACTTTCGTTGTAGTGCTATCTTCATTTACGACGGCGTGGTGCGGCAAAAAATAATTATCATAAGAATCAGCAGCCAAGATGGTTAAAACCCGTTCCATATGGCCTAATACCTCATATTCCTGCAAGACTCTGTTGTACTCCGTTTGCAACTCGGGATTTTTAGCTAATCGCGTCTCGTTTCGGTAAAATTGAGAACACGCGCTTCTGAGTGATGGCCCAAGCTGAATGTTCAGTGGAAAATCTCGTTTAAACGGCAAGGATACATTCTATTTTCCGTCTGTACCTCGCTCCGTTGTCCGCTTAAAGAGCTCTTCACAATACGTTTCTCCTCAGTTAAGTATCTATTTTTTGACACATCCTCCAGCTCCACTGTCCAGCTCGGTATAAAAAGATACCACATTTTTTGTTGGATTAGGCGTATCAGCACTGCCAGTTAATATCCTGCCAAATATGGTTTCTTGTGCTAGAAGTGTATTAAGCGAATTCTTCTTTATTCCTTTCATAATAATTTGTGGATAGATGTCTCCGCCAAGAACAAGATCCACTTGTTCGTTGACGAAAAATCTTTTGTCCCCCAAGACCAAGTCCGGGAATAACTGCTGTGTCATCGCACTGATGTGACAAGTAGGCAGATTCCCGGTTAGCTGTGGTAAAACTAGTACAAGTGCATCGATTTGTACTAATGGGTCAATGGGTGACCGCAGTTGGATCGAACACGCTTCTTTCACCTGCGCAGATTAAGAATTATTGATGCCTGAAACTTGGGCACGCAACTTTGATGATGGCAGGTTAATTCTGCGTTTTAGTCTTTCCGCGATAAAAGAACATTCAGACCCAGAGTCGATTATAGCTCACGAGCTGTCCCCAGCAGTATACCTTTATTAGTATTGGCATAGCACGAGTTAACATTTTGAACGGATCTGTTGTTTGCTTTTACAGAATCGTGTCTTGATTGGGAGGGATTCGGATTTCCCCCTTGAGCTGTTGCTTTTGGCTGAAAGGTCTGTATGTGGAGCAATGTAATGTGTCTTGAGTGGCACTTGCTGCAGTTAAAAGCACTTGTACATCTTGACAATGTGTGCCCAGTGGAAAGGTAGTTCAAGCAACTATTATGCCCTTGACGAAACTAATTTTTTCGGCAGTTGTTAACTTTATGAATTTGGGACAGCTGCGGAGCTTGTGCTCATTTGATTGGCACATTTTGAAAGTAGACTTGGCCACGTTTGCTTTTAAGGCACCAAGTCTATGGTGAGGTGTTTCTGTAGTGTGCCTGTTGTTTGGCGGCTTTGTCGCCTTCACCACTTTTACAGCCCTTAAACCAGAAACTGTTTCCAGAGTTTGGAATCTGTATGACAGGGAACGATTCATATCCTCCCATTGAAAAATTTCTGTTTTATTGTCTATGGTTTGCTCCCATAGAGCTAATGTGCACTCGGGCAATTTTGTTGAGGAGAGATATGTAATAATAGCGTCCCAGTTGGAGATGTCAATTTAATGACTTTTAAGGGACGACAAACAATTATTAATATCTCGCTGCAATTTCTTTAGCGAGCTACCGCACTCACTATCAAATGTGCTGAGATTAAAAATAATTTTTAGTTGTGTGTTAACGAGAATACGCTTATTCTCGTATCGGTCACACAAATTTTTCCTGGCTGTTGTAAGGCCTTCATTCGTTAATGGACACTTCTTTACTATATCTTTCGCATCCCCTTGTGTTTTCTGGTTGAGGTGGAAAGTTTCTCAACCGGGGTGAGACGCTTGTTTAATATGTAAATGGCCGTAAACATATCTCTAAATATTGGCCAGGAGAGAAAATCTCCTTTGAATATATCTGTGTCACACGGTGGCAGACGTATGTTGTGACAATGCTCAGACTCATCCTCAGTTTCTTTTCTGTATTTAGGAGCTTTGCACTTATCGACATTTTCAGAAAGATCGGATATTGCAGTCTGGCATCGTACATAGCAATAGTAAGCACTTTTATATTTCTTTTTTAACGGTACTAAATCCTTTGGAGTAACCTGTAATGAGCTTATCAGCTCATTGTAAGCTGACTTTGTTTTCTCCCATAGCGATTTAAGTTCTTCTTTTTCAATAGCAACCGAGTTTTTGCTCTGATTTGTCTGCTGTGTTTCATTAAACTCGTTTTCAAACTCAGATACAGAATCTGCTAACAGAATAAATGTGTCCATTAATTTAAATTCTTATTATCTCTCAATATATAGATAGAAATCTGACAGCAGATTTAATATATATTGGAATTATATTAGATTTTCTAGGAGTTCAAAAACTCGCAAGGAGGCGAAAACGAAATATATCACCCAACCACACCAGTTAATAACCACAATTGAAATAACCAGAGAGATTATGATTATTGTTAGATAGATAGATAGATATAAAGAGAGGTATGCACTGCGACCTGTGCCCTGGAAGCTTATCACAACAACTCAGCCAACCCCAGGACCCCCAGAAATCTGAGGATAGTCGCCGGGGTTAGGGATTGTATGAATTGATCTCCCGGCCATGGCCGACCCAGGGCTGACCCCCGTCTGCGTGCCACAGCCTCACACTCCGTAAGCAGGTGGTGTGGGGTCTCTCTTGCCGAGTCACAGAACCGACATAAGTCGCTCGACCAGATCCCCAGTTTATGTAGGTGACCTTTAAGTCTGCAGTGGCCCGTTAGAAAGCCTGTAAGTATTCTCAGTTTTTCCCTGGGAAGGTCCATAAGAAGCTTGAGCCTTCTTAGATTGTACCCCCCAAGGATGTTTTTGGGCTGTTTGAGACCGGCGACGTTAAACCAGTGTAGGTTTCTCTGCCTTTTTGTCTCCCAGCTAAGTTTTTCTCTTACCGTGTCCGGTCCTAATGCTATAAACGGCTCTGGTCCAATAGGAGTGGTGGCCGCCGCTAGCAGGTCTGCTGCTAGCAGGTCTGCTGCTTCGTTGCTTTCCACACCCATATGCCCCGGTACCCAAAGAAGTTGGATACGATTTCTCTCCGCCAGTGCGTTTAGTCTCATTATGCACTCAAGTACCAAAGAGGACTTCACATCGTATGATGAGAGAGCTCTGAGCGCCGCCTGACTATCGCTAGAAATTAGTATTCTTTCGTTGCTATACTTCCTACGTAGGTTTATCTCCGCGCACAGACTGATTGCACAGACCTCCGCCTGAAAAATGCTGTGGTAGGCCCCCAATGGAACCGAGACCTCTGATCTGGGACCATGGACGCCCGCACCAATACCCTCCGGAGTCTTGGAACCGTTGAATCGCACTTTGCAAACAAAATATTAAACGCGCTGCGTTTTGCCGTAAGTGTTTAACAATTGATTCGCGTTTTTTGGTTATGTCCGTTCGCGCACAAACGAAATAAAGTAAAGTACTTTAACTTTCTTCACAACTCCACCAATTATTTAAAAAAAAGTGGGTTTAATTGTTATCCACAAAAAAAATTACTAAATGTTTTGTGCACTTCAAATTTCAACCACGTACCTTTAAATTATAAAATTTGCGGCTTGTGTATAATGCTGGTTTACTGTGGCAGAGTGTTGATGCTGTCCAGTGTCTGTTTCTTCTGTGTGGCAAATACTGCTGGGTAATCGTTGTTGAAATTGTGGCAGATTATCCTCAGGTGTATAAATGCTTGCCGGTTGTTAAATGAATTCCAACGCTGGGTCTTTAAAATATACAATTGTGTTAGCGTTTGATTTCTCGGCTCCGAAGGACCAATAAATACACGCGGCGCGTTGTAATGGAAATAGCGCCGGTGTATTATGTATATGAAAATAGAAAATAATTAAAACAGAGTGGAATTAATAATATAATTCAGTGTGTGTGTTTATTTGTGGTTATAATTTAATGATTTTTAGAACAATATCTTACCTTCAAATATGTACAAATATGTACAAATGTGGTTGGTGATGTTGATGGGGGTGATGGCTGGTAGTCGCTGCGGTTGAGTTGGCTTCTAGAATCCAATAGCCAGAGCCTAAGCAGTTAGAATTCGGTTGAACCCCCAAATGCGGTAAATTTCGCTGAGGAGAAATTCAACGAAGAGAGAGTTGTAACGGTACGCGAAATTTGTTTACTTTCATTGGAAAGTCTACTGGGGTTGTTGATCATATTTTTAATATTTAGGCCGGAGGCCTAAACAATATTCCTTGCGTTTTTAATTGAGGTTTGAAATCTCGTTTTCAATTCATTGGCATAATTGTCTATGACATTTTGTTTTGTTTGTTTATGTTATCGCTTGGTAGATTAGGCAGTTTACCAAATAATAATTCATATGGTGAATACAAAGTGTCTGCGTGTGGGGTTGTGTTGTAAGCGAAAGTGTAATATGATATCCATTTATCCCATTCGTAATCGTCGGCAAATGAAAGTAAATACTCGTTAAGTGTTTTGTGGTTTTTCTCAAGTGCGCCTATCGTTTGATGGTGATATGGCGTGGAAAATATTTGTCTTGTTTTGAGTATTCTACATACGTTACTCATTAGTTCGTTTACAAATTCTGTCCCTCTGTCTGATTTTAATGTTTTAATGGAAACGTACTTTAGAATAACTTGTTCAACTAGAGTGGTTGCTATTGTTTTTGCGTCTTTACTTTCAATTGGGTGTGCTATTACAAATTGTGATAAGTTGCATTGCATTGTCAATATGTATCTGTAGCCATTAGATATGCATAGCATTGTCAATATGTATGTATCTGTAGCCATTAGATATGCGCAATGGGCCTACAGTGTTAATTGTTATGGTGTCAAAAGTTGTCATTGGTGTACATGTCACTACAAGTGGTTCTTTTGTATGTCTTACTACTTTGCTTTGTCTTACTACTTTATATCTTTGTTTGAGTTTTAAATTAGTCTTTCGGATTGCTTAGTGACCTGTAATTTATATTTAAGTATCATACTTTCTACTTCTCTTAGAGCTCTTTATATTAGTATTTTTATTGGCGCGCGTTTATTCCTTTCTAGTTCATTGTATTTCTTCTTGAATGCATTCATATCAATATTTTTAAATATAAAATCTTTGTCACAAAGGTCTAGCTCCTTTATATGTGAACTTCTTAGTAAAACATGTAGTTTCTCCAACATTGAGTCTAGATTCAAAGGGTCATCGCTACAAGTTACGTGCACTTCATTATCAATTATTTCAATTGTAGTACTAATTTCTTTTTCAATATAAAATTTCAATTTCTTTACGTCATTAAAAGATGTACATTCCCAAATATGAAGTTGATCAGCTGTATTTTCTTTATTAATGCGTGTACCGGTATTTATATTCTTTTGCGCTAAATCATTTTCTTCAATATTCTTTAATTTTGCGGCCTTGCTCCTTGTTATAATATTAATGTTCTTCTTGTCTTCTTTTTCACTTTTGCTTGTTGGAATCATTGATTTGAGTTTTTCGTTGTTTGTATATACATAATTTCAAAGTCATATTCTGATAAGTCTATTCTAATTCTTGTCATTTTTGATGATGGATTTCTTTGTGAAAATAGTGATACTAGTGGTCTGTGGTCAATTACTACGATACATTTTCTACCATTAAGATATCTTAAATAGTTAATTCCCTAATGGATTGCTAGTAATTCTTTCTCTATAATTGGTTTGTTAATATCATGATTTTGTAATGATTTACTTGCGTATGATATTGGTAAATAGAGACCTAAGTATTTCTGCTTGTGATAAAATATGTAGCTCCTAACGCAAAATAAGATGCGTCTGTTGTGCGTATAAATGGTTTGTCAAAGTCTGGATATTGCAAAATTGGTGGTTTAATTAACTTCTGTATTAATTTATTGCAAGCTTTCTCGCATTCTTCTGACCAAATAAAAGGTTTTCCTTTTTTCAATAATGAATTTAAACATTTGACTATGAGAGCAAAATCTGGTATAAAACGTCTATAATAGTTGCAGAATGCTATACATCTTCTTGTCTCGTCTGTATTTGTTGGTTTTGGGTAATTGCGTACTACTTCGCATTTGGCTGGGTCGGTTTTGATGCCTTTATCCGTTATTAAATGTCTAAAATATGTGACTTCTGATTGAAGAAATTGACATTTGCTAGCATTTAATTTGAGGCTAAAATATTGCCTTTCAAAAACTTTTAAGAGATTTTTGTTGTGGTGGATGTTCTTTAACATCCGAAAACAATAATATCATCTATGTAGGTAAAAAAATGCTTCTGATTTTAAACCGCTCAGTGCAATTGTTAACATTCTTTGGAAACTGTTTGACAATATTTTTAATCCAAATGGCAGACGCTTGAACTGGTAGTGTCCGTCTTGTGTGGAAAACGCGGTTGGTGATCTTGAATCACTTTGCAGAGGTATTTGGTGATAAGAACTTGTCATATCGAGAGTTGTGAAATATTTGGCTCTTCCTAATACATCTAATACATCCTCTAATCTTGTTAATGGAAATTTGTCGTTTACTATTTTCTCATTTCATTTTCTGTAATCTACTACTAAACGCCATTTCTTGTTGTCATTTTCACTTTTCTTTGGTACTAAAAGTAGTGGCGAATTGTAAGGGCTAACAGAAGGTTCAATGATGTTATTATCAACCAATTCTTGTACTTGTGATTGTATTTGTTTTTGTTGTGTTTGTGGTAGTCTGTAGTTTTTTATGTATACTGGTGAGTTGTCAGTTAAGTCCAGTTTTTGTTTGTAAAAATTATTTATTGAAAGTTTTTCTCCTTCTAAGTGAAAAATTGATTGGCATTTGCGAAATATTTCTTTTAATTCTTTTTCTGTATTCCTATATAGGTTTTTAGGTTTTAATTCTTTTATTAGTTTACCAAATCGTTTATTGTTGTAGGTATTTGGTTGGTTATGTGTATTTAGAGCATTGTAGTTTGCTAATTTATCTGTAAGAGGTTTTACTTCTTTAATATTTACGGAATGACTATTAACGTTGATTAGTTTTACATGACAAATTCCTTTGGCTGGTGCAATGGATTTTGCTAAAAATACTCCTTTCTCTATTTCTTGCTTGAAAATAACGCTGTCTTCTTGTATATTTAATTTTATAGGTAAAATAACTTCTGTTCTAGGAGGTAGTTCTATATTTTTCTTTGAAGATAATTTCGTGTAATTTCGGCAACACATTATCATTATTTTTGAGGTTATAGTTATTGTGAATGTTTCATAATCAATTTTACAGGGGTAATTTACTTAAAAATCTCTAGTTAGAATTCCATAGTTGCTTTATTTTTCTCTATCAGAAAATTAAGATATGATGCACCTAATGAGTAGATTGCTTCTTTTGTTTCAGTGCCAAAGTCAAAGTGGTTATTGAATAGGTTTTTGCAAATTGAAATATATGCACCTGTGTCAATTAAGAATGTCATTTGTTTGTTTAATTCCATATTATGTATCGTTATGTAGTTGGTTAAATTTTGAGTTATTACGTAAATGTTTTTATAATTTATGTTATCTATTCGTCCCTGTCCCCCGGAGGAGTGCTGTAGTTGTTCTCCGGGTCGCCTAGGTTTCCCAGAAATTGAACAACGTTCATTTGGCGACCATTTCTATGCTGATTTCTATCTGGATGGTTTCTGGGAAAGGACCTTTGACTGCTCCTGTTATAATTATTTAACTGTCTATCGTTTGAATAATTTCCTTGGTTATTATTATAGCCATTATTCCTTGGATTGTTATTATACTGGCTAATATAGTGTCGAAAATTGTTTGCTTCAGATAGTCGTTCAGTCCGTTCTTTAGTATTGCCAAGCTGTTTTGCCAAGCTGTTTGTTTGTTTGTTATAAATTATTTCGGAAATTTTTAAAAATGAATCCAATTCTTTGTGGTTTCCGTAAAAACTCGGAATGGCTTTCATAGCTGTCCCTAAATTAAATTCAGACATTTTGTTTTCACTTTGAATTGACTCGTTGCTTAAAATTTCTATTGGAAATTCAATTTTTGTACTAATAGAGTGAGCTATATTGATTTCAAAATCGTATTTTGATAAAATTTTTATTAATTTATCTCGCGTATTCCAAAATATTTTTAACACAATGTCTTTGTGTTCTGTTGTAAGTTTATCAATGTAAATACTTAAAGTGCTTCTAATATTTTGTGCAGTATATAATATTTGTAGATGCTTAAATAACATTGTGGAACAAATTCAGGTTTGCAAAAGTTAGGTCGATTCTGAGAGTGAGGGGTGAAAATAGAGGCTAAATTAGAAGACCGTATCGCGGCGTTTGTTTATGTTAGTTCGAATTTTTTTTAATCGACCTTCGAACTTTGAAGTCAAATGCCGATTTTCAGCATATTGTTTACATGGTTTTTGGCCAAATTATTGCTAGAGTCCTGTGCAACAATTACAATTTTAAAAAAACTTTATTTAGAAAATTTGTGTAGTGCTTATGAAGCAAAATATTAGACATTTTTTGTTCATGCTTTTTGAACATATTTTCCACAAAACTAAGTCTTTTTGCACTGTCGGTTTTGAAGAAACATTAAAAAAGAAATTATAAAAATATGGAAAAAAAATATAATTATGAAATGTTAGTTATGAAAAGTTTTAAGTAAAAAAATTAAATTAATGATTTGGCCAGTTGCCATTTGGCAGGCGGCTGTGGATCAACACCACTGCTCTCTCTAATATCTTGGCCATCGTCATCATCATCAGAAAGGTCCATAATTTCGTCCAACAGATATTCTGGAATTTCATCTTTGTCTTCCCCTTCTCCCTCTTTTTCCTCGTCTTCTCCTTCTTCAAAGGTGTTTTTATACCACCAACGAATTTCAGCGAGTATTGCATCTGGAGATTTCTTTCCTCTGTACCTGAAACGAAAACAGTTTTCAATCGTTAACATGTTTAAATTGTGCACTCTGACAAATATATTAGAAAAATCTAGGAATTCAAAATATGCACACTCTATAGTTACCTTATTTCAAATGGAAGCGCAGTTTGGTGATAACCAGGGTGACCCATTTTAAGCTCTAAAAAATCGATTTTAGGCGCTTAAAAAAGCTCCAAAAAAGTTAAAAATATGCTCTTAAAAAAGTAAAATATGACGATAAAAAAAGTTATTGTATTACAATTCTTTTTGTGAATTTTATTGATAAATAAATTTATTTAAATATTTATCATTTGAGATCGTTTTTAATTTCAAAAAAACTGTGTTAAGTATGTTAATACTTTTTTCAAGGGGAATTCCTTTTTCTTCGAGCTGTTTTATGCTTTCGTTTATAAAAACAAAATTCATTTTAATAAAAGCTAAGTCGCTGCTCAATTGCTGATCTTCAAAAAGGTTTTTTGCAACTTTAATGGCCTCTGAGTCTTCTGGGTCGAAGGTGACAAGCACAGTTTTAATTTCATTAAAATTTTTGCAGTAGTACTCCGCAGCTTTCAACCAGGTCCCCCATCTGGTTATAACTGGACTCGGAGGCAATGGTAAATCTGGAAACATTTCCAAAAGTATTTTTTTACGCGAGGGTGCCTTAAAAAATTTGTTAAATAAATGTTTGCCTTGTAAATACAGTAAAACCT
The DNA here is from genome assembly GCA_963971545.1 of Philophylla caesio. NCBI lineage: Eukaryota > Metazoa > Arthropoda > Insecta > Diptera > Tephritidae > Philophylla > Philophylla caesio. The sequence goes on along the minus strand of OZ020604.1, from coordinate 126,187,281 downwards.
TACCTTTAAAAAACAGAATATTGTATGCCTTCTGGCCATAATAATTGCATGCTGTCATTAAAGAATGCAGCCACATTACTTGCGTTTGCCGAATCCAGCTCGGATACATTTAAAGGTAACACTTGTCTTTTTCTTCTTCTTCTTCAAGAACTCCAAATACAAAATTGGCAATATAACGTTGCTCGACGTCTGTCGTTTCGTCTAAAGACACCCATATATATTTATTTTCCACCTTTTTTTTTAATTTTCCATACATTCGTAGTATAATTTTGGAACGTATCTACGCATTGTTGTCTCTGATGGCACGTTGTTTTTAGTATATTTTTCTAAAAAATTTACCACGCTGGGATCACGCATTTTTTTCAATGGAATATTAGCTTGCATAAACGTTTTGCAGAGATCCATGCCAATTGGATTTGATTCCTGCTCTTTATATTGTGTCAATAATGTTTGTTCATGTATAGAGTTGGTGGCGCGCCTTTTTGCCGCAGCCACATGTTTTGTTGAACTGAAATGTTGTGTGACGTTAAACATCCGTCCAGCGGTAATCGTTGTGTTGCAGTACAAACAAAAAAGTACACTTTCATCGCAGCGTAAGATGCCTCTATACTGCTCCGTGACTCTTTTTAAAAAATATTGCTTCGATTCTTTTACTTTCGGCATTTCAACCACTAAATACGTTTGAAAACTTACTAAGAATTTCCTAAGCATAAGCACAATGCAATAGACAACATGAATATTTAACAGAAACAGTGTTGCGAAAAATGGTAATAAAAGGTAAAAATAAGACCTTAAAATTAACCAAATAATTTCAAAAATATGCAGCATAAGCAATATTAAGTAAAATCATAAAATGGGTCACCCTGGTGATAACGTTCGCCTTGCTCATCAGATTCAGTCGAGTTGATCAAGAAGCTGATGCGACAAATTAACCTCAATTACATCGAAAGCTGCCAACATGTTTGCAACAGATTGCCTGTAGTTGTCTTTGCGTTCTTTACCCAAAAGTCCTTTAATGACTGCTTTCAATGCGAGCCATGCATTTAATTCTCGGTCTGTCAGAACTTGGTCAAAATCTTGACGACTCATTAGTTTCCGTATGTCGGGACCATTAACAACCCCTTCCTGAATTTTGGCGTTACCTAGTCTTGGGAAAATGTGTTTTAAGTGGTTGAGTACTGCCGGTGTTTTTGCGATACATTTCTAAAAAATTTTAGCAATGCCAAGTTTAATGTGGAGCAACGGCGACAAAAGTTTCATTTCAGGAACAAGACTTTCGTGTAACCATTTCCGTCCAACGCGACTATTCCAGTTATGCTATTTGTACTGGTTTATTCCTTTAATACCTTCTTCGTATCGTTTTTTTGGATGGCCAGATGCTGTTAAGCCTGTAATCAATGAAACTATTTTGAGGTCGCAGCAAATGCGCCACTGGTGTTCGTTATATTTGACTACTTCCAGAATGTGTTTCAAATTATCGAAATTTTCACTAGTGTCAGTGCTATACGCAATTGGAACAAAAGGCATTCTATTCGTCTTGTGCAAAAGCACAACTTTTAATCTGATTAGTGAACTATCGATGAATAAACGCCAATCATGTTTTTTATAGGTTAACCCTATTGTCTCCATTAACTTTTCGATATTGTTTCAATAAGCGAAATTTTTTGCATCATTCACATTGAAGAACTTTTCTAACTCTTTTTGGTGTTTTCGATATGCTGTTACCTTGGTACCTTTCGCCAGCAAATTATTTCCTTTCAAAAATGAAGCCAGTGGTTCTAATTTTTTTCTGAGTCAAACACAAAATTGCATCCAATTGCTTTTGTGTGACTAGGATTGGGTCCTTTGATGTTTCATAGGATGTACCTTCACCAGGGTCGTATTCTGAGAAGAAATGTATGGAATTTAGCGGCGGTTGTAGTACTGATATCTGTTTGAAGATCAATACTTCGGTATGTTGGTACTGGAACGAATTCTGAGTGCGGTAATGGTAATTGGACACTTGGCACTGCTACAAAAGTTTTATTCTTTGATTTCCTTCTATTCAAAGTTTTATGGTAGTTGATACATCCATAGCAATTTTCTTGTTGATGCGGGCTGTTGTCTAACCACATCATTGGTATACCAAAAGGAATAGCCTTCTTCTTTTCACTTTTCCATTGCATAACACTTGAATAGCAATTAAAGCAAACTTTTTTAGGGGCATAGTTTACGTCAGTGATAAACTCTTGCGAGAAATATAGGCTTCTAAGAAACAATCACTCGCCTTGCCACATTTTTCATCGCTTGGTATGAAACGTCCACAAACATTACAAAAATGGTCCATTTTACATTTTGGTTCCGCCATTTTTAATACAATATATTTCATACAATGAGGATTTTGTTATTTTTATGAAACCGATGCACTTAACTTAAACCACTCACAAAATTCGCTTGTACGAAATAAATAAAAATCGCTACCTGTGCGGTGGTTGGAAATAAAAAAGAGGAAGACGAGGAAAAAGAGGAAGAAGGGGAAGACAAAGATCCTGAATATCTTTTGGACGAAATTATCGACCTTTCTGATGACGATGACGACGACCAAGTTATTAGAGAGAGCAGTGAGGTTGATCCACAGCCGCCAGCTAAATGGCAACTGGCCAAATCATTAATTTAATTTTTTTACTTAAAACTTTTCATAACTAACATTTCATAATTATGTTTTTTTTCCATATTTTTATAAGTTCTTTTTTAATGTTTCTTCAAAACCGACAGTGCAAAAGACTTAATTTTGTGGAAAATATGTTCAAAAGCATGACAAAAAAAAAATTTCCAATTTCATAAGCACTACAAAAATTTTCTAAATCAATAAATTTGAATTGTTGCACAGGTCTCCAGCAATTATTTGGCTTTAACAGATTGAAAAAATATGAATTCGTCGACGAGTTATGGCCAAAAAACCATATAAACAATATGCTGAAAATCGGCATTTGACTGCAAAGTTCGAAGGTCGATTAAAAAAAATTCGAACTAACATAAACAAACGCCGCGATACGGTCTTTTAATTTAGCCTCTATTTTCACCCCTCACTCTCAGAATCGACCGAACTTTTGGTAACCTGAATTTGTTCCACAGTGTAATGTATCTTCTTTGACTTTTATTGTTTTGTTTAAACATTTGTAAGATTTATTAAAATTTTCTTTTTCTTCGTTTATTTTTTCTTTAATTACTATCCATTGTTCCATTTCAAATATGTTATTGTTTTATATTGAACGCAATTGATTTTTTTAACTTATTTCTATCGAGTGAATGTAATTTTATTTAATTAATTAAGATTACTGTTACGATAATTAATAATATCTCAGTTAACAAGTTCTCTGGTTTTTTATTTTCACCTACTATTATTACTTCATTAATAACATTTCAAGAATAAAGGACCCAAAACCTTTATTCTTGATTTCTGTGAACCCATTTAAAACAAAATATTTTTTTTTTCAATTCAAGTTTGTTAGGTTTTTTATTTGCATTATCAGTGGCCGCTGTGGTCGACTTGGTAGCGGTGCGTGCTCTTACTCGATATGCCGGTGAGTTCGAGGTTCGAATCTCAGTCAGGGCAAGCAAAATCTGAATTATAGAAAACGTTTTTTTCTAATAGCGGTCACCCCTCGGCAGGCAATGGCAAACCTCCGAGGGTATTTCTGCCATGAAAAACCTTTTCATTAAATACATCTGCCGTTCGGAGTCGGCACAAAAAATGTAGGTCCCTCCATTTGTGGTATAATATAAAGGCGCACACCTCAAATGGTAGAAGAAGATATTATTATTTGCATTATCAATTCTACTCTATTTTGCTTACTTATTTCTAATTGTAATTTGTTAAATAGGAAAGCTTTCCTAAATGTTGTATTCCTATTGTTGTATTGTTTGCCGCCTCTTTCCTCTTTTGAGGCTTCACTTCCTTCAGGGGTTTGAACTCTTTCTTCATCTGTCTATTCTTCTATTGCTCTATTGCGATATTTTTAGGTCCAGCGTTTATTGATGTAGGTTTATACGTTGGTGCGTCTACTGGCGAACCCTCGGATGTGTATTCGTATGACTCAGTTTGTAAATACAGTAAAACCTTACCTTTAAAAAACAGAATATTGTATGCCTTCTGGCCATAATAATTGCATGCTGTCATTAAAGAATGCAGCCACATTACTTGCGTTTGCCGAATCCAGCTCGGATACATTTAAAGGTAACACTTGTCTTTTTCTTCTTCTTCTTCAAGAACTCCAAATACAAAATTGGCAATATAACGTTGCTCGACGTCTGTCGTTTCGTCTAAAGACACCCATATATATTTATTTTCCACCTTTTTTTTTAATTTTCCATACATTCGTAGTATAATTTTGGAACGTATCTACGCATTGTTGTCTCTGATGGCACGTTGTTTTTAGTATATTTTTCTAAAAAATTTACCACGCTGGGATCACGCATTTTTTTCAATGGAATATTAGCTTGCATAAACGTTTTGCAGAGATCCATGCCAAATGGATTTGATTCCTGCTCTTTATATTGTGTCAATAATGTTTGTTCATGTATAGAGTTGGTGGCGCGCCTTTTTGCCGCAGCCACATGTTTTGTTGAACTGAAATGTTGTGTGACGTTAAACATCCGTCCAGCGGTAATCGTTGTGTTGCAGTACAAACAAAAAAGTACACTTTCATCGCAGCGTAAGATGCCTCTATACTGCTCCGTGACTCTTTTTAAAAAATATTGCTTCGATTCTTTTACTTTCGGCATTTCAACCACTAAATACGTTTGAAAACTTACTAAGAATTTTCTAAGCATAAGCACAATGCAATAGACAACATGAATATTTAACAGAAACAGTGTTGTGAAAAATGGTAATAAAAGGTAAAAATAAGACCTTAAAATGAACCAAATAATTTCAAAAATATGCAGCATAAGCAATATTAAGTAAAATCATAAAATGGGTCACCCTGGTGATAACGTTCGCCTTGCTCATCAGATTCAGTCGAGTTGACCAAGAAGCTGATGCGACAAATTAACCTCAATTACATCGAAAGCTGCCAACATGTTTGCAACAGATTGCCTGTAGTTGTCTTTGCGTTCTTTACCCAAAAGTCCTTTAATGACTGCTTTCAATGCGAGCCATGCATTTAATTCTCGGTCTGTCAGAACTTGGTCAAAATCTTGACGACTCATTAGTTTCCGTATGTCGGGACCATTAACAACCCCTTCCTGAATTTTGGCGTTACCTAGTCTTGGGAAAATGTGTTTTAAGTGGTTGAGTACTGCCGGTGTTTTTGCGATACATTTCTAAAAAATTTTAGCAATGCCAAGTTTAATGTGGAGCAACGGCGACAAAAGTTTCATTTCAGGAACAAGACTTTCGTGTAACCATTTCCGTCCAACGCGACTATTCCAGTTATGCTATTTGTACTGGTTTATTCCTTTAATACCTTCTTCGTATCGTTTTTTTGGATGGCCAGATGCTGTTAAGCCTGTAATCAATGAAACTATTTTGAGGTCGCAGCAAATGCGCCACTGGTGTTCGTTATATTTGACTACTTCCAGAATGTGTTTCAAATTATCGAAATTTTCACTAGTGTCAGTGCTATACGCAATTGGAACAAAAGGCATTCTATTCGTCTTGTGCAAAAGCACAACTTTTAATCTGATTAGTGAACTATCGATGAATAAACGCCAATCATGTTTTTTATAGGTTAACCCTATTGTCTCCATTAACTTTTCGATATTGTTTCAATAAGCGAAATTTTTTGCATCATTCACATTGAAGAACTTTTCTAACTCTTTTTGGTGTTTTCGATATGCTGTTACCTTGGTACCTTTCGCCAGCAAATTATTTCCTTTCAAAAATGAAGCCAGTTGTTCTAATTTTTTTCTGAGTCAAACACAAAATTGCATCCAATTGCTTTTGTGTGACTAGGATTGGGTCCTTTGATGTTTCATAGGATGTACCTTCACCAGGGTCGTATTCTGAGAAGAAATGTATGGAATTTAGCGGCGGTTGTAGTACTGATATCTGTTTGAAGATCAATACTTCGGTATGTTGGTACTGGAACGAATTCTGAGTGCGGTAATGGTAATTGGACACTTGGCACTGCTACAAAAGTTTTATTCTTTGATTTCCTTCTATTCAAAGTTTTATGGTAGTTGATACATCCATAGCAATTTTCTTGTTGATGCGGGCTGTTGTCTAACCACATCATTGGTATACCAAAAGGAATAGCCTTCTTCTTTTCACTTTTCCATTGCATAACACTTGAATAGCAATTAAAGCAAACTTTTTTAGGGGCATAGTTTACGTCAGTGATAAACTCTTGCGAGAAATATAGGCTTCTAAGAAACAATCACTCGCCTTGCCACATTTTTCATCGCTTGGTATGAAACGTCCACAAACATTACAAAAATGATCCATTTTACATTTTGGTTCCGCCATTTTTAATACAATATATTTCATACAATGAGGATTTTGTTATTTTTATGAAACCGATGCACTTAACTTAAACCACTCACAAAATTCGCTTGTACGAAATAAATAAAAATCGCTACCTGTGCGGTGGTTGGAAATAAAAAAGAGGAAGACGAGGAAAAAGAGGAAGAAGGGGAAGACAAAGATCCTGAATATCTTTTGGACGAAATTATCGACCTTTCTGATGACGATGACGACGACCAAGTTATTAGAGAGAGCAGTGAGGTTGATCCACAGCCGCCAGCTAAATGGCAACTGGCCAAATCATTAATTTAATTTTTTTACTTAAAACTTTTCATAACTAACATTTCATAATTATGTTTTTTTTCCATATTTTTATAATTTCTTTTTTAATGTTTCTTCAAAACCGACAGTGCAAAAGACTTAATTTTGTGGAAAATATGTTCAAAAGCATGACAAAAAAAAAATTTCCAATTTCATAAGCACTACAAAAATTTTCTAAATCATTAAATTTGAATTGTTGCACAGGTCTCCAGCAATTATTTGGCTTTAACAGATTGAAAAAATATGAATTCGTCGACGAGTTATGGCCAAAAAACCATATAAACAATATGCTGAAAATCGGCATTTGACTGCAAAGTTCGAAGGTCGATTAAAAAAAATTCGAACTAACATAAACAAACGCCGCGATACGGTCTTTTAATTTAGCCTCTATTTTCACCCCTCACTCTCAGAATCGACCGAACTTTTGGTAACCTGAATTTGTTCCACAGTGTAATGTATCTTCTTTGACTTTTATTGTTTTGTTTAAACATTTGTAAGATTTATTAAAATTTTCTTTTTCTTCGTTTATTTTTTCTTTAATTACTATCCATTGTTCCATTTCAAATATGTTATTGTTTTATATTGAACGCAATTGATTTTTTTAACTTATTTCTATCGATTGAATGTAATTTTATTTAATTAATTAAGATTACTGTTACGATAATTAATAATATCTCAGTTAACGAGTTCTCTGGTTTTTTATTTTCACCTACTATTATTACTTCATTAATAACATTTCAAGAATAAAGGACCCAAAACCTTTATTCTTGATTTCTGTGAACCCATTTAAAACAAAATATTTTTTTTTTCAATTCAAGTTTGTTAGGTTTTTTATTTGCATTATCAGTGGCCGCTGTGGTCGACTTGGTAGCGGTGCGTGCTCTTACTCGATATGCCGGTGAGTTCGAGGTTCGAATCTCAGTCAGGGCAAGCAAAATCTGAATTATAGAAAACGTTTTTTTCTAATAGCGGTCACCCCTCGGCAGGCAATGGCAAACCTCCGAGGGTATTTCTGCCATGAAAAACCTTTTCATTAAATACATCTGCCGTTCGGAGTCGGCACAAAAAATGTAGGTCCCTCCATTTGTGGTATAATATAAAGGCGCACACCTCAAATGGTAGAAGAAGATATTATTATTTGCATTATCAATTCTACTCTATTTTGCTTACTTATTTCTAATTGTAATTTGTTAAATAGGAAAGCTTTCCTAAATGTTGTATTCCTATTGTTGTATTGTTTGCCGCCTCTTTCCTCTTTTGAGGCTTCACTTCCTTCAGGGGTTTGAACTCTTTCTTCATCTGTCTATTCTTCTATTGCTCTATTGCGATATTTTTAGGTCCAGCGTTTATTGATGTAGGTTTATACGTTGGTGCGTCTACTGGCGAACCCTCGGATGTGTATTCGTATGACTCAGTTTGTAATGATAGGTTTGAAAAATGTTATCAAACACAGCTTTGCTGATTGTTTGATTTTGATCCGTCATTTGGATCAGTTAATTATCTTTCCTATGTCAAATATATGTTTAGGTTCTACTCCTTTTAAGCAGGAGTCTGGCAGGATCGCCATGTGTTGGTTCTATGTATATTTCATCAGAATCATCTTTTTTATAAAGGTAGAGAGGATTCTGCCGTTCAATAGGCAGCCCTTAGGTTGCCAGAATGTTTGAGAAACAAAACGTCAGTCTTTCGTTGTCAGAATTATTCCAATTTTATTCAGTAAAACTTAAAACTATTTATATGAAATAATCACGTAAAGACATTTCCATAACTCCACCCTTTATTCCAATGTCTTTGTTGCCGATGCAAGGGCAACCAATCAAAATAGTTCATGCAGTGGGCTATGCACAATGTGTCACCGAAATATTCTGCCGGCGCAGCGATAGCGTTGCGGCAGTGCATCGGTCAATGCGCTGAGCTATGTATTTGTTTACATTGCTGTATTGCACAGTCAGCGATAATGCACTTGGCTTTGTTGTGTATTTGATGTAGGTCACTGCATATGTAAAGCGTCCTTACTTTTCTTAACTACTTCCTTCTTTTTTTCATCATTTTTATTTACCCTGCATTCTGCTATACGATGACCCATCTGATTGCATTTAAAACATTAACTCCCATTTAACTACAGTTCCTAGCTATATGACCCCGCACTCCACATTTAAAACATGAAATATCAGCCGAAAACTTTCCTATATGTGATTTTCCACCTGCTACGATGCCTTGTAATTCTGAATGCTTTAATTTTTCATAAACCTTTATCTGAATCTTTAACTCGTCGACGGTTTGAGTCTAATACAAAACTGACTTACTCTGCCACAAGTCTAGATTACCCACCACAGAATACTGCTCTGTATACAAAATAGTTTATCCTCGTCTTCATTAAATTTACATTCGTTTTGCTTAAACATCACTACTTCATTATTTGTTTCATCTCTTTTACCTTCTTTCAAATCATTCCAAACGAAATTTTTCAAATCGTGCTAAAAATTCTGCGTATCTCGTGTGGATTTGGACTTTCTTTAAACATTTCAATTGATGATTCTGCAACGGCTCTTCTTAGTTCGTTTAATTTCTTATTTTGTTGTTTTAAATTTTCCCCTAACGTTGGTCCACGGTACGTATGTGGAACGTTCAGTACACAATTGTTGGCAGAAAAAAGTTGTTGAGATCCTTTTTCAATTCAAAATTTAGTTATTTCAAATTGAAAGTTTTCTCTTTATTCTGCTTGCAAATTTTTTTCTTTCAGCTTTCTTTAAAAAAAAACCTTCTAATCAATTGTTTCTTTGCTTTTTATTTAACAAAACCTTTTCGAAATTATTATTTTTGCCGAACTTATTCCAGTTGAGGGAGTGTCCTTTATGGAAATAAGGATACGTTTTCTTTTAGTAAAAAGTATATAAATCAAATTATTGATAACCGTCTTCGATCGTCGCTGGTCTACAACAGTTTTAAAATGTTCATTCGTTTCAAATACATTAATTATATTCTACTGTTCAGTTTTCAATAAGTTTCATATTCACCTCATAAAGTTGCATACATGCCTTTACATTAACTCACTACTACATACATATATAACAGAGCTTAAACGCATCGCATAGGCTTGCAAGTTGGGAAAGTCGTCATACTGTCCGAAAATGATTATGACTGTTAAAATGAACATAGGGCAAACAGTGTAGTCGAAGGTCATCGCGGGAAAACCAGTTCATGTAAATTACTTCGAAATACTTCATTTTAATTAAAAAATGTTTAAGATAGACATGATACAATTCGTAATGGGAAACTATTAAGCAAATAATACCAAAAGATTTTACAGGGGAGTTTAACATTTTGGTTAGCAGAGGAACGTTAAAGTTTTTTGCAAAAGTCACATTTGCATAACTCCAGTTTACTTAAAGGTTTATTTAAAGTTAACTGCTATATGAAGAATTCCTATAATATAGATTCATATGCACATATGTATATATGTTTATTTTATATGTACTCTGTACACACGATGCGCATTCCGGGTATCGTTACTTTGGTTTTTCCGAACTTGACAGATGTGACGTCGGTACCTTTTGTGAACAAGATAATTCTTTGCGTTTCACATGGTTCAAGTACTTGAAATTGTAAATGATAATACTTGCAAATTTATTTTTGTTTGGATATGCATGCTTGCACTTTAATTTAGTTTAATGCTTGGATTTTGCTTATCGGAATAAAACGATGAAACAAAGGCAGACAAAGACAATACAACGGTACTCATGAAGAGAGAGGAATATATACAAAAAACTAAAACACTGATAGGGGAAATAAAGTGCTAAGAAATTAGAGAAGACCCCACGGACAGGTACCAAATAGAGATGAAAAGGGCCATAAAAGATGCAATATTATAATCCCCCACAGAGCTCACTTATTAAGCCAAATGAATCCAGCAGCACCACCACTGATAGCGCTTCCAAAAATCCACAAACCGAACACTCCAATGAGACCCATAATAAACTATAAATTGGTCCCTGTTTATAGATTGTCCAAACATCTGAAAATGCTGTTAAATGATAACTTGGACTGCGCAACGAGCACATTGTAGCATACACGACGAAACTTATCCATAAACTGGCACAAAACCGGCAATACCCAAACGGACTAAAATTACTGACTATCTATATGTTCTTACCACGAAGGCAGATTTGAGATAAAATATACCCTTTTGGACTTTAACCGCGGGAGACTTCAGGTACCTATACTTAGGACACTTAATATTTGTTAACATTTACGATTATGCACCAATACCTGCTTGACCAAAAAACGAAATAAATACGGACCAATAGACCTAAACTGAATAGAACGAAAATTGACACTGAAGATGGCACAACGCCGAAACCGGTTTGTCTCCAAACCTAACTTGAAGGGATGAAGGAAAATTGTTATAACATACATATATCAAACTTTAAATAGCTTAACTCTCTGTTTTCTCATTCTCTACTTCTTCGCTGCCCCATCTTCTCTACTTGGAGCTGCACTAACGTCAGTAATCTTGTTATCTATCATTCTTGCTCTATACATACATGTAATACACAACAATTAAGGAATTTATTGTATAAATGGTTTTAGATGTGCTTTCTATTGTTTACGCAACTACATTTACTTGTAAACATACATACATACCTACGTACGTATAGTGAATAATAAAGTATTTCATAGCCTTGCATTTAATTAAATATATTTTAACGATTTTTTTGTTTTGACAAAACGTGATTTTTCAGTGCATTAAAAATTCGGTTTGAACCAGCCTTTTCTTTGTTTTTCGCCTTCTCGCGCAGATGCTGCAGTTGCTGTATAAAACAAAGATGAGCATTATCATCCAAGATTACAAATAAACTATATATTAACCAATTTCATTACTTACACACGATCACGTGCTGTATCAACTAAACCGCTATCGCGACCTTTTAAATTTTTATACGGAGCGTATAGAATATCCATGGCTGCCAACAGAATATCAGGATATATTTTACAGATTCTACCACCCAAGCGTTTGAAATTATTTATGCATTCTTCCAGCTCGTTCATTGACAATAGTACAAGATTAGTGTTGGCGAGCACCACAGTATATACAGTAGAATAGTGAGGTGAAGTCTTTCTCAGGGATAAGATTTTTCATGATGGATAATGAAAAGAAACTATATTAGAGTTGCATGCAATGATATTTCATAATAATCTTTGGAATTCACATAAAAAATTTGTCGGAATGTGGAATATTTGCATTAACCAGTGAAGATACACTATACACTTATTACTTAAAGTTGTTATTTGCATATTTGAATAATTATTCTACGGCTCACCACAATTTTCCTACAACCAACGTGTACAATAAAAACTTGTACTTTTCGGTGGTGAGTTTTCTTTATCATTTCATTCATTCGTTTCGTTTAAATTTGTAAACAAGAGAAGGTAATTTTGCAAAGAAATATATTAATTTCTTTATAAATTGAAGCAATAGTCGAGTCTCTCAACATAAGGAACTCGTGTACCAAGTTATTATTAGCATTTATTAGAGAAGCCGATTGTATCTTGGGATGTCAGGGCTAGGAACTAATTGCAGGGATACAAAAGATCTTTTAGGTCGCGGTGTCCCTTGATCCTACTTTACCCGATAACTTAACTAACAACTATTCCTAGAATAGTTTAAGTGGCTGATATGCATGCATAATCAAAAAGAAAGCTAGTTTTTTATGATTTAATGAATATGGATCGGAATACTGTCAATAAATATTGTAGCATTTCTCTTTCGTCGATGCGACTAATTTCTATTCCAGTACCTTCTCCTTACCTGTTTTGATTTTAATGAAAATGCCAGCAATATAACTAAGTACGCACGAATTGTATTATCTTTTTCCATTTTCCATATATATTTCGAACCACGCTGCCAGCAAAGTATTCCAATACTGACGGGATATATATACTGGGGATCAAAAGTGATTTGTCAGGGAACATTTTCCTTTGAAAATACAATTGCATTCTTTTCCGTTTGAAATATATAATCAGAACAGAAAATATATAAAAAATGATAAGCATTCGTGTATTAAAATATATACTTGTATAATAAATATCTCCGAAAAATATATTGTATATTTTTCATGCAACTATTATGCAATGTATGAAAAACGAATTGAAATGTTAATGAAATAAGAACATTTAAGTGTAGGATGTAAGAAATTATGTTCGTTGACTTCATGAACAAGTAAATAAATATATTAAACAAATAAATAAATTAATATATTAAACTTAATTTTGGACTCAACCTGTGTGCGAGTAAGTCTAAATTGCTATCTAATCGCCGGTTTTAAATATCCAGTTAAAAATCCGGCAGTTAATATTTTGAGAATTATAAATATTTGTTTATTTTTCTGTTGGCCTAGTAAATGTTAATAATTTAAAATTTTTATTGAGCTCAAGGCCAGTGTTTATGGAAGATTTTTGTGAAAAAACAACAACAGTTTTTAAGAGTAGAATTTATAGTACTATTTCGGAAATCACCACATTTTCTCATCAGACTTCTTTTTATTAAATTAACCACTTCTCCCAGGCTTTGAACCCGGGAGCTCGGAGTTGCAGAGCCAATACGCTACATATTGTGCTACGCTAGCCGAGTTGGCTGTTGTGTTTATTTCATCTTTCTTAAACAAACCAACTACAAACAAGACAACAAAGCAAAGTGTTCAAAATTATTTTCTTTTAAATATTACACTTAGGTCTAGCGGGACTTAAAAAGTCGAACATCAGTTCATGTCCGCAATCGGAATAGGGAACAAGCCTTTACCGGTAATAGACCATTTCAGCAGCCTCCATTATCCGAGTTGGAGAAGCAGGAAATTGCTCTGGTTGGTAGCACATACATAGAGGGCCAGCCGGAGGTACGGGAAAATATTCCAGTGGAAGAGGTAAGTTGTATTAAATTATATTTATTAACAGCCTTAACATTAAGCAGTCCCCACCTGCCTCCATGGCTAGCTGCAATTCCTAAAAAAAAATTAAATTAAAACTTTAATGATAGTGCTAAATTACTGTGTATGAAAATAAACCCTAATAAAAAATAATAGATTATTACAATCATTTATTTGTGACTATGAACGAAGCGGCACAAACCAAATGTGAATTCATGGTCGATAAGCAAATGGGCTTTGTTTTTGTATGGTTAATTTTCGTACACTGACATTAAGCACTATCATTAACATGAATATCCTCCGAGTCGTGGAGGAAGAAGACGACACCGTTCTCCAACAGCCATTGCCGGTGTCAACTCCGGTATCGACCATCAGCCAGACTATAAGGATGAGCCAAACGCCGCGTAGGGCCTGAGTCTGAGATGGAGCCGAAACGCAAAGGGTAAGTTTGTTTTTAATATTAATCTTTATTGTTAATAATGCTTTTATTTTTGCGGAGGCTATTGGAAAAATGGCTGGCAGCAACGCCTCCACTTCGGCAGCCATTTCGAGAACGAAAGAAATACGGCAGCCAATACAGCATTGGGTGATGGGTTGAAAGCATGCGCGGTGTTTAGTTGCTCGTTTATTATTTTACGGTTGAAGTTTTTTTGTTTATCAACACACCACAAACTATACCCCAGGGTTGTATTTTCTTTATTGCTGCTACCTATTTAATATGTCTTGAGTGGAAATATTAATATATTGCTACTGCGGTGAGGTATTTCCTCGGCTTCAAATTTTTCTTGCTTAGATTTCGATTCTCTTCTGTTAAAGCTTAATACTCCTTCATTAATTTTTTCGCTATCACTTAGGTTATTCACGGTAGGCTGATTGTCAGGTTATGTGGTTGTAAAATTAAAAATAACCTCTGGCCACCGTGAACACCCTTATGTGTTGGTTATTTGCTTATTTTTCTACAAACAGCTGTGCGATGCCTAAGTTTAGCTTAAAACAGGAAATAATAGAATTTAGAGTAAATACAGCTATTCTAGATATTGAATATATTGAAGGTACTTGATCTACCATTAATTAGTTCCATAAAAGCTTTTGAATAAAAATTCGTCTTTTCAAACCAATTCGTCTTTCAAACACAAAATGTTTTATTTTACATTTCAGTCTTATTTGTTATATATATTCACTTTTAGTTTCTTACATTTTAGTCTTATTTATTATATATATTCACTTTTAGTTTCTTACATTTCAGTCTTTTTTGTTATATATATTCACTTTAGTTACATTTTAGTCTTTTATTTATTGTACATTTATTTTATTATATTTTATTTATTAAATTTATATTTCATTTTAATTTCATACTTTTTTAGCCTTTCATTTTGTTCTATTTCTAATTTTCTAATTTGGAAATCGTTTTCAATTTTTTGTTTTTCGATTTCCTGCTTATTTCTGTCCTGGTCCTTCATCCACTCAAATTTTTGCATCTCCAGCGTCAATTGTTTTTCACGGAAGTTCATTTGCTCTTTTTCCATCGTGGCCAGCTTATCGATGCATGTGATTTAGTGTCTCCGTTTGGCTTTTTCCCCGAACGTTCTAGCTGCAGCTGAGGTTGACGATTCTTCGAAGCTATCCGTTGGCTGTTGATCCACCCCAAGGCTCTCTTCTTCAACATCACTCACATTGAGGAAACTTGGATCGAATTCAGCCGCCGAATCCATTACAACCACCTCGATTTCTCTAGTAGCTGAGAAAATGTCGGGCAGTTGCTCGTGATGAGGACACATTTTAAGTACCTTATCTGCAAATAAACCGAACATTTAAAACTATAGTACTATCTCAGACCAAAATATATGTAAGGCATACCCTTCACTGTTGTTGCAGAATCACCATCCTCCACTCCAGCGCCAGTGGAATTCCTCCATTCATCGGCCTTTTGCATGGAGTTTTTCAGGTAGTGCACCTTGCATTTCAGCAGGTTCCAATTGGCATCGATACTCAACTCCTCTGCCATTTTTTTGTAATACAGCTGTGCTGTGGGTTTCTGTAATTTAATAAACATATATATTAGGGTGGGTCGATTTGTAAGGACAAAAATTTTCCGATATTGTGCCATCGATTTTTCGATAGCTTTTGGCATGAGGAAAAAAAAGTTCCACTACGACATATCCAAAAAATCATTTTCGAGGCGCCAAAATTTCAATTGTTTGACTTTTTCTCAACTTTTAATTTTAAGGTTTTTTTAGTAGGTAATAAAATAAATGGACTGATTTAATTTTTTTTTAAATATTAGATTTCCAAGGTGAAATTGTACGCTAAAAACGATGGCGATAGCAGTTTTGCCAAAACAAATCTTTTTCTTTAGGTTTTGAACGAGTTTTTGTCGAAAAATCAATTTTTTTGAAGCATTAATTTTTAAGTTTTTTTTTTTCTCCACAGGTATCGTCAGCAGCCCTGAAGGTTTCACAGCAACTAATTTTCGTATATAACTCTGTTATTGCTTTTTTGTTTTGTTTCTTGCGACTTTAGTGACAGTGTGTTTTTAATAAATATAAATACATAAAATAAAAATTCATCAGAAAATTTAGAACACAATATGGAAGAAGAGGGAGAACCACCAGCACAGGCTTTAGAACACATGCCTTCACATAATGTGCTACTATTCGGTGCACCAAGCGAACTAGATGGAATTTCTTTGCCAACTTCTTTTGATATTTTGAAATATTACTTTTTTTGGGCGACCAGTGGAAAAAAGGCAATAAAATGTTCTCGTACAAGACATTCACACCAAAAGTTGTCGATAAACTTTTAGAAATTTGGGGCAAATTGAAGATTGATCTAGTTAAAAGATTAACCGTCACAAAAAAACTAAATACACTAATTGACAACTATAAGTATTTGAATTCTATCGAATATATCACTAAATTTAATAAAACAATAGATAAAAACCTTTGGTGTATTTTTATCAAATTGAAGCACTTTAAACCTAAATGGCAAATAGGAGTAGTTTATCACTCACCCAGCGCCAGTGATGCTGATTTTATAAATTATTTACGCTACGTCTTAGGTAGTACTTGTGAACTATCAGAAAGTAATATTCTTGTAGGCGATTTTAATATCAATTTAAATAATATATCCACTTATAGCACCCAGTTAACTGAACTACTTAAATCACACTCGATGTATCAGAAAGTTGATTTTGATACTAGAATATCCGATAGATCTGCAACAAAAATTGACTTATTATTTTCCAATACTAATGATATCGTCTGTGAAAAGTTAGAAGAATATCAAATATCCGATCATGAAACTATTCAATTTAAAATTAAACGTAACCCCCACTTCAAAATGAGAAGATTTATAAAAATTATTTCATGGGAGTATTATAATAATGAATCACTTATTTATCAATTGCGACTATGCGATTTCAGCAATTTTGATAAAATTGATTTGGAGAGCAAGGTGTTGTTGATTAATAATAATGTTCTGAATGTTATGCGAAATTTGACATATGAAAAATTAGTTCAAATAAAATTAATGAATAAATGGTATGACAATGAGCTAGCCAATATGAACAAATATAAATATATTTATTTTGAAGACAGTGTTACAGATGTTAGGGGTCGAGCGGAAGCAGGGTGTGGATGAAGCGTAACACAGTGCATAGGACATCCGGTGCACCTAGCCTATCCCACATCAAGACCGTAGTGCACGATGCGGAATCGTACCCTTCAAGAGGTGACCCTGTTTTCACTGAACACTATGGATCTAGATCCGGAGGGTATCGAAACAACCCTTCCCCCCTAATCCAGGGTGTCATGCGTCACCGTGCCCATGGATGGTTTGCAGTCAGGGGGCTTTCCGACTGTATTCGAACTGCGCCTCCCGGATACCGGTCCGCCTCCGGGAGTAACGGTGGACTTACTGCGGCATGGGGCTCTGCCGTAGTCGACCGTTTCATTCCCCTTTCCTTTTATTCCGGCCACCGAACGGTCTCGGCTCATTAGGTCATTAGGTGGCCAAAGAACCAGTATGCAAATGAACCCTTATCGAGAAGCCTCGGAACCCTGCACGGGTAGTGCCGCCACTGGACAAGGCGAAGAAAAGTCCCTAAAACCTTCGGGAACCGCATCGACGGTGCCGAAAGGGCCTCAACGGCCCAAACCACACACTCGGTCCCCCACAGCGACTGGAGGAGTGGTTATGCCTCTAAAGGGAAAACCACCCTCTATTGAAACCGGAAGCACTAAGCCCCCCGAGGGAAAGTCGTTTCCGGTGGAAAAGCCAAGGGCGACCAACCCCCATAGGCCTATCAAGGCCCCCCCCTCTATGCAAAGTATTGTGGTCGAGCAGGAGTCCTCCACGGACAAGAAAGCGACCACCACTGCGCAGAACAAAGGCATGAAAGCAGCTGAGGCAAATGACACAGATCAGAGCCCCAGCTGCTCAAAAGCCATCAGGCCCCACGTCAGGGCCCAGCGCGATCGTAGGGCAGCACCGAAGGTCATAAAACGGCTGGAGGCTATGCAATACGACAAATTGACGGAGACACAGAAAGCCTCACTCGAGTGGGCTAAGGGAGTCATGGCCGCAAGCGAAAAGCGCCCCTTGGGGAACGGCGGAAAAGACAAACCACCCACTCGACTGGACCACCGGAGAGAATTAGCCTCAAAGAGACAGCGATCTCTCGAGGAGACTCCGAGTGGTTCAAAAAGGTATAGAACGTCCTCCCCTCCAAACCGTCGGTCGATGGCCGTAGCCACAAAGCCGTTCAACGAGGCTGCCAAAGAGCACCTCACACTGGCCGTGCTGGACAAGAGCCATCCCGACGGACACATAAGCACTGACAATTGGAAGTCCGTGCTGATGGGTCTCTGCAGGGTCTACAAGGGTATACTCGAGAAGTATCCCGGCCCTTCACCAGTCGTCCGCGACGCCGGATGGCATCAAGGGCGAATCAAACTCGTCTCATGCGCGGACGATCGCGCAGTACGGCTCTACAAGGAGGCAATCTTATCGGTGGGAGAGCTGTGGCCCGGGGCCGACCTGAAAGCCGTCCACAGGGAGGAAATCCCCAAACGGCCACGAGCCTGGGCCTGGGTCCCAGCGGAACCATCAGAACCGAAAGAGATCCTGGAGCTCATCCGCCTTGGCAACGCAGAACTACCCACCAGCGATTGGAGGATAGTGCGAGTTGGTGAGACCAAGGAGAAGCAGCGTTACGTTGACCTGGTCATCAACGATGCTTCCATGACAGTTCTTGCGGATTGTGGTGGGGTTATAAGCTACGGCTTTTACTCCATCACGGTTAAAATCCACAAGAAGGCGGAGGTTAGAGAAACCGAGAATGCAGGCAACGCTTCAAGCGGACCAGCGACTTCTTCTGTCAGCGAAGAGGTCAGCAAAGTAGGAGACGCCGCGAGCGCCCCTACTGACCTCGAGCCGATTTCAACGGAGGCAACCGGGGGCGTCCCATTGGAGGTATTGGACACCGCGTCAGATGCCGAGAGCGACGCGGGCTCGGCGTCGGTATACGTGGGATCTGTGTACAGCCAATGGGTAACGCAACTCGAAGAGGACCAGCTTCTGGCTTCGGAACCTGAGGAGGCGGATCACGACACCACGGTCGTAGCCGCCGCCGAGAGGGTGGAGCAAGAGGCAATGGACATCGCAGACTGCGGAGATGGTGCGGATTCTGCAAATTAATCTGCACCACTCCAAAGCAGCCTCGGCTGCTCTTCTTCTTCGTCTCAGCGAAAAGGTTGAAGACGTTATTCTTGTTCAGGAGCCCTGGATCGTCAGGAACAGGGTTTGTGGATTAAACTCTGACGCCTACCAACTAGTAACGTCTCCAGTGACAGGTAGGATCAGAGCATGTATTCTTATAAAAAAAGTATATTCTTATTTTCTCCTCTCTCAATACAGCGACGAAGACACCGTTAGCGTAAGCGTACAGCTGGAAGAGAGCGTCGTCTGGCTCTTGGCGAGCTACATGGCCCACGACGGCCAATCTCTTCCTCCTCCAAGACTGAAGGAAGCCATCAAAGAGGCTAACAAGGAAAAACTCCCGGTCATAATTGGAGCTGACTCAAACTCGCACCACGAAATATGGGGCTCAAGCGACACCAATCCTCGAGGTGAGTGTTTACTTGACTTTATATTAGCAAATAATCTATATATATGTAACCGGGGGAACGATCCCACCTTCATCACCTCTGTCAGAAGAGAAGTGCTGGACATCACCCTCGCCTCAGGCTGCCTCTCGGACCTGATAAGCGACTGGCAAGTGTCCAAAGAACACTCCTTTTCTGACCACCTCTACATAACATTTAAGATAAATCTCAATCCCTCTACTCTTACAGCGTATAGGAATAAGAGGCGGACGGATTGGCAGAAATATAAAAGCGTCCTCTCAGCCTCTTTGTCCAGACACGTTTATCACGATAGGCTAGGCCTATCGCAAACACCTGATGAAGCGAGTCCCTTAAACACGAAGGTCGTTTCTCTCGGTGAGCTGGACTCACCGTCAAAAATAGATGAAGCGGTAGACCTCGTAACAAACGCATGTAATTCCGCTTTTAGAGTCTCCTGCCCTAAGACCCTACCGAAGGGTAAAAAGAAACCCCAGTGGTGGAATCTAGAGATTTCAGCACTCAGGAAAGAGAGCAGGCGACTCTTTAACCAAGCCAAGAGGACGGGTCTTTGGCAACCATACAAAGACGATCTTAAAACTTTCAAGAAGGCCATTAAGACAGCACAACGCAAATCTTGGCAAAACTTCTGTAATAACATAGAAGAAAACTCCGAAGCCAACAGGCTGAGGAAGGTTCTCTCGAAAAGTGCTCCAACGATAAATTCTATTCAAAAACCAAACGGAGAATGGACATCTACAGCCGACGAAATGCTGGAGTTACTAATGACCACCCACTTTCCTGGGTGCTCTGATGACTCCAACATTTTGCCAGGTCACCAAACCAACTCACTCTTAGGGAATACCGCAGGGGATATAGTGAGGTACGAAAAGGTGGAATGGGCAGTAATGTCCTTCGAACCTTACAAATCCCCAGGACCTGACGGAATTTTTCCCGCACTACTACAAAGAGCGAAGGACCTTCTTTGTCCACTTCTCACACAGATTTTTACAGCATGCCTTACCCTCACCCACATTCCTAATGTGTGGACGAAGGCGAAAGTCGTCTTTCTACCGAAGGGAGGCAGGACTGCTCACGCAAAACCCAAAGACTTCAGGCCCATAAGCCTCACCTCATTCCTTATCAAAACTCTTGAGAGGCTCATAGACGAGCATATTCGGCGTAATATAAGGAAAGAAAAACTCTCCCCGAACCAACACGCATACTCTAAAGGCAAATCCACGGAGACTGCTCTCCACGACATCGTCTCAACGATCGAGAAAGGATTGGCCATAAAAGAGTACACGCTGGGGATCTTTATTGACATCGAGGGAGCCTTCAACAATGTCTACCCCGAATCTGTTATCAAATCACTCCGTATGGTGGGGGTACAGCAGGGACTGGTGGATTTTGTGGGGCTCCTACTCAGGAAAAGATCGATTTTCTCAACAGTAGGGGATAGCTCTAAATCCAAACATGTGGCTAGAGGTACACCCCAGGGAGGGGTCTTGTCACCTTTACTCTGGAACCTTACCGTAAACGACTAACTCTTAAACCTGAAGGGCACTGGCTGCAAGGCCGTGGCATATGCTGACGACTTGGCAATCATAGCCACTGGTAAACATCGTCAAGTCATTAGTGATCTACTGCAAAACGCTCTAAACATTGTTACCCGCTGGTCTGTGGAGTGCGGACTTAACGTCAACCCTACTAAGACCGAAGCAGTGCTCTTTACAAGGAAATACAAAATCCCCGACTTCAAATTACCATCTGTAAACGGAATGGTACTTAGTCTCTCAACCGAGGTAAAATATCTCGGAATCGTACTAGATAGAAAACTCGACTGGAGGCGGAACATTGAAGACCGCTCCAAGAAAGCAATTGTTGCTCTTTATGCCTGTAAGACGGCCGTGGGGAAGAAATGGGGAATAAAGCCACACATTGTACACTGGATGTACACAGCTGTGATAAGGCCCATTCTCTTTCACGGGGTCGTCGTATGGTGGCCGGCACTGAGCAGGGCTCTAACTAGAGCCAAGCTTGAACGGGTGCAGAGAGCGGCCTCAATGCTCACCACGGGAGCACTGCCCTCTACACCCACCAAATCTCTAGAGATAATGTTAAATCTTCCACCGGTGGATCTCTACGGCAAATTTCTGGCGGCCTGCAGTGCTGCCAGGCTAAATGCGATCCTTCCGTGGAGAAATCTTGACTATGGGCACTCAAAAGTCCTGGAAACTCTGCCCGACAAGAAGTTGGATTATACCCTACACCCTTCTTTCTCTGCAAACAGGTTCTCCATAAGAATCCCAGAGAGAAACGAATGGATAGGTATCGTGGACCTGGATCCAGGATCGACGGCTGTGTACACAGACGGCTCCAAGTTAAACGAAAGAGTAGGCAGCGGGATTCACTCAAGCGAACTCGATCTAAACCTCAGCCTTCGTTTACCGGACCACTGTAGCGTTTTTCAGGCCGAACTAAATGCAATAATGGAAGCACCTCGGGGCCTGACAACGTGTACCTCTTTAGAACGAGGCATCACCATTTATTCTGATAGCCAGGCTGCTATCAAATCTTTAAACTCCTACGGTACAACCTCCAAGGTAGCCATTGAATGCAGAGCGGCTTTAAACCATCTTGCAGATATGTGCTCCGTATGTGTTGTGTGGGTCCCTGGCCATAGAGACATTCCTGGCAACTGCCTGGCCGATGAACTAGCTAGGAAGGGGACGGAACTACCCGTAATAAACTCTGCTGAAGAGGTGGGTTTACCCTTAGCATCATATAAACACAGACTAAGATCTGAGCTTATGGATAGGATAAATTTAAGGTGGGCATCGGAGCCAACCTGTCTCATTACCAGACAAATCTGGCCGGAAGTTGATGGGAAGCGCTCCAAAGCTCTCATTATGCTTGGTCGCTCCTCTCTCAGATTAGTAGTTGGGGTGATAACCGGGCACTGCCTTATGGGCACGCATGGGGAAAGACTAGGTTACCCAACAAATGATTTTTGCCGCAGCTGCCGAAACGAGGAGGAGGTGGAGAGCACTGAGCACTATCTCTGCCACTGCCCGGCCTGGCCAAGACGCGCAGAAAATTTTTCAAAAGTTACTTTTTGGACTGTCTAGCCGATTTGAACTCGGCAAGCATCTCTAACTTTATACTCTACATCAAGCGCACAGTATGGTTCAATTTTTGAGAATAAGGGAGGGAGGGAATGCATGGCCTACGCCATTGGTATCACAATGGGCTTCTTACAGCCTAAGTGTGCCACCGTGCTTTGTGCGGTGGCAGCCACTCTAACCTAACCTAACCTAACCTACAGATATAAGCAGCAATATAGAATTAGTTAGTAGAAACATTAATGCAAATAATCAGTTAAATACTGATATTATATTTAAATTTGGCAAAGTTAAAACAGATGACATCGAAGAACTTGTTAATAAGTTTAAAGCCAAAAAGGGTGGTCAAAAATTATTGTCGGAAGGCGTTGTAAAGGACGCGGTACCATATTTAGGGTTCTTCTATGCTAAAATAATAAATGAGAGTCTAAGCAGTGGCATAGATCCAAGCATGTGGAAAACTTCAACTATTGTCCCGATAGAAAAAGTTAAAAACACGATAAAAGCAGATGAGTTTCGCCCCATTAACACATTGGCAAGTGACGAAAAAATTTTAGAAATCGTGATAAAAAACCAATTAGTTCAATATTTAGAAAATAATAATATACTGATACCTCAACAATCAGGATTTAGACGAAATCATTCTTGTGAAACAGCATTGAACATGGATATAGCTGAATGGAAAGAAGTACTTAATGATAAGAAATCGATAATAGCAGTGTTCATCGATCTAAAAAGAGCGTTTGAAACAATAGATCAACAAATATTGTTGGAAAAACTATCAGGCATTGGTATTAAAGATGTTGAACTGTATTGGTTTAGAAATTTTCTAACAAATCGTAAGCAAAGAACAATAATTGGTTCGACATTGTCAGATGAAGTGGACGTCAAGATTGGCTTGCCCCAGAGTTCTGTTCTTGCGCCAATTTTATTCAATATATACATTAACGATATTAATTTAGTCTTAAAATACAGTTGTATAAAACTATTTGCTGACGATGCATTAATTTCAATTAATGGTAAGAATGAAGAAGATATAAGAGATAAGTTGCAAAGTGATTTAGATGCTTTGTATGCCTGGCTATGTGCTAACAGACTAAAAATTAATATTGAAAAAACTAAATACATGATAATAACAAGAAAGAACAATGTAAATATTGAATCTATCAAAATAAATAATTCGGAAATTGAAAACGTACAGAGAATTAAGTACCTGGGTATCGTAATAGATTACAAATTAAAATTCGACGGTCATATTGACCACACAATAAGTAAAATAGCTACTAAACTATGGTTTATTAAAAGATCCTGTAAGTACTTAAGTAATTATTTTAAAGTAAGAGTATATAGAGCAATAGTTGAGCCATACTTTATATATTGCTCTACAATTTTCTTTATCATGAAAGATTCGCAAATTGATAAACTGCAAAAAATGCAAAATAAAGCTATGCGTTTTATATTAAACAAACCTTATGATACTCCAATAAGGCAAATGTTACTCAGTTTGAATTGGTTTAGCGTAAAACAACAAATATTTATTTACACAATGAAATTTATATACAATATAAAGAACGAAAATTTGCCCGATTATTTGAGAACAAGTATTAAATTTAGCTACGAGGTTCATGACAAAATACCAGACGGAAAAATGATTTCAAATTGCCTAATTATAAAACAGAATCTGAAAAAAACAGTATTTTTTATAAGGGTTTAAAATGCTTCAATGAATTGCCAGAATACATTAAAAATTGTGACACAAATTTGTTCAAAAAATTATTATATGATTACACAAAATCATTGAATATAAAATAGAGTTTTTAGTTTGTGTGATTTGAGATGCATATATTAATATTTCAATATTTCGTATGTACATGTACATATTGCTAATGAAATGTAAAAATATCTCTTAAGTGATTTTTTTTTAACTAGACTCTACGTAGTCGTAATAAATAAATAAATAAATAAATAAACAAATGCGGAAAAAATTATCATAAATTTAAACTATTCGTTGATGGTACAAATGAAATATTCTACATCGCGGAATGCAAATGCTCACTAAAATCAAATCGTTGCAACTGTGGTAAAATTCCAGATGACCTCAAGGGCTTCATGTTTGATCAGCACAATGAAAGAAAATTAACTATTCCTGATGTTGAGGATCCTATAGAAACCGAAGTGTCTACAATCGCACCAAGACTTGAATCATCTGTTGATGAAACATATCTACCAACTCCTTCATAATTGCAATATGATATTGCAATGAAAATGGCTGATACATCGGTCGAATCACTTTATTATCCAAGATACAGTATACCAAAATTTGCAATGATTTGTGACAGATTTGGCGTGTCAAACAGAGTGGCATCTTGTCTAGCATCAGCTTTGTTTGAAGACATTGCATTTAAAGATGAGCGTGGTCAAACCGTTGTCTGTGACAAAAACAAGATAGAGAGAGAAAGAGCTAAAGTTAGAACGGAAGTTATCCGACAACGGCAAAAAGGGTGCTTGCAAGCGGTAATATAAAAGATAAACCAAAATAACTTAATTCAAAATCTCACCTCGACATTTCTGTGTGCCTGCATATATGTAAGAACCTTTCTTACCTCCTCCTCCGTCCATTTTTTCACCTCCGTTTCCCTTCTGCGTTTGCGCTTTTCACTAGACACTGAAAGTTGGATATAAATAAGTTATGATATATTTAGTTTTATTATGCGCAAACTCCTTTTTACTTACTTGCGATCAATTTATATTTTCTTTGTAAACAAAAAACAGCTGTAAATACCAGGGCTACCAATATGAAAATTCGAAATGTAATGCCATTCGCTCAGTTTTATTTATTTTTTGTGCTGCCATTCAGTTAAATTTGTGTAATTTTCCAACACTATAAATAAGCATTTAACCACATAATCTGTAAACAAGGGTGCAGGTTGGTCTTAGTTGGTTATTTTTCCACAGTGTATTTTGTTGTTGTTGAATTAATCATACAACCACATAACCTGACAACCAGCCTATCGTGAACAACCTAACTAACTTTTCTTCAAATCCTGTCCCATTTCCGTTTGGTTGCTTTCCTTCTGTTGGATTTCGATGTGGAAGGCCCCGTATCGATGTCTTGATAACGTTGTCCAACTTGCTTTGAACACTTAGACGACTGCAATTCATGACGTAACGACAGCGAAATTGACGTCAGCGACATATCCAACAGCTAATTTGTTTTTGCCACATTAAAGTATTTTACTTCTATAAAATTAAAATATTTTGTTCAAAGTGAAATTTTTTGTGCAAAAAATAAGTAAATAGGTTGAGTAATTTGTTTCAAATGATCGATTGTTATTACATATGAAATATCAGAGCTATTTTATGCCTTTGTTGATAAAATAACGTAAGACTTGTTAAAGGCTTGAACAATTTTACATTTCACATATTAGTGGCACCACTACAGCTGCTCATTATCGTCGGCAAAATTAGAAATGGTGTAAATTTGGCGACAAAGACAACTGCATGCCTGTAGCCGTAAAGTCGTGCTGTTGTCTAAATAACTGTGCCCATAAGAACGAGTGTATTTTAATATTTGACAGATGCTGCCTGTTGCTTGCTGTCTTCAAAGTGTTCAAAGCATGGTACTTTCGTTTGTAATAATAATGGAAGAACGAAACAAGTTCGCATAGTAAATTGAATGTGGATATAACTTGCGGCTCATTCTCGTTGCGACTGGCTGCAAAGAAAACATAAGCAATATATGTACGAGTATTCATACAAACACATATTATTAGGTGATTCACAAAGTGTCGCATAGTGTCGCGAGCCCATATAAGTTGCGGCAAAAAATATAAGTAATCGTTGCAGTGTCACCAAAGTCCGCATACGAGCGTCTCATGATAATTTTATCATACAAATTTAAAAAAAATTAGCAACATCCGCCAAGTTAAACATAAGAAGTGAAATATTTCTTGTTTTATTACAATAAAGAGAAATAATTACATAAATCTTAATCAAAATCGCTTTCTATTTCTGAATCGCTTTCTAAAGTACATTCTTCTTCAGTTTCTCTGCCACTTAATACGTGAAGTAATGAGTGGCTCTGAAGTTAGTAATAAATTTACCATAAGGTCTTTATTGGAAGCCTGTTTAGAAGTTTTTTGATTGTTGTTTCTACGGGTTTTTGGAAATTCTTTGTGTCTTGCTTCTAATGCATCTTCTGAGGGCATTCCTATAAGTATATTGAAGTTACTAATAATTTGCACTCCGTGCGCCAAAACTTTGTGAACTGTTGCAGGCATTTTATACCACGAATAATTTTTCATATATATTTCGTATGTATTCTTCAAAAGATTTTCAAATGTATTTACATTATTTTGTTTTCAACTAGCAAGCATTCTTAATATTAGTGAACAGTTTCTTATCATATTAATATCAAGGTTTGTTATCTACGCAGAAACTTCTATGCTATTAAAAAATTGTCTTGTCGTATTAACTTTATTGGATGTACCATATCCTGTTTTGACCCTATCAATAACCAATCCCATTTTTGTTTTAAACTCTTTACAAATTCGTTCCTTGTTTTCATTGAATATGCGTTTGTTTTCTTCACCCTGTACTCGCCAACACATTAAAGGAAGTCTGTAAGATATATGCATTGCACATTCAAAACACTTGATCCATGCATGTAATGTTGATAAGCCATATCTAGCAAAATCTTTATTAATTGGCCTTTGAAAAGTTTGAAATGTGTTCATTTGATTTGGAGTTGCACCACACAGATAGCAAGTGGCAGGTGACTTATTATCACATAGTACATTAGCAACTGCACCATCAATCATTGTAAGATACATTTCATATTTCACAATTATTTCAAAGTTTTTTATTTTTACAGTATGGCTTCAAAGTTCTTGGATTTGTAATTCTAATTCATGTTCAACCTCGTGCATTAAACTCGTCCATGGCTTTCTTCAATTCATAATAGCTTGGAAATAAGTTAGGGTGAATTACATTAACTACAGTTCGCAATAAATTATATTTCCGCACTGATAACTTTAAACCATAAATAAAGCAAGCGCTTGATAGATTGATAACGTCTTATCAGTTTCCAAACCATCGTGTTTTCTTAAAAAATTTGCAGCCGCTTTTATTTATGTAGGGGGTGTTGAAGAGATTAGCTCATGAACCTTGTACCAATTACTTCGCTCGCTTGCATCTTCAAACGCGATTCTTGGCCTGCCTCTGCTAGTACTTGGCTCCTATGAAATATACAGAAATGTTATTTATTTTGTATATAGAGACGAAAAAATAAACTTATATGATCAATTGGTGGACTCGCATGAGCAATTGACTCGCTTAAACCTTTTATTTATATTTGTTATCTATAGGCTTTGTTGCATTTTCTTCAACGCATTTTACCATAGCGCTTATTAAATCTCTGCGCTTTAATTGTTTATTTGACAGCCATACTTCAAAAGGCGAACGTATTTTGACATTAAGAAAAAAAATTTAAATCTATTTGCAACTAGAATTTATTTTAAATTAAAGTACATACTTGTCACAAATTCCACGCAAAATTTTAAAAATGTGTTATTAAATGTATTTTTTAAATTGTCCACTGAACTTTTGTAACTTTTGATATTTTCACTTCACAAAACAACTTTTTTTCGAGCAAAGTAATCAAAACAGATAAGAAAACAGTGTTCTAATAAGAAAAACCTACATTTTGTAATACAATAAGCAGTTTGATACACATATGTTTATAAACAATTAATAATAAATACTTACATTTGGCATACAAAAATTTCTTTATCTCACTAAAGTATATAATTATTTTATAGTGCAACTTTGATGTACTGTTGCGACCAGCTTGTGATATTTTCTGTAAAATTTGTTTTTGGTATTTCTTAATAGATATGTTTTCTTCCAAACTGTACAAAAAAATACCAACAATTTGGACTTCATTTTTTGTGATTTTTTGCCACACTCGCAACACTGTGTGTCGTATTGTCGTAGTCATAAAATTTTAAAAATTCTAAGTTGTGTAATTGTTCATCCTTTTTCTGTGCAACGCTGCAAAACAAAAAAAAATTTTTAACTACCGAAAATGTTTATGACTTTACAACTTTACGGAAGTTTACGACACCCTACCCTGCAAGACACGACTAACCGAAACGGCAATTCATGCAGTTATTTCGGGTATTTATGTATATCGTGATGTCATTGTTTGAATTACTACAATAAGTAAGTGAGATCTACACATACATATATATACATATATTTTGCACACATACTACATTGCATGCGTTAGGTAGAGATGGAATGTTAGAGTTTTGGGAAAAATTATCAACTCATCCTAAAGAATCTCATTGAAAATTTACCTGAAATCTCTGGTAGAGCCCTCTGATATATCATACGTTATTTAATCGAGAGTGTTCTTGGTGGGCTATATATATGTGCTATAGTATATGAATGAATGTATATTAAAGAGCTGCATAAAATACATTTGTCTCTAAGCCTTCAACAAATGGTTTACGTAGCGTACTTAACTCAAGCGTATAATGCGCCGATTTCTATCCACAAATCCTCTACTTTTTATTGTGAGAGCAAATATTTAAAGTCTTTTATATATATATTTAAGAAATTAAAATAAGCGTTTGGAAGCACAAACAGATATGTTTATCAAATGAAAAATTAGAAACAAAAAGCAAACCTGAATCAGTAAACTGTTTAACAGAAGCCAATTGACTGTTGATAAAAAGTATTGGGAAAATTTTCCATTACGGAACCAGGCTTTGAAAAAAGAGAGTTATAAGGGGAGTAGGCGGGAACCCCCTGAGTTAAAATCAGAAGGTCCCTCCGGCCAATTATTACGAAATATTGTTTTATTTAAGAAAAGCGCCGCAGGGGAAAATTTGTTATCTTCTCATCGAATTTTTCTTTTAGCAGTCACATTTCCCACTCGAAGCGAATTCAAAGAACATATATAGCAAAGAAGGTACAAGTTCCGTTCTGCTCCGCCAACCAAATATCTCGCCTTCTTTTACATTCGCTAATTGATATCAGAATCTAATTCGATCTTACTGAATTTCGGTGTGGTGAAACAAGCCGATATAACTTGCCACAGGAAACGAAACGCCATGCAAATTCTTTGTTATATACGTTCTTTGGGGAAATCTTACACGATAATTCGACCAAAGCGGGTACTAAATACTTAACTCATTGCTAAACATTCGTTGCTAATAAAAAATATTAAACAAATGTTGCTGTGATTGGACGACCCCTGCAAACGAAACAAAGACTACGATTTATAGATATGCACCATGTCCGGACCCTCTATAGGGAAGATGTCTCTCTCAAACTGCTGGATGTCTTTCAAAAATATAAGGCTGACTTGACTGCTGTTCAGGATATCCGATGGCTGCCATGCGATGGGACAAATTTGGTGAAGGATTTGTGGTTGGGCGGAGACACAGAGTTCTTGTCTCCGGTAGAGAAGAAGAATATGGGATCAAAGATGAGGGGCAAACGAGCACTATCCCTGCCACGATGTAAAAATTGCGATTGGTGGGCAAAAAAAGGCATTTTTCGTCCCACAATCAGAAAATTCAGCTTTTAGAGAATATCTCTGGCAACGGAAATAGACTGATCGACTTCATCGCGGCGAGAAACATGGTAGTAAGTAGTACCAGTTTACAACATTGTAGCATTCACCAAGTCACTTATCTTTCTGTCCTCATCCAAAGCGTGAGTGCAATGAGCGAAGAGATCAGGGCCGTCAGAGCCCTTTCTCGACGAACGAAAGTTTCGCTCTACAAATGCCTCATCATGTCCGCCCATTTATATGGGGCAGAAACATGGAAGATGTTGATCAACGATAAAAAGGCTTTGGGGACTTTCGAAAAATGTTCTTCGTAAGATTTATGGTCCTGTTTGCATTAGCGACGGGTACCGAAGAAGATCGAATCATGAACTGTATGAGCGATGGCTTGGCCATGTCGTTCGTATGTATGATGGTTTTTAAACTTACTTACATACATATTAAAAAATATATATAAGCTGTTAATTAAATGTTGAAAAGGCTGGACTTTCTTAACATTTTTTTTCTTTTTTATTTGGTTGATCTAGCCATTCTATTATCGAAATCCTGGTGACACTGGCTCTAATGGGTTGCTTTTCAAACAAGATTTGGATGAGGACAGATAAAAAGTCACTTCGTCTCCCGAAGACATACTAAATTACGATAGTTTTGCCCTGTACCAACTATCGACGATGATGCAAAAAATTACGTGCTCAAAAACCTCTAAAAAGTATCCGAACTTTTAATTTGGATTAACACAAAAATTGTCAAAAAACTTTGAATGAAAACTTTTTGTAAATTTATAGATTGTTTGAAATTTGGACTATAGTTTTTATGAATATTATGGTTCTTATGATATAAAACAAGAAAGAAATCAATTGCCAAACTTGTTAAAATGTGATTCCGACCGGGAATTTTTCAAGGCTCCATGGCAAGTTGGAGAACCGCAGGATGTGGGGAGAGATTGCCGAGAGTCTAAATGCAATTGGAGAGGCAGCAAAATATTTCGAACAATAGCAAAATGTAAGTATAAGTGATAACCCTTCGTCAGGTGCAACTGGTATATATGGCACAGTTCGCGAATATTTGTTCGCAATTGTATATATGTAGATTTGTGTGCATATATGTGTTTTTATATACCCCACGCGCAAACACAACGTATTCCGCCTGACGAAATGATAAACTACAACAAAGCAAAGTGTTCAAAATTATTTTCTTTTAAATATTACACTTAGGTCTGGCGGGACTTAAAAAGTCGAACATCAGTTCACGTCCGCGATCGGAATAGGGAACAAGCCCTTACCGGTAATAGACCATTTCAGCAGCCTCCATTATCCGAGTTGGAGAAGCAGGAAATTGCTCTGGTTGGTAGCACATACATAGAGGACCAGCCGGAGGTACGGGAAAATATTCCAGTGGAAGAAGTAAGTTGTATTAAATTATATTTATTAACAGCCTTAACATTAAGCAGTCCCCACCTGCCTCCATGGCTAGCTGCAATTCCTAAAAAAAAATTAAATTAAAACTTTAATGATAGTGCTAAATTACAGTGTACGAAAATAAACCCTAATAAAAAATAGTAGATTATTACAATCATTTATTTGTGACTATGAACGATGCGGCAAAACCAAAAGTGAATTCATGGTCGATAAGCAAATGGGCTTTGCTTTTGTATGGTTAATTTTCGTACATTGACATTAAGCACTATCATTAACATGAATATCCTTCTAGTCTTGGAGGAAGAAGATAACACCGTTCTCCAACAGCCATTGCCGGTGTCAACTCCGGTATAGACCATCAGCCAGACTATAAGGATGAGCCAAACGCCGCGTAGGGCCTGAGTCTGAGATGGAGCCGAAATTTTTACAGATTGCCGAGACGTAGGCTGAAACGCAAAGGGTTTGTTTTTTAATATTAATCTTTATTGTTAATAATGCTTTTATTTTTGCGGAGGCTATTGGAAAAATGGCTGGCAGCAACGCCTCCACTTCGGCAGCCATTTTGAGAACGGCTGACATCCATGAAAGAAATACGGCAGCCAATACAGCATTGGGTGATGGGTTGAAAGCATGCGCGGTGTTTAGTTGCTCGTTTATTATTTTACGGTTGAAGTTTTTTTGTTTATCAACACACCACAAACTATACCCCAGGGTTGTATTTTCTTTATTGCTGCTACCTATTTAATATGTCTTGAGTGGAAATATTAATATATTGCTACTGCGGTGAGGTATTTCCTCGGCTTCAAATTTTTCTTGCTTAGATTTCGATTCTCTTCTGTTAAAGCTTAATGCTCCTCCATTAATTTTTTCGCTATCACTAACTTTTCTTCAAATCCTGTCCCATTTCCGTTTGGTTGCTTTCCTTCTGTTGGATTTCGATGTGGAAGGCCCCGTATCGATGTCTTGATAACGTTGTCCAACTTGCTTTGAACACTTAGACGACTGCAACTCATGACGTAACGACAGCGAAATTGACGTCAGCGACATTTCCAACAGCTAATTTGTTTTTGCCACATTAAAGTATTTTACTTCTATAAAATTAAAATATTTTGTTCAAAGTGAAATTTTTTGTGCAAAAAATAAGTAAATAGGTTGAGTAATTTGTTTCAAATGATCGATTGTTATTACATATGAAATATCAGAGCTATTTTATGCCTTTGTTGATAAAATAACGTAAGACTTGTTAAAGGCTTGAACAATTTTACATTTCACATATTAGTGGCACCACTACAGCTGCTCATTATCGTCGGCAAAATTAGAAATGGTGTAAATTTGGCGACAAAGATAACTGCATGCCTGTAGCCGTAAAGTCGTGCTGTTGTCTAAATAACTGTTCCCATAAGAACGAGTGTATTTTAATATTTGACAGATGCTGCCTGTTGCTTGCTGTCTTCAAAGTGTTCAAAGCATGGTACTTTCGTTTGTAATAATAATGGAAGAACGAAACAAGTTCGCATAGTAAATTGAATGTGGATATTACTTGCGGCTCACTCTCGTTGCGACTGGCTGCAAAGAAAACATAAGCAATATATGTACGAGTATTCATACAAACACATATTATTAGGTGATTCACAAAGTGTCGCACAGTGTCGCGAGCCCATATAAGTTGCGGCAAAAAATATAAGTAATCGTTGCAGTGTCACCAAAGTCCGCATAGGAGCGTCTCATGATAATTTTATCATACAAATTTTAAAAAAATTAGCAACATCCGCCAACTTGCACGCCAAGTTAAACATAAGAAGTGAAATATTTCTTGTTTTATTACAATAAAGAGAAATAATTACATAAATCTTAATCAAAATCGCTTTCTATTTCTGAATCGCTTTCTAAAGTACATTCTTCTTCAGTTTCTCTGCTACTTAATAAAATATATTGTATAATGTCTTCAGAAATGGGCTGCTTTTTGCTGCAAACTTTTCTATGTGAAGTAATGAGTGGCTCTGAAGTTAGTAATAAATTTACCATAAGGTCTTTATTGGAAGCCTGTTTAGAAGTTTTTTGAGTGTTGTTTCTACGGGTTTTTCGAAATTCTTTGTGTCTTGCTTCTAATATATCTTCTGAGGGCATTGCAATAAGATTATTGAAGTTACTAATAATTTACACTCCGTGCGCCAAAACTTTGTGAACTGCTGCAGGCATTTTATACCACGAATAATTTTTCATATATATTTCGTATGTATTCTTCAAAAGATTTTCAAATGTATTTACATTATTTTGTTTTCAACTAGCAAGCATTCTTAATATTAATGTAAAGTTTCTTAACATATTAATATCAAGGTTTGTTATCTTCGCAGAAACTTCTATGCTATTAAAAAATCGTCTTGCCGTATTACCGTCATTGGATGTACCATATCCTGTTTGACCCTATCAATAACCAATCCCATTTTTGTTTTAAACTCTTTACTAATCCGTTCCTTGTTTTCATTAAATATGCGTTTGTTTTCTTCACCCTGTACTCGCCAACACATTAAAGGAAGTCTGTAAGATATATGCATTGCACATTCAAAAAACTTGATCCATGCATGTAATGTTGATAGCCATATCTAGCAAAATCTTCATTAATTGGCCTTTGAAAAGTTTGAAATGTGTTTATTTGATTTGGAGTTGCACCACACAGATAGCAAGTGGCAGGTGACTTATTATCACATAGTACATTAGCCACTGCACCATCAATCATTGTAAGATACATTTCATATTTCACAATTATTTCAAAGTTTTTTATTTTTACAGTATGGCTTAAAAGTTCTTGGATTTGTAATTCTAATTCACGTTCAACCTCGTGTATTAAACTCGTCCATGGCTTTTTTCAATTCATAATAGCTTGGAAATAAGTTAGGGTGAATTACATTAACTACAGTTCGCAATAAATTATATTTCCGCACTGATAACTTTAAACCATAAATAAAGCAAGCGCTTGATAGATTGATAACGTCTTATCAGTTTCCAAACCATCGTGCTTTCTTAAAAAATGTGCAGCCGCTTTTATTTATTTAGGCTGTGTTGAAGAGATTAGCTCATAAACCTCGTACCATTTACTTCGCTCGCTTGCATCTTCAAACGCGATTCTTGGCCTGCCTCTGCTAGTACTTGGCTCCTATGAAATATACAGAAATGTTATTTATTTTATATATAGAGACGAAAAAATAAACTTATATGATCAATTGGTAGACTCGCATGAGCAATTGACTCGCTTAAACCTTTTATTTATATTTGTTATCTATAGGCTTTGTTGCATTTTCTTCAACGCATTTTACCATAGCGCTTATTAAATCTCTGCGCTTTAATTGTTTATTTGACAGCCATACTTCAAAAAGCGAACGTATTTTCACATTAAGAAAAAAAATTTAAATCTATTTGCAGCTAGAATTTATTTTAAATTAAAGTACATACTTGTCACAAATTCCACGCAAAATTTTAAAAATGTGTTATTAAATGTATTTTTTAAATTGTCCACTGAACTTTTGTAACTTTTGATATTTTCACTTCACAAAACACCTTTTTTTTGAGCAAAGTAATCAAAACATATAAGAAAACAGTGTTCTAGTAAGAAAAAACTACATTTTGTAATACAATAAGCAGTTTGATATACATATGTTTATAAACAATTAATAATAAATACTTACATTTGGCATACAAAAATGTCTTTATCTCACTAAAGTATATAATTATTTTATAGTGTACTGTTGCGACCAGCTTGTAATATTTTTTGTAAAATTTATTTTTGGTATTTCTTAATAGATATGTTTTCTTCCAAACTGTACAAAAAAATACCAACAATTTGGACTTAATTTTTTGTGATTTTTTGCCACACTCGCAACACTGTGTGTCGAATTGTCGTAGTCATAAAATTTTAAAAATTCTAAGTTGTGTAATTTCATCCTTTTTCTGTGCAATGCTGCAAAACAAAAAAAATTTTTTAACTACCGAAAATGTTTATGACTTTACAACTTTACGGAAGTTTACGACACCCTACCCTGCAAGACACGACTAACCGAAACGGCAATTCATGCAGTTATTTCGGGTATTTATGTATATCGTGATGTCATTGTTTGAATTACTACAATAAGTAAGTGAGATCTACACATATATATACATATATTTTGCACACATACTAAATTGCATGCGTTAGGTAGAGATGGAATGTTAGAGTTTTGGGAAAAATTATCAACTCATCGTAAAGAATCTCATTGAAAATTTACCTGAAATCTCTGGTAGAGCCCTCTGATATATCATACGTTATTTAACCGAGAGTGTTCTTGGTGGGCTATATATATGTGCTATAGTATATGAATGAATGTATTTTAAAGAGCTGCATAAAATACATTTGTCTCTAAGCCTTCAACAAATGGTTTACGTAGCGTACTTAACTCAAGCGTATAATGCGCCGATTTCTATCCACAAATCCTTTACTTTTTATTGTGAGAGCAAATATTTAAAGTCTTTCATATATATACATATGTAAGAAATTAAAATAGGCGTTTGGAAGCACAAACAGATATGTTTATCAAATGAAAAATTAGAAACAAAAAGCAAACCTGAATCAGTAGACTGTTTAACCGAAGCCAATTGACTGTTGATAAAAAGTATTGGGAAAATTTTCCATTACGGAACCAGGCTTCGAAAAAAGAGAATTATAAGGGGGGTTGGCGGGGACCCCCTGAGTTAAAATCAGAAGGTCCCTCCGGCCGGAGGCTCATAAATTTTAAGTAATGGCGAAAAATGTCAATTTTAACTTCACTTTCTGCTTTGTGCAGCAATGAAATAAAAGTACTGTGCTGCCACGAAATATTGATGTATCGCGCGATTTTAAATTACCAATTTTCCAGATATTACGAAATATTGTTTTATTTAAGAAAAGCGCCGCAGGGGAAAATTTGTTATCTTCTCATCGATTTTTTCTTTTAGCAGTCACATTTCCCACATATGTAGAAGCGAATTCAAAGAACGTACATAGCAAAGAAAGTACAAGTTCCGTTCTGCTCCGCTAACAAAATATCAGAATCTAATTCGATCGTATTGAATTTCGGTGTGGTGAAAAAAGCCGATATAACTTGCCACAGGAAACGAAACGCCCTGCAAATTCTTTGTTATATACGTTCTTTGGGGAAATCTTACACGATAATTCGTTTTAGTAGTTAGTCGATTTAGTTTTTAGTTTCTAAGTTGAGCTACCAACTCGACCAAAGCGGTTACTAAATACTTAACTCATTGCTAAACATTCGTTGCTAATAAAAAATATTAAACAAATGTTGCTGTGATTGGACGACCCCTGCAAACGAAACAAGGACTACGATTTATGGATATGCACCATGTCCGGACCCTCTATAGGGAAGATGTCTCTATCCAACTGCTGGATGTCCTTTATGTCCGCCCTTTTATATGGGGCAGAAAAAAGGACGATGTTGATCAGGGATTAGAAGACTTTGGGGGCTTTCGAAAAATGTTGTTCTCGAGATTTATAGTCCTGTTCGCGTTACCGACGGGTACGGAATAAGATCGGATGATGAACTGTATGAGCAATGGCTTGGCCATGTCGATCGTATGGATGATGATGCTCCGGTGAAAAAATCCTTTGAATCGGCACCCATGGGTGGGTAACGAAGGCAAGGGCGCCCTAGAATACACTGTTCTCGGCACAAGCCGACAAACGGTTGTAGCATCATAAAATAAGAGGAATTAATATTTTACGAATGTTTTTCATACATATGTATATTCGTACCTAATGTATGCTTCCATTTTTAAACTTACATGCATGTTAAAAAAAATATATAAGCTGTTTATGAAATGTTGAAAAGGCTGAACTCTCTTATCATTTTTCTTCGGGCATTTAGTTTTTTTATTTGGTTGATTTAGCCATTCTATTATCGAAGTCCTGGTGACACTGGGTAGAACCTGCTCGTCTATTGACTGCTTCGCGGCTTACAAATCTACCCATCCTAGCTCTAATAGGTTGCTTTTAAAAAATGATATGGATGAGGGCAGATAAAAATTCATTTCGTCTCTCGAAAACATATTAATTTGCGCATGACGCACGGACTTTTTTTTTATTTTATTTTTTTTTTGTTTGTTCATATTTCTGTTAGCCTAGTAAATGTTAATATTTTTACAATTTTATTGAGCTCAAGGCCAGTTTATGGAAGATTTTTTTGTGAAAAAACAACAACAGTTTTTAATGGTTGAAGATATAGTACTATTTCGGAAATCACCACATTTCCTCATCAGACTTCTTTTTGATTATTAAATTAAATTAATTTTAAATTTAATTTTTCATAACCACTTCTCTCAGGCTTTGAACCGGGAAGCTCGGAGTTGCAGAGCCAATACGCTACCTATTGTGCTACGCTAGCCGAGTTGGCTGTTGTGTTTATTTCATCTTCCTTAAACAAACCAACTACAAACAAGAGCAACTGATCTGCCGCTATTTAACTTGTTTGTGTGGTTGTTGTTTGTGTTTTTATTTTGCAAATTCTGTATAAGTATTTTACTTTATATTATAATGCATTTTTAAGGTGTGCTCATCCTTGTATACAAATGTTTGTTCATATTTCTGTTAGCCTAGTAAATGTTAATATTTTTACAATTTTATTGAGCTCAAGGCCAGTTTATGGAAGATTTTTTTGTTAAAAACAACAACAGTTTTTATTGGTTTTTTATTTAATTTTTTTTTGTAAATATGGTTGTGCCGATTCGAGAAAGAGTTTGTTAAGTGTCGAAATTTCAAACTGTTCAGCTACAGAAAAAAGTAATTCATCAGCTGGCCGATATGTTACTATGTACTAACGCAAATCAATTTAAGAGGGAGAACAGCACATTATTCTTGATGTTAAAGAGCGAGTCTGACACATCAAATTTGTTGGAAAGCAAGTTAAAATCCTGACACAAACACCGGAACGGCTCATTCAGTTCAAAATTTAATTTACATTGATTCCGAAAAAGGGGTTTAAAATGCCTCGAAACACGTGAAGAGACATTGAAATTAACGAGAAGGACTATCAATCGATCCCGTGACCAACTTCACCATAAACATTATGCCTAGCATTTTTCTACGATTTGAAAGAGTAGGAAGATTAATAAGTTTCAGCCGACTAGTATATGGTCGCAGTCTGTGAATTGAATCCCAACTAAAGTATCTTAAGGCAAACAGTAAAAATTGTTTTTGAACCGATTCAAGACGGTCAGAACGCACCTGATAATGCGGATTCCATATTATGGAACCATATTCCAGTATCGGTCTAACTTTCGTTATGTAAGGTTCGCTGAATTTTTTCGACCAACTTTTCACAAAAGCAAGAACGCCTATTGCTTTATTGACTGTAATGTTAATAGGTACGTTAAAACTTAGTTTGGGATCCATTTTGACACCCAGATCGACAAAATTATGTACTTGGTCAAGAATATGGCCAGAAATACTGTATTCAAAAGAAGCCGGCAGTGTTGCTCTCCGAGAGAGGCACATATATTTACATTTTTTAAGATTTAAAGGAATGCAGTTTACGTTACACCACAAAACTATGCTTTGTAAATCATCCTGCAGCAAGGATCTAAACTGCTAAATATTTTATGTACGGTTATCAGTGAAATTGAAACTCTCAAAATTGAACAATCGTGTGCAATGTATATTATCAACGCTCTTCAAGATGATAAGAGAATGCTTATTAAAAGCAATGAACTGCTGCATACTGAAACGAAAGTATTCCAAAAACATCGACTTTTAATCTATTTAATACTGAACATCATAAAAACAACTGGACTAAAGTACCTAAAAAGAATGTTAAGAGAAAGCCTGAATTGCGTGTTTTTGGATCTAGTTTTAACGCTGAACTTAATGTTGCTGTGCAATTAAAATGGCTCTATCTTGCCTCTTTTTTGTCATCTGTCTCCACTGACCACATACTTGATTAAGTTGAAAAACATTCGGGTATTCAAAAAATCGTTTATCTTGCTTCAAACTTGTGAAGAAAGATGCTGTAACTGAGGCCCTCAAGCATGTAAATTTTAAATTGGGTGTTTCTGACAAGTTGCTTATGCCTGAGATCTGGCCGGCCAATGTTGCTCTTCGCCCTTTTCGTTTTATACAAAGAAAAGAAAGTCCACCAATACCGCCCTAGTAAATTATAAGCCTTCGAATGAATTAAAACTATATTTTCAAAAGTGTCTGGCATGCGAACTAAAGCAGATGAAGTTCGCAGATTAAGTTCTCATTTAGACTATATCTTCGTTATAATTGAAAGCTGGCTAGCGTCCAGGAAATTCATGATGATTGGAAGAAGACTTATATAACACCAACCTTTAAAAGTGGTAACAGTAATGATGTTGCTAATTATAGACCGTTATCAAAACTAATACAGTTGCAAAAATCTTCGAATGTGTTGTTGAGGAGAAATTATTATTCTCTGTAAGTAGCTTAATTTGCCCAAATCAGCATGGTTTTGGTATGGGCAGGTCAACAATTTCCAATCTTGCAATTTTTACCGAGGACTCACAGAGTTTCCCATAATGTGTTAGTGTCAAAATTATCTAGCATGGCTTTCCACTATAAATTTCTTGTCTGACAGAAACTGCGTGGTTGCATTTGAGGATGTTTACTCACTGCCTTTTATCACTACGTCAGGCATTCCTCAGGGTAGTGTCCTGGGAACAATTATCTTTATTTTATTTATAAATGACATTGGGTCTTGCTTCTCTTCATCTAAATTCCGTTTATATGCTGACGATCTTAAAATACTCGGTCGTTAGAAACAGGCATGTCTCTATTGCCCTTCAAAATGAACTTCATAAACTGCATTCATGGTGCGTAAGGAATAAGTTACATCTTAATATAAAAAAATTTCACATTGTATTTACACTAGATAGCTCATACCGCTTCCCACACGTTATGATATTTCTGGGTCGTTACTTAATTGTGCAACTGAAGTTAAGGACCTTGGTGTTTATTTCGACACAAAATTAAGCTTTTTAACGCATATGTACTATATAGTCAGCAAGTCATACGCAAAGTTGGCATTTGTTCGTTGTAATAGTGCTTCATTTTCTGATCCGTACACCATAAAGATGCTTTACATTACCCTAGTAAGATCTAGATTAGAATATGCCTCTTTTATTTGGAGACCATATCACAACTCTCACCTAATTCGTTTAGAGCGAATACAGAAAAAATGTATCAAACTCGCTCTTCAATCTTTAAATTTGTGTGAACACATTTCCTCATATGAATCACTCTGCAGACTTTTAAACTTAAAAACTCTTTATAACAGATATGCCTAACTTGCTTGTTCTTTTGTTACCAAGCTCTTGAGTGGTTTAGTTGACTGCCCTAACCTCTTAAAAAGGAGAACTTTTAATGTTCCCTATGCATAGTCCACGTGTTCCAGTCTTCTATCTCGGTTTTTCAAAATCTAATTTTGCAAAGTATGCTCCCTTAATCAGGACTCTTTCGGAACTAAATGATGTTCAGAACTACGAACCGTCCTTAGAGCAGCGCCAGGTGTTGTAGAAAATGCCCCTGTAGACCACACGGCTTTTGTTCTCTTAAGTTTAGCAAGCAGGTCTCCCATGCTATTAATTGAGAGTCTGCTTCACCATACCACTGAAGCATAGCTGATTATGGGTCTGATCATAGAGGTTAATATCCAGAGGATACCCTTTGGTATTGTCTGCGCTTTCCTGCAAACAGCCGACAGAGATGGGCCCATGACTAGACAGGCCACATCGTCCGCATAAGGCTGAGATTAGATATTCGAGTCATCAAGAGTGAAAAGAAGAGAGTCAATTACCAAGCACCAGAGCAAAGGGGGAAGCACACCGCCCTGAGGACAACCCTTATTTACTCCGAACTTTGATTCCCTTCCGCCTGAATCCTGATAATCCACTGCGCCAGCATTGAACGAATCAAATTTACCAGCGAAAGATCTACCCCATGCCGTAGAGCAGCAGTCACATGCCATCGAAGGTGGCATTGTCAAAAGCACCCTCAATGTCTACAAAAATGCCCAAGGCGAACTGTTTCCTATCGACGACCTCGCCAATTCTGGCAACCAGATTTTGCAAAGCCGTCTCACAAGATTTTCCCACCTGATAGGCATGTTGATGCAAAGACAGAGGATGTGATGAGAGCGCCTCCCTACAAATGCGTAGCTCTACTAATCTTTACAGACATTTAAGCATGAATGATGTTATGCTAATAGGTCTGTAGCTTCTGAGGCTAGCGTAGTCGTCCTTGCCAACCTCTGGTTGTGGTATATAAGCAAGTGCGAGCGACGCTGTGAAAATATTTTTCAAGGTCGCCAACACGAGCTCGACACCTTCTTTTAGTACAATAGGTGAGATGCCATCCGGACCGGGTGATTTTAAACTGTCAAAAGACTCAATAGCATATCTCATGGAATCTTCCCTCCCTTGTCGATTGAGAAGAAGGCGTAACCATCGCCTGATTTCCAGGAAAATGAGTCTCTAGAAGAAGAGAGTAAGTCTCAGTCCTGGTCTCTGTAAAAGAGCCATCAGGCCTCTTGAGCGAACCCAGCTTTACGGATTAGTCCTTTCTCAGAAATTTTACCAGTCTAGCTGTTTTACCCAAGTTTTCAATCCCGCTGCAGTATTCTTCAAAAGAGTCCCTTTTCGCAGAGCAAATTAGCCTCTTATGCTCTCTTTGCGTGCAGCGATGTTCTTCCTAGTCCATCTCAAGATTAGTTTTGAGGGCCTGGTTAAGATATTTTTTCGATTCGCGTATCATCTTCTGCAGCTGCTTGTTTTACCAGGGAACAGCCGTGCGATTTAGAAGTGTTCGAGCCGGACAGGCCTTATTCGAACTAACAGGTAGAGCAGTCGTTAAAATATCCACTGCCTGATCAATGGCATGAGTGGATCGTATTCTAGGTGGCACCGCGATCTGACTCCCAAGCTCCTCCCTAAAACACGACCAGTCCGTTTTTTTTTTCAAGTTTCATACTGGCGCAGAGCACAAAGCATTCTCACCAACTGGAAACTGGATATATCAGTGGTCCGTGATATATCATACGTTATTTAACCGAGAGAGTTCTTCTTGGGCTATATATATGTGTTATAGGATATGTATGAATGTATATTGAAGAGCTTCATAAAATACATTTGTCTCTAAGCCTTCAACAAATGGTTTACGTAGCGTACTTAAATCAAGCGTATAATGCGCCGATTTCTATCCACAAATCCTTTACTTTTTATTGTGAGAGCAAATATTTAAAGTCTTTCATATATATATTTAAGAAATTAAAATAGGCGTTTGGAAGCACAAACAGATATGTTTATCGAATGAAAAATTAGAAACAAAAAGCAAACCTGAATCAGTAGACTGTTTAACCGAAGCCAATTGACTGTTGATAAAAAGTATTTGGAAAATTTTACATTACGGAACCAGGCTTTAAAAAAAGAGAATTATAAGGGGGGTAGGCGGGGACCCCCTGAGTTAAAATCAGAAGGTCCCTCCGGCCGGAGGCTCATAGTTTTTAAGTAATGGCGAAAAATGTCAACTTTATCTTCACTTTCTGCTTTGTGCAGCAATGAAATGAAAGTACCGTGCTGCCACGAAATATTGATGTATCGCGCGATTTTAAA
The DNA here is from genome assembly GCA_963971545.1 of Philophylla caesio. Taxonomy (NCBI): domain Eukaryota; kingdom Metazoa; phylum Arthropoda; class Insecta; order Diptera; family Tephritidae; genus Philophylla; species Philophylla caesio. Next base: position 126,143,702 of record OZ020604.1, on the reverse strand, counting down.
TTACCAATTTTCCAGATATTACGAAATATTGTTTTATTTAAGAAAAGCGCCGCAGGGGAAAATTTGTTATCTTCTCATCGATTTTTTCTTTTAGCAGTCACATTTCCCACATAGAAGCGAATTCAAAGAACGTACATAGCAAAGAAAGTACAAGTTCCGTTCTGCTCCGCTCTCGCTAATTGATGTCAGAATCTAATCACCATGTCCGGACCCTCTATAGGGAAGATGTCTCTATCCAACTGCTGGATGTCCTTTATGTCCGCCCTTTTATATGGGGCAGAAAAAAGGACGATGTTGATCAGGGATTAGAAGACTTTGGGGGCTTTCGAAAAATGTTCTTCTCGAGATTTATAGTCCTGTTCGCGTTACCGACGGGTACGGAAGAAGATCGGATGATGAACTGTATGAGCAATGGCTTGGCCATGTCGATCGTATGGATGATGATGCTCCGGTGAAAAAATCCTTTGAATCGGCACCCATGGGTGGGTAACGAAGGCAAGGGCGCCCTAGAATACACTGTTCTCGGCACAAGCCGACAAACGGTTGTAGCATCATAAAATAAGAAGAATTAATATTTTACAAATCTTTTTCATACATATATTCGTACCTAATGTATGCTTCCATTTTTAAACTTACTAACATACATGTTAAAAAAAATATATAAGCTGTTTATGAAATGTTGAAAAGGCTGAACTCTCTTATCATTTTTCTTCGGGCATTTAGTTTTTTTATTTGGTTGATTTAGCCATTCTATTATCGAAGTCCTGGTGACACTGGGTAGAACCTGCTCGTCTATTGACTGCTTCGCGGCTTACAAATCTACCCATCCTAGCTCTAATAGGTTGCTTTTAAAAAATGATATGGATGAGGGCAGATAAAAATTCATTTCGTCTCTCGAAAACATATTAATTTGCGCATGACGCACGGACTTTTTTTTTATTTTATTTTTTTTTTGTTTGTTCATATTTCTGTTAGCCTAGTAAATGTTAATATTTTTACAATTTTATTGAGCTCAAGGCCAGTTTATGGAAGATTTTTTTGTGAAAAAACAACAACAGTTTTTAATGGTTGAAGATATAGTACTATTTCGGAAATCACCACATTTCCTCATCAGACTTCTTTTTGATTATTAAATTAAATTAATTTTAAATTTAATTTTTCATAACCACTTCTCTCAGGCTTTGAACCGGGAAGCTCGGAGTTGCAGAGCCAATACGCTACCTATTGTGCTACGCTAGCCGAGTTGGCTGTTGTGTTTATTTCATCTTCCTTAAACAAACCAACTACAAACAAGAGCAACTGATCTGCCGCTATTTAACTTGTTTGTGTGGTTGTTGTTTGTGTTTTTATTTTGCAAATTCTGTATAAGTATTTTACTTTATATTATAATGCATTTTTAAGGTGTGCTCATCCTTGTATACAAATGTTTGTTCATATTTCTGTTAGCCTAGTAAATGTTAATATTTTTACAATTTTATTGAGCTCAAGGCCAGTTTATGGAAGATTTTTTTGTTAAAAACAACAACAGTTTTTATTGGTTTTTTATTTAATTTTTTTTTGTAAATATGGTTGTGCCGATTCGAGAAAGAGTTTGTTAAGTGTCGAAATTTCAAACTGTTCAGCTACAGAAAAAAGTAATTCATCAGCTGGCCGATATGTTACTATGTACTAACGCAAATCAATTTAAGAGGGAGAACAGCACATTATTCTTGATGTTAAAGAGCGAGTCTGACACATCAAATTTGTTGGAAAGCAAGTTAAAATCCTGACACAAACACCGGAACGGCTCATTCAGTTCAAAATTTAATTTACATTGATTCCGAAAAAGGGGTTTAAAATGCCTCGAAACACGTGAAGAGACATTGAAATTAACGAGAAGGACTATCAATCGATCCCGTGACCAACTTCACCATAAACATTATGCCTAGCATTTTTCTACGATTTGAAAGAGTAGGAAGATTAATAAGTTTCAGCCGACTAGTATATGGTCGCAGTCTGTGAATTGAATCCCAACTAAAGTATCTTAAGGCAAACAGTAAAAATTGTTTTTGAACCGATTCAAGACGGTCAGAACGCACCTGATAATGCGGATTCCATATTATGGAACCATATTCCAGTATCGGTCTAACTTTCGTTATGTAAGGTTCGCTGAATTTTTTCGACCAACTTTTCACAAAAGCAAGAACGCCTATTGCTTTATTGACTGTAATGTTAATAGGTACGTTAAAACTTAGTTTGGGATCCATTTTGACACCCAGATCGACAAAATTATGTACTTGGTCAAGAATATGGCCAGAAATACTGTATTCAAAAGAAGCCGGCAGTGTTGCTCTCCGAGAGAGGCACATATATTTACATTTTTTAAGATTTAAAGGAATGCAGTTTACGTTACACCACAAAACTATGCTTTGTAAATCATCCTGCAGCAAGGATCTAAACTGCTAAATATTTTATGTACGGTTATCAGTGAAATTGAAACTCTCAAAATTGAACAATCGTGTGCAATGTATATTATCAACGCTCTTCAAGATGATAAGAGAATGCTTATTAAAAGCAATGAACTGCTGCATACTGAAACGAAAGTATTCCAAAAACATCGACTTTTAATCTATTTAATACTGAACATCATAAAAACAACTGGACTAAAGTACCTAAAAAGAATGTTAAGAGAAAGCCTGAATTGCGTGTTTTTGGATCTAGTTTTAACGCTGAACTTAATGTTGCTGTGCAATTAAAATGGCTCTATCTTGCCTCTTTTTTGTCATCTGTCTCCACTGACCACATACTTGATTAAGTTGAAAAACATTCGGGTATTCAAAAAATCGTTTATCTTGCTTCAAACTTGTGAAGAAAGATGCTGTAACTGAGGCCCTCAAGCATGTAAATTTTAAATTGGGTGTTTCTGACAAGTTGCTTATGCCTGAGATCTGGCCGGCCAATGTTGCTCTTCGCCCTTTTCGTTTTATACAAAGAAAAGAAAGTCCACCAATACCGCCCTAGTAAATTATAAGCCTTCGAATGAATTAAAACTATATTTTCAAAAGTGTCTGGCATGCGAACTAAAGCAGATGAAGTTCGCAGATTAAGTTCTCATTTAGACTATATCTTCGTTATAATTGAAAGCTGGCTAGCGTCCAGGAAATTCATGATGATTGGAAGAAGACTTATATAACACCAACCTTTAAAAGTGGTAACAGTAATGATGTTGCTAATTATAGACCGTTATCAAAACTAATACAGTTGCAAAAATCTTCGAATGTGTTGTTGAGGAGAAATTATTATTCTCTGTAAGTAGCTTAATTTGCCCAAATCAGCATGGTTTTGGTATGGGCAGGTCAACAATTTCCAATCTTGCAATTTTTACCGAGGACTCACAGAGTTTCCCATAATGTGTTAGTGTCAAAATTATCTAGCATGGCTTTCCACTATAAATTTCTTGTCTGACAGAAACTGCGTGGTTGCATTTGAGGATGTTTACTCACTGCCTTTTATCACTACGTCAGGCATTCCTCAGGGTAGTGTCCTGGGAACAATTATCTTTATTTTATTTATAAATGACATTGGGTCTTGCTTCTCTTCATCTAAATTCCGTTTATATGCTGACGATCTTAAAATACTCGGTCGTTAGAAACAGGCATGTCTCTATTGCCCTTCAAAATGAACTTCATAAACTGCATTCATGGTGCGTAAGGAATAAGTTACATCTTAATATAAAAAAATTTCACATTGTATTTACACTAGATAGCTCATACCGCTTCCCACACGTTATGATATTTCTGGGTCGTTACTTAATTGTGCAACTGAAGTTAAGGACCTTGGTGTTTATTTCGACACAAAATTAAGCTTTTTAACGCATATGTACTATATAGTCAGCAAGTCATACGCAAAGTTGGCATTTGTTCGTTGTAATAGTGCTTCATTTTCTGATCCGTACACCATAAAGATGCTTTACATTACCCTAGTAAGATCTAGATTAGAATATGCCTCTTTTATTTGGAGACCATATCACAACTCTCACCTAATTCGTTTAGAGCGAATACAGAAAAAATGTATCAAACTCGCTCTTCAATCTTTAAATTTGTGTGAACACATTTCCTCATATGAATCACTCTGCAGACTTTTAAACTTAAAAACTCTTTATAACAGATATGCCTAACTTGCTTGTTCTTTTGTTACCAAGCTCTTGAGTGGTTTAGTTGACTGCCCTAACCTCTTAAAAAGGAGAACTTTTAATGTTCCCTATGCATAGTCCACGTGTTCCAGTCTTCTATCTCGGTTTTTCAAAATCTAATTTTGCAAAGTATGCTCCCTTAATCAGGACTCTTTCGGAACTAAATGATGTTCAGAACTACGAACCGTCCTTAGAGCAGCGCCAGGTGTTGTAGAAAATGCCCCTGTAGACCACACGGCTTTTGTTCTCTTAAGTTTAGCAAGCAGGTCTCCCATGCTATTAATTGAGAGTCTGCTTCACCATACCACTGAAGCATAGCTGATTATGGGTCTGATCATAGAGGTTAATATCCAGAGGATACCCTTTGGTATTGTCTGCGCTTTCCTGCAAACAGCCGACAGAGATGGGCCCATGACTAGACAGGCCACATCGTCCGCATAAGGCTGAGATTAGATATTCGAGTCATCAAGAGTGAAAAGAAGAGAGTCAATTACCAAGCACCAGAGCAAAGGGGGAAGCACACCGCCCTGAGGACAACCCTTATTTACTCCGAACTTTGATTCCCTTCCGCCTGAATCCTGATAATCCACTGCGCCAGCATTGAACGAATCAAATTTACCAGCGAAAGATCTACCCCATGCCGTAGAGCAGCAGTCACATGCCATCGAAGGTGGCATTGTCAAAAGCACCCTCAATGTCTACAAAAATGCCCAAGGCGAACTGTTTCCTATCGACGACCTCGCCAATTCTGGCAACCAGATTTTGCAAAGCCGTCTCACAAGATTTTCCCACCTGATAGGCATGTTGATGCAAAGACAGAGGATGTGATGAGAGCGCCTCCCTACAAATGCGTAGCTCTACTAATCTTTACAGACATTTAAGCATGAATGATGTTATGCTAATAGGTCTGTAGCTTCTGAGGCTAGCGTAGTCGTCCTTGCCAACCTCTGGTTGTGGTATATAAGCAAGTGCGAGCGACGCTGTGAAAATATTTTTCAAGGTCGCCAACACGAGCTCGACACCTTCTTTTAGTACAATAGGTGAGATGCCATCCGGACCGGGTGATTTTAAACTGTCAAAAGACTCAATAGCATATCTCATGGAATCTTCCCTCCCTTGTCGATTGAGAAGAAGGCGTAACCATCGCCTGATTTCCAGGAAAATGAGTCTCTAGAAGAAGAGAGTAAGTCTCAGTCCTGGTCTCTGTAAAAGAGCCATCAGGCCTCTTGAGCGAACCCAGCTTTACGGATTAGTCCTTTCTCAGAAATTTTACCAGTCTAGCTGTTTTACCCAAGTTTTCAATCCCGCTGCAGTATTCTTCAAAAGAGTCCCTTTTCGCAGAGCAAATTAGCCTCTTATGCTCTCTTTGCGTGCAGCGATGTTCTTCCTAGTCCATCTCAAGATTAGTTTTGAGGGCCTGGTTAAGATATTTTTTCGATTCGCGTATCATCTTCTGCAGCTGCTTGTTTTACCAGGGAACAGCCGTGCGATTTAGAAGTGTTCGAGCCGGACAGGCCTTATTCGAACTAACAGGTAGAGCAGTCGTTAAAATATCCACTGCCTGATCAATGGCATGAGTGGATCGTATTCTAGGTGGCACCGCGATCTGACTCCCAAGCTCCTCCCTAAAACACGACCAGTCCGTTTTTTTTTTCAAGTTTCATACTGGCGCAGAGCACAAAGCATTCTCACCAACTGGAAACTGGATATATCAGTGGTCCGTGATATATCATACGTTATTTAACCGAGAGAGTTCTTCTTGGGCTATATATATGTGTTATAGGATATGTATGAATGTATATTGAAGAGCTTCATAAAATACATTTGTCTCTAAGCCTTCAACAAATGGTTTACGTAGCGTACTTAAATCAAGCGTATAATGCGCCGATTTCTATCCACAAATCCTTTACTTTTTATTGTGAGAGCAAATATTTAAAGTCTTTCATATATATATTTAAGAAATTAAAATAGGCGTTTGGAAGCACAAACAGATATGTTTATCGAATGAAAAATTAGAAACAAAAAGCAAACCTGAATCAGTAGACTGTTTAACCGAAGCCAATTGACTGTTGATAAAAAGTATTTGGAAAATTTTACATTACGGAACCAGGCTTTAAAAAAAGAGAATTATAAGGGGGGTAGGCGGGGACCCCCTGAGTTAAAATCAGAAGGTCCCTCCGGCCGGAGGCTCATAGTTTTTAAGTAATGGCGAAAAATGTCAACTTTATCTTCACTTTCTGCTTTGTGCAGCAATGAAATGAAAGTACCGTGCTGCCACGAAATATTGATGTATCGCGCGATTTTAAATTACCAATTTTCCAGATATTACGAAATATTGTTTTATTTAAGAAAAGCGCCGCAGGGGAAAATTTGTTATCTTCTCATCGATTTTTTCTTTTAGCAGTCACATTTCCCACATAGAAGCGAATTCAAAGAACGTACATAGCAAAGAAAGTACAAGTTCCGTTCTGCTCCGCTCTCGCTAATTGATGTCAGAATCTAATCACCATGTCCGGACCCTCTATAGGGAAGATGTCTCTATCCAACTGCTGGATGTCCTTTATGTCCGCCCTTTTATATGGGGCAGAAAAAAGGACGATGTTGATCAGGGATTAGAAGACTTTGGGGGCTTTCGAAAAATGTTCTTCTCGAGATTTATAGTCCTGTTCGCGTTACCGACGGGTACGGAAGAAGATCGGATGATGAACTGTATGAGCAATGGCTTGGCCATGTCGATCGTATGGATGATGATGCTCCGGTGAAAAAATCCTTTGAATCGGCACCCATGGGTGGGTAACGAAGGCAAGGGCGCCCTAGAATACACTGTTCTCGGCACAAGCCGACAAACGGTTGTAGCATCATAAAATAAGAAGAATTAATATTTTACAAATCTTTTTCATACATATATTCGTACCTAATGTATGCTTCCATTTTTAAACTTACTAACATACATGTTAAAAAAAATATATAAGCTGTTTATGAAATGTTGAAAAGGCTGAACTCTCTTATCATTTTTCTTCGGGCATTTAGTTTTTTTATTTGGTTGATTTAGCCATTCTATTATCGAAGTCCTGGTGACACTGCTCGTCTATTGAGTGCTTCGCGGCTTAAAAATCTACACATCCTAGCTCTAATAGGTTGCTTTTAAAAAATGATATGGATGAGGGCAGATAAAAAGTCATTTCGTCTCTCGAAGACATATTAATTTGCGCATGACGCACGGACTTTTTTTTTATTTTATTTTTTTTTTGTTTGTTCATATTTCTGTTAGCCTAGTAAATGTTAATATTTTTACAATTTTATTGAGCTCAAGGCCAGTTTATGGAAGATTTTTTTGTGAAAAAACAACAACAGTTTTTAATGGTTGAAGATATAGTACTATTTCGGAAATCACCACATTTCCTCATCAGACTTCTTTTTGATTATTAAATTAAATTAATTTTTAATTTAATTTTTTATAACCACTTCTCTAAGGCTTTGAACCCGGGAGCTCGGAGTTGCAGAGCCAATACGCTACCTATTGTGCTACGCTAGCCGAGTTGGCTGTTGTGTTTATTTCATCTTCCTTAAACAAACCAACTACAAACAAGAGCAACTGATCTGCCGCTATTTAACTTGTTTGTGTGGTTGTTGTTTGTGTTTTTATTTTGCAAATTCTGTATAAGTATTTTACTTTATATTATAATGCATTTTTAAGGTGTGCTCATCCTTGTATACAAATGTTTGTTCATATTTCTGTTAGTCTAGTAAATGTTAATATTTTTACAATTTTATTGAGCTCAAGGCCAGTTTATGGAAGATTTTTTTGTTAAAAAACACCAACAGTTTTTATTGGTTTTTTTATTTAATTTTTTTTTGTAAATATGGTTGTGCCGATTCGAGAAAGAGTTTGTTAAGTGTCGAGATTTCAAACTGTTCAGCTACAGAAAAAAGTAATTCATCAGCTGGCCGAAATGTTACTATGTACTAACGCAAATCAATTTAAGAGGGAGAACAGCACATTATTCTTGATGTTAAAGAGCGAGTCTGACACATCAAATTTGTTGGAAAGCAAGTTAAAATCCTGACACAAACACCGGAACGGCTCATTCAGTTCAAAATTTAATTTACATTGATTCCGAAAAAGGGGTTTAAAATGCCTCGAAACACGTGAAGAGACATTGAAATTAACTTCTGCCAAAAGAGAAGGACTATCAATCGATCCCGTGACCAACTTCACCATAAACATTATGCCTAGCATTTTTCTACGATTTGAAAGAGTAGGAAGATTAATAAGTTTCAGCCGACTAGTATATGGTCGCAGTCTGTGAATTGAATCCCAACTAAAGTATCTTAAGGCAAACAGTAAAAATTGTTTTTGAACCGATTCAAGACGGTCAGAACGCACCTGATAATGCGGATTCCATATTATGGAACCATATTCCAGTATCGGTCTAACTTTCGTTATGTAAGGTTCGCTGAATTTTTTCGACCATCTTTTCACAAAAGCAGGAACGCCTATTGCTTTATTGACTGTAATGTTAATAGGTACGTTAAAACTTAGTTTGGGATCCATTTTGACACCCAGATCGACAAAATTATGTACTTGGTCAAGAATATGGCCAGAAATACTGTATTCAAAAGAAGCCGGCAGTGTTGCTCTCCGAGAGAGGCACATATATTTACATTTTTTAAGATTTAAAGGCATGCAGTTTACGTTACACCACAAAACTATGCTTTGTAAATCATCCTGCAGCAAGGATCTAAACTGCTAAATATTTTATGTACGGTTATCTGTGAAATTGAAACTCTCAAAATTGAACAATCGTGTGCAATGTATATTATCAACGCTCTTCAAGATGATAAGAGAATGCTTATTAAAAGCAATGAACTGCTGCATACTGAAACGAAAGTATTCCAAAAACAATTTTCTAATGACGTCGTTAGCACGATGGCTTCGCTCACAGCCGAATTTAAGGAATTTAGTCGTAGTGCTGCTCACTGTAATTGTTTTAGCAACAATAATTCTAACGTCAAGTCATCTGCGAAATGCAATCCAACATTGATTGATAGCTCATCCTCTGCTTAGTCAACAACCACTGCACGTACTACTGTTGGTGCAATGTTTTGTTCTGCGCTTACTGCTAGTTCGACGCCACATTGCCCTCTTTCACTGTTTGGTCATGCACCCGCAAATTCATCGATGTCTGGTGTTGCTTGTACTTATTCCAACGTAAATTTGCCGGCTGTATTAGGGTGCGCTGATATTCTTAAATCAACTAAAACTGCAGCTTATCCGCCAACATCGACTTTTAATCTAGTTAATACTGAACATCATAAAAACAACTGGACTAAAGTACCTAAAAAGAATGTTAAGAGAAAGCCTGAATTGCGTGTTTTTGGATCTAGTTTTAACGCCGAACTTAATGTTGCTGTGCAATTAAAATGGCTCTATCTTGCCTCTTTTTTGTCATCTGTCTCCACTGACCACATACTTGATTACGTTGAAAAACATTCGGGTATTCAAAAAAATCGTTTATCTTGCTTCAAACTTGTGAAGAAAGATGCTGTAACTGAGGCCCTCAAGCGTGTAAATTTTAAATTGGGTGTTTCTGACAAGTTGCTTATGCCTGAGATCTGGCCGGCCAATGTTGCTCTTCGCCCTTTTCGTTTTTTACAAAGAAAATGTTGTTAATTATAGTTGCTAATTATAGACCGTTATCAAAACTAACTACAGTTGCAAAAATCTTCGAATGTGTTGTTAAGGAGAAATTATTATTCTGCAGGTCAACAATTTCCAATCTTGCAATTTTTACCGAGGACTGACTTTTCGAAAGCGTTCGACAGAGTTTCTTATAATGTGTTAGTGTCAAAATTATCTAGCATGGCTTTTCGCTATAAATTTCTTGAATGGATAAAATCTTATTTGTCTGCCAGAAACTGCGTGGTTGCATTTGAGGATGTTTACTAACTGCCTTTTATCGCTACGTCAGGCATTCCTCAGGGTAGTGTTCTGGGAACATTTATCTTTATTTTATTTATAAATGACATTGGGTCTTGCTTCTCATCATCTAAATGCCGTTTATATGCTGACGATCTTAAAATACTCGGTCGTTAGAAATAGGCATGACTCTATTGCCCTTCAAACTGAACTTCATAAACTGCATTCATGGTGCGTAAGGAATAAGTTACATCTTAATATAAAAAAATTTCACATTTTATTTACACTAGATAGCTCATACCGCTTCCCACACGTTATGAGATATTTCTGGGTCGTTACTTAATTGTGCAACTGAAGTTAAGGACCTTGGTGTTTATTTCGACACAAAATTAAGCTTTTTAACGCATATGTACTATATAGTCAGCAAGTCATACGCAAAGTTGGCATTTGTTCGTTGTAATAGTGCTTCAATTTCTGATCCGTACACCATAAAGATGCTTTACATTACCCTATTAAGATCTAGATTAGAATATGCCTCTTTTATTTGGAGACCATATCACAACTCTCACCTAATTCGTTTAGAGCGAATACAGAAAAAATGTATCAAACTCGCTCTTCAATCTTTAAATTTGTGTGAACACATTCCCTCATATGAATCACTCTGCAGACTTTTAAACTTAAAAACTCTTTATAACAGATATGCCTATCTTGCTTGTTCTTTTGTTACCAAGCTCTTGAGTGGTTTAGTTGGCTGCCCTAACCTCTTAGAAAGAATAACTTTTAATGTTCCCTATGCATAGTCTACGTGTTCCAGTCTTCTATCTCGGTTTTTCAAAATCTAATTTTGCAAAGTATGCTCCCTTAATCAGGACTCTTTCGGAACTAAATGATGTTCAGAACTACGAACCGTCCTTAGAGCAGCGCCAGGTGTTGTAGAAAATGCCCCTGTAGACCACACGGCTATTGTTCTCTTAAGTTTAGCAAGCAGGTCTTCCACGCTATTAATTGAGAGTCTGCTTCACCATACCACTGAAGCATAGCTGATTATGGGTCTGATCATAGAGGTTAATATCCAGAGGATACCCTTTGGTATTGTATGCGCTTTTCGGCAAACAGCCGACAGAGATGGGCCCATGACTAGATAGGCCACATCGTCCACATAAGGCTGAGATTAGATATTCGAGTCATCAAGAGTGACAAGAAGAGAGTCAATTACCAAGCACCAGAGCAAAGGGGGAAGCACACCGCCCTGAGGACAACCCTTATTTACTCCGAACTTTAGGTATTGATTCCCTTCCGCCTGAATCCTGATAATCCTTTGCGCCAGCATTGAACGAATCAAATTTGCCAGGGAAAGATCTACCCCATGCCGTAGAGCAGCAGTCACATGCCACATGCATTGTCAAAAGCACCCTCAGTGTCTACAAAAATGCCCAAGGCGAACTGTTTCCTATCGACGACTTCGCCAATTCTGGCAACCAGATTTTGCAAAGCCGTCTCACAGGATTTTCCCTCCTGATAGGCATGTTGATGCAAAGACAGAGGATGTGATGAGAGCGCCTCCCTACAAATGCGTAGCTCTACTAATCTTGACAGACATTTAAGCATGAATGATGTTATGCTAATAGGTCTGTAGCTTCTGAGGCTAGCGTAGTCGTCCTTGCCAACCTTTGGTATAAAGGCGACATTTGCCAGCCTCCATGATTGTGGTATATAAGCAAGTGCGAGCGACGCTGTGAAAATATTTTTCAAGGTCGCCAACACGAGCTCGACACCTTCTTTTAGTACAATAGGTGAGATGCCATCCGGACCGGGTGATTTTAAACTGTCAAAAGACTCAATAGCATATCTCATGGAATCTTCCCTCCCTTGTCGATTGAGAAGAAGGCGTAACCATCGCCTGATTTCCAGGAAAATGAGTCTCTAGAAGAAGAGAGTAAGTCTCAGTCCTGGTCTCTGTAAAAGAGCCATCAGGCCTCTGAGCGAACCCAGCTTTACGGATTAGTCATTTCTCAGAAATTTTACCAGTCTAGCTGTTTTACCCAAGTTTTCAATCCCGCTGCAGTATTCTTCAAAAGAGTCCCTTTTCGCAGAGCAAATTAGCCTCTTATGCTCTCTTTGCGTGCAGCGATGTTCTTCCTAGTCCATCTGAAGATAAGGTTTGAGGGCCTGGTTAATATATTTTTTCGATTCGCCTATCATCTTCTGCAGCTGCTTGTTTTACCAGGGAACAGCCGTGCGATTTAGAAGTGTTCGAGCCGGACAGGCTTTATACGAACTAACAGGTAGAGCAGTCGTTAAAATATCCACTGCCAGATCAATGGCATGAGTGGATCGTATTCTAGGTGGCGCCGAGATCTGACTCCCAAGCTCCTCCCTAAAACACGACCAGTCCGTTTTTTTTTTCAAGTTTCATACTGGCGCAGAGCACAAAGCATTCTCACCAACTTGAAACTGGATATATCAGTGGTCCGTGATATATCATACGTTATTTAACCGAGAGAGTTCTTCTTGGGCTATATATATGTGTTATAGGATATGTATGAATGTATACTGAAGAGCTTCATAAAATACATTTGTCTCTAAGCCTTCAACAAATGGTTTACGTAGCGTACTTAACCCAAGCGTGTAATGTGCCGATTTCTATCCACAAATCTTCTACTTTTTATTGTGAGAGAAAATATTTAAAGTTTTTCATATATGTATATATGTTTATCAAATGAAAAATTAGAAACAAAAAGCAAACCTGAATCAGTAAACTGTTTAACAGAAGCCAATTGACTGTTGATAAAAAGTATTGGGAAAATTTTCCATTACGGAACCAGGCTTTGAAAAAAGAGAGTTATAAGGGGAGTAGGCGGGGACCTCCTGAGTTAAAATCAGAAGGTCCCTCCGGCCAATTATTACGAAATATTGTTTTATTTAAGAAAAGCGCCGCAGGGGAAAATTTGTTATCTTCTCATCGAATTTTTCTTTTAGCAGTCACATTTCCCACATAGAAGCGAATTCAAAGAACGTATATAGCAAAGAAGGTACAAGTTCCGTTCCGCTCCGCTAACAAAATATCTCGCCTTCTTTCACATTCGCTAATTGATGTCAGAATCTAATTCGATCTTATTGAATTTCGGTGTGGTGAAACAAGCCGATATAACTTGCCACAGGAAACGAAACGCCATGCAAATTCTTTGTTATATACGTTCTTTGGGGAAATCTTACACGATAATTCGTTTTAGTAGCTAAACATTCGTTGCTAATAATAAATATTAAACAAATGTTGCTGTGATTGGACGACCCCTGCAAACGAAACAAGGACTACGATTTATAGATATGCACCATGTCCGGACCCTCTATAGGGAAGATGTCTCTATCTAACTGCTGGATGTGTTTCAAAAATATAAGGCTGACTTGACTGCTGTTCAGGATATCCGATGGCTGCCATGCGATGGCACAAATTTGGTGAAGGCATTTTTCGTCCCACAATCAGAAAATTCAGCTTTTAGAGAATATCTCTGGCAACGGAAATAGACTGATCGACTTCATCGCGGCGAGAAACATGGTAGTAAGTAGTACCATTTTACAACCTTGAAGCATCCACCAAGTCACTAGGGTATCCCCTTATCAAAGAACGTGAAACCAAATTGACCACGATGTGATAGACGCGATGCGATATACGCTTGGAGCGTGCTTTATGTTCATTCTATCTGAGGAGCAAGTGTTGATACGGAGCTTTACCTTGTTGCAGCTAAGGCCCGCATGCGCGTCTCTCAACGGAAGATCGCTTATCAAGTCTCGCGACGAAAATATGACGTCGAAAAGCTGCAATCGCAACGGACAGCTGAGAATTTTTAATCTTGACTCTAACTCCTAGAAGGCAAGCAACTCATCATCGCTTCGACAACAACGAGCAGTAGAATAACATCTTCCAAACTATTCGTACCGCTATGGAGGAGGTGGTTGGCTACTACCAGCCGTGCAAAAATAGTTGAAATGCGCAGTATACAAGGCCAGCCAGCAGTCAATTACAACGTTTGCAACAATCGAGCGATAGAGGAGGGAAAAAGGCATAATTTGAAGGAGAAGAAAGCGTGAGGGCCGAGAGCGAAGAGGAAAACGGTCTGAAAGTTATATGAGACACTTGGCAGCAAATTAATATTTTCAGTATGGGGCTGTATGAAACACTGTAGCCTTATATAAACCAGCTGATTAAACCTTATCGGTGTAACTTCTGGCCTTGCAATGGTGGGTCCATTGACCAGATATTCACAGAACGTCAAATCAAATACCATAGATAAGCAAATCGACACACCATGTCTTTGTCGACTTTAAACCCCTTTTTGGCAGCACGAATAGAAACTGCCTCTATGAAGCCACCGCTAATTTTGGAATCCCTGCTTAACTAATACGGCTATGTAGAGTTGCAATATATCAGGGCCGTCAGTGCTAAATTACAGTGTACGAAAATAAACCCTAATAAAAAATAGTAGATTATTACAATCATTTATTTGTGACTATGAACGAAGCGGCACAAACCAAAAGTGAATTCATGATCGATAAGCAAATGGGCTTTGTTTGTGTATGGTTAATTTTCGTACACTGACATTAAGCACTATCATTAAAATTTTAATATTTTTTTTTAGGAATTGCAGCTAGCCATGGAGGCAGGTGGGGACATGAATATCCTCCTAGTCGTGGAGGAGGAAGACTACACCGTTCTCCAACAGCCATTGACGGTGTCAACTACGGTATCGACCATCAGCCAGACTATAAGGATGAGCCAGACGCCGCGTAGGGCCTGAGTCTGAAAAGTAGGCGAAATTTTTACAGATTGCCGATACGTAGGCTGAAACGCAAAGGGTAAGTTTGTTTTTTAATATTAAATTTTGTTGTTAAAAATGCTTTTATTTTTGCGGAGGCTTTCGGAAAAATGGCTGGCAGCAACGCCTCCACTTCGGCAGCCATTTCGGGAACGGCTGACATCCATGAAAGAAATACGGCAGCCAATACAGCATTGGGTGATGGGTTGAAAGCATGCGCGGTGTTGAGTTGCTCGTTTATTATTTTACGGTTGAAGTTTTTTTGTTTATCAACATACCACAAACTATACCCCAGGGTTGTATTTTCTTTATTGCTGCTACTTATTTAATATGTCTTGAGTGGAAATATTATTATATTGCTACTGCGGTGAGGTATTTCCTCGGTTGGTTTCTTTCCTTCTGTTGGATTTCGATGTGGAAGGCCCCGTATCGATGTCTTGATCACGTTCTCCAACTTGCTTTGAACACTTAGACGACTGCACTTCATGACGTAACGACAGCGAAATTGACGTCAGCGACATATCCAACAGCTCATTTGTTTTTGTCACATTAAAATATTTTACTTCTATAAAATTAAAATATTTTGTTCAAAGTGAAATTTTTTGTGCAAAAAATAAGTAAATAGGTTGAGTAATTTCTTTCAAATGATCATTGTTATTACATATGAAATATCAGAGCTATTTTATGCCTTTGTTGATAAAATAACGTAAGACTTGTTAAAGGCTTGAACAATTTTACATTTCACATATTAGTGGCACCACTACAGCTGCTCATTATCGTCGGGAAAATTTGGCGAAAAAGACAACTGCATGCCTGTAGCCGTAAAGTCATGCTGTTGTCTAAATAACTGTTCCCATAAGAACGAGTGTATTTTAATATTTGACAGATGCTGCCTGTTGCTTGCTGTCTTCAAAGTGTTCAAAGCATGGTACTTTCGTTTGTGATAATAATCGAAGAACGAAACAAGTTTGCATAGTAAATTGAATGTGGATATAACTTGCGGCTCACTCTCGTTGCGACTGGCTGCAAAGAAACCATAAGCAATATACATATGTACGAGTATTCATACAAACACATATTTTTAGGTGATTCACAAGGTGTCGCACATTGTCGCGAGCCCATATAAGTTGCGGCAAAAAATATAAGTAATCGTTGCAGTGTCACCAAAGTCCGCATAGGAGCGTCTCATGATAATTTTATCATACAAATTTTAAAAAAATTAGCAACATCCGCCCACTTGCACGCCAAGTTAAACATAAGAAGTGAAATATTTCTTGTTTTATTACAATAAAGAGAAATAATTACATAAATCTCAATCCAAATCGCTTTCTATTTCTGAATCGCTTTCTAAAGTACATTCTTCTTCAGTTTCTCTGCCACTTAATAAAATATATTGGATAATGCCTTCAGAAATGGGCTACTTTTTGCTGCAAAATTTTCTATGTGAAGTAATGAGTGGCTCTGAAGTTAGTAATAAATTTACCATAAGGTCTTTATTGGAAGCCTGTTTAGAAGTTTTTTGAGTGTTGTTTCTACGGGTTTTTCGAAATTTTTTGTGTCTTGCTTCTAATGCATCTTCTGAGGGCATTCCAATAAGTATATTGAAGTTACTAATAATTTGCACTCCGTACGCCAAAACTTTGTGAACTGTTGCAGGCATTGTATACCACGAATAATTTTTCATATATATTTCGTATGTATTCTTCAAAAGATTTTCAAATGTATTTACATTATTTTGTTTTCAACTAGCAAGCATTCTTAATATTAATGTAAAGTTTCTTAACATATTAATATCAAGGTTTGTTATCTTCGCAGAGACTTCTATGCTATTAAAAAATCGTCTTGCCGTATTACCGTCATTGGATGTACCATATCCTGTTTTGACCCTATCAATAACCAATCCCATTTTTGTTTTAAACTCTTTACTAATCCGTTCCTTGTTTTCATTAAATATGCATTTGTTTTCTTCACCCTGTACTCGCCAACACATTAAAGGAAGTCTGTAAGATATATGCATTGCACATTCAAAAAACTTGATCCATGCATGTAATGTTGATAAGCCATATCTAGCAAAATCTTCATTAATTGGCCTTTGAAAAGTTTGAAATGTGTTTATTTGATTTGGAGTTGCACCACACAGATAGCAAGTGGCAGGTGACTTATTATCACATAGTACATTAGCCACTGCACCATCAATCATTGTAAGATACATTTCATATTTCACAATTATTTCAAAGTTTTTTATTTTTACAGTATGCCTTAAAAGTTCTTGGATTTGTAACTCTAATTCACGTTCAACCTCGTGTATTAAACTCGTCCATGGCTTTTGTCAATTCATAATAGCTTGGAAATAAGTTAGGGTGAATTACATTAACTACAGTTCGCAATAAATTATATTTCCGCACTGATAACTTTAAACCATAAATAAAGCAAGCGCTTGATAGATTGATAACGTCTTATCAGTTTCCAAACCATCGTGCTTTCTTAAAAAATGTGCAGCCGCTTTTATTTATGTAGGTTGTGTTGAAGAGATTAGCTCATAAACCTTGTACCATTTACTTCGCTCGCTTGCATCTTCAAATGCGATTCATGGCCTGCCTCTCCTAGTACTTGGCTCCTATGAAATATACAGAAATGTTATTTATTTTAAATATAGAGACGAAAAAATAAACTTGCATGATCAATTGGTGGACTCGCATGAGCAATTGACTCGCTTAAACCTTTTATTTCTATGCACTGATCGTGCCATGATGCGTGCCGCTCTTCAAAAGACGCTGTTTTACGATAGCTAGCATTCCATAAGTTTTGGAATTCAAGTGCTAACAAATCTAATTGTTTTACTAAAATTTTGTTATCTATAGGCTTTGTTGCATTTTCTTCAACGCCTTTTACCATAGCGCTTATTAAATCACTACGCTTTAATTGTTTATTTGACAGCCATACTTCAAAAAGCGAACGTATTTTCACATTAAGAGGCACTGAAAAAAACACTTAAAAATCTATCTGCACCTCTCTGCAGCTAGAATTTATTTTAAATTAAAGTACATACTTGTAACAAATTCTACGCAAAATTTTAAAAATGTGTTATTAAATGTATTTTTTAAATTGTCCACTGAACTTTTGTAACTTTTGATATTTTCACTTCACAAAACAACTTTTTTTCGAGCAAAGTAATCAAAACAGATAAGAAAACAGTGTTCTAGTAAGAAAAAACTACATTTTATAATAAAATAAGCAGTTGAATACACATATGTTTATAAACAATTAATAATAAATACTTACATTTGGCATACAAAAATGTCTTTATCTCACTAAAGTATATAATTATTTTATAGTGCAACTTTGATGTACTGTTGCGACCAGCTTGTAATATTTTTTGTAAAATTTGTTTTTGGTATTTCTTAATAGATATGTTTTCTTCCAAACTGTACAAAAAAATACCAACAATTTGGACTTAATTTTTTGTGATTTTTTGCCACACTCGCAACACTGTGTGTCGTATTGTCGTAGTCATAAAATTTTAAAAATTCTAAGTTGTGAAATTTTGCATCCTTTTTCTGTGCAACGCTGCAAAACAAAAAAATGTTTGAACTACCGAAAATGTTTATGACTTTACAACTTTACGGAAGTTTACGACACCCTACCCTGCAAGACACGACTAACCGAAACGGCAATTCATGCAGTTATTTCGGGTATTTATGTATATCGTGATGTCATTGTTTGAATTACTACAATGAGTAAGTGAGATCTACACATACATATATGTATGTACATATATTTTGCACACATACTGAATTGCATGCGTTAGGTAGAGATGGAATGTAAGAGTTTTGGGAAAAATTATCAACTCATCCTTAAGAATCTCATTGAAAATGTACCTGAAATCTCTGGTAGAGCCCTCTGATATATCATACGTCATTTAACCGAGAGTGTTCTTGGTGGGCTATATATATGTGCTATAGTATATGAATGAATGTATATTAAAGAGCTGCATAAAATACATTTGATATTTTATCAAATGAAAAATTAGAAACAAAAAGCAAACCTGAATCAGTAAACTGTTTAACAGAAGCCAATTGACTGTTGATAAAAAGTATTGGGAAAATTTTCCATTACGGAACCAGGCTTTGAAAAAAGAGAGTTATAAGGGGAGTAGGCGGGGACCCCCTGAGTTAAAATCAGAAGGTCCCTCCGGCCAATTATTACGAAATATTGTTTTATTTAAGAAAAGCGCCGCAGGGGAAAATTTGTTATCTTCTCATCGAATTTTTCTTTTAGCAGTCACATTTCCCACATAGAAGCGAATTCAAAGAACGTATATAGCAAAGAAGGTACAAGTTCCGTTCTGCTCCGCCAACCAAATATCTCGCCTTCTTTTACATTCGCTAATTGATATCAGAATCTAATTCGATCTTATTGAATTTCGGTGTGGTGAAACAAGCCGATATAACTTGCCACAGGAAACGAAACGCCATGCAAATTCTTTGTTATATACGTTCTTTGGGGAAATCTTACACGATAATTCGTTTTAGTAGCTAGTCGATTTAGTTTTTAGTTTCTAAGTTGAGCTACCAACTTGACCAAAGCGGTTACTAAATACTTAACTCATTGCTAAACATTCGTTGCTAATAAAAAATATTAAACAAATGTTGCTGTGATTGGACGACCCCTGCAAACGAAACAAGGACTACAATTTATAGATATGCACCATGTCCGGACCCTCTATAGGGAAGATGTCTCTCTCAAACTGCTGGATGTCTTTCAAAAATATAAGGCTGACTTGACTGCTGTTCAGGATATCCGATGGCCATGCGATGGGACAAATTCGGTGAAGGATTTGTGGTTGGGCGGAGACACAGAGTTCTTGTCTCCGGTAGAGAAGAAGAATATGGGATCAAAGATGAGGGGCAAACGGGCACTATCCCTGCCACGATGTAAAAATTGCGATTGGTGGGCAAAAAAAGGCGTTTTTCGTCCCACAATCAGAAAATTCAGCTTTTAGAGAATATCTCTGGCAACGGAAATAGACTGATCGACTTCATCGCGGCGAGAAACATGGTAGTAAGTAGTACCAGTTTACAACATTGAAGCATTCACCAAGTCACTTATCTATCTGTACTCATCCAAAGCGTGAGTGCAATGAGCGAAGAGATCAGGGCCGCCAGAGCCCTTTCTCGACGAACGAAAGTTTCGCTCTACAAATGCCTCATCATGTCCGCCCATTTATATGGGGCAGAAACATGGAAGCTGTTGATCAACGATAAAAAGGCTTTGGGGACTTTCGAAAAATGTTCTTCGTAAGATTTATGGTCCTGTTTGCATTAGCGACGGGTACCGAAGAAGATCGAATCATGAACTGTATGAGCGATGGCTTGGCCATGTCTTTCGTATGTATGATGATTTTTAAACTTACTTACATACATATTAAAAAATATATATAAGCTGTTAATTAAATGTTGAAAAGGCTGGACTTTCTTAACATTTTTTTTCTTTTTTATTTGGTTGATCTAGCCATTCTATTATCGAAATCCTGGTGACACTGGCTCTAATGGGTTGCTTTTCAAACAAGATTTGGATGAGGACAGATGAAAAGTCACTTCGTCTCCCGAAGACATACTAAATTACGATAGTTTTGTCCTGTACCAACTATCGACGATGATGCAAAAAATTACGTGCTCAAAAACCTCTAAAAAGTATCCGAACTTTTAATTTGGATTAACACAAAAATTGTCAAAAAACTTTGAATGAAAACTTTTTGTAAATTTATAGATTGTTTGAAATTTTGGACTATAGTTTTTATGAATATTATGGTTCTTATGATATAAAACAAGAAAGAAATCAATTGCCAAACTTGTTAAAATGTGATTCCGACCGGGAATTTTTCAAGGCTCCATGGCAAGTTGGAGAACCGCAGGATGTGGGGAGATATTGCCGAGGGTCTAAATGCAATTGGAGAGGCAGTAAAATCTTTCGAACAATAGCAAAATGTAAGTATAAGTGATAACCCTTCGTCAGGTGCAACTGGTATATATGGCACAGTTCGCGAATATTTGTTCGCAATTGTATATATGTAGATTTGTGTGCATATATGTGTTTTTATATACCCCACGCGCAAACAAAACGTATTCCGCCTGACGTAATGATAAACTACAACAAAGCAAAGTGTTCAAAATTATTTTCTTTTAAATATTACACTTAGGTCTGGCGGGACTTAAAAAGTCGAACATCAGTTCATGTCCGCAATCGGAATAGGGAACTAGCCCTTACCGGTAATAGACCATTTCAGCAGCCTCCATTATCCGAGTTGGAGAAGCAGGAAATTGCTCTGGTTGGTAGCACATACATAGAGGGCTAGCCGGAGGTACGGGAAAATATTCCAGTGGAAGAAGTAAGTTGTATTAAATTATATTTATTAACAGCCTTAACATTAAGCAGTCCCCACTGCCTCCATGGCTAGCTGCAATTCCTAAAAAAAAATTAAATTAAAACTTTAATGATAGTGCTAAATTACAGTGTACGAAAATAAACCCTAATAAAAAATAGTAGATTATTACAATCATTTATTTGTGACTATGAACGAAGCGGCACAAACCAAAAGTGAATTCATGGTCGATAAGCAAATGGGCTTTGTTTTTGTATGGTTAATTTTCGTACATTCACATTAAGCACTATCATTAACATGAATATCCTTCTAGTCTTGGAGGAAGAAGATAACACCGTTCTCCAACAGCCATTGCCGGTGTCAACTCCGGTATCGACCACCAGCCAGACTATAAGGATGAGCCAAACGCCGCGTAGGGCCTGAGTCTGAGATGGAGCCGAAATTTTTACAGATTGCCGAGACGTAGGCAGAAACGCAAAGGGTTTTTTTTTTAATATTAATCTTTATTGTTAATAATGCTTTTATTTTTGCGGAGGCCATTGGAAAAATGGCTGGCAGCAACGCCTCCACTTCGGCAGCCATTTTGAGAACGGCTGACATCCATGAAAGAAATACGGCAGCCAATACAGCATTGGGTGATGGGTTGAAAGCATGCGCGGTGTTGAGTTGCTCGTTTATTATTTTACGGTTGAAGTTTTTTTGTTTATCAACATACCACAAACTATACCCCAGGGTTGTATTTTCTTTATTGCTGCTACCTATTTAATATGTCTTGAGTGGAAATATTAATATATTGCTACTGCGGTGAGGTATTTCCTCGGCTTCGAATTTTTCTTGCTTAGATTTCGATTCTCTTCTGTTAAAGCTTAATGCTCCTCCATTAATTTTTTCGCTATCACTAACTTTTCTTCAAATCCTGTCCCATTTCCGTTTGGTTGCTTTCCTTCTGTTGGATTTCGATGTGGAAGGCCCCGTATCGATGTCTTGATAACGTTGTCCAACTTGCTTTGAACACTTAGACGACTGCAATTCATGACGTAACGACAGCGAAATTGACGTCAGCGACATATCCAACAGCTAATTTGTTTCTGCCACATTAAAGTATTTTACTTCTATAAAATTAAAATATTTTGTTCAAAGTGAAATTTTTTGTGCAAAAAATAAGTAAATAGGTTGAGTAATTTGTTTCAAATGATCGATTGTTATTACATATGAAATATCAGAGCTATTTTATGCCTTTCTTGATAAAATAACGTAAGACTTGTTAAAGGCTTGAACAATTTTACATTTCACATATTAGTGGCACCACTACAGCTGCTCATTATCGTCGGCAAAATTAGAAATGGTGTAAATTTGGCGACAAAGACAACTGCATGCCTGTAGCCGTAAAGTCGTGCTGTTGTCTAAATAACTGTGCCCATAAGAACGAGTGTATTTTAATATTTGACAGATGCTGCCTGTTGCTTGCTGTCTTCAAAGTGTTCAAAGCATGGTACTTTCGTTTGTAATAATAATGGAAGAACGAAACAAGTTCGCATAGTAAATTGAATGTGGATATAACTTGCGGCTCACTCTCGTTGCGACTGGCTGCAAAGAAACCATAAGCAATATACATATGTACGAGTATTCATACAAACACATATTTTTAGGTGATTCACAAGGTGTCGCACATTGTCGCGAGCCCATATAAGTTGCGGCAAAAAATATAAGTAATCGTTGCAGTGTCACCAAAGTCCGCATAGGACCGTCTCATGATAATTTTATCATACAAATTTTAAAAAAATTAGCAACATCCGCCCACTTGCACGCCAAGTTAAACATAAGAAGTGAAATATTTCTTGTTTTATTACAATAAAGAGAAATAATTACATAAATCTCAATCCAAATCGCTTTCTATTTCTGAATCGCTTTCTAAAGTACATTCTTCTTCAGTTTCTCTGCCACTTAATAAAATATATTGGATAATGCCTTCAGAAATGGGCTACTTTTTGCTGCAAAATTTTCTATGTGAAGTAATGAGTGGCTCTGAAGTTAGTAATAAATTTACCATAAGGTCTTTATTGGAAGCCTGTTTAGAAGTTTTTTGAGTGTTGTTTCTACGGGTTTTTCGAAATTTTTTGTGTCTTGCTTCTAATGCATCTTCTGAGGGCATTCCAATAAGTATATTGAAGTTACTAATAATTTGCACTCCGTACGCCAAAACTTTGTGAACTGTTGCAGGCATTGTATACCACGAATAATTTTTCATATATATTTCGTATGTATTCTTCAAAAGATTTTCAAATGTATTTACATTATTTTGTTTTCAACTAGCAAGGATTCTTAATATTAATGTAAAGTTTCTTAACATATTAATATCAAGGTTTGTTATCTTCGCAGAAACTTCTATGCTATTAAAAAATCGTCTTGCCGTATTACCGTCATTGGATGTACCATATCCTGTTTTGACCCTATCAATAACCAATCCCATTTTTGTTTTAAACTCTTTACTAATCCGTTCCTTGTTTTCATTAAATATGCGTTTGTTTTCTTTACCCTGTACTCGCCAACACAGTAAAGGAAGTCTATAAGATATATGCATTGCACACTCAAAAAACTTGATCCATGCATGTAATGTTGATAAGCCATATCTAGCAAAATCTTCATTAATTGGCCTTTGAAAAGTTTGAAATATGTTCATTTGTTTTGGAGTTGCACCACACAGATAGCCAGTGGCAGGTGGCTTATTAAGTATCACATAGTACATTAGCAACTGCACCATCAATCATTGTAAGATACATTTTATATTTCACAATTATTTCAAAGTTTTTTATTTTTACAGTATGCCTTAAAAGTTCTTGGATTTGTAATTCTAATTCATGTTCAACCTCGTGTATTAAACTCGTCCATGGCTTTTTTCAATTCATAATAGCTTAGAAATAAGTTAGGGTGAATTACATTAACTACAGTTCGCAATAAATTATATTTCCGCACTGATAACTTTAAACCATAAATAAAGCAAGCGCTTGATAGATTGATAACGTCTTATTAGTTTCCAAACCATCCTGCTTTCTTAAAAAATGTGCAGCCGCTTTTATTTATGTAGGTTGTGTTGAAGAGATTAGCTCATAAACCTTGTACCATTTACTTCGCTCGCTTGCATCTTCAAATGCGATTCATGGCCTGCCTCTCCTAGTACTTGGCTCCTATGAAATATACAGAAATGTTATTTATTTTAAATATAGAGACGAAAAAATAAACTTGCATGATCAATTGGTGGACTCGCATGAGCAATTGACTCGCTTAAACCTTTTATTTCTATGCACTGATCGTGCCATGATGCGTGCCGCTCTTCAAAAGACGCTGTTTTACGATAGCTAGCATTCCATAAGTTTTGGAATTCAAGTGCTAACAAATCTAATTGTTTTACTAAAATTTTGTTATCTATAGGCTTTGTTGCATTTTCTTCAACGCCTTTTACCATAGCGCTTATTAAATCACTACGCTTTAATTGTTTATTTGACAGCCATACTTCAAAAAGCGAACGTATTTTCACATTAAGAGGCACTGAAAAAAACACTTAAAAATCTATCTGCACCTCTCTGCAGCTAGAATTTATTTTAAATTAAAGTACATACTTGTAACAAATTCTACGCAAAATTTTAAAAATGTGTTATTAAATGTATTTTTTAAATTGTCCACTGAACTTTTGTAACTTTTGATATTTTCACTTCACAAAACAACTTTTTTTCGAGCAAAGTAATCAAAACAGATAAGAAAACAGTGTTCTAGTAAGAAAAAACTACATTTTATAATAAAATAAGCAGTTGAATACACATATGTTTATAAACAATTAATAATAAATACTTACATTTGGCATACAAAAATTTCTTTATCTCACTAAAGTATATAATTATTTTATAGTGCAACTTTGATGTACTGTTGCGACCAGCTTGTAATATTTTTTGTAAAATTTGTTTTTGGTATTTCTTAATAGATATGTTTTCTTCCAAACTGTACAAAAAAATACCAACAATTTGGACTTAATTTTTTGTGATTTTTTGCCACACTCGCAACACTGTGTGTCATATTGTCGTAGTCATAAAATTTTAAAAATTCTAAGTTGTGAAATTTTGCATCCTTTTTCTGTGCAATGCTGCAAAACCAAAAAAAATGTTTGAACTACCGAAAATGTTTATGACTTTACAACTTTACGGAAGTTTACGACACCCTACCCTGCAAGACACGACTAACCGAAACGGCAATTCATGCAGTTATTTCGGGTATTTATGTATATCGTGATGTCATTGTTTGAATTACTACAATGAGTAAGTGAGATCTACACATATATATATGTATGTACATATATTTTGCACACATACTGAATTGCATGCGTTAGGTAGAGATGGAATGTAAGAGTTTTGGGAAAAATTATCAACTCATCCTTAAGAATCTCATTGAAAATGTACCTGAAATCTCTGGTAGAGCCCTCTGATATATCATACGTTATTTAACCGAGAGTGTTCTTGGTGGGCTATATATATGTGCTATAGTATATAAATGAATGTATATTAAAGAGCTGCATAAAATACATTTGTCTCTAAGCCTTCAACAAATGGTTTACGTAGCGTACTTAAATCAAGCGTATAATGCGCCGATTTCTATCCACAAATCCTCTACTTTTTATTGTGAGAGCAAATATTTAAAGTCTTTTATATATATATTTAAGAAATTAAAATAAGCGTTTGGAAGCACAAACAGATATGTTTATCAAATGAAAAATTAGAAACAAAAAGCAAACCTGAATCAGTAAACTGTTTAACAGAAGCCAATTGACTGTTGATAAAAAGTATTGGGAAAATTTTCCATTACGGAACCAGGCTTTGAAAAAAGAGAGTTATAAGGGGAGTAGGCGGGGACCCCCTGAGTTAAAATCAGAAGGTCCCTCCGGCCAATTATTACGAAATAATGTTTTATTTAAGAAAAGCGCCGCAGGGGAAAATTTGTTATCTTCTCATCGAATTTTTCTTTTAGCAGTCACATTTCCCACATAGAAGCGAATTCAAAGAACGTATATAGCAAAGAAGGTACAAGTTCCGTTCCGCTCCGCCAACCAAATATCTCGCCTTCTTTCACATTCGCTAATTGATATCAGAATCTAATTCGATCTTATTGAATTTCGGTGTGGTGAAACAAGCCGATATAACTTGCCACAGGAAACGAAACGCCATGCAAATTCTTTGTTATATACGTTCTTTGGGGAAATCTTACACGATAATTCGTTTTAGTAGCTAGTCGATTTAGTTTTTAGTTTCTAAGTTGAGCTACCAACTCGACCAAAGCGGTTACTAAATACTTAACTCATTGCTAAACATTCGTTGCTAATAAAAAATATTAAACAAATGTTGCTGTGATTGGACGACCCCTGCAAACGAAACAAGGACTACGATTTATAGATATGCACCATGTCCGGACCCTCTATAGGAAAGATGTCTCTCTCAAACTTCTGGATGTCTTTCAAAAATATAAGGCTGACTTGACTGCTGTTCAGGATATCCGATGGCTGCCATGCGATGGGACAAATTTGGTGAAGGATTTGTGGTTGGGCGGAGACACAGAGTTCTTGTCTCCGGTAGAGAAGAAGAATATGGGATCAAAGATGAGGGGCAAACGGGCACTATCCCTGCCACGATGTAAAAATCGCGATTGGTTTGCAAAAAAAGGCATTTTTCGTCCCACAATCAGAAAATTCAGCTTTTAGAGAATATCTCTGGCAACGGAAATAGACTGATCGACTTCATCGCGGCGAGAAACATGGTAGTAAGTAGTACCAGTTTACAACATTGAAGCATTCACCAAGTCACTTATCTCTCTGTCCTCATCCAAAGCGTGAGTGCACTGAGCGAAGAGATCAGGGCCGTCAGAGCCCTTTCTCGACGAACGAAAGTTTCGCTCTACAAATGCCTCATCACGTCCGCCCATTTATATGGGGCAGAAACATGGAAGATATTGATCAACGATAAAAAGGCTTTGGGGACTTTCGAAAAATGTTCTCCGTAATATTTATGGTCCTGTTTGCATTAGCGACGGGTACCGAAGAAGATCGAATCATGAACTGTATGAGCGATGGCTAATGGGTTGCTTTTCAAACAAGATTTGGATGAGGACAGATAAAAAGTCACTTCGTCTCCCGAAGACGTACTAAATTACGATAGTTTTGTCCTGTACCAACTATCGACGATGATGCAAAAAATTACGTGCTCAAAAACCTCTAAAAAGTATCCGAACTTTTAATTTGGATTAACACAAAAATTGTCAAAAAACTTTGAATGAAAACTTTTTGTAAATTTATAGATTGTTTGAAATTTTGGACTATAGTTTTTATGAATATTATGGTTCTTATGATATAAAACAAGAAAGAAATCAATTGCCAAACTTGTTAAAATGTGATTCCGACCGGGAATTTTTCAAGGCTCCATGGCAAGTTGGAGAACCGCAGGATGTGGGGAGAGATTGCCGCGAGTCTAAATGCAATTGGAGAGGCAGTAAAATCTTTCGAACAATAGCAAAATGTAAGTATAATTGATAACCCTTCGTCAGGTGCAACTGGTATATATGGCACAGTTCGCGAATATTTGTTCGCAATTGTATATATGTAGATTTGTGTGCATATATGTGTTTTTATATACCCCACGCGCAAACACAACGTATTCCGCCTGACGTAATGATAAACTACAACAAAGCAAAGTGTTCAAAATTATTTTCTTTTAAATATTACACTTAGGTCTGGCGGGACTTAAAAAGTCGAACATCAGTTCATGTCCGCGATCGGAATAGGGAACAAGCCCTTACCGGTAATAGACCATTTCAGCAGCCTCCATTATCCGAGTTGGAGAAGCAGGAAATTGCTCTGGTTGGTAGCACATACATAGAGGGCCAGCCGGAGGTACGGGAAAATATTCCAGTGGAAGAAGTAAGTTGTATTAAATTATATTTATTAACAGCCTTAACATTAAGCAGTCCCCACTGCCTCCATGGCTAGCTGCAATTCCTAAAAAAAAATTAAATTAAAACTTTAATGATAGTGCTAAATTACAGTGTACGAAAATAAACCCTAATAAAAAATAGTAGATTATTACAATCATTTATTTGTGACTATGAACGAAGCGGCACAAACCAAAAGTGAATTCATGGTCGATAAGCAAATGGGCTTTGTTTTTATATGGTTAATTTTCGTACACTGACATTAAGCACTATCATTAACATGAATATCCTCCTAGTCTTGGAGGCAGAAGACGACACCGTTCTCCAACAGCCATTGCCGGTGTCAACTCCGGTATCGACCATCAGCCAGACTATAAGGATGAGCCAAACGCCGCGTAGGGCCTGAGTCTGAGATGGAGCCGAAATTTTTACAGATTGCCGAGACGTAGGCTGAAACGCAAAGGGTTTGTTTTTTAATATTAATCTTTATTGTTAATAATGCTTTTATTTTTGCGGAGGCCATTGGAAAAATGGCTGGCAGCAACGCCTCCAATTCGGCAGCCATTTTGAGAACGGCTGACATCCATGAAAGAAATACGGCAGCCAATACAGCATTGGGTGATGGGTTGAAAGCATGCGCGGTGTTGAGTTGCTCGTTTATTATTTTACGGTTGAAGTTTTTTTGTTTATCAACATACCACAAACTATACCCCAGGGTTGTATTTTCTTTATTGCTGCTACCTATTTAATATGTCTTGAGTGGAAATATTAATATATTGCTACTGCGGTGAGGTATTTCCTCGGCTTCAAATTTTTCTTGCTTAGATTTCGATTCTCTTCTGTTAAAGCTTAATGCTCCTCCATTAATTTTTTCGCTATCACTAACTTTTCTTCAAATCCTGTCCCATTTCCGTTTGGTTGCTTTCCTTCTGTTGGATTTCGATGTGGAAGGCCCCGTATCGATGTCTTGATAACGTTGTCCAACTTGCTTTGAACACTTAGACGACTGCAATTCATGACGTAACGACAGCGAAATTGACGTCAGCGACATATCCAACAGCTAATTTGTTTTTGCCACATTAAAGTATTTTACTTCTATAAAATTAAAATATTTTGTTCAAAGTGAAATTTTTTGTGCAAAAAATAAGTAAATAGGTTGAGTAATTTGTTTCAAATGATCGATTGTTATTACATATGAAATATCAGAGCTATTTTATGCCTTTCTTGATAAAATAACGTAAGACTTGTTAAAGGCTTGAACAATTTTACATTTCACATATTAGTGGCACCACCACAGCTGCTCATTATCGTCGGCAAAATTAGAAATGGTGTAAATTTGGCGACAAAGACAACTGCATGCCTGTAGCCGTAAAGTCGTGCTGTTTTCTAAATAACTGTGCCCATAAGAACGAGTGTATTTTAATATTTGACAGATGCTGCCTGTTGCTTGCTGTCTTCAAAGTGTTCAAAGCATGGTACTTTCGTTTGTAATAATAATGGAAGAACGAAACAAGTTCGCATAGTAAATTGAATGTGGATATAACTTGCGGCTCACTCTCGTTGCGACTGGCTGCAAAGAAAACATAAGCAATATATGTACGAGTATTCATACAAACACATATTTTTAGGTGATTCACAAGGTGTCGCACAGTGTCGCGAGCCCATATAAGTTGCGGCAAAAAATATAAGTAATCGTTGCAGTGTCACCAAAGTCCGCATAGGAGCGTCTCATGATAATTTTATCATAAAAATTTTTAAAAAATTAGCAACATCCGCCAACTTGCACGCCAAGTTAAACATAAGAAGTGAAATATTTCTTGTTTTATTACAATAAAGAGAAATAATTACATAAATCTCAATCCAAATCGCTTTCTATTTCTGAATCGCTTTCTAAAGTACATTCTTCTTCAGTTTCTCTGCCACTTAATAAAATATATTGGATAATGCCTTCAGAAATGGGCTACTTTTTGCTGCAAACTTTTCTATGTGAAGTAATGAGTGGCTCTGAAGTTAGTAATAAATTTACCATAAGGTCTTTATTGGAAGCCTGTTTAGAAGTTTTTTGAGTGTTGTTTCTACGGGTTTTTCGAAATTTTTTGTGTCTTGCTTCTAATGCATCTTCTGAGGGCATTCCAATAAGTATATTGAAGTTACTAATAATTTGCACTCCGTACGACAAAACTTTGTGAACTGTTGCAGGCATTGTATACCACGAATAATTTTTCATATATATTTCGTATGTATTCTTCAAAAGATTTTCAAATGTATTTACATTATTTTGTTTTCAACTAGCAAGCATTCTTAATATTAATGTAAAGTTTCTTAACATATTAATATCAAGGTTTGTTATCTTCGCAGAAACTTCTATGCTATTAAAAAATCGTCTTGCCGTATTACCGTCATTGGATGTATCATATCCTGTTTTGACCCTATCAATAACCAATCCCATTTTTGTTTTAAACTCTTTACTAATCCGTTCCCTGTTTTCATTAAATATGCGTTTGTTTTCTTCACCCTGTACTCGCCAACACATTAAAGGAAGTCTGTAAGATATATGCATTGCACATTCAAAAAACTTGATCCATGCATGTAATGTTGATAAGCCATATCTAGCAAAATCTTCATTAATTGGCCTTTGAAAAGTTTGAAATGTGTTTATTTGATTTGGAGTTGCACCACACAGATAGCAAGTGGCAGGTGACTTATTATCACATAGTACATTAGCCACTGCACCATCAATCATTGTAAGATACATTTCATATTTCACAATTATTTCAAAGTTTTTTATTTTTACAGTATGGCTTAAAAGTTCTTGGATTTGTAACTCTAATTCACGTTCAACCTCGTGTATTAAACTCGTCCATGGCTTTTGTCAATTCATAATAGCTTGGAAATAAGTTAGGGTGAATTACATTAACTACAGTTCGCAATAAATTATATTTCCGCACTGATAACTTTAAACCATAAATAAAGCAAGCGCTTGATAGATTGATAACGTCTTATCAGTTTCCAAACCATCGTGCTTTCTTAAAAAATGTGCAGCCGCTTTTATTTATGTAGGTTGTGTTGAAGAGATTAGCTCATAAACCTTGTACCATTTACTTCGCTCGCTTGCATCTTCAAATGCGATTCATGGCCTGCCTCTCCTAGTACTTGGCTCCTATGAAATATACAGAAATGTTATTTATTTTAAATATAGAGACGAAAAAATAAACTTGCATGATCAATTGGTGGACTCGCATGAGCAATTGACTCGCTTAAACCTTTTATTTCTATGCACTGATCGTGCCATGATGCGTGCCGCTCTTCAAAAGACGCTGTTTTACGATAGCTAGCATTCCATAAGTTTTGGAATTCAAGTGCTAACAAATCTAATTGTTTTACTAAAATTTTGTTATCTATAGGCTTTGTTGCATTTTCTTCAACGCCTTTTACCATAGCGCTTATTAAATCACTACGCTTTAATTGTTTATTTGACAGCCATACTTCAAAAAGCGAACGTATTTTCACATTAAGAGGCACTGAAAAAAACACTTAAAAATCTATCTGCACCTCTCTGCAGCTAGAATTTATTTTAAATTAAAGTACATACTTGTAACAAATTCTACGCAAAATTTTAAAAATGTGTTATTAAACGTATTTTTTAAATTGTCCACTGAACTTTTGTAACTTTTGATATTTTCACTTCACAAAACAACTTTTTTTCGAGCAAAGTAATCAAAACAGATAAGAAAACAGTGTTCTAGTAAGAAAAAACTACATTTTATAATAAAATAAGCAGTTGAATACACATATGTTTATAAACAATTAATAATAAATACTTACATTTGGCATACAAAAATTTCTTTATCTCACTCAAGTATATAATTATTTTATAGTGCAACTTTGATGTACTGTTGCGACCAGCTTGTAATATTTTTTGTAAAATTTGTTTTTGGTATTTCTTAATAGATATGTTTTCTTCCAAACTGTACAAAAAAATACCAACAATTTGGACTTAATTTTTTGTGATTTTTTGCCACACTCGCAACACTGTGTGTCGTATTGTCGTAGTCATAAAATTTTAAAAATTCTAAGTTGTGAAATTTTGCATCCTTTTTCTGTGCAATGCTGCAAAACCAAAAAAAATGTTTGAACTACCGAAAATGTTTATGACTTTACAACTTTACGGAAGTTTACGACACCCTACCCTGCAAGACACGACTAACCGAAACGGCAATTCATGCAGTTATTTCGGGTATTTATGTATATCGTGATGTCATTGTTTGAATTACTACAATGAGTAAGTGAG
Source organism: Philophylla caesio (assembly GCA_963971545.1). NCBI lineage: Eukaryota > Metazoa > Arthropoda > Insecta > Diptera > Tephritidae > Philophylla > Philophylla caesio. Next base: position 126,111,161 of record OZ020604.1, on the reverse strand, counting down.
ATCTACACATATATATACATATATTTTGCACACATACTGAATTGCATGCGTTAGGTAGAGATGGAATGTAAGAGTTTTGGGAAAAATTATCAACTCATCCTTAAGAATCTCATTGAAAATGTACCTGAAATCTCTGGTAGAGCCCTCTGATATATCATACGTTATTTAACCGAGAGTGTTCTTGGTGGGCTATATATATGTGCTATAGTATATGAATGAATGTATAATAAAGAGCTGCATTAAATACATTTGTCTCTAAGCCTTCAACAAATGGTAGCGTACTTAACTCAAGCGTATAATGCGCCGATTTCTATCCACAAATCCTTTACTTTTTATTGTGAGAGCAAATATTTAAAGTCTTTCATATATATATGTAAGAAATTAAAATAGGCGTTTGGAAGCACAAACAGATATGTTTATCAAATGAAAAATTAGAAACAAAAAGCAAACCTGAATCAGTAGACTGTTTAACCGAAGCCAATTGACTGTTGATAAAAAGTATTTGGAAAATTTTACATTACGGAACCAGGCTTTCTTTTAGCAGTCACATTTCATACATAGAAGCGAATTCAAAGAACATAAAGGGTGTTTTTTTTACAGGTTTGTTTTTCGAATAGAGATAAAACTGGCATTTTGTGGTCAAATCTGGCAACTCTAATGTCATTTATGTTCAGTTTGGTTTGCCATTTCATCATGAACAGGTTGACAAAAGAACAACGCTTGCAAATCGTGCAAATTTATTTCGAAAATAATGGTTCAGTTCGCGAAGTTTACCGTGAGCTCCGTCCATTTTATGGTCGACATAATCGTCCATCAGAGCAATTAATTCGGTTAACCATGGATCGTTTTCGCACTACGTTTACTCTATGTGATAATACGCATCCGCAGAGACGTCGAACAGTGCGCACCGAAGAAACAATTGCCGCTGTAGAGCAAAGTGTTGAAGAGGACCCGAATGAATCGATTCGCCACCGTGCACAGCAATTGGAGCTTTGTCCATCAACTTAATGGAAGATTTTGCGCAAAGATCTTGGCTTGCGACCTTACAAGATCCAGCTTGTGCAAGAATTAAAGCCGCGAGACCATGCAATGCGTCGTGATTTTGGTGTATGGGCCGAAAATGAGATTGATCTCGATGCTGATTTTCATCGCAAAATTTTGTTCAGTGATGAGGCTCATTTTTGGTTGAATGGCTACGTCAACAAGCAAAATTGCCGCATTTGGAGTGAAGAGAATCCACATGAGACCCTTGAAACGCCATTACATCCACAAAAACTGACTGTTTGGTGTGCTCTATGGGCTGGTGGAGTCATTGGGCCATACTTCTTCCGCAATAATGCTGGAGAGGCAGTTACCGTTAATGGAGACCGGTATAGAGCCATGATAACCGACTATTTTGTTCCCGAATTGGATGGCATGAATGTGGATGAGTTGTGGTTCCAACAAGATGGCGCTACATGCCACACAGCGCACGTCACAATCGATTTATTGAAGGAAACATTCGCTGAGCGCATAATTTCGCGGAATGGACCTGTCAATTGGCCACCAAGAACGTGTGATTTGACACCATTGGATTATTTTCTTTGGGGATATGTGAAGTCGCTCGTCTACACCAACAAACCAGAAACGTTAGGGGAATTGGAAGCCAACATTCGTGGCGTTATTGCCGACATACGGCCCCATATGCTCGAAAAAGTGGTTGAAAATTGGACCTGTAGAATTGGCTTTATTCGAGCCAGCCGCGGCGGCCACATGCCCGAAATCATATTTAAACATTAATGGCATAAAATTATCCTTCCAATAAAGCCAAATTGATGGACCTTAAAACGATTTTCTTGTGTTTTATTTCAATTCGAAGTTCTATACCCCTAAAAAAAACACCCGATACATAGCAAAGAAAGTACAAGTTCCGTTCTGCTCCGCTAACCAAATATCTCGCCTTCTTTGACATTCGCTAATTGATGTCAGAATCTAATTCGATCTTACTGAATTTCGGTGTGGTGAAACAAGCCGATATAAATTGCCACAGGAAACGAAACGCCATACAAATTCTTTGTTATATACGTTCTTTGGGGAAATCTTACACGATAATTCGTTTTAGTAGCTAGTCGATTTAGTTTTTAGTTTCTAAGTTGAGCTACCAACTCGACCAAAGCGGTTACTAAATACTTAACTCATTGCTAAACATTCGTTGCTAAAAAAAATATTAAACAAATGTTGCTGTGATTGGACGACCCCTGCAAACGAAATAAGGACTACGATTTAGGGATATGCACCATGTCCGGACCCTCTATAGGGAAGATGTCGCTATCCAACTGCTGGATGTCCTTCATGTCCGCCCTTTTATATGGGGCAGAAATATGGACGATGTTGATCAGGGATTAGAAGGCTTTGGGGGCTTTCGAAAAATGTTCTTCTCAAGATTTATAGTCCTGTTCGCGTTAGCGACGGGTACCAAAGACGATCGAATGATGAACTGTATGAGCAATGGCATGGCCATGTCGATCGTATGGATGATGATGCTTCGGTGAAAAAATCGTTCGAATCGGTACCCATGGGTGGGTAACGAAGGCAAGGGCGCCCTAGAATACACTTCTCTCGGCACAAGCCGACAAACGGTTAAAGCATCACAAAATAAGAGGAATTAATATTTTACGAATGTTTTTCATATATTCGTACCTAATGTATGCTTTAATTTTTAAACTTACTTACATACATGTTAAAAACAATATATAAGCTGTTTATGAAATGTTGAAAAGGCTGAACTCTCTTAACATTTTTCTTCGGGCATTTAGTTTTTTTATTTGGTTGATTTAGCCATTCTATTATCGAAGTCCTGGTGACACTGGGTAGAACCTGCTCGTCTATTGACTGTTTCGCGGCTTAAAAATCTACCCATCCTAGCTCTAATAGGTTGCTTTATGGTTGTGCCGATTCGAGGAAGAGTTTGTTAAGTGTCGAGATTTCAAACTGTTCAGCTACAGAAAAGAGTAATTCATCAGCTGGCCGAAATGTTGCTATGTACTAACGCAAATCAATTTAAGAGGGAGAACAGCACATTATTCTTGATGTTAAAGGGCGAGTCTGACACATCAAATTTGTTGGAAAGCAAGTTAAAATCCTGACACAAACACCGGAATGGCTCATTCAGTTCAAAATTTAATTTACATTGATTCCGAAAAAGGGGTTTAAATGCCTCGAAACACGTGAAGAGACATTGAAATTAACTTCTGCCAAAAGAGAAGGACTATCAATCGATCCCGTGACCAACTTCACCATAAACATTATGCCTAGCATTTTTCTACGATTTGAAAGAGTAGGAAGATTAATAAGTTTCAGCCGACTAGTATATGGTCGCAGTCTGTGAATTGAATCCCAACTAAAGTATCTTAAGGCAAACAGTAAAAATTGTTTTTGAACCGATTCAAGACGGTCAGAACGCACCTGATAATGCGGATTCCATATTATGGAACCATATTCCAGTATCGGTCTAACTGTAAGGTTCGCTGAATTTTTTCGACCATCTTTTCACAAAAGCAAGAACGCCTATTGCTTTATTGACTGTAATGTTAACAGGTACGTTAAAACTTAGTTTGGGATCCATTTTGACACCCAGATCGACAAAATTATGTACTTGGTCAAGAATATGGCCAGAAATACTGTATTCAAAGAAGCCGGCAGTGTTGCTCTCCGAGAGAGGCACATATATTTACATTTTTTAAGATTTAAAGGCATGCAATTTACGTTACACCACAAAACTATGCTTTCTTAATCATCCTGCAGCAAGGATCTAAACTGCTAAATATTTTATATACGGTTATTTGTGAAATTAAAACTCTCAAAATTGAACAATCGCGTGCAATGTATATTATCAACGCTCTTCAAGATAATAAGAGAATGCTTATTAAAAGCAATGAACTGCTGCATACTGAAACGAAAGTATTCCAAAAACAATTGTCTAATGACGTCGTTAGCACGATGGCTTCGCTCACAGCCGAATTTAAGGAATTTAGTCGTAGTGCTGCTCACTGTAATTGTTTTAGCAACAATAATTCTAACGTCAAGTCATCTGCGAAATGCAATCCAACATTGATTGATAGCTCATCCTCTGCTTAATCAACAACCACTGCATGTACTGCTGTTGGTGCAATGTCTTGTTCTGCGCTTACTGCTAGTTCGACGCCACATTGCCCTCTTTCACTGTCTGGTCATGCACCCGCAAATTCATCAATGTCTGGTGTTGCTTGTACTTATTCCAACGCAAATTTGCCGGCTGTATTAGGGTGCGCTGATATTCTTAAATCAACTAAAACTGCAGCTTATCCGCCAACATCGACTTTTAATCTAGTTAATACTGAACATCATAAAAACAATTGGACTAAAGTACCTAAAAAGAATGTTAAGAGAAAGCCTGAATTGCGTGTTTTTGGATCTAGTTTTAACGCCGAACTTAATGTTGCTGTGCAATTTAAATGGCTCTATCTTGCCTCTTTTTTGTCATCTGTCTACACTGACCACATACTTGATTACGTTGAAAAACATTCGGGTATTCAAAAAAATCGTTTATCTTGCTTCAAACTTGTGAAGAAAGATGCTGTAACTGAGGCCCTGAAGCGTGTAAATTTTAAATTGGGTGTTTCCGAAGTCCTTTCTGACTAGTTGCTTATGTCTGAGATCTGGCCGGCCAATGTTGCTCTCCGCCCTTTTCGTTTTTTACAAAGAAAAGAAAGTCCACCAATACCGCCCTAGTAAATTATAAGCCTTCGAATGAATTAAAACTATATTTTCAAAAGTGTCTGGCATGCGAACTAAAGCAAATGAAGTTCGCAGATTAAGTTCTCATTTAGACTATATCTTCGTTATAATTGAAAGCTGGCTAGCGTCCAGGAAATTCATGATGATTGGAAGAAGACTTATATAACACCAACCTTTAAAAGTGGTAACAGTAATGATGTTGCTAATTATAGACCGTTATCAAAACTAACTACAATTGCAAAAATCTTCGAATGTGTTGTTGAGGAGAAATTATTATTCTCTGTAAGTAGCTTAATTTGTCCAAATCAGCATGGTTTTGTTATGGGCAGGTCAACAATTTCCAATCTTGCAATTTTTACCGAGGACTGACAGAGTTTCCCATAATGTGTTAGTGTCAAAATTATCTAGCATGGCTTTCCACTATAAATTTCTTGTCTGACAGAAACTGCGTGGTTGCATTTGAGGATGTTTACTCACTGCCTTTTATCACTACGTCAGGCATTCCTCAGGGTAGTGTCCTGGGAACAATTATCTTTATTTTATTTATAAATGACATTGGGTCTTGCTTCTCTTCATCTAAATGCCGTTTATATGCTGACGATCTTAAAATACTCGGTCGTTAGAAACAGGCATGTCTCTATTGCCCTTCAAAATGAACTTCATAAACTGCATTCATGGTGCGTAAGGAATAAGTTACATCTTAATATAAAAAAATTTCACATTGTATTTACACTAGATAGCTCATACCGCTTCCCACACGTTATGAGATATTTCTGGGTCGTTACTTAATTGTGCAACTGAAGTTAAGGACCTTGGTGCTTATTTCGACACAAAATTAAGCTTTTTAACGCATATGTACTATATAGTCAGCAAGTCATACGCAAAGTTGGCATTTGTTCGCTGTAATAGTGCTTCGTTTTCTGATCCGTACACCATAAAGATGCTTTACATTACCCTATTAAGATCTAGATTAGAATATGCCTCTTTTATTTGGAGACCATATCACAACTCTCACCTAATTCGTTTAGAGCGAATACAGAAAAAATGTATCAAACTCGCTCTTCAATCTTTAAATTTGTGCGAACACATTCCCTCATATGAATCACTCTGCAGACTTTTAAACTTAAAAACTCTTTATAACAGATATGCCTATCTTGCTTGTTCTTTTGTTACCAAGCTCTTGAGTGGTTTAGTTGACTGCCCTAACCTCTTAGAAAGAATAACTTTTAATGTTCCTATGCATAGTCCACGTGTTCCAGTATTCTATCTCGGTTTTTCAAAATTTAACTTTGCAAAGTATGCTCCCTTAATGAGGACATAACTTACAATATACTTATTTCAATTAGTCTTAAGTCATTTTGTCTTATAGTCAGTAAGAATTTATTGTTCAATTGACTGAAGTAAATAATAGAAAAAAAATATAATAAAAAGATTTTTGCCCTATAACAACTCTCGACGATTATGCAAAAAATTGCATGCTCAAAAACCTCTAAAATTCAAGAAGCTAAAAAGTATCCGAACAAATAAATAGTCAGATAACTTTGAATGAAAACTTTTTATAAATTTGTACCATGTTTGAAATTTGGGACTATAGTTTTTGTGGATATTATGGTTCTTATGAATATACAAAGTGATGGTAAGTGCAGCAATACCTCAAGAGCAGCGCCAGGTGTTGTAGAAAATGCCCCTGTAGACCACACGGCTATTGTTCTCTTAAGTTTAGCAAGCAGGTCTCTCACGCTATTAATTGAGAGTCTGCTCCAATATACCACTGAAGCATAGCTCATTATGGGTCTGCGTATTGTCTGCGCCTTTCTGCAAACAGCCGACAGAGATGGGAACATGGCTAGACAGGCCACATCGTCCGCATAAGGCTGAGATTAGATATTCCAGTCATCAAGAGTGACAAGAAGAGAGTCAATTACCAAGCACCAGAGCAAAGGGAAAAGCACACTGCCCTGAGGACAACCCTTATTTACTCCGAACTTTAGGTATTGATCCCCTTCCGCCTGAATACTGATAATCCACTGCGCCAGCATTGAACGAATCAAATTTACCAGCGAAAGATCTACCCCATGCCGTAGAGCAGCAGCCACATGCCACATGCATTGTCAAAAGCACCCTCAGTGTCTACAAAAATGCCCAAGGCGAACTGTTTCCTATCGACGACTTCGCCAATTCTGGCAACCAGATTTTGCAGAATTTTTTCTCCTGATAGGCATGTTGATGCAAAGACAGAGGATGTGATGACAGTAAGTCTCAGTCCTGGTCTCTGTAAAAGAGCCATCAGGCCTCTTGAGCGAACCCAGCTTTATGGATTGGTCCTTTTTCAGAAATTTTACCAGTCTAGCTGTTTTACCCAAGTTTTCAATCCCGCTGCAGTATTCTTTAAAAGAGTCCCTTTTCGCAGAGCAAATTAGCGTCTTATGCTCTCTTTGCGTGCAGCGATGTTCTTCCTAGCCCATCTCAAGGTAAGTTTTGAGGACCCAGTTAAGATATTTTCTCGATTCGACTATCATCTTCTGGAGCTGCTTGTTCCACCAGGGAACAGGCGTGCGGTTTAGGAGTGTTCGAGCCGGACAGGCCTTATACGAACTAACAGGTAGAGCAGTCGTTAAAATATCCACTGCCTGATCAATGGCATTAGTGGATCGTATTCTAGGTGGCGCCGAGATCTGACTCCCAAGCTCCTCCCTAAAACACGACCAGTCGGTTTTTTTCAAGTTTCATACTGGCGCAGGGCACAAAGCATTCTCACCAAGTTGAAACTGGATATATCAGTGGTCCGTGATATATCATACGTTAATTAACCGAGAGTGTTCTAGGTGGGCTATATACATATAAGTATGTGCTATAGTATATGAATGAATATATATTAAAGAGCTGCTTAAAATACATTTGTCTCTAAGCCTTCAACAAATTGTTTACGTAGCGTACTTAATTCAAGCGTATAATGCGCCGATTTCTATCCACAAATCCTCTAATTTTTATTGTTAGAGCAAATATTTAAAGTCTTTTGTATATCTATGTAAGAAATTAAAATAGGAATTTCGGAAGCACAAACTGATATGTTTAACAAATGAAAAATTAAAAACAAAAATTAAATCTAAATCAATAAACTTGTTAACCAAAGACAATTGACTGTTGATAAAAAATATTTTTAACTCCACTTGATACGATTATTCAAGTCGTCCTGTAGAAACGAAGCATCAGATAAACCATTTATTCTTCGAAAGACTTTTTACTCTGTACATACATATATATCATGAAATAATAATGTATATAAATAACACGGTGCTAAAGTGGTTTTGCTTTTTTGAAAAAACTGCGTTCGAAAAATTTTCTACATCCTAATACTATTTTTTTATCGTTTAAAAACTGATTTTTCGTGTTTTTGAGTAATACTGTTTTAAAAAGATCGGCGTTTGCGCTTTGGAAATATAATTTTTCAACGGGACTTTGAACAAACCGAGGCTGTGATTTTTTCGCAATAATCTTAAATTTTTGCATTTTTTGTAATATTTTCGTATCTAAAGCTGTTTTTTCGTATCAGTGGATCGCACCTGAATATGCATATGTAAGATATTATATACCGTCGTCTGAATTTTTATCTCTCTGACTCTGCGATTGTAACGAATTTTCCGGTTAACACATTGCCTTATTGTAAATGTAAGACACGAGTTTTGAAGTGATGAGCTGCGATATTTGTTTGACAAAACTAGCAATCTTTTGTTTTATGGATAACTTGATAATGCCAAACCATGGGGATCGTAAATGGCAGCAGTCGCTTCTGACATTCCTCCGGTGCCGTTTTCTTAGTGTACTACAGCACGATACACAAGCATGTTCAGGTTCGAACCACTGACTACTAATTAGGGTGATTGAATCGGTTTATTAAACCGGTTTTCTTCGGTTTTTTCTTAAACTTTTGTACGTTTTTTTTGAAATCTTGATTTTTCGAACAATCGAAACGGAATACAAACAGAATTGCCTAATTTAAATAGAATTTAATTCATTTGAATTTTGTTTGTTAATTCTCATCTTGAAACAATTAATTACAATATCTGTATTTTGATTTTCTTCTGATTTTTCGAAAGGGTGGAAATTTGATGTATGTTGGAACGATTTTCCGTCATCCCTTGCCAAATTTGGTTGTGTGACATACGGGTTTCAATGTTATGCCATCTTCAATGTCGTTAAAGACAGACAGAGAAAAAGCGATGATGAGAAAGACAAATGAAAATGGGCGGTAGGAATTTATACTGGGACAGACACATACAAATTGCCAAACTTTAAAAAAATAAAACGAAACATCCAGACAGCATTTAAAACAACTAATAACCTAAGAAAAATGCTTCGAACCACCGAAGACCCATTTCATAAACAGCTACATAGGACAAACAGGACGAAAAATAAGAACAAGATTCCGCGAACATATAGCGGACTACAACAAAAAGGAACAAAAGCCGACCACTGTACCTGAGTCGAACTTTGCTAACCACATGTTCAGCAATAAATGTCCACCAGCAAATATTAAGATGACAGCCAAATTACTCCATGTTGGTATACAAAGGACAGAATAATAGCAGAGGTAAAAAGCCAGACAACAACATACAGAACCAAAACAAAATGTTGCACAATAGTAAAATTACCAACTGTATAAAGGAAACCCGAAGAGAACCGAACAATAAAAAACTCACTTAACAGAATTTTATACAGACGAGAATCCAGGTACCAACCACCAAAATTGCAAAGATTTCGCAAAACTGAATCCAATACCTGAAAATCAATGGGCAGCAATAAATACAGCACAACCAACACTATTTACTCCTAACTAAAACGACTCGGAAGATAGCCCAACGCCGAAACCGGTATGTCACAAAACCAAATTTGACAAGGGATGACGGAAAATCTTTCCAATGTACAACAATAACAATATCATTTTTTTATTATATTTAATTAACTTTAATTGAGTGGTGCATGTAAATGAATTAAATACATACAAAGAATAAAATGAGTTAGTTGAATGAGCTGACTCCTTAAGTTAAGTTGGAGTCATTGAGTCAATTCCTGTAAATTTGTTGAGTTACCCATCCCTAGAGCACATGAGATGGAACCACAAAACGTCCATGCAAGACCTCTAAAAGTGAATCACAAATTTTTAGGGGTCGGTTTTTAGATTTTTTTATGTAAAATACAACAAACTTTACCTCGCATTCGTTTCCTGAAATCGGCCGGCATAACTATCAAACGTTCACGATGCGAATCTTTATTCGAACTTTGATGTACAACTTGAGAAAGGAGGACGGAAAGGTAGCGCAATGACTGATTGGGCATCTAGCAAATTAAATTAAAAAAGTACTGAAATTATATATAAAAAATGACATGTGACACTTACATAAGCAATGTCGAATAATTTGATTGCATCTTCGAACATTTCTTTGATTACTAGTTCTTCGGCTGCCATGTCAGCAGCAGAACGTGTATCAAACTATACATAGTCGAGTTGCTCAAATAGACTAGCCCGATAATAAAAAAAGTTTAGTTAGATAATATGAAACAAAAGAGTTGTTAGTCATATACATATGAATGTATACTATACCATATGTGGGTATGTAGAATTTGTATTAACTTACCCAGTCCTAATGCCATTTGGTTGCATCTTGCCAAATATCAAATCATAGTTCCGGCGTTTGATTACTAAATCACTAACACACAAGAAAAAACAGATTACGTCTGTCGGGGCTTTCAGATTTCGTAGAAAAAAGAAGTTTTGCAGTGCTTTGGCGGGATCAAGGCGAATTCAATAAGGTGAGGTCAAGCTAAAAGCTGATTTTTTCGCCACTTTGTCAAGTTGTGTTTATTGTTCACATTTCAATTAGAAAAGAGAATTAAGCGGTTTGTCGTTTTTTGTGAAAATTTAAATATTTATATTTTATTTTCACTATTACATGCATGGGCCATATTCCTATAATTTATGTTTGCTGGGTTGAGCTGTTTCGGCTCATAAAAGGCGAAAAAGATTTAAATAAACTAAAAAACAACGAAGAAATATGTTACATAACAAAACAATATTACAAAGATATGAAGAAACTGGTTAAACAAAAAGAGAGGTTAAAATATCTATTAAGATGCAAGGATTATGGCATTATTCCGCCACATTTACAGGGGAAAACAAAAACTAGAAGAGCATTTCCTACTAAGAATTCTCAGTTTAGAAATAAAAGAGACAAATATCAATATCAAAATAATATTGAGTAACATAAAACACACAGACAAATTTAAATAAAACTCAGACTTCATGAGGTAGAATACCAGAAAGTGATAAGAACTGAAAAGCAATTCTCAAAACAGATTTTAATGGATACGCAGAGAGTACATGACAAAAAACTAAAGGAGCAAATTGCACGAAACAGTACTAAATTTGGAATAAGATTCAATGAGGACTGGTTTGTCAATAAAACAAGTATTAATGTACCGCAAGACTCCCGTTGGTTACTTTCGCTCGGAAGGAAATTTGCACTACCGGTGTCACGGAAAACATTTTCCCCGATTCACATCATTGCCGATTTGGAACAAGGCATTCACGAAATATCGGAAGAAAGGGAAAAAGACTTGACAAGAAGTAATGTAGTAGCAAAACTGAACAGATTCAATGACAAACTAAGTAACACTGCAAAAGAAAAATTTATATTGAAAACGCATGAAAATACCGTAAAATTTATAAACCAAGATAAAGAAGTAATAATAATAACGCAATCGGGCAAAGGAAACAAGACTGTCATTTTATACAAAGAAGATTATGAGAATAAAATGAGGGAATTGCTAAATGACAAAACCACTCATAAAACCATAAGAAATGATCCCACTCAACAGTTAATGAGGAAAAATAGTAATATAATTAATGACTTATACAAACAAACGAAAATTGACATAAAACAGAAATTCCAAATGACATACTCAGCTGCAAACGCGCCTAGACTGTACGGACTACCTAAAATTCATAAAGACGGCACACCTCACCGCCCATTTTCCTCTTCGACAAACGTCCCTTGCTACAAATTATCCAAATTCATAGGCAAAACTCTTAAAAATTGGATATCTGCGGAATACAATGTGAAAAATTCATATCAGCGAAAGGAAAATCTAAAAAAACTAACGATTGACAAAGACGAAATCTTGATATCATTTGATGTCACATCACAGTTTACGAATATCCCGACGCAATTAGTCATACCGACAATATTGAAACAATGGGAAAAGTTAAAAAATTGTACCAACATGGCACGGAAAGAAATCTTTTCTATTCTCGAGTTTTGCCTACGAGATAACAATTACTTCACATATGACAACAACCTTTACCAAAAAATGTATGTTATGCCAATGGGTAACCCTTTATCACCAACAATAGCGGACGTCGTACTTGACAACATATTAAACAACACCACAGCTGAACTTAAACAAAAGGACATACATATAAAATACATAAATAAATATGTAGACGAAATACTGAAAACATTAAATGCACACCACACAAAAATACAATTTACGGTGGAAAAAGAGAAAAACAACAAAATAGCCTTCCTAGACTTAGAAGTGCATAGAAAACAAAACAAAATATTGCTAAACTGGTATGCAAAATCTATTGCATTGGGCAGATTGATTAATTTCCACTATAATCACCCATGGAGACAAAAAATTAAAACGGCCAGCAGCTTTATAAGAAAGATACAAACACTTAGTGGCGAAGAATTTGAAGAGGATAATAAAAAGAAAATAAGAAGTATTTTGTACAAAAACGGCTACCCTGTTATGAGACCAGTGGCTGGTCTGGATATGACCACAAAGTAGTCACAGAGAAGGGCTTGAGATGGTGTTCTACAAGTGCGGCGTGTGCACTGGCTCATATCCCGTAGCTTCAGTATCGTGGGTATTAACGCAGTTGTAGAACCAAATATCATTCTCCCGAGCCACCGGAACTAACTCGATAATTTATATTGCACACGGGGAAAATTATTTATACCCCCTATCCTTAAACCTACTTCCTGTGTGGTGAACCCTTCATATAGCAGCGCGCATCTGCTGATAGCTGCTCTGAACCCACCTCTCCTTGGCTTCTATCGTTGTTGTATGAAGCCCCATTTTACCACCTACACTTCCCTCAGATTCAGATCACAAGTAGTTATATCTAATAATCCATAGAATTCTTTATTTACAAAATTTCAAGCATTAAATCTAGTTTTGAAAGATACATATGTATATACCTAAGTAGATAATCTTATTCAGTAAATTTATTGACAATCCAATGCTTTTATTCTAATTCATCTACTAACATTTTTGCCTTGACTGTATTTCAAATAGAAAACCATGACCCTGACCTAGAAAATATTAATTCACTTTACGAATATACATACATATGTATATAGCGCCAGACCAACAGATCGCGGATATTTCATGCACTCTCGGAAGAGTGACCAAGAAAGAAACAATTGTGATAGGATAAGCAAACAGGTAGAGCAAGCAAACATATGTCTATATTATAGTAAGAACAATTTTAACTTACATTGAGTGACCGGTTGTTGAATAGCCGCTTTATGTGTCGGTAGGCTTATTAACCCTAACCGAAATTTTTATTAGTTATGTTTAACTGAGAGCACTTTAATTAAAATCAACTTTCTGCAGCAGGTGGTCCGTCGCCGTCCGTGGATAATCGGGGAAAAAAAAATTAAACCCAAGACCTTTCCACCAATTTAAGACACGAGGCCGCACCATCGCTGACAGCGATAGTAGTCTATCGATAACCTAAACGTCAGCTGTTCCTATTTGGTGCCCAAAGGACATCTACTGATCAGTTTTTCCTCCGTTTTTCGCTTAGTAATCGAGTCAGAGTCAGAGATGTTTAACACATAAAAAATATAATAACAAAAAAATTGAATAATGATAGTTTAAAAAGGTAGCGGACAATGCAGCTAAGTGTTTTTCAAAAACAGAAAAAAAGTATATAATATGTCAAGTACCACTGTACACACCCCCCCCCCCCCCCACCTAGAGTGTTAGTGCGACGCAAACTCCCTGCATATCTTTGCGATGATAAACGCCACGTTTACTATTGTGTTCATCCTCCAGCTCGTACATGCAATTGCCTTTCAGTGCAACCACATTGGCCTTAACAAATTTTGGTGCCAGTTTGGAGCAAAATTTTCTTGATGCGTCACTTTGGACGAAGTTTCTTCGATATACCGTATCAGCAATTTTGAACATCTTTGTTGAGCTCCTGAGGTTGTAGCGTTTTGCTGAATTTCCCATGCGATACCATATGTTGCCCAGATAAACCAAAATATGGTGTACAACCAATCGTTTGGTGGTAGGAGCTTCTGAGTGATCCTGTAATGTCTGACAAATTAGTATCCCAATAAGTTTGATAGCCTTTTAAGTACGATATTATACCGGTTATAATTGAACGGTTTACTCGCTCGCTAGCATTTGCTTGGGGACTATACAAAGCTGTATATATGTACGTGTTTTACTCCACGATCGGACAAAAGTTTATTGAATTGTAACGACTTGAACTGCCGGCCATTGTCACTTAAGACTACTTCGGGAGTTCCGAAGATGCAAAAGACTTCATCTTTTAAATAATTACAAATAGGACTTGAATTAAAATTTCGGAGGAGTTTTAGTAATGGAAATTTGGTTAGATGGTCAAGGACGATAAGTATTCCAATTTTGCCTTGCTTAGACCATGTATACGGACCTATCAAATCTATGTATAATTTCTGGAAGGAACGTTGGACGCTATATTGGGCGGTCATTAGTGGTCGTAATGTGACGTTGGGTGACTTGCTCTGTCGACAAATATCGCACTGTTGAATATACTCTTTCACATCCACAGTCATGTATGGCCAATAAAAATTTAAACGCAGTCTTTCCAGTGTTTTTGCAATGCCACCGTGGCATTTATTTGGCGGGCAATGCGAGTTTTCTATAACCGGCCGTACCAAATCCTTTGGAATCCAGAGCTTCCAGTTGAAAGCTTCGCGGGCTGGGTTACAATCTGGATCTTCTGTTCGCTTGTATACGTGACCACCAACTACTTCCAAATCGGGTAAGCGGCTTTCGTTATTTTTAACGTGACTAATCAATTTTTTATATTCTACGGACGAAAATTCGGCTGACTGTAAGTCAATTAACGAAATGACTCCTTATTCATCAATCTCAGCAAAGTTTTGGCGGGATAGGGTATCTGGGACAGCATTAAATGATCCCCGACGGTGTTCTATTTTGAACTTATATCCCTGTAGCTTGAGTGACGAACGAGCCAGGCGACTTGACAAGTCAGTTTGTCGCATAAGCCACTGAAGGCTGGCATGGTCGGTAATAATTTTGAATTCTTGTCCCTCCACATATGCCCTGAATTACTTTAAACTAAGGATTGCCGCAAGGTACTCCAGTTCAGTGACGCTGTAGTTACCTTGAGCTTTATTCAACTTCTGTGAGAAATATGCAATTGGAACCTCATTCCCATCGTCATTCTGTTGTAATAGTACAGCACCTACACCAAGTTTACTGGCGTCGCATTGGATAATGAAAGGCATGCTATCGTTCGGTTTCGCTAATACGGGTGCGGTGCACAGCATTTGCTTTAACGTGTCAAATGATTTTTGGGACTGTTCATTCCATGTAAAATTCTTACTCTTTTTCAAAAGATTAGTTAGAGGAGTTGTAACCGATGCAAAATTATCCACGAAGCGACGGTACCAACCGGCCATTCCCAAGAACCTCCTTAATTGCTTAACTGTTGTAGGGACAGGATAATTAGTTACGGCGGAGATTTTTTCAGGGTCGGCTCTTAGCGTACCATCACCTACAATATAACCGAGGTATTTTACTTCCCGAATGCAAAACTTACTTTTGCTAATGTTTCTGGTGAAACCCGCTTTTCTTAAGCTAAGAGCAACTTCGGCAAGAACCGACATGTGATCCTCAAACTCTTCTGACATAATCAAAAGGTCGCCTAAATAAACGTACACTTGGTTTCTTAGTTTAGGAGGTATGACGCGATCCATCAAACGGCAAAGCGCTTGTGGGGCATTCCATAGATCAAACGGCATGACGCAGTATCGATAAAGGGGACGATTAGGTACTGTGAAGCAAGTGTACTCTCTGGACTGTTCTGCCAGGGGAATTTGCCAAAAGTCTCGACGGAAATATAAGGAACTTCTGAATTTAGCCTTTGTTTGGACTTTGTTTGGCTTTTTCACTAGAAAACGACCGGACTAGACCACGGACTATTGGGAGCTTCTTCGATTACACCTAATTTTCTCATATCATCAATTTCGGCATGTACGAGTTTCTCGGACGGACATTAGCCTCAAGCTCTATTATGAACTTCATTAAAGAAGTTTTGCCGAGGCCTTCTTTCTCACAATTGGGAAATTTATTTTTAATTAGCTCTAGTTGTTGCTGTTGCTCATTGCTTAAAGAAAGTGCATTCCCATTTTGTTTTAAATCAAGAGATAGTTCGGAAATTACATTAGAAGCGATTTTAGATTTCATCCAAAAATCAACTCCTAAAATAATATTTTGAGAGAGACCTGGAACGATAAAAAATCGTATTATTTCATTTTTGTTTTCGAATTGAACGTTTAAGTCGATTGTACCATATACAACTTGTTGTTTTCCGTCAGCAGTACAGATTGAAGTTCTATACGTGCGCTGTTGTTTTTGTTTGCAAACATCTTCTGTTAACGTTGAACCTAAGCAAGAGATTTGAGCGCCACTGTCTAAAATACCCAAATAATCAGTTTCTAACAGCTTGATTCTCACGTATGGCCGTAAATCCTGAGGCTTCTTTTCGATGGAACAATTAGCATTATTTACGACTTTACGATTGGTGTTGATTTTTCTCCAAAACTCTTTTATACGTGCAAATGATCGACAAGCGCGGGGTGAAGTTTTGGTGTTTGATCGTAATATGTTTTCTTTTATTTTATTGTAATTTTTAAGACGATCTTCGTATGGTATAATAGTGTGTATAGTTGGTTTCGTCATAATAGGGTTATCAAGGAGCACGTGTACAGTTACGCCATCGGCTTTGTCAACCTCGTTCCTCCGTAATATGCATTTTTTTAGGCTTTCTTTTTCGGGTCGTAGCGAGGATTTAGTCTGGAAACCTCGCTCTCCTTGTAGTTTCCCGGGTTGCAGGTGTTACATTTTGGGCGGTAAACGTCAGGAGCACCACAACCATAACAAAAAATAGTTCTATCTTCAAGACAGTCAAAGTACCTATGGCCTTCGGATTCGCAATTCCAGCAGACTAATTTGATTTTTGCTGGGTTTTGCCGGAGTTCTGCAACTTCACACTCTGTATCATCTGGTAAAGCACTTGCGCAATTAAGTTCATTAATGTAACGGCGTGGTGGCTGTTGCAAGTTGACAACCGGCAAGGAACTGGCCAATTTGGTTATTTCATAAGCGAGACTTTCACCCTTTAAACAAAGTTTACGCAACTCCGCTAATGAATTTATTTGGATGTAAAGCAGTTGTTGTCGTACGCGCGGTTTCAAATTATGTTGCAAAACCTCTATCAGCTCTGCTTCTGGGAGTGGAGACTGCAAAGATTCAGCTATTTTCAGGACAGCATTTCTGTAGTCATCAAAGGTTTCCGCCGGTCCCTGTTTTCGGCTACGAATCACTTCCATTATCTCAAAATCGCTTTTGTGTTGCTGGAAATTTGTTCGCAGAGTCTGACAAAGTGAGGGCCAGGTGACACGCTCAACGGACCGACGGTACCTCCAATACCAGTCTTAAGCTTCATTTGTGAATAAACTTTGTACATGCTCGCACAAGACGTTAAAGTTGCCTCCCAAGGTGTCAATGACTTGGCATTCTATACGGTAAAGAAAGCTATCTACTGGCAGTTTAGAAGTGCCATCGAATTTTATATTCCAACTGGATATCAATTGTGCTACTTTACTAGAATTCGGTATATTTGAGATTCCACTAAAACGTAAGTTGTCAATCTGTTTGGAAAAATGTTGATTACTATAATCGGATAAGTTTGGTATGTTTCTAGGCCAGATAGGTGTAGAACCCTGCATACCGGCCTGATGTATTTCTACGACTGGACTGGGGTTAGCAATGTTCGGAACAGGTGGCGTATTTATATTCAAGCGACCTAGTATATTCGTCATCACGATTTCTAGTTTTTGATCTAACAGTTGGGAAACACGGGTTTCCAAGTCTTCAAAAATTGGGGCCTGCCTGGCTGAGACAACAGCCGTCACGATGTTTCGTATTCTGTTTTCCTCGTCCGTTAAGTCGTTGCTTGTGGCTTGGGCATTGGCAACGGGTAAGCTTGTTGCCCCTTCGGAAGAGGGAACTTCGTTTTGTTTACCAGAGTAAAGATCTAGGTTCCTACTACTTCCATGGTTTTCTGATTGAAAAGCGGTACGGGCTCTGGTTCGTGCACCGGTAGTTTGGGCGAATTCGCGGCTGTTACACTTTGAACGACACTGCGGGCAAGAATTATTTTTTTTAAGCCAGTTGAGAAGACACGACCGATGAAATCGGTGAGAACATGCTGTTGTTTACGTAGCATCGATGCCCTGACATATTGTACAAACATTGGCCTGTTGACATTTCGACTTACTAATATTTAACTTGTAAAAGGGAAAAAAATTTAAAGCTGTGCTTAAAGTTAGTCTTATATACTTGTATATATTAAAGCTATTTGCTTTAGACACAGGTATATAGAATTCGCAACTAAAAGAGTCGTTAACAATTTATCGAACATAAAAAAAATTGACACAATTTTCAAAAAAAAAAAAATCGATTTCAACGAAATTCTCCAAACAAAAGTGTGATCTGATTCTCAGGCTGTGTGGTGGCATAAGTTGGTGTAAGTAATCCCACACTAATCAAAAGCAGGCAATGCCGGATTTGAAGCATTGTAAAAAAAATCATTTCATGGTAGTAAATTTTCGTCTACAAAATTCAAAAAAAAATATGAAAAAAAAACCAAAATAAAATATACACATGTTGAATTAAGCCTCGAAGCATAACTTGAGGAACCATAAAAATATCAAAACTTTAATAATCATGTATGTAAACCAAGCGATCGGTTAGCTAGCGGACCTTCAGCCAAACTGCTAAACGACAACTCCAAAAAGCATGGAAAATATACTGAAAAAAATAAAGCATGAAACTTTTGAATTACGGTGGCTATATGGTTGCCAATTTAACCCCGAATATCTTAAGCGGTCAGTTCTGGAGACATTCAGTCTGGAGGAACCGCATTTCCAGAAAAAGTGTTCGAAACGAAATAATTAGGCCAAACCACAAAACCAGGTCAAATTAAATACTGCAAAAAGTAACAGGCCAAAGAAAAAGCATTAGCTAAAAGCTTTTAACGTCCAAAACATTACTTTGCATTCTAAATACTATATTTAAGAAAGAATTAGAATATCGGAAGGACAAAATGTGTTCCAAGGTGGAACTATTACGAGAGACCACAAATCGGAAAGGCTACTAAAAAATAACTAAAGTCCATCTTGTGGTCTGGATATCACAGAGAAGAACTTGAGATGGTGTTCCACAAGTGCGGTGTGTGCACTGGCTCATGTCCCGGAGCTTCAGTATCGTGGGTATTAACGCAGTTGAAGA
The DNA here is from genome assembly GCA_963971545.1 of Philophylla caesio. NCBI lineage: Eukaryota > Metazoa > Arthropoda > Insecta > Diptera > Tephritidae > Philophylla > Philophylla caesio. Next base: position 126,091,742 of record OZ020604.1, on the reverse strand, counting down.
ACCAAATATCATTCTCCCGAGCCACCGGCACCAACTCGATAATTTATATTGCACACGGGGAAAATTATTTATACCCCCTATCCTTAAACCTACTTCCTGCGTGGTAAACCCTTCACCTAGCAGCGCGTATCTGCTGATAGCTGCTCTAAACCCACCTCTCCTTGGCTTCTATCGTTGTTGTGTTAAGCCCCATTTTACCACTTACACTTCCCTCAGATTCAGATCACAAGTAGTTATATCTACTAATCCATAGAATTCTTTATTTACAAAATTTCAAGAATTAAATCTAGTTTTGAAAGATACATATATACCTAAGTAGATAATCTTATTCAGTAAATTTATTGACAATCCAATGCTTTTATTCTAATTCATCTACTAACATTTTTGCCTTGACTGTATTTCAAATAGAAAACCATGACCCTGACCTAGAAAATATTAATTCACTTTACGAATATACATACATATGTATATAGCGCCAGACAAACAGATCGCGGATATTTCATGCACTCTCAGGAGAGTGACCAAGAAAGAAACAATTGTGATAGGATAAGCAAACAGGTAGAGCAAGCAAACATATGTCTATATTATAGTAAGAACAATTTTAACTTACATTGAGTGGCCGGTTGTTGAATAGCCGCTTTATGTGTCGGTAGGCTTATTAACCCTAACCGAAATTTTTATTAGTTATGTTTCACTGAGAACACTTTAATTAAAATCAACTTTCTGCAGCAGGTGGTCCGTCGCCGTCCGTGAATAATCGGGGAAAAAAAAATTAAACCCAAGACCTTTCCACCAATTTAAGACACGAGGCCTCACCATCGCTGACAGCGATAGTAGTCTATCGATAACCTAAACGTCAGCTGTTTCTATTTGGTGCCCAAAGGACATCTACTGATCAGTTTTTCCTCCGTTTTTCGCTTAGTAATCGAGTCAGAGTCAGAGATGTTTAACACATAAAAAAATATAATAACAAAAAAATTTAATAATGATAGTTTAAAAAGGTATCGGACAATGCAGCTAAGTGTTTTTCAAAAACAGAAAAAAAGTATATAATATGTCAAGTACCACTGTACACACCCCCCCCCCCCCCCCCCACCTAGAGTGTTGGTGCGACGCAAACTCCCTGCATATCTTTGCGATGATAAACGCCACGTTTACTATTGTGTTCATCCTCCAGCTCGTACATGCAATTGCCTTTCAGTGCAACCACATTGGCCTTAACAAATTTTGGTGCCAGTTTGGAGCAAAATTTTCTTGATGCGTCACTTTGGACGAAGTTTCTTCGATATACCGTATCAGCAATTTTGAACATCTTTGTTGAGCTCCTGAGGTTGTAGCGTTTTGCTGAATTTCCCATGCGATACCATATGTTGCCCAAATAAACCAAAATATGGTGTACAACCAATCGTTTGGTGGTAGGAGCTTCTGAGTGATCCTGTAATGTCTGACAAATTAGTATCCCAATAAGTTGGATAGCCTTTTAAGTACGATATTATACCGGTTATAATTGAACGGTTTACTCGCTCGCTAGCATTTGCTTGGGGACTATACAAAGCTGTATATATGTACGAGTTTTACTCCACGATCGGACAAAAGTTTATTGAATTGTAACGACTTGAACTGCTGGCCATTGTCACTTAAGACTACTTCGGGAGTTCCGAAGATGCAAAAGACTTCATCTTTTAAATAATTACAAATAGCTGTTGAATTAAAATTTCGGAGGAGTTTTAGTAATGGAAATTTGGTTAGATGGTCAAGGACGATAAGTATTCCAATTTTGCCTTGCTTAGACCATGTATACGGACCTATCAAATCTACGTATATTTTCTGGAAGGGACGTTGGACGCTAATTTGGGCGGTCATTGGTGGTCGTAATGTGACGATGGGTGACTTGCTCTGTCGACAAATATCGCACTGTTGAATATACTCTTTCACATCCACAGTCATGTTTGGCTAACAAAAATTTAAACGCACTCTTTTCAGTGTTTTTGCAATGCCACCGTGGCATTTATTTGGCGGGCAATGCGAGTTTTCTATAACCGGCCGTACCAAATCCTTTGGAATCCAGAGCTTCCAGTTGAAAGCTTCGCGGGCTGGGTTACCATCTGGATGTTCTGTTCGCTTGTATACGTGACCATCAACTACTTGCAAATCGGGTAAGCGGCTTTCGTTATTTTTAACGTGACCTATCAACTTTTTATATTCTGACTGACTCTAAGTCAATTAACGGAATGACTCCTAATTCATCAATCTCAGCAAAGTTTTGGCGGGATAGGGCATCTGGGACAACATTAAATGATCCCTGACGGTGTTCTATTTTGAACTTATATCCCTGTAGCTTGAGTGACGAGCCAGGCGACTTGACAAGTCAGTTTGTCGCATAAGCCACTGAAGGTTGGCATGGTCGGTAATAATTTTGAATTCTTGTCCCTCTACATATGCCCTGAATTACTTTAAACTAAGGATTGCCGCAAGGCACTCCAGTTCAGTGACGCTGTAGTTACCTTGAGCTTTATTCAACTTCTGTGAGAAATATGCAATTGGAACCTCATTCCCATCGTCATTCTGTTGTAATAGTACAGCACGGTGGGGTCTCGCTCGACCATGAGTGACTTTCGACCATATTTTCAATTTTCTAAAGTGGACATTCGGCCATATGGCATACTGGCGCACAGTGACTTTCGACCATATTTTAAATTTTATTAAATGCATACTTAACAATTATTTTGCAACAGGGCAAACTTAAATTTAAGCAATTGTTAGTTTGGTACAATACTTTGCCCTTTTACAAAATGCAAAGGAGTTGTGCGCGGAAGTACTGTTGATGGCGTAGCCGGAGTTTGTCCGGCCAGGGTTATTTTTTTGAAGCGCGGCCGAAGACCGCTCACGCAGAAAGGTGTTCTGGGCGGAAATACTGTTGATGGCGTAGCCGGAGTTTCTCCGGCCAGGGTTATTTTTTTGAAGCGCGGCCGAAGGCCGCTCACGCAGAAAGGAGTTCTGCGCGGAAATACTGTGTGCCCTGTTCTTATTGTTGAATTTTATTAAATGCATACTTAACAATTATTTTGTAACAGGGCAAACTTAAATTTAAGCAATTGTTATTTTGGTACAATAGTTTGCCCTTTTACAAAATGGATACTTAACATATGACCGAAAGTCCGAAAAAAAAGTGTGTGCCAGTGACTTTCGACCACATTCTAAATTTAATAAAGTGGACATTCGACCATATGGTCGAATGTCCACTTTTTTGGAGACTTTCGGCCATATGGTCGAAAGTCCCATGGTCGAGCGACACCCCGTCGTACAGCACCTACACCAAGTTTACTGGCGTCGCATTGGATAATGAAAGGCTTGCTATCGTTCGGTTTCGCTAATACGGGTGCGGTGCACAGCATTTGCTTTAACGTGTCAAATGATTTTTGGGACTGTTCATTCCATGTAGCATTGTTACTCTTTTTCAAAAGGAGTTGTAACCGATGCAAAATTATCCACGAAGCGACGGTACCAACCGGCCATTCCCAAGAATCTCCTTAATTGCTTAACTGTTGTAGGGACAGGATAATTAGTTACGGCGGAGATTTTTTCAGGGTCGGCTCTAAGCGTACCATTACCTACAATTTAACCGAGGTATTTTACTTCCCGAATGCAAAACTTACTTTTGCTAATGTTTCTGGTGAAACCCGCTTTTCTTAAGCTAAGAGCAACTTCGGCAAGAACCGACATGTGATTCTCAAAATCTTCTGACATAATCAAAAGGTCGTCTAAATAAACGAACACTTGGTTTCTTAGTTTAGGAGGTATGACGCGGTCCATCAAACGGCAAAGGGCTTGTGGGGCATTGCATAGATCAAACGGCATGACGCAGTATCGATAAAGGGGACGATTAGGTACTGTGAAGCAAGTGTACTCTCTGGACTGTTCTGCCAGGGGAATTTGCCAAAAGTCTCGACGGAAATATAAGGAACTTCTGAATTTAGCCTTTGTTTCGACTTTGTTTGGCTTTTTCACTAGAAAACGACCGGACTAGACCACGGACTATTGGGAGCTTCTTCGATTACACCTAATTTTCTCATATCATCAATTTCGGCATGTACGAGTTTCTCGGACGGACATTAGCCTCAAGCTCTATTATGAACTTCATTAAAGAAGTTTTGCCGAGGCCTTCTTTCTCACAATTGGGAAATTTATTTTTAATTAGCTCTAGTTGTTGCTGTTGCTCATTGCTTAAAGAAAGTGCATTCCCATTTTGTTTTAAATCAAGAGATAGTTCGGAAATTACATTAGAAGCGATTTTAGATTTCATCCAAAAATCAACTCCTAAAATAATATTTTGAGAGAGACCTGGAACGATAAAAAATCGTATTATTTCATTTTTGTTTTCGAATTGAACGTTTAAGTCGATTGTACCATATACAACTTGTTGTTTTCCGTCAGCAGTACAGATTGAAGTTCTATACGTGCGCTGTTGTTTTTGTTTGCAAACATCTTCTGTTAACGTTGAACCTAAGCAAGAGATTTGAGCGCCACTGTCTAAAATACCCAAATAATCAGTTTCTAACAGCTTGATTCTCACGTATGGCCGTAAATCCTGAGGCTTCTTTTCGATGGAACAATTAGCATTATTTACGACTTTACGATTGGTGTTGATTTTTCTCCAAAACTCTTTTATACGTGCAAATGATCGACAAGCGCGGGGTGAAGTTTTGGTGTTTGATCGTAATATGTTTTCTTTTATTTTATTGTAATTTTTAAGACGATCTTCGTATGGTATAATAGTGTGTATAGTTGGTTTCGTCATAATAGGGTTATCAAGGAGCACGTGTACAGTTACGCCATCGGCTTTGTCAACCTCGTTCCTCCGTAATATGCATTTTTTTAGGCTTTCTTTTTCGGGTCGTAGCGAGGATTTAGTCTGGAAACCTCGCTCTCCTTGTAGTTTCCCGGGTTGCAGGTGTTACATTTTGGGCGGTAAACGTCAGGAGCACCACAACCATAACAAAAAATAGTTCTATCTTCAAGACAGTCAAAGTACCTATGGCCTTCGGATTCGCAATTCCAGCAGACTAATTTGATTTTTGCTGGGTTTTGCCGGAGTTCTGCAACTTCACACTCTGTATCATCTGCTAAAGCAGTTTCGCAATTAAGTTCATTAATGAAACGGCGTGGTTGCTGTCGCAAGTTGACAACCGGCAAGGAACTGGCCAATTTGGTTATTTCATAAGCGAGACTTTCACCCTTTAAACAAAGTTTACGCAACTCCGCTAATGAATTTATTTGGATGTAAAGCAGTTGTTGTCGTACGAGCAGTTTCAAATTATGTTGCAAAACCTCTATCAGCTCTGCTTCTGGAAGTGGAGACTGCAAAGATTCAGCTATTTTCAGGACAGCATTTCTGTAGTCATCAAAGGTTTCCGCCGGTCCCTGTTTTCGGCTACGAATCACTTCCATTATCTCAAAATCGCTTTTGTGTTGCTGGAAATTTGTTCGCAGAGTCTGACAAAGCGAGGGCCAGGTGACACGCTCAACGGACCGACGGTACCTCCAATACCAGTCTTTAGCTTCATTTGTGAATAAACTTTGTACATGCTCGCACAAGACGTTAAAGTTGCCTCCCAAGGTGTCAATGACTTGGCATTCTATACGGTAAAGAAAGCTATCTACTGGCAGTTTAGAAGTGCCATCGAATTTTATATTCCAACTGGATATCAATTGTGCTACTTTACTAGAATTCGGTATATTTGAGATTCCACTAAAACGTAAGTTGTCAATCTGTTTGGAAAAATGTTGATTACTATAATCGGATAAGTTTGGTATGTTTCTAGGCCAGATAGGTGTAGAACCCTGCATACCGGCCTGATGTATTTCTACGACTGGACTGGGGTTAGCAATGTTCGGAACAGGTGGCGTATTTATATTCAAGCGACCTAGTATATTCGTCATCACGATTTCTAGTTTTTGATCTAACAGTTGGGAAACACGGGTTTCCAAGTCTTCAAAAATTGGGGCCTGCCTGGCTGAGACAACAGCCGTCACGATGTTTCGTATTCTGTTTTCCTCGTCCGTTAAGTCGTTGCTTGTGGCTTGGGCATTGGCAACGGGTAAGCTTGTTGCCCCTTCGGAAGAGGGAACTTCGTTTTGTTTACCAGAGTAAAGATCTAGGTTCCTACTACTTCCATGGTTTTCTGATTGAAAAGCGGTACGGGCTCTGGTTCGTGCACCGGTAGTTTGGGCGAATTCGCGGCTGTTACACTTTAAACGACACTGCGGGCAAGAATTATTTTTCTTAAGCCAGTTGAGAAGACACGACCGATGAAATCGGTGAGAACATGCTGTTGTTAACGTAGCATCGATGTCCTGACATATTGTACAAACATTGGCCTGTTGACATTTCGACTTACTAATATTTAACTTGTAAAAGGGAAAAAAATTTAAAGCTGTGCTTAAAGTTAGTCTTATATACTTGTATATATTAAAGCTATTTGCTTTAGACACAGGTATATAGAATTCGCAACTAAAAGAGTCGTTAACAATTTATCGAACATAAAAAAAATTGACACAATTTTCAAAAAAAAAAATAAAATCGATTTCAACGAAATTCTCCAAACAGAAGTGTGATCTGATTCTCAGGCTGTGTGGTGGCATAAGTTGGTGTAAGTAATCCCACACTAATCAAAAGCAGGAAATGCCGGACTTGAAGCATTGTAAAAAAAATCATTTCATGGTAGTAAATTTTCGTCTACAAAATTCAAAAAAAAATATGAAAAAAAAACCAAAATAAAATATACACATGTTGAATTAAGCTTCGAAGCATAAATTTAGGAACCATAAAAATATCAAAACTTTAATAATCATGTATGTAAACCAAGCGATCGGTTAGCTAGCGGACCTTCAGCCAAACTGCTAAACAACAACTCCAAAAAGCATGGAAAATATACTGAAAAAAATAAAGCATGAAATTTTTGAATTACGGAGGCTATATGGTAGCCAATTTAACCCCGAATATCTTAAGCGGTCAGTTCTGGAGACATTCAGTCTGGAGGAACCGCATTTCCAGAAAAAGTGTTCGAAACGAAATAATTAGGCCAAACCACAAAACCAGGTCAAATTAAATACTGCAAAAAGTAACAGGCCAAAGAAAAAGCATTAGCTAAAAGCTTTTAACGTCCAAAACATTACTTTGCATTCTAAATACCATATTTAAGAAAGAATTAGAATATCGGAAGGACAAAATGTGTTCCAAGGTGGAACTATTACGAGAGACCACAAACCGGAAAGGCTACTAAAAAATAACTAAAGTCCATCTTGTGGTCTGGATATCACAGAGAAGAACTTGAGATGGTGTTCCACAAGTGCGGTGTGTGCACTGGCTCATGTCCCGGAGCTTCAGTATCGTGGGTATTAACGCAGTTGTAGAACCAAATATCATTCTCCCGAGCCACCGGCACCAACTCGATAATTTATATTGCACACGGGGAAAATTATTTATACCCCCTATCCTTAAACCTACTTCCTGCGTGGTAAACCCTTCACCTAGCAGCGCGTATCTGCTGATAGCTGCTCTAAACCCACCTCTCCTTGGCTTCTATCGTTGTTGTGTTAAGCCCCATTTTACCACTTACACTTCCCTCAGATTCAGATCACAAGTAGTTATATCTACTAATCCATAGAATTCTTTATTTACAAAATTTCAAGCATTAAATCTAGTTTTGAAAGATACATATATACCTAAGTAGATAATCTTATTCAGTAAATTTATTGACAATCCAAAGCTTTTATTCTAATTTATCTACTAACATTTTTGCCTTGACTGTATTTCAAATAGAAAATATTCATTCACTTTACGAATATACATAGATATGTATATAGCGCCAGACAAACAGATCACGGATATTTCATGCACTCTCGGGAGAGTGACCAAGAAAGAAACAATTGTGATAGGATAAGCAAACAGGTAGAGCAAGCAAACATACATATGTCTATATTATAGTAAGAACAATTTTAACTTACATTGAGTGGCCGGTAATGCAGTTCCCACGCAGCGTAGAAGGCCTCCTCCGCGCCGTCGTTCCATCGGCATATGATCACTGAAAACTTCCACCATTTTCCTACTCTAGTATAAAATTATTTAATTATGATTTCAATGGTTTACACTGTAGGTATTGAGCCATCAAAAAAGAGAAAAAAAGACTATAGCCGGTAACAGCACAATAAAAACAAAATTGTTTCCACTTTTCCGCGCAACAACTGGAGCGAATCTGGATGAAACTTACAACTCAAAAATGTTGATATATATTCATAGAAATGAATGAAAATTTTGGCGACTTAATAATTCTAAGCCTATTAACATATATAGATATATGATATACTTATGTATGTAAGTAAGTAGTTGAGTTTAACCCGCTACGCTTGTTTTACGTAAATGCTTGCACCTATGCATGTATATCGATATACATATATATGTATATAAGTATACATACTTATGTTTGACAAACGCGCGCATATACGCGTATACGCGTAAGCATAAATTATTTAAATATATTAAGGTAAGCAAATACTTTTAAAACCTAAGAACAGTCATTTCCATGATGTTTGAAATTTTATGGATATGAAAAAATAAAAAAAAACTATTTCTCTGGTTGGTTATATCTTCTAGGCGCATAAAACAAAACTATGCTCAACGTTTCATCGATACTTAAGAAAAACTTCTTTGACATCTCTATTATTGCGACGTTATTCCACGATTTGGGTAGCTGTTGTGGAGTCTTGTATGTTGCATCTAGTTAGCCACATTTTTCTTGCTTTAGCCAGTAAGGTGCTAGGGCCAAGATATACTTGCCGCTATGTTAAGTTTCCACGCAGTTGCTGGTGACCCTCAAGGTGTATAACTCATCCTCGAAGGGATCCACGCCTGTGCGTTATATGCTCCCTTCGTGGATCGGTGTTCTCGGGATCGTTGAGTGATGCCGTACTTACATCCAGCGGAGAAAATAAATATGCGAGGTTACTTTGCGCGCCTGCTTTTTTTTTCTTCAATAATAGTTGAATAGCCGCTTTATGTGTCGGTAGGCTTATTAACCCTAACCGAAATTTTTATTAGTTATGTTTCACTGAGAACACTTTAATTAAAATCATCTTTCCGTCGCCGTCCGTGGATAATCGGGGAAAAAAAAATTAAACCCAAGTCCTTTCCACCAATCAGACACGAGGCCTCACCATCGCTGACATTGATAGTAGTCTATCGATAACCTAAACGTCAGCTGTTTCTATTTGGTGCCCAAAGGACATCAACTGGTCAGTTTTTCCTCCGTTTTTCGATTAGTAATCGAGTCAGAGTCAGAGATGTTTATTACATAAAAAAAAATATATTAACTGTTAAGAAAAGAGTAAATTTAGCTGACCATATATACATACAATACATACATATTTATGTATAAGAGAGAAATTGAGAACCATTGTGCTTAAATGCAGTAAGCTCTTATGAAGTATATATACATATACATAAACTGGAAGATGTAAGTAGTTTAAGTTAGTAGTACAAATTTGACTGCTGTCAAAATCGGAATGATATAAACTGCGCTTATATCATAAAATGAATAAAATAAATTACTAATTTGAGAATATGAATTTAACTGAATAAAGTTGTAATTATTTGTATAAAAACAACCTCGAATCTCAACATGGTAGCAGAGCAAGGTTCGAGTTGAAAAAAGTAAAAAAATCTACATGCAAACAGAAAGATGATATGGGAACACGTGGCAGTGAAGGAAAAAGTGACTTGGACTTGAAAAGGAACTAACAGATGATAGTAAAAACTTAACAATTAGAAAGAAATTAGAAAAACGGTTTGTGGAAATTGTCCAGAAAATTATAACTTTAAACAGAATAATTAAAGTGTTTAAAGAAAACCATCAAAGAATTAGACGAGTAAACATGGCAGACGAGTTTAAAATGACCTTACCAATTTTTGATGGTCATGAGTATAGTACGTGGAAGAAGAGAATTTCTGTATTTTTGAGAATGAAAAAATGTGAAAATGTGATCCAGCGAGAAAAGAAACCAGAAGAAAATTAAGCCACGTGGAATGATATGGACTTAAAAGCAATGAACTATATATATAGCGCGTTATCAAATAGACAAATGGAGCTTATAGATGAAGTAACGACGAGTTATGGAATAATTCAGTCACAGGTCAACGGGGACGAGGCGATCAACAAAATCAAGATCGTCACAACACAAGTCAAGGCACGATGACTTTCACGACGGAGGTATATGATAAAGTAGCTTACAATGTCGAGGTAAATACTTGCGAAAATACTTTAGAATGTGTTTTAGACAGTGGGTGCTCTGATCATATTATTAACGATGAAAATTTTTTTATAAAAGTGAATAAATTAGAAAATCCGATAAATGTAAAAGTTGGAGATGGTCGTGCATTAAAAGCTACTGGTGTTGGAGATATAAAAACTAAATTTGTAACGAATTTTAAAGAAACTGAAATTTAATTAAAATATGTATTGTTTGTTCAAGAAATGGATAGGAATTTAATGAGTTTTGGGAAAATTGCAAATAAAGCAAAAATTGTTTCGATGGGGAATATATCAAAAATTTTTACTAGAGAAAATGATCTGATTGCTATTGCTAATAAGGAAAATAATTTGTATAAAATAAATACTGTCTTAGAAAAAAAAACAAAATTATGTATCAGAAAATGCAAATAATGCTACGACTTTGAAAGAACGATATCATAGAATGTTGGGGCATGTAAATTTCAAATATTTAGATATTTTGAGTCAAAGAAACTTACTAGAAGGTTTACCAAGAAATTTAGGGAGCGAATATTTAAAGTGCGGTACGTGTGTAGAAAATAAAATGACGAAAATGAGTTTTGAAAATAACAGACACAGAGCTAAGGACATAGGAGAAATTATTCATGCAGATGTTAACGGGCCACATCAGGCAATATGCTATCAGATTGAAAAATATTTTTTGATATTAATTGATGATTACAGTAAAGCCGGACAAGTCTTCACAATTAAAGGAAAAGACGAGGTTTATGACTGTATTATAACGTATGTATGTAAATCAATTAGAAAACTTAACTGGAAAAAAAATGAAAAAATTAAGATGCGATAATGGCAGAGAATTTTTAAACAAGCATATATATAATTTCGCTAAAGAGAAAAGAATTTACATCGAACCATGTCCTCCGTATGTTCACGAATTGAACGGAACTGCGGAGAGGTACAACAGGTCGGTGATGAAAACAGCAAGATGCTTACTAGCAGATGCTAAAATAAATATAAGATTTTGGCCTGAAGTAGTCAAAACGGCTGTTTACTTAAAAAATAGGACGTTAGCAAATACGACTGAGAAAAAGACACCGTATGAAATAATGATGGGAGAAAAGCCCGACATTAAGCATTTAAAACTATATGGAAGTAGAGTTTTTGTGAGAGTTCCGGAGGTCTGGAGAAAAATTAAATGGGATAGAAAAGCCGATTTAGGTGTTTTCGTCGGTTATGAAACTGTAGGATATAGAGTGTTAATAAATAATAAAATAACGATAGCTACTCATGTAGAGATAGTAGGAGATAATGTTAATTTGATTGGATTTAACGGTAACGATGAAATTAATGAAAATGGCATGGAGGATAAAGAGTTTGATCAAGAAATTGAAAAAGAAAAAAAAAAGAATCTGAAAATTATGAGTTAGGAGGAAATGAGTGTAGAGACGAAAATATAACGATACCAAGAAGATCAGAAAGAAAAATAAGTCCAGTAAATAGAAATGATAGTCCAATACCGAACTGCATCTACGTAAATTATGTAAGCGTCGATACTCCGGAGACATACCAAGAAGCGATAGATTGTGATGAAAGTGAGAAATGGCGAGATGCGATAAATAGAGAAATAGAATGTTTGCATAAAAATTATACGTGGAAATTAGTTGAAAAGCCGAAAGATAAGAAAATTTTAGATTTAAAATGGGTTTATACAAGGAAGAATGAAGACAAATTTAAAGCGCGAATTGTAGTAAAAGGTTTTCCACAAAGAGAATTTTTAAAAGATATATATTCGCCGGTAGCTAGAACTGAGACTTTAAAAATTTTTCTAAATTACTGTGTGCAAAATGAATGTACGATAAATCAAACGGACGTCGAGTCCGCGTTTCTGAATGGAAAAATAAAGTCTGAAGTGTATGTAAAACAACCACAAGGTTACGACGATAATACTGGAAGAGTATGCAAACTCGAAAAGGCCTTGTATGGACTACGCGAAAGCCCACGAGCGTGGTATGAATGTTTAGATGAGTATTTGAGAGTATTAGGATTTAAACGAAGTAAAATTGATTACTGCTTGTACTATATGGACAATGACGAGAAAATTTATTTGATAATTTTCGTAGATGATTTCGTCATTTGTGGCAGAAGTAGAACATTATTAGAAGCTATAAAGGCGAAGTTATCAGTAAAATTTCGGATGAAAGATATGGGCCTTATAAAAACATATTTAGGTATTACTATTAATCATGATTGCGAAAAGAATATTATATCACTAGACCAGGAAAATTATATCGAGTCATTAGCTAAAAAATTTGAAATTCAAAATTCAAAATTGTATGCGACTCCGATGGAACAAAACTTAAAATGTGAACCTGCTTTAACAGTTTCTAATGATATTAAGTATAGAAATTTAATTGGAGCACTTTTGTATATAAGTTCGAGCACCAGACCAGATATTTGTTATTGTGTAAACTACTTAAGTCGATTTCAGAATTGTTATGATCAGAGTCACTATAAGTATGCATTGAGAATATTAAAATATTTATATTGTACTAAAACGTTAAAGCTTAAGTTTGAGAAAAATTTAAATTTTGATATACTAGACTGTTTTGTTGATGCCGATTGGGCAGGAGACATTATTGATAGAAAATCTACGCCAGGATATGTTATTAGAATGTATGGCAATACTATATTCTGGAAATCGAAAAAGCAAAATATTGTAACGAAATCTTCAACGGAGGCTGAGTATGTAGCTCTCTCAAAATGTGTTAGTGAACTTAAATTAATTAAAGAAGAGTTTGGTATTCAAATGAAACATCCAATACGAATTTATGAAGATAATACTGGCGCTATTAGTATAAGTAAATTTGGAAATTTAACAAAGAAGTCTAAGTATATAGAAACACACTATCATTTTGTAAATGAAAATTATTAAAATGGAGAAATCAATGTAATTAAAATAGATTCAGAAAACAATCCAGCTGATATGTTTACAAAGTCTTTAGGACGAGTAAAATTTGAGAAATTTAGAGAAATTGTAAAGCTATGCTAAAGTGTTATTTATTTATTTATTTTTATTTTTAAATTATTTGTACAATACTTAATATTCTACAAATAAATACCTAGCAGCACTGGCAGCAGAGGCCTTCGGCTGTCTGTTATAGGTACTACATACATATGTATGTTTAATGAAATTTTAAACAGAACTGAAAGGATAAATTAGTACTTAGGAAGTAGGGTTAGTGAATTAACTAGAGTAGCTATGTATATTTTATATTCGTCGAAGTAGATCTGTTTCTTTAAGGAAATTGTAAATCATATTAAAAATTTTGCGATGGGCTCGTTCAGAAGCTGGATTGGACCGACCGAGTTAAAAATCTCATGTCTGATTGTTGCGGTTATAGGGCAAGCGGTTAATATGTGTTCTAACGATGCGTTTTCGTCGCAGAATGGACAGTTACCATGTGGTGCACGTTGCAATAGATGGGCTTGCGTAATTATCGTGTGTCCCAGACGTAAGCGGGTATAGGGCCTGATGGCGCGCAAGGTGATGTCGGCTGTGTAGGTCGGCTTAATTCTGAAGGGGTTGATTTTAGAGTAGTGATGAATATACCCACTCCAGTTATCTTTTGCAGATTTTTTCCTTAGGCGTGTAATCTCAGTTATAATGTCTTGTTTTGTGAAATAACCGAATGTTATGGTTGGCGTATTTGCTGCATTTTTCGCAGCTGCGTCTACTTTCTCATTACCAAATATCCCTGCATGCCCCGGGATCCACATCAGTTTAAGTTTGTTTGAATATTTCAAAAGATTCTTTCGTAAGGCGACTATTTCATTTTGTGTATTTTCCGGAGATTCTATAGCTTCGATGCAAGATTTGCTATCGGTGCATACTATATACTTTCCCCTGCTGTATTTTACATAAGTAACTGCTTCTAATAAAGCGGCGACTTCGGCCGTAAATGATGAACAGATTGTGTGGAGAGTGCCTTGTCTTATCAAGTCACCATTTTCTTTTGTGATCGCGAACGTTGAGCTGTTTGCTGTTTTTGAGCCGTCGGTGTATGTATATAAAGTTCCAACCGTAACTGGAGTATTTTGACTTCTCCGAAGCGAAGAGTTGCCTGTATTTTTCGCTTGAGGTCTTATCTTTCGGCAGTTGCAGGGCCTTGATAGCAAAAGATGAATTATCATCCATTGTGGACGCGTTTCAGATCCAGGAGAACATTTATTGGATGGTAACTCAAGTTGTCTGGCAAAGTTGACGCATCGCGCGATGGCTAAAAAGTACTTAGGTTTCCGTTTCTTCGAGAGAGCATTACGGACGTCTTTGGCGAGAATAGTGTTGGTCGTGAACAGAAGCTTTGGCAGCAAACGTCAGGTGCAGTCGATAGTCCTATCGAATATAGTTGGCAGGCCAGTTTCAGCAAAGAGATTCTTTAGAGGTGTCGTTGGAAATGCTCTAATGCTTCGGCGCATAGCCACATGGTAAGGGGTGGAGAGTTTTTTCATTGTAGAAACCGGGCAGTTGCCGAAGATAGGTAGAGCGTAGTCGATCTTGGAAAGCATTAGAGCCTTAGTGACGTTGATGAGCGTAGATGGATGCATTAAACTTTTTTTCGACGTTAGATATTTGATTATATTTAGTCGCGTTGAGAGACAGTCCTTAATGTATTTACAATGAGCCTTAAAACTATATTTAGAGTCTAATACTAGCCTTAAGATTTTAAGTTTTTATAACTCTACGCTGTTCACTGCACTTATTTGCTGGAACTACTCACCACTTTTTACCCACTTTTTATTTACAATAAAAGAAAATTTAAATTTAGGTTTAGATTTACATGCTTTATTAAAATTAAAGATTTGATCGATGGGGGAAATGTCCGTCCGCTTTGATGATCGCAAAAATGTGTCGTGTCATATGTTTACATGTATATTTGTGTGTGTGTGTTTGGTATAATTTGTGTGTTTTGAAATGTATGTGTACTAAATTATTTTTGCGTTGGCGAGCAACCGCGTTGCCAAGCTGCTCATTTAGCCATCCCGGCCCCCCTAGGCGAACTTTCAGCCTAGTAAGCGTTGCAGCTGTTGGAGCGTCGCTACGACGCTACTGAGCCCGGTTGGGCGATGATTGTGATGCCCGGTTTCGCGAACGCTATTTATTGGTTGGCGCCTCTTGCGGTGGTGGTGCGCGATTGGTTGCCGTCGCTGTTGTGAAGTGGTACGTCGTTGCGGTCCTTGCCGCACGTTGTAGCGCGGGGTCGTGCGCTCTGGTGCCACACGTTGTTGTTGTTGTTGTTGTTGCGGTGCCACAATTCGACTGGTGCGGTGTAGCAGCGTGTGGTGCGGCCTGTCACACAAACGGCACGTCACCTCGGAGGTGCACGCTCTGGTGGCATGCGACTGCGCCAAGCAGTTCAGGCAAAAGCCATGCGCTTGTGCTATTTGCTGTCGCTGCGATGGCTGCATGCCCTTAAAAATCGCGCACAGGCGTAACGGATGAGGGCGGCGGCAGAGAGGACATCGAACGCTGGACGGTCTCACTGTTGTTCTTGCTGCTACGGCGGGTGCTGCAGCCACTGCGGCTACAGCCGTGGAGGCGTCGCGTCGAGGTGCAGCGGTTGGAGTGAGGGCGGTCCGGGGTGCTGCGGTAGGCAGTCCGCTGCTGTGGGCGGTGCGTGCCGGAGTTGCAGCATTGCGTGGCACAGTGATTGCCAAACGAATCGCTGCGGTGGGGGCAACCACTTGCATTTCAGTGTCCATGTTACTCTATGGGAGAAGAGAGAACGTTAGTGCTAAAAATCACATACAATTTTTGAAAGCGGGTATAAGAGTGCGCAGTTTGTGGTTTCCTTCTGGCCCACTCGTTTAATCGTTATGCTGTGGTTTTAGCGGTTTAATGCGGTGAATTATCGGAATGTGCGGTTTCGATGTTATTAGCGTTAAGGAGGAAACAGAGTTTAACGAGCGGTCGAGTAAGCTTGCCGTTTTGGGTACGTAGGTCTACTACTCTAATATGACCGTCAGAGCCGAGATGAACCTGTTCTATGCGACCGAGTCGCCATTCGGTAGGGTGGAGGCATTCGTCGTGAATAAGGACGCATTCTCCAATTTTTGGGGCTTCTTGAGCATTTTTCCATCGATATCTTTTAAGGAGGTCTTTAAGATATTCGTCCTTCCATCGACGACTGAATTCACGATGGAGAATTTTAATGCGTTTCCATCTATTTATTAGTGAAAGCGACTGCGTTTCTGGCTCGGGGATGGCCAGAAGTGGCGCGCCTCTGAGAAAATGCCCAGGAGTGAGGGCTGTAAAATCGGAGGGATCTTGCGAGAGTGTGGAGAGGGGCCGGGAGTTTAGAACGGCTTCGATTCGAGCTAATAATGTTGTAAATTCCTCGAACGTGAATTTATGATTGCCAGCAATTTTCTTGAAATGAGTTCTAAAACTCTTAACGGCGGATTCCCATAACCGGCCCATATGTGGTGCGCTTGGGGGGATATATTGCCAATCAATGCCTTGGGGTGCATATTTTTCAATGATTTCAGGCGAGACTTCGTTTATGAATTGAACAAATTGTTTTTCGGCTGCTCTTTGAGCTCCTACAAAGGTTCTGCCATTGTCGCTCATAATTTTGGAAGGAATGCCGCTAGAAAGGCCGCAGTCGTCAGATCGGAACACAATTCAAGGTGAACCGCCTTTGTCGTAAAGCATACAAAGACGGCCACATAACCCTTCGTAAAGGTGGAGGACCTTAACATAGAGGCTTTTATCTGGAAAGGCCCCGCAAAGTCAACACCTGTAATTGTAAAGGGTAGAGTGAAATTACAGCGTTCGGGTGGTAGCGCTGCCATGATCTGCGTGCGCATTTTCTGCTTATGGAGAGTGCAGACCTTACACATGAAACCACATTTCATTATTTGTGGCTTGAGTCTTGGGATGTAAAACTCTTGTCGGACCATTTGTTGCATGAGTCGATGTTCGGCATGAAGCATTAATATGTGCAAAAAATTCAAGTATATTGTGGAGAAAGGGGATTTTCCAGGTATAATTATGGGGTGCCTTTCATTGTAGCTCAAACTGGAGTTTGCTAGCCGCCCATTGGCACGAAGTAATCCCTTCGAGTCTAAAAATGGGTTGAGAACTAAGAGTGGACTC
This sequence comes from Philophylla caesio, assembly GCA_963971545.1. NCBI lineage: Eukaryota > Metazoa > Arthropoda > Insecta > Diptera > Tephritidae > Philophylla > Philophylla caesio. Next base: position 126,074,300 of record OZ020604.1, on the reverse strand, counting down.
TTTTTATCCATTGGCTTTGATTCTCTTAGCATCAATATTTCACGCCTGTAATAACGCGTTTGAGTGGAAGCAATGAGGGAGACCTTTGCATGTTGTAGGTCTTGATGCGTTAGTGCAATATTTGCAGAGTTAGCCGTTCCTTTTATTTTGTTCTTCAGGCGGTTTATGAACTGAAACACATAGGCTATTACTCTGAGGGCTCGGGGGAATGATGAAAATCGCTCTAGGATGTCATCATCTTTCAATATTGTATGAAAGCTTTCAATTCTCCGATTTTCTGGAGGTATTATAAAGCGTCCGGGGGATTTTGGCCAAAATTCGGGGGAGTCTGAAAGCCAGCTGGGGCCATTCCACCAGAGTGTGGTGGAGGCTAGGTGCAGGGGTTTGCATCCTCTGGTGCCAAGATCAGCTGGGTTATCGCCACTGGCTACATGTCGCCAAGTAACTGGCCCCATCAGATCAAGTATTTGGGCTGTGCGGTTGGAAACGTATGTTTTCCATGTATGGGGTGGTTTTTCTAACCAGGCTAAGACGATTTCGGAGTCAGACCATAGATATAATTTTCGATCGCTCAATCCTAAATTGGTTTGCACAGTAGCGACTAATTTTGCTAGGAGGAGCGCTCCGCACAGTTCGAGACGTGGTAAACGTATGGTCTTAAGGGGGGCGACTTTGCCTTTGGCGACTAATAAGTGGGTTGTTGCCATAGATGTTAAGTAATGATTAGATAATGCAATTGATTGCTAATTAACCTTCTTTTGTTAAATTCTCTAATTCATTTAACAATTAGAATTAGTTCAACTAATTCCCATTAGATAATTGAAATTTTTATTCTAATGGTAAATCTAATTGCAATTAGTTGCCATTAGCAAAAAAATTTGGTTTACCTTTACAATTAGAAATCTAATTGACTTCTTCTAATGAAATAAGATATTCAATTAGCTTGAATTAAAATCAATTATTTTGATAAAAAGAAATTGTGTCCGAAAAATTATTGAAGTGAACGAATACTGTCGTAAGTCACTGTATGTGGAAACATACAGCAGAACCTTGCTGCAACAAACGAAAATCATTAAATGTGAGGATTCGTATGCTGAATCGACCTTTTATGATTTCAGTAATGGTGGTAAGTTCTGCATAAATGACACATCTATATGGTATTTTTAGTAAATCAGATTACATTTTGCAGAAGAAAGTAATGATTTATTGTCAAAATTGACTGAGGACACTGAAAGTCTGCATTTTATTTCGAATATGATGCATCAATACTTGAATGATGCTGATAAAACTTCCAATATATGGTGCAAATATCCTACATTAAAGGAAATAGCACTGTTTTGCAACACACCGCTGTGGAGCGACTATTTTCTTTTGCGGGCATTATTAATAGTCGAAGGCGGGGTCGCTTGGCGGACTTTTCTTTTCAAAAGCTCGTATTACTGAAAGCGAATATACCCGGTCATTGTAGTTATTAAAGAGTTAGTACGTACGTTAAATATGTGTGCATGTATGTAATATATTTACATAAGTAATAAATATGTGTGTGAAATTCATATTATGAATATTTTAGTTTTTCTTTGTTTTTGAAAATATGAAAACAATTGATTCTAATTCAAGCTAATTGAATATCTAACTGCATTACCAGAAGTCAATTAGATTTCTAATTGTAAAGGTAAACCAATTTTTTTTGCTAATGGCAACTAATTGCAATTAGATTTACCATTAGAATAAAAATTTCAATTATCTAATGGGAATTAGTTGAACTAATTCTAATTGTTTTATGAATTAGAGAATATAAACCAATTGCATCGATTGCTAATTCTAATTGGAATTTTACATGTATGGTTGTTGCTTTGCCATTATGTTGAGTGCGCACATATAAGGCTGCACAGTACGCCTTTTCTGAAGCGTCGCAAAAGCCGTGGAGTTCGACTTCGTTTTCAGGGGAATAGTTTACCCATCGCGGAATTTGTATCTCCGAAATTGTGTGCAGATTATTTGCAAATTGGGACCATTTTACCAAGCGGAGTGGTTTAACTTGTTCGTCCCAATCTGTTCCTCCTGCGGGGTCGAAAAGTTTTGCAACCGACGATAGGATTTGTCTCTTAGTTTTAGCAGATATTGCAGATATTGACTCAAGAGTATATGAGAATTGATCCGATATCGCGTTCCACTGAATTCCCAATGTTTTTGTGGTACTTTCCTTTTCGAATTTTATGAAATTTGTTTCTAGCAAATTTTCTTTATTGATATTTTTTAATATTTCGGGGTTGTTGGCCGTAATATTTTTTAAGGGGAACCCTGCTGAGTGAAGGGCTTGGATCACTTGAGAAAGTGATTCGCACGCTAATTGTATACTGTGGCTTCCTGATAATATGTCATCTACATATGTTTGTATTTTTAACACTGGGGTTGCTAAGGGTACCTTTGACTCTACATCTTTTGCCAATTCATGAAGTGTTCGAATAGCTAGAAACGGGGCACAATTAACTCCAAAGGTGACCGTTTTCAATTTGTAGTCACGAATTGCACTCTCAGTTGAATTGCGGAAGACGATGCGTTGCAAGTCTTGATCGTCTTTATGCACAAGGATTTGCCTGTACATTTTCTCGACGTCTCCATTAAATACATATTTAAACAAACGCCATTTAAGTATTAGGAGCATCAAGTCGGATTGCAGGGTGGGTCCTGTATAAAGGATATCATTCAGCGAGTTGCCTGAGCTGCAGCATCTCGATGCATTAAATACCACTCTAACTTTGGTTGTAAGTTTTTCTGGCTTTATAACTGCGTGGTGGGGGAGGTAAAAGGATGAGTATTTACCATTTTCAACTTTTTCATAGGAATCTACTTTTTCCATATGATTTAGTTGTAGATATTCCTCAAGAACATTGTCCTATGAGGTTTTTAGCTCGCCTTTTTTAAGTAGGTTTCTTTCCATACCTAAAAATTGCTGGAGTGCTGAGATTCGGGAGTGACCTAAGGCAAGCGTATTGGGGAATTGGGGTTTTAGTGGTAGTCGAACGACGTACCGACCATTATCAGATCTCGTAGTTGTGGCTTTATAGAAGTCTTCACAATACTTATCTTCTGGTGTGGTCATAGAAATGGGGGGGAGTTCTTCTAACTCCCAATATTTTCTCAATTGCGAATTTAGATTTTCGTTTGAGACCTCTTCCACTTGTGTGGTGAAAGTGGAGATTCTTTCTGTGATTTTGCCACTTAAAATCCATCCGAAGATGGTGTTTTGAGCTAATAAGGTGTTGGTAATTTTCTCAACACCTTCTAGTAATATTTGGGGGATTAGGTCGCTGCCTAATGAAATATCGCTTTGCGCGGGGGTGTGACAATTTGGGTCAGCTAACCTCAGATGTGAAAACTTTTGCCAAAGTTTGCTATTTATGTGATAGCTTGGGAGCATATTTGTGAGTTGCGGCAGAACTATAGCTTGAGCTTGTATTCTTTTGTCCGCTTTGGGGGAAATTAGGGTAATGGAACAGATTTTACTTGAGTTTTGGACTACTCTTCCGCCCATTCCCGAAATTTCAAAATTGGCTTGTTTAATTGGCAGTTTCAATCTGTTTTGGGCCTTAGATGAAATAAACGATCGTTGGGATCCTTGATCTATTAAGGCCCTTAGCTTAAATATTTCTCCCCTATGTTCGAGGGAGATTACGGCAGTGGGTAGTAATATTTTGCTTGCATTCTCAGAATGAAGCGTTTGTATTCTAGCTGCGTTTGAGCAGCATGGTTCCTCGTGAGAATTTACGGGATTTTGGATTTCGGGGTTTTCGGGTCTTGTTGTGGCAAGAAGACCAGTGGTTCTCTTTATATTTGTACTATTGCTCTGGGGGATGCTGTTAAAGTGAAGCATAGAGTGGTGTCTTTTATGGCAATAAACGCAATTGAATTTGCTCTCACAATCTTTTAATGAGTGAGAATGTGATAAGCAATTAGTACAAAGCCTGTTGGATTTGGCAAAGTTATTTCTTTCATGTGTTGAAAGTTTCTTAAACCTCTCGCAAGATTTTAATTTGTGAGCTCCTTTGCACAGTTCGCATGACAAATGGTTGTGTTGTTCGGAAACGAAAGATTGAGTTTTATTGAAATTCCTGTTATGAAAACTATTGTTACTGGCTTGGGGTTTAGGGAAGCTTCTATTGAAGTCTTGTTGTACATATTTTGGCTTAGATACATTTTTATCTACCCTCTCTGCGATTTCGAATTGGGTAGTGAGAAAGTCTTTCATTTGTTGCCACGTTGGGCATATTTTTCGGGATGAGAGCGATTGCTCCCATAAGAGTAACGATTTTTCTGGTAAAGTGGCAGCGCATATATTTACCAGAATGGGGTCCCAGCTATCAGCGGGAATGTTTTGTGTCGAGAGAACTGACAAACAATTTGTTACGGTGGATTGTAATTTTAAAAACTCTTCAGCTGTTTCTTTTTGTATCTTTGGCAAGTTCATAAGAATCGTTACTTGGTTGTCAACCAATACTCGTTCATTTTCATACCGAGATTTTAATGCTTCCCAAGCCAGATTGAAATTGTCATCATTGAGGGCGAACTGTGTTACTATAGCGCCTGCTTGACATTTCGTTTTATATCTGAGGTGATACAGTTTTTGCGCTTGAGATAATTTTGGATGGTTTATGTACACGGCTGTAAACATGTCCCGGAAAGACGGCCATTGTTCATGACCTCCATGAAATACTTCTGTATCACACGCTGGCACTTTGAGGTATATGCCTGAATTTTCCTTTCGTATTAGGGTTGGGGGCAGCTCTACTCGCGGAGGTGGAGTAGGTGCAGTAGGCTTTAGTAACTTTAATTGATCGGAGATCATAGCCTTTGTTTCTTCATATTGGTCTAAGCAGTTTTCATATTTTGCATAAGCCGAAGATTTAAAATTTTCTGGCATATCTGAATCATCTGTTTCAATAATTGCGTCATATGCAGACTGGAGTCGTGTCCAAAAGTTGTCAAGACTTTTGTTTTTTATTTCCAGAACGGATTTTGAATTGTCTTGGATTGGGGTTGAGGAAAATCGAGTGCAGTATCTTATTACACTGTCACTCTCTGAAATAAATTTTGTGGCGGAAAAATCTTTTATCTTTTTTTGCTTTGCACCCTGTTTTGAGCGTGTAGCTTCTGCAGGTGTGCTTTGATGCTTATCGTCATCGGCCATTGTCGGTAGTTCTAAAAACTGAGGCGTTTTTGTTTCTTTTAGCGGGGATTTATCAAGTGGCATTAAGCAGCAAAATTAAAACACAAATTATCAATTTTTTGTATAGCTGATTTTTTTTTTTTTGTATACCAAAGTATTTGAGGTGATTTAGTACCGCCGCGCTTTATGTATATTTTTTAACCGCTTTGTATATGTTTATGTATGTATAGATATGTATATAGTTGGAAACCGCTTTGATTTTATTTCTAATAGTTGTGTTAATATACTACTTTTCTTCGTTGCTTTTATTTTTCTCGCAACTATAGTTTCCATTAGTTTTATTTTTTTTTTATATCAAATAATTTTAAGTTTTATCACTTTTTATTTTTCCGCAATTTGTAAATTTTTATTTTATATATGTGTTAACCTGGCATACGTTAACAGTGCCAATAAATAAAACTCATTCGTCAGCAATACAGCCCAGACACTGTGTCAGCACACGCGCAGCCGGAATTGGCGAATTCTCGGAATCCTGTTGCAACCGTCCGGTGCATTTAGCTAAGCTCTTAGGTTAAGAACAATTGTAAATTCAGTTTCAGAAATAAACTCAATTAATAAGGTCGTGTTGACCAAATAAAAAGATTTTTTTTATGTAAAGTAAACTATAAATCTTTAACTGGCGCCCAACGTGGGGCCTTCGTTGTTGCTAATATCGTGTGTGTGTCGATAAAAGTCCTTACAGGACTAATAAAAAACGCCAAGACTAAGTGATTTAACAAATTCGCATTTAAAGTCGCAATCGTTAAAAAAAAAAAAAACCGACCATCTACAGCCTTAACGTCCACGCGGTTATTGTACAAGGCGCAAGGAAAAAAGGAAGCAGCAGCCTAGGCCCCAGGATCCGGTGAAACGCATAAGAGCATCACCGCCCAGGAATACCACCCCACAGTAAAGGGAAAAGTGTGCAGGAAAGGGCCCCTCAGTAGCAGTTGCAAACAGGAGACGCGAGACGTCAGCCGCCGCACCATTATGATAAGAATCCTAATGTAAGTTACATATATTAAGTAAATTTGAAATTAAGTGAATAATTTGTGAAAAGTGAAATGTCAAAATTTGAATTTGAAAAATATCAGAGTAGTTGAAACTTACCAAAAGAAAAAATTGAAAATATTCTTAAAAATAAAATCTTTAAATAATATAAAGAGCAAAGAATAAAATTAAGTGAATCAAACATTTTTATACATAAAAAAAAGAGAACATACAGATACATATATTTCATTTAGTTTTAAGAGAACAGTAAAAATTTTAAACTTTAAAGAACGGCTTGTACAGCCAATAACAACAAAAAATACAACCATATAACATTGCTTAATTCTGCGATTCCTACGGGACCCTCCAGGATAGAAAAGCCCTCCTTCCTAGAAGGAGTTACTAAAAACAAATATTAATCATACTTATAACAAACGGCTTGTACAGCCAATAACAACAAGAACCAAACCATATAACATTGCTTAATTCTGCGATTCCTACGGGACCCTCCAGGATAGAAAAGCCCTCCTTCCTAGAAGGAGTTACTTAAAATAAATAAAAATCATACTCATAACTAACGGCTTGTACAGCCAATAACAAAAACAAAAAATTCCATAACACTGCTTAATCCTGCGAATCCTACGGGACCCTCCAGGGTAGAAAAGCCCTCTTTCCTAGAAGGAGTAACCAACAAAAAATAATAATAATAAAACAAATTAGATTTAATTAAAATAATAAGACTAACTAATTAACTTAAACTTGATAGAAACTTTTTAAACAAATTTCTTATAATGGCAAACCCTTCAAACCTCGTCCGACCTCCCGTGCTAAATACACCTCCTACCCAACCGACTTCTTCCTCCTCTAACGCAAATACTTTCAACATGGAACAATTAACAAACGTTGTAACAGGTGTTGTGAATAACATATTCAGACAAGAAGGGCGAAACCTAGTTCAAGCCGCCCTTAATCCTAACGCAAACTTTTCCAATTTTACTGATATATCCATTGACGCAAACTTTTCAAATAATGTCTCCGAGTTAGACAAAATACCGGACGTTATTCGATGCCTCCGCGAATTTTCAGGAAAACCAGGCGAGTTCAACTCCTGGAAAAAAAGTGTAGATCGAATCCTTCAGATCTACGAGCCCCAAAGAGGAACCCCCAAGTACTATGGGATCCTCAACGTCATACGCAATAAAATTGTTGGCAATGCTGACATTGCTTTGGAGTCATACAATACTCCACTCGATTGGAAAGCTATTTCCAAATGCTTGACCCTTCACTACGCAGACAAGCGCGACTTAGGTACACTCGAGTACCAAATGACCTCGCTTGTGCAAGGAAATTCTACTATCCAAGAATTTTATCAGCGAGTCTACTCTCACCTTTCCCTAATCCTCAATAAGCTAGGATGCATGGAAGTCGGCGTAGAAGCCATGCATCTACTAACGCGCACGTATAGAGACAAAGCCCTTGACACCTTCATTCGAGGACTTAAAGGAGATTTACCCCGACTCCTTGGAATGAGAGAACCAGCAGACCTTCCGCAGGCTCTCCACCTCTGTTTAAAGTTAGAAAACCAAAACTTCAGATCATTTTATGCCTTAAACAACAATAGCCAAGCTAGAAAAGGACAAGATATTCGTCCACCCCTCCCTCCCAGAAGAATGAATAATGAGTTCTACCCCGAATTGGCATACATGCCCCAACAAAGGTTGAACCCAACCACACTCTATAGACCACCGCAACTTAATTATATGTCCCAGCCACAACCAAATATATATTCGCAACAACCAAATCTATATTCGCAACAACCAAATCCATATTCGCAACAACCAAATCCATATTCGCAACAACCGAATAATCCACCACCGCGACCATTCCAAAAACCCTTACCGCGACCAGAACCGATGGACATCGACCAATCGCTACGCACAAGAAATCTAAATTACATGAACAGACCTCGTCCTAATGACCCATCTAACAAAAGACCCCCTACCAGCAACCCACCGGTACCAAACAAGATACAAAGAAATTACCACATAGACTCAGATACCCCTCAAAACACAAACCAGGACGAATACCCTCACACGACAACCGACCAGCAGACTAATAATGACGCAGGATATTACGACGAAGACCGACAAGATGACAGTTATATCGACACCACTGATTTACATTTTTTAGAATGAATCACTCTTCTCTGCCCTACTTTGAATGCAGACTGAAGAGTGGAGACATAGTAAAATTTCTTATTGATACAGGATCAACAAAAAATTACATACAACCTTATATTGTGCCAAATCCTATTAAAAATGAGTCAAACTTTTTTGCAAAATCAATAGCTGGTGATATTGAAATAAAGGAACACACCTTTATAAACCTTTTTAATACAGACACTAAATTGAAATTTTACCTCCTTCCAACACTAAGCTCATTTCATGGTATCCTTGGAAACGACAGTCTTAAAGATCTCGAAGCTGTTATCCATGTCAAGGATAATTTCATGAAAATTAAAGGCAATTTTAGAGTAAAAATAAATCAGCTTTCTTCCAAGTCAGTTAAATCAATTAATACCAAAAAAGACCACATGACATTAGCTAATCCAATTAATTTCAAAGAAGACTACATGACGCCAATTTACTCAATTAATATCGACGAAGACGACATGACACCAAACCAACAAACGAAAATCAATAACTTAGCGGAAAATTTTTCAAAACTGTTTGCAGAACCAAACGATAAACTCACCTATACTACAAAGGTTGTAGGCGAAATCAGAACAAATAATGACACCCCTGTTTACACCCGATATTACCCTTACCCAATGGCGCTAAAAAGCGAAGTTGAATCCCAAATTAATAAAATGTTAGATGATGGTATTATTCGGCCATCAAGATCCCCTTACAATTCCCCCGTTTGGGTTGGAGCAAAAAAACCCGACTCCCAAGGTAATAAACAACATAGAATCGTAATCGATTATCGGAAGCTTAACGCTATCACTGTAGCAGATCGCTACCCAATACCCCAAATTAACGAAGTATTGTCTCAGCTTGGACAGAATAAATACTTCTCCGTTTTAGATTTAAAAAGCGGATTTCACCAAATTCCGCTTAAGGAATCCGATATTGAGAAGACCGCATTCTCAATAAACAATGGTAAATACGAGTTCACGAGATTACCATTCGGACTAAAAAACGCCCCATCAATATTCCAAAGGGCTCTAGATGATATCCTTCGCCGTCACATTGGCAAGATATGCTACGTGTATATCGACGACATAGTCGTATTCAGCAAATCCGAACAGGAGCATGCGTACCATCTAGATGAAATCTTTAAAACACTTGAAGATGCCAACATGAAAATACAGTTGGATAAATGTCACTTTTTCAAGGACTCAGTCGAATTTTTAGGTTTTATCATTTCCGCAAAGGGGATAACAAAAAATTCGGCAAAGGTAGAAGCGATATCCAAGATACCTTACCCCAAAACCATTAAGCAACTCCGCTCATTTCTAGGCCTTTCCGGCTACTACCGCCGCTTCATAAAGGATTACGCCAAGTTGGCCAAACCTTTAACGTTACTCTTAAGAGGGGAAGAGGGACGTATTTCCAAAAACAGATCGGCTAAAATAAATATCGAATTAGTTAATGAAGCAAAAGATTCCTTCAACAAAATTAAAAAAACCCTTATGTCCGATGATGTTGTACTTTCATATCCTGATTTAAGTAAAGAATTCCATTTAACTACCGATGCTTCCAATTACGCTATCGGTGCAGTCCTTTCACAAGAAAAAAGACCTATAGCCTTCATTTCAAGAACACTTACCCAAACAGAAGAAGCATACGCTACAAACGAAAAGGAATTATTAGCCATAGTTTGGGCTCTCAATAATTTTAGGAACTACCTCTATGGCCCCGCCAAAGTAAAGATATTTACTGACCACCAACCCTTAACACAAGCGCTTAGTAACAAAAACACTAATGCCAAATTAAAACGTTGGAAATCCAGTTTAGAAGAATTTAACCATGAACTCCACTACAAACCAGGTACAACCAATGTTGTAGCTGACGCTCTGTCAAGAATGCCACCCGAACCAATAAACTCCTTATCCATAACTCAACACAGCGACGAAAGTTCTTCTGACAATTTAATTCCCCATGTAGAAACCCCAATAAACGTTTTTAAAAGTCAACTATTTTTAAAAACAGGGACAACTTCAACCTACCAGTTTAAAATTATCTTTCCTACGTTCCACAGACATATTTTTGAAGAACCAGAATACAATTCAAATATACTAATAAATTACCTCAAAAGATATCTTAATCCCTCTGTAGTTAACTGTATAAAAACAGATGAACGAACCATGGGCAAAATCCAAGAAATATACCCAATACACTTCAGGAATTACAAAGTCCGCTTCACACAGCTTCAAGTTCAAGACGTTACAAATGATCAAGAACAAGAAGAGATCATTATCAAGACCCACAAAAGAGCACATAGAAATTGTCGAGAAAATAAAATTCAAATTCTCGAGAATTTCTACTTTCCATCAATGACGAAAAAGATCAATAGAATAATCCAAAATTGTTCAGTGTGCAAAGAAAACAAGTATGATCGCCACCCTAGCAAACCAGAATTAGGAGAAACACCTATACCTCAGTACCCAGGACAAATTTTACACATCGATATCTACATGACAAACAAAACCATAGTTTTGACTGCAATAGACAAATTTTCGAAATACGCACAAACCAAAATACTGAAATCAAGAGCAATAGAACATGTAAAGGAACCTCTTCGAGAGCTACTTTTCCAATTCGGCGTACCAGAATCTGTCGTATTTGACAACGAAACAACCTTTAACTCAGCCACCATAAAATTTTTAATGGAAGATACCCTTAACATAAAAATTTTTAAAACACCGCCTTATACAAGTTCCGTTAATGGTCAAGTGGAACGTTTCCACTCAACACTCTCGGAAATAATGCGTTGTTTAAAAGCAGAACGCAATTTCACATCATTCGCCGAACTCCTTGATAATTCCGTATACGAATACAATTTTACGATTCACTCAACCACAAAGAAAAAACCAATAGAGGTATTTTTCGGGAGAAGAGTCTCCACGGACCCAAGTCAATTCCAAAAGGCAAGGGAAGAAAATATCTCGGAATTGAGAACTAAACAGCTAAAAGATCTTACATATCATAACAAAAAACGCCATCCTTTAAAAATTTATCATCCCGGAGAAACCATTTACATTAAAATAAACAAGAGACTAGGAACAAAAATATCCCCCAAATTGAAAAAAAGAAATAGTAAAGGAAGACAAAAATTCCACCATTTTAACCGAATCAGGGAAAATAGTCCATAAAAGTAACATAAAAAATCAAAACTAATTTTTTTATTTTTCAGATGTCTTTTAATATCCTCTGCCACTGCGACAATAGACATTTACGACTACTCCACGGCACAATTAGTGACTATAAACGACGGACTAGCGAAAATCCAGAACGGAGCCTTCAGGCTAATACATGTAATCGACCTTGGTAAATACGAACAATTTCTTACGGACTTAACCAAATTCGTTTATTCGGACATACCTACTGACAATATCCTCTATCCCACCCTAAAGCACGAATTAACCCAAACCCTCCAAATTTTAGATACAATAAAACCAATTGAAAGAAGATCAAAAAGATCAATAAACATGTTAGGAACGGCTTGTAAATTTATCGCCGGTTCCCCTGATCACGAAGATCTGGAAATAATATACAACAATTTAAATGAAATTAATAACAATAATAATAAGCAAGTACTTATTAATGAAATTTTTAACGAAAAATTAAATAACTTTACTAGAATAGTAAATAAACTTTTTAACAACATAAGAAAAGATACATATGTTGAAAATGAAACAATTATTAATTTACAAAATAAAATAAGATTAATAAAGGAAGAATTAATTAACGTTAAGTACGCCATACAATGGGCGAAAAAAGATATTTTGAACACATTGATGTTAAATAAAAATGAAATTGAAATCGCTTTAGAAAAGCTAGAAAATGATGAAATTCCATTCAAAAATGCCGAAGAAGCATTGGAATTTTCAAATATTAATATTGTAAGCAAAAATATGACCATTTTTTACTTGGTAAAGATACCATTAACTTTTAAGGAAACTTTTCAAAAAATTGTTATAAGACCTGTTGTCAAATCGGATAAATCTATTATAGATATTGAATACAATAAAATTTTAAAAGGAAAGAAAGAAATATATGGAATAAAAGAAATATGCGATAGCTATAAGAAAATTGAAATTTGTAAACAAAATCAAATAATTAATATAAGTAATAACACATGTACACCTAGAATAATTAATAGTTCTAATTCAACTTGCACCAAAAGCAACGGGCACCACATTCCACAAATTGAAGAAATTAAAACTGGAACTTTGCTGCTCAATAATTTTAAAGGACAACTAGATGCAGATGGAACGATCACAAACTTGACAGGAACGCAGCTTATTAATTTTCATAATTCAACGCTGAAAATAAATAACCAAACTTATATAAACTACGACTTAATTCCATTTACCGCAATCCCAGCAGTCCTGCAACCTGCACCAATTGAGAAAAATCGAATTGAGTTACTTTCCCTGGAAGCCTTGAAAGAATTTCACATAAACAACATTCGCAGAATAAATATCCTAAAGGCAGCGACGATATCCAACAGCTCACTTTCGCTTGGAGCCGTTGCAGCTACCTCAATCGCAATAATAATTTTTTGCAAACTTTGGAAAAAATCTCAAAACAAGATAATAATTTCATCAAATCACGATGCTATCCAGATCCCTTCCACAAACCACCGCATAAATCAATTTAAAGATCCATCTAATGATATCCCAACATTCATAAATTTCAACAACTTACCTTATTTCTAACAACGCTCGAGGACGAACGTTTTTAAGAGGGGAAGTGTTAACCTGGCATACGTTAACAGTGCCAATAAATAAAACTCATTCGTCAGCAATACAGCCCAGACACTGTGTCAGCACACGCGCAGCCGGAATTGGCGAATTCTCGGAATCCTGTTGCAACCGTCCGGTGCATTTAGCTAAGCTCTTAGGTTAAGAACAATTGTAAATTCAGTTTCAGAAATAAACTCAATTAATAAGGTCGTGTTGACCAAATAAAAAGATTTTTTTTATGTAAAGTAAACTATAAATCTTTAACTTATGTATATACGTGTATGTGGTGGAGGGTATAGCTAATTACGAATAAGTAATTTCAATATATATGTACGTGCGTATAATTGTATATGCTTATATGTTAGCGCTAACGAAGGTAGCGAGAATGCAGTAATGCAGAAAACTTGCTAGCAAGGAGTATACACGTATGTATGTATGTTTGTTTGCTTGTTAGTGCAGTTGGGGCCAAAGTACTTATTCGCTTACGTAGTTTAGCAGTGAGTTTGTGGATGACCGTAGTTAATATACGTACATATGTTTGTTTGTGGGGCTATTGTAAGCAATTGAATTTATCTAGTTCTTCGCGAACTATGATGGGGGGTAAGGAATTTTAGTATGCAATTATTCAATGCTTATATCTCTTACTGTGTATATTTATATGTATGTTATATGCTAGTGGGTGCAAACAACGGGAGCAATAATGCTAATAAGCTTTAGTATTGTTTTTTTTTTTTTTCTGAGTATATTTTTATTTTAGTTTTTAATATTTGATGTTTGGGTGTATGTATAAAAATATATGTAGATATGTATGTTTTATGTTGGGCGCACAGAAGATTGAGATACTTTGTGGTAAATGACTAAGCGTTTTTAATTTACTTTTATTTTAGATTTTTTGCCGCTTAATTTTTGTAAGTTACTAATATTATGCTTTGTGCTTATTTGTATATGCAATCCTGCTTATGTTTGTTATACAAACAGAAGGGGTATTGCAGAAATATTTTTCCAAGTTTTTACTTGAAATTGTATGTGTGGTAGGGGGGGGGGGGGTTCTGTGTGTAATACACGAACTAAGTACAAGCACAAAAGCGGGGTTAATATTATTTTTTATTAGTTATATGAAGCTTTAGTTTTTTAAGCAAACTGTATTTTAGTTGGGGCATTAAAATGTTAAATTTTTGTATATTAAGACATGTGGGGTTTAAGGGGGGTTAGTGGACTGTATTCTTTTTTGCACTTGGCAACTTATAGCTGAAGACTAGCTAACGCCTTATCGGGGGTAAATTTTCGAAATTTACAAATAGTTCGTTTATAAATTTTTAGTAGTTATATACATATGTAAAGTGGATAGATACAACTCACTTTGGAAGCTTCAAGGGATTTTTTTGGGGGGTGGATTTTTGTTGGCGTTTTGCCTGTGTTCGTATGGGTAAGTTCGCTTAGTTGACTTCTTTTCCTCTTCCCTCGTTGTTTGTCCTTTTCCTTTCTTTCCTGCGTTCCGGGTATTATGTCTGCTTATCACTTAGTTTATTTGTTGTGTTTATTTTTTCGCGCCCGAATTTTATTTCATGTGTTGTTTTTACAGATGCATGTGTATATAAGTTTTTGTATGTATATTTTTTCGCGCCCGTTTATGTGTTTTTGTTTTGTTTTTTTTTGCTCCCGAACCAGATTTATGCTGAATGTTGTTTTTGTTTTGTCTACTTAGATTTTTTTTTTTTTTCACTGTTTGCACTGGCTTATACAAATTTCGCCTTTTTTTTTTTTTTTTTTTTTAATTAAATATTTTTTAAGGTGCCTTTCTTTTTGGCGCAGAATTTTTGTATATTAAGACATGTGGGGTTTAAGGGGGGTTAGTGGACTGTATTATTTTTTGCACTTGGCAACTTATAGCTGGAGACTAGCTAACGCCTTATCTGGGGTAAATTTTCGAAATTTACAAATAGTTCGCTTATAAATTTTTAGTAATTATATATGTAAAGTGGATAGATACAACTCACTTTGGAAGCTTCAAGGGTTTTTTTTTTTTTGGGGTGGATTTTTGTTGGCGTTTTGCCTGTGTTTGTATGGGTAAGTTCGCTTAGTAGACTTCTTTTCCTCTTCCCTCGTTGTTTGTCCTTTTCCTTTCTCTCCTGCGCTCCGGGTATTATGTCTGCTTATCACTAAGTTTATTTGTTGTGTTTATTTGTTCGCGCCCGAATTTTATTTTATGTGTTGTTTTTACAGATGCATGTGTATATAAGTTTTTGTATGTATATTTTTTCGCGCCCGTTTATGTTGTTTTTGTTTTGTTTTTTTTTGCTCCCGAACCAGATTTATGCTGAATGTTGTTTTTGTTTTGTCTACTTAGATTTTTTTTTTTTCACTGTTTGCACTGGCTTATACAAATTTCGCCTTTTTTTTTTTTTTTAATTTAATATTTTTTAAGGTGCCTTTCTTTTTGGCGCAGAAGGACCATTTATAACTCTGCGCTGTTCACTGCACTTATTTCCTGGAACCACTCACCACTTTTTACCCACTTTTTATTTACAATAAAAGAAAATTTAAATTTAGGTTTAGATTTACAAGCTTTATTAAAATTAAAGATTTGATCGATGGGGAAAACGTCCGTCCGCTTTGATGATCGCAAAAATGTGTCGTGTCATATGTTTACATGTATATTTGTGTGTGTTTGGTATAATTTGTGTGTTTTGAAATGTATGTGTACTAAATTATTTTTGCGTCGGCGAGCAACCGCGTTGCCAAGCTGCTCATTTAGCCAAAGTTCATTTACCATACTAATATTAATATTGTTAGAATAGGTTAGTAAACCTGAGCAATTTCGTTTTTTACAAATGTGTAATGTTTTTGATTTCTCGTAAGAGATAGTAGTTCCTGATGATAAGGACCATGTCGAAATTTCGGATAAGATGTTCTCAAAAAGTTGGGCTGTATTAGTGAGGTCTGGATTTTTTGTGTAAAAAATTACATCGTCAGCATAAAGCTGGCACTCGATGCCACGATGGTGGTAGGCGAGTTGAGTAATCTCTTCGAAAGCTATTATAAAAAGGAAGGCGGATATTGGTGACCCTTGCGGGGTTCCGTTGTCAAGTGAAGCTATGGAGGATAGAAAACCATTTATTTTTAGTTTGCATTGCCTGTGACTAAGGAAATTCCTGACAAATTTCTTGATTTTAGGGCCTAGTTTCCACTTATCTAATTGTCTCAGAACGATATGGGCACCAATACGGTCAAATGCTTTCTGAAAGTCAATTGCTAAAATAGAGACATGGTTTTTAGAGGAAAGAGCGCTTGTTATGAAGTGATCTAGGTGCAAAAGAGCGTCGATGGTGCCATAATTCTTTCTATATGCTGCTTGGTTGGGGCTTATGAGTTTGCTTTTGTTGCCATACCACATCAGTCGGTTAACTATAATTTTTTCAAGAAGTTTTCCCAAACAGGGTAAAAGAGATATCGGCCTATAGTTGTTGACATCAAGCGCTGATTTATTGGGCTTCAGGATAGGAACTTTACACGATGTTTTCCAGGGATGAGGATAGCCTCCGCTTTCAAATATATTATTATAAAGGTTTAGTAAACGGTGCTTAGCCTGGATAGGCAAGTTTTGGGGGATTGGATAGGTAATTTTGTCAAGACCAGGGGTTTTACCTTTAACAGATGAAAGGGCGAATTCGAGTTTGGTTAGTAGGATTTCCGACTCCAGTTGCTTAGCGGAAGGCGATAAAAGGTACAATATCGGTGGCTCAGTACTTATTCGTTGAGATTTTAGGTTGCAGAACGTGTCTGAGAAGCTTGCATCGGATGAAGAGAGTGACAGGAATGAAGAAAAGTGGTTGGCAATATCTGAGGGAGCAGTTAATGGAGCGCTTTGTGTTTGAATGTAGGAAAATAGAGGCTGTTTAGGAGATCCGGTTAGCATTTTGATATCATCCCATATTTTTTTTGGGCTACTGCGGGGGTTTATGGTCTCAGTGAATTCTTCGAATTTTTTCTTTTTATATTGTTTGGCAGAACGTCTAATTAACGCATTCGCCCTTTTATAAAGGAGTAGGTTTTCAGCTGAGCGCGTTCGCTTTTATTCATACCATAAACTCTGCTTAGTGAGCCGTAGTCTGGCTAAGTCGGCGTTCCACCAAAGAACATTTTTCGTACTTTTGTTGAGAAGCGTTTGAGGGATGGAAAAGAGAGAAGCGGTATGTATGATTCTCGAGATTTTTGCAGACTCTTGATTCGAGTTGGAGGAAACTTGCGTGGTCTCACAAAGATTGTTGCATATTTGTCTGAACTTTCTCCAATCAGCCTCATCGGTTTTAAATTTAGATGTGAATTTAAATGTACTCGTATTTTGATTGTTTCGCGGGTTTGTTTGTATGAATATTGGGAAGTGGTCACTACCAAACAAAGAATTTAGCACTTGCCATGTGCATAGGGGCGTTATATTGGTAGAGCAAAACGTGACGTCGATATTGGAGAAGGTGTTATGGGTGGAAAAATGTGTGGCGGCTCCGTCGTTTAGACAGATAATATTGGATGCAAGTAGCGCATCTTCAACTTATTCGCCTTTTGAGTTTGTCTGCGCAGAGCCCCATATTGTACTCCAGGCATTTATATCTCCTCCTAAAATAAGTGGTTTATCTAATTGGCTTATCAAGTGCAGAATATTAGAAGCAGCAAAATCTTGACTGGGTGGAATGTAGATGCAAGCTGCTACTAGTTTTGTTGGTGCATTTATTTCAATGGCTACTGCTGAGAGATTTGACCGAATAGGTAGTACTTTGTGGGATATGGTTCTTCTTATTAAAATAGCTGAACCTTGTTTTTTTTGTTGTTACGTTCGGAAGATTGTTAAAATAACCTACATAGGATTTTGGCGTGTGGACAGGCTGATTATGTGGAATATGAGTTTCATTAAGGAAGATCATGGATGGAGTGTAAGAGTTGATAAGAATTTCAAGTTCGTGATAATTGTTGGTATAACCGTTCATATTCCATTGTATGATCGACAGCATAACGAAATAAAGTATAGACAAAAAACAGAGAAGGGAGAAATATACATAGCTAGTGAGTGAGGAGAGAAAATTGAGTCGGGATGTTCGCCAGAACAATTTGCGCACATTAACCTTGAGCATTTTTCTTCTTCGTGCGGAGGGAAATTGCAATTGACACATGATGGGAGATTTTTGCAATGCTTTAATTTATGGCCAAGCTTTTGGCAAGATTTACAACGCATTAGATTGGGGAAAAATGGACGAACCAAAATTTTCCTCCATGCAACCTCAACTTTTTCGGGAATTTTGAAGCTTTCAAAGGTTAAAAGTAACGCACCTGTTGGTGTTAGAACTCCTTCAATTTTTGTCTGAAATCTGTAAATGGATGTTACACCATATGCTTCTAAGCCTTCCACAATTTCGTGGTCGGGGACGTGATTGAGGAACGGAGCGAAAATTGTGCCTTTGACACTATTGAGCTGTTCATGGTATTTTGCTCGATTTGGCAGACGCCTGAGAGATTTTTGATGTTGATGAAATTTTCGGCAATTTTTTTATTTTTTGCAAGTAGCAAGAGATTGCCATCTCTCATCTCTGTGATTTTCACATCTTTACTTATGGCGTTAAGGGCTTTATGTACCAAAAACATGAAAAACGTGATAAAGGCTTGTTAATGTCGCACGATTTTAAAACAATGAACTTAGGATCGTCGTTCTTAGTAATGTTTACAAGAGGTAGCTCAGGAAAGTCTTCAACAGTTTTGTTGGCTTTTTTTCCTGTTTTCCCCTAGATTTGTAGCCCCGGGGGGCATGTTGCACTTTTAGTTTATTAGTCACTTAGTAGAATGTACTTTTGTTCGCAGAAACGAAAGAAACACGTGGGGCAGAGAGCAAAAGCAGAATAATGAAGAACACTTCACTAACGGGTGAGATAGTCAAACGAGATCCGCGAAAGGGAGCAAACGTGTGCACACGGCGGGGTTTAGTCGATGACTGATGCTAAAATGTATTCTAAAGAAAAGCTAAATTCAAGGAGGCGTGTTAAGAAAAGAGTAAATTTAGCTGATCATATATACATACAATACATACATATTTATGTATAAGAGAGAAACTGAGAACCATTGTGCTTAAATGCAGTAAGCTCTTATGAAGTATATATACATATACATAAACTGGAAGATATAAGTAGTTTTAGTTAGTAGTACAAATTTGTGTAGTGACCTACATCAAACACAGAACAAAGCCAATTGCATTATCGCTGACTGTGCAATACAGCAGTGTAAACAAATACATAGTTTAGCGCATTGACCGCCGCTCTGCCGCAACGCAGAATATTTCGGTGACACATTATGCATAGCCAACTGCATGCACTAATTTGATTGGTTGCCCTTCCAAGACATTGGAATAGAGGGTGGAGTTATGGAAATGTTTTGCATGTTAATTTCATATAAACTGGCATTTTATTTCTCAAGCATTTCGGCAACCTAACGGCTGCCTAATGAACGGCAGAATCCTCTCTGCCTTTACAAAGAAGAGGATTTTCATAAACAAACAAACATATAGGACCAACACATGGCGATCCTGCCAAACTCATACTTGAAAGGATTAGAAACAAAATATAATTGAGATAGGAAAAATAACTAACTGATCCAAATGACGGATCAAAATCAAACAATCAGCAAAGCTGAGTTTGATAACATCTTTTTAAAATATTCAAAATTATCACTTCAAACTGAGGCATACGAGTACACACCCGAGGGTTGTCCAGTAGACGCACCAGCATATATACCCACACCGATAAACGCTGGACCTAAAAAGATAACAATTGAACAATATAAAAATAGACAGAGGAAAACAGAGCTCAAACCCCTGAAGAAGCGAAGCCTCAAAAGAGGAAAAGAGGCGGTAAACAATATAATACAAGGAAACAAAAAGCTATTTTATTTAAAAAACTAAATTTAGAAATAAGCAAGAAAACTAAAATAGAATTAATAACGCAAATAAAAAACTTAAAAAACTTAAATAAAAAAAAATAAAAAAATTTATTAAAATTAAATTATTCAAGACATTAAAAATGTATTTTGAAATTACACAATGGGTTCACAGGAATAAAGAATAAAGGACCCAAAAGCAAATGTTGTTAATGAGGTAATTACTTATCATCATAACTTTAATATTAGTTGCAGATTTTTTCTTAAAATTACATTCAATGTATAGAGAGGTATGTTCAAAAAATCCATTGCACACAACATGAAACAAGATCAAATTTGAAATGGAACAATGGATAGCAATTAAAGAAAAAATAAACGAAGAAAAAGAAAATTTTAATAAATCGTACAAATGCTTAAATAAAACAATAAAAGTTAAAGAAGACACATTATTTAAGCATCTAGAAATATTATATACTGCACTAGAAAACATAAGAAGCACATTAATTATTTACGTAGATAAACTAACAACAGAACACAAAGACATTGTGTTAGACATATTTTGGAATACACGACATAAACTAATAAAATTTTTATCAAAATACGACTTTGAAATTAATACAGCTCATTCTATTAGCACAAAAATTGTATTTCCGATAGAAATTCTAAGCAAGGAGTCAATTCAAAGTGAAAACAAAATGTCTGAATTTAATTTAGGGAAAGCTATGAAAGCTATTCCAAATTTCTCCGGAAACTACAAAGAATTAGATGCATTTTTAAAAATTACCGAAATAATTTATAACAGCCTTAGCGAAACAAGCAAAACAGAGCTAATAGATTTTGTGATTCATGCAAAGCTAAGTCAGACGGTGAAGACAAACGTGACTGCTATACAAACACCAGTAATATTTGATGAATTAAAAAACTTTTTAACAAATAAATACAAAAGTACAATAACCATACCACAGCTACAGACTCAACTCGCTAATATCACACAAAAGAATCTAAGCATTACAAATTTCATGAATAAAATTTTACAATTAATTTCCGAACTAAATACATTACAAATAAAACAATTGGGTGTTAATGTGACCACTGAACAAAAACCCCTAATTACACAACTTAACGAACAGTACAGTCTAACAATATTTAAAAACGGACTGAATGAACAATTTAAACAGACAGTACTTGCCGCAATGCCCAAATTTTTTGACACCGCTGTTGAACTAGCTCTAGAAATAGAGCAAGGAAATCAACAACATAATAGCAGAAGTGTAGCGTTTATCAGGAATAGAACAAACAACTTTAGGCTTAACAATTACACAATCAATCCCAATAACTCTTATAGACATAATTCAAATAGCTACCGTAACAGTCAACCCAATAACAGGTACAATAACACTTATAATAACAACAGAAGACAAGGAAATAATACTAGAAACAGTCAGGACCAGAGACAGAACACCAATTATCGTAATTATGATACAAATAGGAGACCAAACAACCCAAACTATAGCAACAATCAGAGAAATTATTCGCATGAAGGACAGGCGAATAACTACAATAGGAGTAGTCAAAGATCCTTGCCCGCCAATCAGCAATATAGAAATCAGGGTAGAAATGGTCGCCAAATGAACGTTGTTCATTTTCAGGGTAACGTAGGCGACCCGGAGGACAACTACAGCACTCCTGCGGAGGACAGGGACTAATTGAAAACATTAATTATAAAAACATTTATGTAATAACTCAAAATTTAACCAACTATATAACAGTACATAATATAGAATTCAACAAAGAAATTACATTCTTAATAGACACAGGTGCAGATATTTCAATTTGCAAAAACCCATTCAATAACAACTTCGACTTTGATACTGACACAAAATGTAAATTAACAGGAATAACAAATGTAGCAATCTACTCATTAGGTGTATCATATCTCAATTTTCTGATAGATAAAAATAAAGCAACTATCAACTTTCAGCTAGTAGATAATGATTTTCCATTTGCAACAGATGGAATCCTAGGAAGAGACTTTTTAGTAAACTACCTTTGTAAAATTGATTATAAAACATTCACAATAACCATAAACCTCAAAAACAAAGAATACATTTAACCAATAGACACGAAATTACCTTTAAAGAAAAGTATAGAACTACCACCTAGAACAGAAGTTATTCTACCTATAAAATTAAATATACAAGAAGACAGCGTTATTTTCAACCAAGAAATAGAGAAAGGACTACTTTTAGCAAACTCCATTGCACCAGCCAAAGGAATTTGTCATGTAAAACTTATCAACGTTAACAGTCATTCCGTAAATATTAAAGAAGTAAAACCTTTGACAGATAAATTAGCAAACTACAATATTTTAAATACACATAACCGATCAAACACGTACGGAAATGAACGATTTGGTAAACTAATGAAAGAACTAAAACTTAAAAACCAAGATAGAGATACAGAAACAGAATTAAAAGAAATATTTCACAAATACCAATCAATTTTCCACTTAGAAGGAGAAAAACTTTCAACAAATAATTTTTACAAACAAAAACTTGACTTAACTGACAAGTCACCAGTATACATAAAAAATTATAGATTACCACAAACACAACAGGAACAAATACAATCACAAGTATAATAATTGGTTGATAATGACATCATTAAACCTTCCGTTAGCCCTTACAACTCGCCACTACTTTTAGTACCCAAGAAAAGTGCAGATAATAACAAGAAATGGCCTTTAGTAATTGATTACAGAAAATTAAATGATAAATTAGTAAATGACAAATTTCCACTAACAAGATTAGAGGATGTATCAGATGTATTAGCAAGAGCCAAATATTTCACAACTCTCGATATGACAAGTTCTTTTCACAAAATACCTCTGCAAAGTGATTCAAGATCACCAACCGCGTTTTCCACACAAGACGGACACTACCAGCTCAAGCGTCTGCCATTTGGATTAAAAATTTCCTCAAATAGTTTTCAAAGAATGTTAACAATTGCACTTGCAAAACCTTTATTTGGTCAGAAGAATGCTAAAAAGCATTCAATCATTTAAAACAGAAGCTAATTAGCCCTCCGATATTACAATATCAAGACTTTGGCAAACCTTTTATTCTCACAACGGACGCATCTGACTTTGCTTTAGGAGCTATTTTATCACAAGGAGAAATAGTTCATGATTTATCAATATCATACGCAAGTAAATCGTTGCAAAAACACGATTTTAACAAACCAATTACAGAAAAAGAATTATTAGCAATCCATTGGGGAATTAATTACTTTAGGACATATCTCTATGGCAGAAAATTCATCGTAGTCACTGACCACAGACCACTAGTATCACTATTTTCGCACAGAAACCCATCATCAAAAATGACAAGAATTATAATAGATTTATCTGAATATGACTTTGAAATTATATACAAGCAAGGCAAGATAAACACCAACGCAGATGCATTATCACGCATCAAGACAGTGACATACTTAAAGCAATGATTCCAACAAGTAAAAATGAAAAAGAAGATAATAAAAGCATTAACGTTATAACAAGGAGCAAGGCCGCAAAATTAAAGAATATTGAAGAAAAAGAATTAGCGCGAAAGAATATAAATACCGGTACACGCATTATTAAAGAAAATACAGCTCTCAAGAAGCCTTATCAACTTCATATTTGGGAATGTACATCTCTTAATGACGTAAAGAAAATGAAAAATTGAAATTTTATATTGAAAAAGAAAGTAGTACTACAATTGAAATAATTGATAATGAAGTGCACGTAACATGTAGCGATGACCCTTTGAATCTAGATTCATTGTTGGAGAAACTACATGGTTCACTAAGAAGTTCACGTATAAAGGAGCTAGCCCTTTGTGACAAAGATTTTATATTTAAAAACATTGATATGAATGCATTCAAGAAAAAATATAATGGATTAGAAACGAATATACGCGCGCCAATAAAAACACTAATACATAGAGCTCCAAGAGAAGTAGAAAGTATGATACTGAAATATAAATTGATAGATGAATTTCACTGCTCTAACATTGCAGGTCATTTAGGAATCCAAAAAACTATTTTAAAACTCAAACAAAGATATATTTGGAAAAATATGAGACAGATGGTAAAAGAATTTGTAAACAACTGCAAAAAATACACACAAAACAAAGTAGTGACAGACACACCAACCACAACTTTTGACACCATAACACTGACACTGTAGGCCCATTGCGCATATCTAATGGCTACAGATACATATTGACAATGCAATGCGACTTATCAAAATTTGTAATAGCACACCCAATTGAAAGTAAAGACGCAAAAACTATAGCAACCACTTTAGTTGAACAACTCATTCTAAAGTACGGTTTCATTAAAACATTAAAATCAGACAGAGGGACAGAATTTGTAAACGAGCTAATGAATAACGTATGTAACTTACTCAACACAAGACAAATATTTTCCACGCCATATCACCATCAAACAATAGGTGCACTTGAGAGAAACCACAGAACGCTTAACGAGTATTTACTTTCATTTGCCGACGACTATGAATGGGACAAATGGATCTCATATTACACTTTCGCATACAACACAACCCCACACGTAGACACATTGTATTCACCGTACGAATTAGTATTTGGTAAACTACCAACTTTACCAAGTGACAACATAAATAAACAAAACAAAATTTACGACATTGATAATTATGCCAATGAATTGAAAATGAAACTTCAAACCTCAATAAAAAACGCAAGGAATATTATAAATATTGTAAAAAGTAAACAAAAAGAACAATATGACAATAATGTAAATATAAGTAATTTTGAAATAGGAGACTTAGTTTATGTAAAAGTAGAAAATAGAAAGAAAAATCAAAGCCCGTACCATGGCCCATATAAAATTGTAAACAAAAGAGGAGTAAACTCCACATTAGATATTAATGGTAAACATAAAGAACTACATAACAGCATATTGAAAAAGTACGAAGAACTATATTGGGAACACAAAAATAATTATTAAGCATAAATTATAGTTTAAACACAACAAAATTATAGCAATAAGCAAGATATTATCATATCCATGTAAAACACTTGCATATCTCTACCCAAAAAAAAATGTATTTCATTACGCGAACGAAATAAATTTTTCCTCTGAGGGGTAGGGGTGTAGTGACCTACATCAAACACAGAACAAGGACAATTGCATTATCGCTGACTGTGCAATACAGCAGTGTAAACAAATACATAGTTTAGCGCATTGACCGCCGCTCTGCCGCAACGCAGAATATTTCGGGGATACATTATGCATAGCCAACTGCATGCACTAATTTGATTGGTTGCTTTTCCAAGACATTGGAATAGAGGGTGGAGTTATGGAAATGTTTTTGCATGTTAATTTCATATAAATAGTTGTAAGTTTTACCAAATAAAATTATAATTATTTTGACAGCTAAAACTGGCATTTTATTTCTCAAGAATTTCGGCAACCTAACGGCTCGCTAATGAACGGCAGAATCCTCTCTGCCTTTACAAAGGAGAGGATTTTCATAAACACACAAACATATAGGACCAACACATTTGACTGCTGTCAAAATCGGAATGATATAAACTGCGCTTATATCATAAAATGAATAAAATAAATTACTAATTTGAGAATATGAATTTAACTGAATAATGTTGTAATTATTTGTATAAAAACAACCTCGAATCTCAACAATAACAAAAAAATTTATTAGTTTAAAAAGGTAGCGGACAATGCACCTAAGTGTATTTCAAAAACAGAAAAAAGTATATAATATGTCAAGTACCACTGTACAACCCTCAATCGGTAATAGAAAGACTATTACAAACAATAAACAAAACCGACAAACCAACCAAAAACACGGAAACGCCAGCAAATAACACCAACAAAGAATACTTTGGACTAACATATATACCAGGACTAACTAACAACCAAAAACTTAAGAAAACCATTAAAAATGATAATATAACATATGCCCACAAGCCTCATAAAACACTCAGTACGCTATTTACAAAAACAAAGGACAACATACAAAAGGAGAAGTAACATAACGTAGTGTATGAAATCAAATCCAGGGGCAATGAGAACGAAGCCTGCCAGCAATGCTATGTAGGCACAACAAAAAGAGCGTTCGGTACAAGAATTAACGAATATATAGCGGACGCGAGAAACAAGAAAATTACAACAGCATTCGCTCAACACTTGACCACACACAAACATATAGCGGACTTCAGCAATGCCAAAATTTTAGACATCGAAAGAGGAGAATGACACTCGAAAGCCTGCGGATACAACAACGATTGGATAAAGCAGTAAACTTTAAGGAGGACGTAGACAACACTTACAATATGTACATATGCAGCTATTATCAAAACAAAATAAAAATAGTAAACCAATGTTACATTGTCCAATAGTCTAAATGTTCTCAAATAAGGTGTGTCGTTATTTAAAATCGATAATATTTCTAAAAATAAATGTATGTAAGTTCTGCATATATGTATCTATGTACAAACAAATTTTGTTATTGTTAATAATTTTTAATGTTTATTGTTTATTGCAGGCACGAGAGTGTTGAAACGCTTAGGAGGGAAAAGGGAAAAATTAAAAACTTTTCTCCTTTTATTTAATCGGCCGAAACAGCTCAACCCAGAAAACATAAAATATTTATAACAAAAAAAATAATAGAAAAGTGCGTGGTTCGCAAAAAGAAGGCCGGGCTGTGTAATGGACCCTTTTTCCAGGTCCGAAAGACACGAAAAAAATTATGGTGTGGTGCAGGTCGTGTCGGATGCAGTTTGTGGCCGGGAACTTGATTTGTTCCAACCAATTTTCGCGGGAGGATATTGCTTTCACAGGAAAAAAGACAAATTTGTTGCCAAAAGCATTTCCTTTGTGTACTACTAGCTCTAACTGCATCACAGAAGGGGAGTGTATATTAATGAATATTTGTATTTAATTATATAATTACTAATTCGCCACCGTGCTGTCAAACCGAACGGTCGCATTTTCCCTATCGTGTGCTTTTGTTTAGTATTTGCTTTCAAAGATTGAATCTTTAACGGTTCGCGTTTATAACGCTACTTTACAGCTTTAAGCGACGATGAAATAATTGAAGGCCTCAAGGAAGAAGGTGTAACAGCAGTCCACAAATTTACCAAAATGGTTAATGGTCTTCGTGCTCCAACTGGTGCAATATTATTAACTTTTAATAAATAAATTCTTCCTAATAGAATTGAAGTCGCCTGGAGAACCCTGGATGTCCGTCCGTATTACCCTAATCCTATGCGCTGCAAAACCTGTCAGCTATTAGTCAGAAATTCTGAGGAAAAACTCCTTCTTGTGTAATTTACAACCTTCCCTCCAACCACTCTCCCCCTTCCGAATGTACTAGAGTTCATTGCGCAAACTGCGCAGGTGATCACCCATCGTCCTCCAATACTTGCCCTAAATTTATCCAATCAAAGAAATTTTTAAAGATTAAAACTATCCACAAATGCACCATGCGTGACGCTATCAGCATGTATAAAAACCAACTTTCTACAACTCCATCCGATTTATCTTTCGCCAACGTTACTAAAATCCAAACTAACACTGATACAAAGCTAACTTAAAAAAATTCTTATATTGAAGATATTAATTTAATATCAAATAATTATAACCTCAATAATAATGCAACCTCAACAAAAGATAACAACTCATCCTCCACCAACAATTCATCCAACTCCAACAAATCAGTCAACACCAACGACTCATTCTCCTCCAACAATCAAATACCCTCCAAAGAACTTTCAGAAAGTTCAAAAAAATCCCCTATTTCATGTCCCCTTTCCTTTAGCTCTTCCCATTCCCCCTCTTATTCACCTCTATCTAACACCTCATCTCGCTCTTCCCACACTTCTCTCCACGAAACTTTTGCAATCTCTATTCTTGTAAATAACCCTTATCCTCCCTCCTCTTCCCTTTCATCCCCACCTCCTTCGTTAATGGAACAATAACTTGCCATACCCTAAGGGTATACATATATGTACATAAAATAAAATTAAATAAAAATAAGTATGTTATCCATTCTGGAATATAAACAGATACTTTAATAATTACATCGAACTTGAACTTTAAATAAAAATATTTAACCCCTCTGTTTGGTAACAGCTAGTTTGCTGATCCGATTCTGTCGTTTAGATTATCAAGGTGATTCACCAAGATTACCTGTGGTTGCTTTCTGTGAAGGCTATTTGCCAGTCACCAGCTAATGATTTATTGTCCAGGCAGTAGCACCAGGGTGCAATGTGGTACAGTGGTGCTTCTGGGTATGCGGTTAGAGTTGCGCGGGTGTACTCAATCCCTACTCTTACGTCCACGTTCGTGCACCCTGGGCAACGTTAGCAACCCATGTGCGAGATACGGTAACCAACCCGTGTGGAGCCATGGGTCACGGCTAATAGAAAGGGAGCTGTAGTGGAGCTACTCCGACATATTCGGTTTAAGGGTCCACTGAAGTCCGCAGCTTCTATTCGCCAGGAGGAGCGGCTGCAAGCGGATGTCTGTCTTGGACCAAGCGGCTCGCTATATAAACAAACTTAAAATTTTTCACCGCCAGCAATGGGTTGTGCGCGGGGCTTGGAACCCGCCACGTAAAAAACAACTTCCAATGAAAAGGAAAAAAAAGCCTCGGATGAGACCCCCCTTTTTTGATGACGACCACGGCAAACGTGTTAAGGACAACGATTTGAGGGCATGCATCTGGAATGTACGAACCCTTAATTGGGAAGGTGCCTCTGCCCGGCGGGTTGATGTCCTCGGCAGAGCGAAGGCTGACATCACCGCCATCCAAGAGATGCGATGGACTGAGCAAGGGAAAAAATCGATAGGCCCTTGCGACATCTACTACACCTGCGATGTAAAGGAGAGAGACTGCGCCGTAAAGTACTGTCGTTCGCCACAATCCGCATCAAGGGGAGATTCTTCAACATCTCCCTGATTTGCGCCCACGCCCCGACGGAAGAGAAGGACGATGGGACCAAAGATCGTTTCTACGATCTCCTTGGCCGCACGTATGAACGGTGCCCCCACCACGATATAAAAATCGTGCTTGGCGATTTCAATGCCAAGGTGGGCAAGAAGGGCATCTTTGGTTCTACAGTCGGAAAATCCAGTCTCCACAACGAAACGTCCGATAACGGGATGAGACTGATCGACTTCGCCGGGGCACGAAACATGGTAGTCTGTAGTACCAGGTTCCAGCATAAAAAGATTCACCAAGCCAGATGGTAAGACACGAAACCAAATCAACTACGTTGTGATAGACGGAAGGCATGCTTCCAGTGTCCTAAATGTGCGCACGATCCGAGGAGCCAACATCGACTCGGACCATTTTCTTGAGGCAGCTAAGATCCCCACGCGCCTGTGTGCAGCAAAAAGCGCACGCAAACGGACACAAGGAAAGCTCGACGTCGGAAAGCTGCAATCGCAACGGACAGACAGCCACCCACTTCGCCACTCGACTTGCACTCCTGCTCTCTGAGAGCAATAATCAACAGAACGATATTTCCGAGCAGTGGAACCATATTTCTCGCTGTCTTCAGCGAGTCCGAAAGAACAACTGGTATGACGAGGAATGACACGCCGCTACGGAACGTAAAGACGCTGCCTACAGGGCAACACTGCGATCGGGTGCAACGCGAGCTGTGCGGGAGCGTTATCGTGAGTTGAAGAAGAAAGCAAGATGCAGTTTTCGTGAGAAAAAGAGAAAGGCCGAAATGCGTGAGTGCGAAGAGCTTGAGATGCTGGCCGACAGGAAAAGCGCCCGAAAATTTTTTCAGAAAGTACGGCGGCTAACAGAAGGTTTCAAGACCAGGGCGAATTCCTGTAAGAATGACAACGGCGACCTGGTGACTGATGTCCACAACATACTTAAATTATGGAGGGAGCACTTCTTCACACTGCTTAATGGAAGCAGCTGCAACAACGTTGGAGAAGATTTGGACCTGAATCCCCAATCAATGATGATGGACGTGATGTACCCGACGAAATTCGGAAAGCGATAGCACGGCTGAAGAACAACAAAGCCCCCGGGGCTGACGGGTTACCAGCTGAGTTATTTAAGTACGGCGGAGAGGAGCTAGTTAAGTGCATGGACGAGCTCATCTCTAGAATATGGTCGGAAGAACGCATGCCTACTGATTGGAACTTAAGTGTGCTCTGCCCAATCCACAAAAAGGGTGAGCCTGCAGTCTGTGCCAATTATCGCGGGATTAGCCTTCTTAACATCGCATATAAGGATCTGTCAAGTGTATTGTAAGAAAGTCTTAAGCCCACCGTCAACGAACTGATTGGACCTTATCAGTGTGGCTTTAGATCTGGTAAATCCACCACCGAAAAGATATTCACAATACGCCAGATCTTGGAAAAGACCCGAGAAAGAAGAATCGACACACACCATCTTTTTGTCGACTTCAAAGCCGCCTTCGACAGCACGAAAAGAAGTTGCCTTTATGCCGCAATGTCTGAATTTGGTATCCCCGCAAAACTAATACGGCTATGAAAAATGACGTTAAGCAACACCACCAGCTCCGTCAGAATTGGGAAGAACCTCTCCAAGCCGTTTGATACCAAATGAGGTTTCAGACAGGGTGACTCTCTGTCGTGCGATTTCTTTAACCTGATGCTGGAGAAAATAATTCGAGCCGCAGAACTAAATCGGTCAGGTGCCATCTTTTATAAGAGTGTGCAATTGCTGGCGTACGCCGATGGCATTGACATCATCGGCCTTAACAACCGCATAGTTAGTTCTGCCTTCTCCAAACTGGATAGAGAAGCGAAGCGAATGGGTCTGGAGGTGAACGAGGGCAAGACGAAGTATCTCCTGTCATCAAATAGACAGTCGGCACATTCAAGACTGGGATCACAAATCACTTTTGATAGTTATAACTTTGAAAAAGTAGAGGACTTCGTTTACTTAGGAACCTGCATTAACACCAATAACAGCGTCAGCCTTGAAATCCAACGCAGAATCTCTCTTTCCAACAAGTGCTACTTCGGACTGAGTAGGCAATTGCACAGTAAAGTCCTCTCGACGGACAAAAACCATACTCTATAAGTCTCACATCATGCCCGTCCTATTGTATGGCGCAGAAGCATGGACGATGACAACATCAGATGAGAGGGCCATTGGAGTGTTCGAGAGAAATATTCTTCGAAAGATTTATGGACCTTTGCGTTCAATGGAACGATGACCTGTACGAGCTGTACAATGACGTAGATATAGTGCAGCGGATTAAGAATCAGCGGCTCCGCTGGCTAGGTCACGTCGTTCGAATGGATGAAATAGCTCCAGCCCTGAAGGTTTTTGACGCGGTACCGGCGGGTGTGAGCAGAGGAAAAGGAAGACCTCCTCTGCGTTGAAAAGACCAAGTGAAAAAGACTTGGCTTTACTTGGGATTTCCAATTGGCGCCAGTTAGCACGAGATAGGGACAGGCTGGCTTGCTTTGTTGACCTCGGCCAAAATCGCTTAGGCGGTTAATGCGCCAATTAAGTAAGTAAGTAAGTAGCACCAGGATAATTTGATGATATGCAACTCAAGCACTTGGACTTAGCTGCAATTAGTAATTTAATCGTTTATTATCTTGTCAAGGCAGTTCACCAGGACGAGTTTATAGATTGTAACACAAGCAGTTGAAACTTGGTTACACCGGAGATCGATAAGGAGTAAACTTCACACTTGGTTAGTTTTACAATTCCTCACAACTTTATTAAAGAATCTTTGACTTAAATACAAAATTATTGCTGATTATGGATTTTAGCCTTATTGAATAATATTAATGCAATTCAACAAGTTGCAGAAACCAATATAGAATTGCTGACAATGGTTTTAGCAATATTCCGTAACATAAATGCAATTCATCAATATGACCTACATAATAGTTTATTAGTAAACAAACTAAAAGTGCTGATTTGCACTTTACGTTCAGTGCTTACAAACCAATTTTGTTTTCCTGTTCGTGCATGTGCGTGCATGTGTACATATGCACATATGGACAGAAATTCTTGGTGAAGTATGAACATACTCCCGCCCGTTGAGCCCTGCTCAACTAAGAAACAGAAGAGAGCGTCAACTACCAAAAAATAATACGAGTATGTAATTATACTTATTTGTTTTCAACATATTTCTTATGGCCAAAAACTGACCTAGCACAATTATTATGGTAAAACGTAAAATGTTTTTCTTGATTATTCTTATTATTATTATTAAGTAAATTTTAATGTTCTACTGGCTTAAGGTGGTTTTTTAACACGAGGGTGATTTATTCGACATCTAATTTTAGTGCTTAACAACAAGTTTAATTGTGATCTTATGTAGCAGTTACAGCATAGTCTGACTGCGGAATATGCTGACGTGCTGCTGGATGTGGTTGCTGACTCAGGTCCATCCTCCGGCAACGAATTTTCTTATAGATGAGAAGCATGATCTCTCCCGTCACCAGAATAAGGGCAGCGTAAGCAACTGCTGCATGATGATATTTTATGTTTCTGATTTGCATTGGAAATTCGGTCAATACTTGGTGGTGTAGCATGTCTTGAATATCGGAGATATTTTTGATGTGATGCCTTGATATTAAGTTTCTCAAACAATATTTCATCTGGATAGACGATGTCACTAATGTTTGTGGTTGCGGTGTATGATGATTGCAGCGATGTGGAATGAAGTTGGTGCCCTTGAATAATGATCGATTCGTGCTTAAGTGTGCAATCTGGACTTATTTTGAGAATCCCAGAACCATTCAAAGTGAGCTGGTAATTTTAATTTATTTTCGGTCAAAACGAAATATTGATCCCTATGTGCGTTAATTGCTATCACGTCACTGCATGGGTTAATTGCAATGAAGGAGTTGTTGATTAGTGTTGGAATGGGATGAGGTTTAAGCAATTCCCACGTCTCCGGATCACACAAGGGAATTGATATATGGAAGATAACATGTTGATCTGCTAATCCCCTTTTACATTCATACTTTTGTACAGCTGTAGGAGATTATCTTGATAGACAGGTAACTACAGCGATGTAGAAAGATGATTCCGCCACCGCACCAGCTCTGATTGTAGTTGCGATGGGGACAACAACATTTTGCTGATTTTTCCGTGTTGTGAATCAGATAGTGCAGTGAGTATAACTGATTGAATTTGAAGTAATCGCACTGACATCATTCAAAGCTGAATTGATAGTGACATGAAGACTTGGGAATAGCCTTGCTTGATAAATTTCCTTTTCATCACCGTGAAGCGTTGATGTAATTTCCTTCAACTGAGCATCCAAGTTGTCAAAACGTATCCAACAATTCGCTGTAGTCGTTGGAATGAGTTTTTGTTGATGTTGTAAATAAAAGAGGGTTCTTCTGTTGTGGCGATAAGAGATTTGGATGTGTTCTTTTTTAGCTCTAAATCATTAGTACGACTAGGATTAAACGTTGGAGGCCAGCTAGATTCCTTGCCATGTAAAAATAAGGGTCTATAAAACCATAACATCGATTTTTTCAGTGCCCTTGGAGACATTCCTCAAGACAGAATATCAGCTGGATTTTCTTTTGAGCTGACGTGACGCCATTGTTCTCCCCGAGTTGTTTCTCTAATGATTGAAATCCGGTTTTCTACGAAGGTAGTATGTGCTAATGTCGATTTTATCCATAACAGTACGATTTCTGAACCAGTCCAAAACCACATTGGGTTGGTAAATTGAAGGTCTGTTGCGAATCTTTCTGCTAATTGTGCACCTGCACACAATTCAAGACATGGTATTGTTTGTTTCTTGAGAGGCGCTACACGAGATTTGGCACATAGTAATCGTGAAATAGTTGTACCGGTTTTGAATGTTGCGCAAATATAGGCTGTCTGGGCGGTTGAAATTTGGATCAGCAAGCACTAAGTTTTTGGGGAGCGACCATTCATTTGTGTTAATAAATTGTGATGGCTGTGGTGATATGATGCGAGGGAGGACGAAAGCTTCATGGCGTGTTAAGAAGCCATTAATGCGAGACTGTAAGGAGACGTTCAATCGATGTTGAATTCTGGTGTTTGTTGCTCCGATACCATTGATATTAAAGTTGAGGCTTACATCGAAATGCCAAGTCGGTTCACCAGGCGTACAGTGATGAAATTTACTTGTGATCCGGAATCTAGCAGAGCACGGCATTCGATATCTGCGTCATCAGTTTAAATGCTTACTACCGCTGTACTGAGTAGAACGTATGAGGTAGATTGTTGTGTGCTAGAGAAGGCGAGTGAGGCAGCCTTTGGTTTAACGATTGTAGGTACTTCAGTTGTAACGGATGATGTCACCTTGCTTGTGGAGGCATTTTCATTATTTGAGACTCGGTTAGTTGCAATTTCAAGATGAAGCAGGGAACTATGCTTTTTATTACACTTAAGGCATAACCTTGAGCTGCAGAACTTGGATGAGTGGGCTGCTTTTAAACAGTTCAAACACAGTTTGTGCCTTTGTGCGTGATTTAAGCGCCCTTTGGAGACATTTTTCGAAAACCTTCGCATCGAAACAATGTATGACTTCCATTTTTGAATGAAGCAGCCGAAACACACATCTTTGAGGAGGTTTTTCTTTGTGGCCCATTGCTTCCATTGATTGAAAGTGAGTTTCGAGAAAGGTCAACAAATTTTTGACCTGCTGAAGATCCTTGGGATTTATGATTGATCTCTCATATAGAACAAGGGTGCCACGATCTAGTTTTTTAACTAGCAGGTGCAGCAAGATGGGGTCCCATGAAGTAGTGTAGAAGAAGTGAAAGCATTCTTGTGTAACATCATGTATTTAGCTGCTTTATTTGTATAGGTAAGGATAAACCGGATGGTTGTTCCAGTAATTTGTTAATCAGTGATGAAACAAGAACTCTTTTATTATAGTACCGTTCTTGTAACAAATTCCACGCCGTTTCATAATTTTCTGCTGTGGCTGCCAGATGATTTATTAGCATTCCAGCTTCTCCTGAGACATTGGCCTTTAGGTACCATATTTTCTGAATTGTCGGAATTTG
Organism: Philophylla caesio; assembly: GCA_963971545.1. Classification (NCBI taxonomy): domain Eukaryota; kingdom Metazoa; phylum Arthropoda; class Insecta; order Diptera; family Tephritidae; genus Philophylla; species Philophylla caesio. The sequence goes on along the minus strand of OZ020604.1, from coordinate 126,039,150 downwards.
CTGTCTGTCTACAAGGTGACAACGCCTTGGCTTTCACGGTTTCGGCATATTGGTCTGGTGAAGGTGAAGACATCTTGAAGTTTTCAACGACTTGCCTTTTGAGGTTGGTATAGCCGTCCATGTCATAGCCTTCGCTTGTTGGATCCTGACTGCGTTCCCAGATTAAAAAATGTAATTCTTGTATTTGCTCATATTTGCTGCAGTTGGGTCCATGGCGAGCTGCCGCTTTAGGGATGACATCATAACATTTTGTCGTCTGATTGTCGAATTCGTGGTAGTTAGTGGTGCAGAACTGTTGTTGTTGGTTATGGAGGTAACAGCAAGTCCCTTTGGATTTTCAACAGGAACACGTTGATTTGGACCCTCTGACTTCGCCGTATCAGTTAACGCTGATTCAAATATGTCATGGTATTTGAACGTTAATTCCGTTATTTTGGTGTAGTAGTCGTCTGTGAAGTATTTGTGGTCGAGTTGGGCCTGTTCGAGGCACCGAATTCAGCCCATGCCACATCCAGTCGTCTGAGCTTTCCTTCAAAGTACTCGACTGATTTTCTTGCAACCGGGTCCTTTTTATAGTTCCGAATGATAGTCTCAATCAGGTCCCATGTTGTCTTTGAGACGCCGTCGTTGGTTCATGATAGAGATGCTTGCCATTATGGAGTTATCGCTTGTGGATCAGACGGGTGCGTGTTCAAATCACGTCGGGTTCACCAAAATGTTTGATTTTGTCCTCACAACTTTATTAAAGAATCTTTGACTTAAATACAAGATTATTGCTGATTATGGATTTTAGCCTTATTGAATAATATTAATGCAATTGAACAAGTTGCAAAAACCAAATAGAATTGCTGACAATCGTTTTAGCAATATTCCGTAACATAAATGCAATTCATCAATATGACCTACATAATAGTTTATTAGTAAACAAAATAAAAGTGCTGATTTGCACTTTACGTTCAGTGCTTACAAACCAATTTTGCTTTCATGTTAAACATACATACGTACATAGGTGCGATGAACTTAAAATTACATATGTGCGTGCATGTGTACATATGCACATATGGGCAGAAATTCTTGCTGAAATACGAACACCCTCAGTAATTTTATTAAAGGAAACTTATCTCGCTAACAACATTGTAGCCCATACTCCTAAGCCATATATCGGTTATTATCAAAATCTACATAGAAACACTTCGAGCAAACAGGGAGTTGCCATTCTGGTCAACAGAAGAATTCCACATAACCCCTTCCCGCCTCCTTCCTCCAACATCTCTTCCCTTTCCATAGAAATTATTTCTCCTTACAAAATATTATTACTTGTGCCTATTCCTCGCCTAATGATTATTTTACGTTCAATGATATCTGTAATCTCTTTCCATCTGGAACCACTCCTTTCTTATTGGGTGGTGATTTTAACGCCTGGAGTCCCCTTTGGGGATCATCCTCATCCAATCTGAAAGGTCGAATTATTAAGGATACTTTACTTGGTTCAAACTGCATTGTTTTCAATGACGGTTCCCCCACACACTTCTCCACTCACTCTTCCTTTACTCATATTGATTTGTCACTTTGTTCCTCATCCCTTCATGGCAGTTATTATTTTCCCATTGTTTCTAAAATTACCACTCCTAGTCCCGCTCCCCGTTTCAAATCCAGAGTGTGCTTTAAAACAGACTTTGCTGATTGGGATAAGTTTGTAGAGTCCTGCGCATATCATTCTTGACTTTTTCCTGTTTCGTCCAACATCAATCAGGATTCCTAACGTATTCAAAAAATTATTCGTGCAGCTGCTAATGATTCCATTCCACTTTCTGCGTCAAAACCAGTCAAAACTGCACCTCGTTGGTGGAACAGAGAACTTTGTGCTTTAAGGCAACAAAAACAATTTTATTGATATGAATTCAAACGCACTCGTTCAACTGATAATTTCATAAAATTCAAAAATTCTAAGGCGATTTTTCGCCGGAGAGCCAAATCTGGCAAAATTCTTTGTTTCTAATCCTACGCTTGTGAAATCAATTATTCTTTTGATCCAAAAAAGATTTGGGCTAACATAAGAAGACTATTTAGTTTATCTTGCTTTTCTCCAATTTCTCTCCTCAATTCTCCTCGTAGCAATTTTCTATATCCTCATGATATAGCCTTAGAATTTGCTATTCACTTTTCCAACGACTCCTCAGACTCCAGTTTCTCTTCTGAATTTTCCTCCAGCAAATAGACCGTTCTTTCCTCCTCTTACCTTCCTATTTCCAAGCTTTCTTCTCCAGCAAAGTTTTTTGATTCTGATTTATCTATGCTTGAACTTCTATCTGCTTTATCTTTAGTTAAAGGCAAATCCCCGAGAATTGATAAAATATCTTACCCTATCATTAAACACATCCCTGCCTCCCTTTAAAACCGCCTAATTAATCTTTATAACAATATCTATCGGACTTGAAACCACCCTCTGCTTTGGAAGACCAGTGCTGTCATTCCCATTTTAAAACCTGATAAGCACGCCTGCCAAGTCAGCAGTTACCGTCCCATATCCCTTCTTCCATGCCTAGGGAAACTAATGGAGAAAATCATTGTTATCAGCATTTCCTGGTACGCTCAGTCTCAAAAACGTATTCATTATAACCAGGTTGTTTTCAGGAGGGGCCAGGGAACGTTGGACGCTCTTCTGCATTTTGACCATTTTTTGTCTGATGCATTGTCCCACAAAAATCATGTATCGGTGCTCTCTCTTGATTTTTTAAAAGCATTTGATCGCATTGGTATTCATGTGGTATTAAGGCAGCTTAAAAAATGGAAAGTCGGCTCACATATATGTATACAATTTTGTAAAATCGTTTCTTTCTTAACGCAAAATTAGTGTCCTTGTTTCTAATGTCCGCTCCTCTATACTTCCTCTTGACAATGGAACTCCCCAGGGTAGCCCCTTTCAGCTTTCCTTTTCATTGTCGCATTTGATGGAAGTAGTACCATTTTATTTGGTTTTCCTAATAACAGTCATTTAATGTATGCTGTTGATTTAATTTTATATTCCAAAACGTTCGATTTGTCCGTTGTTATGTCTTCCTTTTCACAAATTTTATGCCTTGTATTCAGGCACTTCTATTTCTCCCTCTAAATCTAAGTTATTACATAATTGTTAGAAACATCATTGTAATAAACCCTCTCTTATCTTTAATAATGTTAATTTAATTTGTACAGATAGTTTCAAGTTCCTACGATTAGTTGGTGCTGCTTAAATGAATACTTAGAGTCTAATAAGTATTCATTTAAGCAGCACTGTCAATCTGTAAGAAAAATACTATTTGTTAATTTAAATATAATTAAGTATCTATCATGTATGCGCTCGCTCATTGGCCCGGCTCTACTGGTAAAAGTCACCAAGGCTCTCATAATCATCATTCAACAATCCATTTGAAGATGCTTGCCGCATCGTATCATTATGCTGTACGACGTTCTATTCGTGCTTTTCCAACGTCACCGATTAAAAATATTCTGCCAGAATCTGGACTGCCTTTTTGAAAAGACGTAAGGGAAGACAGCTTTCGTAAACTTTATCCAAAGCTAATTATCAATTCAAGCTATGCACTAAAAAAAGATTTCCATTTGGCTTTGACACGCATACGATCAGCTAAGGTTTCTTCATCATTATACAAGTGCGCTTTGTTTGTGAAAGAAAATGAGTTGCCGCAAAAAATAGCTTTTTCTTGGAAAACTAAATACCCTCCCTGGCAAATTAGAGAAAAGTCCGTATGTTTCCGATTTAGTTCAACTACGAAAGAACAATACTTCTAGTGATGTATAAGTTAAGCAAGTCGTATTGCTTAGTAATTAAAACACTTTACGTTTTTTAAATTAACTTTATTAAATTTTGTTGACCACTTGCCAGTTATGGCTTACAAACGAGAACTAGCACTGACTTGCTACTTTAATGATGCGGCCTTAAATACCTTTTCGCTTCAAGTGATGTTGTTTATATTTGCACGCCTCATGTGCCTCACAGCATTGTTGTTGGGATACATGGCTAACCCACGCGCATGTGGAAACAGTTAGGTCAACGATGATCCCATGCGCCTAACTGGCCTGTTGTTGGGCTGCATGATTTGCCCAATCGCATGGTGAAGGTGTTGTTGGGCATACAATGATCCCGTGTACTTGACGGTGCTGTTGCTAAGTTGCATGGCTAACCCAAGCGGGTGAAGCTGTTGTTGGGCTGCATGGCTAACCCAAGCGCATGTTGAAACAATTGCTGTGGCGCTATACTCTGGCACAATATGATAACTTATATAAAGGGAATTTCCTGGAAGTAACTGCTCCTTTCAAAGCAGCTGGTTGGAATCTTATATTCACAGACGGACCTAAAGGTCCTTACACCTCCTTCGATGCTGTTAGTGAATATAAAAAACCAATATCATATGGCCTGCTATATCCTTTTTGTTCAATATTTACCGCCGAAGCTACTGCAATTCTTAAAGCTGCTCAATACTCGAAACTAAACAAAGAAAAATATATTATATGTACTGACAGTTTGTCCAGCTTTGAAGCTATAAAAAATTGCAGCAATTCAAATTATATTATTTGCGCCATCCGAGACATATTGATATCGCTTCCACATAAACTGAAAGTTATGTGGGTTCCTAGTCACTCGGGTATAATTGGAAATATGTTTGCTGACTCTACTGTCAAAGAAATGTGTCACACTCCTACAATAACCTCAACTTTCTAACTAAGAAGCGCGAAATTAGCTGTTTATTGTGTAAATTATAATCATTATTATTCAAGAATTAATCCCAATCGAACTAAACCTGGCTTTCCGTCCACTCTACCAGTTAATCGCATTACTCCGTACCTCCGACTCAACATTGGTCATACAATCATCACCAATGCTCATCTATTGGACGGTAATAACATCAGCAAATGTCCGTTTTGTTATTCTACTGTAAGTGTGCTACATCTACTTGTATTTTTTTATTAGATTCAGACTTAATAACTTTAACAACGAAGATCCTGTCCAGCTTCTAAAGAACCCATCCATTGACAACATTTCTAAAATATATAACTATCTGAAGGATGCAGATCTTCTTCGTCTCATTTAAGCAGCTTCAGCCGCACCAGTCAGCCCATAGCCTATGATGCTAGTGCTGCGTACTTTAGTTTGTATAATAATTTGTTCATTAGCAAGCTTCATTAAAATAAATGAAAAAATAAAATTACTAGACTTTGGTGCCTATAGCACGTTTTGAAATATTGTACACACACATATACATATGTACATACATATGTACTTAAAATTTGTCCGTTTCAATTATAAAATGTGAGGAAAAGTATTATAAACTTTGCATACATGTATTTCCTTTTGCATATATTTCCTTGTCTTGAAGACAGCTGCTTTTGACAAACAAAACAAGAAGGCAAAAACAAACACATTTGACTTTTGTTGATTTTTTTTACCACGTCACCTTATTGAGTTCGCCTTGGGCGGGATCATTGCCACCACTACCAGTTGATACAATTATTCAAGTCGTCCTGTAGGAACGAAGCATCAGATAAACCATTTATTCTTCGAAAGAGTTTTTACTCTTTACATATATATTATGAAATAATAATGTATATAAATAACACGGTGCTAAAGTGGTTTTGCTTTTTCGAAGTGACATGGTGGAGGTTGCTAGTCTGGTCGAGTACAATAAAAAACTGGGTTCGAAAAATTTTCTACACACTAACAATATTTATTTATTGTTTAAAACTGATTTTTCGTGTTTTTGAGTAATACTGTTTTAGAAAGGTCGAGGAGGTGATTTTTTCGCCATAACCTTAAATTTTTGCATTTTTTGTAATTTTTTCGTATCTAAAGCTGGTATTTTCGTATCAGTGGATCGAACCTGAATATGCACATATAAGATATTATATACCGTCATCAGAATTTTTATCACTCTGACTCTGCGATTGTAACGAATTTTCCGATCCTTCTGGTGTAGCGTGCTTGTCTCGACTATATTTCAAGATTGATTTGGATACGGTTAACACATTGCCTTATTGTAAATGTAAGGTCACGAGTTTTGAAGTGATGACCTGCGATATTTGTTTGGCAAAACTAGCAATCTTTTGTTTTATGGATAACTTGATAATGCCAAACCATGGGGATCGTAAATGGCAGCAGTCGCTTCTGACATTCCTCCGATTTCCGTTTTCTTAGTGTACTACAGCACGATACACAAGCATATTCAGGTTCGAACCACTGACTACTATTTAGGGTGATTGACTCGGTTTTATAAACCTGTTTTCTACGGGTTTTTCTTAAACTCTTGAACGTTTTTTTTAATTCTTGATTTTTCGAAAAATCGAAACGGAATACAAATACAAATTAAAATATAATTTTATTGATTTGAGTTTTGTTTGTGAATTCTCAGTGTGAGAAAATTAATTACAATATCTGTATTTTGATTTTCTTCTGATTTTCCGAAAGGGTGGAAATTTGATATATATTCGAACAATTTTCCATCTTCGCTTGTCAAATTTGGTTTTGTGACATACCGGTTTCGGCGTTGTGCAATCTTCAGTGTCGTGTTAGTTCTTAGTAAATAGTATAGGTTGTGCTGTACTTATAGCTGTCCATTGATTTTCTTAATATTTGCAGGTGGACATTTATTGCTGAACAAGTGGTTAGCAAAGTCCGACTCAGGTACAGTGGTCGGCTTTCGTTCCTCTTTGTTGTAGTCCGCTATATGTTCGAGGAATTTTCTTCGTACTTTCCGTCCTGTTTGTCCTATGTAGCTGTTTGTTAAATCGGTCTTCGGTATTCTTAGGTTATTAGTTGTTTTAAATGCCGTCTGGATGCTTCGTTTTTTTTTTTAAGTTTGACAATTTGTATGTGTCTGTCCCAGTATAAGTTAGTACCGCCCATTTTCTTTTGTCTTTCTCTTCATCGTTTTTTCTCTGTCTGCCTTTAACGCCACTTCATTTTTGACCATCGCTTATTGCAAAAATTTACATGAAACCTGTAAAATGTATGGAAAAGTCAGAGTTGTAATTTAAAAAGTACAAAACAATACACTTAAACGCCCCGTTCAATAATTGTGCCCATTAGAAACTGCAAATTACACGTGCGTTCGTGGAGTGTAGACGTGTTTTGTTTTACTCTCGCTTTATCTTATCTATTAATCGTTAATAGTATCATTATGGACGACTTTTGCGGCAAGTGCGACAAGTTATTTGCAAGACGTGACGCGAGTGTATAAACAATTTGTGTATGGAATGCGTCAATATCCCTGAAAAGCTGTGTAGAGCATATAAATCGGTATTGATCGCACAAAAACTCGGTTTGGAATCTATAATGAGTGCATTCGAATCGAAATTTAAAGACTTAGCTGCACAAATTGCTGAAATAAAAAGTGAAATTAATGCAAATATTGTACCTAAGAGTAACATTGATATTGACAACAACAATACGAAGTGCAGATAATGTTAATGCAATAAAAATTGCAGTAAAAATCGAGCACGGAAAAAGTCTGCAGCTGTCCCCGTTCCTCTCTTGGTAAGCCATTCTGGAGAGCAGGGCGAGTTTACGCCTGCTATGCCGAGGGAAAGTATCATCACTTTGACTAACGATCAGCCATCCCACCCGAGTGGGTCGACTGCTGCTGTTAACAACATCCCCTCTGTTATGTCGTGTTCTGTTTCTCACGCTAGAATGAGCCAGCAAGTACCTTCTGCTTTGTTTAACAGCGCTGTATCTGATAACGTATCTGTTACGCCTACACTTCCAGCTACATCTACTACGTACAGTGACAAATGCTGCTCTTTCGCCGGTTATGTCTGTTAAACGGCCGGCAACAAATGATGCCTTTAACTATGCCGCTGTTGTCAACAATAATGCTATACATTCCTTATCGAATGCTGCACCTTCCGGTGAAATTCCCTTAAATTGTAATTCTAAATGGGTTGCCGTCAATAATAAAAATAGTAAGAGGAATCAACGTCGTGCGGATAGTGCAAATGACAATTCGGAGCTAAATGTTGCTGTTCGGGTAAAGTGGCTTCATATTTCATCGTTCCTACCGACTGTTTCGAATGATAACATTATTGATTATGTTGCGAAGTACTCGGGCATTGATAAAAAGTTGCTTCTTTGCTACAGTCTCGTAAAAAAAAATACACCGCCTGATTCGTTGAAACGTATATCGTATATAACTTGGAGTGCCTGAAACGTGGTTTGATAAAATGTTCAATGCTGCCATTTGGCCGAAGAACGTTACAGTACGCTCTTTTCGGTTTATTCAAAAGAAAGCCGCAGTGCAAACATAAATGCATGCATATCAAACAGCGAGCCCAATAAATTCGTTCTGGCTAACAATTATCTATTGTTATACCAAAATATGGGTGGCATACGTACCAAAACGTCTCAGATATATCGTTCCACATCTATCCGTGAATACGATTTAATTGCCATTACTGAAGCTTGGCTTAACGACCACATTTCTTCAAATGAATACTTCGATGCCTACTATAACGTCTACCGAAAGGATCGCGACTCTTCTGTCACCGGTCAAGAAAAGGGAGGTGGTGTATACCTTGCCATAAGAGCAGACTTGTCCAGTAATCAAATCAGTCTTAATCTGGCTGATGGTATGCTGGATCAAGTATGCGTTAATATTAAGTTTACTAATGATAAGTCGTTAATAGTTATAATATCTTATATTCCTCCGAGCAGTGATATAACTATTTATAAAAAGCACTTGGAAAATGTAATGTATATACAAAGCATCTTGAAAGGTTCATATGAAATTTGTTTTTCTAGGAGATTTTAACTTACCTAATATTTCATGATTACTTCGCGGAAATAACTTGGTACCAGTGGATCTCAAATCAGACATTGATATGTACGTTATAAGTACATTATTTTCTTATGTGCAATTCTAAATTAAAATTCAAGATTTTTAGACCTAGTATTCTCTTCTGGCGATTTAAAAATATTCTGCGAGGAATGCTAACCTCCAATCTCGAAAAATAGCATTCATCACAAGGCAATCCTGATAACATTAAAATGTTACAGCTTCAATTCCATTGAATCTAAACCAGTAGACGAACTAGACTGCTCCAGAGGATATTATGTAGGTATCACTAATTCACTAAATTCCTCAGACTGGTCGTTTCTTAATTCTTCAGATTGTCCAACGATTTCTTATGAAAAATTTAAGCAAATACCGTCCTCTGAAATTTCCAGTTTAATTCCTATAAAGCGGTCTTTAATTCGAAATAAGCCACCTTGGTTTAATTCTAAGCTTGTACATCTGAAAAACAAAAAGTCTAAAGCGTTTAAAAAGCTTAGGAAGTAATTTTGATCATCTACATAAATCTCTTTATAAAAATAGATGCTTCGAGTTGACAACAATTTAAAATCAAACACGTCCAGTTTGTGAAAATTTGTAGATTCGAGAAGGAAAACTAATGGATTTCCTACAAGTCTTGAACATGAAAACGTCACTTCTCATAATATGCTTGACGCATGTGACTTGTTTGCACACTTCTTTCAGAGGGTCTATGGAAAACATGGTCTTGCAGCACCTACATATGTATATCACTCCCAACTTCTTTGGCAGAAGATGTATTGCTAGCTATCTAAGCATTGGAGCCTAGCTCAAAACTCGACTCCGAAGGTTACTCACCACTTTTTAAATAAAAGTGGTGAGTAACCTTCTCTTCAAAAACTGCTTAGATAAGGAATTTTTATCGACCAATGGAAGTTATGTTTTATTTCCCCAGTTTATAAATCTGGTGATCGTAATAATGTCTGTAACTATAGACCTATAGTTAAACAGTGTACGCTAGCCAAATTATTTGACCACATAATTCAATCGAAGTTATCTGATCATGTAAGGGATATAATAGCAGCATGGATTTTTTCCCGATAGGTCAACCTGCTCAAATTTAGCTCTGTTAACTCAGATTGCTATCGTCTTCAGCTTGATCTGGATGAAATTGGTATGTGGTGCACATCAAATTGTTTGAACCTTAATATAGATACATACGTGTTGTGCAATTTATACTCGAGGAAACCTAGGAGTGAAATCAACTATGCTTATAAGCTAAATAGTTGCGTCTTAAAGCGGAATACTGAAATTAAGGATTTGGGCATTATTTTTGACTCCAAACTCGCGTTTACAAAACATATTCTAAATCTTTCTCAATGATAGGTTTTTTTAGACGGAATACTCAAGAATTCAGAGATCCGCTAACTTTAAAATCTCTTTATATCGCTTTAGTAAGAAGTCGTCTAGAATATTGTTCTACTATATTTTGTCCATATTATGAAGTGCACTCGACTAAAAAAGAAAGAGTTCAAAAATCTAAATTCGTAATTCGCAAGTTGCCCTGGCAGGATTATGTCCCTCCATATATTGGCCGACGGAAATTGCTGGGTGTCCAGTTTTTGCATTATAGAAGAGATTACTTCTCAATTGTATTTATTTAAAAGTAATCAATGGGTTTATAAATTGCGCTGACTTAACAAATTGGCTCATCTTATATGATCCACCACGTAACTTAAGAAACAATAGGCTGTTGTTTGGTGAGTTGCATTCTACGAATTATGCCAGAAATGAACCAATTACTTAATGCATTGAATTATGCAATTCATATTCTAGTGTTATTGATTTTAACTTAAGTATGGATAAATTTAAGAGTAATTTGTTCACAATATTCAACTAGTGTAGTCTGTAAGAAACTAAATTTGTAGACTGAATGTAGAAGGATCGGAATAAATAAAATAATTGGACTTATAGTGCCCGTACAGGCACCACCATCGGCGGTATCCCTATTGATACCTCTTATGCCGCCCCTACTGGCGACACTATACGTACCCTTCCTGGTGCTTAACTGACGTCCCTACTGGCGTCAACATGGCTACCCTTAATGGTATGCATCTTACTATTCAAGGCGGTAATTACTTGACTGCAAGCTTTAACAGTCACTATTTAGAGACTTTATTTTGAGACTAGAGGCTTTATTTCGAATCTAATGACTGCCAACTGGTCTAAAATTGTGACTTTTGTCTCTATTAGAGACTGAGACTGCTTACTGAATTCGGGGGTAAGTTAATTTAAATAAATAAATAAATAAAAATAAAAATGTATTTTAGAAGATTTTGTATGTGGAATTCAGTAGTTTAGTATAATCTCTAGATTTAAAATTTGAGACTGTGTATGAGTTAAAGATTATTGCCTTTCCTCGCTTCTACGATTTTTTTTTCTGTTTGCCTTAATTTTTGTGAGGACTTGGTACCAATTAATGTCATCTGGTATAATTGTGACTTTTGTCTTTTATGCTTGAATTCAGTAACTTGGTATAACCTCAAGTCTCAAAATGAGCTAGAGATTATTGCTTTTCCTCGTTTTCACCAGCTCACAATTGAGAGACTTTATTTTGAGACAAAAGCCTTATTTTAAAACTAATAAATGCCAACAGGTCTAAAATTGTGACTTTTGTCTTTATTAGAGACTGAGCAGCTTACTAAATTCGGGGGTTAGAGACTGATATTGCTTACTAAATTTGGATATTAAACTACGTTTTATTTTCAAAAGATTTCTTTTATAGAAATAATTGCATCAAGTTACATATACATTATAATAATAATAATAATCCCAACGGTTTTATCCCTCCATACCCGCCCGACCGACGCGAGGGGCGCATCCGCATGACGCACGGATATATAAAAAAAAAATTTTTTTTTCATATATGTTGCGCCGAGTCATGAAAGGCAGAGGTTTGTTAAGTGTCGAGATTTAAAACTGTTTAGCTACAGAACAAATGCTCATCAGCTGATCGAATAGTAATATATGTATGTATATGTATGTATGTATTAATTATTGAGAGGATTGAGTATAGTTTTCTTTATGTAAAAAAGTGAGTCTGAAATATCAAAAGAACCGGAGGAGTGTTAAAATCCTGACACAAACTACGGAGTGGCTCATTTAACTCAAAATTACTTTTACATGGCTTCAGAAAGAGAGGCCGGAAATGTCTTGAAATTCTGGAGGGAACGTTTAGTTTTATTTCACTAAGAAGTGATGGGCTAGAGATCAAGCCTGTCAGTAACTTGACCAAAAATACAATGCCTAGCATTTCTCTGCGACTAGTAAGTGTAGGAATATTAATGAGTTTTAAACGACTTATATATGGCGGCAGGTTGTACTGAGAATCCCAACAAAAATTCCTTAAAGCAAAAAGCAGAAATTGTTTTTGAATTTACTCTGTCGGAATGAATTTGATAGCGCGGGTTCCAAACAACAGATCCATATTCCAGTATGGGCCTCACTAACGTTGTGAACAGAGCCTTCGTGATGTAAGGGTCATTGAATTCTTTTGACCACCGTTTTACAAATGCAAAAACACCCTTGGCTTTGTTAACTGTAACATTTATGTGAAGATTAAAATTAAATTGCGGGTCCATTGTAATTCCAAGATCAACAAAGTTAAACACTTGTTCGAGGTTATGGTTACATATTTCATAAAAAGCTGGTTGAACTGCTCTGCGAGAAAAGCACATTACTTTACATTTTTTAAGGTTTAGTGGCATGTAATTTATTTGACACCAGTTAGTCATGCTATTTAAATCCGCTTGTAGTAAGGACCTTTCCTCAACAGAATGATACGATCTAAAAAGCTTTACATCATCAGCATACAATAAAATTTTTGAATAATTTATTACAGATGTAGCTTTTTTCTTATTTGGAACAAGAACTGGTTTACCTGGTTATTTCTTGATTTAAAAATTAGGAACCGGGTTTTTTCAAGTTGCCATTTTCGAATTATTCGCAAACTGGTTTTACAAAAAAGTCAAATAATCAAACACCCTATTACTAATATACTTGCGATTGGAATAACGAAATCCTCCGATCACGGCTTTATTCGTTGCCAATTCTAAAATTAAAAAATAAATGCAAAAATTTGTAATTGTTGCAAAAAAAAACACGAAAAATCAGTTTTTAAACGACAAAAAAATATTTTTAGGGTGTAGAAAATTTTTCGAACCCGATTTTGTATTGTAGTCGACCTGATCAACAACCTCCACTATGTGACTTCAAAATAGGATTCAAGTTTTTTTTAGTGTAATTTGCTAACGGAAGGTGGATAACCCTTGTTTTTAATGTCAAACAATTTTCTTTAATTTGCGTTACCAATTTGAACCGCGTCATCAAGTTTCAAAATATGAGTCATATTCAAAAAGTGTCTATGACTCGAATAAGTGTGGCATACAAAGAGTAAAGCGTCAGTTAGTCAAGACTTAACTTAACTTAATCCAACCTGTTATATGGAAAGCAGTGCAAGCGATTAGTGAACACTTAACTTACCGTAAGAAACTTAAGAATATATTGATTTTAGATTCTTAAGTTTCGACCTTACGTAAATTGAGAGCCGTGAGAGCGGTGAGAGAATCAGGCTTACCAGATCTTGACATTTACAATTTTTGAAAATAAATGTATGCAAAAACTACATTTAAAACAAATTTATTTGATGTGGTAACATAGGCGGCGAACCGTCAAATAGCTGAAAATACAATTATAGACAAAAAGAAAATTTAAACATAAATATAAATGACGAAAAGTTGATCATATCCTCCAATGAAGAACTGTACGCAAAATTCTGCCGGGATGTAAATTGGCACAACAAAAAGTCTCTATTTATCGGGTGGATTTGCCACCACCTTTTCCTTTGACCAAGTGCTGCTTCTTGCACAAGTTGTACATTTGTGCTAAGCTTAAAAACATTCATGCGATTTAAAAATAATCACACAGGTACTTTTATTTACTACTTTGTACTTTGTGTCAACGGAGATATTCAAAGAACAATATGCAACAAAAATTCATCATCAAAAATTAAGTTGACGTGTTGAGTAATCGTCTCCAATTCTTAAGTTAAGTTAAGTTTTGACTAACTGACACTTAAAATGAGTTAGTTGAATGAGCTGACTCCTTAAATTAAGTTGGAGTCATTGAGTCAACTCCTATAAATTTGTTGAGTTACCCATCCCGAGAGTAATTTTAAGCACATGAGATGGAACCACAAAACGTCCATGCAAGACCTCTAAAAGTTAATCACAATTTTTTTAGGGGTCGGTCGTTAGATCTTACACAAAATACAACAAAATTTACCTCGCATTCGTTTCCCGAAATCGGCAGACATAACTATCAAACGTTCACGAAGTAAATTTTTGTTCGAACTTTGATGTACAACTTGAGAAAGGAGGTCGGAAAGGTAGCGCAATTAAAAAGTATTGAAATTATGTACATATATACAGCTTGTTTAAAAAGTTTGTGCCTAAACGTGTTTGCTTTCATGAAAAACAATCGCTACCTTGGTTACAAAAAACCCCTATCATTCTTGCTATATCTCCCGAAGAAGTGTTTCGTTACTTAAGTACCCTAAAGGAATCTTAGAAGGCCGGCCCCGATTTGATCCCAACTTGCTTCCTTAAAAAATGTGCTGAATATCTATTTAAACCATTAACGAATTTATTTAACTTATCTCTTAAATTTGGAGTTTTCCCATTGGCTGGGAAGGAATCGTTCATTATACCCCTACACAAAATTGGAAGTTGGTCCTCTATAGAAAATTATCGGGGCATAGCAAAGCTTTCTGCTATTCCAAAATTATTTGAAGCTATTGTTGTTGACCGTTTAACATATTCCATATCTTCTGCTATTTCTAGCACGCAACATGGGTTCTCTAAAGGAAATCGACTATTACAAACTTACTTGAGTTTACTACTCATGTATCAAACGGATTTAGGGAAATTATGCATACCGATGTTATATACACCGATTTAATAAAGCATTCAATAAAGTAAATCACTCCTTACTTGTCCATAAACTCGATCTTCTTGGTTTTCAACCTAATCTTCTTCGTTGGATATCTTCTTATCTGCACGACAGAACACAACGAAAATTTTGTTGTATGCGGATGACGTAAAGCTTTTTAGATCATTTAACACTGTTGATGAAAGGTATTTACTACAAGCGGACTTAAATAGCATGTATAATTGGTGTGAAGTAAATGGTATGCCACTAAACCTTAAAAAATTTAAAGCAATGTGCTTTTCTTTATTTAACTTTGTTGACCTAGGTATCACAATGGACCTAAAACTTAACTTCAATATTCATATCAATGCTACAATCAACAAAGCTAAGGGTGTTTTTGCGTTTGTAAAACGATGGTGAGGCCAATACTAGAATATGGTTCCATCGTTTGGAACCCGCACTATCAAGTTTATTCTGACCGGTTAAAATTAATTCAAAAACAATTTCTGCTTTTTGCTTTAAGAAATTTTCGCTGGGATTCCCAGCCACCTATATTATCCGTTTAAAACTTATTAATCTTCCTACGCTTGCTAGTCGCAGAGAAATATTAGGCATAAGTTACTGACAGGTTTGACTTCTAGCCCACCTCTTCTAGCCGAAGTGAAGTGGAACGTTCCCTCCCGAATTTCCAGGCATTTCCGGCCTCTTTTTCTAAAACCTTCCAAAAATAATTTCAAATTGAACGAGCCACTCCGTGGTTTATGCCAGGACTTTAACTTTCATTCCGGCTCCTTTGATATTTCCGACTTACTTTTTTACATAAAGAATACTATACTTTGTACTCTCAATAGATGATGGATTACATACACAATTACGCTTTAAAACCATTTTTAATATCTAAAATAATTTAAATTTAAAATCAGCTGATGAACTTTAATTCTATAGCTGAATAGTTTTAGAGTCTCGACACCCAACAAACTCCTGCCTTTTATGACTCGGCACTGCATATGCAAAAAAAAAATGAAATCCGTGCGTCATGCGGATGCGCCCCTCGCGTCGGTCGGGCGGGAATGGAGGGTAAAAACCGTTGGGATTATTATTATTATTACGCGGGTTTACAATATGAACTAAGTTACAAAGTTCTCTATCCTACTCAGGTTATATATACTTTAAACGTCAAAAAAATTCAGTGTTTTTCACCAAGTTAGATTTATTCGCCAAATAAACTTTTTTCTATTAATCAACTTTTCTTCTTTGGCTTTATTAATAAACTTTATTTCCTTGTTACTACTCTAGAATTTGCCATTGAAAAATATGTGGTTATTCGTGCTGTCCTTGTTTGATTTTCGAGAGAGGATGGAATAAAATTACCACTCTATCAAACTGGAAGGTACGAGAGAACTAACAAAAGTTCGCTGAGTTTATTCTCTACATACGCACCATTCATTTCAATGCATTTCTTAAGCCTATAGATCCCCTTCTCAAAACATTCTTAAAAATCTTGCTTTTTAAGCTTATCAAGTTCAGCATCTCCGTTATTTCAAAAGTGAGAGCTGGCGCGTTGTCATGATGTAAAAAGTAGCGTCGCAAATCCTCTTTTTTCCTGTTCTACAACAAATTTTTTAAAACTTTCCGTAAGCAGTCTTCGGTATACCATATTGCAGTGACCTCCTGAGCCTTTTCCAAAGGAATATCAGCTACGATTTTTGATCGGCTGAAGTAAACTGACATCATGACAATTTTATTAAAATTACTAGACAGCCTATTTTTTAATTTATTTAGGAAAAATTTAGCAAAATACACTCGAGTCTCATCTAAAATTCGTAGAACTCATCGAGCAAATTTCTTCGTGACAAAACTTCTGTGCATACATTTGCCGTGAAGATAAGCTGCAAAGGACAGCCAACGGCCACACCGGTATCAGAGCTTTTGAATCTCGCAAATCGCATGATTCATGGGATGGTCTTCCCTTTAAAAACAGGAGTCGCCATCACACAACCACCCACAGCCCCGGCAGGATATGTCAGACAAATTCTACATGCTAAAAGAGAGGGCACATCTTAGCAAGGAACAGAACCCGAAACGGTAGGGATTCTTGTCGTATCGCCAAAGGATGATCCGCGCACCTCCGCTGTACATGTGACCACCCTCAACAACGCTTTTACCCCCGTCATCCGACTATGCAACATGTGATCAACGCCGAGGTCGAGCTCATTTTCATTGTTAGCATAATGCTAATAATAATTGAAGTTTTGGCAAAATTTCATGCCTTTAGTTGCTTGGATAATGAACTTTGATTAGGAAATGTGATGATCTCCGAAATAGATGCTATAACTTCTACCAGTTTTAGTATTGTTGTTTTTACCTTATAATTTCTTTCAAAAACTCAACCAGCTTAAAGTCGGAAACATATAGAGTCAGAGGTATCTACCGTTGTCAAAGGTCGCTTCCACATCAGCAAAAACTCTCCTCGTGTTCTCTTTAATTTCAGACCTGCTGCAATCTTTGTTACAAGATCGTATAGAGTCGATTCACAGCTTTTGTGTGCGCAGGCGCGTTCGATTCAAATCCTGATATTTTCTACTGCTTTACCAAACTTCGTGCTTCGTGATTGCATAGACTCCTGGTCAAAAGAGTAGAAGAGTTCCAGAAGAGATAAGTCACATTTTCACGCTGCCTTTTCAGGTGCGGACTCGGTAGGCTCTAAGTACTGACTTTGATAGTCGCCGCAGATCTCCTCTCGTTCTCTCTTCTCCTCTTGCTGTTCACACGCGGACGATTCCCCAAGGCGTTAGTGAATTACTTTCTTCCAGTTGACAATAGGAGAAATTATCATTCAACAAGAGCAGTAAGGTACCGTAGACAGTAACAGCTGAATGAGTATCTTTAGCCCGTCTGCTGACATTGAATTTTGGTCCAGAAGCTGTTGTATGCATAATGTCTAACAAAAGCGCTGAACGGCAAATCTCATGCTTACAACTTCTTAGAAGTGATCAAAATATAAAAATAAAAATGGAAATGGAAAAATATTATATATAAAATTGCCGAAAACAGCATAAAACTCTATGTCCTTCCAGTTGTTGGACAACATAAAGCAGTACACTACATATGGTTGGAGAAGCTTGTCATGATTGTGTTGTAATTTTTTTTAGAGATTTATCATTTAGCAACCCGAATATCAAGGAATAATCAATATAGAAGTCTCATTCAATTCAGTATGTGTTTTATCCAAATTCACGACATTTGAATAGGGGCAGTTATTGAATTGTAGGTGTGTGTACAAGTGTATTATTTTTATTTACAGGAAAGTGTTGTAAATTACTATTTAAAATATTAAAAAGTAGGCCTCATCTTTTGTAAGCGACTTGCAAAAGAACACTAGGTAGCTTTTGTATAGCGTGGAAAGCAACAACAAAAATAAGCGAGTTGAGATTCAATAAACGGTTGAAATAAACTCGCTTAAAAAATAGGCGACCTCATTGAAAGTGTTGGAAAGTGAGAAAGTGGTGCTATTGTGAATAATCATTGAAAAGTTGGAAAGTTCCAAGGGGAATTGGGAAATTTTCGCTAAACATCAAAGTCAAAAACCAAGATAGCGCATACGTAAGTAAAATCGCCACTTGTATAAGAATTAATCATTTTGGTTTGTTTTCCTAGCAAATTTTACAAACGACCATTAATTTTTGAATTACTTCCAAATAACGTCACACCTTCTCATGACATTGTATTAGCTATTTTTCTTTTAGACAGACCTTTATAATCTTAGGCATACAATTAAGCATTCTTTTTAACTGTTAACGATTGATTATCCCTTGATATTCGATTTGCTAAATGATAATTATCTAACAAAAAATGTACAACAGAATCATGTCCTTAACATGTTTTGAAGGCAGAGAGCATTAATTGATTGCTACAATAGTGCCTCTAATCAAGTGAATCGGAGTGTATGTCTTTAAAGAATACCCCTTACAAAGCTGGATGAAGATAGCCAGTGAAGTCAGAGTGCTCCTCTGCAGGCGGATACATAGGTTCTTTATATACACATACATGCACATATTTTAAGGTATAATCTCGCTAGTACTTGAAATGGCGATAGTAACTTTTCTACTACCCTAAAAGACACGACTAACCGAAACTTCAATTCCCGCAATTGTTTCGGGTATTTATACCGTGATATCACTGTTATTACTACAAAAAAACGGGATCTACATGCATGAAAGCAGTGATAGTGAGGAACCTGTAAAATTAACTGCAAATTTAATTCAAGAAGGACTTCAACTTGCAAATAAATTAGGACACCATTTCGTCATAAATGATCCCAATGTCGAAAAATGTAGATGCTGAACGAGCAAGAGAAAGTCTAGTTCAAAATTATTCCAGCGATGATAGTGATTGTATACGCGTTCGAAGCAAGCGATTGCGAATAACTGATGATGACAGCAACTAAATTTATGTTCATGTATTTATGATATTCACTTATTTTTTTTATTTTTTTACCTTTAAAATTGAATAACCTATTCTTTTCGTTAACAACATAGCTGTTTAACATTATTATTTTTAGTTCCTGAACTTGCCATACATTTAATTTATATTATTTTTAAGATTAGAGTGCATATCTTTTTTGTCTTTAATAACTGTGCCTGTAAAAATAAACATTATATATGTGATTTAATAAAATAAACATGAATACTTGTTCTTAAAAAATCCTTGTTTTTCACTAATTTTAATAGGTTTTAAAGATTAAGAACCAATCACCTATTTTTACATACGATCAATGTCTTTTTTTACACGGTTTTTTTTTACACGGTTTTTTCTGGAACTAATCTACCGTGTAAAAACAGAATTAGGTGTATATTAAATGACATGTGACACTTACATAAGCAATGTGGAATAATTTTATTGCTTCTTCGAACATTTATTTGTTTACTAGCTCAAATTATACACACTCAAATAGACCACTAGCCCGATAATAAAAAAAGGTTAGTTAGATAATTTGAAACAAAAGATTTGTTAGTCATATGCATATACATACATATATGAATGTATACTATACGCATACCATATTTTCGTATGTGGAATTTGTATTAACTTACCCAGTCATAATGCCGTTTGGTTGCATCTTGCCAAATATCAAATCATAGTTCCAGCATTCGATCGCTAAAGACACGAAAAAAATTATGGTGTGGTGCAGGTCGTGTCGGATGCAGTTTGTGGCCGAGAACTTGATTTGTTCCAACCATTTTTCGCGGGAGGATATTACATTCACAGGAAAAAAGGCAAATTTGTTGCCAGAAGCATTTCCTTTGTGTGCTACTAGCTCCAACTGCATCACAGAAGGGGAGTGTATATTAATGAATATTTGTATTTAATTATATAATTACTAGACTTTGGCGCCTATTTTTTTGAAATATTTATCGTACATTTATTATCTAATAATAATTTTTTTTCAGTCGAACAGTTAAGAAACTTAAGAAGCATATATGTATATGTACATGCAAATGCACGCACTTATTCGTACTTATAATTGTAAACACAAACATATGTAGTTACATACATACATATGTAGGAAAATTATCATAAACTTTGCATAAATGTATTTCCTTTTGCATATATATCCTTGTCTTGTAGACAGCTGCTTTTGACAAACAAAACAAGAAGGCAAAAACAAACATATCTGACTTTTGTTCATTTTTTTTACCACGTCACCTTATTGAGTTCGCTTTGGGCGGGATCACTAATTTCGAATTTATCTAACCTAAGATCTTCAAACGCCCCAATGGCATTGGATCTACAATGAAGAACAATTGCATGACTAAATTTAGGGTTTTATTTACATAAACACTAAAAAAATTAATTCAAGTAAGATTTCGTTTTTATGCAAATTACTGCGAGCAGCAAAATAGTAGTATATGACAGGAAATCATAACTTTGTGTTAAATTGTTAATAATAATACTTAAATTTAGCACAGGTATCTAGTATTTGGTAGCATGACCGTTATTTGGTATCACTGCTGCACAATGGTCTACGAGGCATTGAAATCCTTCCTTTGGTGTTGACTGACATGCCTGTAGAACCGCATACGGATTTTTTAAGTTCGGTCCAAAGGTTTTCTACTGGGTTGAGGTCAGGATATTGAGCTTGCCACTACTTGTCCTCGGTAGAACGCATTTTCTTGGCATTTCTTTTTCAGTAAATGAAAGCACAACATCTTTCATAATTTGTACGTATTCATTCTGGTCATAATATTTTTTTCCTATAATGTATAGGCCCCATAACATTATAAGAGAGGCAGTCCTATACCATAACACTAGATCCCCTATGCTTCAACGTTCTCGGAGTGTACTTTAGATGATATTCCATATGAGGGAGGCGTCTCACAATCTGGCGAGAACCTTTACCACCGTACAGAACAATTTTTGACTCATCCGTTCATAGAATGTTCCGCCGGTGTGAATACGCTAATTTAGGTGTTTTTGGCAAAATTTAGTCTGTGTATTTTCTGCGTATCACATGCTTTCTTTTCAAAAGAGGGACCCTACGTGAACTTCTTGCATAGAGGTTTTGTTCTCGGGAAAGTATCCTTAATGTATATATACTAAATGGTATATCTTGTAAATGGAAACTCACCACTGTAGAATTTTCGTGTTGACGAAGAACTTAAGGGCCGTACACATACAACTTTCCTCGCTTTACTTGACAATTCGAAATTTAACAACAAAGCATGAGGTGTAGAAGGTTTGCTACATAGAACGCTTTGACAGTCTCTACGTTAGTGGTTTGTTTTCAATTGTTATTTGTGTCTATTCCAAATATTTTGTTTAATTAAATATTAAGAAATGAGTTTTACTTATATAATTAAGTGGTAGTTATGATACTTATGTATGTTGCAAAGTCGCGAGTGTAATAAACTATATTGAGGCGGAGCATATTTCGACAACATAAATAAAAACCGATCAAAGAGGTGTTTTATTTGCTATTTATTAATATTTCTCTTCTTTTATCTTTTTGAAAGTAATTATACACGCAAAAACTATGAAATACTAGTAAATTTTCTAAATCGTGTGTATATGCACGCAGAAAAAAAATGGTTGGTTGTCAAAGTGTACAAATGTTGAGAGTTCGCCATGCTTTTGCTTCGTTTTGCTTTGCTTTACTTTTCTCGCCTTGTATTTAGCAGCACTCATATAACATCAGGTCTTCAACTTATCTGTCAAAGCGAAACTCTGAAGCAAAGCAAAGCCAAAGTCTTATGTGTACGGCCCTTTACGTAGGAAATCCAAGCGAATTTGATTTTTTCACCAGAAACGTATTAGTTGATTGTGCTAATCATTCTCATTAAAAAGTTAGTTTACAAATACTAGAAATATTCTTAAATTATTAGAAAAATATTACCGAATACAGCAGATTATAGCATAATATATTATTAAATAGGTCAGCATTTCGATTCGATCATTTACATTATAAAAATGTTAACTAAAATTGTAAGTTTATGCAAAAACATACATATGTATATAGAAATCAATGGCAACATTGTATAAAAGTGAGCGAAAAAACAAAATAACCAAAAAGAAGCGAGTTGGTATGCAATAAAAGGAACAAATGGATGATGAAATATTAATTATTTTAATACAAAATAGAAAGGAGTTGTATGACAAGTCCAACCCTTTCTATAAATTAGCAGGAAGGAACAGAATGCTATGGGTGCAAATAGCCAAAGAGCTGAGTACCTACTACAGGTATGTAAATAAATCATCAATTAAAGCAAGCAATATTACCTTATTATTTACTTAGAATAATACTTTTCTAGCTGAAGTGTGCATGCAAAGGTGCTCTTCGTGATCGCTACGGGAGGGAAATCAGAAAATCTAAAGCGCCATCAGGCAGTGCCTCCCAATACCAGAGGTCGTAGTATTTGTTGGATGCATTGCAGTTTCTGAAGCCGCACGTCGTACCACGACCGTAAGTTGCTAACTTATATATGTATAAACATACATATGTGAACCGTTCAGTGATATTGTATGTAAAGTGATTTGAGGCAAAAAGTTAATTATTCATACAAAATGAACTGCGCAGCAGCGAATTGCAACAGCGAAATCAAAGGGAAAGCGCGCAACATAAGTTGTTTGTGTTTCCTACGGAGGCAAGTCTTGCCGGGAAGTGGATGTAGTTATGCCGGCGTGTAAATAATCCAAATTCATTATGAAGTTGTATGTGCATATAGCATTGAAGTGTATTTACAGCAAATTTAAATAAAATACAAACATATTTACATACATATATATAGTATGTATACATTCGTGTATGCACTGAACGGCTCATACATATATATGTCCACTTATATATATACATATGTGTACACATATAAAAATATATGTGTATGCTTGTGCTATTAAAATTCAAACTAATTTCCAGAATACGTTGCTCCACAAACATTTGCCCGGTAGCATCCAAAACATCGCTGTTATTGCCATCGTCTCCGATAACAGTGCCACTTCCGTCACCATCGCCACCTATCCTTGTGCAGCTGCCACCACTGTCTCCTCCAACAACAGCTTTCCTGCAATCGCCATCACCGTCTACCTTCGCACAGCTACCATCGCCGTCAACTCCAACAATAGTATCACTGCCATCGCCATCACCGCGTATCTTCACGCAGCTACCACCGCTGTCGCCTCCAGTAATACTACCACTCCGCCGCCGCTGTCTCCAGCACCTTTACTAGCAACGTGCACAAGAGGGACGAACGTCGGAGCAAAGACGTAGACAAGGCCATAATCGAAGCCATCCAATTATTCAAAGAAAGCTGCAAAGCAAGGGAAGAGCAAAGCTCCAGCCTAACCATGAACTCTTTTGGAACAATGATGATTTCAATATTGTCCAAAATCAGTGCAGCAAAGCAAATCCGGTTAAGGCAAAATATAATGGAAGTAACATTTCAAGTACAGCAGGAGCCTGAGTAACGGGGATTAGTTTTTATTTATGTATTAGCTGACCCAACAGACGTTGTCCTGTCTTATTGAATTCGAATTGCTAGAATTAATAAAAAAAACATTTCAAAAGAAGGTGTTTATTATTCAAATGCTTTATGATTGACAATATTCTTGGATTTTTTTATACGTATGTGTACACATATAAAAATATATGTGTATGCTTGTGCTATTAAAATTCAAACTAATTTCCAGAATACGTTGCTCCACAAACATTTGCCCGGTAGCATCCAAAACATCGCTGTTATTGCCATCGTCTCCGATAACAGTGCCACTTCCGTCACCATCGCCACCTATCCTTGTGCAGCTGCCATCACTGTCCCCTCCAACAACAGCTTTCCTGCAATCGCCATCACCGTCTAGCTTCGCACAGCTACCATCGCCGTCAACTCCAACAATAGTATCACTGCCATCGCCATCACCGCGTATCTTCACGCAGCTACCACCGCTGTCGCCTCCAGTAATACTACCACTCCGCCGCCGCTGTCTCCAGCACCTTTACTATCAACGCGCACAAGAGGGACGAACGTCGGAGCAAAGACGTAGACAAGGCCATAATCGAAGCCATCCAATTATTCAAAGAAAGCTGCAAAGCAAGGGAAGAGCAAAGCTCAAGCCTAACCATGAACTCTTTTGGAACAATGATGATTTCAATATTGTCCAAAATCAGTGCAGCAAAGCAAACCCGGTTAAGGCAAAATATAATGGAAGTAACATTTCAAGTGCAGCAGGAGCCTGAGTAACGGGGATTAGTTTTTATTTATGTATTAGCTGACCCAACAGACGTTGTCCTGTCTTATTGAATTCGAATTGCTAGAATTAATAAAAAAAATATTTCAAAAGAAGGTGTTTATTATTCAAATGCTTTATGATTGACAATATTCTTGGATTTTTTTTCTTGCGCGTATATAAATAGTTTTGTTGGTATTTCGACTCGGGAACAGGCAACATATAACCATGTGAAAACATGGATTTTCAAAATTGATGCCACAAACATTTAGCGACTGCCGTTGAGATTTATTTATCGACATTGCAAATGCTAGCCGCTCTGGAAATTGCAACCGTTGAAGTCGAATGGCATGTCGTTCGGAATCAAAGGAATCCGTTGAGTCAAAATGTCTTCGCCTTTGTACTTCCCTTTCAAAATTGTGGATTTGATGATTTCTCTCTTGATTAAATGTGTCGTGCATTTTGCGATTGGGCGTTGTCATTCCTAATTGTATTAATCCTTTGTTGGTAAGCACCAAGCACATGTCTTCAATTAAAATTAATTATTCATTGTGCATTTCTTCGTTAATTTGCAAATTTGCATTTGATGTTCTATGACGCTTATGATGTAATACCTCTTCGGCCAAGTGATTTTTATATTTGTTCCATAAGTCAATCGGTGTTGATGCATGTAGACAAAATTATGGAAAACAATGTTCGTATTTGTTTAGCATTCGACAGTGTATAGTCCCAATGAGTGTCATTCTCTAGCTATATCAAACGTTGACAGGCTTCTCTGTATGTACCGCACAATACACCATGATTCCAGGTATAAAATCTTGGCATTTCGGAATAAAGCCGTGTTTTAGCAAAGTCATAATTTTGGCACATTTCAAAGAAGTTGGCCAATGTCGGTTTGGTTGTTAAGTATTCTTACATTTTCTGACTTTCCGCGTTATTTTTATTCATGAGAATCTTCTCCTGATAATAACAAACGCAACAAAAAAATAATTATCGAAATCGGTCCAGCCGTTCACGCGTAATGGCGTGACCAAGAGAAATAGCGATTCATTTATATATACATATGTATATAGATATGTGTGCATTGCTTAGATTTGGTTTTGAAACCACCATTGTAAAACAGTTCATAGTTGGTTTTGAGCTTTGCTCTTCCCTAGCCCTTCTTGAGTGCATGCCTTATATATGTATGTATGAATGTAATATATGCACACGTTTGCTTGTGCATATGTTTATTTCGATTTGGTTCCTTTAAACGTAACATATTCATTTTGAATTTGTGTGCTATTTCATTGACCTTGGGTGTACATACCGTGATACTTACATATTAAACGTCTGCATGAATGTAGTCATTGGCTGTTTTAACACATTCACCCATTCGACTGAAAGAAAGCGGCTACATTATGAAAGCAAATAAATTGAAAAAATTCAATAAATGCATGTCTCTTCATATCTACGTAAATATGTGCATGCATAATCTACATTGAATTTTACTGCAATTAATAAATAACTATAAAATAAATGCATGCACATATGTATAATAAAATCAATACACATTCGTATGAAAATATGTTCATATGTAGGCGCAAATGTAAATCGAAAGAAAACAGATTTAGAAAAAAAGTTCACAATGCTTTGTATATATAGAATTAATTAAGACTCTCATTAAAATGTTAGAAATTTTCAATTTCTCATTTAAACGTTAGAAATTTTGGATGAAAACTTTGATATTTGGAAAATATGTGCACTCGCGCTTCTCACCACCGGATATCAGCCGCGGGGTAGCCCCTTTGTCCGAAAACTCTTCAGCAAACCTTTAAAGTCCTATGAAAGAGTTGGGCTCAAAGATAAATGAGCTCTTAAGCATGATAGGCGGAGGCAGAAGATCCATTCACAAACCCATGCGCGATCTAGTCGGGGATATTGCGAAGTTGCACAAACAGGCAACAGAAGTGCAGAACGCAGGCGTAAGCAACAAAAGATATACGATAACCAGAGAGCAATACGTCCAAACTTCAAGCGACCGAAAGGTTAACAAGCCGACAGTAAACACGAGCCAAATGCAGGTCGAATCGACTAAAAGAAACACTGATGCAAAGATAATAAACAAGGCGGCCGCAATGGCAGAAACCCCAGCTAATAAATGGACCCTGGTGCAAAACCAGAAAAAATTTACCAAACCGCAAGAGAAGCGTAAACGTAAATGTGGAGATTCGCGACATGGATGCTGCAACAACAGAAGAAGAGGTTGGCGATGCAATCAAGCACCAATTCCACGAAGTAAATTATGGGAATCCGGTTTCATTCAAATCCATAAAAACAGTAAGAAATGGAACGCAAACTGCAAACTGGACACATATCCAGGCATTGCAAGTCCACCGAAAATCGCAGCGGTACGTGTCTTCATTGTGGGCCATTTGCAAGACAGAACAAGACCACCCTACTGGAAGCTACAGATGCCCAGCATATAAAAAAGCGGTCAACCAGATAAAAAAATGATTAAGTGCATACAGATTAATTTAAATCACTGCAAGGCTGCACAAGACCTTCTAAAGCAAGCAGTACAAAGGACCCTCAGTGGAAGGATGTTGGCTGAAAGACAAAGGGAAAAACTGAAATATGGGCATGCGGAGACTTCCCGTTGAATCCATGGACAACAACCAACAGCAGGGCTTTATCTACGCAAAAATTGGCTAAATCCACTTTTACAGCTGCTCGGCGCCACCAAATGAACCGTTAGATGCTTATAAAAACATGCTAAGTCGTCTGGTAGCAGACGCGTCGGGAAAAACATCTCTCATGATATCTGGAGACTTCAACGCGTGGGCGGTCGAATGGGGTAGCCCAAAAACAACTCCACGGGGTCAGGCGCTTCTTGAAGCCTTTGCCAGTCTTTACGTGCTACTCAACAACGGAAGGAAAAACACATTCCAAAAGAGCAACGCGGGTTCAATCATTGACCTGACCTTTAGCAGTCCTGCAATATATTATAACATAACATGGGATGTTTCTGATGAATTTACATTCAGCGACCACTTTGCCATTCAATTTACCATAGACTCGCACCGAAACTCTTCCAATAGGAAAAAAGGGTCGAAAGTTCAGAGAATCGGTTCGAAAACAAAAATGCTTGATAACAGCATGTTGGAATGTATGGCGGAACTCCTTCCAGACACACTCGATGGAAACAATGAAAGCACTAATACATGCGCTAATACACTAGTTAAGCTGGTCACCGACATTTGCAATGCATCAATGCCACGTAAAAAGAGCGGAAAAGAGAGAACATCCGCTTACTGGTGGACAAAGGAAATAGCGGAGCTGCGAGGGGAATGTTTAAGACTGCGGCGACAATACCAAAGGCAGAGGGCGGGGAACTTCCTAGATGCGTATAAAAACGGGCGAGTGAGACTCCGAAAAAAAATCCAAAAAAGCAAGCGCGAGGCCGTTTTGGAACTTATTAAAGACTGGACGACAACCCCTGGGGCAGCGGATACTACATCGTCCTGAAAAAACTAAAAGGACGCAACGCCAAGCCGCCAGTATGCCCACTTATAATGAAACGCATTGTCTTAGGGCTTTTCCTGCAGCAAGAAGCATGTAGCGCACCAAGAAAGCTAAACGTAGAGCCCACCGAGATTCCTCCAGTAACAAAAACCGAATTGATCGCCGCCGCAGGAAAAATCAAAAGCAATAAGTCCCAAGGCATGGACGGTATACCAAATAGCACCCTGAAGTACATTATTAAGAAGAAGACTGAAACCTTTAGCAATCTGTACACGCAGTGTATTCAAGAAGGCACCTTTCCAAAGAAATGGATGCGCCAACGGCTACTTTTACTACCCAAAGGTAATAAGCCCCCAGAAGAGCCGTCATCATATAGGCCTCTGTGCATGTTAGGCACAGCAGGAAAATACTGAAAGCAATTATATGCGCGCGACTCCAAGAGATCCAGGAGGGTGACAGGGGACTCTCGAATCAACAATACGGCTTCCGAAAAATGCGGTCAACTGTCGATTCCATTGCGTCTGTCTGCGATATACCCCGAAAAGCACTCGAGGTCAAAAGATGGTTCGAAGGAACAAAACAGTACTGCGCTATTGTCACGCTGGATGTAAAAAATGCGTTCAACTCCGCCAACTAGAACCACATAATTAGGGCGTTAATGGAGATGAAATTTCCGGACTACTTAACGCGCATACTCCTAAACTATTTATGATACGAATGAAGGCCCAAAAAGGTATCATGTCACAGGTGGTGTGCCGCAGGTTTCGGTCCTCAGACCAATCCTTTGGAACATCATGAATGATGGCATCCTTAAAATTGAAAAACCCGAGGGTGTGTCTAGAATAGGCTATACGCATGACGTGTCGCGCATATGTAGCGAAGCTATAGCGTCAGCAAAAACTTGGCTGCAGAACGCAGGACTGGAGTTGGCTGATCACAAGACAGAGGCAATGCTCATGACCAGTCGAAAAAAGCTGGAAGAGATTCAAATCCGCATAGGAGAACACACTGTAACGTCAGCGCCAACTTTAAAATATATCGGTGTCGTACTCGATCCATGACTGAACTTTAAGGAACACTTTATGCCAGCGAGAAGGCAAGGAAGACCAGTATGGGTCTTGCAAGACTCATGCCAAATATGGGAGGCCCAAAACAGAAATAAAGAACCTTGCTTGCGAGCGTCAGCTCATCAATTTTAAAGTACGCGGCACCAATCTGGGCAAGCGCTACTCCTATAACCTCATTCATGAGAGCACCAGCCTCGGTGCACAGATTATCATCTCTTAGAGTATGCTGTGCATTCAAGGCGAGGCCTCAAACTTGCTGGCTGGAAGATGTCTGGTAGACATAGCTACAAGAACGGCGGCAGCAATAAAGCATAGCCCAAGCGAACACAGCGAGATACTGCAGCAAAGCATCGACGAGTGGCAACAAAGATGGGACTCGTCCCCAAAAGGACGTTGGACAAAGAGATTGATCCCAAGGGTAGACGAGTGGATTAAGAAAAAACACGGAGAAACAAACTTCTACCTTACCCAGTTCCTTACCGGGCATGGCTGCTTCCGACAATATTTACATAAATACAAGCACGTTGATCACCCCTTCTGCGTACACTGCGATGGGAAAATTGTAAGCGCAGAACACATACTGATGGCAACAGATTCGACACAGAACGCAACGATCTAGAACGCTATATGGGAAAAGCATTGTCTCCGGAAGGCTTGCTGAAGGTTGTGCTGTCCGATAAAGATATTTGGCACAAATGTGTAGACACCATCACGGGAGTAATGAAAAGACTTCGAATAGACGAGCGAAACGCGAACAGCGCAGAATTATAACGCACGCTGAGTGAAGACGAAGAATAACGTCCAGTGCCTGCCCTGCAAAGTAATATCGGAATTGATAGTCCCGCAGGGGTGTCACAGGCCCAGCGTACGAAGAAGGTTGGGTTTAGTCCGTAGGTGCCTGAAGGCAAATCGGGCATGTGGGCAGCACGGGCTGCTCGTATCTATGTAGATTCCTCCTCCCTGGTCGTAACCGAAAAAAAAACGAAAAACATACATGTGTATTGTACGTAGTCATAGAGTACGTACTTACATGCATACATATATTCTATTCTTATAATTGTGTTCCTAAATCATATTCTGTATACCTTTGAAAAAAAAATTTGTACATCCCTTAAATCATAAGCAAAGAGTATACATATTTATGATCGGATGAGTGCATGAGTCGAATATAAAAACACAACACTGATTCAATTTTGACTTTTTATTTTGTTTGCATTCGGTGACATTTGACTTTTTGATTGGGAAAATTCTGGTAAGTTTTCTAACAAAATCAAATTATTTTATAATTAACTGATATATTTTCGTTTATTAGTGAACTTTTTCCGTACGCTTTCATTCCTGCGCCAGAATATTAATCAAGCTTCGATACAAAGGACACGAATGCATGTATATACATACATACATACATACACATATGTATGTAAGTCATAATTATTGTTGTTTCTTTAGTGGATATTTTCTTTGTCGATCTTGAGCAACTGAATTGCAGAACTATCTGCAAACAAGACCGTAAGTTTTAACTCATAATTTGCTTGCATTTCGTAACGACATTATGAGGGAACCGTTTTTGTTTGCAGGTATTATTGGCCCTTTACATACTCGCTGCTTTGCCTTACTGCTTAGTGCTTTGGTGCTGCCTACGTGAAGCTACATAATACCGTCAGTTGAAATTACTTACTTACTTGACTGGCGCACCAACCGCCTAAACGATTTTGGCCGAGGTCAACAAAGCACGCCAGCTGTCCCAGTCTTTTGCTAACTGGCGCCAATTGGAAATCCCAAATATAGCCAAGTCTTCTTTTTCCACTTGGTCTTTCCAACACAGAGGAGGTCTTCCTTTTCCTTTGCTATCACCATACGTCCGAAGTGACCTAGCCAGCGGAGGCGCTGGTTCTTTATCCGCTCACTATGTCTACGTCCTTGTACAGATCGTACAGCTCATCGTTCCATCGTACGCGGTA
Source organism: Philophylla caesio (assembly GCA_963971545.1). NCBI lineage: Eukaryota > Metazoa > Arthropoda > Insecta > Diptera > Tephritidae > Philophylla > Philophylla caesio. Next base: position 126,008,112 of record OZ020604.1, on the reverse strand, counting down.
TTCTCCATCGCAAAGACGCAAAGGTTCATAAATCTTCCGAAGAATCTTTCTCTCGAACACTCCAAGAACTCTCTCATCTGATGCTGTCATTGTCCATCGGCGCCATACAATAGGACGGGCATGATGAGAGATGTATATAGTATGGTTTTGTCCGTCGAGAGAGGACTTTACTGCGCAATTGCCCATTTAGTCCGAAGTTGCAGTTGTTGGCAAGAGATATTCTGCGTTGGATTTCAGGGTTGACGATGTTATTGGTGTTAATGCAGGTTCCTACGTAAACAAAGTCCCTTACTTTTTCAAAGTTATGTTATAACAGTGATGTTAGATCCCATTCGTGAATGTGCCGACTGTCTATTTGATGACAGGAGACACTTAGTCTTGCCCTCGTTCACCTCCAAACCCATTGGCTTCGCTTCTCTATCCAGTTTGGAGACGGCAGAACTAACTGCGCGGTTGTTAAGACCAATGATGTCAATGTCAATGGCTTATGCCAGCAATGCACACTCTTATAAAAGATGGTACCTGACCGATTTAATTCTGCGGCTCGAATTATCTTCTCCAGCATTAAGTTAAAGAAAGCGCACAACAAAGAATCCCCCTATATGAAACCTCGTTTGGTATCAAACGGCTCGGAGAGGTCCTTCCCAATTCGAGCTGAGCTGGTGGTTAACGTCATTTTACATAGCCGTATAAGTTTTGCTGGGATACCATTCAGAAATTGGGGCATATAGGAAACTTCTTCTCGTGCTGTCGAAGGCGGCTTTGAAGTCGCCAAGATCTGGCATATTGTGAATATCTGGTCAGTGGTAGATTTACCAGGTCTAAAGCCACACTGATAAGTTCCAATCAGTTCAATATACTCGACAGAAAAGTTTACGCGATATTAAGAAGACTAATCCTGCGATAATTGGCGCAAACTGCAGGATCACGCTTTTTGTGGATTGGACAGAGCACACTTAAGCTCCAATCAGCAGGCAGTTGTTCTTCCGACCATATTTTAGAAATGAGCTCGTGCATGCACTTAACCAGCTCCTACCGTACTTGAATAACTCAGCTGGTAACCCGTCGGCCCCAAAGGGCTTCGTTGTTCTTCAGGCGTGCTATCGCTTTCCGAGTTTTGTCATCCATGGACAACAACAAACAGCAGGGCTTTATCTACGCAAAAATTGGTTAAATCCACTTTTACAGCTGCTCGGCGCCACCAAATGAACCGTTAGATGCTTATAAAAACATGCTTAGTCGTCTGGTAGCAGACGCGTCGGGAAAAACATCTCTCATAATATCTGGAGACTTCAACGCGTGGGCGGTCGAATGGGGTAGCCCAAAAACAACTCCACGGGGTCAGGCGCTTCTTGAAGCCTTTGCCAGTCTTAACGTGCTACTCAACAACGGAAGGAAAAACACATTCCAAAAGAGCAACGCGGGTTCAATCATTGACCTGGCCTTTAGCAGTCCTGCAATATATTATAACATAACATGGGATGTTTCTGATGAATTTACATTCAGCGACCACTTTGCCATTCAATTTACCATAGACTCGCACCGAAACTCTTCCAATAGGAAAAAAGGGTCGAAAGTTCAGAGAATCGGTTGGAAAACAAAAATGCTTGATAACAGCATGTTGGAATGTATGACGGAACTCCTTCCAGACACACTCGATGGAAACAATGAAAGCACTAATACATGCGCTAATACACTAGTTAAGCTGGTCACCGACATTTGCAATGCATCAATGCCACGTAAAAAAAGCGGAAAAGAGAGAACATCCGCTTACTGGTGGACAAAGGAAATAGCGGAGCTGCGAGGGGAATGGTTAAGACTGCGGCGACAATACCAAAGGCAGAGGGCGGGGAACTTCCTAGATGCGTATAAAAACGGGCGAGTGAGACTGCGAAAAAAAATCCAAAAAAGCAAGCGCGAGGCCGTTTTGGAACTTATTAAAGACTGGACGACAACCCCTGGGGCAGCGGATACTACATCGTCCTGAAAAAACTAAAAGGACGCAACGCCAAGTCGCCAGTATGCCCACTTATAATGAAACGCATTGTCTTAGGGCTTTTCCTGCAGCAAGAAGCATGTAGCGCACCAAGAGAGCTAAACGTAGAGCCCACCGAGATTCCTCCACTAACAAAAACCGAATTGATCGCCGCCGCAGGAAAAATCAAAAGCAATAAGTCCCAAGGCATGGACGGTATACCAAATAGCACCCTGAAGTACATTATTAAGAAGAAGACTGAAACCTTTAGCAATCTGTACACGCAGTGTATTCAAGAAGGCACCTTTCCAAAGAAATGGATGCGCCAACGGCTACTTTTACTACCCAAAGGTAATAAGCCCCCAGAAGAGCCGTCATCATATAGGCCTCTGTGCATGTTAGGCACAGCAGGAAAATACTGAAAGCAATTATATGCGCGCGACTCCAAGAGATCCAGGAGGGTGACAGGGGACTCTCGAATCAACAATACGGCTTCCGAAAAATGCGGTCAACTGTCGATTCCATTGCGTCTGTCTGCGATATACCCCGAAAAGCACTCGAGGTCAAAAGATGGTTCGAAGGAACAAAACAGTACTGCGCTATTGTCACGCTGGATGTAAAAAATGCGTTCAACTCCGCCAACTAGAACCACATAATTATGGCGTTAATGGAGATGAAATTTCCGGACTACTTAACGCGCATACTCCTAAACTATTTATGATACGAATGAAGGCCCAAAAAGGTATCATGTCACAGGTGGTGTGCCGCAGGTTTCGGTCCTCAGACCAATCCTTTGGAACATCATGAATGATGGCATCCTTAAAATTGAAAAACCCGAGGGTGTGTCTAGAATAGGCTATACGCATGACGTGTCGCGCATATGTAGCGAAGCTATAGCGTCAGCAAAAACTTGGCTGCAGAACGCAGGACTGGAGTTGGCTGATCACAAGACAGAGGCAATGCTCATGACCAGTCGAAAAAAGCTGGAAGAGATTCAAATCCGCATAGGAGAACACACTGTAACGTCAGCGCCAACTTTAAAATATATCGGTGTCGTACTCGATCCATGACTGAACTTTAAGGAACACTTTATGCCAGCGAGAAGGCAAGGAAGACCAGTATGGGTCTTGCAAGACTCATGCCAAATATGGGAGGCCCAAAACAGAAATAAAGAACCTTGCTTGCGAGCGTCAGCTCATCAATTTTAAAGTACGCGGCACCAATCTGGGCAAGCGCTACTCCTATAACCTCATTCATGAGAGCACCAGCCTCGGTGCACAGATTATCATCTCTTAGAGTATGCTGTGCATTCAAGGCGAGGCCTCAAACTTGCTGGCTGGAAGATGTCTGGTAGACATAGCTACAAGAACGGCGGCAGCAATAAAGCATAGCCCAAGCGAACACAGCGAGATACTGCAGCAAAGCATCGACGAGTGGCAACAAAGATGGGACTCGTCCCCAAAAGGACGTTGGACAAAGAGATTGATCCCAAGGGTAGACGAGTGGATTAAGAAAAAACACGGAGAAACAAACTTCTACCTTACCCAGTTCCTTACCGGGCATGGCTGCTTCCGACAATATTTACATAAATACAAGCACGTTGATCACCCCTTCTGCGTACACTGCGATGGGAAAATTGTAAGCGCAGAACACATACTGATGGCAACAGATTCGACACAGAACGCAACGATCTAGAACGCTATATGGGAAAAGCATTGTCTCCGGAAGGCTTGCTGAAGGTTGTGCTGTCCGATAAAGATATTTGGCACAAATGTGTAGACACCATCACGGGAGTAATGAAAAGACTTCGAATAGACGAGCGAAACGCGAACAGCGCAGAATTATAACGCACGCTGAGTGAAGACGAAGAATAACGTCCAGTGCCTGCCCTGCAAAGTAATATCGGAATTGATAGTCCCGCAGGGGTGTCACAGGCCCAGCGTACGAAGAAGGTTGGGTTTAGTCCGTAGGTGCCTGAAGGCAAATCGGGCATGTGGGCAGCACGGGCTGCTCGTATCTATGTAGATTCCTCCTCCCTGGTCGTAACCGAAAAAAAAACGAAAAACATACATGTGTATTGTACGTAGTCATAGAGTACGTACTTACATGCATACATATATTCTATTCTTATAATTGTGTTCCTAAATCATATTCTGTATACCTTTGAAAAAAAAATTTGTACATCCCTTAAATCATAAGCAAAGAGTATACATATTTATGATCGGATGAGTGCATGAGTCGAATATAAAAACACAACACTGATTCAATTTTGACTTTTTATTTTGTTTGCATTCGGTGACATTTGACTTTTTGATTGGGAAAATTCTGGTAAGTTTTCTAACAAAATCAAATTATTTTATAATTAACTGATATATTTTCGTTTATTAGTGAACTTTTTCCGTACGCTTTCATTCCTGCGCCAGAATATTAATCAAGCTTCGATACAAAGGACACGAATGCATGTATATACATACATACATACATACACATATGTATGTAAGTCATAATTATTGTTGTTTCTTTAGTGGATATTTTCTTTGTCGATCTTGAGCAACTGAATTGCAGAACTATCTGCAAACAAGACCGTAAGTTTTAACTCATAATTTGCTTGCATTTCGTAACGACATTATGAGGGAACCGTTTTTGTTTGCAGGTATTATTGGCCCTTTACATACTCGCTGCTTTGCCTTACTGCTTAGTGCTTTGGTGCTGCCTACGTGAAGCTACATAATACCGTCAGTTGAAATTACTTACTTACTTGACTGGCGCACCAACCGCCTAAACGATTTTGGCCGAGGTCAACAAAGCACGCCAGCTGTCCCAGTCTTTTGCTAACTGGCGCCAATTGGAAATCCCAAATATAGCCAAGTCTTCTTTTTCCACTTGGTCTTTCCAACACAGAGGAGGTCTTCCTTTTCCTTTGCTATCACCATACGTCCGAAGTGACCTAGCCAGCGGAGGCGCTGGTTCTTTATCCGCTCACTATGTCTACGTCCTTGTACAGATCGTACAGCTCATCGTTCCATCGTACGCGGTATTCTCCATCGCAAAGACGCAAAGGTTCATAAATCTTCCGAAGAATCTTTCTCTCGAACACTCCAAGAACTCTCTCATCTGATGCTGTCATTGTCCATCGGCGCCATACAATAGGACGGGCATGATGAGAGATGTATATAGTATGGTTTTGTCCGTCGAGAGAGGACTTTACTGCGCAATTGCCCATTTAGTCCGAAGTTGCAGTTGTTGGCAAGAGATATTCTGCGTTGGATTTCAGGGTTGACGATGTTATTGGTGTTAATGCAGGTTCCTACGTAAACAAAGTCCCTTACTTTTTCAAAGTTATGTTATAACAGTGATGTTAGATCCCATTCGTGAATGTGCCGACTGTCTATTTGATGACAGGAGACACTTAGTCTTGCCCTCGTTCACCTCCAAACCCATTGGCTTCGCTTCTCTATCCAGTTTGGAGACGGCAGAACTAACTGCGCGGTTGTTAAGACCAATGATGTCAATGTCAATGGCTTATGCCAGCAATGCACACTCTTATAAAAGATGGTACCTGACCGATTTAATTCTGCGGCTCGAATTATCTTCTCCAGCATTAAGTTAAAGAAAGCGCACAACAAAGAATCCCCCTATATGAAACCTCGTTTGGTATCAAACGGCTCGGAGAGGTCCTTCCCAATTCGAGCTGAGCTGGTGGTTAACGTCATTTTACATAGCCGTATAAGTTTTGCTGGGATACCATTCAGAAATTGGGGCATATAGGAAACTTCTTCTCGTGCTGTCGAAGGCGGCTTTGAAGTCGCCAAGATCTGGCATATTGTGAATATCTGGTCAGTGGTAGATTTACCAGGTCTAAAGCCACACTGATAAGTTCCAATCAGTTCAATATACTCGACAGAAAAGTTTACGCGATATTAAGAAGACTAATCCTGCGATAATTGGCGCAAACTGCAGGATCACGCTTTTTGTGGATTGGACAGAGCACACTTAAGCTCCAATCAGCAGGCAGTTGTTCTTCCGACCATATTTTAGAAATGAGCTCGTGCATGCACTTAACCAGCTCCTACCGTACTTGAATAACTCAGCTGGTAACCCGTCGGCCCCAAAGGGCTTCGTTGTTCTTCAGGCGTGCTATCGCTTTCCGAGTTTTGTCATCCATGGACAACAACCAACAGCAGGGCTTTATCTACGCAAAAATTGGTTAAATCCACTTTTACAGCTGCTCGGCGCCACCAAATGAACCGTTAGATGCTTATAAAAACATGCTTAGTCGTCTGGTAGCAGACGCGTCGGGAAAAACATCTCTCATAATATCTGGAGACTTCAACGCGTGGGCGGTCGAATGGGGTAGCCCAAAAACAACTCCACGGGGTCAGGCGCTTCTTGAAGCCTTTGCCAGTCTTAACGTGCTACTCAACAACGGAAGGAAAAACACATTCCAAAAGAGCAACGCGGGTTCAATCATTGACCTGGCCTTTAGCAGTCCTGCAATATATTATAACATAACATGGGATGTTTCTGATGAATTTACATTCAGCGACCACTTTGCCATTCAATTTACCATAGACTCGCACCGAAACTCTTCCAATAGGAAAAAAGGGTCGAAAGATCAGAGAATCGGTTGGAAAACAAAAATGCTTGATAACAGCATGTTGGAATGTATGACGGAACTCCTTCCAGACACACTCGATGGAAACAATGAAAGCACTAATACATGCGCTAATACACTAGTTAAGCTGGTCACCGACATTTGCAATGCATCAATGCCACGTAAAAAAAGCGGAAAAGAGAGAACATCCGCTTACTGGTGGACAAAGGAAATAGCGGAGCTGCGAGGGGAATGGTTAAGACTGCGGCGACAATACCAAAGGCAGAGGGCGGGGAACTTCCTAGATGCGTATAAAAACGGGCGAGTGAGACTGCGAAAAAAAATCCAAAAAAGCAAGCGCGAGGCCGTTTTGGAACTTATTAAAGACTGGACGACAACCCCTGGGGCAGCGGATACTACATCGTCCTGAAAAAACTAAAAGGACGCAACGCCAAGTCGCCAGTATGCCCACTTATAATGAAACGCATTGTCTTAGGGCTTTTCCTGCAGCAAGAAGCATGTAGCGCACCAAGAGAGCTAAACGTAGAGCCCACCGAGATTCCTCCACTAACAAAAACCGAATTGATCGCCGCCGCAGGAAAAATCAAAAGCAATAAGTCCCAAGGCATGGACGGTATACCAAATAGCACCCTGAAGTACATTATTAAGAAGAAGACTGAAACCTTTAGCAATCTGTACACGCAGTGTATTCAAGAAGGCACCTTTCCAAAGAAATGGATGCGCCAACGGCTACTTTTACTACCCAAAGGTAATAAGCCCCCAGAAGAGCCGTCATCATATAGGCCTCTGTGCATGTTAGGCACAGCAGGAAAATACTGAAAGCAATTATATGCGCGCGACTCCAAGAGATCCAGGAGGGTGACAGGGGACTCTCGAATCAACAATACGGCTTCCGAAAAATGCGGTCAACTGTCGATTCCATTGCGTCTGTCTGCGATATACCCCGAAAAGCACTCGAGGTCAAAAGATGGTTCGAAGGAACAAAACAGTACTGCGCTATTGTCACGCTGGATGTAAAAAATGCGTTCAACTCCGCCAACTAGAACCACATAATTATGGCGTTAATGGAGATGAAATTTCCGGACTACTTAACGCGCATACTCCTAAACTATTTATGATACGAATGAAGGCCCAAAAAGGTATCATGTCACAGGTGGTGTGCCGCAGGTTTCGGTCCTCAGACCAATCCTTTGGAACATCATGAATGATGGCATCCTTAAAATTGAAAAACCCGAGGGTGTGTCTAGAATAGGCTATACGCATGACGTGTCGCGCATATGTAGCGAAGCTATAGCGTCAGCAAAAACTTGGCTGCAGAACGCAGGACTGGAGTTGGCTGATCACAAGACAGAGGCAATGCTCATGACCAGTCGAAAAAAGCTGGAAGAGATTCAAATCCGCATAGGAGAACACACTGTAACGTCAGCGCCAACTTTAAATATATCGGTGTCGTACTCGATCCATGACTGAACTTTAAGGAACACTTTATGCCAGCGAGAAGGCAAGGAAGACCAGTATGGGTCTTGCAAGACTCATGCCAAATATGGGAGGCCCAAAACAGAAATAAAGAACCTTGCTTGCGAGCGTCAGCTCATCAATTTTAAAGTACGCGGCACCAATCTGCGCAAGCGCTACTCCTATAACCTCATTCATGAGAGCACCAGCCTCGGTGCACAGATTATCATCTCTTAGAGTATGCTGTGCATTCAAGGCGAGGCCTCAAACTTGCTGGCTGGAAGATGTCTGGTAGACATAGCTACAAGAACGGCGGCAGCAATAAAGCATAGCCCAAGCGAACACAGCGAGATACTGCAGCAAAGCATCGACGAGTGGCAACAAAGATGGGACTCGTCCCCAAAAGGACGTTGGACAAAGAGATTGATCCCAAGGGTAGACGAGTGGATTAAGAAAAAACACGGAGAAACAAACTTCTACCTTACCCAGTTCCTTACCGGGCATGGCTGCTTCCGACAATATTTACATAAATACAAGCACGTTGATCACCCCTTCTGCGTACACTGCGATGGGAAAATTGTAAGCGCAGAACACATACTGATGGCAACAGATTCGACACAGAACGCAACGATCTAGAACGCTATATGGGAAAAGCATTGTCTCCGGAAGGCTTGCTGAAGGTTGTGCTGTCCGATAAAGATATTTGGCACAAATGTGTAGACACCATCACGGGAGTAATGAAAAGACTTCGAATAGACGAGCGAAACGCGAACAGCGCAGAATTATAACGCACGCTGAGTGAAGACGAAGAATAACGTCCAGTGCCTGCCCTGCAAAGTAATATCGGAATTGATAGTCCCGCAGGGGTGTCACAGGCCCAGCGTACGAAGAAGGTTGGGTTTAGTCCGTAGGTGCCTGAAGGCAAATCGGGCATGTGGGCAGCACGGGCTGCTCGTATCTATGTAGATTCCTCCTCCCTGGTCGTAACCGAAAAAAAAACGAAAAACATACATGTGTATTGTACGTAGTCATAGAGTACGTACTTACATGCATACATATATTCTATTCTTATAATTGTGTTCCTAAATCATATTCTGTATACCTTTGAAAAAAAAATTTGTACATCCCTTAAATCATAAGCAAAGAGTATACATATTTATGATCGGATGAGTGCATGAGTCGAATATAAAAACACAACACTGATTCAATTTTGACTTTTTATTTTGTTTGCATTCGGTGACATTTGACTTTTTGATTGGGAAAATTCTGGTAAGTTTTCTAACAAAATCAAATTATTTTATAATTAACTGATATATTTTCGTTTATTAGTGAACTTTTTCCGTACGCTTTCATTCCTGCGCCAGAATATTAATCAAGCTTCGATACAAAGGACACGAATGCATGTATATACATACATACATACATACACATATGTATGTAAGTCATAATTATTGTTGTTTCTTTAGTGGATATTTTCTTTGTCGATCTTGAGCAACTGAATTGCAGAACTATCTGCAAACAAGACCGTAAGTTTTAACTCATAATTTGCTTGCATTTCGTAACGACATTATGAGGGAACCGTTTTTGTTTGCAGGTATTATTGGCCCTTTACATACTCGCTGCTTTGCCTTACTGCTTAGTGCTTTGGTGCTGCCTACGTGAAGCTACATAATACCGTCAGTTGAAATTACTTACTTACTTGACTGGCGCACCAACCGCCTAAACGATTTTGGCCGAGGTCAACAAAGCACGCCAGCTGTCCCAGTCTTTTGCTAACTGGCGCCAATTGGAAATCCCAAATATAGCCAAGTCTTCTTTTTCCACTTGGTCTTTCCAACACAGAGGAGGTCTTCCTTTTCCTTTGCTATCACCATACGTCCGAAGTGACCTAGCCAGCGGAGGCGCTGGTTCTTTATCCGCTCACTATGTCTACGTCCTTGTACAGATCGTACAGCTCATCGTTCCATCGTACGCGGTATTCTCCATCGCAAAGACGCAAAGGTTCATAAATCTTCCGAAGAATCTTTCTCTCGAACACTCCAAGAACTCTCTCATCTGATGCTGTCATTGTCCATCGGCGCCATACAATAGGACGGGCATGATGAGAGATGTATATAGTATGGTTTTGTCCGTCGAGAGAGGACTTTACTGCGCAATTGCCCATTTAGTCCGAAGTTGCAGTTGTTGGCAAGAGATATTCTGCGTTGGATTTCAGGGTTGACGATGTTATTGGTGTTAATGCAGGTTCCTACGTAAACAAAGTCCCTTACTTTTTCAAAGTTATGTTATAACAGTGATGTTAGATCCCATTCGTGAATGTGCCGACTGTCTATTTGATGACAGGAGACACTTAGTCTTGCCCTCGTTCACCTCCAAACCCATTGGCTTCACTTCTCTATCCAGTTTGGAGACGGCAGAACTAACTGCGCGGTTGTTAAGACCAATGATGTCAATGTCAATGGCTTATGCCAGCAATGCACACTCTTATAAAAGATGGTACCTGACCGATTTAATTCTGCGGCTCGAATTATCTTCTCCAGCATTAAGTTAAAGAAAGCGCACAACAAAGAATCCCCCTATATGAAACCTCGTTTGGTATCAAACGGCTCGGAGAGGTCCTTCCCAATTCGAGCTGAGCTGGTGGTTAACGTCATTTTACATAGACGTATAAGTTTTGCTGGGATACCATTCAGAAATTGGGGCATATAGGAAACTTCTTCTCGTGCTGTCGAAGGCGGCTTTGAAGTCGCCAAGATCTGGCATATTGTGAATATCTGGTCAGTGGTAGATTTACCAGGTCTAAAGCCACACTGATAAGTTCCAATCAGTTCAATATACTCGACAGAAAAGTTTACGCGATATTAAGAAGACTAATCCTGCGATAATTGGCGCAAACTGCAGGATCACGCTTTTTGTGGATTGGACAGAGCACACTTAAGCTCCAATCAGCAGGCAGTTGTTCTTCCGACCATATTTTAGAAATGAGCTCGTGCATGCACTTAACCAGCTCCTACCGTACTTGAATAACTCAGCTGGTAACCCGTCGGCCCCAAAGGGCTTCGTTGTTCTTCAGGCGTGCTATCGCTTTCCGAGTTTTGTCATCCATGGACAACAACCAACAGCAGGGCTTTATCTACGCAAAAATTGGTTAAATCCACTTTTACAGCTGCTCGGCGCCACCAAATGAACCGTTAGATGCTTATAAAAACATGCTTAGTCGTCTGGTAGCAGACGCGTCGGGAAAAACATCTCTCATAATATCTGGAGACTTCAACGCGTGGGCGGTCGAATGGGGTAGCCCAAAAACAACTCCACGGGGTCAGGCGCTTCTTGAAGCCTTTGCCAGTCTTAACGTGCTACTCAACAACGGAAGGAAAAACACATTCCAAAAGAGCAACGCGGGTTCAATCATTGACCTGGCCTTTAGCAGTCCTGCAATATATTATAACATAACATGGGATGTTTCTGATGAATTTACATTCAGCGACCACTTTGCCATTCAATTTACCATAGACTCGCACCGAAACTCTTCCAATAGGAAAAAAGGGTCGAAAGTTCAGAGAATCGGTTGGAAAACAAAAATGCTTGATAACAGCATGTTGGAATGTATGACGGAACTCCTTCCAGACACACTCGATGGAAACAATGAAAGCACTAATACATGCGCTAATACACTAGTTAAGCTGGTCACCGACATTTGCAATGCATCAATGCCACGTAAAAAAAGCGGAAAAGAGAGAACATCCGCTTACTGGTGGACAAAGGAAATAGCGGAGCTGCGAGGGGAATGGTTAAGACTGCGGCGACAATACCAAAGGCAGAGGGCGGGGAACTTCCTAGATGCGTATAAAAACGGGCGAGTGAGACTGCGAAAAAAAATCCAAAAAAGCAAGCGCGAGGCCGTTTTGGAACTTATTAAAGACTGGACGACAACCCCTGGGGCAGCGGATACTACATCGTCCTGAAAAAACTAAAAGGACGCAACGCCAAGTCGCCAGTATGCCCACTTATAATGAAACGCATTGTCTTAGGGCTTTTCCTGCAGCAAGAAGCATGTAGCGCACCAAGAGAGCTAAACGTAGAGCCCACCGAGATTCCTCCACTAACAAAAACCGAATTGATCGCCGCCGCAGGAAAAATCAAAAGCAATAAGTCCCAAGGCATGGACGGTATACCAAATAGCACCCTGAAGTACATTATTAAGAAGAAGACTGAAACCTTTAGCAATCTGTACACGCAGTGTATTCAAGAAGGCACCTTTCCAAAGAAATGGATGCGCCAACGGCTACTTTTACTACCCAAAGGTAATAAGCCCCCAGAAGAGCCGTCATCATATAGGCCTCTGTGCATGTTAGGCACAGCAGGAAAATACTGAAAGCAATTATATGCGCGCGACTCCAAGAGATCCAGGAGGGTGACAGGGGACTCTCGAACCAACAATACTGCTTCCGAAAAATGCGGTCAACTGTCGATTCCATTGCGTCTGTCTGCGATATACCGCGAAAAGCACTCGAGGTCAAAAGATGGTTCGAAGGAACAAAACAGTACTGCGCTATTGTCACGCTGGATGTAAAAAATGCGTTCAACTCCGCCAACTAGAACCACATAATTAGGGCGTTAATGGAGATGAAATTTCCGGACTACTTAACGCGCATACTCCTAAACTATTTATGATACGAATGAAGGCCCAAAAAGGTATCATGTCACAGGTGGTGTGCCGCAGGTTTCGGTCCTCAGACCAATCCTTTGGAACATCATGAATGATGGCATCCTTAAAATTGAAAAACCCGAGGGTGTGTCTAGAATAGGCTATGCGCATGACGTGTCGCGCATATGTAGCGAAGCTATAGCGTCAGCAAAAACTTGGCTGCAGAACGCAGGACTGGAGTTGGCTGATCACAAGACAGAGGCAATGCTCATGACCAGTCGAAAAAAGCTGGAAGAGATTCAAATCCGCATAGGAGAACACACTGTAACGTCAGCGCCAACTTTAAAATATATCGGTGTCGTACTCGATCCATGACTGAACTTTAAGGAACACTTTATGCCAGCGAGAAGGCAAGGAAGACCAGTATGGCTCTTGCAAGACTCATGCCAAATATGGGAGGCCCAAAACAGAAATAAAGAACCTTGCTTGCGAGCGTCAGCTCATCAATTTTAAAGTACGCGGCACCAATCTGGGCAAGCGCTACTCCTATAACCTCATTCATGAGAGCACCAGCCTCGGTGCACAGATTATCATCTCTTAGAGTATGCTGTGCATTCAAGGCGAGGCCTGAAACTTGCTGGCTGGAAGATGTCTGGTAGACATAGCTACAAGAACGGCGGCAGCAATAAAGCATAGCCCAAGCGAACACAGCGAGATACTGCAGCAAAGCATCGACGAGTGGCAACAAAGATGGGACTCGTCCCCAAAAGGACGTTGGACAAAGAGATTGATCCCAAGGGTAGACGAGTGGATTAAGAAAAAACACGGAGAAACAAATTTCTACCTTACCCAGTTCCTTACCGGGCATGGCTGCTTCCGACAATATTTACATAAATACAAGCACGTTGATCACCCCTTCTGCGTACACTGCGATGGGAAAATTGTAAGCGCAGAACACATACTGATGGCAACAGATTCGACACAGAACGCAACGATCTAGAACGCTATATGGGAAAAGCATTGTCTCCGGAAGTCTTTCTGAAGGTTGTGCTGCCCGATGAAGATATTTGGCACAAATGTGTAGACACCATCACGGGAGTAATGAAAAGACTTCGAATAGACGAGCGAAACGCGAACAGCGCAGAATTATAACGCACGCTGAGTGAAGACGAAGAATAACGTCCAGTGCCTGCCCTGCAAAGTAATATCGGAATTGATAGTCCCGCAAGGGTGTCACAGGCCCAGCGTACGAAGAAGGTTGGGTTTAGTCCGTAGGTGCCTGAAAGCAAATCGGGCATGTGGGCAGCACGGCTTACCTCCCTGGTCGTAACCGAAAAAAAACGAAAAAAACATACATGTGTATTGTACGTAGTCATAGAGTACGTACTTACATGCATACATATATTCTATTCTTATAATTGTGTTCCTAAATCATATTCTGTATACCTTTGAAAAAAAAATTTGTACATCCCTTAAATCATAAGCAGAGAGTATACATATTTATGATCGGATGAGTGCATGAGTCGAATATAAAAACACAACACTGATTCAATTTTGACTTTTTATTTTGTTTGCATTCGGTGACATTTGACTTTTTGATTGGGAAAATTCTGGTAAGTTTTCTAACAAAATCAAATTATTTTATAATTAACTGATATATTTTCGTTTATTAGTGAACTTTTTCCGTACGCTTTCATTCCTGCGCCAGAATATTAATCAAGCTTGGATACAAAGGACACGAATGCATGTATATACATACATACATACATACATACATACACATATGTATGTAAGTCATAATTATTGTTGTTTCTTTAGTGGATATTTTCTTTGTCGATCTTGAGCAACTGAATTGCAGAACTATCTGCAAACAAGACCGTAAGTTTTAACTCATAATTTGCTTGCATTTCGTAACGACATTATGAGGGAACCGTTTTTGTTTGCAGGTATTATTGGCCCTTTACATACTCGCTGCTTTGCCTTACTGCTTAGTGCTTTGGTGCTGCCAACGTGAAGCTACATAACACCGTCAGTTGAAATTACTTACTTACTTGACTGGCGCACCAACCGCCTAAACGATTTTGGCCGAGGTCAACAAAGCACGCATATAGGAAACTTCTTCTCGTGCTGTCGAAGGCGGCTTTGAAGTCGCCAAGATCTGGCGTATTGTGAATATCTGGTCAGTGGTAGATTTACCAGGTCTAAAGCCACACTGATAAGTTCCAATCAGTTCAATATACTCGACAGAAAATTTTACGCGATATTAAGAAGACTAATCCTGCGATAATTGGCGCAAACTGCAGGATCACGCTTTTTGTGGATTGGACAGAGCACACTTAAGCTCCAATCAGCAGGCAGTTGTTCTTCCGACCATATTTTAGAAATGAGCTCGTGCATGCACTTAACCAGCTCCTCTCTGCCGTACTTGAATAACTCAGCTGGTAACCCGTCGGCCCCAAAGGGCTTCGTTGTTCTTCAGGCGTGCTATCGCTTTCCGAGTTTTGTCATCCATGGACAACAACCAACAGCAGGGCTTTATCTACGCAAAAATTGGCTAAATCCACTTTTACAGCTGCTCGGCGCCACCAAATGAACCGTTAGATGCTTATAAAAACATGCTTAGTCGTCTGGTAGCAGACGCGTCGGGAAAAACATCTCTCATAATATCTGGAGACTTCAACGCGTGGGCGGTCGAATGGGGTAGCCCAAAAACAACTCCACGGGGTCAGGCGCTTCTTGAAGCCTTTGCCAGTCTTAACATGCTACTCAACAACGGAAGGAAAAACACATTCCAAAAGAGCAACGCGGGTTCAATCATTGACCTGACCTTTAGCAGTCCTGCAATATATTATAACATAACATGGGATGTTTCTGATGAATTTACATTCAGCGACCACTTTGCCATTCAATTTACCATAGACTCGCACCGAAACTCTTCCAATAGGAAAAAAGGGTCGAAAGTTCAGAGAATCGGTTGGAAAACAAAAATGCTTGATAACAGCATGTTGGAATGTATGACGGAACTCCTTCCAGACACACTCGATGGAAAAAATGAAAGCACTAATACATGCGCTAATACACTAGTTAAGCTGGTCACCGACATTTGCAATGCATCAATGCCACGTAAAAAGAGCGGAAAAGAGAGAACATCCGCTTACTGGTGGACAAAGGAAATAGCGGAGCTGCGAGGGGAATGGTTAAGACTGCGGCGAAAATACCAAAGGCAGAGGGCGGGGAACTTCCTAGATGCGTATAAAAACGGGCGAGTGAGACTGCGAAAAAAAATCCAAAAAAGCAAGCGCGAGGCCGTTTTGGAACTTATTAAAGACTGGACGACAACCCCTGGGGCAGCGGATACTACATCGTCCTGAAAAAACTAAAAGGACGCAACGCCAAGTCGCCAGTATGCCCACTTATAATGAAACGCATTGTCTTAGGGCTTTTCCTGCAGCAAGAAGCATGTAGCGCACCAAGAGAGCTAAACGTAGAGCCCACCGAGATTCCTCCACTAACAAAAACCGAATTGATCGCCGCCGCAGGAAAAATCAAAAGCAATAAGTCCCAAGGCATGGACGGTATACCAAATAGCACCCTGAAGTACATTATTAAGAAGAAGACTGAAACCTTTAGCAATCTGTACACGCAGTGTATTCAAGAAGGCACCTTTCCAAAGAAATGGATGCGCCAACGGCTACTTTTACTACCCAAAGGTAATAAGCCCCCAGAAGAGCCGTCATCATATAGGCCTCTGTGCATGTTAGACACAGCAGGAAAATACTGAAAGCAATTATATGCGCGCGACTCCAAGAGATCCAGGAGGGTGACAGGGGACTCTCGAATCAACAATACGGCTTCCGAAAAATGCGGTCAACTGTCGATTCCATTGCGTCTGTCTGCGATATACCGCGAAAAGCACTCGAGGTCAAAAGATGGTTCGAAGGAACAAAACAGTACTGCGCTATTGTCACGCTGGATGTAAAAAATGCGTTCAACTCCGCCAACTAGAACCACATAATTAGGGCGTTAATGGAGATGAAATTTCCGGACTACTTAACGCGCATACTCCTAAACTATTTATGATACGAATGAAGGCCCAAAAAGGTATCATGTCACAGGTGGTGTGCCGCAGGTTTCGGTCCTCAGACCAATCCTTTGGAACATCATGAATGATGGCATCCTTAAAATTGAAAAACCCGAGGGTGTGTCTAGAATAGGCTATGCGCATGACGTGTCACGCATATGTAGCGAAGCTATAGCGTCAGCAAAAACTTGGCTGCAGAACGCAGGACTGGAGTTGGCTGATCACAAGACAGAGGCAATGCTCATGACCAGTCGAAAAAAGCTGGAAGAGATTCAAATCCGCATAGGAGAACACACTGTAACGTCAGCGCCAACTTTAAAATATATCGGTGTCGTACTCGATCCATGACTGAACTTTAAGGAACACTTTATGCCAGCGAGAAGGCAAGGAAGACCAGTATGGGTCTTGCAAGACTCATGCCAAATATGGGAGGCCCAAAACAGAAATAAAGAACCTTGCTTGCGAGCGTCAGCTCATCAATTTTAAAGTACGCGGCACCAATCTGGGCAAGCGCTACTCCTATAACCTCATTCATGAGAGCACCAGCCTCGGTGCACAGATTATCATCTCTTAGAGTATGCTGTGCATTCAAGGCGAGGCCTCAAACTTGCTGGCTGGAAGATGTCTGGTAGACATAGCTACAAGAACGGCGGCAGCAATAAAGCATAGCCCAAGCGAACACAGCGAGATACTGCAGCAAAGCATCGACGAGTGGCAACAAAGATGGGACTCGTCCCCAAAAGGACGTTGGACAAAGAGATTGATCCCAAGGGTAGACGAGTGGATTAAGAAAAAACACGGAGAAACAAATTTCTACCTTACCCAGTTCCTTACCGGGCATGGCTGCTTCCGACAATATTTACATAAATACAAGCACGTTGATCACCCCTTCTGCGTACACTGCGATGGGAAAATTGTAAGCGCAGAACACATACTGATGGCAACAGATTCGACACAGAACGCAACGATCTAGAACGCTATATGGGAAAAGCATTGTCTCCGGAAGGCTTTCTGAAGGTTGTGCTGCCCGATGAAGATATTTGGCACAAATGTGTAGACACCATCACGGGAGTAATGAAAAGACTTCGAATAGACGAGCGAAACGCGAACAGCGCAGAATTATAACGCACGCTGAGTGAAGACGAAGAATAACGTCCAGTGCCTGCCCTGCAAAGTAATATCGGAATTGATAGTCCCGCAGGGGTGTCACAGGCCCAGCGTACGAAGAAGGTTGGGTTTAGTCCGTAGGTGCCTGAAAGCAAATCGGGCATGTGGGCAGCACGGCTTACCTCCCTGGTCGTAACCGAAAAAAAACGAAAAAAACATACATGTGTATTGTACGTAGTCATAGAGTACGTACTTACATGCATACATATATTCTATTCTTATAATTGTGTTCCTAAATCATATTCTGTATACCTTTGAAAAAAAAATTTGTACATCCCTTAAATCATAAGCAGAGAGTATACATATTTATGATCGGATGAGTGCATGAGTCGAATATAAAAACACAACACTGATTCAATTTTGACTTTTTATTTTGTTTGCATTCGGTGACATTTGACTTTTTGATTGGGAAAATTCTGGTAAGTTTTCTAACAAAATCAAATTATTTTATAATTAACTGATATATTTTCGTTTATTAGTGAACTTTTTCCGTACGCTTTCATTCCTGCGCCAGAATATTAATCAAGCTTGGATACAAAGGACACGAATGCATGTATATACATACATACATACATACATACATACACATATGTATGTAAGTCATAATTATTGTTGTTTCTTTAGTGGATATTTTCTTTGTCGATCTTGAGCAACTGAATTGCAGAACTATCTGCAAACAAGACCGTAAGTTTTAACTCATAATTTGCTTGCATTTCGTAACGACATTATGAGGGAACCGTTTTTGTTTGCAGGTATTATTGGCCCTTTACATACTCGCTGCTTTGCCTTACTGCTTAGTGCTTTGGTGCTGCCAACGTGAAGCTACATAACACCGTCAGTTGAAATTACTTACTTACTTGACTGGCGCACCAACCGCCTAAACGATTTTGGCCGAGGTCAACAAAGCACGCATATAGGAAACTTCTTCTCGTGCTGTCGAAGGCGGCTTTGAAGTCGCCAAGATCTGGCGTATTGTGAATATCTGGTCAGTGGTAGATTTACCAGGTCTAAAGCCACACTGATAAGTTCCAATCAGTTCAATATACTCGACAGAAAATTTTACGCGATATTAAGAAGACTAATCCTGCGATAATTGGCGCAAACTGCAGGATCACGCTTTTTGTGGATTGGATAGAGCACACTTAAGCTCCAATCAGCAGGCAGTTGTTCTTCCGACCATATTTTAGAAATGAGCTCGTGCATGCACTTAACCAGCTCCTCTCTGCCGTACTTGAATAACTCAGCTGGTAACCCGTCGGCCCCAAAGGGCTTCGTTGTTCTTCAGGCGTGCTATCGCTTTCCGAGTTTTGTCATCCATGGACAACAACCAACAGCAGGGCTTTATCTACGCAAAAATTGGCTAAATCCACTTTTACAGCTGCTCGGCGCCACCAAATGAACCGTTAGATGCTTATAAAAACATGCTTAGTCGTCTGGTAGCAGACGCGTCGGGAAAAACATCTCTCATAATATCTGGAGACTTCAACGCGTGGGCGGTCGAATGGGGTAGCCCAAAAACAACTCCACGGGGTCAGGCGCTTCTTGAAGCCTTTGCCAGTCTTAACGTGCTACTCAACAACGGAAGGAAAAACACATTCCAAAAGAGCAACGCGGGTTCAATCATTGACCTGGCCTTTAGCAGTCCTGCAATATATTATAACATAACATGGGATGTTTCTGATGAATTTACATTCAGCGACCACTTTGCCATTCAATTTACCATAGACTCGCACCGAAACTCTTCCAATAGGAAAAAAGGGTCGAAAGTTCAGAGAATCGGTTGGAAAACAAAAATGCTTGATAACAGCATGTTGGAATGTATGACGGAACTCCTTCCAGACACACTCGATGGAAAAAATGAAAGCACTAATACATGCGCTAATACACTAGTTAAGCTGGTCACCGACATTTGCAATGCATCAATGCCACGTAAAAAGAGCGGAAAAGAGAGAACATCCGCTTACTGGTGGACAAAGGAAATAGCGGAGCTGCGAGGGGAATGGTTAAGACTGCGGCGACAATACCAAAGGCAGAGGGCGGGGAACTTCCTAGATGCGTATAAAAACGGGCGAGTGAGACTGCGAAAAAAAATCCAAAAAAGCAAGCGCGAGGCCGTTTTGGAACTTATTAAAGACTGGACGACAACCCCTGGGGCAGCGGATACTACATCGTCCTGAAAAAACTAAAAGGACGCAACGCCAAGTCGCCAGTATGCCCACTTATAATGAAACGCATTGTCTTAGGGCTTTTCCTGCAGCAAGAAGCATGTAGCGCACCAAGAGAGCTAAACGTAGAGCCCACCGAGATTCCTCCACTAACAAAAACCGAATTGATCGCCGCCGCAGGAAAAATCAAAAGCAATAAGTCCCAAGGCATGGACGGTATACCAAATAGCACCCTGAAGTACATTATTAAGAAGAAGACTGAAACCTTTAGCAATCTGTACACGCAGTGTATTCAAGAAGGCACCTTTCCAAAGAAATGGATGCGCCAACGGCTACTTTTACTACCCAAAGGTAATAAGCCCCCAGAAGAGCCGTCATCATATAGGCCTCTGTGCATGTTAGACACAGCAGGAAAATACTGAAAGCAATTATATGCGCGCGACTCCAAGAGATCCAGGAGGGTGACAGGGGACTCTCGAATCAACAGTACGGCTTCCGAAAAATGCGGTCAACTGTCGATTCCATTGCGTCTGTCTGCGATATACCGCGAAAAGCACTCGAGGTCAAAAGATGGTTCGAAGGAACAAAACAGTACTGCGCTATTGTCACGCTGGATGTAAAAAATGCGTTCAACTCCGCCAACTAGAACCACATAATTAGGGCGTTAATGGAGATGAAATTTCCGGACTACTTAACGCGCATACTCCTAAACTATTTATGATACGAATGAAGGCCCAAAAAGGTATCATGTCACAGGTGGTGTGCCGCAGGTTTCGGTCCTCAGACCAATCCTTTGGAACATCATGAATGATGGCATCCTTAAAATTGAAAAACCCGAGGGTGTGTCTAGAATAGGCTATGCGCATGACGTGTCACGCATATGTAGCGAAGCTATAGCGTCAGCAAAAACTTGGCTGCAGAACGCAGGACTGGAGTTGGCTGATCACAAGACAGAGGCAATGCTCATGACCAGTCGAAAAAAGCTGGAAGAGATTCAAATCCGCATAGGAGAACACACTGTAACGTCAGCGCCAACTTTAAAATATATCGGTGTCGTACTCGATCCATGACTGAACTTTAAGGAACACTTTATGCCAGCGAGAAGGCAAGGAAGACCAGTATGGGTCTTGCAAGACTCATGCCAAATATGGGAGGCCCAAAACAGAAATAAAGAACCTTGCTTGCGAGCGTCAGCTCATCAATTTTAAAGTACGCGGCACCAATCTGGGCAAGCGCTACTCCTATAACCTCATTCATGAGAGCACCAGCCTCGGTGCACAGATTATCATCTCTTAGAGTATGCTGTGCATTCAAGGCGAGGCCTCAAACTTGCTGGCTGGAAGATGTCTGGTAGACATAGCTACAAGAACGGCGGCAGCAATAAAGCATAGCCCAAGCGAACACAGCGAGATACTGCAGCAAAGCATCGACGAGTGGCAACAAAGATGGGACTCGTCCCCAAAAGGACGTTGGACAAAGAGATTGATCCCAAGGGTAGACGAGTGGATTAAGAAAAAACACGGAGAAACAAATTTCTACCTTACCCAGTTCCTTACCGGGCATGGCTGCTTCCGACAATATTTACATAAATACAAGCACGTTGATCACCCCTTCTGCGTACACTGCGATGGGAAAATTGAAAGCGCAGAACACATACTGATGGCAACAGATTCGACACAGAACGCAACGATCTAGAACGCTATATGGGAAAAGCATTGTCTCCGGAAGGCTTGCTGAAGGTTGTGCTGCCCGATGAAGATATTTGGCACAAATGTGTAGACACCATCACGGGAGTAATGAAAAGACTTCGAATAGACGAGCGAAACGCGAACAGCGCAGAATTATAACGCACGCTGAGTGAAGACGAAGAATAACGTCCAGTGCCTGCCCTGCAAAGTAATATCGGAATTGCTAGTCCCGCAGGGGTGTCACAGGCCCAGCGTACGAAGAAGGTTGGGTTTAGTCCGTAGGTGCCTGAAAGCAAATCGGGCATGTGGGCAGCACGGCTTACCTCCCTGGTCGTAACCGAAAAAAAACGAAAAAAACATACATGTGTATTGTACGTAGTCATAGAGTACGTACTTACATGCATACATATATTCTATTCTTATAATTGTGTTGCTAAATCATATTCTGTATACCTTTGAAAAAAAAATTTGTACATCCCTTAAATCATAAGCAGAGAGTATACATATTTATGATCGGATGAGTGCATGAGTCGAATATAAAAACACAACACTGATTCAATTTTGACTTTTTATTTTGTTTGCATTCGGTGACATTTGACTTTTTGATTGGGAAAATTCTGGTAAGTTTTCTAACAAAATCAAATTATTTTATAATTAACTGATATATTTTCGTTTATTAGTGAACTTTTTCCGTACGCTTTCATTCCTGCGCCAGAATATTAATCAAGCTTGGATACAAAGGACACGAATGCATGTACATATATACATACATACATACATACACATATGTATGTAAGTCATAATTATTGTTGTTTCTTTAGTGGATATTTTCTTTGTCAATCTTGAGCAACTGAATTGCAGAACTATCTGCAAACAAGACCGTAAGTTTTAACTCATAATTTGCTTGCATTTCGTAACGACATTATGAGGGAACCGTTTTTGTTTGCAGGTATTATTGGCCCTTTACATACTCGCTGCTTTGCCTTACTGCTTAGTGCTTTGGTGCTGCCTACGTGAAGCTACATAACACCGTCAGTTGAAATTACTTACTTACTTGACTGGCGCACCAACCGCCTAAACGATTTTGGCCGAGGTCAACAAAGCACGCATATAGGAAACTTCTTCTCGTGCTGTCGAAGGCGGCTTTGAAGTCGCCAAGATCTGGCGTATTGTGAATATCTGGTCAGTGGTAGATTTACCAGGTCTAAAGCCACACTGATAAGTTCCAATCAGTTCAATATACTCGACAGAAAATTTTACGCGATATTAAGAAGACCAATCCTGCGATAATTGGCGCAAACTGCAGGATCACGCTTTTTGTGGATTGGACAGAGCACACTTAAGCTCCAATCAGCAGGCAGTTGTTCTTCCGACCATATTTTAGAAATGAGCTCGTGCATGCACTTAACCAGCTCCTCTCTGCCGTACTTGAATAACTCAGCTGGTAACCCGTCGGCCCCAAAGGGCTTCGTTGTTCTTCAGGCGTGCTATCGCTTTCCGAGTTTTGTCATAGTCGGGTGCTGTAAATAGCGTCCATCATCAGTGATTTGGGATTCGGGTTCAACATCTTCACCAAGGTTGTTGCAGTTGCTTTCATTAAGCAGTGTGGAGAAGTGCTCCCTCCATAATTTAAGTATGCTGTGGGCATTTTGGCTCTCTTTTTTTCACGAAAAATGCATCTTGCTTTCTTCTTCAACTCACGATAACGCTCCCACACAGCTCGCGTTACGCCCGATCGAAGTGGGGGCCTGTAGGCAGCGTCTTTACATTCCGTAGAGGCGCGACATTCCTCGTCATACCATTGGTTCTTTCGGGCTCGCTGAAATCCGATGGATAGACAGCGAGAAATATGGTTCCACTGATCTTTCTGTTGATTATTGCTCTCAGAGAGCAGGAGTGCAAGTCGGGTGACGAAGTGGGTGGCTGTCTGTTGCGATTGCAGCTTTCCGACGTCAATCTTTCTTTGTGTCCATTTGCGTGCGCTTTTTACTGCACAGAGGCGCGTGCGGATCTTAGCTGCCACAAGAAAATGATCCGAGTCGATGTTGGCTCATCGGATCGTGCGCACATTTAGGACACTGGAAGCATGCCATCCGTCTATCACAACGTGGTCGATTTGGTTTCGTGTCTTACCATCTGGAGACAGCCACGTAGCTTGGTGAATCTTTTTATGCTGGAACCTGGTACTACAGACTACCATGTTTCGGGCCCCGGCGAAGTCGATCAGTCTCATTCCATTATCGGACGTTTCGTGGTGAAGACTGAATTTTCCGACTGTAGAACCAAAGATGCCCTCCTTGCCCACCTTGGCATTGAAATCGCCAAGCACGATTTTTATATCGTGGTGGGGGCACCGCTCATACGTGCGGCCAAGGAGATCGTAGAAGCGATCTTTGGTCCCACCGTCCTTCTCTTCCATCGGGGCGTGGGCGAAAATCAGGAAGGTGTTGAAGAAGCTCGCCTTGATGCGGGTTGTGGAGAGGCGTTCGTCCACCGGAGTGAACGACAGTACTTTACGGCGCAGTCTCTTTCCCACGACAAATCCGACACCGAATTTGCGCTCCTTTACATGGCAGCTGTAGTAGACGTCGCAAGGGCCTATCGCTTTTTTCCCTTGCCCCGTCCATCGCATCTCTTAAATGGCGGTGATGTCAGCCTTTGCTCTGCAGAGGACATCAAACAGCCGGGCAGAGGCACCTTCCCAATTAAGGGTCCGGACATTCCAGGTGCATGCCCTCAAATCGTGTTCCTTTAAACGTTTGCCGTGGTCGTCATCAAAAAGAGGGGTCTCATCCGAGGCTGTGTTTGTCTTTTCATTGGATATTTGTTTTACGTGGCGGGTTCCAAGCACTGCGCACAACCCATTGCTGGGGGTAATAACTTATCTAGAGAAAAACGAATAATGTGTACCTTCTTTTTTACGTTTTCGTTGATCGCATTCCTACCTAACTACACAAAAATATCCCGCCGAAAGAGAGTACTCTAGAACACGGTTGTCAGTTATGCAAGAGGAAGATCATTATTAAAAGAATAAAGAGCATCAAACCAAATTAAAGTTTGGCTGTAAGATATTAGAGCATATCCTTCTCAGGCATTATCTCACATAAATTTCTGTGCGGTTTTTGTATACTGCGATGGATTTCTTAATACCACCATTTATGGTGTCTGTCTGTATATTGCACGACAAATGGAGGGGTGTACATTTTTAAGCCGGCTCCGAATAACAGATGTATTTTATAAGATGCTTTTTCGTGGCAGAAATACATTCTGATTTCTACATGCATCGCC
Organism: Philophylla caesio; assembly: GCA_963971545.1. Lineage (NCBI taxonomy): Eukaryota > Metazoa > Arthropoda > Insecta > Diptera > Tephritidae > Philophylla > Philophylla caesio. The sequence continues at coordinate 125,983,030 of OZ020604.1, read as the reverse complement.
TAAAATTTCAACTTGAGATCTCAGCGACGTACCCAGTTGTAATACGTACTACCATTTGTAAATTAGTCGGTTATATTTGAAGTTTTTTCTCTGTTTTATCAGTATACTTGTTGTCATGAAAGTGCGAAAATAAGAGCAACTCTTCTTCTTCTTCGTAGTAAGAAAGCTATACTTGTCGCAAAATAATGCAAATGAGGCTTCGTTTATTTGGGTTAACGAAGTGTCCGGGAGCACCTTGACCTAGCCATCCAGCGAGTGTTTGGCTATAATCAAAAGTGTGGAGCTGGTTTTTTAAAATTGTAATGGCAACGAAATAAAATCGTGCCGACGTTCTATAGAAACCCTAATTGCACGTTCCTTACACATAACCACCAGCAATGACGAAAACCTTTTTTATTTAAAAACTCGGACTCAGAACCACTTTGTGATAAAAAAAAATGTTAGAGGTTTACATAATTTTAGCTTGCTGTTTTAATACTCTTAAATATCAGTTAAATAAACTAATTGAGGTAAGAATATTTTTTATTGCTATTTAAGCAAAAATTTCTTACAAATATGTTAAAGTTAACATATTGCATTGTACCACTATTTGCAACCTTTCCATACTCTGCTACTCCTAGTTTCACAAAAAGGGAACGCATTATTTACCCTTTTTCCGTACTACGTATATGCAACCCTTTGTAAGGGAGGGTCAAAACTCCCCTTTCAATATTAATCTAACCTTGTATTATTGAATCATGTACGTTAATAGCATTCTTATAGGTCTATTCTAGCAAGGTAATAAAATTTAGGAGGCCGCTGTGGTCGAGTTGGTAGCGCTGCGTGCTATAACTTGATATGCCGGTGAGTTCGAGGTTCATATCTCAGTCAGGGCAAGCAAATCTTAATAATAGAATAAGGTTTTTCTAATAGCGGTCACCCCTCGGCAGTCAATGGCAAACCTCCGAGGATATTTCTGCTTAAATACCCTCCATTTGTGGTATAATATAAAGACGCACACCACAACTGGTAGGAAAAGCTCGGCCAAACACTGAGCTATATAGTGTACGCTCCAAAATTATTGTTATTATTATTATACAATTTACTGGGGTACTTAAAATTACCATTCAGTAAATTTTCGTATTCGTCGCTCATTGTAACGAGGTAAATTTTGTAACCTGTAAAAGAGGAGGTAATAAAAAACAGGTGTTTCGTTATGTTTTGTTAATTTAATAAAAAACCGAAGGCAAAAACGTTCCTTTAATTTTTACTTACAGAAATTCTTTAAGATAACGAAACTGTTCAGGAAGACACGTGTAAAATGTTTGCGAGAAACTAATTATTTAAATAGGAAGACAAAATGTTTATTCACATTCATAAATTTTCTGAAAACCCGTTTTGCTTTCATTGATTTATATACGTTTATTTACGTATTTTATGTCAAATTTGATACTTCTCAATTTCAAAATGTTATATGTTGCCACTGTTTCGAAAAACTTTGTAACCATTACTCTAGAATACCATATTCATTTCGGGTGTTAAAAATACGTAACAAAATTTACCTAACCAGTATAAATGAGTATAGGCCTGTTGGACTAAACTTACTACAAATTAATAATTTTTTTAATAAAGTAGATATTTTTCTCGACTTGTCTTTCTTAAGTTATATCATTTGTATCATTGAGGAATGCCCCTCACCTTTATCTCTTCCCGGTAAACCACATGTGCCTTTAGTTCTTAGATTTGTTTGTTATAATTGTTTAAATTCACCAACCACTGAAAATACAGGTTTTAACTATTCGGTTTGTGAACGGGGTGTGAAACCTGCAGGATCCCCAAAAAATGCATTGAAATTTCATAACTTCATGCATTACGTAGTGGCATAATTGGAAACTGTTATCAAATATTAAGAGTATTGTATCATCTCATCTTAGCTGTCTGGCAATACCTTGTATTGCTGTAAATTCATAGTGTGTACGTTCAAAGATTTTAAATTTAATAAAATTAACAACATTTTAAGTTAAAGAGGATGTAAAAAACGTGAAAGAAACGTGCAGTGCACATAAATGTTGTGTATTTAGTGTATTGTGAGTAGTTTTTATAGTGAAAAAGTGATGAAATACACTTAACATATATGGACTTCTTAAAATTTAAAACGCAAATATCTCAAAAAGTACGAGGACTCGCACCTTGGGAGTAATATTTTTAGAAGCGGAAACTCCCCCCTTTGCTCCGATACCATTCTTACATTCGAATTCGTTGGTCCCTATTCCAAAGCCTACCCATATAAATATGTGATGGTATTTGACATGGTGCTCACCAAAACGCAAAAAAAAAATATGTACATGTTGGTTTTTTACTTATATGCTGTTACCGCCACCTTATTTAATCCATCTTTACTGGATGACAATACAAGAACTTTTTTTTTTCGATACCTACTTGAATGACGGTAAAAAAGTATCGAGTTGAAAAATAGTTGGTAAATTATGAAAAGTATCGAATATGTACCTGTATTTAATTGTATCGATAGACCTCTAGTGTTAAGAAAAGATACAGAAAAAATAAATTAAATTTAATTGAGCTTTAAATATATTTCGGGAATGGAGCTGTTTGGATTTCTTAAAAATACAGTTTTTCCTATAGTAAAAGCGGAAGATGAAGATGATGAAATTGTTGATCCGCAAGCTAAACTGAGGGTAAATATTAAGTTAAATTGCATATTAAGTGATTCCGCAATCCTTCAGTATTCTCGGACAAATATTAAGTTTTTGACAAGCAGAAAAAGTGCTGGTTTTAAAATGTATATCTTGTTTGCAAAAACATTTCCTAAATATCAGAAATTGCTAAAAGAAATGTAGTAATATGATGGTTACATCATTCGCGCAAATGTAACAATTACATAATTAATACCCGAATTTAGTATCTCGGTCTCATCTCAAGTCTCAAAATGAGCTAGAGATTATTGCTTTTCCTCGCTTTCACTTTGTTTTCTTTTGCTATTATTTTAATTTTTTGTGACATGCTCATCACCAGGTCACAATTTTGAGACTCGAGGTTTTGTTTTGAGGCTTTTTATTTCGGGTATAAGACTGCTTACCGAATTCGGTGGTAAGATTGGATAAAAAATGGCGCATATTCATAGTAATTTGGGTAGACTTGAGAAGAGTTTGGTTTAAAGGATGAAAGGCGTCGGGTGGGATTCGATATAGCGCCGCATAAATTTGGTTTACTGTGGCTAAACGCGTAAACCGAATTGAAAAATTCAAATGCACATAGATGAACAACAAAACAAACTTTTGTTAAACTATCGTTTTTCAAAAATCCGTCTACAAATTTTAACAGAACTTTACTTTAAAAATGCTCATTTTTTTGGTTAATATTCGGTATAGCGCCGCATAAAAAGGGGGTGGTGGGCGGTGAAGGAGGGGGTGTGGCACCACCCCCAGCACACCGTTAGAAAGGGGAAAGAATAAACTTTTTCATGAGCCCCCTCTGGTTTCTCTAGACCCTCGGTGAGGCCCTAGGGAAGCCTTTGAAAATGGGCAAAAATCCAACTTTTTCCATACAAAAGGGAGACAAAGGGGCAATGTTTAGTACAGTGCCGCATAAAAAAGGGGGGTGGGCGGTGAAGGAGGGGGCGTGGCACCCCTCCAAGGACACCGTTAGAAAGGGGAAAGAATAAACTTTTTAATAAGCCCTCACTGGTTCCTCTAGACCCTAGGTGAGGCCCTAGGGAAGCCTTTAAAAATGGGCAAAAATTCAACTTTTTGCATACAAAATCGACACAAAGTTACCCAGCAAACATTTTTTTGTTAAACTCCGGACAATATGTGGGTTCATGACATATGTTATAAATGATGTATTTATTTATTTGTAAAAAGCGCCGCAGGCGAAAATTTGTAATAAAAAATCGCGCGATTTTTAATTACAAATTTTCAATATATTACGAAATATTTATTTATTTGTGAAAAGCGCCGCAGGCGAAAATTTGTAATAAACAATCGCGCGATTTTTTATTACAAATTTTCAATTTATTACAAGGTATTGATTTAGTTAAGAAAACCGCCACATGCCTTTATTGTGTATTGCATAACTCTTTTCCGCGTACTTTTAGGTTACTGGGTTATATCAATTTGCTTTGTTTTCTCTTTCGCTCGTTGTTTTCAGTAGTTTGACAGATGCATTTGGCATTATATTAAGTTTTTTGTGCGGCGCTTAAATATGCAACTTTTTATTTAATAATTGCGAAGTATTTAAGCATTTGTTGATTCTAAAAACGTTGAAAATTGATAGCACAATGTATTAATAATATGTGTGTGCCAAAATGAATGCATTAGTGGCTCTATATTAAGTGCAGTGAATGAAAATAAAACACTCTATATGTGAAAAATGCCAAAAAAAGAGCATTTTCAAAGTTAAATTCTGATAAAATTTGTGGACGGATTTTTGCAAAATGATAGTTAAAGAAAAGTTTATTTTGTTGTTCATCTATGTGCATTTGAATTTTTCAATTTGAAATACGCGTTTAGCCACAGTAAACCAAATTTATGCGGCACTATACTAAACCCTACCCAGACAAAGTTACCCAGTAAACATTTTTTATTAAACTCCAGACAAAATGTGAGTTCATTACATATGTATGTTAAAATGCGCGATTTTGAATAACAAATTTTTAATATATTACGAATTATATATTTATTTGTGAAAAGCGCCGCAGGCGAAAATTTGTAATAAACAATCGCGCGATTTTTTATTACAAATTTTCAATTTATTACAAGGTATTGATTTAGTTAAGAAAACCGCCACATGCCTTTATTGTGTATTGCATAACTCTTTTCCGCGTACTTTTAGGTTACTGGGTTATATCAATTTGCTTTGTTTTCTCTTTCGCTCGTTGTTTTCAGTAGTTTGACAGATGCATTTGGCATTATATTAAGTTTTTTGTGCGGCGCTTAAATATGCAACTTTTTATTTAATAATTGCGAAGTATTTAAGCATTTGTTGATTCTAAAAACGTTGAAAATTGATAGCACAATGTATTAATAATATGTGTGTGCCAAAATGAATGCATTAGTGGCTCTATATTAAGTGCAGTGAATGAAAATAAAACACTCTATATGTGAAAAATGCCAAAAAAAGAGCATTTTCAAAGTTAAATTCTGATAAAATTTGTGGACGGATTTTTGCAAAATGATAGTTAAAGAAAAGTTTATTTTGTTGTTCATCTATGTGCATTTGAATTTTTCAATTTGAAATACGCGTTTAGCCACAGTAAACCAAATTTATGCGGCACTATACTAAACCCTACCCAGACAAAGTTACCCAGTAAACATTTTTTATTAAACTCCAGACAAAATGTGAGTTCATTACATATGTATGTTAAAATGCGCGATTTTGAATAACAAATTTTTAATATATTACGAATTATATATTTATTAGTGAAAAGCTCCGCAGGCGAAAATTTGTAATAAAAAATCGCGCGATATTTATTAGTGAAAAGCGCCGCAGGCGAAAATTTGTAATAAAAAATCGCGCGATTTTTAATTACAAATTTTCAATATATAGCGAAATATATATTTAAAAATCGCGCGATTTTTAATTACAAAATTTTCAATATATCACGAAATATTTATTTTTGAAAAATCCCACAGACCTTAATTGTGGTGTATATACTTTTGAAACGTATCTCACAACTACTTTCCGCGTACTTTTAGCTTACTGGGTTATATTAATTTCCGTTTTGTTTCTCCTTCGCTCGTTGTTTTCAGAAGTTTGACAGATGCATTTGGCAAGAATTTTAGTCTTTTGTGCGGGGCTTAAAAATGCAACTATTTATTTAAGAAATGCAAAGTATTTAAATAGTTTTAGTTTCTAAAAACAGTAAAAGCTGATAACACAATGTGTTAGGAATATGTGTGTGCCAAAATGAATGCATTAGTGGCTCGATATTAACTGCAGTGAATGAAATTCCAACACCATATATGTGAAAAATGCAAAAAAAGAGCATTTTTAAAGTTAAATTCTGTTAAAATTTGTGGACGGATTTTTGCAAAAAGATAGTTAAACAAAATTTTATTTTGTTGTTCATCTATGTGCATTGGAATTTTTCAATTTGGTTTACGCGTTTAGCCACAGTAAACCAAACTTATGCGGCGCTATATCGAATCCCACCCATTTTTTTTTGCATTTTTCACATATATGGTGGTTGAATTTCATTCACTGCACTTTATATCGAACCACTAAAGGGCCGTACACATAAGACTCGCTTTGCTGTGCTTCAGAGTTTCGCTTTGACAGATAAGTTGGAGACCTGATGTTATACGAATGCTGTTAAATACTAGGCGAGAAAAGTAAAGCAAAGCAAAACGAAGCAAAATTATGGCGAACTCTCAACTTTTGTACACTTTGACAACCAACTGTTTATATTTCCATTTTATTTCTGTGTGCATATACACACGATTTAGAAAGTTCACTAGTATTTCATATTTTCTGCATGTATAAATAGCAAATTAAACACCTCTTTGTTAACCAACCTTACCATTTTCTTAAACTTCCCGGTTTTTATTTATTTTGTCGAAAAATGCTGCAAGAATACCTGTTACATTATTATTATTATCATTCATCTTTATTCAGTCTATGATTTACAATCTTACAGACTAGAGTTAAAATTAAGATAATTACAGAGTTTATAGATACTATTAAGAAAAATTAAAAGTTTACATGTTTGAGTTTTTATACATAATATTTAAAAATCGAAACCATAATTATAATTATAAATCAATATCCTGTTTATGATATACAATCTTACAGACTAGGATTAAACTAAGAGAATTGCAGGAATTAATAATAATAAGTTTCGAGAGATGACTTGATAAGACTTCTAGGAAACGAAAAATCGACATATACACCCCTATGATGGAATCTGTCGTACGTTCGATTACGCTACGAATCGTAAAATCGGTATGCTCAAATCCGCTTTTCGTAATCGTAAATTCGAAATTCGTAGACTGTTTTCGCAATTCATAATATCGGTATGCCAGAATCCGTCGAAGCTGTCAATTGCGGAATTTTTGTACGAACTGGTGTCGGAGCGAAATAAATTTTAGAAAAATAAACGTTTATATACCCAAAAATAAGCAAGTATGCATGTATGTATGTATGTATATACATGTGTACATTTGTATTTATGTACATATGTAATACAAACTATCCAAGAAAAACTAGAATTATTACGTGTGTATATATTTGCGAAGATCACAAACAAATCGTACGCAGTATGTTTCTTGTATGAATGCTTCTTTGTTGAGGCGAAAACTTGTCACAAATCTTTAAACCATTTAACATTAATATATCTTAGCATTGAATTCGACAATATTACACACTTCATAATTTAAGAAATTTGTATTTAGATCATCTCTAATACATATTTATGCAATTCTGCCTTTAATTAACGTACAACTTCTTATCAAATGGCTTATAAATGTTGATATTAAACTTCATTCTTTACTAGCAATAATATCGGTACATGTATATTTCTGCCATTATGGGTAACTACGAACTTCGAAATTCCTGTTTTTGGTTGGCAACGCGGTTGCTAGTTACGATCGGATTTCAGCATACCAAATTTCGAACTTTCGGAACGGAACTACGAATTCGTAACTACGAACATTCGGATTACAGCATAGGGGTGATAAGCTCTTTGAAATGTTGTTATATTCTGCAAGGCCTCGAAAAATAGGCGCGAAAAATGAGTAATTTGTTTTAGCGGATGGTACATGAAAGGGCAAATGGTAACGAAGAACTCTTCCTAGACATCGAGGGGGCGTTCGACAACACCTCTCACGGAAGCGTGGACAAAGCACTGGAGAAAAGAGGAATCCAGCTTACTATACGCAGATGGATAGCGGCGCTACTAAATACTAGGATTGCTAAAACTGTAACTAGAAACAATACAGAGCAACTAAGAACAACTAGAGGATGCCCACAAGGTGGGGTTCTGTCTCCCCTCCTGTGGAGCCTAGTAGTGGATGAACTCCTACAGAGTCTGACTGACAATGGAATCCGCTGCCAAGGATATGCGGATGACATCGTCGTTATTGCAAGAGGAAAGTTCACCAGCAGTCTGTGCGACGTGGTCCAGAGGGGTCTTAATCTGGCAAAGAGATGGTGTACGGAGGTGGAACTTAATATCAACCCCTCTAAAATGAACATCATCCCCTTCACCAGGAAAAAGAAGATACAGGGTATGAGGACATTAAGGTGGGAGGGCTCAGAATTGAACCCTCCAGTGAATTCAAGTATCTAGGTCTCATCCTGGACTCCAGACTGAGGTGGAACAAACATTTAAAGTCAACCACCTACAAAGCAACAAGGGCAATAATGGTGTGCAGGCGTCTGGCAGGGAAATCTTGGGGAAGATCCCCGAAAATCCTGAGGTGGATGTACACCATGATTGTTAGACCAATGGTGTCATATGGAGTGGTTGCGTGGGCCTCGATAGCGGCACTCACAACGGGGAGGAATATCCTCGCCAAGATTCAACGTCTTGCATGCGTGTGCATAACGGGGGCGATGAGAACATGCCCAACGGCCGCGCTGGAGGTTATGATCGAGCTGGAACCGCTCCATATCCACATAGAACAGGCCGCAAAGCGAACCCTGCTAAGCTTTGCGAGAGAAGGCTTTGGCAAAGGAAGAGTTTTGACATCCAGGTCCAAGGACAAAATAGGGTCAAAGCTCCCACTAACTTTCCTACCAAGAGATGACAGGCACAAGATAACTACCTTCGTAAGAAACTCTGTAGTTATACTTCATGATAAAAATACCTGGAACATTTCCATATTGGAAAACAGAATTCTAACGAGCACTACACAGTGGTACACGGATGGCTCAAAAACCCCGGAAGGCATCGGGGTCACGGCCCGAGAGCTAAGATCTCGGCGCCACTGGGGGCCTTCCACAGTATCTTCCAAGCGGAGGTGTATGCCATCAGCGGGTGTACTGATGTTAACATTAACAGGGGATATAAAGGAGAAAACATCCTTATCCTTAGCGACAGCCAGGCAGCTCTCAAAGGCCTCTTATCTTTTGAGGTTAAGTCCTCTTTGGTCTTGGAATGCATTGAGAAGCTTAACACACTGTCTGAAAAGAACGTTGTCACACTCCTATGGGTGCCAGGACATGCAGGTATCGAGGGCAATGATGAAGCAAGCAATCTAGCAAGGAAGGCGGCTGCCTCAACCCCCATAGGCCCAGAGCCTTTCCTCGCGTAGGCTCACACACGGTGAAGGAGGTGCTGAGGGAAAAGTGTAAGAGCTTAAGGGATCTACACTGGAAAGGCATACCTGGACTGGTCCAGGCAAAGAGACTACTAGGGGGGTATAATAACAAAAGGTACAAACTACTGATAAACCTCCCTAAGGCCAAACTCCGTATCCTAACAGGCATTCTGACAGGGCATTGTAGACTGAAAGGCCACATGTACCAGATGGGGATCTGGTCGAACGACCAGTGTCGTTACTGTGACCTTGCCAGGGAAACCCCAACGCACCTACTTCTGGAGTGCGATGGCGTAGCGCGAAGAAGGGAGAGGTGCATAGGAACAATATGGCCCAAGGATGAGCACATACAATCCCTATCCCCAGGATCGATCTTTCGATTCGGCTGGTTGAGATGCTGTAAAGTACATGAGGGCACAATAGACCCATCGGTCGCAGTGCTAACCTCACATTCATATCTATCTAACGAAGAACTCTGCTAGATACATTGAAAGTAACATGCTCAAGAAGAGATGGACAGTCAATGGAGCCAGAAATAAGATCATATACAAATAATAGTAAAAGAGTACATCTTCTATTTTCCAACGAGGGCAGGTTTATAAGTTTACACCGCGAGAAATAATACGGAATAGGATCTGAGAAATTAAGAGAAGCAAGGGCAAATCGGAGAAAAACCTTTTGCACACAATCAATCCTGGAAGTATTCAAGTTATAAATAGGGCTCCAAATAACAGGCATAGTCAAGTTTAGATCGAACCAACGAATAATATAAAGCTTTCCGGGTATAAGGATCCTTGAAATCCTTGGCATACCTTCGTACGAAGGCTAGGTTGCTATAGGCTTTTGGAAGAACATGGCAAATATGGTTAACAAATGTAAAGTTAGAATCGAACACTACACCAAGGTCAACAAATTCATAGACAGGAGTTAGCTGATGATTTAAAAGATAATAATTCGAAACGAATATATTATGGGATTTAGATAAGGTCATCTTAAAGCATTTTTTAACATTCAAAGACAATCTATTATAGTCCCACCATATCAAAAGGCGATCTAAATCTTCCTGAAGATAGAAGGCGTCGGGGGCATGAGTTATTCTACGAAATAGTTTTAAGTCATCGGCATACAATAAGAAGCTGGAATATTTAAAACAGGAACCAATATCATTTATAAACAGGACAAACAATAAAGGACCCAAGATGCTACCCTGAGGGACACCTGAAGTGGCAACAAAGGGATTAGATTTGCAATTACACTGTGTAACACTGAAAATGAACTTTGAAAGAGACCTAGCCTAGGCGTTAGGCCTTATAAAACTAAGAAAAACTGTATCCTTGAAATTTGCGAAACACCCCCAAAATCTCATTTTAGGGCCAAAAAACTGTTTTTGAGGTCATTCGCTAGTCAATCATCAATATCTTTGCGAATTTTCGTCCGATTCAAAAGTTGTTTATATATTTTGAAAGGTGACAAATCACTATTTTAATGGCGTATAACTCATCAAAATCAAACGAGAACTGACGAAGCTACAGAGAAAAAAAATCGTAACTTAATAAAAAAAAATTAATTTTGAAACTTTGACTACGATTTTACGATAGTCTTTATTCAGAAAGGTACCTATCAAAGACAATATTATTAAAGTGAATTTAGTACTGCGTCGATTAATCGAAAATCGGTTGGAAATTGACAGAGTTATTACTATTTAAATTATTTTAGATGATGACCATATTTAAAAATTCATACATTTTGATTATCTTTCAACTTCAAATTTTTATTGTGACTGAAAATAAAAAAAAATTAATCATTAAAATGCTAAATAACTTTATAGCTAAAAATGTTTGCTTGATCTTCTGCGTTTATAAGACGAGTCATCTGTTTCACGTTTGAGTGACCAGCAGTAATTAGCTATCATCCTAACTTGGTTCTTTCCTGTAAACCGTTTTTCAATGTTGGAGATTTCTTGGTGAAATCTTTCACCTTGTTCGTCGCTGAATTTACCAAGATTATCCGGGAAAAATTCCAAATGAGAATGCAAAAAGTGAATTTTTATAGACATGTTGCATCCCATTTCTCCATAAGCTTCCAAAAATTCATGGACCACCTCAACGTAATTTGAACTTCTCGTGTTTCCAAGAAAGTTTCGGCACAAAGAAATGAAACTCAGCCATGCTCTTTTCTCTACTGGGTTCAATTTTTTTATGAAGTCGTCATCAGTCATAATCTTACGAATCTGCGGTCCAACGAAAACGCCTGTAATTCATGATCAAAATGTAAAAATAAATTAGGATGAATTCTTTTTGAAGAATTCTTGTTGGGAAATTTTTATAAGTACCTTCTTTAATCTTGGCGTCACTCAACTTGGGGAATGCAAGTTTCAGGTGTAGAAAAGCCTCGCTGTTTTTTTCGAGTCGTTTAACAAACTGTTTCATGTACCCCAATTTTAAATGCAATGGCGGCAAAATTATATCATCAGGCTTAACTAATGCAACAACATTATTTTTGCCAATTTGAAACTTTCTCGGTGGCCATATGTTACACTTGTAATGATTTTTGGCACGACTGTCCCATTCACAAAAGTAACAAGGATATTTAGTGTAGCCACCTTGCATTCCAAGTAGATTTGTCAGGACTCTGTCTCGTGCAGACGTTACTTTAAAGTTACTGTCTACTATATTCCACTGCTTTAATCTGGAGGCCAGAATCTCTGTCTGTCTTATAGACAGATCCATATCCCGCACAAGATCACAGTAATCGTGATTTGACACGAAATGGCGTTCCGTTTCTATTGCTTTGGTTGGAAGGTACGGTTCGTCATTTACCTAATTAGAAGATTTGTGGCTTGAATCAGGAAATGTAGCTGGATTTTTGTCTTTAGTTCGCTGATCTTGTTTTCCTCTTGGAATCGGTTTCGATACAGTCAACACATTGGCATATTCTATGAGGTGGCGACTTTTATAGTGGTGACCAGTGATTTTTGTTTGGCAAAAGTAGCAATCCTCCGGCTTGTGATATATTTGACAATGCCAATCCATAGGAGTCACAAACGGCAGACGCTGGTCATCGCATTTACCGGTTTTCCATTGTTTTAATGTTGTACAGCACATCGAACAAATATATTCGGGTTCATACCAAGCACTTTCCACGTATGAGCAACTGAAAAAGAGGTTGAACGCTTCAACCACAGCTTTATTTGTTCTTAAATCGAACCGATATTTCTTATCAACAAATAGACCGCAGGCGTAACAAAATTTGTTGCGGCTATCACACATTTTACCACACTTATTACACAATATAATTGCGAAGCGGTCGCAAGGTTGAATTGACGGCGTAAATTTATTAGATGACCACTCAAAATTTTTGGAAATGAATGTGTTTAAAATAATTCCTCATACTTGCTATGTTTCTAGTAAAATAACGCAATGAAATGCGGTCAAAGTAGAAAAATTAAAAAAAAAAAACTTTTCGCAAGGTAAATTTATTTAATAGCAGAAAAAATATAATAGCTTCGTAAATTTTTGTCCGATTTCATTGCATGAGCACTCAAAATTTTTGGACATGAATGTACTTTCAAAATAATTCCTCATACTTGATATATTTTTAGTAAAATACTGCAATAAAATGCGGTCAAAGTAGAAAAATTTTAAGAAAAAACAAATTTTTCAAGTTTACCCGATGAAAACTTACAACACGCTTGCTCAAAAAATAGATCTTTATATTATAATTTAAAGGTATAATCCTTACCTTTCCAAAACATATTTCATATTGAAAATCGGTAAAGAAATGGCCAAGTAATGAAAAGATTAGCGCGTACACTTCCAGAGAACGGGTTTTTAACGGTAAAGCAAGATTTTGAGGGTGTTACAAATTTTCCAAAAACCGTTTTGAGTTATATTCGACCAGGTGAACAATTTCCAATATGTCACTTTAAAAGTTCATTCAATTTTTTCCATTTTGTAACACTGTGTTATCGATATCTACAAACATAGACCTATTCGTAAGATAAGATTTTAGAAGTGTAGAATGAAAACCAATACACCAACTTATGTAGTAAAAAGCTTTAGAAAAGTCCGTATAAATGGTGTCTACCTGAAAGCCGTCTTTGAAAGCTGATTCACAGAATTCAGAAAAAGAAGCTAAATTAGTGACAGTTGAACGACCAGCAACAAAACCATGCTGACGTGGCTCAATTATTCTTTTGGCGAAAAATGAAAGTATATAATGAATTACTTTTTCGAATACCTTTGAGCAGACAGATAATTTAGAGATTGGCCTATAATTCGAGATATCATTTCTAATTCCAGATTTAAATACTTTTGTTTTCTTTTATGCAAACAAATTTATGAACGCGTTTTTAATAGTGAAACAATAAAACAAACTCAATAAATAGCAAATAAACTTAATCTTAACTATTAGAAGATACTTTATTTGTTGAAACATAAGTCATTAAAACGCTTAATAATCAAAAAGTTGAGCTGTAAAGTGCATACATATTAACAACAAATAAAATAAAAACTATTATTAACTGAAAACTTAAATAATTAATTTTAGTTAAAGAAACTCTTAAGCTATGTTCCTGAAAAAAATTTCATGTTCATTTCATATTCCTAGTGGTGTGCATATAAATCCTAGTGGTGCATTACCGAAGTCAACCCAAATTTATAAACACATATGAATAGAAATATATGTATGTATGTATAAGTAAAACTTGCTTGCGAATGAGTTTGCTCGTGATACCGGATCAATGACATATTAGATAAGATAGATAAATAAATGAGGATCGCACTGCGATCAAGAGCATCTATGAATTTCAAGATGGATCCCGGTGACAGGGAGTGTATGCACTCCTCCTTAGGTCTCATCTGACCTAGCCATCTCTCCCTTCGTCGAGCTATAGCATCGCACTCTATTAGCAGGTGTGTGGGGGTCTCCCTTGTCCTGTCGCAGAAGCGACACAGGTCGCTCGGCTAGTTACCTAGTTTATGCAGATGACCCCTCAATCTGCGATGGCCTGTGAGGATACCTTTGAGGATTCTAAGTTTTGCTTTTGGGAGATCTATTAGTATTTTATATTGTTTATTACTATACCCTCCCAATAGTTTCTTTGCCTGTAGCAGGCCCACGGTCTCTTCCCATTGATGAGTCCTGAGCTGTCTAGTTTCCTTTCTGAGCGCCTCCTTTATAGTGCTTGGTCCTATTTGAAAGAAGGGCTCTGGTCCTATGGGACCTGGCCAGGTCGTCTGCCATCTCATTTCTCTCGATGCCTGCGTGATCTCTCCGCGATAGTTTCTTTGCAGATTTAATTCGGCACAAGCACTGATCGCATATATTTCCGCCTGAAAGATGCTGGGAAAGGCGCCCATAGGTATCGAGAGTTTAGCTCTGGGACCATAGACCCCTGCCCCAATACCATCCATGGTCTTTGAGCCATCAGTATACCACTACAATGTACTTCGCCGAACCAAGCTCCCCAGAAGGGAGGGGTTCCACGACATTTTGTCTGTAATATCATCAATTCTGAAGTGTCTTTCAAACACTATTTATTTAATTATATCATCCCTGGGTAAAAGAGCTAGTGGGAGCTGACAGACCAACTTCTCCCTATTTTTGGACGATAGTACCTTGGATTTAAGGCAGGTCGCCTCCTCGCGGTGCATCCTGGGTAACGCTAAATGACCTGCGGCCTTCACGGCCTCACCTGAACGGTAACGACCCCTGGATCTCTCTTTGGACAATGATTCTGATCTCAACGTTTCGGATCTGGCGATCTTGGGCTGGTGGTTGCGGCATTCTGCCACCTGAGTATGCTGAGGTGAAACTCAGCAGAAATGGCTGGTAGGCTAATGTCGCGACTGTCCCCGTCCCGTTAAAACCCTGGCACGCCTCAGAGTACGTTCCTCTCCCCGTCACCGTTAAGTTGGTTGAGCTACGCTCCCACTTTACGCTGGTCGGCTCTGAACGCATGACCCCATAAGGGCATGCGTCAACCCTCGCTATGGCCCCCTCGGGGATAACCATGGGACCATTTCAAAGGCGACTACACATCAGGGCTTGGATAGTTTAAAAATGAACACAAAAACAACAACAACAACATCAATTTCCATTTCGAGCGGCGGACGTGAGTCAAAATTGAACATCAAAGCTGGCTCATCTGAGCAGGTAGCATATCTCGCTGGGGAGACGAAACCGTCCCCAGCTGCTGCATTTCCATTGGGGTTAGCACGCCCAGCACGAGGGCTCCTGCTGTGGGGGGTGGAGGGTGGAGACCGAACCCTACTGACTCTAGGTCCAAGCTGGGAGGGTAGGTTTACGGCGAATTCGTCATCGACCAGTAGGGCAGCCGAGTCGAAAACGACCGCGGCTACAACAAACGGTAGAAAAGGGGCGGGGGAGCCAAGGGCGAAACCGTCCACGGCTCAGCCCAATACGGAACAAGCCTTTGCTAGCACTAGCAAAGGGGCGTCCAATAACTCCGTTAGTGCGCAGAAACCTGAGCCTAAGCGGTCGGAGAGGCAGAGGTCTGCTGGGCGAAGAGCGCACTCCGACCGACGGTTAGCAGCCAAAATTATTGGCCGATACGGCGGGCAGGAGATTGGCCAGCTGCCTGAGAGGCACGCGAAGACCCTCGAGCGAGATGAAGGCCGAGGGGGAGAAGGCGGCGACTAGGACCGCAAACATACCCTCTTCAATCCAGCCACCGAAAAGACAAAGGTCTCTGGAAGGTGAAAATCCGGCGGTCAAAAGACCCAAGACGGGTGGCCCACCTTTTTCTTTCAGCGAAATCGCTATACGGGCGGGGTCGGTCACCCTTGGGGTGATTGACAACAGCAAGGAGGATGGAGCCATCCCCAAAGAAAAGTGGAGGTGGGTTGCTGCGGTCATAACCACGGTGTTTATGAGGGCGGTCAGAGAAAACCCTGGCCCTCCTCCAAAGTGTGAAGGTGCCGGGTGGCACCATGGTATCCACAAGCGGATAATCTGCGCTGATGAAAGGTCAGCGAACGTCTACAAGGCTGCAGTGGCTCTGGTGGGGGAGGTTTGGAAGGGCGCCAAACTGGAAGCTGTGAACGAGAGGGATCTACCTTCTCGTCCGCGCGCTCTGGTCTGCCTGCCCGCAGAGCCTTCCACACCGGAGGAAATGGAGGAGCTTCTCCGGTACTGCAACCCGCACCTTCCGACGCACAACTGGAGGGTGGTCAAGGTAGAGCGGTCCGAGGACCCGAACAGGCAGGCAGTCATACTGCTAAATCCGGAGTCGCTCGTCCCCCTCTCCGAGTGCCAGGGGGTTATAAACTACGGCTTCGAAAAGGTAGTCCTTAGGGTCTACCAATCCGATGCCGGGGGGATAACCCCGCACCTCCAGAAGTGCACAGGGCCGAGGAATCATCGACAGTCGACTCCATGATCATGGACGTCGAATCAGTGGCTTCGGAGGCGGAAAGTGCTAGTGACGTTCCCTCTTCGGCGGGTTCTATTATGAACATTGGCCGTTTCTTCGACAGAGCGGAAGAAGAAAACTTTCTCACCGCGGTGGACGAGGACGCCGAACTGGCGTGGATGGAGGAAATCTTGGATGAAGATTCTACAGATAAACCTCCAACGCGGCGTCCGCAAACCTCATTATCCACCATGAAAAAGGTGGAGCCGACATAGTCCTGATACAGGAGCCGTGGCTAAGCAGGTAAACCTAGATCTTACATGCTCATCAGGAAAGAACTAAAAGCATTTATTTTGCCCAATTTCAGCAATGAAGACATTGTTACCGTAAGCCTGGAAGGCGGCGCGGGTAAGCTCTGGCTTATCTCGGCATATATGGCGCACGACGATGCGGTGGAACCACCTCCGACTCTGCTACGGGAAGCCATAGCCGAAGCCAACCGGCGGAACGTCGCGGTCATCATTGGATCTGATGCAAACTCGGGTCACACATGCTGGGGAAGCTCGGATATAAACATAAGAGGTGAGTCACTTTTTGATTTTATTGTTAGCGAAAATTTAGCTATATGCAATAGAGGAAATGAACCCACCTTCTTAACTGCGGCCAGGCGTGAGGTGCTAGACGTTACCCTGGCTTCTTCTTTCCTTATACCCAGCATATCTGACTGGAGAGTGCTGGAGACTCACTCCTACTCAGACCATAGGTATATTCAGTTTATTTTAGACGAAGATCGCTCAATTAGCAAACCATTTAGGAACCTCAGAAGAACACGGTGGGATACTTACAGTAGGAAACTGAAGGAAAAGCTCTCTGAAGCCCCAGATGAGGCCTCGGTTCTCTCGGAATATTCCATCGACTGCATGGTTGTTAGTCACCCTGTAATGATTTAAGTATTATCTTGTTGCGAGTGGCAGCCTTGGCAATAAGAGTTGTCAAAGGGATCGCAGCAAAGTGCACAATATAAATTTGTCGGCCATTACATTTTTGGATTCAGCACAGAGCGTACGCAAATACAAGTATAAAACCTACGTCATCCTACGCCAGATAGGAATTTTCTTACCGTTTTGCATTAATACATTAAATTGTAATCTATATTAATAAAGTACATACTTTTTCATATTATTACTTAAAATAATTGCGCTAAGTTATTCTCGTGAGTCAGGCAGCGGTAAGAACAGTTTGTTCTTATACTTTAACAATGGTGAAGTTCACCTCGGCATGCAATAGTGCAATCAAAAGCTCGTGCCCGCTCAGCAGAAATGCACGAAGGGCTGGTGGACGATAGAGTTGTCCGAACTAAGGGCGTCGAGCAGACGCCTCTTCAATAAGGCTAGGAAGAGCAATCTTCAACGGAATTGGGAACTCTATAAGGCGGGTCTCTCAATATATAAATATGAAATTAGGAAGTCCAAGCGTCTGTCATGGAGAAATTTCTGCGAAACCGTGGAAGGCTGCCATGAAGCTTCGCGCTTCAGACGCATTATCTCGAACAATCCTGTTCCCTTGGGATACCTGAATTACGGAAGTCAAGCTTAACTTGACTAAAAAAAACAAAGTTTGCATTTGTTATTTACCAATTTATTGGTTCTTCAGAACTGACTTACTTACAAGCTAACAGTATTACTTATAACAATATTATGCTTATTCTACGTTTATTCTGATTATTATGTATTTCTTAAATATTCTGCTTATTATGTATTTCTTAAATATTCTGCTTATTATG
Organism: Philophylla caesio; assembly: GCA_963971545.1. Taxonomy (NCBI): domain Eukaryota; kingdom Metazoa; phylum Arthropoda; class Insecta; order Diptera; family Tephritidae; genus Philophylla; species Philophylla caesio. The sequence goes on along the minus strand of OZ020604.1, from coordinate 125,964,615 downwards.
TATTCTATTTATTATTGCTTATCCATTGATTTCCCAACTGGATAATTGCGAAATCATTGGTTCGTTTACATCTTGCAATTGCATATGCTAAAGCAATTGTTACCTTGCCCAGTTAATAGTCGGAAAGTAAGTCGGCGGTGGAGTTGACGTAACTTCTCCCCTCTTTGTTTGAAAATACTCCTGGATTTTTATATTAATGTTTTTATATTTGGTATATGCAAGGGCAACGGCCATAATCAGTAATATGATAGTTATTAAAATTATTATAAATATTACAACAGCGAATTGTGAATGGCTTACTTTATGATACTTCAGTTCTTTTATTTTCTCTACATTTTGGATGTTATTTAATATAATTTCTTCGAAAGTTGGTTCAACTTTGGTGTTGTTGACTTTTATGTTATTTGGTAATACAAAATTATCTTTGAATTCTTTGTTTGTATTTTTGAAAGTTTGATTATTTAGATTTATTGTACAGTTATGGAAAGTGAGCAAATAGTTTCTTTTTAGTAATATGTTTCTATTGTCGCAATTGCTAGTTAGATTATAGCCTGGTGAGTTTTTCAATGAAATCAAACCATTTTCGATTTCTACTATTTCTGTTACATTTTTCTTTGTACTTTTGCAAGTATTACTATAAATACATAATTTGCTTTCTTGTAAATTTCTTATATTTAAATCATGTGTATAATCAAATGTCCTATTTTTATAATATATTATTTCTTGTGGTTTGAATTTTAGTGTAACATAGTTATTATTGTTTATTGGGGTGACTAATGATCTTTCTAATGGGGTTATTTCTGTTGGGACTTTTATTATAAACAGTAATTTATTTTCCTGGTATTCTGCGGTTGTTAATTCAATGTTTTGTAGTTTAAAAAGGTCTATTTCTAATTCTTTTATTTCTTGTTCTGTAAGGATGTTGCTAGTCATTACGTTAAGTTTTGAGGATGCTATATTATTAATTATATGTTCTATGTTGTTCTCTAAAATTTTAATTTTTAAAAGAAGGTCTATATACGAAAGTTGTTTGAATATCTTATCGTTTTCTATATTTAAGTCATCAAACTTCTGTATGACATTTCGCCTGTCATTTTCTACTGCTAATTTGAGTTCCTTAAATGTTTTGCTAAAATGGTTATTAATTCTAATATTTTTATTTAAGTTTTCTATTGCGTTATGGTTGTTTTCGTCAATAATTTTTAGATGTGTTTCTATTTCTGTTCTGTCATTGTCGTCCATTGTTCCTGTTAAAAGTTTTAGTCCAGTACCTAATACATTTAGTAATGCTCTCTTATGTCTGTGGGGTAAAATTGCTAAAAGTTTTGCTCTCACTCTGTTTAATTCATTTTCTAAAAGTAACCTATTGTCTACTTTTGTTGCTCTTATATTTTGTTGTAAGGTATTTACAATTTCGAGAATTTTATTGATTTCTATTACATGGATGATTTTACAGTAATTTTGAATAAAATATACTTTGTCGAGTTGGATTTCGGCATATCCGTCTGTACTTTCAATAGGTTGTATCGTAAGTGTTGCCGTTGTTATCGTCAATGTTAGCAGCAACAGCGTCAGTATTAGTTGCACCTGAAAATTTCTTTTTTCGCTTAGTGTTTGTTGGATGGATATTTTCTAATTTAGATTTTTTGTATATAGGTTCATGCTTATGTCTTAGTGCTTTATAGTTCTTGATGTAACCTTCCTGTTGGTCTTGTATATATGTTTCTCTTTTCTCGTTTCTCTTACTTATAATTTTGTTCTTTAGTTGATTTAGCCTGTCGCTAATGGTATTCTTATTAATTTTGCCTTCTGCTATGTCCTGAGGTTTCACCTTGGTTGAGCTATGTATAGATTTGTTGTAAAATTCTATGCTATTGAAAACTTTTTCCTGAGTTGACAACTCGGATTTTTCAGCTTCTAACACCCTAAATTTCTCAGAGATTGTGCTATGAAGTCTTTCTATATCTGAGTTGCCTGTGTGGCTGTTTGGTTTGGTAAAATGTATGTCGATATTTTCTTGTCTTAGGAAGTCTTTGACGTTTATCGAGTTGAGTTCGTTGTCGGTTATAATTTTGGTGGGTTTGTTTTTTTGTTGAGAAGAAGAGCCCAAGTTTTTCGATAATAGTCTGACTGTTCCTGTCCTCTAGAAATAAAGCTGTTGCTTGTTTGGAAAATTTATCAATAAATGTTACGAAGCTATGTTTTTTAATTGTATAGACGTCTATGTGTATAATTTGATTTATATCTGTTGGCGTTTCTGTGATATGATATTTGGGTTTTGGTGGACTTCTGTCGTATTTTGCTTTGTTGCAAATGTCACAGTTGTTAATATATTTTTGCACTATCTCTTTAAGGTTATTGAAATATATTTTTTTCTTAATGCCGTCATAAGTTTCGGTTATACCACTATGTCCAGTCTCGAATTTGTGGTATTTGTGTATTTGTTTGTATGTCTCGTCTATATTGGTCATGTCTTTGGCGTGGTAGCTGCATTTAACGAATTTCAAGCTAGATCCAAAAAGTTCTATAAGTTTTAGCTGTACTTTGTTATATATAGTGTCTGGAAGTTCAGAAAATATTCCGATCTTTCCGCTTTTCAGATACCTTCTGAATATATTAGTCATAAAATTTGAGGATATGTCGTCTCTGTTAATATAGATTTTCCTTTTGTTATTAACTATTTCAATTTCCCTCGTTTTATGGTCAGTTATGATAATTTGTGTTGAAAATCGGTTCACTACTGTTTCTAGTATTGGGAAGTGGTCATTCTGTTGCTCTTGTTGTGAGTGAATTGTTGCACATGTGCTCATGTTCTCATCATTTTCTTCTGTCATGTAGATCTCTCCTGACTCGTTATTAATCCTGCTAAGGAAGTCTGCAACTTTATTTTCCTTTCCCTTTATGTAATTTATATTTATATTATATTCGCCTAGTTCTAGTAGCCAACGTTGTTGCCTTGGGTTAATATCCTTTCCTTTGTGCTTATGATATAGCCAGACTAGTGGCTGGTGGTCTGTTGAAAGGTCAAACTCTTTTCCATAAAGGTACGGTCTGTAGTAGGTGATTCCCCAAACTATGGCGAGTAGTTCTTTTTCTACTGTTGCATATTTTTTTTTATGGTCGTTTAGGGTTCTGCTTGCATAGCTAATAGGGCGGTCATTCTGCATGAGCGCTGCTCCTATCGCAAAGTCGCTTGCATCTGTTACTAATTTAAATCTTTTTGAAAAATCTGGGTAGTTAAGAATTGGAGGATTTGTAAGAAATCTTTTTAATTTTAGAAATGAGTCCATATAAAGTGGGTCGTTTTTATTAACTTTTGTGTTCTTCCTTAGATATTTTGTAAGTCCGTGGGCAACTTTAGCGTAGTCTTTTATGAACTTTCTGTAGTACCCCGTTATTCCTAGGAACTGCTTGATTTGTTTCTGTGTTTCTGGTAATTTTAAATGTTGAATTGTTTCAATTTTCTTTGGGTTGGGTCTAATACCTTCTGGAGAGAAGATATGGCCCAAGTACTCGGTTTCTTTTGAAAAGAAATTCCATTTGTCTATTTGAATTTTAAGGTTGTGTTCCCTCAGTTTGGTTAACACTTTACTCACACTACTGATGTGTTCCTTTATACTTGTGCTAAAAATCAATATGTCGTCAAGATAGACAACGCATATTTTGTTTATCAGCCTTTGGAATGTGGCAGGTGAGTTTTTCAGTCCGAAGGGCATTCGAACAAACTCGTAATGGCCTAAAGGTTGGAGAATGCAGTTTTTTTTCTGTCTTCTTCCCTGACTAGCACTTGGTGGAAACTTTTGGCCAGGTCAAGGGTTGTGAAGTATTGGGCTTTGCCCAGTTTATCCAAAATATCTTCTATATTTGGGATTGGGAACTTATCATTTACTGTGATTTCGTTTAATTTTCTGTAGTCAATTACGATCCTCCACTTCCTCTTACCTGAATTGTCCATTTTCTTTGGTACAATCCATAATGGTGAGTTATGTGGGGACGTACTTTCAACGATTATATTCTGTCTTAACATATCGTCAATTAGTTTGTTGATTTCCTCTTCGTGAATCTTTGGGTACCTGTATATTTTAGAATATACGGCATTATTAGTTGTGGTGACAGTCTCGTGTTGCACCTCATGGGTATGGCTTAGAGGTTCGCCTTCTTTGAAAAATAGATCACTATTATTTTCGATAATTTTTTCTAGTTCTCTCTGCTCCTCTTTGTTCATGTCAGTCCTTATAAGTTTGTTTAGTACTTCCTTGCTATTTTCTTGGCTTTCCAAGATGTGTACATTTTCGTACTTGTAAGGACAAACACCTAGGAAGCTTATTTTATTTTTATTTACTTCGAGGTAGTTTTCCTCTAAGTTAATTATTGCTCCCAACCTTGATAAAATGTTTTGGCCAATAAGTCCCTGAAAATTTTTATTTTTAAATGTGGTAAACTTCCAAACCATTAAATTTGGATTGTTAAATTCTTGAGGCATTTCAGAAATAACCTCATACTCTGTGTGACTTCGTCCGCTTAATGTATTAAATAGTATTGGTTTGTCTAGTTTGATCCTTTTATAGTTCGGGAGTGCGTCTTTGTCTAAGAGTGTTGTTGATGATCCTGCGTCAATTAGGCATATTAATTTTTTTTTGCCTATACTTAATACAACTAACGGAATATTTCCCTGCTCGTAGCCGATAGAAAATTTACCTCCTGTTCTTCTGGTTCTTTTTCTTCCTGTAAATGGTCTACTTCCATCGGTTCGAATCGGCGGGATTGGGTGGATTTTTGATTAGAATAATTTTGCCTTGACTGTCCTGATTGAGTTTTTCTATTTATTCCTGAGGCTGTTGACTTTGGTTGGTCTTAACTACTTTCTGAGGAATGAGTATTAGTGCTGCGATTTGATTGCCCTAGGTTCTGTATTATATTTTTTGTTCCTATATTTTCAGATTTTCTAGCTGGTTTCACTAGCCCTGTTTCCTCTAAAGTATAATATGCTTCCCTGAGTGTCCCTTTACTCCTGCTATATATTATACTTGCTAAATGTGCGGGTATATTGTTGAGAAAGGTTTTTAAAATCATTGATTCGTTCACAGCCGGACAAAATTCCGTAGGCTTGTGATCGTCCTGTTCATATTTGGTGTTTAGATTATCTAATACATTCTTAAGATAGTTGTAGTAATAACTTACGTTGCTATTCTTTGCGCTGATGGCCCGAAAGTACAGTTGATGATATGATTCTCTCACTCCAAAGTTCTTTGCGAGTTCCTTTTTGATTGCTTCCCACGTTGGGTGAGATCCTAGTCCTCTGACAACATTCTGTGCCTCGCCTTGTAGCTTGTTCATAATACATCTTTGGAAAACATAATCTTTCATTGGCGTGTTTTCGAACAGCGGTAGGAATATTTCGACCTCTCTTATGAAAGATGTGAGGTCATATTCCCTGTTTCCTCTATACTCTTTTATCCTGCTGGCCTCCTTTAATAGCTCTGATACGGGGATTGTGACGTTGGTTGTACTGTTGGCTCCTTCCATGTTGACTTTGTTTTTGATCACAGTTTTTGTATATTAACTTTGAAGTTTTTGTTTTTATTTCTGTGTTTACAATTTTTATTGTTGACTTGAGGATTCTTTTCAAAGAGTCCTTTCTTCTATGGTGCACAATTTTTATTGTTGACTTGAGGATTCTTTTCGAAGAGTCCTTTCCTTTATGGTTCACAAATTTTTATTGTCCACTTGAGGATTCGTTTTGAAGAGTCCTTTACTTTATAGTTCACAAATTTTTATTGTTCATTTGAGGATTATTTTTGAAGAGTCCTTTACTTTATAGTTCACAAATTTTTATTGTTCACTTGAGGGTTCTTTTTGAAGAGTCCTTTACTTTAAAGTTCACAAATTTTTATTGTTCACTTGAGGATTCTTTTTGAAGAGTCCTTTATTTTATAGTTCACAAATTTTTATTGTTCATTTGAGGATTCTTTTTGAAGAGTCCTTTACTTTATAGTTCACAAATTTTTTATTGTTCACTTGAGGAATGTTTTTGAAGAGTCCTTTACTTTAGCCGGGGTAGGTTTTTCACTAAAATCTTTAGATTTCGCGACTGTCGACTGCGCCAATTACGGAAGTCAAGCTTAACTTGACTAAAAAAACAAAGTTTTGATTTGTTATTTACCAATTTATTGGTTCTTCAGAACTGACTTACTTACAAGCTAACAGTATTATTTATAAATTTATTATGCTTATTCTACGTTTATTCTGATTATTATGTATTTCTTTAATATTCTGCTTATTATGTATTTCTTAAATATTCTGCTTATTATGTATTCTATTTATTATTGCTTATCCATTGATTTCGCAACTGGATAATTGCGAAATCATTGGTTCGTTTACCTCTTGCAATTGCATAAATTTGGAAAAGTGCAAGGTAAGCAATTGTTACCTTGCCCAGTTAATAGTCGGAATGTAAGTCGGCGGTGGAGTTGACGTAACTCCTGAGGGCTGATTCGGGAGAATGGGCGACAAGTAGCGAGGAATCCCTCAAGTTGCTTTGGGTTGCTCATTTTCCCGAAGACCCTGGGCCGAGTATAGGCACTGACATGTGTCTCGGCTGTGGCTTGGTGTCCTCCAGTGAACTACTGGAGGGGCGTCGTCTGCTCTGGGCTCTTAACTCTTTCAAACCCTTCAAGTCGCAGGGACCGGACGGTATAATACCCGCGCAACTGCAGAGGGCGAAAGATGTTGACTGTCGGTGGCTCACCCTAATCTACGCGAACTGCGTGGACAGGGGGTATGTACCGAAGGCCTGGAGACAGGTGAGGGTCACATTCATCCCCAAGGCAGGGAAAAGATCCCACGTGTCGCCAAGGGACTTCAGACCAATCAGCCCCTCGTCCTTCCTTCTGAAGACCTTAGAGAGGCTGATCGACCTATATATTAGAAATAAAATTCCCCGCGAGAGACTTGAGTCTCTCTCAGCATGCCTACACGAAGGGCAGATCCGTAGAATCTGCTCTGCATACCGTGGTTAAAAACATCGAAGAGTCTTTCGAGCACAAAGAATACGCAGTGGGTGTCTTCATCGACATAGAGGGGGCATTCAACAATGTTCTTCCAAATGCGGTTATATTGGCCCTTGGCCGGCTTGGAGTTGAAACCAACTTGACCAGGTTCATCTCAAATATCCTATGCGACAGAACTGTCATGGCGGAGTGGGGAAGCGCATCGGCTCAGCAAAAGGTGAGCAGGGGCACCCCATAAGGGGGGTTCTCTCACCCTTCCTCTGGAACATTGTCTTAAACGAGGTTCTAGAGAAACTGGATGGAAGGGGTTGCTGGGGGGTCGCCTATGCGAATGATGTGGCACTCATAGTCAGGGGGAAGTTCCTGAACTCGCTTTACGATCTCATGCAAGGTCATCTAAATTTGGTTATAAATTGGTCTGCTGGCTGTGGGCTAGCTATAAACCCTAACAAGACAGAGCTGGTCTTGTTCACCAGGAAATATAGAGTGCCAGAGGCCCAGTTACCCTCGATCACAGGCACTCCTCTTGTGCTTTCTGACAGAGTCAGGTACTTGGGGGTAATTCTGGACAGAAAGCTTAACTGTGGGCCGAACATCGAAGACAGGGTGAAGAAAGCGTCGGTCGCCTTATACTGCTGCAGGAATGCCATCGGGAAGAGATGGGGTCTCTCTCCCAAAGTTGTCCTCTGGCTGTACGAAACGACAATTAAACCCATTATGCTCTATGGTGTTTTTATCTGGTGGAGCTCCCTGGATAAATCTACTCTAGCAAAGAATCTGGAACGGGTGCAGAGAAGCGCCTTGATTGGTATCAGCGGAGCACTTCGCACCACTCCCACACTTGCTCTAAATGTGATGCTTGGCATCATTCCTGTAGACTTGGCGGGCAGAGTTGCCGCCGCCCGCTCTGCCATCAGACTGCGAAGCGCCGGGTTCTCCCTCACCCCGGAGTACGGGCACTCAGGGATCCTTAAACACTTCGAATTCATCCCCGGGGACGTCGATCAATGCGTACCGAAGCTCGCCCCAAGAGGATCCTTCACGACCCACAAGGGAGGAGTGGGAGGTTGACGACCTCTGGTGCAAAGGCGCAGTGAACATGTTCTCGGATGGAGGGAAGAGTAGGAAGGGGTGTATTCTGCGAGGAGCTGTCGCTCAATGAAATAGCTGCCATCAAGGAAGCAGTAGACCACTTGCGTCGCGGCACTACTGAGACACAGAAGTTGGTAAGCATCTACTCGGACAGTCAAGCTGCAATCAGGGCCCTGGGATCGCTGACTCTCCGGTCGAAACTGGTCGGGGAGTGCCTGGCCTCCTTATCGGTCGCCTCGGAAACCTTCCGCATTCGACTGATTTGGCTAGCTCGTCAGGGCACTTCAGAAGAAATCACTCCACTGTTGTAGCATCACAGGACTAATGCCGTTCACTCCCAGGGCCTTGTACCGCTGAAACGTCCCCAGAGCCCAGCTGACTGTTTGCCAGTTAATGAGCTCCCTGGCTACTTTCCAGTCAGTCGGGGTCGGGCTGAGGGCCCGAAGACCAGAACAGAGCACGCGACCTCTCTCTCTCTCGTTGCTTGTATTAGTACCATCATGTAGCATAAGCTGCCACGTTTTGCTTTCCTGATTTTCTTGCAATATTTGGTTAGACTAGCTGCGTACTGAGCTCACTGCCCTGTGCGCATTGCTCCGTTGAACAGCTTTCGCACTTCCTTCCTGAGCTTGGTAAATTCCCGAGACCACCACACTGGTTGGGTTTTGCTCCGTCGCCTACTCTCAGGGCAGCTCGAGTTAACGGCATCTATAATGACACTGCTTAGCCTGTTAACTCTGTCGTCTAACTCCATATAACCTCCTTTGTTTTGTCCAGATTCTACTCTAGGTATGTTGGACGCAATTGTTTCTTTTTAATTCGCCCAGTTTGCTCTTCTGGGGTTCCTGCTCGGATGGCCTGTTTGGACACTCGCCTTTAGCTCGAATCGGATGATCCTATGATCTGACAAGGGCGGCTCCGATGAGACCCGCTATGGAGCGAGGTTAATGTCTAAAACTTCCTGTCGAACCCTGGTTACAAATGTCGGTGTATTTCCGACATTGCTTTTACTAAGGTCCACGCTACTGATATATTCTAGAAGACACTCACCCCTGAAGTTTGTAGCGGTGCGGCCCCACTCCAGGTTGTGGGCATTTGCGTCGCAGCCCAGGACAAGTGGGAGCCTTTTCCTCCGACATTGCTCCACTAGCTGCTGTACCTCGCTGGGTGGCACACTGGCACTGTCCCCCGGAAAATAGGCGGAAGCGACGACAACCTCGGTTTCCAGACCGTTTACCATCAGGGTCGCCTGCACTGCCACTAGATCTCTTGTTAAAAACTCTGTAATGCAAAAGTGGTTAATACCTGCTCTCAGCACTACACATGCTCTTGGCCTCTCACAGGAGAGGTCTCATATTACCTTATTACTGTTTTGACTTAGGCCCCTTACCCAGCCTTTGTAGGTCCACGGTTCTTGAACGAGCAGGATGCCCAGTTCATCCGTGGAAAACCTGCTTGCAATGACTGCCGAGGCGGCTATCGCATGGTGCAGGTTGACCTGGGCTGCTCGCTGAGTGTTACTGTCAGAGCAGGGGTTCTTCTTCGTCCGAGAGCTCTAGACCGCCCTCGCTTTGCTCTTCCAGCTCTAGCCTCCTTAGGTCGATGCCTTCTAGGAGCTCCTGGGTGGAGGGCATTTGCTCACCTGAGCCATCGGCATCCGCTGACTCGGGCACCTCCACTGGAGCTGACGATTGGCTCACTTCCACGACAGTCGGTTCTACGCTACCGAAGGGACTCGGATTTTATCCGACCAAGGACTGTTTTTTCGGCGACCTAACCTCACTTAGGCTGCCGGACACCCCCAATCTTATCTCCTCTTGGGTGCAATACCTTGCAGCAGGCTTGCTACTCTTACTTTTGGCCAGGGCGGTCGTCGAGCCTAACGTCTCAACGGCAACCGCCCCTGTGAGAGAATCGTCCTCGTTGCTCTGGACTTGTCGAATGCCTTCGACACAGTCAACCACTCCACCCTGCGGCGTTGAGGCGATGGATCGCGAACTACCTGTGTGGTCGTCAGGCGTCGGTGTCCTACCGTGACGCAGTGTCAAAAGCGAGAAGAATTAAGCAGGGGGTACCACAGGGTGGCGTCCTATCTCCCCTATTGTTCAACTTCTACATCTCGCGACTCCCCTCCCCGGCAGAGCGAGTCACACTGGTCTCGTATGCCGACGACTGCACGATAATGGCTACCGGCAATGGAATTGATGGCCTATGCTCTAAAGTGAACAGCTACCTCCCAGAGCTTGCTCACTACTTTACAGGACGGAATTTGGCGCTGTCCCGCAACCGTCAACAAGGTACAGAGCCGCAACAAAGTCCTCAAGTCGCTCGCCGGCAGCACTTGGGGCAAAGACAAAGAAACGTTGTTGGCAACATACAAGACGATTGGCCGGCCGGTTCTAAATTATGCTGCGCCAATATGGTCGTCTGGAACTAGCAGGACTGAGTGGTCAAGACTGGAGACCTGTCAGAACGCCGCACTCTGGACAGTGACGGGATGTCTCCTGATGACGCCAGTGGATCACCTCTACCATGAGGCTAACGTGCTTCCAGTGCAGGAGCACAATCTGATGCTCACAAAGCAGTTTCTACTGGGGTGCCACCGTCCGGGGCATCCAAATAGAGACTTGCTCGCGCTGGAGCCGGCACCCAGGCACATCAGCGGACATCTCTCACAACTGATGGACGAAGTCCAGACTTACGTACGCTTACCGCTGGACACAAGGACTTACCGACAAGCTCTGGACGACATTCACAGGGAGTGGGTATTCAAATATAGCGACACCCGCCCTGTGAATGCAGTCCTGGGAGTCCAAACACCACCCATAGCAGCTGAGGAGCTCCATCTGCCTCGTGAGACGCGCGTCACTCTGGCTCAACTCCGATCTGGATATTGTTGCAGGTTAAACTCCTACCTATCCAGGATCAACCCCGACACCCCCAACACTTGCCTGGCATGTGGAGAGTCTCCGCACGACACCCAATCACCTATTCACATGCCCGGCCAAACCCACTCAACTAACACCCCTTTCTCTATGGTCCGACCCTGTTGAAACGGCTCGTTTCCTAGACCTCTCGTTAGTTGAGCTTGATGATAATGATTGAGGGAGCCCGCCAGCCCAGTGGGGTGTAGCTAGCCGCTACAACAACAACAACAACATTGGCTCGCGCCTTGCTGGCCCGTCGGTAAAACCGCCGCTGACCCAGTCATTGCAGGCTCGCCTGGAGCCACAGCCCCAGGGTTCTGGGGGGCCTGTAACGCAGCAGTCTTGCCAGCTTAAGTTGACAAGAGATTCCTCATCGACGCAAAGGTTTAGTCGGAGCCCGTTCTCCACATCGCTCTTTGACATCACCCTCCAGGCCGAGGTGTGGAAGCCAGAGTTCTGTGCCCGGAGTAAGTCCATGGTATGACTGGTCAACAAAGTTGGTCCTACCCAGCCTTCACGCTGCGGTATCTTTTCTTCTAACCATGCTGCGATACCTTCATCCTTGCAGTCCACAAGGAGCATGCCTGAGGGGAAATGTACGGCACAAAACGCCAGCGGTTGCGACCATCACCTGGCCACCGCGAACATAATAGTGTTCTGCAGGCGGGTCAGGTCATCCGAAGTTAGGGCAGCAGCCGCGTAGTCGCGGGACAGCACAGCCACTCTAACGCCTTGCGGGTGGCGCAAAGGTGGATGCCGTGGAGGCTTGGGCTTGAGTGCGCGAGCAACACTGGCCCACATAGGTTGTGGACCACTCCCTGGTATTCTTCGCTTCGGTGAGCATTATGTCAAACTGCTTATTTCTGATTGGCTGCCAATATAAATGTCTAATGGTGTTTGACATAATGCTCACCAAAAAGCAAAAACAAAATAAATGTTGGTTTTTTTACTTATATGGGGTTACCACCACCTTATTGAATCCAGCTTGAACGTGCTGCACTGTTATAACTGTATATATACTGGTGGGGGAGGTGTTACTTTTTATATTTACGAGCATTCCATGGACAATGTAAATTTCGACCTTGTCTGGCGGTGAAATTGTTTTTTTAGTTAACATTTATTTGAAATATCGGCGCCACCGCGTTAAAAGCTGAATACTCCTTTTTGAAAAATTTCACAGCAAGCAAAATATCATAGTAGAAATCTGGCACCATGCGTTTTTAATACTGGTATATGTTCCATATCCAAAAATCAATATCTAATTTTTTGTATAAATATAGAGACAATTACTGAAGAAATACCGCATCGAAAACACATTAACAACGCCGACGAAACGCTGCAATTTTTCCAAATAATATGTACAGTTGTAGACAAAAAAATAGGAGTGACTTCTTGAAAAAAAGGAATATTGTAGCGAGCACCCTGTCTTAGATGAAGTTATTAGCGCCACCTATGTTCTAATATTGCTATTGTTGTATAAGAATTCATTTTTAAGAGCAACTCTAAATTTATCCAAATGTAAAGGTGTTCATTTTGAAACCTATGAAGAAAGACGCACAATGGAAAACGTCCTATTTGGCGATCGAAAGGCAAAGCGGTAATTTAAGTGTAAAGTTGAGCTGTATTGTTTGTTGGACGGCGATGAGCCGGCTGCTTGCATATGTGACGTTCAATAAGCTCATATGCTGTGCCTTTGGACCGCTAATCGTCATTCATTCTAGATTAAACACTAAAACTGTGTATGTGTTGTGTGTGTGTACATATGTATATATACGATTAAGTCTACACACATGTACGTTGCACCACGTTTGCTGGCAAATTATTAAAATAAATTATATTTAATATGCAACGAAAATCCACATTGTTACAATTGGCGCCCAACGTAAGGCAACGATTGTATGCAACGCAGAACACAATTTTATGCAATCGATTACACCTGTTCGTCGAAGCGAGCGTATACTCAGTATAATGGCACTTTCCGCAGAGCAGTTTGAACGGCTAATGCAGGCAGTAATGGATTCCAACAATAGGGTAGGTTCATTCAGTACCTGTACAGCGCGTTTTTGTGGCGAGCGGAATCTGTCCAGGGTAGAGGAGTTTATTTCAGCGATATCCACATTTAAGCGGTCGAGAAATTAGCGACGTGGGTGCTATAAGTGGTATGCCGATGCTCCTGGAGGGAGATGCTGCTGAGTGGTGGTGTGGCGTGAAGGGCAATGCGAAAAATTTTTCAGTTGTCACTAAAATGATTCGTGATTCGTTTTCGCCTCCAAAACCAGCATGGCGTATATATGCTGAACTTTGTGATGGTAGGCAGCAAAGAAATGAAGCTATCGACAATTTTATTCGAAAGAAGAGGGGAGGGCCTTGTTCGCGCAGTTGACCAACCCGCCGGTCGAGAAAGACCAAATTGGTAACTTGTTTGGTATGATACATTCGCAAATACGTGATAGAATAGTCCGTGGCAATGTTAATACATTTGAAAAACTTTTGCGTGAGGGCCGTGAGGCATAGCAGGTATTAAGCGAGCGTTCTAAATCATGGAGTATGGTGTCTTCTGAAGCTGAAGAGTCGCTACGCTGTACATTTTGCCGCCGGAAGGGTCACGCTGTTGTAAAATGTTTTAAGAAGCAAAAGCAAGAGGCAGGTGTTAAGAAGAGTATCGCTGCTACTGCACTAGCTGCAACGTCCAAGCCGAAGTTGGCGTGCTATGGCTGCAACGCGCCTGGCTATATACGCGCGAATTGCCCTACATGTAGTATGAAAAACGGTAAAGCACCCGCTGGTACTGGCTTCGTGAATTTTAACGCAATGACAGCATTTGGCATCGGAAGAGACATTTCGGTGGTTAATGTAAAGCTTTTTGGCGTTCCTGGGCAGGCTTATTTCGACACAGGAGCACACACTAGTGTTGCTGGCGCGAATCTGAAACGTATAATGGATTTTCATAGCTGCAAATACGAGAATGTAAAATGTGAAGTCGCGCTTGCAGATGGCAGCATGTCGCCACAAGAATGTCTGTCGACGATATGGAAAATCGTGATCGAAAAATCGGAAAATGTCTCAACATTAAATTTATTATATTGACAAACGCTACCCAAAATCGTACGCTGCTCGGAGCTGACTTTCTTGAGCAAGTGGGCATCGTTTTCAATATGGGACAGCGGTACTGGTCCTTTAGAAATCCTTCAAATGTTCACTATGACTTTGCAGAAGCTTGGTCTGTGAAGTTAAATTTAGTCGAAAGCGTCAAAGTAGCAAAGATTCACAAGCGAAAACCAACGGAGGTATTGGAAAACGAGCCTAAGCAGTATCAACGAGAAACGTACGTTTCCCAATTTGAAAGCTACGGCCCGGAATTTCCAGGAACCAATTATTCCCCGCACTCGGTACATGCAATTTTTAAAGATTCGCTACGCGACAATGATACTACACCTGAGAGGAGCAAAAGTCAAGGACTGTTTCCTGGAGTGGTTTACAACAGCAAGGAGTGTAGCTCCGCGAGTTTTATACGTCTTGGTATGATCGATTTCAAGATTCTGAAAGGCACCGATGGCGAACACTTAGACTCTGATCAGAAATTCCACCTCGACAATATGTTATATAAACATGAAGAGGTATTTTTTAAATTGGTGAACCAACACCTTATGCTAAACACCGGAAATAATGAACCCAGGCAGTCGGTATCCAAGTATATCGACAACCACCACCCATAGCAGCTGAGGAGCTCCAGCTGCCCCGCGTCACTCTGGCTCAACTCCGATCTGGATATTGTAGCAGGTTAAACTCCTACCTATCCATGATCAACCCCGACACCCCCAACACTTGCCCAGCATGTGGAGAGTCTCCGCATGACACCAATCACCTATTCACATGCTCGGCCAAACCTACTCAACTAACACCCCTCTCCCTATGGTCCGACCCTGTTGAAACGGCTCGTTTCCTGGACCTTTCGTTAGTTGAGCTTGACGATAATGAGGGAGCCCGCCAGCCCAGTGGGGTGTAGCTAGCCGCTACAACAACAACAACAACCCGTTTCTTCACCCCCGTATCGTCTCTCATTTCCCAAAATGCGACAACTGAAGGAAGAAGTCGACAAAATGTTAGTAACGGGCTTAGTCGTAGAGTGCGAATCAGCTTGGACTTCTCCTGTTGTATTGGTGCCAAAACGAGATGGTGGCACTCGAGTCTGCGTTAATTATCGTAAAGTAAATGCCATCACCGAACCTGACCGCTATCCCTTGCCGAGAATGGACGATCTACTGCATGTTGCCAGGAGTACGCGATTCATGACAACATTAGATTTGCAGAGCGGCTATTATCAAGTTAAAGTTTTTGAAGGTGATGTCGATAAAACTTGTTTCACCACACCATTCGGATTGTTTTGCTTTACCAGGATGCCGTTTGGGTTGCGAAACGCTCCTGCAATTTTTCAACGACTTATCGGCCGATTTAAAGCAGCAATTCCTGAAATAAATTTACTGGCGTACTTGGACGATTTAATTGTATGATCCGCTTCGTTTGGCGAGCTCTTGCGTCATCTCGATGTTATATTGAAGAGACTTGGAAAGTTTATTCTGCGGAGGTAAGGTACTTGGGACATTTACTTACTTCCTCCGGAATTCGTGTCGATCCGGAGAAAACCAATGCCATAGCGTTACGTCGCGAGCCAAGGAGCTGTAAGGAGCTGATATCCTTTATTCAAACGTGCTCTTGGTACAGAAGATTCGTTGACCAGTATGCTGAAATAGCTAAGCCATTGACCGACTTAACGAAAAAGAATAAGCCATGGATATGGAAGGATCCTCATCGCAATGCCTTCCAAAAACTGAAAGAGATGCTGATTTCTTCGCCTATACTCAAACAAGCTGAAGATATTCTTACGTTTGTCATCAAATCAGATGCCAGCGCATATGCCATTGGAGCGGTTCTCCTCCAGGGGGAGGGAAACGAAGAACACCTGATCGAATATGCAAGCCGTCTCCTAACGAGTGCAGAGAAGAACTACTCGACAACGGAACGCGAAGCACTTGCCATTGTTTGGGCATGCTCTAAATTTCGAGGCTATATCGAGGGAGCTGATGTTATATTACTTACTGACCACCAACCACTGAAACGGCTACTACTAGACGTTTGGCAAGATGGGCGCTGCAAATTCAGCAGCATAACTTTAAAATACAATACACGCCAGGACGAACAAATTCCGTGGCCGATATGCTTTCCCGGCCACCAATTGATGTGGATACGCAAAGTGAGACGATGCAGATAATGGCGTTTCAGGTTGATTTCCCTCACAAGAGTTCAGCTGAAGCACGTGAGGAACAAATTGAAGATCCGTACATCAAAGAAATTATCGAGTCCTTGGAGTCCGTAGATGAAAATTCCAGCAGATGGATTAACCGCGGCTATATCACCAACGAAGGCGTCTTGTATTGCTATAATAACGATGACATCGAAGACGCGCAGTATATTGTACCTGAAAGGAAGAGGCCAGGAATCTTGAAAGCATATCACGATGATTCTACCGCCGGCCATATTCAGAATTGCTTCTAGATATTATTGGCCAGGCATGCGCGCAGAGATAACAAAATATGCCAAAACCTGTATCAAATATCAACGATTCAAAGCATCAAATATGAAACCTGCTGGATTGTTGTATCATCCGGAAGCGAATCCGGTCGAGCGTAAGAACCGTGATCTAAAGGCTCAACTAGCGATACTTGTTCAAGAGCAGCACACTATTTGGCCCACCAAACTGCCTGTTATACGTTTTGCGATGAATACTGCGAAGTGTCAGACTACTGGGTATACAGCCGCTTTTTCTTTCCAACGTTTTTGCAAATGCTCGTGAGACGGAACAGCGTGCGCAAGACAAGAATAAAGCTGAACATGATCAACATAGACGTCGTATCACCCACTTCGACATTGGTGTGATAGTGCTTGTCAACACTCATGTGCTGAGCCAATCATCCAAGGGTCTAACTGCCAAGTTCGTGCCAAAAAGGGATGGCCCCTATGTAATAACCCGTAAGGTGGGAGCTACCTCGTATGAAATAGCGTCCCACGATAATATCAACATGCCGCTTGGAACATATCATGCATCCGCCTTGACGTTGTACAGGGGTACTCAAGATGATCAAGCAACAGCACCGGTTCACCCTATAAGGAAACGTGGACGACCCAAGAAGACCTAAGATGTTGACGAGCTCTCGGGACGAGACTAGCCCGTCAAAGGGGGAGATTGTAGCGAGCACCCTGTCTTAGACTAAGTTATTAGCGCCACCTATGTTCTAATATTGCTATTATTGTATAATAATTCATTTATAAGAGCAACTCTGAATTTATCCAAATGTAAAGGTGTTCATTTTGAAACCTATAAAGAAAAACGCACAATGGAAAACGTCCTATTTGGCGATCGAAAGGCAAAGCGGTAATTTAAGTGTAAAGTTGCGCTGTATTGGTTGTTGGACGGCGATGAGCCCCTTTACATTCGTTTGTTCATAACAATATAAGTAAACGTAAAATAATGACAAATTGAAATTAATGTAAAAAGTTCTTATTGCTATTGTTTTTATTTGTAATTACTGGTTGTTGGCAGATTAATGATAATGATGTTTTTTTTTTGATTTGATTATGGCTAGTTTTTATATACATACATATGTAGATACATTTCAGAATTTTCCCTTTGGTTTTTGTACAGTTGTTGTTTTTCTTGGTCATATACCACTATACGTTATACGTATAATAAGAGTTTCAATTTATTTTATGTATGTATACGATTTTTGTGTACTGTTTTTTCTTTTTTTTTTGCTTCATCAAAAATTGTGACGTTTACTCCGTCAATTTTTGTTATAAAGTGCGGACCTTAATATACATATGTTTTCATGCTTATTGCGTGGTTCCTTTTGTAAAATAACATTATCATTTACATAAATTGATAATGGATGAGCTGTTTTGTCGTGTGACAGCTTATTTCGAATTTTATGTTTGTAAATTCTTTCGCAATTGCTTGAAATTTTTTGCATTCGGTATTTAACTTATTTCGCATAGTTTTCTACATTATATAGTGGGTCAATTTTATCTTTTTGTAAATCGTGAGGCACAGTGGCCTTTTTCCCAAATACGAATTCAAATGCGGAAATTTTGTTATCAAAAACTGTACTTGTTGTCGTGTTGTAGAAAAATTTTAAATATTTTAAATAAGTGTCGCAATCGGAAAAAGTTCCATTCACATATGCTCGTAAATATTCGTTAAAAACACTGTGGTTACGTTCAATAGTACCCACAGTTTCGTGATGATATGCGGTTGAGAAATCGTGTTTATCATTCAGAAGTTTGGTTAATTCTGAAAAAAGTTCATTTTTAAATTCAGTGCCTAAGTCAGTTTTAATGAACTGCATTACGCCGTAAGTTAAAACAAAACTCTCAAAAATAGCACAAGAAATCGTTTTAGCGCTTTTGTCTGGCACGGCTACTGTTATTAAATATTTTGTGAAATCGCATATAATAGTAACTGCGAACCTATTACCATTACTCGACTCAGGTAGCGGCCCTAGTGTATCGATTACATGGTCAAAAGGTTTACATGGTGTTGACGTTAAAACAATATTTTCTTTGTTTTTAGGTTTAACTTTGTTTAATATACATTTGTTACAGTTTTTAACAAATTTGGAGATATCACGCGTCATGTTTTTCCAATAGTATTTTGAACGTATACTTTTTTGCTTCCGCAGTGTCCGCCTGATAGCACAGTGTTACAAAATGGAAGAAATTGAATGAACTTTTAAAGTTACATATTGGAAATTGTTCACCTGGTCGAATATAACTCAAAACGGTTTTTGGAAAATTTGTAACACCCTCAAAATCTTGCTTTACCGTTAAAAAACCGTTCTTCGGAAGTGTACGCGCTAATCTTTTCATTACTTGGCCATTTCTTTACCGATTTTCAATATGAAATATGTTTTGGAAAGGTAAGGATTATACCTTTAAATTGAGATATAAAGATCTATTTTTTTGAGCTAGCGTGTTGTAAGTTTTCATCGGGTAAACTTGGAAAATTTGTTTTTTCTTAAAATTTTTCTACTTTGACCGCATTTTATTGCAGTATTTTACTAAAAATATATCAAGTATGAGGATATATTTTGAAAGTACATTCATGTCCAAAAATTTTGAGTGCTCATGCAATGAAATCGGACAAAAATTGACGAAGCTATTAAATTTTTTCTGCTATTAAATAAATTTACCTTGCGAAAAGTTTTTTTTTTTTTAATTTTTCTACTTTGACCGCATTTCATTGCGTTATTTTACTAGAAACATAGCAAGTATGAGGAATTATTTTAAACACATTCATTTCCAAAAATTTTGAGTGGTCATCTAATAAATGTATGCCGTCAATTCAACCTTGCGACCGCTTCGCAATTATATTGTGTAATAAGTGTGGTAAAATGTGTGATAGGCGTAACAAAATTTGTTACGCCTATTTGTTGATAAGAAATATCGGTTCGATTTAAGAACAAATAAAGCTGTGGTTGAAGCGTTTAACCTCTTTTTCAGTTGCTCATACGTGGAAAGTGCTTGGTATGAACCCGAATATATTTGTTCGATGTGCTGTACAACATTAAAACAATGGAAAACCGGTAAATGCGATGACCAGCGTCTGCCGTTTGTGACTCCTATGGCTTGGCATTATCAAATATATCACAAGCCGGAGGATTGCTACTTTTGCCAAACAAAAATCACTGGTCACCACTATAAAAGTCGCCACCTCATAGAATATGCCAATGTGTTGACTGTATCGAAACCGATTCCAAGAGGAAAACAAGATCAGCGAACTAAAGACAAAAATCCAGCTACATTTCCTGATTCAAGCCACAAATCTTCTAATGAGGTAAATGACGAACCGTACCTTCCAACCAAAGCAATAGAAACGGAACGTCATTTCGGGTCAAATCACGATTATTGTGATCTTGTGCGGGATATGGATCTGTCTATAAGACAGACAGAGATTCTGGCCTCCAGATTAAAGCAGTGGAATATAGTAGACAGTAACTTTAAAGTAACGTCTGCACGAGACAGAGACCTATCTTCGTTCGAACACATTTTCAAAGCTGATGACACCAATAACAAACTAGTTTATTGCGTTGATGTGGATGAATTGTTTGCTGCACTCGATCACGTGCACTGTCCACAAGATTGGCGATTATTTCTAGACGGTTCTTGCAAAAGTAAGTATTTAATGTGTTATGAGTGTGAGAGAACTAAATTTGAATACAATTTATCGATTCATTTTCAATTGACTAACATCGTAGGTCTGAAAGCAGTATTGCTGCACAACAGAAATGAATTGCCATCAGTTCCAGTGGCATACGCTACTGATATGAAAGAGTTTTATCAAACGATGGAAAAAATTCTACGATTGCTTAAATACAATAAATTTTGCTGGCAGATTGTCTCGGACCTTAAAGTCCTGACAATTCTACTTGGAATGCAAGGTGGCTACACTAAATATCCTTGTTACTTTTGTGAATGGGACAGTCGTGCCAAAAATCATTACAAGTGTAACATATGGCCACCGAGAAAGTTTCAAATTGGCAAAAATAATGTTCTCAATATTGCATTAGTTAAGCCTGATGATATAATTTTGCCGCCATTGCATTTAAAATTGGGGTACATGAAACAGTTTGTTAAACGACTCGAAAAAAACAGCGAGGCTTTTCTACACCTGAAACTTGTATTCCCCAAGTTGAGTGACGCCAAGATTAAAGAAGGTACTTATATAAATTTCCCAACAAAAATTCTTCAAAAAGAATTCATCCTAATTTATTTTTACATTTTGATCATGAATTACAGGCGTTTTCGTTGGACCGCAGATTTGTAAGATTATGACTGATACTGACTTCATAAAAAAATTGAACCCAGTAGAGAAAAGAGCATGGCTGAGTTTCATTTCTTTGTGCCGAAACTTTCTTGGAAACACGAGAAGTTCAAATTACGTTGAGGTGGTCCATGAATTTTTGGAAGCTTATGGAGAAATGGGATGCAACATGTCTATAAAAATTCACTTTTTGCATTCTCATTTGGAATTTTTCCCGGATAATCTTGGTAAATTCAGCGACGAACAAGGTGAAAGATTTCACCAAGAAATCTCCAACATTGAAAAACGGTTTACAGGAAAGAACCAAGTTAGGATGATAGCTAATTACTGCTGGTCACTCAAACGTGAAACAGATGACTCGTCTTATAAACGCAGAAGATCAAGCAAACATTTTTAGCTATAAAGTTATTTAGCATTTTAATGATTAATTTTTTTTTATTTTCAGTCACAATAAAAATTTGAAGTTGAAAGATAATCAAAATGTATGAATTTTTAAATATGGTCATCATCTAAAATAATTTAAATAGTAATAACTCTGTCAATTTCCAACCGATTTTCGATTGAAATAGCTTAATCGACGCAGTACTAAATTCACTTTAATAACATTGTCTTTGATAGGTACCTTTCTGAATTAAGACTATCGTAAAATCGTAGTCAAAGTTTCAAAATTAATTTTTTTTTATTAAGTTACGATTTTTTTCTCTGTAGCTTCGTCAGTTCTCATTTGATTTTGATGAGTTATACGCCATTAAAATAGTGATTTGTCACCTTTCAAAATATATAAACAACTTTTGAATCGGATGAAAATTCGCAAAGATATTGATGATTGACTAGCGAATGACCTCAAAAACAGTTTTTTGGCCCTAAAATGAGATTTTGGGGGTGTTTCGCAAATTTCAAGTATACAGTTTTTCTTAGTTTTATAAGGCCTAACGCCTAGGCTAGGTCTCTTTCAAAGTTCATTTTCAGTGTTACACAGTGTAGTGGGTCATTGTGGTAAATTGTCATTAGCGTTAGTTTTTTATCGTCCTCAGTTATTGATTGTACTGGGTCTGTCAATGTAAAGATCTTAACATTTTATTTCCTCGTATTTTTAAATTTGAAATTGAGAAATGTTTGAAAAACAAATCATCTTTTGGCCATTCTATCTGCTTAATGTTGCGTTTGTCGGCTTCGATTTCTAGCCTCGAAAGTAACTCGTCTAAACATGTCATTTTATTAACACTCGCAAGATTAAGTAACTCGAGTTTTTTGTGTTTTAAGTGTGCACAATCTTGAAAACGGGAAATTTTGTTGTTTTTATCGTAAGGTATTTGCGTTTTTGCTCGCGGCATCTTTTTTGAAAAATTGTATGAGAATTTGTCGTACACGTGTGCTGTAGTATTGTCTGTGGAGTTGCTATTACTTTGTGGTTTTGTCTGTTTAAAGGTGCTGCCAGACACGCAAAGTCGGGTATAATTCGCCTATAATAGTTTGCGAATGCAACAAAGCGCCTAACGGCATCTTTGTCAGTTGGTTTAGTATTCTTTTTTATCGTGTTTATTTTATAATCATCTGGCAACAGACCTTTTGCTGAGCACTTGTGTCCTAGAAATGTTACTTCAGAACGAAGAAAATTGCATTTGGTGGGATTTAGCTTTAGATTGAACTTTCTGCAAGTTTCGAAAACTTTGCTTAAATTTTTAAGGTGATGCGTCTCGCTACAACCAATAACAATAATGTCATCAACATATAAAAATGCTTGATTTGGTGAAATGCCTGAAAATGCTATTGACATCATTCTAGAAAAAGAGTTTGGTGCTACATTCAAACCAAATGGCAAAACTTTCCAGCGGTAAGCTCCGCGGTCGGTGCTGAAAGCTGTTATATCTCTAGAATCTACGTTAATTGGAATTTGATGGAAACCCGAGAAAAGATCTAAAGTCGAAAAGAATTTTGCTCTGCCAAGATTATCGAGTATATCGTCAAAGCGTGCTAGTGGGAATTTGTCAGCAATGAGATTTTTGTTGACTGCTCTAAAGTCTACACACATGCGGTACGATTTTTGACTTGTCTGATTTTTTTTCGGTACCAAAATTAAAGGGCTATTATAATTTGAAAAACTTAGTTCTATTAAATCATTTCGCAGTAAGTTATCGACCTGATTATTTATCTCTTCTCTCTGTGAATACGGTAAACGGTAATTTTTAATGTAAACTGGTGCTTTGTCAATAAGTCGGAGATTCTGTTCGTAAAAGTTATTTAGAGTCATACCACAGTATATACAGTACTCCAACTCTTCGATAATTTATCGGAAAAATTCACCCCCCAAAAGGACTTGGGTTTCGTGTTACTCTATTTAACAGAAATAATCTTTGAACAGGGTTTTGTGCGACAAGGAACTAAACAAGATTTATTTAATTTATTAATAACTAGTAAAAAGTGGGTATCGTATTGAAGACCACACAACGCTCGTGAAGGTGTAAATCCATAAAATTTTGTTGTAAAAATACAACTTCAACGAACAAAGTTATATGTGCGAGTTGAGCTAATAGGTATTTCCTAAACTAATAATCTGTTGCATTTGGTTTGTTTTAAATTTTAAATTTGTTTTCTTCTAAATATATCTTCAAATGCTGCTTAAGGTCATACGTATGTTAATTTTTTTTTGTCATAATTAGAACAAAAACTAATTCTCAAAAAATTTAACGGGATATTTAAAACCGACGCTTAGATAGCAATTTAGACTTACTCGCACTCAGGTTTAGTTCAAAATTAAGTTTAACATATTAATTTATTTATTTGATTAAATATATTTATTTATTTGTTTATGAAGTCAGTGAACAGAAATTCTTACTGACTACACTTAAATATTCTTATTTCATTAACATTTCAAGGCGTTATACAAAACAAGTAAAGAGAAGGTACAGGAGTAGAAATTAGTCGCATCGACGAAAGATAAATGCTACAATATTTATTAATGGTATTGAGATCCATATCCATGAATTTCAAAATTTCTAATTATTTTTTAATTCGTATTCCTATCCATCAATATTGCATGCTACACGGTCAAGAAATAACACGATACTTGTATCACGTCAATAAATACTGAACATGTGACAATGCCCAATGGTAAAAAACTGTCGCAGCATCGTGATATGTATGTATGTATATATTTATTTACGTTTTTACAAATCTTTGCACTTCATATTTTGTATTTTTGTACATATTTAGGAATCTTCACCATTAACATTGAGCTACACATAATTCGATGTAATTTCTAAGGTCTTGAAGTATCAAAAGTCCTTTGTAACTGTTATATTGGCCCTGAAATCATGCTTTTCTTTTTGGTTATGCATGCAGATGGGCCACTTAAACTATTCAAGGAATACTCTTCAAAAGCTTCAATTTATAGATGTAGTTTCGCTTGCGCTCCATGCCAGGTAGTTATTTCCTTCTAGTAAATGTAAAAATGCTTCATTTATAAGGAAATTAATATATATTTATTTGCAAAAGTACCTGCTTTTGTTTACAAATTTAACCGAAACAATTGAAAGAAATGAAGAAGATAACTCACCACCGAGAAGTTTTCTACCCAGGGTTGATTTTCTTTATTGTTCACGTCGGTTGTAGGAGAATTGTGGTGAGCCATTGAATAATTATTCAAATATGCAAATAACAACAGTCTCACATATTTTCGATATACATTTTTCGCTTTAAGTAGTAATTGTATAGTGTTTCTTCATAGGTTAATGCAAATATTTCACATTCCACAAACTTTTTTATGTGATTTTCAAAGTTTTTTATGAAATATCATTGCATGCAACTCTGCTAAAGTTTTTTTTCATTATCCACCATGAAAACTCTTATCCCTGAGAAGGACTTCACCTCAGTTTTACTACTGTATATACTGTGGTCATACGGTCTGTCTTCAAGGCGAATACGTCGGCATATTGTACGCATAAGTCGATCAATTTATCTTTGGCGTAGTTAGACATTTGTTTTTCTAAAGCTGCTTTTAAATCCTGAAGTCGTTTGGTGTCGTTTGTTGTTTTGTTGATGCTATAGACATTGTAGTTGGCTATGTCTTCAGTGTGCAATTTGAAATTGCGAATAATTTTTACTTCGTCAGTAGTATTTATAACTTTCAAAATTGGGTGTTTCGTATCTACCACACACTGCGCTGTGAAAACGCCACTACAGAGTACGTGTGAATCTATAAAAACTGGATTATGAGCTTTACTCAAATTTAATGATCGATAAACTTCGCATATTGGAGGTACGACTAGAGTATCGGCTGTTGTGCCATGTAAAATTGCTATTTTGACTCTTTTCGAGCCTATGCCTACTGTTATGCTTCCGTTTGCATAATTTATTATACATATATTTAGTTTTAGAAAATCCTTGCCTAGTATGCCATCAGATGGTATGCTGAAGTCGTCAGTCACAACGTGAAGTGTATGTGAAATGGAAAATTTTGAAATGAATATGTCAGTAGTTACGGTCGCTAAAGTCGTTACGGTATCGGTTGTTACTCCTGTTATGTCTATGATATTGCTATTGTCTATTTCGACATGCTGTTTTAAACTGGAAATTTTAATTAATGAAATATCTGCGTTTAAAGAACGCACATTTGCGTTATATCTAGTATTGCTGTAATTACGTGAATTAAAATTGTTTCTGTTTGTAGCAGGAAGGTTACTTCTCCTGTTATCACGCCTGGTGTTGTTGTCGTTGTTGTACCTACTGGTACCACCATTGAATCTGTTATTGTTGCTATTGTTATTGTACCTATTTCTGTTATACCTATTGTCATTGTACCTATTATTATTGTTGTTGAATCTAGTGTAGTTTTGTCCTCTATAAACTTCTCGAAAGGCATTTGATTTGTTTATTCGCGAACGAAACGATAGCACCTGCCTTTCTTTCACTTCATTGTTGTTTTCTACTATCATCTTCGCTACAACGTCCTTTGAGTCGCTGAAGGTAGTTGACGCTAAAATTGTTTTAACCAAATCCGATCGAGTATTAAGCCTACAAACAATTACCGGTTGTTCGACGGATATCTCGTGAGCTTTTGCTTGGGTGATACCTTCAATGATCAGAGAACGTTTAAGTGAATCCGATAACTCTTCAACGCGCCTCGCAAATTCTGAGCAATTGTTAATAGTTACGTGCAAAGAAGCAATTTTACCAGCGACAACTTACGAGTTATCTGGTTTGATTCGACTACGCAATGCTTCTTTGATCTGACTAGTTGAAGTTATTTGCGTTGGAAGAGCTTCGCGGGCTTTGCCCTCAAGTTTTGATTTCAAAAATGCTATAAATGTTTTTGTTAAATTGTCGTCAGAAAGTTCTTCTATTAAGTAGATTTTATCAATGAAGGATTCAAGTGTTAGCGGATCGCCGTTATAGTTTTCACGTATTATTGAAGCACAAAGGCTAATGAATGATTTCTTTTGCTCAGGTGTTGCCATTTCGTTATCGTTAGTGCTCACAGTTAAACTAGTGTTTGGTAATGCGTCGAATCCTAAAAGGTCTTCACGGATTGATACATCTTGAGACGCTGTCTCAATATCAGACATTTGGCTAACACGGCAATGTAAAAATATAGGAATATTTTGAAATTTATGTCTACTCAAGAAAAAAAATTTTAAATCGGAGTATATGAAAAATTGTAAATTGTAAAATTATTTTGAAATGTTTATCTGTTTAAGAATGTTTACTTTGAAAGAATGTTTACTTTGAAAGATATCATAGAATGTAGAGTAGGCGCAGTACGACGAGGTGATATCGAAACGTATAAATGTAAATTTTTTTTGCAGCGACTTATTTCGCTTATTTGAAAAAAATTGTTAAATTATTGCAAATTCTGACTTGCAATTACCATTGCAAAGCACAACCGAAAAGTTCTTGAACAATTTTTTTTTGTAAAATGATTATTTTTAGAAAAAATATTTGTGAGTGTTTGTACACCACTGTAGGTGAAGCTGAAATTCCGTTCAGAAAAACAGTAACCCAATTTTATGTTAAAAGAATGTATTGGTATATACATATGTATGTATATATACATCATACATGTTAAGTTCCAATTAGAATTAGCAATTGATGCAATTGGTTTATATTCTCTAATTCATAAAACAATTAGAATTAGTTCAACTAATTCCCATTAGATAATTGAAATTTTTATTCTAATGGTAAATCTAATTGCAATTAGTTGCCATTAGCAAAAAAAATTGGTTTACCTTTGCAATTAGAAATCTAATTGACTTCTGGTAATGCAGTTAGATATTCAATTAGCTTGAATTAGAATCAATTGTTTTCATATTTTCAAAAACAAAGAAAAACTAAAATATTCATAATATGAATTTCACGCACATATTTATTACTTATGTAAATATATTACATACATGCACACATATTTAACGTACGTACTAACTGTTTAATAACTACAATGACCGGGTATATTCGCTTTCAGTAATACGAGCTTTTGAAAAGAAAAGTCCGCCAAGCGACCCCGCCTTCGACTATTAATAATGCCCGCAAAAGAAAATAGTCGCTCCACAGGGCTGAAGACGTAAGCGGTGTGTTGCAAAACAGTGCTATTTCCTTTAATGTAGGATATTTGCACCATATATTGGAAGTTTTATCAGCATCATTCAAGTATTGATGCATCATATTCGAAATAAAATGCAGACTTTCAGTCTCCTCAGTCAATTTTGACAATAAATCATTACTTTCTTCTGCAAAATGTAATCTGATTTACTAAAAATACCATATAGATGTGTCATTTATGCAGAACTTACCACCATTACTGAAATCATAAAAGGTCGATTCGATGTATATTACATACATGCACACATATTTAACGTACGTACTAACTGTTTAATAACTACAATGACCGGGTATATTCGCTTTCAGTAATACGAGCTTTTGAAAAGAAAAGTCCGCCAAGCGACCCCGCCTTCGACTATTAATAATGCCCGCAAAAGAAAATAGTCGCTCCACAGGGCTGAAGACGTAAGCGGTGTGTTGCAAAACAGTGCTATTTCCTTTAATGTAGGATATTTGCACCATATATTGGAAGTTTTATCAGCATCATTCAAGTATTGATGCATCATATTCGAAATAAAATGCAGACTTTCAGTCTCCTCAGTCAATTTTGACAATAAATCATTACTTTCTTCTGCAAAATGTAATCTGATTTACTAAAAATACCATATAGATGTGTCATTTATGCAGAACTTACCACCATTACTGAAATCATAAAAGGTCGATTCAGCATACGAACCCTCACATTTAATGATTTTCGTTTGTTGCAGCAAGGTTCTGCTGTATGTTTCCACATACAGTGACTTACGACAGTATTCGTTCACTTCAATAATTTTTCGGACTCAATTTCTTTTTATCAAAATAATTGATTTTAATTCAAGCTAATTGAATATCTTATTTCATTAGAAGAAGTCAATTAGATTTCTAATTGTAAAGGTAAACCAAATTTTTTTGCTAATGGCAACTAATTGCAATTAGATATACCATTAGAATAAAAATTTCAATTATCTAATGGGAATTAGTTGAACTAATTCTAATTGTTTAATGAATTAGAGAATTTCACAAAAGAAGGTTAATTAGCAATCAATATCATTATCTAATCATTACTTAACATCTATGATATACATATATGGCTGATTGGAAGTACAGTTGTTTGAAAGTAAAAAGTTACGTTATACAAGGAAACGTGGACAGTTGTACGCAAAAGTATACATATACAAAATTTTGATTGAATATAGGAAATTGTTTGTATGTGTACATAAAGTGTTTTTTTTTTTGAAACCGTATGAAAGTTATGTAATTAAAAAAATGTTATATTCAAAAGAAAGTTGAAATATATATATTTTCTCTTGCACACTGTGCATCATAGCTACCATCTCTCTTATGTACATGCTGGAACACTGCTGTAGTCCCGCGCTTTTTATGGCGTGGCTTGTATGCCGTTACATGGATGCATGGCGTGATATTTAATTGCAATGTTGCCATCACGTGCAGCCTGTATCAAAAAGTAAACGCTGTATAACTGTGCTTTTTATGGCGTGACTTAAAATATGTAGAATTTGTTTGTTTTGAAATTTATGTAAATGTTTGTTTTTTATGAAAAATTGGTACCACCGCTTTTTTTGTAGTTTTTAGATTTTTTTTTCTTTGTTTTTTTTATAATTTTTTTTTTGTTTTTACCGATTTGAGGAATGCATATACATATATGGTTTTTATTTAAATTAATTTAATTAAATTTACGCTTTAGTTCATATTTTTTTTGTAATTTTTATTTAAATTCAGTTCATTTGTGTTTGTTTGAAGAAAAAATGTTGCCGATTGTAAAAATTTACGTGCGCATCAATACGTGGTATACATTTTTTTTCGATATTTGGAAAAATAACTTTTTTTTGGATGTTTGAATGTTTTGTATTTTTGATTTTTTTCTTTGTGTAATTTTTGATTGTTTTTCGTTTTAATTTAAGGTGGTGCCGTGTTAATAAAATTGTGTTAATTTTTATAATTTGGAACTTTAATTTAATTTAGTTCATTTTCTTTTGTATTGTTGGAATTAAGTACATATATTTTTTTTATTTTAAATTTGTAATTTCAATTTAATTTAATTCATTTTTTTTATTTTTATAATTTTTACTTTTTCCTTGTGCGTGCCTTCGTTTGCCCAGGGACCATTTTGTAAGCCGCTGTCACGGTCGCCATGTGGAGCGCCAGGGCTTCACTGGCACTCGCTGCTGCTACAGTGTCGGATGACGCACACTGGTGCGTTTTACAATTAACGTCGGCTACTTGCTGGTAGAGGATACTCTTCAATTAAGGAGTGATCCGAAAATGCTATTCAATTATTAAAACACTGCTTTTCGGTTTATAGTCGCGCCAAGGAATGGCGTTCTTTATTTTTTCACTTAGGAACTAAAGTTAGCTGCGGTTACCCGCTAGTACTAAATGTAAGAGATCTTATATGTAGGGTTGTAATTTATAATGCTTGTACTAGATTACTTAACTTATTAAATAGGGTTGCAAGTTGTATTTTATATCCATTACAATGGTAACATTACCTCATGTAATATTTTTACATATGCTCTTTGGTCCATGATACCTTCAATCAACTGAATGGGACCAACTCCACTATCTGAAAAGCTAACCCATACCATGATTTTAGCGCCGCCATGTTTGACGGTTTTTGTTATAAATCTGGGTTATATTCTGTGTTAGGTGGGCGCCGATTAAAATTTCTAGAGCCTGTGCTACCGAATAATTTAACTTTGGATTCGTCAGACCACAGTATATTTCGCCATTTTTTCAAGGACCAGGACGCATGATCTTTGGCAAATTTTATACGGGCTTCCACGTGTTTCTTCTTGAGTAGCGGTACTTTTCGTGGACTTCGTGCAAATAAGTTGTGGTTCACCAGACGTCTACAAAGAATTTCGGCACTAACCTTAAAGTTAAGTTCGTCGCGGATGCTCCTGGCTGATACAAACGGTTTAACTTTGCAGTAGCGTACTATAGTGCAGTCATCTACAATTGACGTGTTACGATTTCGACCGCGAGTTTCTTTTTTATTTTTATAATTTAAGGCATTTGCTATCATTTGAGCAGAACATTCTACAATTTCCTGAATTTCCTTATATGTTTTTCCTTGTTTTCTTAGCTTTTTTATAACTTCGCGCTTTTCCTCAGTGCAGTGCTTACCTCTACCCACTGGGAAAAAATCCCAGTCATAAATTAAAAATTATTAAAGAAAATTGTTTCTAGTCTATGTACTCTACTTATTTTTAAAATTTTGTAAATATATTTTTATATTAACGTTATTTTAATAAGGAAGTGTCTAACACTCCTATTTTTTTGTGCTGCGAAAAAACACGTATCTCGAATAAATTGGAAAGCGGCACTAGAATAACTATCGTTACATCTCGATATGAGTACCGCTATGGTATCAGGTTACTTACATGTGCTAAATAAAACATATGTAGCCAAGTACATTTTTCATATAGGCACTCCTATTATTTTGTGGACAAGTGTTTGTAATAAGGCATTGAATTTGCTTGAACACAATTGTTTGGAAACTAATTAGAAGACCTTCCTAGACTAGATCCGTTGAAATTGCATATTGAAATTTATTTTGAAGGCCAAAAATCATTACGCAAAAGACCATTGTTGGCTGCAAAAACATTGATTTTAATTCTATCAACAGTTATTCCGAACAGAATAAATGCAATTCTAGTGGCGTTCCATCTCATTCGCTGCAGTTGAAAATCGAAGCTGCACTTATAACGGAAATTTATAAGGGAGAGTAGTTTTTTTCTCTTGACTCGTTGGCTTTAGTTTAAGATTTTGTCCCGTGCCAACTAGAAAATCGTCCTTTAACTTTCTCATAAGTGGTAATCTCGCATAAAATTAAAAGGGTATAGCAAGACATATTGAGCAAGTAGTCTTATTACAATTAAATCAAAATTTGTGTGTATTTTGTGTGGGCACGAAAATGTCAAACCCAACTAATGTGTACGGCCCAAAACAACATACTCTGAAAAGTCTACGGATAATATGAATTCATTAATACAGCTACATGCTAAATTTATTTTATATATGTACATATATGTATATATATACATACATACATGTGCACACATTAATAAAATTGCAAATAATTATGTGAACAATGTTTGAAGTTTTTAAGCCAAAAGTTAAAAAAATCAAATGAGTTGTTCAGTCGATACTATTTACCTGTTCAATGCACCTTGATCCCATTTGTATTTAACAAAGTGTGCTAAGTACTGACAGCGCCTGAATTCCGGACCGTTATTATGTCAAATCTTATGAAATTTGTTAACCCTTTAAATGTATTCAAAAATAAAAAAAAATAAACAAATAGTCGTGTGGAAAAATTATAGACATGTACATACATATGTGCATGTATACAAAAAAAAGGTTGAAAAAAATTTCAGCAAATAATTTTAAAATAACGAAAAAAAAGGCAGTACCCAAAACAGTTGTGCAAAGAGAGATGGATTGAAACTTGCCCAATAAATTTTTCCGATTCGTTGAGAGTATGTGAGAAATATTTCAACGAAGCCGACTTTTATGCTGGAAAACGACCCGCACATAACAGCATAATTTTAATGAACATCTAAAGGCCAAAAAATGTCTTAAATTATAACATAAAAGCATTAACATTGTTTCATTCCATGGCCTAGCTTAAATGATTACTCTGCTGACGCGATAACTATTCTTTATTTGTGCTTTCCTAAGCATATATGAAGAGTCGAAGAATCCTGCATATTTCTTTAATTTTTGTGTGATTTCCGGTATTGTAGAATTCCCTTATTGCTTAGCAGAATATATTTTAATATTGCCATCAGAATTTTGCGGTATGTTGTATTGTTAAAGGTGGCTTTCAGCAAAGCTATCTACAGTAAAAATGCTCCTTTACATTGGCAAGAAATCAATACGATTTTATAATAGCCGTCATCTTTTATAAGCGACTTGCAAAAGAACACTAGGTAGTTTATCACAAAGCGTGCAAAGCAACAACAAAAATAAGCCAGTCGAGTGGAAATAACCGAGTTGAATTAAACTCACTTACACCGTTCCCACGACAGTCGGGTCTACGATACTGGAACGACCCGTTTTATGTCCGGCCAAGGACTGTCACTTCAGCATGTTTTATGCTGATATAACAACAACAAATTCGCTTAAACAATAGACGTCTGCATGAATGTAGTCATTGGCCGTTTTTAGGGCCAGTTTATCAGTGCAAGTTGAACTCTGTTTGTCGTTTAAACTTAGTTTAAACTCAGTATGCAGTTTTTCAGTCAACTTTAAACGGAGTTTAAACTAAGTTTAAACGGCCGATTGTGCTCAGTTAAACTTAGTTTAACTTATCAGCTGTTTGCTAACTACTTCGTTTTGGTTGCAACAAATTTATTTGGGCGCAAGGAAACTAAGTTTAAATTTAAACTGAGTTTAACTAAACTTAGTTTAAACTGAGTTTAAACCAGCACTGAAAAACTGGCCCTTACACATTCACACGTAAGCACAACATTCTACGCATTCTTCTCACAGCAAGCGTGATGACTGAATGAGTGTGCAGATAGCTGAGAATACTACGCTCAGTCGCATTCAAAACAAGAGACATTCGTTGTACAAAGAGATGCAAATATGTTGTACGTATGTATGTATGCGTATTCCGATGTATGAGACCACATCCGGCTGTATAAGACTATAAGATATTATGACGGCACTATTTTTTGTAAATGATAGCGGCTACATTATGAAAGCAATTAAATTCATATTAACGTACATATGTACATAGATACATGCATAATCTACATTGAATTTTACTGAAATTAATAAATAACTATAAAATAAATGCATACACATATAAGTCTATACACATTTGTATAAAAATATGTTCATATTTAGGCGCAAATGTAAATGGAAAGAAAACAGATTTAGATGAAATGTTCACAATGCTTTTTATACATAGAATTTTTTAAGACTCTCATTAAAATGTTAGAAGTTTTCAATTTCTCATTAAAACGTAAGAAATTTTGAATGAAAAACTTTGATATTTGGAAAATGTGTGCACTCTGCACAAGTTTTGAAACTTTAATTGATATGGTTCTAGTTAGATTAGATTAGATTGATTGAGGGAGGAATGCACTGCGACCGATGGGTCAATTGTGCCCTCCATGGCTCCGATCATAGCACCTCTGTCAGCCTCAGCACTTCCAGGAAACCCAGAGTGGTTGCCGGGGACAGAAAGTTTATGAGTTGCTCCTGCGGCCATGGCCGTCCTAGGGCGCTCTCCATTCTACGAGCCACTGCATCACACTCTAAGAGTAGATGCAGTGGTGTATCTTTTTCTGCGTCGCAGAAGCGAAAAAGGTCACCTGACCAGATTCCCAGCCTATGCAGGTGGCCTCTTAGTCTGCAGTGGCCTGTCCGAAAGCCTGTGACAATTCTTAGTTTCTACTTGGGCAGGTTCATTAACAGCCTGTGTCTCTTCAGGTTGTATTCTCCAAGGAGAGACTTGGGCTGTCTGAGGCCTGCTTGGTTGCTCCAGTGTTGACTCCTCAGTCTGATAGTCTCCTTCCTTAGCACCTTTTTAATCGTGCTAGGACCCCCTGCGAGGATAGGCTCAGGTCCATCATTAGTACAGGCCGTCGTCGTCCTGGCTAGCAGGTCAGCAGTGTCGTTTCCAACCACCCCTTTGTGACCTGGTACGCAGAGGAGTTGAATCCGGTTCTTCACCGCCAGGGCGTTCAGTCTCTCAAAACACTCGCATGAGCAACGATGAGTTTATTTCATAAGAGGAGAGAGCCCTGAGCGCGGCTTGGCTGTCGCTCGAAATGAGAATCGTCTCCTTTTCATGTTTATCTCAGCGCACACACTAATGGCAAGGACTTCTGCCTGAAAGATGCTTGGTAGGTGACCATGGGACGGCCTCGTCTACATAAGCCTTCCACAGAAGCTTAGAATCTAGGATGAGACCTAGGTATTTCACTTCTGTGGTGACTTCGACGGCGATCAGCCCCCCCCCCCCCCCCCCAGGGCTTTTACTCTACTACCGAGTAGTTTCCTCTTCCTGGTGAAGGGGACGAAATCAACGAGGAGCATTACCGGGCGAAATACACCCCGTAGAAGGAAAGGGGAAAGGACGCCCCCTTAAACACCTCTATGAACTATGGGATCCTGCAGCTTCGTGAGGTCGTCCGAGTTGAGGGCCGCCCCTAAGTATTCTCTTGGCAGCACAGCCACCAGGATGCCCTTAAGGGCTGCCGCGTAACTGGACTGCTAAGTAGCCCACCCCCGTTGGACCCGCTTGACTGCCCGACGCCACATAAGGGAGTGGCGGCTGTTCACGCTGTCTCTTACTCGAAGGCTGCTCTGGCGGTGTTACTAGCTCACTGCCGCGCTTCAGGTTCCCCGCTTCTCCGCATAACAGCGGGCGCTGGTCGCTGGTACCCAGTAGATTGTTCCCCGCTTCTCTGCTTACTAGCAGGCGCGGTTTCGCTGTTTTGGGAGCTGGGCCCGCTCATCCGCACGATGGCGGGTGCTGTTGGCTCGCGTGTGTGCATTCGTTCCTTGCGCTCTCGCTCTTCCTTCTCCACCTCCATTCGTACTCCCGCCATGTCTGTCGTCCGCCACGCCTACGCCCCGTAGCGCGGTAAGGCCCAGTTACTCCTCGATGCGGCCTGGTGTCGAGGAGGCGCCGTACAAATACAGCCGGTTGTTACGCTCCTGGCTGCAAACCTTCCAATGGGCACGGTGTCGCTTCACACCATGGATTAGAAGGTGGCGATACTTGGTCGAGTTGGTAGCGGTGCGTGCTATAACTCGATATGCCGTTGATTTCGAGGTTCGAATCTCAGTCAGGGCAAGCAAAATCTTAATCATAGAAAAAGTTATTCTAATAGCGGTCACCCCTCGGCAGGCAATGGCAAACCTCCGAGGGTATTTCTGCCATGAAAAAGCTTCTTATTAAATACATCTGCCGTTCGGAGTCGGCACAAAACTGTAGGTTCTCCATTTGTGGTATAATATAAAGACGCACACCACAAAAGGTAGGAGAAGCTCGGCCAAACACTAAGCTATATAGTGTACGCGAGAGTACCCATGTATGTCTGTTTTTTCTCTGTAAGTACACATATTTATGATCGCATGAGTCTATGAGTCGAATGAGCACCGCATTCACATTCGTGTCATTCGACTCACAGAAGAAATTAATGTGCGCATGCAGCCCTCTATTAAACAATAGCCAACCTCATTGAAAGTGTTGGAAAGTAACCCCCGAATTCGGTAATAGAGAAAAAAGTCACAATTTTAGACCAGTTGGCATTTATTAGTTTCAAAATAAAGCCTCGTCTCATTACTAGGTCATTATCTAGAGACTTTATTTTTAGACAAGAGGCTTTAATTTGAAACTAATGAATAACAACTGGTCTACAATTTTGACTTTTGTCTCAATTAGAGACTGAGACTGCTTACTGTATTGGGGTATAAATAGCGACCTGGTGATGAGCAGGTCACAAAAATTTCAAAAAAAAAAAAACAAAAGAATAAAACGTGAAAGCGACGAAAATCAATAATCTCTAGCTCGTTTTGAGACTTGAGATGATACAAAGTTACTGAATTCGGGCATAAGAATGTGGTGCTATTGTGAATATATCATTGGAAAGTACTGTAATACATTTTAAAAGTTGCTTTTTGACATAATAATCATCCCGTCATTACTTAGCACACATGTTTAAATACACATTGTCTTGTTCTATAGTAATTTAAATCTTATTAATTTATCAAAATAAGCGATATTGTAATCTTATTTATTTTCTTTTGTAGGAGAATTGTCAAAATAATGGAAACATACAAGCTTTGTATAACATGTACCAAGAATGCAATGATAGAGTAAACAGCAAATCCAAAACAACTGAAACATGCATGGAAGAACTTTTTGACTATGTTTCTGAATTGGATCATTGCGCTGCCCATCACCTTTTTTCAAAGCTGAAATAATATAACTTATGTTTGTAATATGCTAATATGTACGGTGGCATGAAATATTTTGTTTCAAATACACATTACATAGAGTAATTTTTGTTTTCTTTGAACAAGCCTGAAGCCCAATAGTGAACTAATTAACTTGAATAATTTAGTTTGTTTATTACTTTACTCCGAGCTTATTTAAAATCAATTTAATAAAATAAAATTCGACAGCCAATGAACAAAAATATTATATTAATATTTTTAGGTCTACATAGCTATTAAGTCTTAAACAAAAAAGATTATCACAGTTACTTTGATATTTTATGAACCAAGTAGCACGATCCAACATTTCTTGTTCAGTTTTTGTTAAAGCAAGGTTAATATTGATGTACAATTGCATTCTTTGCTAATGGTTTATTAACTTCTATGTTACAATTCAAGGTTGCTCTTAAATACAAAAATATTGTGGAACCGCACTTCAGCGTGCCTGTCAGCCGTCGTCTCTCTAACAACCAAAAAACCATGCGCTCTCCCGAAGTATGAGCACAAAACGAACCGTCAGAATGTCAACGACTGCTGGGGCTGCCACATGAAGCTAAAATACTAAAATTCCGCCCACCTCGTCCTAGATTTGGACGAAATTAGGTTGCACCAGGCCGCCCACCATCTGCGAGAGGCTTATCAATTGGTAGGACCGACAGTTTAGTGATTGGCCGTTTAAGCGTGGTGGATTTCGTTTTGATTGTTGCCACTCTTACAATGCCATCTGCCCCAGCATGAATATCCAAGATTCTACCCAGCGGCCACTGCATTGGTGGCAGTCGTTCGTCTCGAATGAAAACAATCTGCCCAAAATTGATGTTGTCTTCTTGCGAGCGCAATTTAATTCGGGCTTGAAGACTTTGTAAATACTCGCTCGCCCACTTTGACCAGAAGTCATGATAAATCTGCGTAAGCTGTTTCCACCTATTCAGATGTGTCATCTTAGCGTTAAGAGGATACGTCTCTGGGCTGGCCGTAAGCGCCCTGCCGACTAAAAAATGGCCGGGAGTTAGCGCCGTGAGATCGGTGGGGTCATCAGTGACGGCGGTTAAAGGTCGTGAATTGAGGCATGCCTCGATTTGTTTTAGTACGGTGTAAAATTCCTCAAAAGTTAGAGTGGTCAGCCCTATTACGCGTTTAAGATGGACCTTCATGCTTCTGACCGTAGCCTCCCAGAGCCCACCATGGTGGGGGCCGCCGGCGGTATGAAATGCCAGTTCATCTCACAACGCGACGTGTACGTGTACGATGATGCTGCCTGAAGTTGCGCTTGAAAGGCTTCTCGTTCACTGGCTAATAGTGCACTGGCACTCCGCTGTAGATATCTGTGCAAAGCCCTCGAGTGGCAATAAAACGCTTTAGTGCGGCGATGAACGCTTCGGTGGTCATATCGCTTACCAGTTCTAGGTGGCAAGCCTTTGTGGCGAGGCAAATGAATACGGCAACGTAACCTTTGTAAGCGCGATACCCTCTAGCCTTTGTGGCACGCACCTGAAACGGGCCTGCGTAGTCGACTCCCGTGTGTACAAACGGAGATGAAATGTTGCAGCGAGGGCTTGGTAATTGACCCATAAGCTGCGTGTTTGGTTGGCATGTATATCGAAAACAAGACAGACACTTCTTGATGACGTTCTTAACTGCAGCACGGCCGTTGATCACCCAAAAGCGTCGGCCAATGTGGCTGAGCGTTGTTTGCGTCCCATCATGAAGCAGATGATGATGCGCCTGTTTAATAAGTAAAAAGGTTAAGTGGCTTTGTTTTGGCAGAATCATAGGATGCCGCTCATTAAAGGATAAATTGGCGTTGTTAAGTCTCCCACCAACACGTAATACGCCCTCGGAGTCTATCAGGACCTAGGTTGCTTAACTTGCTTTTCGTCTCAACGCTCTTGCCAGCACGAAGATGTTTCAATTCCTGAACAAATTCTTCTTGTTGTACTCGTTTTGTCCAGGATTTAAGTGCGGCATAGCATTCAGTCCAAAGGCAATAAGGTGTCGTAGCATGTGGCTTTCCGAGTGTAATGTCAATGAACCTTTGACACCAGGCAGTGACACAAATTGTTGTGATAAATGGAATATTTAGTGTTATTCACTATTGCTAATAGCATTATTATTACATCCAGGTCAAAAACTACAAATAAAAAGCAGATCGAGCTGCTTTTGAATAAAATGCAAGCGCACCCAGATATTGCGCGCGGTTTTTTTAAGGGCAACAGAGACCATTTGAAGAGGTTTTGGCGCGAGGTGGAGGAAGAGTTAAACTCGGCAGGACCACCATTGAAAAATATTTGTGAATGGAAGAAGGTAGGGATGATAAAGCTCCATGAGGGCTTAAATATTAAATGAGTTATACATATTTAAGGTGTGGGCAGACCAAAAAAAATACGTTCGGCAGAAGACTGCCCAAAATCTAAAGGCCAGGCAAGGAACTGGTGGAGGACCCAACAAAGAACAAAAACTGACGCCTACTGAAGAAGCTATATACGTTTTAGTCGGAATGAAAGAATCTGTGGAAGGTTTACCGCAAACTTTAAGGTTTGGTCTTTCAAGGCAAGTGACTAAACCAGCTGCAGAAAAAAATATTTACGCAGTGGTAGAAGAGGTAGGCGTTGATATTTCCACGGAAGATGTTAATATATTCGACAACACCTTTGAGGAATGCGAGGAGGTGACTGCTTACCAGCCGCCTACGAAAAAAAAACGCAAATCTCTGTCAAGCGAAGAAAAAATTCGTAATAGCTATCCTGACGATATCCTTGTAAAGGAAATCGGTATACAGAAGGAAGTCTGTGAGACAATAAAAGAGGCTGTGACGGGTTTAAAAGACCAAAAGGAAATAACAAAAAAAATTTATCGCTCCCTTGATCGGATTTGTGAAGTGCAAAAGCAAAATTTTGGAAAAATTTTTAAATTAAAAGAAGAAAAAGTGGAAGAAGTGAAGCGACATAATTTAAATATGGAAAAACTTAGACTTCGGGAAGTGGAGAGTAAAATAGAAAGAAATCGTCGTTTATTAGAAATAGAAGATTTAAAAAGCAATATTAAATACTAAGAATTTAATGTGAATTAGTATGAATAGCACTGAATGTTTTGTTTTTGAAGTTTTTTTAAGTTTTATTTGTAATGTACATACTGCCTTGTTCCAAAAAAGCGAAGCCAGAAAAAAGTACTGCATGTAGAATAATAATAACTTTTTGGGTATGTAGTTTTATAGCCTATTTACTTTCAGTACAATGATGTGCATTTTCGAGTGGCTAGAAATTACGGTTGTTTTATAATAATTTCATCCGCGTCCAAATAAATTTTGTTCATGCGTTATATGGAGGAAAATGCGCAACACCATCACCAAAAAAATTATTATAAATCAAACGAAATTTCTAGCCACTCGAAAATTGCATATCATTGTACTGAAAGTAAATAGGCATAGGTATTTATTTTCTTAAGACTGAATTTGTGGTTTTTGTTTTTATTAAATACATATAAAACAAGAATTTGGATTATAAAAATTGCGTTTTCATTTATTAAATTCAATTTGGCTACATATTACATCCGATATTATTTCTTATATTCCGCGCAGTGGTCAAATACTCAGTTAAGGACAATGATATCTCCTCACTTTCTTCGGTGGTCAAATTATTAAAGTCTTCGAAATCATTTTCAACAGAGTGCACTTTGAAATGAAGACATATGTTGTGTAATGCGCAACACACATTTATGATTTTAGCTGCTTTTTTTGGTGCGTAATGCAGCTCTCTTGCACCAATGAGGCATCTCCATCTATTTTTTAATACACCATTTGTACGCTCTATCACATTGCGGCACTTTGAATGTGTTTCATTGAATCTCATTTCAGCGGAGCCTTCCTCCGGACTTCTATGAGGAGTTAAAAGCCACGGCTCCAAAGGATATCCTGCGTCTCCTAGTAAAAAGCGCATTTATGTAGGACTAAACAATTTAGCTTTTATTATTAAAAGAAATTATACCAAGCAGCCAATACTTTTCTACGCCTCGCAAATATTCCTGTTCGAGATGAGTTCGAAACTCGCTAGCATTCCAAATAAACGAATCATGACTAGCACCTGGATGGGAGGCATCAACGTCTCGAATCCTTTGCTCATGATCACAAACCTAAATATTTTTTAAAATTACAATAATTTACCATCAATGAAATCACTTACTAGCATACCATTTAAGCTGTAATTTCCCTTCCTGTTGTAATATAGGTGTTTATTCCTAGAGGGAGCTATAATGCGAACGTGTGTCCCGTCAACGCATCCTATAACACTGGGAATGCCGTGCTTATGATAAAGTGCTAACGAAATTTTGCGCTCTCTTCTACTGTTCTGCAAACATTAATCCACGATGGGCATAGATTCACTTCAAAAATGTTTACTACTTCCGTTAGTACTTTGCTGACGCTGCATTGGCCCAGAGAAACATCGCTATCTTTCCCTATGCTCGTCTGATAGCCACCTTCGGCAAAGAAGCGAAGTACTCCACTCAGTTTCACAATCGGAGGAACTGCAAATGTTTTTTTTGCTGGCGGGGTGTGCGACATCAATACTTTTAATAAATATTTAAAAGCGGGCTTATTTACACTATAGTATTTCTCAAACCTTCGGAAGACAAAACACTGATTAATGAAATAAACAAATGCAATAGTTTCAAACACTTACAAAGTTTCCGACAATTCAAGGGGGTTTGCCGCATCGCGTAACTGCCTCCTTTCAATCCTTTGTAGGTGCCTATCACGCCTCACTTCATTCCTTGATGCTTCGACTAACATGTGAAAAGCTATGCTATACATTTTAATTTTATTTTATTTATTTTAAATTCCAAAAACACTTTTTTATCGTAGATTCGTTTTAGTGAGTATACATTTAAGTGTCAAAACAAAACGTCAGATACAAAACATCTGACTTCGAAAATTCGAAATTCTCATTCCCTTTTTATTCTTCTCCCCGGTAGTTTAGAATAGGAGGATTTTATTCTCGAGAAAAGTAAAATCCGCGAGAAATGAACTCCCGGGGAATATTCAGAATTGGGCTGAAAGTTACTGAATTCGGGCATAAGAATGTGGTGCTATTGTGAATATATCTTTGGAAAGTACTGTAATACTTCTATCTTATACGTGTAGTCTGAAAGGATCTGTGTTCATTTGACTTCATAAATAAATATGTAGTAGTATGTATATAAACTTATTGATTACTCCGGATTTTTTTTTGGTATTTGGTATGTCAGTCAACCATAAACGGGATTAAAACTTTGTTTAAACGACCGATATGGCTGGGTTGAACTTAGTTTAACTTATCAGCTGATTGCTTTTTTGATTGTACTTTTTTTTAGTTGCAACAAATTTAATTAATCGGAAGGAAACTAACTTAAACTATTTCAAACTGAGTTTAAACCACCACTGAAAAACAGTTCTTAAATGATTCTTTTAAAAAACACATTTATTTATGGTTTTTTCAAATTCATTATTTAATAACATAATATGTATGTATGTACATTCGGAGGCGACTCAGTATTGACAATTTTATTTTGAATTAATTAATTAATTAATGGCCAAACAAAAAAAAATCAACATCAGTTTTTAAACCTTCAAGATTTTTACTTTGTTGCACTTGTATAATGTTCAAAACTCAGATTTGCATGGTTTTTTTATAAAATATACTTAATTTTTTATTACTAAATATTTATGAATATTAAATAAACAAAAGTAAAAATGTCAATAATTCTAGAAAAACGCATTTCATATGGAGCACTGTATTAGTAAAATACATTAAATGTACCCACCAAAAATCCTTATTTGTCTAAGGGCCAGTTTTTCAGTGCTGGTTTAAACTCAGTTTAAACTGAGTTTAGTTAAACTCAGATTTAATTTAAACTAAGTTTAAACTGGACAGTTGTTTTTCAGTGCAAGTTTAAGGCCGCAGTTAACATTGGCCATTTTGTATGGCAACATTGTTTTTTTCTTTATCTAGATAAGACAACAGCTGATGTTTGTTGACAATTTAGACAAATTTAGATATGTAAATAGTTACTATATAAATTAATACCAATGAAATGAATTAAAAGACTTGAATTTGTACCTCCTCAGTTTACTTAGTATTAAGATTATTAAACAAATTTTGTTATACATAGATATGTAAATAGTTACTATATAAAATAATACCAAGAATGTGCCTTTTTTGTTCAATAATGTTAACGTACAAAAAATACTCGCAGATGAATGCATTTATATGTGATATTTTAATGGATATATAATACATTTAACTATAGCTATTAAGAGAAGTATTTACATGAATGACTTTAAATGAAAACACAAAATATATATGAACTCATTTTATTAACTATATATACCGTCTTTCACTACGAAGTAAATCTTTAAAATAATGGTTTACTAAAAGAGATCTTGTTGAGTTATTTACATTTGATGATTCCTGTTGTGTGTTTCTAGGAACTGTTAGCACGAAATCCACAGCAGATGATATGTCAAATATTATGCAAGACTGCGGTAGCTACAATTATACTTTGGACTTTTCGATGGTTCAAACGAATTCCAAGAGATAAAATAGGAAAGCGCCTTTTCCATACTCCATAACTTCTTTCAACGGTACAACGTGTTCTAATTAAAGACTCATTAAATAAATTTTCTTCTGGAGTCATCGGATTTGTCAAAGGAGTTATCAGAAATTTTTTGTTCGGGTATCCACTATCCGCAATAATTAAACCGTTACCGAAATCACCACTTTCAAACCGTGAGTATATCCTCGAATTGCTTAATATATTTGAATCATGAGCAGATCCTGGCCACCGGGCCACAATATTTGTTATTTTGGGGCTAGCATCACATGTAGTTTGTACGTTTATAGAAAAAAATCCCTTTCGATTCCGATACAGCTCCGGATTGTCGCCACCTTCAAAAGAGTTATGTAAATAAGTATGAATTCGGTATCAAGTTAAAGTAAACTTATTACCAGGAGAAATAATCTTTATGTGTGTGCAATCCAAAGACGCTATGCTATCTATTACTGTGGGAAACTTTGCTATTTTGAAGAATCCTTTATATGTTTCATGTTTCTCCGTTTCGGT
Organism: Philophylla caesio; assembly: GCA_963971545.1. NCBI lineage: Eukaryota > Metazoa > Arthropoda > Insecta > Diptera > Tephritidae > Philophylla > Philophylla caesio. The sequence goes on along the minus strand of OZ020604.1, from coordinate 125,921,062 downwards.
TTCCGGGAATTTAATAAAACTAGCCCTCATCAGAGCTATGTGGTGCGACACCAATGTTACCACTTTAGACACTGTTGCCTTCGATACTCCAAACAAATCGGCAATTGTTTGAAGCATTCTACCAGTTGCATACCCCCATAGAGTAATAAGTAGCATTTGTTCTACCGTTAATGCGTGATTCCTTAAATTCCGATAATTAAATATTTTGAAGCAAATTGAAATCTTAACTTTTACCAATTTGTGGGGTGCCTGATATGTTCTCCAATAAGTTCCAAGACACTATAAGCGGATGTTTTTGTCAAGCGAAAGCGGTCGAAGAAATCCTTTTCGTCAAAAATATCAAAATGATTCGGATGAGTAGATATTACTCTTTTTCTCCTTAATATAGTAATTGTAAGTATTTCGCTTACTTCTGTGTCACTGTAGTCACTTTCACCAGCGGAAATATCCATTTTTTTTAAATAAAAATTCAAATAGAGGACCTTGCGCTCAAATATTTGTTGCAACCAAAATAAAGTAGTTGGCGAACAGCTGATTCGTTAAACGGAGTTTAACCGTGCCAGATCGGCCGTTTAAACTTAGTTTAAACTACGTTTAAAGTTGACTGAAAAACAAGCATGCTGAGTTTAAACTTAGTTTAAACGGCAAACAGAGTTTAACTTGCACTGAAAAACTGGCCCTAAATTTCAAAAAAGTCAGTGGACAAGAGTTATGAATTGTGATCAATAAAAAAATAATCAAATGCTTCCTTTAATAAATTCATGCAATAGGACAATTAAGGGTTTTATGCATGTGTCGATTAAACAAAAGCTATCTAAAACGACTGACGAAGTGGCGCTTCATATGTGTGACCTATCTAACCATTTCTCTAAGGAAGGAATAAGAGTATTCGCCCAGCGTCCCTTACCGCAGCGCTCCACCGCCTCTGCCACATCCGCAAACAGTTTCGCCTCACCACCTCGCGTTCAGCAATACTCAGTGGGGTTTCTACAGCCTCTTTAACCAAGATCTCGATTGTACAGAGCCCAGCCACTATCAGCGCCGCTTCTTCTGAGGTTATTCTAAACGCACTGCACACTCTTATAGCGCAAAGTCGAAAAAGTGATCTCATTTCTCTTGCGTTTGAAACTTTTTCAAGCGCAGCCGACCAGATTGGTGCTCCGTATAGTAGTACCTACTGAGCGTATTACGCTTGCATACAGCAGCCTACTTTTCTGCTTAGTTCCTCCTTTATTTACCATAAGCCTCGTTAGCGCTGCTGCCACCTTCTCTGCCTTCTCGACTGCATATTGTACGTGAGTCTTAAATACTAATCGAACGTCAAACATAATGCCGAGATATTTAAGGGCAGCTTTTGAAACAATTTCATGTCCTCCGACTTTAATTTTAATAACCTCTAGGATTGTTCTGCTGCTAATTAACACTGCCTCAGTTTTCTGTTGGGCTAACTGCAGGCCATTTTCTTCCAGCCATGTCTGAATTCGTGCAGTCATGAGGTTTGCCTCTCGCTCCTCGTTTTTTATATGCTTGGCAACAATAACCACCGCTATATCATCTCCAAAACCAACAGTTTTTGAACCTTTAGGTACTTGCAAGCGCAGAATGCCGTCATACATAATGTTCCAGAGCAATGGTCCAAGAACGGATCCTTGAGGAACTCCTCCGGTTATATTATACTCTTTGCTGCCTTCGTCTGTGTCATATACTAGGACTCTATCTTCCAAGTAATTACTTATGATTTTTCGCAAATATCCTGATACTTGAAAGCCACGGAGAGATTCGATAATTTTCCTCCAGCTTTGGTAGGAGTACTAACCGCTGGCGCTTCCATATAGGGAGAAATACACCTTCTTTAAGACATTCATTGTACGTCCGTACAAAAGCTTCGGTGTTGGTATTTGCAGTTAGCTTCAATATGTGGCTCGGTATCAAATCAGGACCTGGTGCCTTTTTCTCTTTAAGGCTTTTAACGGCTTTTAAAAGTTCTTCTGGAGGCGTTTCGTACTCTGTAGGGTTTGAAAATTTGAAAATTGTATTGCTTACAAATGTTCGATCGATAATAGATCCGCTTCCATCTCTTAGGAAGGAAAGTTTATCGCCTGTGTTAACAAGCGTCACTTCCAGCATTGATAATGCTGTAAGCAGAGCCCTTACCTTGGCGTTTGTATATCGGCTTCCTCATTCTCGGGCCCATGCATTAAAATCGCCTGCAATTATCACTGGGGATCTACCTCTCGCGTCGCCAACCAGGCCATCTAGGACGGTTTCGAATTCAGTAAGGCTGTAGCCAGGCTGTATATAACAACTGTATAAAAATAGCTTCGATATTTTTACGCAAACGTAGCATGACCTTACTTCTAGTTGCTCAATCGCAAAAGCCGTTTTAGCACAGCTCCATACCGCTGATTTTCCGTTGGTGTCACTAGCCCACAGTGGGGTTTTTCCGATCTCATACGGTTTACTTAATATTGCTATGTCGATATTCTGCTATCGACTGCTCCAGAAGCTCCTGTGAATGCGAAAAAATGGCTTCATGAATCACTCATACAAATTTTAGCTTCGAATTCATTCAACTCATTGCCAATGAATTGCAGACTCAAACTCAATGTGGGCATTTGGTGCTCAACAGGATGGTACGTATGAATTTTATCCTCAGCAAAAACTGGTTACCACAGCGTTCATGTACTTTGGTTTGAATGAACAGTGTAGAAAATGTGTATGGAATGAATGGAACTTGTGCGCAGAGGAAGTTGAATGATGTTTGAGATTACTAATAAATATTCTTGTGCAGTGGGTCATTCGAATGATTGAACTGCGAAATAGTGAATGTGACGTGCACCAGCTGTAGGCAATAGAATTACGCATTAATCACATATACAAAATAAAACATGAGCTAAAAAAATTGTCCTCCTTAGTGATAGTATTATGTATATAAGTACATATGTATATGCATACATACATATGTATGTACATACGGGGTATGTAGTATATGCCTGACAGTATAGGGATAAGGGACACATATATGCATATACAATGTATATTATATATATATATATTATACATACTTAGGCAAGATTTTGTTGCATGTATATGTAAAAAAAATGTTAAGAACAATGTACAAATTTGCAGCACTAACCACTACATTGTCACGCGAAAAATTTGTGGTGTTTCTGAATTTGAGCGGTAAAGTTGAAAGCGGTCTTACGTACTTGTGTTTGCATAATGAATTTTTTTTTTATTTTTTTTGTTTTTTTTAGAGGTGGCACAAAGCATTGAAAGCCGAAGTGTGGGACTTGCCTTTCGGCTCACCGCACTAAAATCCCCCCCCTGCTCCGTTTCCCTCGCTCCATGGAACTACCGTTAGGTATTATTTCGCGGAGGGGGAGCGGCCTATTTCCTTTCTATGAATTTCTGCGGAGTTGCTCCGCTTGACGCAGTTTAATTAGGATTTTGTTCGCTAAATTGCAAACAACAGACCAATTTTCTTTGGGCTCGAGCATAGTATCTATGTACTAGATTTTTAACCGAAAGCGATTTCCCTAACTTCGTGTTCGAGTCATCCCTTTCTATTGCAAACCGCGGACAGACGAAAAAACAGTGTTCGGCGTCTTCGACCACCTGATTTGCACAAAAGGTGCAATAAGGGTCATCGTCGTGAACCTGTGCAAATAAGACAACCATGTCCCGTAAGAATTTGGGTTAGGTGGAAATCAACTTCGCCATGTCGCCTATCTAGCCATTTCTCCAGACTGGGAATCAACCTAAATGTCCAACGTCCCTTACCAGCCACACTCCACTGCCTCTGCCAACCCCGCAGGCAACTCTGCCTCGCCGCTTCTCGTCTTACTTTATTTGTCGGGGGTGCCACAACCTCTTTCGCCAAAATCTCTATTGGACAGAGCCCTGCCACTACCAGAGCTGCTTCTTCCGACGTTGTTCTGAACGCGCTGCACACCCTGATCGCGCAAAGGCGATATAATGATCTTATCTCGCGTGCGTACGAAGTCTTTTCGAGCGCACTCGACTAAATTGGTGCACCGTACAGAAGTACAGACCGTATCACGCTTGCATATAGCTGCCTGCTTTGTTGCCTAGGGCCTCCTTTTTTCACCATGAGCCGTGAAAGCGCCGCTGCAACTTTTTTGCTTTCTCAACTGCATATTCTAAATGAGGCTTAAATATTAACCTAGCGTCGAAGATTATGCCTAAATATTTGAGGGTGGGTTTCGAGACAATTTCATGTCCTCCAACTTTGATTTTGATGACTTCACGAGCTTTTCTGCTACTTATTAATACTGCCTCTGTTTTTTGTTGGGCTAACTGGAGGCCGGAATCTTCGAGCCATGTCTGAACTCGCTTAATAATTAGGTTTGCTCATTGCTCCACATCTTTTAGATGCTTGGCCACGATTATTAGAGCTATATCATCCGCAAAACCGATAATTTTCGCACCCTCGGGTATTTGCAAACGCAGAATGCCATCATACATTATATTCCAGAGTAATGGACCCAGAAAAGATCCTTGTGGTACTCCTCCGGAAGTGTTGCATTGCTTGGTGCCTTCGTCTGTTTCATATGTAAGTAGTATATCTTCTAGATAGTTGCTTAATATTTTCCGCAGATATATCGGCACTTTAAAACCGCGGAGAGCTTCAGCTATTTTCTTCCAGCTTGCGGAATTGAACGCATTTTTAATATCTAGCGTGCTTACCAGGCAATATTGTTTTGATCCGCCTTTCCACCTTTTTCCACTGATTGCTTCTTCTGCTATTCTCTTTACCAGCATATATATATATATATATAATTTTGGCGCGTACACTATATAGTTCAGTGTTTGGCCGAGCTTCTCCTACCATTTGTGGTGTGCGTCTTTATATTATACCACAAATGGAGGGACCTACAGCATAGCCGCATCTAAAGTTGATCGCCCTTTTCTAAATCCGAACTGCGCTTCTGAGAGGTTTCCACCTTTTGCATTTTTATTTATCAGCCTGTTGCTAATAATTCGTTCAAGCAGTTTACCGGCTGTGTCCAGCATGCAAATTGGACGATACGCTGTAGGGTCCCCTGGGGGCTTCCCCGCCTTAGGTAAGAGTACCAGTCGTTGGCGCTTACGAATTGGTGGAAATATACCGTCTTTTAAACATTCGTTATATGTTCGAACAAGGGCTTCTATGTTGGTATTAGCAACTAGCTTTAAATTGCGATTTGGAACGAGATCTGGACTTGCTGCCTTTTTGTTCTGTAAACTTTAAACGGCCAATAGAACCTCTTCTGCTGTGATCGCAGGTGTCTCATTTATTACAGGGGGAAATTTTTCCCGCTCAAATGGCGGTTGGGTTGGGAATAGAACACTCACTATTGTTTTAAGATTTTTAGGGCATGTTATCTGCGGTTGAATTGATTTCTGTAGCATTTTGGTCACGATTTTGTATGCTTAGCCCCACGGGTCTTTATCTGCGTTGTCACATAAACTTCGAAAGCACTTTATCTTACTAGCTTTTATTGCCTTTTTCAGTGCCGTTCGTTTTTCTTTGTACATATTTTGCTGCTCTGTAAAGTTTACACTCCGACTTCTGGCTCTCTGATAGTTTCGCCTTGCTCTATTGCATTGCCGGCGCAGATCCGCAATGTCCTCGCTCCACCAGTACACTGGTGCTCGTCTTGACGAAACAGACTTTTTTCTCATAGAGGCGTCGCAAGCTTCTTTAATACTATGCATTAAATGATTTGCCGTGTTTATCGCTCCTTGTGGTAGCATTATGTCTGTTATCATTACCTTAAGTGCTTCTTCATCGAGCGTATGCATCTTCCAGCCAACTAATTTCGCCCTTTTGTTGTTTTCTACCCCTACTTTATTTTTTATCAAGAATATTATTGCCTGATGGTCGCTGTGTGTATACTCTTCGCACACTTGCCATGACGCTCTTCGGAAGAGTGTTTTACTTACGAAAGTAAGGTCAATTATGGAGCCCCATCCATCTCTTTGGAAGGTAAGTTTATCGCCTGTGTTTTACAGAGCTAATTCTAACGATGATAGAGCCGTGAGCAGTGCCCTTCCTTTAGCATTTGTCCAACGGCTGCACCATTCTCGGGCCCATGCATTGAAGTCGCTGGCAATAAGGACTAATGATCTGGCTCTCGCGTCGTCAACCAGATTGTCTAGGACGTTTTCAAATTCAGCAAGGTTAAAACTAGGCGGTATATAGCAGCTGTATAAAACAATATCCGACACTCGCACGCAGACAAAACCTGTTTCCACCTTTAGTTGCTCAATCACAACTGGCCTTTTGGCGCAGCTCCATACAGCTGATTTTTGGTTTGCGTCGCTAACCCACAGTGGGGCATTTCCAACCTTATACGGTTCGCTTAATATGGCTGTTGTCTTCAGAGGTTAGATCCCACACCTAAAGTCTCAAAACGCGGTATTTCTTATGTAACGTTTGAAATATCTGCGGATTTATTTTATTTCATAAGTTAGCTTCAATTACATATATTTCATTTTGTATTTACTTTAGTATTTATAAGGATCAACCTTGATTTATCTTAAATTTAAATTATACAATTTTAATACGGCAGAAAGGCAAATTTCACGTGGCAAAGAAAGGAAAATGTAGAAGGCCCAAAAAACGTAAAACGAGAAGCGTCCCCAAATATTCATTCTCGGAACTGCGGTGTTGCCGTATCTTTTCCAACACTTCCCCCTGGTATATCCTGCGGATTTACCCGATCCTGCGGAGCAACAACAGAAATGACGGCAAGTCGCGTGGCTGGTCTCTCATATGTGCCGGCGCTGGTCTTTACCAGGGCGCTTCTAACTTGTTGATCAGACCCTATCCTGACTGAGATTACTCGACCTTTGGGCCAAGAGTTTCTGGGTCCATTGGGATCAACTATGTACACAATGTCTCCCTCCGCAATAGGTTTGACGGCCTCGAACCACTTTTCGTTTCTTATTGGCCTCGGCCCTCCCGTAGGTTCTATTAATGGCTTCAGCCCGTTAGAACTACCTAGGAGAAAATGGTTTGGCGTGAGTGCCTCGTCCCCGCAGTGATCGAGTGGTATGTACGTCAACGGTCGTGAGTTTACGATGGATTCTGCCTCCATTAAGGCGCCGCGGAGCGATTCGTCGGAGGGACGTGATGCTACCAATATGTTTGACAGGATATCCTTCACTGAGCGCACGAGACGTTCCCAGGCGCCGCCCATATGCGGGGAGACGGGTGGTATGAACTTCCACTGCATAGATGTAAAGGTACTCTCGAGTTTTTGTCTGTCTATTTCTTCGAAGGCTGTGGTAAGTTCTCGCTGTGTTGCCTTAAAGTTAGTAGCATTGTCGCTCCAGAACTCACATGGTACGCCTCGTCTGGCCATGAAACTTCGTACGCTGAGAATGCATGCATCCGTAGACAGCGAGTATACTATTTCTATATGCACAGCTCTTGTGGTGAGGCATGTGAAGAGCACTCCATACCTTTTCTCAGTGCTTCTACGTACTGCCACCATTAGCGGACCGAAGTAGTCTACCCCCACGAATGTGAACGGACGAACGAATGCTGTTACTCGGGCCGGGGGCAAACAGCTCATTTTTGGTGGTCGAGGTTTTGCATTGCGAAGTTGACATATTTGACATTCACGACGCACCTTGTTGACCACTGCCCGCAGTCGAGGTATGTAGAATCTCTGCCGTAACTCATTTACTACTGTCTCTGTGCTGCCGTGTCGATACTTGATGTGATAGTCCAGAACAATAAGACGAGTTATGTTATGGTTTCTAGGCAGTATAACTGGATCCAGATATCCTACCAGGTAGTCCCTACCGCTGAGTCGTAGGACGCAGGCCTCATCAAGGTACGGTGAAAGTTTATATATGGAGCTCGTTCGGCTTACGGGTTTTACCTTCGAAAGTACGGCGATTTTATCCTCAAATACTTCCGACTGAGCTTCTTTCCACAGATTTATTTCGGCCTTTTTAAGGTCATCTTACGCGATAAGTTGACGACATGAAGGAGCTGATCTGCAGTAACGCTTCCAGGTACGAGTACATAGAAAAACTGTTGCCGTTACACGCAGGAGGCGGGACCATAGAGAGAAGCGCTCGTGTATGGACAGGCACCCCTGGTGTGGTAGAGCAGCACCATGGTAACCTACATATCGAGCTCTAAGTTCTTCGTTGGTGGTTTCAGTGTTGTATTCTTCATTGGGCCAGTGTGTTCGCTCCCGTAGTAAAAAGTGCGGTCCTCTGAACCATCGACTTTCGCCAGATATGTCAGGCGAGGTGTACCACTTGGTGGCGTCGTCCGCAACATTCTCCAGTGAAGGAATCCAGCGCCAATCCGTTATCTCTGAAAGCTCCAACAGCTCGCTAACTCGAAACGCGACGAACTGGGAGTAGCGACGATGATCAGAACGAATCCAAGCTAAAACGGTGCGGGAGTCGGTCCAAAATATTTGCCGTTGGATGTGCAGGGTGTGTGAGGCAAGTACCCCTGCAGCTAATCTTGCGCCTAAAACCGCATCCTGCAGCTCAAGACGCGGGATGGAAAACATTTTTAAGGGCGCAACCTTTGCTTTGCTACCCACTAAGGCGCAGTCGACGATTCCCTTGTGGTTGTAACGCAAATAGCACACAGCCGAATAAGCATTTTCGCTGGCATCAACGAAGACGTGCATTTCCAGCTCGGATCCACACTGCACATTTTAAAAATAACACCGCGGAATTCTCAATGTCTCTACCTTAGGAAGAAGGTTCACCCATCTCTGCCAACACATGTACTGTTCTTGGGGAATACATTCATCCCAGCCGCACCCTGATCGCCAAACCTCCTGAAACATTATTTTTGCATAAATGACGTAGAAGTTCAGAAGCCCTAACGTATCGAAAATACTCATGATTATACTCAGCACTTCCCTCTTTGTTGGACAGCGGTCATTTTACAGCAGATCCTTGTTTTTGTGATTTTGGGATACGCGGAATGTAAAGCAGTCTCTCTCAGTTTCCCACCATAGGCCAAGAACCTTTTCAGCTGGTATCTCTTGCTCCGAGTTCAAGCTTACTTCGCAGTCCCTATTGTTGATCTTTAGCGCTCGTAGTACCGTGTCAGAGTTGGAGTGCCAGTTTCTAATGTGGAAGCCTCCTTGCTCATGAACAAAACTAACGTCCCTGGCCAGCTGGATAGCCTCCTCTTCAGTGTCAACGCTGTCAAGCATATCGTCGACGTAGTGGTTGTCGAGAATGCACTCCACGGCCCTCGAATGGCTGCTGCGGAATTCTTCTGCGTTAAGGTTCTTCACATACTGAGCGGTGCTAGGTGAACATGTAGCCCCGAACGTCATAACGGTCATCACAAAAACTGACGGTTCAGCAGCTCTCGGCTCAAACCACAAAAAACGCTGGTAGTCCTGGTCCTGCGAGCGTATCCTGACCTGGTGGAACATTTCTTGAATGTCCCCACTTACAGCTACTGCCTTCTGCCGAAACCTTCGCAGAACGGATACCAAGCACGTAAGTTGATCAGGTCCTTTTAGCAGCATCGAGTTGAGCGAGACTCCCCGGATTTTAGCGGCCGCGTCCCAGACGATTCGGATCTTTTGTGGCTTATTTGGGTTTCGTACGGGAAATATCGGCAGGTACCAGCATCCCTTTTCTAATAGCGCTCCGCCCTCTAGAGGTTTGGCGTACCCGTTGGCCACATAAGTTGCAATTTTGGACGAGAGATATTTGGCAAGCTCTGGTTCACGCTCGAGTTTCGCCTGTAGACATTTAGCTCTCCGCAAGGCAGAGGGTAGGCTATCCGGGAGCGTTGTGTTGGCATACTTCCAAATAAGGCCGGTTTCAAAGCGCCCTTCGACGCGTTTCGTAGTTGATTTCAACTGCTCGATTGCATACTGGTCCTCCTTGGCCATCAGTTTGCTGAGTTTGCGAGTGACTTCAAGGTTATCTAAGCAAACATAATCCATGACGATTTGCAGTAGCTCAGCATTTACAGCGGTGTCGCAATCGCAAGTATGAAATGCGCGATACCCCGAATGTTGTTGCTGCTTTCCAGCAGCTCCTTTCAGCGTCCACCCCATGCGTGTCTTTTCCGCTACCGGCTCGTTGTCGCCGCCCTCGCGAGATCGCAGACTTAAGCCCAGGCGGCTATTGTTGAGGCCGATTAACAACCTGGGCACTGCATCTACATAGGAACGCAATGGCAGGCCCGTCAAGTATGGGTATTTAGCTTGCAAATCGCGTGCATCGAGCGTCTGCGTCGGTAATTCCAGCTTCCTCACTGTATGTACGTCTTTTAGCACATAACGTTTTTTAGTACCGGCACCGGAAATCCTTAAATCCAGTACCTGGGAGTCGTCCTGATAGCGATGAGTATTAGCAGTCTATTTGAGGCACACGGGCTGCGAGGTGCCCTCCACTTGTAATTGCTTCTGCAGCTCAGCGTCCATAAGCGTGAGTGAGGACCCATCATCAAAGAAGGCATAAGTGTCAAGTTGTTTGTTGTTATGGTATAGCGTCACAGGCAAGACTCGAAATAGGATTGGGTCAGACGCGCCATTGTGAGCATTGAGCAAGTGGTTAGCTGGTGGTGAGCTGACCGACAAAGCCCGCTGATTATGAAGCAAAGGGTGGTGAATCGAAGTGCAACCATCTGTTCCGCATACGGTAGTAGATGCGCACTGCAGGCGGTGGTGCACTCTAAGACAGCGACGACAGATAGAATGCTGGCGTATAAGTCTCCACCGTTCGGACCTATCCGCACTCGTAAATGTGTTACATGCTTCAACAGAAGCACAACTTTCGTGGCAGACATTAAATGGACCATGGCTCGCCCTACTCACGTTGCTCGCATGCGCATACAAGTGGCCACGCCTTGCAGTAGACTTTGCGGTGGTACAAGGCACGAGCACGCTATTTGCTCCTTGGGCGAGTTGGAACAGCCAGTCGGCAAATTGTTCCAGATTGTATGGGGGCAGTTTTATTTTGTGCATACCCCAAAACGGTGCTAGCAGCCCCGGTAGTTTGTTCACTAATTCTTGCTCTAACTCTGGGTTGTTCAGATGGCACAACATGTTGGAAGCCTTCATGGTCGCGCAGACATTTTGGACCTCCAACGCCAGATCAACCAGAGCCTTGAGTCGGCTGTCCTTTAGTACAGGTATTTCTCGTATCCTAGTCAGTAATACGGCGATGATAAGTTCTGGGCGCCCGAACTTCATCTATAGAGTGTCTAATATTTGGGGAACACACGAAGAATGTAGCAGAAGGTTTCTTACAGAATGCAATGCGGCTCCCTCCAGGGCTTGACGCAGGCGTAATAAATTTTCAGCGTCCGAGAATCCGCACATTTCCGTTGTTTGTTGGTAGGTGGCCGGAAACAAAGGCCATTCTTCTGGCTTACCATTGAATTTTGGCAAGTCTTTAACGAGGCTGGTGCGTGCGGCAAGTTGGTTTTTCGTGAGACAACGATGTGGTTGTGGCGGCGTTGAGGCGTGTTCAGCGGCGGTTCGACCGAACGAAACGTCTGGTGAACTCTCGGATAATAAATTTGGTAACCGCGGCGTACTGGTTCCAGGAGCAGTTCGAGTCTGCACTAGCTTCTCGACAACGGAAAGCCTTTCAATCATCGAACTGAATTGACACTGCAAATTTTTGCTACCTTCAAGCGTCTCCTTTGGCTGCAAAGGGGCAGCAGAGGCGCCAGTGTGTGGCCCAGCGGAAGTCGGGCGATCAATGGGCGATACTTTCGGTGACGCTGTGGTGGCTACAGTAGGCCCGGTCGCATTAAGCCAATTTTGCACCGCGATCGTGTCCAACTCGTCTTCCAGGTTAGAACATGCGTCTTCAGTTTCGGTTTCACGCAGAAGCATCTTGCGCCTATTAAGCAGTTCCTCCTTCCGGCGTAGAATTTGCAGTTCTTCTTCAATAATGGCTGCTTCGGCACGTTGTCGGCGAGCCCTTGCTGACTTATTGCTGGCGCTGCTACGGATGGGTGCACTAGCTTGACGGTCTGCAATGTCCTTAGTCACCTTGGATGTGCCTGCGCCGGCAGCACTCTTTACATTGGATGTGGTTGCTCGTTCTGACTGTTCAATTGCCGTCGTATCTCGTGCGCCATTTGGAACATTTTTATTTGCTACCGTTCCTATGATTGTATTTGATGGTGACCCCGAACAGTTTGCATAGTGCCAGTCCATGTGCTCAATCGAGGCCGTTACATTCACACAGGTAAAGTGAAACCAACCATCGCAATCATCGCAGCAGACTTTTGCGAATTGTCTGCCTTTGAGCAGATTTTACAGCAACTTGTTTGCAACTATAACTGGAAGAACAAGTGCTGCTGTTTTAGTCCCGCAGTAGGCGCTCCTTAAGGACTTCACGCATGTTTCAGCAAACTGTATCCCAACAAACTCTTTCTCTAGTGCAGCACACAGCTCTTGTTTGCTTGTAAGTTCGTCCAGGTCTCTAATTTCTATAGATGTTTCCGCTTTTAGCGTCTGGACCGAGGCTTTATCGTCTAGCGCTGCTTTAACGCACGTTGTAATTCTTCAGTATGTGCGTCTGTGGGCTTCGCCAGAAGTATGAGATCTCCATTAGCCGTTTTTCGTACTTTTGATATCATACTTCCAACATCTTTCAGTTGTGGGTCGCTTTTTACTGCTTTGAGTACATCTGCATATGTTCCCCCGCTATTACTCTTTATAATAAGCGCATCTGTGCGTACCGCCTTCTTATTCTTCTTTGTTTTGGGCAGTACAGTCTTCCATTGTGGTTCTTTATGGGGACTTGATGGTATAAGAGGGCCAACATCTTTGTTTTTTTTATCTTAATAGATGCCGCTGCTTTATTTTGCTGCAATGGTTTTTTGCCGCTTTCTTCATTTTTAGACTTGCCCGTGGTGGCTTTCGGGGTTGTTTGTGAGGCCACATTTATCATATCCGTTGGGGTATCAACGACCTTGCCATATAAGATGGACAGCTCTGAAATAATGTCCCGCATCTGTTGGTTGACTGATCTTCTTTTGCCATCACCCATCATAACGTTGAGCTCACGTATTTTCTCTCCTAGCGTGAGCCATGAAGGACGTTGCAATCTAGCGGGGGCATGTTCGATACCCGGAGAAGATGGCAGAAGCTTTTTTATTTTTGTTTTATTATTTTTTATTTATTTACTTCTTTATATTTTTAATTTAAGTGTTTTCCTTTATTATTATTTTGTTAATATTATTATTATTTATATTTTATGATTCTATTCTATTTTATGTGTGTTTTGTGTAATACTATTTTATTTTTTATTTTTTTTTATATTTATGTCCTGCCCTAATGAGCTATTCCTTAAGGCCATGCCACATAAGACTTGCTTCGCTTTACGTGACATTTGTAACTTTGTCAGAAAAGCGATAAACGCAAAAGGTATGCCACAATAAAACTTTGACGATACATACTTTTTGCTTGTTTATTGTGAGTTGTGAAAATCGCACGGAACTTTATAAACATATTTACATATATTCGGCATAATTATGGACATTATGGAAGTGTTGTTAATAGTAATTTTACTCCACGAAGCCTTATTATGTTTAAAAAACATATCAAGGCGGAAAATGTGGGTAAGGGAATTATATCTTTGCTTCCACCTCCTGCACGAACCGGTCACGATGTGACTTCCACCGGGCTCTGCAATGCTCCTCTATTATAAAAGAAAAAGCCTTTAGTAAATCATCACATATGTATATACATCCATATATGTATATTTAAGCATTTAGTTCAGTTAAATTTTGTATTTATGTCAGAAATAAACAATATTGGTAAGAGCGAACTGTCAAAGTCAGCGAAAAGATGAGAGTTGCCCAAGATTTCGCTTCGCTTTGGCGACGGTGTTGCCTATGTGGGAAATTTCGTATAATTGTGTATTCATCTTTGCTGTCAAAGCTAAACTCTGACGTAAAGCGAAGCAGAAGTTTTATGTGGCATGGCCTTTAACAACCTTGCTAGAATCACTACCCTACTACAGTGCCTTCGCAAATGCAAGGTTTGCTACTTCACTAACAGCTGTTCCTACTTTGGAAGACAAGCTCAGCTGTATTTGACAATTAGTCAAAACACGTTCAACTCTTACCTGTCTCGTTCACTTTAAAAATATCTCACAAAAGTAAACTTTTCGCGCGAATTTACGAAAAAAGAAAAAAAAAAGTATGGATAGAATATTAAGAACCGCAAAACTAATGGTTTTCCCGTCGAAAACTAGTATCACCGACTCTCGGATAGCCAAAAAGGACTACCAGGCACTTCTCGCGTATGTTGTATGGCGAAGCCCCACTTTACACTTCCTATTTATACTAAAACTTCATATTTTTTACAGATCAATCTGAGACACGACTATCTATCTGAACAAATAGTACTATGTATCATAATGCATGTACATATGTATGCATGTGTATAGAAGAAACCAGTTGCGTGCACAGGATAAGAAAATGCAATAAGGTACATGTACGCACTTACATATTAATATGTAACTATTTTTAGAATGTTGCCCGTTATGACCCGATGTATGTATGCATGTGTTTATATACATAGATCACGATGTAGCAAATAAGAGTATTCTACAATTCTTGTACATATCATATGCATGTACATACATACATACATATGTATGTATGAATTTCGTCAATCGTATTAGATAGCTTTTGTTTAATCGACACATGCATAAAACCCTTAATTGTCCTATTACATGAATTTATTAATATAAGCATTTGATTATTTTTTTAAAGATCACAATTCATAAATCTAGTCCACTGACTTTTTTCAAATTCACGCAAACAATGATTTTTGGTGGGTATATTTAATATGTTTTACTAATAAACATGAAATGCGTTTTTTAAGGATTATTGACATATTTACTTTTGTTTATTTAATATTCATTAATATTTAGTAATAAAAAATAAAGTACATTTTATAAAAAAAAACCATGCAAATCTGAGTTTTGAACAAACAACAAAGTGAAAACCTTGAAAGTTTAAAAACTGATGTATGTAGAATTAAAATTTTTTTTTGACAAAAGGGCAATTGTTTACTAGGACCGTTAAATTGTTTGCTAAATTATTTTAAACTCCACGTTAATAAATATATAATGTTTAATAAAAAGGCACTTGGATTTCGATTTTAAATACAAATTATTAGAAACGTGAGTCACCATTAAAATTTAATAATTCAAAAGAAAATTGTCAATACTGCGTCGCCTCCGAATGTACATACATAGGTACATATTATGTTATTAAATAATGAATTTGAAAAAACCATAAATAAATGTGTTTTTAAAAAAAAAAATAATTTAAGAACTGTTTTTCAGTGGTGGTTTAAACTTAGTGTAAAATAGTTTAAGTTAGTTTCCTTGCGCTTAATTAAATTTGTTGCAACTAAAAAAAAGTATTCAGCTATCAGCTGACAAGTTAAACTAAGTTCAACCCAGACATATCGGTCGTTTAAACTAAGTTTTAACCCCGTTTAAGGTTGATTGAAATACTGCAAACAAAGTTTAAACTTAGTTTGAACGACAAACTATCAAAAACGAGTTTCAAAAGTTTACACCAAACCCTGAATAATTTATATATTAAGTCTCTTTTCATAATGATTAATTGGAATTACATACATACATATGTACTCATTCGGTGTTTTGCTTAAGTATGTATGTACATACATATGTGAGCATAAGTATGTACGTACATCCACATCAATATCATCGCAAAAATCATCCTGAAAAAAATTGCTATGGTGAATAATTATTGGTGGTGAATAATTATTGTCGTCGACTCCGCTGGCGATTTTAACACAAGTTATTATTATTTTGAAGAACTTGATTTATTTCTAAAACAAAATGTACAGTGTGTCCTTCACCTACTCTCTCTGATCGATGACTAAATTCAAACTCGAGTTTGCGCTAACGGCTTACCAAACTACGAAGAACATATATACACCAAAGGATAGGCGAATTACACACAGCGGCAGAGTAAAACAAAATCAAGGAAATACATAAGTATATGCAAACGAGCATATTCCAGGAACGCGTGAACAAAAGAAGTAAATACTGCATTGCGGGAAACTTACAAAAACAATTGTAACAATAAATAAATGAGCAATGCGAATCGGTACACACATACATACATATGTACAATTGTACTCGCATGCGCAAATCACTCGCATGCATATGCGCACACGCAGGTGCACATATCCATAAGCAAATGACAATAACTGCGCGCACATATATACATAAGTAGATCAGAACACATAAATACAAGTTAAATATATGCATATATGCATACGGCCAATAAATTCAAATGTGTATATAGTAGGCCGCCACCGAAAATGCCAATGCTACAATTCGAAGAATTTACAGAAACAAATTACTTACATACTAAGTGAAGAAATGAGGAATTGAAGACGGTGAACGTACGTATGTATGTATGTACATACATGACAAAAATATTGGAATTAATAAACATAGGTAAGTGAATATAAGCCAACATGTGTATGTATCCACATACATTAAATTGAAAATATAATTAGAATCTGGCAATGGCAGGAGTTGCCAACATTCCCACCCCTGTGAATCAACATGATTCACCAACTTCGACGTCTACAATAGCCAATTTGAATACGGCTCTTCGTTTCAGACCAATGCTAGTGCGTACGTCAACTCGTCTGACCTCACCATCTGCTCCTTGATATATATATATGTCTTCTACCCTGCCTCGTTTCCAATCTCTACGGGGTATGTTGGGATCACATATAAAGACAAGGTCACCAACTTGTATAGGTTTTGTTCTCTGACACCACTTCACACGGCGTGTCAATGTGGGGAGATACTCCGCTATCCATCGTTTCCAAAAACAGTCCCTCATTTGTTGGGCAATACGCCACTGTTGTCGCAGAACGTACGTGTTTCCCAAAACATCATCCACAGTTGGAGTTTGTGGTGTATTGGCTTCACCCAGCAAGAAATCGTTAGGTGTTAGTGGTTGCTCCTGATTGACATCAACGGGCAAATGCGTCAGAGGTCGAGAATTTACGATGTTTTCGGCTTCGATGAGGAAGCAAATAAGCGTATGCTCCCTAGGTGACACTTTCTTCAAAGTTTGACAAAGGACCCGTTTGACGCACCGAACTAACCGCTCCCAAGCGCCTCCTTCGGTAGGGTTGAAAGGTGAATTAAAAACCCATTCAACACCCTTCTGCGACAGCTTATTCTGCACACGGACACAGTCAAAAACCTCGCTGAATCGCTTTGCTTCCATATTGGCACCAACAAAATTTTTCCCATTATCGGACCTTATGCGCTTAGGTACGCCCCAGCGATTTATAAAATTGCGTATTGCGACTATGCATGAGTCAGTACTAAGGTCATGAGCCAACTCTAGATGCACAGCTCTCACGGTCATGCATGTAAATAATGCCACCCATCTCTTTTCTGTGCTGCGTCGAATAGTGACTGTTACTGGACCAAAGTACTCAAGACCCGTATAGCTGAAGGGCCGTAGGTAAGGAGTTAGTCTAACGGAGGGAAGCGGGCCCATTAGTGGCGATACAGCGCTGGTCTTTTTAAGACGGCAAATGGTGCAGCTGGCGATTACGCTTCGTAGTAGATTCCTCAAACGCGGCACCCAATAACTTCGACGAATCTCACAAATCGTATCTTCCGAATTTTGATGACGCATGTTGTTGTGGTAATGCTGTATGACCAGTTTTGTAAAAGCGTGGCTTGGCGGAAGTATAATTAATCGTCTCGTACTTATTGGAAGCCAAGTGGCTGCATCTATGCGTCCCTGCACGCGAATAACTCCTTCTTCATCAATATACGGCGATAGTTGAACTAAGGCGCTGGTGCGGGCTACCTCCTGGCCACTTTCGATGTGCTGAAGCTCATTGGCGAATTCTTCACGCTGAACGACGCGACACAAACAAAGCTTAGCTGTTTCAATTTCTTTGGCTGTCAGACCGTAGCAACGGTCCGGCTAAACGCGATGGCGGCAAGTATCGATAAATCGCAGGACCCATGCTACCGTTCTTACGAGTCTACTAAATGAAGAGAAGCGATCAAAATCTATAAACTTGCAACTTACGGTGACTAGAGCATATTTGGGACGAAGTTCTTTTTCGGCTTCTTCTTGTTGAATTGTTGTTGAGACCTCTGTTGGCCAAATACGTTCATCCTGCAGTAGAAAGGGTGGACCACAGTGCCATCGGGCCATTGAGATGAAGTCAACACGATCGTTTGCTTGCGTAGCCTCGTCGGCGACATTATGAGCGGTGGGTAGCCACCTCCAATTGGCAATCACCGTTTTTGAATCGCTCCAAATTACGCATTTCTCGATGTCAACGGAATGATGCTCTCGAACACAGCTCATCAGCCGTGTACCCAACACAGCTGCTTGAAGTTCTAGTCGTGGCACAGTTAATGATTTCATCGGTGCGCATTTGGATTTGGCACAAACAAAGGCGACTTCCACCTCACCAAGAGCATTATATGACCTCCAGTAGGCCACCGCGGCGAAGGCGTCCTCGATTGCATCGACAAACACATGAAGTTGCAGAGTTTTTGGCAAGCCATTCCGAAAATAATAACGAGGAACTTTTGAACACGGTCTTCGCCATCTTTCCCACGCGATGACGTAAATGCCATCCGGCGATGGCTCGTCCCAGCGGATGTCATGCTTCCATACCTCACGCATGATCAGCTTTGCGCTTATTACAAAGTTGGCGATGAATCCCAGCGGGTCAAAAATTGACATGACGATGCCAAAACAAGCCGAGAACTCTTTCAACTAGAATTCCTTCCTTGCTGGCTATCTGACGCGTAGCCTCGTTTCCACCTAGCGCAGCCACTACCTTTAATGAGTTGGACGTAAAGTTGCGAAGCTCAAACCCAGCTCGCATGTGGATGGATCGCACTTGTTGTGAGATGTCAATTGCTTCGTCTTCGGTGGCGTAACTGTCCACGTAGTCATCAACATAATGATAATCCAATATGGACTTGACAGCTCGATCAGCATTACCCACTTCATTGTGATACTCTGTTGCGTTGAGCGTTTTAACATAGTGGGGGGCGCAAGGCAAGCATGCTGCACCAAATGTCATTACGCGCATTTCGTAGATCTCGGGTTCTATTGACGCGTCACCATCCCGCCAAAGGAAGCGCTGGACGCACCTATCTCTGCGTTGAATCAGTACTTGATGTCTCCACATACGCCGATTGCACCTTCACGAAAATGGAATAGTATGGAAGGTAATGGCCGATACTCCTGTGGGCCCTTTAGCATCTGCAAGTTCAAAGATACTCCGTCCACCTCTGCGGCAGCATCAAACACCATACGTAATTTACCTGGCTTATTGGGATTTGTGACGGCGAAGTGTGGTAGGTACATTTCATGGCGCTTGATAAGACGGCCTCTTCTAGCAACAGCTTTTTCGCATATCCCTTCTCGACGTATGAGTTCATAATGCGCTTATACTCAGTACCGCAATCTGTGTCACGCTTCATTTTTGTTTCAATACTTAACCGTTTCAGCGCCATATTGTAGCTGTTAGGTAGCTCAACGTTGGCGCGTTTCCATAATAAGCCTGTCTGGAACCTTCCTTCAATTCGGCATGTAGTAGATCTTAGGATTTCTCTAGCACGAACGTCAGCATCACTCTCGATTGGAGGTGCCGTCCTGACCCCGAAACTCTTTGTTCTGAAGTAATCAGCCACTGCGTTGTGCAATGACTGGTCAGTGTGGCAACTCACTAAAAGGCATGATGGAAAGAGCGATTGTGTCTTAATTGTTGGGCCAAAAACGACCCATCCTAACTCTGTGTTAGTGGCGAACGGTCCACTCTGGTTCAGTTTCATAGCAGCTGATGGCAATCCAAGGTGACAGTGATCTAGACCAATTAAAAGCTTCGGCTTCACCTGCGAATATGGTTGTACTTTGAGCTTGTCCATATATGCATCATCACAGCTCATATTAGCCTTGCTCAAGCTTTGACAAGGCAATTGTAGATTCGACAACCCATATACATTACGCTTTTTGTGCCTCTTTTGCATACCAGCATCACTGATGAGAAAATCCACGACGAAAGCTTGCTCCTGTGCTGCACGTCCTCCGAACCACTGTAACTTCAAAGGTTGTTCCCGGCCATGCAACCCAAGGTCATCAATGAGAGAGGAGTCGACCATGGTTATTGATGAACCTTCGTCGAAAAGCGCGTAAGTCTCAACAGACCTCTGATTCGCGTACAGAACAACTGGCAGGATTCTAAAAAACAGCTTTGTAACGGCAGTCGTGTTACTACAACTAAGAACAGGTGCTGCGTTATCACTCTGCTGTAGATTATTTGCGGCCAGCTGCGGCTGTGCGCTGGGACCTCTGCGTTGTTCCGCGACCGGAATACGCCTGGTCCGTTCTTGAGACAGTGTTGATTGAGATGTTGAACCGTCGTCATTACTTGCTGTCTCGTGTAATAATTTGTGGTGCATTCTTTTGCACCCATCGGTAGCGCTTAGAGTACGTTGTTGGCAATTACGCGTACCATGTCCAAGATTAAGGCACGCAAAACACATATGGCGTCGCTTTACTTCTGTCCACCGTTTCGATGGTGGGAGTTCGTAGAACTGCTTACAATTAGCGGGTTTATGCTGACCCTGGCTGGACATCTCGGTTGACGTTGTGATTCGGCGGTGTGCAACACAACTCGGAGCTTGGAGTCTCGCTTTGCATCCTCATCATAAACTGTGCAGATAACGTTTGCTAATTTGCTTAGCCATGCGCTGAAATGTCTGACTGTCGCATACGGAGGCAAGGAAGCTGCGAACACTGCCCATTCAACACGCTTACTCATGGGCAATTTCGCTACGAGTTCATCGAGCAATGTTGGATTCGCGATATGCTGCTTGCCACCATACGCGGTGTGCAGAAATGCACAAACATTGTTTACCTTCGAGGCAAATGGAATTAACTTCGCCACTGAAGCCTCCGATATTGGCGCAATCTCTCGCACCTGGGTTAGTTCAGCTGCTCAATAATATTGCCGATGTTGCTAGGGTGGATGAGAAGCGATTTAATAGTTTCTCGCGCCTCACCCTTCAAGCACTTCTGTAGTCGTAAATTATTTTCAAAAAAACTGTAGCCATAAACTGCAGTTGACTCGGAAAAGGCGGTGTAAAAAATTGGCCATTCTTCCGGCTTCCCACCAAACTCAGGCAGATCTTGCAGTTTCCTTGGCTGGCATGAGAACTGTGATTGTGTGGAACCCATATGAGCTGAGGTCGGAACCGCCGACGGAAAATTGTTGAAGTGTTGGTCATGAAGAGGCAACGATAAGCTGGTGTACATGTTATTTGTAGTTGCTCCAAAAGTGGCGGTGAATGTATACAAGAATGGCGAGGAACTGGTGGCGGTATATGGCGAACTGTTAACTGGCGGCATGTAAACAGTTGTTACATTAGTGGCGACGTTGGTGACTCTTGGCAACTGCAACTCTAAAGATGGTGGTGGTACTCTAGATAATGGCGAGGTGGCATCGTTGACATAGCTGGCGCTGGGTGCACATACTATGATTTGCGTTTCAGGATTGTGGGCATGACTGGCAGATTCATGCTCACTAAGTTTGTGTTGGGAGATTTTTAGGCTGCTTTCAAGCGTGGCGATACGCGCCTGCATTGCCTGAAACATCGCTTCTTGGCGTGCTACGGCGGCTGATGAAGCACGGGTGGTAACTCCTTCGGCAATAGGAGCGGGCGGAAAGTTTTCAATACAGGCAGCAGCGTTGGTACCCGACGAAACCTTGGACGACTCGAATACTGGCGCTGATGTGTTACCTTTTAAAATTGGCGAACGTGTAGTCATATCGATGGCTATTATGATGACGGCGATTTCTTAGTAATATTAATTTTTTACTGCGAAATAAAGATTTGTCGTCGACTCCGCTGGCGAATTTAACACAAGTTATTATTATTTTGAAGAACTTGGTTTATTTCTAAAACAAAATTTACAGTTTACAAATTAGGTTATAATAATTAAATAATTGCTTACCGCAGTGTGTCCTTCACCTACTCTCTCTGGTCGACGACTAAATTCAAACTCGAGTTGGCGCTAACGTCTTACCAAACTACGAAGAACATATATACACCAAAGGATAGGCGAATTACACACAGCGGCAGAGTAAAATAAGTTCAAGGAAATACATAAGTATATGCAAACGAGCATATTACAGGAACGCGTGAACAAAAGAAGTAAATACTGCATTGCGGGAAACTCGGTACATACATACATATGTGCGTTGGTTTTAAGTGGACGTGTTCTGTAGAAGCTCGGGAAAAACGTATACGTTTTTAGTGAAACATTAGAAGAAAGACCAATTGTTTCATCCTAAAAGTGTTTACAAGTGTTGATATACGAGCAAGCTGCAAATCCCCGCCCTGGGTGTAGAGGATTTTCCGCTGTAAGTGGTGATTTTTCGAGTTTCCCTCAGGTGAGTTTTTGTTTATTTTGAGTTCACAACCCAACAACAAAAAATAAAATTAAAAAAAAACAAACAAAAGGAGAAATCGAGGAGGCGGAAGAATCGCGCCAAAACTACTTAGCTGAAAACAGCTGAGCGAGTGGGGTTAGTTCAGCAAAGTGGACGAATAAAAGAAAACAAGTCTGTCTTTGTTAGCGGCCCCAACAACCAAATATCGCCAGCTGATCTCACATCTCCGAAACTTCCTGTGCTTGAAAAGCCCAGTAAAATAGCGGAGACACACTCCCCGTATCGGGCGTTAGTCTTAAGCAACGGTGGGCTAGGTGGAGCTGAGATTGCCGCACAGTGGGGTGCAGCGCACTAAACTAGAAGTTAAAATATTTAAATAAATTAATAAGTAAACATAATCTTAAAAAAAAAATAAAAAATCATAAATAGTAAATAAATAAGAAAAATAATAATAAATAAATAAATAATAAATAAAACGAGCCGGAGTAAATTAAGTTGATTCAAAATGAGTGTCTCTAGGTCGCCCCCAGCAGGGCGAAATAACAAGGACGCTGCGGGACCCCAAGTGACAGGGAGGGCGTCATCCGAAGCAGGAACGATGTTGAACCTATTCGGAAAGCGTCCTAGGCTGATGAGTTCGCCTCCAGAGCTTTGTCAAGTGCCCAAAAATGCTGGCCAGACCCTGACAGAGAACCAGCCATCACCATGGGTTACCCTCGGGTCAAAGATCCGCGAACTTGTTGATATGCTTGAGGATGGAAAAAGAAGATCCATCCATCAGCCGATGCGCGATGTTATAGGCGAACTATCTGCCTCGTATGAAAAAGCAGAGCCACCAACTCCGAAGGAAAAGATCAATACAGGCAGCCAAACAACAACGGTTAACCGCTCGATCCGGAGTTCTCATAGGGGAGTCCCAGGCGCGTCATCGCTGCCTAGCGTTCAAACTAGCGAAAGTAAGAAAGAAGCGGAGAGGACAGATTGGCATACCGTTGAAAGGAGGAAGAAGACAAAGCCGAAGCCTCCACGACCTGATGCTATAATAATTAAGGATCGTGATGGAAGGTCATACGCAGACATTTTACGAGCAGTTAGGAGCGACCCAAAGCTGAAACATGAAGGAGAGATGGTTACGAAAATAAGGAAGACCACCAATGGGGACTTGCTTATTTAGCTGGAGAAACCGACAGACTCGCACACGTCCGTGGTACAGCAAGCGGCTGAAGAAGCGCTTGGCGAAAACGTTTCTGTCCAGACTCTCACCTCGCAAAGTGCGATAGAGGTTAAGGATCTGGACGAAGTTACGACGAAAGAAGAGATTTGCGCCGCTTTTGAAAAAGAGTTCGAGGGGATAAACTTTAAAGAAGACGCAGTGAAATCTATGCGAAAGGCATACAGTGGTACGAAGACAGCGACTATACTTCTCCCAGCTGCAGCCGCAAATAGAGTAAAAGCAGCAGGAAAAATACGTGTAGGATGGGTGGTTTGCCGAATTCGGCAAAAAACACAGCCGATGCAATGCTTTAATTGCTTAGAGTTTGGACACGTAGCACGAAACTGCTGATCTCCACACGATATGAAGGGATCGTGTTTCAACTGTGGTGCAGATTTGAAGCACAGAACAGGTGGAAGAGAATGCCCTTGTTATGTACAGGCAGTACAAAAGACACGTAAAGAATGAAGGTTTGCCAACTAAATCTAAATCACTGAAAGGCGGCACAGCAATTGCTGCAGCAGTCGGTATTAGAACTGAATATCGACGTGGCTCTACTGAGTGAACCTTACAAAATGGTCGACTGTCAACTATGGGCCAAGGCCAACGCAGGGCGATCAGCGGTATAGAGTTGTGCCAAAAAACAACCCCCAATAGAAAAACTGAAATCGGAAGTAGGCTTCGTCTGCGTGAAAATTGCTGGCATCATACTGTACAGTTGCTACATACCACCTAGCTTCAACCTCGAGGAGTTTGAAACAATATAAGATAACTTGGTCACCGATGCTACAACTAGAACGCCGGTTGTAATCGCAGGTGACTTCAATGCATGGGCCCAAGCATGGGGAAGCCTTAAAACAAATCCCGAAGGCAGAGCGCTCCTGACAGCTCTTTCGACCCTAGAAGTGGTGCTAATAAATTCCGGACGTAAAGCTACATTCAAAAAAGACGGAAGTGAGTCTATAATAGACTTAACATTCATAACTAGTAGACTATCCCGAAATGTCCATTGGGAGATTAGTGACGACTATACTCACAGCGATCACCAAGCAATTATCTTCACTATAAATGAACCAAAGCAAACAGGGAAAGGAGAACAGTGGGCTGGAAAACCGACTCTCTAGATGAAGAGGCGCTAAAAGTTATGATGTCTGAAGTTACCCTAACACAAGGAGCTACGAATATGGCCAACAAGCTCATGACCACCATAGCCTGTGATGCTTCAATGAGGAGAAGGGGAAGAAACCCATCGGGTAGACGTATCGACCAATATGTATGCTTAATACAACAGAGAAGCTTCTGGAACGCATAATTACCAATAGAGTTACAGAAGCAATGGAGGCGAATGGAGGACTCTCCGAAACACAATTTGGATTTAGAAAAGGGCGGTCCACAGTTGATGCAGCCAATTTCATAAAAATAATAGCAGAAGATGCGACTAGCGGTGAGAGATGGAGATGAGGCTCAAAAGAATATTGTTTAATAATTACGCTCGACGTGAAAAACGCATTTAACATCGCAAGCTGGCGGAAAATAACAGAGGCGCTAATAACTTTCGATATTCCAGCATATCTCAGAAGAATCCTAAACAATTACTTGTCGGACAGACTTCTACTCTACGACACCGATGAAGGCAGAAAGAAATATAAGATTTCAGGCGGAGTTCCACAATGCTCAGTGCTGGGTCCAACGCTATGGAACATAATGTATGATAGCATATTGAAACTACATCTACCAAAAGGGGCGAAAATCGTTGGTTTTGCTGATGACATAGCCATTGTGGTCGTAGCTAAGCACATAAAAGACATTGAAGAGAGTGCAAACAACTCGATCACTAGTGTTCAAAACTGGCTCCTCGATGCAGGTCTAGAGCTTGCACATCAAAAAACCGAGACAGTTCTAATTAGCAGCAGGAAGATCCGAGAAGTGGCGAAAATAAACGTATGTGGCCATGAAATAGAATCAGCCCCAGATCTGAAATACCTCGGAATCATACTGGATGCTAGATTAACATTCAAGCGGCATATTGAATATGCAGTCGGAAAAGCGGAAAAAGTCGCAGTAGCGCTTTCGAGACTGATGCTTAACGTCGGAGGTCCAAAGCAACAGCAAAGGCAGTTATACGCCAATATAGTCAGAAGTGTCCTGCTATACGGGTTTAAAATCTGGGGTGAAGCCTTTAAGAAGACGTCATACGCACGCGAAGCGAAGTCTCTATACCGGCTCTGCGCGGTTAAGGTATGCTGCGCTTACCGAAATACATCGGAAGATGCTGCGTTGGTTATTGCTGGCGTATGTCCAATAGATGTCCTGGCGACGTAGACGTTGGCAAGATCTGTAAACAAGGCGAATCGCCAAGCAGAAATCAAGATCTGCTGGCAACAGTGGCAATGCCGTTGGGACCAGACAGATAAAGGTCGCTGGACACACCGTCTCATACCAACAATAGAAAAATGGTTAAGCCGGAAACATGGAGAAGTAAACTTCCAGTTAACCCAAATGCTTACGGGGCATGGCTGTTTTAAATCTTACTTTTATTGATTTAAGATCGATGATGACCCTTACCCAAAGCGGTTACACACGGCCGGGTAGCCCGGAATCTCGTCCGTTCCGGCTACCAAGAAAGGTTAGTGCTCGATAAACTACTTTTAAAAAATTTATATATATATGTATGTATATGCAGTTAATCCTCAGCTATAAAATATTGTGTTTTTTCCAGTAGTTCATACAAAGCAGAAAAAATCGAATTAAGTAAGTAGACGGCTCGGAATCCAGTCCGTTCCGACCTTTGGAAAATCGTAAATTATATTAAAATCAATAGTTTATATAATAGGAGAAGTACCATGTATGAGTTGAGCGGCTTGGAACCTCGTTCGTTCCAAACGGCAGTCAAGCAAAAAAAAAAAAAACATGCTTGAAAATGCAACGGGGCAATTTAAACCCCCACGAAGATGTAACAAACAACAGTACAGAGGGCGGTACAAAAAGACTTCACGTACGTAGAGCGTAAGCTCAAGCCATCTCCCGACGAAATACCTGACGGTAGTACCGGGGGAAATGGTACTCAGACAGTAGGAGGTTTAGTTCGGGTTAAAGTCCCACACTGACAATCCGGTGACGGTTAGGCTTTCGATGCTTCCCCCTAGTAAAAAAAAAAAAAAAAATTGTACTCGCATGCGCAAATCACACGCAGGTGCACATATCCATAAGCAAATGACAATAACTGCGCGCACATATATACATAAGTAGATCAGAACACATAAATACAAGTTAAATATATGCATATATGCATACGGCCAATAAATTCAAATGTGTATATAGTAGGCCGCCACCGAAAATGCGAATGCTACAATTCGAAGAATTTACAGAAACAAATTACTTACGTACTAAGTGAAGAAATGAGGAATTGAAGACGGTGAACGTACGTATGTATGTATGTACATACATGACAAAAATATTGGAATTAATAAACATAGGTAAGTGAATATAAGCCAACATGTGTATGTATCCACATACATTAAATTGAAAATATAATTAGAATCTGGCAATGGCAGGAGTTGCCAACATTCCCACCCCTGTGAATCAACATGATTCACCAACTTCGACGTCTACAATAGCCAATTTGAATACGGCTCTTCGTTTCAGACCAATGCTAGTGCGTACGTCAACTCGTCTGACCTCACCATCTGCTCCTTGATATATATATATGTCTTCTACCCTGCCTCGTTTCCAATCTCTACGGGGTATGTTGGGATCACATATAAAGACAAGGTCACCAACTTGTATAGGTTTTGTTCTCTGACACCACTTCACACGGCGTGTCAATGTGGGGAGATACTCCGCTATCCATCGTTTCCAAAAACAGTCCCTCATTTGTTGGGCAATACGCCACTGTTGTCGCAGAACGTACGTGTTTCCCAAAACATCATCCACAGTTGGAGTTTGTGGTGTATTGGCTTCACCCAGCAAGAAATCGTTAGGTGTTAGTGGTTGCTCCTGATTGACATCAACGGGCAAATGCGTCAGAGGTCGAGAATTTACGATGTTTTCGGCTTCGATGAGGAAGCAAATAAGCGTATGCTCCCTAGGTGACACTTTATTCAAAGTTTGACAAAGGACCCGTTTGACGCACCGAACTAACCGCTCCCAAGCGCCTCCTTCGGTAGGGTTGAAAGGTGAATTAAAAACCCATTCAACACCCTTCTGCGACAGCTTATTCTGCACACGGACACAGTCAAAAACCTCGCTGAATCGCTTTGCTTCCATATTGGCACCAACAAAATTTTTCCCATTATCGGACCTTATGCGCTTAGGTACGCCCCAGCGATTTATAAAATTGCGTATTGCGACTATGCATGAGTCAGTACTAAGGTCATGAGCCAACTCTAGATGCACAGCTCTCACGGTCATGCATGTAAATAATGCCACCCATCTCTTTTCTGTGCTGCGTCGAATAGTGACTGTTACTGGACCAAAGTACTCAAGACCCGTATAGCTGAAGGGCCGTAGGTAAGGAGTTAGTCTAACGGAGGGAAGCGGGCCCATTAGTGGCGATACAGCGCTGGTCTTTTTAAGACGGCAAATGGTGCAGCTGGCGATTACGCTTCGTAGTAGATTCCTCAAACGCGGCACCCAATAACTTCGACGAATCTCACAAATCGTATCTTCCGAATTTTGATGACGCATGTTGTTGTGGTAATGCTGTATGACCAGTTTTGTAAAAGCGTGGCTTGGCGGAAGTATAATTAATCGTCTCGTACTTATTGGAAGCCAAGTGGCTGCATCTATGCGTCCGTGCACGCGAAGAACTCCTTCTTCATCAATATACGGCGATAGTTGAACTAAGGCGCTGGTGCGGGCTACCTCCTGGCCACTTTCGATGTGCTGAAGCTCATTGGCGAATTCTTCACGCTGAACGACGCGACACAAACAAAGCTTAGCTGTTTTAATTTCTTTGGCTGTCAGACCGTAGCAACGGTCCGGCTAAACGCGATGGCGGCAAGTATCGATAAATCGCAGGACCCATGCTACCGTTCTTACGAGTCTACTAAATGAAGAGAAGCGATCAAAATCTATAAACTTGCAACTTACGGTGACTAGAGCATATTTGGGACGAAGTTCTTTGTCGGCTTCTTCTTGTTGAATTGTTGTTGAGACCTCTGTTGGCCAAATACGTTCATCCTGCAGTAGAAAGGGTGGACCACAGTGCCATCGGGCCATTGAGATGAAGTCAACACGATCGTTTGCTTGCGTAGCCTCGTCGGCGACATTATGAGCGGTGGGTAGCCACCTCCAATTGGCAATCACCGTTTTTGAATCGCTCCAAATTACGCATTTCTCGATGTCAACGGAATGATGCTCTCAAACACAGCTCATCAGCCGTGTACCCAACACAGCTGCTTGAAGTTCTAGTCGTGGCACAGTTAATGATTTCATCGGTGCGCATTTGGATTTGGCACAAACAAAGGCGACTTCCACCTCACCAAGAGCATTATATGACCTCCAGTAGGCCACCGCGGCGAAGGCGTCCTCGATTGCATCGACAAACACATGAAGTTGCAGAGTTTTTGGCAAGCCATTCCGAAAATAATAACGAGGAACTTTTGGACACGGTCTTCGCCATCTTTCCCACGCGATGACGTAAATGCCATCCGGCGATGGCTCGTCCCAGCGGATGTCATGCTTCCATACCTCACGCATGATCAGCTTTGCGCTTATTACAAAGTTGGCGATGAATCCCAGCGGGTCAAAAATTGACATGACGATGCCAAAACAAGCCGAGAACTCTTTCAACTAGAATTCCTTCCTTGCTGGCTATCTGACGCGTAGCCTCGTTTCCACCAAGCGCAGCCACTACCTTTAATGAGTTGGACGTAAAGTTGCGAAGCTCAAACCCAGCTCGCATGTGGATGGATCGCACTTGTTGTGAGATGTCAATTGCTTCGTCTTCGGTGGCGTAGCTGTCCACGTAGTCATCAACATAATGATAATCCAATATGGACTTGACAGCTCGATCAGCATTACCCACTTCATTGTGATACTCTGTTGCGTTGAGCGTTTTAACGTAGTGGGGGCGCAAGGCAAGCATGCTGCACCAAATGTCATTACGCGCATTTCGTAGATCTCGGGTTCTATTGACGCGTCACCATCCCGCCAAAGGAAGCGCTGGACGCACCTATCTCTGCGTTGAATCAGTACTTGATGTCTCCACATACGCCGATTGCACCTTCACGAAAATGGAATAGTATGGAAGGTAATGGCCGATACTCCTGTGGGCCCTTTAGCATCTGCAAGTTCAAAGATACTCCGTCCACCTCTGTGGCAGCATCAAACACCATACGTAATTTACCTGGCTTATTGGGATTTGTGACGGCGAAGTGTGGTAGGTACATTTCATGGCGCTTGATAAGACGGCCTCTTCTAGCAACAGCTTTTTCGCATATCCCTTCTCGACGTATGAGTTCATAATGCGCTTATACTCAGTACCGCAATCTGTGTCACGCTTCATTTTTGTTTCAATACTTAACCGTTTCAGCGCCATATTGTAGCTGTTAGGTAGCTCAACGTTGGCGCGTTTCCATAATAAGCCTGTCTGGAACCTTCCTTCAATTCG
This sequence comes from Philophylla caesio, assembly GCA_963971545.1. Classification (NCBI taxonomy): domain Eukaryota; kingdom Metazoa; phylum Arthropoda; class Insecta; order Diptera; family Tephritidae; genus Philophylla; species Philophylla caesio. The sequence goes on along the minus strand of OZ020604.1, from coordinate 125,890,740 downwards.
GCATGTAGTAGATCTTAGGATTTCTCTAGCACGAACGTCAGCATCACTTTCGATTGGAGGTGCAGTCCTGACCCCGAAACTCTTTGTTCTGAAGTAATCAGCCACTGCGTTGTGCAATGACTGGTCAGTGTGGCAACTCACTAAAAGGCATGATGGAAAGAGCGATTGTGTCTTAATTGTTGGGCCAAAAACCACCCATCCTAACTCTGTGTTAGTGGCGAACGGTCCACTCTGGTTCAGTTTCATAGCAGCTGATGGCAATCCAAGGTGACAGTGATCTAGACCAATTAAAAGCTTCGGCTTCACCTGCGAATATGGTTGTACTTTGAGCTTGTCCATATATGCATCATCACAGCTCATATAAGCCTTGCTCAAGCTTTGACAAGGCAATTGTAGATTCGACAACCCATATACATTACGCTTTTTGTGCCTCTTTTGCATACCAGCATCACTGATGAGAAAATCCACGACGACAGCTTGCTCCTGTGTTGCACGTCCTCCGAACCACTGTAACTTCAAAGGTTGTTCCCGGCCATGCAACCCAAGGTCATCAATGAGAGAGGAGTCGACCATGGTTATTGATGAACCTTCGTCGAAAAGCGCGTAAGTCTCAACAGACCTCTGATTCGCGTACAGAACAACTGGCAGGATTCTAAAAAACAGCTTTGTAACGGCAGTCGTGTTACTACAACTAAGAACAGGTGCTGCGTTATCACTCTGCTGTAGATTATTTGCGGCCAGCTGCGGCTGTGCGCTGGGACCTCTGCGTTGTTCCGCGACCGGAATACGCCTGGTCCGTTCTTGAGACAGTGTTGATTGAGATGTTGAACCGTCGTCATTACTTGCTGTCTCGTGTAATAATTTGTGGTGCATTCTTTTGCACCTACGGTAGCGCTTAGAGTACGTTGTTGGCAATTACGCGTACCATGTCCAAGATTAAGGCACGCAAAACACATATGGCGTCGCTTTACTTCTGTCCACCGTTTCGATGGTGGGAGTTCGTAGAACTGCTTACAATTAGCGGGTTTATGCTGACCCTGGCTGGACATCTCGGTTGACGTTGTGATTCGGCGGTGTGCAACACAACTCGGAGCTTGGAGTCTCGCTTTGCATCCTCATCATAAACTGTGCAGATAACGTTTGCTAATTTGCTTAGCCATGCGCTGAAATGTCTGACTGTCGCATACGGAGGCAAGGAAGCTGCGAACACTGCCCATTCAACACGCTTACTCATGGGCAATTTCGCTACGAGTTCATCGAGCAATGTTGGATTCGCGATATGCTGCTTGCCACCATACGCGGTGTGCAGAAATGCACAAACATTGTTTACCTTCGAGGCAAATGGAATTAACTTCGCCACTGAAGCCTCCGATATTGGCGCAATCTCTCGCACCTGGGTTAGTTCAGCTGCTCAATAATATTGCCGATGTTGCTAGGGTGGATGAGAAGCGATTTAATAGTTTCTCGCGCCTCACCCTTCAAGCACTTCTGTAGTCGTAAATTATTTTCAAAAAAACTGTAGCCATAAACTGCAGTTGACTCGGAAAAGGCGGTGTAAAAAATTGGCCATTCTTCCGGCTTCCCACCAAACTCAGGCAGATCTTGCAGTTTCCTTGGCTGGCATGAGAACTGTGATTGTGTGGAACCCATATGAGCTGAGGTCGGAACCGCCGACGGAAAATTGTTGAAGTGTTGGTCATGAAGAGGCAACGATAAGCTGGTGTACATGTTATTTGTAGTTGCTCCAAAAGTGGCGGTGAATGTATACAAGAATGGCGAGGAACTGGTGGCGGTATATGGCGAACTGTTAACTGGCGGCATGTAAACAGTTGTTACATTAGTGGCGACGTTGGTGACTCTTGGCAACTGCAACTCAAAGATGGTGGTGGTACTCTAGATAATGGCGAGGTGGCATCGTTGACATAGCTGGCGCTGGGTGCACATACTATGATTTGCGTTTCAGGATTGTGGGCATGACTGGCAGATTCATGCTCACTAAGTTTGTGTTGGGAGATTTTTAGGCTGCTTTCAACCGTGGCGATACGCGCCTGCATTGCCTGAAACATCGCTTCTTGGCGTGCTACGGCGGCTGATGAAGCACGGGTGGTAACTCCTTCGGCAATAGGAGCGGGCGGAAAGTTTTCAATACAGGCAGCAGCGTTGGTACCCGACGAAACCTTGGACGACTCGAATACTGGCGCTGATGTGTTACCTTTTAAAATTGGCGAACGTGTAGTCATATCGATGGCTATTATGATGACGGCGATTTCTTAGTAATATTAATTTTTTACTGCGAAATAAAGATTTGTCGTCGACTCCGCTGGCGAATTTAACACAAGTTATTATTATTTTGAAGAACTTGGTTTATTTCTAAAACAAAATGTACAGTTTACAAATTAGGTTATAATAATTAAATAATTGCTTACCGCAGTGTGTCCTTCACCTACTCTCTCTGGTCGACGACTAAATTCAAACTCGAGTTGGCGCTAACGTCTTACCAAACTACGAAGAACATATATACACCAAAGGATAGGCGAATTACACACAGCGGCAGAGTAAAATAAGTTCAAGGAAATACATAAGTATATGCAAACGAGCATATTACAGGAGCGCGTGAACAAAAGAAGTAAATACTGCATTGCGGGAAACTCGGTACATACATACATATGTGCGTTGGTTTTAAGTGGACGTGTTCTGTAGAAGCTCGGGAAAAACGTATACGTTTTTAGTGAAACATTAGAAGAAAGACCAATTGTTTCATCCTAAAAGTGTTTACAAGTGTTGATATACGAGCAAGCTGCAAATCCCCGCCCTGGGTGTAGAGGATTTTCCGCTGTAAGTGGTGATTTTTCGAGTTTCCCTCAGGTGAGTTTTTGTTTATTTTGAGTTCACAACCCAACAACAAAAAATAAAATAAAAAAAAAACAAACAAAAGGAGAAATCGAGGAGGCGGAAGAATCGCGCCAAAACTACTTAGCTGAAAACAGCTAAGCGAGTGGGGTTAGTTCAGCAAAGTGGACGAATAAAAGAAAACAAGTCTGTCTTTGTTAGCGGCCCCAACAACCAAATATCGCCAGCTGATCTCACATCTCCGAAACTTCCTGTGCTTGAAAAGCCCAGTAAAATAGCGGAGACACACTCCCCGTATCGGGCGTTAGTCTTAAGCAACGGTGGGCTAGGTGGAGCTGAGATTGCCGCACAGTGGGGTGCAGCGCACTAAACTAGAAGTTAAAATATTTAAATAAATTAATAAGTAAACATAATCTTAAAAAAAAAATAAAAAATCATAAAAAGTAAATAAATAAGAAAAATAATAATAAATAAATAAATAATAAATAAAACGAGCCGGAGTAAATTAAGTTGATTCAAAATGAGTGTCTCTAGGTCGCCCCCAGCAGGGCGAAATAACAAGGACGCTGCGGGACCCCAAGTGACAGGGAGGGCGTCATCCGAAGCAGGAACGATGTTGAACCTATTCGGAAAGCGTCCTAGGCTGATGAGTTCGCCTCCAGAGCTTTGTCAAGTGCCCAAAAATGCTGGCCAGACCCTGACAGAGAACCAGCCATCACCATGGGTTACCCTCGGGTCAAAGATCCGCGAACTTGTTGATATGCTTGAGGATGGAAAAAGAAGATCCATCCATCAGCCGATGCGCGATGTTATAGGCGAACTATCTGCCTCGTATGAAAAAGCAGAGCCACCAACTCCGAAGGAAAAGATCAATACAGGCAGCCAAACAACAACGGTTAACCGCTCGATCCGGAGTTCTCATAGGGGAGTCCCAGGCGCGTCATCGCTGCCTAGCGTTCAAACTAGCGAAAGTAAGAAAGAAGCGGAGAGGACAGATTGGCATACCGTTGAAAGGAGGAAGAAGACAAAGCCGAAGCCTCCACGACCTGATGCTATAATAATTAAGGATCGTGATGGAAGGTCATACGCAGACATTTTACGAGCAGTTAGGAGCGACCCAAAGCTGAAACATGAAGGAGAGATGGTTACGAAAATAAGGAAGACCACCAATGGGGACTTGCTTATTTAGCTGGAGAAACCGACAGACTCGCACACGTCCGTGGTACAGCAAGCGGCTGAAGAAGCGCTTGGCGAAAACGTTTCTGTCCAGACTCTCACCTCGCAAAGTGCGATAGAGGTTAAGGATCTGGACGAAGTTACGACGAAAGAAGAGATTTGCGCCGCTTTTGAAAAAGAGTTCGAGGGGATAAACTTTAAAGAAGACGCAGTGAAATCTATGCGAAAGGCATACAGTGGTACGAAGACAGCGACTATACTTCTCCCAGCTGCAGCCGCAAATAGAGTAAAAGCAGCAGGAAAAATACGTGTAGGATGGGTGGTTTGCCGAATTCGGCAAAAAACACAGCCGATGCAATGCTTTAATTGCTTAGAGTTTGGACACGTAGCACGAAACTGCTGATCTCCACACGATATGAAGGGATCGTGTTTCAACTGTGGTGCAGATTTGAAGCACAGAACAGGTGGAAGAGAATGCTCTTGTTATGTACAGGCAGTACAAAAGACACGTAAAGAATGAAGGTTTGCCAACTAAATCTAAATCACTGAAAGGCGGCACAGCAATTGCTGCAGCAGTCGGTATTAGAACTGAATATCGACGTGGCTCTACTGAGTGAACCTTACAAAATGGTCGACTGTCAACTATGGGCCAAGGCCAACGCAGGGCGATCAGCGGTATAGAGTTGTGCCAAAAAACCACTCCCATTAGAAAAACTGAAATCGGAAGTAGGCTTCGTCTGCGTGAAAATTGCTGGCATCATACTGTACAGTTGCTACATACCACCTAGCTTCAACCTCGAGGAGTTTGAAACAATATAAGATAACTTGGTCACCGATGCTACAACTAGAACGCCGGTTGTAATCGCAGGTGACTTCAATGCATGGGCCCAAGCATGGGGAAGCCTTAAAACAAATCCCGAAGGCAGAGCGCTCCTGACAGCTCTTTCGACCCTAGAAGTGGTGCTAATAAATTCCGGACGTAAAGCTACATTCAAAAAAGACGGAAGTGAGTCTATAATAGACTTAACATTCATAACTAGTAGACTATCCCGAAATGTCCATTGGGAGATTAGTGACGACTATACTCACAGCGATCACCAAGCAATTATCTTCACTATAAACGAACCAAAGCAAACAGGGAAAGGAGAACAGTGGGCTGGAAAACCGACTCTCTAGATGAAGAGGCGCTAAAAGTTATGATGTCTGAAGTTACCCTAACACAAGGAGCTACGAATATGGCCAACAAGCTCATGACCACCATAGCCTGTGATGCTTCAATGAGGAGAAGGGGAAGAAACTCATCGGGTAGACGTATCGACCAATATGTATGCTTAATACAACAGAGAAGCTTCTGGAACGCATAATTACCAATAGAGTTACAGAAGCAATGGAGGCGAATGGAGGACTCTCCGAAACACAATTTGGATTTAGAAAAGGGCGGTCCACAGTTGATGCAGCCAATTTCATAAAAATAATAGCAGAAGATGCGACTAGCGGTGAGAGATGGAGATGGGGCTCAAAAGAATATTGTTTAATAATCACGCTCGACGTGAAAAACGTATTTAACATCGCAAGCTGGCGGAAAATAACAGAGGCGCTAATAACTTTCGATATTCCAGCATATCTCAGAAGAATCCTAAACAATTACTTGTCGGACAGACTTCTACTCTACGACACCGATGAAGGCAGAAAGAAATATAAGATTTCAGGCGGAGTTCCACAATGCTCAGTGCTGGGTCCAACGCTATGGAACATAATGTATGATAGCATATTGAAACTACATCTACCAAAAGGGGCGAAAATCGTTGGTTTTGCTGATGACATAGCCATTGTGGTCGTAGCTAAGCACATAAAAGACATTGAAGAGAGTGCAAACAACTCGATCACTAGTGTTCAAAACTGGCTCCTCGATGCAGGTCTAGAGCTTGCACATCAAAAAACCGAGACAGTTCTAATTAGCAGCAGGAAGATCCGAGAAGTGGCGAAAATAAACGTATGTGGCCATGAAATAGAATCAGCCCCAGATCTGAAATACCTCGGAATCATACTGGATGCTAGATTAACATTCAAGCGGCATATTGAATATGCAGTCGGAAAAGCGGAAAAAGTCGCAGTAGCGCTTTCGAGACTGATGCTTAACGTCGGAGGTCCAAAGCAACAGCAAAGGCAGTTATACGCCAATATAGTCAGAAGTGTCCTGCTATACGGGTTTAAAATCTGGGGTGAAGCCTTTAAGAAGACGTCATACGCACGCGAAGCGAAGTCTCTATACCGGCTCTGCGCGGTTAAGGTATGCTGCGCTTACCGAAATACATCGGAAGATGCTGCGTTGGTTATTGCTGGCGTATGTCCAATAGATGTCCTGGCGACGCAGACGTTGGCAAGATCTGTAAACAAGGCGAATCGCCAAGCAGAAATCAAGATCTGCTGGCAACAGTGGCAATGCCGTTGGGACCAGACAGATAAAGGTCGCTGGACACACCGTCTCATACCATCAATAGAAAAATGGTTAAGCCGGAAACATGGAGAAGTAAACTTCCAGTTAACCCAAATGCTTACGGGGCATGGCTGTTTTAAATCTTACTTTTATTGATTTAAGATCGATGATGACCCTTACCCAAAGCGGTTACACACGGTCGGGTAGCCCGGAATCTCGTCCGTTCCGGCTACCAAGAAAGGTTAGTGCTCGATAAACTACTTTTAAAAAATTTATATATATATGTATGTATATGCAGTTAATCCTCAGCTATAAAATATTGTGTTTTTTCCAGTAGTTCATACAAAGCAGAAAAAATCGAATTAAGTAAGTAGACGGCTCGGAATCCAGTCCGTTCCGACCTTTGCAAAATCGTAAATTATATTAAAATCAATAGTTTATATAAAAGGAGAAATACCATGTATGAGTTGAGCGGCTTGGAACCTCGTTCGTTCCAAACGGCAGTCAAGCAAAAAAAAAAAAAAAAAAAAAAGATGCTTGAAAATGCAACGGGGCAATTTAAACCCCCACGAAGATGTAACAAACAACAGTACAGAGGGCGGTACAAAAAGTCTTCACGTACGTAGAGCGTAAGCTCAAGCCATCTCCCGACGAAATACCTGACGGTAGTACCGGGGGAAATGGTACTCAGACAGTAGGAGGTTTAGTTCGGGTTAAAGTCCCACACTGACAATCCGGTGACGGTTAGGCTTTCGATGCTTCCTCCTCGTAAAAAAAAAAAAAAAAATTGTACTCGCATGCGCAAATCACTCGCATGCATATGCGCACACGCAGGTGCACATATCCATAAGCAAATGACAATAACTGCGCGCACATATATACATAAGTAGATCAGAACACGTAAATACAAGTTAAATATATGCATATATGCATACGGCCAATAAATTCAAATGTGTATATAGTAGGCCGCCACCGAAAATGCGAATGCTGCAATTCGAAGAGTTTACAGAAACAAATTACTTACATACTAAGTGAAGAAATGAGGAATTGAAGACGGTGAACGTACATATGTATGTATGTACATACATGACAAATGCGAATTACAATTAAACTTATGCAAACATATATAAAGCAAGTAAATAAGAAATATTGGAATTCATAAACATAGGTAAGTGAATATAAGCCAACATGTGTATGTATCTACATACATTAAATTGAAAATATAATTAGAATCTGGCAATGGCAGGAGTTGCCAACAATTATGAATTTTGATGAATTATACAACGCTAAGCCGCTCGTGTCTCATTGTACTCGCATTCATAGGTTCGGCGCTATGGCTTCGCTTTACTTATGAAACGAACGAATTGCGGCTTCGGCAATAGCAAAGCCACCAACTGCCGCACAACTTCGCCGCCTGCATTCATACGGACCATTTCAAATGGTGAGCGGCTTCACGCGACCGAAAAAACCGGTGCGAGTAAGTTGTGCATTCATGAATGAGTTAATTCATGCAGATGTTTAGTAAACAGCAAATCCAAGCAACTGAAACATGCATGGAAGAACTTTTCGACTATGTTTCTGAGTTGGATCATTGCGCTGCCCATCACCTTTTTTTAAAGCTGAAATAATATTACTTATGCTTATAATATGCTAATGTGTACGTTGACATGAAATATTTTGTTTCAAATACACATTTCATAGAGTAATTTTTGTTATCTTTAAACAAGCCTGAATCCCAATAGTGAACTAATTAACTTGAATAATTTAGTTCATTTATTACTTTACTACGAGCTTATTTAAAATCAATTTAATAAAATAAAATTCGACAGCCAATGAACAATAATATTATATTAATATTTTTAGGTCTAGCTATTTAGTATAAAACAAAAAAGATTATCAGAGTTACTTTGATATTTTATGAACCAGGTAGCACTATCCAAAATTTCTTGTTTAGTTTAAATATGCGAGAAGCAAGTGTCATCTTTATTAAATACAAATTTGAAAGATTGGTAAACATAAAACGACTTGTGGACACCCTACAAGATGCGAATGATGGAAACTCATATGCACAAAAAAAAACTAACACACATGCATCTTCTTTCCAAATATTTGTGTGTGAAATGCTCGCTCGCAATGACAATAGTCATTGAAAGTAAAAAATTAGAAGATTGCGATTTTTTGCGTCATAGCATACTGAACTTGAGTGGGAAACAATGAAAGTACCAAAAGTGTTTCAAACCTGTTTATGCGATGTGTTCTGTACATACCAAGGATAAAAAGAGCAATTTCTGGTCGAGAATAGCGGCAGTTTAGTGAATTGAAAGCAATTGGTAAATAAAAAATTGTGGTGCTATTGTGAATATATCATTGGAAAGTACTGTAATACTTCTATCTTATACGTGTAGTCTGAAAGGATCTGTGTTTATTGACTTCATAAATAAATATGTAGTAGTATGTATATAAATTTATTGATTACTCCGGACTTTTTTTTGATATTTTTTCTCCAACGTATTTTTTAGGGTGATGCAGTGTAAATACATTTTGAAAGTGGCTTTTGGACATAATAATCATCCCGTCATTACTTAGCACACATGTTTAAATACACATTGTCTTGTTCTATAGTAATTTAAATCTTATTATTTTATCAAAATAAGCGATATTGTAATCTTATTTATTTTCTTTTGTAGGATAATTGTCAAAATAATGGAAACATACAAGCTTTGTATAACAAGTACCAAGAATGCAATGATAAAGTAAACAGTAAATCCAAGACAACTGAAACATGCATGGAAGAAGTTTTTGACTATGTTTCTGAATTGCATCATTGCGCTGCCCATCATCTTTTTTCATAGCTAAAATAATATAACTTATGCTTATAATATGCTAATATGTACTGTGACATGAAATATTTTGTTTCAAATACACATTACATAGAGTAATTTTTGTTTTCTTTGAACAAGCCTGAAACCCAATAGTTAACTAATTAACTTGAATAATTTAGTTTATTTATTACTTTACTCCGAGCTTATTTAAAATAAATTTAATAAAATAAAATTCGACAGCCAATGAACAAAAATATTATATTAATATTTTTAGGTCTAGCTATTTAGCATTAAACAAAAAAGATTATCACAGTTACTTTGATATTTTATGAACCAGATAGCACGATCCAACATTTCTTGTTTAGTTTTAATATGCGAGAAGAAAGTGCTATCTTTATTAAATACAAATTTGAAAGGGTGGTAAACATAAAACGACTTGTGGACATCCTACAAGATGCGAATGATGGAAACTCATATGCACAAAAAAAACTAACACACATGCATCTTCTTTCCAAATATTGGAGTCTCGCTTTGCATCCTCATCATAAACTGTGCAGATAACGTTTACTAATTTGCTTAGCCATGCGCTCAAATTTGTGACTGTCGCATAGGAAGGCAAGGAAGCTGCGAACACTGCCCATTCAACACGCTTACTCATGGGCATTTTCGCTACGAGTTCATCGAGCAATGTTGGATTCGCGATATGCTGCTTGCCACCATACGCGGTGTGCAGAAATGCACAAACATTTTTACCTTCGAGGCAAATGGAATTAACTTCGCCACTGAACCCTCCGATATTGGCGCAATCTCTCGCACCTGGGTTAGTTGGCTGCAAATTAATTGTTCCGGGCGACCGAATCTGAACTTCAGCTGCTCAATAATATTGCCGACGTTGCTAGGGTGGATTAGAAGCGATTTAATAGTTTCTCGCGCTCGTAGTCGTAAATTATTTTCAAAAAAACTGTAGCCATAAACTGCAGTTGACTCGGAAAAGCCGGTGTAGAAAATTGGCCATTCTTCCGGCTTCCCACCAAACTCAGGCAGATCTTGCAGTTTCCTTGGCTGGCATGAGAACTGTGATTGTGTGGAACCCATATGAGCTGAGGTCGGAACCGCCGACGGAAAATTGTTGAAGTGTTGGTCATGAAGAGGCAACGATGAGCTGGTGTACATGTTATTTGGAGTTGCTCCAAAAGTGGGGGTGGATGTATACAAAAAGGGCGAGGAACTGGTGGCGGTATATGGCGAACTGTTAACTGGCGGCATGTAAACAGTTGTTACATTAGTGGCGACGTTGGTGACTCTTGGCAACTGCAACTCTAAAGATGGTGGTGGTACTCTAGATAATGGCGAGGTGGCATCGTTGACATAGCTGGCGCTGGGTGCACATACTATGATTTGCGTTTCAGGATTGTGGGCATGACTGGCAGATTCATGCTCACTAAGTTTGTGTTGGGCGATTTTTAGGCTGCTTTCAAGCGTGGCGATACGCGCTTGCATTGCCAGAAACATCGCTTCTTGGCATGCTACGGCGGCTGATGAAGCACGGGTGGTAACTCCTTCGGCAATAGGAGCGGGCGGCAAGTCTTCAATACAGGCAGCAGCGTTGGTACCCGACGAAACCTTGGACGACTCGGATACTGGCGCTGATGTGTTACCTTTTAAAATTGGCGAACGTGTAGTCATATCGATGGCTATTATGATGACGGCGATTTCTTAGTAAAATTAATATTTTACTGCGAAATAAAGATTTGTCGTCGACTCCGCTGTCGAATTTAACACAAGTTATTATTATTTTGAAGAACTTGGTTTATTTCTAAAATAAAATGTACAGTTTACAAATTAGGTTATAATAATTTAATAATTGCTTACCGCAGTGTGTCCTTCACCTACTCTCTCTGGTCGATGGCTAAATTCAAACTCGAGTTGGCGCTAACGGCTTACCAAACTACGAAGAACATATATACACCAAAGGATAGGCGAATTACACAGAGCGGCAGACTAAAACAAATTCAAGGAAATACATAAGTATATGCAAACGAGCATATTCCAGGAACGCGTGAACAAAAGAAGTAAATACTGCATTGCGGGAAACTCGGTACACATACATATGTACAATTGTACTCGCATGCGCAAATCACTCGCATGCATATGCGCACACGCAGGTGCACATATCCATAAGCAAGTGACAATAACTGCGCGCACATATGTATATACATAAGTAGATCAGAACACATAAATACAAGTTAAACATATGTATATGCATACGGCCAGTAAATTCAAATGCGTATACAGTAGGCCGCCACCGAAAATGCGAATGCTGCAATTCGAAGAATTTACAGAAACAAATTACTTACATACTAAGTGAAGAAATGAGGAATTGAAGACGGTGAACGTACGTATGTATGTATGTACATACATGACAAAAATATTGGAATTCATAAACATAGGTAAGTGAATATAAGCCAACATGTGTATGTATCTACATACATTAAATTGAAAATATAATTAGAATCTGGCAATGGCAGGAGTTGCCAACAATTATGAATTTTGATGAATTATACAACGCTAAGCCGCTCGTGTCTCATTGTACTCGCATTCATAGGTTCGGCACTATGGCTTCGTTTTACTTATTAAACGAACGAATTGCGTCTTCGGCAATAGCAAAGCCACCAACTGCCGCACAACTTCGCCGCCTGCATTCATACGGACCATTTCACATGGTGAGCGGCTTCACGCGACCGAAAAAACCGGTGCGAGTAAGCTGTGCATTCATGAATGAGTTAATTCATGCAGATGTTTAGTAAACAGCAAATCCAAAACAACTGAAACATGCATGGAGGAACTTTTTGACTATGTTTCTGAGTTGGATCATTGCGCTGCCCATCACCTTTTTTTAAAGCTGAAATAATATAACTTATGCTTATAATATGCTAATGTGTACGTTGACATGAAATATTTTGTTTCAAATATATATACATACATAAGTAGATCAGAATACATAAATACAAGTTAAACATATGTATATGCATACGGCCAGTAAATTCAAATGCGTATGTAGTAGGCCGCCACCGAAAATGCGAATGCTACAATTCGAAGAATTTACAGAAACAAATTACTTACATACTAAGTGAAGAAATGAGGAATTGAAGACGGTGAACGTACGTATGTATGTATGTACATACATGACAAAAATATTGGAATTCATAAACATAGGTAAGTGAATATAAGCCAACATGTGTATGTATCTACATACATTAAATTGAAAATATAATTAGAATCTGGCAATGGCAGGAGTTGCCAACAATTATGAATTTTGATGAATTATACAACGCTAAGCTGCTCGTGTCTCATTGTACTCGCATTCATAGGTTCGGCGCTATGGCTTCGTTTTACTTATTAAACGAACGAATTGCGTCTTCGGCAATAGCAAAGCCACCAACTGCCGCACAACTTCGCCGCCTGCATTCATACCGACCATTTCACATGGTGAGCGGCTTCACGCGACCGAAAAAGCCGGTGCGAGTAAGTTGTGCATTCATGAATGAGTTAATTCATGCAGATGTTTAGTAAACAGCAAATCCAAAACAACTGAAACATGCATGGAGGAACTTTTTGACTACGTTTCTGAGTTGGATCATTGCGCTGCCCATCACCTTTTTTTAAAGCTGAAATAATATAACTTATGCTTATAATATGCTAATGTGTACGTTGACATGAAATATTTTGTTTCAAATATATATACATACATAAGTAGATCAGAATACATAAATACAAGTTAAACATATGTATATGCATACGGCCAGTAAATTCAAATGCGTATGTAGTAGGCCGCCACCGAAAATGCGAATGCTACAATTCGAAGAATTTACAGAAACAAATTACTTACATACTAAGTGAAGAAATGAGGAATTGAAGACGGTGAACGTACGTATGTATGTATGTACATACATGACAAAAATATTGGAATTCATAAACATAGGTAAGTGAATATAAGCCAACATGTGTATGTATCTACATACATTAAATTGAAAATATAATTAGAATCTGGCAATGGCAGGAGTTGCCAACAATTATGAATTTTGATGAATTATACAACGCTAAGCTGCTCGTGTCTCATTGTACTCGCATTCATAGGTTCGGCGCTATGGCTTCGTTTTACTTATTAAACGAACGAATTGCGTCTTCGGCAATAGCAAAGCCACCAACTGCCGCACAACTTCGCCGCCTGCATTCATACCGACCATTTCACATGGTGAGCGGCTTCACGCGACCGAAAAAGCCGGTGCGAGTAAGTTGTGCATTCATGAATGAGTTAATTCATGCAGATGTTTAGTAAACAGCAAATCCAAAACAACTGAAACATGCATGGAGGAACTTTTTGACTACGTTTCTGAGTTGGATCATTGCGCTGCCCATCACCTTTTTTTAAAGCTGAAATAATATAACTTATGCTTATAATATGCTAATGTGTACGTTGACATGAAATATTTTGTTTCAAATACACATTTCATAGAGTAATTTTTGTTTTCTTTGAACAAGCCTGAAGCCCAATAGTGAACTAATTAACTTGAATAATTTAGTTTATTTATTACTTTACAACGAGCTTATTTAAAATCAATTTAATAAAATAAAATTCGACAGCCAATGAACAATAATATTATATTAATGTTTTTAGGTCTAGCTATTTAGTATAAAACAAAAAAGATTATCACAGTTACTTTGATAGGGGTGTAATGGGGTCCAGCGGTGCTTCTGGTTATGCAGCTACAGTTGCGCGGCTATACTCAATTCATTCTCTTACGTCCACGTTCGTGCACCCTGGGCAACGTGAGCAACCCAAGTGCGAGATGCGGTAACCAACCCGTGTGGAGCCTTGGGTCACGGCTAATAGAGAGGGAGCTTTAGTGGAGCCACTCCGACATATTCGGTTTAAGGGTTCACTAAAGTCTGCAGCGTCTGTTCACCAGGAGGTGTGGCTGCAAGCGGCTCGCTATATAAATGAACCCAAACTTTTCACCCCCAGCAATGGGTTATGCGTTGGGTTTGGGACCCACCATGTAAAATGCAAGTCCAATGAAAAGAACGAAACAGCCTCGGATAATGACCTCCCCACACGTTGACGACCCACGCAAACGAAACAAGGACTACGATTTACGGATATGCACCTGGAATGTCCGGACCCTTTATAGGGAAGGTGCCTCTATCCAACTGCTGGATGTCCTAAATAAGTATAAGGCTGACATCACTGCAGTCCAGGAAATTCGATGGACGGGGCATGATGCAAAAAATATGCATCGTGCGACGTTTACTACAGCTGCCATGAGACGGCGCACAAATTTGATGTTGGATTTGTGGTTGGGCGGAGACTGCGAAATCTTGTCTCCAGGTTCACGCCCATCAGTGAACGAATTGCAACAATCCGTATTAAAGCTAAATTTAATAAGATCAGCTTGATTTGTGCGCACGCCCCGCCGAAGAAGAAGGATGATACGACCAAGGATGCATTTTACGAGCACTTGGAGGACGCATACGAGCGCTGCCCCGCCACGATGTAAAAAATGTGATTGGCGATTTTATCGCTAAAGTGGGCAAAGAAGGAATTTTTGGTCCAACAGTCGGAAACTTCAGCCTTCATAAAAATACCTCCGGCAACGGAGAGAGGCTGATCGACTTCGCCGCGGCGCGAAACATGGTAGTAAGTAGCACCAGGTTCCAACACCGAAGCATCCACCAAACCACTTGGGTGTCCCCTGATCAAAAAACGCGAAACCCAATTGATCACGTTGTGATAGACGCGAAATACGCTTCGAGCGTGCTTGATGTTCGTTCTATCCGAGGAGCAAGCGTTGACTCGGATCATTACCTTGATGCAGCTAAGGTCCGCATGCGCCTCTCTGCAATGAAGAACGCTCATCAAGTAACGCAACGAAAGTTTGACGTCGAAAAGCTGCAATCGCAACGGACAGCTGAGAATTTTCAATCTCGACTCTCGATCCTGCTAAGGCAAGCAACTTCTCATCGCCCCGACATTAACGAGCAATGGGATAACATCTCCCAATCTCTTCGCACCGCTGCGGAGGAAGTGGTTGGCTACTACCAGCCTCGCAGAAATAATTGGTACGATGACGAATGCCGCGTCGCTGCTGCAGAGAAATACGCAACATACAAAGCCACCCTGCAGCCAATTACTACGCGTGCAACAATTGAGCGATACCGGGAGAGAAGGAGGGAAGAGAGACGTCTTTTCAACAGCAACAAACGAGAGGCGGAACGGCGTGAGTGCGAAGAGCTTGAGATACTAGCAAGCAGGAATGCGGCCCGAAAATTCTATCAGAAAATAAGGCAGCAAACAAGTGGTTTCAAGACCGGGGCTGGTTCCTGCAAAGACGAGTATGGAAATCTGGTGACGGACGTACAGAGCACACTTGAGGTATGGAGGGACCACTTCTCAACGCTACTGAATGCGAACTCTGGTGAGGAGTTTGAAGAAGAGGAGCCCAGAACAATCTTTAGGGATGAACAACAAATCCCTCCACTCGACCAAGGCGAGGTGAGAACAGCACTTAGGCGGCTAAAGAATAACAAAGCGCCTGGGGCAGACGGTATACCGGCTGAGCTTTTCAAGCCGGCGGCGAAGAGCTGGTAGGAAGCATGTACCAGCTGTTAAGCACAATTTGGTCTGACGAGTACATGCCAGAAGATTGGAACCTTAGTGTTCTTTGCCTAATCCATAAGAAGGGTGATCCTTCTGTTTGCGCCAACTACTGTGGGATAAGCCTTCTAAATATCGCATAGAAGGTTCTATCGACGATACTGTGTGAAAGACTGAAGCCATATATGAACCAGCTGATTTGACCTTATCAGTGTGGTTTTAGACCTGGTAAATAAACCATCGACCAGATATTCACAGCACGTCAAATCCTGGAAAAGACCTCAGATAAGCAAATCGACACACACCACCTTTTTGTCGACTTCAAAGCCGCTTTTGATAGCACGAATAGAAGCTGCCTGTACGACGCCATGTCTAAATTTGGGATCCCCGCAAAACTAATACGGCTATGTAGAGTGACGTTGAGCACAACATTTAGCTCCGTCAAAGTTGGGAAGAACCTGTCCGAGCCGTTTGAGACCAAACGAGGTTTTAGACAAGGTGACTCACTTTCGTGCAATTTCTTCAACCTAATGCTGGAAACTGTAATAAGAGCTGCCAATCTGAATCGCAGTGGTACTATATACATATAACAAAAGTACGATGCTGCTTGCGTATGCGGATGATATTGACATCGTTGGCCTTAACAACAGGGCCGTCAGTGCAGCATTTTCCAGACTAGCGAAGGAAGCAAAAGAGGTTGGTCTAGTAGTAAACGATGACAAAACAAAGTACCTTGTGGTAACAAAGAAAAAATCCTCGAGTATTGGGACCCACGTCACTGTTGGCAGCTACAATTTTGAAGTAGTCAAGGATTTTGTATACCTTGGATCCAGCATAAACACCACCAATAATGTCAGCCTTGAAATTAAACGAAGAATAACACTTGCCAACAGATGCTACTTTGGGCTCGGTAGGCAGTTGAAAAGCAGAGCCCTTTCTCGACGAACGAAAATCTCGCTCTACAAATCTCTCATCGTGCCCGTCCTTGCATATGGCGCAGAAACATGGATGATGTTGACCAGCGATGAGCAAGCTTTGGGGGCTTTCGAGAGAAATGTTCTTCGCAAGATTTATGGTCCTGTTCGCGAAAGCGACGGGTACCGAAGAAGATAAAATGACGAGCTGTATGAGCTGTATAATGATGTGGACATAGTCTAGCGCATCAAAATTCAACGATTGCGGGCTTGGCCATGTCGTTCGCATGGATGATGATGCTCCAGTGAAAAAGTCCTTCGAAACGGCACCCATGAGCGGGCAAGGGCGCCCAAGAACACATTGGAAGGAACAAGTGCAGAAGGACCTGTCTACGCTTGGTATGAGTAATTGGCGTAACCTCGCGAAGGAGAGAGGGAACTGGCGAAGCTTTTTGATCTCGGCCCAAACCGACAAACGGTTGTAGCGCCATAAAAGAAGAAGAAGTTACTTTGATATTTGTTGAACCAGGTAGCACTATCCAAAATTTCTTGTTTAGTTTAAATATGCGAGAAGCAAGTGTCATCTTTATTAAATACAAATTTGAAAGAATGGTAAACATAAAACGACTTGTGGACACCCTACAAGATGCGAATGATGGAAACTCATATGCACAAAAAAAACTAACACACATGCATCTTCTTTCCAAATATATGTGTGTGAAATGCTCGCCCGCAATGACAATAGTCATTGAAATTAAAAAATTAGAAGATTGGGATTTTTTGCGTCATAGCATACTGAACTTGAGTAGAAAACAATGAAAGTACCAAAATTGTTTCAAACCGGTTTATGCGATGTGTTCCGTACATACAAAGGATAAAAAGAGTAGTTTCTGGTCGAGAATAGCGGCAGTTTAGTGAATTTAAAGCAATTGGTAAATAAAAAATTTTGAAACTGTGATATTCTTGTAATGTACGCTCTTTAATAAAGCGAAACGCGCTGGACAATGGAAAGAATACTCGGGGAAACTAACTAAAGGAGATCAGAAAACAAAGCGCGACGTTTGTCTTTATTAGAGATAGAGACTGCTTACTGTATTAGGGTATAAATAGTGACCAGGTGATTACCAGGTCACAAAAATTTCAAAAAAAAAAAAAAGAATAAAACGTGAAAGCGAGGAAAAGCAATAATCTCTAGCTCGATTTGAGACTTGAGGTGATACAAAGTTACTGAATTCGGGCATAAGAATGTGGTGCTATTGTGAATATATCATTGGAAAGTACTGTAATACTTCTATCTTATACGTGTAGTCTGAAAGGATCTGTGTTCATTGACTTCATAAACAAATATGTAGTAGTATGTAAGTTAACACGTACCAGGCGCATTAGCTGCGACGTTCCCACGGCCGCCCGTTACACGCGCTGCAGTGTCAGCATATTTGAATTTCACCATATACTGCAACGGGAGACATTTCCGCTTACATACGGTAATGCACCCGTGGGAAGTCAAGGCCATGGCCGGTCTCAGACAACAGGTTGTAAACTGGTTATACAACCATTGCGCCGCTGCCGGAGAACGAAGGTGTGGAGTAGGCGACTGCCACATCGATCAGGCAGTCGAGTTCGGGACGGGTTGCAGTTCAGTTGTAGTGTTCTAATTCTAATTAGAGTTAAGAAGTTGTGTAAATAAAGTTAAGTAAACTAGAAGTAACTTGTGTTTCCTTTAGGGCAGCTGGCCCTTCTATTTTTTTAGTACAAAGGACTCTTAGTCCTTTAACTGGCACCCGAGCAGGGACCCAGAAGTGAAAAAAGAGTGAAGTTTCATAAAGAAACAATTACATTAACCTTTCAAATAATAAAAAGGAGTGTTAAAATACCTTGAAGAAAAGCAAGCACGAAACGAAATAAATACAGTAAGGAGTGAATTAATACCTTGGAAAAAAGTGACTTAAACCATAGAAGATAAACGTGTAAAAACATTTGGAAGCCTAAGGAATTCGTGCTAGCAATCCCGACTTGAACTGAAGGCCAACTGATCCATCCAGCCAGGATACTGCCGGGAAAACAACAAAAAGGATTCAGAAAAATTTCCATGACAATATTTGATATACTTTCGTAAGTAAAATAAAAAAAATATTTTTTTAGCACCTTTTTCAGGATGGATGAGCTAAGAAGCACTGTTACAAATTTGACTGGGGCCATTAATGCCATTCTAGAAAAGCTGACTAGTCTCGAAAGGCGGGTCACACACTTGGACACGGTTAGCTCCAGGGCTGCCATGCCTGCAACTAGTGCTCCGCTTGAACCACCAGAAGAGCAGGTGGCCCAGGCTCCTACAACTGAAGCCGACATAAAGGACATCAGCCGACTTCCAGACTGTGTCAAGGAACTGCAAATTTTCGACGGCAATCCAGTACAGTACGTGTCCTGGTTTCACTCAGTGGAGGTAATCCTCTCTGACTTCGAGGTCGTAAGAGACAAGCCCCTCTATCGTGCGATCTTACAACACATTAGGCAAAAGGTGCGGGGTTCTGCTGATTCCGCTCTAATATCGTACAACATATTTGATAGCAATTGGGCAAAGATTAAAGAATGCCTTTCTCTACATTACGCGGACAAACGTGATATCCGCACCCTTGAGCACCAGTTGCATCAGCAGCAACAGAAGTTGTCAAGGATAAACGAGTTTTATGAGAGGGTAACCCACCAGTTCTCCCTTATAATAAATAAAAAAAAACCGAGTCCTACACGGACGAAACGGTAAAAGTCCTGGTAGAAACCTACCGAAATCGCGCTCTGGATGTATTTATTCGCGGCTTAAATGGGGAGATGTCTAGGATGATTATTATACAGCGTCCTAAAACTCTACCCGAGGCTTACTCGGCCTGTTTGGAAATCCAAAACGTGGACTTCCGCAATTTTTCCATACATTCTCCTACTATTACTAATCGAGTGGTAGTACCTCTTAATAATTTGCCGAGCAGCTCTTACCAATTAAACAGGGACAATCCCCCACAGCTTCCTCCGAAGTCAAATTGGCGTTCTCAGGACTATCGATCCTCATATTCTAAGAACGAACGTCTTCCCGTTCGAGAAAATAACCAAAATTCTGCTTTGAGACCGCCTGTTGAGATAATGGAAGTTGATCCTTCGGTGCAGACTCGGAATGTAAACTATATGAACAGGCCTAACCCGTTCAAACGCAGCGCCAAGTCTGATAACCTACCTAGGAAGCAGCAAAGATTATTCCACACCTTACCAGATGAAAGTGATGGTCTTGAAAATGACCAGCAGACCAAAAAATCTGAGGATTTTCTATCCTCCGGGAATCTAGCGTACCATACTTAGAGTATACGCTGCCTGATGGTCGCGTGCTAGATTTTTTAGTAGATACCGGTGCGAATAAACATTTTATTAAAAAATCAGTCGCGACAAGAACAATTCCGGTAAAGAAACCCTTTAATGTAGCATCTGTGGGTGGTTCCGTGCCAGTAAAATACAAGATACAGCTAAAACTATTTGAAAGTGTAGGCAATTCCACTGGATTTGAGTTTTTTGTACTGCCCACCTTGAGTGGGTTCTGTGGGATCATCGGAGATGACACATTAAGGGAACTGGGTGCAGTAATTGATAGAGGAGATAATTTAATTAAAGTAGAAAATTATAAAATTCCGCTTAAAGCCAGAAAATCGTGCGATGTTAATTTCACATTGGGTAATGATTTGCCTCCCAATATCCACCGAAAAGTCGATATCCTGTTGGAAAAATATTCCGAACTTTTTAAGCCATTAAATGGAAACGAGCTTGTAGACACAAGTGTCCGTGCCGAAATAAAAACATCTACCCCTGAACCAATATATAGCAAAATCTATCCATATCCCGCTTGTATGTGATACGAAGTCGAAAGACAAGTTAGCGAGCTTCTTGCTGAAGGTGTGATTCGGCAATCAAAAAGCCCTTATAACTCACCAATCTGGGTAGTGCCAAAAAAGCCAAAGCCGAATGAGGAAAAACAATATCGCATGGTGATTGACTACAAGAGGTTAAACGCGGTGACAATAGCCGACGCATATCATATCCCTGACATTAATGCGACGCTTTGTAGACTAGGGAAAGCTAACTACTATACCACCATAGACTTAACATCTGGTTTTCACCAAATACCGAAGAAAGACACAGATATAATCAAAACAGCCTTCTCGACGATGAACGGAAAATACGAGTTTCTACGTTTACCCTTTGGACTGAAAAATGCACCTGCTATATTCCAGTGGATGATAGACGATGTATTGAAGGAATACACTGGGAAGATTTGTTATGTCTACATTGATGATATTATAGTATTTGGCAAAGACCAAGACGAACACCTCAATAACGTTGAGAAAATTTTCTCAAGGCTCTTGGAGGCGAACCTGAAAGTTAATTTAGACAAAACATGTTTTTTTGAGAAGGAAGTTGAATTCCTTGGCTACATAATTACTCCTGATAGAATACGTGCTGACCCAAAAAAGGTTGAGGCAATAAAGACGATTGCACCTCCAGAAAATTTAAAGGATTTAAAGAGTTTCCTTGGTATGACCTCATACTATAGGAAGTTCATTAAGGACTACGCCAATGTCGCTAAGCCATTGACAAATCTAACGCGAGGGCAAAATGTACAAGTGAAAGCCACCGCGTCAAAAAAGGTAAGCATCAAACTTGATGAGAATTGTCTGGGAGCTTTCCACGATCTGAAACAACTCTTGGTGTCTGCCGATGTCCTAGCTTTTCCGGATTTTGAGAAACCATTCAATCTAACGACAGATGCCTCAAACTACGCAATTGGTGCTGTACTTTCACAAGGGAATATGGGCGGGGATAAGCCTATAGCCTACATTTCGCGATCGCTTAACAAATCAGAAGAAAACTACGCCACGAATGAGAGAGAGCTCCTTGCCATCGTTTGGGCAGTTGACAATCTGGAATCGTACCTGTATGATGCAAAGAATATTAAAATTTATACCGATCACCAACCGGTTACATTTTCTTTGAGTAATCGCAATCACAACGCAAAGCTCAAGCGATGGAAATCGCAAATAGAGGAATACAATTGTGAGTTAATTTACAAGCCGGGCAAGACGAATGTGGTCGCCGATGCACTCTCCCGTCTTAAGACGGAAGTGAATGCACTTACAGACTCAATCGTTGCTCAACCGGCGTGCACTGTAGCTGATGCGGGCTCTGAAACAGATACTGCATCAGAAGGCATAATGCACTCGGCCGAACAAGATAGTTCAGACCTTATACCGCACGTAGAGGTACCCATAAATGCGTTTAGGAACCAAATAATCCTCAGACAGGGGGCAAGTTGCGAGTGTAGTGAAGAGCCTCATAGGGGATACAAAAGGTACTTTATTACACTGCCGATACTGAATTGTGAAGCTCTTGTGCCTGTCTTAAAGAAAAACCTAAACCCAAATGTAATAAATGGCATTAAAATACCAGAAGGTTCGCTCCAAAGGTTGCAAAATGCTTATGTCAATAACTTCAATAGATACAAAATCAGAATCACGCAACGCATAGTCGAAGATGTTACGATTGATGAAAGGGTATTCAACATAATCGAGCAGGAGCATAAACGTGCTCAAATTCTGGAGAAATTTTATTTTCCGGCTATGTCCAAACAGATTAGGGAGTACATTCGTCAATGTGAAACATGTAAACTAAATAAATATGATAGGCATCCCTCAAAGCCGTATATGCAGCCAACCCCTATCCCTAGTTATCAATAAATTACTACTTTTATTTTTAATTTATTCTTGGAATGTAATTGCACTAAACTATATATTATTTACTCTAAGTTATTTGGGGAACACTCTTAGGATTAATCCAATCATTTGAAATCTAATTCATATAATCTGCCTCTGTGCAACCGCACAAGCATATGTCATATTCAACTTAGACTCTCCCGTTATAACCGTGCGTGATGGGTACGGCTGGATAGTCAATGGACACTTTAAACTAATCAACATGATTGAGTTAAGCCAATATGAAACCGCTGTGAATCGCCTGGAACACATAATAACTAACATGAACGAGACCCCAGCCATCACAGATGTCCTCAGCTACCAGGTAGAAAAAATCAAAACACATCAAAGAGTTAAAAGGGCCAGGAGCTAGTAGATCGAAACGTGCAATCAATTGGATTGGGCCGGCCTGGAAATGGATTGCCGGCACACCTGACGCCACTGATTGGAACGAAGTCCTGCAAACTGAAAACGCTTTAATGGACAATAACAACCATCAGTATAAGGTAAATTTTCAAGAAAACTCAAGAGCTTTTGCAGATTGTCAACGGCATGGTTACCGCCACGAATGTTGTCCTGGGACGCAGCCACCTAGCGAAATACTCCCAGGAAATTCAACAAAAACTTATTATCCTTAAGGACGACGTGTATGAGTTAGTTCGAGCTTGCCAAATGGCAAAAGCAGGAGTAGTTAGCAGTAACCTACTCAACAAGGAGGAGATTAACCAGCTGATAAGTGAAATAGAAGGCCTTCCGTACAGTAACGTCATCGAAGCCTTAGAATACAGTGAACCATCGATCTACACCAATGGAACTCTGTTACTCTACGTTTTGTCCATGCCGAAGGTGGGACACACAAGATTCAACCACCTTATTACTCGAGGAGTCCTAATGGATGGTCAGCGGGTGGATCTAGGATACCAAAGGATCCTGATGAACAATCAATTGACGTATGGTATTAAGGACAGCTGTCTTCATCTCGCCACCGCCATGGTCTGCAAACAGGAAGCATTAAATTTACTGCCTGAAGATGAATGCTTGCCACGCTTACTGAAAGGAGGTCAAACGAGCTGCCGCTACGTAACCTGCAAAGAATCAACGGTTGAGGTCCTCAAGGAGGATACAATATTCCTGAATAACTTCAACAGCAGCGTGTGGTCAGGTAAAATACCTAAACATCTAACAGGTTCTTATATTCTTCAGATAGAGAACGAGACGATAACAATTGATAACCAAACCTATTGGAGTACAACTAGCTCTGGCGTGCTCCCACCTGTACTGACTACTATAACGAACAAAAGCCTTGCAGTGAATCTGAATCTCGTCCATGAAATGACTTCCGGGAACATACGACTCCTGGATAAGCTGAAAGAGAAAACTAACTGGTTTGCAACATCTGAAGCTCTAGGACTTCTTCTGTTGATGGTCTTGATTTTCCTGATATGGAGAAAGATAATAAGAGGAGCAAAACTCCCTGAACTGAAGCTGTCTATACTCCAACAGAATCCTCGCAACGTTCATAAGAAGGACGCCTTACCAAATCGTGATCTGCGGGACGCAGATCTTTAAAGGGGGAAGAGTTAACACGTACCAGTCGCATTAGCTGCGACGTTCCCACGGCCGCCCGTTACACGCGCTGCAGTGTCAGCATATTTGAATTTCACCATATACTGCAACGGGAGACATTTCCGCTTACATACGGTAATGCACCCGTGGGAAGTCAAGGCCATGGCCGGTCTCAGACAACAGGTTGTAAACTGGTTATACAACCATTGCGCCGCTGCCGGAGAACGAAGGTGTGGAGTAGGCGACTGCCACATCGATCAGGCAGTCGAGTTCGGGACGGGTTGCAGTTCAGTTGTAGTGTTCTAATTCTAATTAGAGTTAAGAAGTTGTGTAAATAAAGTTAAGTAAACTAGAAGTAACTTGTGTTTCCTTTAGGGCAGCTGGCCCTTCTATTTTTTTAGTACAAAGGACTCTTAGTCCTTTAACTTGTATATAAACTTATTGATTACTCCGGATTATTTTTTGGTTTTTTTTTCCAACGTGTTTTTTAGGGTGACGTAATGTAAATACATTTTATCAAAATAAGCGATATTGTAATCTTATTTATTTTCTTTTGTAGGAGAATTGTCAAAATAATGGAAACATGCAAGCTTTGTATAACAAGTACCAAGAATGCAATGATAGAGTAAACAGCAAATCCAAAACAACTGAAACATGCATGGAAGAACTTTTTGACTATGTTTCTGAGTTGGATCATTGCGCGTGATGACCTTTTTTTAAAGCTGAAATAATATAACTTATGCTGGTAATGTGCTAATGTGTACGTTTACATGAAATATTTTGTTTCAAATACTCATTACATAGACTAATTTTTGTTTTCTTTGAACAAGCCTGAAGCCCAATAGTGAACTAATTAATTTGAATAATTTAGTTTATTTATTACTTTAATCCGAGCTTATTTAAAATCAATTTAATAAAATAAAATTCGACAGCCAATGAACAAAAATATTATATTAATATTTTTAGGTCTAGCTATTTAGTATAAAACAAAAAAGATTATCACAGTTACTTTGATATTTTATGAACCAGGTAGAATTATCCAAAATTTCTTGTTTAGTTTAAATGTGCGAGAAGCAAGTGTCTTCTTTATTAAATACAAATTTGAAAGATTGGTAAACATAAAACGACTTGTGGACACCCTACAAGATGCGAATGATGGAAACTCATATGCACAAAAAAAACTAACACACATGCATCTTCTTTCCAAATATATGTGTGTGAAATGCTCGCTCGCAATGACAATAGTGATTGAAAGCAAAAAAATTAGAAGATTGCGACTTTTTGCGTCATAGCATGCTAAACTTGAGTAGGAAACAATGAAAGTACCAAAATTGTTTCAAACCTGTTTATGCGATGTGTTCTGTACATACCAAGGATAAAAAGAGCAGTTTCTGATCGAGAATAGCGGCAGTTTAGTGAATTTAAAGCAATTGGTAAATAAAAAATTGTGAAACTGTGATATTCTTGTTATGTACGCTCTTTCATAAAGCGAAACGCGCTGGACACTGGGAAGAATACTCTGCCAAACTAACTAAAGGAGATCAGAAAACAAAGCGCGACGTTTGTCTTTATTAGAGATAGAGACTGCTTACTGTATTAGGGTATAAATAGTGACCTGGTGATGAGTAGGTCATAAAAATTTCAAAAAAAAAAAAGGAATAAAACGGGAAAGCGAGGAAAAGCAATAATCTCTAGCTTGTTTTGAGACTTGAGATGATACAAAGTTACTGAATTCGGTCATAAGAATGTGGTGCTATTGTGAATATATCATTGGAAAGTACTGTAATACTTCTATCGTATACGTGTAGTCCGAAAGGATCTGTGTTCATTGACTTAATAAACAAATATGTAGTAGTATGTATATAAACTTATTGATAACTCCGGATTATTTTTTGGTTTTTTTTCTCCAACGTGTTTTTTAGGGTGATGTAATGTAAATACATTTTATCAAAATAAGCGATATTGTAATCTTATTAATTTTCTTTTGTAGGAGAATTGCCAAAATAATGGAAACTTACAAGCTTTGTATAACAAGTACCAAGAATGCAATGATAGAGTAAACAGCAAATCCAAAACAACTGAAACATGCATGGAAGATCTTTTTGACTATGTTTCTGAATTGGATCATTGCGCTGCCCATCACCTTTTTTTAAAGCTGAAATAATATAGCTTATGCTGGTAATATGCTAATGTGTACGTTGACATGAAATATTTTGTTTCAAATACACATTACATAGAGTAATTTTTGTTTTCTTTGAACAAGTCTGAAGCCCAATAATGAACTAATTAACTTGAATAATTTAGTTTATTTATTACTTTACTCCGAGCTTATTTAAAATCAATTTAATAAAATAAAATTCGAAAGCCAATGAACAAAAATATTATATTAATATTTTTAGGTCTAGCTATTTAGTATTAAACAAAAAATATTATCACAGTTACTTTGATATTTTATGAATCAGGTAGCACGATCCAACATTTAGTTTTAATATGCGAGAAGCAAGTGTCACATTACATAGAGTAATTTTTGTAAAATTATTAAATACAAATTTGAAAGATTGGTAAACTTAAAACGACTTGTGGACACCCTACAAGATCCCAATGATGGCAACTCATATGCACAAAAAAAAACTAACACACATGCATCTTCTTTCCAAATATTTGTGTGTGAAATACTCGCTCGCAATGACAATAGTCATTGAAAGTAAAAAATTAGAAGATTGCGACTTTTTGCGTCATAGCATACTGAACATGAGTAGGAAACAATGCGCGACGTTGGTCTTTATTAGAGATAGAGACTGCTTACTGTATTAGGGTATAAATAGTGACTTGGTGACTGGAAAGAATACTCGGCCAAACTAACTAAAGGAGATCAGAAAACAAAGCGCGACGTTTGTCTCTATTAGAGATAGAGACTGCTTACTGTATTAGGGTATAAATAGTGACCTGGTGATGAGTAGGTCACAAAAATTAAAAAAAAAAAAAGAATAAAACGTGAAAGCGAAGAAAAGCAATAATCTCTAGCTCGTTTTGAGACTTGAAACAAAATATTTCATGTCAACGTACACATTAGCATATTACAAGCATAAGTTATATTATTTCAGCTTTAAAAAAAGGTGATGGGCAGCGCAATGATCCAATTCAGAAACATGGTCAAAAAGATCTTCCATGCATGTTTCAGTTGTTTTGGATTTGCTGTTTACTCTATCATTGCATTCTTGGTACTTGTTATACAAAGCTTGTATGTTTCCATTATTTTGGCAATTCTCCTACAAAAGAAAATAAATAAGATTACAATATCGCTTTTTACTGATTCTCTTATCGTCAGCAACACAAATAAAACAAAATTTCTTACAAAATTTAAGTTTTAATATATAAAATTATACATCAAATTAAAGGTATTTTTATGGGCTTTAAGACAAATTTATTTTTACATACTATTAATTACGTATTTTTTTAAGAAAAATATAGTTTTTTATAAAAAAATGTGTGTTTTTTAAGTTTTTCTTTTTTTTCTCAAAATATATATAAAATGTATGTAAAGATATGCATATCAAATAAAAGGTCTTTTAATTATCTTTTTAACGATACCAAGATCGAATAAACAGTTTTTGAAATATTAGCTTTTCAAAATATTGAAATTTCCCCCTTTAACCCTCCCTAACACCCCTCCTATTACTTTGCATCAAAAAAAAGTATACCACCAAAATCGGTAAAAAGGAGCGGACCACGCCCACTTTTTTTTTTTCCCTAGCTCAATGGTCCGTATTCTTTACTTAAGCCTGATAAAATGTATTTACTTTACATCACCCTAAAAAACACGTTGGAGAAAAAGAACCAAAAAATAATCCGGAGTTATCAATAAGTTTATATACATACTACTACATACATATTTGTTTATGAAGTCAATGAACACAGATCCTTTCAGACTACACGTATACGATAGAAGTATTACAGTACTTTCCAATGATATATTCACAATAGCACCACATTCTTATGCCCGAATTCAGTAACTTTGTATCATCTCAAGTCTCAAAACGAGCTTTTCCTCGCTTTCACGTTATTTATTTTTTTAATTTTGTGACCTGATCATCACCAGGTCACTATTTATACCCGAATACATTAAGCAGTCTTTATCTCTAATAAAGACCAACGTCGCGGTTTGTATTCTGATCTCCTTTAGTTAGTTTGGCCGAGTATTCTACCCAGTGTCCAGCGCGTTTTGCTTTATTAAAGAGCGTGTATTACAATAATATCACAGTTTCAAATTTTTTGTTTACCAATTGCTTTAAATTCACTAAACTGCCGCTATTCTCGATCAGAAACTGCTCTTTTTATCCTTGGTATGTACAGAACACATCGCATAAACAGGTTTGAAACAATTTTGGTACTTTCATTGTTTCCTACTCGTGTTCAGTATGCTATGACGCAAAAGGTCGCAATCTTCTAATTTTTTACTTTCAATGGCTATTCTAATTGCGAGCGAGTATTTCACACACAAATATTTGGAAAGAAGATGCATGTGTGTTAGTTTTTTTTGTGCATATGAGTTGCCATCATTGGGATCTTGTAGGGTGTCCACAAGTCGTTTTAAGTTTACCAATCTTTCAAATTTGTATTTAATAATTTTACAAAAATTATTATATGTAATGTGACACTTGCTTCTCGCATATTAAAACTAAATGTTGGATCGTGCTACCTGATTCATAAAATATCAAAGTAACTGTGATAATATTTTTTGTTTAAAACGGCTGACAGACGGGTGCACTTATGCAAATTAACGAGCTCATATATCTGCATAACATTTTAGGCCTGACAGACGACACTTATCTGCATTTAGACATCAGCTGATTTGACGAACGAAATTGAGCTGAAAATGGAAAGAAGGGGAAAAATACGATTGGCAGCTATTTTATTGGCAAAAAATCATCTCGCATTTAAAAAAAAGCTTAAAATTATTCTCTTGAAGTTGCTAAATAATATTAAAATAACCAATCCATTAGCAAGCATAATTCTTAGCAGGATGCCACAACTCCCTTCCCATGATAAATCACATTCCTGTTTACAAAACACATGAGAAATATTTTAGTTCATTTCATTCATAATATTTTTAATTCACTGATTTCACTTATTATATTTTTAAATACTTAAAGCTATATACATAAATTCAATAATACTCCTATCAAAACAAAAATATCACTTAATTTTTCGTAAACCTAATCATTTCCCGTTACATATTAAATGCTTAATTTCCTAATTTTAAAGCTTCTCTATCAACGTTCTCATA
This sequence comes from Philophylla caesio, assembly GCA_963971545.1. NCBI lineage: Eukaryota > Metazoa > Arthropoda > Insecta > Diptera > Tephritidae > Philophylla > Philophylla caesio. The sequence goes on along the minus strand of OZ020604.1, from coordinate 125,861,250 downwards.
AGAGACATGAACTCTTTCGTGGAGTCGTTGTGCTCTCTTATGGCACTAACCATTTCGTTGGTTAGCTGCCTTGTGTCTTCCATCACACTTTTTAAGACTTCAGTCTGCTCGTTCATTATTTTTACTACTTCCCCTGAAAAATTTCTTTTCCTTCCAGATGTGGATGACGATGTGTCCAGGGGAGAAAGAGCTGGGAGTGGTGAAGGCGAAGGTGGTGTTATTTGGGAGGGCGATGGCGAAGGTGGAGTGATTTGGGAGGGAGACACTGAGGAAATTGGTGTTGATGTTGGAGACGTGCTGGACGGTATTGCTGGTGAAGATGCCATCATCGGCTGGGAACTAGTTGCTGATCCACTGTCCTAAAATATTTGATGTACACATTATTTGTAGATGTAAATATTAAGTGCAAATATTAAATAAAAATTAGTATATAACTACAAACCAATGAAAACGACTCGAAAATATCGGCGTTATTCACAGCAGTTGCACCTATTATTTGGTGAACTGCTGCATAATGCTTCCAAGTGGACGGACTTCCACCAGATGGGCCCACCTTTTTCTTCTCTTCTCTGAAAGTTTATTAATGAAATGTTTAAATTTTTCTATTAAATATAAAATTATGAATTATACCGATATTTTTGTGTCATGTTCCTTATTTTCACATGCACGTCCTGTGAGCTGTATTTTCCTGCCATTTGGATGGAAATCTCGGCAAATATATGGCCATTTCTTTTAGCGCGCCGCAAATCCATTGCTCTATCGCCCCACAGTTCATCGCGCTCGCACCATATCGCACGCTTTTTTATAATTGTAGACATCTGAAAATGATAAAAATGCATTTTAATTTATAATAGGGTTTAGTTTTCTTTAAAATTAATTAAAAAACAAACCTTTGATAATTTTTGCAGCTCTTTTTTTTAATAACAAACACTTTTTGACAGCTTCTGTATACATTTTGCTAGTTCACAATAGTATTTATCTGTCAAAAGTGGCAGCATTGCCATATTGAAATCACAATATTCAGTACTAATGCACATAATTTTCGTGCATTTATATGAGTGCTTATGCGCATTTGGAAGAGGATTATCCATGAGTTAATGCAGATCAAGGCTACTTATCTAGATAACCTTGCCCGTCTGTCAGCCCTTTAATACTAAATAGCTAGACCTAAAAATTTTATTAAATTGATTTTAAATAAGCTCGGAGTAAAGTAACAAAAAAAACTAAATTATTCAAGTTAATTAGTTCACTATTGGGCTTCAGACTTGTTCAAAGAAAACAAAAATGAGCAGGTCGCAAAATTTTCAAAAAAGAAAAAACAAAAGAATAAAACATGAAAGCGAGGAATAGCAATAATCTCTAGCTCGTTTTGAGACTTGAAATGCTACAAAGTTACTGAATTTGGGCATAAGAATGTGGTGCTATTGTGAATATATCATTGGAACGTACTGTAATACTTCTATCGTATACGTGTAGTCTGAAAGGATCTGTGTTCATTGACTTCATAAATAAATATGTAGTAGTATGTAAGTTAACGCGCACCTATTGGGCGCTCCCACGGTTGCCGCAGTGTCAGCACATTTCCATTTCACCATATAATTTAACTGGAGCCATTGCCACTTGCATCCAAAAAATTCACCGTGGGAAATCAAGGCCAGGGCCGGTCTCAGACAACGAGTTGCGCCGCTGCCAGGTAGCCGAGGTGAAATGTACTCAACGGACACAGCGGGCAGTCAGTCGAGTTCGGGACGGGCTACTTAATAGTTTAACCTAGTATTTAAGACCTTCTTAAATAAACTCTGATTGTCATATCCTGTAACTAGTAATCCTTAAAAGATCCTTATCTGGCGCCCGAGCAGGGACCCAGTAGTGAAATGGACAAAGAGTGTTTAAGAAAAAACTAATATTAACTAAGTAAAGAGAAGAAAGTTGATAAAGTGAATAAAGATCTGAATAAAATAAAATACGAGCTAAACAGAGAAAAAACCGAGAAGAAAGTGAACAAAATCCTTAAGCAGTAAGGAATAAAAAAAAAATTTATAAAAAAAAAAAAAAGATAAAACCAAAATTGTGAAAGTGTGTTTGCCAAAGTTCAGGTGGATAAAGTGCGACACCTAAGCGAAGGAGGACAAGCCATTTTATGCGAAATTTTGGTATTTTGTAAGTTGGAAACTGTTTTTTTCCCTTGAATCTTTATTTCCAGAATGGAGGAACTGAGGACCACTGTGACGAATTTGACTGGGGCCGTCAATGCCCTTCAAGATAAAATGAACACTCTAGAAAGGCGTGTGGCGCACATTGACGCGGTCAGGTCTATGGCAGCAATACCACCAATGGGTGGCCAAATTGGACCTGTAGAGGAAGGGGAGGCTCCCACATCCGAAGCAGATATCAAGGATATAAGCAGGCTTCCTGACCGTGTCAAGGAGCTGTAAGTTTATGATGGAAACCCAGTACAATACTTTTCCTAGGTTCATTCGGTGAAGGTGATTCTTTCTGACTTCAAAGTCATAAAAGGAAGACCTCTCTACCGTGCAATCCTGCAACATATAAGGCAGAAGGTGAGGGGCAACGCTGATTCTGCCATTATTTCTTATAATATTTTTAATAGCAGCTGGGCCAAAATAAAGGAGTGCCTCTCATTGCATTATGCGGATAAACGCGATATCCGCACACTTGAGCACCAGCTGCACCAATTACAACAGAAGGGTTCAAGGATCGACGAATTTTATGCGAAGGTTAACCATCAGTTCTCGCTTATAATTAACAAAATTAAAACTGAGTCCTGGTGAAAGTTCTGGTGGAAACTTATCGCAACCGTGCCCTCGACGTATTTATTCGCTGCCTTAGTACGGAAATGTCTAGAATGCTACTCATTCAGCGTCTGAAAACCTTGCCGGAGGCCTACTCCGGTTGCTTAGAAATCCAGAAGGTTGACTTCCGGAACTATTCGCTGCACTCGACTGCTTCTAGCAATCGCGTGGAGGTACCAATCAATAATCTAGCAAACGTTTCATATCTGCCTGGGAGCAACAAACCTCCTCAATTACCCCGTAAACCCGATTGGTGATCTCAAGAATACCGTTCGCAATTCCCAAAGAATGACCGTACGGTGCCGCGAGAGGATAACCAAGCCAGTTCTTCACGTGCTCCAGTGGAAAAAATGGAGGTAGATCCTTCCGTGCAGGAAATGATCTGCCTCTTGAAGTTCATGAAAAAATCGGCGGTGTGTTACGGAAGTACTCTAAGCTTTTCAAACCACTAAGTGGGAACGAGACAAGCTGAAGCGATAGAAAGGGAGGATAGAGGAGTATAATTGTGAAGTTATCTACAAGCCAGGTAAGACGAACGTGGTCGCTGATGCTCTCTCCCGCCTTAAAACGGAAGTGAATGCACTCAATGAATCTATTATTGCTCAACCAGATTGTACCGTTGCAGATGCAACATCCGAAACAGACTCAGCATCCGAATGTACAATGCATTCAGCCCTACAAGACAATTCTGACCTCATACCACACGTGGAAGCTCCTATAAATGTCTTTAGGAATCAATTAATTTTCAGGGAGGGAAATAATCCTCGATGTCTTGAGGAACCTCATCAGGGATACTGTAGATTTTATATCTCAATACAAGATCACAACAGTGCTGCACTAACCTTAATCCTGAAAGAATGTTTGAATCCAAATGTCATTAACGGATTAAAATTCCGGAAAAGTTTCTTACTCTACTGAAGAAGTTTTTATCCAAAATTTACAAAGATATCGGATTAGGATCACGCAGAGAATTGTAGAGGATGTAACAGTCATAGATAGAGTTTTCGAAATTACTGAGAACGAGCACAAAAGGGCTCACAGGAATCCTCGTGAGGTCAGGTTACAAATACTTGAGAGTTATTACTTCCCCGCCATGGCTAGACAAATTAGAGATTATGCTAAAAATTGTTCTATTTGTAAATTGAATAAATATGATATTATCCTTGCGAAATTTTACATATCGACATCTTCGATATCGACAAACAAAAGTATCTTAGCGCAGTTGATAAATTTTCGAAATTCGCTAAATTATTCTCAATAAAAAATAAATCATCAATTCATTTGCGGAAGAAACTCACAAACCTTTTGCATTACTTTTCCGTGCCTAAGATACTAGTCATGGACAATGAGAGAGGACTTCTAACTCCGTTGGTTTTGAATTATATACGTTCACTAGGAATAGAAATTTACCAGACTCCAACGCAGCGTAGCGAGGCCAATGGTCAAGTTGAGCGCGTACACTCTACACTGATAGAAATATACCGTTGTATTACAGATGAATTCTGTAGACTTACACCAAAGGAGCGAGTTTCAATCGCTGTTGACCGCTACAACAACACCATTCATTCTGTTACAAAAAGGAAACGAAAAGATATTTTTTTCAATAGATCCAGCAGAATAAATTATCAGGGGTTGGTAAACTTTAGGGAAGGCACTTACGAAAATGTAAAAGCACTATTGCCTAAGGACAAGATGAAAGAAATGCAAGAATTAATGCTCGCCGCACGACACCATGCAATTTCGATACCGGCAACAACCTTTATATTGCAAACAAACAAATAAAGGGCAAACTCAAGCCTCTATACAAGCAAGAAGCAGTAGCCGAAAACAGAAATGTAATAATTGTTACCGAAAGTGGGAAAAAATTCCACAAAACTGACGTGAAAAAGTCTAGCATTCGTCAGAAGGCTAGTTCATGCATAGAATCTCAAGCCCCAGCGGTCTGGGTACAGATTTCTGTATTTGTCCAAATATTGTTGGTTCAATTTCAGCATACGAGGGATAACAGTCAAAGTGGTTCAACTCCACCAGAAGACTATAGCTTTAATTGGCGTGAAGTATCTCGTGCCATGAGTAGGCCATTTGCAATTATTAACGCTTCTGGTTAATAGGGATCAACGCGAGCCTTCCAATGCAGAACTTAAATGACAAAAGATACGAAAAAGCGACAACACGCAAAGAAAAAAAATAAAAAATTTAAGTTGCTCAACTATACTTAAAGACAAAAATCAGATTGAATTATTGCAAGTATTTGCTAACTAAAGCAATAAACCAGCTATTACAGTTGGAGATAAATTTGTATTACAAAAAAAAAAAAAAAAAACGAAGGAAAGAGTTCCACACAAAAACGAGAAACTTTACTAACACAGCACTAACACTTACATAATAGTCAAGATACTAACCTTTTAACTAATTTTAACTAAGTCGACAATTTCTTCGCATATAAACTAAACTAACAAAAATTATCGCACTTACAAATGTGCAAAAGATTCCACTCTACACATCAGTTACTGGGTTCCCTTCAATTCATTTCAACCTTATCCTCCCGAACTCCTCTCACTAGCAATAAAATTAGGAAATAAGAGATAATTATGAGCCTAGACTAGACCAATATAATATAAGAATATACACCCTTGATAAATTTTTGCATCCAAAATTTATATAAATAATTACTCTAATAAATACCAACCTCAGAATTATTATAGCATTAAGAACTAATAATTTTATTATAAAAGATAATATTGTATTGCTCCTTTAAAATCATTCAGAATTCATAATTTTGTTTCAAGATGTAATTTTGTGCTGTTCTTTTAAATCATGTAGAATTACTATCGCACTAAGAATTATTAGTTTTGTCTCAAAAGGTAAAATTGTACTGTTCTTAAAAAAAAAAAGTATTTAGTATTTTTATTGCATTAAGAATTAATTGATTTTTTCGAAATTTAAAATTGTAATGTTCTTTTAAAATCATGTTAAATATATTACTGCAATAGGATTAAGCTAATAGTTTGTAATCTTATTAATAGGATCTGCCTCTGTGCAGCCGCACCGGCATTTGTCCTATTCGATCTCGACTCCCCCATTCTAACCGTTCGTGATAGGTACGGCTGGATAGTTAACGGATACTTCAAACTAGTCTACACAATCGAATTGACACGCTCCAAAAAAATTTTACATCGCTTAGACGACGACGCCACCAAAATAAATGAGACCGATGCCATAAAAAACGTTATCGCATATCAGCTGGGGAAAATTCGCTCTCAACTCGACGACCTAAGTGACCCAAAGCTCAAACGGTCAAGGCGTTCTTTCAATTGGATCAGGTATGCTTGGAAATGGATTGCGGGCTCACCTGATGCATCGGACTGGGATGAAGTGTTGCGCAGCGAAAACGCCTTGGTTTCTAACAATAATTTACAGTACAAGGTAAACTCTGAAATTTTTAAGAAGACTCAGGAGTTATTGCAGACTTTCAACGGAATGGTAACGGTCACAAACGACATCTTTAGCCGCAACCACCTAGCAAAGTTTTGACAGGATTTAGAGCGCAAGGTAACGATTCTGAAGGAAGACGTCAGCGAGTTGGTTCGTGCCTGTGATGGCCAAGGCTAGGGTAGTGAACAGTAACCTGCAGAACAAGGAAGAAATTAACCTACTAATAAGTGAAATCGAGGTTCTACCTTACAGCAACGTCATCGAAGCCATCGAATATAGTGAACCGTCAATATATACGAATAGCACTCTTTTGCTTTATGTGCTGTCCATGCCAAAAGCAGCAGAAACGAGATTCAACAACTTAATCACACGTGCAATCATAAAAAATGGTCAACGGTTGGAGCTGAACTATAAAACCATTCTGATGAACAACCGACAAACCTATGGAGTCAGGGATAGCTGCCTTTACCTTTCAACCGCCATGGTGTGCAAAAAGGAATCCCTTGATTTACTACGCAAAGAAGATTGCTTGACTCGCTTACTCAAGGGAGGTCAAACGAGTTGCCGCTATATAACCTGCACGGACTCAACAGTTGAAGTACTCAAAGATGACACCAACTTCAATAGCAGCGTTTTGTCAGGTAAAGCTTATACTAACCTTAACGGTTCTTACGTTCTACAGCTGGATAACGAGACGGTAACAATCAATAATGAAACCTATTGGAGTACAAGCAGCTCGGCCGTCCAAGTTCTTCCATCTGTATAGCCCACCGTAACGAACAAGAGCCTGGCGGTGAATCTCAATCTCGTCCACGAAATGACATCTGGGAATATACGGCTATTGGGATACCTAAGAGACAAAACTAATTGGTTCGCGACGTCCGAATCTCTGGGACTTACCTTGCTAATGGTATTCATTTTGCTGATATGGAGGAAGTTAACAACCGGGAAAAAATCCCCTGAACTGAAGTTGGCCATACTGCAGCAGAGTTCCCGAAATCCACCCAAAGACGACGCCTCTTCGAATCCTGATCCGCGGGACGCGGATCTTTAGAGGGCGAAGGGTTACCGCGCACCTAATGGGCGCTCTCACACGGTTGCCCGTTACATGTGCCGCAGTGTCAGCACATTTCCATTTCACCATATAATGCAACTGGAGCCATTGCCACTTGCATCCAACAAATGCACCGTAGGAAATCAACGCCAGGGCCGGTCTCAGACAACGAGTTGTAAACAAGTTATACAACCATTGCGCCGCTGCCAGGTAGCCGAGGTGAAATGTACTCAACGGACACAGCGGACAGACAGTCGAGTTCGGGGCGGGCTACTTAATAGTTTAACGTAGTATTTAAGACCTTCTTAGATAAACTCTGATTGTCATATCCTGTAACTAGTGTTATTTCTTTAGGGCAGCTGGCCCTTCATATGTTTTTTAAGTGTAATCCTTAAAAGAACCTTAACTTGTATATTAATTTATTGATTACTCCGGATTTTTTTTGGTTTTTTTCGCCAACGTGTTTTTTAGGGTGATGCAATCAATGTACATTCATTTTGAAAGTTGCTTTGTGACAAGATAATCATCCCGTCATTACTTAGCACACATGTTTAAATACACATTATCTTGTTCTCTAGTAATTTAAATCTTATTATTTTATCAAAATAAGCGATATTGTAATCTTATTTATTTTCTTTTGTAGGAGAATTGTCAAAATAATGGAAACATACAAGCTTTGTATAACAAGTACCAAGAATGCAATAATAGAGTAAACAGCAAATCCAAAACAACTGAAACATGCATGGAAGAACTTTTTGACTATGTTTCTGAATTGGATCATTGCGCCGTGATGACCTTTTTTTAATGCTGAAATAATATAACTTATGCTTGTAATATGCTAATGTGTACGTTGACATGAAATATTTTGTTTCAAATACACATTACATAGAGTAATTTTTGTTTTCTTAGAACAAGCCTGAAGCCCAATAGTGAACTAATTAACTTGAATAATTTAGTTTATTTATTACTTTACTCCGAGCTTATTTAAAATAAATTAAAAAAAATTAAATTCGACAGCCAATGAACAAAAATATTATATTAATATTTTTAGGTTTAGCTATTTAGTATTAAACAAAAAATATTATCACAGTTACTTTGATATTTTATGAACCAGGTAGCACGATCCAACATTTCTTGTTTAGTTTTAATATGCGACAAGCAAGTGTCATCTCTATTAAATACAAATTTGAAAGATTGGTAAACATAAAACGACTTGTGGACACCCTTCAAGATGCGAATGATGGAAACTCATATGCACAAAAAAAACTCACACACATGCATCTTCATTCCAAATATTTGTGTGTGAAATGCTCGCTCGCAATGACGATAGTCATTGAAAGTAAACAATTAGAAGATTACGCCTTTTTGCGTCATATCATACTGAACTTGAGTAGGAAACAATGAAAGTACCAAAATTGTTTCAAACCGGTTTATGCGATGTGTTCTGTACATACCAAGGATAAAAAGAGCAGTTACTGGTCGAGAATAGAGGCACTTTAGTGAATTTAAAGCAATTGGTAAACAAAAAATTGTGAAACTGTGATATTTTTGTAATACGCGCTCTTTAATAAAGCAAAACGCGCTGGACACTGGGAAGAATTCTCTGCCAAACTAACTAAAGAAGATCAGAAAACAAAGCGCGACGTTGGTCTTTATTAGAGATAAAGACTGCTTACTGTATTAGGGTATAAATAGTGACCTGGTGATGAGCAGGTCCCAAAAATTTCAATAAAAAAACTAAAGAATAAAACGTGAAAGCGAGGAAAAGCAATAATCTCTAGCTCATTTTGTGACTTGAGATGATACACAGTTACTGAATTCAGGCATAATAATGTGGTGCTATTGTGAATATATCATTGAAAAGTACTGTAATACTTCTATCGTATATGTGTGGTCTGAAAGGATCTGTGTTCATTGACTTCATAAATAAATATGTAGTAGTATGTATATAAATTTATTGATTACTCCGGATTTTTTTTGGTATTTTTTCTCCAACGTGTGTTTAGGGTGATGCAATGTAAATACATTTTGAAAGTGGCTTTTTGACATAATAATCATCCCGTCATTACTTAGGGCCGGTTTCTTAAAGACTGATTAGTGCTTAAACGGAAGTTAAATGGAATTTTGGTGAAAAAGTCTTTTTTCAATGTCCGGTTAGCACAAATTTGTCGGTTAACAACCGATTAAGTTAACTAGGCAATGGCCCACCGATTAGCTGATAACCGAATAAAAACTGACATCTATCTGACAGTTGTCAAAATAGCGAAAATTAATTTATTCAAATTTGCAAGAAAATTTTTAAAAATAGTAATGGAATATATGGGGCTTTCTGCTATCTCCAATTTGGGTTCGAGGCGTTCAGTAAGAAAACCAAGGGAATATAGAGAAAGAGAAAATTTCTTTGAAAAATACGACGAGAATACTTTTATTCAAAGGTTTCGTCTTTCGAAAAAAAGTACTCCGAACATTTTGGGAAAAATTGAATTAAATATTCGAAATTACACTGAAAGGTTTGTAAATATATGTTCATATATAATCATATCGTTTGTATTAAAAATATTCGTTTAACAGAAATCACGCTCTTATCCCATCGGAAATGTTATTGCTAGCGTTGCGTTTCTATGCATCAGGAAGCTTTTTAATAACGGTGTCAGATTTCTGTGGAGTAAGTGTGCCCACTGCAAGCCGCATAGTAAAAAGAGTTTCCTATGCAATTGCAGGACTTTCGGCACAATTTATTAAAATGTCAAAAAACAGTGCAGAATTGGAAACTGTGAATCGAAGTTTCCACCGCATTGCGAATTTCCCAAAAGTTGTCGGGTGTATAGACTGTACCCATGTGAAGAAAGTGCCGAAATATTCCGAAATCAGAAAGGGTACTTTTCCTACAATGTTCAAGCAGTCTGCAATGCAAATCTTGAGATAACTGATCTTGTATGTCGATGGCCTGGTTCCGCTCATGACGCCAACATTTTTAATAATAGCCGTATGAAGCATCGTTTTGAATTAAAAGAATTCAAAGACTGCTTTTTATTAGGCGATAGTGGGTATGGTGTCAGTAGTTACATGATGACTCCACTTCTACACCCCAATACTGCTGCAGAACGGTTATATGTATAACGAGTCTCAAATACGAACCAGAAATTGCATTGAGAGGTGCTTCGGCGTATGGAAGCGTCGCTTTCCAGTGCTTTCAACAGGATTAAGGGTTTCGCTAAACACTACTATGGCAATTGTTGTTGCCTGTGGTGTTTTACATAACATCGCTCGGCAAAAGAGAGATGCAGACCCGTCCGTCGAAGAGGATTTTAATGCTGAAGAGATCACTGCAAACGCAATGGAGGAAGATGAATACACGACCGAAACACCGGCAGTCTCTTTTATGAGGTCGAGTTTAATCAGAGACTTTTTTTCAAGGTTAATTAATAAGTTAACTTGTTTAGGCACGTACAACAATCATTCTTTCTTTTGTTTTCAGGTTATAAAGGAATAAGCTCTACACATGAACTCGCTAGAAACGGTGGCAACATGTACTCGTATGTACATAAGTATGTGTATATTCAGACGTAGTTTGAAAATTTAGCCAAAAATAAAGTCCTATAGTTTCGAATTCAGTCGAAGTGCTAATTTTTATTTATATTTTATTTTATCTAATGCTGTAATATTTCTTTTAAATTTTTATTAGATATATTGTGAGTCTATTTGACAGATTTCATATATGTACATTAATGGAACGAATGGGAAACATATCGGATAATGAGAAATACATGTTTACATGTTTACTTATTTGTACATGTACAATCTCTCTCACTTTTCCGCTTTTTAAAACTTATATCAATTTCTAGGAGTTTTAACTTCATCTCTACTTCCGCAATCTCTAACTCGTGCTTTTGTTTAGCCCACTGATGTCTTTCGGCTGCCCTCTTGTTCTCCTTTTCCCAGAAAACTTGCTGATGATTAACTACGTGTAAAGGGAAAGTACACTTTTCGTCGCTAGTTTTTCTGATTTTTTCTTTCTAAGCAGTGTTGGGTTCCATGCGCTCCAATCTGTTGTGTCCTAAAAAATGTTACATTTGTTAAGAAAATGAAATTCGAAATATAATATAATATACGTTTTCTACGGCCTCAGTTGCTTCAAGTACAGGCTCCACTGTATAGCTTCTCATGGATTCCTCCAAAATTTCGGGAACGGAATTATTTTCTTCTATCGGCTCTATTTCATATGTAATAACTGAAATACAATTAGCATTAATAAATATCAAACAGTAACTATTCACACATACCCGGTTTAACGACAGTGACCCATGTAAAACAGGAATAATTCCGTGCACATAGCCGTCCCGATTGCCGTAAATGTTCAGAAGAAAGCCGTATCTACAGTAGTAGTGCTTTCTTGCCATGTACGGGATACAAGTCACAGGATGGATGGAATATTCTTATTAACTCACGGGTCTTTGTCCGTGAAACCGTGTGTGGTAAAAAGTCACATCGTATAAATAACAATCACAAGTAAACACACACAAAATCTTACCATCACTATCGAAACTATTGGACAAGCCGGTTGCTGACTGGCCCATTAATGCTGCTAGCCTGTTTGTATTGGCGTCAGTAAAACTTCGGAAATCACCACCTCCCGTTTTGTACATTTCTCTTCTCTCTTCGGCCAGGGACTTTCTCGCTTTCCTTTTCAAATTCTCATACTTCTCCCGTAAGTTCTTCGGCCCTCTTTTAACACCTATCTGGACCTGGAACGCAGTATCGATTGCCTCCCACACCCTTTTTTTATCCTCGCAGAATACAGCATCAGTTCGCTTATTTTCTATGACGGTGGCGTGCTGATCAGCCAAAGATAACAACAGATCCTCCTCTGCGCTGGTGAAGTTTGGCAGGCGACTTTTTCTTTTATTTGCTTCCATTTACACTAGTTTTTACAAATTAACAATAAAATTGAAAAAAAATCAACAAAAACCAAAATATCAAAAATCAGCTGTGTGGTCTCCTTTTGTCTATTCACAATGCCTTTTTTGTGAACTTTTTGCTAAATTATTCACAATGATCAACCTGATCAGAGGTAAGCTAATCAGACATTGGTGAAAACGAAATTGTCATTTTAAGAAATCAGCGATAAATCAACCGCTGATTAAATTTAATTTAACCAGTCTTTAAGAAACCGGCCCTTAGCACTAGACATCTGTGAACAAATCTGCGCTACTCACTGCACTTGTCACTGCATTTATTTGGTTGGAATCACCACTCACCACTTTTCTCCACGTAACTTTATATTTTAAATAAAACAACGCCGAATTTCGGATTTATAATTGTGAACTTTATTAAATTTAAAACTATTATCGATGGGGGGACACGTCCGTTCGCTCTGATGATCGCAAAATTGTGTTATGTCAAATGTTTTTGTGTATTTGTGTGTGTGTGTGTGGTATAATTTGTGTGTTTTGAAATGTATGTGTACTAGAGTATTTTTGTGTCGGAGAGCAACCGCGTTGCCAAGCAGCTCATTTAGCCATCCCGGCCCCCCTAGGCGAACTTTCAGCCTAGTAAGCGTTGCAGCTGTTGGAGCGTCGCTACGACGCTACTGAGCCCGGTTGGGCGATGATTGCGATGCCAGGTGGCGCGAACGCTAGCTATTGGTTGGCGCCTGTTGCGGTTGTGGTGCGCGATTTGATGGCGTCGGTGTCGTGAAGTGGTAGGTGGTTGCGGTCTTTGCCGCACGTTGTAGCGCGGAGTCGTGCGCTCTGGTGCCTCACGTTGTTGTTGTTGTTGTTGATGTAGCGGTGCCACACGTCGACTGGTGCGGTGTAGCAGCGTGTGGTGCGGCCTGTCACATAATCGACAGGTCACCTCGGAGGTGCACGCTCTAGTGGCATGCGACTGCGCCAAGCAGTTTAAACAATACCCATGTGCCTGTGATACCTGCTGTCGCTGTGAGGGCTGCATGCCCCTAAAAATAGCACACAGGCGTAGCGGATGAGGGCGTCGGCAAAGGGGACATCGGATGCCGGGCGATCTCGCTGTTGCTGTTGCTGCTGCGATGGGTGCTGCAGCCACTGCGGCTACATCCGTCGGGGCATCGCGTCGAGGTGCAGCGGCTGGAGTGAGCGCGGCCCGTGGCGCATAAGGGCGGGGCGCTGCTGTAGGCGGTGCGCTGATATGGGTGGTGCGTGCCGGAGTAGCAGCATTGCGTGGTACAGTGATTGCCGAACGGATCGCTGCGGTGGGGGCAACTACTTGCATTTCGATGTCCATGTTAATCTCTATTGGAGAAGAGAGAACGTTAATGCTAACAAATCACATGCAGATTTTGAAAGTGGGCATTAGAGTGCGGAGTTTGTGGCTTCCTTCTGGCCAACTCGTTTAATTGTTATATTTGGTTTATATCTGATTTTTGGGGTTTAATGCGGTTGATTATCGGAATTTGCGGTATCGATATTATTAGCGTTTGGGAGAAAACATATTTTAACGATCGTTCGAGTAAGTTTGCCGTTTTGGGTACGTAAGTCAACTACTCTAATATGACCGTCAGAGCCGAGATGTACCCTTTCTATGCGACCGAGTCGCCATTCGGTAGGGGGGAGACATTCGTCGTGAATAAGGACGCATTCTCCAATTTTTGGGGCTTCTTGAGCATTTTTCCATCGATATCTTTTAAGGAGGTCTTTAAGATATTCGTCCTTCCATCGGCGACTGAATTCCCGATGGAGAATTTTAATTCGTTCCCATCTATTTATTAGGGAAAGCGACTGCGTTTCTGGCTCGGGGCTGGCCAGAAGTGGCGCGCCTCTGAGGAAATGCCCCGGAGTGAGGGCTGTGTAATCGGAGGGATCTTGCGAGAGTATGGAGAGGGGCCGTGAGTTTAGAACGGCTTCGATTCGAGCTAATAATGTTGTAAACTCCTCGAACGTGAATTTATGCTTCGCATTGGGTTGAGTGCGCGCATATACAGCTGCACAATACTCCTTTTTAGAAGTGTTGCAAATGCCGTGGAGTTCCACTTCGTTTGCAGGGGAAAAACTTCCTTTTTGAAGAATTTGTATATCTGTAATTGTGAGCCGATTGTTTGGAAATTGGGACTATTTTACCAATCGGAGTGGTATTGGGATTTTGGCTTATCTCATAATTGGCACAAGCCATCCTGCGGGCCGAGAAGTTTTGCAACCGCCATAAGGATTTGCATTTAAATGAACACCCAACGTTTTCGGGGTAATTTTTTTTGAATTTTGACCAATTTGTGTCTAACAAATTTCCTTTATCAATATTTTTTAATATTGCGGGGTTGTGATTTGTAGTCTTTTGTAAGGGGGGCCCTTCTGAGGTGAGGGTTGGTGTAGCATGTGTTCGTGTTTTTAACACTGGGGTTGTTAGAGGTAACTTTGATTTTTTATCTTTTTCCAATTCATGTATTGTCCGAACGGCTAGAAAAGGGGCGCAATTGAGTTGAGGTTTGAGGGGTAGTCGAACGACGTACCCACCGTTATTAGATTTGTTATTTGTGGTTTTATACAAATCTTTACAATACTTATTTTGTGGTACTGCATTGGGGTTGGGGGAGAGATTTCTTAACTCCCAAAATTTTCTCAATTGCATATTTAGAAATTCATTTGAAATATCTTCCACTCGTGTGGTGAAAGTAGAGATTCTTTCTGTGATTTTGCCACTTAAAATCCAACCGAATATGGTATTTTGGGCAAGTAGGGTATTTGAAATTTTTTCTATACCTTCAAGCATAATTTGAGGGATTAGGTCACTGCCTAATAAAATATCTATTTGAGCGGGGGTGTGGCAGTTGGGATCTGCTAACTTGAGGTGTGCGAATCTTTGTCGATCCATATTATTTATTTTATAGCTTGGAAGCATGTTGGTAAGTTGCGGAAGGACTATAGCTTGTGCTTTTATTCTTATCCTCGCGTTGGGGGAAATTAGGGTTAATGAGCAGATTTTGTTCGAGTTTTGAATTACTCTACCACCCATTCCAGAAATTTCAAAGTTTGAATTTGTTACTGGCAGCTTTAGCCGGTTTTGCACCTTTGATGCAATAAAGGATCGTTGTGAGCCTTGATCAATTAAGGCTCGGAGCTTAAACAGTTCTCCTCGGTGTTCGATGGAGATAAGTGCTGTGGGTAAAAGAATTTTGCTTTCATTTGCTGAATGAAAAGCTTGTATATTTGCTGATTTTGAACAGCATGGTTCCTCGTTAGAATTTACGGGATTTTGGATTTCGGGGGTTTCGGGTCTGGTTGTGGCAAGAAGACCCGTGGTTCTCTTTATATTTGTACTATTGCTCTGGGGGATGCTGTTAAAGTGAAGCATAGAGTGGTGTCTTTTATGGCAATAAACGCAATTGAATTTGCTCTCACAATCTTTTAATGTGTGAGAATGTGATAAGCAATTAGTACAAAGCCTGTTGGATTTGGCAAAGTTATTTCTTTTATGTGTTGAAAGTTTCTTAAACCTCTCGCAAGACTTTAATTTGTGAGCTCCTTTGCACAGTTCGCATGACAAATGGTTGTGTTGTTCGGAAACGAAAGATTGAGTTTTATTGAAATTCCTGTTATGAAAACTATTGTTACTGGCTTGGGGTTTAGGGAAGCTTCTATTGAAGTCTTGTTGTACATATTTTGGCTTAGATACCTTTTTATCTACCCTTTCTGCGATTTCGAATTGGGTAGTGAGGAAGTCTTTCATTTGTTGCCACGTTGGGCATCTTTTTCGGGATGAGAGCGATTGCTCCCATAAGAGTAACGATTTTTCTGGTAAAGTGGCAGCGCATATATTTACCAGAATGGGGTCCCAGCTATCAGTGGGAATGTTTTGTGTCGAGAGAACTGACAAACAATTTGTTACAGTGGATTGTAATTTTAAAAATTCTTCAGCTGTTTCTTTTTGTATTTTTGGCAAGTTCATAAGAATCGTTACTTGGTTGTCAACCAATACTCGTTCATTTTCATACCGAGATTTTAATGCTTCCCAAGCCAGATTGAAATTGTCATCATTGAGGGCGAACTGTTTTACTATAGCGCCTGCTTGACCTTTCGTTTTATATCTGAGGTGATACAGTTTTTGCGCTTGAGATAATTTTGGATGGTTTATGTACACGGCTGTAAACATGTCCCGGAAGGACGGCCATTGTTCATAACCTCCATGAAATACTTCTGTATCACACGCTGGCACTTTGAGGTATATGCCTGAATTTTCCTCTCGTATTAGGGTTGGGGGCAGCTCTACTCGCGGGGGTGGAGTAGGTGCAATAGGCTTTAGTAACTTTAATTGATCGGAGATCATAGCCTTTGTTTCTTCATATTGGTCTAAGCAGTTTTCATATTTTGCATAAGCCGAAGATTTAAAATTTTCTGGCATATCTGAATCATCTGTTTCAATAATTGCGTCATATGCAGACTGGAGTCGTGTCCAAAAGTTGTCAAGACTTTTGTTTTTTATTTCCAGAACGGATTCTGAATTGTCTTGGATTGGGGTTGAGGAGAATCGAGTGCAGTATCTTATTAAACTGTCACTCTCTGAAATAAATTTTGTGGCGGAAAAATCTTTTATCTTTTTTTGCTTTGCACCCTGTTTTGAGCGTATAGCTTCTGCAGGTGTGCTTTGATGCTTATCGTCATCGGCCATTGTCGGTAGTTCTAAAAACTGAGGTGTTTTTGTTTCTTTTAGCGGGGATTTAGCAAGTGGCATTAAGCAGCAAATTAAAATACAAATTATTAATTTTTTGTATAGCTGATTTTTTGTTTTTTGTATACCAAAGTATTTGAGTTGATTTAGTACCGCCGCGCTTTATGTGTATATACTTTGAAACCGCTTTGATTTTATTTCTAATAGTTATGTTAATATACTACTTTTCTTTGTTGCTTTTATTTTTCTCGCAACTATAGTTTCTATTAGTTTTATTTTGTATCCAATAATTTTAAGTTTTATCACTTTTTATTTTTCCGCAATTTCAAATTTTAATTTTATATATATACGTGTATGTGGTGGAGGGTATAACTAATTACGAATAATTATTTTCAATATATATACGTGCGTATCTATGTATATATGTTTATATGTTAGCGCTAACGAAGGTAGCGAGAATGCAGTAATGCAGAAAACTTGCTAGCAATGAGTATACACGTATGTATGTATGTTTGTTTGCTTGTTAGTGCAGTTGGGGCCAAAGTACTTATTCGATTAGCTAGTTCAGCAGTGAGTTTGTGGATGACCGTAGTTAATATATGTATGTATGTTTGTTTGTGGGGCTATTGTAAGCAATTGAATATATCTAGTTCTTCGCGAGCTATGATGGGGGGTAAGGAATTTTCGTATGCAATTATTCAATGCTTATATCTTATGTGTATGTTCATATGTATGTTATATGCTAGTGGGTGCAAACAACGGGAGTGGATATCGTTCGCCGGACCATCCAAACAAAGTTTAGCCCCGTTAGATATAGCTCGGAACCTCGTCCGTTCCGACAGCTACGATTGAAGACATGCTCTGCGAATGACCAGCAAAACTACATCCGAGTCCCTCTACCTGCTGAACCGATGCTGCCGTAGAAATTGCCCACCAGGATCTACGGCTGCACAGCATACAACATAATGGGTGCCGCTTGGAACCAAGTTCGTTCCAACGGTTTCGCCAGGTTGTGGACGGTAAGGTAAAGTGAGAAGAAAACGCGGGTTGGAACCGAACGCTTTCCTCTCGTTCGTTGGACCACCCACACAAAGCTTAGTTCCGCTAGATGTTGCTCGGAACCTCGTCCGTTCCGACAAATATGAGTGGATACAAGCTCTACGTTTGAGGAGGTAGTCTTAAGCGTCAAAGTGAGGAAATTATGAGGCTGGAACCAAACGCTCTTCAGCTCCAGTTTATTGTGCCTCCTGGTATTCGTTTGCTGGACCACCTCGGTCATGCTACTCGCTGAGTCTGCGCAGCAAGGGAACTTGTTCATCGGGCTCGTTTTGTCTGCAGAGTTCATAGCCGGGCAAGAAGCCGCTCGGAACCAAGTCCGTTCCGACGGCCTCGGCTTACTATAGCGCTCTTCATAGTGTCAGCAATGCTGAGTAGGCGGAAATCAACTAACCTGTGAAATTGGCTGCTCGGATTCCCGTCCATTCCGACAGCCTCAAGTAAGTTCAACTTCGAATTATATAGATAATAAAACTAACTTAGAACATTTAAGTAGTGTCAGATGTCAGGCATATAAACGCAATTAGGCGGACATTACACAAGTGGGCGGGGACGACGGACCCGACACGGGTGGGCTAGTTAGACCAACAGAGGTGGTGCCAAGTAGATGAAACTTCCACGGACTGCATCAAGACGGTAACGGACTTAGAGCTTAGTGCTCAAACTGCCTCCCGACGAAATACTTGACGGTAGTACCGGGAGGGGAACGGTACGTGACAGTAGGAGGTTTAGTGCAGGTTAAAGTCCCACACTGACGGGGTGAAGGCTTTCGATGCTTACTCCTCGTAAAACAAAAAAAAAAAAAAACGGGCTAAACATATGTACATATTAATAAGTAGGTACGTGTACACATGTACCTTATTGCATTTTCTTATCCTGTTTACGCAACTGGTTTCTTCTATACACGCATACATACATACATTATGCAAACACAAGTACGTATGTAAGACCGCTTTCAACTATACCACTCAAATTCAGAAACACCACAAATTTTTCGATGGCGTGACAATTTAGTGGCAAGTGCTGCAAAACTGTAAATTGTTCTTAAGATTTTTTTTATATACACATGCAACAAGAACTTCCTTAAGTATGTATATACTTTTCCAGCTACCGGTTGTTTGTTATTAAAACAACCTTGAAATGTTTTGCATTGAGTAGACGTGTACAAGTCGTGCTGCCGGTTTTGTCACCTTTTCTTTAATTAATATTTGGTTAAAATTCGCGAACTTGATACAATCCGTGTACTAAATCGTCGCTGATTTTATGTGCATAAAAAAAAACCGAATTTTTGCTATTGCAATAAATAAATAATTATATTTGCAATATGTCTTTTAACGAAAAGAAAGTGACAAGAAGTACGAGTGCAAAGCTGTCTCCGCAAAAGAGTAACACTCCCCCTTATGGTAAGGGCCGAGATGGTAAGAGTCCACTAACAGCACACTGGCTACAACAACTAGAGGCGAAAATTGATAAACAAAAGGAGTGCAAGATTGAACAGCTGAGTGGGAGTACAAAGAGAAGCGAAGAGCGGCTGATGCAAAAGTTTAATGAAATTTCAGCAGAGTTGCAGAGTATCAAGACAACGGTTAAATATTTGGATGTGAGGCTGACTGCAGTAGAATCGTCATGTGAGGAGATTGCTAATCTTAAAGCAGATGTGCTCGCTCTGAAAACAGAGTCTGCTCGGGTTGAGAACGAAACTGTTGCTGCTGACTTGATCATCAACGGCATACCTAACACTGTTGACAAGAGTTGTGTGGAGATTTTCTCTAGCATCTGTCAAGCGGTTCAGCAGGCATCACACTGCAGTAAAAGAAATATTTCGAGTGCCTGCTACTAAGCACAACCGTGGTAACACATCCACATCTACACCTACACCTATCGTTGTGAAACTTCACTCCTCTTATGCACGCAATGGATTTTTTAAATCAGTTGCTTGTTATTGCAAAGCTACTAAAAAAGCTCTTGCTCTTAATCAAATTGGCGTGGAAGGCACTTCAAGTATATACATACATGAATGCCTCTCAAGAGCTAATCGTTAGGTTATGCACTATGCAGCCCAACTCCGACGTCGAAAACTTCTCTCAGCGGCTTTCTCAATACGTGGACAGGTGCTTGTTCGAAAAAGAGACGGAGATGCGGCGATTCGGGTTAATGACAAGAAAGGTATTGATGAAATTGTCGGCACAGCATAAAGTTGTTAATTTAATGTGTTCGCCAAAACAATTAGACGCTTCAACAAGCTCTTTAAATGCTATGTTAGATTTAAATCTTAATACTTTCTCTCTTGACCAGTTCTCTTTACATTTTATTCATTTATTTCTAAGTACTTCTCCTTCACATTTTATTTTGTTTTTATTCTTATGAGCCTTTTCTGCCATGGTGATTTGTTGTCACTTACATATTTATTTGCTCTTTTGCAAAAATTTACATAAAGTTTTATCTTATTTAGTGCAGTGCCAAATAAATTATTTAACATGACTGGTAAACTAACATCGAGCGCTGATGGAAATCACAAGCTTATGTTAGATATTTAATGTAAACAGTCTACTGGCCTTAATATAGTTCATTTTAATGCGCGAAGCCTAACTTTAGATAAAATGGATTATGTTAGATACATTTTTGAGGAGTCATCTATAGTTGTTATTTGTGTCTCTGAAACATGGTTCAGCGAACATATTTCTGATGTTCAGTGTTGTATCAATAATTACAGTGTAGTTCGTAATGATCGAAATCATAAAAAGGGGGGTGGTGTGGCTATTTATTGTAAAAAATCTCTAAAAATCAAGCTGCTTGCTAAGTCTGTAGGCTATGATACTGAATTTTTAATTTCAGAGGTTTCCGACGGTATAACTAAAGTACTTATTTCTTGTGTGTATAATCCGCATAAATGTTTCTCGTTAGACTGTTTATTTTCCGAATTGTCTGTATTTCTCATTGATTATGAATGTTATGTAGTTTGTGGTGATTTTAATGTTATGTTACTTGACAAAGACTCTAGTAGCATCAAACTGCGTGATCAAATCTCGGCTGCGGGACTAGTTGTTGTTAATGAGGTAGTGCCTACTAGATATGCGAACAACTCAAAGCCAAGCCTCCTAGATTATTTCATTACCGCTGACCTAAATTATATTCTTAAATTTGACCAACTATTTTTTTTATCGGACCATGACTTAATTTTCTGTATTGTTGATGTGGTGTTTGAACGTCCTGCAGGCGGTGTTGCATTCTTGTATCGTGAATTTCGTTCCTTAGACAACAGTGCCTTGTACTTAGAATGTTCTTCTATTAACTGGAATGAATGTTGGTATTATGCTTCAGTACACCAGAAGCTCGAGTTTCTTAACAATCATTTAGTTACACTCTTTAAATGCCATGTTCCTATCCGCAAAGCTAATGTTATTAATAAATCATGCCCTTGGTTTAATAAAAAAGTAAGTGCAGCTATAAAAAAACGAAATAAAATGCATGCCAAATGGAGAAGGTCGAATGCTGAAACCTTGTGGAGTGCGTATAAAGCCTCACGAAATGAAGCAACTGTTATCATTAGACAGGCAAAGTGGTGGTACAGTCAACAAAAGCTAAATCCTTCTCTGCCATCAAAAGAACTTTGGAGAAATCTGAAAAAGTTGCACATACATGGTAACAGTAATGAGCAGTGCAATATTGCCCCTGACGTACTAAACGACTTTTTTATTGGTTCGGACATTCACAAAAACTTTACTCCCCCTGAGGTAACCTCTATGAACTCAACTACATCGCATGATGTCTTTAATTTTCTCTGCGTTAATGAATGTGATGTATTTAAGGCAACTTTGGCTATCAAATCAAATGCTGTAGGTAACGATGGAATTTGTCTAAAGTTTGTTAAAACCGTTCTAGCATTTATTGTGGGTACACTTACTCACATAATCAATTATTGCATATCCAGTGGCTGTTTCCCAGATGCTTGGAAAAAGGCAATTATTTTGCCTATTCCTAAAAAACCTCTTCCATCCAACCCTGGTGACTATAGACCCATTAGCATTTTGCCAGCATTTTCTAAAGTGTGTGAATCTTTGATGGCTGAACAAATTGCTATGTACATTAATAAAAATAGCTTGCTGTCACCATTACAGTCTGGTTTTAGACAGAAGCACAGTTGTGCCACTGCTATGGTAAAAATTTTAGATGATATTAGAATCCCTTACGATAATGGAGACCTAACTATTCTTGGCCTCTTAGACTTTTCCAAGGCGTTTGATTCTGTAGACTCAGGCACTTCTTTGCATTCTCGGAGACTTCGTTAAAACTCTTATCCAGCTATCTTCAGGGTAGAGTGCAGCGCGTTAAATGTGAGAACGTCACATCGCGGTTCAGAGATATCAAGGCAGGTGTTCCTCAGGGTTCGATCCTTGGTCCTCTTTTGTTTAGTATGTTTGTAAATGATGTTTTCTCGGTGTGTAAATATGTTACCGTCCACGCGTATGCTGATGATATTCAGTTATACCTCTCAAGCCGCATTGGCCTCGTTGAAGATTTATGTTATAAAGTTAATAGTGACCTGTCTTCAATTTTATACTGGGCGAAGAAGAATATTTTATGTTTAAATGCTGCTAAGTCTTACGTCATGCATATATGTAAAGGAGATGTAGACCCTAAAAATATCCCATCTTTATGGATTGGTTCTTCCACGCTAACGATAACTGACAAAATTCGGAACTTGGGTTTTATTATAAATAATAAGTTAAGCTGTTGTGATCATCTTAATAAAGTGCTGAGTAATGTTTATTTAATCTTGCGAAGGCTCAGAATCTCTGCCACATTTACGCCACAGGAAACACGACGCAAACTTGCTATGCAGCTAATTCTGCCACATTTTACTTACTCTGAATTGGTCTATAGCAAACTTGACTCAAGGTCGATAAACAAAATGCATGTAGCATTCAATAATGTAACACGTTATGTATATGGCATTGGAAGATATGATCACATATCACCATGGCGGGATAAAATTCTGGGCTGCAGCATTATTAATTATTTAGCAGCGAGGAACTGTATTTTTTTGTATAAACTGTTGACATGGAAAACCCCTGAATATTTGTATGTAAAACTTCAGCTAACGAAATCACAGCGGCATAACCGCTTGGTCGTACCTAAATATAATTCGCTTGTATCTGAGCGACTGTTCTTCATCAGCGCTGTTAGACTGTGGAACTCGATCCCGGAAACCGTCAAAACTGGACTGAATAGAATAAACTTCAAAAAGATAATACTTGATTACTTTTGTACGTCGAACGTGTCGTTTGACATCTGACTTCAAATAATCCTGGCATTGATCTCTTTACTATCTACTCTCTATTCTTAATTTTACACACTTCTATCGTTTGTTTCTTTTTCAATAAATTAATGCTATAATACCAATTAGTTTTAAGGTTACTTTAATTACTGTTATAATATAGGTGTTTTTGTATTTATATTGAAATTATGTCTGTGTAATAATATACATATGTAAGTACTTGCTGATGTACATATAAAAGACTCAATAGTCTTAGTTGTACAAAATATTAATATGAAATAAATAAATAAATAAATAAATAAATAAAAAACAAAATAAAAACAACTAATTGTCGCCCTTATCCCTAAACTGTCAGGCACAGCTTATATATGTATGTATATATGCATCTACATATGTACTTATGTACATAATACTCTCACTAGTTGAAAATATGAGCATAAACGATGGAAAAGGACAAAGTTTCAGCTTAATTTTTTTTAGCTCATGTTTTATATTGTATATGTGATTAAATATGTATGTATGTATGTGAATAAGTATGTATTTATTAAAAAAATTACATTAGGCTTACTAAACTAAACTAAACTTACGTCTATGTTTAATTATTATGTTATATTAACTGCGTATTTCTATTATCGACTCGAATGACCCACTGCACTAGAATATTTATTAGTGATCTCAAACATCATTCAACTTCCTCTGCGCACTAGTTCCATTCATACCACACACATTCTCTACAATGTTCATTCAAACCAAAGTACATGAATGCTGTGGAAATCGGTTTATGCTGAGGATAGAATTCATACGTACCATCCTGTTAAGCACCAAATGCCCACATTGAGTTTGAGTCTGCAATTCATTAGCAATGATTTGAATGAATTCGAAGCTAAAATTTTTGTGATTGATTCATGAAGCCATTTCTTCGCATTCATGCAGACCTTTACTTAGCACACAAGCCTGAAGCCCAATAGTGAACTAATTAACTTGAATAATTTAGTTTATTTATTACTTTAGATAGATATGAATGTGAGGTTAGCACTGCGACCGATGGGTCTATTGTGCCCTCATGTACTTTACAGCACCTCTCCCAGCCCCATCATCTCCAGGAATTGAATGATCGATCCTGGGGATAGGGATTGTATGTGCTCCTCCTTGGGCCATATTATTCCTAGGCACCTCTCCCTTATTTGCGCTAGGGCATCGCACTCCAGAAGTAGGTGCGTTGGGGTTTCCCTGGCAAGGTCACAGTAACGACACTGGTCGTTCGACCATATTCCCATCTGGTACATGTGGCCTTTCAGTCTACAGTGTCCTGTCAGAATGCCTGTTAGAATACGGAGTTTGGCCTTAGGGAGGTTTATCAGTAGTTTGTACCTTTTGATATTAAACCCCCTTAGCAGTCTCTTTGCCTGCACCAGTCTAGGTATGCCTTTCCAGTGTAGCTCCTTTAATCTCTTACACTCTCTCCTCAGCATTTCCTTCACCGTGTGTGAACCCCCCTCGAAACCTACATGTCCTGGCACCAATAGGAGTGTGACAACGTTCTTTTCAGACAGTGTCTTATGCTTCTCAATGCATTCCAAGACCAGCGAGGACTTGACCTCAAAAGATGAGAGGGCTTTGGGAGCTGAATGGCTGTCGCTAAGGATAAGGATGTTTTCTCCTTTATATCCCCTGTTAATGTCTACATCAGTGCACCTGCTGATAGCATACACCTCCGCTTGGAAGATACTGGGGAAGGCCCCCAGTGGCTCCGAGATCTTAGCTCTCGGACCGTAGACTCCCGCCCCAATGCCTTCCGGGGTTTTTGAGCCATTTGTATACCACTGTAAAGTGCTCGTTTGATTTCTGTTTTCCAATATGGAAATGTTCCAAGCATTTTTATCATGAAGTATAACTACAAAGTTTCTTACGAAGGTAGTTATCTTGTGCCTGTCATCTCTTGGTAGGAGTGCTAGTGGGAACTTTGACTCCATTTTGTCCTTGGACCTGGATGTCAAAACTCTACCTTTGCCAATGCCTTCTCTCGCAAAATTTAGCAGAGTTCGCTTTGCGGCCTGTTCTATGTGAATATGGAGCGGTTCCAGCTCGATCATAACCTCCAGCGCGGCCGTGTGGCAAGTTCTCATCGCCCCCGTTATGCACACGCATGCAAGACGTTGAATCCTGGCGAGGATATTCCTCCCCGTTGTGAGTGCCGCTATCGAGGCCCACACAACCGCTCCATATGACACCATTGGTAAAACAATCATGGTGTACATCCACCTCAGGATCTTCGGGGAGCTTCCCCAAGATTTCCCTGCAAGGCGCCTGCACACCATTATTGCCCTTGTTACTTTGGAGGTGGTCGACTCTAAATGGGTGTTTCACCTCAGTCTGGAGTCCACGATGAGACCCAGATACTTGACTTCACTAGAGGGTTCAATTTTGAGCCCTCCCACCTTAATGTCCTCATACCCTGTATCTTCTTTTTCCTGGTGAAGAGGATGATGTTCATTTTAGAGGGGTTGATATTCAGTTCCACCTCCGTGCACCATCTCTTTGTCAGATTAAGACCCCTCTGGACCACATCGCATAGAGTGCTGGCCAACTTTCCTCTTGAAATAATGACGATGTCATCCGCATAGCCTTGGCAGCGGATTCCATTGTCAGTCAGAGTCTGTAGGAGTTCATCCACTACTAGGCTCCACAGGAGGGGAGACAGAACCCCGCCTTGTGGGCATCCTCTTGTTGTACTTACCTGCTCTGTACTGTTTCCAGTTACAGTTTCAGCAATCCTAGTGTTTAGTAGCGCCGCTATCCACTTGCGTATAGTAAGCTGGATTCTTCCGTGAGAGGTGTTGTCGAACGCCCCCTCGATGTCTAGGAAAGCGCAGGGCACATATTCTCCACACTCAAAGGCCTCCCGGATCTCCCCTGTCAGAGCGTACAGCGCAGTTTCCGTAGATCTGCCTACCCTATATGCGTGCTGGTCAGGGTGCAGGGGGGCAAGCTTCAAGGCGTTGTCCCTTATATCGTGGTCGATGATTTTCTCCATTGCTTTTTACACAAAGGAGGTAAGGCTTATCGGCCTGAATGATTTAGCTAGGGAGTAATCTTTCTTCCCTACCTTTGGGATGAAGATGACTCGGGCTCTGCGCCACACCTCTAGGACGTGAGCTAGTGCTAGACTGTCCCTCATTATTTTGATCAGGTGAGGGATGAGTAACTTTCCACCCTGCTTCAGCATCACCGGTCTGATGCCGTCTACCCCAGGGGCCTTGTAAAGTTCAAAGGAGCTGATGGCCCAAACGACAGACCTCCATCTGATCAGTCTTCTTGATTCTGACCAGTCTGTCGAAGGTCTAGGGCTCCTAAGCACCACAGCCCGAGGGGCCGCCTCAGCATCCGGAAAATGCGCCCTGTTGTTGTTGTTGTTGTAGCGGCGAGCTACACCCCACTGGGCTGGCGGACTCCCTCAATCGTTATCGTCAAGCTCAACTAACGAAAGGTCCAGGAAATGGGCTGTTTCAACAGGGTCGGACCATAGGGAGAGGGGTGTTAGTTGAGTAGGTTTGGCCGGGCATGTGAATAGGTGATTGGTGTCGTGCGGAGACTCTTCACATGCCGGGCACGTGTTGGGGGTGTCGGGGTTGATCCTGGATAGGTAGGAGTTTAACCTGCTACAATATCCAGATCTGAGCTGGGCCAGAGTAACGCGGGTCTCACGAGGCAGCTGGAGCTCCTCAGCTGCAATGGGTGGTGGTTGGACTCCTAGGACTGCGTTCACAGGGCGGGTGTCGATGTGTTTGGACACCGACTCCCTGTGGATGCTGTCCAGAGCCTGTCGGTACGTCCTTGGGTCCAGCGGTCGGTGTATGTATGTCTGGACCTCGTCCGTCAGTTGTGAGAGATGTCCCCTGATGTGCCTGGGTGCCGGCTCCAGCGCGAGCAGGTCTCTATTGGGGTGCCCCGGACGGTGGCATCCCAGTAGAAACTGCTTTGTGAGCATATTGTTGTGCTCTTGCACTGGGAGCACGTTAGCCTCATGGTAGAGGTGATCCACAGGCGTCATCAGGAGACATCCCGTCACTGTCCTGAGTGCGGCGTTCTGACAGGTCTCTAGTCTTGACCACTGAGTCCTGCTAGTTCCAGGCGACCAAATTGGCGCGGCATAATTTAGAACCGGCCGGCCAATCGCCTTGTATGTTGCCAGCAACGTTTCTTTGTCTTTGCCCCAAGTGCTGCCGGCGAGCGACTTGAGGACTTTGTTGCGGCTCTGTACCTTATTGACGATTGCGGTTGTATGCGCTGAGAAGGAGACCAGGCTGTCGAGGGTGACTCCCAGGATCTTCGGGTGGTTAACCGTCGGAATGGGGGTGCCCTCGATGTGGATGTCGAGGGTGAGCCCGACCTCCTTCGTTCAAGATGTGAAAAGGGTCGCCGTGGACTTAGCAGGAGACAGCGTCAGATTCCGTCCTGTAAAATAGTGAGCAAGGTCTGGGAGGCAGCTGTTCACTTTGGAACACAGGCCATCAATTCCATTGCCGGTAGCCATTATCGTGCAGTCATCGGCGTACGAGACCAGTGTGACTCCCTCTGGCGGGGAAGGGAGTCGCGAGATATAGAAATTGAATAATAGGGGGGATAGGACGCCACCCTGTGATACCCCCTGCTTAATTCTTCCCGCTTTTGATACTGAGTCACGGTAGCACACCGACGCTTGACGACCACACAGGTAGTTCGCGGTCCATCGCTTCAACGCCACTGGGAGAGGTGAGGCCTCCACGTCCTTCAGCAAGATAGAGTGGCTGACTGTGTCGAAGGCCTTCGACAGGTCCAAAGCCACGAGGACGGTTCTCTCACAGGGGCGGTTGCCGTTGAGACCACGATTAATCTGAGTGTTTATAGCGTTAAGTGCCGTGCCGATCGGCCGATAGGACTCGCCTTGGCCGGCCGGTTTCCCTGGTTTCAGCAGTGGTATCACCCTACTGGTCGTCCAGATATCTGGAATGACCGTGGTGGATAGCGACAGATTGAGGACCCTGGTGAGATATGCTACTCCCGCGGTGCCCAATTTTTTCAGCATCAACATGCTTAACCCGTCTGGGCCAATGGATTTGGAGGCTTTCGCCTTCCCGATGGCTTCCTTCACCTCAGTGCTAGAGAGGACAATTGGTGCGCTTGGTGTTGACTTGCGCAGCCTTCTGGTGACTGACCGTTTGGTTCTGTCAGCCGAAGGATGCAATGTGAATTGTCGACTAAAATAGTTCGCGCATCGCTTCGGGTCGGACGAGGCGTGGTCTCCAAAGGAGATTTCTGTTCGATCATCACGCCTCGTCGGGTTGGACAGGGACCTCACGGTCGACCATAACTTGCCCACTCCGGCACCGAGGTTGCAGGACTTCAAGTGCTCCCTCCACTTGTTCCGCTTGTGAACGTTGACCAGGCGTTGGATCTCCCCGTTTATTTATTTATTTATTTATTCAGTCTATGACATAGTATATCTTACAGACTAGAGGTATTTACATATACAATTTTCTTAAAACTAACGATACAGATCGTCAATGGCTGATTTAAAAACAGATCTCGGTGATGAAAAATCAATATTTAATCTCTTTGAAATTTTATTAAACTCTAAAAGCGCCCTAAATATTGGTGCATGAAGAAAATAATTGGCTGTGATCACATGAAGATAAAATGGTTTTTGAAAACGAAGAACTTTGCTGGGTATATTAAAACTGATCAGCTCGAGTAATTCGGAACAGTCAACGAAACTATTAATTACATCATATACAAACATTAGAGACTGGATTATTCTTCTACTCTCAAGTGATTTCAAGCTTATTAACATACAGCGAGCACTATATGGGGGCAGCGGCTCTTCAAATTTTATCGATTGAAGGGCAAAGCGAATGAACTTACGTTGCACCCTTTCAATTCGAGTAACATGGCAATTATAAATCGGATTCCATATAATAGCGGCATACTCAAGCTTTGAACGAACATAGGTACTGTAGAGAAGTTTCCTAGTATAGGGATCTTTAAAATCTTTTGAGTAGCGGCGTAAAAAAGCAAGATTACTGTAAACCTTAGGTAGGACATAACATATGTGATTTCTGAAAGTAAAACGGTTATCGAACACAACTCCAAGATCGACAAAATCTTTAACTGAAATAAGTTGGTGATTAAAAATAAAATAGCTCGATTGCCGAAACTCCGGAGATTTAGAAATAGACATATGGAAACATTTATTAATATTCAATGAAAGTTTATTCCTGCGACTCCATTCGACAAGATTATTTAAGTCCTGTTGTAGGAGATGAGAATCAGTCTCGCAGGTTATACTACGAAAAAACTTCAAATCATCAGCATAAAGCAAAAAATTTGAGCTTTGAAAACAAGAACCAATGTCATTAATAAAGAGAATAAATAAAATTGGGCCAAGAATGCTACCTTGTGGGACACCCGAGGACGCAACAAAAGAATGCGACTTGCAATTTTCTATTTCAACAAATAACAACCGATTCGATAGATAAGATTTTAGCCAAGCCAAAAAAACAGAGTGGAAACCAATACATTTGAGTTTATGCAATAAAATTGCATGGGAAACTCTATCAAAGGCTTTAGAGAAGTCTGTATAAATGGTGTCTATTTGTAACCCACATTTAAATGCTGAGATGCAGTATTGAGAGAAAAAGGCTAAATTACTGACGGAAGAACGCCCACTAACAAATCCATGTTGATGCGGCTCTAAAATGGATTTTGTAGCGAAAGTAATTTTTTCTTTAACCACCTGTTCGAAAAGCTTTGAAAAAACTGTTAACTTAGAAATTGGTCTATAATTGTTTATGTCATTCCTACTTCCTGATTTATAAATAGGGGTAATGGAGGCGACCTTCCATCGATTTATAAACACACCAGTAGAAAGAGATAGATTAATCATCGAACATAGAGGTCCACAAATAGAAAATTTACATTGCTTTAGAAAATAAGAGCAGAAACCATCAATATCAGGTTTCAATGAGGTCTTTAGGGCAGTTATACCATTCAGAACATCTATTTCAGAGACAGACAGAAACCCAAAGTCCAATGATTGGGTAGAGTCAACACCGACGGGCGTACAAACAGAGTCATCATCAGCTACAAAATTTGACTTGAAAAAGTCTGCAAAAAAATTGACAGACTCAGGCAGAGATTGTGAAAGCAACCCATTGAAATTCATGCATGTTGGAATATTGGTACAACCCTTTTTGGAACGAACGTATTTCCAAAAAGCTTTGGGGTTGTCCTTGAGTTCGGTTTCAATTCTACAAATGTATTGATTGTATAAAAACTTATCTAGAACATTGAACTGATTCATATAAAAAATGTATTTTTCTTTAAAATTTAAATTATTACTTTGAGCTTTATATAATTTGTAGAACTTGTTTCTTTGATTTTTTAACTTTTTTAGATTTTTGTTATACCAAGGTAATTTATGAATACGAGGTGGAAGAATTGAAAGGTTCTTAGAAAAAACATCGCTAGTTTTGTATAGAAAACTTTCAAAACAATCAGACACATCACTAGTGTTAAGAACGGAGTCCCAATTTATTTCGGTTAAGGCAGCATTTAACTTTTCATAATTAGCATTTCGAAAATTGAAAGAAATGCATTTTTCTTTACAGTAATCAACAACACTATAGAATTCCAACATTATTATAAGAGGCACATGATGTTTATCCGTTCTACTTATTGGAAACGAGCATTCAAATAAATTATATATTATGTTTTCATCAACAAATACAAGATCCAAAATTTTACTTAAATTATTAAATAAGGTATTGATTTGAATAAGGTTAAGACTAAGAAGGCTATCTAAAAGGTACATTTCATGAGATCTATTAACATTAGTTGGTGTTAAGATACCATTATATTGTAGGGCAGACCAAACGATATCGCTAAGATTGAAATCACCTAATATGCAAAAATTACAATCCTCGTTTTTTTCGCAAAGATTAACAATATTTTCTGCATGTTCATTATATAAACAATCTAAGCTATTCGGAGGAATGTAGGATACGCATATAAATAATTTACGAAAACTGCTAAGAATGCAGACGCAAAGTTGATCAAAAAGAGTGTCATTATTTGTTAAATGTTGTATTGAAGACCGTAAACTACTCTTCACAGCGATCAGAACACCCCCACCCTTGAAGTGTCCAGTTTTTAACGCATCCCTGTCTTTCCTATATACAACAAATTGTTTTGAATCAAAAAATTCAGCATCGAAAAAATCCTTATTAAGCCAGGTTTCAACAAAAACGTAAATGTCATATTCAGC
The DNA here is from genome assembly GCA_963971545.1 of Philophylla caesio. NCBI lineage: Eukaryota > Metazoa > Arthropoda > Insecta > Diptera > Tephritidae > Philophylla > Philophylla caesio. Next base: position 125,829,676 of record OZ020604.1, on the reverse strand, counting down.
GCGAGAAGTTGCTAAAAAAATATCTTTGGATTTGGTCCGCATTCCGGACATATTTTGAAAATAAATTCTAAGAGATTTATTAAGAGAGTTATTTACTACTTGAGTTTTTCTGTATTTTCCTCCTTTTGAAAAAAACGAAAAGGACGAACCTTTATATCAGATGGCCAAATGGTTGGATTTAGTACTTTCGAATAAAATGACGGCGAAACCCCAAGTTTAAAATTTATACTACGCAAGTTGTCTGCAGAAGCATCTTTCTTAATCAATTTATAGCATGCCAAATGATTACTTTGAATGCCAGAATGTCGTGAAACATAGGAGATAACATTCTCTTCAGATACAGACGGTTTGAAAGAAGAGATATGTAACCACTTCTTTTTAATAACAACATCCAACTCGGCACTATCATTACATCCAATAACTATATTCTTATATTTATACCCTTTTTTTTGACGCACAGTAGTCCAATCGTTCGGATTAATGACATCTACAGGCGGATCAGCAACAGTAAACGAATGCGAGTTATGAGCAGGCAGCACAGCAGGAAACTGAGTAGATGGCGAAGCAGCAATTATAGCAGTGGACGTCGCAGTCACTGTAGTAGCAGCAATCTGAGTTTGCATCGTAGTCGTGGGATGGGAAGACAGCGTCGACATTGTATGCGCCGCCGTAGCAGAGCGCGGCTGCAATTTAGCTCTCCTTGCGCCAGTGACAGTGTCGCTATACGACTTATGAGCGGTGGCAGCGGGCGAAGCAATAGCATCAGCTGACAAAGAGCATGGAGATGACGATTTTACATGTTTGTTTTCGCTTATTTCTGTTTTCGATTTATGAGAAAGGCAGCTAATAACAACATCACGTAAATCTTTGATTTCCGATAGCAGGAGAGACAAAGTGGCATCTTTGGCATCTAATTTAGAGCGCAATTCACGAACCTCCACTTGAAGAGTGTCTGATTTTTGCAATAAACACTTAGTATCTTCGTGAAGAGCACTGACAGTAGAAATGAGACGAGTATTAACAGCTTTAATTTCGGCAAGCTCATCGGCCACAGAAGATAAATTTTGTTGTTTAATTACATTTTCATAAGAGTTATTATTTTGACGCTCGGTACTTATATCCACAGCAGCGGGAGGTGGAGGAGATCGAATTGAACTACGGCGCTCAACCATACAGATATTGCAAAAAAACGGCTTATCTGTGCTCAGCAAATACTCAAGATCAGCCTGTTGAATGCCAACACATTTGAGATGAAAAAACTCATTGCATTTAGAGCACTGCACTTTAGATTGAGTGCGATCTACTTTTTGCGCACAAACACAAGGCATATTAAATGGATTTTCAAATTATTTTCACAACAAATGATTAAACCCAATCCTGATAGAAGAGTCACTGTCTCAATGATTGATTATATTAACCATGCCAAGAGTAAGCATTTATAATTGTAAATTACTATGCGATTTATATTTATTTAAAGAATATCGGAGCGAATAGCAAAACACGACCGCTCGGCGCGAGTACAATGTGTTTTTTGTGTCTGTACATATGTATGTTAATTATGTTAGTTGCCTAATACGGGGATTACCGGGGTCCGCCTGCCGGTGGTGGTCGCGTTCATCCGCTAGAGACACCGCCTCACCCGGGAAGTCAGGACGGATCACAGGGATCCTCCGTGCCGGAATGAAACGGGCTGCAGCGGACTTCACCACCCTGCGAAACAAGCGCTCGCCTACGCGAACGTCGGTTGGAGTTGAGAGAGCACTGAAGGCGTCTTCAGTGAAATCCTCAAACCGCTCCCAGTCAGCTTTTTTGAAGTTGACATAGGTGTGGCGGTCTGAGGCAACATAGTTGGCAGGTCTGTCAATCGAGATGACTATGGGTAGGTGGTCTGATGCAAGCGATAGCATAGGTCGCCACGTTATGCTATTTATCAGACCTGCGCTAGCTATTGTTAGATCTGGCGAGCTGCTGCAACTACCCACAATCCTGGTGGGGGCTTCGTCGTTCATGGTGCAGAATGTCGAATCGTCTATCTGCTCTGCCAAAATATTTCCCCTACGATCATTTGATAGGCTTCAGAACCAAAGATCGTGGTGCGCATTAAAGTCTCCGACTACCAAACGGTTTTCACCACTGAGGAGCGCACCTATGTCAGGGTGATATCCAGCGGGGCAGCAGGAGACAGGGGGTATATATGTGTTAAATATTTCGAGCTCGACATCGCCTGACCGGACAGCAATCCCTTGACATTCTAAGGTGCTGTCCCTTGGGTCGATGTCTGCATCGATAAGACGATACTGCACGGTGTTGTGTAGAATGAAGGCTAGGCCTCCACCATTATCTCGCTCGCGATCTCTACGAAGCACGTTGTATCCGTCGCAGTTCGTTAACGTTGAGCTGCGACGTAGCTTCGTTTCTTGGACCGCAGCTATTAACAGCCCGTGCCGAGCCATGAAGGCAACCACCTCCGAGATCTTGCTCGAGAGTCCGTTGCAGTTGAACTGTAGGAGTCTCGTCTGTCTCGGTAAGGTTGTCGCGTTGAGGGGAGTGAGGGACTGGATCCGAGGGCCGGCCCGCCCCGGCTGTGCATCCCGCTGTGGTAGTAAAGGCCCAGAGGTTGTTGTGGGCGGTGTCGTGAGCGACACTGGCGGGGGGTTGTTGCGGCAGCAGGAGGCGGTAAAGCTCACGGACCAGTCCCTTGTGGTGCGTAGGCCAGAGCACGCCCGGAAGTGGCACCAGCCCTGGCAGGCATTACACCTGACGGAGCAGGCATTCCGGTGCACTCTGGCCCGGCATACACAACAGATAGTGGGGGCAACCAGTAGTTGCTGGTTGGCGCCACGTGTGGTGGAGCGAGGGGGCGGTGGGGAGGTTTGGTGTTGCTGTGAGCTCCGGGGGGCCGTAGAGGCTGGAGGGGTGCTCTAGGGCACCGGCGCGGGGGGCGCAAGGGGGGATGCCGTGGAGGCTTGGGGCGCTTGAGTGCGCGAGCAACACTGGCCCACATAGGATGTGGACCACTCTCTAGTTTTCTTAAGGCCTGAGCAGACCTTAAGATGGCACCATCCGTTGCACGAATTACACCTCACCGACGTGGAATTCGGATGGAGCCTTCTCTGGCAGATGCAGCAGAAATAGGTTTCTGGGCCAGGGTTAGGCTCGACGCCCGCCCTGGCCAGAAGTATGAGTAGCAATCCTGCTGCCAGGTATTGCACCCAAGGGGAGATAAGATTGGGGTGTCCGGCAGCCTAAGTGGGGTTAGGTCGCCGAAACAACAGTCCTTGGTCGGATGAAATCCGAGTCACTTCGGTAGCGTAGAACCGACTGTTGTGGAAGTGGAAAATGCGCCCTAAGCAGGCCAAGCGATATTTCTCTTTCTGATCCCATGTACGTACCATCAGGTAGTCTTATTGCTTACCTGATATCTGGGCTTCCTTTCGCTAGGGCTTTGTGCAGCCTAACGGCCACCGGAGTTGCCTCAATGCCTTCACAGAATAACCTAAAACTGTCACGCTTAGCTTTCCTGATTTCTTTGCTATACTTCGTTAGTTTGGCTGAGTACTCGTCCCAGTGCCCATCGCGTTTTGCTCTGTTGAAGAGCCGTCTCACTTGTTTTCTGAGCACCCCAAGCTCCCGAGACCACAATGGGGCTCGTGACCTCCCCATTGGTTTGGCCCGGGACAGCTATGGTTAAATGCGTCAACCACGACCTCATTTAGATCGCTTACCCTGGCCTCTAACTCCATACAGCGACCTTTATTGTGCCTGGAATCTGCTCAATGCAGATTCAATTTTAAAACATCTCTATACCTATCCCAGTTTGCCCTTTTTGGGTTTCTGCCTGGGAAACCTGTTGGAACTTCCACTCCCAGCTCGAACCTGATAATCCTATGGTCCGACAGTGACGGCTCCGGTGAGACCCGCCATTGAGAGACCGCAGCAAAAGGCAGTCCCCAGCTGAGTGTGATGTCGAGTACCTCCTCTCTGACCCTTGTGACAAATGTAGGCTTATTACCAACATTATGTATACTTATGTCTTCGCTAATGATGAATTCTAACAGTGACTCTCCCCTGCGGTTCGTGTCCTTGCTACCACACTCCTCGTTGTGTGCATTTGCGTCGCAACCAATGACGAGGGGTGGCTTCTTACCTCTGCAGTAGTGCACCAGTGCTTGCGTCTCGCGGGTTGGGACATTGGAGTTGTCTCCGGGAAAATAGGCCGAGGCCACTACCACCACTATGCGCCTGCCGTTCACCGCTAACGTAGCTTGCATTGCAACTAAGTATTGTGTCTGGAATTCTGTAATGCAGAAGTAGTTAATTTCCTTCTTCAACACAACACACGCTCTGGGCCTCTCACAGGAGAGGTCCCAAATTACCTGGTTTTTGTTATGGTTGAGGCCCCTTACCTGGCCTCTGTAGGTCCACGGTTCCTGTATCAGTAACACAACCAGGTTCTCCGTGGCCAACCTGCCAGCGATGACCGCCGAGGCAGCTATCGCGTGGTGCAGGTTGATCTGTGCTACTGATATATTCGACTTGCCTAGAGCTGCGGTTCGTCGAAGTCGGCAAAGTCGGAGAACCCTGGATCGCCCTCACTTTGCACCTCAAGCTCTAGTGTCCTAAGGTCTATCCCTTCCAGACGCTCCTGCGTTGAGGGTAAGTGCTCACGCGGGCCTAGCTTTGCTACTTCAATCTCCGGAGCTGTTGTCTGTTGCGGAGGGGCCGGCTGCAAGTTCAACCGCTCGGCCGCGGAAGCCGTCGGTGCCTGGAACCCATTCGGGTCCGCCGCCACCGCAACGCACCGTGAGCCTTGAGCCGCTGAAACCTTGCTGCCTTACTTTACTCCGAGCTTATTTAAAATCAATTTAATAAAATAAAATTCGAAAGCCAATGAACAAAAATGTTATATTAATATTTTTAGGTCTAGCTATTTAGCATAAAACAAAAAAGATTATCACAGTTACTTTGATATTTTATGAACCAGGTAGCACGATCCAACATTTCTTGTTTAGTTTTAATATGCGAGAAGCAAGTGTCATCTTTACTAAATACAAATTTGAAAGATTGGTAAACATAAAACGACTTGTGGACACTCTACAAGATGCGAATGATGGAAACTCATATGCACACAAAAAACTTACACACATGCATCTTCTTTCTAAATATTTGTGTGTGAAACGCTCGCTCGCAATGACAAAAGTCATTGAAAGTTAACAATTAGAAGATTGCGACTTTTTGCGTCATAGCATACTGAACATGAGTAGGAAACAATGAAAGTACCAAAGTTGTTTCAAACAGGTTCATGCGATGTGTTCTGTACACACCAAGGATAAAAAGAGTAGTTGCTGGTCGAGAATAGCGGCAGTTTAGTGAATTTAAAGCAATTGGTAAATAAAAAATTGTGAAACTGTGATATTCTTGTAATGTACCCTTTTTAATAAAGCAAAACGCGCTGGAAAAAATACTCGGCCAAACTAACTAAAGGAGATCAGAAAACAAAGCGCGACGTTTGTCTTTATTAGAGATAGAGACTGCTTACTGTATTCAGGTATAAATAGTGACCTGGTGATGAGCAGGTCACAAAAAGGGAGAATTTTAGTTTAGCACCCCCGAATTGAAAATCAAGGGGGTGATAGGGGGGTAGAGGAGGACCTCCTGATTACAAATATATAGTTTTTAGCTGCCGGAGCCTTATAGTTTACGAGATATTAACACTTAAAGTTTATAAAATGCACACTATTATATTGGTTATTTCACTGAAAATTACACTATAACCACTTATCTACCGTCTGTAAAAGGCAAATAATTAACATTTCCGATCCCGCACTATTAAGAAAATGAATATTTAATCGTTTTATTAATAAATATTAAATAAATAAAAATCACCTAATTGCATACACGCAAAATGGTCGGTACAAACATTAGATGAGTGTGTTGCCGTATCTAATTCTGCAATCGCGCGATTTTTTCTTACAAATTGTCAATCTATATTTGTTGAAATGAAAATCAGTAAAGAGCGGCGCAGGCGAAAATTTTTAATAAAAAATCGCGCGCTTTTTTATTAAAAATTTTCACAAAAAATCAATATATAATGAGTACAATCAAAGGCGACTATGACTATTTTTTGCTTATTCTTTTATGCACATCACCGATATGGCAACACACTCATCTAATGTTATTGTCAACCATTTTGCGTGTATGCAAGGGCGCGATTAGTTTAATTTTATTTATTTAATATTTATTAATTAAACGTTTAAATATTAATTTTCTTAATTGTGCGGGTTCGGGAAGGGTAGGGTTTAGTATAGTGCCGCATAAATTTGGTTTACTGTGGCTAAACGCGTATATTAAATTGAAAAATTCAAATGCACATAGATGAACAACAAAATAAACTTTTGTTTAACTATCATTTTGCAAAAATCCGTCCACAAATTTTATCAGAATTTAACTTTGAAAATGCTCTTTTTTTGGCATTTTTCACATATAGAGTGTTTGATTTTCATTCACTGCACTTAACATAGAGCCACTAATGCATTAATTTTGGCACACACATATTATTAATACATTGTGCTATAAATTTTCAACGTTTTTAGAATCAACATATGCTTAAATACTTCGCAATTATTAAATAAAAAGTTGCATATTTAAGCCCCGCACAAAAAACTAAATATAATGCCAAATGTATCTGTCAAACTACTGAAAACAACGAGCGAAAGAGAAAGCAAAGCAAATTGATATAACCCAGTAACCTAAAAGTACGCGGAAAAGAGTTCTGCAATACACAATTAAGGCATGTGGCGGTTTTCTTAACTAAATCAATACCTTGTAATAAATTGAAAATTTGTAATAAAAAATCGCGCGATTTTTTATTACAAATTTTCGCCTGCGGCGCTTTTCACAAATAAATAAATACATAATTTATAACATATGTCAGGAACCCACATATTGTCCGGAGTTTAACAAAAAAATGTTTGCTGGGTAACTTTGTGTCGATTTTGTATGCAAAAAGTTGAATTTTTGCCCATTTTTAAAGGCTTCCCTAGGGCCTCACCTAGGGTCTAGAGGAACCAGTGAGGGCTTATTAAAAAGTTTATTCTTTCCCCTTTCTAACGGTGTGCTTGGAGGGGTGCCACGCCCACTCCTTCACCGCCCACCACCCCATTTTTATGCGGCACTATACTAAACATTTCCCTTCGGGAATGTTAATAATTTGCATTTTACAAACGGTAGATAAGTGTTTATAGTGTAATTTTCAGTGAAATAACCAATATAATAGTGTGCATTTTATAAACTTTAAGTGTTAATATCTCGTAAACTATAAGGCTCCGGCAGCTAAAAACTATATATTTGTAATCAGGAGGTCCCCCTCTACACCGCAATCACCCCCTTGATTTAAAATTCGGGGGGTGTTTAACTAAATCGCAGCCCAGAAATAATATAACTTATGCTTATAATATGCTAACGTGTACATTGACATGAAATATTTTGTTTCAAATACACATTACATACATAGAGTAATTTTTGTTTTCTTTGAACAAGCCTGAAGCCCAATAGTGAACTAATTAACTTGAATAATTTAATTTATTTATTACTTTACTCCGAGCTTATTTAAAATCAATTTAATAAAATAAAATTCGACAGCCAATGAACAAAAATATTATATTAATATTTTTAGGTCTAGCTATTTAGCATTAAACAAAAAAGATTATCACAGTTACTTTGATATTTTATGAACCAGATAGCACGATCCAATATTTCTTGTTTAGTTTTAATATGCGAGAAGAAAGTGCTATCTTTATTAAATACAAATTTGAAAGGTTGGTAAACATAAAACCACTTATGGACACCCTACAAGATGCGAAAGATGTAAACTCATATGCACAAAAAAACTAACACACATGCATCTTCTTTCCAAATATTTATGTGTGAAATGCTCGCTCGCAATGACAATAGTCATTGAAAGTAAACAATTAGAAGATTGCGACTTTTTGCGTCATAGCATACTGAACATGAGTAGGAAACAATGAAAGTACCAAAATTGTTTCAAACCTATTTATGCGATGTGTTCTGTACATACCAAGGATAAAAAGAGCAGTTTCTGGTCGAGAATAGCGGCAGTTAAGTGATTTTAAAGCAATTGGTAAATAAAAAATTGTGAAACTATGATATTCTTGTAATGTACGCTCTTTAATAAAGCAAACAGCGCTGGACACTGGGAAGAATACTCTGCCAAACTAACTAAATGAGATCAGAAAACAAAGCGCGACGTTTGTCTTTATTAGAGATAGAGACTGCTTACTGTATTCGGGTATAAATAGTGACCTGGTGATGAGCAGGTCAAAATTAAAAAAAAAAAAAAAGAATAAAACGTGAAAGCGAGGAAAAGCAATAATCTCTAGCTCGTTTTGAGACTTGAGATGATACAAAGTTACTGAATTCGGGCATAAGAATGTGGTGCTATTGTGAATATATCATTGGAAAGTACTGTAATACTTCTATCGTATATGTGTAGTCTGAAAGGATCTGTGTTCATTGACTTCATAAATAAATATGTAGTAGTATGTATGTAAATTTATTGATTACTCCGGATTTTTTTTTGGTATCTTTTCTCCAACGTGTTTTTTAGGGTGATGCAATATAAATACATTTTGAAAGTGGCTTTTCGACAAAATAATCATTCCGTCATTACTTAGCACACATGTTTAAATACACATTGTCTTGTTCTATAGTTATTTAAATCTTATTATTTTATCAAAATAAGCGATATTGTAATCTTATTTATTTTCTTTTGTAGGAGAATTGTCAAAATAATGGAAACATACAAGCTTTGTATAACAAGTACCAAGAATGCAATGATAGAGTAAACAGCAAATCCAAAACAACTGAAACATGCATGGAAGAACTTCTGAATTGGATCATTGCGCTGCCCATCACCTTTTTTTTAAAGATGAAATAATATAACTTATGATTATAGTATGCTAACGTGTACGTTGACATGAAATATTTTGTTTCAAATACACATTACATAGAGTAATTTTTATTTCTTTAAACAAGCCTGAAGCCCAATTGTGAACTAATTAACTTGAATAATTTAGTTTATTTATTACTTTACTCCGAGCTTATTTAAAATCAATTTAAAAAAAAAAAAAATCGAAAGCCAATGAACAAAAATATTATATTAATATTTTTAGGTCTAGCTATTTAGTATTAAACAAAAAATATTATCACAGTTACTTTGATATTTTATGAGTCAGGTAGCACGATCCAACATTTAGTTTTAATATGCGAGAAGCAAGTGTCACATTACATAGAGTAATTTTTGTAAAATTATTAAATACAAATTTGAAAGAATGGTAAACTTAAAACGACTTGTGGACACCCTACAAGATCCCAATGATGGCAACTCATATGCACAAAAAAAACTAACACACATGCATCTTCTTTCCAAATATTTGTGTGTGAAATACTCGCTCGCAATTAGAATAGCCATTGGTAAAAAATTAGAAGATTGCGACCTTTTGCGTCATAGCATACTGAACACGAGTAGGAAACAATGAAAGTACCAAAATTGTTTCAAACCTGTTTATGCGATGTGTTCTGTACATACCAAGGATAAAAAGAGCAGTTTCTGATCGAGAATAGCGGCAGTTTAGTGAATTTAAAGCAATTGGTAAACAAAAAATTGTGAAACTGTGATATTCTTGTAATACACGCTCTTTAATAAAGCAAAACGCGCTGGACACTGGGAAGAATACTCGGCCAAACTAACTTAAGGTGATCAGTAGTGCGATTCTGTAACTCTTAACAACCCAAAAGTTGTGTGGTTACTTAACAACTTTTGCTGTTTGCACTAACATGTGTGTGATTCTGTAACTTCTTCTTAACAATGGAAAACAGCTGACTATTAGTATATATTTAAAATGCTTACATGTGGCATCTCAGTCGAAGCAAATGTCAAATATAAGAAAAACACAAAGAGGAATGCCAAAAAATTAAAACCAAATTTTCACCCGCCAATGCAGCGCAAAACTTAACATCTTCCACCAGCAGAAAATCGTAGTTCCAGAGTTTAAAAGGAAGTATTTAATTATTTAAAAATTGAACTAACTACCACTTTTTTTCAGAATGTCCACACCTGAAAGAAGCCGTGCGTCGGGGGAGCAACTAAGTGCGATGCTCGATTTTTTTAGCAAGCATCCAAATGTGGCGACCGGGAAGTTTTCTAGGCTCAATGGCAAGATGGAGAACCGCAGGATGTGGGGAGAAATTGCCGGGAGTTTTAATGCAATTGGAGGGGCAGTAAAATCTGTCGAACAATGGCAAAATGTAAGTATAAGTGGTAACCTTTCGTCAGGTGCAATTGGTGTATGTGGCAGAGTTCGCGGATATTTGTTCGCAATTGTATATAGGTTTGTGTGCATAGATGTGTTTTTATATACCCCACAAACAAACACAACATATTGCGCCTGACGAAATGATGGGGTTTATCAAAGCAAAATGTTCAAAATTATTTTCTTTTAAAATATTGCACGGCGGGACTATTGTATGGCGGGACTTAAAAAGTAGAACATCTGTTCATGTTCGCGACCGGAATAGGGAACAAGCCCTTACCGGTAACATACCGCTTCAGCAGCCTCCATTAACCGAGTTGGAGAAGCGGGTAATTGCTCTTGTTGGAAGCACATACATAGAGGGCCAGCCGGAGGTACGGGAAAATATTCCAGTGGAAAAGGTAAGTTGTATTAAATTATATTTATTAACAGCCTTAACATTAAGCAGGGTACGAAAGTAAACCATAAAAAAGAAAGCCCATTTGCTGTTCACTTTTAGTTTGTGTTGTTTTGTACATAGTCACAAATAATAGTAAGATTATTACAAACATTTATTTGTGACTATGTACATGAATTCATGGTCGAATAGCAAATGGGCTTTGTTTTTTATGGTTTACTTTCGTACACAGGCAATAAGCACTATCATTAAAATTTTAATTTTCTGTTTTTAGGAATTGCAGTTAACCATGGAGGCAGGTGAGGACGCGAATATCCGCCTAGTCGTGGAGGAAGAAGACGACGCCGTTCTCCAACAGCCATTGCCGGTGTCAATTCCGGTATCGACCATTAGCCAGACTCTAAGGATGAGCCAGACGCCGCGTAGGACCATCAAGCGGAAGCGGGTCGAAGAGTCAGAGACGGAGGCGAAATTTTTGAAGATTGCCGAGACGCAGGCTGAAACGCAAAGGGTAAGTTTGTTTTCTAATATTGAATTGTATTGTTAATAATGCTTTTATTTTCTTAGATGCTTACTCATAGCGTGGCGAAAATCGCGGAGGCAATTGGAAGAATGGCTGACAGCAACGCCTCCACTTCGGCAGCCATTTCGAGAATGGCTGACACCGACCAAAAAAATACGGGAGCCATTACAGCGTTGGGTGTAGGGTTGAAAGCATGCGCCGAATCTTTTAACAAATTAATGTTTTCAACCACTCCTCCCAATAGATGTATATATGTAAATTGCATTTAGATTAAGATTATTATTAGTTCCATTTTTATTTATTAAATTAATTGAATTTGTTTTGTGTATATGTATATGTAAATAGCATTTAGATTAAGATTATTATTAGTTCCCTTTTTATTTGTTAAGTTAATTGAATTTGTGTTTTTTTAATTTTTTCATTAAATTTATAATAATAAAGTAAGTGCCCCTTATAATATAATATATATATATATTATTTAAAAGAAGTTTGCTCTTATTCGCTCTTTGACACGTTTTGCCAATAAAGATGGTCCGCCGGTACTGATAGCAATGGTTGGTGTTTCGGGATCGTAAATTACTCCATCATCGAAATCGAATGTTTCTTCGCCCAAACGAATATTATGCAAAGCTGTGCATGCGTTGACAACTTTGCCAGCAAAACCGGGGTGATATAAAAGTACCCTTTGCTTTGATAAGCACCGCCATGTCCCCTTAAGAACGCCAAAGAGCCTCTCTATTGGGTTACGTGCTTTGCATAACGCCTCGTTGTACCGAAACTTTGGTGCTCCTTCTGGTTCGTTTGGCAAAGGTGTCATCAACCATGGCTCCAAGGGTATCCAGCTTCGCCTGCAGATATTTCCTTTTAATTTTGCAATTCATAAATAATTAAAAGAACTTACCAATCAAAAAAGTGTTGTGATTTCCAAGTTCATATGATCTCTGCATGACTCGGTGGGCTGCGGAAGAGCTTCAAATAAATTAATCATGTCGAACCCCCGCAAATCTCGCGTTTACGATTAGAATTCTCAGATTTGGGTCACATATCTGTAAGTTTTAACAAACATATAATAACAATAGAGTTCTCCTTTTAAGTTGTAGTTTCACACTTACCATTTGCACGTTAATCGAATGGTACCCATGGTGGTTAACATAGTTTGACTCGCCATCTTTCGGAGCCAAAATCGCTACGTGAGTGCAGTCGATTGCACCGATAGTGCCTGGTACAAAAGACGAAGGTGCTGACGCAAAAATTTCCTTTGCCGCTTGGCGCTTCACTAGCGTCATAGGAAACTTCACTTTTGTACCGAATAGGGAGTTGTCAATTGCCTCAGTCACGCAGTGTACGCCGCGGCTTATAGAGGTTTGGCTCATTGAAATGCCCCACTGTTCCCCAACTGGGCGTTGGTAGCATCCGGTGGCATAAAATCTTAAAGCAGCTAGAACCTACCACGAGTACACACATATAATGCACATATAACGTTTCATAAAACTGAAAGATTAGTTTACCTGCTTTTCAGTTGATAGCGCTGTTATTCTCGATCCTCTCAACTGGCTGTTTAATTGCGATACTAAATTTTCCACAATACCGGGACTTAACCTGTATAACCTCCGGAACTCGGTTGGGGTTCGCTCAAATGGGTCATCAATTTCACGGAGCCTACGCCGGTCAATCGTTGGCACATTTGAATGCTCCTCATCATTTGCTATGTATTCAAATGCCGTTTTCCACACAAAATAATCTTCCGGAGTCACTTAAACGCACTCGATCCACTTAAAATAATAAAACAAAAATAAAATTTTTAGTAAACAAGTCAAAACGAGATGTCTGTAGCTAAACCACAAAAATAAACAGCTGACTGTATTGCTGTTAATAAACAATAACAAATGCTGTCAATGCTGTTGATAATCACTAAACCACAAAAAAAGTTGCCAACTAACGATAACAATGTGAAATGTGGTTTATATTAGTTACAGAATCGCACTACAGAAAACAAAGCGCGACGTTTGTCTTTATTAGAGAAAGAAACTGCTTACTGTATTCGGGTATAAATAGTGACCTGGTGATGAGCAGGTCACAAAATTTTCAAAAAAAAAAAAAAAACAGAATAAAACGTGAAAGCGAGGAAAAGCAATAATCTCTAGCTAGTTTTGAGACTTGAGATGATTCAAAGTTACTGAATTCGGGCATAAGAATGTGGTGCTATTGTGAAAATATCATTGGAAAGTACTGTAATACTTATAACTTATACGTGTAGTCTGAAAGGATCTGTGTTTATTGACTTCATAAATATATACATACTACATATAAGTTTATTAATTACTCCGGACTTTTTTTTTTGGTATTTTTTCTCCAACGTGTTTTTTAGGGTGACATAATAATCATCCCGTCATTACTTAGCACACATGTTGAAATACACCTTGTCTTGTTCTATAGTAATTTAAATCTTATTATTTTATCAAAATAAGCGATATCATAATCTTATTTATTTTCTTTTGTAGGATAATTGTCAAAATAATGGAAACATACAAGCTTTGAATAACAAGTACCTACAATGCAATGATATAGTAAACAGCAAATCCAAAACAACTGAAACATGCATGGAAGAACTTCTGAATTGGATCATTGCGCTGCCCATCACCCGTTTTTAAAGATGAAATAATATAACTTATGCTTATAATATGCTAACGTGTACGTTGACATGAAATATTTTGTTTCAATTACACATTACATAGAGTAATTTTTGTTTTCTTTAAACAATCCTGAAGCCCAATAGTGAACTAATTAACTTGAATAATTTAGTTTATTTATTACTTTACTCCGAGCTTATTTAAAATCAATTTAATAAAATAAAATTCGAAAGCCAATGAACAAAAATATTATATTAATATTTTTAGGTCTAGCTATTTAGTATTAAACAAAAAAGATTATCAGAGTGTGGCAACTGTGCCGTACGAACGGGTTGATGGCAACCCTGACTACGAACGACTTAAAGAAAATAAACAAACGAGTGCACTCATCGAACTATTGCATACATACATGTGTATGCACATATGTATATAAAATTGACAACCACAAAACGAAGATGATCAACATCTGCAGCGAGCAGAACCATTCGCTAAATAGACCTCAACGTTTAAGCATCATATTCAATTCGCGCTTTTCATATTAAAATTAAATATATTTGTAACTTATATTTTACTTAAATTTTGACAAAAATATACGTTGGATTTGACTATCACCACATTGGTGACCCCGAAAATAAAGGAGATAGCGAATCCAGCTTCAAATCAAATCGCAATCAACATCAGGTGCCGCTGCGCCGGCCGGCACGGTATCAAAAGCAAACGATTTCGCGGAGTTTTAAAGCCACGAAATCTACGCACAAATTCTTGGATATAATCGTGACTCGTGAAGCTCCGTGCAAAGTTTTTGGTACAGCTACCACCGCAAATAGATATCACGCCACCAAAAATCCGTTATCCGTTATAGGGGAGCGACAATAAATAACGGGCAACGGTAGTGCAAACAAGCCGGCAACATGAGCGACGAAGACAGCGACAAGAGTGCCGAAGAAGTCGCTGTCGGCGACAACGCTGCGGTTAGTGGCAGCAGAGCCAGCGCAAACGTTAGCGCAGACAGCGACAGACCGCAAATAAACGCGGTGTTCGGTAAATTACCGTTTCCGAAACTTAATTCTAAGTACAACATCGAATCATGGTTCATCAAAGTGGACGCATGGTTTGAATTACATGGCTTTGGAGTACGCAAAGAAAAAGACAAGTACACCGCCATTATCGCCCATGCATATGACTACATACTCGACCAGGTATTCGAACTGGTTCGAAATCCACCAACCACGGCGCCGTATACAACACTTAAAAATGCCATTATAAATAAGTTCAGCGATTCAGCGATGGCAAGACTCGATAAGCTCACTGGGATACAGTTAGGTGACGGTAAACCCAGTCATTTACTAAGCCAGATGCAGCGCACGAATGCAACGAAAGACGAATCTGTTATTCAGCAGTACTGGATTAAGCAGCTACCAGAATCCGCACGTGCCGTAATCGCCGGCATGCTACAAGCCCAGCCGAGCACACCGTTACACCAACTGGCCATCACCGCAGATGCAGTTCTCGACGCACTTAGCCGTGACTCAAATTCGACGCCATCGAGAGGTCCTGCAGTCAACGCCATCGAATCGCACAGCAATCAATCGGAAATTCTCAAAAAGCAGATAGAGAAACACGAATCTATTCTAGAGAACATCAATGGCAAATTGAACCGGCTAATACTACGAGATCGCAGTCGTCAGCGCGACCGTTCACAAATCAACAGCAATCGCTCAAACACTCCCCACCGAACCGCCAGCGTGCAACAAAATTCGACGTGCTGGTACCATCGTGAATACGGAACGCAAGCCCGTAAATGCCGTTTCCCATGCGATTTTTCAACAAAAAAGCCAGACTCAACAAAAAACTAAACGTCGCCGAAACTTTCTTGCTCGAAAGTTCCGGCAGTAATTCATCATCGAGCAAAAAGTCACAGTGTGAACTCGAGGTAAAAATTTCAGAATTCACAAAATATAAACGATTTTTCATCACAGATAGGAATACAAGCCAGTCCTTCTTGATAGACACGGGAGCGGAGGTTTCGGTTGTTCCACCAACTCGGGCATGTCGCCTTTCCCAAACGGGAAGTAGTTCACTGTATGCCGCTAATGGAACCGTAATCAAAACGTACGGTACAACCCGCCGTACAGTCGACATCGGCCTACAACGAAAATTTACGTGGCATTTTGTTATAGCAGAAACAAAGTATGCCATTATCGGAATTGATTTTCTTAAATATTTCAACTTAGTCATCGACGTTACAAACTCGACTTTGTCGGACAAATCCACTGTTTCACGGTCAGCAATATGCAGCTTTACGTCATCGACCGCCATCAACGCACATGCTCAACCCGAGGGTATCGAAAATCTACTTCGGGAGTTCGAAGAAATAACGAACCACAACTCATCAGCTGCGTCCGCAAGTCATACAGGTGTGACCCACTGCATTGAAACCCGAGGGCCACCTGTGTTTGCGCGACCCAGACGCCTATCGCCAGAAAAAATGAAAGCAGCAAAAGAGAAATTTGAATTTTTATCGCGGCTCGGGATATGTCATCCTTCGAAAAGCTCGTACGCTTCTCCGCTACATTTGGTCAGGAAATCGAACGGCGAGTGGCGACCGTGTGGCGACTACCGCGCTCTTAATGCGCAGACCGTACCAGATCGCTACCCGCTTCCGCACATACAAGACTTCACACATTTCTTGTACAACAAAGACGTCTTCAGTAAAATCGACCTCAATCGAGCGTACCACCAAATCCCTATTGAGCCTGGCGACGTACATAAAACTGCAATTACCACACCGTTCGGGTTATTCGAATTCACCCATATGACCTTCGGTTTGTGCAATGCTGCACAAACTTTCCAAAGGTTCATGCACGCAGTATTTCAAGGCTTCGATTTTGTTTTTGTATACATCGACGATGTTTGCGTAGCGTCTGAAGGCTTCGAGCAGCACAAACAACACTTGCGGGAAATCTTCGAACGCCTCCAACAGTTCCAGCTAACAATAAACCTAGCTAAATGCGAATTTGCTCAGTCGAAGATTAAGTTCCTCGGACATGTGGTCACGACGCAAGGTATCGAACCGCTGCCAGAAAAGGTAGAAGTCATCGAAAATTTTCCATTGCCCACAGTCGCCAAAGAATTGCGTCGATTTTTGGCAATGATAAACTTTTATCGTCGTTTTTTGCCAAACGCAGTACATCATCAAATGCCGCTGGTACAACTGATCCCTGGGAACAGAAAAAACGATACTACACGAATTAAATGGACTGAAGACACCGTAAGTCATTTCAACGAATGTAAAAAGGCGCTAGCAAGTGCCACCCTGCTAGTCCATCCAGCGCCGAACGCCCAAATATCGCTTAGCACAGACGCAAGCGATACCGCCATCGGTGCAGCTCTGCATCAAATCGTACAGGACGACTTTCAGCCTTTGGCATTTTTTAGCCACAAACTTACCGAAGCGCAACAAAGATATAGTACCTACGATCGCGAACTACTGGCAGTATACCTAGCCGTTAAACACTTCCGTGGAATGCTAGAGGGAAGACCCTTTGAGATCCGTACAGATCATAAGCCGTTGATATACGCGTTCAAGCAAAAGCACGATCGAGCATCACCGCGACAACTGCGGCAGTTAGACTTCGTAAGTCAATTTACGACGAATATTATCCACGTCGCCGGCATCGAAAATACGACAGCAGACACACTATCGCGCATCGAGGTGTTGGAAACATCATTCATCGACTATAAGCGAATCGCCGAAGACCAGACAAAATGTCCCGAACTCAAGAAGCTCATCGACGACAATAATACATCTCTGCAACTAAAAAGGTTTCGTACACCAAACGTAGATAACGAAATATACTGTGACGTCTCTACAGCTGAGGTTAGGCCATTCATACCACAACAACATCGTCACACGGTCATCCAAAAAATGCACTGCATTTCGCATGGAGGAGTACGAGCGACTACTAAGCTCATCAAAGCACGTTTCGTTTGGCCCAACATGGGCAAGGATATCTCAGAAGCCGTACAACGCTGCCTAAGCTGTCAGCAGTCCAAGGTGAGCAAACACGTTCGCGCACCTCTCCACAAAATTTCTCTTCCATCATGCAGGTTCGAACATATCAACATTGACCTCATTGGCCCACTTCCACAATCGAATGAATACCAGTACTGTCTCACCATTATAGACAGATACACGAGATGGCCGGAAGCGGTTCCGCTCAAGGATATTTCCGCAGAAACGGTTGCCAAGGAGCTAGTCAACGTTTGGTTTTCCCGCTTTGGTATACCAGCACGTATAACAACGGACCAGAGAAGACAATTCGAATCGCAACTCTTTAACGAATTGTCTCGCACGCTGGGTATAACCCATTTACGCACTTGCGCGTACCATCCGCAATCAAACGGCATCATAGAACGCTGGCATCGCTCACTCAAAACAGCAATCACTTGTCATAAGCGTCATTACTGGATAAATTGCTTGCCCATAGTCTTACTCGGGCTGCGCACAGCTTTCAAACCCGACATCAATACAACAGCCGCACAACTTGTATACGGCACTACGTTGCGGCTGCCGGGCCAATTTTTCAACCAAGCTCAAGATCCGCGCCCACAATCCGACTTTGTGAAACAGCTAACCGACATCATGCAAGACATACGTCCGATCCAAACCGCAAACCACGACGCTTCGGCAAAGTTCGTAGCCAAGAATCTATCGGATGCAAAATACGTTTTCGTACGAAATGAAAAGGTCAGACCGGCATTCCAACCCCCATACGACGGCCCATATCAGATAGTATCGAAACATTTGAAATACTTCGCCATCAAGATGAACAGGAGCAACGTTAACGTATCCATAGACCGACTGAAGCCAGCATTCATCGAATCGCCACAACTGGATATGCAATCACCAACAATACCAACGCAACAAACGCCAACCCAGTTGCACACAACACCCACAGAAAAAACGTCTACTCTCCAATCGCCGGCGGCAGGCCGCCTCGGACGTAAAATAAGACTCCCCGTCCGTTTCAGGACGTAAAGTCTGGAGGGAGCAGTGTGGCAACTGTGCCGTACGAACGGGTTGATGGCAACCCTGACTACGAACGACTTAAAGAAAATAAACAAACGAGTGCACTCATCGAACTATTGCATACATACATGTGTATGCACATATGTATATAAAATTGACAACCACAAAACGAAGATGATCAACATCTGCAGCGAGCAGAACCATTCGCTAAATAGACCTCAACGTTTAAGCATCATATTCAATTCGCGCTTTTCATATTAAAATTAAATATATTTGTAACTTATATTTTACTTAAATTTTGACAAAAATATACGTTGGATTTGACTATCACCACAAGAGTTACGTTGATATTTTATGAACCAGGTAGCACGATCCAACATTTCTTGTTTAGTTTTAATATGCGAGAAGCAAGTGACATCTTTATTAAATACAAATTTGAAAGATTGGTAAACATAAAACGACTTGTGGACATCCTACAAGATGCGAATGATGGAAACTCATATGCACAAAAAAACTAACACACATGCATCTTCTTTCCAAATATTTGTGTGTGAAATGCTCGCTTGCCATGACAATAGTCACTTACGACGTTTGTCTTTATTAGAGATAGAGACTGCTTACTGTATTCGGGTATAAATAGTGACCTGGTGATGAGCAGGTCACAAAATTTTCAAAAAAAAAAAAGAATAAAACGTGAAAGCGAGGAAAAGCAATAATCTCTAGCTCGTTTTGAGACTTGAGATGATACAAAGTTACTGAATTCGGGCATAAGAATGTGGTGCTATTGTGAATATATCATTGGAAAGTACTGTAATACTTCTATCTTATACGTGTACTCTGAAAGGATCTGTTTTTATTGACTTCATAAATAAATATGTAGTAGTATGTATGTATATAAATTTATGAATTATTCCGGACTTTTTTTTGGTATTTTTTCTCGAACGTGTTTTTTAGGGTGACATAATAATCATTCCGTCATTACTTAGCACACATGTTTAAATACACATTGTCTTGTTCTATAGTAATTTAAATCTTATTATTTTATCAAAATAAACGATATTGTAATCTTTTTTATTTTATTTTGTAGGAGAATTGTCAAAATAATGGAAACATACAAGCTTTGTATAAGAAGTACCAAGAATGCAATGATAGAGTAAACAGCAAATCCAAAACAACTGAAACATGCATGAAAGAACTTTTTGACTATGTTTCTGAGTTGGATCAATGCGCTGCCCATCACCTTTTTTAATGCTGAAATCAAGGCGAATTGATGTAAGGTGGTAGCGATTCTGAAAATACAACCCTTTGGTAGGTTATTGTCAAACTTTTTCTCCTTTGTATTTAACTTTCGCGAAATATTTTTAAAACAATTAGAGTCACCGCAAAAAGTTGTAGTGAACCATATCTTGAAATTTCCTGTAGATAAAGGGAACTTTTCATTATTTGCAACTAAACATTTGATATTGACAATCAACCACCAATCAGCTGATTGATTAACACCACCTTTAATGAATTCGCCTTGGCTGAAATAATATAACTTATGCTTATAATATGCTAACGTGTACGTTGACATGAAATATTTAGTTTCAAATACACATTACATAGAGTAATTTTTGTTTTGTTTGAACAAGCCTGAAGCCCAATTGTGAACTAATTAACTTGAATAATTTAGTTTATTTATTACTTTACTCCGAGCTAATTTAAAATCAATTTAATAAAATAAATAAATTTAATAAAAAAATATAAAATTCGATAGCCAATGAATAAAAATATTATATTAATATTTTAAGGTCTAGCTATTTAGTATTAAACAAAAAAGATTATCAGAGTTACTTTGATATTTTATGAACCAGGTAGCACGATCCAACATTTCTTGTTTAGTTTTAATATGCGAGAAGCAAGTGTCATCTTTATTAAATACAAATTTGAAAGAATGGTAAACATAAAACGACTTGTGGACATCCTACAAGATGCGAATGATGGAAACTCATATGCACAAAAAAAAACTAACATAAATGCATCTTCTTTATAAATATTTGTGTGTGAAATGCTCGCTCGCAATGACAATAGTCATTGAAAGTAAAAAATTAAAAGATTGCGACTTTTTGCGTGATAGCATACTGAACATGAGTAGGAAACAATGAAAGTACCAAAATTGTTTCAAACCTATTTATGCGATGTGTTCTGTACATTCCAAGGATAAAAGAGAAGTTTCTGGTCGAGAATAGCGGCAGTTTAGTGAATTTAAGCAATTGCTAAATAAAAATTTGTGAAACTGTGATATTCTTGTAATGTACGCCCTTTAATAAAGCAAAACGCGCTGGACACTGGTAAGAATACCAAAGATAATATGATACGAAACTTTTCTCTTTTGCTTGCTGCGAGAGCTCATGATCTCACATTTTGGGCTGGCAACAAAGCCGAATCATGGGCTGCTGAACAGCTGAAACGCAAAATGGTGGGCTGCCAGAACAAAGGCGTGGAAATAGCTATTATTTTGATTTGGATTAAAAAAGCGAGTAAATGTTATTTTTTTATATAATGTGTCTTGAAATCTCTAAATTAAGAGTTAAATTTACTATATAAGTTTTAGCAAACTATGAAGATTTTGATTTACATACAAATATTGTATTTTATTTTAAAAATATATACCAAAACTATTTTTTCAAAGCAAACTGGGTAAATTGTGCATTTTAATATACATGATTAAACATGTATGTTTATAAGAAAACACGCTATATTTTAATTTATGTTTAATGCATATATAAAAGCAGTTTTTGCAAAATATGAATTTCTGCGATATTTAAATTGTTTTCATTGTTTTGAATTTATATATATTATTTTCTGGCATTTAGGTAAATACTATCTCTTATTTACTCTTATTTTTATTGCATTTTCATTCATTCCGTTAGCAAAACTCAACGGTGGCAAAGCAACTGCAAAATCTCCATAAAATGAAATAAAAATCCCCAGATACTATTTCTACAGAGTGGCTGTTTTGGAAAAAGTTATAAAAAATGCGCCATTTGACAGCGCTCTCTCGAAACAAAGAGTTTCGTATCATATGATCTTTGAAGAATACTCGGCTAAACTAACTAAAGAAGATCAGAAAAAAAAAGCGCGACGTTTGTCTTTATTAGATAGACACTGCTTAGTGTATAAGGGGATAAATAGTAACCTGGTGATAAGTAGGTCACAAAAAATTCCAAAAAAAAAAAGAATAAAACGTGAAAGCGAAGAAAAGCAATAATCTCTAGCTCGTTTTGAGACTTGAGATGATACAAAGTTACTGAATTCGGGCATAAGAATGTGGTGATATTGTGAATATATCATTGTAAAGTACTGTAATAATTCTATCGTATACGTGTAGTCTGAAAGGATCTGTGTTCATTGACTTCATAAATAAATATGTAGTAGTATGTATATAAATTTATTGATTACTCCGGATATTTTTTGGTTTTTTTTCTCCATCGTGTTTTTTAGGGTGACATAATAATCATCCCGTCATTATTTAGCACACATGTTTAAATACACATTGTCTTGTTCTATAGTAATTGAAATCATATTATTTTATCAAAATCAGCGATATTGTAATCTTATTTATTTTCTTTTGTAGGAGAATTGTCAAAATAATGGAAACATACAAGCTTTGTATAACAAGTACAAAGAATGCAATGATAGAGTAAACAGCAAATCCAAAACAACTGAAACATGCATGGAAGAACTTTTTGACTATGTTTCTGAATTCTATCATTGCGCTGTCCATCACCTTTTTTAATGCTGAAATAATATAACTTTTGCTTATAATATGCTAACGTGTACGTTGACATGAAATATTTTGTTTCAAATACACATTACATAGAGTAATTTTGGTTTTCTTTGAACAAGCCTGAAGCCCAATTGTGAACTAATTAACTTGAATAATTTAGTTTATTTATTACTTTACTCCGAGCTTATTTAAAATCAATTTAATAAAATAAAATTCGACAGCCAATGAACAAAAACATTATATTAATATTTTTAGGTCTAGCTATTTAGTATTAAACAAAAAAGATTATCACAGTTACTTTGATATTTTATGAACCAGGTTACGCGATCCAACATTTTTTGTTTAGTTTTAATATGCAAGTGTCATCTTTATTAAATACAAATTTGAAAGATTGGTAAACATAAAAAAACTTGTGGACACCCTACAAGATGCGAATGAAGGAAACTCATATGCACAAAAAAAACTAACACACATGCATCTTCTTTCCAAATATTTGTGTGTGAAATGCTCGCTCGCAATGACAATAATCATTGAAAGTAAAAAATTAGAAGATTGCGACTTTTTGCGTCATAGCATACTGAACATGAATAGGAAATAATGAAAGTACCAAAATTGTTTCTGTTTAAGCCGCCGCTTAAACAATTAGGTGGCCGTGCGCGTAAGAAACCAACCGGCAGTGCGTTCAAGCTGTTCGGCTTTCGGAGTAGCCCGAACGCGAAGAAGCACAGCCGCCTATCCCAACGGCAGCCCGCCACCGG
Organism: Philophylla caesio; assembly: GCA_963971545.1. Taxonomy (NCBI): domain Eukaryota; kingdom Metazoa; phylum Arthropoda; class Insecta; order Diptera; family Tephritidae; genus Philophylla; species Philophylla caesio. The sequence goes on along the minus strand of OZ020604.1, from coordinate 125,806,236 downwards.
CATCGATTTGGTTAGGTAGTTGACAAACTACACCCGGAAACCGCGCACGCGCCAGAAGTTAATTCCATCTATCTTTATTGGATGCAATCAATGTGTAATTATTGTACATACATACTTGTAGATACATACTTTGTGAAATTGAACAGAAGTGACTGAAAAAATACATATATTTCAAAGAAAAAAAAAGCGTAAAATTTTATGAACTACTTAATATAGAAATCGAAAGAAAAGCAAGAACCTTTTAATTTTAAACAAAGTAAGTGCGAAAGGCGACCAAAGTGGGTTAATTATTGGTCCTTCGCAGCCAACCTTGGCACAGCCCTATTGAAATATTAAAAATATAAAACACTCTGTCGTTCGCAAAAAAAAAAAAAAAAAAAACAAAGTATTGTGAAAAATAAAAACATAAATACCACAGAAATATTACAAAAAGTTACGAGTGCTACAAAAACCAATAAACGTAAAAAAAAAATAAGTTTTACAAACAAAACCAAAAACTGAACAACAAAATCAACGGCAACAGCTTTAAGTGGCAACAGCAGCAGCATTTGCAGCAACATAAAATTCGGACGGTGCAACATCTGCAGCAGCAACAGCCTAAAATTCCAATCCTGCAACAACAGCAGTGTGGGCAGGCCACAGGATCGCAAACAAAAACTAATAAAAAAGGAAAGTAAAAAGTTGTAAGTAGGCACATTTTTTAATTTCCATAAAAAATTCAAAACATCCCTCATTTTCCTGAATGTCATATTGTTTTCAAAAAAAGAAAACTGCATGCGAGAGCATATGTACATACATGCATGTATCCACATGAACAAAGTACGCACATATATGTTATATAAGTTAAAAAGGCTTAATTTTTCGAACCAGAGCGGTAAATAAAAAGCGGATATTTTCTTACCGCGGAAACTTTCATTTCGGTAATTTGCCGCTATTAATAAAAATACAAAAAAAGGTTGGGGAAAATAATCCGTTTTACCCAAAAAGCGGTATACATATATTCATTTACCGCCAATTGATACATATATAGATATATGTATATACATACATACGCGCATATATGCATGGTACATATTTAAAAAATATTTCGTTGCAGTTTTAAATGCCTACTGTCCCACTGTAAATAATAAAATATCAGCAGATTACTTTCCCTACTTACCTATTTCTGCCGTTGTTCGCAAAGGTCGTTGAACTTAGCCAAAGTGCCGAAAAACATAAGGGCATTTTTTTCCATATGCCATTTACATATACGCACATACGCACATATATTCACTCTTGCTTATTACGTTGTCTGCTAATATTCGATTAGCACCCAACACTTTGTAACGAAGAGAGTGGCTATAATTTTTCAAATAATTCTCCGATCTTGGCTTCTCTTTTTTAACCACTTCGCTTTACTCGGCCGCACTCACCAAGCTAAGAAAGTTCAAACAAAGCGCGCCCACGACTCACCAAGTGCAGTATCCACAACTCACCTCAGTGTTGAGCGGCTTTTGCGTGTATATATTTGCACTCTCCTGCATACATACATACACTTCGACTTTTCAACATAAATAAATACACAGCTGAGCCATTACTCTGGCTTCGTATGTAATCTACACACAAACATACGTACGTGTTTCCTTAATTGCGTGCAAATATTTCTACATAGTACGTACATATGATATTAGCATATACATACATGCATGCGAACAATGTAAATTGACACCGAAATTCCAAAAGATATTCTAATATTTAGATACAAAGAGGCAACCCATTAGGGAATTTTTCGCAACCAAAAAGTGAAATTTAGCAATATATTTTAGGTGTTCAATATTATACAATTACATAATTACATACATACATACGTATATTTCAAGTTTAATACATACAAAAAAAAAACGCAAACACCGCCACAAAACCTTACTCAGTTCCAGGTTCTCTGTGGCACTAAGTGAACATTTTTCTGATAATTAAGGGTTTTTTTTCCAAAAACTCACACGCAATTTTATCGGTTACATATTTCTTACTAGTAATTTTTTCTCGGCTTATCCCAAATGCCACTTGGACACAGTCCACCAAAAATGTCAGACATTGAGACACGGTTAAAAACCGCTGCGCTAGAAGCCAGCGTGAAAACCAAAACTAAAACTTTTGACCCCTCCGCGCAAAAGTTTATAGCGGGAAGTGACAATCTCATGAGGTACTGTGCACGATTCAGTGATGCGCCAATTCAAGACCACACAGAATCGAATCGCATAATAAAAGACAAATCAATAGATGATTGTTGGGCACGGCTTCAATCGGTTTTTGATATGGTTTTTTCAAAAACAGATGATATTCTTCCGGATAATTTCAAGAATGTTGTGAAGGCAAATACCATGCTTGCCTTGAACAATATGAGGTGACCAAAGCAAGAATTGCTGATCAACTCACGTTGATGAGAGCAATTGCTAAGCCGAGACCACCATCCCGCGTGGAACACCCCTCGGCGGAGGCAAACGTCTGCCTTCAAGTCCCATCTTGTGAAACGGAGACATTTTATGGTGGTTATGAAGAATGGGCCGCTGTTCGTCACATGTTCACAGCGGTATACATCAACCACCCGAAGCTCTCCCGTGCTCAGAAATTGTATCACCTTCGATTGTTCAATTGTAAAGCAATATCCGCTTAGCGATGACAATTTCGAGCTGGCATGGGAAGCTTTACGGTCACGATACGAAAACAAACGTATCCTGGTTGACAACCAGATCAAGATTATTATGACTCTGCCCATTATCCAAACCGAAAATAGTGATCAATTTCAGAAGCTGCAAACCTCGATAAACAACTGTCTGTCAATTCTTCATTCCCAAGATGTTAAGACAGACAGCTGGGATCCCATCTTGGTATACATATGCTCATCAAAGCTGCCCGAAAACACATTGTCTCTTTGGGAACAATCTCTCTCTTCCCGAAGAGATTTACCCACATGGTCTCAAATGGATGACTTCCTTACTTCAAGATACGAAGTAGTCGAAAGATTGAATCGGCTTTATCCAAGCCAAAGTAAAACAAAACCTGTCACTCATCAAAATGCTTAGCAAAGCAGGCCCTTTAACAGGACCAACGCTTTCGTGGCAGCAACGACGAGAGAACTATCCTGCGCCTGCTGCAACTCTCCTCATCTGATTAGAGTCTGCCAACAATTCAAACAAATTTCGGTTCCGAACCGTATACAATTCGTAAACCAAAGCAAGTTGTGCAAAAACTGTCTTGCTAATTCTCACAGCACTAATGAATTCCCGAGCAAGTGGTCGTGTACACATTGCCAACCACGGCATCACTCACAATTGCACGTCAATCCAAAGCCACAAGCTCGCCGCTCTAGTCCGAGAACCTTTGGTGCCTCTGCGCAGCACACTACTGCCACCTCGACATCTCCCGCTCGAAAAGTGCAGTCAAGCTCCAATTCCAGCGAGCAGCCGAGCTGTTCCAAACAGGCACACATACAATAATTGCATGCAGGCAATTACAGCAAAATTCTCCTTCCAACTGCTATGGTCGCAGTGGAACACGAAGGGGAATTGTTTCAACTTAGAGCCTTAATTGACCAAGGCTCACAAAGGACTTTTATTTCCTCTAAAGTTCAAAAACGGTTGAAACTTCCATTCGAACATTCCAGCTTCGAAATATTTGGCATGGGTGGACACGTCGTCCAAAACTCATCCAAACTTTGTCCTCTTACACTGGTTGCATCCAAAACCAAGCAAAGGATAAAAGTTCAGGCTATTGTGTTACCACAATTAACGAGGCATATGCCAACATTCTCCATTAGCCATGAACACTGGCAGCAGTTCAAAATCCTTGAGCTCGCTGACCCCAATTGCCACATACCAGTACAGACTGATATGGTCATTGGCAGCGATATTCTTCCACACATCCTGCTGGAAGGTATACAAAAGATTTGCGATACCATACTTGCGCCAAAGACAATATTTGGCTGGATTCTTAGTGGTCAAATAACGGAAAAGGTTGTGTCATTCTCGACACAAGTCGAAGAATGCTCGAACGCAGACCTCAGTTCACAACTGAGAAAGTTTTGGGAAGAAGAAGAAATTCCACAGCCTCCGCAAATATCTCTGGAGGATCGGGCATGTGAGAATATGTATGCAACAACAACGACACGTGCTCCAAACGGTCGATACATTGTGCGACTTCCATTCAAGGAAGATTTCCCCAAAAAACTCTTTCTTGGCCATTCTCGGTCTGCTGCCCTCCAGCAATTATTTAGCATGGAGCGATCGCTGCAAAAGAAAGGGGACTTGAGCACACTGTACAACGATGTGTGGTAGGAATATCTCGACCTCGGTCACATGGACTACACCAAGCCTTGTGAAATCGTATCCGACGGCAAACATTTCTCCTTCTACTTACCGCACCATGCAGTCGTCAAACCAGATAAGGTGACCACCAAAATTCGCGTGGTGTTCAACGCCTCCAAAACATCCGGATCAGGTAAGTCCCTGAATGACGTCCTGCACACCGGTCCCACACTCCAGCCAGATCTCATGCTACTCATTCTGCAGTGGCGCATGCACAGATTCGTGAGAAAATTTATCGTCAAATACTCATCCACGAGGACGATAAAAATTTTCAGCGAATTTTATTTCGCAAAACGGCTGACTCTCCGGTCACCGATTATAATCTCAAAACAATCGTCGTTAATTGTGCGCCCTATCTCGCTATCTGTACATTACATCAATTAGCTGATGATACGAGAGCGAAACTCCCATGAGCGGCACCAATACTCAGAAACCAGACGTATGTGGATGACATCCTCTCAGGAAGTCATAACATTGACGACGCCACCGAATCACTTAGTCAAGTGATCAAAGCGCTAAAGTCTGCTGGTTTCGTATTAAAAAAAACTGACGGCCAATCATCCGGCCATATTAGAACAGTTTCCAAAGGAGGATCTTGTCGACTCCAACTTTTTAAAATTTGAGAGCGCTTCCACAACCAAAACTCTTGGTATTCGCTTGCCACGTCTAGAGCTCTGTGGCGCAGTCTTACTTGCAAAACTAGTCGCGGTTGTCCGAAAACAACTCGGCTAAGAAGTATGCAACACTTTCGGATTCAGAGATTGTGCTAGCTTAGCTGGAAAAGCCACCGTTCACATGGAAAACCTATGTATCCAACCGTACCTCTCAAATCCGAGAGTTTCTTCCGAACGGTACATGGCACCATGTTGCTAGTGCTGACAATCCAGCGGACCTCGGCACCCGCGGTTGCAAGCCCCAAGACTTGGCGATTTCCTCGCTCTGGTGGCATGGGCCGAAATGGCTTTCTTGCAACCCGGACTCATGGCCAAAATCAAAAGCGCGCAGCTCATCTCCTCCAGAAAAGCGCAAGATAGAGGCCTATCACGCTCTCGAGGAAGAGGTCGATTTTCTCGACCGATTTTCATCCTTCTCTCGCGCACTGCGCGTGACTGCGTACATGTTCCGCTTTGTGAACAATGCGCGGAACAAGTCTAAGAAGTTAGCCACACTCACTAAACCCAATCTGAATTGAAGCGGTTCTAAACTCGAGACCTTTGTCCGCACTATCACAGGACCCGGCTGACTTTACAGCGCTTACTCCAGGTCACTTCATTCGAGGTGAACCGCTATTGGCCATTCCCGAGCTTAACGCTGAAGACCTCTCTCTACTTAACCGCTGGGAGAAAGTCAAAGCGCTTCACCATCAATTCAGCCATAGATGGAAATAGGAATATCTCAAAGATCTTCAAAAAAGATATAAGTGGAAAAATCCAAACCACAATCCTCAACCAGGCGATCTCATCGTGATAAAGGAGGATTCGCTCCCGCCCACCGAGTGGAGACTGGGAGGAATCGAAAGGGTTCACCACGGGCCTGATAACCATGTACGCGTCGTGGAGATCCGCACGCAAAACGGGGTTGTCACGCGCCCTTTAGTTAAACTGTGCTTCATTCCACCAGCGCAGCCTTCGCGCGACTCACAGTAAAGAACAAAAAAAAAAATTAATCATATATGGTATATTATGGATTTAAACATCTCGCTTTAAATGCTTTCCCCAAGTACTTCTCGTTTCTTTGTTTGTTCTTCTACTTTCAGACCGAAAACCATAATGGCGACACGAAAGGCATGCCCTCTAGCTCCGACCGCAGATACAGACAACTGTCTGCAATGCAGACTCTGCCATCGCTACCACGCCCTTCGGACCTGTCCAGCCTTCAAGGCAATGAAGCCACCGCAACGGTCAGCCGTAGCCCGGGCGCAAGGATATTGCGTCAACTGCCTCGCACTCACCCACAGCACCGGTGAATACGATTCGTCCGGCAGCTGCAAGGTTTGCGGGCTCGCGCACCGCATGCTGTTGCACATGGCAGCAGCCAGTACTGGGCGCCTAAATGCGCAAAAATGGCCATCCAACCAGCGCGCAAGGGTACAGAAGCGCAAACCAGCTGCGCGCGCAACCCACGAAAAGCGCAGGCAACGCCCGAAGCAGGGCAAACGAGTGCCCCAACAGCCGCATAAGAAGGAAGCCACTATCGCGCGCACTGCTGACGGCCTACAAACCCGGAGATATCGGGGACAAAGCACTACCCGTGTGCTAGGCAAGACCATCCGCGCCCTGAAAGGGGCGGGGACGATGTTTAAGCCGCCGCTTAAACAATTAGGCGGCCGTGCGTGTAAGAAGCCAACCGGCCGTGCGTTCAAGCCGTTCGGCTTTCGGAGTAGCCCGAACGCGAAGAAGCACAGCCGCCCATCCCAACGGCAGCCCGCCACAGGCATCGATTTGGTTGGGTAGTTGACAAACTACACCCGGAAACCGCGCACGCGCCAGAGGTTAATTCCATCTATCTTTATTGGATGCAATCAATGTGTAATTATTGTACATACATACTTGTAGATACTTACTTTGTGAAATTGAACAGAAGTGACTGAAAAAATATATATATTTCAAAGAAAAAAAAGCGTAAAATTTAATGAACTACCTAATTTAGAAAGCAAAGCAAGAACCTTTTAATTTTAAACAAAGTGAGTTAATTAGTTTCAAACCTATTTATGCGATGTGTTCTGTACATACCAAGGATAAAAAGAGCAGTTTCTGGTCGAGAATAGCGGCAGTTTAGTGAATTTAAAGCAATTGGTAAATAAAAAATTGTGAAACTGTGATATTCTTGGAATGTACGCTTTTTAATAAAGCAAAACTGGGAAGAATACTCGGCCAAACTAACTAAAGGAGTATCCCATGCTAGGGTAGGCACCTTGACGTTGGTGCAGGGGCTTAGTCGCACCTCAAATAGGTCCCGGTCATCCGATCGTATCAGCGCCTGTGTGCGTAGGTCCGGGCGGATGGTCGGGGCCGCTTTTGGGGGCGATGACCAAGAACTACCACCTCCTAAGCCAGGGTGTTATGCGACGCCGTGACCATTGGCTGGTTTGCAGCCAGGAGGACAACCGGCTGTATTTATACAGAGCCTCTTCGACACCGGGCCAACTCGAGGAGTAGCAGTGGCCTTACCGCGGCAAGGGGCGCTGTCGCGGCGTACGTCCCTTTCCCCCCATAAAAAGAAGCTGACTGCCAAGCTTGGCCTAGGTCGAGCTAGCATTCGTAAGAACAAGATGAAAACCACTACAACAACAAAAACATACAAACAACAACAACAACAACAAAAACAACAACAGCGGCGACAACAAACGCAGCAGCTGCAAATAACGGGTGGCAAGGAAGCGTCGACGGCAACGAAGACGACAGTAGGTGATGTCGCTGGCAACTCGGCCAGAACATTCATCTTGGTGGCAGATTCGCCAGGAACAGCAGCGCTAGAGATGAGTAGCAGTGCGAAAACCTCTAAGCGCAGGGGCAGTTTGCTGGACCGACTATCGGTGGAAGAGGCAGCGCTGTTCGTCGAGCACGCCAGAGATGAGGACGAACCCAGCACCAGCAATGGTGTCCGTCGTAAGAGGGCCGAACAGGTGAAAGGTGCAGACAGGTATGAATATTTAATACCCTCAAATGATCATAGTTCTGTAGCAGATCGGTCGCAAGACAGATCAAGTAGGTCTCGTTCCAGGTTGGAGGAAACAGGAGGCTGTCGGCGCTCAAGGAGCAGAAGACGCTCCACGAGCAAACACCGAGAGTAGAGATCCACGAGCCGGCGCCGCTCCAAGAGCCGCCGTCGCTACCAAAGTAGACGCTCCGATTCCGCCGCCTCACGCAGCTCCGGGTGACAATAGCCACGGAGAAGGCATCGGCGGGCCAGGGCTTTGGACTGCATAGCTGGGTTCCGCGGAAAGAAATTTTTGTAATTCCTCTGCCAAAAAGTCGCGTGTGCGAGCTGCCTTCTTTCGTGGATGGAGTTGTATATTTCTCTTGGTTCCTGTCCTCCATCTGCGGCTGAGACTGCCTCGCTCATGGCCTTACTTCTTTGGAATTCCTCTGTAAGAAAGCCGCATATCCGGGCTGTCTGCTTACTGCAGTTTGCGAGTGCTCTGTCACCCGCTGTGGTCGGCAGTGCGTTGGTTAATGTTGTCAATCTGGGTTGTGCAGGTGGCGAAGTCAGAGTTGTGCGATAACCACCGCAGTACAGTGTAGTTCTCATACTTTCTAGTACGTCGAGGCCTAGGATGATGTCATCAATGGCTCCAGGCATAGTATGCAGCGTGGCGTTGTAGGTCGACATCCCAAGGCTGACTACGGTCCTCACGACGTCGAATACTTGGCTACTGGTTCCATCGGCCATTAGAATGTCTATGGCCATGCTGATTCTCTCCCCGGTCCCTGAACTGATAACGCGTTGTGCCAGGCTCACCAAAACAAAACTCCGCGACGCACCAGTGTCGATGACGGGCTCCGCCGGTTCTCCACCCAGTAGGATAAAGGCGAAGAGTCGGCCGCGCTCTTGTCTAAGTGTTAGTGGTTGTTTGGCGCTGTATTCCGGGGCATCAACGCGCCTGTTCCTTGGTGAAGCATTGTATCGTTTCCCTGCCGGCATCGACAGCACTCTATCATTCGTATGTTCGCCTGACCGCAGTCCCAACAAAACAGCTTCTGTGGATTGCGGCACCTTTGGGCGTATTGTCCTTCTTGACCACACCTCCTGCATACTTTGTTGCTAATAAAAGTCTGGATTGCAGGTGTGGGGCGGCGAGGCGTCTCCATCGTCGGGTTGTACGGCGCTGCTGGATGCTGTTGATCCGGGTGCGCGGGTGACTGCTGCTGATGTGTCTGGCTTAGTTTGGAGGGCGTGGGATCATCGCCAACGTGTCTAGCTACTTCGCGTCGCGGCACATTTGGGGCCCGTCGCCGATTTTCGTGTATACTTTCGTAGTCTTCAGCGAGCGTCAGTATTTCCGCAAGGCTACTGACATCCCACCGTTTGATGTACATCAGGTAATCGGGATGGCTATTGCGGAAGATTCTCTCTAACTGCTGTTCGTCGCCGTACCCTGCGTGTCGCATTGAGCTTTGTATTGCGATCAAGTAGTCCTTAAAACTTTCTCGTACGTGCTGCTTCCGCTGCCTTATGTAGTCTTCCAGATGTTCGAAATAACGGGCAGGCAGGAAAAATCGCAAGAAATCGGGTTTAAATGAAGTCCAACGGCTCCAGTGTTCGTTGTTGTTGCGGTACCACTTTAGAGCGGTGCCGTTCAGTAACTCCGGCATGGTTCTAGGCAGAAGATCTATGTTCAGAGCGTAGACGGCGGCTAACTCCTCTAATCTCTCTACAAACGCCAACGGGTCCTTTCCTTCGTTGTATTTCACTGACCACTTCCTGGTCAACTATGGGCGCAAATGTTACGGTAGGTACCTTGTTATTGTGCGTCAGCGTACCCGGCAGCGGCCTGGCACTTCTTTTCTATTGCTGGGGTATACTCGCCGTGCCCAGGGTTCGTAACAATAACCTAACCGGCACCGGTTTGTCAGTGTGGGACTTTAACACTAACTAAACATCCTACTGTCTGAGTACCATATCCCTCGGTACTACCGTCAAGTATTTCATCGGGAGATGGCTTGAGCTTACGCTCTACGTTCGTGAATTCCGCTTGAACCGCCCTTTGTACTGTTGCTTGTTGCATCTTCGTGGAGGTTTAAAATGCCCCGTTTCGTTTCCACCTTTTTTTTTTTTGCTTCGCTGCCGGTCGGAACGAGCGAGGCGCCGAGCCGCTCAGCCCATATATGGCATTTCTCTATTATAAAAGCCGATTGGTTTTCATATAATTTACGTTTATAGTTTACCTTGCCCGCCGGCCGGAACGAACAAGGTTCCGAGCCGCTCAGTTATGCTGTTGACTTCTTCTCGTCTGCCTTTCCAAAATTCATGGTTTCTAATTATTTTGCAACGGTCGGAACGGTCGGACCGAGCCGTATACTCACTGTATGAACTACTAAAAAACGCAATAATTTATAGCTGAGGATTGAACTTGCATATACATATATATATAAGACTCTCAAAATTTGTTTATTAAGCACTAACCTTTCTTGGTAGCCGGAATGGACGAGATTCCAAGCTACCTGCCTTGTGAATCCGCTTTGGGCTGCTCGTTGGAAGCCGTGTTTAGAGCTAAAGATCCAAACTGCTTAGACGGTACTGTCACCGAATTTTTATTTTTATTTATATTATTTTTATTTTTTTATTTTAAGCAGGCAGTCGAAACGGACTAGATTCCGAGCCGCCGATTCGGTGAAATTTGTTGCAGTGAAGGGACGTTAAGATACTATGTATTTCTGCGGAGTCGTTCCGCCTGGCGTAGCTTCGATATTACCATATTTGCCATCTTGCAGACGGCAGACCAATTTTCGATCGATTCGAGAATTATATCGATAAAATTTTCTACTTTAGCCAGTCTCCTTACTTACGTTTAGACAGTTTCGTTCATCTTCAAAATAAGTGCAGGCAAAATAGCAATGTTCAGCATCTTGGATAACGTCATCTTCGCAGAGAGTGCAGTAAGGGTCATCATCGATCTTAAATCTATAAAAATAAGATTTAAAACAGCCAGCCATGGGTTAACTGAAAGTTTACTTCCCCATTTTTTCTGCTTAACCATTTTTCTACTGAAGGTATGAGACGGTGTGTCTAGCGACCTTTATTTATCTGATCCCAAAGGCATTGCCACTGTTGCCAGCAGATTTTGATTTCAGCATCGCGATTCGCCTTACTTACGGACCTTGCCAACGTCTGCGTCGCCAGAATATAAATGGGACATAGGCCAGCAATAAGCAACGCAGCCTCTTCTGATGTAGTTCGGAACGCGGACCTCCGATGTTAAGCATCAGTCTCGAAAGCGCTACTGCGACTTTTTCCGCTAATTGTTTAGTATACTTCTGAGGTATGCTGGAATATCGAACGTTATTAGAGCCTCCGTTATTTTCCGCCAGCTTGCGGTGTTAAATGCGTTTTTTACGTCGAGGGTAATTATTAAGCAATATTCTTTTGAATCCCATCTCCATCTCTCACCGCTAATCGCTGCTTCTACTATTTTTTTTATGAAATTGGCTAAACCCAAATTGTGTTTCGGAAAGTCCTCCATTCGCCTCAATTGCTTCTGTGACTCTATTGGTAATTATTCGTTCCAGAAGTTTCCCTGTTGTATTAAGCATACATATTGCCCGATATGCAGAGGGATCCCCATGTGATTTTCCCGCCTTTGGTAGTAGAACAATCCGCTGGCGTTTCCATATTTTCGGGAATACGCCCTCTGCAAAGCATTCGTTAAACGTGTGAACAAATCCTCAGTATATAATAGCATCAGGGCCTGGGGCCTTTTTGTCTTTAAATCCATCAACCGCAAGCAGCACCTCTACAACGGTGATCTGGGGGAATCTACATTCAGCATGGGAGGAGATCTCTCTACTGAATGCTTCTTCACCCGGAAACAGATTGCTTATTATTGTACTCAGTTGGTCGGCGCTTGTGAGCTGCGGCTGGGCCGATGCCTGTAGCCTTTTAGTAACCACTTTGTATGCCATACCCCAAGAATTTTGTTCGGCACTGTCGCAAAGCTGCAGAAAACACTTCTTCTTGCTTGCCTTAATAATTTGCTTTAATTCTTTTCGCATAGCCATGTAGTGTATTTGTTGTTTCAAATAATTTGCCGTTTTTCTGACCCTTTGATAGTCGCGCCTTGCTCTATTGCATTGTTGACGAATATCTGATATTTGGGGGACGTCTATTCGATGAGCTTCTTCCTCTTCTCCTGATTGAAGCATCACAGGCGTTTGTTATGGTCATCATGAGCGTGTTGGCCATATTCGTAGCCCCTTGTGTTAGTGCCTCTTCATCTAGAGAGTCGATTTTCCAGCCCACTTTTGTCCTTTCGGGGCCAGACCCTATTTGCTTTTGTTCGTTTATGGTGAAGATAATTGCTTGGTGATCGCTGTGCGTATAGTTGTCAGTAACCTCTCAATGGACATTTCGGGATAGTCTACTTGCTACGAATGTTAAGTCTATTATAGACTCACGTCCGTCTTTTTTGAATGTAGCTTTACTTTCGGAATTTAATAGCACCACTTCTAGGGTCGAAAAAGCTGTCAAGAGCGCTCTGCTTTTGGGATTTGTTTTACGGCTTCCCTACGCTTGGGCCCATGCATTGACATCACCTGCGATTACGACCGGCGTTCTTATTCTAGCATTGCTGACCATGTTAACTAATATTGTTTCGAATTTCTCCAGATTGAAGCTAGGTGGTATGTAGCAACTGGTTAGTATGATGCCTGCAATTTTCACGCAGACGAAGCCTACTTCCGATTTAAGTTTTTCTAATGGCCTTGGCCCATAGTTGGCAGTCGATCACTTTGTATGGTTCACTCAGTAGAGCTACGTCGATATTCAATTCTATTACCGACTGCTGCAGCAATTCTTGTGCCGCCTTAAAGTGATTAAGATTTAGTTGGCAAACCTTCATTCTTTACGTGCCTTTTGTGCTGCCTGTACATAACAAGGGCATTCTCTTCCACCTGTTCTGTGCTTCAATTCTGTCAAGATTTTCCTCGTGCAAATGTCTCTTTCTTGCAATCACGTGCCATATGACTTGAGTCAACGCAGTTGAAACACGATCCCTTACCAGATCCTTTACCTCTATAGCAATTTCCGAGGTGAGAGTCTGGCCAGAAACGTTTTCGCCAAGCACTTCTTCAACCGCTCGCTGTACCTCGGACGTGTGCAAGTCTGTCGGTTTCTCCAAAATTACCACTTCAAACGAACAAAGTCTAATCGAGCTATAAAGCTATACATAGTTCTCACGATTTAGAAAATACAGAGGTTGCGCCTTCCGCAAACCGCTATTCGTTCTCAGCAAATTTGACAGAATCAGCTGTGTATGCTACGTCACAAAACGCGGTTGGTTTTGTTTGTATGTATGTAAGCATACAATTGTTTGTGCTTAAATTCAATGCTTTAAAGTGATTTTATTTAAAATAAAGTTATTAAACATGAAGTGCGCAGTGTTAAGTGGTAGCAAGTTAAGCTTCTTGTGTATCCTAATGCTGCACTGCAGTTTTTTTCAAAGCATCCAATCAAGCACAGAGCATAAATGAAGTTATTTGAATATAACTATGTTGCATAAAGTGCCTAAATTGGTAAAAACTTAAAAATTTAGAAATCCTAGCAGAACCTAACCTCACATTTTTGTTTACAATTTATCCCGATTCTCAGTAAAACCATTCGTGACGTTGCACGCATTTTGCTTCACATCATTTTCGTCGGCGCAATCTTGTATTCTATCGTTCTTGCATAGTTCTAAAGAATATCTTCACAAAACTGTGTCCGTGCGAGTTGAACTTATAGGTAGTTCCTATTATTCTTTTTTTATATGGTTTGTTTTACATTTTCAATTTGGTTTATTTTAAATTAATCTTCAAATGCTGCTTAAGGTCATACGCATGTTAATTTTGTTTTGACATAATAAGAATGAAAATTAATTCTAAAAAATATTTACTGCTGGAATTCTAACTGGATATTTTAAACCGACGCTTAGATAGCAATTTAGACTTACGTTATTTATACATAAGGTTTAGACATGCAAAATATACAATAATATTTTTGTATATATGAATTTTAGTTGTTTTTCGGCCTTATTGATTTTTAATAATTGACAATTTCATTGAGCTCGAGGCCAGTTTATAGAAGATTTTATTGGAAAATAACAACAGTTTTTAAAATGGTAGAAGTTATAGTACTATTTCGGAAATCACCACATTTCCTCATCAGACTTCTTTTTATATTTATTCTTCATAACCACTTCTCCAAGGCTATGAACCAAGGAGCTCGGAGTTGCAAAGCCAACACGCTAAATGCTGTGCTACGCCAGCTGAGTGGACTGCGTCGTTTTTCCATCTTCCTTAAACAAACCAACTACAAACAAGAGCAACTGATCTGCTGCTATTTAAACTTATTTGTGTGGTTGTTGTTTGTGTGTTTGCAATTCTGTGTGCTAATTTTTCATTGGTTTTTACCAATGGCTTGTAATTCTTAGAATGCATTTCAGGTGTGCTCATCCTTGCATATATGAATTTTAGTTGTTTTTCGGCCTTATTGATTTTTAGTAATTGACAATTTTATTGAGCTCGAGGCCAGTTTATAGAAGATTTTATTGGAAAATAACAACAGTTTTTAAAATGGTAGAAGTTATAGTACTATTTCGGAAATCACCACATTTCCTCATCAGACTTCTTTTATATTTATTCTTCATAACCACTTCTCCAAGGCTATGAACCAAGGAGCTCAGAGTTGCAAAGCCAACACGCTAAATGCTGTGCTTCGCTAGCCGAGTGGACCGCGCCGTTTTTCCATCTTCCTTAAACAAACCAACTACAAACAAGAGCAAGTGATCTGCTGCTATTTAAACTTGTTTCTGTGGTTGTTGTTTGTGTGTTTGCAATTCTGTGTGCGAATTTTTCATTGGTTTTTACCAATGGCTTGTAATTCTTAGAATGCATTTCAGGTGTGCTCATCCTTGCATATATGAATTTTAGTTGTTTTTCGGCCTTATTGATTTTTAATAATTGACAATTTTATTGAGCTCGAGGCCAGTTTATAGAAGATTTTATTGGAAAATAACAACAGTTTTTAAAATGGTAGAAGTTATAGTACTATTTCGGAAATCACCACATTTCCTCATCAGACTTCTTTTTATATTTATTCTTCACAACCACTTCTCCAAGGCTATGAACCAAGGAGCTCGGAGTTGCAAAGCCAACTCGCTAAATTCTGTGCTACGCTAGCCGAGTGGACTGCGTCGTTTTTCCATCTTCCTTAAACAAACCAACTACAAACAAGAGCAACTGATCTGCTGCTATTTAAACTTGTTTGTGTGGTTGTTGTTTGTGTGTTTGCAATTCTGTGTGCGAATTTTTCATTGGTTTTTACCAATGGCTTGTAATTCTTAGAATGCATTTCAGGTGTGCTCATCCTTGCATATATGAATTTTAGTTGTTTTTCGGCCTTATTGATTTTTAATAATTGACAATTTTATTGAGCTCGAGGCCAGTTTATAGAAGATTTTATTGGAAAATAACAACAGTTTTTAAAATGGTAGAAGTTATAGTACTATTTCGGAAATAGAAAGAAGTCTGATGAGGAAAAGTGGTGATTTCCGAAATAGTACTATAACTTCTACCATTTTAAAAACTGTTGTTATTTTCCAATAAAATCTTCTATAAACTGGCCTCGAGCTCAATAAAATTGTCAATTATTTTTGTATATATTTATTATACAAGTATATATTTTAATACACAAATGCTTATAATTTTCTGCATATTTTCTCTTCTGATTAAATTTTTCAAACGGAATAGAATGAAAACGTATTTTCGAAGGAAACTGATCCCTGACAAATCTCTTTTGATCCCCAGTATATATATCCCGTCAGTATTAATATACTTTGCAGGCTCCATGGTTCGAAGTATGTATGTATATCGAAAATGGAACAAGAAAATAAAATTCGAGCGTGATTAGCTACAATATGGGCATTTTAATTAAAATCACAACAAGTAAAGAGAAGGTACTGGAGTAGAAATTAGTCGCGTCGACGAAAAAAAAATCCAACATTATGTATTGACGGTATTGCGATCCATAACCATTGATTTCAAAATTTATAATTATTTTGCAATCACGTCAAAAATACTGAACGTGTGACAATGCCCAATGCCATAAATCTGTTACCAGCATCGTGATATGTATGTATGTACATATATATTAATTTACGTTTTTACAAATCTATCCACTTTTAAATTTTGTTTATTTGGACATATTCAGAAATCTTCACCATGAATATCGAGCTACACATAATTCGATGTAAATTGTGAGGTCTTCAAGTATCAAAAGTCCTTCGCAGCTGCTCTATTTGCCCTGAAATCATAAAAAAGTGCTTTCTTTTTGATTTTGCATGCAGATGAGCCACTTAAACTTTTCTAGGAATACCCTGCTTCAGTTTATGTATAGATGTAGTTTCGCTTGCGCTCCATGCCAGGCAGTTATTTCCATCTAGTAAATGTAAAAATGCTTCAGTTAGAAGGAAATTAATATATTTATTTACAAAATTACCTGCTTATGTTTACAAATTTAACCAAAACAATTAAAAGAAACGAAGAAGATAACTCACCACCGAGAAGTTTGCTACCCAGGGTTGCTTTTTTTATTGTACACGTTGGTTGTAGGAGAATCGTAGAGAGCCGTTGAATAATTATTCAAATATGCAAATAAAAACAGTCGTCACATATTTTGGTTATAAAATTTCGGTTTTAAGTAATAATTGTAAAGTGTATCTTTAGTGGTTAATGCAAATATTTCACATTCCACAAAATATTCTATTTGATTTTCAAAGTTTATTATGAAATATCATTGCATGCAACTCTGCTATAGTTTATTTTCATTATCCACCATCAAAACTCTTATCCCTGAGAAGGACTTCACCACAGTTTTACTACTGTATATACTGTGGTTACATATCCACTCGAACATTTCTAAATGACTCAATTAACACATTTTTGATCGATACTGGCGCCGATAATCGAGCAACAATAGACACTCATGACACAACTACTATCTATGGATTTGGACAAGGAACAATTAGAACGATAGGAGTTGTAACAAAAGAGCTCATTTGTGACGACATATTAATCAAACACAAATTTCATGTTGTTGAAAACAATTTCCCTATTTCATGTACAGGCTTATTAGGATAAGATTGTCTGAAGAAATACAACTGAAAAATAGACTACCAAACAAGTCAAGATTGGCTTGTTCTTAGACCAATTGAATTTTGTGAAGAAATAGCTATTCCCATGCGAAACTCACCTAATATTCATTATATTTCTGTACCAGCCAGATCTGAGGTCATTCGGTTGATAATCTTAGAAAACGAATGCAAAAATATACTGATTCCACAACAACAAATACAGGAAGGCATCTTTAAGGCTAATACAATAACAATACAAAAACAGTAATTTATTCGGATAGCTAACCTAACAAATCAAAACGCAACAATTTCAAATCTACAAATCAAAACAGAAAACCTAGACGATTATGAAATAGTTAAACCCAAACCAATAATTGAGAATTCACAAATAAAGTTGGAAAAACTGTCCCATCATTCGCATTTGAAGCGCTAAATAAATTGTGTACAGATTACATTGACATTTTCGCATTAGAATCTGAAAACATCTCTACAAATAATTTCTACAAACAAGCTTTACGTCTAAAAGACAAGGAACCGGTTTACAGGAAAAATTATCGAATACCGCCTGCACACAAAGAAGTTAATAGGCAGTTAAATATTTTAATTAAAGATGTTTTGTTGTTTTTTTACTCCGACAAGGTTAAAAGTTGATGTATTTTGGAACGATTTTCCGTCGATCCTTGACAAGAAATACCTCAGAATATAATAGTCCGATATTATTTGTTCCCAAAAAATCACTTCCAGGCAATAAAGCAAAAAAGTGGAGACTAGTCGTATATTACAGGGCATTTAACAAAAAATTAACAGCCGATAAGTACCCATTACCCAGAATAGACGATATTCTCGACCAGCTTGGTAGAGCAAAATACTTTTCTTGCCTAGACTTGACGTCAGGATTCCATCAAATCGAATTAAAAGAATCATCAAGGGACATAATCTCATTCTCAACAGACAATGGATCATATAGGTTCAAACGTCTACCATACGGTCTCAAAATTGCCCCAAATTCATTTCAAAGGATGATGACGCTAGCATTTTCAGGACTATCACCTGCCCAAGCATTCCTTTACATGGATGATTTGGTAGTAATAGGATGTTCGGAAAAACATATTCTAAAAATATACGTATAAATAATTTAATTAAAGATGATATCGTGAACCATTAACCTCAGAATATAATAGTCCGATATTATTAGTTCCCTAAAAATCACTTCCAGGCAATAAAGCAAAAAGGTGGAGACTAGTCGTAGATTACAGGGCACTTAACAGCCGATAAATTCCAATTACCGAAAATAGACGATATTCTCGACCAGCTTGGTAGAGCAAAATACTTTTCTTGCCTAGACTTGACGTCAGGATTCCATCAAATCGAATTAAAAGAATCATCAAGGGACATAATCTCATTCTCAACAGACAATGGATCATATAGGTTCAAACGTCTACCATACGGTCTCAAAATTGCCCCAAATTCATTTCAAAGGATGATGACGCTAGCATTTTCAGGACTATCACCTGCCCAAGCATTCCTTTACATGGATGATTTGGTAGTAATAGGATGTTCGGAAAAACATATTCTAAAAATATACGTATAAATAATTTAATTAAAGATGATATCGTGAACCATTAACCTCAGAATATAATAGTCCGATATTATTAGTTCCCTAAAAATCACTTCCAGGCAATAAAGCAAAAAGGTGGAGACTAGTCGTAGATTACAGGGCAGTTAACAGCCGATAAATTCCAATTACCGAAAATAGACGATATTCTCGACCAGCTTGGTAGAGCAAAATACTTTTCTTGCCTAGACTTGACGTCAGGATTCCATCAAATCGAATTAAAAGAATCATCAAGGGACATAACCTCATTCTCAACAGACAATGGATCGTATAGGTTCAAAACCTCTGCCATACGGTCTCAAAATTGGCCCAAATTCATTTCAAAGGATGATGACGCTAGCATTTTCAGGACTTTACATGGATGATTTGGTAGTAGTAGGATGTTCGGAAAAACATATTCTAAAAATTCTCAACGATGTATTCTCAATTTGCCGAAAACACAACTTAAAATTACCCCCTGAAAAATGCCTATTCTTTCGAACTCAAGTAACATAATCAGACCACAGTGCACAGATAAAAGAATTCTACCTGATGAGAGCAAGTTGAGTATTATACAGAAAAACCCAACACCAGCAAAAGCCGATGAAGTTAAAAGATTTGTTGCATTCTGCAACTACTACAGAAGATACATAGACAAACAACTACCATTTGCATACGCCTCACGTTCATTCACAAAAGGAGAATGCAATAAAGCTACAATAGAAAAAGAACTATCTGCTATTCACTGAGCCATAAAATATTTCAGACCCTATGTTTACGGCACAAGGTTCTTTGTTAAATCTGATCACCGTCCTTTAACATATTTATTTTTAATGAAAAATCCATTCTTTAAATTGACCCGAATTAGGTTAGATCTTGAAGAATATGATTTTGTAGTGGAGTACATAGCCGGAAAAGAAAATTGTATTGCGGCCGCGCTATCCCGCATTGATGTAAACTACCTCAAAAGACTTACCATTGAAATTGACCCCACAATATATATATAACAACTAGATCCATGAATAAAAAAGTTTCCAGTAATATAGAAGGTGATATTAAACAAATAAAGCCTAAAATACACGTATATAAAGCGCTATATATATATATACGAGGTTAAAAGACATGTCCAGCTCATCTTTATTCCACCAAAATTAGTTTTGAAAAAATGAAAAGGGATTTGTAGCATTATTAATATCGATCATATGATTGTTAATGAAAAAATTGACTTAGGACATTTATTTTCTAGGCTTAGGGTAGAAGCCGACTGTCAATGCATCAATAAATTACAAATATCGTCTGACGATAAATTACACTGTCCAACAAATGAAGACTTTTTGAATGGAACAGAATTATTCTGAAAGGGTATGTTGAGTAGATCATTTTTCTAGAACAAACTTATGGTCCAGCACGTCTGAGTTATTTTTTAAAGTGGGTCAAAGTTTTCATTTTTTGGTCGAAGGGAGCATTGCACTATATGAAAAAAATGTTGAAAGTTAATGTCTGAGAGAATTCTTATGGTTGGAGTTGTATTGTGGAATTGTATGAGCATTATTTTTGTGGAAGATCTTAACCCTCTAACTGGTCTATTTATGGGTCAATTTGACCCTTTTTTCAAGAAAATCAAAAAATATCCTTTAAAAAAGGACATTTAAGGATTGAAATATTCTACGAAAATGTTTGGCGGAAAATTTCAGTGGGGGTCACCAAAGACACCATTGTTCTAAATAAAGCTCTTTACGATTAATTGGCAAAATTACACGCCAACATATACAAAGCAGGTGAAAACGTCGTCAAGCTCGGCCGGGCCAAACACTGAGTTCTCGCGTCTAGTCAGTTGTGACTTACAAATCAGCTGTGACTTACAAATCGGGTGTGATAAAATTAAGCATAATTGAGCTACTAAGCAGTACATATCGGGTGTGATTTTTACTAAAATTAATATAAAAAAAGAACAATTAAAGCTTTAATAAGCATGGTGGATTCTGTTTGCAAATTAAGAGATTGGTTTTGTTTTATTTGTGGACATTTTACGCACCATCAACGCAGAAGAAAGATATTCCCTACAATTGAAGAACCATATTTTCTTTTCTTTGGAATAAGATTTTTATGTGAAGCTTGGATACCAAAAACTGTATGTACTACTTGCGAAAGTGGTCTTTTAACCTGGTACAAAGGCGGTACTAAGGCGCTGCCATTTGCTGCGCCTATTTTATGGATTGGACCCGAAGATCACAAATCAGATACATGCTATTTCTGCGTAAATTACAAATTTGGTAGAAGCCAAAGGCACTACGCGATAATGACATACGAAGCAACAAATAATGTCATTTTACCAGAAGTGCGCTGTGAAGGTGTTCCGGTGCCTCAATCGCCTACACATACATTTTCGGCCAATACGACACACGCCAATACAGAAATAACAGCGGCGGTTGAAAACATATCAGATATAAGTTACTTGCCTCCTGATGGTTTAAACATATGTCCTAATTTGATAGACCAAGCTTATCTTGAAGATCTTGTAAGAGATTTAGGACTAACAAAAGAGAAAGCTGAAATATTATGTTCCAGATTGAAAAACAGGAATTTGATAAAAGCGGATGTAAAAGTTACATCGCCAAGAAAAAGACACGCCGATCTGGAAAAAATCAGAAGAACTTGTATACTGTTGTAGTATTGAAGAGGTTCTAAAATATCTACTGGACTCTTCCGCTTGGTGACTATTTATAGATAGTTCAAAACACAGCTTAAAAGCAGTTTTACTGCACAATGGAAATCAGCATCAATCAATACCGGTTGCGTATTCCACAAAAAAGGAGGAAACATACGCAAATATTTAAAATCTCTTAAATAAAATTGAATACTATAAATGTAAATGAGAAGTATGCGCAGACTTCAAAATGATTGCATAATTGACTGGAATGCAAACAGGATACACAAAATATATGTGCTACCTTTGTAAATGGGATTCACGTGCTACCAGCAGCCATTATCATATTAAATATTTCGAAGATAAGGTCATACTTCCACCGCTGCATATTAAGTTGGGCGTGGTGAAAAATTTTATTAAAAGCTTAAATAAACAAGGAAACGCTTTCAAACGCATTCAAACAATTTTCACCAGATTATCTGCAGCAAAATTAAAAGAAGGTAAAATACGGTTTTAAGAAATAATTTATTTCATTTAATGTAAATTACCATTTCTGGTAAAATCAGAATTCCTTGGAAACTCAAAAGCACAAAACTATGCAGAAAATATTGAAAGCATCATAATAGGTTTTAACAATATTGGCGTTAAGATGTCACTAAAGCTGCATTTTCTGCACTCTCATCTCAATTTTTTTAAAGAAAACCTTGGAGCGGTTTCAGATGAACACGGTGAAAGGTTTCATCAGGATATAAAGGTATTGGAAGAGTCAATACAAAAACAATTCTTACTTTTTGCTTTGAGAAATCTTCGATGGGATTCGCCATACAATCTTCCCCCTTACACTAGTCGTTTAAAACTTATTAATCTTCCTACTCTTTCGAGTCGCAGAGAAATGTTAGGTATAATATTTCTGGTAAAATTAGTCAATGGATGGATCTCAAGTCCATTTCTTCTAGAGCAAATTAATTTGAATGTACGCTCCCGTGCAACGAGAAACTTTAAACCACTTTTCTTGAAACTATGCAGAACTAACTTTGAGTTGAATGAACCGTTTCGGGGTTTATGCCAAGACTTTAACAATCATTCCAGCACCTTTGATGTATCGGACTCACTTTTTATAATTAAAAGAACTATTCTATCCTCTCTTAATAACAGCTAACGATCCAATTTTCTTACTTTGCATTTCTCTAACTTTGTATTCGGCTGATGAATTCTTATTCTGTAGCTGAGCAGCTTGGGATCTCGACGCTTAACAAACTTTCTTCTGTCACGACTCGGCACCTAAGATTTGTATATTTAAAAAACATCCGTACGTTATGCGGATTGAGCCCCTCGTGCCGGTTGGGCGGGAAAGTGGGTTTCCGTTGGGTTATAGAAGATTCAAAGGGAAATCCCAAAGTGTAATGCTTGCTGAATACGTATGGGGCTTGTACAGAAACCTTGACACATCGGAACATTCACGTTAAGCTAAATACAGGAAAGCATATATGTACATACTATAATAAACCACTATTAAAACAAAATTATAATTTTTTTATAGAAGTTGGCGTGTAATTTTGCCAATATTCGTAAAGAGCTTTATTTACAACAATGGTGTCTTTGGTGACCCCCACTGAAATTTTCCGCCAAACATTTTCGTAGAATATTTTAATCCTTAAATGTCCTTTTTTAAAGGATATTTTTTGATTTTCTTGAAAAAAGGATCAAATTGATCCATAAAGAAACCAGTTGGAGGGTTAAGATTTTCCACAAAAATAATCCTCAAACAATTCCACAATACAACTCTGATCATAAGAATTCTCTCAGACATTAACTTACAACATTTTTTTCATATAGTATAATGCTCCCTTCGACCAAAAAATGAAAACTTTGACCCACTGTAAGAAAAAACTCAGACGTGCTGGATCATAAGTTTGTTCCACAAAAATGATCTACTCAACATACCCTTTCAGAATAATGGGGTCGCTCTTCTGTTCCATTCAAAAAGTCTTCATTTGTTGGACAGTGTAATTTATCGTCAGACGATATTTGTAATTTATTGATGCATTGACAGTCGGCTTCTACCCTAAGCCTAGAAAATAAATGTCCTAAGTCAATTTTTTCATTAACAATCATATGATCGATATTAATAATGCTACAAATCCCTTTTCATTTTTTCAAAACTAATTTTGGTGGAATAAAGATGAGCTGGACATGTCTTTTAACCTCGTATATATATATATAGCGCTTTATATACGTGTATTTTTGGCTTTATTTGTTTAATATCACCTTCTATATTACTGGAAACTTTTTTATTCATGGATCTAATTGTTATATATATTTTGGGTTCAATTTCAATGGTAAGTCTTTTGAGGTAGTTTACATCAATGCGGGATAGCGCGGCCGCAATACAATTTTCTTTTCCGGCTATGTACTCCACTACAAAATCATATTCTTCAAGATCTAACCTAATTCGGGTCAATTTAAAGAATGGATTTTCCATTAAAAATAAATATGTTAAAGGACGGTGATCAGATTTAACAAAGAACCTTGTGCCGTAAACATAGGGTCTGAAATATTTTATGGCTCAGTGAATAGCAGATAGTTCTTTTTCTATTGTAGCTTTATTGCATTCTCCTTTTGTGAATGAACGTGAGGCGTATGCAAATGGTAGTTGTTTGTCTATGTATCTTCTGTAGTAGTTGCAGAATGCAACAAATCTTTTAACTTCATCGGCTTTTGCTGGTGTTGGGTTTTTCTGTATAATACTCAACTTGCTCTCATCAGGTAGAATTCTTTTATCTGTGCACATGTGGTCTGATTATGTTACTTGAGTTCGAAAGAATAGGCATTTTTCAGGGGGTAATTTAAAGTTGTGTTTTCGGCAAATTGAGAATACATCGTTGAGAATTTTTAGAATATGTTTTTCCGAACATCCTATTACTACCAAATCATCCATGTAAAGTCCTGAAAATGCTAGCGTCATCATCCTTTGAAATGAATTTGGGCAAATTTTGAGACCGTATGGCAGAGGTTTTGAACCTATACGATCCATTGTCTGTTGAGAATGAGGTTATGTCCCTTGATGATTCTTTTAATTCGATTTGATGGAATCCTGACGTCAAGTCTAGGCAAGAAAAGTATTTTGCTCTACCAAGCTGGTCGAGAATATCGTCTATTTTCGGTAATTGGAATTTATCGGCTGTTAACTGCCCTGTAATCTACGACTAGTCTCCACCTTTTTGCTTTATTGCCTGGAAGTGATTTTTAGGGAACTAATAATATCGGACTATTATATTCTGAGGTTAATGGTTCACGATATCATCTTTAATTAAATTATTTATACGTATATTTTTAGAATATGTTTTTCCGAACATCCTATTACTACCAAATCATCCATGTAAAGGAATGCTTGGGCAGGTGATAGTCCTGAAAATGCTAGCGTCATCATCCTTTGAAATGAATTTGGGGCAATTTTGAGACCGTATGGTAGACGTTTGAACCTATATGATCCATTGTCTGTTGAGAATGAGATTATGTCCCTTGATGATTCTTTTAATTCGATTTGATGGAATCCTGACGTCAAGTCTAGGCAAGAAAAGTATTTTGCTCTACCAAGCTGGTCGAGAATATCGTCTATTCTGGGTAATGGGTACTTATCGGCTGTTAATTTTTTGTTAAATGCCCTGTAATATACGACTAGTCTCCACTTTTTTGCTTTATTGCCTGGAAGTGATTTTTTGGGAACAAATAATATCGGACTATTATATTCTGAGGTATTTCTTGTCAAGGATCGACGGAAAATCGTTCCAAAATACATCAACTTTTAACCTTGTCGGAGTAAAAAAACAACAAAACATCTTTAATTAAAATATTTAACTGCCTATTAACTTCTTTGTGTGCAGGCGGTATTCGATAATTTTTCCTGTAAACCGGTTCCTTGTCTTTTAGACGTAAAGCTTGTTTGTAGAAATTATTTGTAGAGATGTTTTCAGATTCTAATGCGAAAATGTCAATGTAATCTGTACACAATTTATTTAGCGCTTCAAATGCGAATGATGGGAAATTTTTTCGTAGTTTTTCCAACTTTAGTTGTGAATTCTCAATTATTGGTTTGGGTTTAACTATTTCATAATCGTCTAGGTTTTCTGTTTTGATTTGTAGATTTGAAATTGTTGCGTTTTGATTTGTTGTGTTAGCTATCCGAATAAATTACTGTTTTTGTATTGTTATTGTATTAGCCTTAAAGATGCCTTCCTGTATTTGTTGTTGTGGAATCAGTATATTTTTGTATTCGTTTTCTAAGATTATCAACCGAATGACCTCAGATCTGGCTGGTACAGAAATATAATGAATATTAGGTGAGTTTCGCATGGGAATAGCTATTTCTTCACAAAATTCAATTGGTCTAAGAACAAGCCAATCTTGACTTGTTTGGTAGTCTATTTTTCAGTTGTATTTCTTCAGACAATCTTATCCTAATAAGCCTGTACATGAAATAGGGAAATTGTTTTCAACAACATGAAATTTGTGTTTGATTAATATGTCGTCACAAATGAGCTCTGTTGTTACAACTCCTATCGTTCTAATTGTTCCTTGTCCAAATCCATTGATAGTAGTTGTGTCATGAGTGTCTATTGTTGCTCGATTATCGGCGCCAGCATCGATCAAAATTGTGTTAATTGAGTCATTTAGAAATGTTCGAGTGGATATGTAACCACAGTATATACAGTAGTAAAACTGTGGTGAAGTCTTGCTCAGGGATAAGAGTTTTGATGGTGGATAATGAAAATAAACTATAGCAGAGTTGCATGCAATGATATTTCATAATAAACTTTGAAAATCAAATAGAATATTTTGTGGAATGTGAAATATTTGCATTAACCACTGAAGATACACTTTACAACTATTACTTAAAACCGACTGTTTTTATTTGCATATTTGAATAATTATTCAACGGCTCTCTACGATTCTCCTACAACCAACGTGTACAATAAAAAAAAGCAACCCTGGGTAGCAAACTTCTCGGTGGTGAGTTATCTTCTTCGTTTCTTTTAATTGTTTTGGTTAAATTTGTAAACATAAGTAGGTAATTTTGTAAATAAATATATTAATTTCCTTCTAACTGAAGGATTTTTACATTTACTAGATGGAAATAACTGCCTGGCATGGAGCGCAAGCGAAACTACATCTATACATAAACTGAAGCAGGGTATTCCTAGAAAAGTTTAAGTGGCTCATCTGCATGCAAAATCAAAAAGAAAGCACTTTTTTATGATTTCAGGGCCAATAGAGCAGCTGCGAAGGACTTTTGATACTTGAAGACCTCACAATTTACATCGAATTATGTGTAGCTCGATATTCATGGTGAAGATTTCTGAATATGTCCAAATAAACAAAATTTAAAAGTGGATAGATTTGTAAAAACGTAAATTAATATATAAGTTAAGCAAGTCATATTGCTTATAAAATAATAAAACACTCAACTCTTTGTTTGAATTAAACATATTACTTTATTTTAATTATATGTTATGTTGACTTCGCAACTCCCTAACATCACCAGAACTGCCCTCGACAGGCAATGATACCACCTTTTATACCCTCGCGATCAGGGGTAATCACCTGCAAGTTTTGTTGTGCGGAAAGGTCGCATGGATTCTACCGCTAGCAACACAATTGTGTTGTTGCATGCGCATGAGGTGGTATAATGGCATGACAAGCGGTGCCGCTGGCCCGCTCACCAAGCACGTCAACCATGCGTTGCTATGCAATGGGTGGTTCACTAAAGCAGGCAAGCATTGATCAAGCTGTTGTCATGCAGCTGATCTGCATCCCAAGCTCACGCATGTAGTGTTGCTATGCAGTGGGTGGCCAGTTGGGCCAGACAACAACTGTTGTGTTTTGGTCTGCCTGCCTAACATGCTGTTGCCAAGCCAAGCGCAAGCAGTGATCGCCGTTTGTTGTTATGCAGTGGGTTGTTTTGTGAGGCCAGGCGAGAGTCTTTCCATTTGCGCTGCCTGCCCAACATGCTGTTGCCAAGCCAAGCGCAAGCAGTGATCGCTGTTTGTTGTTATGCAGTAGGTTGTTTTGTGAGGCCAGGCGAGAGTCTTTCTATTTGCGCTGCCTGCCCAGCATGCTGTCGCTAAGGTAAGCGCAGCTAGTGATCATCATGTTTGTTGGTGTTGGGTTGCATATCAAACTCGTGCATTGATGTTGCTATGCTGTGATAATTTGTTGTTATGATAAAGGTAACAATATCACAATGAATTTTGTTAGGCAAGTGGCGAGCATATTGGGGCTGTTGCCAATAGGGTTTTTGTAGGCAAGTGATCATATCATACTAGCCTGTTGTCAGGCTGCATCGACTGAGCTTAGATGTCAGCACTGGGCTGACAGAAAGAGCGGTAGGGTATGTGAGGTATGTGCAACGAAATGCTGTTGCTATATCAGGTTTCGGTATCATGCCTTAACTCCTCCCCTTCTTAAGTTCGGAGCGTCCCTGATCCGACAAAATGATAACTACATATGTATGTTAGGCTAAATCTAAAGCTTACAACTATTTCTAAGGCTATCCTTGTAAGTAACGTAATGCCTTTTTCGGCCTCTTTGAAAATTACAATTTTAATTTCAGTTAGAAAAAGTCTTTCATTTTTGGTTGATATTTTTGGAATTTTTATGATAACAAAATGAGCTTAACATTATAACTTTCTTAACTAGACAACGTATACTTCATATAAATGTGTTGAAAAAAATAAAAAAATTGTGGCTTTATAATTAGCTTTTTCTTTTAAACAATTCAAAATTCTAATTAACTTCTCAAAAAGATTATTTGATAGTTCTGCTTTCCATTTACTTATTCGCGTTGTTCTTATGCTTATTTTTTTCTTTACACTAAATAGAAAAAAAATTACTTTTGAGAAAAAAGCATAAATGAAAATGTTAATATTTTCGTTTTTTGGTTTTTTTTTTTTACTAAATAATTTATTTTCGAACAACAATATTTTACTTTGCTTTTTTTTTAAGCAATTCGAAATTTGATTTTTAATTATAGTACCCAAAGTTTACACATTCACGGTGCTTTTATAGTTAATTTTTGTTTTATATATAAAAAAAATTACGATTGAGAAAAAAAAACATATGTGAAAATGTTTAAATTTTCGTGTTTAGGGTTTTTTTTTTTTTTACAAAACAATTTTTTTTTTGGACAAAACTTTTTTACCATAATTACTATAATTACCACGTTTTTGGGTCAGGTAGATGATCGTAACAAAATTTGTTTAAAGAATTTATGTATTTCGTATGCATATGTACGATTTTTTCTTATTAAACATGTTTATTTTATTTACGAATTTTAACAATAAGAAAAATCTTTGTTTTCCAAAAAGAGTACTTAATGAAAATTTACAGATTTAATTTTTTATTTAATATATAATCTTGGACAATAAGACTAAATAATTTTACATTTTAATAACTTTATATCTTGAAAAAATTATGATGGGGAAATTATAATTGCCGTATACATATGTACGTTTTTTTTTGTAATTATTTCCTTCGTATTTTTTTATTTTAACATTGATGCAATGAAATTTTTTGATTTTTGGAATTATGTAAGTAATTTAGACAAAAATTCAAAAAACTGATATTACATTTTAATGGTAAAATCATAACAAAATATGCTTCAATCGAAAATGATTTTATTTTAAGCTAGTTTTGGTGCGAACAGTAGAAGTCGTTGATATTTTTCAGAATTTTTCCTTTAGTAAACATATTAACGGAAGTTATCTTAAATTATCTTTATGGACTTTTCTACCATTTATCAAGACAGTTGTACCCAAATCTTTTTGTACGACATTTTCAACGTACACCTTATTTAACTTATTTCCTAAACGCTTATTACGACGAACATATACTTTTTCGCCTTCCTGATAGGTTTTTTGACTATTATTAGATTTTTTAATAATATTATCTTGTGCAGCAGTAAGTGCTGCTTTTACTGATTCAAGATGGTCTTTAGTAAAATGATTAATAATATCTAAAGGTTTTGCATTTATAGTAGAATGTATGGAGTTATTATATTTATATGTGGCAAGTAAAATTAGTTCTTGGATATCTGTAATATTTTGTTCGGCTTTTATGCATCTAGCGATTTCTGTAAGCGTTGAATGCGCTCTTTCGATTTGGCCGTTACTGTTACTGTGTAAGGCTGGTATGAAAAATTGCTCAATATTAAAATGATATTTTAACATATTAGATATTGTGTTAGACTGAAGGGATTTTTCATTGTCCGACACAATTGTTTTAGTTTTTTTGAACTTATTTAGAACTATTAATAAAGCCGTTTTGATATCATTCGTTGATCTGGTAAATTTGGAAAATTTGTCTATGCAGGTAAAAAAATGAAATTTCTCAACAGAGAATATATCCATATGGAGGATCTGACCGGGATATTCTGGAATTGGTGTTTGCCCTATATTGGTTTTTAATGGGTGTCTATTATATTTATTTTCCAAGCATGTTTTACAATTCTTAGCTATTGTTGTTAAAGTTTTCTTAATATCCAGGAAAAAATATTCGGATATCAACTGCTTATAGTTCTCTAGGATAGAACGATGGGCTCTGTTATGCTCCATAGTAGCAGCTTCAATTTGATCTTCTCTTTTTACTAGATCTATTACCAATTTTTCGGTATGGATAAATCTTACTCCTGGGAAGTTGGACAAGAGAAGAGACTGAACTCTAGCTAAGGTTTCGAGGTCGCAACAGATTCCATTAACTACATTTGGGTTGACTTTTTCCCGGATTGTTTGTAAAAGATACTCCGCAGTTTTAAAATGTACGGTATGTCTAAGTAGTTTTTGAAATAAAATTTTGGTAGAATTGCTGTTAAATTCGGATGGTAATAGAACTAATTGAGCTTTAAATTGGTTTACAGGATTTTTAATGGTTTTAATTGTATTAGAAAGGGAAATTTCACTATGAGCAGTATCATCTGAGTCATCAAGGTTGTGAATATATTGGCGAGAAAGTGCGTCAGCTACTTTGTTTTCTTTGCCGGGTTTATAGAAATATTTCGGTGCGAAGGAATTTATGAATGCAGTCCATCTTTTAATTTTGGAATTTGGATTTTTATCTGACATAGCGAATGTAAGAGGTTGATGATCAGTGAAAATATGTATATTTTTAATACCGTATAGGTAATGTCTTAACTTTTGGAATGCCCAAACTATCGCTAAGAGTTCGCGTTCATTTGTAGCATAATTCTCTTCAGCCTTAGACAACGTGCGAGATATCATGGTTATGGGTTTGCCGTTTTGGGAAAGTACGGCTCCTAGGGCTACGGATGAGGCATCCGTTGTTATCTCAAATGGCTGGATGTTGAAGAAGGACATCTTCCGAAGCCAGAATAGATTTTAATTTATTGAAGGCCTTGACTGCTTCATCATCAAGGGAAATATGCACTTTTTTGGACTGACGACTGCTAACGTGGCCATTGTCGCCTCTTAAATATTTCGTGAGGGGTTTTGAAATATGCGCATAGTCTTTAATAAACCTACGGTAATAACCGGAAAGACCCAAAAAGGACCGCAAAGATCTTAGGCTAAATCTAAAGCTTACAACTATTTCTAAGGCTATCCTTGTAAGTAACGTAATGCCTTTTTCGGCCTCTTTGAAAATTACAATTTTAATTTCAGTTAGAAAAAGTCTTTCATTTTTGGTTGATATTTTTGGAATTTTTATGATAACAAAATGAGCTTAACATTATAACTTTCTTAACTAGACAACGTATACTTCATATAAATGTGTTAAAAAAAATAAAAAAATTGTGGCTTTATTAATTAGCTTTTTCTTTTAAACAATTCAAAATTCCAATTAACTTCTCAAAAAGATTATTTGATAGTTCTGCTTTCCATTTACTTATTCGCGTTGTTCTTATGCTTATTTTTTTCTTTACACTAAATAGAAAAAAAATTACTTTTGAGAAAAAAGCATAAATGAAAATGTTAAAATTTTCGTTTTTTGGTTTTTTTTTTTTACTAAATAATTTATTTTCGAACAACAATATTTTACTTTGCTTTTTTTTTAAGCAATTCGAAATTTGATTTTTAATTATAGTACCCAAAGTTTACACATTCACGGTGCTTTTATAGTTAATTTTTGTTTTATATATAAAAAAAATTACGATTGAGAAAAAAAAACATATGTGACAATGTTTAAATTTTCGTGTTTAGGGTTTTTTTTTTTTTTTACAAAACAATTTTTTTTTTGGACAAAACTTTTTGACCATAATTACTATAATTACCACGTTTTTGGGTCAGGTAGATGATCGTAACAAAATTTGTTTAAAGAATTTATGTATTTCGTATGCATATGTACGATTTTTTCTTATTAAACATGTTTATTTTATTTACGAATTTTAACAATAAGAAAAATCTTTGTTTTCCAAAAAGAGTACTTAATGAAAATTTACAGATTTAATTTTTTATTTAGTATATAATCTTGGACAATAAGACTAAATAATTTTACATTTTAATAACTTTATATCTTGAAAAAATTATGATGGGGAAATTATAATTGCCGTATACATATGTATGTTCGTTTTTTTTGTAATTATTTCCTTCGTATTTTTTTGATTTTAACATTGATGCAATGAAATTTTTTGATTTTTAGAATTAAGTAATTTAGACAAAAATTCAAAAAACTGATATTACATTTTAATGGTAAAATCATAACAAAATTTGCTTCAATCGAAAATGATTTTATTTTAAGCTAGTTTTGGTGCGAACAGTAGAAGTCGTTGATATTTTTCAGAATTTTTCCTTTAGTAAACAGATTAACGGAAGTTATCTTAAATTATCTTTATGGACTTTTCTACCATTTATCAAGACAGTTGTACCCAAATCTTTTTGTACGACATTTTCAACGTACACCTTATTTAACTTATTTCCTAAACGCTTATTACGACGAACATATACTTTTTCGCCTTCCTGATAGGTTTTTTGACTATTATTAGATTTTTTAATAATATTATCTTGTGCAGCAGTAAGTGCCTTGTTTTACCGATTCAAGATGGTCTTTAGTAAAATGATTAATAATATCTAAAGGTTTTGCATTTATAGTAGAATGTATGGAGTTATTATATTTATATGTGGCAAGTAAAATTAGTTCTTGGATATCTGTAATATTTTGTTCGGCTTTTATGCATCTAGCGATTTCTGTAAGCGTTGAATGCGCTCTTTCGATTTGGCCGTTACTGTTACTGTGTAAGGCTGGTATGAAAAATTGCTCAATATTAAAATGATATTTTAACATATTAGATATTGTGTTAGACTGAAGGGATTTTTCATTGTCCGACACAATTGTTTTAGTTTTTTTGAACTTATTTAGAACTATTAATAAAGCCGTTTTGATATCATTCGTTGATCTGGATTCAATTGGCATGGTAATGGTAAATTTGGAAAATTTGTCTATGCAGGTAAAAAAATGAAATTTCTCAACAGAGAATATATCCATATGGAGGATCTGACCGGGATATTCTGGAATTGGTGTTTGCCCTATATTGGTTTTTAATGGGTGTCTATTATATTTATTTTCCAAGCATGTTTTACAATTCTTAGCTATTGTTGTTAAAGTTTTCTTAATATCCAGGAAAAAATATTCGGATATCAACTGCTTATAGTTCTCTAGGATAGAACGATGGGCTCTGTTATGCTCCATAGTAGCAGCTTCAATTTGATCTTCTCTTTTTACTAGATCTATTACCAATTTTTCCGTATGGATAAATCTTACTCCTGGGAAGTTGGACAAGAGAAGAGACTGAACTCTAGCTAAGGTTTCGAGGTCGCAACAGATTCCATTAACTACATTTGGGTTGACTTTTTCCCGGATAGTTTGTAAAAGATACTCCGCAGTTTTAAAATGTACGGTATGTCTAAGTAGTTTTTGAAATAAAATTTTGGTAGAATTGCTGTTAAATTCGGATGGTAATAGAACTAATTGAGCTTTAAATTGGTTTACAGGATTTTTAATGGTTTTAATTGTATTAGAAAGGGAAATTTCACTATGAGCAGTATCATCTGAGTCATCAAGGTTGTGAATATATTGGCGAGAAAGTGCGTCAGCTACTTTGTTTTCTTTGCCGGGTTTATAGAAATATTTCGGTGCGAAGGAATTTATGAATGCAGTCCATCTTTTAATTTTGGAATTTGGATTTTTATCTGACACAGCGAATGTAAGAGGTTGATGATCAGTGAAAATATGTATATTTTTAATACCGTATAGGTAATGTCTTAACTTTTGGAATGCCCAAACTATCGCTAAGAGTTCGCGTTCATTTGTAGCATAATTCTCTTCAGCCTTAGACAACGTGCGAGATATCATGGTTATGGGTTTGCCGTTTTGGGAAAGTACGGCTCCTAGGGCTACGGATGAGGCATCTGTTGTTATCTCAAATGGCTTAGAGTAGTCTGGATGTTGAAGAAGGACATCTTCCGAAGCCAGAATAGATTTTAATTTATTGAAGGCCTTGACTGCTTCATCATCAAGGGAAATATGCACTTTTTTGGACTGACGACTGCTAACGTGGCCATTGTCGCCTCTTAAATATTTCGTGAGGGGTTTTGAAATATGCGCATAGTCTTTAATAAACCTACGGTAATAACCGGAAAGACCCAAAAAGGACCGCAAAGATCTTAACGACTTTGGCTGTTGGTAACTAAGGATAGCTTCTACTTTGCTAGGACATGTTTGGATTTCTTTATGAAAGACTGTGAATCCTAAAAACTCGACCTCGCTTTTAAAAAATTTAGATTTTTCTAACGATACCCGCATTCCTGCTTGCTCAATTTTTTTCAATATGGAGTCAACGTGCCTAAAATGTGATTTTTCATCAGGTGAAAAAATGATGATATCATCAACGTAAACGTGACATATTTTCCCGATGTCGTCGCGCAATATATCATCGATTGCCCTTTGAAATATGCTCGGTGCATTTTTGAAACCAAAGGGCAAACGACAAAACTCATATTTGCCGTTGTTCACGCTGAATGCAGTTTTGCACCTATCTTTCTCAAGGAGACAAATTTGGTGAAACCCGGACTTAAGGTCTAGAGTTGTGAATAGTTTGGACTTGCCTAAATTTGAAAGTATCACTGTGGTATCGGGAATGGGATATTTGTCGGAAGTAGTATACTCGTTTAGCTTCCGGAAATCGATAACCATTCTTAAATTTGGATTTCCGTCGTCATCTAAACCTTTCTTTGAGACTACATGGACAGGGGAGTTGTAGGGTGAATAGGACTTTCTTATTATGCCGTCTTTAAGCAGAGATTCTATTTCATTATTAACAAATTTTCCTACCGATATTGGGTATGGGTAGCTTCTTGAGTAAATTGGCCTATCAGTTAATGTGTCTATTGTTGCTATAACATTTGTATTATACGGGAGAGCTCTATCGGGATTTGCAAATGCATTACAATTACGTTGCTTTAATTCTTCGATACTACAGGGTACTTCAATTGGTTTAGTGTGGGCCGTGTTAACTTGTTGGCACTGAAAAAAGTTAAGCTTCTCCTTTCCGTTTTTGTGGAAAATGAGACCAACCTTAGTGTCAATTTTTGTCTCGATATCTTTCAACAAATCATACCCAATGATTCCATCGAAAGTATCTAGTTGTGGAAGTATAAAAAAAGTAGCAGTAGATCCTAAAATATTTACTTTGCATTTCTCAGAAATTTTATTTACACCATTTATGGATCTTAGTTGAAAGGGATATTTTATTTGAGTTATACTTTTCAAAAAACTATGTCTTTTAATGTAATTTTTTGATGTTCCTGTATCTACTAAAATTTTAAGAACTTGCCCATTTGGTAAGGTTCGGGTAATAAAGGGCAAGTTTGACCTTAGCCTAAAAAATTTACCTCATCTGGTAGCTCCGTGTCTCCGATTTCGGAGTACGGTGGTTCGTTTAAAAAGGGGTCCTCATATTCGTCCATTTCGGTAGAATATAGCTCGTTTCCCATAGCTTTGATACGCTGGAGTTTTTGAATGGGCGCTTGAGTGGAGGTGTTATTTGTACGGGTATAAGGTCTCTTATATTGTTGTTGTTGTTGTTGCCGTTGCAAGGGTGTTTGAGTGGGGGTGTGATTAGTATGAGGCATCCTATACTGTTGTTGTGGTTGGAAAAAATTATTGGCTTGTTGCCATGACCGCTGCTGATAAGGATTTGGAAAATTAGAACTATTTCTCTGTTGAAATATTTGTTGACGGTTGAATCGGTCGGAAGGATTAGTTCGAGTTTGGGGATTTTGTCTAAATAGAGAGGTTCCCCGATCTACTTCCATCGGGACAGGATATTGTGCGGAACTGTTAGCTCGATTCGGTTGGGGCACAGTGTAAACAATGGAGCGCTCTGGAAGGCTTGTGGCAATATGCCTGAGGCATATGTATGTGCGAACTCATACCTTTCGCGATTATGTTGCAGCTCCTGCGCTGCGGCAAGTGCACTGGGAAGATCCGGCGGGTTCGCAGAAAAAAGGGTATCGCAAAGTGGGCGTTTGAGGCCAGAAATGAAAACTCTTAAAGCATTTTCCCTAGCCTTAGCATTAAATGCATGAACGAGTTGCTCATTGCTGCTATAGGTCATTATGTTTTTATTTAAAATCAATGTTAGTTGCCTATCAACCGCATCGTAATATTCATTAATTGAAATTTTTCCCTGCCTGAGGGTGTTTAGTTGGTTCTCTAATATGTGGAGTGGTCGTTTATCTGCATAAAGTTGATCTAATTTACTTATAATAGCTTTAAAGTTTAATGGTGTGTTAAAAGCGCTAAGATTTTCATTAGCTGCTGAGGTTATTTTGTTACGCAAAATACCCATGGCAATATAATATGGCTCTGAACCCTCGGTATAATAGCTTATCGCGAACCTAGCTGCTTCTCTCCATGCTGGGTACTCTGAAATTTTACCTCTAAATTCGGGTAGAGACTTTATCAAATTAAGGTCCGTGTGAGTACTTTGCACACCTTGGACAATAGTAACGGGCTTAAGAACTTCTATTTTTTTGGGTAAAATACTTTGAAACTCTCGTTTTAGCTCTGCTAATTGTTCCCTAAAATTCTGCTCAACCACCTCGACTCCAACAGACTAGCCACTGCAGTTCTATCCATTTTTAATGTTTATTTATTACTAATTTTATTTTCAAGAACACAAAATATATTTTTTAAGTAAACGACCTACTCTAATTGTGTTTTTTTTTAATTACAATACTTAAGAAGA
Source organism: Philophylla caesio (assembly GCA_963971545.1). Classification (NCBI taxonomy): domain Eukaryota; kingdom Metazoa; phylum Arthropoda; class Insecta; order Diptera; family Tephritidae; genus Philophylla; species Philophylla caesio. Next base: position 125,769,573 of record OZ020604.1, on the reverse strand, counting down.
CTTAACTAGTTATTTTCTCATACGTACATATTTTGCTGGAATTTTCTGATAGCCAAGATCGTGTTGATTGGTGTTTTCCTGATGATAGTTCGTCCTCTAAAATTGTGTGTGTTTGGCCACTTCCACATCCGATTGGTACATATAAACTTTTTCGTTGAATATCCAAATGTTTTGGTATAGCAATTAGAAGGTTTTCATGAACATTTTATTGTTCACAGTTGTTTTTTTAAATATATTTTTTTTCCGCAAAAAGTGTTTTTTATAATACCAATTTATTGTGGTTTTAGTATTTTTTGGCAAATTATTTTATACTCCTTTTAAAAGGATACGCTTTAAAGGCGCAATTGCTAATCTTTTTATTAGGATGATTGTTCAAAAGTTTTTTTTTTTTGCAACACATTCACAACTCCTTTTTGAAAGGATATTTATTTAGTTTTTTTTCACAGGTACGTAAAAACTGTTTTATTCTTTATTTATAATTTTTTTTTCTTAAATTGTTCACAATTTTTTGAAAAAGGAAAGTTTTTTTTTTTTCAAGCACGTTCAAAATTAGTCACAATTTTTTCTGTTTTTTGAAAGGATATTAGGTTTTCTTTTATTTCTAGCACTTCAATTCAGTTTTCTTCAAGCAGCTTTTATAAAAAGTTTTTTTTTTTATTATGTTTTTAACAAGTCACTATCCTTTCTTTAACAGGATATTTATTTTTTCAAAGGACACTGGATTCTACGTTAGTTGGGCGCCAGTTAAGCAAGTCATATTGCTTATAAAATAATAAAACACTCAACACTTTGTTTGAATTAAACATATTACTTTATTTTAATTATATGTTATGTTGACTTCGCAACTCCCTAACATCACCAGAACTGCCCTCGACAGGCAATGATACCACCTTTTATACCCTCGCGATCAGGGGTAATCACCTGCAAGTTTTGTTGTGCGGAAAGGTCGCATGGATTCTACCGCTAGCAACACAATTGTGTTGTTGCATGCGCATGAGGTGGTATAATGGCATGACAAGCGGTGCCGCTGGCCCGCTCACCAAGCACGTCAACCATGCGTTGCTATGCAATGGGTGGTTCACTAAAGCAGGCAAGCATTGATCAAGCTGTTGTCATGCAGCTGATCTGCATCCCAAGCTCACGCATGTAGTGTTGCTATGCAGTGGGTGGCCAGTTGGGCCAGACAACAACTGTTGTGTTTTGGTCTGCCTGCCTAACATGCTGTTGCCAAGCCAAGCGCAAGCAGTGATCGCCGTTTGTTGTTATGCAGTGGGTTGTTTTGTGAGGCCAGGCGAGAGTCTTTCCATTTGCGCTGCCTGCCCAACATGCTGTTGCCAAGCCAAGCGCAAGCAGTGATCGCTGTTTGTTGTTATGCAGTGGGTTGTTTTGTGAGGCCAGGCGAGAGTCTTTCTATTTGCGCTGCCTGCCCAGCATGCTGTCGCTAAGGTAAGCGCAGCTAGTGATCATCATGTTTGTTGGTGTTGGGTTGCATATCAAACTCGTGCATTGATGTTGCTATGCTGTGATAATTTGTTGTTATGATAAAGGTAACAATATCACAATGAATTTTGTTAGGCAAGTGGCGAGCATATTGGGGCTGTTGCCAATAGGGTTTTTGTAGGCAAGTGATCATATCATACTAGCCTGTTGTCAGGCTGCATCGACTGAGCTTAGATGTCAGCACTGGGCTGACAGAAAGAGCGGTAGGGTATGTGAGGTATGTGCAACGAAATGCTGTTGCTATATCAGGTTTCGGTATCATGCCTTAACTTATATGTACATACATACATATCACGATGCTGGTAACAGATTTATGGCATTGGGCATTGTCACACGTTCAGTATTTTTGACGTGATCCAAGTACCGTGTTATTTTTTTAACGTGCAGCATGCAATATTGATGTATAGTAATACGGATTGCAAAATAATTAGAAATTTTGAAATCAATGGTTATGGATCGCAATACCGTCAATACATAATGTTGGATTTTTTTTTCGTCGATGCGACTAATTTCTACTCCAGTACCTTCTTTTTACTTGTTGTGATTTTACTTAAAATGCCCATATTGTAGGTAATCACGCTCGAATTTTATTTTCTTGTTCCATTTTCGATATACATACATACTTCGAACCATGGAGCCTGCAAAGTATATAAATACTGACGGGATATATATACTGGGATCAAGAGAGATTTGTCAGGGATCAGTTTCCTTCGAAAATACGTTTTCATTCTATTCCGTTTGACAAATTTAATCAGAACAGAAAATATGCAGAAAATTATAAGCATTTGTGTATTAAAATATGTACTTGTATAATAAATATATACAAAAATAATTGACAATTTTATTGAGCTCGAGGCCAGTTTATAGAAGATTTTATTGGAAAATAACAACAGTTTTTAAAATGGTAGAAGTTATAGTACTATTTTGGAAATCACCACATTTCCTCCTCAGACTTCTTTTTATATTTATTCTTCATAACCACTTCTCCAAGGCTATGAACTAAGGAGCTCGGAGTTGCAAAGCCAACACGCTAAATGCTGTGCTACGCTAGCCGAGTGGAATGCGTCGTTTTTCCATCTTCCTTAAACAAACCAACTACAAACAAGAGCAACTGATCTGCTGCTATTTAAACTTGTTTGTGTGGTTGTTGTTTCTGTGTTTGCAATTCTGTGTGCGAATTTTCCATTGGTTTTTACCAATGGCTTGTAATTCTTAGAATGCATTTCAGGTGTGCTCATCCTTGCATATATGAATTTTAGTTGTTTTTCGGCCTTATTGATTTTTAATAATTGACAATTTTATTGAGCTCGAGGCCAGTTTATAGAAGATTTTATTGGAAAATAACAACAGTTTTTAAAATGGTAGAAGTTATAGTACTATTTCGGAAATAGAAAGAAGTCTAATGAGGAAATGTGGTGATTTCCGAAATAGTACTATAACTTCTACCATTTTAAAAACTGTTGTTATTTTCCAATAAAATCTTCTATAAACTGGCCTCGAGCTCAATAAAATTGTCAATTATTAAAAATCAATAAGGCCGAAAAACAACTAAAATTCATATATGCAAGGATGAGCACTAGGGTGACAGTTAATTTCGAAAGTGATATTTTCTTTGGTCTCAGTATTTTTTTGTATGTAGTTTTATTTAAAAAAAATTCTAGTAAAATTTCAAGGTCGTAGGAAGAGGATTAGGGGGCGCGTGGGCCCCCCAAAGTTACACAAAATACGTTTTTTCACGCAAATTCTTACTTTGACTGCTTGTAACTTTCTCTGTGTTTTTTTTTTTTTAAACATTACTGGCGAAAGATGTTCATTAATATGTCTACAATAACATCTGTCAATAACATTTTTGTCTAATGTTAATATTTAATGAAAAAAACTTAAATATAGGAGAAAAAGTACGCCTCAATGTCGATTTATTATACTTAAATAAAATTACTTATATGATTCAAATTTTGGATTTTGTTCAGATTTATTTAATTAAAGATTCATATAGAAAATTCCTTATGATTTACGTAAGAGTAGCTTCAACAATTATATACAGTAAGACCTCGCTAGTCCGAACTTCAGACTTTTTTTGTTTACTTTTGTTTTCCAGTGTAAGAATTGTCTTTAAAAGTTTGCTTCAAATTTTTTTTGCCTGTATGCTGAAGCGATCTATAATATTGACAATTGTGACCGAGAATATTCCCGTTACAACCTCAACAATATTATTCTCAATGCTTGCGTAAGCTACCGACAAAAAATCAGCACCAATGTTTCTCGGAAAATAGATTCTTATTTTACAGTTATATGCAGCAGCCGCAAACATTTTTTAATAGCATTAAATTTGCAAAAAAAATCATTCGAAGTGAATATTTGAATGTGAAAAGTCGAAAATGTCTGCTAGAAATTTACGTGAACGCATATATTTAATTGGTTATTGTACCAACTCATTAACGGGAAGTAAACTACCCTCCAATATAGAAGTGTTGAAAGTTTTGTTTTTCAATTTACGTGTAGTAAAAAAAAATGTACGGCAAAGTTCAGATTTAGTTGTAAAAGAACTATTCGTGTTCTGGGAAAAAGCCCGCATTCCGGTCAAGGATAAACAACACTGCATTACAAATGTAGAGAAATTGTATAAAGAATGGCAAAGCTTTCAAAAAGATTCAAAGAAGACTTCTAATTTCCATAAGAGCAAAGTAAACACGTGGAAAGAAAAATTGGATATGCTTTTTGACGTGGCGCATGCAAGTGCATTAAAAATAATGTCGAATCAAGAAGATATTGATTTCTTGATAAGTCAACGAAAAACGGGGCGCCCAGGCTTTATGTATGGTATCGCTTACGAAGAAGTACGCCGAGAGTGCCGACTTGAAGAACGCAACAACAATTTATTACAACAAGTGGAGCGGAATAATCGTGAAATTGCATTAATTGGTTCGTTGTATGTTATTGTTTATTTTTTATTTTCTTTAAATTAAGTCGTTTTTATTAGATGAAACTGCAGAGTTGCTGTCATCTGAATCTTTAGAGAATGATAACAGTTTTCCAGATATGGAATGTGACCCACGTTGTAGGCAACCTCCAGCCAAAAAATGTAGGGGAACAAATAAAATACTAACACCAAAACTGGCGGCCGCACTCGATGTCTGTAAAATCAGTGACAGACATGCGGTTCATCTAATAAGCGCAGTCGTTGAAGCTCTGGGTAATAATGTTGAAGATTATATTTTAAACCGAACGTCTGTACACCAGGAAAGGGAACAAATCCGTGAAGAAAGAATTTCAGCATTAAAAAATAAATTAAAATTAAATGAGCTCGACGCTATCTGCCTTCATTGGGATGGTAAACTTTTGCCGGCGCTGACGGGAAATGATAAAGTTGATAGGTTGCCTATAATAATATCGAGCGGTAAAGTTGAACAGCTTCTTGAAATACCTGCACTTGATTCCGGTACTGGAAAAGAACAGGCATCCGCTGTATGCGATGCTATTTATGAATATGGTCTGCAAAATCACATCAAAGCTTTAGTGTTTGATACAACAGCGGTCAATACTGGGCGTTTCAATGGTACCTGTACGTTAATTGAAAATAATTTACAAAGACAACTTTTATGGTTACCATGCCGTCATCATATATACGAGATTGTTTTAAGATGCGTTTTCGAAGAAAAAATAAGCTGTTATGGAAGTCCAAACGTTAAAATGTTTGAGAAATTTAAAAATGCTTGGGCTAAGATTGATGCTAAAAACTATGAGTATGGCATCAACGATCCAACTGTCAAGACGTACATGAAAGAGTCTGCTGTTCGCATTATCGGTGCAGTAAATAATATCTTGGAAGAAAAACAACCCAGGGAAGACTATAAAGAATTCTTGGAACTCACTTTGCTCTTCCTGGGTCAAAAACCAGAAAAGACACATCCAGACACATCTAATTTTTCGATCGCCAGGAGCTGTTCACCATGCAAGGTGGATGGCAAAAGCGACTTACTGTCTAAAAATATTTTTATTCCGTAACGAGTTCCAGCTTTCAGCAACTGAATTAAATGGGCTTCGTCAAATTTGTGTTTTTATTGCTGAAGTCTATGTCGAAGCGTGGTTTTCTGCTCCTTTGGCCATTAAAGCGCCATATCAAGATTTTTTATTTTTACAAAAACTTGAAAACTTCAAAAAAATTGATGCTGCTAAATCTTATGTTGCTCTTAAAAAGTTCAGGAACCACTTGTGGTATTTAAGCCCTGAGGCGGTTGGTCTTGCATTTTTTGACAGCAACGTATCCCTTTTTTCAAAACAAAAAATGGTGGCGGCTTTGGAAAATGATTTTGAACAAGAGCAAAACACAAAGCGAGCTACAATAAATGATAGAGAAATCGTTGAAATATTCCATGACGGAATTGAACAGTTCGTCTCTGCCGAAACAAAAGCATTATTTGAAAGATTTCAAATAAATACTGATTTTTTTAAATTAAACCCAGACAAATGGGAGCAGGACCAATCTTATTGTAAAGCGGCTGAACTGATGAAAAAATTAAATGTTACAAATGACACTGCCGAAAGGGGGGTTAAATTGATGGAAGAGTATAATAAACTATTTACCAAAAATGAACGCCAAAAACAATTTGTTTTAAAAATTGTTAGCGATTACCGCCATCGGTTTCCGGACTGTAATAAAAAGACATTGTCTCAAGTGCTTTAAACAATATTAATAAAAAGAGAAATCATATACATAAGTAGTTTTATTTAAGTATAATAAATCGACATTGAGGCGTACTTTTTCTCCTATATTTAAGTTTTTTTCATTAAATATTAACATTAGACAAAAATGTTATTGACAGATGTTATTGTAGACATATTAATGAACATCTTTCGCCAGTAATGTTTAAAAAAAAAACACAGAGAAAGTTACAAGCAGTCAAAGTAAGAATTTGCGTGAAAAAACGTATTTTGTGTAACTTTGGGCGGCCGACGCGCCCCCTAATCCTCTTCCTACGACCTTGAAATTTTACTAGAATTTTTTTTAAATAAAACTACACACAAAAAAACACTGAGACCAAATCAATAAAGAAAAAAAAAATACTCCATACATTTAATTGTCACCCTAATGAGCACACCTGAAATGCATTCTAAGAATTACAAGCCATTGGTAAAAACCAATGAAAAATTTGCACACAGATAGGCAAACACACAAACAACAACCACACAAACAAGTTTAAATAGCAGCAGATCAGTTGCTCTTGTTTGTAGTTGGTTTGTTTAAGGAAGATGGAAAAACGACGCAGTCCACTCGGCTAGCGTAGCACAGCATTTAGCGTGTTGGCTTTGCAACTCCGAGCTCCTTGGTTCATAGCCTTGGAGAAGTGGTTATGAAGAATAAATATAAAAAGAAGTCTGATGAGGAAATGTGGTGATTTCCGAAATAGTACTATAACTTCTACCATTTTAAAAACTGTTGTTATTTTCCAATAAAATCTTCTATAAACTGGCCTCGAGCTCAATAAAATTGTCAATTATTAAAAATCAATAAGGCCGAAAAACAACTAAAATTCATATATGCAAGGATGAGCACACCTGAAATGCATTCTAAGAATTACAAGCCATTGGTAAAAACCAATGAAAAATTCGCACACAGAATTGCAAACACACAAACAACAACCACACAAACAAGTTTAAATAGCAGCAGATCAGTTGCTCTTGTTTGTAGTTGGTTTGTTTAAGGAAAATGGAAAAACGACGCAGTCCACTCGGCTAGCGTAGCACAGCATTTAGCGTGTTGGCTTTGCAACTCCGAGCTCCTTGGTTCATAGCCTTGGAGAAGTGGTTATGAAGAATAAATATAAAAAGAAGTCTGATGAGGAAATGTGGTGATTTCCGAAATAGTACTATAACTTCTACCATTTTAAAAACTGTTGTTATTTTCCAATAAAATCTTCTATAAACTGGCCTCGAGCTCAATAAAATTGTCAATTATTTTTGTATATATTTATTATACAAGTATATATTTTAATACACAAATGCTTATAATTTTCTGCATATTTTCTGTTCTGATTAAATTTTTCAAACGGAATATAATGAAAACGTATTTTCGAAGGAAACTGATCCCTGACAAATCTCTTTTGATCCCCAGTATATATATCCCGTCAGTATTTATATACTTTGCAGGCTCCATGGTTCGAAGTATGTATGTATATCGAAAATGGAACAAGAAAATAAAATTCGAGCGTGATTACCTACAATATGGGCATTTTAATTAAAATCACAACAAGTAAAGAGAAGGTACTGGAGTAGAAATTAGTCGCATCGACGAAAAAAAAATCCAACATTATGTATTGACGGTATTGCGATCCATAACCATTGATTTCAAAATTTCTAATTATTTTGCAATCACGTCAAAAATACTGAACGTGTGACAATGCCCAATGCCATAAATCTGTTACCAGCATCGTGATATGTATGTATGTACATATACATATATTAATTTACGTTTTTACAAATCTATCCACTTTTAAATTTTGTTTATTTGGACATATTCAGAAATCTTCACCATGAATATCGAGCTACACATAATTCGATGTAAATTGCGAGGTCTTCAAGTATCAAAAGTCCTTCGCAGCTGCTCTATTTGCCCTGAAATCATAAAAAAGTGCTTTCTTTTTGATTTTGCATGCAGATGAGCCACTTAAACTTTTCTAGGAATACCCTGCTTCAGTTTATGTATAGATGTAGTTTCGCTTGCGCTCCATGCCAGGCAGTTATTTCCATCTAGTAAATGTAAAAATCCTTCAGTTAGAAGGAAATTAATATATTTATTTACAAAATTACCTACTTATGTTTACAAATTTAACCAAAACAATTAAAAGAAACGAAGAAGATAACTCACCACCGAGAAGTTTGCTACCCAGGGTTGCTTTTTTTTATTGTACACGTTGGTTGTAGGATAATCGTAGAGAGCCGTTGAATAATTATTCAAATATGCAAATAAAAACAGTCGGTTTTAAGTAATAGTTGTAAAGTGTATCTTCAGTGGTTAATGCAAATATTTCACATTCCACAAAATATTCTATTTGATTTTCAAAGTTTATTATGAAATATCTTTGCATGCAACTCTGCTATAGTTTATTTTCATTATCCACCATCAAAACTCTTATCCCTGAGAAGGACTTCACCACAGTTTTACTACTGTATATACTGTGGTTACATATCCACTCGAACATTTCTAAATGACTCAATTAACACATTTTTGATCGATACTGGCGCCGATAATCGAGCAACAATAGACACTCATGACACAACTACTATCTATGGATTTGGACAAGGAACAATTAGAACGATAGGAGTTGTAACAAAAGAGCTCATTTGTGACGACATATTAATCAAACACAAATTTCATGTTGTTGAAAACAATTTCCCTATTTCATGTACAGGCTTATTAGGATAAGATTGTCTGAAGAAATACAACTGAAAAATAGACTACCAAACAAGTCAAGATTGGCTTGTTCTTAGACCAATTGAATTTTGTGAAGAAATAGCTATTCCCATGCGAAACTCACCTAATATTCATTATATTTCTGTACCAGCCAGATCTGAGGTCATTCGGTTGATAATCTTAGAAAACGAATACAAAAATATACTGATTCCACAACAACAAATACAGGAAGGCATCTTTAAGGCTAATACAATAACAATACAAAAACAGTAATTTATTCGGATAGCTAACACAACAAATCAAAACGCAGCAATTTCAAATCTACAAATCAAAACAGAAAACCTAGACGATTATGAAATAGTTAAACCCAAACCAATAATTGAGAATTCACAACTAAAGTTGGAAAAACTACGAAAAAATGTCCCATCATTCGCATTTGAAGCGCTAAATAAATTGTGTACAGATTACATTGACATTTTCGCATTAGAATCTGAAAACATCTCTACAAATAATTTCTACAAACAAGCTTTACGTCTAAAAGACAAGGAACCGGTTTACAGGAAAAATTATCGAATACCGCCTGCACACAAAGAAGTTAATAGGCAGATAAATATTTTAATTAACGATTTTTTGTTGTTTTTTTACTCCGACAAGGTTAAAAGTTGATGTATTTTGGAACGATTTTCCGTCGATCCTTGACAAGAAATACCTCAGAATATAATAGTCCGATATTATTTGTTCCCAAAAAATCACTTCCAGGCAATAAAGCAAAAAAGTGGAGACTAGTCGTATATTACAGGGCAGTTAACAAAAAATTAACAGCCGATAAGTACCCATTACCCAGAATAGACGATATTCTCGACCAGCTTGGTAGAGCAAAATACTTTTCTTGCCTAGACTTGACGTCAGGATTCCATCAAATCGAATTAAAAGAATCATCAAGGGACATAATCTCATTCTCAACAGACAATGGATCATATAGGTTCAAACGTCTACCATACGGTCTCAAAATTGCCCCAAATTATTTTCAAAGGATGATGACGCTAGCATTTTCAGGACTATCACCTGCCCAAGCATTCCTTTACATGGATGATTTGGTAGTAATAGGATGTTCGGAAAAACATATTCTAAAAATATACGTATAAATAATTTAATTAAAGATCATATCGTGAACCATTAACCTCAGAATATAATAGTCCGATATTGTTAGTTCCCTAAAAATCACTTCCAGGCAATAAAGCAAAAAGGTGGAGACTAGTCGTAGATTACAGGGCAGTTAACAGCCGATAAATTCCAATTACCGAAAATAGACGATATTCTTGATCAGCTTGGTAGAGCAAAATACTGTTCTTGCCTAGACTTGACGTCAGGATTCCATCAAATCGAATTAAAAGAATCATCAAGGGACATAACCTCATTCTCAACAGACAATGGATCGTATAGGTTCAAAACCTCTGCCATACGGTCTCAAAATTGGCCCAAATTCATTTCAAAGGATGATGACGCTAGCATTTTCAGGACTTTACATGGATGATTTGGTAGTAGTAGGATGTTCGGAAAAACATATTCTAAAAATTCTCAACGATGTATTCTCAATTTGCCGAAAACACAACTTAAAATTACCTCCTGAAAAATGCCTATTCTTTCGAACTCAAGTAACATAATCAGACCACAGTGCACAGATAAAAGAATTCTACCTGATGAGAGCAAGTTGAGTATTATACAGAAAAACCCAACACCAGCAAAAGCCGATGAAGTTAAAAGATTTGTTGCATTCTGCAACTACTACAGAAGATACATAGACAAACAACTACCATTTGCATACGCCTCACGTTCATTCACAAAAGGAGAATGCAATAAAGCTACAATAGAAAAAGAACTATCTGCTATTCACTGAGCCATAAAATATTTCAGACCCTATGTTTACGGCACAAGGTTGTTTGTTAAATCTGATCACCGTCCTTTAACATATTTATTTTTAATGAAAAATCCATTCTTTAAATTGACCCGAATTAGGTTAGATCTTGAAGAATATGATTTTGTAGTGGAGTACATAGCCGGAAAAGAAAATTGTATTGCGGCCGCGCTATCCGGCATTGATGTAAACTACCTCAAAAGACTTACCATTGAAATTGACCCCAAAATATATATAACAACTAGATCCATGAATAAAAAAGTTTCCAGTAATATAGAAGGTGATATTAAACAAATAAAGCCAAAAATACACGTATATAAAGCGCTATATATATATATACGAGGTTAAAAGACATGTCCAGCATTACACTATATGAAAAAAATGTTGAAAGTTAATGTCTGAGAGAATTCTTATGGTTAGGGTTGTATTGTGGAATTGTATGAGGATTATTTTTGTGGAAGATCTTAACCCTCTAACTGGTCTATTTATGGGTCAATTTGACCCTTTTTTCAAGAAAATCAAAAAATATCCTTTAAAAAAGGACATTTAAGGATTGAAATATTCTACGAAAATGTTTGGCGGAAAATTTCAGTGGGGGTCACCAAAGACACCATTGTTCTAAATAAAGCTCTTTACGATTAATTGGCAAAATTACACGCCAACATATACAAAGCAGGTGAAAACGTCGTCAAGCTCGGCCGGGCCAAACACTGAGTTCTCGCGTCTAGTCAGTTGTGACTTACAAATCAGCTGTGACTTACAAATCGGGTGTGATAAAATTAAGCATAATTGAGCTACTAAGCAGTACATATCGGGTGTGATTTTTACTAAAATTAATATAAAAAAAGAACAATTAAAGCTTAAATAAGCATGGTGGATTCTGTTTGCAAATTAAGAGATTGGTTTTGTTTTATTTGTGGACATTTTACGCACCATCAACGCAGAAGAAAGATATTCCCTACAATTGAAGAACCATATTTTCTTTTCTTTGGAATAAGATTTTTATGTGAAGCTTGGATACCAAAAACTGTATGTACTACTTGCGAAAGTGGTCTTTTAACCTGGTACAAAGGCGGTACTAAGGCGCTGCCATTTGCTGCGCCTATTTTATGGATTGGACCCGAAGATCACAAATCAGATACATGCTATTTCTGCGTAAATTACAAATTTGGTAGAAGCCAAAGGCACTACGCGATAATGACATACGAAGCAACAAATAATGTCATTTTACCAGAAGTGCGCTGTGAAGGTGTTCCGGTGCCTCAATCGCCTACACATACATTTTCGGCCAATATGACACACGCCAATACAGAAATAACAGCGGCGGTTGAAAACATATCAGATATAAGTTACTTGCCTCCTGATGGTTTAAACATATGTCCTAATTTGATAGACCAAGCTTATTTTGAAGATCTTGTAAGAGATTTAGGACTAACAAAAGAGAAAGCTGAAATATTATGTTCCAGATTGAAAAACAGGAATTTGATAAAAGCGGATGTAAAAGTTACATCGCCAAGAAAAAGACACGCCGATCTGGAAAAAATCAGAAGAACTTGTATACTGTTGTAGTATTGAAGAGGTTCTAAAATATCTACTGGACTCTTCCGCTTGGTGACTATTTATAGATAGTTCAAAACACAGCTTAAAAGCAGTTTTACTGCACAATGGAAATCAGCATCAATCAATACCGGTTGCGTATTCCACAAAAAAGGAGGAAACATACGCAAATATTTAAAATCTCTTAAATAAAATTGAATACTATAAATGTAAATGAGAAGTATGCGCAGACTTCAAAATGATTGCATAATTGACTGGAATGCAAACAGGATACACAAAATATATGTGCTACCTTTGTAAATGGGATTCACGTGCTACCAGCAGCCATTATCATATTAAATATTTCGAAGATAAGGTCATACTTCCACCGCTGCATATTAAGTTGGGCGTGGTGAAAAATTTTATTAAAAGCTTAAATAAACAAGGAAACGCTTTCAAACGCATTCAAACAATTTTCACCAGATTATCTGCAGCAAAATTAAAAGAAGGTAAAATACGGTTTTAAGAAATAATTTATTTCATTTAATGTAAATTACCATTTCTGGTAAAATCAGAATTCCTTGGAAACTCAAAAGCACAAAACTATGCAGAAAATATTGAAAGCATCATAATAGGTTTTAACAATATTGGCGTTAAGATGTCACTAAAGCTGCATTTTCTGCACTCTCATCTCAATTTTTTTAAAGAAAACCTTGGAGCGGTTTCAGATGAACACGGTGAAAGGTTTCATCAGGATATAAAGGTATTGGAAGAAAGATTCAAAGGGAAATCCCAAAGTGTAATGCTTGCTGAATACGTATGGGGCTTGTACAGAAACCTTGACACATCGGAACATTCACGTCAAGCTAAATACAGGAAAGCATATATGTACATACTATAATAAACCACTATTAAAACAAAATTATAATTTTTTTATAGAAGTTGGCGTGTAATTTTGCCAATATTCGTAAAGAGCTTTATTTACAACAATGGTGTCTTTGGTGACCCCCACTGAAATTTTTCGCCAAACATTTTCGTAGAATATTTTAATCCTTAAATGTCCTTTTTTAAAGGATATTTTTTTGATTTTCTTGAAAAAAGGATCCATAAAGAAACCAGTTGGAGGGTTAAGATTTTCCACAAAAATAATCCTCAAACAATTCCACAATACAACTCTGATCATAAGAATTCTCTCAGACATTAACTTACAACATTTTTTTCATATAGTATAATGCTCCCTTCGACCAAAAAATGAAAACTTTGACCCACTGTAAGAAAAAACTCAGACGTGCTGGACCATAAGTTTGTTCCACAAAAATGATCTACTCAACATACCCTTTCAGAATAATGGGGTCGCTATTCTGTTCCATTCAAAAAGTCTTCATTTGTTGGACAGTGTAATTTATCGTCAGACGATATTTGCAATTTATTGATGCATTGACAGTCGGCTTCTACCCTAAGCCTAGAAAATAAATGTCCTAAGTCAATTTTTTCATTAACAATCATATGATCGATATTAATAATGCTACAAATCCCTTTTCATTTTTTCAAAACTAATTTTGGTGGAATAAAGATGAGCTGGACATGTCTTTTAACCTCGTATATATATATATAGCGCTTTATATACGTGTATTTTTGGCTTTATTTGTTTAATATCACCTTTTGTATAACTGGAAACTTTTTTATTCATGGATCTAGTTGTTATATATATTTTGGGGTCAATTTCAATGGTAAGTCTTTTGAGGTAGTTTACATCAATGCCGGATAGCGCGGCCGCAATACAATTTTCTTTTCCGGCTATGTACTCCACTACAAAATCATATTCTTCAAGATCTAACCTAATTCGGGTCAATTTAAAGAATGGATTTTTCATTGAAAATAAATATGTTAAAGGACGGTGATCAGATTTAACAAAGAACCTTGTGCCGTAAACATAGGGTCTGAAATATTTTATGGCTCAGTGAATAACAGATAGTTCTTTTTCTATTGTAGCTTTATTGCATTCTCCTTTTGTGAATGAACGTGAGGCGTATGCAAATGGTAGTTGTTTGTCTATGTATCTTCTGTAGTAGTTGCAGAATGCAACAAATCTTTTAACTTCATCGGCTTTTGCTGGTGTTGGGTTTTTCTGTATAATACTCAACTTGCTCTCATCAGGTAGAATTCTTTTATCTGTGCACTGTGGTCTGATTATGTTACTTGAGTTCGAAAGAATAGGCATTTTTCAGGGGGTAATTTAAAGTTGTGTTTTCGGCAAATTGAGAATACATCGTTGAGAATTTTTAGAATATGTTTTTCCGAACATCCTATTACTACCAAATCATCCATGTAAAGTCCTGAAAATGCCTGCGTCATCATCCTTTGAAATGAATTTGGGCAAATTTTGAGACCGTATGGCAGAGGTTTTGAACCTATACGATCCATTGTCTGTTGAGAATGAGGTTATGTCCCTTGATGATTGTTTTAATTCGATTTGATGGAATCCTGACGTCAAGTCTAGGCAAGAAAAGTATTTTGCTCTACCAAGCTGGTCGAGAATATCGTCTATTTTCGGTAATTGGAATTTATCGGCTGTTAACTGCCCTGTAATCTACGACTAGTCTCCACCTTTTTGCTTTATTGCCTGGAAGTGATTTTTAGGGAACTAACAATATCGGACTATTATATTCTGAGGTTAATGGTTCACGATATGATCTTTAATTAAATTATTTATACGTATATTTTTAGAATATGTTTTTCCGAACATCCTATTACTACCAAATCATCCATGTAAAGGAATGCTTGGGCAGGTGATAGTCCTGAAAATGCTAGCGTCATCATCCTTTGAAAATAATTTGGGGCAATTTTGAGACCGTATGGTAGACGTTTGAACCTATATGATCCATTGTCTGTTGAGAATGAGATTATGTCCCTTGATGATTCTTTTAATTCGATTTGATGGAATCCTGACGTCAAGTCTAGGCAAGAAAAGTATTTTGCTCTACCAAGCTGGTCGAGAATATCGTCTATTCTGGGTAATGGGTACTTATCGGCTGTTAATTTTTTGTTAACTGCCCTGTAATATACGACTAGTCTCCACTTTTTTGCTTTATTGCCTGGAAGTGATTTTTTGGGAACAAATAATATCGGACTATTATATTCTGAGGTATTTCTTGTCAAGGATCGACGGAAAATCGTTCCAAAATACATCAACTTTTAACCTTGTCGGAGTAAAAAAACAACAAAACATCTTTAATTAAAATATTTAACTGCCTATTAACTTCTTTGTGTGCAGGCGGTATTCGATAATTTTTCCTGTAAACCGGTTCCTTGTCTTTTAGACGTAAAGCTTGTTTGTAGAAATTATTTGTAGAGATGTTTTCAGATTCTAATGCGAAAATGTCAATGTAATCTGTACACAATTTATTTAGCGCTTCAAATGCGAATGATGGGAAATTTTTTCGTAGTTTTTCCAACTTTATTTGTGAATTCTCAATTATTGGTTTGGGTTTAACTATTTCATAATCGTCTAGGTTTTCTGTTTTGATTTGTAGATTTGAAATTGTTGCGTTTTGATTTGTTGTGTTAGCTATCCGAATAAATTACTGTTTTTGTATTGTTATTGTATTAGCCTTAAAGATGCCTTCCTGTATTTGTTGTTGTGGAATCAGTATATTTTTGCATTCGTTTTCTAAGATTATCAACCGAATGACCTCAGATCTGGCTGGTACAGAAATATAATGAATATTAGGTGAGTTTCGCATGGGAATAGCTATTTCTTCACAAAATTCAATTGGTCTAAGAACAAGCCAATCTTGACTTGTTTGGTAGTCTATTTTTCAGTTGTATTTCTTCAGACAATCTTATCCTAATAAGCCTGTACATGAAATAGGGAAATTGTTTTCAACAACATGAAATTTGTGTTTGATTAATATGTCGTCACAAATGAGCTCTGTTGTTACAACTCCTATCGTTCTAATTGTTCCTTGTCCAAATCCATTGATAGTAGTTGTGTCATGAGTGTCTATTGTTGCTCGATTATCGGCGCCAGTATCGATCAAAAATGTGTTAATTGAGTCATTTAGAAATGTTCGATTGGATATGTAACCACAGTATATACAGTAGTAAAACTGTGGTGAAGTCCTTCTCAGGGATAAGAGTTTTGATGGTGGATAATGAAAATAAACTATAGCAGAGTTGCATGCAATGATATTTCATAATAAACTTTGAAAATCAAATAGAATATTTTGTGGAATGTGAAATATTTGCATTAACCACTGAAGATACACTTTACAATTATTACTTAAAACCGAAATTTTATAACCAAAATATGTGACGACTGTTTTTATTTGCATATTTGAATAATTATTCAACGGCTCTCTACGATTCTCCTACAACCAACGTGTACAATAAAAAAAAGCAACCCTGGGTAGCAAACTTCTCGGTGGTGAGTTATCTTCTTCGTTTCTTTTAATTGTTTTGGTTAAATTTGTAAACATAAGTAGGTAATTTTGTAAATAAATATATTAATTTCCTTCTAACTGAAGGATTTTTACATTTACTAGATGGAAATAACTGCCTGGCATGGAGCGCAAGCGAAACTACATCTATACATAAACTGAAGCAGGGTATTCCTAGAAAAGTTTAAGTGGCTCATCTGCATGCAAAATCAAAAAGAAAGCACTTTTTTTATGATTTCAGGGCCAATAGAGCAGCTGCGAAGGACTTTTGATACTTGAAGACCTCACAATTTACATCGAATTATGTGTAGCTCGATATTCATGGTGAAGATTTCTGAATATGTCCAAATAAACAAAATTTAAAAGTGGATAGATTTGTAAAAACGTAAATTAATATATATGTACATACATACATATCACGATGCTGGTAACAGATTTATGGCATTGGGCATTGTCACACGTTCAGTATTTTTGACGTGATCCAAGTACCGTGTTATTTTTATAACGTGCAGCATGCAATATTGATGTATAGTAATAAGGATTGCAAAATAATTAGAAATTTTGAAATCAATGGTTATGGATCGCAATACCGTCAATACATAATGTTGGATTTTTTTTTCGTCGATGCGACTAATTTCTACTCCAGTACCTTCTCTTTACTTGTTGTGATTTTAATTAAAATGCCCATATTGTAGCTAATCACGCTGGATTTTTATTTTCTTGATCCATTTTCGATATACATACATACTTCGAACCATGGAGCCTGCAAAGTATATAAATACTGACGGGATATATATACTGGGATCAAGAGAGATTTGTCAGGGATCAGTTTCCTTCGAAAATACGTTTTCATTCTATTCCGTTTGACAAATTTAATCAGAACAGAAAATATGCAGAAAATTATTAGCATTTGTGTATTAAAATATATACTTGTATAATAAATATGTACAAAAATAATTGACAATTTTATTGAGCTCGAGGCCAGTTTATAGAAGATTTTATTGGAAAATAACAACAGTTTTTAAAATGGTAGAAGTTATAGTACTATTTCGGAAATCACCACATTTCCTCCTCAGACTTCTTTTTATATTTATTCTTCATAACCACTTCTCCAAGGCTATGAACTAAGGAGCTCGGAGTTGCAAAGCCAACACGCTAAATGCTGTGCTACGCTAACCGAGTGGACTGCGTCGTTTTTCCATCTTCCTTAAACAAACCAACTACAAACAAGAGCAACTGATCTGCTGCTATTTAAACTTGTTTGTGTGGTTGTTGTTTCTGTGTTTGCAATTCTGTGTGCGAATTTTCCATTGGTTTTTACCAATGGCTTGTAATTCTTAGAATGCATTTCAGGTGTGCTCATCCTTGCATATATGAATTTTAGTTGTTTTTCGGCCTTATTGATTTTTAATAATTGACAATTTTATTGAGCTCGAGGCCAGTTTATAGAAGATTTTATTGGAAAATAACAACAGTTTTTAAAATGGTAGAAGTTAAAGTACTATTTCGGAAATCACCACATTTCCTCATCAGACTTCTTTTTATATTTACTCTTCATAACCACTTCTCCAAGGCTATGAACCAAGGAGCTCGGAGTTGCAAAGCCAACACGCTAAATGCTGTGCTACGCTAGCCGAGTGGACTGCGTCGTTTTTCCATCTTCCTCAAACAAACCAACTACAAACAAGAGCAACTGATCTGCTGCTATTTAAACTTGTTTGTGTGGTTGTTGTTTGTGTGTTTGCCATTCTGTGTGCGAATTTTTCATTGGTTTTTACCAATGGCTTGTAATTCTTAGAATGCATTTCAGGTGTGCTCATCCTTGCATATATGAATTTTAGTTGTTTTTCGGCCTTATTTATTTTTAATAATTGACAATTTTATTGAGCTCGAGGCCAGTTTATAGAAGATTTTATTGGAAAATAACAACAGTTTTTAAAATGGTAGAAGTTATAGTACTATTTCGGAAATAGAAAGAAGTCTAATGAGGAAATGTGGTGATTTCCGAAATAGTACTATAACTTCTACCATTTTAAAAACTGTTGTTATTTTCCAATAAAATCTTCTATAAACTGGCCTCGAGCTCAATAAAATTGTCAATTATTTAAAATCAATAAGGCCGAAAAACAACTAAAATTCATATATACAAAAATATTATTGTATATTTTGCATGTCTAAACCTTATGTATAAATAACGTAAGTCTAAATTGCTATCTAAGCGTCGGTTTAAAATATCCAGTTAAAATTCCAGCAGTAAATATTTTTTAGAATTAATTTTCATTTTTATTATGTCAAAACAAAATTAACATGCGTATGACCTTAAGCAGCATTTGAAGATTAATTTAAAATAAACCAAATTGAAAATGTAAAACAAACCATATAAAAAAAGAATAATATGAACTACCTATAAGTTCAACTCGCACGGACACAGTTTTGTGAAGATATTCTTTAGAACTATGCAAGAACGATAGAATACAAGATTGCGCCGACGAAAATGATGTGAAGCAAAATGCGTGCAACGTCACGAACATGGTTTTACTGAGAATCGGGATAAATTGTAAACAAAAATGTGAGGTTAGGTTCTGCTAGGATTTCTAAATTTTTAAGTTTTTACCAATTTAGGCACTTTATGCAACATAGTTATATTCAAATAACTTCATTTATGCTCTGTGTTTGATTGGATGCTTTGAAAAAAACTGCAGTGCAGCATTAGGAGACACAAGAAGCTTAACTTGCTACCACTTAACACTGCGCACTTCATGTTTAATAACTTTATTTTAAATAAAATCACTTTAAAGCATTGAATTTAAGCACAAACAATTGTATGCTTACATACATACAAACAAAACCAACCGCTTTTTGTGACGTAGCATACACAGCTGATTCTGTCAAATTTGCTGAGAGCGAATAGCGGTTTGCGGAAGGCGCAACCTCTGTATTTTCTAAATTGTGAGAACTATGTATAGCTTTATAGCTCGATTAGGCTTTGTTCGTTTGAAGTTGTAATTTTGGAGAAACCGACAGACTTGCACACGTCAGAGGTACAGCGAGCGGTTGAAGAAGTGCTTGGCGAAAACGTTTCTGGCCAGACTCTCACCTCGGAAATTGCTATAGAGGTAAAGGATCTGGACGAAGTTACGACAAAAGAAGAGATTTGCGCCGCTTTTGAAAAACAGTTCGAGGGGATAAAGTTTAAAGAAGACGCAGTGAAATCTATGCGAAAGGCATACAGTGGTACGAAGACAGCGACTATACTCCTCCTATTTGCATCCGCAAATAGAGTAATATCAGCAGGAAAAATACGTGTAGAATGGGTGGTTTGCCGAATCCGACAAAAAACACAGCCGATGCAATGCTTTAAATGCTTAGAGTTTGGACACGTAGCACAAAATTGTAGATCTCCACACGATATGAAGGGGTCGTGTTTCAACTGCGTTGACTCAAGTCATATGGCCCGTGATTGCAAGAAAGAGACATTTGCACGAGGAAAATCTTGACAGACTTGAAGCACAGAACAGGTGGAAGAGAATGCCCTTGTTATGTACAGGCAGCACAAAAGGCACGTAAAGAATGAAGGTTTGCCAACTAAATTTAAATCACTGTAAGGCGGCACAAGAATTGCTGCAGCAGTCGGTAATAGAATTGAATATCGACGTAGCTCTACTGAGTGAACCATACAAAGTGATCGACTGCCAACTATGGGCCAAGGCCATTAGAAAAACTTAAATCGGAAGTAGGCTTCGTCTGCGTGAAAATTGCAGGCATCATACTGTACAGTTGCTACATACCACCTAGCTTCAATCTGGAGAAATTCGAAACAATATTAGTTAACATGGTCAGCAATGCTAGAATTAGAACGACCTAGAAGTGGTGCTATTAAATTCCGAAAGTAAAGCTACATTCAAAAAAGACGGACGTGAGTCTATAATAGACTTAACATTCGTAGCAAGTAGACTATCCCGAAATGTCCATTGAGAGGTTACTGACAACTATACGCACAGCGATCACCAAGCAATTATCTTCACCATAAACGAACAAAAGCAAATAGGGTCTGGCCCCGAAAGAACAAAAGTGGGCTGAAAAATCGACTCTCTAGATGAAGAGACACTAACACAAGGGGCTACGAATATGGCCAACACGCTCATGATGACCATAACAAACGCCTGTGATGCTTCAATCAGGAGAAGAGGAAGAAGCTCATCGAATAGACGTCCCCCAAATATCAGATATTCGTCAACAATGCAATAGAGCAAGGCGCGACTATCAAAGGGCCAGAAAAACGGCAAATTATTTGAAACAACAAATACACTACATGGCTATGCGAAAAGAATTAAAGCAAATTATTAAGGCAAGCAAGAAGAAGTGTTTTCTGCAGCTTTGCGACAGTGCCGAACAAAATCCTTGGGGTATGGCATACAAAGTGGTTACTAAAAGGCTACAGGCATCGGCCCAGCCGCAGCTCACAAGCGCCGACCAATCCCTCTGCATATCGGGCAATATGTATGCTTAATACAACAGGGAAACTTCTGGAACGAATAATTACCAATAGAGTCACAGAAGCAATTGAGGCGAATGGAGGACTTTCCGAAACACAATTCGGGTTTAGCCAATTTCATAAAAAAAAATAGTAGAAGAAGCGATTAGCGGTGAGAGATGGAGATGGGATTCAAAAGAATATTGCTTGATAATTACCCTCGACGTAAAAAACGCATTTAACACCGCAAGCTGGCGGAAAATAACGGAGGCTCTAATAACGTTCGATATTCCAGCATACCTCAGAAGTATACTAAACAATTAGCGGAAAAAGTCGCAGTAGCGCTTTCGAGACTGATGCTTAACATCGGAGGTCCGCGTTCCGAACTACATCAGAAAAGGCTGCGTTGGTTATTGCTGGCCTATGTCCCATTTATATTCTGGCGACGCAGACGTTGGCAAGGTCCGTAAGTAAGGCGAATCGCGATGCAGAAATCAAGATCTGCTGGCAACAGTGGCAATGCCTTTGGGATCAGACAGATAAAGGTCGCTAGACACACCGTCTCATACCTTCAATAGAAAAATGGTTAAGCAGAAAAATTGGGGAAGTAAACTTTCAGTTAACCCATGGCTGGCTGTTTTAAATCTTATTTTTATAGATTTAAGATCGATGATGACCCTTACTGCACTCTCTGCGAAGATGACGATATCCAAGATGCTGAACATTGCTATTTTGCCTGCACATATTTTGAAGATGAACGAAACTGTCTAAACGTAGGTAGGGAGACTGGCTAAAGTAGAAAATTTTATCGATATAATTCTCGAATCGATCGAAAATTGGTCTGCCGTCTGCAAGATGGCAAATATTGTAATATCGAAGCTACGCCAGGCGGAACGACTCCGCAGAAATACATAGTCTCTTAACGTCCCTTCACTGCAACAAATTTCACCGAATCGGCGGCTCGGAATCTAGTCCGTTTCGACTGCCTGCTTAAAATAAAAAAAAAAAAAATAATATAAATAAAAATAAAAATTCGGTGACAGTACCGTCTAAGCAGTTTGGATCTTTAGCTCTAAACACGGCTCCCAACGAGCAGCCCAAAGCGGATTCACAAGGCAGGTAGCTTGGAATCTCGTCCATTCCGGCTACCAAGAAAAGTTAGTGCTTAATAAACAAATTTTGAGAGTCTTATATATATATGTATATGCAAGTTCAATCCTCAGCTATAAATTATTGCGTTTTTTAGTAGTTCATACAGTGAGTAGACGGCTCGGTCCGACCGTTCCGACCGTTGCAAAATAATTAGAAACCATGAATTTTGGAAAGGCAGACGAGAAGAAGTCAACAGCATAACTGAGCGGCTCGGAACCTTGTTCGTTCCGGCCGGCGGGCAAGGTAAACTATAAACGTAAATTATATGAAAACCAATCGGCTTTTATAATAGAGAAATGCCATATATGGGCTGAGCGGCTCGGCGCCTCGCTCATTCCGACCGGCAGCGAAGCAAAAAAAAAAAAAAGGTGGAAACGAAACGGGGCATTTTAAACCTCCACGAAGATGCAACAAGCAACAGTACAAAGGGCGGTTCAAGCGGAATTCACGAACGTAGAGCGTAAGCTCAAGCCATCTCCCGATGAAATACTTGACGGTAGTACCGAGGGATATGGTACTCAGACAGTAGGATGTTTAGTTAGGGTTAAAGTCCCACACTGACAAACCGGTGCCGGTTAGGTTATTGTTACGAACCCTGGGCACTGCGAGTATACCCCAGCAATAGAAAAGAAGTACCGGGCCGCTGCCGGGTACGCTGACGCACAATAACCAGGTACCTACCGTAACATTTGCGCCCATAATTGACCAGGAAGTGTTCAGTGAAATATAACGAAGGAAAGGACCCGTTTGGCGTTTGTAGAGAGATTAGAGACGTTAGCCGCCGTCTACGCTCTGAACATAGATCTTCTGCCTAGAACCATGCCGGAGTTACTGAACGGCACCGCTCTAAAGTGGTACCGCAACAACAACGAACACTGGATCCGTTGGACTTCATTTAAACCCGATTTCTTGCGATTTTTCCTGCCTGCCCATTATTTCGAACATCTGGAAGACTACATAAGGACGCGGAAGCAGCACGTTCGAGAAAGTTTTAAGGACTACTTGATCGCAATACAAAGCTCAATGCGACACGCAGGGTACGGCGACGAACAGCGGTTAGAGAGAATCTTCCGCAATAGCCATCCTGATTACCTGATGTACATCAAATGGCGGAATGTCAGTAGCCTTGCGGAAATACTGACGCTCGCTGAAGACTACGAAAGTATACACGAAAATCGGCGACGGGCCCCAGATGTGCCGCGACGGGAAGTAGCTAGACACGTTGGCGGTGATCCCACGCCCTCCAAACTAAGCCAGACACATCAGCAGCAGTCACCCGCGCACCCGGATCAACAGCATCCAGCAGCGCCGTACAACCCGACGATGGAGACGCCTCGCCGCCCCACACCTGCAATCCAGACTTTTATTAGCAACAAAGTATGCAGGAGGTGTGGTCAAGAAGGACAATACGCCCAAAGGTGCCGCAATCCACAGAAGCTGTTTTGTTGGGACTGCGGTCAGGCGAACATACGAATGATAGAGTGCTGTCGACGCCGGCAGGGAAACGATACAATGCTTCACCAAGGAACAGGCGCGTTGATGCCCCGGAATACAGCGCCAAACAACCACTAACACTTAGACAAGAGCGCGGCCGACTTTTCGCCTTTATCCTACTGGGTGGATAACCGGCGGAGCCTGTCATCGACACTGGTGCGTCGCGGAGTTTTGTTTTGGTGAGCCTGGCACAACGCGTTATCAGTTCAGGGACCGGGGAGAGAATCAGCATGGCCATAGACATTCTAATGGCCGATGGAACCAGTAGCCAAGTATTCGACGTCGTGAGGACCGTAGTCAGCCTTGGGATGTCGACCTACAACGCCACGCTGCATACTATGCCTGGAGCCATTGATGACATCATCCTAGGCCTCGACATACTAGAAAGTATGAGAACTACACTGTACTGCGGTGGTTATCGCACAACTCTGACTGCGCCACCTGCACAACCCAGATTGACAACATTAACCAACGCACTGCCGACCACAGCGGGTGACAGAGCACTCGCAAACTGCAGTAAGCAGACAGCCCGGATATGCGGCTTTCTTACAGAGGAATTCCAAAGAAGTAAGGCCATGAGCGAGGCAGTCTCAGCCGCAGATGGAGGACAGGAACCAAGAGAAATATACAACTCCATCCACGAAAGAAGGCAGCTCGCACACGCGACTTTTTGGCAGAGGAATTACAAAAATTTCTTTCCGCGGAACCCAGCTATGCCATCGACAAGGATGCTTGCGAAAGAATGCATAAAACCATCACGCAGCCCTCAAAGCGCACCGATCGTATTAGCCCGGAAGAAGAACAAGAAGTGGCGACGTTGCGTAAACTACCGACAACTAAATGACCAATCGGTTCCGGGTGCATATCCTTTACCAAGGACACAACACGTTTTGGACAAACTGCGACAGGCGAAATATATCAGCAGCCTAGACCTGAAGAACGGATACTGGCAGATTCCACTGGAGCCAAAGAGCCGCCTGTGCACAGCATTCACTCTACCGGGACGTGGTCTGTTCCAGTGGCGAGTTATGTTATTCGGGTTGCACTCCGCACCCGCAACATTTCAGCGAGCGCTAGATAAAATCATCGACCCGGAGCCATTGTTTGGGGAATCCGCAAGATGAGACCAAACTATCGATTAACGTCAGAACTGACCTCATGTCGCTGAAGTGCTTAAACTCGATTGAAAGCCCTTCCGGCCGCATAGCGCGAGCGGAGACCTTACGACGAGCAACAGTGGTGGAGCCACAATGCAAGTGGCGGCACAAACGTGTTGAGGAGATACGCACCCGCCCTGAGAAGTACGCAGACTGTATGATGCAGCAGGGGCAACTCTATCGTCACATTCCATGCTGATCCCAGGACGAAGAAGCAGTTCCCTGGAAGCTTTGCGTACCAAGCCCTATACGCCAACGACTACTGCAGGAAAACCACGACGTACCCAGGGCTGGGAACATGGGGATTTGCAGAACGGTAGCCCGCACAGACAACCGTTACTATTGGCCGGGAATGTTCCGCGACATCAGCAGATACATGCGACAATGCGAGTCCTGCCAGAAGTACAAAGAAGGACAACACCGACCAGCAGAAAAAATGTTATCACATGTTGCAGAGGAGCATTTCGCCACAGTATGCGCCGATTTCATAGGAGCACTACCGCGGTCCACACCCGGCAATACCATGCTGTTGGTATTTTTCGATCGCTTTAGCAAGTCGGTTGAGTTAGTCCCCATGAGGAGGTGCTCATATCGGACAACGGCGTTCAATTCACTAGTAGACCCTGGCAGCGATATCTCCAGGAGCGAGGAGTCCGCCAACAATTTTCGGCACCGTACACTCGCCAAGAGAACCCGACCGAGCGCGCCAATCGCACTATAAAAAGTATCGTAGCGCAGCTAAGAAGATCACAGCATCAGCATTGGGACGACTTTCCCCCTGAAATTGAGCTGGCTGTCAATACGAGTGTCGCAGCCTCCACAGGTCCTGCTTTTCTTGTACAAGGGCATGAGCCACGACTGCCAAGAGCACTCTTCAATGAAATGAGGACTAAATATCCGCTCTCCTGAATTTAGCCCACACGATCAACACAGCCACGTCATCAACACAGCAATCCGTCAACATAGTAACACAACATGAAGCTCAGCAACACTCCTTGGCACGCCGTCACCATAGCAACGCAACCGTTATGTCATACGATCGACCAACACAGAAGACCGCCTATTAAAAGAGCGACATGACACCAACGAGGGGAGTCAGCACGGAACTGTGGTCGTGAGAAGACAGCTACCAAAGAGACGACCAAGCTTTGGAAACGGGAATCTAGCCAAATTTCGGAAGCCTCTTGGTAGAAGCGCTGTGGGCTAAACACAGGTGGGGAAACAGGCAACTAGCCCCATCTTGTGCTTAGAACATAGTCGAGTCAAAGCTACAACGCCGTGGATTGAGTGCGAGTGGGGAAACGGGAAACTAGCCCCATCTTGCGCTGAATCCTCGGTCGCGGCGAAGGTTGAGAACCGGGGCTGGCATAAGTGGAGAAACGTACAACTAGCTTCATCTTATGCTAAAACCACGTTTCCCGGCCTGCGCAAAGCTATACACACCACAGTCTACCGTGATACGCGCAACAAGGATGTAGACGTTGTCCAGTAGCACAGCGCCACCAGCACAGCGCTAGCTTCGACGTTAACAGTCAACAGCAGCACATAGTACAGTGACGCCAACAGCCAACTGCAGTACAGCGCCACCTGCATAGCGCTAGCTACGACGTTAGCAGTAAACCGCAGCCGCCAGAATACCGCCTGCTGCGACGCCAGCAGACAGCCGGACCACACAGCAGAGAATCATCAGCGACTGAAGTACCAGCAACGCAGTCCGGCAACAGAGCGTCGCCAGAATAGCGCCTGCCCAGTAACAGGAAACTATCAGCGCCATCAGCAACTGAAGATCCAGCAACGCAGTCCGGCAACAGAGCGCCGCCAGAATAGCGCCCGCCCAGCAACAGAAAACTATCAGCGCCATCAGCGACTGAAGTACCAGCAGCGCAGTTCGGCAAAAGAGCGCCGCCATAATAGTGCCTGCCCAGCCGTCACCTAGCAACAGAGAACTATCAGACGTCATCAGACAGTACAGCGTTGGCCGAGTCGCACCCGCTCCGACGTCCGAAGCAACAGAGGTGTCCACAGAGACACAACGGTTCATTGTACCGTTAGGACTTTTAAGTCATAGTTAATATTAAGAAGAATTATTGAATTTCGAACTAAATAAATAGATGGAAGGCTAAGAAAAGTACTATTTACAGGGGCCCATACAATATAAATTTATTTTTACGAACCCTGGACACGGCGAGTATACCCCAGCAATAGAAAGTAAGCGCCGGGCGCACCATAGCGCGAAAAGCTTCGTTACAATACATATGTACACATATTAAAACTCTACTATTGTGTTATTTTAGGGAAGATATGAAGATATTGGCAATTAGTTGAAACTTCGTCGAGTTTTGTGGTGGACGAGATATTATTTTCGGAATCATCTCATACAGAACAAGAAACGCCAACATGCTCCAGGAAAAGGAAGCGTTCAATAGACACTAAATCAAGATTAGATGAAGCTTTGGATAAACTTATTGATGTAAACAAAGATGTTGGCGCATTTGAAACTTTTGGGGAGAATGTTGGCAGGCAGATAAAGGAATTTCCGGAAAAGGAGTCGTATCAACTAATGGCGGGTATACAAGTGATGCTATGAAAAAGAAAAATGGACCTTTTAAGAAAAATCCGTGAAGAAAAAACCAAAATCATTTCAGTGGAACTATTGAAACCTAACAGAAAATGTCCATCAAAAGTATCGACACCTCTGTCACAAAGCCCTAATTCTAATCTTTCAAGCGATGTTTTAAGTACAGCAATGTCCGATGCTGATATATTAGAAGAAGACTGCTTATTATAAGTTTTTCATCCATATTTAGTAGATAAGCATATGTACACTCGTTATCAGCAAATGAAACCTCTTAGATATTTTTCAATATTCATAATGTTTTTCATTGTACAACTTTTTCGTTAATTTTTAATTTATTTATTTTTAATTAATGTGGTATGATTTTTATTTAATTTTGCTGATTAACCCTACATTTGGCTTTTAGTTTATCTTTAATTTGGTCTATTGTTGATACATTTGTTATAATTTTTCGGGAATCAACTTTTAATTTAGTTTTGACTAAGGACACTGCCAATAGTTTATGTTGTCCCGTAATTTGTCTAATGTCGAATGTCTAATGAATCAATGAAAGCTTGCAAATTGTGTGGTCGGCCGTCGAAATCACCCACTATTGAAGCGGCTC
This sequence comes from Philophylla caesio, assembly GCA_963971545.1. NCBI lineage: Eukaryota > Metazoa > Arthropoda > Insecta > Diptera > Tephritidae > Philophylla > Philophylla caesio. The sequence goes on along the minus strand of OZ020604.1, from coordinate 125,741,316 downwards.
ACTTTAAAAATTCTGGCTGAGACATTATGGTTTTAGTTTTTTCGTGATAGGAAGGATAAGAATAATCTTCACCTTGGTCGGAATTAGTGTCGGACTCCCTTTGAGCATCAGAAGCTACTGTCCACTTGACTTAGGTCCATTACTATTGGTTATTTTAGAGTGTGGGATATACTCTGATATATTTTATGATTGATTAGAGTTTTTAAAAGTTTGTCTCTGATATCCCAATAAGATTTTAAAGCTAGATCCCTATGACTTCGTAGTAATTTTTCGTATTGAACTCTTAAGGAGCCCCTAATTCGATTCGCAATTTCCAATAACTCTGTTAGATGCTTCTTAACCGTCTCTGGTTTTATAGTTTATCATTTATTGTTAACTAGTTTATATGTTTTATTAAAGTTTTGTTTTTCTCTTTCTAAAAAATTGCTAAAAAGTGTCCAACGTTCCATTACTGAGAAACTGTTATGTAACGAAATGAATTTACACTTTATCTAAATCATTCGCGCTACTACTGTATTTCTTTTTAAGAATTTTATTGTGCATGGCATAGAGTTTAAGGGCTAGTACTATGCACGCAATAATTGTCAATATTAGGAGGAGAAGTTTTATTGGTCCCAAATTAGTCTGTTCTACTCGGGTTTCAATTTCATTAACAACTTTTGCTTTGGGATCCTGAATTTTTGAATTTTGTCCACCCATAATAGTGAAAAGATCGATTTACACTGATTGAGAAAATAATTCAAAAACTAATATATATATATTTTTTTTTTTAAATTAATATATATGTATACATATATTTTTGTTTTGTAAAAAAAAAATTGTTCGCTTATTTAGATAGCCGCGAGGATTCACGTCTTGATAAGCTAAATAGTTTACCATGCGTTTACCATTATACTAAAGTGCTGTTAGACACATATTAATTTTTTTTAGCTTTTCCTCAATAAGCTTAATTTTTGTCCAATTGTCCCTTTTTACTGTTTCATCCTGGTGTTCCTTTGTTTGTCGAATTATTTTCGCTCGAAGACGCCTTAGCCGGTTTTTAACACCACCTCTTCTTTTGGGTCGCTCCAGTTTAGGTATTTCTGTCTGCTTTCTCTGTAGTTTCACAGTTCCTTCGTCCTCCTTCTTCAGTCCTTCCCGGCTTAACAAACTAGCGGGCTCTCATACCGCAACACAACTGGGAAACCAGGCCGAGATCAATATCGGACATACTGGCTACCAGGATAAGGACAAGTCACGAACCAGACTGACAGAGGTCAAGGGTACCAGGGATAAACAACTTAGACCTGCGAAGTGGACAGTAGCTCTGAACCAAAGGAAACATCGAGGAACTTTGGGCTCTGCGGGTACCTCGGTATTCAAGGGGTAATACCTCTGCCCTCGAAGAGTCCCGAAGGGGAGGCAAAAAGGACTGGAAACCCTATGATTGAAAGGGAACAGGCGACGAGTACCGAGAATTAAAACGGAAGAAAAGTCACGGGCGGATGGGATCCGAGGTAACATCGGTAATTAAGGAAAGCATACCGCAGCCCTCCACGAGTACGGGACTGACATGCGGACAAACTCTTATCTTCAGGGAAGTAAGACAGGCATTAGATCTGAGTGGCGCTAGTGCGAAATGGTACCTACGCTACCTTAAAGAAAGCTTTATCGCCGCAGGAGGCTAAACTGATGGCGATGGACCGGAAGAGAACTGTAACCATTACTCGCAAGTTATGGAACGGGTCGCGGCGGAGTTAAGCCCACCGGAAAACGACACTTCGAAGAAAGCAAAGTTTGAAGGTGGTACACGCACAACACCGAAACCCAGGGCAGTAACCAGAAAGCTTGTTGTTAGCTATGCTAGCGCCGCCAAGGGCTACACCCTGGCTGTTATGGCTAAAGATTTCCCAGACGTTGCACTCATTCAGGAAGAGCTAGGGACAATAGAGGATGCCATCGTCGATAAGATAGGGAAGGGTTGGATAACCAAACTCCAATTTGATGATATCCACTTTCGGCCAGGTCTAATACTGGTGGATTTTTCTGATGCGGAAACGGGTGAGTGGCTTCGGATGACCGCTCCTCAATTTCCTGGTTGGAAAGGGCCGCAGTTATCTACGTACGATGGGAACAATATATCAAGCGACACATGGTAACGGCGTACCTCCCGAAGGCGGCAGGAGCTGAAACGAAGAAGCTGCTCGATCTCCCAGTTGCCCAAAATGAGGATCTCCGCACCAACCTGTGGAAGATATTCAGGAAGAAGGACGAAAAGGCAGGGAAACTTCTGACGATCGGGATCGACGACCGATCTCTGGATGCTATCAAAAAGAACAAATGTGTCATAAGATACAGGTTTGGTAGAATTTCAGTGCACGTTCACAAATCGCGTGCGGAGAAGACAAAGGCACCTGGAGTTAGCACGTATCCGGGTGGTGTCACAGATATACCGGAGGAGGTGATAAGGAAGGCCACAATCGAAGTCACAAGAAGCGAGGTGTTCGAGGAAATCCATCTTTTAATTGAAAGTTTTGACGACTTCGACCTCACTATGCTAAATATTGCGAAGGGTGACGAATCCGAGAAGGCCGTTCTGTCAGAGCTTGACACTCTGACCACGGACGAGGGGGACCGGTGGTCCCAGAACCCGGGGTCGTCAGGGGTAAATATAAAGGTCTGGCGGTTAGCAATATGCAGATAATTTGTGACACCAGGTATGCAAATCCCAGATCCTGCTTAATAATAACTAAAAGTTTGAAATTCTTTGTCTTTCCTCAACGGGACCCAGAAGGAAGTTCTTATAGCCTCATGCTACATGTCAGGAGACGGCGCTCATGCACCACCGGTGGAAGTCAATAAAGTGGTCGGATACTGCGACAGGATAAAGTTACCCTTGATACTCGGATGCGATGATAGGGTTGAGGCAGCAGCGACATCAACCAAAGGGGTAAGTATCTTCTTGAGTTCATTCTTAGTAATAGACCAGGAATATTAAATATTGGGAATACACCAACATGTGTTACTCACACACGTAAATATTTTCTAGACATAACTATAAGAAATACTCTAATGAAAACGCTGGTTAAAGATTGGATAGTGTTAACGAACCTTCCATGTCATCAAGTTTGATATTGCAGGAACTGCTCCCCTTAACAGAACATTTAGGAACCCCAGGAGACAGACTGGGAAATATTTAATATCACCGTGAACTCCGTTTATAAGTCCGGAACTTTTTCAGGGAAAGAGAAAGAAACTTCTAAACACGTCCTGGAAAAGTGTCCCTCATTGATGCACAAACGTCAAAAATATCTAGCGAATATCTGATTACGGGCGGTGGGATAGCTTTCAGAGACTTAGGCTCTATAGTAAGCAATATAAAAACGCACACTACAAACGGTAGGAGAAGCTCGGCCAAGCACTGAGCTATATAGTGTAAGCGCCAAAATTATATTACATATAACCCTCTCTGTTTACGCCAGCTGTTTACATCAGCATTCACAAGTGATTCTGCCGTTGTGAATTACTATAATTCCACTTGCAGATGTCGCTGTGATAGTACTGGAACAGGGACTCCTTACTTTCTCTATTAGACATACGGACCCCCACACTCGTGGGAACTATATGGACTCTAAACTAAAAAAAAAACAAAGCAACAGCTTAACAAACTAGCGGGCTCTCATACCGCAACACAACTGGAAAACCAGGCCGAGATCAATATCGGACATACTGGCTACCAGGATAAGGACAAGTGACGAACCAGACTGACAGAGGTCAAGGGTACCAGGGATAAACAACTTAGACCTGCGAAGTGGACAGTAGCTCTGAACCAAAGGAAACATCGAGGAACTTTGGGCTCTGCGGGTACCTCGGTATTCAAGGGGTAATACCTCTGCCCTCGAAGAGTCCCGAAGGGGAGGCAAAAAGGACTGGAAACCCTATGAATGAAAGGGAACAGGCGACGAGTACCGAGAATTAAAACGGAAGAAAAGTCACGGGCGGATGGGATCCGAGGTAACATCGGTAATTAAGGAAAGCATACCGCAGCCCTCCACGAGTACGGGACTGACATGCGGACAAACTCTTATCTTCAGGGAAGTAAGACAGGCATTAGATCTGAGTGGCGCTAGTGCGAAATGGTACCTACGCTACCTTAAAGAAGGCTTTATCGCCGCAGGAGGCTAAACTGATGGCGATGGACCGGAAGAGAACTGTAACCATTACTCGCAAGTTATGGAACGGGTCGCGGCGGAGTTAAGCCCACCGGAAAACGACACTTCGAAGAAAGCAAAGTTTGAAGGTGGTACACGCACAACACCGAAACCCAGGGCAGTAACCAGAAAGCTTGTTGTTAGCTATGCTAGCGCCGCCAAGGGCTACACCCTGGCTGTTATGGCTAAAGATTTCCCAGACGTTGCACTCACTCAGAAAGAGCTAGGGACAATAGAGGCTGCCATCGTCGATAAGATAGGGAACGGTTGGATAACCAAACTCCAATTTGATGATATCCACTTTCGGCCAGGTCTAATACTGGTGGATTTTTCTGATGAGGAAACGGGTGAGTGGCTTCGGATGACCGCTATCAAAAAGAACAAGAAAATAAGAGTCGCCCCGTAATCACACGTAAGGTTCTATGACATTTGTACGAGTATAAATATATAACCCCATTTCATTTTCAGCAGTGTTTGTTTTTATTAGACAATAAATTGCTTGCCATCTGCAAGCCCCAAGTTGAATTGAAACTTGTGTGTTTTTTATTTGAAAGACACCATTCAGCTAATTAATTTAAAGATCTCAAATTTTCAGAAGATCGGCTTCCTATTTTTCGAACCCTGTTGCCGTGGAATTCAAGAGAAATCCGCAGCCCCTATTCTCCTCCCCGCTCGAACATGGTCCTTCGAGCCGAATAGCTCTGATACTTTTTCTTTTTTTTGTGGTTGAACTGCTGTATTCTCATATAGAATAACAAATTACAATTTGTATAATATTTTGTATGAAAACATAACCCTAAAAACTGCCAAGTTGCCCGTTTCATCCCCCATTAATTTCCCCCGGAGAGTTGTGTTTAATTTATTGTGGATATAATAATATATATGTCCAATTAAACACAGCTTAAAAAATTTCTTTAAAATTTTTCACAATCTTCTATTGGGAACGAGCAGTGGATTTCGAATAGATTTGTTGATCAGTGCTGGCAAAATTGCACATCAGTGCTGACAAAATTGCACATCAGTGCTGAACGAATTTGTACACCAGTGCTCCGGTGGGAGCAGCAATTATTTGGGCGGCGGCCCCAACGATTTGAGCTCCGATACACAAAAGGGTAACCATTTCACACTGGTGTTGTTTAATTCCATTTCACTTGCAGGAACGGAAACTACGGTGAAGGAAATTTCCGTGCTCCTGCACAGAGTCGAGGGTGCTCCTAGTATGTATTATTTACAGGAAGAAAGCGCAGGAGCAGCTAATGGCAGCCTCGCCCGTGGAAAGAACAGAAGTGTCCAGGCCCTTCACGAACACGGGAATCGATTTCACGGGCCCGTTCGAAAAAGGAGTTTTACGGGCCGAGCATGCCGTGTCACCAAAGTATTTGTCTGCGTATTTGTCTGTTTCGCGACTAAGGCAATACATTTGGAGGCAACCAGCGATTTCTCAACCCCCACGTTCCTAGCAGCCTTTTCGCGGTTCGTATCCCGACGCGGTTACGCTCTAAATGTATGATCAGACAACGGCACCGATATTGTCGGGGCGAACAAACCACTGAGGCAGGATTTTAAGGCGTTCGTCTGTACGGTGGCCAGTCGGAAAACGCTGATATACGCTCATCAAGGTATCTCATGGCACTTTATACGTCCAGGAACACCTCAAAGCAAAGAGCTCTGGGAAGCAGGAGTGAAAAGATTCAAGATACATTCTGTCCTTTTCTTGCATATGTACTTGCTTGTACAGCTTGACTATGTCAGCAACCAGCGCAAATCTATATAAGCGAAAACGAAGAAGAATTAACTCGCTTTAAATTGTAAGGCCAACCATAAACCTTTGGGTACATTTTTGCTAGATTGATAACGACCCAATACGACCCATCCTAATAAGGTTTTTTGCAATAACGGTAGATATTCTCTAAGTTTGATTTGGCAAACTGCCAACAAGCTAAATATAGTTTCCGTACCTAACAATAAATCGATTTTTCTTGGAACGTTAAAACCGTCGTCAGCGAACGCAATATTATGTGGAATAATCCAAGAAGAAATATCAATATCAGGGGCTGGCTAATAGGCAACGTGAAGCGTAATGCAAAGCGTCAATGGAGGCTCGAAATTTCTTTGTTGGGATTTAATATTAGTAAAGGTTTTGTATTTAATATTTGTTGAGGACTTACCGATGCCTTGGATTTCTATATTCTGTTTAATTTTCCGTAAGAATAATTTTTGAGCAAATTCCTCAGTAATGAAATTTACCTGATAACAAGAATCTAACAAGGCATTGCCTAATCTGTAGCCATCTGACGAATCGCGAACAAGAATCCTTTCAGTTGCTACGATTATGTTGTCTGACGTTTGCTTATTTTTTACGAGAAGGAAGCATCGAAAGCCTAACCGTCACCGGTTTGTCAGTGTAGGACTTTAACCCGAACTAAAGCTCCTACTGTCTGAGTACCATTCCCCCAGTACCATCGTCAAGTATTTCGTCGAGAGATGGTTTGAACATAAGCTATACTTTCGTTAAGTTCCGGATACCGTTTGTTGAAAGTTGCATCAACTTGAACTTTACTGTTGCTTGTTGCATCTTCGTGGTGGTATAAATTGCTCCTTTTCGTTTAAAGGCACAATTTTTTTTTTGCTTGTACTGAGTTTTTGTTTTTTGGGCCGTCGGAACGGACAAGGTTCCGAAAAGCCCGATTTTTGCTTTATTTCCTTAATTTATTTATTTCTTTTTCCTTCCTGCCGTTTATCTTAGCGAATTTTGACAATAAAAACCTAATGCTTTACACACCATTTACGATTATTTGTTACCTTGCCTGCCGTTCGGTACCGACGAGGTTCCGAGCCGCTCAGTTATTCTGTTGACTTCTTCTTTTCTAGTATTTTATATTTTCTGGTATTTCAAATATTATATAAACCTAAAGTTTTTCATAAAATGAACGTTTGTTCGTTACCTTGCTCGCCGGTCGAAGCAGACGATGTTCGGAGCCGCTCAGTCATTCTGTTGACTTCATCTCTTCTGGTATTTCTTAGTTTGCGGTTTTTCAACTGCTTTGCAGCGCTCGGAACGGACTGGGTGCCGGTTACTCACTTAGATCTGCTTTTCCTGCTTTGTATGAACCTTATTTTCTTGGTGGCCGGTAAGGACGAGATTACGGGCTACCCGGCCGTTTGAGTCCTCCTTGGGCTGTACGTTGAGAGCCGTATTTAGAGCCGCCAAACTTTTTTGATGCAAGCAGTCAAAACGGAATAGATTCCAAGCCGCAAATTCGATGACGTTCGTTGCAGTCGATCGGTCGTATAGAGACTATGTACCTATGCGAAGTCGTTCCGCCTGACGTAGTTTCGATATTATGATATTTCCCATGTTGCAGACTGCGGACCAGTTTACTGTCGATTTGAGCATTATATCGATCAAGTTCTCTACTTTAGCCAGTCACACCAGTAGGACACTTCTTACTACATTGGCAAATAACTGTCTTCATTGTCCAGTATGATTTCGAAGTATTTCAGATCTGGATCAGATTCTATTTTAAGTCCATATATTTTTATTTTCGCTACTTCTCGAATCTTTCTGCTGCTAATTAGAACTGTCTGGGTGTTTTGGTGTGGAAGCTAAAGGCCTGTATGGAGTAGCCAGTTTTGTACCCTATGATTGAGTTGTTTGTATTAAACATACATATTAGCCGGTATGCCGCGGGATATCTAATTGGTTTTCCCGCCTTAGGTAGCAAATACCTCAGTATTCGCTTTTACTGCCAGTTTAAGAACGTTATATAGAACTGCATTGTCTTTAAATGCATCAACCGCAAGAAAGACCTCTCCAGCAGTGATCAGGGGGAATTTGCTTTCAGCATGGGTCTCTCTACTGAATGCATCTTGGCGCGGAAACAGTGTGCTTACTATTTTACCCAGTTGATCGGCGCTGTTGTTCCAAATAATTTATAGTTTTTCTGGCCGTTTGGTATTCGCGCCTTGCCCTATTGCATTGTTGACGAATATCTGCTATCTAAGAATTCCACCAGTATATAGAGGGCCGTCTATTCGATGGGCTTCTTCCTCTCCTCCTCATTGAAGCATCACAGGCATTTAATATAGTGGTAATGAGCGTGTTGGCCATCTGCGTAGCTCCCTGTGTTAGGGTCCCTTCAGACATCATAACTTTTAGCGCCTCTTCATCTAGAGAGTCGACATTCCAGCCAACTGTTCTCCTTTCAAAGCGAGACCATGTTTGCTTCACTTCATTTATAGTGAAGATAATTGCTTGGTGATCGCTGTGCGTTCAATTGTCACTAACCTTCCAATGGACAATTCAGGATAGTCAGTTAGTTATGAATGTTAAGTCTATTATAGACTCGGTTCCATATTTTTTGAATGTAGCTTTGCAGACGGTCGAAAGAGCTGTCAAGAGTGCTCTGCCTTTGTCATTTGTTTAACGACTTCCCCATGCTTTGGATCATGCATTGAAGTCTCCCACGATTACGACCGGCTTTCTAGTTTAGCATCGCTGACTAAGTTATCTAATATTGTTTCAAATTCCTCGAGGCTGAAGCTAGGTATGTAGGAACTGTAAAGTATGATGTCTGATTTCAGTTTTTCTAATGGAATCGGTTCTTTTGGCACAACTGATAATCGCCCTGCGCTGTCCTGGGCTCATAGCTGACAGTCGACCACTTTGTATGTTTCACTCCTAGAGCTTCGTCGATATTCATTGCTATTACAGACTGCTGCAGCAATTCTTGTGCCGCCTTACAGTGATTATGATTTAGTTGGAGAAGCTTCATACTTTACGTGTCTTTTCTACTGCCTCTTCTTATCAATGACATTCTCTTTCACCTGTCCGGTGCTTCAAATTCATCAGTTTTTTCCTCGTGCAAATGGCACACCTCCTTTCTCTCCTATAATCACAAGCCATATGACTTGAGTCACCGCAGCTGAAACACAATCCCTTCATATCATGTGGGGATCTACAGTTGCGGGCTACATGTCCAAACTCTAAGCATTTAAAGCATTGCATTGCACCCACTGTATACTGCGTGTTCTTTTAACTTTATCTCCTTGATCTCTTTTTCAAAAGCGGCAAATCTCTTCTTTCGTTGTACTTTTTATCCAGATCCTTAACCTCTATCGCAATTTGGTGCGTATCACCAAGACAGGCCGACGGTTGCACTGCAGAAGACCGCTATGGGGCAGCCGAACACTGTTTCTTCGTTGGAAACCCTTTTGCCGGCGTGATAAGGTTCAAACCCCTACAAGGCCACATCGGGGGCAAGGTGCTGCAGAGCAGACGAGGGAGGAGAGGACACTCTTGGGAGACATCAGGGGGAAGGAAGTGGCCAAGAGGGCCCAGAGGCAGAGAAAGACCCCCCAATAAGCCCCGTTAGGCAGATGAGGTGCCCGCAAGTGAACCTGCATCACGCCAAGGCGGCCTCAGACGTCATGTGCTGGCGGTTCAACAAATAAAACTTGGATGTCGCTTTCATCCAAGAACCATGGATTTACAATGAGGCTGTCACAGGCCTCAACGAATGTGATGGTAAGCTTATGTATGACACCAATAGCAGTAGACCCAGACCAGAGCGGCCATACTGATAAGAAGTAATTCAACCTTTTTTCCCATTTCAGAATTGATATATCAAGACCTTGTGGTTGTATGGACTGAGGTGCCAACTCATATAGGGGTACAACAGGTTGTACTTGCCTCAGCCTACCTGCCAGGAGACAGCAACGAAAAGCCCAAAAGGGAAGTAATTGCCCTAAAGGAATACTGCAGAAGGAAGCGGCTAAAATTCGTGTTGGGCTGTGACGCCAATGCCCATCATATCATATAGGGTAGCTCCAACACTAATGCAAGAGGTGAGTACTTTCTTGATTACTCTCTTAATAGAAACACATTCTAAACCGGGGTAATGAGCCGACATTTATAAATGCTATTAGAGGCGAGGTCTTAGACCTGACAATATTCACGTCTAACATGTCCACATTTATCTCCAACTGGCAAGTCTCAAATGAGGTATACATGTCGAACCATCAATACATAAGGTTCGATATAAAAGCCGCGAGGGGGAAAGCCAGTTTTACAGGAACCCAAAGAAACAAACTGGGAACTCTTTCATTTATATATTGAACAAGAGTCTAATACGGCCTCGGTGCACATTATGTCTACTCATGATCTAGAATTTGAATCAATACAGCTTCAGAACAATATAACAGCAGCCTTCGAGGTGCTTATAAAACAGCCCTAACTGCCTATAATAGGACGCTAAGAGAGTCCAAAAAGGCTACATGGTGAAATCACTGTGAGCGTATCTCCACCATGGCTGTTGCTCAGCGTCTACAAAAGGCACTTAGACTGGACCATACAAAAATGGCTTATGCACACTAAAGAAATCTGACGGAACCTACACAAACGACCTTGAGGAGACCAATCGGCTACTAATGGAAACCCACTTCCCAGGTTGCATTATACAGGGCCCAAGTGCTGCTTTGACCTCTGTTGCTACAGTGTGTGCTAACAAACGGACAAGAGGCCTAGCGAGAAGAATTGTCAACTGTGACAGGTTGCGTTGGGCCATCTCGGCGTTCAGTGATTATAAATTCCCTGGTCCAGATGGTATCTATCCATGTCTGCTACAGCAGGGTTTAGAGTCCATTTCTGGTACCTTTGTCAGGATACTGAGGGCGCGCTTGCTTCTAGCCCACATTCCATCACCTTGGAAAGAGGTGAAAGTAGCATTTATACACAAGACGGGCAAAAGCGTGAATCAACTTCCAAAGGCGTTAAGACCTATAAGCCTAAGTTTCTTTGCAATAAAAACCTTTGAAAACCTTATTGAATTTCACATCGGAGATACCTAGCTTAAGGTAAAACCGTTCAAGTCAACATGCATATCAAGCGGGGAAGTCTCCTATTACTGCCATACATGGCTTACCCAAGTACTTGGAAAGGCCTTGGAGTACAAACAGATAGCCCTGCGTGCATTCCTTGCTATATCAGGTGCCTTTGACATCAGAAGTAATGAGGCAATCTCCGTAGGTTTGGCAAGGAAGGATATCCCGAAGCATATAACAGACTGGGTAATAATCATTATGAGATCCAGAACCATAACTTCTGAACTGGCGGGAAGCAGACTTCAAGTAACGGCCACTCGTGGCTGACCTCAAGGGGATGTTCCCTCACAGGGAATGAATTCAATGCTTACGGCTATGCTGACGACCTTGTAATCTATGTTGTGGGCTGAGATAAAGGGACATTAAGCTCCAGGCTTCAATCTGCCCTAATGTGGTAATGAGAAAGGGTTGTCAATCAACTCATCAAAGTCCACCATTATCCCTTTCACAAAAAGAAGGAAGGTAAACCTGACCTAACCAATGTTGGAAGGTACTGAGCTCGACTTCTCAAAAGAGGTAAAATACCTTGAAGTCACACTAGACCGACGCGAGGGGCGCATCCGCATGACGCACGGATATATAAAAAAAAATAATTTTTTTTTCATATATGTTGCGCCGAGTCATGAAAGGCAGAGGTTTGTTAAGTGTCGAGATCTAAAACTGTTCAGCTACAGAACAAATGCTCATCAGCTGATCGAATAGTAATATATGTATATGTATGTATGTATTAATTATTGAGAGGGTTGAGTATAGTTTTCTTTATGTAAACAAGTGAGTCTGAAATATCAAAAGAACCGAAGTGAGTGTTAAAATCCTGACACAAACTACGGAGTGGCTCATTTAACTGAAAATTACTTTTACATGGCTTCATAAAGAGAGGCCGGAAATGTCTTGAAATTCTGGAGGGAACGTTTAGTTTTATTTCGCCAAGAAGAGATGGGCTAGAGATCAAGCCTGTCAGTAACTTGACCAAAAATACAATGCCTAGCATTTCTCTGCGACTAGCAAGTGTAGGAAGATTAATGAGTTTTAAAGGACTTATATATGGCGGCAGGTTGTACTGAGAGTCCCAACGAAAATTCCTTAAAGCAAAAAGCAGAAATGGTTTTTGAATTGACTCTATTCTATCGGAATGAACTTGATACTGCAGGTTCCAAACAACAGATCCATATTCCAGTATGGGCCTTACTAACGTTGGGAACAGAGCCTTCGTGATGTAGGGGTCATTGAATTCTTTTGACCACCGTTTTACAAATGCAAAAACACCCTTGGCTTTGTTAACTGTAACATTTATGGGAAGATTAAAATTAAATTTCGAGGTTATGGTTACATTTTTCATAAGAAGCTGGTTGAACTGCTCTGCGAGAAAAGCACATTACTTTACATTTTTTAAGGTTTAGCGGCATGTAATTTATTTCACACCAGTTAGTCATGCTATTTAAATCCGCTTGTAGTAAACACCTTCCCTCAACAGAATGATACGATCTAAAAAGCTTTACATCATCAGCATACAATAAAATTTTTGAATAATTTATTACAGAAAGTAAATCATTTATAAAAAGTAAAACCAGAATCGGACCAAGTTGTCTTCCTTGCGGGACCCCTGAAGAAACATGAATAATGTTTGAGGAACTATTTTTAAAAAGAACTCGTTGTGTTTTGTCAATGAGGTAAGAAGATATCTAACGAGGGAGATTAGGTTGAAAACCAAGGAGATCGAGTTTATGGATCAGTAAAGAGTGACTTACTCTGTCGAATGCTCTACTAAAATCAGTGTATATAACATCAGTGTGCATAAATTCTCTGAATCCATTTGAAACATGAGTTGTGAACTTAAGCACGTTTGCAACGGTAGATAACTTGAAGAACCCGTGTTGTGTGCTGGAAATTGTAGAGGATATGGAATACGTTAAATGGTCAACAACAATAGCTTCGAATAATTTAGGAATAGCAGAAAGCTTAGCTATACCGCGGTAATTTTCTATAGAGGACCTACTCCCGGTCTTATAAAGGGGTATAATGAATGATTCTTTCCAAGATGAAGGGAAAAACCCAATGTTGCTGGCCCAGTAGCAACTTTAGAGTTTCGTACGAATGTCTTACTTATTCGTGTCCTCGTACGTCTCTGAAATGGCGAACGGCGATATTCAATTAAGTTCGGCCAAATCAACGACGTTTACATGTTCAGGGCACGGTTGCAATTTAATGTACACATATTCCGTATTTTCAGGCTTTCTAATACTAGAGAATTAATTGTAATGGAGAAACATTTTTCTTAAGGCTTAAACAGTAACATTCGGGTCGGGATCGAGAGAATCACCAATAACGTCCAGAACTGCCATTTTTGATGCAGGTCGACGTAGGTTTCCGGAAGGCGTCTTCACTAGGACTGATCGGACTTGACCATCGGCGGCTGGCTTAGCTTCAACTACTATACCTCGTTTCCAGTGACCGCGGCTTTCGTTTTCGCTTCACCCTTTTATGCCATTTTATTCGGCGAGTCAGAGTTGGAAGATACTCTAACATCCAACGTTTCCAAAACGTTCGCTTTAATTGTTGCGTTATTTGCCACTGCTTCCGTAGACACACCCTTTCTGGAACGTCAGCAGTTTGTACGAAGTTAGGGCAACCCAGAAGAAAATAGTTCGGTATGAGAGGCTCCGCATCTGTGCTCTCAATCGGAACGTGGGTTAATGGACGCGAATTCACTAAGTTCACCGCCTCGACTAAAAGACTCTGTAACGTCTCAATCTGTGGTGCACGTTCCTTTAAAGTGAAAGACAAAACTTTCTTTACGGTGCGTACAATCCTTTCCCATACGCCACCCGCAGAGGGATTCGCTGGAGTGTTAAAAATCCACTCAACGCCTCGACGTTTACATTCGGTTGCTATGCCTTTCTCGACATACAGCCATTCTTCTTTGGTGGCAACGACGAAGTTTGTTCCTTTATCACTTCTGATTCGAGCCGGTACGGCTCTTCGATTAACAAAATTTTTAAAAACGATAATAGTAGCGTCTGTCGAAAGATTTCAAGACAACTCCAGGTGAATTGCCCTTGTGGTAAGGCACGTGAAGATTGCGACCTATCGTTTCTCTTGCCGACGCCCTATTGCAACGAAAACAGGCCCAAAGTAATCGACGCCTGTGTAGGAAAACGGTCGCACGAACGGAGTGAGCATGTCGACTGGCAATGGTCCCATTAGTGGCGTTTCCGGGATGGCTGAAAGGTTCTTACATAATTGGCAATCTACCTTGACTGACCTGAGCAGCCGGCGTATACTCCGGATCTTAAATTTGTAGCGTATATGCAGATCGTTGCCTCAAAGTTATGGTGATAATGTAATTCGTTAAAGAATTCCACCTCTTGTACTAATTTGCAAACAAGTGCCTCAGCGGCTTTTATATCGGACACGTTTAACGATTTTGGAACGACATAGCTTCTATCACAAAAGCATGACGGGCCATTCATCTTTACTTAACTTTTAAAAGGGTGGACCATTCAACCACTTACCGTTCATGTTGAACGCCTTAATACGAGTAGCGTCTTCGGCAGGATTGTGTTTACCAGGTACCCACCTCCAGTGAGATGCGTCAGATGCTTGCAGTATTTCTGTTATCCCATGGGCTACAAACAGTTTGTAGCGCCTTACCTCCGACCTTAGGTTAGGTTGGAATGGCTGGGAAAAGAACCCTCCCTTGCACTTAGGCCTAGCGTGGTCCATTGTACTGCCATATGCGAATTCGCTCCTTAATTCTCCTGCACATCGGGCTCAAACCAGTTTGTTGACTTGATGAATTTCGACAGTGCTTTTGGGTTAATTAGCGCTATCTCCGCGAGGCTTTGTAGAGTTGGTCTGCCAAGCGTGCGAAGTCTTCTTCTACTTAAAGCTGGACATTGGCAAAGTAGGTGTTCCACGTTCTCTTCTTCTTCGTCGCAACTGCGACAGTGCTCCGGAGCATTTACTCCTAGTCTTTTCGCATGAGTACCGATTAGACAGTGCCCAGTGAGGGTTCTTGTTAAGGTAGAGACTTCGCTTCTTTTTAGTCCCAGAAGGGTTGATGTGCGCCTTTTATCGTAGGATGGCCACGTGAGTTTGGAGATTTTACAGTGTGGGAGAGTACCCCAACGTTCATTCGCCACCTTTGTGGTGTTGTGTTTAACTTGTAGTTTAAATGTCGCATGTGGTATACCTATCCTGTTCCTCTTCGGCAGGATCGGGGTGGTCGTACCTTTCCTTGCCAATTCATCCGCTTTGCAGTTGCCTTCAATATTACGGTGTCCAGGCACCCATATGAGTTGGATTCTATAATGCTGAGCCATCTCGTTTAGAGTTCTGCGGCATTCAGTGAGAGACTTTGTATTGTCTATACAGGAGTCTAGCACTTTCAGTGCAGCTTGGCTGTCAGAAAAGATAAAGACCTGTTTACGTTCTATATGGTTTTTGATTAGGTGCTGCGTAGCCTCCTGGATGGCCAGCACTTCCGCTTGGTACACGCTACAGTGGTTGGGGAGTCTGAACGATGTTTCAAGTTTTAGTTCAGGGGAAAATACACCTCCCCCGACTTTTCCGTTGAGTTTGGAGCCATCAGTGTAAATGTTGATGGCCTTATGTATATGGTGTGGTCTTGTGTACCAATCCTGTCGGGTTGGTACGATGACTTAATAGTTCTTTATAAAGGAAGCTGATGGTGTACAGTAGTCCGTATTTGTTGGTATTTGAATAGGAGCCATTTTTTTTAGAATTTCTGCGTGGCCAAGCGTGCTCTGGGTCCAGAAACCAGCTTCTCTAAGTCTTAGAGCTGTGATAACGGCTACCTCTTGAGCGACTACGTCAAGAGGTGGCAGGTGTAGTATGGTATTTAGAGCCTCAGTTGGTGAGGAGCATAAGGCTCCACTTATGCAGAGCTCCGCGCTTCTTTGTACTCTTTGCAGTTGTTTAAGCGTTGTTGATTTTTTTAGCGTGGGCCACCAGACCAAGGCTCCGTATAATAGGATTGGGCTGACGATGGCTGTATAGATCCAGTGTACTATCTTAGGGGAGAAAACCCATTTTACACCAATAGCTTTTTTGCAAGTGAAAAGCGCCGTAGTGGCTTTCCTTATTCGCTCCCTTGTATTGTTCTTCCAGTACAGTTTATTGTCTAAAATCAGACCCAGGTACTTCGCGGTGCTTTTAAGAATTAGGCTTTTGCCATCAAGTTTCGGTAGTGTGAGAGTGGGTATCTTATACCGTCTGGTGAATAGCACTAGTTCTGTTTTATCAGGATTCACTTCTAGACCACAGTCTCTGGTCCAGGTGACAAGTGAAGTGAGAGCTGTTTCCATGAGTTTGCATAGCGTCTGAGGAAATTTTCCTCTCACGATTACCGCAACATCGTCGGCGTACGCGATCACCTCGTAACCATCTCCTTCCATGTGTCGCAAGAGCTTATTAACAGTTACCACCCATAAAAGTGGAGATAGAACTCCTCCTTGTGGAGTGCCTCTATTTACGGGTCTGCGAACGGTACTATCCCCCAGCTGTGGACACACTACCCTGCTGGTGAGCATTTGGTGAATGAGTCCAACTAGAGAGCTGTCCATTCGCAGATCCCTTAGAGCCGAGGTAATCGCTCGCGGGGTTACATTGTTGAATGCCCGCGGAATGTCGAGAAATGCAACAAGTGCGAATTTTTTTCTTCTAGGGATTTTTCAAGCTTGGAAACTAGTGAGTGGAGTGCTGTCTCCGTGGACTTGCCTTTGCTATAGGCATGTTGCGCATTAGACAATAGGGATGGACTAATCGAGATTCTAATATACATCTGAATTAGTCTTTCGAAAGTTTTGAGTAGAAAAGATAAAAGGCTTCTAGGCCTAAAGTCATTTGGTTTGGTGTGTGAGGCCCTGCCTGCTTTTGGTATAAACACTACCTTCTCTTCTCTCCATAAAACGGGTATATAGCCGAGTCTTAAGCAGCTGGTAAAGATTGTTTTTAACCAAGGTTTGGTGCACTCCATGGTATGTTGTAGCTGAGCTGGCTAAATACAGTCTGGCCCCGGAATTTTGTAGGGTTCGAATTTGTCTATGGCCCAACAAATACTTCTGTCGCTTATTATCTCGTTTATAAGCTGCGGTCTGACATTCCTTTGTTCTGACTCATTTCCGAGATCATTGGTGTACTCTGAGAAATGGTTGTCTAGAAGCAGATTAACTGTTTCCACGCTAGAGTCGGTCCAGCTCCCATCTTGCTTTTGAAGAAAACTGGGTGCCGTCGGTGATTTTGCCAGAACTTTTCGAAGCCTTGAGGCGTCGGTTGTTGTCTCTATCCCGCTGCAGAAATTATTCCATGAAGTGCGCTTTGCATTCCGCGTGTATTTTTTTATAGATTCTTAGTATTGCTTTATAATGCGCCCAGGAAGACTCCTGGGCATCATGCTTAGCAGCATTAAATGCGTTCCTACATTCTTTACGTAGTCTATTTAGGTCTGAGGTCCACCAGGGGGCCCATATGTTTCTTTTACTTTCTTATTGGGGCATGCTTTTTGCAGTGCTGCGTTGCAGTTTTCAACAAAGACACATACTAAATGGTCGAGTTCCTCTGACGTCTTTGGCTTAGTTGGTGGTTCCGAAGGGAGTCTCTTGAGTAGCAGTTTTCTATAATAACCCCAGTTTGTTTTTTTGATATTCTGTATCACCTTAGGGGTGGGTGGTGAGTCTGATATAGTGAATTCTATAAACCTATGGTCCGAAAATGAGTGCTCTTTCAGGACCCTCCAGTTTAATATGTGGTTACTAAACTTATCAGTACAAAGAGTAATATCTAGGACTTCTTTACGATTGGCTGTTATAAACGTTGGGTCAGTGCCTTTGTTGCATAAAGCTAGATTTGTATTAAGTAAGTAGTTCCGTCTCCTCCCATAATGAGTGTTGTACTTAGTGGGTTTGTGTCCCTCACTGGTTCCCTCATGGGTTTTAGCGGCAGAAGCCCCTCGTGGTCATGAGCCAGATAAAAGGAGGCCACCCTGAGCCTTTTCTGCGCCAGTTCATTGCTGACTGTGCTAATGTCTCCATTACTATACTGTGGTAGAATAAAAGAGTTTATAATAGTTTTAACTAGAATACAAGTACTGGGCTTCCCTTTTCCTTGAGCTCCGAACAGAGTATATTTCGGGGTCTTCAAGCCACGGATCCTATCACCAGTGATCCATGGCTCCTGGAACAGAGCTATGTCTACTTCCCCTGACACCAGTTGAAGTAGAAGCGCAGCGGACGCTGCTTTACTGTGATGAAAGTTTATCTGAACAACCTTTATCACACGATACCACCTTCTCCACGATTGTCGTGTCCGCTTCCTCATCACTGAGTAGCTCGCACTCCGCATATAGCCTACTTAGGGTCGCGCCTACTTCCGATCCGGATGAGGTGTATCCGCTCAGATCATCCTTCGTGTTTGCTTCTACCTCTATCTCGTGGTCGCTTGGTGGTTCCTTCGCTTCCACACAATTTGCCAGGTTCACCAGGGCTTCGGTGTCGGTTTTGTAAACCTTAAGGGTAATCTTCCCGAACCCATAGTTTATCCTGTTCTCGCATTTAGCCAGGATTTCTATGCTCTCATTGATTAGCAGGAGAACCACCTGCATCGTCGCCTGATCTGTCGGTTCGGTGTTTACCACTCTCCAGTTTTGTGTAGGTAGGTTTGGGTTAAATAGTTGCACCATCTCCAGGATCTTCACTGGGTCCGATGGTGTAACTGGTACCCAGGCTCTTGCTCTTGGACGTGACGGTATGTCCTTTGCATCTACTACCTTGAGGCAGGCTCCGGGGTACACTTCGCCAACCTTGTCGATGGCCGCTTTGTACATTTCGACCGATCTGTTATCGTCACAGGCGACTAGCTTCAGGTTCCCCTGGAACCATCCAGCATCAGAGCATGATGGCGGCTGTCCAGGGTTCTCTTTCAGCACTGCTGGTGCTACTTTGGCTAGGGCGGCATTAACCCATTTCCATTGGTTTCTGGGTATCCTACCTTCCTCGTTATTGCTATCGATGACGCCTATAACTTTTCGATCTTTAGCAATTTCTGCAGAGGATCGAGTCCATGCGCCCTGCGTTTTGGCCCTTTTCGGTGCTAACGGTTGCAGTTCTTCTCCGACTCGACCCTGTCGGAACTTAAACAGTATTGACACAAGCGGCTTCGGCTGATATTCGTCTGGCCCTTTCATGAGTGCACTATTCAAACTCATGTCGTGTACTTTCGCTGTTGCATCGAAAACTAATCTACGCTTATTAACTTTGTTAAGATTGCATGTCGCAAAATGTGGCAAATACCACGTATGTTGGTCTTTGAAACCTGCTTCGAGCGACGTAAGTTGCCTCGCGTAGCCCTTTTCTACATATTCTTTAATTTTGTTGTTGTACCATTCTGCATACTCAGAGTCCCGTGCCATTTTTGCTTCAACTTGTTCGAGACGTTTCACTGCCATACGAAAACTTACAGGAAGTTCAACCTCTTCACGACGCCACAGTAGACCAGTTTCAAATCTACCGGATCTGAATCTAGTAGTATCTTCCAGTAATTTGTGTGCCCTTTTATCTGCGTCAGATATTATTATTGGCAATTGTTTTATTTCATAGTTCTCGGCAGCAAAGTATTCTCTTCGTGATCCAAACACAGTCCAACCCAAATTAAATTTGTGGACTGCAAAACCATCATCAAAGTTCAAAGCTTTCATTGTTCGCGTCAAGTTCGAATACGGCATTCCAAAAAGAATCTGGGGCACAGCTTTGTTGTAATCACTAATGCAAATGTCTTGTAGCTCTGCATGCTGTTGCATGAACTCACGTAGCCTCAACGTTTGCTGCGGCAGATACAGCTGTCTCGTTGTGCGCACACCACTCATGTGATAAAATTCTGCTGCTTCGAAGTCGCCAGCAATTTCGCATGATATCTGCTGCGAATGTTCGCTCGTTGTGTGGTTGCCGATCCATTTCAAGCGCAACATGTCGGTTTTGCCTTTCAACCCGATTGCGTTCGCTACTTGCTCTTCTAGTAGCGATATTTTCGCTCCTTCATCAATGAAAGCGATGACCCTTATTTCCCCTCTCGGACCTTTTAGTTTGACTGGCAAATACTTCAACAGTGTCTGGCTGCACTGTTTATGTTTTGTTGCACGGTTTGATAGCCACTGACTGTGGTAACAGCCGTGCTCTCAATGACAGTGTTGGGTTTTGCATCTTCATTCCCCTTATGAAGTAATCGGTTATGAAACTTATTACATGACGTAATATTACATGGACGGCGTTTATAACATGTTTGTATATTATGTCCGGACTCCAAACAACAAAAGCATAATCGATTTATTTTTACAAAATTCCACCGACTAGGATAATCGATATCTTTAAATTTTTGACATTGATACAGCTGGTGATTCTGTTTACACATTCAACACATTTTTTCTACGTTGATGGCAGTCATAACTGGCTTTGATGAAGTTTTAGTTTTGTTGTTAGCCTGTTCATTTCCGGGGTTTCTTGGAGGCGTGAGATCGGTGAACATGGGTACGTAACTGGCAATTTGCTGCAGCTAATTGCAGAAATCACGCACAGTGGGATAAGGCATTTGTAAATTAAATATATGGCGATACCATTCTTCTCTCTTGTTCACCGGCAGCTTGCAAACAAGTTCTTCAAGAAGAGTCGGGTTGTTCAGATGCGGTATGGCCCCGGAGTTTTCCAGGAACGCTGGTAAATTAGACACCATAGCACTGAGGTTGAGTATTTTAGTTGTTCGTCCTCCGGTTACTGCAGGAAATGAGCGGGCTTTTGCTATTTGACTACGAATTAATAACTCCGGTCGGCCGTAGTGAAACTCAAGAGCATTCATTGCGGCATCTACGCTATTCAGGTGGATTAGCAACGATTCCACCTGCTGTCGTGCTTTCCCTTTTAGCGCCTTCTGCCAGCGTAAGAGGTTTTCTAAATTTGTATAAAAATACATGCCAGTAGTTTCCTTGAAGGCGACAGAAAACATAGGCCATTCCTCGGGCGAACCGTGGAATTCAGGCAAATCTAATATTTTTCGAGTTTGTGTTTGTAAATAGTATCCGGGGTTACAATTTGGATGGGCGGCATTTATATCAGGGGCTGCTGTTACTTTTGGCATATAAGCATGTGGTATATTAAAGGTACTTACTGTTGACGTTGCGGCGTTTCGGTTGATTGGATGAAAATTTGTACCTTGCCGACTAGGTGCGAAGTTTTGGCTAGACTGCGTTGGAGAGTAATTTGTGGTAAAATTACCATAGACTGGATACGATCCATCGGCGTTGACAGAAGTAACGTTGGCATAAGTGGCGTTGGCATAAATGGCGTTGGCATAGTTTATGCCGGCACAGGTTACGATGGCATTTTCGTTAGCAGGGGTAGCGTTGGCCAAGTCGCTGGCTGCAGCTAGGTTGGTTTCAAGGCAGTTTAAGGCCACGGCTGCTGAGTGGATAGAAGCCATAGAGCTGGAAATTGTAGCTTCGACATTTTTTAAGCTGGAGGAATTGAAGTAGGCGGATTGACGATTCAGTTTTTGCTTTAAGTGAATATTCTCTTGCTCCGATGCGGCAAGTGACTTCTGTAGTATTTTAATCTGTTCCATTGTATTGTCTGGTTGCGCAATCGTACACGTGATTTCTTTACCACTGTTCGAACTATTTTCGCTCTCGTTTTCGGCCATGTTGACTTCGCGAACGTTCGATTTGACTATTCTATTACGCAAGTGGTAGCGTTGTTCTTCTTCGGAAGTTTCTTGGATGCGGCGTTGCAAATCTAATGATTTCATAGATGCTAGCTATGCGGATGGTTAGAGAAATCGGAAAATAAATATTAAAAGAATGTTGCTGGCGCAGTAGCAACTTTAGAGGTTCGTACGAGGGGGCGCCTAACGACGTATTTTGAATTAAAAGAAACATGAATATATTAAGAACTCTCTTTAATGTAAATTCATATGCTTAGTGGTTTTATACAAACTGTTGGTTTTGTGCGAGGGAGGGTTTTAATATCTGTAAGTGAAATTCATTAAAGAAATATTCGAGAGCAAGTTAAATGTCTTACTTATTCGTGTCCTCTGGGGGCTCAACCGGGCGCATAAATATGTTTAGCACAGTTTATGAGGAAACACGTCGGGATCGAATCGGGGCCAGCCTTAAATGATTCTTTTAATTTACTCAAATAACAATATACTTCCTCGGAAGATATCTGCGGAATAATAGCAGAGGTGAGGGAGCAGAGTTTATATGGATAAGGTTTGTTCAGAGGCGAGTGAATGGAGTAATTTGACCTGAAGAATTGGGCAAACATGTTGGAAATTGATTGGGAGTCACAAGAAACGGTATTTTGATATTTCATAGCAGACGGAAAACTTGTCACTCTGCGCCTAGAGTTACCGAAGTCATAAAATTATTCAGGGTTTTTTATTAGATTCCTTTTAACTTTGCACAAATAAGATCTGTAGCATTTTTTATTTAATTCAAAATAAGCGTGTCGGATAACTGAGTATTTAATATAGTTAGTGTGCAAACCAGTTTTTTTGTACAGTTTAAACGATCGCGACTTCTTATTTTTTAAATTTTTTAGTTCTTTACTAAACTAAGGTTGTGATTGCTCCTTTTGTACGCAAACCCGTTTTGGTACAAACTTTTGAAATAAGCTAAATATAGTGTTATTAAAATGCTGGACGCAACGTTCAACATCATACGTCGGCCATGATAATTTTGATAATTCTCGATCTAATTTCTTAAAATTGGCTTTCGCGAAAATGAAACGAGCGTTTGAGCTACTTGGTTTATCAACATTATTTCCAAAATCACCAATAACTTCGTTGTTGTTGTAGCGGCTAGCTACACCCCACTGGGCTGGCGGGCTCCCTCAATCATTATCGTCAAGCTCAACTATCGAAAGGTCCAGAAAACGAGCCGTTTCAACAGGGTCGGACCATAGGGAGAGGGGTGTTAGTTGAGTAGGTTTGGCCGAGCATGTGAATAGGTGATTGGTGTCGTGCGGAGACTCTCCACTTGCTGAGCAAGTGTTGGGGGTGTCGGAATTGATCCTGGATAGGTAGGAGTTTAACCTGCTACAATATCCAGATCTGAGTTGAGCCAGAGTGACGCGTGTCTCACGAGGAAGCTGGAGCTCCTCAGCTGCTATGGGTGGTGGTTTGACTCCCAGGACTGCACTCACAGGGCGGGTGTCGATGTATTTGGACACCGACTCCCTGTGAATGTAGTCCAGAGCATGTCGGTACGTCGTTGGGTCCAGCGGTAAGCGTACGTATGTCTGGACCTCGTCCGTCAGTTGTGAGTGATGTCCCCTGATGTGCCTGGGTGCCGGCTCCAGCGCGAGCAGGTGTATAATGGGGTTAGCCTCATGGTAGAAGTGATCCACAGGCGTCATCAGGAGACATCCCGTCACTGTCCTGAGTGCGGCGTTCTGACAGGTCTCCAGTCTTGACCACTGTGTCCTGCTAGTTCCAAGCGACCATATTGGCGCAGCATAATTTAGAACCGGCCGGCCAATCGTCTTGTATGTTGCCAACAACGTTTCTTTGTCTTTGCCCCAAGTGCTGCCGGCGAGCGACTTGAGTACTTTGTTGCGGCTCTGTACCTTGTTGACGGTTACGGTTGTATGCGCTGAGAAGGAGACCAGGCTGTCGAGGGTGACTCCCAGGATCTTAGGGTGGTTAACCGTCGGAATGGGTCCCCTCGTTGTGGATGTCGAGGGTGAGCCCGACCTCCATCAACCAAGATGTGAACAGGGTCGCCGTGGACTTAGCAGGAGACAGCGTCAAATTCCGTCCCGTAAAGTAATGAGCAACTCTGGGAGGCAGCTGTTCACTTTAGAACACAAGTGATCAATTCCATTGCCGGTAGCCATTATCGTCCAGTCGTCGGCATACGAGACCAGTGTGACTCCCTCTGGCGGGGAAGGGAGTCGCGAGATGAAGAATTTTAATAATAGAGGGGATAGGACGCCACCCTGTGGTACCCCCTGCTTAATTCTTCTCGCCTGACGACCACACAGGTAGTTCGCGGTCCATCGCCTCAACGCCGCTGGAGAGGTGAGGCCTCCGCGTCCTTCAGCAGGGTGGAGTTGCTGACTGTGTCGAAGGCCTTCGACAAGTCCAGAGCCACGAGGACAATTCTCTCACAGGGCCGTTGAGTCCACGATTAACCTGAGTGTTTATAGTACTAAGTGCCGTTGTAGTGATATACCCTTTCCGGCGCCGTGTTGATGCTTCGCCGGGCTGAGGTAGTGATTGAAATGCAGGAGCAGCAGAGCCTCAAGTGTCTTAACCACTGGAGAAAGCAGGGAGATCGACCGGTAGGACTCGCCTTGGCCGGCCGGTTTCCCTGGTTTCAGCAGTGGTATCACCCTACTCGTCTTCCAAATATCTGGAATGACCAGGGTGCTTGAAGACAGATTGAGGACCTGGGTGAGATATGCTACTCCCGCGGTGCCCAATTTTTTCAGCATCAACATGCTTAACCCGTCTGGGCCAATGGATTTGGAGGCTTTCGCCTTCCCGATGGCTTCCTTCACCTCAGTGGTAGAGAGGACAATTGGTGCGCTCGGTGTTGACTTGCGCATCCTTCTGGTGACTGACCGTTTGGTCCTATCGGCCGAAGGATGCAGTGTAAATTGTCGACTAAAATTGTCCGCGCATCGCTTCGGGTCCGACGAGGCGTGGTCTCCAAAGGAGATTTCTGTTCGATCATCACGCCTCGTCGGGTTGGACAGGGACCTCATGGTCGACCATAATTTGCCCACTCCGCGCACCGAGCTTGCAGGACTTCAGGTGCTCCCTCCACTTGTTCCGCTTATGAACGTAAACCAGGCATTGGATCTCCCCGTTTAGTTGCCTAATACGGGGATTACCGGGGTCCGCCTGACGGAGGTGGTCGCGTTCATCCGCTAGAGACACCGCCTCACCCGGGAAGTCAGGACGGATCACAGGGATCCTCCCTGCCGGAATGAAGGGGGCTGCAGCGGACTTCACCACCCTGCGGAACACGCACTCGCCAACGCGAACGTCGGTTGGAGTTGAGAGAGCACTGAAGGCGTCTATCTGCTCTGCCAAAATATTTCCCCTACGATCGTTTGATAGGCTTGAGAACCAAAGATCGTGATGCGCGTTGAAGTCTCCAACTACCAAACGGTTTTCACCACTGAGGAGCGCACCTATGTCAGGGTGATATCCAGCGGGGCAGCAGGAGACAGGGGGTATGTAGATATTAAATATTTCGAGCTCGACATCGCCTGACCGGACAGCAATCCTTTGCCATTCTAAGGTGCTGTCCCTTGGGCCGATGTCTACACCAATAACTTCGTAATTTACCTCAACCACAGGGTGATAAGAGTCCTCTGGAATAACCAAGGGTTCGCACATCTTCATAGATGACTTAGATACGTCATGAACAAAAACAAGATCCAGAATGGTGCCAAAATTGTTTGGATTTAAATTGATCTGATTTAGATAGAGCTCAGCCATATCTTCTAAAAACACATTGTGTCTATCCTTTGATGATATTGGAACGATAAAGTCGTCTATAAGAGTCCATGATATGCCTGGCATATTGAAGTCACCAAGTACAATCATCGAGTCATGTGCAGTAATCATTGAACTGAAAGATCTAAGTAACGCAATATGTTGAGAATAAACCGATAAGTCAGAGTTAGGAGGGATGTAGCAAGCAGCTAAATAAAAGAAACCTTTTCCTACCATAACTCGTATTGCTTTAAATTCGATTGACTCGATGAGGGGGATATTAACATCTTCGGATGGTATTGAAGAATGAACTGCAAAAAGAACACCCCCACCGATTCTGTCCTTACGGTCATTTCTATAAATTTGATATTGATTAGGAAGGATCTCTGAATTAAAAATATGTGATTTAAGCCAGGTTTCTGTAAAACAAATTACGTTATAGTTACAGTCTAAGCCTTTTAAATATAAATCGTTCAATTTAGTATTTAAACCTCTAACGTTTTGGTAGAAAACACTTAAAGTAGAATTTAAAATTAGTTTTTTGGCTCAGTGTCACGATTAGGAATTGAAGCTAAGTTATTTATTTAATTTTTATTTTTATGTGGCTTGTATTCAAATTCGAGAACAAATGCCCCGGTTGGCCAAAAAAAATTGTTAAGCAAAGTATCAAAAACTTCAGGTGCCACATCAATTTTAAAAGATGATACGTTACGTTCGTATTTAAAGTTAAATTTTCGGATTGCTAAGTTACAAGTCTTAATTTTTGATGAAATGTAAAACTCTATATCATAAAAAGAAGTATCCCTAGCAAATCTAGAAACAAAATTCGATTTTCTCAAAGGAACCACAACCAGCTTCTTTGCAGAGCAGTCAGCCTCATCCAATGGTGCTACAGTTTTTAGAACAATAGGAGCAGATTGGGATGGTGGAAGCGATTGAGGCGGTGATGGCCCCACCTCAGATGAAGATGACTGTAAGTTCTCATGATCAGAATTGCTTTTATTAGAAGAACAAGCGCGAGTGCAGATATCCCTTGATGAAGTTGATGAAGACGGGCCCTGAGGCGGAGGGACAGGAGACAAAAGATTAATTAGCTCAATTTGTTGGGGTTGAGGCAAAAAATTTTGTTTTGAAGTAATGTAAGAGGAGCCACAATACTTTCCTTGGGTGGACTGTGTGTTCGTTTGCGTTTGGTCTCTCTTACCGGTTGCGAAGTTTGTTTATCTAGGCACTTAAATGATTTAAACACATTTTCATAACGTTTACATTTATCATTTAATGCCCGGAGGTCTTTGCCGATTTCGAAAAATCCATTTCTGGTTTCTCTAAAAAATTGGAAAAGTTCAACCTCAGTTAATCTGCACAGTAAAATTCAATATAAGTAAAAACTAAAATTGTAGTAATAAATCAAAGAAGAAAGCAGTTTGTAAGGTAGGGCAAGTTTTATAATTATTTAAGATTTGAGAGCTATATATGCAACGAACAGTTTTAGATGCACAGTAATAGACACATTAAAAACTAAACGCAAACAGCTGTTTAAAGAATGACGATCAAAAAAGAGAAAAGAAAATGCGCACAAACTTAAACAAATACACAAAGTTTAAAGCAAAAAAAAAAGAAGCAAAAACAATGTAAATACGAAACAATTACAATGCAAATCAACTAATGACTCGGCAATTGAAAACTAAATTAAAGTGTATAAAATCAATGCAAAAAATGCTCAACAAATATAATACTTAGCTTTAAATGCGCACAGATAAATATCCAAAACTTTTATCACTAAATTATTAATTTATATACAAAGAAATAATGAAATTTCAATATAAAAAAAGTAGCACAGAGGAAACACAACTATACAGCTTTACGTTTGCGTACTTATAATATTAACTCAAATGGAACTCACATCTCAGAGAAATTACCAATAAGGTGACAAGAGCGTTCTATGCTTTTCAAAGATCGCACAGTAAAGCCTGGGGAATCTCCCCGAAACTCACATAGTGGTCATTTAACACGGTAGTAAAGCCAATTATTACCTACTCAGCACTAGCATGGGGGCCTAAAGCCCAAATGGCGAACTACGGCGCTGCTCTCGGCAAGCTTCATCGCCTTGTATGTGTGGCCATTAGGGGGGTCATGCGCACATGTCCAACAGATGCGCTTGGCATTATCACAGGCATTCCACCATTGGCCATACTCAGTGAGAAAAAGGCTTGTCAGAGCGCTCTAAGATTGCCTTATCTTAGTTGTATGAAAAGTAGAGACTTTAGGGGGCATTTGGGTGTCATACAACCACTCAGTGTTGATCCAATTGTAAAACTTATAGACTCCATGCTGCCAAAGCTGTCCTTTACCAAGACCTACAAAGGGATACATGTAAAGAAATGGTGAAAGTAGTCAACAAAGGATAACAAGTGTGGTACACTGACCGATCCAAACTTGTCAACGGGAGCACTGGGTCGGGGTGTTATCTTGCCAACGTCTGCGTCGGCTGAATATCTCTTCCGATGTAGTTCGATACGCGCAGCATACTTTAATCGCACAGTCTGTATAGGGACTTCGCTTCGCGTGCGTATGACGTCTTCTTAAAGGCTTCACACCAGATTTGAAACCCTCACAGTAGGACACTTCTTACTACATTGGCATATAACTGTCTTCGTTGTTGCTTTGGATCTCCGACATTCACCATCAGTCTCGAAAGCGCTACTGCGACCTTTTCCGCTTTTCCGACTGCATATTCAATATGCGGCTTGAATGTTAATCTAGAGTCCAGTATGATTCCAAGGTATTTCAGATCTGGATCTGATTCTATTTCAAGGCCACATATTTTTATCTTTGCTACTTCTCGAATCTCCCTGCTGCTTATAAGAACTGTCTGGGTGTTTTGGTGTGCAACATCGAGGCCTGTATCGAGTAGCCAGTTTTGTATAGTAGTTATTGAGTTGTTTGCGCTCTCTTCTATATCTTTTATGTGCTTGACTATGTCGTCGGCAAAACCAACGATTTTACCCCTTTTGGTAGCCGTAGCTTCAATATGCCAGCATACTTATGTTCCATAATTTTGGACCCAGGACTGAGCCTTGTGAAACTTCTTCTGAAATCTTATATTCCTTTCTCCCTTCGTCGGTGTCATAGAGTAGTAATATGTGTGACAAGTAATTGTTTACTTCTGAGGTATGCTGGAATATCGAACGCACTGACAGCCTCTGTTATCTTCCGCCAGCTTGCGGTGTTAAATGAGTTTTACACGTCGAGCGTTATTATCAAATAATATTCCATTGAGCCCCATCTCCACCAATCGCTTCTTCTGCTATTCATTTTATCAAATTGACTGCATCAACTGAAATCAAATCCCTTTTCTGAATCCCAATTGTGTTTCTGAGAGGCCTCCATTGCTCCAAGGCCTCGATGGCTCCTGTAACTCTATTGGTAATTATGCGTTCCAAGAATTTCTTCGTAGTTAAAAGTGTTAACAAAGACCTCGGTATTCGCTTTTATTGCCAGTTTAGGAACTTTATTTAGAATTTCATAATCTGTAAATGCATTAACCGCAAGAAGCACCTCTCCAGCAGTGATCAGGGGAAATTTGCTTTCAGCATGGGAGAGGGTCTCTCTACTAAATGCTTCTTGGCCCGGAAATAGTGTGCTTACATTTTTACCCAGTTAATCGGCGCTTGAGAGCTGTAGTTTGGTCCGCTGTATGTATGCCATACCACAAGGATTTTGCTCGGCACTGTCGCAAAGCTGGATACAACTCCTCTTCTTGCTTGTCTTAATGGTCTGCTTCAATTCTTTTCGTTTCGCCCTGTTGTGCATTTGTTGTTCCAAATAATTTATAGTTTTTCTGGCCCTTTGCTAGTCGCGCCTTGCCCTATTGCATTGTTGACGAATATCTGGTATCTGAGAATTTCACCAGTATATTGAGGGGCGCCTATTCGATGGGCTTCTTCCTCTCTTCCTCATTGAAGTATCACAGGCATTTGATATGGTGGTAATGACCGTGTTGGCCATCTGCGTAGCTCCTTGTGTTAGGGTCCCTTCAGACATCATAACTTTTAGCGCCTCTTCATCTAGAGAGTCGACTTTCCAGCCAACTGTTTTCCTTTCAAAGCGAGACCATGTTTGCTTAACTTCATTTATAGTGAAGATAATTGCTTGGTGATCGCAGTGCGTTCAATTGTCACTAACTTTCCAATCGACACTTCGGGATAGTCAGTCAGTTATGAATGTTAAGTCTATTATAGACTCGGTTCCATATTTTTTGAATGTAGCTTTGCAGACGGTCGAAAGAGCTGTCAACAGTGCTCTGCCTTTGTCATTTGTTTAACGACTTCCCTATGCTTTGGATCATGCATTGAAGTCTGTAATGGGCGTTTCTAAATTTTTAATTTGTTTACTTATTCCCCAAATATTTCTTTTATCATTAAATTTCAAGTCAATTTTTTTAGGTCAATTCAATAAAATGTACATATCAGTTCAATAAAATCTATTACAGAAATTATTGACTGTTATATACATATATTTACGTCCTTGTCATATGGCGGATATAACACTTAAACGACTTGCACATTGATCTGTCAAATCTTTGTACAGCATCCTCTGTACCATTTTCCTTCTTTTCCGACAGACCAGCGAGCAGAGCGAGTGTTAAATTAAATTGTGCGGTGAAAAATAAAATACAAGTGTCCTTGTCAAAGTTTAGTTATATACGTTCAAATAAATTTATACATATAAATTGGCGAACTAAAATTAAGGATTAACGTGCCGCAGTACAAGTTTACACTTGGTAAGATTACCTTTTTTTTATTTTTCTATTTTAGTCGTAAAATGCAAAAGGTTTCAAGGGTTTCTAAAAACTAATTATCATCCACAGACATTCAATTTCTCTGGCATTTCGCAATTTATAGCGATATATACATACCTCGGAAAGACACACGTGCCCCCGTATCATTGGGAAAACAAGGGATTTATGGCTTACCTTGATTGTCGGAACAAAGTCTAACCACCACCTGCACATACAAATTATGCTTTTCCTTACTGGAAAAGTCTTTTTTAAAAATTTACTTTACACTCCGTAGATTGCGGGTGTTTAAGTCAAACAGCAGACTTGTTGAGTCAAAATCAATAACTGAACTTTATTTACCAAAGCCTGTCTTATTTATCTACTTACAATTGTTTACTTAAAAACTATTTCACAATGACGCTTGATCATTGCATCAGTCAGTGATGAAATTCTTTTTGAAGAACAAAGGAATATCCAAAAGTATCTATTACCAAAAGTTTCCATAAGAAGAGGAAAATATTTATAAGTTACATTTCTTGCTTTGCAATGCAATTCTTAGATAAGAGCATTATTGTTTACAATTGCTATTGAGCCGTTATGTGTGGACTGCCGTTAACTCCCCCCTCTCTAAGATGAATCGTCCCCGATTCTACATTATTTTCTGTTAATTTCTCTATTTGATTCAAAATGATTTTGTAAGTATTTTCTTGAATTTCTACATTTTCGTTTTGTTCGGCAGTTGTATGTAATCTTTGGAATTTCATATAAATGTAAATTACTAAAATTATGCATACAATTATGACAATATCCCAAAAGGATAAATGTGTTTTAATATTTTTATTTCCTTCGACTAAAATATTTATATTTTCCAATCTCAACTGTTTATTGGTTGTTTCTATATATTTTAAAATTTCAAAGTTATTTACATAGTCATACTTTAAATAATTCCAAATTTTGATTCCGTATTTTCGTACGTGATATTATTTATAATGGTTTGATTTCCAAATGTGATTAAATATGCTCCAGATAATGTTTGATTTTCGACAATATTTTCTCCTGAAATCAATATTGCCCCTTGTTTTATAATTTCAATTGGTGAATTTCTTTCTTTTATTTTATTACATTTTCCCTGTTTTCTGTTTAAAATTTCCGATAAACATGAAGTCTGTTTGCTTAATTTACAATACGTATTTGTGATTTCCGTTTTACAATTTTTAACATTTAGAAACTTATCTTTACACTTAGTTATATTTTGTTCAATTAATAGCTTACCGTCTAGTTGAGCTACTGCTCTTACTTCGTAATAACTACATGTTAAATCAATTTTTGGATATTTTATATAAAGTACAATTATATCATTTTTTTGAACAATTTTAAATTCTGAAATGTCCATTAAGTCTGTCACTGTCATTGTACCGTGCTGGTAGTATGTGATGTTTTTTATTTCGTCAAAGTGCAAAATAGTCGGATTTAAAATTCCTATTTTTCCAAATGTAATTGTATTTATCAGGTTTTCAAGTTCATGCATAATAAATTGATTTCTTTTTTTCCTTATCGTCTTAGCTATTTTGTCACCTTTAAGATTTTGTACTGTATCTGTTAATTCTGTTATAATTTTAAAAATTTCTGAATTCGTTGTAAACTGTTTATTGTTATTTGCAACTAATTCCTCTAATTTATCATTAATTCTCACAAAATCGTCATGATCAGGAGTTCCTGCTATCCATTTCCAGAGTGTTCTCAGTTCATCAATGCCTCTCCTATGCCTAATGTGATTTTGTTTTAATTGTCCTAATAACGTTTCAATTACTATAATTTCTGATTCGGTTTCGGAATTTCTGACTACTATCTCATCATTATTATCTTTGTTATAGCGAACACTGTCATAAAAATTTTGTTTTTCCTTTTCTATAATATTTTCGAAATATGTTAAATTCGTAATGTGAAAAATGTCCCCATAATGTTCGTAAATTGAGACATCTCCGTTTTCAATAAGTACGTAATCCTGTCGAGTGTAGTCAATAATATCAGCTGCCGCTGAGCCAATTATTGTCGCAAGCATTAGAAGTAGCATATTGAAGATCTGTATATGTATAAAACAAAAATTATGTTTTTATATTATCTTTATGTATAACTCTGTTCCTATTACTTATTATTATTTTATTCCCCAAATTTTCCTTTACTTGTTGTCTTTTATATCTGGGTTTCAGCTTATTCCTTTCGCCTACAATTTTTTCATATACAATTTCACCTGGGTGGAATTGCTTTTCTACTCTGTTTTTATTATGGGATGCAAGCATTTTTTCTTGCGCTTGTTTTAGAGTTTCGGCTAACATTTCATGATTTATTGTATTATGAAAAACATCTTTCGGTTTCAAGTTTGTGACCGAATGGATTGTTAAATTGTATTGTTGACCGGCTCTAAAAACTGTTTCTAAATCGCTAACTATATTACATTCTTCTTTTATGCATCTTGCGATTTCTATTAGTGTTGAATGGACCCTTTCTATTTGTCCATTACTTGTACTATGGCGTGGATCGCAAAAATAAATTTCTACATTCAATCTTTGCATTAATGATTTAAATTGGGGTGTTGTGAAGCTAGGCTCATTGTCTAATGTGATTCGTTTTACATCTGGGAATGTCTGGAACAATTCCAAAACTTTTTCCTCTATGTTTGTTTTGTCTTCTATGTGTTTTAATATTATGAACTTAGAGTAAGCGTCTATACATGTTATAAATTTTAATTTTTGAGCGTAAAAAATGTCAAGATGCAATTGTTCGCCTTCTTTATCCGGAATAGGAGCTTTACCTATTGGAATTTTTTTAGGATGACGATCATACTTATTTTTGTTGCAAGTTATACAGTTTTGCCATATTGTTTTAGTTTTTTTCGCATCTCTGGCCAATAATAGAGTTTTTCTATTTGTTTTGTATTTTCGACATAATTGCGATGAGCTCTATTATGAGTCTGTTCAATTATGCCTGCTTGGTCTTCTCTGTTAGGAATGTCCATTGGAAATAGTCTAGTGTGTACAAATTTGTTATGGAATGTTTCCCTTAGAGGACGTTGTATTTCGTACAGATCCTCTACTGTACAATGAATGGCAGTCACCAATTTTGGTTCAATATACTCTTTCAACATGGTGAGCAAATTTTCAACGGTATCATATTCAATTAAATGCCTTTTATTGCCAAAACTTGTGATTAGTTCATGAATGGTGAACCTGTTTTTGCATAATATAATTTGTTGTTTAAATTGGTTTAAAGGTTTTTTTGTTTCCTGTATGCAAACATTGTCGCTACTTTCTGCAGAATGTTGTGATTCGTCATCTGTTGAATCATTTGACAAATTGTTCACTTCGAGGCGTGATAGCGCATCAGCTACAATATTTGTTTTTCCTGGCTGATAGACAAATTTTGGAGAAAATTCCTCGATAAACGCATGCCATCTTTTCATTTTGGAGTTGGGGTTACGGGTGGACAATGCAAAGGTCAATGGTTGATGATCCGTATGGATTTCAAGATTTGTCACCCCATAAAGATAATTCCGAAGATTTTTTAATGCCCATACTATAGCGTATAATTCTTTTTCATTAGTAGCATAATTTCTCTCTGTTTTATTAAGAGTTCTAGAGATAAACGTAATTGGTTTATTTTCTTGTGAAAGTACCGCGCCTATTGCAACATTAGAAGCGTCGGTAGTCAGTACAAATTTCTTTGAATAATCGGGTTGCGTCAATTCCATTTCTGACGCTAAATGTTTCTTTAGCTTATTGAATGCAGATATTCCTGCTTCATCAATTTCAATCATAACTTTTTTCGAGATATTTTTTGAGACTCTACCATTTTCTGCTGACAAATACTTTGTCAAAGGCTTTGCAATCGCCGCGTAATCCTTAACGAATTTGCGATAATATCCCGTAATGCCCATAAAACCTCTTAATTCCCGTAAACTTTTGGGTAAGGGATAATTAAGCATTAACTCAATTTTATGTGGATCGGTTTTGATAGTATCTTGGGCTATAATGTAACCCAAAAATTCTATTTGAATTTCAAAAAATTTCGATTTTTCAAGAGAAATCTTCATATTAGCTCTGCTTAGAATTCCAATTATTAATTCCAAGTCTTTCATGTGTTGTTCCTTGCTTTCAGAAAAAATAATGATGTCATCCATGTACACGTGACATATTTTTCCAATATAATCGCGCAATATATCATCCATTGCTCTTTGAAAAATTCTAGGAGCGTTTTTAAGGCCGAAGGGCATTCGCAAGAACTCATACTTTCCATTATTAATGGAAAATGCCGTCTTTTCTATGTCGCCTTCAAACATTAAAATTTGGTGAAAGCCGGACTCCAAGTCAATGCTGGAAAAGTATTTTGCTTTCCCTAAATTTGACAGAATTATGTTGGTATCCGGGATAGGATAACGATCGGGAATGGTTTGCTCGTTAAGTTTTTTGTAATCTATAACCAATCTGAACTTCGGTGAACCATCATCGTGTGTACCTTTTTTCGGTACTACCCAAATGGGCGAGTTATAAGGACTTCTACTTGGCCTTATGATTTCTTCGTTCAACATCCTGTCGATTTCCTTATTCACAAACGAACTTACAGAAAGGGGATAGGGATATTGCCTACTCCAAATAGGATCTTTGCCCTCCGTTCTTATTACTGCTTTTACGTCTGTTCTGAATGGAAAACTCGTATCGACCTCAGGATGTATTTTTCTGATATTGTTTTTTATGTATTCTTTTGATTCTAATAACTCATAATTTTCATGTTCAGGATATGTACCCAAACTATATGTTTTCATGTTTTTATCATCTGTTATTTCCGAACCTCTTTCGCCCAGTATTGAACAGTTATCGATATTGCCGGTAAAGTCATCGGCTGGCACTTTAGGATCTTCGTGTCCCAAAGCAAAATATTTTTTTATCATTAAATTGCCGGTAAATTCATCGGCGGGCTTTGTAGAAACTTTTTGTTCCACAGTATTGTTTTTAACAGTAATTTTCTTACCATTTTTCTTTTTTAACTTGCCGGTAAATTCATCGGCGGGCTCTGTAGAAACTTTTTGTTCCACAGTTTTGTTTTTGACAGTAATTTTCTTACCATCTTTATTTTTTAACTTGCCGGTAAATTCATCGGCGGAAGCCTTAGAAACTTTTTTTTCCAAGGGGTTTAAAAATATTTGTTTATTCTCTTCATGAACTTTGATGCTCATGATTTTTTCAATCATTTCATTGTCACTTATATTTTTATAAAAAATTTTCCCATTACACACGTCAATACGTGCTTCGACTTTTTCTAATAAATTATACCCTAATAGGAGATCGGATTCTAACTTTTCTATTTCGTAGAAAATTTGTTGTACTCCAAATAAAGTTATCAAATGGTAAAACTTGATTATGGAATAACCATTTATCGTTTTTACCCTTTTGTGAATTGATAATTCATTTCTATTATCGTATATCCCCTCCTTTATATAGCAAGAGGTTGCTCCCGTGTCGACAAGAGCTTTTAGGTTTCTTTTTAATTTTCTGTCGTAGAGGTTGATGTAGGGGAGTTCGTCCCCTCTTCCCCTAAAAAATGGTTTTCGTTTAAATTATTTATTCGTTGCTCCTTTTCCTGAGGCCTGAAGCTATTGTTGCTCTCACGTTGCCTCTTTATTCCATGTAAATCTTGGGCTTGAGCCCCATAATTTTGTTGCCCCTTATTTGCTTGAGCACTAGTGCTAGCCATTCGCGCAGTTTGGTTATAAAATCCATTGTTTTGTTGAGATTTAGTATTGGCGTTTCTCCTAAATCTCGAAATGGATGGATCTATATCCATCGCCTCGGGTTTTGGTATGTTTGTTTTTTGGGGAAACCTCAAGTTATTATTTGAATAATTTGTCGGTTTAGCCTTCATTTTTTCGGTAGCGAAATTTTGAGCAAACAACGCTCTCTGGTTGTTTGACTCAAGTTCCTGCGCTTTAGCCAAAGCATCAGGTAAATCCTGCGGATTCAGAGAGAATATTATATCTCTCAACGGCGCGTTTAGTCCCGTTATAAAAATCCTAAGGGCATGATCCCTATTCTTTTTATTTAACTCTTTGGTTAAATCCGATGTACTATTGTGTGTCATAATAGTTTTGTTTATTAACAAAGTCAACTTCCTGTTGACAACGTTATAGTATTCGATTACTGACATCGAACCCTGCCTCAAAACGCTAAGTTCCTGTTCAATTATATGAATGGGACGTTTGTCAGAGTACGCGAAGTCGAGCCGAGCGACTATCGCATCAAAATTTAGAACCGTACCGTGATTCGTTAAAATGTCATTCGCGTCCTGCGTTACCTTATTTCTAAGGATAGTTAAGGCGGCGAAGTATCTCCTACTCCTCCTAGTATACAAACTCATGGCATTGTGAGCCGCCTCTCTCCAACTCACATATGCATTTAATTTACCGGGAAACTCTGGTAATGACTTTATTACGTCTAGGGACTCCCGGCACGCTATATTTTCACTTATTGTTTCTGCCTCGTAGTCAGTTGCCCTACGACTTCCTACTTCTACTTGAGATTTAAGTCTCTCAAGTTCCTGCTTCAGACCTAAATTGCTGTCAGCTTTCAGTCTGGTGATTAGTTCTACTGTTAACACGTCACTGTTCGCCATTATATTTTTTTTATTTACTTTTAATTTCGTTCACTTGTTACTATTGTGGTCTGTGCCACAGTTATTACAACAATATAAATATATGTAATATAACTTAGTTTATTTTAACTAAGATGGGGTATTTCCCATATATGAATTACCTTAAGGTAGATTTTTGGATTAAACAGCCTGCTGCTGTCTTTATGCTGGCGGTAGTTGATTGTAGAGATGTTCTTATTTGTTTACCTGCTGCTGTCCTTATGCTGGCAGTAGTTGATTGTAGACACATTTTTCCAATATAATCGCGCAATATATCATCCATTGCTCTTTGAAAAATTCTAGGAGCGTTTTTAAGGCCGAAGGGCATTCGCAAGAACTCATACTTTCCATTATTAATGGAAAATGCCGTCTTTTCTATGTCGCCTTCAAACATTAAAATTTGGTGAGAACCGTACCGTGATTCGTTAAAATGTCATTCGCGTCCTGCGTTACCTTATTTCTAAGGATAGTTAAGGCTGCGAAGTATCTCCTACTCCTCCTAGTATACAAACTCATGGCATTGTGAGCCGCCTCTCTCCAACTCACATATGCATTTAATTTACCGGGAAACTCTGGTAATGACTTTATTACGTCTAGGGACTCCTGGCACGCTATATTTTCACTTATTGTTTCTGCCTCGTAGTCAGTTGCCCTACGACTTCCTACTTCTACTTGAGATTTAAGTCTCTCAAGTTCCTGCTTCAGACCTAAATTGCTGTCAGCTATCAGTCTGGTGATTAGTTCTACTGTTAACACGTCACTGTTCGCCATTATATTTTTTTTATTTACTTTTAATTTCGTTCACTTGTTACTATTGTGGTCTGTGCCACAGTTATTACAACAATATAAATATATGTAATATAACTTAGTTTATTTTAACTAAGATGG
Source organism: Philophylla caesio (assembly GCA_963971545.1). Taxonomy (NCBI): domain Eukaryota; kingdom Metazoa; phylum Arthropoda; class Insecta; order Diptera; family Tephritidae; genus Philophylla; species Philophylla caesio. Next base: position 125,703,384 of record OZ020604.1, on the reverse strand, counting down.
GGTATTTCCCATATATAAATTACCTTAAGGTAGATTTTTGGATTAAACAGCCTGCTGCTGTCTTTATGCTGGCTATAGTTGATTGTAGAGATGTTCTTATTTGTTCACCTGCTGCTGTCCTTATGCTGGCAGTAGTTGATTGTAAAGATGTTGTTGTGAATGTTGTTTACCTGCTGCTGTCTTTATGCTGGCAGTAGTTGATTGTAAAGATGTTGTTGTTAATGTTGTTTACCTGCTGCTGTCTTTATGCACACGCACCACGAAAAGAATCCTTTAAATTTAGGATATTCTTTAACACTCGCGGTTTTTTTTTATTAGCATGTGCCCCACGTTGGGCGCCAATTATGCTTTTCCTTACTGGAAAAGTCTTTTTTAAAAATTTACTTTACACTCCGTAGATTGCGGGTGTTTAAGTCAAACAGCAGACTTGTTGAGTCAAAATCAATAACTGAACTTTATTTACCAAAGCCTGTCTTATTTATCTACTTACAATTGTTTACTTAAAAACTATTTCACAATGACGCTTGATCATTGCATCAGTCAGTGATGAAATTCTTTTTGAAGAACAAAGGAATATCCAAAAGTATCTATTACCAAAAGTTTCCATAAGAAGAGGAAAATATTTATAAGTTACATTTCTTGCTTTGCAATGCAATTCTTAGATAAGAGCATTATTGTTTACAATTGCTATTGAGCCGTTATGTGTGGACTGCCGTTAACTTACATATATGTATACATATGTACACCATTCAATTACTTTGCGTGAAAATCCCTTCTCAACATGGAAACCAGAGCTCGGATGCTAACACAGTATAAATCGTTAAAAAGCCTTAAATTTCCTTACATTTCTTGCAAGATGTTTGAACCCAAATGATTATTTAAAGAAACGAAATTCTAAGATTGGCGATCCGATAATCACATTCTTAAAACCTTTCCTTATAACATTTAACCTTTTTTTTATATATAAATACTTACCTCTTAATAGTGTTAATTCGTAACCTAAATCATCAAAAAAAAAAAATGATTTTATAAATTACTAAAATGAGTTAGTAATCTAGTTAGTGAACATAAAAAGTTAGTGTAAGAATTTAGTTTTTATACTTAGGCATCACTTTGTATTAGGTGTAAGACATACCTACATTAAACATACATATATTAAGAAACAAGAAAGAGTTGCATACGTACAGAGATACATACATGCATTACATACGTACATTAGGTACATAATGCAAAATCAGCTGATCCATGCACATGGTCATGAACTGATCTCCTTAACATTGTTCCTTTGCTGTTTTATTTTCTTTACTCTCTCAAATGCATAAACTCAAAATTGCAGAATTTAAATGTTTAAGACATATTAATTAGGTTTGAGAGAGCGGTATGATCTATTAAAATTGTTTTAGTATTTTTCTATTGTTACTTTTGCTTTTCCTTATTTTCTCTGTAAGCACATACTTACATACATACATATATAAGTTTTCTGGCATGCGGGATAAAACCGTATACAAACGAAAATTTATGATCACCATGATAGACTAATAATTCCCAGCTTGGTACCAATATTTTTTTATGACTATGTAAGTAAAAAGAGGAAACGTAGAAAATCGGTTTAAGAAATGCAAGGCTCATTAATGTTTATTTCAAAAATGATTGTAAATTAATAACAACAATTTTGCTCATAAATATAGCAACAACGACGAGCATGGAAGGCCTTCTACGCTTCATCGATATCAAATGTAAGTGATTAATTTTGTTTCTACATACATATTTTATTTAACTTTTATAAAATGTTGCCATTTGTTATGTATACATATGTGAATATATATATATATGTATGTTTGTATACTGCATGCGAATATGAGCATATTGAGTTACAGTAATTTGTCGATCATTTTGAGAGATCACGCATATAGACATGTATGTGCATACATACATATGACCTAGTTTTTTCATTTTCTCTCATTATCTTACATACATACATACATATGTATATATATTTTTGTTTGTACTTATGCATATGTAAAATAATTAAATGCAGGTCAATGACCACATAAAAATAATGTTCAACATCATGGCTCAGCTGAGACTACCCCTTAAAATTAATGTTAGTAGCGATTAAAATGAGTTTTTGCAAAACTTAAATAACTCCTAATTCTGGAAATTGCAAAAACGTAATTATGAATTAAATTTGTTTCCTTTTGAGAATTAGAAGAATAATTTTTTATAAAGCATTTCCGGGAGGAATACATGTAAATGTTACGAATATCCTAATTTTTGTTAATGGTATGCTGAACTGGAATAAATGATTATGCTTATTGTTAAGGAAAATAGGATATAAGAATACATTATGCGTTATTTCGATAAGTTTTGTGAAAAAAATGAATATTACTTGAGATTAAAAGCAAATTCGAATAGCACTTTGAAATCTTAAAAATGTCTTTATAATCTTGTTCCAATTGTTTTCCGGGTAATGAAGTGAAGTGGTAAGCGTGCTTAAGGGGCCTAACAAACATTTTTTTAAGCGCAAGAAAGGCCATGGTAGGGTGGGTGCAGAAGCGCGAGCGCGGGTAAAACTTCGCTGCTCCCAGCGTGCAAACATGTTTAGTTTCTGTATTTTTCTTTTCATTTAGTTTCCGTTTTAATCAGCCATTCCAGGTACATTTTCTTATACAATTTTTTTTCTTTACCACAACGACGGTTATAATTTTTTTGTGATTTATTTTATTTTTTTTTTATTTATTTATTATAATTACAATACAACAACCATAGGCTATATTTCAGTATTGCATATAAAATTAAAATGATTACAAAATCAAACAATATTTATTTAAACCTTAAAGCTAAGAGATTTATAAATTAGATCACTAACGCTGTAAAATCCTATTACATTGGATCTTAAAACTAATCTTAAAACTAAGAAGAGATTTGGAATTGGAAATCGGAAATAAGAGCTTTAAAGATAGAGATTGAGAAGTAGGAAAGGGGATGACAATTGTAAAAGGTAACATCTTTTCTATTTACTCGCTGTATAGTTTGAATAATGTGCTCTTGAAGTGTGCTGTGACCCTGATGATCCTGAGTTTATCAGGTAGCTTGTTCCAAAGGCGAACCGAGAAAACAAAAAATTGACGTTCAGATGTCATAGAGTTGAAGTTTAAATGAAAGAGTTGATGTGTTCGCGACGATCGAGTCGGTTTAAGGCGGCTTTTGAGAAGTGGGTGTTCGTCTGTGACCATGATTTTATGAAGCATCATCAGGCACCTAAGCTTTAGCAGATTATCAAACGATATACAGGATATCTTCAGAGCCCATACAGAAATATGGTCACGACGTCTTTTACCAAATATATATCTCGCTATGTTATTGTAAACTACGTTCAGTTTCTTAAGACATGCGCTATCGCAGTTTGCATACAGTTCACAACCGTACAGCAGTGTTGGCAGCAAGTAAGATTTTGCTAAAAGTAGCCTAGTTTTAACTGGAGTGAAGTATTGCGTGGTCCATAGGGATCTAAGCATACCATACACTTTTCCAATAGCACCGTATATGTGATTATTCCACGTCAGCGGTTTAGTAAAAATTACACCCAGGTTTCTCGCTGAGTCGACGAAGGGTATCACTGTTCCGTTTAAGATTACATTATCGTAGCCACTAAGGTTGAAATTTTTGTTGTAAATTGCTATGCACTGGGATTTGTTTGGATTTAGAACTAGGCCATTGCTGCAGGCCCATTGATTAACCAGACTTAAGTCCGAATTTAGATCATGAATACAAGCATTTAATGATACTATAGGACAGCTCAAATATAGTTGCACATCATCTGCATAAACATAAATGTTGCAGTGCTTTAGTACTTTAGGCAGATCATCGACATATAATACAAACAATAGTGGACCAAGTATCGATCCCTGGGGTACACCTTTGCGAACGGGTAAAAAACTAGAGACCTCATTGCCCGCACTTACTGCTTGAAATCGACCGAAAAGATAAGAGCTGATCAGGCTTACCGCTGTACACGAAAATTTAAATATATTTTTTAATTTTAAACATAGTAGTTTGTGATCGATCGTGTCAAATGCTTTGGAGTGGTCGAGAAGAGTTAGAAGAGTAACATTATTATCGTCCATATTTTTCCGAATATCATCTGAAACAGTTAGAAGCGCAGTGACACAACTTTTATTCGACCTGAAGCCAGATTGGCATGCACTCACAAGAGAGTTTTTTGAAATAAACGAGTTTATTTGTTGATACATAATTCGTTCAAGAACTTTGGAGAGAAAAGGCAAAATAGCGATGGGTCTAAAGTCACCATTTGGTTTCCGAATAGGAATTATTTTTGCCCTTTTCCAGCAATCGGGAAAAGCGGCAGTGGTTAAAATTGGGTTTAACGCGTATGTGACAAAGGGAAGGATTTTGGGAAGTAGACATTTAAAAAACTTATAGATAGTATGGACTGGACAACATCACACTCATTTATACAAGCAAAACTAAAATCTGGCAAGGACGAGGGCGGACTAACACTGTAACTGTCGTAACACGGATTACTCGTGGAAGCACTGGATCCTATAAATTTTCCATTTAAATCATTGGCACTAATATCGTCAACGGGTTGATTAAATTCTAATTCAAATTGAATGTATCACCTTTGGAACAGCTGTGTTTATCAAGATGCATGTGTGTAGCAGTTAACATCACACCTAGAGAGCATTCGACATATAAGTTTGTACCGCACGTACATAAGTAGTTTGTAATGTGAGTAAATATGCATTGTTATGATGTCATATGTTTTAAGAAATATAGGGTAGAGAGAAAAGACAAAAAGGGACAGAAAGTAACAGCGATAAGAACATAGTATCATTTCGTACAAAAACATTTGTGTATACATAGTTCAAATATATCATTTGTTATTTGCTGCAATTGCGCTTAAGTTCTCTATATTAGAGATTTTCACTGCTTTGCTTTGCGCTTTAACTCGAACATAAACGTGGCCACGAATAGAGAAAACGGATGAGAGTCGTTTTTGCTTTTTAAGCTCAATGCCAAACTGCAAGACTTCGCGATTATGCTTAGTGAGACATTCATGAAGGTACATTTTCTCATCTGTACCATGTCCAATGTCGCGTAGAGAGAGGGGCCTTCTCTTGGCTTTGCATCGTCGCGAAACAGCGGCAAAGAGTAGAGAGCGATCGCTTGCTGAGCCTAATTTGACTATGACAGGTGCAGTGTTGTTTTGGTTACGTACACGGAAGATAGCTCGAACGGGTGGAGGATTATGCTCAATTGTGCGGCAAAGTTGGTTGAACATTTCCGCCAAATTTTCGTCAACTGTCACTGGAATGCCTCTTATGACTAGATCTGTTGACACTAATTCATTTTGGCAATCACAAATCTGCTCGCTTAGCTGTTCAACTTGGTGGCGTAATTGCTGCACTTTAGAACATTCCTCTTCGGCTCTCTGCACCCTGTCCTCAACGCATTTCACAGACATTTTTGTGTTGGTTAAATCAGCTTCTAACTCACCGATTCTCTGCATAATGCGATCCTCAATTTGTGTCATTCGTGCCGTCAGCTCACTAACGATGCTCTTCTTATGGGCTGCCCTGGTAGCCTCTAACCGCGAGAGCCAGTCAGGTGTTGTTGGACTTCCACTCCCCATTGTTTTGTTTTGCATGTTAGCACTTTGCAAAGGCGACGAAGCTGCTTGGCGGGAAGCCTTTGTTCTCGTTGTTACGCAGTTGCTATTCATTTTCACACAAATATTCACACCAAATTTATTTAAATTTTATATTAATATATTGACAATGTCAAAGCTATTTCAATATAGTTTATAGTGCGATCACTGATATTGTTTATGTGGGTGGATATAAATTATTTTAGTTGTGAATACCGCGGAAAGTGGCAAAAATACTGCAGCGCTATGTTGTACACGTCAGCACTCGATCACACACATTATGTTTTTCTAAAACAAAATAGGGGCTCTGTAATAGCATTGTAATGACATAGATCTTAGGGAAGAGGTCGCGAACTCCCCAACCACTGCTTGTTAGCCGCAAAGACGGGCCCCGGTAGACCTCGCTCCCAACGGTTAAAGTGTAAAAGACTCTGAAGCCGTAAATCCGGCGTATTACTTCTCGGTTGCATCCGGTTCCTTTTCTTCTTGCAGTAGTATAATAACATTACGATATACTCGTAAGATTTTGGTGTGTGTGTGAACACTAATATGGTAGCCTGCGTGCTACACCTAAAACCATTACCCAAAGTCAAGAACGAACATTACAAAAAATGGCGCCCAACGTGGGGCCGCAAAAGGCAATAAAACTTCAATTCTTAACCTTACGGTTACAAACTGACTTCGGTTAATATGAAAGTATTTGCTGTTCCAATCCGTGGTTAGGTTTTTTTTTTCTTCATAAATTAATTTACAAATTCTAATAGTATAACAATTTTTATATGATTTTGATACGAGCCTTAGGTTTAAGAATAAATTGCAGATCCATGCTGGACCTTCGACTGCTTGGAGTGTTAAATACCAGACAGATTTCGACCGCTTGGCTCTCTGTAACTCCTTTTTGACATCTTTTGGAATCGCACAAATGAAATGTAAAACTTGGCAACCACCAGTGAGTTTTCATAGTTTAAAAACAAATATCTAAATAAAAGACAAAGTATTGGGTTCGGATTTACCAAATTTTAGCTCCAGGTAGCAGTATTTGGTCCAACAGTACCTTAAGTCTAAACGGTTAAATTTACACAAACTATGTTCTCAAAATCCATAGCCAAACCAACTATAATTTTATTACTGTGTTTGCACATTGGTATATCTTTCCTTACACTTCACCAATTACATCCTACGGAAAACATTATAACTTTTACTTTATTTACATTTATTTTTTTTGCATGATATTTTTTGGATTTTTTTATGTAAATATTTGCTAAAATGGCAGTTGTCCACAGCAACGAGAACTTGTCAGCTATTCTTGACAAGGACGTTTGTGCATGTACAATATGTCTTCAGGATATACAACCGGCCCAAGATTGTCTTATAACGTTGTGTAATCATGTTTATCACAATAAGTGCATTACTAATTGGCTAAGTGATTCACAGGAATGCCCTTGTTGTAGGAGAACTTGTAGGCAACAGGATCTTAAAAAGATTATTTTGAGGCAAAGTCTGCAAACGCAACTTCATGCGGCGGATGCCAACAAATCTTCTCGTGGTCGAGGAAGAGCTCAAGGAGCCGTGCCTCGATATAATACAAGGCAAGCCCACCGTAGACTTTATGAGGAAGCGGTAAAGGATGCACCGAATCTATACGCAGATGACGGAAATCTTTCTCTTCCTGTACTTGACGAACATAATCTTCCATCCATCAGGGATGGCAGCAACACGCATCACTCGGCACCTAGTGGTGTTCGTTCTCACCACCACCGTCGAAGTCGGCATAACCAAAATGTTATACAGAATCAAAACCCAAATTTAGTTGACTATAGGCAGATTTGCCAAATGGTTGAAACGACAGTTCAACGTTTGTTCGCGAGCTTGAATTTGCAAACCACTCAACCGGAGACCCAAAATGACACTTCTGTAAATGCCAACATGGCAAATGGGCAATATCCAAACCCAACTACTTTTCATAACAATTTTGACATTTTGCGACCAGATAGGGTAACCACCACTATACAAAACTGGCGCATTACTTTTGATGGTTCATCAACAGGCCTGAGCTGTGAAGAATTTATTTATCGAATTCGTTCACTGACTGCTCAAACTTTAAGTAATGATTTTTCTGCAGTTTGCAAAAATCTGCATATCTTATTATCTCGTAAGGCTAAGTCATGGTACTGGAGATACCACAAACAAGTGCCCAGAGTAGAATGGCAACCGTTTTGTGCGGCACTTAAGTATGAGTTTAAAGATTACCGCTCTAATTACGACATTTCTGAAGAAATTCGAAGTCGGAAGCAACGTCCTGGTGAAACTTATGAGCAATTCCACGACGCCATTGTTACAATGGTTGATCGTTTACCCATTCCTTTAGACGAATCAGAATTAATCGAAATAGTAACAAGAAATTTAAGGTCTGACATACGACACGAACTTTTATACATTCAGATTCAGTCGACAGCGCATCTCCGCAAACTCGTCCAAAGGCGCGAATACCTTTTAAATGAGGAATCATATAGACGATCTCAACCAGCTCGAACAGCTGTTCCCAGACGTAATATAGCAGCATTACGTGAAGAAGATGTTGAGGAGGAATATTGTAATGTAGATACTGATCCTATATCTAGAGTCGCAACAATAGCGAAAACGCCACGTACACTTGTTTGTAGGAAATTGTGACATTGAAGGACATATGTGGGATATGTGTCTGCAAGAACGAAGAATCTTTTGTTACGGGTGTGGGGCCAAAAATGTTTACAAACCTCAGTGCGAAATTTGTCTTGCGAAAGCAAAAAACTCGCACAAGGGGACATTCGGGAAGAAAGGGATGTCACCCAAGTAAAATTACAAAATACCTTTCATAATTCAAGACCGGCTAGCTCAGCGTCATCGCAATCAGTCGACGACACGTTGCCTTATGAAACGTTAAAGAGCGAGGAGAAGACTAATGGATTGGACAAAATTCTTTATCCAATCAGACCATTCCACGAGCGCATGCGGAATTATATTGAAGCAAAAGCTCGAATTTTCAAAGATTTCCCTAAAATTTCAAATCATCATAAAAAGCCACGAAGATCAACTTTACGATTAAGACGCTTTTTGAAAGCATTGCGTACAACAAAACAATATCTTGTTTCAGCAGTTTTAAATGAAAAGGATTCGCTTTATTACGCTGAATTCAAAGTTCTCAATAAAACAGTATTCGGTTTGCTGGACACTGGAGCAAACATAAGCTGCATGGGTTCGACGCTCGCAAAAGGAAATATTACTGAATTGCCTTAATTTAGGAAAATACACTCTAATGTCAAAACAGCTGATGGTAAACCACATCAGGTTTTAGGTAGTCTGACAGTTTATATCGATTACAAAAACCAGACAAGAAAACTTACTCTATTCGTTATACCGTCGTTAGAACAAAACTTGATTCTAGGCATTGATTTCTGGAAAATTTTCGGCCTAGCACCAAACATTATTTCTAATGTATCTTTAGACAACTCTGCGAAAGAGCTTGCCACCAACTCTTCAAACTCGGATTCATGTCTGTTGACGGAGGATCAATGTCGACAGCTTGTAGCAGTTAAAGCCTTATTTCCCGATTTCGAAAAGATAGGTTTAGGCAGAACTAGTTTGCTTACGCATGATATTGACGTTGGCGACGCAAAGCCAGTTAAACAACGCTTTTATCCTGTTTCCCCAGGGGTAGAAAAACTAATGTACAAAGAAATTGATAGAATGTTGAGTTTAGGTGTCATTGAAAAATCCAATAGTGCCTGGAGCTCACCAATGCGCATGGTCATTAAGCCAAATAAAATCCGCTTATGTCTTGATGCGAGAAAAATTAACGAAGTATCACAAAAGGATGCGTATCCACTTCCAATGATAGAGGGTATATTGTCGCGATTGCCAAAGGCACATATTATAACTAAAAGAGAAAATTTTGAAAAATTCAGAAAAGTATCCGGATATAAAAATTATTGAAAAATATGTTTATATTCGAACACAACACTCCAACGGCACCTCTGAATCGCAGCAAAATGCTTGGAAACTTTGGGTTCCTCTTGAGCTTCGTAATGAAGTACTGTCACACGCACATGATGACTTGATTGCAGCTCATGGTGGAATGTCAAAAACTTTAGATTTGCTTCGCAGAAATTTATATTGGCCAGGAATGGTAAGGGATGTTAAAGCGTATGTACGAAAATGCGAAACATGCACAATTACAAAAGCACCGAACGTGACTTTACGTCCGCCGATGGGTAATCAAGCGATTTCAGACAGACCTTTTCAACGACTATATGTCGATATATTGGGACCGTACCCAAGGAGTAAGGCTGGTAATATTGGCTTGCTTATTGTAATGGACCATTTCTCAAAATTCCATTGGCTTTGTCCATTAAAAAAATTTACCACCAACTTAATAGTCCATTTTCTAAAAAATCAGATTTTCCTTGTTTATGGTATACCGGAAATTATTGTCACCGATAATGGCTCTCAGTTTAAAGCTTATGATTTTGAGGCATTTCTAACAAAGCATGGCGTAAAGCATGTTTTAACTGCCTTATATTCACCACAATCAAACGCTTCTGAGCGCGTAAATCGCTCATTGATAGCTGCTATCAGGGCATACCTAAAAACCGATCACCGTGAGTGGGTTATAAATATAAATGCTACTAGTTGTGCGTTCAGGAATTCCCTTCATCAAGCATTGAACTGTTCACCATATCACGCTTTGTTCGGTTTCGATATGATAAATCACGGGTCATCTTATGAACTTTTGAGAAACCTCCAGCAATTAGATGAACCAGCCATTAGACTGTCACGCGATGACGAACTTATTTTAATGAGAACAAAATTAAAAGACAATTTGACTAAAGCTTACGAGCAAAACAGTAGACAATAAAATCTACGATCTAAATCCGTATCGTTTAGAGTAGGGCAAGAAGTTTTCCGTCGAAACTTTGCCCAGAGCAATTTCGAGAAAAACGTCAATGCTAAGCTCAGCCACTCTTTTCTAAAAGCAAGAATTAAGGCGGAAATAGGAAATTCCTATTATGTGTTAGAAGACCTTCAAGGCAAGCAAATAGGAACATTCCATGGTAAAGATATACGAAGCTAACAGCCCTTTTTCAGGCTAATGCTCCTCTTTAAAAAAATATCGCATTATCCAGTTTGTAATGGGCGTTTCTAAATTTTTAATTTTTTTACTTATTCCCCAAATATTTCTTTTATCATTAAATTTCAAGTCAATTTTTTTAGGTCAATTCAATAAAATGTACATATCAGTTCAATAAAATCTATTACAGAAATTATTGACTGTTATATACATATATTTACGTCATTGTCATATGGCGGATATAACACTTAAACGACTTGCACAGTGATCTGTCAAATCTTTGTACAGCATCATCTGTACCATTTTCCTTCTTTTCTGACAGACCAGCGAGCAGAGCGAGTGTTAAATTAAATTGTGCGGTGAAAAATAAAATACAAGTGTCCTTGTCAAAATTTAGTTATATACGTTCAAATAAATTTAAACATATAAATTGGCGAACTAAAATTAAGGAGTCCTTGGCTACCTTAGCGGATTAACGTGCCGCAGTACAAGTTTTCACTTGGTAAGATTACCTTTTTTTAATTTTTCTATTTTAGTCGTAAAATGCAAAAGGTTTCAAGGGTTTCTAAAAACTAATTATCATCCACAGACATTCAATTTCTCTGGCATTTCGCAATTTATAGCGATATATACATACCTCGGAAAGACACACGTGCCCCCGTATCATTGGGAAAACGAGGGATTTATGGCTTACCTTGATTGTCGGAACAAAGTCTAACCACCACCTGCACATACATATATACATATGTATGTACACCATTCAATTACTTTGCGTTAAAATCCCTTCTCAACATGGAAACCAGAGCTCGGATGCTAACACAGTATAAATCGTTAAAAAGCCTTAAATTTCCTTACATTTCTTGCAAGATGTTTGAACCCAAATGATTATTTAAAGAAACGAAATTCTAAGATTGGCGATCCGATAATCACATTCTTACAAGCATTTCTTCATAACATTTAACCTTTTTTTTATATATAAATACTTACCTCTTAATAGTGTTAATTCGTAACCTAAATCATCAAAAAAAAATGATTTTATAAATTACTAAAATGAGTTAGTAATCTAGTTAGTGAACATAAAAAGTTAGTGTAAGAATTTAGTTTTTATACTTAGGCATCACTTTGTATTAGGTGTAAGACATACCTACATTAAACATACATATATTAAGAAACAAGAAAGAGTTGCATACGTACAGAGATACATACATGCATTACATACGTACATTAGGTACACATGGCAAAATCAGCTGATCCATGCACATGGTCATGAACTGATCTCCTTAACATTGTTCCTTTGCTGTTTTATTTTCTTTACTCTCTCAATTGCATAAACTCAAAATTGAAGAATTTAAATGTTAAAGACATATTAATTAGGTTTGAGAGAGCGGTATGATCTATTAAAATTGTTTTAGTATTTTTCTATTGTTACTTTTGCTTTTCCTTATTTTCTCTGTAAGCACATACTTACATACATACATATATAAGTTTTCTGGCATGCGGGATAAAACCGTATACAAACGAAAATTTATGATCACCATGATAGACTAATAATTCCCAGCTTGGTACCAATATTTTTTTATGACTATGTAAGTAAAAAGAGGAAACGTAGAAAATCGGTTTAAGAAATGCAAGGCTCATTAATGTTTATTTCAAAAATTATTGTAAATTAATAACAACAATTTTGCTCATAAATATAGCAACAACGACGAGCATGGAAGGCCTTCTACGCTTCATCGATGTCAAATGTAAGTGATTAATTTTGTTTCTACATACATATTTTATTTAACTTTTATAAAATGTTGCCATTTGTTATGTATACATATGTGAATATATATATATGTTTGTATACTGCATGCGAATATGAGCATATTGAGTTACAGTAATTTGTCGATCATTTTGAGAGATCACGCATATAGACATGTATGTGCATACATACATATGACCTAGTTTTTTCATTTTCTCTCATTATCTTACATACATACATACATATGTATATATATTTTTGTTTGTACTTATGCATATGTAAAATAATTAAATGCAGGTCAATGACCACATAAAAATAATGTTCAACATCATGGCTCAGCTGAGACTACCCCTTAAAATTAATGTTAGTAGCGATTAAAATGAGTTTTTGCAAAACTTAAATAACTCCTAATTCTGGAAATTGCAAAAACGTAATTATGAATTACATTTGTTTCCTTTTGAGAATTAGAAGAATAATTTCTTATAAAACATTTCCGGGAGGAATACATGTAAATGTTACGAATATCCTAATTTTTGTTAATGGTATGCTGAACTGGAATAAATGATTATGCTTATTGTTAAGGAAAATAGGATATAAGAATACATTATGCGTTATTTCGATAAGTTTTGTGAAAAAAATGAATATTACTTGAAATTAAAAGCAAATTCGAATAGCACTTTGAAATCTTAAAAATGTCTTTATAATCTTGTTCCAATTGTTTTCCGGGTAATGAAGTGAAGTGGTAAGCGTGCTTAAGGGGCCTAACAAACATTTTTTTAAGCGCAAGAAAGGCCATGGTAGGGTGGGTGCAGAAGCGCGAGCGCCGGTAAAACTTCGCTGCTCCCAGCGTGCAAACATGTTTAGTTTCTGTATTTTTCTTTTCATTTAGTTTCCGTTTTAATCAGCCATTCCAGGTACATTTTCTTATAAAATTTTTTTTCTTTACCACAACCACGGTTATAATTTTTTTGTGATTTCTAAAACAAAATAGGGGCTCTGTAATAGCATTGTAATGACATAGATCTTAGGGAAGAGGTCGCGAACTCCCAAACCACTGCTTGTTAGCCGCAAAGACGGGCCCCGGTAGACCTCGCTCCCAACGGTCAAAGTGTAAAAGACTCTGAAGCCGCAAATCCAGCGTATTACTTCTCGGTTGCATCCGGTTCCTTTTCTTCTTGCAGTAGTATAATAACATTACGATATACTCGTAAGATTTTGGTGTGTGTGTGAACCCTAATATGGTAGCCTGCGTGCTACACCTAAAACCATTACCCAAAGTCAAGAACGAACATTACAAAAAATGGCGCCCAACGTGGGGCCGCAAAAGGCAATAAAACTTCAATTCTTAACCTTACGGTTACAAACTGACTTCGGTTAATATGAAAGTATTTGCTGTTCCAATCCGTGGTTAGGTTTTTTTTTTTTCTTCATAAATTAATTTACAAATTCTAATAGTATAACAATTTTTATATGATTTTGATACGAGCCTTAGGTTTTAGAATAAATTGCAGATCCATGCTGGACCTTCGACTGCTTGGAGTGTTAAATACCAGACAGATTTCGACCGCTTGGCTCTCTGTAACTCCTTTTTGACATCTTTTGGAATCGCACAAATGAAATGTAAAACTTGGCAAATACCAGTGAGTTTTCATAGTTTAAAAACTAATATCTAAATAAAAGACAAAGTATTGGGTTCGGATTTACCAAATTTTAGCTCCAGGTAGCAGTATTTGGTCCAACAGTACCTTAAGTCTAAACGGTTAAATTTACACAAACTATGTTCTCAAAATCCATAGCCAAACCAACTATAATTTTATTACTGTGTTTGCACATTGGTATATCTTTCCTTACACTTCACCAATTACATCCTACGGAAAACATTATAACTTTTACTTTATTTACATTTATTTTTTTTGCATGATATTTTTTGGATTTTTTTATGTAAATATTTGCTAAAATGGCAGTTGTCCACAGCAACGAGAACTTGTCAGCTATTCTTGACAAGGACGTTTGTGCATGTACAATATGTCTTCAGGATATACAACCGGCCCAAGATTGTCTTATAACGTTGTGTAATCATGTTTATCACAATAAGTGCATTACTAATTGGCTAAGTGATTCACAGGAATGCCCTTGTTGTAGGAGAACTTGTAGGCAACAGGATCTTAAAAAGATTGTTTTGAGGCAAAGTCCGCAAACGCAACTTCATGCGGCGGATGCCAACAAATCTTCTCGTGGTCGAGGAAGAGCTCAAGGAGCCGTGCCTCGATATAATACAAAGCAAGCCCACCGTAGACTTTATGAGGAAGCGGTAAAGGATGCACCGAATCTATACCTGTACTTGACGAACATAATCTTCCATCCATCAGGGATGACAGCAACACGCATCACTCGGCACCTAGTGGTGTTCGTTCTCACCACCACCGTCGAAGTCGGCATAACCAAAATGTTATGCAGGGTCAAAACCCAAATTTAGTTGACTATAGGCAGATTGGCCAAATGGTTGAAACGACAGTTCAACGTTTGTTCGCGAGCTTGAATTTGCAAACCACTCAACCGGAGACCCAAAATGACACTTCTGTAAATGCCAACATGGCAAATGGGCAATATCCAAACCCAACTACTTTTCATAACAATTTTGACATTTTGCGACCAGATAGGGTAACCACCACTATACAAAACTGGCGCATTCCTTTTGATGGTTCATCAACAGGCCTGAGCTGTGAAGAATTTATTTATCGAATTCGTTCACTGACTGCTCAAACTTTAAGTAATGATTTTTCTGCAGTTTGCAAAAATCTGTATATCTTATTATCTGGTAAGGCTAAGTCATGGTACTGTAGATACCACAAACAAGTGCCCAGAGTAGAATGGCAACCGTTTTGTGCGGCACTTAAGTATGAGTTTAAAGATTACCGCTCTAATTACGACATTTGTGAAGAAATTCGAAGTCGGAAGCAACGTCCTGGTGAAACTTATGAGCAATTCCACGACGCCATTGTTACAATGGTTGATCGTTTACCCATTCCTTTAGACGAATCAGAATTAATCGAAATAGTAACAAGAAATTTAAGGTCTGACATACGACACGAAATTTTATACATTCCGATTCAGTCGACAGCGCATCTCCGCAAACTCGTCCAAAGGCGCGAATACCTTTTAAATGAGGAATCATATAGACGATCTCAAACAGCTCGAACAGCTGTTCCCAGACGTAATATAGCAGCATTACGTGAAGAAGATGTTGAGGAGGAAAATTGTAATGTAGATACTGATCCTATATCTAGAGTCGCAACAATAGCGAAAACGCCACGTACACTTGTTTGTTGGAATTGTGACATTGAAGGACATATGTGGGATATGTGTCTGCAAGAACGAAAAATCTTTTGTTACGGGTGTGGGGCCAAAAATGTTTACAAACCTCAGTGCGAAATTTGTCTTGCGAAAGCAAAAAACTCGCACAAGGGGACATTCGGGAAGAAAGGGATTTCACCCAAGTAAAATTACAAAATACCTTTCATAATTCAAGACCGGCTAGCTCAGCGTCATCGCAATCAGTCGACGACACGTTGCCTTATGAAACGTTAAAGAGCGAGGAGAAGACTAATGGATTGGACAAAATTCTTTATCCAATCAGACCATTCCACGAGCGCATGCGGAATTATATTGAAGCAAAAGCTCGAATTTTCAAAGATTTCCCTAAAATTTCAAATCATCATAAAAAGCCACGAAGATCAACTTTACGATTAAGACGCTTTTTGAAAGCATTGCGTACAACAAAAAAATATCTTGTTTCAGCAGTTTTAAATGAAAAGGATTCGCTTTATTACGCTGAAGTCAAAGTTCTCAATAAAACAGTATTCGGTTTGCTGGACACTGGAGCAAACATAAGCTGCATGGGTTCGACGCTCGCAAAAGGAAATATTACTGAATTGCCTTAATTTAGGAAAATACACTCTAATGTCAAAACAGCTGATGGTAAACCACATCAGGTTTTAGGTAGTCTGACAGTTAATATCGATTACAAAAACCAGACAAGAAAACTTACTCTATTCGTTATACCGTCGTTAGAACAAAACTTGATTCTAGGCATTGAATTCTGGAAAATTTTCGGCCTAGCACCAAACATTATTTCTAATGTATCTTTAGACAACTCTGCGAAAGAGCTTGCCACCAACTCTTCAAACTCGGATTCATGTCTGTTGACGGAGGATCAATGTCGACAGCTTGTAGCAGTTAAAGCCTTATTTCCCGATTTCGAAAAGATAGGTTTAGGCAGAACTAGTTTGCTTACGCATGATATTGACGTTGGCGACGCAAAGCCAGTTAAACAACGCTTTTATCCTGTTTCCCCAGGGGTAGAAAAACTAATGTACAAAGAAATTGATAGAATGTTGAGTTTAGGTGTCATTGAAAAATCCAATAGTGCCTGGAGCTCACCAATGCGCATGGTCATTAAGCCAAATAAAATCCGCTTATGTCTTGATGCGAGAAAAATTAACGAAGTATCACAAAAGGATGCGTATCCACTTCCAATGATAGAGGGTATATTGTCGCGATTGCCAAAGGCACATATTATAACTAAAAGAGAAAATTTTGAAAAATTCAGAAAAGTATCCGGATATAAAAATTATTGAAAAATATGTTTATATTCGAACACAACACTCCAACGGCACCTCTGAATCGGAGCAAAATGCTTGGAAACTTTGGGGTCCTCTTGAGCTTCGTAATGAAGTACTGTCACACGCACATGATGACTTGATTGCAGCTCATGGTGGAATGTCAAAAACTTTAGATTTGCTTCGCAGAAATTTATATTGGCCAGGAATGGTAAGGGATGTTAAAGCGTATGTACGAAAATGCGAAACATGCACAATTACAAAAGCACCGAACGTGACTTTACGTCCGCCGATGGGTAATCAAGCGATTTCAGACAGACCTTTTCAACGACTATATGTCGATATCTTGGGACCGTACCCAAGGAGTAAGGCTGGTAATATTGGCTTGCTTATTGTAATGGACCATTTATCAAAATTCCATTGGCTTTGTCCATTAAAAAAATTTACCACCAATTTAATAGTCCATTTTCTAAAAAATCAGATTTTCCTTGTTTATGGTATACCGGAAATTATTGTCACCGATAATGGCTCTCAGTTTAAAGCTAATGATTTTGAGGCATTTCTAACAAAACATGGCGTAAAGCATGTTTTAACTGCCTTATATTCACCACAATCAAACGCTTCTGAGCGCGTAAATCGCTCATTGATAGCTGCTATCAGGGCATACCTGAAAAGCGATCACCGTGAGTGGGTTATAACTATAAATGCTACTAGTTGTGCGTTCAGGAATTCCCTTCATCAAGCATTGAACTGTTCACCATATCACGCTTTGTTCGGTTTCGATATGATAAATCACGGGTCATCTTATGAACTTTTGAGAAACCTTTAGCAGTTAGATGAACCAGCCATTAGACTGTCACGCGATGACGAACTTATTTTAATGAGAACAAAATTAAAAGACAATTTGACTAAAGCTTACGAGCAAAACTGTAGACAATACAATCTACGATCTAAATCCGTATCGTTTAGAGTAGGGCAAGAAGTTTTCCGTCGAAACTTTGCCCAGAGCAATTTCGAGAAAAACGTCAATGCTAAGCTCAGCCACTCTTTTCTAAAAGCAAGAATTAAGGCGAAAATAGGAAATTCCTATTATGTGTTAGAAGACCTTCAAGGCAGGCAAATAGAAACATTCCATGCTAAAGATATACGAAGCTAACAGCCCTTTTTCAGGCTAATGCTCCTCTTTAAAAAAATATCGCATTATCCAGTTTGTAATGGGCGTTTCTAAATTTTTAATTTTTTTACTTATTCCCCAAATATTTCTTTTATCATTAAATTTCAAGTCAATTTTTTTAGGTCAATTCAATAAAATGTACATATCAGTTCAATAAAATCTATTACAGAAATTATTGACTGTTATATACATATATTTACGTCATTGTCATATGGCGGATATAACACTTAAACGACTTGCACAGTGATCTGTGAATTCTTTGTACAGCATCATCTGTACCATTTTCCTTCTTTTCTGACAGACCAGCGAGCAGAGCGAGTGTTAAATTAAATTGTGCGGTGAAAAATAAAATACAAGTGTCCTTGTCAAAATTTAGTTATATACGTTCAAATAAATTTAAACATATAAATTGGCGAACTAAAATTAAGGAGTCCTTGGCTACCTTAGCGGATTAACGTGCCGCAGTACAAGTTTTCACTTGGTAAGATTACCTTTTTTTAATTTTTCTATTTTAGTCGTAAAATGCAAAAGGTTTCAAGGGTTTCTAAAAACTAATTATCATCCACAGACATTCAATTTCTCTGGCATTTCGCAATTTATAGCGATATATACATACCTCGGAAAGACACACGTGCCCCCGTATCATTGGGAAAACGAGGGATTTATGGCTTACCTTGATTGTCGGAACAAAGTCTAACCACCACCTGCACATACATATATACATATGTATGTACACCATTCAATTACTTTGCGTTAAAATCCCTTCTCAACATGGAAACCAGAGCTCGGATGCTAACACAGTATAAATCGTTAAAAAGCCTTAAATTTCCTTACATTTCTTGCAAGATGTTTGAACCCAAATGATTATTTAAAGAAACGAAATTCTAAGATTGGCGATCCGATAATCACATTCTTACAAGCTTTTCTTCATAACAATTAACCTTTTTTTTATATATAAATACTTACCTCTTAATAGTGTTAATTCGTAACCTAAATCATCAAAAAAAAAATGATTTTATAAATTACTAAAATGAGTTAGTAATCTAGTTAGTGAACATAAAAAGTTAGTGTAAGAATTTAGTTTTTATACTTAGGCATCACTTTGTATTAGGTGTAAGACATACCTACATTAAACATACATATATTAAGAAACAAGAAAGAGTTGCATACGTACAGAGATACATACATGCATTACATACGTACATTAGGTACATATGGCAAAATCAGCTGATCCATGCACATGGTCATGAACTGATCTCCTTAACATTGTTCCTTTGCTGTTTTATTTTCTTTACTCTCTCAAATGCATAAACTCAAAATTGCAGAATTTAAATGTTTAAGACATATTAATTAGGTTTGAGAGAGCGGTATGATCTATTAATTTTGTTTTAGTATTTTTCTATTGTTACTTTTGCTTTTCCTTATTTTCTCTGTAAGCACATACTTACATACATACATATATAAGTTTTCTGGCATGCGGGATAAAACCGTATACAAACGAAAATTTATGATCACCATGATAGACTAATAATTCCCAGCTTGGTACCAATATTTTTTTATGACTATGTAAGTAAAAAGAGGAAACGTAGAAAATCGGTTTAAGAAATGCAAGGCTCATTAATGTTTATTTCAAAAATGATTGTAAATTAATAACAACAATTTTGCTCATAAATATAGCAACAACGACGAGCATGGAAGGCCTTCTACGCTTCATCGATGTCAAATGTAAGTGATTCCTTTTGTTTCTACATACATATTTTATTTAACTTTTATAAAATGTTGCCATTTGTTATGTATACATATGTGAATATACATATATATATGTTTGTATACTGCATGCGAATATGAGCATATTGAGTTACAGTAATTTGTCGATCTTTTTGAGAGATCACGCATATAGACATGTATGTGCATACATACATATGACCTAGTGTTTTCATTTTCTCTCATTATCTTACATACATACATACATATGTATATATATTTTTGTTTGTACTTATGCATATGTAAAATAATTAAATGCAGGTCAATGACCACATAAAAACAATGTTCAACATCATGGCTCAGCTGAGACTACCCCTTAAAATTAATGTTAGTAGCGATTAAAATGAGTTTTTGCAAAACTTAAATAACTCCTAATTCTGGAAATTGCAAAAACGTAATTATGAATTAAATTTAATTCCTTTTGAGAATTAGAAAAATAATTTCTTATAAAACATTTCCGGGAGGAATACATGTAAATGTTACGAATATCCTAATTTTTGTATGCTGAACTGGAATAAAAGATTATGCTTATTGTTAAGGAAAATAGGATATAAGAATACATTATGCGTTATTTCGATAAGTTTTGTGAAAAAAATGAATATTACTTGAGATTAAAAGCAAATTCGAATAGCACTTTGAAATCTTAAAAATGTC
The DNA here is from genome assembly GCA_963971545.1 of Philophylla caesio. NCBI lineage: Eukaryota > Metazoa > Arthropoda > Insecta > Diptera > Tephritidae > Philophylla > Philophylla caesio. Next base: position 125,682,651 of record OZ020604.1, on the reverse strand, counting down.
TTTATAATCTTGTTCCAATTGTTTACCGGGTAATGAAGTGAAGTGGTAAGCGTGCTTAAGGGGCCTAACAAACATTTTTTTAAGCGCAAGAAAGGCCATGGTAGGGTGGGTGCAGAAGCGCGCGCGGGTAAAACTTCGCTGCTCCCAGCGTGCAAACATGTTTAGTTTCTGTATTTTTCTTTTCATTTAGTTTCCGTTTTAATCAGCCATTCCAGGTACATTTTCTTATAAAATTTTTTTTCTTTACCACAACCACGGTTATAATTTTTTTGTGATTTCTAAAACATAGCATTGTAATGACATAGATCTTAGGGAAGAGGTCGCGAACTCCCCAACCACTGCTTGTTAGCCGCAAAGACGGGCCCCGGTAGACCTCGCTCCCAACGGTCAAAGTGTAAAAGCCGCAAATCCAGCTTATTACTTCTCGGTTGCATCCGGTTCCTTTTCTTCTTGCAGTAGTATAATAACATTACGATATACTCGTAAGATTTTGGTGTGTGTGTGAACACTAATATGGTAACCTGCGTGCTACACCTAAAACCATTACCCAAAGTGGCGCCTAACGTGTGGCAGCAAAAGCCAACGTGCGGGCGCGCACAAGTCAAAAACGAACATTACAAGTCTCCCACGATTACGACCGGCTTTCTAGTTTAGCATCGCTGACTAAGTTATCTAATATTGTTTCAAATTCCTCGAGGCTGAAGCAAGGTATGAAGGAACTTACAGTATGATGTCTGATTTCAGTTTTTGTAATGGAATCGGTTCTTATGGCACAACTGATAATCGCCCTGCGCTGTCCTGGGCTCATAGCTGACAGTCGACCACTTTGTATGTTTCACTCCTAGAGCTTCGTCGATATTCATTGCTATTACAGACTGCTGCAGCAATTCTTGTGCCGCCTTACAGTGATTATGATTTAGTTGGAAAAGCTTCATACTTTACGTGTCTTTTCTACTGCCTCTACTTATCAAGGACATTATCTTTTACCTGTCCGGTGCTTCACATTCGTTAGTTTTTTCCTCGTACAAATGGTAAACCTCCTTTCTCTCTTATAATCACAAGCCATATGACTTGAGTCACCGCAGCTGAATTACAATCCCTTCATATCATGTGGGGATCTACAGTTGCGGGCTACATGTCCAAACTCTAAGCATTTAAAGCATTGCATTGCATCCACTGTATACTGCGTTTTCTTTTAACTTTATCTCCTCGATCTCTTTTTCAAAAGCAGCGCCAATCTCTTCTTTGGTTGTACTTTTTATCCAGATCCTTAACCTCTATCGCAATTTGAGAGGTGAGAGTCTGGACAGAGACTTTTTCGCCAAGCGCTTCTTCGACAGCTCGCTGTACCTCGGACGTGTGCGAGTCTGTCGGTTTCTCCAGCCGAATGAGCAAATCCCCATTCGGTGCGTATCCCCAAGACAGGCCGACGGTTGCACTGCAGAAGACCGCTATGGGGCAGCCCAACACTGTTCCTCGGTTGGAAACCCTAGAGGGCGGTTAGTCTGCTAGATGGAAACACCAAGCCGAGGAACAAGGACCCCCATACTCACCCGCAAGAGAACCTTTTGCCGGCGTGATAAGGTTCAAACCCCTACAAGGCCACATCGGGGGCAGGGTGCTGCAGAGCAGACGAGAGAGGAGAGGACACTCTTGGGAGACAACAGGGGGAAGGAAGTGGCCAAGAGGGCCCAGAGGCAGAGAAAGAGCTCATCCGATGGCAGACCCCCCAATAAGCCTCGTTAGGCAGATCAGGTGCCCGAAAGTGAACCTGCATCACGCCAAGGCGGCCTCAGACGTCATGTGCTGGCGGTTCAACAAATAAAACTTGGATGTCGAATTCATCCAAGAACCATGGATTTACAATGAGGCTGTCAAAGGCCTCAACGAATGTGATCGTAAGCTTATATATGACACCAACAGCAGTAGACTCAGACCAGAGCGGCCATACTGATAAGAAGTAATTCAACCTTTTTTTCCCATTTCAGAATTGATATATCAAGACCTTGTGGTTGTATGGACTGAGGTGCCAACTCATATAGGGGAACAACAGGTTGTACTTGCTTCAGCCTACCTCCCAGGAGACAGCAACGAAAAGCCCAAAAGGGAAGTAATTGCCCTAAAGGAATACTGCAGAAGGAAGTGGCTAAAATTCGTGTTGGGCTGTGACGCCAACGCCCATCATATCATATAGGGTAGCTCCAACACTAATGCAAGAGGTGAGTACTTTTTTGATTACTCTCTTAATAGAAACCTACACATTCTAAACCGGGGTAATGAGCCGACATATATAAATGCCTGACAATATGCACGTCTAACATGTCCACATTTATCTACAACTGGCAAGTCTCAAATGAGGTATCCATGTCGAACCATCAATACATACGGTTCGATATAAAAGCCGCGAGGAGGAAAGCCAGTTTTACAGGAACCCAAAGAAACAAACTGGGAACTCTTTTATTTAGATATTGAACAAGAGTCTAATTTGGCCTCGGTGCACATTATGTCTACTCATGATCTAGAATTTGAATCAATACAGCTTCAGAACAATATAACAGCAGCCTTCGAGGTGCTTATAAAACAGCCCTAACTGCCTATAATAGGACGCTAAGAGAGTCCAAAAAGGCTACATGGTGGAAGCACTGTGAGCGTATCTCCACCATGGCTGTTGCTCAGCGTCTACAAAAGGCACTTAGCACTTAGGCTTATGCACACTAAAGAAACCTGACGGAACCTACACAAACGACCTTGAGGAGACCAATCGGCTACTAATGGAAACCCACTTCCCAGGTTGCATTATACAGGGCCCAAGTGCTGCTTTGACCTCTGTTGCTACAGTGTGTGCTAACAAACGGACAAGAGGCCTAGCGAGAAGAATTGTCAACTGTGACAGGTTGCGTTGGGCCATCTCGGCGTTCAGTGATTATAAATTCCCTGGTTCAGATGGTATCTATCCATGTCTGCTGCAGCAGGGTTTAGAGTCCATTTCTGGTACCTTTGTCAGGATACTGAGAGCGAGCTTGCTTCTAGCCCACATTCCCTCACCTTGGAAAGAGGTGAAAGTAGTATTTATACACAAGGCGCACAAAAACGCGAATAGTTCCTTTGTGATAAAAACCTTTGAAACCCTTATTGACTTTCACATCAGAGATATCTAGCTTAAGGTAAAACCGTTCAAGTCAACATGCATATCAAGCGGGGAAGTCTCCTATTACTGCCATACATGGCTTACTCAAGTACTTGAAAAGGCCTTGGAGTACAAACAGATAGCCCTGCGTGCATTCCTTGATATATCAGGTGCCTTTGACATCACAAGTAATCAGGCAATCTCCGTAGGTTTGGCAAGGAAGGATATCCCGAAGATATAACAGACTGGGTAATAATCATTATAAGATCCAGAACCATAATTTCTGAACTAGCGGGAAGCAGACTTCAAGTAACGGCCAATCGTGGCGAACGTCAATTGGGTGTTCCCTCACAGGGAATGAATTCAATGCTTACGGCTATGCTGACGACCTTGTAATCTATGTTGTGGGCTGAGATGAAGGGACATTAAGCTCCAGACTTTAATCTGCCCTAATGTGGTAATGAGAAAGGGCTGTCAATCAACTCATCAACGTCCACCATTATCCCTTTCACAAAAAGAAGGAAGGTAAACCAGACCAAACCAATGTTGGGAGGTACTAGATCGAGTTCTCAAAAGAGGTAAAATACCTTAGAGTCACACTAGATAATAAACTCAAATGGAACTCATATCTCAGAGAAATTACCAATAAGGTGACCAGAGCGTTCTATGCTTTTCAAAGGCCGCACAGTAAAGCCAATTATTACCTACTCAGCACTAGCATGGGGGCCTAAAGCCCAAATGGCGAACTACGGCGCTACTCTCGGCAAGCTTCATCGCCTTGTATGTGTGGCCATTAGGGGGGTCATGTCCAACAGATGCGCTTGGCATTATCACAGGCACTCCACCATTGGCCATACTCAGTGAGAAAGAGGCTTGTCAGAGCGCTCTAAGATTGCCTAATCTTAGTTGTATGAAAAGTAGAGACTTTAGGGGCATTTGGGTGTCTTACAACCACTCAGTGTTGATCCAATTGTAAAACTTATAGATTCCATGCTGCCAAAGCTGTCCTTTACCAATACCTACAAAGGGATACATGTAAAGAAATGGTGAAAGTAGTCAACAAAGGATAACAAGTGTGGTACACTGACCGATCCAAACTTATCAACGGGAGCACTGGGCCGGGGTGTTATCTTGCCAACGTCTGCGTCGGCTGAATATCTCTTCCGATGTAGTTCGATACGCGCAGCATACTTTAATCGCACAGTCTGTATAGGGACTTCGCTTCGCGTGCGTAGGACGTCTTCTTAAAGGCTTCACACCAGATTTGAAACCCTCACAGTAGGACACTTCTTACTACATTGGCATATAACTGTCTTCGTTGTTGCTTTGGATCTCCGACATTCACCATCAGTCTCGAAAGCGCTACTGCGACTTTTTCCGCTTTTCGCATATTCAATATGCGGCTTGAATGTTAATCTAGAGTCCAGTATGATTCCAAGGTATTTCAGATCTGGATATGATTCTATTTCAAGGCCACATATTTTTATCTTTGCTACTTCTCGAATCTCCCTGCTGCTTATAAGAACTGTCTGGGTGTTTTGGTGTGCAACATCGAGGCCTGTATCGAGTAGCCAGTTTTGTATAGTAGTGATTGAGTTGTTTGCGCTCTCTTCTATATCTTTTATGTGCTTGACTATGTCGTCAGCAAAACCAACGATTTTACCCCTTTTGGTAGCCGTAGCTTCAATATGCCAGCATACTTATGTTCCATAATGTTGGACCCAGGACTGAGCCTTGTGGAACTCCTCCTGAAATCTTATATTCCTTTCTCCCTTCGTCGGTGTCATAGAGTAGTAATCTGTGTGACAAGTAATTGTTTACTTCTGAGGTATGCTGGAATATCGAACGCACTGACAGCCTCTGTTATTTTCCGCCAGCTTGCGGTGTTAAATGAGTTTTACACGTCGAGCGTTATTATCAAGTAATATTCCATTGAGCCCCATCTCCACCAATCGCTTCTTCTGCTATTCGTTTTATCAAATTGACTGCATCGACTGAAATCAAATCCCTTTTCCGAATCCAAATTGTGTTTCTGAGAGGCCGCCATTGCTCCAAGGCCTCGATGGCTCCTGTAACTCTATTGGTAATTATGCGTTCCAAAAATTTCTTAGTAGTCAAAAGTGTAAACAAATACCTCAGTATTCGCTTTTACTGCCAGTTTAGGAACTTTATTTAGAATTTCATTGTCTGTAAATGCATTAACTGCAAGAAGCACCTCTCCAGCAGTGATCAGGCGGAATTTGCTTTCAGCATGGGAGAGGGTTTCTCTACTATATGCTTCTTGGGCCGGAAACAGTGTGCTTACATTTTTACCCAGTTAATCAGCGCTTGAGAGCTGTAGTTGGACCGCTGGCTGAAGCATTTTAGTGACCACTTTGTATGCCATACCACAAGGATTTTGCTCGGCACTGTCGCAAAGCTGGATAAAACTCCTCTTCTTGCTTGTCTTAATGGTCTGCTTCAATTCTTTTCGTTTCGCCCTATTGTGCATTTGTTGTTCCAAATAATTTATAGTTTTTCTGGCCCTTTGGTGTTCGCGCCTTGCCCTATTGCACTGTTGACGAATATCTGGTGTCTGAGAATTCCACCAGTATATTAAGGGGCGTCTATTCGATGGGCTTCTTCCTCTGGAATCGGTTCTTTTGGCACAACTGATAATCGCCCTGCGCTCTGCCTACCTCCCAGACGCTCCTAGAGCTTCGTCGATATTCATTGCTAATACAGACTGCTGCAGCAATTCTTGTGCCGCCTTACAGTGATTTCGATTTAGTTGGAAAAGCTTCATACTTTACGTGTCTTTTCTACTGCCTCTACTTATCAAGGACATTCTCTTTTACCTGTCCGGTGCTTCACATTCGTTAGTTTTTTCCACGTGCAAATGGCACACCTCCTTTCTCTCTTATAATCACAAGCCATATGACTTGAGTCACCGCAGCTGAAACACAATCCCTTCATATCATGTGGGGATCTACAGTTGCGGGCTACATGTCCAAACTCTAAGCATTTAAAGCATTGCATTGCATCCACTGTATACTGCGTTTTCTTTTAACTTTATTTCCTGGATCTCTTTTTCAAAAGCGGCGCAAATCTCTTCTTTCGTTGTACTTTTTATCCAGACCCTTAACATCTATCGCAACTTGAGAGGTGAGAGTCTGGACAGAGACTTTTGACTTTGACTTTGACAATGAGGCTGTCAAAGGCCTCAACGAATGTGATGGTAAGCTTATATATGACACCAACAGCAGTAGACCCAGACCAAAGCGGCTCAAATGATAACAAGTAATTCAACCTTGTTTCCCATTTCAGAATTGATATATCGAGACCTTGTGGTTGTATGGACTGAGGTGCCAACTCATATAGGGGTACAACAGGTTGTACTTGCCTCAGCCTACCTTCCAGGACACAGCAACGAAAAGCCAAAAGGGAAGTAATTGCCATAAAGGAATACTGCAGAAGGAAGCGGCTAAAATTCGTGTTGGGCTGTGACGCCAACGCGCATCATATCATATATGGTAGCTCCAATACTAATGCAAGAGGTGAGTACTTTCTTGATTACTCTCTTAATAGAAACCTACACATTCTAAACCGGGGTAATGAGCCGAAATATATAAATGTCTGACAATATGCACGTCTAACATGTCCACATTTATCTACAACTGGCATGTCTCAAATGAGGTATCCATGTCGAACCATCAATACATACGGTTCGATATAAAAGCCGCGAGGAGGAAAGCCAGTTTTACAGGAACCCAAAAAACAAACTGGGAACTCTTTCATTTAGATATTGAACAAGAGTCTAATTTGGCCTCGGTGCACATTATGTCTACTCATGATCTAGAATTTGAATCAATACAGCTTCAGAACAGCTTCTTCCTCTCTTCCTCATTAAAGTATCACAGGCATTTGATATGGTGGTAATGAGCGTGTTGGCCATCTTCGTAGCTCCCTGTGTTAGGGTTCCTTCAGACATCATAACTTTTAGCGGATCTTCATCTAGAGAGTCGACTTTCCAGCAAACTGTTCTCCTTTCAAAGCGAGACCATGTTTGCTTTACTTCATGTATAGTGAAGATAATTGCTTGGTGATCGCAGTGCGTTCAATTGTCACTAACTTTCCAATGGACACTTCGGGATAGTAAGTCAGCTATGAATGTTAAGTCTATTATAGACTCGGTTCCATATTTTTTAATTGTAGCTTTGCTGCCGGTATTTAAAAGCACCACCTCTAAGGTCGAAAGAGCTGTCAAGAGTGCTCTGCCTTTGTCATATGTTTAACGACTTCCCCATGCTTTGGACCATGCATTGAAGTCCCCGCAATTACAACCGGCTTTCTAGTTCTAGCATCGCTGACTAAGTTATCAAATGTTGTTTCAAATTCCTCGAGGCTGAAGCTAGGTGGTATGTAGGAACTGTACAGTATGATGTCTGATTTCATTTTTTCTAATGGAATCGGTTCTTTTGGCACAACTGATAATCGTCCTGCGCTGTCCTGAGCTCATAGTTGACAGTCGACCACTTTGTATGTTTCACTTCATAGAGCTACATCGATATTCATTGCTATTACAGACTGCTGCAGCAATTCTTGTGCCGCCTTATAGTGATTTAGGTTTAGTTGGACGTGTCTTTTCTACTGCCTGTACATATCAAGGACATTCTCCTTCCACCTGTCCGGTGCTTCACATTCGTCAGTTTTTTCCTCGTGCAAATGGCACACTTCCTTTCTTTCTTACAATCACGGGCCATATGACTTGAGACAACGCAACTGAAACACGATCCCTTCAGATCATGTGGGAATCTACAGTTTTGTACTAAATGTCCAAACTCTAAGCATTTAAAGCATTGCATTGCATCCTACACGTATTTTCCTGCTGCTATTACTTTACTTTCAGATGCAGCTGGAAGAAGTAGAGCCGCTGTCTTCATACCACTGTATGCCTTTCGCATAAATTTCACTGCGTCTTCTTTTAACTTTATCTCCTCGATCTCTGTTTCAAAAGCGGCGCAAATCTCTTCTTTCCTTGTACTTTTTAGTCAGATCCTTAACCTCTATCGCAATTTGCGAGGTGAGAGTCTGGACAGAGACTTTTTCGCCAAGCGCTTCTTCGACAGCTCGCTGTACCACGGACGAGTGCGAGCCTGTCGGTTTCTTCAGCCGAATGAGCAAGTCCCCATTCGGTGCGTATCCCCAAGACAGGCCCGACGGTGGTACTGGAGAAGACCGCTATGGGGCAGCCCAATACTGTTTCCTCGGATGGAAACCCTAGAGGGCGTCTAGTCTGCTAGATGGAAACACCAAGCCGAGGAACCAGGACCCCCCATACTCACCCGCAAGAGAACCTTTTGCCGGCGTGATAAGGTTCAAACCCCCACCAAGGCCACATCGGGGGCAGGGTGCTGCAGAGCAGACGAGGGAGGAGAGGGTCCTCTTGGGAGGCAACAGGGGAAGGAAGTGGCCAAAAGGGCCCAGAGGCAGAGAAAGAGCCCATCCGATGGCAGACCCCCCCAATAAGCCTCATTAGGCACATCAGGTGCCTGCAAGTGAACCTGCATCACGCCTAGGCGGCCTCGGACGTCATGTGCTGGCGGTTCAAGAAATAAAACTTGGATGTCGCATTCATCCAAGAACCATCGATTTACAATAAGGCTGTCAAAAGCCTCAACGAATGTGATGGTAAGCTTATATATGACACCAACAGCGGTAGACCCAGACCAGAGCGGCTATAATGATAAGAAGTAATACAACTTTTTTTTCCCATTTCAGAATTGATATATCAAGACCTTGTGGTTGTATGGACTGAGGTGCCAGCTCATATAGGGGTACAAAAGGTTGTACTTGCCTCAGCCTACCTCCCAGGAGACAGCAACGAAAAGCCGAAAAGGGAAGTAATTGCCAAAATGGAGTACTGCAGATGGAAGCGGCTAAAATTCGTGTTGGGCTGTGACGCCAACGGGTAGCTCCAACACTAATGCAAGAGGTGGGTAAATTCTTGATTACTCTCTTAATAGAAACCTACGCATTCTAAACTGGGGTAATGAGCCGACATTTATAAATGCCATTAGAGACGAGGTCTTAGACCTGACAATATGCACGTCTAATATGTCCACATTTATCTCCAACTGGCATGTCTCAAATGGGGTATCCATGTCGAACCATTAATATATACGGTTCGATATAAAAGCAGCAAGGGGGAAAGCCAGTTTCACAGGAACCCGAAGAAACAAACTGGGAACTCTTTTATATATTGAACAAGAGGCTAATACGGCCTCGATGGACATTATGTCTACTCATGATCTAGAATTTGAATCAATACAGCTTCAGAACAATATAACAGCAGCCTTCGAGGTGAGCTGCCCAAAGAAGATGAAAAAATCTCAAAGGGCTATTCCTTGGTGCAACAGCAATCTCAGCAAACTTCGGACAAGGCTAGAAAGCTATTCAACGGGGCTAAACGGACTGGTGACTGGTCCACTTATAAAACAGCCCTAACTGCCTATAATAGGACGCTTAGAGAGTTTAAAAAAGGCTACATGGCGGAAGCATGTTGCTCAGCGTCTACAAAAGGCACTTAGACTGGACCATACAAATGGCTTATGCACACTAAAGAGACCTGACGGAACCTACACAAACGACCCTGAGGAGACCAATCGGCTACTAATGGAAACCCACATCCCAGGTTGCATTATACAGGGCCCAAGTGCTGCTTTGACCTCTGTTGCTACAGTGTGTGCTAACAAACGGACGAGAGGCCTAGCGAGAAGAATTTTCAAGTGTGACAGGTTGCGTTGGGCCATCTCGGCGTTCAGTGATTATAAATTCCCTGGTCCAGATGGTATCTATCCATGTATGCTGCAGCAGGGCTTAGAGTTCATTTCTGGTACCTTTGTCAGGATACTGAGGGCGAGCTTGCTTCTAGCCCACATTCCCTCACCTTGGAAAGAGGTGAAAGTAGTATTTATACACAAGACGGGCAAAAACGCGAATCAACTTCCAAAGGCGTTAAGACCTATAAGCCTAAGTTCCTTTGTGATAAAAACCTTTGAAAACCTTATTGACTTTCACATCAGAGATACCTAGCTAAAGGTGAAACCGCTCTGTGAAAGTCAACATGCATATCAAGCAGGGAAGTCTCCTATTACTGCCATACACGGTTTACTCAAATACTTGAAAATGCCTTGGAGTACAAACAGATAGCCCTGTGTGCATTCCTTGATATATCAGGTGCTTTTGACATCACAAGTAATAAGGCAATCTCCGTAGGTTTGGCAAGGCAGGATATCCCGAAGCATATAACAGACTGAGTAATAATCACTATGAGATCCAGAACCATAATTTCTGAACCTGCTTATAAGAACTGTCTGGGTGTTTTGGTGTGCAACATCGAGGCCTGTATCGAGTAGCCAGTTTTGTATAGTAGTGATTGAGTTGTTTGCGCTCTCTTCTATATCTTTAGGTGCTTTTACCCCTTTTGGTAGCCGTAGCTTCAATATGCCAGCATACATTATGTTCCATAATGTTGGACCCAGGACTGAGCCTTGTGGAACTCCTCCTGAAATCTTATATTCCTTTCTCCCTTCGTCGGTGTCATAGAGTAGTAATATGTGTGACAAGTAATTGTTTACTTCTGAGGTATGCTGGAATATCGAATGCACTGACAGTCTCTGTTATTTTCCGCCAGCTTGCGGTGTTAAATGAGTTTTACACGTCGAGCGTTATTATCAAGTAATATTCCATTGAGCCCCATCTCCACCAATCGCTTCTTCTGCTATTCGTTTTATCAAATTGACTGCATCGACTGAAATTAAATCCCTTTTCTGAATCCAAATTGTGTTTCTTAGAGGCCTCCATTGCTCCAAGGCCTCGATGGCTTCTGTAACTCTATTGGTAATTATGCGTTCCAAAAATTTCTTAGTAGTCAAAAGTGTAAACAAATACCTCAGTATTCGCTTTTACTGCCAGTTTAGGAACTTTATTTAGAATTTCATTGTCTGTAAATGCATTAACTGCAAGAAGCACCTCTCCAGCAGTGATCAGGGGGAATTTGCTTTCAGCATGGGAGAGGGTCTCTCTACTAAATGCTTCTTGGCCCGGAAACAGTGTGCTTACATTTTTACCCAGTTAATCGGCGCTTGAGAGCTGTAGTTGGACCGCTGGCTGAAGCTTTTTAGTGACCACTTTGTATGCCATACCACAAGGATTTTGCTCGGCACTGTCGCAAAGCTGGATAAAACTCCTCTTCTTGCTTGTCTTAATGGTATTGTTGAATTCTTTTCGTTTCGCCCTGTACATATCAAGGACATTCTCCTTCCACCTGTCCGGTGCTTCACATTCGTCAGTTTTTTCCTCGTGCAAATGGCACACTTCCTTTCTTTCTTACAATCACGGGCCATATGACTTGAGACAACGCAACTGAAACACGATCCCTTCAGATCATGTGGGAATCTACAGTTTTGTACTAAATGTCCAAACTCTAAGCATTTAAAGCATTGCATTGCATCCTACACGTATTTTCCTGCTGCTATTACTTTACTTTCAGATGCAGCTGGAAGAAGTAGAGCCGCTGTCTTCATACCACTGTATGCCTTTCGCATAAATTTCACTGCGTCTTCTTTTAACTTTATCTCCTCGATCTCTGTTTCAAAAGCGGCGCAAATCTCTTCTTTCCTTGTACTTTTTAGTCAGATCCTTAACCTCTATCGCAATTTGCGAGGTGAGAGTCTGGACAGAGACTTTTTCGCCAAGCGCTTCTTCGACAGCTCGCTGTACCACGGACGAGTGCGAGCCTGTCGGTTTCTTCAGCCGAATGAGCAAGTCCCCATTCGGTGCGTTTCCCCAAGACAGGCCCGACGGTGGTACTGGAGAAGACCGCTATGGGGCAGCCCAATACTGTTTCCTCGGATGGAAACCCTAGAGGGCGTCTAGTCTGCTAGATGGAAACACCAAGCCGAGGAACCAGGACCCCCCATACTCACCCGCAAGAGAACCTTTTGCCGGCGTGATAAGGTTCAAACCCCCACCAAGGCCACATCGGGGGCAGGGTGCTGCAGAGCAGACGAGGGAGGAGAGGGTCCTCTTGGGAGGCAACAGGGGTAAGGAAGTGGCCAAGAGGGGCCAGAGGCAGAGAAAGAGCCCATCTGATGGCAGACGCCCCAATAAAACTCATTAGGCACATCAGGTGCCTGCAAGTGAACCTGCATCACGCCAAGGCGGCCTCAGACGTCATGTGCTGGCGGTTCAAGAAATAAAACTTGGATGTCGCATTCATCCAAGAACCATCGATTTACAATAAGGCTGTCAAAAGCCTCAACGAATGTGATGGTAAGCTTATATATGACACCAACAGCGGTAGACCCAGACCAGAGCGGCTATAATGATAAGAAGTAATACAACTTTTTTTTCCCATTTCAGAATTGATATATCAAGACCTTGTGGTTGTATGGACTGAGGTGCCAGCTCATAAAGGGGTACAAAAGGTTGTACTTGCCTCAGCCTACCTCCCAGGAGACAGCAACGAAAAGCCGAAAAGGGAAGTAATTGCCAAAATGGAGTACTGCAGATGGAAGCGGCTAAAATTCGTGTTGGGCTGTGACGCCAACGGGTAGCTCCAACACTAATGCAAGAGGTGGGTAAATTCTTGATTACTCTCTTAATAGAAACCTACGCATTCTAAACTGGGGTAATGAACCGACATTTATAAATGCCATTAGAGACGAGGTCTTAGACCTGACAATATGCTCGTCTAATATGTCCACATTTATCTCCAACTGGCATGTCTCAAATGAGGTATCCATGTCGAACCATTAATATATACGGTTCGATATAAAAGCAGCAAGGGGGTAAGCCAGTTTCACAGGAACCCGAAGAAACAAACTGGGAACTCTTTTATATATTGAACAAGAGGCTAATACGGCCTCGATGGACATTATGTCTACTCATGATCTAGAATTTGAATCAATACAGCTTCAGAACAATATAACAGCAGCCTTCGAGGTGAGCTGCCCAAAGAAGATGAAAAAATCTCAAAGGGCTATTCCTTGGTGCAACAGCAATCTCAGCAAACTTCGGACAAGGCTAGAAAGCTATTCAACGGGGCTAAACGGACTGGTGACTGGTCCACTTATAAAACAGCCCTAACTGCCTATAATAGGACGCTTAGAGAGTTTAAAAAAGGCTACATGGCGGAAGCATGTTGCTCAGCGTCTACAAAAGGCACTTAGACTGGACCATACAAATGGCTTATGCACACTAAAGAGACCTGACGGAACCTACACAAACGACCCTGAGGAGACCAATCGGCTACTAATGGAAACCCACATCCCAGGTTGCATTATACAGGGCCCAAGTGCTGCTTTGACCTCTGTTGCTACAGTGTGTGTTAACAAACGGACGAGAGGCCTAGCGAGAAGAATTTTCAAGTGTGACAGGTTGCGTTGGGCCATCTCGGCGTTCAGTGATTATAAATTCCCTGGTCCAGATGGTATCTATCCATGTATGCTGCAGCAGGGCTTAGAGTTCATTTCTGGTACCTTTGTCAGGATACTGAGGGCGAGCTTGCTTCTAGCCCACATTCCCTCACCTTGGAAAGAGGTGAAAGTAGTATTTATACACAAGACGGGCAAAAACGCGAATCAACTTCCAAAGGCGTTAAGGCCTATAAGCCTAAGTTCCTTTGTGATAAAAACCTTTGAAAACCTTATTGACTTTCACATCAGAGATACCTAGCTAAAGGTGAAACCGCTCTGTGAAAGTCAACATGCATATCAAGCAGGGAAGTCTCCTATTACTGCCATACACGGTTTACTCAAATACTTGAAAATGCCTTGGAGTACAAACAGATAGCCCTGTGTGCATTCCTTGATATATCAGGTGCTTTTGACATCACAAGTAATAATGCAATCTCCGTAGGTTTGGCAAGGCAGGATATCCCGAAGCATATAACAGACTGAGTAATAATCACTATGAGATCCAGAACCATAATTTCTGAACCTGCTTATAAGAACTGTCTGGGTGTTTTGGTGTGCAACATCGAGGCCTGTATCGAGTAGCCAGTTTTGTATAGTAGTGATTGAGTTGTTTGCGCTCTCTTCTAAATCTTTAGGTGCTTTTACCCCTTTTTGTAGCCGTAGCTTCAATATGCCAGCATACATTATGTTCCATAATGTTGGACCCAGGACTGAGCCTTGTGGAACTCCTTCTGAAATCTTATATTCCTTTCTCCCTTCGTCGGTGTCATAGAGTAGTAATCTGTGTGACAAGTAATTGTTTACTTCTGAGGTATGCTGGAATATCGAATGCACTGACAGTCTCTGTTATTTTCCGCCAGCTTGCGGTGTTAAATGAGTTTTACACGTCGAGCGTTATTATCAAGTAATATTCCATTGAGCCCCATCTCCACCAATCGCTTCTTCTGCTATTCGTTTTATCAAATTGACTGCATCGACTGAAATTAAATCCCTTTCCTGAATCCAAATTGTGTTTCTTAGAGGCCTCCATTGCTCCAAGGCCTCGACGGCTTCTGTAACTCTATTGGTAATTATGCGTTCCAAAAATTTCTTAGTAGTCAAAAGTGTAAACAAATACCTCAGTATTCGCTTTTACTGCCAGTTTAGGAACTTTATTTAGAATTTCATTGTCTGTAAATGCATTAACTGCAAGAAGCACCTCTCCAGCAGTGATCAGGGGGAATTTGCTTTCAGCATGGGAGAGGGTCTCTCTACTAAATGCTTCTTGGCCCGGAAACAGTGTGCTTACATTTTTACCCAGTTAATCGGCGCTTGAGAGCTGTAGTTGGACCGCTGGCTGAAGCTTTTTAGTGACCACTTTGTATGCCATACCACAAGGATTTTGCTCGGCACTGTCGCAAAGCTGGATAAAACTCCTCTTCTTGCTTGTCTTAATGGTATGGTTCAATTCTTTTCGTTTCGCCCTGTTGTGCACTTGTTGTTCCAAATAATTTATAGCTTTTCTGGCCCTTTGGTAGTCGTGCCTTGCCCTATTGCATTGTTAACAAATATCTGGTGTACGAGAATTCCACCAGTATATTGAGGGGCGTCTATTCGATGGGCTTCTTCCCCTATTCCTCATTAAAGTATCACAGGCATTTGATATGGTGGTAATGAGCGTGTTGGCCATCTTCGTAGCTCCCTGTGTTAGGGTTCCTTCAGACATCATAACTTTTAGCGACTCTTCATCTAGAGAGTCGACTTTCCAGCCAACTGTTATCCTTTCAAAGCGAGACCATGTTTGCTTTACTTCATGTATAGTGAAGATAATTGCTTGGTGATCGCAGTGCGTTCAATTGTCACTAACTTTCCAATGGACACTTCGGGATAGTAAGTCAGCTATGAATGTTAAGTCTATTATACTCGGTTCCATATTTTTTAATTGTAGCTTTGCTGCCGGTATTTAAAAGCACCACCTCTAAGGTCGAAAGAGCTGTCAAGAGTGCTCTGCCTTTGTCATATGTTTAACGACTTCCCCATGCTTTGGACCATGCATTGAAGTCTCCCGCGATTACGACCGGGTTTCTAGTTCTAGCATCGCTGACTAAGTTATCAAATATTGTTTCAAATTCCTCGAGGCTGAAGCTAGGTATGTAGGAACTGTACAGTATGATGTCTGATTTCAGTTTTTCTAATGGAATCGGTTCTTATGGCACAACTGATAATCGCCCTGCGCTGTCCTGGGCTCATAGTTGACAGTCGACCACTTTGTATGTTTTACTTCATAGAGCTACGTCGATTTTCATTGCTATTACAGACTGCTGCAGCAATTCTTGTGCCGCCTTATAGTGATTTAGGTTTAGTTGGACGTGTCTTTTCTACTGCCTCTACATATCAAGGACATTCTCCTTCCACCTGTCCGGTGCTTCACATTCGTCAGTTTTTTCCTCGTGCAAATGGCACACTTGCTTTCTTTCTTGACTTGACTTGAGACACCGCAACTGAAACACGATCCCTTCAGATCATGTGGAAATCTACAGTTTTGTTCTACATGTCCAAACTCTAAGCATTTAAAGCATTGCATTGCATTCTACACGTATTTTCCCTACTGCTATTACTTTTTTTCAGATGCAGCTGGGAGAAGTAGAGTCGCTGTTGTCATACCACTGTATGCCTTTCGCATAAATTTCACTTCGTCTTATTTTAACTTTATCTCCTCCATCTCTGTTTCAAAAGCGGCGCAAATCTCTTCTTTCGTTGTACTTTTTATCCAGATCCTTAACCTCTATCGCAATTTGCGAGGTGAGAGTCTGGACAGAGACTTTTTCGCCAAGCGCTTCTTCGACAGCTCGCTGTACCTCGGACGTGTGCGAGCCTGTCGGTTTCTCCAGCCGAATGAGCAAGTCCCTATTCGGTGCGTATCCCCAAGACAGGCCGGACGGTTGTACTGGAGAAGACCGCTATGGGGCAGCCCAATACTGTTTCCTCGGTTGGAAACCTTAGAGTGCGGCTAGTCTGCTAGATGGAAACACCAAGCCGCGGAACAAGGACCCCCCATACTCACCCGCAAGAAAAGCTTCTGCCGCCCTGATTAGGTTCAAATCCCGACCAAGGCCACATCGGGGGCAGGGTGCTGCATAGCAGACGAGGGAGGAAAGGGTACTCTTGGGAGGCAACAGGGGTAAGGAAGTGGCCAAGAGGGGCCAGAGGCAGAGAAAGAGCCCATCTGATGGCAGACGCCCCAATAAAACTCATTAGGCACATCAGGTGCCTGCAAGTGAACCTGCATCACGCCAAGGCGGCCTCGGACGTCATGTGCTGGCGGTTCAACAAATAAAACTTGGATGTCGCGTTCATCCAAGAACCATCGATTTACAATAAGGCTGTCAATGGCCTCAACGAGTGTGATGGTAAGCTTATATATGACGCCAACAGCAGTAGAGCCAGACCAGAGCGGCCATAATGATAAGAGGTAATACAACCTTTTTTCCCATTTCAGAATTGATATATCAGGACCTTGCGGTCGTATGGACTGAGGTGCCAACTCATATAGGGGTACAACAGGTTGTACTTGCCTCAGCCTACCTCCCAGAAGACAGCAACGAAAAGCCCAAAAGGGAAGTAATTGCCATGAAGGAGTACTGCAGAAGAAAGCGGCTAAAATTCCTGTTGCGCTGTGACGCCAACGCCAATCTTATCATATAGGGTAGCTCCAACACTAATGCAAGAGGTGAGTAATTTCTTTATTACTCTCTTAATAGAAACCTACACATTCTAAACCGGGGTAATGAGCCGACATTTTTAAATGCCATTAGGGACGAGGTCTTAGACCTGACAATATGCACGTCTAATATGTCCACATTTATCTACAACTGGCATGTCTCAAATGAGGTATCCATGTCGAACCATCAATACATAAGGTTCGATATAAAAGCAGCAAGGGGGAAAGCCAGTTTCACAGGAACCCAAAGAAACAAACTGGGAACTCTTCATTTATATATTAAACAAGAGTCTTATACGGCCTCGGTGCACATTATGTCTACACATGTTCTAGAATTTGAATCAATACAGCTTCAGAACAATATAACAGCAACCTTCGAGGTGAGCTGCCCAAAGAAGATGAAAAAATCTCAAGGGGCTATTCCATGGTGCAACAGCAATCTCAGCAAACTTCGGACAAGGCTAGAAAGCTATTCAACGGGGCTAAACGGACTGGTGACTGGTCCACTTATAAAACAGCCCTAACTGCCTATAATAGGACGCTTAGAGAGTTTAAAAAAGGCTACATGGCGGAAGCATGTTGCTCAGCGTCTACAAAAGGCACTTAGACTGGACCATACAAATGGCTTATGCACACTAAAGAGACCTGACGGAACCTACACAAACGACCCTGAGGAGACCAATCGGCTACTAATGGAAACCCACATCCCAGGTTGCATTATACAGGGCCCAAGTGCTGCTTTGACCTCTGTTGCTACAGTGTGTGCTAACAAACGGACGAGAGGCCTAGCGAGAAGAATTTTCAAGTGTGACAGGTTGCGTTGGGCCATCTCGGCGTTCAGTGATTATAAATTCCCTGGTCCAGATGGTATCTATCCATGTATGCTGCAGCAGGGCTTAGAGTTCATTTCTGGTACCTTTGTCAGGATACTGAGGGCGAGCTTGCTTCTAGCCCACATTCCCTCACCTTGGAAAGAGGTGAAAGTAGTATTTATACACAAGACGGGCAAAAACGCGAATCAACTTCCAAAGGCGTTAAGACCTATAAGCCTAAGTTCCTTTGTGATAAAAACCTTTGAAAACCTTATTGACTTTCACATCAGAGATACCTAGCTAAAGGTGAAACCGCTCTGTGAAAGTCAACATGCATATCAAGCAGGGAAGTCTCCTATTACTGCCATACACGGTTTACTCAAGTACTTGAAAAGGCCTTGGAGTACAAACAGATAGCCCTGTGTGCATTCCTTGATATTTCTGGTGCTTTTGACATCACAAGTAATGGGGCAATCTCCGTAGGTTTGGCAAGGAAGGATATCCCGAAGCATATAACAGACTGGGTAATAATCATTATGAGATCCAGAACCATAACTTCTGAACTGGCGTGAAGCAGACTTCAAGTAACGGCCACTCGTGGCTGACCTCAAGGGGATGTTCCCTCACAGGGAATGAATTCAATGCTTACGGCTATGCTGACGACCTTGTAATCTATGTTGTGGGCTGAGATGAAGGGACATTAAGCTCTAGGCTTCAACCTGCCCTAAATCTAACGCTCAAATGGTGTAATGAGAAAAGGTTGTCAATCAACCCATCAAAGTCCACCATCATCCCTTTCACAAAAAGAAGGAAGGTAAACCTGACCAAACCAATGTTGGGAGGCACTGAGATCGAGTTCTCAAAAGAGGTAAAATACCTTGGAGTCACACTATATAATCAACTCAAATGGAACTCACATTTCAGAGAAATTACCAATAAGGTGGCAAGAGCGTTCTATGCTTGTCAAAGACTGCACGGTAAAGCCTGGGGATCTCCCCGAAACTCACATACTGGTCATTTAACAAAGCCAATTATTACGTACTCAGCACTAGTATGGTGGCCTAAAGCCCAAATGGCAAGCAACGGCTCTGCTCTAGGCAAGCTTCATCGCCTTGTATGTGTGGCCATTATGGGGGCATGCGCACATGTCCAACAGATGCGCTTGGCATCATCACAGGCATTTCACCATTGGCCATACTCATTGAGAGAGAGGCTTGTCAGAGCGCTTTAAGATTGCCTAATCTTAATTGCATGAAAAGTGGAGTGTTGATCCAATTGTAAAACTTATAGACTCCATGCTGCCAAAGCTGTCCTTTACCAAGACCTACAAAGGGATACATGTAAAAAGATGGTGAAAGTAATCAACAAAGGATAACAAGTGTGGTACACTGACGGGGTGTTATCTTGCCAACGTCTGCGTCGGCTGAATATCTATGGGACATAGGCTTGCAATAACCAACGCAGCCTCTTTCGATGTAGTTCGATACGCGCAGCATACTTTAATCGCACAGTCTGTATAGGGACTTCGCTTCGCGTGCGTATGACGTCTTTTTAAAGGCTTTACACCAGATTTGAAACCCTCACAGTAGGACACTTCTTACTACATTGCCATATAACTGTCTTCGTTGTTGCTTTGGATCTCCGACATTCACCATCAGTCTCGAAAGCGCTACTGCGACTTTTGCCGTTTTACCGACTGCAGGGTGCTGCAGGACAGGCCCGACGGTTGCACTGCAGAAGACTGCTATGGGGCAGCCCAATAATGTTTCCTCGGTTGGAAACCCTAAAGGGGGGCTAGTCTACCTAGATGGAAATACCAAGCCGATGAACAAGGACCCCCGATACTCACCCGCAAGAAAAGATTCTGCCGCCCTGATTAGGTTCAGACCCCCACCAAGGCCACATCGGGGACAGGGCGCTGCAGAGCAGACGAGGGAGGAGATGGTACTCCTGTGATGCAACAGGGGGAAGGAAGGGGCCAAAAGGGCCCAGAGGCAGAGAAAGAGCCGATCCGATGGCAGACCCGCCAAAAGCCTCATTAGGCACACCAGATGCCTGCAAGTGAACCTGCATCACGCCAAGGCGGCCTCGAAAGTCATGTGCTGGCAGTTCAACAAATAAAACTTGGATGTCGCATTCATCCAAGAACCATGGATTTACAATGAGGCTGTCAAAGGCCTCAACGAATGTGATATATGACACCAACAGGCGTAGACCCAGACCAGTAGCGCGATTCAATAACTTTTTTAACAACACTTGAAGTTGCCAAATCAGCCAAACAACAGAAGTTAACAATACTGATATTCAGTAACTCTTTTTTTGACAACATACGTTATTGCAAAATCAGCTGTGTTGTTAAGCTAGCGGCATCCAGTTTTGCGTTGTTAAGAAACGCGATAGTTAATTTATTTTCATATACGTACTTACATGTTTTTTACTTTATTATCATACATTTGTAGTTCCATCTTTTAACTAAATCGATTAAAATAACATGACTGTTTTATTAAAAACGTACATATTTTATTAAAGCAATGAATGTTAAATGTATATACATATGTATGTATATATAAGTATATAAGTGAAATATACGCATTTGCAACATAAACAGAAACATTTTATAAGACTTATTTATTATTATTTATATTCCATTGGCAAGCTTTCTGTCACAGAGAGGCCCTCTAAATACTGGCTTCCTATCAATTCCAGCACCCGCTCATTCAGCTGCGTTAAGAGTGGCTGCTTTAGGGACCTGTTGCTGGTTAAAGGCTGCTGCCTTATCCGGTCGCGCACTCGGACACTCGTCCTACTTTTAAATCGTGCCAAACCTATGTTAGAAGAAAAAAAAACAATATGAAATAAACAGGTAGAATTATAAATACATATATACAAAGAACGTCTGTGCGTAGTGGCTATACATGGAATTGGCTGCGCAATATGCACTTGGTTATCTACACAAACAATATATTTATTTTAACAAACATTCTAACACATCTATTAATGAAAGTCATGAATTTATTTATACACACGCGGTTTAATTTTTCACAATTCCAAGCACAATGCACATTTGCCAGCACCGCACAGCTCCTTGTGGGTGCATTCAAACCCAATGGGGTTATTACTTACCTTAGAGTGCGGCTAGTCTGCTAGATGGAAACACCAGGCCGCGGAACAAGGACCCCCCATACTCACCCGCAAGAAAAGCTTCTGCCGCCCTGATTAGGTTCAAATCCCGACCAAGGCCACATCGGGGGCAGGGTGCTGCATAGCAGACGAGGGAGGAAAGGGTACTCTTGGGAGGCAACAGGGGGAAGGAAGTGGCCAAGAGGGCCCAGAGGCAGAGAAAGAGCCCATCTGATGACAGACGCCCCAATAAAACTCATTAGGCACATCAGGTGCCTGCAAGTGAACCTGCATCACGCCAAGGCGGCCTCGGACGTCATGTGCTGGCGGTTCAACAAATAAAACTTGGATGTCGCGTTAATCCAAGAACCATGGATTTACAATACGGCTGTCAAAGGCCTCAACGAATGTGATGGTAAGCTTATATATGACGCCAACAGCAGTAGAACCAGACCAGAGCGGCCATAATGATAAGAGGTAATACAACCTTTTTTCCCATTTCAGAATTGATATATCAGGACCTTGCGGTCGTATGGACTGAGGTGCGAACTCATATAGGGGTACAACAGGTTGTACTTGCCTCAGCCTACATCCCAGAAGACAGCAACGAAAAGCCCAAAAGGGAAGTAATTGCCATGAAGGAGTACTGCAGAAGAAAGCGGCTAAAATTCGTGTTCGGCTGTGACGCCAACGCCAATCTTATCATATAGGGTAGCTCCAACACTAATGCAAGAGGTGAGTAATTTCTTTATTACTCTCTTAATAGAAACCTACACATTCTAAACCGGGGTAATGAGCCGACATTTTTAAATGCCATTAGAGACGAGGTCTTAGACCTGACAATATGCACGTCTAATATGTCCACATTTGTCTACAACTGGCATGTCTCAAATGAGATATCCATGTCGAACCATCAATACATAAGGTTCGATATAAAAGCAGCAAGGGGGAAAGCCAGTTTCACAGGAACCCAAAGAAACAAACTGGGAACTCTTCATTTATATATTAAACAATAGTCTTATACGGCCTCGGTGCACATTATGTCTACACATGTTCTAGAATTTGAATCAATACAGCTTCAGAACAATATAACAGCAACCTTCGAGGTGAGCTGCCCAAAGAAGATGAAAAAATCTCAAGGGGCTATTCCATGGTGCAACAGCAATCTCAGCAAACTTCGGACAAGGCTAGAAAGCTATTCAACGGGGCTAAACGGACTGGTGACTGGTCCACTTATAAAACAGCCCTAACTGCCTATAATAGGACGCTTAGAGAGTTTAAAAAAGGCTACATGGCGGAAGCATGTTGCTCAGCGTCTACAAAAGGCACTTAGACTGGACCATACAAATGGCTTATGCACACTAAAGAGACCTGACGGAACCTACACAAACGACCCTGAGGAGACCAATCGGCTACTAATGGAAACCCACATCCCAGGTTGCATTATACAGGGCCCAAGTGCTGCTTTGACCTCTGTTGCTACAGTGTGTGCTAACAAACGGACGAGAGGCCTAGCGAGAAGAATTTTCAAGTGTGACAGGTTGCGTTGGGCCATCTCGGCGTTCAGTGATTATAAATTCCCTGGTCCAGATGGTATCTATCCATGTATGCTGCAGCAGGGCTTAGAGTTCATTTCTGGTACCTTTGTCAGGATACTGAGGGCGAGCTTGCTTCTAGCCCACATTCCCTCACCTTGGAAAGAGGTGAAAGTAGTATTTATACACAAGACGGGCAAAAACGCGAATCAACTTCCAAAGGCGTTAAGACCTATAAGCCTAAGTTCCTTTGTGATAAAAACCTTTCAAAACCTTATTGACTTTCACATCAGAGATACCTAGCTAAAGGTGAAACCGCTCTGTGAAAGTCAACATGCATATCAAGCAGGGAAGTCTCCTATTACTGCCATACACGGTTTACTCAAGTACTTGAAAAGGCCTTGGAGTACAAACAGATAGCCCTGTGTGCATTCCTTGATATTTCTGGTGCTTTTGACATCACAAGTAATGGGGCAATCTCCGTAGGTTTGGCAAGGAAGGATATCCCGAAGCATATAACAGACTGGGTAATAATCATTATGAGATCCAGAACCATAACTTCTGAACTAGCGTGAAGCAGACTTCAAGTAACGGCCACTCGTGGCTGACCTCAAGGGGATGTTCCCTCACAGGGAATGAATTCAATGCTTACGGCTATGCTGACGACCTTGTAATCTATGTTGTGGGCTGAGATGAAGGGAGATTAAGCTCTAGGCTTCAACCTGCCCTAAATCTAACGCTCAAATGGTGTAATGAGAAAAGGTTGTCAATCAACCCATCAAAGTCCACCATCATCCCTTTCACAAAAAGAAGGAAGGTAAACCTGACCAAACCAATGTTGGGAGGCACTAAGATCGAGTTCTCAAAAGAGGTAAAATACCTTGGAGTCACACTATATAATCAACTCAAATGGAACTCACATTTCAGAGAAATTACCAATAAGGTGGCAAGAGCGTTCTATGCTTGTCAAAGACTACACGGTAAAGCCTGGGGATCTCCCCGAAACTCACATACTGGTCATTTAACACGGTAACAAAGCCAATTATTACGTACTCAGCACTAGTATGGTGGCCTAAAGCCCAAATGGCAAGCAACGGCTCTGCTCTCGGCAAGCTTTATCGCCTTGTATGTGTGGCCATTATGGGGGCATGCGCACATGTCCAACAGATGCGCTTGGCATTATCACAGGCATTTCACCATTGGCCATCAGTGTCAGTGTATTCCGGAAGAAAACAATAATTATTCAGTATACATGAGTGCCCTCGTAGGCTAGACTCCCATTGAGATGTCTCCCTTAAGCGAAGTGCGGCCAGGGTCTAGAAAGGCATTCAAGGCGTCGTTTGGTGTTGTTCGCACCGCTCCAATAAAGCAGATTATAATAGCCTTCTGCACTTTCCTAAATAGTTTGATATTAGTAGCTCTGCTCAAGGCAGGCCACCATACAATAACTCCATAGAGAAGAATCGGTGTAACTACCGCTGTATAGATCCAGCGGCATACGCTTGGGTTGAGGCCACATTTCCTTCCAATAGCTCTTTTGCAAGAGCATAATGCCACGGAAGCCTTCTGATGTCGCTGAATTATATTATTCTTCCACTCCCACCCTCCCGTGTCACGCAAGAGTGAGTTAACACTCAGATTCCAGAGGAGGGGTAAAAGCACTCCAACTTGCGGGGTCTCCCTAGACACATGCCTTGAAACACGGTTTTCACCGATTTCTGCTGTTATCTTCCTTCTCAAGAGAATTTGCTTGATAAAATTTACCAAAGAGTTTTCCACTTCTAGTCCTCTTAAAGCCTGCGTTATGGCTTGCGGAACTATATTGTTAAAAGCACCTTCAATGTCAAGAAAGGCCACAAGACAGAATTCTTTGTAGCTGAAAGATTTTTCAGCATAGCTGACCAAGGAATGCAGTACAGTGTCTGTGGACCTACCCTTAAGGTATGCATGTTGATTGTTAGACAATAGGCTTTTGTCGATGGAAAGAGAGAGATAATTACTAAATAGCCTTTCTAGCGTTTTGAGAACAAAGGGTGACAGTCTTATGGGTCTGAGATCCTTTGGATTCAGATTACGGAGTACCAAATAAATATGCTTTCAAAAAAAAAAAAATTATTACGTCGTTGACGTAGACGTAACTGGTCTTGCCTATTTGCTCACGGAGGATATCATCAATGGCCTTCTGAAAAATGATAGGCGCCATTATTTATCGAAAAAGCGGTTTTTTGTGAGCTCGCTCCGCGAGTTCAATTTGATGAAACCCTTTTAAATCAAGGGTTTTAAATAGTTTGCCTTGCCAAAATTTGACAATATTGTCATGACATTGGGAATAGGGTATTTGTTATCGACTGTCTTTTGATTAAGCTTAAGAAAGTCTATTTCTAGGCGTTTTTTCTTGTTGCCCAACTTATCAATACCTTATTTTATCAAAAACCCATATTTGGTTGTTAAAAGGGGACATAGTTACGCGAATTATTCCATTCTTTAATGGATTTTTTGTTTCGCTGTTAACAAAATCCGCCACTCCCATTGAATATGGGTATAATTTCGAAAATACCGGTAGCTATCTTCGGTGCGAATAGTAGCAACGATGTTTGTATTGAAGGGCAGCACTTCATCGGGGTCTGCAAAAGCTTTAGCCCTTTTTTTCAACATTTTATTAAATTTGATTTCTACTTATTGAGGGACGTTTATGTCCGCTGGTTTCGTAAAATTCACATCTTCGCATTTATAAAATTTAATTATTTTAACTCCAGAGTTGAATTGAATTACCGTTTCCCTTAGATTGATAGTAGCGCTTACTTGAAAAGGCTCGTCAACTGCCACGACTCTACCAACCCCCTTTAGAGGCTTAATGTAATTCTTAGAATTCCTCAAAAAAATTTATCGATTTTACATCGGAGGCTTCTGCTTCTGCTACCTTCGACTTTGCTAACTTTTTCTTATTTGCATATTTTAATAATTTTCGTGTGAAATTGTATTAATTCTCTGTCGTCGTTGTCCGGAATTTCTATCAGAACATCTATGATCTCTTGTGTGCTCGGTTAAAGTGGTTATTATTAATACAAGTGTTTTGTTGGGCATTTGTCGCATGTCGAAAAAGTGAAGACGTGGGATAAATATCCATTTTTTCTACCGGTTGTAACTTCTTCGATTCTTGTGGCCGGGTATAATATGGGTTTTTACTCGAGGGTATTATAACTTTCTTCGCATATCGGTTGTTTGTAACAGCAAAAAATAATCGAGATAGATATAGATATATATCTATATACTAATATGATCAGAATGGAAAGAGGAATCGATCTAGCCCTGACTGTCTGTCCGTCCGTCCGTCCGTCCGTATGTCCGTGGTTACAATAACTTAAGTAAAAATTGAGATATCTCAATATGGTACATAAATGGATTTTTGGACGGGGTATGTTGGTATTAAAAATGGTCAAGATCGGTCAATGACCTCGCCCTCCTCCCATATACCGAAAGTTTTTGAAAAAATGCCAAAACTCCGTTTTTTCGGTATCTATTTCAGCAAATTGAGTGAAATTTGGTATTTGAAGCGATTTTGGACTAAGAAATGAGGTGTTTATGAAATTTTGAAAAATGGGGGTTGTAACGCCCACTTATGAAAAATTCTCTATATCTCAATAATAGTACTAGTTATCGCCACAAAATTTGGTGGACAAATTTTCCTTAACGTCGCTATTATTATCGTAGAAAATGATTGAAATCGGATCATAACCACGCCCACCTCCCATATAACGGAAGTTTTTAAAAAATGCAGAAACTCTGTTTTTCGGTATCTGACCATGAGTTCTTTTCACCTTTTGTATATATGTATATAAGAACTTACTGTATCCGCACAACTTTCACCTTTAAATTAAAACACCAGTTTTTTAAAACGTTATAAAATATTATTTTGAGAAGATCGACTTGAAGGGGGCTACGTCCGCACAGGTTCACAAACGAAAAATTATATTCTTGTTCATGTATGTGTGTGTGATATAGAGTGACAGTGGTTTGTTTATGTTTACAATTGTGTACTGGTGTATGTGTGTATGTGGTGAGATCATGTGTCAAATGTAAACGGAGGTGTGTTTGTGTAGATGTGTATGCGGTAGGTGTTGTGCCATCTGCCGGCGTCGGTTGGCGATGGAGCGGAGGTGCTCATTTAACCATCCCGGCCCCCTAGGCGTATACTTAGCCTAGTAAGCGCTGCAGTTGCTGCAACGGACCGGTTGGAGACCCCGGAAAATTGAACAGGCGCTCAATGCGTGGCTCCAATGACACAGACCGCAAAGAAAAAGTCCCTCGTCGCTATCATTCGGCGCACGGACAATTGATGGCATTCCTGATGTCTGCGGACTCGTTAACCCAGGCGTGGCAATGCGTCGGCTGCTGTTAGGAGGTACCTCTGGTGGAGTTGCCTCATTGAGAGAGAGGCTTGTCAGAGCGCTTTAAGATTGCCTAATCTTAATTGCATGAAAAGTGGAGTGTTGATCCTATTGTAAAACTTATAGACTCCATGCTGCCAAAGCTGTCCTTTACCAAGACTTACAAAGGGATACATGTAAAAAGATGGTGAAAGTAATCAACAAAGGATAACAAGTGTGGTACACTGACGGGGTGTTATCTTGCCAACGTCTGCGTCGGCTGAATATCTATGGGACATAGGCTTGCAATAACCAACGCAGCCTCTTCCGATGTAGTTCGATACGCGCAGCATACTTTAATCGCACAGTCTGTATAGGGACTTCGCTTCGCGTGCGTATGACGTCTTCTTAAAGGCTTTACACCAGATTTGAAACCCTCACAGTAGGACACTTCTTACTACATTGGCATATAACTGTCTTCGTTGTTGCTTTGGATCTCCGACATTCACCATCAGTCTCGAAAGCGCTACTGCGACTTTTGCCGTTTTACCGACTGCAGGGTGCTGCAGGACAGGCCCGACGGTTGCACTGCAGAAGACTGCTATGGGGCAGCCCAATAATGTTTCCTCGGTTGGAAACCCTAAAGGGGGGCTAGTCTACCTAGATGGAAATACCAAGCCGATGAACAAGGACCCCGATACTCACCCGCAAGAAAAGATTCTGCCGCCCTGATTAGGTTCAGACCCCCACCAAGGCCACATCGGGGACAGGGCGCTGCAGAGCAGACGAGGGAGGAGATGGTACTCCTGTGATGCAACAGGGGGAAGGAAGGGGCCAAAAGGGCCCAGAGGCAGAGAAAGAGCCGATCCGATGGCAGACCCGCCAAAAGCCTCATTAGGCACACCAGATGCCTGCAAGTGAACCTGCATCACGCCAAGGCGGCCTCGAACGTCATGTGCTGGCAGTTCAACAAATAAAACTTGGATGTCGCATTCATCCAAGAACCATGGATTTACAATGAGGCTGTCAAAGGCCTCAACGAATGTGATATATGACACCAACAGGCGTAGACCCAGACCAGTAGCGCGATTCAATAACTTTTTTAACAACATTTGAAGTTGCCAAATCAGCTAAACAACAGAAGTTAACAATACTGATATTCAGTAACTCTTTTTTTGACAACATACGTTATTGCAAAATCAGCTGTGTTGTTAAGCTAGCGGCATCCAGTTTTGCGTTGTTAAGAGACGCGATAGTTAATTTATTTTCATATACGTACTTACTTGTTTTTTACTTTATTATCATACATTTGTAGTTCCATCTTTTAACTAAATCGATTAAAATAACATGACTGTTTTATTAAAAACGTACATATTTTATTAAAGCAATGAATGTTAAATGTATATACATATGTATGTATATATAAGTATATAAGTGAAATATACGCATTTGCAACATAAACAGAAACATTTTATAAGACTTATTTATTATTATTTATATTCCATTGGCAAGCTTTCTGTCACAGAGAGGCCCTCTAAATACTGGCTTCCTATCAATTCCAGCACCCGCTCATTCAGCTGGGTTAAGAGTGGCTGCTTTAGGGACCTGTTGCTGGTTAAAGGCTGCTGCCTTATCCGGTCGCGCACTCGGACACTCGTCCTACTTTTAAATCGTGCCAAACCTATGTTAGAAGAAAAAAAAACAATATGAAATAAACAGGTAGAATTATAAATACATATATACAAAGAACGTCTGTGCGTAGTGGCTATACATGGAATTGGCTGCGCAATATGCACTTGGTTATCTACACAAACAATATATTTATTTTAACAAACATTCTAACACATCTATTAATGAAAGTCATGAATTTATTTATACACACGCGGTTTAATTTTTCACAATTCCAAGCACAATGCATATTTGCCAGCACCGCACAGCTCCTTGTGGGTGCATTCAAACCCAATGGGGTTATTACTTACCTTAGAGTGCGGCTAGTCTGCTAGATGGAAACACCAGGCCGCGGAACAAGGACCCCCCATACTCACCCGCAAGAAAAGCTTCTGCCGCCCTGATTAGGTTCAAATCCCGACCAAGGCCACATCGGGGGCAGGGTGCTGCATAGCAGACGAGGGAGGAAAGGGTACTCTTGGGAGGCAACAGGGGGAAGGAAGTGGCCAAGAGGGCCCAGAGGCAGAGAAAGAGCCCATCTGATGGCAGACGCCCCAATAAAACTCATTAGGCACATCAGGTGCCTGCAAGTGAACCTGCATCACGCCAAGGCGGCCTCGGACGTCATGTGCTGGCGGTTCAACAAATAAAACTTGGATGTCGTGTTCATCCAAGAACCATGGATTTACAATAAGGCTGTCAAAGGCCTCAACGAGTGTGATGGTAAGCTTATATATGACGCCAACAGCAGTAGAGCCAGACCAGAGCGGCCATAATGATAAGAGGTAATACAACCTTTTTTCCCATTTCAGAATTGATATATCAGGACCTTGCGGTCGTATGGACTGAGGTGCGAACTCATATAGGGGTACAACAGGTTGTACTTGCCTCAGCCTACATCCCAGAAGACAGCAACGAAAAGCCCAAAAGGGAAGTAATTGCCATAAAGGAGTACTGCAGAAGAAAGCGGCTAAAATTCGTGTTGGGCTGTGACGCCAACGCCAATCTTATCATATAGGGTAGCTCCAACACTAATGCAAGAGGTGAGTAATTTCTTTATTACTCTCTTAATAGAAACCTACACATTCTAAACCGGGGTAATGAGCCGACATTTTTAAATGCCATTAGGGACGAGGTCTTAGACCTGACAATATGCACGTCTAATATGTCCACATTTATCTACAACTGGCATGTCTCAAATGAGGTATCCATGTCGAACCATCAATACATAAGGTTCGATATAAAAGCAGCAAGGGGGAAAGCCAGTTTCACAGGAACCCAAAGAAACAAACTGGGAACTCTTCATTTATATATTAAACAAGAGTCTTATACGGCCTCGGTGCACATTATGTCTACACATGTTCTAGAATTTGAATCAATACAGCTTCAGAACAATATAACAGCAACCTTCGAGGTGAGCTGCCCAAAGAAGATGAAAAAATCTCAAGGGGCTATTCCATGGTGCAACAGCAATCTCAGCAAACTTCGGACAAGGCTAGAAAGCTATTCAACGGGGCTAAACGGACTGGTGACTGGTCCACTTATAAAACAGCCCTAACTGCCTATAATAGGACGCTTAGAGAGTTTAAAAAAGGCTACATGGCGGAAGCATGTTGCTCAGCGTCTACAAAAGGCACTTAGACTGGACCATACAAATGGCTTATGCACACTAAAGAGACCTGACGGAACCTACACAAACGAGCCTGAGGAGACCAATCGGCTACTAATGGAAACCCACATCCCAGGTTGCATTATACAGGGCCCAAGTGCTGCTTTGACCTCTGTTGCTACAGTGTGTGCTAACAAACGGACGAGAGGCCTAGCGAGAAGAATTTTCAAGTGTGACAGGTTGCGTTGGGCCATCTCGGCGTTCAGTGATTATAAATTCCCTGGTCCAGATGGTATCTATCCATGTATGCTGCAGCAGGGCTTAGAGTTCATTTCTGGTACCTTTGTCAGGATACTGAGGGCGAGCTTGCTTCTAGCCCACATTCCCTCACCTTGGAAAGAGGTGAAAGTAGTATTTATACACAAGACGGGCAAAAACGCGAATCAACTTCCAAAGGCGTTAAGACCTATAAGCCTAAGTTCCTTTGTGATAAAAACCTTTGAAAACCTTATTGACTTTCACATCAGAGATACCTAGCTAAAGGTGAAACCGCTCTGTGAAAGTCAACATGCATATCAAGCAGGGAAGTCTCCTATTACTGCCATACACGGTTTACTCAAGTACTTGAAAAGGCCTTGGAGTACAAACAGATAGCCCTGTGTGCATTCCTTGATATTTCTGGTGCTTTTGACATCACAAGTAATGGGGCAATCTCCGTAGGTTTGGCAAGGAAGGATATCCCGAAGCATATAACAGACTGGGTAATAATCATTATGAGATCCAGAACCATAACTTCTGAACTGGCGTGAAGCAGACTTCAAGTAACGGCCACTCGTGGCTGACCTCAAGGGGATGTTCCCTCACAGGGAATGAATTCAATGCTTACGGCTATGCTGACGACCTTGTAATCTATGTTGTGGGCTGAGATGAAGGGACATTAAGCTCTAGGCTTCAACCTGCCCTAAATCTAACGCTCAAATGGTGTAATGAGAAAAGGTTGTCAATCAACCCATCAGGAGTTCTCAAAAAAGGTAAAATACCTTGGAGTCACACTATATAATCAACTCAAATGGAACTCACATTTCAGAGAAATTACCAATAAAGTGGCAAGAGCGTTCTATGCTTGTCAAAGACTGCACGGTAAAGCCTGGGGATCTCCCCGAAACTCACATACTGGTCATTTAACACGGTAACAAAGCCAATTATTACGTACTCAGCACTAGTATGGTGGCCTAAAGCCCAAATGGCAAGCAACGGCACTGCTCTCGGCAAGCTTCATCGCCTTGTATGTGTGGCCATTATGGGGGCATGCGCACATGTCCAACAGATGCGCTTGGCATTATCACAGGCATTTCACCATTGGCCATCAGTGTCAGTGTATTCCGGAAGAAAACAATAATTATTCAGTATACATGAGTGCCCTCGTAGGCTAGACTCCCATTGAGATGTCTCCCTTAAGCGAAGTGCGGCCAGGGTCTAGAAAGGCATTCAAGGCGTCGTTTGGTGTTGTTCGCACCGCTCCAATAAAGCAGATTATAATAGCCTTCTGCACTTTCCTAAATAGTTTGATATTAGTAGCTCTGCTCAAGGCAGGCCACCATACAATAACTCCATAGAGAAGAATCGGTGTAACTACCGCTGTATAGATCCAGCGGCATACGCTAGGGTTGAGGCCACATTTCCTTCCAATAGCTCTTTTGCAAGAGCATAATGCCACGGAAGCCTTCTGATGTCGCTGAATTATATTATTCTTCCACTCCCACCCTCCCGTGTCACGCAAGAGTGAGTTAACACTCAGATTCCAGAGGAGGGGTAAAAGCACTCCAACTTGCGGGGTCTCCCTAGACACATGCCTTGAAACACGGTTTTCACCGATTTCTGCTGTTATCTTCCTTCTCAAGAGAATTTGCTTGATGAAATTTACCAAAGAGTTTTCCACTTCTAGTCCTCTTAAAGCCTGCGTTATGGCTTGCGGAACTATATTGTTAAAAGCACCTTCAATGTCAAGAAAGGCCACAAGACAGAATTCTTTGTAGCTGAAAGATTTTTCAGCATAGCTGACCAAGGAATGCAGTACAGTGTCTGTGGACCTACCCTTAAGGTATGCATGTTGATTGTTAGACAATAGGCTTTTGTCGATGGAAAGAGAGAGATAATTACTAAATAGCCTTTCTAGCGTTTTGAGAACAAAGGGTGACAGTCTTATGGGTCTGAGATCCTTTGGATTCAGATTACGGAGTACCAAATAAATATGCTTTCAAAAAAAAAAAAATTATTACGTCGTTGACGTAGACGTAACTGGTCTTGCCTATTTGCTCACGGAGGATATCATCAATGGCCTTCTGAAAAATGATAGGCGCCATTATTTATCGAAAAAGCGGTTTTTTGTGATCTCGCTCCGCGAGTTCAATTTGATGAAACCCTTTTAAATCAAGGGTTTTAAATAGTTTGCCTTGCCAAAATTTGACAATATTGTCATGACATTGGGAATAGGGTATTTGTTATCGACTGTCTTTTGATTAAGCTTAAGAAAGTCTATTTCTAGGCGTTTTTTCTTGTTGCCCAACTTATCAATGCCTTATTTTATCAAAAACCCATATTTGGT
This sequence comes from Philophylla caesio, assembly GCA_963971545.1. NCBI lineage: Eukaryota > Metazoa > Arthropoda > Insecta > Diptera > Tephritidae > Philophylla > Philophylla caesio. The sequence continues at coordinate 125,649,648 of OZ020604.1, read as the reverse complement.
TGTTAAAAGGGGACATAGTTACGCGAATTATTCCATTCTTTAATGGATTTTTTGTTTCGCTGTTAACAAAATCCGCCACTCCCATTGAATATGGGTATAATTTCGAAAATACCGGTAGCTATCTTCGGTGCGAATAGTAGCAACGATGTTTGTATTGAAGGGCAGCACTTCATCGGGGTCTGCAAAAGCTTTAGCCCTTTTTTTCAACATTTTATTAAATTTGATTTCTACTTATTGAGGGACGTTTATGTCCGCTGGTTTCGTAAAATTCACATCTTCGCATTTATAAAATTTAATTATTTTAACTCCAGAGTTGAATTGAATTACCGTTTCCCTTAGATTGATAGTAGCGCTTACTTGAAAAGGCTCGTCAACTGCCACGACTCTACCAACCCCCTTTAGAGGCTTAATGTAATTCTTAGAATTCCTCAAAAAAATTTATCGATTTTACATCGGAGGCTTCTGCTTCTGCTACCTTCGACTTTGCTAACTTTTTCTTATTTGCATATTTTAATAATTTTCGTGTGAAATTGTATTAATTCTCTGTCGTCGTTGTCCTGAATTTCTATCAGAACATATATGATCTCTTGTGTGCTCGGTTAAAGTGGTTATTATTAATACAAGTGTTTTGTTGGGCATTTGTCGCATGTCGAAAAAGTGAAGACGTGGGATAAATATCCATTTTTTCTACCGGTTGTAACTTCTTCGATTCTTGTTGCCGGGTATAATATGGGTTTTTACTCGAGGGTATTATAACTTTCTTCGCATATCGGTTGTTTGTAACAGCAAAAAATAATCGAGATAGATATAGATATATATCTATATACTAATATGATCAGAATGAAAAGAGGAATCGATCTAGCCCTGACTGTCTGTCCGTCCGTCCGTCCGTCCGTATGTCCGTGGTTACAATAACTTAAGTAAAAATTGAGATATCTCAATATGGTACATAAATGGATTTTTGGACGGGGTATGTTGGTATTAAAAATGGTCAAGATCGGTCAATGACCTCGCCCTCCTCCCATATACCGAAAGTTTTTGAAAAAATGCAAAAACTCCGTTTTTTCGGTATCTATTACAGCAAATTGAGTGAAATTTGGTATTTGAAGCGATTTTGGACTAAGAAATGAGGTATTTATGAAATTTTGAAAAATGGGGGTTGTAACGCCCACTTATGAAAAATTCTCTATATCTCAATAATAGTACTAGTTATCGCCACAAAATTTGGTGGACAAATTTTCCTTAACGTCGCTATTATTATCGTAGAAAATGATTGAAATCGGATCATAACCACGCCCACCTCCCATATAACGGAAGTTTTTAAAAAATGCAAAAACTCTGTTTTTCGGTATCTGACCATGAGTTCTTTTCACCTTTTGTATATATGTATATAAGAACTTACTATCCGCACAACTTTCACCTTTAAATTAAAACACCAGTTTTTTAAAACGTTATAAAATATTATTTTGAGAAGATCGACTTGAAGGGGGCTACGTCCGCACAGGTTCACAAACGAAAAATTATATTCTTGTTCATGTATGTGTGTGTGATATAGAGTGACAGTGGTTTGTTTATGTTTACAATTGTGTACTGGTGTATGTGTGTATGTGGTGAGATCATGTGTCAAATGTAAACGGAGGTGTGTTTGTGTAGATGTGTATGCGGTAGGTGTTGTGCCATCTGCCGGCGTCGGTTGGCGATGGAGCGGAGGTGCTCATTTAACCATCCCGGCCCCCTAGGCGTATACTTAGCCTAGTAAGCGCTGCAGTTGCTGCAACGTCTTCACGACGTTTCCCAGCGCGGTTGGGCGGCGATGGTGCGGTGGTCGAGTGCGATTGGTCGACGGTTGGCGATACTGAGAGGCCGGTGGCCTATATCCACGCATACTTTGCCATGAAGATTGACGTTGGTGGTGGGCTGCTGCTCCCGGCGGTTGGTGATTGCGGCGCGTAGCTGTCGGAAGCTCATGCAACATTGGTATGGTGTAGTCTATGGCAAACGCGGCAGCGATTGATTGACGTACATGCCCTTGTGGTATGGGACAGTGCAAGACAATTCAGGCAGTGCCCATGTGCACGTGCCACTTGCTGCCGATGGACCGGTTGGAGACCCCGGAAAATTGAACAGGCGCTCAATGCGTGGCTCCAATGACACAGACCGCAAAGAAAAAGTCCCTCGTCGCTATCATTCGGCGCACGGACAATTGATGGCATTCCTGATGTCTGCGGACTCGTTAACCCAGGCGTGGAAATGCGTCGGCTGCTGTTAGGAGGTACCACTGGTGGAGTTGCCTCATTGAGAGAGAGGCTTGTCAGAGCGCTTTAAGATTGCCTAATCTTAATTGCATGAAAAGTGGAGTGTTGATCCAATTGTAAAACTTATAGACTCCATGCTGCCAAAGCTGTCCTTTACCAAGACCTACAAAGGGATACATGTAAAAAGATGGTGAAAGTAATCAACAAAGGATAACAAGTGTGGTACACTGACGGGGTGTTATCTTGCCAACGTCTGCGTCGGCTGAATATCTATGGGACATAGGCTTGCAATAACCAACGCAGCCTCTTCCGATGTAGTTCGATACGCGCAGCATACTTTAATCTCACAGTCTGTATAGGGACTTCGCTTCGCGTGCGTATGACGTCTTCTTAAAGGCTTTACACCAGATTTGAAACCCTCACAGTAGGACACTTCTTACTACATTGGCATATAACTGTCTTCGTTGTTGCTTTGGATCTCCGACATTCACCATCAGTCTCGAAAGCGCTACTGCGACTTTTGCCGTTTTACCGACTGCAGGGTGCTGCAGGACAGGCCCGACGGTTGCACTGCAGAAGACTGCTATGGGGCAGCCCAATAATGTTTCCTCGGTTGGAAACCCTAAAGGGGGGCTAGTCTACCTAGATGGAAATACCAAGCCGATGAACAAGGACCCCGATACTTACCCGCAAGAAAAGATTCTGCCGCCCTGATTAGGTTCAGACCCCCACCAAGGCCACATCGGGGACAGGGCGCTGCAGAGCAGACGAGGGAGGAGATGGTACTCCTGTGATGCAACAGGGGGAAGGAAGGGGCCAAAAGGGCCCAGAGGCAGAGAAAGAGCCGATCCGATGGCAGACCCGCCAAAAGCCTCATTAGGCACACCAGATGCCTGCAAGTGAACCTGCATCACGCCAAGGCGGCCTCGAACGTCATGTGCTGGCAGTTCAACAAATAAAACTTGGATGTCGCATTCATCCAAGAACCATGGATTTACAATGAGGCTGTCAAAGGCCTCAACGAATGTGATATATGACACCAACAGGCGTAGACCCAGACCAGTAGCGCGATTCAATAACTTTTTTAACAACACTTGAAGTTGCCAAATCAGCTAAACAACAGAAGTTAACAATACTGATATTCAGTAACTCTTTTTTTGACAACATACGTTATTGCAAAATCAGCTGTGTTATTAAGCTAGCGGCATCCAGTTTTGCGTTGTTAAGAAACGCGATAGTTAATTTATTTTCATATACGTACTTACTTGTTTTTTACTTTATTATCATACATTTGTAGTTCCATCTTTTAACTAAATCGATTAAAATAACATGACTGTTTTATTAAAAACGTACATATTTTATTAAAGCAATGAATGTTAAATGTATATACATATGTATGTATATATAAGTATATAAGTGAAATATACGCATTTGCAACATAAACAGAAACATTTTATAAGACTTATTTATTATTATTTATATTCCATTGGCAAGCTTTCTGTCACAGAGAGGCCCTCTAAATACTGGCTTCCTATCAATTCCAGGACCCGCTCATTCAGCTGCGTTAAGAGTGACTGCTTTAGGGACCTGTTGCTGGTTAAAGGCTGCTGCCTTATCCGGTCGCGCACTCGGACACTCGTCCTACTTTTAAATCGTGCCAAACCTATGTTAGAAGAAAAAAAAACAATATGAAATAAACAGGTAGAATTATAAATACATATATACAAAGAACGTCTGTGCGTAGTGGCTATACATGGAATTGGCTGCGCAATATGCACTTGGTTATCTACACAAACAATATATTTATTTTAACAAACATTCTAACACATCTATTAATGAAAGTCATGAATTTATTTATACACACGCGGTTTAATTTTTCACAATTCCAAGCACAATGCATATTTGCCAGCACCGCACAGCTCCTTGTGGGTGCATTCAAACCCAATGGGGTTATTACTTACCTTAGAGTGCGGCTAGTCTGCTAGATGGAAACACCAGGCCGCGGAACAAGGACCCCCCATACTCACCCGCAAGAAAAGCTTCTGCCGCCCTGATTAGGTTCAAATCCCGACCAAGGCCACATCGGGGGCAGGGTGCTGCATAGCAGACGAGGGAGGAAAGGGTACTCTTGGGAGGCAACAGGGGGAGGGAAGTGGCCAAGAGGGCCCAGAGGCAGAGAAAGAGCCCATCTGATGGCAGACGCCCCAATAAAACTCATTAGGCACATCAGGTGCCTGCAAGTGAACCTGCATCACGCCAAGGCGGCCTCGGACGTCATGTGCTGGCGGTTCAACAAATAAAACTTGGATGTCGTGTTCATCCAAGAACCATGGATTTACAATAAGGCTGTCAAAGGCCTCAACGAGTGTGATGGTAAGCTTATATATGACGCCAACAGCAGTAGAGCCAGACCAGAGCGGCCATAATGATAAGAGGTAATACAACCTTTTTTCCCATTTCAGAATTGATATATCAGGACCTTGCGGTCGTATGGACTGAGGTGCGAACTCATATAGGGGTACAACAGGTTGTACTTGCCTCAGCCTACATCCCAGAAGACAGCAACGAAAAGCCCAAAAGGGAAGTAATTGCCATAAAGGAGTACTGCAGAAGAAAGCGGCTAAAATTCGTGTTGGGCTGTGACGCCAACGCCAATCTTATCATATAGGGTAGCTCCAACACTAATGCAAGAGGTGAGTAATTTCTTTATTACTCTCTTAATAGAAACCTACACATTCTAAACCGGGGTAATGAGCCGACATTTTTAAATGCCATTAGAGACGAGGTCTTAGACCTGACAATATGCACGTCTAATATGTCCACATTTATCTACAACTGGCATGTCTCAAATGAGGTATCCATGTCGAACCATCAATACATAAGGTTCGATATAAAAGCAGCAAGGGGGAAAGCCAGTTTCACAGGAACCCAAAGAAACAAACTGGGAACTCTTCATTTATATATTAAACAAGAGTCTTATACGGCCTCGGTGCACATTATGTCTACACATGTTCTAGAATTTGAATCAATACAGCTTCAGAACAATATAACAGCAACCTTCGAGGTGAGCTGCCCAAAGAAGATGAAAAAATCTCAAGGGGCTATTCCATGGTGCAACAGCAATCTCAGCAAACTTCGGACAAGGCTAGAAAGCTATTCAACGGGGCTAAACGGACTGGTGACTGGTCCACTTATAAAACAGCCCTAACTGCCTATAATAGGACGCTTAGAGAGTTTAAAAAAGGCTACATGGCGGAAGCATGTTGCTCAGCGTCTACAAAAGGCACTTAGACTGGACCATACAAATGGCTTATGCACACTAAAGAGACCTGACGGAACCTACACAAACGACCCTGAGGAGACCAATCGGCTACTAATGGAAACCCACATCCCAGGTTGCATTATACAGGGCCCAAGTGCTGCTTTGACCTCTGTTGCTACAGTGTGTGCTAACAAACGGACGAGAGGCCTAGCGAGAAGAATTTTCAAGTGTGACAGGTTGCGTTGGGCCATCTCGGCGTTCAGTGATTATAAATTCCCTGGTCCAGATGGTATCTATCCATGTATGCTGCAGCAGGGCTTAGAGTTCATTTCTGGTACCTTTGTCAGGATACTGAGGGCGAGCTTGCTTCTAGCCCACATTCCCTCACCTTGGAAAGAGGTGAAAGTAGTATTTATACACAAGACGGGCAAAAACGCGAATCAACTTCCAAAGGCGTTAAGACCTATAAGCCTAAGTTCCTTTGTGATAAAAACCTTTGAAAACCTTATTGACTTTCACATCAGAGATACCTAGCTAAAGGTGAAACCGCTCTGTGAAAGTCAACATGCATATCAAGCAGGGAAGTCTCCTATTACTGCCATACACGGTTTACTCAAGTACTTGAAAAGGCCTTGGAGTACAAACAGATAGCCCTGTGTGCATTCCTTGATATTTCTGGTGCTTTTGACATCACAAGTAATGGGGCAATCTCCGTAGGTTTGGCAAGGAAGGATATCCCGAAGCATATAACAGACTGGGTAATAATCATTATGAGATCCAGAACCATAACTTCTGAACTGGCGTGAAGCAGACTTCAAGTAACGGCCACTCGTGGCTGACCTCAAGGGGATGTTCCCTCACAGGGAATGAATTCAATGCTTACGGCTATGCTGACGACCTTGTAATCTATGTTGTGGGCTGAGATGAAGGGACATTAAGCTCTAGGCTTCAACCTGCCGTAAATCTAACGCTCAAATGGTGTAATGAGAAAAGGTTGTCAATCAACCCATCAAAGTCCACCATCATCCCTTTCACAAAAAGACGGAAGGTAAACCTGACCAAACTAATGTTGGGAGGCACTGAGATCGAGTTCTCAAAAAAGGTAAAATACCTTGGAGTCACACTATATAATCAACTCAAATGGAACTCACATTTCAGAGAAATTACCAATAAAGTGGCAAGAGCGTTCTATGCTTGTCAAAGACTGCACGGTAAAGCCTGGGGATCTCCCCGAAACTCACATACTGGTCATTTAACACGGTAACAAAGCCAATTATTACGTACTCAGCACTAGTATGGTGGCCTAAAGCCCAAATGGCAAGCAACGGCTCTGCTCTCGGCAAGCTTCATCGCCTTGTATGTGTGGCCATTATGGGGGCATGCGCACATGTCCAACAGATGCGCTTGGCATTATCACAGGCATTTCACCATTGGCCATCAGTGTCAGTGTATTCCGGAAGAAAACAATAATTATTCAGTATACATGAGTGCCCTCGTAGGCTAGACTCCCATTGAGATGTCTCCCTTAAGCGAAGTGCGGCCAGGGTCTAGAAAGGCATTCAAGGCGTCGTTTGGTGTTGTTCGCACCGCTCCAATAAAGCAGATTATATTATCCTTCTGCAATTTCCTAAATAGTTTGATATTAGTAGCTCTGCTCAAGGCAGGCCACCATACAATAACTCCATAGAGAAGAATCGGTGTAACTACCGCTGTATAGATCCAGCGGCATACGCTAGGGTTGAGGCCACATTTCCTTCCAATAGCTCTTTTGCAAGAGCATAATGCCACGGAAGCCTTCTGATGTCGCTGAATTATATTATTCTTCCACTCCCACCCTCCCGTGTCACGCAAGAGTGAGTTAACACTCAGATTCCAGAGGAGGGGTAAAAGCACTCCAACTTGCGGGGTCTCCCTAGACACATGCCTTGAAACACGGTTTTCACCGATTTCTGCTGTTATCTTCCTTCTCAAGAGAATTTGCTTGATGAAATTTACCAAAGAGTTTTCCACTTCTAGTCCTCTTAAAGCCTGCGTTATGGCTTGCGGAACTATATTGTTAAAAGCACCTTCAATGTCAAGAAAGGCCACAAGACAGAATTCTTTGTAGCTGAAAGATTTTTCAGCATAGCTGACCAAGGAATGCAGTACAGTGTCTGTGGACCTACCCTTAAGGTATGCATGTTGATTGTTAGACAATAGGCTTTTGTCGATGGAAAGAGAGAGATAATTACTAAATAGCCTTTCTAGCGTTTTGAGAACAAAGGGTGACAGTCTTATGGGTCTGAGATCCTTTGGATTCAGATTACGGAGTACCAAATAAATATGCTTTCAAAAAAAAAAAAATTATTACGTCGTTGACGTAGACGTAACTGGTCTTGCCTATTTGCTCACGGAGGATATCATCAATGGCCTTCTGAAAAATGATAGGCGCCATTATTTATCGAAAAAGCGGTTTTTTGTGATCTCGCTCCGCGAGTTCAATTTGATGAAACCCTTTTAAATCAAGGGTTTTAAATAGTTTGCCTTGCCAAAATTTGACAATATTGTCATGACATTGGGAATAGGGTATTTGTTATCGACTGTCTTTTGATTAAGCTTAAGAAAGTCTATTTCTAGGCGTTTTTTCTTGTTGCCCAACTTATCAATGCCTTATTTTATCAAAAACCCATATTTGGTTGTTAAAAGGGGACATAGTTACGCGAATTATTCCATTCTTTAATGGATTTTTTGTTTCGCTGTTAACAAAATCCGCCACTCCCATTGAATATGGGTATAATTTCGAAAATACCGGTAGCTATCTTCGGTGCGAATAGTAGCAACGATGTTTGTATTGAAGGGCAGCACTTCATCGGGGTCTGCAAAAGCTTTAGCCCTTTTTTTCAACATTTTATTAAATTTGATTTCTACTTATTGAGGGACGTTTATGTCCGCTGGTTTCGTAAAATTCACATCTTCGCATTTATAAAATTTAATTATTTTAACTCCAGAGTTGAATTGAATTACCGTTTCCCTTAGATTGATAGTAGCGCTTACTTGAAAAGGCTCGTCAACTGCCACGACTCTACCAACCCCCTTTAGAGGCTTAATGTAATTCTTAGAATTCCTCAAAAAAATTTATCGATTTTACATCGGAGGCTTCTGCTTCTGCTACCTTCGACTTTGCTAACTTTTTCTTATTTGCATATTTTAATAATTTTCGTGTGAAATTGTATTAATTCTCTGTCGTCGTTGTCCTGAATTTCTATCAGAACATATATGATCTCTTGTGTGCTCGGTTAAAGTGGTTATTATTAATACAAGTGTTTTGTTGGGCATTTGTCGCATGTCGAAAAAGTGAAGACGTGGGATAAATATCCATTTTTTCTACCGGTTGTAACTTCTTCGATTCTTGTTGCCGGGTATAATATGGGTTTTTACTCGAGGGTATTATAACTTTCTTCGCATATCGGTTGTTTGTAACAGCAAAAAATAATCGAGATAGATATAGATATATATCTATATACTAATATGATCAGAATGAAAAGAGGAATCGATCTAGCCCTGACTGTCTGTCCGTCCGTCCGTCCGTCCGTATGTCCGTGGTTACAATAACTTAAGTAAAAATTGAGATATCTCAATATGGTACATAAATGGATTTTTGGACGGGGTATGTTGGTATTAAAAATGGTCAAGATCGGTCAATGACCTCGCCCTCCTCCCATATACCGAAAGTTTTTGAAAAAATGCAAAAACTCCGTTTTTTCGGTATCTATTACAGCAAATTGAGTGAAATTTGGTATTTGAAGCGATTTTGGACTAAGAAATGAGGTATTTATGAAATTTTGAAAAATGGGGGTTGTAACGCCCACTTATGAAAAATTCTCTATATCTCAATAATAGTACTAGTTATCGCCACAAAATTTGGTGGACAAATTTTCCTTAACGTCGCTATTATTATCGTAGAAAATGATTGAAATCGGATCATAACCACGCCCACCTCCCATATAACGGAAGTTTTTAAAAAATGCAAAAACTCTGTTTTTCGGTATCTGACCATGAGTTCTTTTCACCTTTTGTATATATGTATATAAGAACTTACTATCCGCACAACTTTCACCTTTAAATTAAAACACCAGTTTTTTAAAACGTTATAAAATATTATTTTGAGAAGATCGACTTGAAGGGGGCTACGTCCGCACAGGTTCACAAACGAAAAATTATATTCTTGTTCATGTATGTGTGTGTGATATAGAGTGACAGTGGTTTGTTTATGTTTACAATTGTGTACTGGTGTATGTGTGTATGTGGTGAGATCATGTGTCAAATGTAAACGGAGGTGTGTTTGTGTAGATGTGTATGCGGTAGGTGTTGTGCCATCTGCCGGCGTCGGTTGGCGATGGAGCGGAGGTGCTCATTTAACCATCCCGGCCCCCTAGGCGTATACTTAGCCTAGTAAGCGCTGCAGTTGCTGCAACGTCTTCACGACGTTTCCCAGCGCGGTTGGGCGGCGATGGTGCGGTGGTCGAGTGCGATTGGTCGACGGTTGGCGATACTGAGAGGCCGGTGGCCTATATCCACGCATACTTTGCCATGAAGATTGACGTTGGTGGTGGGCTGCTGCTCCCGGCGGTTGGTGATTGCGGCGCGTAGCTGTCGGAAGCTCATGCAACATTGGTATGGTGTAGTCTATGGCAAACGCGGCAGCGATTGATTGACGTACATGCCCTTGTGGTATGGGACAGTGCAAGACAATTCAGGCAGTGCCCATGTGCACGTGCCACTTGCTGCCGATGGACCGGTTGGAGACCCCGGAAAATTGAACAGGCGCTCAATGCGTGGCTCCAATGACACAGACCGCAAAGAAAAAGTCCCTCGTCGCTATCATTCGGCGCACGGACAATTGATGGCATTCCTGATGTCTGCGGACTCGTTAACCCAGGCGTGGAAATGCGTCGGCTGCTGTTAGGAGGTACCACTGGTGGAGTTGCCTCATTGAGAGAGAGGCTTGTCAGAGCGCTTTAAGATTGCCTAATCTTAATTGCATGAAAAGTGGAGTGTTGATCCAATTGTAAAACTTATAGACTCCATGCTGCCAAAGCTGTCCTTTACCAAGACCTACAAAGGGATACATGTAAAAAGATGGTGAAAGTAATCAACAAAGGATAACAAGTGTGGTACACTGACGGGGTGTTATCTTGCCAACGTCTGCGTCGGCTGAATATCTATGGGACATAGGCTTGCAATAACCAACGCAGCCTCTTCCGATGTAGTTCGATACGCGCAGCATACTTTAATCTCACAGTCTGTATAGGGACTTCGCTTCGCGTGCGTATGACGTCTTCTTAAAGGCTTTACACCAGATTTGAAACCCTCACAGTAGGACACTTCTTACTACATTGGCATATAACTGTCTTCGTTGTTGCTTTGGATCTCCGACATTCACCATCAGTCTCGAAAGCGCTACTGCGACTTTTGCCGTTTTACCGACTGCAGGGTGCTGCAGGACAGGCCCGACGGTTGCACTGCAGAAGACTGCTATGGGGCAGCCCAATAATGTTTCCTCGGTTGGAAACCCTAAAGGGGGGCTAGTCTACCTAGATGGAAATACCAAGCCGATGAACAAGGACCCCGATACTTACCCGCAAGAAAAGATTCTGCCGCCCTGATTAGGTTCAGACCCCCACCAAGGCCACATCGGGGACAGGGCGCTGCAGAGCAGACGAGGGAGGAGATGGTACTCCTGTGATGCAACAGGGGGAAGGAAGGGGCCAAAAGGGCCCAGAGGCAGAGAAAGAGCCGATCCGATGGCAGACCCGCCAAAAGCCTCATTAGGCACACCAGATGCCTGCAAGTGAACCTGCATCACGCCAAGGCGGCCTCGAACGTCATGTGCTGGCAGTTCAACAAATAAAACTTGGATGTCGCATTCATCCAAGAACCATGGATTTACAATGAGGCTGTCAAAGGCCTCAACGAATGTGATATATGACACCAACAGGCGTAGACCCAGACCAGTAGCGCGATTCAATAACTTTTTTAACAACACTTGAAGTTGCCAAATCAGCTAAACAACAGAAGTTAACAATACTGATATTCAGTAACTCTTTTTTTGACAACATACGTTATTGCAAAATCAGCTGTGTTATTAAGCTAGCGGCATCCAGTTTTGCGTTGTTAAGAAACGCGATAGTTAATTTATTTTCATATACGTACTTACTTGTTTTTTACTTTATTATCATACATTTGTAGTTCCATCTTTTAACTAAATCGATTAAAATAACATGACTGTTTTATTAAAAACGTACATATTTTATTAAAGCAATGAATGTTAAATGTATATACATATGTATGTATATATAAGTATATAAGTGAAATATACGCATTTGCAACATAAACAGAAACATTTTATAAGACTTATTTATTATTATTTATATTCCATTGGCAAGCTTTCTGTCACAGAGAGGCCCTCTAAATACTGGCTTCCTATCAATTCCAGGACCCGCTCATTCAGCTGCGTTAAGAGTGACTGCTTTAGGGACCTGTTGCTGGTTAAAGGCTGCTGCCTTATCCGGTCGCGCACTCGGACACTCGTCCTACTTTTAAATCGTGCCAAACCTATGTTAGAAGAAAAAAAAACAATATGAAATAAACAGGTAGAATTATAAATACATATATACAAAGAACGTCTGTGCGTAGTGGCTATACATGGAATTGGCTGCGCAATATGCACTTGGTTATCTACACAAACAATATATTTATTTTAACAAACATTCTAACACATCTATTAATGAAAGTCATGAATTTATTTATACACACGCGGTTTAATTTTTCACAATTCCAAGCACAATGCATATTTGCCAGCACCGCACAGCTCCTTGTGGGTGCATTCAAACCCAATGGGGTTATTACTTACCTTAGAGTGCGGCTAGTCTGCTAGATGGAAACACCAGGCCGCGGAACAAGGACCCCCCATACTCACCCGCAAGAAAAGCTTCTGCCGCCCTGATTAGGTTCAAATCCCGACCAAGGCCACATCGGGGGCAGGGTGCTGCATAGCAGACGAGGGAGGAAAGGGTACTCTTGGGAGGCAACAGGGGGAAGGAAGTGGCCAAGAGGGCCCAGAGGCAGAGAAAGAGCCCATCTGATGGCAGACGCCCCAATAAAACTCATTAGGCACATCAGGTGCCTGCAAGTGAACCTGCATCACGCCAAGGCGGCCTCGGACGTCATGTGCTGGCGGTTCAACAAATAAAACTTGGATGTCGTGTTCATCCAAGAACCATGGATTTACAATAAGGCTGTCAAAGGCCTCAACGAGTGTGATGGTAAGCTTATATATGACGCCAACAGCAGTAGAGCCAGACCAGAGCGGCCATAATGATAAGAGGTAATACAACCTTTTTTCCCATTTCAGAATTGATATATCAGGACCTTGCGGTCGTATGGACTGAGGTGCGAACTCATATAGGGGTACAACAGGTTGTACTTGCCTCAGCCTACATCCCAGAAGACAGCAACGAAAAGCCCAAAAGGGAAGTAATTGCCATAAAGGAGTACTGCAGAAGAAAGCGGCTAAAATTCGTGTTGGGCTGTGACGCCAACGCCAATCTTATCATATAGGGTAGCTCCAACACTAATGCAAGAGGTGAGTAATTTCTTTATTACTCTCTTAATAGAAACCTACACATTCTAAACCGGGGTAATGAGCCGACATTTTTAAATGCCATTAGAGACGAGGTCTTAGACCTGACAATATGCACGTCTAATATGTCCACATTTATCTACAACTGGCATGTCTCAAATGAGGTATCCATGTCGAACCATCAATACATAAGGTTCGATATAAAAGCAGCAAGGGGGAAAGCCAGTTTCACAGGAACCCAAAGAAACAAACTGGGAACTCTTCATTTATATATTAAACAAGAGTCTTATACGGCCTCGGTGCACATTATGTCTACACATGTTCTAGAATTTGAATCAATACAGCTTCAGAACAATATAACAGCAACCTTCGAGGTGAGCTGCCCAAAGAAGATGAAAAAATCTCAAGGGGCTATTCCATGGTGCAACAGCAATCTCAGCAAACTTCGGACAAGGCTAGAAAGCTATTCAACGGGGCTAAACGGACTGGTGACTGGTCCACTTATAAAACAGCCCTAACTGCCTATAATAGGACGCTTAGAGAGTTTAAAAAAGGCTACATGGCGGAAGCATGTTGCTCAGCGTCTACAAAAGGCACTTAGACTGGACCATACAAATGGCTTATGCACACTAAAGAGACCTGACGGAACCTACACAAACGACCCTGAGGAGACCAATCGGCTACTAATGGAAACCCACATCCCAGGTTGCATTATACAGGGCCCAAGTGCTGCTTTGACCTCTGTTGCTACAGTGTGTGCTAACAAACGGACGAGAGGCCTAGCGAGAAGAATTTTCAAGTGTGACAGGTTGCGTTGGGCCATCTCGGCGTTCAGTGATTATAAATTCCCTGGTCCAGATGGTATCTATCCATGTATGCTGCAGCAGGGCTTAGAGTTCATTTCTGGTACCTTTGTCAGGATACTGAGGGCGAGCTTGCTTCTAGCCCACATTCCCTCACCTTGGAAAGAGGTGAAAGTAGTATTTATACACAAGACGGGCAAAAACGCGAATCAACTTCCAAAGGCGTTAAGACCTATAAGCCTAAGTTCCTTTGTGATAAAAACCTTTGAAAACCTTATTGACTTTCACATCAGAGATACCTAGCTAAAGGTGAAACCGCTCTGTGAAAGTCAACATGCATATCAAGCAGGGAAGTCTCCTATTACTGCCATACACGGTTTACTCAAGTACTTGAAAAGGCCTTGGAGTACAAACAGATAGCCCTGTGTGCATTCCTTGATATTTCTGGTGCTTTTGACATCACAAGTAATGGGGCAATCTCCGTAGGTTTGGCAAGGAAGGATATCCCGAAGCATATAACAGACTGGGTAATAATCATTATGAGATCCAGAACCATAACTTCTGAACTGGCGTGAAGCAGACTTCAAGTAACGGCCACTCGTGGCTGACCTCAAGGGGATGTTCCCTCACAGGGAATGAATTCAATGCTTACGGCTATGCTGACGACCTTGTAATCTATGTTGTGGGCTGAGATGAAGGGACATTAAGCTCTAGGCTTCAACCTGCCGTAAATCTAACGCTCAAATGGTGTAATGAGAAAAGGTTGTCAATCAACCCATCAAAGTCCACCATCATCCCTTTCACAAAAAGACGGAAGGTAAACCTGACCAAACTAATGTTGGGAGGCACTGAGATCGAGTTCTCAAAAAAGGTAAAATACCTTGGAGTCACACTATATAATCAACTCAAATGGAACTCACATTTCAGAGAAATTACCAATAAAGTGGCAAGAGCGTTCTATGCTTGTCAAAGACTGCACGGTAAAGCCTGGGGATCTCCCCGAAACTCACATACTGGTCATTTAACACGGTAACAAAGCCAATTATTACGTACTCAGCACTAGTATGGTGGCCTAAAGCCCAAATGGCAAGCAACGGCTCTGCTCTCGGCAAGCTTCATCGCCTTGTATGTGTGGCCATTATGGGGGCATGCGCACATGTCCAACAGATGCGCTTGGCATTATCACAGGCATTTCACCATTGGCCATCAGTGTCAGTGTATTCCGGAAGAAAACAATAATTATTCAGTATACATGAGTGCCCTCGTAGGCTAGACTCCCATTGAGATGTCTCCCTTAAGCGAAGTGCGGCCAGGGTCTAGAAAGGCATTCAAGGCGTCGTTTGGTGTTGTTCGCACCGCTCCAATAAAGCAGATTATATTATCCTTCTGCAATTTCCTAAATAGTTTGATATTAGTAGCTCTGCTCAAGGCAGGCCACCATACAATAACTCCATAGAGAAGAATCGGTGTAACTACCGCTGTATAGATCCAGCGGCATACGCTAGGGTTGAGGCCACATTTCCTTCCAATAGCTCTTTTGCAAGAGCATAATGCCACGGAAGCCTTCTGATGTCGCTGAATTATATTATTCTTCCACTCCCACCCTCCCGTGTCACGCAAGAGTGAGTTAACACTCAGATTCCAGAGGAGGGGTAAAAGCACTCCAACTTGCGGGGTCTCCCTAGACACATGCCTTGAAACACGGTTTTCACCGATTTCTGCTGTTATCTTCCTTCTCAAGAGAATTTGCTTGATGAAATTTACCAAAGAGTTTTCCACTTCTAGTCCTCTTAAAGCCTGCGTTATGGCTTGCGGAACTATATTGTTAAAAGCACCTTCAATGTCAAGAAAGGCCACAAGACAGAATTCTTTGTAGCTGAAAGATTGTTCAGCATAGCTGACCAAGGAATGCAGTACAGTGTCTGTGGACCTACCCTTAAGGTATGCATGTTGATTGTTAGACAATAGGCTTTTGTCGATGGAAAGAGAGAGATAATTACTAAATAGCCTTTCTAGCGTTTTGAGAACAAAGGGTGACAGTCTTATGGGTCTGAGATCCTTTGGATTCAGATTACGGAGTACCAAATAAATATGCTTTCAAAAAAAAAAAAATTATTACGTCGTTGACGTAGACGTAACTGGTCTTGCCTATTTGCTCACGGAGGATATCATCAATGGCCTTCTGAAAAATGATAGGCGCCATTATTTATCGAAAAAGCGGTTTTTTGTGATCTCGCTCCGCGAGTTCAATTTGATGAAACCCTTTTAAATCAAGGGTTTTAAATAGTTTGCCTTGCCAAAATTTGACAATATTGTCATGACATTGGGAATAGGGTATTTGTTATCGACTGTCTTTTGATTAAGCTTAAGAAAGTCTATTTCTAGGCGTTTTTTCTTGTTGCCCAACTTATCAATGCCTTATTTTATCAAAAACCCATATTTCGTTGTTAAAAGGGGACATAGTTACGCGAATTATTCCATTCTTTAATGGATTTTTTGTTTCGCTGTTAACAAAATCCGCCACTCCCATTGAATATGGGTATAATTTCGAAAATACCGGTAGCTATCTTCGGTGCGAATAGTAGCAACGATGTTTGTATTGAAGGGCAGCACTTCATCGGGGTCTGCAAAAGCTTTAGCCCTTTTTTTCAACATTTTATTAAATTTGATTTCTACTTATTGAGGGACGTTTATGTCCGCTGGTTTCGTAAAATTCACATCTTCGCATTTATAAAATTGAATTATTTTAACTCCAGAGTTGAATTGAATTACCGTTTCCCTTAGATTGATAGTAGCGCTTACTTGAAAAGGCTCGTCAACTGCCACGACTCTACCAACCCCCTTTAGAGGCTTAATGTAATTCTTAGAATTCCTCAAAAAAATTTATCGATTTTACATCGGAGGCTTCTGCTTCTGCTACCTTCGACTTTGCTAACTTTTTCTTATTTGCATATTTTAATAATTTTCGTGTGAAATTGTATTAATTCTCTGTCGTCGTTGTCCTGAATTTCTATCAGAACATATATGATCTCTTGTGTGCTCGGTTAAAGTGGTTATTATTAATACAAGTGTTTTGTTGGGCATTTGTCGCATGTCGAAAAAGTGAAGACGTGGGATAAATATCCATTTTTTCTACCGGTTGTAACTTCTTCGATTCTTGTTGCCGGGTATAATATGGGTTTTTACTCGAGGGTATTATAACTTTCTTCGCATATCGGTTGTTTGTAACAGCAAAAAATAATCGAGATAGATATAGATATATATCTATATACTAATATGATCAGAATGAAAAGAGGAATCGATCTAGCCCTGACTGTCTGTCCGTCCGTCCGTCCGTCCGTATGTCCGTGGTTACAATAACTTAAGTAAAAATTGAGATATCTCAATATGGTACATAAATGGATTTTTGGACGGGGTATGTTGGTATTAAAAATGGTCAAGATCGGTCAATGACCTCGCCCTCCTCCCATATACCGAAAGTTTTTGAAAAAATGCAAAAACTCCGTTTTTTCGGTATCTATTACAGCAAATTGAGTGAAATTTGGTATTTGAAGCGATTTTGGACTAAGAAATGAGGTATTTATGAAATTTTGAAAAATGGGAGTTGTAACGCCCACTTATGAAAAATTCTCTATATCTCAATAATAGTACTAGTTATCGCCACAAAATTTGGTGGA
The DNA here is from genome assembly GCA_963971545.1 of Philophylla caesio. Lineage (NCBI taxonomy): Eukaryota > Metazoa > Arthropoda > Insecta > Diptera > Tephritidae > Philophylla > Philophylla caesio. The sequence goes on along the minus strand of OZ020604.1, from coordinate 125,632,030 downwards.
CAAATTTTCCTTAACGTCGCTATTATTATCGTAGAAAATGATTGAAATCGGATCATAACCACGCCCACCTCCCATATAACGGAAGTTTTTAAAAAATGCAAAAACTCTGTTTTTCGGTATCTGACCATGAGTTCTTTTCACCTTTTGTATATATGTATATAAGAACTTACTATCCGCACAACTTTCACCTTTAAATTAAAACACCAGGTTTTTAAAACGTTATAAAATATTATTTTGAGAAGATCGACTTGAAGGGGGCTACGTCCGCACAGGTTCACAAACGAAAAATTATATTCTTGTTCATGTATGTGTGTGTGATATAGAGTGACAGTGGTTTGTTTATGTTTACAATTGTGTACTGGTGTATGTGTGTATGTGGTGAGATCATGTGTCAAATGTAAACGGAGGTGTGTTTGTGTAGATGTGTATGCGGTAGGTGTTGTGCCATCTACCGGCGTCGGTTGGCGATGGAGCGGAGGTGCTCATTTAACCATCCCGGCCCCCTAGGCGTATACTTAGCCTAGTAAGCGCTGCAGTTGCTGCAACGTCTTCACGACGTTTCCCAGCGCGGTTGGGCGGCGATGGTGCGGTGGTCGAGTGCGATTGGTCGACGGTTGGCGATACTGAGAGGCCGGTGGCCTATATCCACGCATACTTTGCCATGAAGATTGACGTTGGTGGTGGGCTGCTGCTCCCGGCGGTTGGTGATTGCGGCGCGTAGCTGTCGGAAGCTCATGCAACATTGGTATGGTGTAGTCTATGGCAAACGCGGCAGCGATTGATTGACGTACATGCCCTTGTGGTATGGGACAGTGCAAGACAATTCAGGCAGTGCCCATGTGCACGTGCCACTTGCTGCCGATGGACCGGTTGGAGACCCCGGAAAATTGAACAGGCGCTCAATGCGTGGCTCCAATGACACAGACCGCAAAGAAAAAGTCCCTCGTCGCTATCATTCGGCGCACGGACAATTGATGGCATTCCTGATGTCTGCGGACTCGTTAACCCAGGCGTGGCAATGCGTCGGCTGCTGTTAGGAGGTACCACTGGTGGAGTTGCCTCATTGAGAGAGAGGCTTGTCAGAGCGCTTTAAGATTGCCTAATCTTAATTGCATGAAAAGTGGAGTGTTGATCCAATTGTAAAACTTATAGACTCCATGCTGCCAAAGCTGTCCTTTACCAAGACCTACAAAGGGATACATGTAAAAAGATGGTGAAAGTAATCAACAAAGGATAACAAGTGTGGTACACTGACGGGGTGTTATCTTGCCAACGTCTGCGTCGGCTGAATATCTATGGGACATAGGCTTGCAATAACCAACGCAGCCTCTTCCGATGTAGTTCGATACGCGCAGCATACTTTAATCGCACAGTCTGTATAGGGACTTCGGTTCGCGTGCGTATGACGTCTTCTTAAAGGCTTTACACCAGATTTGAAACCCTCACAGTAGGACACTTCTTACTACATTGGCATATAACTGTCTTCGTTGTTGCTTTGGATCTCCGACATTCACCATCAGTCTCGAAAGCGCTACTGCGACTTTTGCCGTTTTACCGACTGCAGGGTGCTGCAGGACAGGCCCGACGGTTGCACTGCAGAAGACTGCTATGGGGCAGCCCAATAATGTTTCCTCGGTTGGAAACCCTAAAGGGGGGCTAGTCTACCTAGATGGAAATACCAAGCCGATGAACAAGGACCCCCGATACTCACCCGCAAGAAAAGATTCTGCCGCCCTGATTAGGTTCAGACCCCCACCAAGGCCACATCGGGGACAGGGCGCTGCAGAGCAGACGAGGGAGGAGATGGTACTCCTGTGATGCAACAGGGGGAAGGAAGGGGCCAAAAGGGCCCAGAGGCAGAGAAAGAGCCGATCCGATGGCCGACCCGCCAAAAGCCTCATTAGGCACACCAGATGCCTGCAAGTGAACCTGCATCACGCCAAGGCGGCCTCGAACGTCATGTGCTGGCAGTTCAACAAATAAAACTTGGATGTCGCATTCATCCAAGAACCATGGATTTACAATGAGGCTGTCAAAGGCCTCAACGAATGTGATATATGACACCAACAGGCGTAGACCCAGACCAGTAGCGCGATTCAATAACTTTTTTAACAACACTTGAAGTTGCCAAATCAGCTAAACAACAGAAGTTAACAATACTGATATTCAGTAACTCTTTTTTTGACAACATACGTTATTGCAAAATCAGCTGTGTTGTTCAGCTAGCGGCATCCAGTTTTGCGTTGTTAAGAAACGCGATAGTTAATTTATTTTCATATACGTGCTTACATGTTTTTTACTTTATTATCATACATTTGTAGTTCCATCTTTTAACTAAATCGATTAAAATAACATGACTGTTTTATTAAAAACGTACATATTTTATTAAAGCAATGAATGTTAAATGTATATACATATGTATGTATATATAAGTATATAAGTGAAATATACGCATTTGCAACATAAACAGAAACATTTTATAAGACTTATTTATTATTATTTATATTCCATTGGCAAGCTTTCTGTCACAGAGAGGCCCTCTAAATACTGGCTTCCTATCAATTCCAGCACCCGCTTATTCAGCTGCGTTAAGAGTGGCTGCTTTAGGGACCTGTTGCTGGTTAAAGGCTGCTGCCTTATCCGGTCGCGCACTCGGACACTCGTCCTACTTTTAAATCGTGCCAAACCTATGTTAGAAGAAAAAAAAACAATATGAAATAAACAGGTAGAATTATAAATACATATATACAAAGAACGTCCGTGCGTAGTGGCTATACATGGAATTGGCTGCGCAATATGCACTTGGTTATCTGCACAAACAATATATTTATTTTAACAAACATTCTAACACATCTATTAATGAAAGTCATGAATTTATTTATACACACGCGGTTTAATTTTTCACAATTCCAAGCACAATGCATATTTGCCAGCACCGCACAGCTCCTTGTGGGTGCATTCAAACCCAATGGGGTTATTACTTACCTTAGAGTGCGGCTAGTCTGCTAGATGGAAACACCAGGCCGCGGAACAAGGACCCCCCATACTCACCCGCAAGAAAAGCTTCTGCCGCCCTGATTAGGTTCAAATCCCGACCAAGGCCACATCGGGGCAGGGTGCTGCATAGCAGACGAGGGAGGAAAGGGTACTCTTGGGAGGCAACAGGGGGAAGGAAGTGGCCAAGAGGGCCCAGAGGCAGAGAAAGAGCCCATCTGATGGCAGACGCCCCAATAAAACTCATTAGGCACATCAGGTGCCTGCAAGTGAACCTGCATCACGCCAAGGCGGCCTCGGACGTCATGTGCTGGCGGTTCAACAAATAAAACTTGGATGTCGCGTTCATCCAAGAACCATGGATTTACAATAAGGCTGTCAAAAGCCTCAACGAGTGTGATGGTAAGCTTATATATGACGCCAACAGCAGTAGAGCCAGACCAGAGCGGCCATAATGATAAGAGGTAATACAACCTTTTTCCCCATTTCAGAATTGATATATCAGGACCTTGCGGTCGTATGGACTGAGGTGCGAACTCATATAGGGGTACAACAGGTTGTACTTGCCTCAGCCTACATCCCAGAAGACAGCAACGAAAAGCCCAAAAGGGAAGTAATTGCCATAAAGGAGTACTGCAGAAGAAAGCGGCTAAAATTCGTGTTGGGCTGTGACGCCAACGCCAATCTTATCATATAGGGTAGCTCCAACACTAATGCAAGAGGTGAGTAATTTCTTTATTACTCTCTTAATAGAAACCTACACATTCTAAACCGGGGTAATGAGCCGACATTTTTAAATGCCATTAGAGACGAGGTCTTAGACCTGACAATATGCACGTCTAATATGTCCACATTTATCTACAACTGGCATGTCTCAAATGAGGTATCCATGTCGAACCATCAATACATAAGGTTCGATATAAAAGCAGCAAGGGGGAAAGCCAGTTTCACAGGAACCCAAAGAAACAAACTGGGAACTCTTCATTTATATATTAAACAAGAGTCTTATACGGCCTCGGTGCACATTATGTCTACACATGTTCTAGAATTTGAATCAATACAGCTTCAGAACAATATAACAGCAGCCTTACCCCTGCTAGGGTAGGCACCTTGTCGTTGGTGCAGGGGCTTAGTCGCACCTCAAAACGGTTCCGACCATCCGATCGCACTATCACTGTTTTGTGGGGGTTCGGGGGGATGGTCGGAGCCGCTTTGGGGGGCGATGACCAAGAACTACCACCTCCTAAGCCAGGGTGTTACGCGACACCGTGCCCATTGGTTGGTTTGCAGCCAGGAGGACAACCGGCTGTATTTATACGGAGCCTCTTCGACACCGGGCCGCCTCGAGGAGTAGCATTGGCCTTACCGCTGCAAGGGGCGCTGACGCGGCGTACCGTTTGGTTTCCCCCATAAACTACGTTGACTGCCAGGCTCGGCCTAGTCCGAGCAGGTGGTCGTAAGAAAAAGATGAATAAGCTACAACAACAACAAAAACAACAACAACAACGACAACAGCCGCAACAACAAAAACATCAACAGCGACGACAACAGTTGCAAGAGGCAAAAAGTGGCAAATCGGTGGCAACGACGACTGCAGGGGCTGTCTCTGACAACCCAACAGCAGCGTCATCCACCATGGTGGTAGGCACGCCAGGAGCTGTTGCGCCAGAGAGGAGTAGCCACGCGAAAATCTCGAAGCGCAGAGGCAGTTTCCTGGAGAGGCTCACAGCGGAAGAGGCAGAGCTGTTCATTGAACATGCCAAGGAAGACGAGGAGCCCAGTACCAGCAGAGAGGTCCGCCGAGAGAAAGTGTTTCCGGCAGAGGTTACGAGCAGGTATGACTCCTCCGTTAAAACTACTAATGTGGTTTCTGTAGCAGGTCGGTTGCAAGACCGATCTGGTAGGTCTCTTTGCAGGTTCGAGAGTGAGGACAGTGGACAGACCGGCCTCAAGGAGGATCAGCGACGATCGAGCAGCCGGCACCGTTCCAGAAGCAGACGCTGCTCCAGAAGCCGCCCACGCTCTGGTGGCCGATGCCGGTCGAAGAGCAGAAGCCGCTCAAGGAGTTGTCGCCGTGCAGGCAGCACGCACAGGTACGAAAGCAGGCGTGAGCACAAATCAAGGAGCCGCTCCGCCTCTGTCGCATCACGAAGCTCTGGCTGGCAGCAGGCCAAGAGAAGGCATCGGGGGAGTGCCGGCTCGTGGTGCGCAGCAGCCCGGTTACTCGAATGCCCTCAAAGGTGTTCGGGTGGCTGTGTTGCCTCGCGAGTATCCTGCCGCCGCTCTTGGCTCGGATGACCTGACCCGGCTGCAAAACATCATTATGTTCGCGGTGGCGAAGGGCTGGTCGCACCCGCTGGCGTTCTATGGGGTGCACTTCCGGTCAGGCATGCTCCTTGTGGACTGCAAGGATGAAGACACCGCCACTTGGCTGGCAGATAGAATCCCACAGCTAGAGGGCTGGAAGGGACCCACATTGTGTACCCGAAGGGGGGATGATATCCCTCCGGTGCACAACGTCTCGATTTTCCTCCCCAGAACCGGCGTGGAGCAAACAGGGCATGCCATGGACCTACTCCGGGCACAAAATGCAGGGTTGCACACCTCTGCCTGGAGGGTGATGTCCAAAAGTGCGGTCGAGAACGGGCTCAGGCTCAACCTATGTGTTGACGAAGAGTCTTTCCTGAACCTGAGGGAAGCTGCATTTGTAGTAAACTACAGATACAGCACAGTAACGATGAGGCCATGGAGGCCCAGAGCACAGGTAGGCAGGACTGCTGCGCCATCGGTACAACAGAGTACCACTAGTGCGGCCCCTGTCGCACCTCCGTCGACTAGTTCGGTGGTAACAGCGCTGGCGAGCCAGCTAGGCACCGCTACATCAGCTCCAGTGGAAGCTTCTGAGCCATCCGACGCCGACGGCCCAGGCGAGCAAATGCCTTCCACTCAGGAGCTCCTAGAAGGCATTGACCTAGGAAGAATCGAGCTGGATGAGCAGAGCGAGGGCGGTCTAGGGCTCTCGGACTTGGAAGAACCCCAGCTCTGACAGAACCACGGATGCGAGCAGCCCAGGTTAACCTGCATCATGTGGTGGCCGCCTCGGCGGTCATTGCAAGCAGGTTCTCCACGGAAGACCTGGGCTTTCTGCTCATCCAAGAACCGTGGACCTACAAAGGCCAGGTAAGGGGCCTAAATCAGAATAAAAACAAGGTAATTTGGGACCTCTCCTGTGAGAGGCCCAGAGCATGCGTGGTGCTTAGAGCAGGTATAAATCACTTTTGCATTACAGAGTACTTAACCAAGGACCTAGTGGCGGTGCAGGCAACCATGACAGTTTCCGGCACGGAGATGGAGGTTGTCCTGGCATCGGCTTATTTTCCGGGGGACAACGCAAGTGTGCCGCCCCGAGAGGTAGAACAGCTTGTGGAGCATTGCAGAAGGAAGAGGCTTCCGCTCGTTCTGGGATGTGACGCAAATGCCCATCATTTGGAATGGGGTAGTACCGACACAAACCCCAGGGGTGAGTGTCTTCTAGAATTCATAAGTAGCGTAGACCTAAGTATTCAAAATGTCGGGACCACTCCGACCTTTGTCACCAGGGTCCGCCAAGAGGTATTGGATATCACTCTCAGCAATGGATTGGCTAGCCCTCTGATAACTCGATGGCAGGTCTCATCAGAGCCGTCATTGTCGGATCATAGGATTATCCAATTCGAACTGGCAGTGGGGATCCAGATAAGATGTCCAAGTAAGAACCCCAGAAGAACAAACTGGGCGAAGTATGTAGAGACACTTCAGTTCAACCTACCTAGAGTAGAAGCTGGTCACAATAGAGGTGGCTGTATGGAGTTAGACTTTAGGGTAAACAGGCTAAACGAAACCATAATAGATGCCTTTAACTCCAGCTGCCCTGAAAGTAAGCCACAGAGCAGATCGCAGACTGCATGGTGGTCCAAGGAGCTCTCTAAGCTCAGGAGGGAGGTGCGTAGGCTTTTCAACAGAGCCAAACGCACGGGGCGATGGAATGAGTACACGGCCAGTCTAACTACATACAGCAAGGAAATAAGAAAAGCCAACCGCGCTAGCTTCAGAAGCTTCTGCGAGAATATTACTGCAGTTCCGGCAGCTGCCAGACTCCACAGAGTTCTGGCAAAGGGTAACTCGGAGGTCAGGTTAGCAATCAAACTACCTGATGGTACGTACACGAGCGATGAGAGGGAGAGGTCACAGGCACTGCTGGCAGCCCACTTCCCCGGTGCCATCCCTGTGCCGCGGGGCCTTGCTTTTCGGGCGGTTAGGCCGAGAGCAGAGGACTGGAAGGTGGCCAGAAATTTAATAAACTGGCAGACGGTCGTCTGGGCTTTGGGCTCTTTTGAGAAGTATAAGGCCCCGGGGGTGGACGGCATCGGTCCGGTGTTGCTCCAGCAGGGCGGGACGCTCTTGGTCCCTCACCTAGTGAAAATCATGAGAGACAGCCTTGCTCTGGCCTATCTCCCCGAGGTATGGCGTAGAGCTCGGGTGATCTTCATCCCAAAAATAGGTAAGAGGGATTACTCCCTTGCAAAATCCTTCAGACCCATAAGCCTAACTCCTTTCATGCTTAAGGCAATGGAGAAGATAGTTGATAGAGATATAAGGTACAATACTCTCAAAAGAGAGCCACTTCACATCGATCAACACGCTTACAGAGTAGGTAAGAGGGATTACTCCCTTGCAAAATCCTTCAGACCCATAAGCCTAACTCCTTTCATGCTTAAGGCAATGGAGAAGATAGTTGATAGAGATATAAGGTACAATACTCTCAAAAGAGAGCCACTTCACATCGATCAACACGCTTACAGAGTAGGCAGATCGACGGACACAGCGCTATTCACCCTGACTGAGGTGATTCAGGAAGCCTTTGAGTGTGGAGAAACAGTGCTTTGCGCCTTTCTCGACATTGAAGGAGCTTTCGACAATACCACCCACTCAAGTGTGGATCGGGCGCTGGCAGGACGAGGTGTGCAGCCAACTATCCGCAAATGGATAGCTGAGCTGCTGCACACCAGGATAGCTGAAACTGACACTGGTAACGGCGTGGTTCAGCTTAAAACAGTTAAAGGGTGCCCACAAGGAGGAGTTTTATCTCCACTGCTGTGGAGCCTCGTGGTAGATGAACTATTGCAGATATTCACTTCAAATGGTATCCGCTGTCAAGGTTACGCGGATGACATAGTGATTATCGCAAGAGGTAGGTTTCCGAGCACCCTCTGTGACATTATTCACAGAGGGCTCCAACTAGCAAACAGATGGTGCACTGATGTAGGGCTAAACATCAATCCGTCTAAGACAGTCATAGTTCCCTTTACCAGAAAAAGGAAGCTGGAGGGTATGAGAACCATAGCTGTGGAGGGGGTCCCAGCCATGATTGCTACGGAGGTAAAGTATCTGGGAGTAATCCTGGATTCTAAGCTTCTGTGGAAGAGTCATGTGGACGCGACCACCTCCAAGGCTACGAGGGCACTGATGGTGTGCAAACGTCTCGCCGGGAAATCGTGGGGGTGTACCCCGAAGATTTTGCGATGGATGTACACCATGATAGTCAGACCAATGGTGACGTATGGAGCGGTGGCTTGGATCTCTAGGACCAACCTGGCCACGGTGAGGAAATCGCTAGCCAAACTGCAAAGCCTGGGGTGTGTGTGCATCACGGGAGCGATGCGCACGTGTCCCACGACGGCGCTAGAGGTGGTGCTGGAGCTAGAGCCGCTCCATGCTCACATAGCTCAGGCTGCAAAGAGCTCCATGTTGAACTCTGCAAGAGAAGGTTTCGGGAAAGGTAAGGTTCTATCGTCCAAAAGCGGGGAGAAGCTGGGTAGTCAGATCCCACTTGCTCTTTTTCCAAGAGACGATATAAATAAGGTAATAGTTTTTGAAAAGCGTTTCAAAGTAGAAATTTTAAGTAACAAAACTTCTTGGGACCCCTCTATTTTAGAGTGCAGGGTTCGGGAAAGTACACTGCAGTGGTACACGGATGGCTCTAAGACCTTGGAGGGCATTGGAGCAGGCGTTTTTGGTCCCAGGACCAGATTGTCGCTGCCCATGGGTGCCTATCCTAGTATTTTCCAAGCGGAAATATATGCCATTAGCGTTTGTGCCGAGATTAATCTACACAGGAACTATCGAGGAGAGAAAATTCGTATTCTCAGCGATAGCCAGTCGGCTCTCAAGGCCCTTTCATCTTTCGAGTCCTCACTGGTCTTGGAGTGTATTAATAGACTAAATGACCTAGCAAGGAGAAATGACATCCGTCTTCTATGGGTGCCAGGCCATACAGGTATAGAGGGCAATGAGGTGGCGGATCACCTGGCCAGAACAGCGGCCATCTCGGACCCTATAGGACCCGAGCCCTTCTTCCCGATCGGTGCAAGCTCTATAAAGGAAGCGCTCAGGAAGGAGACAAATCGGCTCAGGGAGCAGCAATTCCAGAACATACAGGGACTTGTTCAGGCAAAGAAATTATTGGGAGGTTATAACAACACGAGATTTAAACAACTCATAAACCTCCCAAAGGCAAAACTTAGAATCCTCACAGGTATTCTCACAGGTCATTGCAGGTTAAGAGGTCACCTGTACAAGATAGGTATTTGGTCAAATGACCTATGTCGCTTCTGCGATACGGCCAAGGAAACGCCCTCACACATATTACTGGAGTGTGACGCTGTGGCGCGTCGAAGGGAGAGGTGGCTAGGTCATATGTGGCCAAAGGAGGAACACGTACAATCCCTAAGCCCGGGATCCATCTTAAAATTTATAGATGCTCTCGGACTGGGGGAGGTGTTGTAAGGTACTGAGGACACAATAGATCCACAGGTCGCAGTGCAATCCTCATATTTTAATCTAATCTAATCTAACAGCAGCCTTCGAGGTGAGCTGCCCAAAGAAGATGAAAAAATCTCAAGGGGCTATTCCATGGTGCAACAGCAATCTCAGCAAACTTCGGACAAGGCTAGAAAGCTATTCAACGGGGCTAAACGGACTGGTGACTGGTCCACTTATAAAACAGCCCTAACTGCCTATAATAGGACGCTTAGAGAGTTTAAAAAAGGCTACATGGCGGAAGCATGTTGCTCAGCGTCTACAAAAGGCACTTAGACTGGACCATACAAATGGCTTATGCACACTAAAGAGACCTGACGGAACCTACACAAACGACCCTGAGGAGACCAATCGGCTACTAATGGAAACCCACTTCCCAGGTTGCATTATACAGGGCCCAAGTGCTGCTTTGACCTCTGTTGCTACAGTGTGTGCTAACAAACGGACGAGAGGCCTAGCGAGAAGAATTTTCAAGTGTGACAGGTTGCGTTGGGCCATCTCGGCGTTCAGTGATTATAAATTCCCTGGTCCAGATGGTATCTATCCATGTATGCTGCAGCAGGGCTTAGAGTTCATTTCTGGTACCTTTGTCAGGATACTGAGGGCGAGCTTGCTTCTAGCCCACATTCCCTCACCTTGGAAAGAGGTGAAAGTAGTATTTATACACAAGACGGGCATAAACGCGAATCAACTTCCAAAGGCGTTAAGACCTATAAGCCTAAGTTCCTTTGTGATAAAAACCTTTGAAAACCTTATTGACTTTCACATCAGAGATACCTAGCTAAAGGTGAAACCGCTCTGTGAAAGTCAACATGCATATCAAGCAGGGAAGTCTCCTATTACTGCCATACACGGTTTACTCAAGTACTTGAAAAGGCCTTGGAGTACAAACAGATAGCCCTGTGTGCATTCCTTGATATATCAGGTGCTTTTGACATCACAAGTAATGGGGCAATCTCCGTAGGTTTGGCAAGGAAGGATATCCCGAAGCATATAACAGACTGGGTAATAATCATTATGAGATCCAGAACCATAACTTCTGAACTGGCGTGAAGCAGACTTCAAGTAACGGCCACTCGTGGCTGACCTCAAGGGGATGTTCCCTCACAGGGAATGAATTCAATGCTTACGGCTATGCTGACGACCTTGTAATCTATGTTGTGGGCTGAGATGAAGGGACATTAAGCTCTAGGCTTCAACCTGCCCTAAATCTAACGCTCAAATGGTGTAATGAGAAAAGGTTGTCAATCAACCCATCAAAGTCCAATATCATCCCTTTCACAAAAAGAAGGAAGGTAAACCTGACCAAACCAATGTTGGGAGGCACTGAGGTTGAGTTCTCAAAAGAGGTAAAATACCTTGGAGTCACACTATATAATCAACTCAAATGGAACTCACATTTCAGAGAAATTACCAATAAGGTGGCAAGAGCGTTCTATGCTTGTCAAAGACTGCACGGTCAAGCCTGGGGATTTCCCCGAAACTCACATACTGGTCATTTAACACGGTAACAAAGCCAATTATTACCTACTCAGCACTAGTATGGTGGCCTAAAGCCCAAATGGCAAGCAACGGCTCTACTCTCGGCAAGCTTCATCGCCTTGTATGTGTGGCCATTATGGGGGCATGCGCACATGTCCAACAGATGCGCTTGGCATTATCACAGGCATTCCACCATTGGCCATACTCATTGAGAGAGAGGCTTGTCAGAGCGCTTTAAGATTGCCTAATCTTAGTTGCATGAAAAGTGGAGTATTGATCCAATTGTAAAACTTATAGACTCCATGCTGCCAAAGCTGTCCTTTACCAAGACCTACAAAGGGATACATGTAAAAAGATGGTGAAAGTAATCAACAAAGGATAACAAGTGTGGTACACTGACGGGGTGTTATCTTGCCAACGTCTGCGTCGGCTGAATATCTATGGGACATAGGCTTGCAATAACCAACGCAGCCTCTTCCGATGTAGTTCGATACGCGCAGCATACTTTAATCACTACATTGGCATATAACTGTCTTCGTTGTTGCTTTGGATCTCCGACATTCACCATCAGTCTCGAAAGCGCTACTGCGACTTTTGCCGTTTTACCGACTGCAGGGTGCTGCAGGACAGGCCCGACGGTTGCACTGCAGAAGACTGCTATGGGGCAGCCCAATAATGTTTCCTCGGTTGGAAACCCTAAAGGGAGGCTAGTCTACCTAGATGGAAACACCAAGCCGATGAACAAGGACCCCCAATACTCACCCGCAAGAAAAGCTTCTGCCGCCCTGATTAGGTTCAGACCCCCACCAAGGCCACATCGGGGACAGGGCGCTGCAGAGCAGACGAGGGAGGAGATGGTACTCCTGTGATGCAACAGGGGGAAGGAAGGGGCCAAAAGGGCCCAGAGGCAGAGAAAGAGCCGATCCGATGGCAGACCCGCCAAAAGCCTCATTAGGCACACCAGATGCCTGCAAGTGAACCTGCATCACGCCAAGGCGGCCTCGAACGTCATGTGCTGGCAGTTCAACAAATAAAACTTGGATGTCGCATTCATCCAAGAACCATGGATTTACAATGAGGCTGTCAAAGGCCTCAACGAATGTGATATATGACACCAACAGGCGTAGACCCAGACCAGTAGCGCGATTCAATAACTTTTTTAACAACACTTGAAGTTGCCAAATCAGCCAAACAACAGAAGTTAACAATACTGATATTCAGTAACTCTTTTTTTGACAACATACGTTATTGCAAAATCAGCTGTGTTGTTCAGCTAGCGGCATCCAGTTTTGCGTTGTTAAGAAACGCGATAGTTAATTTATTTTCATATACGTGCTTACATGTTTTTTACTTTATTATCATACATTTGTAGTTCCATCTTTTAACTAAATCGATTAAAATAACATGACTGTTTTATTAAAAACGTACATATTTTATTAAAGCAATGAATGTTAAATGTATATACATATGTATGTATATATAAGTATATAAGTGAAATATACGCATTTGCAATATAAACAGAAACATTTTATAAGACTTATTTATTATTATTTATATTCCATTGGCAAGCTTTCTGTCACAGAGAGGCCCTCTAAATACTGGCTTCCTATCAATTCCAGCACCCGCTTATTCAGCTGCGTTAAGAGTGGCTGCTTTAGGGACCTGTTGCTGGTTAAAGGCTGCTGCCTTATCCGGTCGCGCACTCGGACACTCGTCCTACTTTTAAATCGTGCCAAACCTATGTTAGAAGAAAAAAAAACAATATGAAATAAACAGGTAGAATTATAAATACATATATACAAAGAACGTCTGTGCGTAGTGGCTATACATGGAATTGGCTGCGCAATATGCACTTGGTTATCTATACAAACAATATATTTATTTTAACAAACATTCTAACACATCTATTAATGAAAGTCATGAATTTATTTATACACACGCGGTTTAATTTTTCACAATTCCAAGCACAATGCACATTTGTCAGCACCGCACAGCTCCTTGTGGGTGCATTCAAACCCAATGGGGTTATTACTTACCGTGCGCCATTGTTCGGCGGCCTTTTCTGCACCTCCGATGGCGTTTAGCTTGACAGATATCTCCTCTCACATATTTTCTAGATCCATCCTGCCATGGAGCCGATGAAACTTTCTGCTGTCTAGCCCCGGACTCACTTAAAAGAAATCCATCATCCCTTTGCTGCTGGGCTTGTTGAAGCCATTCTGAAAATAGAAAAAGAAAAGTAAATAATCTATTTAATAACTTTAGTTAAGTATACTTGCCTTTGGTTTGCTGAATTTGCGCTCCAATACTCCAACTATTGGCGGGATGAATTGCAATGTTTTATTTTTTTGCATTCTTTTTGTGTTTTTCGTAAATTTTGACACTTCGTTGACAGAGGTGCAACTTTTTATCAATTTAAATAAATAGTAAAAGTCAGCCGTTCGGTGTTATTTAGTATGAGTTAGTGAATCGCACAATCGCTATTGCAAACAGCAAACATTGTTAACTAACAACTCGACATATTGAATTGTTAAGAGTTAGTGAATCGCACTACAGAGCGGCCATAATGATAAGAAGTAATACAAATTTTTTTCCCATTTCAGAATTGATATAACAGGACCTTGGGTCGTATGGACAGAGGTTCCAACTCATATAGTGGTACAACAGGTTGTACTTGCCTCAGGCCTACCTCCCAGGAGACAGCAACGAAAGGCCCAAAAGGGAAGTAATTGCCCTAAAGGAATACTGCAGAAGGAAGCGGCTAAAATTCGTGTTGGGCTGTGACGCCAACGCCCATCATATCATATAGGGTAGCTCCAACACTAATGCAAGAGGTGAGTACTTTCTTGATTACTCTCTTAATAGAAACCTACACATTCTAAACCGGGGTAATGAGCCGACATTTATAAATGCTATTAGAGGCGAGGTCTTAGACCTGACAATATGCACGTCTAACATGTCCACATTTATCTCCAACTGGCATGTCTCAAATGAGGTATCCATGTCGAACCATCAATACATAAGGTTCGATATAAAAGCCGCGAGGGGGAAAGCCAGTTTTACAGGAACCCAAAGAAACAAACTGGGAACTCTTTTATTTAGATATTGAACAAGAGTCTAATTTGGCCTCGGTGCACATTATGTCTACTCATGATCTAGAATTTGAATCAATACAGCTTCAGAACAATATAACAGCAGCCTTCGAGGTGCTTATAAAACAGCCCTAACTGCCTATAATAGGACGCTAAGAGAGTCTAAAAAGGCTACATGGTGGAAGCACTGTGAGCGTATCTCCACCATGGCTGTTGCTCAGCTTCTACAAAAGGCACTTAGACTGGACCATACAAATGGCTTATGCACACTAAAGAAACCTGACGGAACCTACACAAACGACCCTGAGGAGACCAATCAGCTATTAATGGAAACCCACTTCCCAGGTTGCATTATACAGGGCCCAAGTGCTGCTTTGACCTCTGTTGCTACAGTGTGTGCTAACAAACGGAGAAGAGGCCTAGCGAGAAGAATTGTCAAGTGTGACAGGTTGCGTTGGGCCATCTCGGCGTTCAGTGACTATAAATTCCCTGGTCCAGGTGGTATCTATCCATGTCTGCTGCAGCAGGGCTTAGAGTCCATTTCTGGTACCTTTGTCAGGATACTGAGGGCGAGCTTGCTTCTAGCCCACATTCACTCACCTAGGTAAGAGGTGAAAGTAGTATTTATACACAAGACGGGCAAAAATGCGAATCAACTTCCAAAGGCGTTCAGACTAATAAGCCTAAGTTCCTTTGTGATAAAAACCTTTGAAAACCTTATTGACTTTCACATCAGGGATACTCAGCTAAAGGTAAAACCGCTCTGTGAAAGTTAAAATGCATATCAAGCAGGGAAGTCTCCTATTACTGCCATACACGGTTTACTCAAGTACTTGAAAAGGCCTTGGAGTGCAAACAGATAGCCCTGTGTGCATTCCTTGATATATCAGGTGCTTTTGACATCACAAGTAATGAGGCAATATCCGTAGGTTTGGCAAGGAAGGATATCCCGAAGCATATAACAGACTGGGTAATAATCATTATGAGATCCAGAACCATAATTTCTGAACTGGCGTGAAGTAGACTTCAAGTAACGGCCACTCGTGGCTGACCTTAAGGGGATGTTCCCTCACAGGGAATGAATTCAATGCTTACGGATATGCTGACGACCTTGTAATCTATGTTGTGGGCTGAGATGAAGGGACATTAAGCTCCAGGCTTCAATCTGCCCTAAATCAAACGCTCAAATAGTGTAATGAGAAAAGGTTGTCAATCAACCCATCAAAGTCCAGAATCATCCCTTTCACAAAAAGAAGGAAGGTAAACCTGACCAAAGCAATGTTGAGAGGTACTGAGATCGAGTTCTCAAAAGAGGTAAAATACCTTGGAGTCACACTAGATAATAAACTCAAATGGAACTCACATTTCAGAGAAATTACCAATAAGGTGGCAAGAGCGTTCTATGCTTGTCAAAGACTGCACGGTAAAGCCTGGGGATCTCCCCGAAACTCACATACTGGCCATTTAACACGGTAACAAAGCCGATTATTACCTACTCAGCACTAGTATGGTGGCCTAAAGCCCAAATGGCGAGCTACGGCGCTACTCTCGGCAAGCTTCATCGCCTTGTATGTGTGGCCATTAGGGGGGCCATGCGCACATGTCCAACAGATGCGCCTGCCATTATCACAGGCATTCCACCATTGGCCATACTCATTGAGAGAGAGGCTTGTCACAGCGCTCTAAGATTGCCTAATCTTAGTTGTATGAAAAGTGGAGACTTTAGGGGGCATTTAGGTGTCTTACAGCCACTCAGGGCTGATCCAATTGTAAAAACTTACAGACTCCATGCTGCCGAAGCTGTCCTTTACCATGATCTACAAAGTCATAATCCTTGAAAGGGATACTAGTAAAGAGATGGTTAAAGTAATCAACAAAGGATAACAAGTGTTGAACACTGACGGATCCAAACTTATCAATTTGTGCACTGGAGCCGGGGTGTTGAGACTTAGATTGTAAAACAGTGTCGCGATGGGGTTATACCCAACCATCTTCCAGACGGAAATCCATACAATAGAGTTGTGCGCTCACGAATTTCTTCGCAGAAGGAAAAATGGAGCCACAATAAAAATTATGTCTGACACCCAGGCAGCCATTAGGGCACTAGACTCCCTCAAGACGGAGTCAAAACTGGAGGACAGCTGCAGGACGGCACTGAAATCACAAGGAGCCGACAACAGAGTTACTTTGTGGAGCGTTCCAGATCATGAGGGCGCGGATGGCAATGAAATGGCGTACTTTCTCTCAAAAAAAGCAGCCCAACAGAGCTTTTAAGGCCCTTAACAGTTCTGCGGACCCTCTGAGGGATACACAGCAGAAATTCTGAGAAGGTGGGAGGACTCAAGAATCGCAGCCCAATGGCACTTGGCAAAGGAAAACAGACAAGTTAAGAGGTTTATAGGTCCATCCCGGAAAGCCTTTGAAAAACTTCTTAACCTCAGCAGAGAGGGTCTTCGAATTCTCACCGGGATCTTGACAGCTCACTGCAGGCTGAGATACCATCTTCATAAAATAGGACTCTCTGAGGCTGGAAACTGTAGGCTTGCGGCTTAGATGCGGAGACTTCTGAACATATACTTTGTGAATGCCCAAGAATAAGCGGACTCGGGCTTATACAACTCAGCAACGCATTTATCTCCATTTACACGCCCAAAAATTGCTGCCGCTGTCTACGATTTGCGCGTGACACTACAACCAAAAGTTCCCACCGTTTGCTCTCGCACACAAAACTGCTAATGTTACGTTTTGCATGCGTTCGTATTCAACTGAAGCAGTAACAATATCAGCGGCAGCTAAGCCAACAACAATAATATGCGTTCACATTCAACTGCAGCGTTAGCATTATCAGCAGCAACAACACCCCGACTGCAGCTAAACCAACAACAACAACAACAACAGGATCTTTCGTTAGCATATGAGCAAACAGCGCAAAACAGTTAGGGCATAATTAAGTCATATTGTTAGTTTGTAAGTCATTTTGAATCAACAACCAGCGCACAACGCTGCAGATATCGTAAATAAAAATACGCTTAAGGTAGAAAAACAATTTACCCTCATTTCTTCAAAAGTATTGATGGAAAATGACAATCAAGAAATCACTAAGGTTTTACTTGGGAAATATAGATCCGACGCACTTCGAACTTTCATATCAGGTCTTCAGCCTTTAATAGGTAATATTATTTATTCTAAAGGACCACAAGACATGCCCACCGCACTCGCTATGGCGCATGAAATAGAAAACAATCGTTGGAGATACCAGTTTGCAAACTCCTTCAATGAATTCACCAATAAGTACCAAAACAGAAATCCTCATTATAGAAGGGTCCCAAACAGTGATAATAACTATTCATAAGAACCTGTTCCAATGGATGTAGATCCATCAGTATCTTACTATAAAAAGAGCTTTAAAACAGACACTTTCACTCATTATCCTCAAAACGTCTCTCGACTTGGTAAGGGCCAAGAAAATAACAGCAAAAGCCAATATCAAGCTCAAAAAAGAAGTCGTGAAAGCTCAGATGGGTCAAATAGATCCAACTTGCCCAAAACTCAATAAGTAAACACCATTTCTGAAAATTATGAGGAAGAGGAGTGGTATGGTGAGGATAATTTTTTAATGTAGGAGCCTCTTCACTCCCTTATGTAGAGAAGAGGCTGAACAAAGAAAATACTGTAAAAATTCTTTTGGATATCGGCACTTCCAAAAACTATATAAAACATCTCGCTATTATAAAGAATACTCAAAAGGTTGAAAAACCGTTCAAAATAAAAACTGTATCCGGTTCACAAACTATAACCAAAAAATGTAAAATAAAAATATTAGGACAAAATTCAACCTTTTTTATTTTGCCTGAAGTATCCCACTTATCTACTGGTTTTAATGAAGTTCCATGTGAAATTTTACCTGAATTTGAAAATATGATGGAAAGAAATAAGAAAGCCTTCGCTGACCCAAATGTGGGACTACCCTTCCACACTAAGGTAAGAGCATCCATTAAAAATACAACTAATGAGCCTGTTTACAGAAAATCATAACCATACCCTATCGCTTACGCAAAATTTGTAAATGAGGAGACTCAACGTATACTCAAAGATGGCATATTCCAGCCATCCGGAAGTCCTTTCAATAGTCCAATATGGGTTGTAAAAAAGAAAACATTTAACGACAATGGTGACCAAGAGTTAAGACTAGTTATTAATTTTCAAAAACTGAATAAAATAACTATTGCGGGCAGGTACCCAATGCCGGAAACCTCATCAATTTAATCAAATCTTGGCACTGGAAAATACTTTTCAACCTTAGATTTAAAGAGCGGGTTTCATCAAATTTTGCTTAACCCAGGGGACCGCGAAAAACCGCATTTTCTGTTAACAATGGAAAATACGAACTTTGTCGCTTACCGGATTAAAAAATGCCCCAAGCATATTTCAGCGGGCAATTGATGATGTTTTGAGAGAGCAAAGACCTGTCATGTCTTTATGGATGACGTAATTATTTACTCTGGTACGAAAGAGCAACACCTAAAGGATTTAGATGAAGTCATTCAGAAACTAGAAAATGCTAATATGCGCATTTCACTAAAAAAATCAAAATTCTTTATGAAAGAAATTGAGTTTTTAGGATTTATTATTAATGAAAATGGCATTAAAACATGCCCAAAGAAGGTTAATGATATCCTTCAATATAAGAAAGCCGAATCTCTTAGAGCTCTTCGTTCGTTTCTTGGACTATCTGGGTACTACAGACGGTTCATATAAGACTACGCTCGTATTGCCGAACCACTTACGAAATACCTAAGAGGTGAAAACTGTAATGCTAAGGCAAAACAATCAAAAAATATTAAAATACGATTGGATGAAGAAGCAGTAAATGCATTCGAACGTATTAAGAGGACACTAAGTTCAGAGGATGTTCTGTTACAACATCCTGACTTTCAAAAACCTTTTGAGCTTCAAGTGTAGCAATTAGTGCAGTCTTATCTCAGAATAAGAAGCCTATAACGTTTATTTCAAGAACTCTATCAAAAACAGAGCAGTCATACGCAACAAACGAAGGAGAGCTTCTCGTTATCATATGGGCTTTGCAAAAATTGCGAAATTACCTTTACGGTGCTTGTGATATCAGAATATTTACAGATATATCTGAAAAAAACGCTAATAGCAAAATTCAAAAATGGAAGGCATTGATAGAAGAGTTTTCACCACAGTTTTTTACAAGCCAGGAAGTCAAAACATTGTAGCTGACGCACTATCACGTCAGGCAATGAACGCAGTAGAGGATTCAGCTACGGCAGCTACCTGCCACAGTGAAGAATCTTACACGTTCACAATAACATCTGTTGAAACTCCTATAAACTCCTTTAAAAATCAGATTCTGATCTCAGAAGGTCACCCAAGTCATAAAAGAAAAATTATTTTAAAAAATAGAGTCAGACATACCATTAACTTTAATACCATCAATGAGCTAATGCACTTACTGCAGGCAGCCATTAACCCTAGCGCAGTTAACGGCATTTATTGCTCATTAGAGGTGTTGGGAAAAATTCAAAATCCTTTAATATAAATCTTTCCGTCGGTGAAATTTGAACACACTGAAAAAATGGTTATAAACATATTTAATGAAAATGACAAGCATGAAATTGTGAATACGGAACATAATAGGGCTCATAGGCAATTTAAAGAGAATCTTTGTCAGATTCTGAACCAATATTATTTTCCGGAAATGAAAGAAATGTTAAAATCTGTTACAAAGAATACCTATACCCATACCTACTGAAATTGGAAAAATTTTACACGTAGATATTTTCTCAACAGAGAATAAACTATTTCTGACTTGCATAGACAAGTTTTATAAAATGGCCATAGTAAAGCCAATTAAAACCAATAAATTGATATAAAGCCATCTCTTTTATAAATTTTTACAATATTTGTACCTAAAACCATCGTTTCGGACAATAAAAGATCTATTTAAAAATCTTGGAATAGGCCACTTTAAAGTGCCTCCACTTCACAGCAAGAGTAACGGCCAAGTGGAGAGATTTCACTCCACGCTAATAGAAATTGCCAAATGCCTAAGGTGCGAGAATCCAACCGGAAAAAAACAGCAAATATTTTAAAATCCATTTCAGAGAAAACAAAATCTGAAATAATAAGTAAACTAAGAGAGAATCAAATTGTAAGTACTAAAACTTACAATAAAAAAAGGGAGCAGAAAACAAAAATAATAGATTAGAAAGTAAAATTAAAAATATTTTTAAGGAGGTTGAAATTAATGAAGATTTAGGAACAACTGTTAAAGTTAAATACGGATGTGTAATCCTACCTTTGCAGGCACTTAGTGCGCTCGGAAGTATGTACATGACTATTCCTTGTCTCCGATAATAGCCGTTAATAATGGAAATGTAAGAATAACGAAGGGACATTTCTTCATAACTCATACGATTAATTTAAAACAATACGAAGACATTTTGAAAGAAAACAGAGAATTATTTGTAAAGTATCGTAATAGAAAAGAAGAGAACACAATCTTGAAGCATGATATAAACGAAATAAAAAAGTTACTATCATTATTTAAAAATTCAAGATCAAAAAGATCTATTAATTTAATTGGGTCTGTATGGAAACTCATCTCTGGTTCTCATGACCACGATGACTTGGTACAATTGCACGCCACAGAAGAGGCTCTTATAGAGAACGGTAACACTCAAATTAATAGGTACGTTCGTTTACAATCTGCAACAGAAAATAACCAACAGCAAAATTCCGGAGAAATCTCTTCTGTTCTCTCACAAGAGAAAAATATCCGAAATAGTACGCGAACGCAAAATTTGCAGAAACTTGCAAGTTTAACGAACAGCTGATTGAATTTTTGTCCGCATTCAAATATGCAAAATGAAAAGCGTTGCATTAGTGTTTTCTTGGAACATTCTACTAAGGAAACTTAACCAAACTAACATTTACTTGCTACTAGCATGTTTAACACTCATATTTTACAATTTTCACCTTTAAAATTCTTAAACAAAAATTTCGTAAATATGCAAATTGCAATCATCTGTTTTTGATCAGCTGTTTTGCTGTTGGCAAAAATTTTTCCAGCAGAAACCAACAGCTTCCCCTCAAATTGAAATGTCACTTTGCTCTTTCAATTTCCCCTACTTTGTTAGTTTTTGGCGTACGCGAACGCTAAAAGCTGATAGTTTTCGAAAACTTTCAATAATTATCCGTACCCGAACTTACCTAATATTAACCAATATCTGCAAGTTCAGATGAATGAAATAACCAATAAAATTAATGATTGAAAGAACTAACGCAATATCCAAAGACGATTCTAAAAATAATAAAATTTTAGAATTAGCTATGATAAGAAATATAATTATAATATCTGACTTAAATAATATTGTTAATGGTATCGCACTTTCCAAACTAAATACAATTAATCCTGTTATATTTGACCTTTATGAGATAAACGAATTAATAAAATTAGACTATTTAATTTCTATAACCGATATATTGTTGTTAGCACAAGTTAAAATTAATGCATCTGAAGATGAAATCAAATACTTTGTAAAATTACCAAAGATTGGTGAATCTTGTAGTTTAATTAAAATTTACCCTGTTATTCGAAATAACTCTATTTTGAACTTAGAAAGTAGAATTATGGGTAGATGTTGGGAAACATTAAAAGCGCTAACCGAATGCCAATCAGCTGCAGACATGTTAGTATGAGTTGAATAAACAGACGCGCCGTGTGCAACAGCTTTAATGAATAACAATACAGCAACATGTCAGACCATAACAGCAACCCAAATACTTAAAATCCAACATATTGATGATGGGCTCGTCATAGTCAATGAATCCCCGGCCGATGTAGAAGAAGATAGCAAACCAATAATCAAACTGCCAAGAGGAACGTACTTAATATCAATCAAAAACTGTTTGTTAATAAACGAATCCAAATTAGAAACTACAAAAACCCATACGCATGTCATAGAGCTCCCTAAAACAATGTCGATAAACATCAGTGACCATAAAGAATTTTAACTATTGAATATCTACACAACCTTAACATAATGAATACCAAAAGACTTAACCATATTGCAGTGGAAACCGAGTCGAAAAGCATGATAACCTGGATATCGCTTGCAGTAATGTTCACCGCAGTACTTTTCATATTATTCTGCCTGATTATATTAAAACAACGCACAAAAATAACTGTCAGCAATAAAGCATATAGAGGAGGCCATTCTATGAGTGTAGAGGACATGCAACTAGCTACAATTAACGCTATAAAAGATCTCAACCGAAACAGGGACGTCTCGTCTTAAGAAAGGGGAGAAGTTAGCAACGCTATTATCTCCATTTTCATCTCCAACAACAACAACATCCATTCGTATTAATCTGAAGCGTTAGAATTATCAGCAGCAACAACACCCCGACTTCAGCTAAGCCAACAACAACAACAACAGGAGCTTTCGTTAGCATATGAGCAAACAGTGCACAACAGTTGGTGTATAATTAAGTCATATTGTTAGTTTGTAAGTCATTCCATTTTGAATCAACAACCAGCGCACAACGCTGCAGATATCGTAAATAAAAATACGCTTACATAGTAAGCAATAAAATTAAAGGTAGTTTCATTCCAAACTACGAAGTTACACCTTGGGCAGCGAGTATAATCTCAATACAGAATATGGACATCTACACCCTCTAAAGTGCTTATCACTTTAGGTAGCCTAAGGTTGACAATATTATGATGAGCGAATTTGCAGAGACGAGGTAATGTTAACGATGGTTATTGTGTCCAGTGGTCAAGTTGTTTGGAGAAAGTAACGGAGTCGCAATGGAGATTGACGATTGCTAGCAGCCGTACAACGATGGCGATGAGGAGTCTAACGCTGACCACCAAATGTCCAAAGAAACGATGCGTGTACTTACAAATGATATGATTTGTCGTGCCGTGCCCCACCTTGGGCGCCAAAAATGTAGGATTGCAAAGCCTTTTTTGTAACCGCTCCAAATCAAAAATAGAAAACGATAAAATGGTGGTCAACTGTTAGACTAACTTTTTTTCACAAATTCTTCTCCTTAAATACTTTTTTAACTAATACATAAGTACCGCTTGATAGATTAATACATAACTAAATAGCTCATTGTTTGGCCGAGCATTTCCTACCATTTGTGGTGTGCGTCTATATATTATACCACAAATGGAAGGACCTTTACCAGATGTATTTTATGAGAAGCTCTTTCATGGCAGTAATACCCAAATACCCTCGGAGGTTTGCCATTGCCAGCCGAGGGGTTCCCGCTATTGAAAAGACTTTTTTATGATTAAGCTTTTGCTTCGAACCTCGAACTCAGCGGCATATCGAGTTATAGCACGCACCCGTAAGAAAAGGCACTGATGGAAACGTATGACCACTAATGAACACTGATGATGTACTGCTGGGATTTCACTAGGCATCCATGTGTGTTTCATTAGTGAAAGTTCTCAATAGTACAGCATCAGCGCAATAAAAACTATTCGCGGTACTAATGGACATAACTTATAGTACATGTTACACTCATCAACTCATTAGTAAAAAACCTATCGACCACTGGTGGCCAATTAGTACATCTAAATCGACCAGCAGTGATCAATTAGTACTTCTGAACTTTTTTTTTTTGTGCAGAAATAACTG
This sequence comes from Philophylla caesio, assembly GCA_963971545.1. Classification (NCBI taxonomy): domain Eukaryota; kingdom Metazoa; phylum Arthropoda; class Insecta; order Diptera; family Tephritidae; genus Philophylla; species Philophylla caesio. Next base: position 125,607,924 of record OZ020604.1, on the reverse strand, counting down.
AACGTTATCTTGATATACATTCAGATTACTTCTGCAGAAGTCAATTTATTTATTTTTTAACTCTTGTTTTATATTATTTAAATACATGATCAATTAGTACTATTGAATCATTAGTATTTTGCAGAAATAATTGAACATTATCTTGATACACATTCAGATTACTTCTGCAAAAGTCAATTTATTAATTTTTAGCTCTTGTTTTATATTATTTATATACTTGATCAGTTAGCCTTTCTGAATTAATTAAATTCAATATTAATTAATTCAATTAATAACCATAAGATTTTACGTTATACCCAGTTTGTAACAGCAGGTCACATTAGGTGTAGGTTTTTGGGCGAAATTTAATATAGCTCCTCTTATTGATGAATTAGAAATTGCTCTTGAAGAAACGACTGAGAGCGAGAACCAGATTTTCTTATGTGTTGAGCAACAAACGCGTTTGAGTAAAGTTAAGAAGTTATTCCGCTAAAGTCCGTCTGTGCTTAGATTCTCGAAAAGTTAATAGTGTGACGGTAAAAGATGCCTATCCTTTACGTCATATAGAAGGAATCCTCAGTAGATTACGTAAAGCGAAATTTATTACTTCGTTAGATCTCGGTCGAGCCTTTTGCCAAATACAATTGGCAGTTAGCTCGCGAGGCTATACTTATTTCACTGTTCCAAATCGTCCACTGTATCGCTACAAAGTCATACCTTTTGGCCTATGTAATGCTCCCCAAGCTCTTTGTCGATAAATGGATCGCGTTATATATCTTAAGTTAAAGGAGCAAGTATTTGTCTACTTAGACGACTAGTTGATCGTGTCTGACTGCTTCAACGTACATATGTCCCTGTTCTCTGCTATTGCTTATCATTTTTGGGAGTCTGGTCTCACAATAAACGTTCAAAAATGGAAATTCTGTATAAAAGAAGGAAAATAAGTAATGGTAAATACACTGAGGACTGACCCAGATAAAATCTCGACAGTGACAGATTACCCCAAACCTAAGAACGCGAAGCAGTTGAGAAGATTTCTCGGCATGGTGTTAACTGCGTTGCCATCTGCCTGAACCAAATTAAGGTGACCAGCTGTAACAACCTGCCCGACGATGTGGTCCACTTAGATATCATCCTTCTTCTTCTGTAGAAAATTTTAAGACGGAACCTGTAACAGAACAAAGCTAGTGCAAGTGATATTAATATGCTGGGTTAGTTATCGGCTTCCTATATAGGCAACGGACAAATCTTTACTATCGGGCGTTTTACGATCCCATATTGAGTTTTCACAGTAACAACTCGTACGAGATTATCCGTTCCTGGATGTAGTTCAATTATTTTTGCAAACGGCCCTCTGTTGCAAGGATACCTCTCATCTTTAATCAAAACTATGTCACCGACCCTTAGGTTAGGGTTTGTTGTTAGCCTAAGACGTCCTAAGGTCTTTGCAGTCGTGACAAATACTCGGTACTCCATTGCTTCCAAAAGGAATGTAATAAATTTTGACCATGTTTCCAACGCTCTACGAGACTCAGGCTGTTCGTTTCGACAGAGGGCAGGCCAGTAGGGAATCCCCCACTAAAAAGTGTCCAGGTGTTAGTACCATTAAATCGTCGATGTCGCCAGTCAATGGACATAACGGCCTTGAATTTAAACAAGCTTCGATTTGCGCTAAGACCGTGTTGAATTTCTCATAGGTCAGTTTCTGATCGCCGATGGTTCGCCTCAGATGGGATTTCACCGATTTCACTCCGGCCTCCCATAATCCCCCGAAATGGGGGGAGGACGGTGGCATGAAATGCCAATGAACTTCGCTTTCGGCCAGGTGCAGAAAAATTTTATTTCTTATGAAATACTGGTATGCTGTGCGATCTGCTTGAAGTTTGCGGTTGGCTCCAATTAAATTGGTTCCGCAGTCACTGTAGATATTGTTACACAAGCCCCTTCTGGCAATAAAGCGATTAAAAGCCGCGATAAATGCATCTGGTGGAAAATCTTCTACGAGCTCCAGGTGTATTGCATTAGTTGCCAGACAGATAAATACAGAAATATAACCTTTTACTGAGACACGTCCTCTTCCATTCGGGCTGGGCGAATTCTCTCTGCCGGCAGATTCCCCATTTGCTATGCACATGTCATCGGCTTGTATTTAAAACATTTTATACATTTATGTACTAGACAGTACGACAAAATCAAATTTGGTACACATGAGAAATGTTAACTGAATATGAAAATAGGCTTAAAACGAAGAAATCCGTGTCTCGGCGTTTTGCTGTAGCACGTCAGAATTTTGAGAAAGGACCGTGGAGGTTCACTTCTAATGTAATACTATTATAAAACGTTCTATAAGAATGGGTGAACCGATTTTAATGCTTGATCCAGTTTTGAAAAGGTAATTAAATTTGGATTTTTTTTTATTAAGAAAACAATTTTTTTCTCCGGTAGATAGCGCTTTAATTTTCATGTAAAATTAAAAAATAACCAAAAATGTACTTGGCTTAATGGATTTCACCTTACGGAGAGGATATTGATGAGTTCCTTACCGTGTTAGTATGTTTCTCGAAGGCAGGCTACAGCTGAGTGGGCGTGAATAGATGCATCGCAAAATATATATAGCTCACAATCCTTTGTATGATCGATCTTTAACCAGCGTGAAACCTTAATTTCAGATATTTTGTGAAAACTTTCTCCTAATGTTATCCAGTCCTTTCGAATCGCTGATAGCAACGCTGCTTCGCTTCGCTGATATAATAACCGGATTCAACCAACCGAGCGGGTCAAATAAGCGGGCGATATTAGACAAAACGTTGCTTTTGGTTGGATTTTCAGTCTCGAACTGGAAGTTATCTTTAAACTCGAATTCGTCGGTAATAGGGTCCCAATATAGACCCAACGCCGCAATCGGATCAGTCGGTGTGAATTGCATCTTGGTGCTTGACTGCCGGTGCTCCGCCAGTATGCCATTCAGCAGAGATGGATGATTACTCGCCCACTTACGTAGTTCAAAGGTCGCGCTTCGCAAATTTGATATTGTTTCATTTCGTACACGCAGTGCAATTTCTAAAGAGTCTCCCGCAGAAAGTATATCATCGACATACATTTGTTGCTTAAGTGCCCTGCTGCCAAAGGAAAGCGATCCACTTCATCCTGGGCCAATTGGTTAATTGTACGAATTGCCGTATATGGGGCAGATGCGGTACCAAACATTACTGTCGAAAAATAATACTCCTGAATCGGTTCCTCTGCCCTTTCTCGCCATAAAATGCGTTGGTAATGCATCGGAGCATTTTTTCTATGTTAGCAATGAAAACATATTTCATGGTACGCCAATTCGAAAGGATTGCGGACAAATCCTGCTGAAGAGCATTTAATGATTTCCCGTTAGTGGGTTTCAGAGAGGCGTCGAACACGATTCAAACTTTCGTGCTTGCTGCCTCCATCTCAACTACCGAATGATGAGCGAGATGACAGCATGTAAGGCGGTCTTCGTTTGGGCCACCCGTTTCACAATGCTGGTTCTCTGTATATCTTACTGGTTTCATCTGCTTCAATCGTATATATTCGTGAATCGTATCGATAAACATTTTCCTTTAATCAGCATCTCTCGATAGCCGACTTTCAAAAAGGAGAAAACCTTTGAGCTATAGGAAATCCACTGTCTGCCCGACGGACATCATTTAATATGCACTCGTCATAAATGTCGTTTCCCAAGAGTACATCTTTGGGCTGCGGTTGGAAGTACTTTGGGTCAGCGAGACGTATGCCCTCAAAATAATCAAAATTAGTCGTCACCTTTCACGTTGGTAGTACACCACACACCCTGGGTAAAACCTAAGCCACAGTTCGATACTATATGAGAGTATATTTTGGAAATTATTGTTATAGGTACGCAGAAACGGCCTTTAGTCACTTTAGCTCCTGATAATCCGGTCACTTCGATCTGAGCTCTTTAACAAGGAAGGCCAAGCATCCGTACTGCTCTTTCTGACAGAAATGTAGCCTGGGATCCTTAATCCATTAAGGCTCTGAAACCATAAGGCTGACCAGTAGTTGATTTTATGGAAATAACCGCAGTAGGTAATAGAACATCGTATCTCGTTCGAGGATTTGGTTGCCGGTGAATATCTTCTCGCTCTATATGGATCAGGGTACGGTATCGGTCACCGCATGTTCCACAATTACGACGGCTACTACATTTTGAGGACTGATGGTTATACCCAAGACAATTAAAACAAAGTTTATACCTATCCACGGCTGCCCTTTTATCGACGACACTCATTTCAAGAAATTTCGCACATTCCCTGACTGGATGCCCACGACAAAAAATAGTCTTATTTGCAACATGCATTGACTTAACTTGCTTCTTGCTATACGGTGCCAAATTTTCTACTTTGCGCTGAGAAGAGACATTACCTTGCTTTGCGCCTGTTCGAGATGATCTAACCATCATGAGATACTGCTCATCTAGGAGAGAACACAATTCAGAGAAGGTTGGAATACTAGTTTGTTTTCTTAGTGAGCGATCCCACTCAGTACGCAACGAGTTCGGCAGCTTTTTCTCCATATAATACACAAGAATTTGGTTCTGCTCCGTTACATTTATTCCCAGCCTTGCGATTGAATTTACACAAGATCTGCACGTTTGCGTGAAATGCTTTAACGACGCAGCATTCTCTCGAATCACATCTGACTGTTGATCCAAGACATCCATGTAATGGGTGAACAATATGCGCTTATTATCGTACTGCCTACACAACATTTTCCATGCCTCCTCATAGTTCACCCCAATAAGACTAACATGTTTTATATCTTGTGCAGCGATCTCCGTAAGAGCGGATTTGAGGTAGTGAAAACGCTGCAGATTGTTCAAACTCGTATTTTGGTGCACTCGACCCACAACTATTTCTTTGAACCCGGGCCAGTCGATATATTTGCCACTAAAGGAGGTAAATTTAACTTCTGGTAGAGGCACTCCGTTTGACACCAAAGTACTAGTATTGTGGTTACATTGGGGGTTCTTCCAACTTCCGGTACAGGTGGGGCGCACTTTTCTCGAAGAGAGTCGCGAATGCAGACTACTACGTCTTGATGTGTCTTTTCAAACTGTTCACAAATCCCAGTTTCTACGAATGACTCACGTATTTCAGCATTGCTTGATTGGCGAACCAAGATACGAGGATTCGCACGGAACTCTGTGCGATAAGAAGTTTAAGACTCCAAACGGGCATGGTGATAAGACTCAGTTTTACGTGACGAGGAATATTTCTTAAAGTTTCGCAAAGTTGTTTGTAATGACTGCATAAGAGCTCTTTGCTCTTCCACTAGTTCAACTGCGTTTACATCAACCTCTTTTTCCGTCATATTCAACCTAATAATTTCAAAGCACTTACCCCGTGTTACAGATTATGTGAAGTTGAATTCCCTAATAGCCGCTGCACATCCTTACAGGAGGCATGTTGAGTTCGTTGTAAAGATAGTGGACCCGCCTCGGTTATAGACAAATAATCCAACAACTGCTTTCTCTTCAATGAATATTTATTCGATTTAGCGAATTACAAATTTTAACTTATATTTTAAGGATGGTGCGCCACCGAGGTCTCGTTCTCGGTTTCGGCTTATTAATTGTCGACGAGCAACTTGCCTTAAAATTGGTGTGGTTTGCGATTGATTCGACTCTTTGCCAACTTTCTTTAAAACGTTGATATGCTCGGCTAGCTGATCATACGAAACCGTGATTTCTTTAAAAAAAAATTTCTAAAGTTAGTTAATAGAGGGTTTTCCACTAAATCCACTAAGCCTGGATTATTCGCGGGTATAACAAAAAGGGTGGTGTTGCTCGAACGGGAGACCTCGCTATTTTCGACAGCTTCACAAACAAATTGGTTACTTCTCAAACTATGTTCTGACTGCGCAGAAAACTCGAGTTTGTTGTTTTGAGTTTATGAACAACTGTGAAGCGTTTTCATTGTGATGTTTAGGAAACCTTGAGTTTAATAGACATTTGTTAATTTACTTCTGAATAAAAATATTGTTTTGTTTATATTCAATAATGTTTTTCAAAAAAAAATTATTTGCTGCATATAAATATATAAATATTTGAAAAACATGAGCGTAAAATTGAATATTGCTTGCTGCAAGCAATAAGCATATTTGATGCTAACACCAGCAAAAGCAAAATGGTTTTTGTTGCTGCCCGAGCATTGGAACACGGCGGAAATTCTGTGATGGTTTGGAAAGCTCAGTCAATGGTCAAGGTGAAGGCAACAGTATGGTAGACAGCGATAGCGGTGTTGCATCAGTATGCGAAGATTTGATTTCTTTAATTTGATTACCTTTGTTTATAAATATTGTACGAGAATGCTTTGATAAGTCAGTGATTTACCTCTTCATTTAACCCACATCTCTTACTACCCAGCCTTTCCCTTAGATTTGAAAATAGGAAATAGTCGTAAGGGACTAAATCTGAAGATATGCTAAATGGGGTAGCAGTTCGGTAGCCCGGTTCATAGATTTTTGCCAATCCTTCGAAGAGGTCACACGTTTGCGCTGATGGTCGAGTGTGAGCAATCGCGGCATCCATCATGATAGCTTTTTCATATCAGATATTTCGTTCTCCGGTCATCTAATATTCTTCCATGGATTTTATCAACGATTTCTGGTGTAATTACCTCTTTTCTGCGACCTGAACGATCGGCGTCACTTGTACTGATACGAACACAAGAAACCAACTTCTTAACCATTAAAATTGGTGGGGCAGTGTCTCCATAATATTATTAAGCTTTTCCTTTGTTTCGGTGATGGTTTTCTTACGGAAAAAAATGACTATTAATCAGCTCACGAAATTCACTCATTTTTCATTTGTATTACAAGTTAAGAAGAAAATTGTGAACAATGATGCCAAAATTTGTCAACAGTAAGGCCTAATATTGGGGCAAATAAGGGTTGCAGCTCCATAAACACCAAATAAAAGTGGTGTTTAAAGTAAGTTAGACAAAAAAAATTTGTATGGTAAACTCCGAGTTTATGAAAAGTGTTTGGCGTTGAACTCTAAAATTGTTCATAAACTCGAGTTAACGGCTCATTCATGTTTCAGTTTGTTCAATGTCGGTATCTGCTCATGCATCTGTTACTGCGATTGCGCTAATATCAGCCACACGCTGTGGCTAGTCGAGTTACAACTTGTTGAAGTCGATACCAAACTCACTCTATCGTAATAAATAAATAAAGCTACGTAAACAAATTTCATAATCAGATTATTGTGGTATAAAAGAACACTGGTATTTTTTACTGTGTCCCAAGTAGCGAATTTGCATATACACATACCGATCTATTTCTGCACTTCCGCACCCTTTATTAAATGAAATTCACTTTTGGACCGGCTTCTTTGTATACTGTTTAGAGGCGTCAACCTAAGAACCCTATTTTACATAACCGTTCTTAGAAACGCCCATGCACATAACTAAGTACGTACAAACATATTCTTTCAGCCGTGCTCCCAGTTTCACATTCACGAATTTTCCTGTGGATTCGGTTTGAAATCACATGCTTGGTGCTCCCAATTTCACATTCACATAAATTTTTTTGAATTGAATCCGAATGCTTGGTTGTATGTGAAATGAGAAGTAGATGACAAAAAGTGTGTTAATGTGTAATTATTTTCGATAAGAATAATTTTTAAAATATTCTTTGATGTTGGTAGAAGCCTTTTATGACATTTCTGTATTAGTTAATATTAGTTCACTTGTGGTTTTGATGGTTTTCGATTGGGTATGTTTATGGTTTAAATTTGCTGCTTTTTGTTCGATCAGTCTTCGTATTAGGTTGTGCCGGTAATTATTATTCAATATAGCATTTTGTGAATCAGATTTTGGAGTGTGCGAAAATTTATTATTGGGTGTTCACACCGTTCGCCCATTTGGCAACTCTTACCACTTTCTCTGCTCACAACCTCGAATTTTCTGAAGTTCGTGAGAGAGCCGATGATGCTTCTTCTCTTAGCGATCCTACAGACGATAGACGGTGGTAAGTTGAGTTCCTGCAAAGATTTTAATAAAACATTTTCTAATACAATTTGTATGCTTTTTATTTGCTCGCCCTTTGGAAACCAGCCCTGAAATCTCCCCGAGCTCATCATTGGGTTATATATGTAAGTAAACTTTGCAACTTATATTTTAAAGTAATTTAATATCAAGTCTCTGTCAAAAATAATATAAACGCGAGTAACAAAACAAATCAATAAAAATTTCGGATTTCTAAAAGAAAAAGTTTGTATGTACAAAGTTTATACCCCAATTAATTTAAATAAAATATTGGGTAAGCTTCAAGCGATTAGAAATTAAAATTAATTTTATTGAATTTATCTCGATAAAAATGTTTCGGTTTTCCTTCATTCAATAAATTGTGTTAATTGGTGATATGAAAACAAATGGGACAAAAAAAAAATGTCAAAAATCGTGTCTGCCTATTTCAAAAATACTAGTATATTTATTTATAAGTTTTAAATTTTACTAAAGTTTGTTATGTTTTATTTTTTTACAAAGTTTGAAACTTTAAAGAATGAACTTTGTTGTCAATATAATATTGGAAAGAAAATTAAGAAACCATTAATTTATACTTTATAATAATATTCATTAATTGTTGTAATGAGCTGAAGCGCAGTTTGTGTTTGGGAAAATTTTGAGGAAAAAGAGCTCTAAATCGGTAGAAGTTATGTATAACGGTTATTTCGGAAATCACATCTCCTCATCAGACTCCTTTCATCAAGGCATCCGCGGGAGTCGAAACCAGATCACCACGTAACACTTAAGACATATAAACGTGCTGATCTAAGCTTCCGATTATGTTAAGAAATTAGACCATATATTCAGAGCTATTTCGATGACAGTTCCCATTTTCGGCACCTGACAATTTACGTGGTAATCTAGAGATAGCGACATCGGATATAGTGCGATAAGCACACACCATCTTAATTCGCTTTATTATGTATATGTCATTGTAAGGCTCATACTGGCCATCATTCCGTCGTATGCCCTATTAGACTTGGCCCAGGCTTAGAGGCCCTTAGCACGGGCATTATAAGAGTTGTATAGCTCAAAAATGCACAATTGTTGTTTTCGTTTAGTTTCAAATTCAAAACACATTGCAAACATAATATGGTAGTATTATAGAAGTATTAAATATATGACAAGCTCATAGCTCATAGCTCTATGTTAGACAAAGTAAAATAGAAAGTAGATGTTTTTATTTGTTTTAACAGTAACAATGACTTTCAATAACTTTTTAAGTGTTTATATATACGAGTGCTTTACTTCTGACATACGATAATTTTTCCAAATGATAATTTGAAGAAAATTAAGATTCTTTAGCCAAGAATGACTGATATTTAATTTCGTAGGTCGGAGCATTAAGATGTATTAAGGAAATAAGGAATAATTTATAAATATAACGATGACATTTGGTTCTAATAAGCTGTGGTTTTTTGCCAAAGAGCTGGTGAAACCATGGCTTTATGAATGTTTAGACCTCCGTGCTTAACTCAATTAAAAAATATTGGGTCACCCCTTATTTCATGTGTTTTCTTTTGACACACACATACACACAAAACTGTCGTTTTTCCAGCTAGTAATTTAAGAGATTTCCTCTCAAAACGATTTTCATTAAAACTGCTTTTGAGAGTTTGGGCGCGCAAGGCCAAATAAAAGTTCTGTTAATCATTTCAAATCATGTTTTGCTAACACGAACAAAGGCGACCTATTATGAACAGCTGGTCCAGCACCACAAAATGATCTGACTATGGTAATACTGCGTTGCAGGTTATTTCAATATGTATTTAATGGCGACATCGATAAGATATATCGCCAAATCTTACAAAATCCGAATGAAACGAAATACCAACGAATACTTTTTTGAGAAAATCCCAGCGAACTGATTAGTTTGTATGAGTTGAACACAGAACATTGCTTTAATTAGCCGACGATGTAGAGAATTCATACCCTATGGCGACAGAAATACAAAGGAAATGCATGTACATATGTCGACGATGTTTTAGCTGGAGGACATGCCATCATATATTCTACTTGAAAACTTTTTAGAATTTGAGGACACCAGTACGGTCAAAGCTCTGAGCATTACATGGAACGCCCATTCTCATGTTTATTTTACAGCTAAGCCATTCGAATCCCAGGCTCGCTTTATCAAAAGATATATTCTCTCAGACATTGCAAAATTATTCGACCCATCAGGATGGCTTGCACCAGTCATTGTTACTGCCAAAATTCGAATGCAGCAGATTTGGTTAGAGGGAACAGGTTGGAACGACACCGTGTCTCCTACTTCGACCGTACGGTGGCAAAACTTTTTAAAAAGCTACTGTCACATCCATACTATTCGCATTCCTCGCTAGGTGTACATTTCTCTAGTAGATAAAGTCGAACTCCATGGATTCTGCGACGCATCGGAAAAATCCTACACGGACACTGTTTTCCTTCGCGTTCAGAAAGCGGAAAAGGTGTTTGTTAATCTTTTACTGGCAAAGTCTAAAGTAGCACCGGTTAAATATATTTCTTTGCCACGTTTAGAACTTTGCGGTGCAGTATTGCTGGCAGAACTTGTAGAGTCGACCGTCATCAATTTGAACTTTGCTCACTTACAAAGTATCTTTGGACAGACTTGACTATTGTTCTTGCCTGGGTTCGTAAGCCCCGTATTCACGGTCAAAATTTGTTGCCCATCGAGTAACAAAAATAATTGAAAAGGTTGGAAACCCAAATTGGCTCCATGTAGACTCTTCATCAAATCCGTCAGACCTGGCCAGCCGAATTGGCAAGAATTGGCTAATAATTCCTTGTGGTGGCAGGGCCCTTGCCAAACAGAATGACAACTATGACACTCAGTTAGAACAGAAAAGGGTTCAGGTCAGTGTATCAACTACAGTCGATGTTGATGTTCTCGATAGGTTTTCTGATTTATCGAGAGCTTTGAGAGTTTTATCAGAGAACTCGTCCAACCACTAGAGCTTCGTTGCAAGCTAAGTCTTTTTTAATTTCAGCTGATGAAATTAAAGCAACGTCACATTGCTTAGTAATAGTTTGTCAGAAGAAGCATTACTGTCGGGAATATTCGGCATTCGAATCCGGAAAAACAATAAATTCAAAAAGTTAAATATTGCACCTTAACCCCTACATCGACAAAGATAACATAATTAGGAAGGGTGGTTGCCAAGGTAAATCTCTAGATCTTTCCTTTAATGGACGCCATCCAATCATCCATCCGTATAACTGCCGCTGTCTCGTCTCATAGTCCACTTCGTCCACAAAGTGTCACTACATGGTGAGAATCAGCTAATGTTGCCTTTGATTCAAACGCAATATTGGATACCTCGAGTCCAAAATATGATTAGGTCAACCATTAACAACTGCAAGTTCTGCACGATCCAATGCAAACGTTCGCTGTCTCAGCTTATGGGTATACTTCCTACAGAATGTACCACATTCTCACGCGCATTTACTAATACGGGGGTTGACTTCACAGGTCCATTCGATATAAAGAACTACAATGGACGAGGTTGTCGAGTATCCAAGGGGTACGTCTGCCTGTTTGTGTGTTTTGCAATGAAGGCAATCCATTTGGAAGCCACCACCGATTTAAGTACATAATCATTTCAGGCAGCATTTGCCAGATTTGTAGGAAGACGAGGCTGCCCGGTGAACATGTATTCCGATAATGGAACGAACTTCGTCGGCGCCTCTCGAACATTAAAAACAGAAATCAAAGTCTTTATAGCCGATGCTCGCAATAGCACCTTGTCAAAATATACCCAACAAACGCTTACGTGGCATTTTATCTCCGCCACAGCACCCCATATGGGTGGACTGTGGGAGGCGGGAGTTAAAAGTTTTAAAGGCCACTTTACAAAAATCGCTTCCAACATCAAATATACGTTTGAAGAGTTTACGACCTTACTTTGCCGAGTTGAGTCCTGTCTCAACTCTCGTCCACTCAGTTTTTCATCAAATGAACCGACGGACTTGGAACCATTGATCCCGGTAATTTTTTAGTGGGCGGACACCTTCTCGCCCAGCCTGAAGTAGACCCTGACAAAAACCGCGCCTCGATTGTAGATCGGTGGCAAAGATTGAAGGTTTTACACCACAAATTTTGAAAGAGGTGGAAGACAGAATACCTGTTATCGAAGAAGACAACCTGCCACCTAATGAGTGGAGACTAGGCAGAGTCGCCAAACTGCACCCAGGGTCGGATAGCAAGGTAAGAGTAGTGGATGTTATAACTGAAAGAGGACAAGTCACCAGGCTATTAGTGAAATTAGTCCTATTACCCGCCAATGATGAACAGGAGGAGCAACGCCCTTTGGACGAAACCGATTCCCCTCTTGTAACACCTACATCGATCTTAAAACCCAACGCGGATTCCACTTCGTAATTCCCATCCGATTCCACATCGCAAATTTGCAATTCAAAATCGAAATTTAGTTTTAACAGAAATATTCGAACCGGAAAATGGTTTGCTTGAATAAGGGTTGTATTAGTAACTACCACCACCACTTTTAAAGTGATTCAGAAAACACCTATTTTATACACACTTACTTGTGTTTGAATATTTTCTAAGCTCAAATGAGCGCAAGTAGTGAAAAGGCTTTTGAAAATTCAAATACCAGCATGGATTATAATTTAATATTTAATATATCGATCCCTTTACGCGAGGCACTCGCATTTATATATGTATAGATAAGAAAAATAGGGGTTGTGCCACACCCCTTTCCCAATACCGCAAAATTTTCCCCTCGATTTTTCTTTGTGACCCTGGAATTCATGCTATACACATAAGTTTCCAGCAGTCTACCCCAAATATTTTAAGAGATATTCAACATAAAATGTATGGGAGGGGTCACGCCAATTATAATAAATGAATTTTTTACTTTCATCAATCTGCGAAATATAATTGAATTCAAAGCAATATGGTTTTCGTGTAGAAATTGACCTGATGGCGCTTGAGTCGAGATTTTTCAATTTCAATATCTGCACGAAGTACTTGTATATAGCCATCTAATATATATTTAACATTTCAGTCAAATCGGACTGTAAGTGCGGGTTTGATAGGTCTCGACTCCACTGCCACCTACCGACTTTTTTTTTATCATCCATGCACAATAGGTACCATTTTAACTATGCGCTGTATTTGGACTCTATTGGTTTAAAGATCAATTAGTTACAACAAATACTGAATAGGCATTAAAACTTTTTTCCGTAGCGGTGCCACGTCAACTTTTCAAAAATTCTATATACTTTTTCTTACCCCCAGTCATCACATGAACCCATGATAAAATTGCTAGAGCATATGGTCCATTTGTGACACAACGGTGTACTTGCCAAAGTGCTCTAATGTAATGTTGTTATGGACCAGTTCGTGTGTTTACTCCTGCTTACTCTTAAACGATCATTGCTCGAGAAGTGTTTACGATCATTGAAACCAAGCATACAGACATACAAACTGGGTACTTATTTTTGTTATATAGAATGCGGCTAGATTCTTGAAATTGGTAAATTTGAGTATTTTCTTAGTCACATATTTCAGAACAATTAAATAATAGCTAGGTTGGAGGATCATACACATGTTTGTATTCATTCTAAATGGATTAAAACAAAAAGGTTTGCATATACATAGACCCTTTTCACACTATGAATTTTCACCCTGTGTTAAAGGTCATGCGTTTGAAATCTATAGACAGGAAGTTTATAGAAGACAGCGATGGAGGGTATTCGTGTAAATAGGCTCATATTCAACTTTATAATACGTCAACAACTTTTGTATTACCAAAAACAAAAGGGGAATTTTATGGAAATTTACATTAAAATTAAAAGAGAAGAAAATCTACGTGACTAAATAGTAAAACTCACCCGCCTCCAGCTTGGTTACCTTCGAACGGCTGACACATTGTATCTTTCGGTTCTTCCGATTGCGTGGTATGCTATCGATGCTGACTTATTGGGTGGTGGCCAATCGGGCGTGGATAAATCAATTCCCTTTACGACGACCTTAACGTTAAGATCATTAATAAATGCCAAAATATTCCTCGAACTGCACTGCAGCCGAAATAAGCGATGTTAGAAAACGCAAGTAAGGGTCGGCTTCCAAGCGAGACAGCTAACCATTGCTCTCGGTTGGAGATTTGACACTGATCGTTGTGTCTATTAACATGGCCTAGTTTTCAATAAATACGAGGATATTCGGTGGACGCAAGTAAATTGGTAATATTTTTAGTATAATCTGTTCCATTCGCAAAACCTGGGCTTTATTATACGAATCGGTAATAAACACGAATTCGCCAAATCTGGTAGATAGATAATATTTTTATGCAATTATATCGCGGCAACTAAAGATGAATGCGAACAACATGATAAGATGATCGTAGTAGGGTCGTTTCATCTCAAATCGTCCAGGGTTAGGTCTTTTTTTTCTAATACATTTTTTTTTATAGTTTCTACTTCGAAATCCACGAGACGCGTATTTTTTCTTTTTGCTTGATTTTGAGTTCTTCCGTCGTGGGGAATTTTTGAAAATTTGTCTGAAAACTCGATTTTGCTCTATTGGTAATGTTTTTTTTTTTTTTAAATTCGATAACTTTGCGAAAAAATGACCTATTTTCGAAATTTTTTTTCTGTTTGTCGGTAAAGGGGTCCTCTAAAAGTAATATGTGTGAAACATAATATATTTTCAAAAAAAATTTTATATCGTCATTATAAAAAAATCACAAAATGTTTGACGAAAAAAATTTCGGATTGAATCATTTTTTTCCTTCATATTTTTTTATAGGCATATACATATGTACATACATATGTACATATATGTATTTATAAACTTAATTATGTAGCAGCCTCTACTAGCCTATCGGTGCGTTAATTTTTTTTTGAAAGTTCGATGACTGCGAAAAAATGACCGATCTTCAATTTTTTTGTTCTATTTGTAGGTAAAGGGTAAATCTAAAAGTAAAAAAACATGACATATTTTTAAAAAAAATTGTATATCTTCATTATAAAAAAAAACCAAAAATGTTTGACCTAAAAAATTTCGAATTCCATCATTTTTTTTTTGCCTTCATATTTTTTTTTTGGTCATACACAAGAACGATAGAATACAAGATTGCGCCTTCCCGACGAAAAATGATGTGAAGCAAAATGCGTGCAACGTCACGAACATGGTTTTTCTGAGAATCGAAAGAAATTGTAAACAAAAATGTGAGGTTAGGTTCTGCTAGGATTTCTAAATTTTAAAGTTTTTACCAATTTCGGCACTTTAAGCAACATATTTATATTCAAATAACTTCATTTATGCACTGTGTTTGATTGGATGCTATGAAAAAACTGCATTGCAGCATTAGGAGACACAAGAAGCTTAAATTGCTACCAAGTGCGCACAGCTACACTTTCACATCACTTTTAGCGTGTTTTATAGCCCCGTATCATTGATAGACTCTGTGATTTAAAACTTAACACTGCGCACTTCATGTTTAATAACTTTAATTTAAATAAAATTGCTTTTAAGCATTGAATTTAAGTACAAACAACTGTATGCTTACAAACATACAAACAAAACTAACCGCGTTCTGTGACGTAGCATAAACAGCTGATTCTGTCAAATTTGCTGAGAGCGAATAGCGGTTTGCGGAAGGCGCAACCTCTGTATTTTCTAAATCGTGGGTCATACATATGTACATATATATACTAAATTGTGTAGCAGCCTCTACTGGCCTATATTCGTTGTTTAAGAATTATGATTTTTTGAAGTCAAAGTGAAATAATGGCAATTTATAATGCATTCATTAAGTACATTTCGTATTAGAAATATTTGTATACACTCAAATTAATTCCACTAAAGTCCATTCGTGCTGGCATGTTCTTGCGAAGTACATATAGGTTTTTTCAGATTTCTTGGCCCTCCATGCATGCATTGGCCGTATTCTTTTGATTGCCGCAACATTGCTCAATGGAAATTTCGAAGATTGGTAATTTTTACGCAGTCATCGAATTTAAAAAAAAAATTACCATGCACCAATAGAGCAAAATCGAGTTTTCAGACAAATTTTCAAAAACTACCCACGACGAAAAAACTCAAAATCAAGCAAAATGAAAAAATGCATACATACGTGTCTCATGGATTTCGATGTTGAAACTATAAAAAAAATGTATTAGAAAAAAAAAGACCTAACCATAACTGCCTGGACGATTTGAGATGAAATGACCCAGTAGCTTTTTTCATTATCCCCACCGAAATGTAGACCTAAATTTATAAAATGATAGAAAAATTTACAAATTTCTTAGAAACTAGTTAAGAGTACAACTTACTCCGATCGCCTTGTGCTGCATGACGTTTCATTCAGGAAATTGCATATTGGTCGCAATTTACCATCAATGAAATGTCAACCCCCCAGCAATGGTTTTTGCCCAGGGCTTGGGACCCGCCACGTAAAACAAATATCCAATAAAAAGTAAATTTCGTGTCGGATTAGTAGAGGGAGAGAGACTTCCCGTAAAGTACTTTCGTTCACTCCGGTGGACGAACCTTTCGCCACAATCCCGCATAAAGGCGAGATTCTTCAAATCTCCCTGATTTGCGCCCATGCCCCGACGGAAGAGAAGGACGATGGGACTAAAGATCGCTTCTACGAACTCCTGGAGCGCACGTTCGAACGCTGCCCCCAACACGATATAAAAATCGTGCTAGGCGATTTTAATGCCAAGGTGTGCAAGGAGGGCATCTGTGGTTCCACAGTCGGAAAATTCAGTCTCCACGACGAAACGTCTGATAACGGATTGAGACTGATCGACTTAGCCGGGGCCCGGATCATGGTAGTCTGTAGGGCCAGGTTCCAGCATAGGAGCATACATCAGGCTACGTGGCTGTCTCCAGACGGTAAGACACGAAACCCAAGCGACCATGTTGTGATAGTTATTCAAATATGGTGGAGAAGAGTTTGTAAAGCGCATGCACCAGCTTGTCTGTAGAGTATGGTCGGACGAATGCATGCCTACTGATTGGAATCTAAGTGTACTCTGCCCAATCCACAAGAAGGGTGATACTGCAATTCGCGTCAACTATCGTGGTATCAGCCTTTTTAACATCGCATATAAGGTTCTGTCGAGCGTATTGTGCGAGAGACTAAGGCCCACCGTCAATGAATGATTGGACCTTATCAGTGTGGCCTTAGACCTGGTAAATCAACTATATAATAATATAATTTTGGCGCTTACACTATATAGCTCAGTGCTTGGCCGAGCTTCTCCTACCATTTGTAGTGTGCGTTTTTATATTGTACCACAAATGGAGGGACCTACAATTTTGTGCCGACTCCGAACGGCAGATGTATTTAATGAGAAGCTTTTTCATGGCAGAAATACCCTCGGAGCTTTGCCATTGCCTGCTGAGGGGTGACCGCTATTAGAAACAACTTTTTCTATTATTAAGATTTTGATTGCCCTGACTGAGATTCGAACCTCGAACCTACCGGCATATCGAGTTATAGCACGCACCGCTACCAACTCGACCACAGCGGCCACATACCTGGTAAATCTACTATCGACCAGATATTCACAGTGCGCCAGATCTTGGAAAAGACCCAAGAAAGAAGAATCGACACGCACCACCTTTTTGTCGACTTCAAAGCCGCTTTCGACAGAACAAAAAGAAGTTGCCTTTATGCCGCAATGTCTGAATTTGGTATCCCCGCAAAACTTATACGGCTATGTAAAATGACGTTGAGCAACACCACCAGCTCCGTGAGGATTGGGAAGGACCTCTTCGAGCCGTTTGATACCAAACGAGATTTCAGACAGGGTGACTCTTTGTCGTGCGATTTCTTTAACCTGATGCTGAAGAAGATAATTCGAGCCGCAGAACTAAATCGGGCAGGCATCATCTTTTATAAGAGTTTGCAATTGCTGGCGTACGCCGATGACATTGACATTATCAAACATCACTGTTGACAGTTATAACTTTGAAAAAGTAGAAGACTTCGTTTACTTAGGAACCAGCATTAACATCAATAATAATGTCAGCCTCGAAATCCAAAGGAGGATCACTCTTGCCAACAAGTGCTACTTCGGACTGAGTAGGCAACTGAGCAGTAAAGTCCTCTCTCGACGGACAAAAATCACGCTCTATAAGTCTCTCATTCTGCCCGTCCTAATGTATGCCGCAGAAGCATGGACGATGAAGATATCTGATGAGAGGGCTCTGGGAGTGTTCGAGAGAAAGATTCTCCGAAAGATTTATGGGCCTTTACGCCTTTGCGATGGCGAATACCGTAGAAGATGGAACGATGAGCTGTATGGGCTTTATAACGACATAGATATCGTGCAGCTTGGCCATGTCGTTCGAATGGATGAAAGCGATCCAGCTCTGAAAGTATTCGACGCGGTACCCGTCGGTGGTAGCAGAGGAAAAGGGAGGCCTCCTCTGCGTTGGAAATACCAGACGGTAGTTAGCTGTGCTAAGCTCGGCCAAAATCGCATAGGCGGTTATCGAGCCAATAAAAGAATAAATCGCAACATAGCACCACCTACAGTAAATCGGTATGTTTTCATTAAGAAAATTGCATATTGGTCGCAATGTATCATTAATGAATTGTCAAATAGGAGCGTCAGTTATCATTTACACTCTATGAGTACTACACAGCGCCCCCTACCGAGCATCGGTATATGTATGTGTTATTACTTATTTCTATAACTGGAAGGTCATTTCCGGTTTTAGCCAAGTTGAAAACCGCAAAATTGAAATAAAGGGAATTTTAATAACATTTCATAATTTAATAACTCGCCACGCAAACCCGCCAATAACAATAACATTTTGCAGTAATTTTATACAAGTAGGGTTCACTTAAAAAAAAAAAAAAATTCCCGAACCTTGCTGAAACCTGAGCAACAGACTCACCGTTTCCCCGAACCTTGTCATCTGTGCAAGGCCAACCACCCCTAAGGCTCTGTCACGTATTTCGGGCAAAAACCCCTGAAGAAAGGATGCGCAAGTCACTTCTGTGAAGATTCTGCGCTAATTGCTTATCGGTGGCACATCGAGCTGAGGCGTGTTCGAGTACGGCAAGATGTCACCGGTGTAATGAAAAACATCACACCCTGCTACATTTGGATGAAGAGCGCCCACATGTTGATACCAGGCCATGGAGCGTGCAGGTCGCGAGCGAAATAGGCTCCAACAATGAATTGTCAATCAACGCGTCCGACTCCGGAATGGGGACGAGGTCGATCCAGCCGGAACGGGAAGGTGATTTGGCTTCCGGAGCAGAATCTCGGACTTTCCGGCCGGTTGATTGACGAACATCGGAGTCCAGGACCCTCCGACCTTTATTAGCGCATGAAAGACGCCGTCAGAGTGGAGCGGAATCTCGGCCTTTCGCCCACGCCCTACCCGAGTAACGTCTCGTCGTCGGCAGTTACCAGTCGCCTTCCGCACTGGGCTCCATCTTGCCAGGGGCCAACGCTCCCACAACGCAGCCGGTTTTGCCAACGGCTGTAGTGAAAGTGGAGGCGCAAGGGCGCCTACATTTAATGCGAGCACTAATAGACTTTTGCTCTTCCACATCACTAATTTCTGCTGATTTGGCTCAAACGCAGGGTTTGGAACAGACTACCTTTGGCCAGCAACGAGGCTGTTTTGTTCGCATACGAGGGAAGCATGGGCAGAAT
The DNA here is from genome assembly GCA_963971545.1 of Philophylla caesio. Lineage (NCBI taxonomy): Eukaryota > Metazoa > Arthropoda > Insecta > Diptera > Tephritidae > Philophylla > Philophylla caesio. The sequence goes on along the minus strand of OZ020604.1, from coordinate 125,588,233 downwards.
AAGCGGAAAAAGTTGAAAAAAAATTATGAAATAAATGAAATATTTATCAATGTGCAAGTAAATAGTCAACCACGTCGATTTTTCATTCTTTTCCAACAGCTAAGTCACCTCAAGTGTGGACCAGAGGATTGCGGGACTCGATTATTTTGGAAGACGAATTAGCGTTAAGACCTTAAAGTGCAAAACTTTAATTTTCTTAAATACATGTACATGTGGTGGCTGAATTATTCAGCAGATGTTGCTTGGCGCAAGGAGGCGGCATGTTTAGACATCCTTGCAAAACTCAATTAAAAAATCTTGGGTCACCCTTTATTTCATGTGATTTCTTTTGACACACACGGCACTGGAAGAAGGAGAGTTTTTCCAGCTAGTAATTTAAGCGTTTTCCCCTTAAAACAGTTTTCATTAAAACTGCTTTTGAGAGGTTGGAAAAACGTTTTAAGATTTTCACTTGTTCACTTCCGTTTTGGAATCACCGCAGATCACAGCCGTGGTGTTTTAGCCACCACATATCCATTAGGTTATTATTGTTCAACCAGCGAAAATAGCATTGCTAATAAAACGATTTATTTTAAATTATACATTATACTTAACACCTGTCTTTTATTATATTTTTACATTTTATAAACACTGGTGCCATTTGAGTTAAACACCAACGCATCAGCGTTTTCAGTGAAAATAGTACTAATTTTAAGCCCTGTGAGTACTAATGTATTCTTAGTTATTTCGACAGTGAATATTTTGAAAATCAATAAACCGTTTTTTAATAAAAATGTGTTTTCTACAATGTTTAACGGAAAAAATCTTGTACATATGTATATAGGCAACTAAGATATTAATAAAAAGTTTATCGTTACAATTTTCATTGTTTATAGGTTTTTAAAAAACAAGAAGCTTAATTAGATCAATTATTATTCAAATGGCCCTGGTTTCTTTTTCCAACCATGTTAAAGTAAAATCATCACCTTTCTGCCGCAAAATTGGTGACAAGGTTTCCCAAACTGTTTTGTGGTATTCATTTAACATTTTTATCTGTAAAAAAATAATTTTAATTTATTACGAAATGTGAAATCCAGGTTGTATACCTCAATATCTAATAGAAGATCTTTTTTAACCATCTTTGTTTGTTTTGGGCACATTGTAATAGTTTTGAATGTTAAAGCACCTCTTCCTCCAAAATCATAGCTCACTAAAGCTGGAACAATTTGAACAATGTCTTCAATTCGAATGCCAAATTTTTCAATTTGGTAATATCCTGGTTCTAATGCAAAAAGAGTTTTTAAACTAACGTTTTCAATAAAATTTCTTCCTGTACCGTTGGATATGAACATATTTTCTTGCAATCCGGGATCATCTGGCATAGGGCGGATTCCTACTCCCATAGGACCTTCATGTACATTAAGATATGACCCAATACCATGTCCTGTTCCATGGCCGTAATCGAGTCCAACATCCCAAAGGGATTTCCTTGCCATCGTATCCAAAACTTGGCCCTATGTTTCAAATTTTTTTATCTTAAACAATTATCTTTGAAGTTGTAATATTTGTCAATACTTACTTTTACTCTTGCTGGAAAAATTGTAGATCCGAATGTCAGCTGACCCTTCAAAACGCGTGTGTATGCTTCTTTTTGGAATTCTGTAGGCTCTCCGAAATGAAATGTACGAGTTACATCAGTTGTTCCATCCCTATTGAAATGTACATACGTTTATTAGATACACATAAGTATAAAAATGAAACCTTGTTAAAGTTAATTATAAAAGCGACAAAAAATTGCTATACAAGAACATTGTGATATATGTAGAGTAAGTTGGGGTATTGGTATAACTCTTTCGTCAGTTTATGTAATTATTTTAAAATAAACTAAAATAAGACCGTGCAATGCTATTAACTGATGTATTGTGCAGCATGTTCTAAAACAAGATTACATTATATTAAGTAGTCCAGCAGATATTATATTAAAACCAGAAATAGTCAAAAAAGTCGAGTTGTCAAAATTGATGGGTAATGTGATATACCATTTCGGGCAAATTGATATGCTTTTCTACATTGCCCATAACTTCTCTTTTAATGAATAATGACTTATAAATATTTGAATTAATAAGAAATTTTTTGAAAGAAAAAGTAAAATTTTTTAATAGAAAACACAAAATCTAACACAAGAAAAATTAATGAAAAGAGTACAAAAATTAAAAAAACTGCACGAGTTTAATCATAGTTACAAAGCTTATCACAAGACTCGCGAACGAATATCGCTTGGCGTTTAGGTTATATGTTGCAAAACGAGCCAGCTGGGTGGAGTTCGGCCCAACAATCCTTATCTGAATTGGGTAGAAGCAAATTTTTTTCCAATATGCTTGCTGAACTTTCCCTAGCTTGTGTTACTCGTTGTACCTTCTCTTTTTTTTATCGATTTTTGTGCCTCTTTCAGGTTTTGTCCTTTATACGCTTTTCTTCATTTAATGCTTTTACAAAAGTTCTATGAAATCGAATCGCGCCACTTTCCATATTTGTTCTCCCATGCACCTTCATATTCATCTTTGGGGAGTGACTGTAGATACCACCTAAAATAAGCAGAACTGGGTTCTCCATTTACGGATTTGTGAACCGCACAAAGTTATCAAGCCACATAGAAAAACTTGAAATTTGTAGCCATCCAGAGCCTTCTTCATCAAAAGCGGTTAAAAATCGTTTTTTTATATCATCGATAGCTTTATCAGTTCGTGAAGCTCTTGGCAACGTTGCAAATAAAATACCATACGAGTTCGATGCCCTTAGTATTCTCATCTTCCTACCTCTAACAGCATTAATGACCTTTTCATATTCTCTACATTCTGTATTTTGCCTTTATTCTCCAGCCTATGGGTATAGTTTATGCTTTCAATTAGTTTTATTAACATAATAGGTTATTTGTTAAATATTATTATCTCCATGTTTATTGTGTTATACCATGTAACATTGAACCACTTTGACTATGTCACATTACCCCATCTCGAGTTTTTTAAACTAAAAACTTGAATTATTATTAAATATATATATTCACGAAAAACCAAAATAAATGCCAGAAGCTTAAAATCTTTGAACACTTTGGACTAATCAATTTTCGAAGCAGGTACTAAAATATTTGGGTTCGCACGAGTAAAAACTTTTTTGTGGACGAACGTTTCGCCACAATCCCGCATAAAGGCGAGATTCTTCAAATCTCCCTGATTTGCGCCCATGCCCCGACGGATTTTAATGCCAAGGTGTGCAAGGAGGGCATCTTTGGTTCCACAGTCGGAAAATTCAGTCTCCACGACGAAACGTCTGATAACGGATTGAGACTGATCGACTTAGCCGGGGCCCGAAACATGGTAGTCTGTAGGGCCAGGTTCCAGCATAGGAGCATACATCAGGCTACGTGGCTGTCTCCAGACGGTAAGACACGAAACCCAATCGACCATGTTGTGATAGTTATTCAAATATGGTGGAGAAGAGTTGGTAAAGCGCATGCACCAGCTTATCTGTAGAGTATGGTCGGACGAATGCATGCCTACTGATTGGAATCTAAGTGTACTCTGCCCAATCCACAAGAAGGGTGATACTGCAATTCACGTCAACTATCGTGGTATCAGCCTTTTTAACATCGCATATAAGGTTCTGTCGAGCGTATTGTGCGAGAGGCTAAAGTCCACCGTCAATGAATGATTGGACCTTATCAGTGTGGCCTTAGACCTGGTAAATCTACTATATAATAATATAATTTTGGCGCTTACACTATATAGCTCAGTGCTTGGCCGAGCTTCTCCTACCATTTGTAGTGTGCGTTTTTATATTGTACCACAAATGGAGGGACCTACAATTTTGTGCCGACTCCGAACGGCAGATGTATTTAATGAGAAGCTTTTTCATGGCAGAAATACCCTCGGAGCTTTGCCATTGCCTGCTGAGGGGTGACCGCTATTAGAAACAACTTTTTCTATTATTAAGATTTTGATTGCCCTGACTGAGATTCGAACCTCGAACCTACCGGCATATCGAGTTATAGCACGCACCGCTACCAACTCGACCACAGCGGCCACATACCTGGTAAATCTACTATCGACCAGATATTCACAGTGCGCCAGATCTTGGAAAAGACCCAAGAAAGAAGAATCGACACGCACCACCTTTTTGTCGACTTCAAAGCCGCTTTCGACAGAACAAAAAGAAGTTGCCTTTATGCCGCAATGTCTGAATTTGGTATCCCCGCAAAACTTATACGGCTATGTAAAATGACGTTGAGCAACACCACCAGCTCCGTGAGGATTGGGAAGGACCTCTTCGAGCCGTTTGATACCAAACGAGATTTCAGACAGGGTGACTCTTTGTCGTGCGATTTCTTTAACCTGATGCTGAAGAAGATAATTCGAGCCGCAGAACTAAATCGGGCAGGCATCATCTTTTATAAGAGTTTGCAATTGCTGGCGTACGCCGATGACATTGACATTATCAAACATCACTGTTGACAGTTATAACTTTGAAAAAGTAGAAGACGTCGTTTACTTAGGAACCAGCATTAACATCAATAATAATGTCAGCCTCGAAATCCAAAGGAGGATCACTCTTGCCAACAAGTGCTACTTCGGACTGAGTAGGCAACTGAGCAGTAAAGTCCTCTCTCGACGGACAAAAATCACGCTCTATAAGTCTCTCATTCTGCCCGTCCTAATGTATGCCGCAGAAGCATGGACGATGAAGATATCTGATGAGAGGGCTCTGGGAGTGTTCGAGAGAAAGATTATCCGAAAGATTTATGGGCCTTTACGCCTTTGCGATGGCGAATACCGTAGAAGATGGAACGATGAGCTGTACGGGCTTTATAACGACATAGATATCGTGCAGCTTGGCCATGTCGTTCGAATGGATGAAAGCGATCCAGCTCTGAAAGTATTCGACGCGGTACCCGTCGGTGGTAGCAGAGGAAAAGGGAGGCCTCCTCTGCGTTGGAAATACCAGACGGTAGTTAGCTGTGCTAAGCTCGGCCAAAATCGCATAGGCGGTTATCGAGCCAATAAAAGAATAAATCGCAACATAGCACCACCTACAGTAAATCGGTATGTTTTCATTAAGAAAATTGCATATTGGTCGCAATGTATCATTAATGAATTGTCAAATAGGAGCGTCAGTTATCATTTACACTCTATGAGTACTACACAGCGCCCCCTACCGAGCATCGGTATATGTATGTGTTATTACTTATTTCTATAACTGGAAGGTCATTTCCGGTTTTAGCCAAGTTGAAAACCGCAAAATTGAAATAAAGGGAATTTTAATAACATTTCATAATTTAATAACTCGCCACGCAAACCCGCCAATAACAATAACATTTTGCAGTAATTTTATACAAGTAGGGTTCACTTAAAAAAAAAAAAAAATTCCCGAACCTTGCTGAAACCTGAGCAACAGACTCACCGTTTCCCCGAACCTTGTCATCTGTGCAAGGCCAACCACCCCTAAGGCTCTGTCACGTATTTCGGGCAAAAACCCCTGAAGAAAGGATGCGCAAGTCACTTCTGTGAAGATTCTGCGCTAATTGCTTATCGGTGGCACATCGAGCTGAGGCGTGTTCGAGTACGGCAAGATGTCACCGGTGTAATGAAAAACATCACACCCTGCTACATTTGGATGAAGAGCGCCCACATGTTGATACCAGGCCATGGAGCGTGCAGGTCGCGAGCGAAATAGGCTCCAACAATGAATTGTCAATCAACGCGTCCGACTCCGGAATGGGGACGAGGTCGATCCAGCCGGAACGGGAAGGTGATTTGGCTTCCGGAGCAGAATCTCGGACTTTCCGGCCGGTTGATTGACGAACATCGGAGTCCAGGACCCTCCGACCTTTATTAGCGCATGAAAGACGCCGTCAGAGTGGAGCGGAATCTCGGCCTTTCGCCCACGCCCTACCCGAGTAACGTCTCGTCGTCGGCAGTTACCAGTCGCCTTCCGCACTGGGCTCCATCTTGCCAGGGGCCAACGCTCCCACAACGCAGCCGGTTTTGCCAACGGCTGTAGTGAAAGTGGAGGCGCAAGGGCGCCTACATTTAATGCGAGCACTAATAGACTTTTGCTCTTCCACATCACTAATTTCTGCTGATTTGGCTCAAACGCAGGGTTTGGAACAGACTACCTTTGGCCAGCAACGAGGCTGTTTTGTTCGCATACGAGGGAAGCATGGGCAGAATAAGCGGAAAAAGTTGAAAAAAAATTATGAAATAAATGAAATATTTATCAATGTGCAAGTAAATAGTCAACCACGTCGATTTTTCATTCTTTTCCAACAGCTAAGTCACCTCAAGTGTGGACCAGAGGATTGCGGGACTCGATTATTTTGGAAGACGAATTAGCGTTAAGACCTTAAAGTGCAAAACTTTAATTTTCTTAAATACATGTACATGTGGTGGCTGAATTATTCAGCAGATGTTGCTTGGCGCAAGGAGGCGGCATGTTTAGACATCCTTGCAAAACTCAATTAAAAAATCTTGGGTCACCCTTTATTTCATGTGATTTCTTTTGACACACACGGCACTGGAAGAAGGAGAGTTTTTCCAGCTAGTAATTTAAGCGTTTTCCCCTTAAAACAGTTTTCATTAAAACTGCTTTTGAGAGGTTGGAAAAACGTTTTAAGATTTTCACTTGTTCACTTCCGTTTTGGAATCACCGCAGATCACAGCCGTGGTGTTTTAGCCACCACATATCCATTAGGTTATTATTGTTCAACCAGCGAAAATAGCATTGCTAATAAAACGATTTATTTTAAATTATACATTATACTTAACACCTGTCTTTTATTATATTTTTACATTTTATAAACACTGGTGCCATTTGAGTTAAACACCAACGCATCAGCGTTTTCAGTGAAAATAGTACTAATTTTAAGCCCTGTGAGTACTAATGTATTCTTAGTTATTTCGACAGTGAATATTTTGAAAATCAATAAACCGTTTTTTAATAAAAATGTGTTTTCTACAATGTTTAACGGAAAAAATCTTGTACATATGTATATAGGCAACTAAGATATTAATAAAAAGTTTATCGTTACAATTTTCATTGTTTATAGGTTTTTAAAAAACAAGAAGCTTAATTAGATCAATTATTATTCAAATGGCCCTGGTTTCTTTTTCCAACCATGTTAAAGTAAAATCATCACCTTTCTGCCGCAAAATTGGTGACAAGGTTTCCCAAACTGTTTTGTGGTATTCATTTAACATTTTTAAGTTAAGTAATGATTACTAATCATAATAATTAGTAATTAGATTTTTTTTTTTTGAAAGGTGAAGTAATGATTATATTACGATTATTTTCAGATTCGGACAATTACTAATTGATTACGATTACAGATAATCGGAAAATAGTCAAGATTAATAAAAATTTCGAAAAAATAATCAAAAATAATAAAAAGTAATCGAAAAATAATTTGACTACTTTCGAAGATTACTTTTGATTGTTTTTGATTATTATTTTTTTTTGCGAAATTATGGCACTAGTGTTTCATGTTAGTTGTTTTTTTTCACTTTTTGTTATTACTACTGATGTTCATCGATTTGATAATTGATAACCTGTTGCATTCTTCTTGATTCTGCATTTTGTATAAAGTAAATATTTCTTTTGCGTATATTTTTTTGTGAGTGTTATGTTACACTTTACATACTTGTTATCAGGGTTGGGCATAGTACACTAAAAAATAAGTACAATAAGGTTTCTATTTCTTCAGTGGTAGTTAAACAGCAAAATCCATTATCACTGAAAATTTAGTGATAGTGGAAAAAATGTCATTATCACTAAACCTTTATTCATATTGAAAAACAAATTGCACTACCATTAAAGGTTTAGTAATAGTGAACACCTTTAGTTATAATGAACATTTTTCAGTAACATAACACTGTTTCTTAAAGAATAAAAATAATACTACGTATGTATATGAAAAGCTGAAGCAGTATGAGGAAATGTATTCAAAATAAACCATATATTTGAGTAGAGACTTCTAATTATGCCGCACTAAAATTAGGCAAACATAATTCATTTTTTATTTGCTTTCTTTAATACCAACATTTCAAAAGTACGGTCAGTGAGATTTTGTTTGCCATCGATTGACAATTCCAAAAATAGTACTCACTTAAATATTGCATTACAGTTACTCAAATGGGAGTACTCACTTAAATATTGCATTTCAATAACTCCAATTGAGTAACATTAGTTCAATTTTACAAACAAACTTACAAACTAACACTTAACTTAAGCATGCTTACGTATCGTCGGCTTAGCTTTTCCTTATAAGCTAAAGATATTGCACATATGTATGTAGCATATGTACCTTTGCTAGCATAAGTGCTCATTAGAATTTTGCCACTTTGATTTGTAACTCTTTTGCTTACTTACAGTGGGGAGCAAAACCGAGAACATATTTGCTTTCTTGAGGTATTAGCATTGATTTTCATGATACATTTTTTTCGATAGGTTTTTTGAGAGTTTGATGTTGATTCTTTATTATACTAGCATTGAATGGACTATAAAACTGCATACCCAAAAATATTATAAACGCTCTTATTAAAGTCTTTGAAATTTGTACGAAAATTTTGTAAGTTGTCATAAATTTTGTATACAGTTTTAAACTGTAATTCATATGACATTTTTTAGAGGATGAACTATATTTTTATAAAAATCTATCCAGAAAATTTTATCGTGAAAAAAAATTGCTAATGTCTCAAAAAGGCAAACATGCGTTCCTTTCTGCCCCCCAGTGTGCATTTGAACATTCATACAAACATATGTACTACATAATAACTAACTCGCTTTACTACTGAGCTGCGTTGTAAGTTTAAGAGTGCCAAATCAAGTAGCAAGACACCAAGAAATCACGTTTTAATACATAAAGAAGGGTGTGAGTTTAACTAGCAAATGGAAAACATTAATTGTGAACTATTGTAATTGTGAGTATTAAACATAATTGTTGTTAACTTTTAATAATAAAATTTATTTTTAGGTCGTCTGTTCATGTTTCCGAAACCGATTTTTCTGCAATCATTGTCTGATTTTTCTTTTGAAAATTTAGTTGTAATGAAGGCCAATTGTAAATATATGTAAATTATAAAACTGTTTTTTTGTGAATTGAATGTATTTGTTTTCTTTATTATTTTTCCACGTATTTTTCCCTTTTTTTTGATTTAGGAAGTACTAAAATGTTATTGGTTGTTTTGTTATTGAAGTGATTACACCTTTATTTTGTATACAAAAACTATCTAATTTTGTTTTATTTGTTCAGAATGTTTTCAATGCAAATTTTTCAAAACGAAATGTAAGTATAAAATGATGAGCTTTCAAATTTTTTTAAAAATAATCGAAAATAATCAAAAATAATCCTTGAAAGTAGCCAATTACTTTTTTGATTACTTTTGATTATTTTTGATTATTTTCTCGTAATCCTCACTAATCTTAATTATTTTTGGATTATTTGTAATCATAATTAATTAATAATGAGGAATTGTTAAAAAGAGAATTATGTAATCAATACCATTCCTTTTCAAATTTAATATAATTGATTACTAATCGTAATCCAAATTTAACAGCAATGGGTAAGACACGAAACCCAATCGACCATGTTGTGATAGTTATTCAAATACGGTGGAGAAGAGTTGGTAAAGCGCATGCACCAGCTTATCTGTAGAGTATGGACTAATCAAATTTCGAAGCAGGTACTAAAATATTTGGGTTCGCACGAGTAAAAAGGTTTTTGCACACTGAAAGCAAACTAAGCTTTCAGTGGCATGCACAGTCTTGGAGCAACAGTTTTTAACTATTGCATTTACAGATAAAGTTTATGCAAAACCATGCATAGTTTAGAAAATATCCTGGAATATCACTTTACCCAGCCGTATCACAATACCCCAACATACTTTACAAAATATGATACCAGTACAGATATGCACGGCATCATAAATAATGCAATTTCTCACGCTAAGGACTTAAGGATAAGTAAAGGTATAGTAAAGGTATAAGTAAAGGTATAAAAAATATTAGGAAATGCTTAATATCATTCTCTCATATCCGCCATTCGAAAAAATTTTATATTTGTTTTCCAGCAAATCCATATTAATATAATATTTTCAAAAATACTATTAGCACTGAAATATTTAAATGAAATATGTATGTATAATGAAGGTTTGAAAAAAAGTAGTAGCTGTCATTAAAAAGTATAAGAAAATTGAACAAACTAAAACTTAAAATTAATAACAACCTTAGACTATATAAAGAAACTACTTATACATATAAATGCAGAGAACGAAAGTAGTCACCAAGAGTAAGTTGAGTAACTTGTGAAGGGAAAATAGGAAATAGCAATAGTTTGAACTGGTTAAGGTCAAGGGTCAAGGCGTTCTGCCAGCGTGTGTGGTGGCGTGGATACGATTCCCATGTAAGTCTTGAAGGAAGGAGTCCTTTATTTTTTACCGGTTTGACTAGAAGTGTTATTTCCTTGTAATTTTTCCCATATTCAATCGGCCTTAAAATAAATTAAATAACTAATAGTTTAGATTTGACGAAATTAACATTCAATTCCTAACTTCTGTTTTTATATATGTAGTTTAAAACTAAGATAGATCTCTATGGTTATATGGATGGCTAGACTCCAGAGTTCTTGAATGACCGAAAACGAGTGCGGACGTGTTCTTGTACGACGGATTGGCGAATCAAGTGTGTCTTATAGAATATATACACCGATCGATAACTTTAATATCAAAACATACTTTAATACTGTACTAAAAATGCTTGATTAAGTCAAATATCAAATAAAATGAGTAATAAATAAAGACAATAAAAAAAACCTTGAAGTAAGCACTTCTACAATGTAAATATGTCTGTAAAGTATCCGTGTGCTTGCATTTACGCGTTAAGCTTAAGAAATAGTTTGAGTAAGTATTTCATAAGTCTAGCAAATAAGATTAATTTGCAACTCTAACAATAACTTGTAGGTAACTGTGAAAAAAAAAATCGATTGTAAATAGCAAATAAGATTTGCGGTAAACAGCATTTTTTAAATAAAGGGGATCATTAGATTTTTGGTAGCAAGAACGCCGGCCGGTTTTTAATCACCACTCATCTGCTGAAAATTGCATCAAAAGTGGTTGTTATGAACTCCTGAACACGCAACTGCCCAAAGACAGGAGACGGCATGTCTTGCGGCACAGTAACTAGGCAGTCTGCACTGGTTTGGTCCGGCGATTCAGCTTCGTGGATCCGTACAGAACTACTGTAACTGGTGCCACCTATTACGCGATGACCCGGAATCACTTATCAAAAATATCTAAATATTTGCACACTTTAAAGGAAAGTACACGCGACTACCTACCCATACTTACACTCTAAAAATATCCAAACAGCCTAAAGGCTAAGCAGCGACCGACCTAGTTATGGCTGCTTACCCACCAATCCATGGTTATACGTTGTTAAATAGTCCCATCTTCTAGCCAACCTATCTCATAGTTTTAAGACTAAATAACTCAATTTAGAAATGCATCGGTTTATACATTTTTTTTTATTCACAATTTCATCTTAAATCTATTAAACTTCACTCTCTGAGGAATCAATGAAAATATAAAATGAACTTATGTCTTTCTTACTTATTTTTAAATGGGAATATATAATAAAATTCAAATATTGTATGTATATATTTATATAGTGGTTACAATATAAATACAAACTCGTAGAAATTAGAAACATTCTTAACAAAAATGTAATTTTATATATTCCATTAATTATTTTTCCGTGTAGCACTGACCTACTAACCTACTTTTAGAAAATTTAGAAGTCGTTGACCTTCAAACTAGTGGCGATTAAGATGAGTAATTACCAAAAAAAACCATAAACATGTATATGTATGTACATATGTGCATTGCCTCCATCAAAGAGAAAATTAATATACCAACAAAAAAGGAATTATATGTCAATTCGGTAATCTCTTTGTTAATTGCAAGAAAATTTGTATACATATATATACATACACGTGTGCATAGCTGAGTGAGAGCAAATTTGAAACGAAAAAAAATTATCCTATGCAAATACGCTCTTACACAATAATATACAGCAGAAAACAGCCAAACGGTTAATTACACTACTACAAATACACTACAGGGCTAAGCGAAAGGAATTAAAGCAAACCATTAAGGCAAGCAAGAAGAAGTGTTTTCTCCAGCTTTGCGACAGCGCCGAACAATATCCTTGGGGTATGGCATACAAAGTGGTTACTACAGGCATCGGTCCAGCCGCAGCTCACAAGCGCCCACCAACTGGGTATAATAGTAAGCAAACTGTTTCCAGGCCAAGAAGCATTCAGTAGAGCGATCCTCTCCAATGCTGAATGCAAATTCCCCCAGATCACCGCTGGAGAAGTGCTGCTTGCGGTTGATGAATTTAAGGACAGAAAGGCCCCAGGCCCTAATGCAATTCCAAATAAAATTCTTAAACTAGCAGTGAAAGCGAGTACTGAGGTTTTTGTTCACACGTTTAGTGAATGCTTAACAGAGGGCGTATTCCCGAAAATATGGAAACACCAGCGCCTTGTTCTACTACCAAAGACCGCACTCAGGACAGTGACGGGATGTCTCCTGATGACGCCTGTGGATCACCTCTACCATGAGGCTAACGTGCTCCCAGTGCAGGAGCGCAACATTATGCTCACAAAGCAGTTTCTACTGGGATGCCACCGTCCGGGGCACCCCAATAGAGACCTGCTCGCGCTGGAGCCGGCACCCAGGCACATCAGGGGACATCTCTCACAACTGACGGACGAGGTCCAGACATACGTACACCGACCGCTGGACCCAAGGACGTACCGACAGGCTCTGGACAGCATCCACAGGGAGTCGGTGTCCAAATACATCGACACCCGCCCTGTGAGTGCAGTCCTGGGAGTCCAACCACCACCCATTGCAGCTGAGGATCTCCAGCTGCCTCGTGAGACCCGCGTTACTCTGGCCCAGCTCAGATCTGGATATTGTAGCAGGTTAAACTCCTACCTATCCAGGATCAACCCCGACACCCCCAACACGTGCCCGGCATGTGAAGAGTCTCCGCACGACACCAATCACCTATTCACATGCCCGGCCAAACTTACTCAACTAACACCCCTCTCCCTATGGTCCGACCCTGTTGAAACGGCTCGTTTCCTGACCCTTCCGTTAGTTGAGCTTGACGATAACGATTGAGGGAGTCCGCCAACCCAGTGGGGTGTAGCTAGCCGCTACAACAACAACAACAACTACCAAAGGCGGGAAAATCTTCTGGGGATCCCTCTGCATATCGGCCAATATGTATGCTTAATACAACGGCGAAGCTTCTGGAACGCATAATTACCAATAGAGTTACAGAAGCAATTGAGGCGAATGGAGGACTCTCCGAAACACAATTTGGATTCAGAAAAGGGCGGTCCACAGTTGATGCAGCCAATTTCATAAAAAGAATAGCAGAAGATGCGAATAGCGGTGAGAGATGGAGATGGGGATCAAAAGAATATTGTTTAATAATTACGCTCGACGTGAAAAACGCATTAACACCGCAAGCTGGTGGAAAATAACAGAGGCCCTAGTAACGTTCGATATTTCAGCATTCCTCAGAAGAATCCTAAACAGTTACTTTTCGGACAGACTTCTACTCTACGACACCGATGAAGGCAGAAAGAAATATAAGATTTCAGGCGGAGTTCCACAATGCTCAGTGCTGGGTCCAACGCTATGGAACATAATGTATGATAGCATATTGAAACTACATCTACCAAAAGGGGCGAAAATCGTTGGTTTTGCTGATGACATAGCCATTGTGGTCGTAGCTAAGCACATAAAAGACATTGAAGAGAGTGCAAACAACTCGATCACTAGTGTTCAAAACTGGCTCCTCGATGCAGGTCTAGAGCTTGCACATCAAAAAACCGAGACAGTTCTAATTAGCAGCAGGAAGATCCGAGAAGTGGCGAAAATAAACGTATGTGGCCATGAAATAGAATCAGCCCCAAATCTGAAATACATCGGAGTCATACTAGCAGGGCAATTCTAGCAACAGGCTTTCAATTCCCCACAGTCTTTCAAAGTACAAAAATCTTTCGTGTAACCTATGTCTATTCTGGCAACTATCTTGAAAGCTTTTTTCTTAGTATATTGAATAAGATATAATAAGTGAAATAACATAAAAATGGAAGTGATTTGAAAGAATAAAAAGAAAACGCCGTATGTTGTGTAGAAGACGCTTGCTCCAACAAATGCGCACCGAGCACGATCCTTTTGCTACAACGGAAGAAGTATTAAAAACAAACTACAGGTTGCCTAAAAATTTGTGCAATACCCTTATCGCGGAATTGGAACCGTTCGATACACAGGAATCGTATATTCCCTTTAAAGTTCGTTTTCTGGCAGCGCTTTACTTTTTTGGCCATTGCTCTGACCAACAAAGTGTTGGAAACGCATTTGGTACTGCAATGAGCCAGCCAATGATTTCGCGGACTATTTATGCAATATCGAAGTTGATAGTTCAACATAAAAAATACGAAGTCGCTTTCCGCAGGGCGAATCCGAAGAAAATACTATCAAAATAGGGTTAGTAATCAAAATCAGTGCTTCTATATAAGAATCTGCAGAATTCATGTTTTGTTTTAGGTTTCACCGTCAATTCCAAATTCAAGGCACAATTGGAGCGATAGATTGCACACATGTGCCAATAAGAACGTCATCATCCGCTGACAACCAAAATCCACAAAACCTGTACATGAATCGCAAAGGATTTTACAGCGTTAATGTTGAAGCTGTAGGTATCACACAAAATCCATTTTAACACGTTATTTGCTTTGTGCTAAGCATCAGAAACTGATTGAATTTTAGATATGCGACCATCGGATGATATTAACATCAGTCAATGCTCAGTACCCGGGGTCATGTCATGATTCAGGGATTTGGACGATGTCCGCTGCAAGGATGTCTTTTATAAATGCTAGCCGCCATGCTCAAATTAATTGGCTACTAGGAGATCAAGTTATCCATTGGAACCTTGGTTGTTAACTCCATATTCATCGCCTAGCTCAGAAAAAGAAAGAAAATTTAATATGATGCACATACTCGCGAGAAATGTGATTTAAAGAGCATTTGGGGTTTTAAAAGGGCACTTTAGGTGCCTTTCGAAGATACGTGTGCTTAATTATAGCCACGATCGAGCGGCCAACATAATAAACGCATGCGCGAATTTGGACAATATTTTATTAAAAATGGGGATACAGCTCCCACAGTCAGAAGAAGAATGTGAATTGAATGGTGACAACGAAAGCCAAAATCCAGACTCTGGCCAAAACAGGCTTTCATTATATAGAGAAGGTTTTCGACAGCGTGAAGCATACGTTTCCTCTTTATAAATGCAAATATGCACACCCAACCATGCGAACATACTAGCCAATAAGCAAATTTCGTTTATTTTGAAAATTAATAAATGTATTTACATATGTATGTGTATGTAAAGAAATTGTAATGCTTTATTTGCAACACATTAGCGGATCGATTCATGATTTCATTTCTGTGATATTGCCACAGCAGGATTGGTTGCTTAAAAACTAAATTAAGCAGCTGGTTCTGTTTTCCTGATATTCCTTTCAACAGCAGAAATTATAGAAAAATGAGCACAAGTTACCAAAAAAATAATTAGATCGTCGAATACATGTACGAGGGCGCGAGAGCAGAAGTGGACTAACCCTCAAAATTTTTTTTGTACTTAACTGCTTAAAATAGTTTAGAGTGGTAAATTTAAAATTTAATTAAAAAAAATAATTAAATACAATAAAAACTGCAATTTTATGTTTATTATATACCCAGGTATATTATAATGTTAACATTAGTCTATGTACATACATCATATTTATACATACATATATATTTTATGAAAATGCACTATTTTGTAGTTATACATATGTACATATAAACGTAATTGCATATATCCGTATATACTCAAAAAGTTAAACACGTATATACATACATACATATACATATGTACATATGCATGTAGCGTTCATTTATGATAACAAGGATGCATATGCAGTTGTATATATGCAGGTATGGATGTATACACCAAGTACAGGATTTCGTATGTAATGTTTGTATTATCTATGGATACCTACAAATGCAAGGAATATGTACATAAATACATATGTACATATGTATTCAAACATTACATACGAAAGCCTATACTTGGGGTATACATACATACCTACATATATACAATAAAAAAGTTTCAATTTGGCACCCCTAGTTTGAAAGGTTAGCCCAAGAGGATCTCAAAACAAAAAAAAAAATTTTGCCACGCCCAAAATACCGCCCTTTTTGTTTATTATGTCCTGTGTCGCCATTTGAAGTCCGATCGGGACATGTGACATATCGTTGTTCATGGGTTTAAATGAGCTTTATTTTGTTTATAGATCACATTCAAATTAATTGCTTAATTTAAAAAATATTTTTGTTCCTACCCACCCTAAGGTACTAAAATTTTTATATTTTATACAAGCTGCGTAAAAATGATGAACATTTTGCTTTTGATGCACTTACTTTAATGCATAAACAAAAAAGTTAACGTTTATAAATGAAAAAGTGTGGTAAAGAAATAATAAAGATGTTTCATTTCTATATACATACATTGGCATTAAAATAGTGTTTTGTAACCAACCATTTACAACTTGCACAAAGCGTTCCGTGCTTTGTGAATGACGGGGAAATTCTTAAAAAAAATAAATAATATATATTATAAAACAAAATAATTAAAGGTTCTACTGCGACATCATTACCTGGTATTTCAATTATATAATAAGTCGAATATTGATATTGTATTAATTGTTCGTCTGTGTGAAAATGTAGACATGGCGGCTCTGTGACTTCAACTTTTTCCCAATTTATTATATCTTTCAATGCACTGCAATCAAAATTTATTTGCTCCTTTGGTACGTGGAACTCTCGAATTTTTGCTAGAGGGTCATTTCTTGTTGTTCTTATATGTTCATAACCTAGAAATCTAACTTCGGGATCCGGATCAGTTATCATAGCTGAAAGGACATTTTCTGCATGAAGGTAGTAGCTATTATGTCGAATTGTTGGGCGAATGATCAATTGTGTTTGTAATGGTAATTTCCGAATCCACTGTATGTATTTAAAAACATGACGACTCCCGTGAATTGATAGAGGTTTACTTTTTACGAGAAACCAAAATGGTGCATAAACTTTAACAATAAACTTCACTAAACTTTTCAAGTTTTCAGAGGTCTGGCTTTTGGAAACATAAAGACGAAATATCCATGATGCAGTGGTTAACCATCGTGCTGTACTAACTGGTCCGGGATTTTGACGAGCTAAACCATTATCACAGACACCGTTGTTAACTGCAAGAACCATGCGGAATAGGTAGAGTTGATCTTCCCAAATGTCCCAATCATCTATATTTTCTGGCATCTCTCCCATAGAAATTGGCTCAAAATCAGCAACCTAAAAACCGGTTAAACAATTTTCAACACCGCATTTAATAATAAAAGATACTTACTTGTTCTTTGTTACACGTCAAAATTCCTGATCCTATTTCTCCTGGCCAAATTCCAGGCCCCACTTGCTTTCCAAGTAAACTTGTTAATAATGATTTTAGGGGCAGCTCTTTGAAATGAAACAAACATATATTCCATTGTAATGGTCGTTGGAAATATTTTTCCAAAAAAGCATTGACTCCTAATTTGTAGCATATGTTTACACCAGTTCCGTCGCTATTGATGGACACTAAATAATTTAGAGAGTAGCCTTCTGAATTTAAAAAGTTTACGATGGCCTTTTGGATTTCTTTGCCCGTTCCATTGATGGGAGTTACGTATCCCAAAAATGTCGATGTTGGTTCTTTTAAAAGTAATATGTTCCTCTTTGGTCCTATGTAAACGCACTTCATTATCCAGTTTTTGTTTTTTTAAGTTTTTTCTTTTTTACCATCATACGATATACATTTTAATATCGTATCAGTCGTAATTGCTGCTGTGGATTCAGCTCTTTGTTTGGCACGTTCTCGACGTATTTTGTTTTTATCTATAATAAGACCGTCCAAATAAAATAGCATTTTTTCACAAATTTCAACACTTGCATTCGAAGCAATAGAATTTTTTAAGTCTTTAATTAGTCTAGTGGCAAGCAAAGATCCGTAACGATCAGATGTTCCAGTACGATCTAATGCTAAAGCATAGTTTTGTAGGCAAACATTTTCTAGTTGTAGCTGCTCTTCGTATGCCGGGATGTTGTTATCTTCACTTTGAATATCATTTTCTTCCCAAGATTGTGGAATGTATTCCGTGGTAAAAACCGTAGATTCAACTGAGCAAAACTCGTATTTGTGACACTTAAACACTCTTCAATCTCCTGAGTTTGGCTTAATGATAGAATTCTAGCCCCATTCTGGTCAATTAAAAAACTCTTTTGAATTGGGGAAATGATCATATTTTGTGGGCAACGACATTCTGAACTCAATTTACATTTGCATTTGGATATTCTAAATAACTTACTCAAGCAGACGTCGTAGTAACCTTCTTATAGTACGGTCACTTACTAACGGAATGCTTGTCTTTTCCCACAATTCAAATATCAGTTTTGAAACTATTTGTATGTAGTAGGATAGTTTTTTATTTTTTGTATATCCTAGAGCACCGTTTTTCTTTAAATATAAAAAATATTGTATGACTTCTCGGTTTGTAGGTAGTTTTGTAAAATTAATATCACACTCTTCAAAACGCATTTCGCTCACTTAATTTATGTTTATTTGGAAATAATATTTTTATCTATTAGATATTGCTCCCTGTTTTATGAAAGCTTTATAAATTTTCTTTTCTGAATGATGTTTGTTGAGCCCGATTTTAACTAATTAAATAAATTTTGTTAGCACTTTTTAGTTGATGTTAAAACTTTATTTTTATATTTAAAATATGCTTTATTAAAGTTTTTACACAATAACTCGCTTAAATTTACGACACGCTTTAAAACAATTTGTCGCCTATACGTTTAGAATCGAACTTACTTTTTATTTGCGACTGCATCAGTTATTTTCGCGACTGCATTACAAACAAAAGGCAATAAAGAAATATAAAAATAACTGCAGATCGATAGAAAGGAGTAATGACTTCATTGGCAAGACCTTGAAATTTGAAGTTATTTTAACAGTATACATATGTGCAAAACAATAGGTATGAAATGTCTGAAACTGGGATTATTGACTTATTTCGATAACTTTAAGACGCGTTAACTTTTTTGTTTATGCATTAAAGTAAGTGCATCAAAAGCAAAAAAAATGTTCATTATTTTTACGCAGCTTTTATAAAATATAAAAATTTTTGTACCTAAGGGTGGGTAGGAACAAAAATAAAAAAAATATTTTTTGAATTAAGCAATTAATTTGAATGTGATCTATAAACAAAATAAAGCTGCTTTAAACCCATGAACAATGATATGTCACATGTCCCGATCGGACTCAAATGGCGACACAGGACATAAAAAACAAAAAGGGCGATATTTTGGGGCGTGGCAAACCTTTTTTTTTTTGTTTTAAGATCCTCTTGGGCTGACCTTTCAAACTAGGGGTGCCAAACAGAATTTTTTTTGGCGAACCACTCTAATATACAACTGCATATGCATCCTTGTTATCATTGTTAAAACGCTACATGCGTACATATGTACATATATGTATATACATACGTGTTTAACTTTTATATGTACATATGTATAACTACAAAATAGTTCATTTTAATAAACTATGTATGTACATATGTGTGTATATATACATATATATGGTTTAGCTTATTTTGTTAAATGTGTTTAAACAGCTTCCGCTAAAGTCTTCATTAAAGCTGATATTCCTTTTAAGGCTGCTGCCGTTTGCGTTTGAGCCTCAACGGTACGTTCATCCAGGCGAAGTCGCTCTTCGAGCGACTCTTTCAGCAACTCTAAAGCCGCTTCGTCTGCATCAAGACGGCGATGTTTGCGGCTCGTTGACGTAGCCACACTTGGCATTTCATTGCCATCGCCAGTTTGGAATTGGAGAGCAGGGCGTTGTTGTAGCAGCTGCTGGCGAAGACGGATTTTCCTGTGTATTAATATAAACAAAATACATGAGACATTTGTGTATATAAATATTCACAAGTACAATATTGACTTACCACAAAACCCAGTTTGGTTACACTAGAAACGCCAAATACCGCAGATCTGCCGAACACAGCCAATGCTCTCTCCTCTAACTCGCTGAGAGTTCCCGCATTCGGCCCTCCGCCGGTTTGTTTTATTTGTGCTGCTAGCTGCCGAGCACGAGAACACACCATGTTTTTCCAGTGGATTAGCGTCTGGAAAATAAAGCTTATTGCAAATTTTAAGAAATATTTATCAAAATATAAATTGATAAAACGAAACTGCTAAGGATTCGTGGCGTGAGAATATTTGCGTGTATGTGGAAATACCTTTGTTTTTCCGCATGCGATATTCTTCCATTTTACGCATTCGTTCCAATGTACTAATGTGTTGCAAACATATCGATTGGTTCAATTTCCTTTCACTGGAGGGGCGTTATATTTATGCATTACTTACCTCCTTCCACTGTGTAGGAGATTTCGTTGGCCCGCGCATGGCATTTAACATATTCGCCAGCTCCTCCCATAAATCGTTCATACACTTTGGCGAACGGGGGCAATTACGGCCAGTGGTCATTTGGGAATTTGACGAAGATAATTCCACAAACGCCCATAGCTGCTCTGGTGTGTCCTTTTTTGTCCTGAGAAATATAAATTAATAATTTATCATGTAGTTTTTTAAAGGCAAATAAACAAAAATTACCTTTGTTTAGTCATTTCCATTTAAAATTTGAGAGCTATTTGATATCTGCTGTCAAAATAGCTTTTCACCACATGTGGTGGACGAGAGAGCTTTTTCGTAATACTTACTGAGCTAGAATAGCCAAAAACTTTCAAACCGACTTGCCACCCGTCTTTCGTTTATTTTTCGAAATCTTTGCCAGAATTGCCCTGTAGATTAACATTCAAGCGGCATATTGAATATGCAGTTGGAAAAGCGGAAAAAGTCGCAGTAGTGCTTTCGAGACTGATGCTTAACGTTGGAGGTCAAAAGCAACAGCGAAGGCAATTATACGCCAATCACTTCCAAGACAGTCGGTTCTACGCCACCGAAGTGAATCGGATTTTATCCTTGGACTGTTCTTTCGGCGACCTAACTCCACGCCGGACACCCCCAATCTTATCTCCGCTTGGGTGCAACACCTTGCAGCAGGTTTGCTACTCATACTTCTGGCCAGGGCGGGCGTCGAGCCTAACCCTGGTCCAGAAACCTATTTCTGCTGCTTCTGCCAGAAAAGGCTCCATCCGAATACCACTCCGGTGAGGTGTAATTCGTGCAACGGATGGTGCCATCTTAAGGTCTGCTCAGGCCTTAAGAAAACCAGGGAGTGGTCCACTACTTATGTGGGCCAGTGTTGCTCGCGCACTCAAGCGCCCCAAGCCTCCACGCATACCCCTTTGCGCCCCCGCACGGTTGCCTCCATAGCTCCCCGGAGCTCACAGCAACACCGAACCTTCCCACCCCCCCTCGCTCCTCAACACGTGGCGCCAACCAGCAACTACTGGTTTCCCCCACAATCTGCTGTGTGTGCCGGGTCAGAGTACACCAGAATGCCTGCTCAGTCAGGTGTAACGCCTGTCAGGGCTGGTGCCACATCCGGGCGTGCTCTGACCTTCGCACCACAAGCGACTGGTCTGAGATCTGCACCGCTCCCTGCTGCCGCAACATCCCCCCGCTAGTGTCATTTACGACATACACTGTTGGGCCTTCACCACCGAGGGCTGGCCCTCGGATCCAGTCGCTCAACCCCCCCCCCCCCAACGCGACGAACCTACCAAGACTCTTACAGTTCAACTGCAACGGACTCTTGAGCAAGATGTCGGAGGAGGTTGCCTGCATGGCTCGGCACGGGCTTTTAATAGCTGCGGGTCAAGAAACGAAGCTGCGTCGCAGCTCAACTTTAACGAGCTGCGATGGCTACAACGTGCTTCGTAAAGATCGCGAGCGAGACAATGGTGGGGGCCTAGCCTTCATATTACCCAACCCCGTGCAGTATCGTCTCATCGATGTATACATCGACCCAAGGGACAGCACCCTTAAATGTCAAGGGATTACTGTCCGGTCAGGCGATGTCGAGCTCATTATCGTCTCGATTGACAGACCTGCCAACTATGTTGCCGCGGACCGCCGTAACTGCATCAACTTCAAAAAGCTGACTGGGAGAGGTTCAAAGTTTTCACCGAAAGCGCCTTCAGTGCTCTTCCGGCACCAAACGACGTTCGCGTAGGCGATCGCGAGTTCAGCAGGGTGGTGAAGTCCGCTGCAGCCCGCTTCATTCTGGCAGGTAGGATCCCCGAGATCGGACGGTTAACCACCCGAAGATCCTGGGGGTCACCTTTGACAGCCTGGTCCCCTTCTCAGCGCATACAGCTGCAGTCGTCAACAAGGTACAGAGCCGCAACAAAGTCCTCAAGTCGGTCGCCGGCAGCACTTGGGGCAAAGACAAAGAAACGTTGTTGGCAACATACAAGACGATTGGCCGGCCGGTTTTAAATTATGCTGCGCCGATATAGTCGCCTGGAAATAGCAGAACTTAGTGGTCAAGACTAGAGACTTGCCAGAACGCCGCACTCAGGACAGTGCCGGGATGTCTCCTGATGACGCCTGTGAATCACCTCTATCATGATGCTAACGTGCTCCCAGTGCAGGAACACAATGTAATGCTCACAAAGTAGTTTCTACTGGGGTACCACCGTCCAGGGCACCCTAATAGAGACTTGCTCGCGCTGGGGCCGGCACCCAGACACATCAGGGGACACCTCTCACAACTGACGGAGGAGGTCCAGACTTACGTACGCTTACCGCTGGACCCAAGGACGTACCGACAGTCTCTGAACAATATTCACAGGGAGTCGGTATCCAAATATATCGACACCCGCTCTGTGAATGCAGTCCTGGGAGTCCAACCACCACCTATAGCAGCTCGTCACTCTGGCTCAACTCCGATCTGGATATTGTAGCAGGTTAAACTCCTACCTATCCAGGATCAACCCCGACATCCCCAACACTTGCCTGGCATGTGGAGAGTCTCCGCACGACACCAACCACCTATTCACATGCCCGGCCAAACCCACTCAACTAACACCCCTCTCCCTGTGGTCCGACCCTGTTCAAACGGCTCGTTTCCTGGACCTCTCGTTAGTTAAGTTTGCCGATAATGATTGAGGGAGCCCGCCAGCCCAGTGGGGCGTAGCTAGCCGCTACAACAACAACGACAACTATTTCTAGTCGCACGCCCGGATTTGATTTTATTACTGGATTTCACCATATTTATTTGGTTTTAAAAACTCAATCCAGTACACCATGGGCCACCGGACTACTATTTTCGGTATAAAGGTCCAAGAGCACTAAAACTTCGCTCAAATGTTTTTTTTATTTATTTCATAGACTTCTGTCAAAATGTGGGCTAAGCGTAGAAATAAAATATTTTAAATTATGTAATAAGTAAATTTTTCAATAGCTTACTTATATGTAAATGTTTCAATAGTGTGTTAATGTTTGCAAGTACATTTCAGGCAAACTCAACCGAATTTCCAGGCAACTACAAATTTCTATAAAGGCAAAGCATTAATAATAAGCACGTGTGGTATTTTTGAAAGGCATTATATTATAACCATAAATTATTCGAAATCATGTTCATGATGAAACTAACTAAAAAAAAAAAATCAGAAAGCATCTCCCTATCATCGTCCGAATGGTAATTTTCATCATCGACTTCATTGACAACTCCAAAAGTTCAGAAGCTTAAGTGGGATTCTTCTCATTAATCTATTTTTAAGAATCCAGAGCTCTAAATTTTTCTGAATTTCCTTTTCTTTTCCTAATGTTATTTTTGTCTTCCGGAGTCCCTATTTACCATTTTTTATACAGATTCTATAAGAAATATAATACAAATTCCAGAAATCGTACCCAAGCATGTAATGGACTGACGCCATTCTTTAAAGTGCTTGGTTTTGTCTCAAAAACCGAAGATTTTATATCTCTTCTAGACATTAATTGTTGCGGACTTGCACAAGAAAAAGGAAAAGATCGGGTAGAGTTTGTTTCAGTTAATATCTTCAAAATTTTGTCATCTATCAATGTCATATTGAAATAACATAAAATGGTAATTTCTGTACCGTCCTCAAAATTATATTTTAACGGAGCTTAACCGTACCTTGTTTATTTATTAATTTTATTATTCGTCTACAGAGGTGCTTACAGACTACTAGACTTGTTAAATATTTTAAATAAACTCGGCTTAAAATTAAGTACATTAAAATTAAAATTTATAACTTCGAAAGTGCATAGTCGAATGCATCCTGATATCGTCTCATTATATGCATAAGTAGATTTGTGTTTGTACGAAATCCGGGAACAGGTTAACGACATGCATATTCGAGAAAAAAATCTGGCCCACCTATGACGCATAGAAAACGTTAAACCTTCTGAACAGGTCAAGAAAAGGAATATTGTAGAAACATATTACGGGAAGCATGGAGCCAAGATGGGTCCCCCATATATTTTAACCGCTCTAGGAGTTGCAAGCACGAGGACAGTACAGAAACCATTCTTCTCAATCTCTGTGAGTGCCCAGCTCTGGCATGCCTTACACAACTACTAGGGTTTCTTCCAAAAAACTTACATGGTGATCTCTAGGTGTAAGTTAAATTGCATAAGCGAATTCATTCACAAATCATAGTGGTTTGAAGATAAAGGGCCGTAACACATACCAGAGGTTTCATGAAAATAGCGAAGCGAAATGGCGCTTCCAGCGGTAATTGGGTTCTAGGATGACCCTGGCCTAGGCAACTACCAATCAATCAGATTTGTGTATGGCGACCATAAAAAGTCTAACCAGCCTCAATTCCCGTTTAGGATAATCGAAATTGAGCAAATCGTAAATTTCGCTGCATTTATCATTACCGTTCAAGTATATATAAATTATTGGAAAGTAACTTCTTCTATCAGATAAGCCTACCCAAATAATCTAAAAAACCACTTGGCCGGCAAATGAAGCTTGGATAATGCAAACTTAGTGAAAATGCTTTGCACTCTTTCCATTTTTTTTGAATAAGTTTGATAGTTCGGTTCTATATTATACGACAATAATTTACACAAAATTTTTGAACATTTAGATGTAAGTTAAACAGCTTCACATCATCCGCGAACATTATACATTTCGTTTTAAGAAAATGATTTGGGAAATCATAAATAAAAGTGAGAACTAACAGTGGAGCACAATGGGTCCCCTGAGGTATAACAGACAACAACTACTAAAAAATTTTGAGAGCATTCCTTTAGTTCTGAAATCAGAGAGTAAATTGATAAGGTTAGTATGATCCACCTTGTCGACGGCTTTTAAATAATCTGTACAAATAACATCAAGTTGGGCTTGATCTTCTAATGCATAGGCGTTTTATGTATGTATATACATATAAGTAAAAGAATTGTTTATTTGTTGAACAATTATTTATTTCCTCTGCTATGCAGAGGCAGCCGTTTGGTTACAGTGAGTCGTTAGAACTAACTTTATCGGTGTCTGCACCTAAATGCCTAACCTGAGCAGCCCCACTTGGTTTGTCGGATTTTCCGCTGACTCGGCGATTCCCACACTCCAGTTGTGCGCTTCCGAGCTTCAGCTCCAGATGGCTACACCCGTAAGCTCGATTGCTGACTTCGCAATTCCCACGGTTCAGAGCGCTACTTTTGTATGTTTGTTAACAGCATACGAGCTGCATACAAAGTTATGATTGTTGTCACTATTGTTTTTGTGTGTCGCAGTAGCTAACACCTGGCTATTGTTGTGTCTATGTTTGCTGCTACTTGATGGTTGCTGCAGCAGCTTATTTGAGCTGTCGTTGTGGCTATGGTGTGTTAACTACTCCCCCTTTTAAAAGCGACCGTCCTCGGGTGCCTCTTACACATCGGGTGGAGTTGCAGTGTCGGTGTTTCTAATCACTTCAATGATGGCTAGCTTCCGCTGCCTCCTGGACCAAAAGTAAGCTATTATCATAACTATGATGATGGTAGCCACTAGCCCCAGTGAACTAATCGAAATAAAATGTCTGGTTGCCATTTCTTGTTGTAGTGATGCAATGTGCTCTAAGTTCTTCACATGGACCTCCTCCAGATACGGCAATGATAGAGTTTTTATATGTTCCGTAAACTTTACTATTGTTGAAGGAGGGGCTTCGGGATGGGATTTAACAACTTTTTTCCAGTTGACATAATTAGTTCCGTTTATGGTGACATTACCTTCAAACATAACGAGAAAGGTGCCCTTTATAGTAAAGCCTGATCGTGTTCCCTCTGTGATCTCAACGCACTGGTCATTTACCACTATTAGTCCGTCGGCAATTTCCTCAATAGGGGTGATGTGTTCTGCTGAGGTTGTTTTGCATTGCGCTGAATTCTGATTCAATAGCTGTTCCACACATGAGGCTGAAGCAAGTGGCTGGCAAAATGTAAGGGTTGTAGCATTTTTGCAGTTTGTGAGAGGTTGGTAGTCGGGAGCGCAGTGTGCTGCTATATCTGTTTCTAAGTTAATTATCTTCTTACTATGAATTACAGGTAAAAGCCTAACTTTTTTACAAATTCTGCTGATTTTAGGATATTTAATTACAAAATAAATATTATCACTATCCTGCAATATTCTTAGCTTAGAGGCAGTTAAAATATCGCTTATAGTAATATTGGCAAAGTGTTCGGCAAATAGCAAAATTTTAGCATCTTCACTATCCAAAATGACGGGATCAATTATGTTATGCTTTCCTAGTGTTACTGAATGAACAATGTTTGTGAGGTCTGCAAGTACTGCCCTGTTTCTCGCCGTAGCCAACCCAAATAAATGCCCTGTATCCACAATTGTTTCTTTTGTAACTTTAAGTAGGTCATTCATTGCTCGTGTCAGATTATTTATCCTTGCCTGAAGCTGAGTGTTAATTGTAATCTGTCGTTCATTAGCCTCAATCAGTTCGCGTTCTTTGGTTGCGACCTCATTAAAATCGTCGAAGTCGGGTGTCCCTGCGATGTATTTCAGTGCAGTACCTATGATGTTGATACCACGCGAATGCCGGTGATGGGTCTTCAGAGTCTCTAATAAAACGAGGATGTGACCAGCATCTGCTTGGAGCAATTTCCTTGCAGGAGAATGTGGAAACTGTTCAAGCAGCCCTTCTGTATCTGCCGCTATGGCTTCATAATTCGTCAAGTTAGTTTTATGTAGCAAAATACCGTATTGATCGTGAATAGCAACTGTCCCGGTTGAAATCATCATGTAGTGTGAGTTGGTGTAGTTAAATAATTTCGCCTGCGTCCAGAAAATAACCGTCAAGAACGAGTATCTGAGAAAAAAAGGAAAAAAACTTGCTTTACCTCAAGTTTGCCTTGTGAACCCGTCTACCATTTATCATGACCGTAGTTCCCAAGTCCTGCTCAATAATATTCTCAACATACAATTTTGTTAATTTATTGCCAATTCTTTTATTGGTTTTAATAAATACTTTGTCTCCGGGTTGATATGTTTTCAACTTCCTATATTTATTCAATCGATCTAACTCAAGTGCTTGTGCCCTGACAATTTTGTTCACGATGTCTTCGCGTAATTGCTGAGGAATAGAATGAACTACATCTATAGGCCTTTGCCCCGTAACGGAATGAACCGACCTATTATATTTGGATGTAGCAAGCAATATCAAATCCACCGTCTCGTTCAGTCCTTGAGAAAGTTTGGTGCACCTTGCAGTCTCTGTTAATATGCTATGAAACCTTTCGACCTGCCCATTAGTGGTACTATGGTGCGGAGGGGTTGTAAACATGGTCACCGAGAAATGATCTCTCAACAGTGACTTTATTGTTTGGGAATTGAAAGACTTTTCATTATCGCAAACTATGGTTTTTGTATTTTTAAAAAAATTTAGAATTTGTATAATAGGTTGTCTTATGTCAATTATTGACCTGGAAGCAATGGGTGAAACTATCGCGAATTTTGAGAACTTGTCAACACACGTCAGGAAATGTTTCTTATCTGTTGAATAAATGTCGAGGTGGAGAATTTCTCCAGGATACTGTGGTATAGGGGTTTGGCCTACCGTCGGATTTGGGGGGTGGCGTTGGTATTTGGCCTCCCGGCAGATTTTACAGTTAATTACCAATTCCTTCAATTTCGGTCGCATTCTGGGGAAATAATACTCCTTTAGAATCTGTTGCAGGTTTTCCTTTAAAGAACGATGGGCCCGATTATGTTCGGTTTCCAGTATCTATTTCTGATCGTCTTCGTTGGTTATGTCTATCACTTGCCTCGTTGTATGCCGGAATTTTACGCCTGGGAATTTCGTTAATACTTCGTCTTGAATTCCTGCAAGTGTTGGTAGGTCACATAATAGTCCGTTTACAACATTAGGATTAACACAGTCCCCTATGATTTTCGTTAGTTCACTTCTGTCATTAAAGATGATGTGGTGCCTCATCTGCGTTCTAAAAATTATTTTTGAAGTCTTCGATGGGGAGCTACCTTCTTCAAGAATTATTTGACTCTTAAAGCAATTAATAGGATTCTGTATTGTGGGAATAGTTTTAGTGAGTGATACCTCACTGTGTGCCGTAGCATCCGTAGAGGAGCCTGAATTTTCCAAACCATTAATATGCTGTCGTGACAACGCATCCGCTACGACATTATCTTTCCCTGGCTTGTAGAAAAATTTAGGGGAAAATTCCTCCACAAATGCTCTCCATCGCTTAAGTTTCGCGTTTGGGTTTTTGTCCGATATGGCGAACGTAAGGGGTTGATGGTCTGTGTAGATGTTAAGCTGTTTAACACCATAAAGATAATTTCTCAATTTCTGGAGAGACCAGACTATTGCTAAGAGCTCGCGCTCGTTCGTAGCGAAATGTTCTTCAGTGGATGACAAGGTCCGGGAAATCATGGTGACAGGTCGACCGCCCTGTGACAGAACTGCACCCAATGCATGTGAGGATGCATCGGTCGTTAAGTCGAAAGGTTTTTCAAAATCAGGGTATAGTAAGAGGACGTCCTCTGAAGCCAAAATTTCCTTGATTTTACCAAATGCTCGTATTGCCTCTTGGTCTAGCTGAATATGAACGTTTTTAGAACGATTGGCGCTAACATGTCCATTTTCGCCGCGAAGGTATTTCGTTAATGGCTTAACAATTGACGCATAGTCCTTCACGAACCGTCTATAGTACCCCGAGAGTCCGAGGAAGGACCGCAAGGCACGAAGTGTTCTTGGAGTTTCATATTTGACAATGTCTTGCACCTTGTCTGGGCAGGTTTTTATTCCATCCCTAGAGACAATGAATCCGAGGAATTCTACTTCACCTCTTATAAACTTGGTTTTTTCAAGTGACACTCTCATGTTTGCTTCGTAAAGTTTTTCGAGAATACGTTTAATATCCTTAACGTGTTGATCTTCATCCCCAGAGAAGATAATGACGTCGTCAACGTAAACATGGCAACACTTGCCAATTTCGTCTCGAAGAACGTCATCGATGGCCCGCTGAAAGATGCTAGGCGCATTCTTAAGGCCGAACGGAAGTCGGCAAAATTCATATTTCCCATTATTAACGGAGAATGCTGTCTTTTCCCTGTCCCGTTCTGCTAGTCTTATCTGGTGGAACCCAGATTTAAGATCAAGAGTGGTAAAAAACGATGATTTCCCCAGATTAGCCAAGATGACCGAAGTTTCGGGAATGGGATATCTATCGCTTATCGTTTTTTCATTAAGCTTCCTGAAATCAATAACCAGGCGCATGTTTTTTTCTCCAGATTCAGTAAGTCCCTTTTTTCCTACAACCCATATTGGATTATTATACGGTGACCGTGAAGGTCTAATTATGCCGTTGCGGAGCAGATCGGAAATTTCTCGATTTACGAAGTCGGCTGAAGCCATTGGATATGGGTAGCTTTTGGAATAGACCGGATTGTCATCAACGGTTCTTATTGTTCCTACAATATTTGTATTATAGGGCAATGACTCATTTGGTACGGCAAACACTCCTGAATGCTCCTTTATTAACTTTGATATTCGATTTTCGCGATTATTAGTAGACAGGATAGCGTTCACGTCTCGACAAGGGAAATGCCTAAGAGTTTCTTTTTTCCCATTATAGTGAATAATCCCGTTCTTCATGTCTAGATCTGCGGCTATTTCTTTAAGAAAGTCAAACCCAACGATACCGTCAAATGTCTGGAGAGAAGTCAGAATATAGAATTGAGCATTTTTGTCGAAGAAATGTATAGTGCATTTATGTTCGATGTTATCAGTCCCATGGATTGAGTTAACAAGGAAGGGCTTCTCAACTTTCTTAATGCCCTTAAGGAAATCGAAGTTTTTAACGTAATTTTTCGCGGCACCGGTATCTATCAAAAATTTTAGCTCCCTCCCTGCGAATGATCTGCTTACATATGGCAGGAGGGACTTTGATCTAAAAAATTAATTTCATCAATAGGTTCGTCCACGTATTGGTCGTCGTACTGTGTGTCTCCGCCGTTATTAACATTCTGGTCACCGCTATAGTCTTCGTCGCACCCTTGCTTCTCATCCCCATAACCCTGCGTCCCTTAGTGGTTTATGCGCTGCATCTTTGGTGCCGTCTGCCTGTCGCTTTCCACTCGCCTCTTTTGAGCTACTTCCTGCGTCCCTTGGGACCGGTAAGTATTGAACGGATTCCTCTGAGGAAGAGGATTCGCAGTGGATCCTGGTTGGTTTCCCTGGCCTTGGTTAATCGATTGACGCAATTGCTGTCTATTCTGTCGATGGTATGAAAGGGACGGATCGACTTCCATCGGTGTCACATCCTGTCGGGTGGCTTCCGCTCTTCGATATTGAGGGAGACTCTGGGGAATGAATGGGGTTGCCCTCTGAATGGCTCCAAGCGGTCGCTCATTCCTATTGAGGAACGACTGGGCGAATGCAGACCTGGCTTGGTTAGCTTCTAGCTCTTGTGCAAGGGCTAGTGCTGTGGGCATATCAGCAGGCCTCGAGGAGAACAAAACATCGCATAGAGGCCTGTTAAGTCCTGAAATAAACACCCTTAGCGCATCTTGTCGATATTTTTGATTAGGAGTGCTGATTAGTTCAGCGTTTCCACTATACGACATCGCTGTTTTGTTTACGAGCAAAGTAAGTTTTCGTTCTACTTCATCGTAGAACTGCAGGATATTCTTTTTGCCTTGACGCAACGTCGACATTTCCTGCTCAATCATATGAAGGGGTCTCTTATCGGAGTAAGTGAAGTCTAATCTGGCGATAATCGCCTTGAAATTTAGAACCGTGTTGAAAGAAGCGAGCACAGTGTCAGCTGTCTCTGTAATCTTGTTCCTAATGATCGCTACCGCTTGGTAGTGACGGGAACTACCGTCATATTGTTCATACACCTTATACGCTGCCTGAGCGGCGTTTCTCCACGAAACATATCGTGATTGTGTCCCGTTGAATTCGGGCAGAGATTTTATCACGTCCAGAGATTCGTCACATTGAACATTTCCTGTGATCGTAACAGGCGCATATTCTATTACCCTTGTAGGGGTCTCTAAAGTCGCCAGTCTGTTCGTCAATGAGTCAATGGTTCCCTGAAAATCCCGTTTTTGCCATTTCAGTGGCAGTCCTTATGGCTGATGTTATCAAACCTTGCATCGTTTGTGCGTCCATAGCTTATGCAAAAACGATCACTCAAACGAGAATAAAAAAACGAAAAGAAAAAAAAAATTTAATAACACTAACTATGTCGTGCTCCTGGCGAGATTTTAACAAAGCAGTAATAGCGTCGCTTATTCAGACAACTATGTATGTCCGCTATTCCCGAACAAATTTACTAACACTTTCACAATAATTGATCCACGCACAAAAGTTAAGGAAAAAAATGTATTTATTCAAATGCCAAACACTTTACTTACATGTTTAAAACTATCATATTTTATATTTAATGAGGATGTCCGCAGCTTCGTCTGATTATCTCTTCAGTCCCTCGCTGGCTACGTCTAGGCTTGACGTGCAAATCCTTAAGTTTGTTGCTTTAAGAGTTATTTTAAGTTTAAGATTTAATGACAATTTTGGTTTTCGCGAATCGCGGAATTGTTTTTTAAATGTTACTTTTATTTTAAGTTTTAAAATTTAATTAAAATTTTGGTTGTCACAGATAGCTGAGATCGCGGGGATCGAGCTCGCGGCCACTTTGCGTATTGTTAGAATATTATCCTTTTATAAGGACTTTACCGTATCCTTTTCCGCGCGTGGCCCCACGTTGGGCGCCAGTAAAAGAATTGTTTATTTGTTGAACAATTATTTATTTCCTCTGCTATGCAGAGGCAGCCGTTTGGTTACAGTGAGTCGTTAGAACTAACTTTATCGGTGTCTGCACCTAAATGCCTAACCTGAGCAGCCCCACTTGGTTTGTCGGATTTTCCGCTGACTCGGCGATTCCCACACTCCAGTTGTGCGCTTCCGAGCTTCAGCTCCAGATGGCTACACCCGTAAGCTCGATTGCTGACTTGGCGATTCCCACGGTTCAGAGCGCTACTTTTGTATGTTTGTTAACAGCATACGAGCTGCATACAAAGTTATGATTGTTGTCACTATTGTTTTTGTGTGTCGCAGTAGCTAACACCTGGCTATTGTTGTGTCTATGTTTGCTGATACTTGATGGTTGCTGCAGCAGCTTATTTGAGCTGTCGTTGTGGCTATGGTGTGTTAACTACTCCCCATTTTAAAAGCGACCGTCCTCGGGTGCCTCTTACACATCGGGTGGAGTTGCAGTGTCGGTGTTTCTAATCACTTCAATGATGGCTAGCTTCCGCTGCCTCCTGGACCAAAAGTAAGCTATTATCATAACTATGATGATGGTAGCCACTAGCCCCAGTGAACTAATCGAAATCAAATGTCTGGTTGCCATTTCTTGTTGTAGTGATGCAATGTGCTTTAAGTTCTTCACATGGACCTCCTTCAGATACGGCAATGATAGAGTTTTTATATGTTCCGTAAACTTTACTATTGTTGAAGGAGGGGCTTCGGGATGGGATTTAACAACTTTTTTCCAGTTGACATAATTAGTTCCGTTTATGGTGACATTACCTTCAAACATAACGAGAAAGGTGCCCTTTATAGTAACGCCTGATCGTGTTCCCTCTGTGATCTCAACGCACTGGTCATTTACCACTATTAGTCCGTCGGCAATTTCCTCAATAGGTGTGATGTGTTCTGCTGAGGTTGTTTTGCATTGCGCTGAATTCTGATTCAATAGCTGTTCCACACATGAGGCTGAAGCAAGTGGCTGGCAAAATGTAAGGGTTGTAGCATTTTTGCAGTTTGTGAGAGGTTTGTAGTCGGGAGCGCAGTGTGCTGCTATATCTGTTTCTAAGTTAATTATCTTCTTACTATGAATTACAGGTAAAAGCCTAACTTTTTTACAAATTCTGCTGATTTTAGGATATTTAATTACAAAATAAATATTATCACTATCCTGCAATATTCTTAGCTTAGAGGCAGTTAAAATATCGCTTATAGTAATATTGGCAAAGTGTTCGGCAAATAGCAAAATTTTAGCATCTTCACTATCCAAAATGACGGGATCAATTATGTTATGCTTTCCTAGTGTTACTGAATGAACAATGTTTGTGAGGTCTGCAAGTACTGCCCTGTTTCTCGCCGTAGCCAACCCAAATAAATGCCCTGTATCCACAATTGTTTCTTTTGTAACTTTAAGTAGGTCATTCATTGCTCGTGTCAGATTATTTATCCTTGCCTGAAGCTGAGTGTTAATTGTAATCTGTCGTTCATTAGCCTCAATCAGTTCGCGTTCTTTGGTTGCGACCTCATTAAAATCGTCGAAGTCGGGTGTCCCTGCGATGTATTTCAGTGCAGTACCTATGATGTTGATACCACGCGAATGCCGGTGATGGGTCTTCAGAGTCTCTAATAAAACGAGGATGTGACCAGCATCTGCTTGGAGCAATTTCCTTGCAGGAGAATGTGGAAACTGTTCAAGCAGCCCTTCTGTATCTGCCGCTATGGCTTCATAATTCGTCAAGTTAGTTTTATGTAGCAAAATACCGTATTGATCGTGAATAGCAACTGTCCCGGTTGAAATCATCATGTAGTGTGAGTTGGTGTAGTTAAATAATTTCGCCTGCGTCCAGAAAATAACCGTCAAAAACGAGTATCTGAGAAAAAAAAGGAAAAAAACTTGCTTTACCTCAAGTTTGCCTTGTGAACCCGTCTACCATTTATCATGACCGTAGTTCCCAAGTCCTGCTCAATAATATTCTCAACATACAATTTTGTTAATTTATTGCCAATTCTTTTATTGGTTTTAATAAATACTTTGTCTCCGGGTTGATATGTTTTCAACTTCCTATATTTATTCAATCGATCTAACTCAAGTGCTTGTGCCCTGACAATTTTGTTCACGATGTCTTCGCGTAATTGCTGAGGAATAGAATGAACTACATCTATAGGCCTTTGCCCCGTAACGGAATGAACCGACCTATTATATTTGGATGTAGCAAGCAATATCAAATCCACCGTCTCGTTCAGTCCTTGAGAAAGTTTGGTGCACCTTGCAGTCTCTGTTAATGTGCTATGAAACCTTTCGACCTGCCCATTAGTGGTACTATGGTGCGGAGGGGTTGTAAACATGGTCACCGAGAAATGATCTCTCAACAGTGACTTTATTGTTTGGGAATTGAAAGACTTTTCATTATCGCAAACTATGGTTTTTGTATTTTAAAAAAAATTTAGAATTTGTATAATAGGTTGTCTTATGTCAATTATTGACCTGGAAGCAATGGGTGAAACTATCGCGAATTTTGAGAACTTGTCAACACACGTCAGGAAATGTTTCTTATCTGTTGAATAAATGTCGAGGTGGAGAATTTCTCCAGGATACTGTGGTATAGGGGTTTGGCCTACCGTCGGATTTGGGGGGTGGCGTTGGTATTTGGCCTCCCGGCAGATTTTACAGTTAATTACCAATTCCTTCAATTTCGGTCGCATTCTGGGGAAATAATACTCCTTTAGAATCTGTTGCAGGTTTTCCTTTAAAGAACGATGGGCCCGATTATGTTCGGTTTCCAGTATCTATTTCTGATCGTCTTCGTTGGTTATGTCTATCACTTGCCTCGTTGTATGCCGGAATTTTACGCCTGGGAATTTCGTTAATACTTCGTCTTGAATTCCTGCAAGTGTTGGTAGGTCACATAATAGTCCGTTTACAACATTAGGATTAACACAGTCCCCTATGATTTTCGTTAGTTCACTTCTGTCATTAAAGATGATGTGGTGCCTCATCTGCGTTCTAAAAATTATTTTTGAAGTCTTCGATGGGGAGCTACCTTCTTCAAGAATTATTTGACTCTTAAAGCAATTAATAGGATTCTGTATTGTGGGAATAGTTTTAGTGAGTGATACCTCACTGTGTGCCGTAGCATCCGTAGAGGAGCCTGAATTTTCCAAACCATTAATATGCTGTCGTGACAACGCATCCGCTACGACATTATCTTTCCCTGGCTTGTAGAAAAATTTAGGGGAAAATTCCTCCACAAATGCTCTCCATCGCTTAAGTTTCGCGTTTGGGTTTTTGTCCGATATGGCGAACGTAAGGGGTTGATGGTCTGTGTAGATGTTAAGCTGTTTAACACCATAAAGATAATTTCTCAATTTCTGGAGAGACCAGACTATTGCTAAGAGCTCGCGCTCGTTCGTAGCGAAATGTTCTTCAGTGGATGACAAGGTCCGGGAAATCATGGTGACAGGTCGACCGCCCTGTGACAGAACTGCACCCAATGCATGTGAGGATGCATCGGTCGTTAAGTCGAAAGGTTTTTCAAAATCAGGGTATAGTAAGAGGACGTCCTCTGAAGCCAAAATTTCCTTGATTTTACCAAATGCTCGTATTGCCTCTTGGTCTAGCTGAATATGAACGTTTTTAGAACGATTGGCGCTAACATGTCCATTTTCGCCGCGAAGGTATTTCGTTAATGGCTTAACAATTGACGCATAGTCCTTCACGAACCGTCTATAGTACCCCGAGAGTCCGAGGAAGGACCGCAAGGGATATCTATCGCTTATCGTTTTTTCATTAAGCTTCCTGAAATCAATAACCAGGCGCATGTTTTTTTCTCCAGATTCAGTAAGTCCCTTTTTTCCTACAACCCATATTGGATTATTATACGGTGACCGTGAAGGTCTAATTATGCCGTTGCGGAGCAGATCGGAAATTTCTCGATTTACGAAGTCGGCTGAAGCCATTGGATATGGGTAGCTTTTGGAATAGACCGGATTGTCATCAACGGTTCTTATTGTTCCTACAATATTTGTATTATAGGGCAATGACTCATTTGGTACGGCAAACACTCCTGAATGCTCCTTTATTAACTTTGATATTCGATTTTCGCGATTATTAGTAGACAGGATAGCGTTCACGTCTCGACAAGGGAAATGCCTAAGAGTTTCTTTTTTCCCATTATAGTGAATAATCCCGTTCTTCATGTCTAGATCTGCGGCTATTTCTTTAAGAAAGTCAAACCCAACGATACCGTCAAATGTCTGGATAGAAGTCAGAATATAGAATTGAGCATTTTTGTCGAAGAAATGTATAGTGCATTTATGTTCGATGTTATCAGTCCCATGGATTGAGTTAACAAGGAAGGGCTTCTCAACTTTCTTAATGCCCTTAAGGAAATCGAAGTTTTTAACGTAATTTTTCGCGGCACCGGTATCTATCAAAAATTTTAGCTCCCTCCCTGCGAATGATCTGCTTACATATGGCAGGAGGGACTTTGATCTAAAAAATTAATTTCATCAATAGGTTCGTCCACGTATTGGTCGTCGTACTGTGTGTCTCCGCCGTTATTAACATTCTGGTCACCGCTATAGTCTTCGTCGCACCCTTGCTTCTCATCCCCATAACCCTGCGTCCCTAAGTGGTTTATGCGCTGCATCTTTGGTGCCGTCTGCCTGTCGCTTTCCACTCGCCTCTTTTGAGCTACTTCCTGCGTCCCTTGGGACCGGTAAGTATTGAACGGATTCCTCTGAGGAAGAGGATTCGCAGTGGATCCTGGTTGGTTTCCCTGGCCTTGGTTAATCGATTGACGCAATTGCTGTCTATTCTGTCGATGGTATGAAAGGGACGGATCGACTTCCATCGGTGTCACATCCTGTCGGGTGGCTTCCGCTCTTCGATATTGAGGGAGACTCTGGGGAATGAATGGGGTTGCCCTCTGAATGGCTCCAAGCGGTCGCTCATTCCTATTGAGGAACGACTGGGCGAATGCAGACCTGGCTTGGTTAGCTTCTAGCTCTTGTGCAAGGGCTAGTGCTGTGGGCATATCAGCAGGCCTCGAGGAGAACAAAACATCGCATAGAGACCTGTTAAGTCCTGAAATAAACACCCTTAGCGCATCTTGTCGATATTTTTGATTAAGAGTGCTGATTAGTTCAGCGTTTCCACTATACGACATCGCTGTTTTGTTTACGAGCAAAGTAAGTTTTCGTTCTACTTCATCGTAGAACTGCAGGATATTCTCGTTGCCTTGACGCAACGTCGACATTTCCTGCTCAATCATATGAAGGGGTCTCTTATCGGAGTAAGTGAAGTCTAATCTGGCGATAATCGCCTTGAAATTTAGAACCGTGTTGAAAGAAGCGAGCACAGTGTCAGCTGTCCCTGTAATCTTGTTCCTAATGATCGCTACCGCTTGGTAGTGACGGGAACTACCGTCATATTGTTCATACACCTTATACGCTGCCTGAGCGGCATTTCTCCACGAAACATATCGTGATTGTGTCCCGTTGAATTCGGGCAGAGATTTTATCACGTCCAGAGATTCGTCACATTGAACATTTCCTGT
Source organism: Philophylla caesio (assembly GCA_963971545.1). Taxonomy (NCBI): domain Eukaryota; kingdom Metazoa; phylum Arthropoda; class Insecta; order Diptera; family Tephritidae; genus Philophylla; species Philophylla caesio. The sequence continues at coordinate 125,550,220 of OZ020604.1, read as the reverse complement.
GATCGTAACAGGCGCATATTCTATTACCCTTGTAGGGGTCTCTAAAGTCGCCAGTCTGTTCGTCAATGAGTCAATGGTTCCCTGAAAATCCCTTTTTGCCATTTCAGTGGCAGTCCTTATGGCTGATGTTATCAAACCTTGCATCGTTTGTGCGTCCATAGCTTATGCAAAAACGATCACTCAAACGAGAATAAAAAAACGAAAAGAAAAAAAAAATTTAATAACACTAACTATGTCGTGCTCCTGGCGAGATTTTAACAAAGCAGTAATAGCGTCGCTTATTCAGACAACTATGTATGTCCGCTATTCCCGAACAAATTTACTAACACTTTCACAATAATTGATCCACGCACAAAAGTTAAGGAAAAAAATGTATTTATTCAAATGCCAAACACTTTACTTACATGTTTAAAACTATCATATTTTATATTTAATGAGGATGTCCGCAGCTTCGTCTGATTATCTCTTCAGTCCCTCGCTGGCTACGTCTAGGCTTGACGTGCAAATCCTTAAGTTTGTTGCTTTAAGAGTTATTTTAAGTTTAAGATTTAATGACAATTTTGGTTTTCGCGAATCGCGGAATTGTTTTTTAAATGTTACTTTTATTTTAAGTTTTAAAATTTAATTAAAATTTTGGTTGTCACAGATAGCTGAGATCGCGGGGATCGAGCTCGCGGCCACTTTGCGTATTGTTAGAATATTATCCTTTTATAAGGACTTTACCGTATCCTTTTCCGCGCGTGGCCCCACGTTGGGCGCCAGTAAAAGAATTGTTTATTTGTTGAACAATTATTTATTTCCTCTGCTATGCAGAGGCAGCCGTTTGGTTACAGTGAGTCGTTAGAACTAACTTTATCGGTGTCTGCACCTAAATGCCTAACCTGAGCAGCCCCACTTGGTTTGTCGGATTTTCCGCTGACTCGGCGATTCCCACACTCCAGTTGTGCGCTTCCGAGCTTCAGCTCCAGATGGCTACACCCGTAAGCTCGATTGCTGACTTGGCGATTCCCACGGTTCAGAGCGCTACTTTTGTATGTTTGTTAACAGCATACGAGCTGCATACAAAGTTATGATTGTTGTCACTATTGTTTTTGTGTGTCGCAGTAGCTAACACCTGGCTATTGTTGTGTCTATGTTTGCTGATACTTGATGGTTGCTGCAGCAGCTTATTTGAGCTGTCGTTGTGGCTATGGTGTGTTAACTACTCCCCCTTTTAAAAGCGACCGTCCTCGGGTGCCTCTTACACATCGGGTGGAGTTGCAGTGTCGGTGTTTCTAATCACTTCAATGATGGCTAGCTTCCGCTGCCTCCTGGACCAAAAGTAAGCTATTATCATAACTATGATGATGGTAGCCACTAGCCCCAGTGAACTAATCGAAATCAAATGTCTGGTTGCCATTTCTTGTTGTAGTGATGCAATGTGCTTTAAGTTCTTCACATGGACCTCCTTCAGATACGGCAATGATAGAGTTTTTATATGTTCCGTAAACTTTACTATTGTTGAAGGAGGGGCTTCGGGATGGGATTTAACAACTTTTTTCCAGTTGACATAATTAGTTCCGTTTATGGTGACATTACCTTCAAACATAACGAGAAAGGTGCCCTTTATAGTAACGCCTGATCGTGTTCCCTCTGTGATCTCAACGCACTGGTCATTTACCACTATTAGTCCGTCGGCAATTTCCTCAATAGGGGTGATGTGTTCTGCTGAGGTTGTTTTGCATTGCGCTGAATTCTGATTCAATAGCTGTTCCACACATGAGGCTGAAGCAAGTGGCTGGCAAAATGTAAGGGTTGTAGCATTTTTGCAGTTTGTGAGAGGTTTGTAGTCGGGAGCGCAGTGTGCTGCTATATCTGTTTCTAAGTTAATTATCTTCTTACTATGAATTACAGGTAAAAGCCTAACTTTTTTACAAATTCTGCTGATTTTAGGATATTTAATTACAAAATAAATATTATCACTATCCTGCAATATTCTTAGCTTAGAGGCAGTTAAAATATCGCTTATAGTAATATTGGCAAAGTGTTCGGCAAATAGCAAAATTTTAGCATCTTCACTATCCAAAATGACGGGATCAATTATGTTATGCTTTCCTAGTGTTACTGAATGAACAATGTTTGTGAGGTCTGCAAGTACTGCCCTGTTTCTCGCCGTAGCCAACCCAAATAAATGCCCTGTATCCACAATTGTTTCTTTTGTAACTTTAAGTAGGTCATTCATTGCTCGTGTCAGATTATTTATCCTTGCCTGAAGCTGAGTGTTAATTGTAATCTGTCGTTCATTAGCCTCAATCAGTTCGCGTTCTTTGGTTGCGACCTCATTAAAATCGTCGAAGTCGGGTGTCCCTGCGATGTATTTCAGTGCAGTACCTATGATGTTGATACCACGCGAATGCCGGTGATGGGTCTTCAGAGTCTCTAATAAAACGAGGATGTGACCAGCATCTGCTTGGAGCAATTTCCTTGCAGGAGAATGTGGAAACTGTTCAAGCAGCCCTTCTGTATCTGCCGCTATGGCTTCATAATTCGTCAAGTTAGTTTTATGTAGCAAAATACCGTATTGATCGTGAATAGCAACTGTCCCGGTTGAAATCATCATGTAGTGTGAGTTGGTGTAGTTAAATAATTTCGCCTGCGTCCAGAAAATAACCGTCAAAAACGAGTATCTGAGAAAAAAAAGGAAAAAAACTTGCTTTACCTCAAGTTTGCCTTGTGAACCCGTCTACCATTTATCATGACCGTAGTTCCCAAGTCCTGCTCAATAATATTCTCAACATACAATTTTGTTAATTTATTGCCAATTCTTTTATTGGTTTTAATAAATACTTTGTCTCCGGGTTGATATGTTTTCAACTTCCTATATTTATTCAATCGATCTAACTCAAGTGCTTGTGCCCTGACAATTTTGTTCACGATGTCTTCGCGTAATTGCTGAGGAATAGAATGAACTACATCTATAGGCCTTTGCCCCGTAACGGAATGAACCGACCTATTATATTTGGATGTAGCAAGCAATATCAAATCCACCGTCTCGTTCAGTCCTTGAGAAAGTTTGGTGCACCTTGCAGTCTCTGTTAATGTGCTATGAAACCTTTCGACCTGCCCATTAGTGGTACTATGGTGCGGAGGGGTTGTAAACATGGTCACCGAGAAATGATCTCTCAACAGTGACTTTATTGTTTGGGAATTGAAAGACTTTTCATTATCGCAAACTATGGTTTTTGTATTTTAAAAAAAATTTAGAATTTGTATAATAGGTTGTCTTATGTCAATTATTGACCTGGAAGCAATGGGTGAAACTATCGCGAATTTTGAGAACTTGTCAACACACGTCAGGAAATGTTTCTTATCTGTTGAATAAATGTCGAGGTGGAGAATTTCTCCAGGATACTGTGGTATAGGGGTTTGGCCTACCGTCGGATTTGGGGGGTGGCGTTGGTATTTGGCCTCCCGGCAGATTTTACAGTTAATTACCAATTCCTTCAATTTCGGTCGCATTCTGGGGAAATAATACTCCTTTAGAATCTGTTGCAGGTTTTCCTTTAAAGAACGATGGGCCCGATTATGTTCGGTTTCCAGTATCTATTTCTGATCGTCTTCGTTGGTTATGTCTATCACTTGCCTCGTTGTATGCCGGAATTTTACGCCTGGGAATTTCGTTAATACTTCGTCTTGAATTCCTGCAAGTGTTGGTAGGTCACATAATAGTCCGTTTACAACATTAGGATTAACACAGTCCCCTATGATTTTCGTTAGTTCACTTCTGTCATTAAAGATGATGTGGTGCCTCATCTGCGTTCTAAAAATTATTTTTGAAGTCTTCGATGGGGAGCTACCTTCTTCAAGAATTATTTGACTCTTAAAGCAATTAATAGGATTCTGTATTGTGGGAATAGTTTTAGTGAGTGATACCTCACTGTGTGCCGTAGCATCCGTAGAGGAGCCTGAATTTTCCAAACCATTAATATGCTGTCGTGACAACGCATCCGCTACGACATTATCTTTCCCTGGCTTGTAGAAAAATTTAGGGGAAAATTCCTCCACAAATGCTCTCCATCGCTTAAGTTTCGCGTTTGGGTTTTTGTCCGATATGGCGAACGTAAGGGGTTGATGGTCTGTGTAGATGTTAAGCTGTTTAACACCATAAAGATAATTTCTCAATTTCTGGAGAGACCAGACTATTGCTAAGAGCTCGCGCTCGTTCGTAGCGAAATGTTCTTCAGTGGATGACAAGGTCCGGGAAATCATGGTGACAGGTCGACCGCCCTGTGACAGAACTGCACCCAATGCATGTGAGGATGCATCGGTCGTTAAGTCGAAAGGTTTTTCAAAATCAGGGTATAGTAAGAGGACGTCCTCTGAAGCCAAAATTTCCTTGATTTTACCAAATGCTCGTATTGCCTCTTGGTCTAGCTGAATATGAACGTTTTTAGAACGATTGGCGCTAACATGTCCATTTTCGCCGCGAAGGTATTTCGTTAATGGCTTAACAATTGACGCATAGTCCTTCACGAACCGTCTATAGTACCCCGAGAGTCCGAGGAAGGACCGCAAGGCACGAAGTGTTCTTGGAGTTTCATATTTGACAATGTCTTGCACCTTGTCTGGGCAGGTTTTTATTCCATCCCTAGAGACAATGAATCCGAGGAATTCTACTTCACCTCTTATAAACTTGGTTTTTTCAAGTGACACTCTCATGTTTGCTTCGTAAAGTTTTTCGAGAATACGTTTAATATCCTTAACGTGTTGATCTTCATCCCCAGAGAAGATAATGACGTCGTCAACGTAAACATGGCAACACTTGCCAATTTCGTCTCGAAGAACGTCATCGATGGCCCGCTGAAAGATGCTAGGCGCATTCTTAAGGCCGAACGGAAGTCGGCAAAATTCATATTTCCCATTATTAACGGAGAATGCTGTCTTTTCCCTGTCCCGTTCTGCTAGTCTTATCTGGTGGAACCCAGATTTAAGATCAAGAGTGGTAAAAAACGATGATTTCCCCATATTAGCCAAGATGACCGAAGTTTCGGGAATGGGATATCTATCGCTTATCGTTTTTTCATTAAGCTTCCTGAAATCAATAACCAGGCGCATGTTTTTTTCTCCAGATTCAGTAAGTCCCTTTTTTCCTACAACCCATATTGGATTATTATACGGTGACCGTGAAGGTCTAATTATGCCGTTGCGGAGCAGATCGGAAATTTCTCGATTTACGAAGTCGGCTGAAGCCATTGGATATGGGTAGCTTTTGGAATAGACCGGATTGTCATCAACGGTTCTTATTGTTCCTACAATATTTGTATTATAGGGCAATGACTCATTTGGTACGGCAAACACTCCTGAATGCTCCTTTATTAACTTTGATATTCGATTTTCGCGATTATTAGTAGACAGGATAGCGTTCACGTCTCGACAAGGGAAATGCCTAAGAGTTTCTTTTTTCCCATTATAGTGAATAATCCCGTTCTTCATGTCTAGATCTGCGGCTATTTCTTTAAGAAAGTCAAACCCAACGATACCGTCAAATGTCTGGAGAGAAGTCAGAATATAGAATTGAGCATTTTTGTCGAAGAAATGTATAGTGCATTTATGTTCGATGTTATCAGTCCCATGGATTGAGTTAACAAGGAAGGGCTTCTCAACTTTCTTAATGCCCTTAAGGAAATCGAAGTTTTTAACGTAATTTTTCGCGGCACCGGTATCTATCAAAAATTTTAGCTCCCTCCCTGCGAATGATCTGCTTACATATGGCAGGAGGGACTTTGATCTAAAAAATTAATTTCATCAATAGGTTCGTCCACGTATTGGTCGTCGTACTGTGTGTCTCCGCCGTTATTAACATTCTGGTCACCGCTATAGTCTTCGTCGCACCCTTGCTTCTCATCCCCATAACCCTGCGTCCCTTAGTGGTTTATGCGCTGCATCTTTGGTGCCGTCTGCCTGTCGCTTTCCACTCGCCTCTTTTGAGCTACTTCCTGCGTCCCTTGGGACCGGTAAGTATTGAACGGATTCCTCTGAGGAAGAGGATTCGCAGTGGATCCTGGTTGGTTTCCCTGGCCTTGGTTAATCGATTGACGCAATTGCTGTCTATTCTGTCGATGGTATGAAAGGGACGGATCGACTTCCATCGGTGTCACATCCTGTCGGGTGGCTTCCGCTCTTCGATATTGAGGGAGACTCTGGGGAATGAATGGGGTTGCCCTCTGAATGGCTCCAAGCGGTCGCTCATTCCTATTGAGGAACGACTGGGCGAATGCAGACCTGGCTTGGTTAGCTTCTAGCTCTTGTGCAAGGGCTAGTGCTGTGGGCATATCAGCAGGCCTCGAGGAGAACAAAACATCGCATAGAGGCCTGTTAAGTCCTGAAATAAACACCCTTAGCGCATCTTGTCGATATTTTTGATTAAGAGTGCTGATTAGTTCAGCGTTTCCACTATACGACATCGCTGTTTTGTTTACGAGCAAAGTAAGTTTTCGTTCTACTTCATCGTAGAACTGCAGGATATTCTTTTTGCCTTGACGCAACGTCGACATTTCCTGCTCAATCATATGAAGGGGTCTCTTATCGGAGTAAGTGAAGTCTAATCTGGCGATAATCGCCTTGAAATTTAGAACCGTGTTAAAAGAAGAAGCGAGCACAGTGTCAGCTGTCTCTGTAATCTTGTTCCTAATGATCGCTACCGCTTGGTAGTGACGGGAACTACCGTCATATTGTTCATACACCTTATACGCTGCCTGAGCGGCGTTTCTCCACGAAACATATCGTGATTGTGTCCCGTTGAATTCGGGCAGAGATTTTATCACGTCCAGAGATTCGTCACATTGAACATTTCCTGTGATCGTAACAGGCGCATATTCTATTACCCTTGTAGGGGTCTCTAAAGTCGCCAGTCTGTTCGTCAATGAGTCAATGGTTCCCTGAAAATCCCGTTTTTGCCATTTCAGTGGCAGTCCTTATGGCTGATGTTATCAAACCTTGCATCGTTTGTGCGTCCATAGCTTATGCAAAAACGATCACTCAAACGAGAATAAAAAAACGAAAAGAAAAAAAAAATTTAATAACACTAACTATGTCGTGCTCCTGGCGAGATTTTAACAAAGCAGTAATAGCGTCGCTTATTCAGACAACTATGTATGTCCGCTATTCCCGAACAAATTTACTAACACTTTCACAATAATTGATCCACGCACAAAAGTTAAGGAAAAAAATGTATTTATTCAAATGCCAAACACTTTACTTACATGTTTAAAACTATCATATTTTATATTTAATGAGGATGTCCGCAGCTTCGTCTGATTATCTCTTCAGTCCCTCGCTGACTACGTCTAGGCTTGACGTGCAAATCCTTAAGTTTGTTGCTTTAAGCGTTATTTTAAGTTTAAGATTTAATGACAATTTTGGTTTTCGCGAATCGCGGAATTGTTTTTTAAATGTTACTTTTATTTTAAGTTTTAAAATTTAATTAAAATTTTGGTTGTCACAGATAGCTGAGATCGCGGGGATCGAGCTCGCGGCCACTTTGCGTATTGTTAGAATATTATCCTTTTATAAGGACTTTACCGTATCCTTTTCCGCGCGTGGCCCCACGTTGGGCGCCAGTAAAAGAATTGTTTATTTGTTGAACAATTATTTATTTCCTCTGCTATGCAGAGGCAGCCGTTTGGTTACAGTGAGTCGTTAGAACTAACTTTATCGGTGTCTGCACCTAAATGCCTAACCTGAGCAGCCCCACTTGGTTTGTCGGATTTTCCGCTGACTCGGCGATTCCCACACTCCAGTTGTGCGCTTCCGAGCTTCAGCTCCAGATGGCTACACCCGTAAGCTCGATTGCTGACTTGGCGATTCCCACGGTTCAGAGCGCTACTTTTGTATGTTTGTTAACAGCATACGAGCTGCATACAAAGTTATGATTGTTGTCACTATTGTTTTTGTGGGTCGCAGTAGCTAATACCTGGCTATTGTTGTGTCTATGTTTGCTGCTACTTGATGGTTGCTGCAGCAGCTTATTTGAGCTGTCGTTGTGGCTATGGTGTGTTAACTTATTAACTTATATTTAAAAATTTGGGCACTTTAGTTTTCTAATTAATTTAAATTAGTTTTCAAGTAAAATATGGTTCATTTTCTAACAAAAACCAAAAACATCCAGTTTCCTCCTTCATACAACGCCAAAGAACGACTATTTATTATATAGAAGGAATTGCGAAATAGTATCAGTAAAAAAATTATGAAAAATCAATGGTAATTCGTAGCTGCTAGAGGCTTACACTTTGTTGTACTAAAATTTTATGAGCTACTTATCAAATATGTCTAAAAAAAGTTAAGAAAAAATTTGAAATTTTAATGGGCCCTCACTATCACAGCAGGAATCTTAGCCGGGACCGGCCGGCCCTCAGGTCCAGTCCATCACCCCGGGATCACGAGGTGGAGGCCTAGCCTTTATATTGCACAAAACCGTGCAGTATCATCCTATCGATGAAGACATCGACCCAAGGAACAGCACCCTAGAATGTCAGGGGATTACTGTCAGGTCAGGCGATGTCGAGCTCAAAATCAGATCGCCAGATCTCACAATAGCCAGTGCGGATCTGATAAATAGCATAACGTGGCGACCAATGCTATCGCTTGCATCAGACCACCTACCCGTAGTCATCTCGATTGACAGACCTGCCAACTATGTTGCCGCGGACCGCCGTAACTACATCAACTTCAAAAAAGCTGACTGGGAGAGGTTCAAAGTTTTCACCGAAAGCGCCTTCAGTGCTCTTCCGGCACCAAACGACGTTCGCGTAGGCGATCGCGAGTTCAGCAGGGTGGTGAAGTCCGCTGCAGCCCGCTTCATTCTGGCAGGTATGATCCCCGAGATCGGACGGTTAACCACCCGAAGATCCTGGGGGTCACCTTTGACAGCCTGGTCCCCTTCTCAGCGCATACAGCTGCAGTCGTCAACAAGGTACAGAGCCGCAACAAAGTCCTCAAGTCGGTCGCCGGCAGCACTTGGGGCAAAGACAAAGAAACGTTGTTGGCAACATACAAGACGATTGGCCGGCCGGTTTTAAATTATGCTGCGCCGATATAGTCGCCTGGAAATAGCAGGACTTAGTGGTCAAGACTAGAGACTTACCAGAACGTCGCACTCAGGACAGTGCCAGGATTTCTCCCGATGACGCCTGTGGATCACCTCTATCATGAGGCTAACGTGCTCCCAGTGCAGGAACACAATCTATTGCTCACAAAGCAGTTTCTACTGGGGTGCCACCGTCCAGGGCACCCTAATAGAGACTTGCTCGCGCTGGAGCCGGCACCCAGACACATCAGGGGACACCTCTCACAACTGACGGAGGAGGTCCAGACTTACGTACGCTTACCGCTGGACCCAAGGACGTACCGACAGTCTCTGAACAATATTCACAGGGAGTCGGTATCCAAATATATCGACACCCGCTCTGTAAATGCAGTCCTGGGAGTCCAACCAACTGAGGAGCTCCAGCTGCCTCGGGAGACGCGCGTCACTCTGGCTCAACTCCGATCTGGATATTGTAGCAGGTTAAACTCCTACCTAGCCAGGATCAACCCCGACACCCCCAACACTTGCCTGGCATGTGGAGAGTCTCCGCACGACACCAACCACCTATTCACATGCCCGGCCAAACCCACTCAACTAACACCCCTCTCCCTGTGGTCCGACCCGGTTCAAACGGCTCGTTTCCTGGACCTCTCGTTAGTTGAGCTTGACGATAATGATTGAGGGAGCCCGCCAGCCCAGTGGGGCGTAGCTAGCCGCTACAACAACAACAACAACAACATACGCCAATGTAGTCAGAAGTGTCCTGCTACACGGGTTTCAAATCTGGGGCGAAGCCTTTAAGAAGACGTCACACGCACTCGAAGCGAAGTCTCTATACCGGCTCTGCGCGGTTAAGGTATGCTGCGCTTACCGAACTACATCGAAAGATGCTGCGTTGGTTATTGGTGGCCTATGTCCAATAGATATCCTGGCGACGCAGACGTTGACAAGATCTGTAAATAAGTCGAATCGCCAAGCAGAAATCAAGATCGCTGCAAACGTCTCATACCTTCAATAGAAAAATGGTTAAGCCGGAAACATGGAGAAGTAAACTTCTAGTTAACACAAAATTTGATCGATATAATGCTCGAATCGATCGAAAACTGGTCTGCCGTCGGCAACAAGGCAAACATGGTAATATCGAAACTACGTCAGGCGGAACGACTCCGCAGAAATATTTAGTCTTTTAATGTCCGTTGACTGCAACAAACTTTTCCGAATCGGTGGCTCGGAATCTAGACTGCTTGCATTAAAAAAAAAAAAATCGGAGACAGTACCATCTAAGCAGTTTGGCTCTTTGGCTCTAAGCACGGCTCCCAACGAACAGCCCAAAGCGGTTACACACGGCCGGGTAGCCCGGAATATCGTCCGTTCCGGCTACCAAGAAAGTTCATACACAGCAGGAAAACTCGAATTAAGTGAGTAGATGGCTCGGAATTCAGTCCGTTCCTACCGTTGCAAAATAATTGAAAACCATGAATTTTGAAAAACCAGACGAGAAGAAGTCAACAGAGTAACTGAGCGGCTCGGAACCCAGTTCCTTCCGACCGGCGGGCAAGGTAATCTATCATCGTAAATTATATTAAAATCAATAGGTTCATATAATAGAAGAAATACCATGTATGAGTTGAGCGGCTTGGAACTTCGTTCGTTCCAACCGTAAGCCAGGCAAAAAAAAAATGCTTGAAAATTAAACGGGGCAATTTAAACCCCCACGAAGATGTAACAAGCAACAGTACAGAGGCCATCTCCCGACGAAATACCTGACGGTAGTACCAGGGGAAATGATACTCAGACAGTAGGAGGTTTAGTTAGTGTTAAAGTCCCACACTGACAAGCCGGTGACGGTTAGGCTTTCGATGCTTCCTCCTCGTTAAAAAAAAAAAAAAAACCAATGTATGTGCGTACACGCGAATAACTGCAGGTATTTACTAAGCGCCATAAACATACACAAATTTTGCATGTAAGCCAAAGAAAGTGAATTATATCAAATAAAACCACAACACACTTTAGCTTTGTATGGAATGATTAAACGACGCGTAGAAGGCCCTCCAGCGATGATGCGATCTCCATTTATGATGTTGCAAAAAAAAATTAACTTTCCCCTGCTACATAATTGCACAACAAATATGAAAACTAAAAATAATGTTTGTTCGCCATTTTTTCTTTACAAATGATTTTTATTAAAAATGGACAATAGGCCACATGTTAAATAAAACAAAGTAAGACCGAGTAATTTGCTAGCGCTTCTCACACATTAATCGCCCTTGCTTAGTCTAATGATAGAAGAAAGGTAGAGTAAGTTAATGATCATTTGGTTATTGTGCTCACCGACCTATTTATATATCTACGTAAGTATGTAAGCTTATGCGAAAAAGTTATACAAAACAAGACTTGCTTAATATACCGCTAACTAGAGTATGAGGAACTATAATCTTTTTATATATATGTATATAAATACATAGCCTATTTTCTTTTCATATAATTAACTATAATTCATTGTTTTTTTTTTTTATTTAAATATAAGGCGCCTCGGACCTTGACATTTGTTTTCTTTTTCTTTCTTCTGTTTTATGCGACTTCTTAAGTATTTTTCCCAAAAAAAACCTTTCTTTTATTTGTTTTTTGTTGTTTTTTTTACTCCGACAAGGTTGAAAGTTGATGTATTTTGGAACGATTTTCCGTCGATCCTTGTCAAATTTGTTCAGTGTTATTTTTCGTTCTGTTTAGTTTACGTCTGGTGGTCCCTATTTATTGTGTTTTGTCCTTCGTAGGCATCGGTAACTAGCATTAACTAGCAGCCAACAAATGTTTGTAGGCGTATGCTACCTGAGTTTAGGGTTTATTTGTCAGCGTGAAGTTTTTTCTCTTACGGTTGCCTATGTGGTATGCATGGGTAGGTAGAAGTCAGTAATTTTTGTCCTGTAGGATGTTTTGTGTTGGTCCTGTGCGTTAATTTCTTTGGTAGTACCTAAGTTCGTGCTTTGTTTTTTGTAAACAAGTTTCAATGGCTCAAATAGTTGGTGTTCGTCTGTTCGTTTATTATTCTTCCGTCAAATGTTTTTTGTTTGTATATCTCCATGTTTTCCAGTGCGTTTAGCGCCGACCTTTTTGCTGCACATGCAATACCTTTACGGTTTTCTTAATGTTTGCTGGTGTACATTTGCTGTGGAACATGTGATTTGCAAAGTTAGATTCAGGTGTTGCGGTGGGTTTCCGTGACTTCTTGTTGTAATCCCTTATGTGTTTGCGGAACCTTGTTCTTACTTTACGTCCTGTTTGTCCTTTGTAGCTGTATTGGCATTCGCAGGTCAGTTGGTATACGCCTTGGCTGTTTAGTGAGTCCTCTGTATTTGTACTTGGCTGTAGTAATCGTTTCTAAGTTGTTTACTGTTTTAAATGCTGTGTGAATGTTGTGTTTTTTGAAAAAATTTGCTAATTCCGCTATGTTGTAAATAATGTTTAGCTCTCTCTTGTGTGCTTCTGGTGTTAAAGGTATTCGTTCTAGTCTGTCAACTAGTTGCTTTAACGCCCCTTTTTTGTGCTGCTGAGGGTGGTTCGAAGTGGTATGAATTACCGTGTCTGTGGCTGTTGGTTTTCTGTAAATTTCATAGCCAAGTTTTCCTGTGGTCTTGTCTGCCCTAATTGCCAGATCTAGGTAGTTAATCCTTCCTTCGCTTTCTGTTTCCATTGTAAACTGTATGTTTCCGTGTTGTTTATTGAGACACTCCAATACTTGTTCTTCGTTGTTGCTGGTTAGAATGCAGATAATGTCATCAACGTATCTCGCGTAAAATCTAGCACCCAACTCGGTTGTAAGTTCTTTCATGTATTGTTCTTCCAAATTCTGCATGAATACTTCCATGAGTACGGCTGAGGTTAGGTTCCCCATTCCAAGTCCGTTCGTTTGTCTGTAGATTTTGTTATTAAATTTAAAATAGTTTTGTCGTAGTGTGGTTATTAGAATGCTTGCGATCTGTGCAGCCTTGATTTTGTTTTTGGTTTTTTCCAGTATTTTTGTCTATTGTCTCAGGTAGTGGTATGAGGGGTATAAGTCCTTAATGTCAAACGATACTAGTTTACTGTCCTTTGTGATGTTAACGGTCGTCAGTTTCGCTATCAGTTCCGTTGTGTTAGTTATTGTGTGTTCTAGGGTGTCCTTCAGTATCATCTTTAGATGCTTTGATAATCTATATCCAGGTTGGTTATGGGCCTCATTGGAATGTCCGGTTTGTGAATCTTCGGTAATGCGATCAGTGGTGGGGCTGCTGGGTTCATTTGGGTTAATTGGTGTGCAATTTATTATTTGTTAATGCATAATAAAAGTTGGAGACACCAAACTCTTAGGTTACGTCTACAATTAGATTAATACCCGAATTTAGTAACTCAGTTTCATCTCAAGTCTCGATTATTTCTTTTCAGCGCTTTTACGTTTATTTCTTTTGTTTTTATTCCCGCGCACTTGTATAACTTTGTTCACATATCGGTTGCTTGTAACAGCATAACGGAATCAAGATAGATATTGACATATATATACCAAAATGCTCAGAATGAAAAGAGAAGTCGATTTAGCGATGTCTGTCTGTCCGTCCGTCCGTGCAGACGATAACTTAAGTAAAAATTGAGATATCTCAATGAAACTTGGTAGGTAGATTGTCTTTGACCCAGAGCAGGTTGGTATTGAAAATGGGCAATCGGACAGTAACCACGCCCACTTTCCATATAACGGCAATTGTCAAAAATGCAAAAATTGTTGTATTCGAGCAGGGAATCCGACTGTGTCAAAATTTTCTACAGGGGGTGTGGCACCGCCCACTTATGAGTTCATATTTATATTAAAATTGGATGACTCTAAACGGACCAAAGGACGGGTCTTCAACGAACTACTTTTAACTGACTGGTTTCAATTTCTTCATCAAAATATACAATTTTAAAACTCTTATATTTGCCATATAGAGAAGCTTAATGAATCCAACTACGAATAATGGAATGTACAAATGAAAAGCGTTATTGTACATTTAGAGCTGTGGCAAATTGTAAGCGGAAGAAGCGTGAAGGCGCAATGTCTAACTGCGGAAGCAAAAGCAAAATGGGAATCTCAGGACGAGAAAGCGCTTCAATAATGTTAAGCGTAAATCCATCGCAATTTAATCAAATAAAACATGTGAATTCATCCGCTGCTGCTTGTACCGTCCCGAAGGAAGTATATCCGCCAAGAGGACCAGCCAGAAAGTTAGCTTTATTTAAGGATTTGCTGAACCACAAAGTTTTCAACTGTGACCATATTGCATTGTACGTAAACACATTTATGGAAATCGATGAAAAACTCAATGAGATTAATGTCGAGTTACCAGAAGAGATTTTGGTCATCATGATGCTGTCTAATCTGTCGAAGTCGTATGAGTCATTTATAGTCGCGATAGAGACGCGAGATACCCTGCCAACATTGAGAGCTCTGAAGGTGAAGCTGATGGAAGAAGGCAACAGGAAATGTGGACTGGAACGACATGAAGACGATTCTGGCGAGCAGGCTTACATAGCGCGTAACAAGGATGAAAGAACAACAGACACAAAGAAGCTTACGAGGAATAAAAATGAAAGCTGTTTTAGTAGTGGAGTGGTAAGAAGGGACAAGAGATGACGAGAAATTTTTTTATATTCTCGCATCAGCGCAAGAAAAATCGATTGGTGAAGGTGCTTGGTGCATTGATAGCGGAGCTACATTGCATTTGTGTTGCGATCGTATTTGTTTGTAACATTTGAGGAACACTACGAAAAGATCATGTTAGCAGGTGAGAATTTCAATGAAGTTAAACGTTGCGGAAATGTGGCGTTGAAAGCTGAAAAATTCAAGGAGACGAGAAAAATTGTCTTTTATGTACATGGTATGCAGTAATTTTTAACAACAGTCACTCAACTGTTAAAGACAAATTTGGTCAAGAAGTTATAAAGGGGGAGCAAAGGTTCATCAACATTCATGATAGCGTAGAAGGAAAATTTTAAGAAAGGTCCCGGGAGACCTAGAATAATTCGCTCAGGTAGATTTGGTCGACAGCGAAAACAACCTAATGTTTTAGGGGCTATAAGTTATGATGAATGTGTTACGAGCCCGGTTGCCTAATTAATGGCGAACTACATTAGTCGCCGCAAGCAGCTGTTCGTTTGTGGCCTGGTCCGGCGATCACGGTGTGTGCACTGGTTTTTTCTTTGACCCGGAGCTTCAGTCTAGTCGTGGTTCCCTAAAACGCAATTACCGGAAAAACAGGTCTCCCGCTCAGTCAGCAGGACTAACAAGAATTATATTTTGCACATCAGAGAAAAAAAAGCACTACATAAAAAAACATCTCCTTACACCAATCATTAACACCTCTCCTTATGTCAGACAGCTTCTTCTATAGAGTTTGTGAGCTGCCTCTATACCCACCCTACCTATGGCCTCTTTGTTGCTATTAAAGGCCCCATGAGATATCGCCCCTCACCAACGAAATTAAACCAAAATTATTTTTCTTACAAATATATTATTGTTTAATATTAATTTATATAAGGCTCATTCCATATTAAAATTACCTCAAATATTATTAAAATGATTCAACCAACTCAGTTTAAAACCGGTAAAGGTAAAATATAAGTTTTACAAAAATTTTATGTTTACAAATTTAAGAACTAATGTTTTTTTCAGTGTACTTGAAATCTTAAGCGCTGACCTACCTCAACATGGTAGTTTATGGGGTCATTGAACCGTGTAGATATTTTTACTTATTTACCCCACAAATGTATGTATACGCGTGTGTTTCAAATAGTAAAGAAAAAACCAATATAACTATTGCGAGAGAGAAAAAACCCCAAAAAAACGAAGTAAAAGTTAGGATATGCGTATACATATGTATGCACATATATATATATCATGTACGCGCATACATAAATGCGCGAATTACTCAGGAGAGTGCGGAAATAAAAATAACCATAAAAAAAGGGATTTCCACATACGCATATATATACATAACGAGATCACTGATTATATGTTATGTAGCAATGAGCGTATGTAAGCCCGCAGTGCAGGAGAAAGAAGGCAAACTTACAAGGTAAACAACTCTCTACTACTTGCGGGCATACATATGAACATATTAATATACTTTACAGTAGCGTACAGAAAACAAACATAATATTCACTTACTTGATTTTTGTTCTGTTCATCGAAGCGGAGTCCCACGAAGCGAAGAAGGCCTTCCTGCTTTGTTGTTGCCGCCTCAAAGATGATCTACGTTTCTTTGAAGTAAAATGCTCGCATTGTATGCGACTAATATAAAAAAGTATGTTTGTTTCCTTAGCTTTGCATTTAAACGTAAAATATTTGGTAATTTAAAGTCGACCAGGTACTGTAACCGCATACATACATTGCATAAGGTGTAAGATGGAATATGAAAGAAGCTTAAAAAAACAATTAAGCTTTCTCTCCGAAAATTTAAGAATATTGAGAACTTATGTTTATCTCTATATGAAGGAGAAAGGAGATCTAAAGAGAAATGAACTAGAAAAACATATGAACCCTTTGTTGAATTAGGTCAGTTCAGCGGACCATGCGGATTCACCACAAGGCAATATTGAAATTTAACCCAATTTTTATTACATGTGTACTATATGTTATGCAAATGTACATTTGTGTATACGTTATTGCAGCTATGTACATATACATATATGTAGTATGTTAACTACGTAGATATGTATGCTCGTTAATATGCAAGCGAATCAAAAGATTTAATTAAGTTTGATTAAGTAAATAAAATATTTATGAAATTGATTTATAGATATATCAATAAAAACGGAATCACATTTTATCTTCTTTTCTTTCTGAATTCTGTTAAAACTACATTAAAGAATCCCGCTTATTTTCGTTCGAGATTAATAAATTTAGTTCATGTTACAAGTATATGTGCTAGGTATGTTTAGTTATAAAAACAGAAAGGTATTTTAAGGTTTATAAATCTAGTCCATGGCTTAGAAATATGTTAGAGGAAAAACAAAATGTATTTAATTTCGTTAACGTTTCTTGTTGTTAAATCCCTTAACTTGTAGGTAAATAAGTCCTTTTCTTAGGTGCTGCCTCCAGTAGACGTCGATGTAAAGTTGTATTAAAGTTGCTGCCCAACGAAAAGTCGATCTTGCCAGTCCAAAAAAAAAACAAAAGGCTCTGCATATGGTATAGCCAGTTGAAAAAACTACCTCCTCGATTGACTTTGAGGAATCGTTTCCAAATATTATTTCACAACAATTGAGACTAACACTTTTTACTTTACATAAATTGAATTTATATTGAAATACAACTTTTTTTTCATAGTTATTTCGCTGCTTCTCTTTCAAGGTTCCGATTCTAAAAGAAAGCTTCAGCCGAGCGGAAATTCGTTGTAAGCCAAAAAAAATAATATCAAATAATCAATTTTTTTTGATATCGCTCTACATGTGATCGAGGAGGCGTTTAGAAGGGAAGTTTACTGTAGCTACTTTATATTTGAGTTTCCGTCAGAAAAAAAATAATAACACATCAAAAAAATGTATAAATAGATATTCAAATGATAAGTCATGTACTAACAGTACAAATGGAAGGAAGCAATACCAAAAGAGTATGAGTCACTAATTGAAAACAACACTTGGTGTTTAATAGACTTACCGCATAATCAAAAGACAGTTGGATGCAAATGGGGTTTTGCATAAAAACGGCATAGTTCAAGGCAAGATTAGTAGCTAAGGGATGCAGCCAACAATATAGTTATTATTATTATTAAAAGCTAATAAAAATAAATAAAATTATAATTTAGCTGAGAAGCCATAGCATCACAGGCCTTAGGCTAGACAGCCAACAATATGACGTCAACTATAAAGAGACAATCAACCGATGGTATTAAATGGAGACAACGTCAGCGCACAACACCTCGTAAAGAATCCAGTATGTCACTCACGCAGTAAACATATTGACATAAGTAAGATACCATTACATTGAGAAGTTTATATAAAGCAAAAATTCGAACTGAGCTACACTTCAACAAACGAGATTGTAGCTGATATTTTTACGAAAATTTTTTCAAAAAATAAGCATCATAAATTTGTTGAAATAATAGGCCTTTCTTAGTCTCATATGTATACTACTTTATTATTTCAATGTATGAAGTTATTGTTAATTTTAGTTATATTTAGCATTTGATATTTTGTTGAGGAGGAATGTTGAAGATCAACCAAATATGCTTTGTGTTTTTTGTATACTTGTTAAAGTATTTTAAAATAAAAGCTTATTCGTTCGAGAGAATTCAATCGATACGTTTCATATTATCCAGGAATTACCTAAACGTGCTCTAGTTCTAGCCCCTGTGTTTATTTGAAAATTACGGCATGAACATGCAGCGCGGCATTGTGGACACGAGGAGTTGCGTTTCAGCCAAGTTAACAAACAGGACCGGTGAAACTTATGTGAACACGCGGTTCGTAAGGACTCATCGTTCTCAGAAATTTGTTCGCGGCAGATCGTGCAGAGGTTGCCTTGAATAGCTAAATTTTCCTTACTGTGATGTACTGACATTTTATTTATTTGAGAAAAGAAATTTAGAAAATTTGTACGGATCGATTAAATAAGCTAATCGACTACCACAAAAAAAAATTTGTTTATAAAAAAAAAATGCATAAATCTCAGGCAATAATCAAGATAAATTAAAATACGTATGTGTAAAGATATATTAAAGAAAATTTAATAAATATAAATACGAAATAATAGGAATAGGTATACAAGTATATAATATTAGTCTTACTCAGATATAATTTAAGTTATTTACTAATTAAACTTATTTTAAAAAGGCGGTGGACTTGTGTCCACCGTTGTTTATTCAATGACTTTCGACTTAAAAGTAAATATGTACAATTGTTTTCTTAACTTTAAATTACAGCTATTATTGGCCATCAGTCAAGTTTCAATTGGTTGATGCGGTGTCAGCAGTTATGCGAATACGCATGCAGAGTTATTGGTAAGAGTCAATTCTGCAGAGCTGTTGTAACTGTTGCGTTAACTCCTCCACCTTTAAATATGATCGTCTTCGATCATTAATACAATAGTAAGTTATTGAAATTGACATATGTTGGAGTATTATTGGTTTCATTTGGCAGGTGAACTTCCTGGTTCGCGCTCGACTTCGTTTTTCCTTTTTCCACATATTGTATTTTCACGGATCGCTTCCTTAGGACGAGGAGAAGTATTATAATTACCGAGACTGCTGCCGTGGTTAAGCTTCCGGCAGAGAATGTTGCGTTTTTGAGAGAATTTATTCAATGTTTGTTGTTGATATGCAGATCTTTCAAAGCCTCTAAGGAAAGTAGTTATATGTGGTCCTTTTCTAATGGGATTGGCTGTAGTATTGCAGGAATTGTTTCAACTGGTCTCGCTTGAATATTACTGAATGTTTGACTGTTGATTTAAATTGTTGAAATGTAAAATATGATGACAGGTGTTCCATTTATTTCTTGAGCTTTCGCGTCGGGTTCTAATTTGCCGTCGAATTGGTTTAGCAATATGACTCCTGGTTTTATTTCTTCTAGCGTAGGGACGTGATGGCCATTGGTTGTCGAACATGTTGAGTTTAAACTATTAATTATCCTAGTTACACATGAATCCTTACTTAAATCTAGCAAGTTAATTTTTTTGCAAATTGTTAAATCATTATAAGATTCGCATTAATTTTTTATTAAAAACAATGAATCTTTTCGTTTCAAAATTTCATTATACTCGGTTTTAATTATAACATTGTTTATTCTCTTTACTGGTCGTTATTCTTTTAAATGTTTCTTTTAATGTTAGAGGTATTTTATCCACATATAAAATTTTCATATCTATTTTCATATTATTTTCATTCAGGTTATTTAAATTATTAGTTATTATATAAATGCTTGTTTATTTTTCTGTTGGCCTAGTAAATGTTAATACTTTACAATTTTATTGAGCTCAAGACCAGTTTATGGAAGATTTTTGTGAAAAAACAACAACAGCTTTTAATGGTAGAAGTTATAGTACTATTTCGGAAATCACCACATTTTCTTATCAGACTTCTTTTTATTAAATTAATTAAATTAATTCTTCATAACCACTTCTCCCAGGCTTTGAACCCGGGAGCTCGGAGTTGCAGAGCCAATACGCTACATATTGTGCCACTGGCCTTGAGCTCAATAAAATTGTAAAATATAAGTTATTATATTTAAATCTTCATGAAAAGGAGAACCGGCTAGGTATTTCCATGCCGTTCCCAATATATCAATTGATCTTTTCATCTTTTCATCTTGTTATTGTTATAGGGTTTTAAGCATAGATGTTAAGTAATGATTAGATAATGCTAATGATTGCTAATTAACCTTTTTTTGTGAAATTCTGTAATTCATTAAACAATTAGAATTAGTTCAATTAATTCCCATTAGATAATTGAAATTTTTATTCTAATCGTAAATCTAATTGCAATTAGTTGCCATTAGCAAAAAAATTTGGTTTACCTTCACAATTAGAAATCTAATTGACTTCGTCTAATGAAATAAGATATTCAATTAGCTTGAATTAAAATTAATTATTTTGATAAAAGAAATTGTTTCCGAAGAATTATTGAAGTGAACGAATACTGTCGTAAGTCACTGTAGGTGCAAACATACAGGAGAACCTTCCTGCAACAACCGAAAATCATAAATGTGTGGGTTCGTATGCTGAATCGACCTTTTATGATTCCAGTGATAATGGTAAGTTCTGCATAAATGACACATATATATGGTATTTTTAGTAAATCAGAATACATTTTGCAGAAAAAGTACTGATTTATTGTCAAAATTTACTGAGGTGGCTGAAAGCCTGCATTTTATTTCGAATATGATGCATCAATATTTGAATGATGCTGAAAAAACTTCCAATATATGGTGCAAATATCCTACATTAAAGGAAATAGCACTGTTTTGCAACACACCGCTTACGTCTTCAGGCCCTGTGGAGCGTCTATTTTCCTTTGCGGGCATTATTAGTAGTCCAAGGCGGGGTCGCTTGACGGTTATTAAACAGTGAGTACGTTCGTTAAATATGTGTGCATATATGTAATATATGTACATACATATGTAAGTAATAAATATGTGTGTGAAATTCATATTATGAATATTTTAGATTTTTTTTTGTTTTTAAAAATATGAAAACAATTGATTCTAATTCGAGCTAATTGAATATCTAATTGCATTAGCAGAAGTCAATTAGATTTCTAATTGTAAAGGTAAACCAATTTTTTTTGCTAATGGCAACTAATTGCAATTAGATTTACCATTAGAATAAAAATTTCAATTATCTAATGGGAATTATTTGAACTAATTCTAATTGTTTAATGAATTAGAGAATATAAACTAATTGCATCAATTGCTAATTCTAATTGGAATTTAACATGTATGGTTTTAAGGTATTTATAATTTCAAAGGTTTGTAAGGTTTCATATTTTAGCATAGGATATAGGAAGTGGTTCTTAGGGGTTTGGTTAGTTATCTCCCGATATGTCCCTGTCAAAAAGTGTTCAGTTTTTCCATGTCAATAAGATGAATAAGTCGGAATATGCCGTCTTTTATTTTCGCTTGTCTATTGTCTATTGTCACTAATTGAGCTTTACTATAGTCCAAAATTTTTACGTCCGTTAATGAGGTGGTGATTGTGGAAAAAATAATTAGAAGTATAAAATAGCCCATATCCTGAAAAAGATATTTTAAGTTTTATGAATGAATTATTATTTATTTTCGGATACTATTTCTTTCTTATAGTTCGGAGTTAATTTTGAACCAAGTATCTTATTTACTTTTGCGTAAATTACATCCCCTGGGGAATAATCTTTTATTTCAGATCTTTTCCTATTGTGGTAGGATAGGTCTAGAGCCTGTTTTCTTTTAAGTAGGGCAATATTTTCTGTCTCTGCTGTTCTAAATGTTGCGGATCAGAAAGAAAGATTGATGAATTATATTCCTGCACTGACTTGAATAATAATTCTTTGAATGTTATTCCTATGCAATCTGCTTTTAGACATCTGATTATTTCGGAAAGTGTACTATGAAATCTTTCAACTTGTCCATTGCTTGCGCTACTATAGGGTGCTGTGGTATAAACATTGATTGACATTTGGTCTTTGAGTAAGGACGATATGCTAGCAGAGTTAATCGGATCTTTGATATGTTCTATTGCTCTGGATTGTATTACTTTTACCAGGGCGTATTTCGAGAATTTGTCAATGGCTGTGAGGATTAACTTTTTCTCAGTTGAATAGATGTCAATTTGAACGATTTCTCCTGGAAGTTGGGGAATGGGGGTTTCTTGTATCTGTGCGTTTTGAAGATGCCTGCCGTATTTGTGTTCCCGGCATGTGGAGCATTGTTTTACCGTTTTTTCCATTTTCAAATGGATGCCTGGAAAGTAAAATTTCTATAAGATTTGTGTCTTGTTTTCGCGAAAATTTCTGTGCGCTCTTTGGTGTTCTTAAATGATTATCTGCTCCTGTCCTAAAGCAGAGTTTTTGTAAAACGGATTTTAATATTTGCGAAATGAAGTTTATATGTATATCTCCTGAATTTTGTCCATCAGATGTCGTTTGAATATGTCAATAATGTCCTGTGTCGAGTAGTTTCGTCTTGTAACTGTGTGCCTGTGAAAACTGGGGAATGGATCGTATAGTTCTTTTCGTCACCTAGTAAGAGTAATAATTGATTTTTAAATGCGTTTATTGGTGCTTCCATGGCTGGGATGAGTTGATGTGCGGAACTTTCGTCGCTATGGTCAGTGGTTGTCAGGACGTTGATGTCAGTCTGTGGAGGTCTAGAGAGTGCGTCTGCTACCAGGTTCATTTTCCCTGGTTTGTATTTCATCTCGTAGTTGTACTCTTCGAAGATACACTTCCATCTCTTCATTTTTCCATTGTGATTTTTGTTACTCAATGCAAGAGTGAGCGGTTGGTGGTCTGTTAAGATTACAACTTTCGCTGATCTATACAAATAGTTTCGAAGTGAGGTGAGAGCCCAGATTATTGCCAGCATTTCTTTTTCGTTAGCGGCAATGCTCTCTTCGGTTTTATACAGTGATTTTGGTATGAATTTTGGTATGTAGCACAACTTCTTTTAATATTAATAAAGATTTAATGTTATTGAAAGCCTCTAAGGCGTTTCTATGGAGCACAACTAGCTCTTTAGGTTAGGTTATGTTAGAGTGGCTGCCATCTTCATCTTCATCTTCCCCTTTCAAAGGCGACGTCAGAGGTTTTGCTAGCTTGGCATAATCTCTGATGAAGCGTCGATAGTAGCCTGACAGACCAAGAAAAGATCTCAAGTCTTACAATGTTTTTGGGCACGGAAACTCTTGAATTGCCTTCACTTTGGCAGGATTGGTTTTTATGCCCTCTTGTGAAAAAAACAATTCTAGGAATTCGACTTCTTTACGGAAAAACAGGCACTTGTCCAGCTGGACCTTCACGTTCGCTTTTTCAGGCGTATGGAAAATATGTTCAACATGTTGGAGGTGGCTTTGCTCGTCTTTACCAAATACTATGATGTCATCTACGTAGACGCAGCATATTCTACCAATATGTTCTTTCAGGATATCGTCTAGCGCTCGTTGGAAAATAGCGGGTGCGATTTTAAGCCCGAACGGAAGTCGAGTGAATTCATATTTGCCGTTATTGATGGAAAAAGCTGTCTTCTCAATGTCGGAATCCTTCAAAGGAAAGGAAAGCCGCTCTTTAAATCAAGAACAGAAAAATATGCATTGTCTCCCAGTTGCGAAATTACTTCATTGATCTTTGGCATTGGATATCTGTCGGCTATTGTAAAAGTGTTTAGTTTTCTATACTTGATTACGATATTTGGTGTATACAGGTGTATCAAAAAAAGTTCTAATTTCCCCTACTACGGTAGTGGTGTAGGTAAGTTTTTCATCCGGCTCTGAAAATAGGTTCGAATATTTATTTGTCAAGTGGTTTATATGTATCTTTCATTTTTCTGTCATATGGTCTGTCCTTATGTAATTTTTGTTAACCGATGTTGAAGGTTGCTGTTTAATCTTTACTATGGTACCGTTGCCAAATGTAAGTGAGTCGTCGTGAATGTTTATGGTGGCACGAAGCTCTTTAATGCTGTCGTTCCTTATTATGCCGTCATATGATTTTAAATTTGTGTCCTTTTGTCCAAATAAATTAATAATTGAATGGTGGGTAATATGTATTTGTCCGGCTATAGAGTTAGCGAGAAATGGTTGATTGTTGAGAATTTGTTTTGAAACAAGGCAAGGTTGGATATAGTTTTTGCTCGAACCAGTGTCGATTATTCAGAAATTTTCTGTTCATCCTAAAATATGGATATCAATGTGGTCGTGTACACCTTTGGTTTGATTTAGGTCAGGATATTCTGGAACTGATTGTCCACCTTCTTCTTTAGCCAGTGCTGCTTCATAATCTTCAGTCGTTGGAGCCCAATCTTGTTGGTCCTGAGTATAGTATTGGTCTTGTTCGTTCTATGAATTATATTTGTTTTCATGATTTCCTGGTTCTATGTGGAAATCTCTTTGTTGATTTAAAGGCACCTGTTGGGAGAAATTTGATAGCCGTTTCACAGTCGAATTATTGAAAGTTGGCCTATTCATATAGTTGACCGCTCTTGAGTACAAGGAACGATCAACTTCCATTGGCTCTGGTCTTGGCATCCGAGCCTTTGCTGGAGTTTGTGTTATCTGTCAAAAGTTTGGCGAATTTTGAAAGTTGGGAAAAAGTTGTGGGCGCTGTTGGGGAGACATTTTGTGAAAATGTATGTGGTCTAGGAATATAAGCTAATTGTGGGTAAAACTCGTTCTTCATTGGTCTGGGTGGAAGAGGTGGCCGAAAAACTTGAAACTTTTTAGATTGGCCATTATTGCTCAGCGCGTAGTATGACCGAAAATTTAGGTTCTCCAACTTTAGGCATAAGTTGAGAGTGAGGGAGGTCTGCTGGTTCCCTCATGCCAAGAAGTCTTGGCAAATCGCCCTTTAGTCATCGAATGAAGGTGTCGAGGGCTTTGTCTCGATAAGTACGTGTGAGTAAAAGCATGGACTCTGCACCGACTTCCATGCATCCAAGTTTATTCAGGATAAGAGATGCATGTGAATAAACTTTCTGGTAAAATTCTTGTATAGTGAGGTTGCCTTGCACTAATAAAGTCATTTGGTACTCTAAAGTACCCAAGTCCCTATTATCGACGTAGTGGAGGGTAAGGCATCTAGAAATTGCTTTCCAGTCCAATGAAGGTGTTGTACGATTCGAGGGCAATGTCGCCCTTCCTGTTTAAATATATATACTTACTGTCGTAATTATATCCGTCAGTTGGTCTAGATTTAATTGGTTACCTGTGGGAGGTGCGTTAAGCACTGAGGATCGGACGGGATTGCTTGGGTTGGACACTGTTGGTTCGTAAGGATAATTCTATTTTATTAGTGGTGAATCGCAGGTCTTTTTTTATGTTAAAGACTTCTAAAGTCTTGCTTGTTATTATTATTTTTTTTTAATTTATAATTCTCTGGAGGGTCCCTTGGGTGGTGAATCGCAGAGAATTTTATTTATTATAAGCTGGTGGGTCCCCCCGAAGGTGGTGAATCGCAGCTTTGGGTTATATTTAGTTATTGGCTGCAGAAGCCAGGCGTTATGGAATATATTGGGTGGAAAAAAAGCACTTACTTTACTAATGTTAGTAATAGGATTTAATTTAAATTTCTTTCTTTCTTTTTTTATTTATACTATGGCCTTTTCCATCTCAAAACGTCCGATCGTTTCGGGTCATGATTTTAGATTTTAACGAAACTTTAATATGTTGTTTTTGGGTCAATTTAAGGAGACACGTATTTTTTTTTTGCCCAAATACATTTTTTGTGAATTTTTCGCAATTTAAATTTTTCGCAAAAATCAAGTTTTCTCGTTCGTTTCACGAACTTTATTTTTTAAACATGCATAACTTCGACAAATATCATCCGATTAAAGTAATTTTTTTTCAAATGTTTGTAATTATCTATTCTTTTAATTACAAGGGTCAGCAATTACATAAAAATAAAAATAAAAAATGTATTAGAAATTGCAAAAAATTTTTAAAATTTATTGTTTAAAAATGCGTTTTTTTTTATAATTTTCAAAAATTTCCAAAGAAAATAGACAGTTGAAACTTTAATTTGGCCAACTTCCAAGTAGCCGAAATTTGTTTTTTCGAAGTTATGATTTTTTATAAAATGTTTTTTTTGATATCATATAAATCAGGAACACGACATTATAAATATTTTTTGAGTCGGAATAATTTCTGGATTTGGTTGTTCACAAGAATAAAGTTGAAGTTCAATTTTTCATTCGAATTTCAACTTTTTAATTTTTTGATTACATAAGGTAAGTCATTCAGGCAATATGAAACCACAAATTCTTTTGTTCATTTGATAAAGTACATATATTTAAAGTCAAATTAAATGAATGAAATTTTAAATTCATATAATTAATATAATTCGAATCTTATGAAACATCACTGACTTAAACTTTTTGATGGGCATCTCTTGTAGGCGGCAGATAAATCACTGTTCCAATGTTATATATGTATGTACATCTAACAATTAACAATATAAAGCAGCTCTATACGTTCTTTACCCAGTAGATCAATAAAGGTTATGTTGACAACTGACAACTGATCATTTTTTAAATGATGACTTGAATTATTTAACACATAGCCCTAACAAAAATTAAACTATATAAATATATCAAAGAAAACGTTGTCTCGGACTATTAAGGAAACGTATGAAATATTTAAACGCGACAATCCAGATATGAAAATTGGACATAAAAAAAAAAAAATTCGGCTACGTGGCAGTTGGCCAAATTCAAGTTTAAACTGTTTATTTGCTTTGGAAAATTTTTGAAAAACAAACGCATTTTGAAAAAATAAATGTTTAGAATTTTTTGCAATTTTTTAATACAATTTATTTTTGGAATTTTCATGTAATTTCTGACGCTTGTAATTAAAAGAATAGATCATTACAAACATTTTCATGTTTAAAACATAAATACCCAAAAACAACATATTAAAGTCTCGTTAAAATCTAAAATCATGAACCGAAACGACCGGACGTTTTAAAGTAGAAAGGGCCATAAATACCCCTTTTTTTCTTTAAAATAATTTTCCTTTGCTTTAACTTTATTTTCTTTTAAAAACAATTTTTTTCGACTTAAAAATAAATATGTACAATTGTTTTCTTAACTCTAAATGTGCGTTGATTAATGAATTGCTGAGTTGCTATTCCAATTGCCCCATTGCTGATCGAACACCGCGAATTGGTTGATGCGGTGTCAGCAGTTATGCGAATACGCGTGCAGAGTTATTGACCGTTGGTAAGGGTCAATTCTGCAGAGCTGTTGTAAGCTGTTGCGTTAACTTATACAACCATTTGGGTATTAAAGTAAAGAGTATAGAAGTCAGACTTAATGTTGGTGTTTGCACAATCTAAAATCTTGGTATTAGTTCGGCAACTCGAATGTTCATAAACTTAGAAAATATAAATAATATTATTAAATATATGTTGTAGAGAAAATAAAAAAAAGAAACAGAGACATTATATTTCGTAAAGAGGTAGTTTTAACCCGAATTTCTACACACGGAAAACTCTCTCATGTTGGGGTTACCGACTCAAGCATGTAGACTTGCAGTCTTAAAATTCGAAACCAATATCTGGGAGATTCTAAGAAAAGCATCTAAAACCAAACTATTTAGATAACTTCAACTAATCTGATGGTTAGATAATAGAATTTTAGCCATAATAATGTATCTATACTTTCCGATCTGTTTGGAAACTACTAAAAGTATTCAATCGGACGGACAAGTTATTCCAAGACGGAATGTTTAAAGGGAAGCCACGAATCGTTATCATCGAACGCTACGTCAGCCGCACGTTGGGCGTCATTTTATTTATGTTATGAACTCCTGAACACGCAACTGCCCAAAGACAGGAGACGGCACGTCTTGCGGCACAGTAACTAGGCAGTGTGCACTGGCTTGGCCCGAATCTTTAGCTTCGTGGATCCGCACAGAGCTACTGTAACTGGCCCCACATATTATGCGATGACCCGGAATCACTTATCAAAAACATCTAAATATTTGCACACTTTAAAGGAAAGTACACGCGACTACCTACCCATACTTACACTCTAAAAATATCCAAACAGCCTAAAGGCTAATCAGCGACCGACCTAGTTTGGGCTGCCCTTACCCACCAATCCATGGCTATACGTTGTCAAATAGCCCAATCTTCTAGCCCACCTATCACATAGTTTTCAGGCTAAATAACTCAATTTAGAGATTCATCGTTTGATAATTTTGTTTTCACAATTTCATCTTAAAGCTATTAAACTATACTCTCTGAGGAATCAATGAAAATATAATATGAATTTATGTTTTTCTTACTTATTTTTAAATAGAAATATATGATAAAATTCAAATGTGCTGTGTTTGTATCCGTATAGTGGTTACAATCTTAAAACAAACTGGTAGAAATTAGAAACATTCTTAATAAAAATGTAATTTTAAATATTTCAGTTATTTTTTTTTCCGTGTAGCACTGACCTACTAACCTTCTTTTAGAAAATTTAGAGGTCGTTGACCTTCAAACTAGTGGCGATTAATGGGCACGGAAATTGTGGCCAGATTTTTAAAGAAGTCTTAAATAAGCTACCACTACATTCAACCAGCACTAAGCTCCATAAACATACATAAATTATGTGTGTAAAGAAAAGAAAGAGAATTATATCAAATACAACAACAACTCACCTCAGCTTTGTACGGAATGATCCCACGAGGCGTAGAAGGCCCTCAGGATAGTGCGTATCCATTTATGTTGTTGCAAAAAAAAAACTTTTCCCTGCTACTTTCACTTTTAATTGGCGTAAATAATTACACAAAAAAAAAATAGAAAACTAAAAATAATGTTTGTTCGCCACTTTTTTTACAAATGATTTTATTAAAAAAGGACAATGACACATGTTAAATAAAACAAAGAAAGACTGAGTAATTTGCTAACGCTTCTTACACATTAATCGCCCTAGCTTAGTCCAATGATAGAAGGAAGGTTGAATAAGTTAATGATCATATGGCCATTTTGCTCACCGACCTATTTATATATGTATCTACGTAAGTATGTAAGCTTGTGCGAAAAAGTTATACAAAACAAGAATTGCTAAAAATACCGCTAACTAGAGTATGATGCATTTTAATTTTTTTATATATATATAAGTTAACTCGTACCAGTCGCATTAGCTGCGACGTTCCCACGGCCGCCCGTTTCACGCGCTGCAGTGTCAGCATATTTGAATTTCACCATATACAGCAATGGGAGACATTTCCGCTTGCATGCGGTAATGCACCCGTTGGAAGTCAAGGCCATGGCCGGTCTCAGACAACAGGTTGTAAACTGGTTATACAACCATTGCGCCGCTGCCGGAGAACGAAGGTGTGGAGTAGGCGACTGCCACATCAATCAGGCAGTCGAGTTCGGGACGGGTTGCAGTTTAGTTGTAGTGTTGTAATTCTAATTAGAGTTAAGAAGTTGTGTAAATAAAGTTAAGTGAACTAGAAGTAACTTGTGTTTTTTAGTACAAAGGACTCTTAGTCCTTCAACTGGCGCCCGAGCAGGGACCCAGAAGTGAAAAAAGAGTGAAGTTTTATAAAGAAACAATTACATTAACCTTTCAAATAATAAAAAGGAGTGTTAAAATACCTTGAAGAAAAGCAAGCACGAAACGAAATAAATACAGTAACCTTTTATATTATAAAAGGAGTGAATTAATACCTTGGAAAAAAATGACTTAAACCATAAAAGACAAACGTGTAAAAACATTTGGAAGCCCAAGGAATTCGTGCTAGCAATCCCGACTTGAACTGAAGGCCAACTGATCCATCCAGCCAGGATACTGCCGGGAAAACCACAAAAAGGATTCAGAAAAATTTCCATGACAATATTTGGTATACTTTCGTAAGTAAAATAAAAAAAAATAATTTTTTAGCACCATTTTCAGGATGGGGGAGCTAAGAAGCACTGTTACAAATTTGACTAGGGCCATTAATGCCATTCTAGAAAAGCTGACTAGTCTCGAAAGGCGGGTCACACACTTGGACACGGTTAGCTCCAGGGCTGCCATGCCTGCAACTGGTGCTCCGCTTGAACCACCAGAAGAGCAGGTGGCCCAGGCTCCGACAACTGAAGCCGACATAAAGGACATCAGCCGACTTCCAGACTGTGTCAAGGAACTGCAAATTTTCGACGGCAACCCAGTACAGTACGTGTCCTGGGTTCACTCAGTGGAGGTAATCCTCTCTGACTTCGAGGTCGTAAGAGGCAAACCCCTCTATCGTGCGATCTTAGAACACATTAGGCAAAAGGTGCGGGGTTCTGCTGATTCCGCTCTAATATCGTACAACATATTTGATAGCAATTGGGCAAAGATTAAAGAATGCTTTCTCTACATTACGCGGACAAACGTGATATCCGCACCCTTGAGCACCAGTTGCATCAGCTGCATCAGAAGGCGTCAAGGATAGACGAGTTTTATGCGAGGGTCCTACACGGACGAAACGGTAAAAGTCCTGGTAGAAACCTACCGAAATCGCGCTCTGGATGTATTTATTCGCGGCTTAAACGGGGAGATGTCTAGGATGATTCTTATACAGCGTCCTAAAACTCTACCCGAGGCTTACTCGGCCTGTTTGGAAATCCAAAACGTGGACTTCCGCAATTTTTCCATACATTCTCCTACTATTACTAATCGAGTGGTAGTACCTCTTAATAATTTGCCGAGCAGCTCTTACCAATTTAACAGGAACAATCCCCCACAGCTTCCTCCGAAGTCAAATTGGCGTTCTCAGGACTATCGATCCTCATATTCTAAGAACGAGCGTCTTCCCGTTCGAGAAAATAACCAAAATTCTGCTTTGAGACCGCCTGTTGAGGAACTGGAAGTTGATCCTTCAGTGCAGACTCGGAATGTAAACTATATGAATAGGCCTAACCCGTTCAAACGCAGCGCCAAGTCTTATAACCTACCTAGGAAGCAGCAAAGATTATTCCACACCTTACCAGATGAAAGTGATGGACTTGAAAATGACCAGCAGACCGAGACAGTCGGTGACGAGAAATCTGAGGATTTTCTATCCTCCGGGAATCTAGCGTACCATACTTAGAGTATACGCTGCCTGATGGTCGCGTGCTAGATTTTTTAGTAGATACCGGTGCGAAATCAGTCGCGACAAGAACAATTCCGGTAAAGAAACCCTTTAATGTAGCATCTGTGGGTGGTTCCGTGCCAGTAAAAGACAAGATACAGCTAAAACTATTTGAAAGTGTAGGCAATTCCACTGGATTTGAGTTTTTTGTACTGCCCACCTTGAGTGGGTTCTGTGGGATCATCGGAGATGACACATTAAGGGAACTGGGTGCAGTAATTGATAGAAGGGATAATTTAATTAAAGTAGGAAATTATAAAATTCCGCTTAAAGCCAGAAAATCGTGCGATGTTAATTTCACATTGGGTAAGGATTTGCCTCCCAATATCAACCGAAAAGTCGATATCCTGTTGGAAAAATATTCCGAACTTTTTAAGCCATTAAATGGAAACGAGCTTGTAGACACAAGTGCGAGTGCATTGAAGAACCTCATAGGGGATACAAAAGGTACTTTATTACACTGCCGATACTGAATTGCGTAGCTCTTGTGCCTGCCTTAAAGAAAAACCTAAACCCAAATGTAATAAATGGCATTAAAATACCAGAAGGTTCGCTCCACAGTTTGCAAAATGCTTATGTCAATAACTTCATTAGATACAAAATCAGAATCACGCAACGCATAGTCGAAGATGTTACGATTGATGATAGGGTATTCAACATAATCGAGCAGGAGCATAAAGGTGCTCATCGAAATGCTCGCGAAAATAGGGAGCAAATTCTGGAAACATTTTATTTTCCGGCTATGTCCAAACAGATTAGGGAGTACATTCGTCAATGTGAAACATGTAAACTAAATAAATATGATAGGCATCCCTCAAAGCCGTATATGCAGCCAACCCCTATCCCTAGTTATCCGTGTGAGATCCTACACATTGATATTTTCGAAATAGAGCGTCAGAAGTACTTGAGCTGTATCGATAAATTTACAAAATTTGCGAAGCTTTTTCCGATAAAAAACAAATCTTCCACTCATTTGCGGACAAAATTAACGGTTTCACTATTTTACGGTACCACGAGCACTAGTTATGGACAACGAACGCGGATTTTTAATATTTGTTGGATTTTTAACCCCACTCGTTCTTAATTACATTAGGTCCTTAGGAATAGAAGTATACCAAACGCCAACGCAACGAAGTGAGGCCAATGGCCAGGTTGAGAGGTTACACTCTACCTTTATTGAAATATATCGTTGCCTTTGCGCTGAATATCCTAGACTAACGACCAAAGAACGCGTAGCGATAACTGTCGATAGATATAACAATACTATCCATTAAGTAATTAAAAGGAAGCCCGCGGACGTTTTTCTTAACAGGACAGCTAGAATAAACTACCAGGAGTTAACAGACTTCAGAAAACGCACAAACGAAGATATAAAAGCCCTACTCCTGCATGAGCAGGAGAGTAGGAATGCAAGAAATAACCAAACTCGATCACCTCCCCGCAATTTTAATAGCGGCGATCAACTGTTTATCGCAATACAAACAAATTAAAAGTAAGCAAAAACCGCTCTTTAAAAAAGAAGCCGTTGCCGAAAACCGAAATGCGACTATTGTCACACAAAGTGGGAAAAAGTTCCACAAATCGGACATAAAAAATGTCTGAACAACAATAAGACCATGTCTTACGAAATTTACAAACATTGGTCAAGAGGCAAAAAACTCATGCGTAGATCCCTAAGCCCCAGCGGTCTGGGTACAAATATTTGTTTGTATTCGATCAGTCGTATTGGTTCAATTCCAGTTAACTCGGTGGTCCGAGCGATAACAATCGAAGTGGTTCAACTCCTCCGGGGGACTATGGCTTCAACTGACGTGAAGTCACTCGTGCCATGAGTAGGCCATTTGCAATTATTAACGCTTATGGCTAAAAGGGATTAACGCGAGCCTTCCAATGTCATCTGAGTTTACGCCTGTATTCCCACGCAAATAAACCTAAAACAAGAAACAAACGAAACATGCAAGGTTCAACACCTGCAATAAAAGTGCGCAAAAAGCCACATTCAAGCAATCAAAATTAAGATGCAAGGAATCAATTAAAAATAATAACAAAATATAAGAATTTAAATAAAAGAAATTACGATTCAAATTTGAAATCAATCTTTCTAGCAACTCAAAATTTTAAGAAATTTGTTTAAAAATTTAAAAAAATCTATTTCGGTTTGAAAAAATTATTCAAATTTGAAAAAATTTATTTAAATTTGAATTTAACAAAAACTTATTTAAATTTGAATTTTAACAAAAACTTACTAACAAATAAAAATTCTTACTAACATTAGTGTTAAATAAAAAAAAAAAAAAAAAAAAAAAACAAGGAAAGCGTTCCACATAAAAATAAGAAAAACTACAATTAAATACGAACACTTTAATATTACTAAATATACTAACTCAATAATTAACAACAATTAACCGAACTAACTAATTGGCAAAGATTTTCCGCTCTAACATCACTTCCTGGGTCCTCATAAACTCCTTCCAACCCTTCTCCTATTCGAACTCCACTCAATAGCTATAGTACATTCGTACATACTAGAAACTAAGAACCTTTTATATAGTAATAATTTTGTATTACCTTTTTACAATGGTAAGTTAAAGATGCCTTACATATTGTTAAAACTTTCAGCATAAGCACTCTAAATTATAAAATCCATAAACGATTTTCACTAGATCGGGAAACAGTTGTATATTTCAAAT
The DNA here is from genome assembly GCA_963971545.1 of Philophylla caesio. Classification (NCBI taxonomy): domain Eukaryota; kingdom Metazoa; phylum Arthropoda; class Insecta; order Diptera; family Tephritidae; genus Philophylla; species Philophylla caesio. Next base: position 125,516,181 of record OZ020604.1, on the reverse strand, counting down.
AATTTGTAGCTTCTAATGGTAAGATAAGAATTTTCAATAAATTACTACTTTTATTTTTAATTTAATCTTGGAATGTAATTGCACTAAACTATATATTATTTACTCTAAGTTATTTGGGGAACACTCTTAAGGTGGCTGTAAACGGTGAGAGTAATTCTTATGAGAATGTATAATTTGCCTCATCCTCATCGTGTACACAGTGTTGGGAACGCATTCTCATTCTCAACATAGACGCATTCTCATTCTCAATGAGACCACTTACGTCGGTCGTGTAAATAGAGTGGGTGAGAATATACAAACACTCTCACGACTCGATTTTATTCTCATTTGCAGCCAGTGAGAATATTTGTTCTCACCGCGTGCTTTTTTGATATTTCATTTGTATTTCTTCATTATTGATGTGATAAAAGCGTGTGCAATGGATTCAGCAAAAAAGAAAGCAAAATTATCTGATATTGGTGTGAGTATTATTATAGAAATTTTTTATTTTCTTTGTCTAGTTTGTATTTATCATTGCTCTTGTATATATTTTGTTTATAGAAATTTTTTGTAAAATTCATCACCTTCTGCTTCCAATTTCTTTATTAAATTTTCGTACACATTTTCACGGTCACGATCTAAATAAATTTCGCTACTCCAAATTCTTGTTTTTTTCCTATTTCCCTCCTCTTTTATTTCGTTTAGATATTTATTGAAACTTAAAAAACCCAAAAGCAATTTACGTCTTTTCGACATGTTCACTTGGCACACAAAACCACAGATCTCGACAATATCACTCTTCTACAATAAGCATTGCCATATGAATTCTCATGAGCTTCATCATCATCATGTAACTACATGTGAGAATGGGCGACAATACTCTCACTCAAATGACTCTCATTCTCCGTCTTTTCGTTCTCAGAGAGAGTGAGAATAGCTGTTCGTGTATATAGGCTTGAGAATTCTCACACCAATCTAATCGCATTCTCATAAGAATTACTCTCACCGTTTACAGCCACCTTTAGGATTAAGCCAATCATTTGAAATCTAATTCATAGAATCTGCCTCTGTGCAACCGCACAAGCATATGTCGTATTCAACTTAGACTCTCCCGTTATAACCGTGCGTGATGGGTACGGCTGGATAGTCAATGGACACTTTAAACTAATCCACATGATCGAGTTAAGCCAATATGAAACCACTGTGAATCGCCTGGAACACACAATAACTAACATGAACGAGACCCCAGCCATCACAGATGTCCTCAGCTACAAGGTAGAAAAAATCAAAACACACCTCAAAGAGTTAAAAGGGCCAGGAGCTAGTAGATCGAAACGTGCAATCAATTGGATTGGGTCGGCCTGGAAATGGATTGCCGGCACACCTGACGCCACTAATTGGAACGAAGTCCTGCAAACTGAAAACGCTTTAATGGACAATAACAACCATCAGTATAAGGTAAATTTTCAAGAAAACTCAAGAGCTTTTGCAGATTGTCAACGGCATGGTTACCGCCACGAATGATGTCCTGGGACGCAGCCACCTAGCGAAATACTCCCAGGAAATTCAACAAAAACTTATTATCCTTAAGGACGACGTGTATGAGTTAGTTCGAGCTTGCCAAATGGCAAAAGCAGGAGTAGTTAACAGCAACCTACTCAACAAGGAGGAGATGAACCAGCTGATAAGTGAAATAGAAGTCCTTCCGTACAGTAACGTCATCGAAGCCTTAGAATACAGTGAACCATCGATCTACACCAACGGAACTCTGTTACTCTACGTTTTGTCCATGCCGAAGGTGGGACACACAAGATTCAACCACCTTATTACTCGAGGAGTCCTAATGGATGGTCAGCGGCTGGGTCTAGGATACCAAAGGATCCTGATGAACAATCAATTGACGTATGGTATTAAGGACAGCTGTCTTCATCTCGCCACCGCCATGGTCTGCAAACAGGAAGCATTAAATTTACTTACCTGCAGTGTCAGCATATTTGAATTTCACCATATACTGCAACGGGAGACATTTCCGCTTGCATACGGTAATGCACCCGTGGGAAGTCAAGGCCATGGCCGGTCTCAGACAACAGGTTGTAAACTGGTTATACAACCATTGCGCCGCTGCCGGAGAACGAAGGTGTGGAGTAGGCGACTGCACATCGATCAGGCAGTCGAGTTCGGGACGGGTTGCAGTTTAGTTGTAGTGTTCTAATTCTAATTAGAGTTAAGAAGTTGTGTAAATAAAGTTAAATGAACTTTTCATATAATTAACTATAATTAAGTTTTTTTTTTATATTTAAATATAACGCGCCAAGGACCTTGAGATTTGTTTTATTTTTTTTCTTTTGTTTTATGCGACTTCTTAAGTATCTTGCAACAAAAAAACATTTTTTTATTATTTGTTACTGCATATTAAAACATAGAGACACAAAACTCTTAGGTATGTGAGTTACTTCTAAAATTAGATTAAATGGTCTTTCCAAAAGGGTTTTGTTCCCTTCTGTTGCGGTAGGTGGCGTTCCTTGTTGTCGGAGTCAGGGATTGGTGCTTATCCATCAAAAGTTTACCATATCCTGCAGATTAATGCGCTGATTGGATCAGAAAAACTTGTCATAACTGGCCAAGTGGGTGTCTGATGCCGTATAGAGCTAGCTGCAACTTACTGCGAAACAAACACCAGCGTTAGGACACGAGGCTTTAGAATTTCGCAAATTCGACGATTTACAAAAAAAAAACTTACTCCGCAACCGGTTTAAAACATTTTCTGTCAGCTCCGTTCTTATAAGCATTTGCTTGCGACTTGATTCGCGAGATAAAATGTAATTAGCTCGACCGACTAAAAATATTATGTCTTTAACTTTACAGTGGTGTTTATTTTGGTGTTTATCACTCCCAGCTGTGTATACAAGAAAGGAAAACAGCTCGTGGGCGGAACTATCAATTAGCTGCCTGCGCAGCTACATACATAACATGAGCTGTCATTTTGACCTCCCCCTATTACAGGCTTTGTTTAATATGTACAAGTTATTTTGTCTTTGTTTTAGAAATGAGGTGAAAATTTATATACAACTAATTGCAATATACATTTATTATATATTAATTTAATAAAATATAGGAACGTACATATAATTGTAAACTCGAAAAGAAAAATATTTAATCCTTTGAAAAATAACAAAAAAAATTTAAGTTAAAAGAGAAGATAGCGAATGTATATATACATGGTATTTGACCCAACATAAATTTAGAAAATTGCAACCGGAATATCGTGAATCTAACAATATAAACGCAAAGTTTTTCTTTAAATCAGTCTTAACAAAATTTAAGAAAAATGGAACTTGGAGTCTACGCTAAAAAATTCTCACTACCACGGCTAAAGGCACGCTGCGCAGTATAGACGTCGATGCAAGCGGCGCAAAAGCACTGTCGGTCGCCAGGTAAAGCGAACTTTCGCCAGAAGCTCGAGGATTGTGCCAGGCCGTCAACGACGAAAGGCGAAGACTACGACAATGGTAAGGACAACGGCAAGGGCGAGGACAACGGGAGATAAATGCAGTAGACGACAACGATGGTGCGGCTCACGTGCAAATGTAATTAAGTATTCACACAACGGTAATTTTGGCGTCCGTTCGCCCAGTGGTAACCGAAGCGACGACGGGAACGAGTAAGGGTGCAAAGCGGAGAAGTTGAAAGTTGAATCATTGCTAGATTGTAAATAGCGAAAAAACTAAAAAACGGGAACTCAAAATCAGGTGGCTATTTTTCCTCGTTAAACTAATATGGCAATCAAAGTGACGCAGTTTAAAAAAGAGACTCAATTAAACCGCTATTTTTCCAAGTGAAAGACCTAAAATACCAATGACTCTAATACAAATAGACAAAGAACTACAAGTCGTTATATGTGAACAAAAACGTCAAGCCAAAGTGGGCAAAGTATATCGCAAAACATTGAACCAAGCAATAATAATAAGAAAATCACAACCATATAAGAACAACTGAAAGCCTTCGTACGTATGACATTGAAATGGCAGCAAAACCTAATAATTTTAATATAGCAACAAACAATAATGTTCCAGCTGAAACTTGGGATTTCGGCATGACTGACACGTTTGTACCCTAGACTTTAATAATACAACGCCCAGCAATACCAATATTGGAAGATCATCAAGAGCGAATACTAGGAGAAAAGATCGTTCACACGGAAGTAAGAGGCCGTCAAACCTCTCAATCATACGAACTACACGGTACAACAAGCAATCTAATGAAAAAAAAACCGACCACCAATTTTTGCTTGTTTTTACTTAGCTCAAAAAGGGACAACAAATAAACTTTTTCATTTACTTGGCCATAAAAACTTGTATATAATATTGTCAATATCAATACTTTGCACATTATTACTCTCGTGTATGCCGATTACAAAAAAAGTTAAATAATTTATACCTACATATAATCTTAATGAAGAAAAACCAAGGTCGAAAGTAATTAAGAAATTATTCGAAAGCTCAAATGTAATGAACTTTGGAGTATATAACGGAACTAAATAAATATTCAAATTATAATTCTTTCCAAATGCATGAAAAATAATTGGCTCATTACATAAAATAAAAATTCTGATGTAGCGGAATTTTATAAAATTTAATACATTCTAAATTGCAAATTTAGTCTTAAAATTTTGAAACCACTATTACTTACCAAATGCAAAAACTGCTAGCGGTATTCACATGTAGTAAGTAATTGCCATGTGCACTTTAGGTGTGTAAAATGTGCCTATTCACATAGACCAAGAAAATGTAAAATACCTGTCAAAGAAAACAACAATAGGGAATATATACAGACCATACCACAGGTAAAATAGTTAAACGGGCTGGTATTCCATTACGATGAGATAATTGCTATGCAGATTTACGTCAGACAATCAAACGAAGAGATGACCGTGAAGGAGAAAAGCATATTTCAAAAAAAACTTTATACAGAAAATGTGGTTTTATAAAATGCAAGCAAATATAGGTGATTTCAGCAAACAATATAATCGATTACAAGATGGCTGTAGGGTTTATAATTAATCTCATTTGTTAATTAAAACTTGTTTCAATATTTTTATTTTCATATACAAATTTGTCTTTCAATATTTTTCAATTGATTTTTTATTATTAATTTACTTGTTGTATAAAATTGACTGGATGTATAGTTGTAAAAAATATTTTAAATAGAATATAAATTATTCTATAATGACCAAGAAAAAGCGTCAGTATTATTTGAGCTGTTTATTGAATTGAGGGCAAACATTAATATTAATCATACATGTTAAATTTCAATTAGCATTAGCAATTGATGCAATTGGTTTATATTCTCTAATTCATTAAACAATTAGAATGAATTCAATAAATTCCCATTAGATAATTAAAATTTTTAATCTAATGGCCCATCTAATTGCAATTAGTTGCCATTAGCAAAAAAAATTGGTTTACCTTTACAATTAGAAATATAGTTGACTTCTTCTAATGCAATTAGATATCCAATTAGCTTGAATTAGAATCAATTATTTTGATATTTCCAAAAACAAGAAAAATCTTAAATATTCACAAAACATATTTATTACTTATTTATGTATATTACATTCATGCAAACATGTTTCACGTACGTATTACGTATTAATGACCGGGCATATTCGCTTTCAGCAATACGAGCTTTTCAAAAGAAATGTCCGTCAAGCGACCCCGCCTTGGACTATTAATAATGCCCGCAAAAGAAAATAGTCGCTCCACAGGGCCTGACGACGTTAGCGGTGTGTTGCAAAACAGTGATATTTCCTTTAATGTGGGATATTTGCACCATATCGAGCCCTAACCGCGAAAATAACGTAAGCGACATTTTTTCCAAAATAAACTTTTTGATGCAGAACTGTTCTAAAACTGATAATACGTCATCTGGCTAAATATTGTTTCGCTAATCGTTATAGTTATGGAGATGTACGACATTACATTTTATCGTAAGCGACATTCACTCTTAAAAAAAAAAAAAAATATTAAAAAAAAACCTTCTCCTGTAAAATTTGGTTTTTGTCGCTTACGCTAAAATGGCGGTAAAGGCTCGATATATTGGAAGTTTTATCAGTATCATTCAAATATTGATGCATCATATTCGAAATAAAATGCAGGCTTTCAGCCTCCTCAGTCAATTTTGACAATAAACCAGTTCTTTCTTCTGCAAAAATGTAATCTGATTTACTAAAAATACCATATATATGTGTCATTTATGCAGAACTTACCGCCATCACTGAAATCATAAAAGGTCGATTCAGCATACGAACCCTCACATTTATGATTTTCATTTGTTGCAGCAAGGTTCTGCTTGATTGCGTAATCAGTGATGATACGAATAACCCTTTCCGTTATTCGCGCATATGTAAATTGCGGCGATGTTTTTTGTAAGATTTTCAGCCAGCTTAACTTTACGTTAGGATTCAGTGCAGCTGCAGCTAGCGCCAAATCTGCCCCCTCAGTCAATTCAAAGAAAACTCGGAATCAGTTCCTCAATTGCTTTTCCAGCTCTAATGCAATTCTAGAGAACGGATGCTCGATTTTCTGCTGGATTTTTTTCAATTTATTGCTCAGAGTGATATTTGTAGGCAAAAGGCAACCATAGCCAACACTCTGTTCGCCTTGCATGAAGTCCAGACTCTGAGCAATAGGCGCCACAATCAGCTTGTATGTATCCAAATATGATAGTTCACAAGATGTAAAACACGGCAGGCTCAATTTATCGCACAACTCATCCAGTTTCGGCCTGTGCTGGAGTAGTCGAACAACGGCGTCGTATAGCGAGTTCCATCTCGTCACAACCGGCACAATGAGGCATGCACCTAAAGTTTCCTGTATCACTTCCGAACTTTTTGGCCATTTGCATTTTTTCCACAAATTATAGCATTTTTTGAACACCTAAATAAATTATTTTATAGTATAAAATATATTACCTACAACATTTCTTACCATATTGTTCCGGTTGAATAGGGATTCATCGGCTTTCAAAATCTTTATTAAATGAGACGTAGCCAGAAGACTTAATGTGTGGCTAGAGCACCTGTGGTGTTTAGGGAGGTAGATCTCGTTTTGGAATTCTGACATATCATGGCCGTCGTTGTCTTCCATCTCAGGGGCATTATCAACTCCATACTCCTTAAAAGCTTTGACAAAGTTTGACCCGTTGTCTGTTACGGATAGAACAATGTTTTCGCTGTTTAAACCGTAATAAGTATTTATGTCGGTCATGATATGCCCAATTTTTTCCGCAGAGTGAACTCCAAACATCCTTTTGCACGCCAAAGCAGCTGATTTCCTCTTAAAGTCTCTATCAAGCCAATGACAGGTGTATCCGAAAAAGCTTCTGTGATTTCCTGACCAAATATCCGCCGTTGTGCAAACATGTTTCACTGTGGCTAGTTCGGCTTTCACACTTTCTTCCATGCGTTTGTGATGCTCTTCTAATTTTTTCATTGCCGTCTGTCTACTCATTAACTTAAGGCCAATACCCTCAATTAAGTTGATGAACGACTGTCTTTCAACCAGGGAAAGCGGCAAGCCTGAATCCACCAGAAAATTAATAAGTTTCTTATCGAAATTCGATTGAATACTCAAGTTTTGTTTGTTAGATTTCTTCGTAAGATATTCCTTATGAATTTCAGGATGCCGCACTCTGAGATGGCTGATAAAATTGGAAGAGACTCCCGTAAAACCGCAAATCACCTTGTTGCAAGCAACGCACTTTCCGACTATTTTATCTTTATTATTTTCTGAAATCTGATGCAAGGCTTTTATGTAAAATTTATTAAAACATTACTTTGTCTAAAAATTCATGTTAACCTACACCCATAAGTATATACATTACAAACACGAAGACTTTAACAACACAACAAGGAGTTTACGATGTAGTATAGCTTTATTAGGAAACTTTCATACTTTCTTAACTTCAATATAAAAATTTGATGTGAAAATTATATTACGAAAAGTGCCATCCACACGCCTCTTCTTCACAAATTGTTCACTATCTCCATTGAACACCTTCCTTTTCTTTCATTCTTTCGGTGGCGTGTTTGTTACATCAAAATCCTCATCATCAACAGAAAATTCACTTGCAAATAATATTTCTTCCGACATTTCGACAAATAACTAACTTTTTAACTTAGCAAAAATAACAGTTTCATTAGAATATTACACAATGCAAACACTTGAAACAAATTACAAAGCACGTTTATTTATTTACATTCCACACAATTGACAGCTGATAACACTTACCACATGTTTACACATACAGTGACTTAAATCAGTATTCGTTCACTTCAATAATTCTTTGGAAAAAATTTATTTTTATCAAAATAATTGATTCTAATTCAAGCTAATTGAATATCTAATTGCATTAGAAGAAGTCAATTAGATTTTTAATTATAAAGGTAAACTAATTTTTTTTGCTAATGGTAACTAAACTAATTGCAATTTGATGGGCCATTAGATTAAAAATTTTAATTATCTAATTGGAATTTATTGAATTCATTCTAATTGTTTAATGAATTAGAGAATGTCGCTAAAGGTGGTTAATTAGCAATGATTAGCATTATCTAATCATTACTTAACATCTATGATATTAATGGATAGATATAAGTTAAAATGCAAAAATGTTTTGTTGGTGCTTCTATCCCAGTCTTCGAGGATTGCGATGGGTTTATAAGCTACGGTTTCTACTCCATCCCCAAAAATCCTCAAAAAGGCGTAGGGAACGAAAAAACTGAGAGGTCCGGCAACGCTTCGTGGCTCCAAGCTGGCGTTTTGAAAAAAAAAAAAGCGCCATGAGCGTAACTCTGGACGTCCCATCGGTGGTATCAGATACCACCACAGATGTTGAGAGCAATACGGGCTCAGCATTTGCATACATCGAACGGAACCGATGACAGGTCAATGGGTAACGCCATTGGAAGATAACCAGTTCAGGACCAGGAATAAAAAAATATTAAAATTAATGTTAATGACTTGAATGAGATACTCGTATGTATATTTTCATATGTATATCGACATCGTTTGTAATCATATAATGTATATGGAGAATATACGAGTATGTACACATGAAATCTAAAAATTAAAAAAAAAAACCCTTTAATTATGAGGCCCAATCCGGCTGTACATTAAAAATCTAATATTTTTCTATAAAAACAAGGAAATTTTATATATTAAAATTTTTTATGAAAAATGTCATTTCATGTTAATATAATCGAATTAGCAAATACTCGGGACATACATATGTAGTCATGTATGCAGATATTAAAACCAGTGATGAAAAAATGGTCTCTAGGGGTGCGTTTTTATTGGAGCTGCGATAAGAGCGAAGATAGCAGTGACTAGAGCATAGCGAAAAATCAACGCTTTGATGTAGTGTTATGTTGAAGCTGCGATAAAAGCGATAAAAGAGTTGATATCAGTGCGGTGTTAGTTTGAAGGTGAATAAAAGCAAAAAAAATGTCCGATTCCGATGAAGAAATGTTGTTTTTGTCTTCAACTTCTTTATATAGGTTATTTAAAAGTACACAGGAAGCCCGCAAATTTTCTGCAAACCCAATTATTGAGGAATGGCAGATTTTTGACGTGTTTTATAATTTTCGGAGTAGATGCGAATGAATACTGAAACCTTTGATTATGTTTTATAAAAATTTAAGAAAAGTTAGGAAAAAATGGTACAGTTGTCATAGCAGACCTATTTCACATGGTGCAGTATTACAAAAAACATGAACATTATAATTTTTTTTAAATTAATAAAGCAAATTAATATTTTGCATTTTTTTTGGTTCCATATAGCAGGCCTTGCAAACATTTCACTTATTAGCTCCTCCGTGTTCATCTTGATCAAAGCGACTAGAGCGAAGAAAATGTGATCAACGATTTTCTATGCTCTTCTACACATACGAGGTACCCACTTACAATTTTCTCTGCTATTATTGCAGGTCTTATATTCGCTCTTATCGAAACTCCAACATAAACGAACCCTAAGTGATGAAGTTGTAAAGGAATTTGGAGACATAAAATTTTCTCCACCTGAATATTTGTCATTCGAAATCGAGAAACATTATACACTTTCAATAGTAACGCAAGTCTTGTCCTCCTAATTTTCAGACAGCCTGTGTATGTGAAGTTGACAGACTCTAAGGGCCTGTTTTTCAGTGCAAGTTGAACTCTGTTTGTCGTTTAAACTAAGTTTAAAGTCAGAATGCAGTTTTTCAGTCAACTTTAAACGGAGTTTAAACTAAGTTTAAACGGCCGATTGTGCTCGGGTAAACTTAGTTTAACTTATCAGCTGTTTGCTAACTACTTCGTTTTGGTTGCAACAAATTTATTTGGGCGCAAGGAAACTAAGTTTAAATTTTAACTTAGTTTAACTAAACTTAGTTTAAACTGAGTTTAAACCAGCACTGAAAAACTGGCCCTAAGTGCGAGCTTTGTTAATGTAATGGTATTTTTCTTTCAAAGTATTGGTAGAACGTCTAAATCGAATTACATTAAAATTTAATAACATATTGGTGCAGATTTTGAACTATTATATTATTTAGACTATTTTGAATACGTCAAAGGAATATATTATTTGAATTTCGTCAATTACTTTCTTGAATTTATGCCATACCGATTTTGAAGTAAAGTTTTTTTAGGTCCTTAGCGGCGGATGAAACATCAGGCAACGTTTTAAAACAAATGTATTAGTAGTACCATTAAGTTATTTGTAAAATGGCAGTTGGTTATTTTGTTTACATCGATGTGCCCATCAGAAAGCAATTTATACATATACAAACTATATTGTTTTATTCTTTTTCTTGTCAGACAGGGTGAATTGTTGATATTTGTTGGAACGATTTTCCGTCATCCCTTGTCAAGTTTGGTTTGGAGACAACCCGGGTACGGCGTTGTGCTATCTTCAGTGTCAAATTTCGTTCTGTACAGTTTATGTCTGTTGTTCCGTATTTATTTCATTTTTTTTGGTCAATCAGGTATTGGTGCATAATCGTTAATGTTAACAAATGTTAAGTGTCCTGAATATAGGTACCTAAAGTCCCGCGCGGTTAGAGTCCAAAAATTTTTATTTTATCCCGAATCTGCCTTTGCGGTAAGAACAGGTAGATAGTCATTAATTTTAGTCCGTTTACGTATTGCAGGTTTGTTTTGTATGTTGGCATCTGTCATTTTACCTACGTCTTTGTTTTGTTTTTTGTAAACAAGCCTTAATGGTGCAAATATCGCATCAGAGTTGCTGTTTATTTGTTCGTTTATTATCCTCCCATGAAATGTTTTTTGTTTATATATTTTCATGTTTTCAAGAGCGTTTAGGCGCCGTCCTTTTTGTTGTACGTGCAGTACCTTCACGGTTTTCTTTATGTTTGCTGGTGTACATTTGCTGTGGAACATGTGATTTGCAAAGTTAGATTCAGGTGTTGTGGTGGGTTTCCGTGACTTCTTGTTGTAATCCCTTATGTGTTCGCGGAATCTTGTTCTTACTTTGCGTCCTGTTTGTCCTATATAGCTATATTGACACTCACAGGTCAGTTTATTCACGCCTTGTTTGTTCAATGGTTCTTCTTCATTCGAGCTGCTTTTAAGTATCCTTCCCAGGTTGTTTCCAGTTTTGAACGCCGTGTGGATATTATACTTTCTGAAAAATTAGCAACTTTGTATGTAATTTTTCCTGTATAAGTCATTACTGTCCAAGTTTTTTTGTCTAGCTCTCTGTCGTTTGTTTTTTGAACTGCACAAATTGTTCTGAATTTATCCACGAGCTCCTTTCTATATCCGTTGTTTGTTGCTATGTTGTATATTGTGTTTAGTTCCTTTCCGTATGCCTCTGGAGATAGAGGTATTCGTTCAAGTCTGTTTGTTAGTTGTCTTATAGCGACGTATTTGTGTTCTTGAGGATGATTTGAAGTGTTATGTATTATGGTATATGTAGCTGTCGGTTTTCGTAGACAAGTTTTTGGCAATTTTGTCTATCTTAAACGTCAGATCCATGTAATTTATTGTTCCCTTCTTTTCCATTTCCATCGTAAACATAATACCGCAAAGGCAGATTCGAGATAAAATATACATTTTTGGACTCTAACCGCGCGAGACTTTAGGTACCTATATTCAGGACACTTAACATTTGTTAACATTTACGATTATGCACCAATACCTGATTGACCAAAAAAATGAAATAAATACGGAACAACAGACATAAACTGTACAGAACGAAATTTGACATTGAAGATGGCACAACGCCGAAACCGGTTTGTCTCCAAACCAAACTTGACAAGGGATGACGAAAAATCGTTCCAACAAATATCACATATACAAACGTTTAGTCCAGTAATCGAAATTTAATTCCCAATAATCATTCACTATCTCTTTCAGAATTGCTGCGTAAACTCTCTATTTCCGATCGACTATTGAAATATATGTACGTGCTCGTCTCAAACTTTTAAATTTTTCAAAATATGTGACGAGAACGAGACGACATATGAAAACAATTAATAAATTGTTTTTTTACATTTTTTTAATATCACCTTCAACGTAAAATATGTATGTATTTAATAAGCTTATTTACCAATGCTTCATCTGTAAAGCAATATCATGGATTTTTTTTTTGCCTTTATTTAAAAGAGAACAAAATTTTAAATTCACATTTTTTAGCAAATAGCAATTTGCTTTAATTTTTTTTAATTCATTCGTTACTTACTCTTTTTTAATTAAATAGAAAGAAACTTAAAGACAAAAGATTGATAGCTCAGGAGCTAGAAGCAAAAATTAATTTTAGCCGCTCTTTTAATGCTGCCTGTTTAATGGAATACATATATTTTTATAAAACACACAACTGCAAAAACAAATCCCGTTATGAAAATGTTTTTTGACGTAATCGGCTTGTATTGGAAGCTTGGCGCCACAATGATGATAATTGTGATTCAACCGTGAATGAAATCGATGTAATTGTTAATACACCTCCAGTGATGAAGTAGACTTTGATGACAAAGTTGTAGCTATTAATGAAAATTAGAAAGTTGCACAAATTTTTGAATTTGAAATGGACTAAATCTATACCGAAATTCGACAAATTACCTGTTGATATTTCGGCAAAGGAAATAAAGAGTTCCATTTAAAAATGCATGTGAGTTTACACAATAATGTAACTATATGCACGAAATATATGTAGGTGGGTACATAAAAACAGATTTATTTCTGATTTGTGTAATAAATATATATGAGAGTGAGAGGTTATAACAGAAAACTACATATAGTAGCTTTGGTGATTGGTCATACAAAATGTATCAATTTAGAACACGTTTTTAATATACATATGTACTCGTATGTATCAGAGATCAGCAACGGGTGATTGTAAAATGTTCATACATAATCATTGCATTGAATATACAAGTTAAAACATTAATTGTTTTGAGAGTTAAAAAAAATCTTTTTGGGAGACGTGCTCCTTTATTCACTTTCAATTTCTAACTGATTATTACAAAATGTGTGTCTTAGAATTAATCCTATGTTTGCCTTGCTGCTGCATTGATGGAATTTGCTGACACTGCGCTTCCCACAGGTGAAGTTGTTTTGCCCGTTCTCACGGTTCGCTCTACACGTGTCGCAACGTCAGCAAATTGCTGTCTGGAGTTGTGTGCACTTTTTTATGTTACACAAATATGTGTCGTGCTAACAAACCCCCCCTAAGATTCAAACGTCCTCGTTTGAAGTTTTGTTGAAAATTTGGTTAGGTCCTTCCACTGCATGTTCCGTTAACTCCATGGACTGTTTTTGCTTGTTTTCCTTGGATGATAAGGCTGCTTTGGTTAGGAATGTAATTATGATTATCAGTATAATGATAAGGCTGATATTTGCGTAATATTTTAGTTGGTTTGCGTATTGTGTGAGGCTTATTTCCTTTGTATTATTAACATTTAGCTGTTTTAGCATCTGTAGGGAGTGTTTCTTCGCTTTTGTTTGGTATTGAGATTGGCTGAAGTATAGCAGGTAGGGGTTTATTTGAAGATTTTTCTGCGTTAAAAAATTTTTTTTCCTTTGATCTGGATTGTAGCGTTGTTGTAGTGAATCATAAAAGTACCATTAAGGGTTGTGAGACCCTGATTTATTAGGATCTCACCTCTAAAATCGTTCAGGAATAGGATTCCAGGTGATAGTTCTTCGAAGTCTGGGATGTGCTGGCTATTGGTGACTGTGCAGTTTGGCAAACGGCTCTTAAGGAGATTACTGATACAATAGTCATTACTTAAATCTAATAAATTATTTCTTAAACATATCTGTAGTGAATTATATTGTTTACAATTGGTTATTATTCCGTAAAGAGTCTTTTCACATCTAAGAATTGAGTTAAAATTTATTTTGTTGATGTGGTCGTTTCTTTTGACTGCTCTAATATCTATTGTTTTACAAATTTGGTTTTCTACTGTGGGCAAACTTACAATGTAAAGTATTATTTCTCCGTTGGTCGCTACTTTTATTTCTGCAAATTCGAGAGCTTCGTCCAAATTAATAAATGGAATATTGTCCTTATTGAAAATTTCTTTAGCAATGTCTATTTCTTCACTTGACATAATAAATGAATTGATTATATTGGCTTTTGCCCAATGTATTGCGTATGCGATATTTACGACTTCTTCTTTAATGACTTCTAATTTGTATTTTAATTTCAAAAAGGATTCTATTTCTTTGCTTTTATCACCTTGTAAATCTTTTATAATATGATTTGTAATATTTGTAATTTCATTAATTTTCTCTATTGTGAGCTTGTTTATAAGGACTTGGTTATTGTTATTTTCTAGAACGTTATTTAATTTGTTTAATACGATTTCATGATCTTCGTGGTCTGGATTTCCTGCAATCCATTTCCATGCACTGCCTAAGAAATTAAGTGATCTTTTGGATTTTTTTTCAATTCTTAGATTATTTATGTGAGCCTTTATTTGGGATATTAGAAGGGATATGAAAGGATAATTCGGGTTTTTGGAGAATATTTCAGTCCCCGTCGTCATTTCAATGTGCTCCAAGATTTCCGTATATTTGTCAATGTCGATTTCGTGTATTATTCTAAATGTTCCTGTCTGCAGTTTGGTCGTTCCTTTTTCTATAGTGACTAATTGGGAGTTTGAGTAGTCTAGAATTTGTACCTCTGCGAGGCATAGTGGTAAGAGAAGCCTGAAAAATAAATTTGCTATAGTTAGTTCCTTATTCTGCTTTTGTGTATGATTTGTCCTTTTTCGGTAACTACGGTACTATTTCTATCCTCCTTAACTATTTCTCTACTAAATAATTTGCTTAGCTTAGTTCCTAATCTTCTATTTTTCTTTACGTAAATAATCTGTCCTTTTAAATAGGATTTAGGAGTTTTTTTATTCCTGTTATGGTATTCGATGTCCTTATTTTGTTTTTGTGCTAGCTTTTGTAAATTTTCGTGTCTTGTTTTTTCTATGTCCTCAGGTGTAAATGTCACATTTCGTCCAAAAAATAAGTCGACTGGTATTTTCTGTGTAACTGAGTGAATGCTATGGTTATATTCGGATACAGCTCTTTCCAACAATTCTTCAAAATTCCGGTGTCCTCCATTTTCTTTAATGCAACGTGTTATTTCGTTGAGAGTGGAATGAAATCTTTCCACTTGCCCATTTGCCTGGTTTTTATATGGGGGCGTAGTGTAAACTTCTATTCCCAATTCATCTTTCATCATAAATTTAATTGAGGCGGAGTTGAGCGATGGTTCATTATCGATTACTACAATTTTTGGAACACCGAAGAAAAATAATATGTCCCTTAAAGGACTTCTAACGTCCTCGATGGCCCTACTATTCAGCATTTTTGTTACCGCATATTTCGTAAACTTATCTAATGCAGTCAGAACTTTTTTTCCTTCGGTCAGGAAGATGTCTATGTGTACTGTGTGTCCTGGGAAGGTTGGTAGTGGCGTCGCTGCTAATTTTGGCTGATTGGGTTGTCTCTCATATTTGCTTTCTTTACATACCGTGCAGTTGGTTATCATTCGCTTGATTTTGTTCATCATTCCGGGAAAATATGTTTTTTCGATAATTTGTGCCTTGTTTTCGATCGCGTTTCTATGTGCTCTTAAATGCTCCTTCAGTATGATGTTTTCTTGTTCCTGTTCACTAGTTATGTCCTCTACTAATTTCTGTGTGTACCTGCATTTGTAGTTGCTAAAATGATGCGGATAAACGTTTTGAATTATACCCATGGTCCTTTCATCGGTGTGGATTCCATTAATCACGGACGGGTTTAGGTATCTTTTGAAAAACGTTACAACCTTTTGCTCATCGAAAGATGGTTCTTTTATTATGTGACGGTGCATTGTTGGGAAAATTATTTTAAATTGGTAGGATGGTGTTTCGGCCTGCTCGAGAAAAATTTGATTTTTAAAGACATTAATTGGTACCTCTGCGCAGGGTATTAAATTATGGCCTGAGCTATCATCACTGTGCGTAGTAGATGTAAGCGAGTTTATTTGAGTGGATATTCTTGATAGGGCATCTGCCACTACATTCGATTTTCCTGGTGAATAGATGAGTTCATGATTGTACTCTTCTAAGATGGCTTTCCACCTTTTCATCTTGCTATTGGTATTTTTGTGACTTAGCGCATATGTCAGCGGTTGATGGTCAGTAACTATTCTTATTTTTTTAGAACCGTAAAGGTAACTGTCTAGAGAGTTGAGAGCCCAGATTATAGCAAGCATCTCCTTCTCGTTGGTAGCGTAGTGCTCCTCTGCTTTACACAGAGTTCTTGAAATAAAGGTGATGGGCTTGCCATCTTGTGATAGAACGGCTCCGAGAGCGAAGTCGGAGGCGTCTGTGGTCAATTCGAAGTCTTTTTCGTAGTTTGGGTGAGAAAGGACGATATCTTTCGATACTAATGTATTTTTAATTTTGTTAAATGCATTTAAAGCTTCTTCATCTAATTTTATATTCATTTTTCTAGATTTATTTTTTGAAGTATTTCCAGCTTCTCCTCGAAGGAGTGCGGTGAGAGGTTTGGCTAATTTAGAATAATCCCTGATGAAACGACGGTAATATCCTGACATACCTAAGAAGGATCTTAATTCTCTCAAGTTTCTTGGCACTGGGAATTTCGCTCCTCTACCTTTTTGGGATTAGATTTTATACCTTCGGGAGTAACAATGTACCCTAGGAATTCGACTTCCTGCTTTGCGAATTCGCATTTATCCAATTGAATTTTCATATTAGCGTCTTCCAGAGTTTTGAATACTAATTCGATATTTTTTAAGTGTTGCTCTTCATCCTTTCCGAATATTATTACATCGTCGATGTAAACATAGCATCTAGCTCCAATATGTTGACGAAGGATGTCGTCTAGTGCCCTTTGAAAGGTGGAAGGGGCATTCTTAAGCCCGAAGGGCAGTCGTAGAAATTCGTATTTTCCATTGTTTATGGAAAATGCTGTCTTTTCTATATCGGATTCGCGAAGTGGTATCTGGTGAAACCCGCTCTTTAAGTCAATGACAGTAAATAGTTTATTATTCCCAAGATTTGCTAGGACCTCGTTAATCTCGGGTATGGGGTATTTATCGGGAATTGTAACGGAATTAAGTTTGCGATAGTCAATAACCATTCGATACTTCTTCTCGCCAGAAGCATCCGTTTTTTTATCGACGATCCAAACTGGGGAGTTATAGGGAGATTTCGATCTTCTTATTATTCCGTTAGCAAGGAGTTCTTCGACCTGGCGTTCGATCTCCTGTTTAAGGGCCATTGGATATGGGTATGGTCTAGAGTAAACAGGGGTTTCGTTGACTGTCCGGATCTCACCTTTAACAAGGGTAGTATATGTGAGCTTTTCGTCGGGATCGGCGAAAAGGTTTGGACATTTTCTGATAATGTCGTTTACTTTATTTTGCTGTACTAGGGAAAGATGTGGAATATTGATTCCAACATTATTAACTTCTTGTGATATCCTTTGCTTTAGAGGTATAGTTATATTTTGACAAATCGTCATTAAATTTTTGTCTGTATGGATAATTGTCCTTAATAATCTGAGAGTGTCATTGCCTACTATGCCGTGGAATGCCTTTAGCGTTGGTAATATAAAGAATTTTATTTTTCCGACTTCTGGTCCGAAAATATCCACAAAGGTGTGGTGCGTAATTTCGATCGAACCGGCAACTGATTTTACTGTGAAGGGTTTTTCATTTAATATTGGGTTCCTAATCCTAGTAGACTGGATATAATTTTTGTTAGATCCAGTATCAATTAAAAAATCTATTACGTCTCCGCTTCTTGTTTTAAACTCGTAATAGGGCAGCGAAGACGGGGCTAGTCTAAAAAATGAATAGTGTCTGGTTCAGCGAGGTCTCGTTCATTATTGATATAGTTAACTTCGCCTTCCGGTGGTGGATCCACTGGTTTTGCCGTGCCATAGTTGTTATGGTAGGAATCGTTGTTATAAATGCCGTACGGGTCTGGCTCCCCTTGGTAATCAGTGGAATTTACTGATCCTGTGTTTGCATAGAAATTCCTTTGCACCTTATTTGGAGGGTGCATTGGTTGAGTAGAGAGAGGGCGTTTCTGTGGTTGTTTGTTGTCAATATCAGGTCTATTTTGGTAATTGACCTGCCTTGAGTGTAGTAAATTGTCCACTTCCATCGGGACTGGTGGCTTTGGGGGCAAATTTGGTCTGTTATTAAAGGGAGTGTTTACTGGATTTCTAAATCCTGGTAAATTATAGGCGTTATTTGTTTGGTTTTGTGGGTAGTTATAACTGTTGTGCGGAACAGCAGTTTGTTGAACTCTGTAGGCGGGTGGAGCATACGAGTATTGAGGGTGACGGTTCGACTGCCGGCCGAATATTTGTTGGCCGGAGTTTTGTCTAGGTGAATACGAATAGGTAAGCTCGGGATAAAAAGGTTTATTGGTATTAAATGTCGTATTTTGACGAATAGATCGCGACGGTGGTTGATTCATTGACTTGTGCACATTATGTGCATGATTCATTCGGAAGGACATATTATCCAATTTTTGGCATAAATGCAGAGCTTGAGGCAAGGTTGTAGGTTCCCGAATGCTAAGAAGTCGAGGTAGATCACCGTTCAGCCCTCTGATAAACGTATCGAGAGCTTTGTCCCTATAGGAGTTCGTCATTGTCTTTATGGATTCGTCGCTTAGATCGAGGCACGCTATTTTATCCAAAATAAGTGAAAGGTGCTGATACACCTTTTGATAAAAAGTCGGGATATCGTCGTGGCGTTGAGCCAACGTCGTCATTTGGTATTCTAGGGTACCAATGTCCCTCTTGTCCGAATAATGCATCATGAGGCATTTTCTAATTTGCGTCCAGTCAAGTGGAGTACTATAGGACTCCAAAGCCGTGTCGGCATCACCTACTATTTTGTGTCTTACTGTATGTAAAATTGAGAAGTATTTTGGTGTGTCCTTAAGCCCCTCGTATGCTTTAAGGATCCTATCCACGCTTTTCCTCCAGGAGTTGAATTCTCCTGGACGTCCTGAAAATTCCCTAAGACATTTAACCATATCTGGGATCCTATCTAGTTCGTTTATATTCTGTGCGTTCAGCGCCACTGCGTGGTCGGGTTCTCTAGAATCGTTTAAATTAGGTGCACTCATTCTCCAGAGTACTTCCCTCACTATTGCTTCTATTGTCATAGTATTTGTAGGATTTGGGATAGTAGGGGGTTCGGTAGCTCCGTAATCTAATCTAAGCTGATTTAGTTGCTCAATTAATTCCTCAGCAGTGTCTGGCATATTTAATTAGTTTGTTTCGTATATTAATTTTTTTTACATCTGTTTTTAGATTAGTTACTTATCGCTTAATTTGGAGTTTAAATTATTTAGCTTGGCGTAGCTCTGTAATTGAATTGCAATTTTTTATTCTTGAAATATTAATATAGCGAAGCTAAAATTTAATTAGTTATTACAATTTCTTAACAATTTCCTTATCTTTTAATATTCGTTTGACGCAACTTAATTTCACTTAGTCCTTTAATATTTAATTTTAAAATTTAACTTGTATAACTTTTGAACAATTTTTTTGTTAACTTAATCACAATCTCTTAATATAAATTCCTTACATTAATATCCAGCGTGACATCTATGGGATTTTTATGGGCGCTCTAGGATGGTCCTTTTCCTTCGGTACTGGGGTCCCTCGGCGTCACTGGTTGTCCTCCTGTCCTGCTACGGTAGCCGCTTGTTGATTTGCTTATTTTTATCTTTCACAATCACTTAATCGCGTAGCCGTACTTTTTGATGTTCGGGCTTTTTACTACGTTCGCGCGCTGGTCCCTGCTCGGGCGCCAGTTAAAACATTAATTGTTTTGAGAGTTAAAAAAAATCTTTTTGGGAGACGTGCTCCTTTATTCACTTTCAATTTCTAACTGATTATTACAAAATGTGTGTCTTAGAGCCTTGCTGCTGCATTGATGGAATTTGCTGACACTGCGCTTCCCACAGGTGAAGTTGTTTTGCCCGTTCTCACGGTTCGCTCTACACGTGTCGCAACGTCAGCAAATTGCTGTCTGGAGTTGTGTGCACTTTTTTATGTTACACAAATATGTGTCGTGCTAACATACATATGCCTTTACGCTTAACCCTCCGATCGGATCATTACTTTAGGAGTTATTGAGGTTTTAGTAAGAATAGTATGCGGACGTGTGAATAGGTCCGTATGGACCTTGTACTGAATTTCACATCATCATAAATGCATGTTTTTGGGCATCATTATAATTTTTTTATTGTTTCAACACATAATTTACTTGTTCTGAACACAAAGACCTAAACTCAAAAACAAAAAATTCTAAGAAAAAATTCTAAGAACAAAAATACTAAGAACAAAATACTAAGAACAAAAAAATACAAACACACATATTTTTTTTAGTCGTCATTGAGAGAGCAACGATTATTTTTTCTCACACATACATTCTCAACTTTATTTCTGCGCATCAGTGAAGTAATCCCTAAATGTCTTTGAGTTTAAGTAGACGTACGAAAGAGTATAAAAGAAGTTGTAGTTTCGTAAACCAAATCAGTCAAAGTTTAGACAGCGAAGAGTAAAATCGTGTGTGATAGAAACAAAAATATAAATATGGCAGATGCAAGTGATTTGGACGTTGCTCAAATTGTTGTACGCCGTAGTACACGTTACCAGCAAATGACTGCGGATGAAAGGCGTGCAGCTGATAGTAGATTTGCTGATTTTATGGACGAAGACTTGGATGAAGAAATTGATATTGCTGCAATTGATAATTATGAAGTTGAGGATGATGAAAATCGCACATACCAACATGCTGAAGAGTCAGATGCCGAAACTGAAGGATACGTCGAGCTAAATGAAGATACTGATGACGACGATGATGAAGAGGAAGAAAATGATGGACAGGAAACGAATGAAAGTTACTTTATTGGTAAAGATGGCACCCAATGGAGTAAATAAGCACCACCAACATCACGCACTCGTAATCATAACGTGGTCGACTTCACAAGAAAGAAACCAGGACCAACAGGAAATGTACACGACCCCTATACAATAATGCGTTCAATCATGACAGAGGAAATAATACACTTAGTGCTACGTGAAACAAATCGTAAAGGCAGGGAGGTTACAGCTGCATGGAATTTGGCGAATCCCACGAAGGAAAAGGAGTGGAAGCCAGTGACAGTGAAAGAGTTTGACGCCTTTGTAGCTATTCTTTTGTATGCTGGACTCACAAGATCAAACCATGAACCAGCTATGGAGTTATGGGGCGCGGCGCGTTGCCCAATATACAAAGCTGCGTTGTCGTACGATCGCTTCATGTGTATAAAGCAATTTATTCGATTCGACAATGGAAACACTCGACAACAGCGACTCATCAACATCAAAACTGCGGCTATTGACGATATTTGGCAAATGTTGCAACATAACTTGGCAGCAGCTTACACTCCTCATGAAGCACTAACAGTTGATGAGCAGTTGTTCCCTTACAGAGGCCGCACCCGCTTCACACAATATATTCCGTCAAAGCCAGCTAAGTATGGTTTGAAAGTATGGTGGTTATGCGACTCACAGAGTTATTATCCTGTGAAGGGAATGATATATTCTGGAAAACTGCCAAACCAACAACGGGAGATAAACCAAGGGCAGAACTGGATCTTGTGAAATATTTAGATGCTGGCCGTACTATATACGCGGATAATTTCTTTACCACTCTTGACTTGGCGCGTATTTTGTTGAGGAGGAAGACCACATATGTTGGTACAGTCCGCTACAACAAAACATTCATTCCACAGGAGTTCAAGAAGAACCCGAAGCGCACCATCAATAGTACATTATTTGGGTTCAACGAAGGGGATATAGCGTTATGCCCATACGTGCCGAAAAAAATAAAGTGGTGAACGTGCTCTCCACAATGCACTACACCTGCCCCGTTGACGAGCAAACCGAGAAGCGGAAGCCCTATGCCATATTAGATTACAACGCCAACAAATGCGGCGTTGATACCATGGATCAAATGCTAGGCACTTACAGCTGCAAAAGAGCAATACAACGATGGCCGTTGGCCATGTTTTATAATATGCTGGACGTCGCTGCATTGGCTGCTTTTACGATTTACAACGAAATGAAGCCTATAAAAAGGAGTGACAGACGGCGGTCGTTCTTGTTACTGCTAACGAAACAATTGGCCACACCAAATATCGAAGAACGTGCCCTGAACAACCATATAACCTCATATCCAAGGATACGCAATGCGATGGAAGCATTCGATGTCAGGGTAAGAAAAACATCTTCAAATTCAAGAATAGAATATATATTTATTTGCTTTTTATTTTTCTTTTCATTTCAGGTATTACCAAGACCGATGGAAGGCAATGCACCGTCGTTTGCGGCTAGGTCAAGTAGACCGTCATGTCGGGCATACTGCTTCGGCTGCGGCAACGCTGTTTGCGGAGAACATAGCACACTTTTACATCGCTGCAACACTTGCGCACAGGGCGGGGGACAAGAAGTACACGCTCAACAACAATAATTCTTAAACTTTTTTATAATAGTCTTAAGAAAATACAAGCAAAAAAAAAATCAAAATTAAAAAAATTGAAAAAATTATTTTTGTATGTAGAATTTAGTTATAAACAATAAAAACAAAAAAAAAATCAAAAAAAAATTTTTTATATGAAAAAACATTATTTACAAAAAAGGTCCGTAGGGACATTTTCACACGGCCGTGAAGTTCAGAACTGACACTCATCGGAGGGTTAAGCGATCAAACTTGTTCGAACACTCATATTCAACGTTGATTTTAATTTAATCAAAGCATGCGGTTCGTGTTCGTCAAATGATTTAATCATTGATCGGCTCAAATCACTCAATTCTGATATTTGTTCGTTTAACTCAACATAATTTTTTTGATGGAGAATAAATCAAGAAAGGCACAAATGAGCGCTTTGGTTTTTGTGCCGGCAGACAAACTGGTTGACGGAAAAAGCGAAATTTGGTTGGAAAGAAGGAATATTAATTCATTACAATAAAATTATATTTATTTTCATACACACATATTTATTTTCATACACACATATACATATGTATATAAAAACCACTTAAAAGTACATAATATATAATTCATGAAAAAGATAAGAAAAATAAAATATATAAAGAAAACAATTTAATTCACATTTCTGTATATTAGTATTAATAAATAAGCACAAAATAATAATACAAAAGTTTGATCGTCCGACATTTTCTATGGAGTTAAATGTCTGCTTCTGCACAACAAACTGAATAAATTCATTTGGTTCATTTTATTCAAATCGAACTTACTTTCGCTCAAGTGAGTGATTTGATACAAACAAGTTCGATCATTGCACTCATAAATATCCGAAAGACGTGTTCGCCAGCATGATGCTGATTTTATTCAATGCTGAGTTTTGTTGCATGATTAAATGTGAGTAAAAATTTTGTTGTATGATGAAATCAAGAAAAAGTTGATTTTTGCTGATCTCTGATCGGTATTGACTCTAAATACGCGCCATTGATTTTAGGTAATCTATAAAATATTTAATATTTTTTTATTTTAATGGACTATCAATAAAATTTTAGACAAAATAGTTATCACAATATAAATATATAAGCTGATTTCGTAATAGTCGTAAAAATGCGGGGTTATTATACCCGGAAGGTTTACTAAGCCATAACTCTGCAGTTATAACCATATGAAACAATTTACGATTCGGATTGTACCCATGGAAAAACAATACCATAACTACTCTCTTTAGAGTTACGATGCAAAATTAAATGAAAATTAATTTACTTTGAACCGAAAAATTTAGTTTACAATGTAACCAAAGCAAATAAAAATTTTGTTGTATGATGAAATCAAGAAAAAGGTGATTTTTGCTGATCTCTGATATGTACATATACATATGTTTGAAAATAGAAAAGTCAATACTTTTATTAACTAATGTGTCATCGTTGTCGGGAATCTTCTTCACCATCGCCATGAGACGGCGCTCCAGGTTCAATCTCATCAGTGAACGAATTGTCACAATCCGCATCAAAGCTAAACGGAACAACTTCTGCTTGATTTATGTGCACGCCCCGACGGAGAAGGATGATGAGACCAAAAAAATATAATAATTGCGATTGGCGACTTCAACGCTAAGGTGGGCAAAAAAGGCATTTTTGGTCCAACAGTAAGAAAATTCAGCGGAAATTATCTGATCGACTTCATCGCGGCGAGAAACATGGTAGTAAGAAGTACCAGTTTTCAACATCGAAGCATCCACCAAGCCAATTGGGTGTCCCCTGATGAAAGAACGTATGAAAGTTATGCTTGGAGCATGCTTGATGTTCATTCTATTAGAGCAGCAAGCGTTGACTCGGATCATTACCTTGTTGCAGATAAGGCCCGTATGCGCCTCTTTGCTCTGAATAACGCTCATCAAGTAACGCTGCAATCGCAACGTACAACTGAGAATTTAAAATCTCGCCTCTCAATCCTGCTAAGACAAGCAACTCCTTATCGCCTTGAATATAACGAGCAATAGGATAACATCTCCCAATATCTTCGTACCGCTGTGAAGGAGATGGTAAAATAGCACCAGCCACACAGAAACAAAGTATATTGAGGCGACCAAAAAAAATCCTCGCGTTTTGGAACGCAAGTCACTGTTGTTTACAAAATCTGTATAATCAATATTTTTTAACAAATGTGGGAAATTCAGAAGTTTATCTTAATGCTTAATTGGGAAAAATACAAGAATACTCTTGAAGCCTTAGAAAACGGAGGGCGCCCACGAACACACTGGAAAGACCAAGTGCAGAAGGACAGGTCTTTACTTGGTGTGAGTAATTGGCATAACCTAGCAAAGGAGAGAGGGAAGTGACAAAACTTTTTGGCATCGGCTCAATCATAAATCAATTCGATTAGGATAGAAATAATATAAGGACATTTTATTGTTTTTGATCCACATTTCAATGAAATAAGTACTTTACCAATACTATACCAATTTTTATATTTTATACATTCTACGGACCAATGGGTAAAAACTACGTAGTCAGCATGTACTTCATCACAGGAAGGAAAAATTAGCTCAATGCAATGGTAAAATACCGTAATAAAATTATTTCTATAATATCCAGTAATTTCTTAGTCGTTTTATTTTCTAACGCGTTATTTTTCATATTCCATATTTGTTTTTTGATATTTGGCGTCTGATGACTCCCAGTAAATTATAAGTACGCAACATGGTCTCTGCCAGCCTATAGCGGCATACCAATTTACCGACCTAATGTTAGCTGAAAGATTTTAGCTTAATGCTGCTTCTGCCAGAGAAGGCTCCATCCGAATTCCACTTCGGTGAGGTGTAATTCGTGCAACGGATGGTGCCATCTTAAGGTCTGCTCAGGCCTTAAGAAAACCAGGGAGTGGTCCAATTCCTATGTGGGCCAGTGTTGCTCGCGCACTCAAGCGCCCCAAGCCTCCACGGCATCCCCCTTGCGCCCCCCGCGCCAGTGCCTCAACGCACCCCTCCTGCCTCTACGGCTTCCCGGAGCTCACAGCAACACCAAACCTCCCAACCCTCGCTCCACCACACGTGGCGCCAACCAGCAACTACTGGTTGCCCCCACCATCTGCTGTGTGTGCCGGGCCAGAGTGCACCGGAATGCCTGCTCGGTCAGGTGTAACGCCTGCCAGGGCTGGTGCCACTTCCGGGCGTGCTCTGGCCTACGCTCCACAAGGGACTGGTCTGAGAGCTTTACCGCTACCTGCTGCCGCAACAACCCCCCGCAAGTGTCGCTGACGACACCGCACACTACAACCGTTGGGCCCCCAAAACCACAGCGGGATGCGCAGCCGGGACGGGCCGGCTCTCGGATCCAGTCCCTCACCCCCTTCAACGCGGCAACCTTACCGAGACAGACGAGACTCCTACAATTCAACTGCAACGGACTCTCGAGTAAGATCTCGGAGGTGGTTGCCTTCATGGCTCAGCACGGGCTGTTAATAGCCGCGGTCCAAGAAACGAAGCTACGTCGCAGTTCAACCTTAACGAGCTGCGACGGCTACAACGTGCTTCGTAGAGATCGCGAGCGAGATAATGGTGGAGGCCTAGCCTTCATTCTACACAACACCGTGCAGTATCGTCTCATTGATGTAGACATCGACCCAAGGGACAGCACCTTAGAATGTCAAGGGATTGCTGTCCGGTCAGGCGATGTCGAGCTCGAAATATTTAACATATATATACCCCCTGTCTCCTGCTGCCCCGCTGGATATCACCCTGACATAGGTGCGCTCCTCAGTGGTGAAAACCGTTTGGTAGTTGGAGACTTCAACGCGCATCACGATCTTTGGTTCTCAAGCCTATCAAATGATCGTAGGGGAAATATTTTGGCAGAGCAGATAGACGATTCGACATTCTGCACCATGAACGACGAAGCCCCCACCAGGATTGTGGGTAGTTGCAGCAGCTCGCCAGATCTAACAATAGCTAGCGCATGTCTGATAAATAGCATAACGTGGCGACCTATGCTATCGCTTGCATCAGACCACCTACCCATAGTCATCTCGATTGACAGACCTGCCAACTATGTTGCCTCGGATCGCCACACCTATGTCAACTTCAAAAAAGCTGACTGGGAGCGGTTCGAGAATTTCACTGAAGACGCATTCAGTGCTCTCTCAACTCCAACCGACGTTCGCGTTGGCGAGCGCGTGTTCCGCAGGGTGGTGAAGTCCGCTGCAGCCCGCTTCATTCCGGCAGGGAGGATCCCTGTGATCCGTCCTGACTTCCCGGGTGAGGCGGTGTCTCTAGCGGATGAACGCGACAACCTCCGTCTGGCGGATCCCGGTAATCCCCGTATTAGGCAACTAAACGCAGAGATCCAAAGCCTGGTTAACGTTCATAAGCGGAACAAGTGGAGGGAGCCCCTGAAGTCCTGCAACCTCGGTGCCGGAGTGGGCAAATTATGGTGAACCGTGAGGTCCCTGTCCAACCCGACGAGGCGTGATGATCGAACAGAAATCTCCTTTGGAGACCACGCCTCGTCGGACGAAGCGATGCGCGGACTATTTTAGTCGACAATTTACACTGCATCTTTCGGCCGACAGGACCAAACGGTCAGTCACCAGAAGGCTGCGCAAGTCAACACCAAGCGCACCAATTGTCCTCTCTACCACTGAGGTGAAGGAAGCCATCGGGAAGGCGAAAGCCTCCAAATCCATTGGCCCAGACGGGTAAAGTATGTTGATGGTGAAAAAGTTGGGCACCGCGGGAGTAGCATATCTCACCAAGGTCCTCAACCTGTCTTTAAGCACCCTGGTCATTCCGGATATCTGGAAGACTAGTAGGGTGATACCTGCTTTCTCAAGTGGTTAAGACACTTGAGGCCCTGCTGCTCCCGCATTTCAATCACCACCTCAGCCCGGCGAAGCATCAACACGGCTTCCGGAAAGTGCATAGCACTACAACAGCACTTAACGCTATAAACACTCAGATTAATCGTGGTCTCAACGGCAACCGCCCCTGTGCGAGAACCGTCCTCGTGGCTTTGGACTTGTCGAAGGCCTTCGACACAGTCAGCCACTCCATCCTGCTGAAGGACGTGGAGGCCTCACCTCTCCCAGCGGCGTTGAGGCGATGGATCGCGAACTACGTGTGTGGTCGTCAAGCGTCGGTATGCTACCGTGACTCAGTGTCAAAAGCGAGAAGAATTAAGCAGGGGGTACCACAGGGTGGCGTCCTATCCCCATATTATTCAACTTCTACATCTCGCGACTCCCTTCCCCGCCAGAGGGAGTCACACTGGTCTCGTATGCCGACGACTGCACGATAATGGCTACCGGCAATGGAATTGATGGCCTGTGTTCCAAAGTGAACAGCTACCTCCCTGACCTTGCTCACTACTTTACAGGACGGAATCTGACGCTGTATCCTGCTAAGTCCACGGCGACCCTTTTCACATCTTGGACGAAAGAGGTCGGGCTCACCCTCGACATCCACATCGAGGGGACCCCCATTCCGACGGTTAACCACCCGAAGATCCTGGGAGTCACCCTCCACAGCCTGGTCTCCTTCTCAGCGCATACAACCGCAATCGTCAATAAGGTACAGAGCCGCAACAAAGTCCTCAAGTCGCTCGCCGGCAGCACTTGGGGCAAAGACAAAGAAACGTTGTTGGCAACATACAAGGCGATTGGCCGGCCAGTTTTAAATTATGCCGCGCCAATATGGTCGCCCGGAACTAGCAGGACTCAGTGGTCAAGACTAGAGACCTGTCAGAACGCCGCACTCAGGACAGTGACGGGATGTTTCCTGATGACGCCTGTGGATTACCTTTACCACCGTCCGGGGCACCCCAATAGAGACCTGCTCGCGCTGGAGCCGGCACCCAGGCTCATCAGGGACATCTCTCAGAACTGACGGACTAGGTCCAGACATACGTACACCTACCGCTGGACCCAAGGACGTACCGACAGGCTCTGGACAGCATCCACAGGGAGTCGGTGTCCAAATACATCGACACCCGCCCTGTGAGTGCAGTCCTGGGAGTCCAACCACCACCCATAGCAGCTGAGGAGCTCCAGCTGCCTCGTGAGACGCGCGTCACTCTGGCTCAACTCCGATCTGGATATTGTAGCAGGTTAAACTCCTACCTATCCAGGATCAACCCCGACACCCCCAACACTTGCCTGGCATGTGGAGAGTCTCCGCACGACACCAATCACCTATTCACATGCCCGGCCAAACCTACTCAACTAACACCCCTCTCCATTTGGTCCGACCCTGTTGAAACGGCTCGTTTCCTGGACCTTTCGTTAGTTGAGGTTGACGATAATGATTTAGGGAGTCCGCCAACCCAGTGAGTTGTAGCTAGCCGCTACAACAACAACAACAACAGCACATAAGCATTAGGCCACCCGTATTTTGCAAGCAAACGCCCAAGTTATATTTAACCAAATGGAAGCCAAATTTGTGATCTCACACGTAAAAAGCGGAGACACGAAGTATCATTACGTAATCAGTTCATTGAATGCGGGGCCAACACCCTTCCACCAACCAGTATGAAGCGGTTACAAAAGCACTAAGTAGTGGACGAATCACATGTACACCCTTCGATTTCTGTTGGTCAACTGTCATTTATTAGTAATTCAATTTCAGATATAAGTTAGCTGTGACATCTACATCACCCTATTTACAAACAAGATATTATCACGTAAGTTTTTTTTTGGTATATACAACAATTCAATACTTGATTTCATATCGTACACAACAACTTTGTTCGTAAAAAATGACACGAAATTGAACGTAGACTTAAGTATCTTATTCAAACTTAATCTTACAGTAAGTCCCACTTAATCGCCACATGTTTTCTTTAATTGTACTGAAGTCTATCAGGTTCCTTCCGCGCTCTTTGTGATCGTCTAACGGGTTCCATTACAGGGATATGGACTTGAGCTTACTGTTCTTCCGTAACCTTAGTAGCATTTTCATTTATTGTCACCCTCTCACACACCGTTGATTTTGCTGCAGGTCCGGTCTCTCTGTTAAAATAATCAGAAGAAATATGTGGTTTGGCCAAAACTATACCTCATTCCTCTACCGCGAACCTTTCCGATACATTTGGTAGGTCGCCACGGACTTTTCGCGATTGATCGGTATACCTCTACCATACACGATTGTTGTCTAGCTGAACGTCATAGTGTAAGTCACCCACCGTTCGCAGGATCTTTGCATGCTCAATGCGGTGCAATTTGCGGCTTTAAGTTTCGCTTAAATTGTTTGCATATATCGTTCTGCTTGTCCGTTGGTAGCCGGATGATATGGGCACCCGGTTTTCTCGTAGGCTTCGGTGTTGGGTAACCGTGATAACGCATCTGCATTGACGTTTTCTACGGCTTTTTCAATTTAATTTCGTACTTAAACGATCTCTAAAATATGACATATTGCTGCATACGTGTAGCTGACAATGGACAATGTAGGCAGACTTTAATTTGGTGCAAGTATTTGTAAAATCGCCTTATTATCGGTAACCAAGGTAAACTTGTAACTGAACAAATACTCATAAAACCACGTACTCCAAAAATTATAGCATACGCCTCTCGATCATATTAGCTGTAACGCTGTTGTTACGTAGTAAGCAATTTAACGGATATACAATTGAGATCAAGTTCTGTATGAATCGGCCGTAATAATTTACGATCGCCAAAAATGACCGTACCTCGTCCTTATTTACATTTCTTGAATGGCTTTAATTTTGCTGTATGTATATTTTCCGCAATGCACTCGGAATTGTCCCAATTGACTCGCATATTATGGTCTTTAATC
The DNA here is from genome assembly GCA_963971545.1 of Philophylla caesio. Lineage (NCBI taxonomy): Eukaryota > Metazoa > Arthropoda > Insecta > Diptera > Tephritidae > Philophylla > Philophylla caesio. The sequence goes on along the minus strand of OZ020604.1, from coordinate 125,485,352 downwards.
CGCCGTAACACTTCTTTCAGTCGTTTTAAATGCGTTTGGTCGTCTGGTCACCTTGATGTCGTCGAGGAATACTGATACTCCCTGTAAATTGCTTCGCTGTTTCCAGGAAAGCGAAGACAATACTGAATAAGATCGACACTTGGTGTGACGATAATGGACTATCCGCAAACTCAAACAAAACTAGTGTTGTGCTCTTCACTAGGCGGAGAAGGATGGATGGCCTCATTCCCCTCACACATAAGGGAGTCACAATTCAGACTTGTCCTGAAGTGAACTATCTAGGAGTAATTCTGGATGCAAAACTGTCGTGGAAATTTCACGTTGAGCACAATACCTCTAAAGCATTGGCAGCCTTCTGCATTGTAAACGGGTCTTCGGCAAAACGTGGGGTCTATCACCAAAGGGTATAATCTGGATATACATATACCTCTATCATCAGACCCATAATCAGATATGCTTGAGTGGTATGGTGGAGTATACTCTCAGTTAATAGCGTGGGAGACCTGCTAGCTAAACTTAAGAGAACAATCGCCGTGTGCTGTACAGGGACATTCTTAACAACACCTGGCGCTGCTCTTGACGCATTGCTGCACTTACCGTCCCTTTGAATATTCATACGTGGGGAGGCCTTAAAGGCCACCTGCAGGCTTAAAAGAATCGGATGTTGGTATAAAACGGATTGGGGCGAGGCGGAAATTGCTGGCGGCAGAGTTATGGACACTTGCGTCTTTTCAATGCCACAGGTAAGTACGCCACCGTTTCCTTTGCTGATGAGACTCTATAACGTTGAGTTCCCTGAGGCTGAATGCTGTTTCAATGCCAACACTGAGCCCGGTCTTACACTTTGTCGAATCTTTACTGATGGCTCCAAAACTGACTCTGGGTCAGGATCTGGAGTTTTTATAGAAGATAATGAGAATAAGCTTCACTTTTCTCTTGGGGAATATGCCTCGGTCTCCCAGCCCTAGGTATTTGCAATTCTCAAGGCCATGGACTAAGTGGTGGAAAATAGGTGGAGGGGAGGAGTATACGTGTCTGCAGTGACAGCCAAGCTGCACTCAAGGCATTGGCCAGCCCTCTAACTATTCCAAACTAGTTCGGCAATGGAAGTCCCGACTGAACTATGTTGGTAAACATAATGAACTTGCTTTACTCTGGGTGCCTGGTCACTCGGGAGTACCTGGTAATGAAACATCTGACCATTTGGCCAGAATTGGCTCGGAGCAGGTGTTCCTCGGCCCGCAACCAGCTATAGCACTCCCACCTTCATTCATCGATGCCACCACCAGAAACTGGGAGAATACATCGCTCAGCAATGACTGGGAGGAGTCGAGAGGTTGCAGATGGGCAAAAACAAAAAACTTCAATCCCAGAAGGACTATCAAAACACTTGCTCTCACTTAACAGGCGAGACTGCAGGCAAATTGTTGGACTGTTGACCGGTCACTTCACGTGGCATAGACACCTGACAATCCTGTTTTGAAGAGGAAGAGACGGCGGAACACTTTCTGTGCTTCTGCCCCGCCTTTGCAATAACTAGGTATGAGATTTATTCGTAAATCCTGCAGATTCAAAACAGATAAAAAGGAACATGAAAACAGTACAATGGACGGCATGTAGTCTGGGTGCTGTTTTCTGCACGCGTTGTTTCGTGCCTGAACAAAAAAAAAAAAAAAATATAATGGCACAAATGAAGGAATAGGCCAGAGATAAAATCAGCGATGCTTTGTATGGCTCGCCCGACAATGTACGCGGGGTAATATCCATCGGTACTGGCGATTCGACAAACATGGTACCCAAGTAGATCAAATGATAGAAATACTAAATATTCCAAGCGTAGCGGTTGTACGCGGGAGCCTACATTCTCAAATCAATTGCAGCAGCTACAGGCACAGATAGACGAGCTCCGACTACCAAAACTATCGCGAAATCACAACAAAGATGTGAAAAATCGCGAGAAATAATAGTGCAAACAGTCACCGACGTAGCCGTCCTTTACGTGTCAGCTAACACGATCAAACTTATGAGGGTGCCATGTAAATGAAAAGTCACCATCGTGTTCGTTTGCCGGTTCCGCGTGACGTGTACGTGTGTACTCTGAGAAATTTAGATTTTTGCCGTGAAGCCGTGTTCTCTCACCACACAGTGTTACCAACAGCGCATTTTAAAATCATTAACAAAAGAAACTTAAAAAAATTTATTTTTTTATTAAAATAACGTAAAAGCGATGTTTAATAATGTTAATTATAGATAAATTGACTATTTGGATTTGTTAGTTTTTGGCTTTGATTTATTTTACGATGAAAAATTGTAATTGATAAGGCGGATGAGTTTAAAAGTATGCATGCAAACAAATGAATGGCAACATTGTGTTGATGCAAGCAAACGTATATGTATATACGGGTCCAAGTTTTGCTGAATTTTATGTATCTCACATCAAACAGAAACAGCACACGTACACGGCAGTGACTGTTTGCACTATAAATCTCGTCCACATTTTCCGTTTTGTAACTACCACTGGCACTTTGGTGGAAATACAAGAAAATGCATCGAGCAGTGCCAATTGAGCTAGACTCGGCGGGAAACTGAATGAAGCTCTGAATGAAGCAGAGACGACGCACAGAGCCAACCCAACTCGTATTTTTATAAACTATCGCAAAACTAACCGTCGTTTCCTAATCGGCACTGGTGCCGACTTTTCGGTAGCTCTAACGCGATATTTCGACAAACCAAATTCACAACATCGACTTTATGCAGCAGACTGTTCACCAATCAAAACGTATGGAAGCAAAATCATCCAAGTCGACTTCAGACATAAAAGAGCAATGGAGTGGAATTTTATAATTGCAGACGTCACCAGACCAATAATCGGATCAGATTTTCTTTACGAGTGTGGACTGCTTGTAGAAGTAAGAAGAAAGAAATTAATCGGCACAACAACGAAACTAGAGGTAAGCGCTATGGCTTGTAAATTTCTGTGTGAACAAATATGTATAAACAGTTGCTCCAAATCTGCCTGATTCAATAAAGCCCATAGTACAGTATAGAGATTTAACAAAGCCTTTTAACGCGACGCAAGCCTGGTTGAAGACAAAAGGAAGACATCGCATTGCGACGACAGTTCCTCCTGTTTTTTCTCAAGCACAAAGGCTTAACCAACATACGCATATAATTGCAAAAACAGAATTTGACTACATTCACAAGCCAACTTCACATAATTCCCAAAAAAAGAAGACAAATTGCAACCTGATAGGTATTCAGGATCACACGTACAGGATTTCACGCAAAAATGATATGGTAAGTCTGTATTCGTCGAAGAGGATCGAGAAAAATTTTTACCAGGCTTGCTGCCAAACGCTGCTCGTACACAGGGCATACTGCTTTAACTAATAAAAGGTAACAAAAAGAAATATAAAACGCCGCTCCTTTGGAACGCTGAAGCGAGCGAACCTTTTGCACAATGTAAACACGACTCAGCAAACGCAAAGTTACTTGCACATCCATCACCGAATGCCAAGTTGGTACTCTACGTAGACGATAGTAGTTATTGTGTGGGTGCCGCGATTCAGGAGTTACAAACGCGATACTTAAGTTTCATTAGTGAATTTACAAAGGTAACATTGTAGCGGACTTGCTGTTCCGTGTCGAATCATTTACTGTGGCGAACAAATTAATTTTGAACCACTTGCCATTGGTATTACATAACAAGGTCTCTTCATGCTTACAGTGCGAGAAGTCAAAGACAAGGAACTACAATGGCGCAGTATTAGATGTTTTCCCGGTACCCTCTAAACGAATTTGTCACATCAATATTGACATCGTAGGACCCTTACCATTGTCAAGCGGTTTTAAGAACTGCCTTACCTGCATAGACCGATTTTCTCAATGGCCGCTGGAAATATCTAAGCAAGACATTACGGCTGAAATAATTGCCAAAACATTATTACATGGGTGGATCGCGCACTTCGGCTTACCAGTTACCATAACTACCGACCAAGGCACACAATTCAAGTCAAGATTGTTCAACGAGTTGACAAACCTAATATCTCTGTCAACTGCGTATCACCCGCAAGCGAACGGTCTGATTAACGCATGTACTAAACGTTGAAGACAGCCATCAAGTGTCACACAGACAGCAAGTGGGTTCACAGTCTCCCTATGTTGTTAGGACTTGGCACAGTCTATAAAGAAGACTTAGAAGCAATGTCAGCAGAGATTGTATACAGTGAAAACCTAGTTTCTGGGAAACTTAAAAGACATGATGACAAAAATGAAAAATCTCAACCTCGAATCAAGCTGGAAGCAAAGTTTTTAACAACGAAGTTTAAACAACTGCACGCAGTGCGACCACCTCAAATAGCAATATGACAGTCCGTACAAAGTGGTTCGACGATTTCCTAAATACTTCAAAACCCTAATGGAAAAAAAATCGTTAAAGTCAGCCTAGATATACTCATAGCAGCTCACACTGCAGATTATCGTGACACCACTGTGGAACAACCAGAAGTAGCGGCAGACAGCCAAATGTAGCAATCGGCCCAGCGACCGTTGCCCGCACAGCAAAGTTCCTTGAAAAACGCTTCAGATTCATCAGACGGAACCAAAAGTGCGATTGTAACGCGAGTTGGTGTTTTGTATTGATTCGACGCGCACAAGATACATTGTTGTAGAAATTCGATGCTGAACGATTCACCTGTGCACGATTACCACAAGCTTATGACCAACTCTCAGCTAAATAACTTATTCAAACATATTTCAGTGTGAGTGAGTGACCGTTCCTAATAAGTTTTGACGATTTTTTGAAAGCGTAAACTTTAACTGGTATTTTTCTTCACATTGATTCTTAATGGGTTAGAAGCCGATATTATTACCTTGTTCCCTCCACAGATGATCTTAGCTCAGAACATAAATGGGGAGATACAGAAGTCATTTAAGCAAACAAAGCTCTTGAACTAAATCCGTATAATCGATGTTTTTTCAACAAATATGGGAAATTCATCTTATTGCTTAACCGGAAAAAATAGGAGAATACTCTTGAAGCCTTAGGCCTAATAATCAGAAGGTAAGGTTATATAGTATGGCCCGCGAACCAGTTCGGCTTCATAAATCTACGGTAGGGACATGGAAGTTACACAATTTCTTACTGTAGCCCACAAGTTGGGAATCGCAGATGGCTATTGAGCTTGCGACACCGACTTTTCAGCACAAAACCCCCATGTTATTTATGTTTTTCTGATGAATTACTTTTACATGCCGTTTAAGAAATGACAAACAAAGTTTTCTTTAACCAATTTTAAATTTTGAGCAAGGTATTCAAATATAAGGTCAGACAAACGTCAATGGATTACAAAAGCTCTTTAAAAATTGAATTGAATATGTATATGTACATAGTCATTTTTTATGTAAATACTGCGTTCTCCATTCCATTCCAGTATATAAGCAATTAGCATCCTAGAATTCTATAGAATCCAATTATTGGGTAATCAAGGACAGAGGTGGCAAAAAAACACTGCTTATTTAAGTTCTGATTAAACAAGCTAAGTACTTTCTGGCCCAATCCACGCTATTATTCTTCAATTTAAGAAATGACAAACAAAGTTTTCTTTAACCAATTTTAAATTTTGAGCAAGGTATTCAAATATAAGGTCAGACAAACGTCAATGGATTACAAAAGCTCTTTAAAAATTGAATTGAATATATGTACATAGTCATTTTTTATGTAAATACTGCGTTCTCCATTCCACTCCAGTATATAAGCAATTAGCATCCTAGAATTCTATAGAATCCAATTATTGGGTAATCAAGGACAGAGGTGGCAAAAAAACACTGCTTATTTAAGTTCTGATTAAACAAGCTAAGTACTTTCTGGCCCAATCCACGCTATTATTCTTCAATTTGGAGGTCTTAAAGAAGGAGCTAAGGGCCACTAACGGAGGGTTAAAAGATGAACAAGCGGAAAAAGGGGGAAATCGTTAGCCTCCAACAAGGAATTTTAAGTAAGTGTAACCATCATTGCTCAAAAAATGCTAATGCAGGTAGAACTCATTTAGAGATTTCTTATTTTGATGTTGAGATTTTGAATTTTTACATTTTAGTTTTCTATTAAAATAGATTATTTTAGAGTCTTATATAAATATGTTCTTATTTCAAATATACACATGAAATCTGACTTCAAACGTTTTTTAAAGTAAATCGTGTCCATACATATATGCAAATATTTATTCTTTATGTACTTACAGATATTGAGCCCCGGAATCGCAGAGATAGATTTCTTTATTTGTTATTTCGCGGTTGGTTTCCTCAGTTGGATGATAATGTATTACGGAACCATTAGGTCCACTTGCGCTTATAGTAGAAAAACTCAAGCCCATATAGTATTTGTTAGTACTAAATAAAAGTAAATTGTTTTACCAAGGAGTAAAGCTTTCTTCACTTAATACTTACGATCGAATTTCTGCAAGTTTTGTAGCTCCAGAAATTTCATTTACGTTCTTTCCTCTTTGAATAGAGTGCTCTAACCAAGCGAAATACCGACAGAGTGCAACCCCATCACGAATATGACAGTTAATAAATCCCTCGATTTCGCTCTTATTTTTAATTGCCTTCATAAGAGCTATAGGCGTGATCTGCAAAACCACAAACAATAAAGGCTTTATCTTTCACTTTAACAGAATTTGATTGGTCTTACTTCATGGATTCTTAAGCTTCTAGGTATCAGTGAACAAAGGTAATAGCTAGAGTTTGGAGAAATCCATATTTTTCCACTTGGTAATAAATTTATTAGGGTCTTCAGCTCACATGCAACTTGGTCATATGGTTCAACATGAATATCCACAAAATTTTGTTTTTTATGTTCCTCAAAGTTTTCAGGAAGTTTGGTTTTGTCAACAAACAGTTTAATAATATTAATTTCAATAATTAAAAATGCGAAAAACGTAGGATTATAATCAATATCTGACCCTCGGAGATTTAAAAACCCTGAAAAGTAAAGGAAAATTTTTATTTTGAATACTTGATAATTAAAAGTCAAAATCAAAACCTATTTCAAAAACGTGATTTATTAACGCAAGGTTGGAAAATTATTAACATTTACGTTTTCTAACTGCCTTGTAGAGTTGCACTTTCCATGACAGAACAAAAAGATAATTAATTTTATGTCCATACATTGGAAACATTTTCAGTCATCTCTTGTTAAGTTTGGTCTGCAGGTAAACCGCTTTCGGCGTTGTGCCATCTTCAGTGTCGATATTTTCTCTGTTAAAACAACCGTCAATGCAAACAAAGTTTAGAGTGTTAAATGTCCTGAGTATAGTTACCTGAGGTCTCACGCGGATAAAAGCCTAATGGGTATATATTTATCTCGCGACTGCAATTTCTGAATTAAAAAATTTGTTTGAAAAGTAATGCTAATAAGAAGTAAAAAATGTGTATTTGAAAATAATTTAGGTTAAGTTGATTTGACAAATATTGCACCGGCATTTTTAATATCTTTCCACTTTTCTTGAAATTTTCTAAGCTTAAATCATGAGCAAATAAATAATGGGAAGGTTTAGCAAACCAAGAAAGAAAGAATGCAAGATTGTGCCGATACTGTTTGTGTGAACTCTTCTTTTAATTTTAACAAAGAAGAAAGTCAGCGTTTGATAACTATGGAAAGGACCAAGCCAGTCAACCTAGGTGTTTATGTTGGTACAGTCGGTTTAAGTTCTTTTTGCTTGCTTTTACTATTTTTTCTATTTTTGTCATTCGCCATTAAGGTTTTATTAAAGGCCCTCTACACGATATGTACTTATTTTAAACATGTAAAGCTTCAACTTTTCTTTCACATGAAAAGTTACCACATTTAGAAGGTAATATTTCGTGACTTCGCCTTTAAACGAGAAGGAAAAGTGCGTTAATTCTCTAACACAGCTCACCGATATTAAAAATTTACTTAACATGTGAAAAATGTATACCATGTAAGAAGCCTTTTTAAACCGATTTGCCGTATTTTTTAAATATACAGCCGTGCTTCCAGTTTCAAATTTCAATTCCACAATGTGATTTTAAAAATTTCCTGTGAAAGTGAATTATTGTGCTCACAATTTCACAATTTCTTCGCATATCTGGTCAACTCTGTCACACATATCGGTTATCGTTGTGGCAATTCACAAACACCTGTTGTTGAAATTTCCCTTTCGGATTCAGCTATGTATGCTTTTTTGAGGAGTCATCAGCAAAACTCTTAAAAATACGCATATTTCAATGAATAACTTAGGGTGCGTTTACGTTTTAGCTGCGATAAGAGCGAAGATAATAGCTGAGATAATAGCAGAGAAAATTTTATAAGGGTACTCCGTGTGTGTGTTTATGTCGGAGCTGCGATAGTAGCGGAGAAAATTGTAAATGAGCATCCCGTATATGTGTTTATGTAGAAGCTTCGATAAGAGCTACGAGAGGATCTGCAATAATAGCAAAGAAAATGATAAATGACCATCGCGTATATGTGTTCAAGTTGGAGCAGCGCTGAGAACAAAGCCTAACGACAAGAGCATACAAATTGTTGGTCACATTTTCTTCGCTCTAGTCGCTTTGATCAATATAAACACATATAAGCTAATAAGTCAAATTTTGGCACGACCTACTATATATAACCAAAAAAATGCAAACCACCACAATTGAAAAATATTAATTTTCTTTATTAAGTTAAAAAAAATTATAATGTTGATGTTTATTTTAGTACTCCAGCATGTTGGACGCGTGTGAAAAGTTACAATAAATCGTACCATTTTTTCTTAACTTTTTTCAATTTTTAATTAACCATAACCAAAGGACTCAGTATTCATTCGCATGTAAATAAATTTTGGTATAAAATCTGCTTTAGTTGAAATCTGATAGTGCTGTACATACCACCATAGTTTTAATGTGCGAAACTTTAAAAATAAGTGAAATGGAGAACAAAACACTTCAGATAAATAAATAAATTTTGAAAAAAGATATATGCAAAATCAAAATCGACTAGCCAAGATAATTGAAAGGTCGACAGTACAAAATGTATTGGCAAATGTCAAGAAAAATGGCAGGATTGAGAGAAAGACTGGAATGTCTCATGGAACATATTGTATTGGGATTTATCATGTCCTCTACTCTTAGTATTGTACCAATTTATATTTCACGATAGTTTGGCCGACTTTATGCGCAGCGTCATTGCATGCCATTCTTCCCCATGTCACCGGAGGAGTGCTAAATGCGCTAAAATCCATAGACATTGTCTTGCAAATAATCATACAAAGAGTACGTGCGACTCCCGAGCTAATTTCCATCGCTGTACGCTTAGGCACCAACCTTTGTTGCATCGGAGCACGCCGCGATAAAGTTACAAAAAATAAAAAAGGACGTCTAAACCTTAAGCTATTTGGTCGGCAAATACAGCGTATGGCAACGAGCAAATTCTATACATCAGCAACGATCAAACACAAGCTCTCAAACGCGAACGAGATGTGTGTAAGCGACGTGACTGCGCTGTACTACATATGTACATACATATGCATGTACTAAAGGACTGCGCAGTACATCCTAAAAGTAACTTCTCACTACTGTTCATTACTTCTAAAAACTGTACTTCAGTGCAGTGCTGCTACCACTACTGTTTTGGGAGTTGTTAGCATCAAAGTTAACATTGCATCACTCGAAGTAGTTTCGGCTATAGCTACGAAAGTGCTTGTGTTATGTTGTCAACTAATAGCCTAACCTAATATAAACGCACTCCACCAATTTTCTGTCAAAAGTTTCTCATGCTCATACATCTTGTATGCGAGCAACCAAAATTGAACGGCCTGCGCCAAAACCTTTTTCTTTTTTTTGTTGGAGTCAGACACAAAACAACGCGTACAGAAAACAGCACTCAGACTACATGCCATCCATTGTACTGTTTTCATGTTCCTTTTAATATGTTGTAGTGTTTGTGGGTGCGGGGACCTTTCAATGTTAAAGCAGGTTTGAGTATTATCTTAGCTCTCCAGCCGCATTTGTCCGAGCATTAAAATGCACGATGATTCTCATCAATAAAACTCGCGTATTGAATCTTAGGATAAGAATGCTTTATTATGGCTCAACGCCGTCTTTTATATGCTTACAATCTAAATGCTTCTTTCTATGGGCAACCAATCAAATCATTGATTGCTATCCATTTCCCCTATTTGTATATTTCTTACATCTAATTGCTTACTTGCTATATCTACTATATCATAAGTGTCATGTGCACTGACCCACATCTGCTCGGTAACCTGATCTTGCGTTTCTAATAGCAAGCATCGAGTGTACCTCATTTGGTGCCGTACGATGAACCGTCGTGTGTGCGGTCACATGTGCTTTGCATGTGTCATCACTGCTTGTGATTATGCCACACACGATGACCATTGCAAACGCGCCGACTCAGCAATATGCAGCGCATGTGCTGAAGTGGTTGGGCACACTACACCCTTCCCCTTAAGAGGAATATAAATTAATTGTAGTTTCTTAAAATGTAAATTGATTTATATTGAATTGTGTTATGTTTTTGTATCTTCATATAGATATTTCTTATAATTTTTGTGTAACGCTTAATTCTAAGTTAATTTATTTTTACTGTTTACTGCAAGTGTTTATTTCTATCATTATGGTTTTATTTGGTTACTCCTATCTTTAACTAGGTTATTATTGTGTACAATTATTTCTTTTTTGTTTTTAAGAATGGTGCTGTTTAGACCATCTTGTCTAATTATTTTATATGGTCCTTCAAATGGTAGATCCAACTTCTTCTTGTTTCCTATTTTTAAATAAACATAATCATTTACTGTGAAATTTGCTTTATTCACTTTTGATTGTTTCTGTCTAGCTCTTAATTTGCTTTCATTCAGGTTTATAGCAGCATTGTCGTGTGCATGTTTTAGTTTTATCTTCAGTTCATTCATGTAGTTGGCTATGTCATATACTTTTTCTTTAGCGCTTATTATGTCATTTGGCAGTAAACATAGCTTGCCAAACACGAGCTCAAAGGGTGAATACTTTGTTGATGTGTGGGGTGTCGAGTTGTAGTAGTACATGTAGTATGGTATGAGCTCGTCCCAGTCATCTGTATTCTTAAGTGTCATTAAATATTCATTTAATACCCTATGATTGCGTTCAATTGAACCTAATGTCTCATGGTGGTATGGAGTTGAATTTACTTTGTTGATTTGTAATTGTTTACATATGTTTTTCAGCAGCTCATTGGTAAATTCTGTGCCCTTGACAGTTTTTATTTTTCGCATACACCCATATTTCAAAATAAATTGCTCTACGATTGCCTTTGCGACAGTTACTGCATCTTTCGTTTCAAGTGGTATTATGACAACAAATTTCGTTAGCTCACATTGCAAAGTCAGCATGTAGCGGAAATTTTTGGAAGGTCGAAGCGGTCCGACTGTGTCAATCACTATTTCATCAAACGATGTTGTTGGTGTATCGGTAATACTGTATTCCTCTTTTGTATATCGAGTTACTTTCGCTTTTGCGCATTGCTTGCAGTTGTTAATATATTTTATTATCATTTGTCTCATGTTTTTCCAAATGTATTTCTGCTTAAGTTTTGCTAGCATTCTTCTTATGCCGCTGTGGCCACCATGAATTGAGTTGTGGTAGTCTTTTATTAATTCTTGCATTACCTTTTGTGATTCAATTCTTCTGGGAGGTTCATATAAAATTATATCAAGACATTCATTTATGTTTCTATCTCTTTGTAGCGTATTAAATGCAATTTTAAATTCATTTATGTTTATATTGTCAAAGACTTTGCTATTCTTTGCAAGTGATAGCTTTTTGATGCCTAGATTGCTGGCCTCGAACAATAGCTTCTTCAGAATCATTTCAATTTTTGATAAGGAATTATCACTATATTCTACAATTAGGTCATTCTTTGCTACTGTGACTTTAATATTGTTGGGCTTCATACTTTCGTCCTTCTTGTATTTGAAGTTAAGTCGTTTTACACGCCTTATATCGGAAATAGATGTACATTCCCAAATATGTAGGTGATCATTCTCCATATTTGATTTTAAGGTTCCCGTGTTTTGCGATTTCCTCTTTTCTTTTTGCCCTTTGCTTGAATTTTGATTATTTTTCATCATTGCCCTCGTTACAATGTTTACGCTTTGTTTTGGAATCATTTCTTTTAGCTTTTTTATGTTAAGCTGAATTCGCGATAATGCATCAGCATTAGTGTTAATTTTTCCTTGCTTATAGATTATGTCAAAATCGTAGTCCATCAAATCGACTCTTATTCTAGTCATTTTGGATGAAGGATTACTATGTTTGAACAAGCTTACCAGTGGTCTGTGATCTGTGTATAAGGTGAACTTTGTGCCGTACAGATAAGGCCTAAAATGGTTTATACCCCATTGAATTGCTAGTAACTCTTTTTCGATTACTGGTTTATTCAATTCATATTTGTTTAGGGATTTGCTTGCATATGCAATAGGTTTATCTTTTCCTATTTCACCTTGCGATAGTACCGCTCCTAGCGCAAAATTGGAAGCATCAGTTGTAAGTATAAATCGTTTCGAGAAATCTGGATAACGAAGTATTGGTGGTGAGAGTAATTTGTATTTCAATGTGTGAAAAGCTTTGTCGCACTCCTTGTTCCAGTTGAATAGTTGATTCTTCTTTAGTAGCTGATTTAGTGGTTGTGCTATTTCTGCAAAGTTTTTTATAAATCGCCTGTAGTAATTACAAAATGCTACAAATCTTCTAACTTCATCTGCATTACTGGGCTTTGGATAATCTTTTACTACGTTATGTTTGCTGGGATCAGTTGTTACGCCTTTGTCAGTGATTAAATGTCCTAAGTAAGTGACTTCTGTTTTTAAAAATTTGCATTTTGCCGGATTTAGTTTTAAATTGTGTACACTTAGTCTTGCTAAAACTTTTTCCAAGTTCCGGTTGTGCTCTTGTAAGCTCTTCCCAAATACTATTACGTCGTCTACATAGAGAAAAGCTGATTCACTGAGCCCACTGAGTGCAATTGATAACATTCTTTGGAAGCTGTTTGTTGAGATTTTTAATCCAAATGGTAACCTTTTGAACTGGTAGTGACCCTTGTTGGTCGAAAATGCTGTGAGTTTCCTGGAGACATTGTCTAATGGGATTTGGTGGAATGAACTCGTCATGTCCAATGTGCTGAAATAACGCGCTCCTCTGAGTTTGTCCAAAATATCATCCAAGCGGGTTAATGGAAATTTATCGTCTACGATTTTTTTATTCAATGTTCGGAAATCTACCACTAATCGCCACTTCTTTTCTCCTGTATTACCCTTCTTCGAGACGAGTAGCAGAGGTGAGTTATAAGGACTGACGGAATGTTCAATGACATCATCCTTTAGTAATTTATAAACTTCTTTTTCTATCACCAGCAGCTGTGTGTGTGGTAATCTGTAGTTTTTAATGTATACAGGTGTTCTATGCGTCAGCTCAATGTGTTGTTCATAGAAATTGTTGACGGTTAAAGCTTCTTCTTCAATATGAAATATATGCTGATATTTCTTGCAGATTTCTAATATTGCATTTGTGGTATCGCTTGCCACGTTGTCTAATGCTAATTCATCTTTTACTTTCATGAATTTTTTGTTATTATTGTTATAATTATTATTTTCTCCATAATTGTAATAATTTATTCTCTTATGTTGGTTTCTAGTTGTTTTTAAATCATCTAGGCGCATGTACATAGGTAATGTGATTTGTCCTTCCTTTAATTCTAATGTTATAACATTCGTCTCGTAATCAATTTTACACTTATATTTTATTAGGAAGTCTCTGCCTAAAACTCCATCTGCTTCTAGGTTATTTATTTGTTTTAAAATATAGAATTTGTTCTTTATTTCACTGTCTTGGCAATTAATGTCAATTTCCACAGATTTGTATGCAGTTATGGTACGATTCACAATGCCATTTATTTTGCAATTTGTGTTTACTTTTTTGGAATTTACTGGTACTGCTTTTTCTTTTATTATTGAGATATCGGCTCCAGAATCTACCAGCAGAGTTACTATTTTCGTTTCTAGTTTTGCTTTTATGAAATTTGTAGAGTTACCTTCTCCTAAGAATCCTATCGTCTTTGGTTTTGTTGTCCCGAGTCCTGTCGGCTCGGGATGTATGCGTTTCCCTGAACATGTTGTCTATTTTGATTGTTCCTGTAATTGTTGGTTCTTGGTTGGTTGTTTTGTCTGTCTCTAACGTAGTTATGATTATTGTTATTATTGTTTTGTCTGTTAAAATTACTGTAATTTCTGTTATTAGTGAAATTCTGTCTATCGCTAGTGTTATTGAAGCGCATACCCCTATTTGCTTGATACGGAGTTACTTCACTTGCAATGTGAATGGCTTCTACCAGTTTTTTTGGTCTCGCAGCTGTTATTATTGATTTATATGGTTCAGCTAAGCCATTTTTGAATGCGGTTAAACCAATTTGGTCGTTCAATCTAACAATTATTTCCCTGCTTTCGTTCCCTTCTTCAGCTATCTGTAACTCATTTAGAGAATCTATTAGGTCTTGTATGCGGGAAGCAAAAGTGAAGACCGATTGAAAACCTTGCGAACTTCTAGCAATTTCTGCATGAACCCTCGAAGCTGTTTTGTTCGATCGGAATGCGTATTTTAGTGCTGATTCTAGTGTCTCAAAGCTGTCCGGTGTAGCTTCCGTTACAATTTTATTTTTTACGTTTTCTGACAATTTTGTTGCTAAAATGAATTTGATTAGTGTAGTCTTCTGTATATCTTGTGTGAGAGTGTCATGGTAGAACTTAACTAGCCCTAGGAAATTGTTGAGTTCCTTGTATTCCCCTTTGAAGGTTGGGATTACCTTCGCAGCTGTTACTAAATCAAAAGTTGACATTGTTTTATTGCTTGTTTCCTCGGATATTTGTGACCCTTCTTTCACAATTAAGTACTTTTCTATTTTCGTTTTTAATTCATGAAATTTTTCATTCAGAATTGTCAAGTCTTTGGAGTGTGCGGTTTGCACAATGATGTTCCAGCTATTTGCTATTAATGCTTGCGTATTATTTACGTAAGCTTGTGTGTAACTTCTATTAGGACTTTTTTTTAGTTTACTTAGTAGTTCCTCTAGTACTTTGAATTCCATTTATTTAATATATATATATATATATTTATTCATTTTAAGTTGTGCTTATATTACGATATGCTTGTTTTTTTAGGTACTTCTTATAATAAGAATTAATTTTTGCTAATAATAGAATTATTAAAATTATGCAGTTTATGTATAATAAATTTTTTGTGTCCTCATTTTCGCCTTTTGTTGTCGCACCTGCTGCTGCTGCGTTATTGTTGTTGTTTATAATTTCTTCTTTCGATGGAGTTCCACCCATGCTGACGCAATTTCTCTATTTCTTTAATTGTTGGCCTTGGCTAATATTTATTACTCTTTGTAGATCGGCACACTTCTTTTGATGTCGTCTTTTCTTTCCACCACGTTTTTTTGGCTTAAATATTGTTGGCTGTCTAAATTCTTGCAGTTTCAGGCTTTGGATTTGTTGCCTTTGCCGGTACTGCTCTAAAGTAATTGGTTTGGGTCCAGCTGACTTCGGAGTTGGTATATACTCTGGATATTCTTTTATCGGAGTTTTTACAATATATTCTTCGTCTACCATCGTCTTAAACTATCAGTGGTTCCCAAGTTCGGTTTGCAGGATCGCCATGTAGTGTTTGTGGGTGCGGGGACCTTTCAATGTTAAAGCAGGTTTGAGTATTATCTTAGCTCTCCAGCCGCATTTGTCCGAGCATTAAAATGCACGATGATTCTCATCAATAAAACTCGCGTATTGAATCTTAGGATAAGAATGCTTTATTATGGCTCAACGCCGTCTTTTATATGCTTACAATCTAAATGCTTCTTTCTATGGGCAACCAATCAAATCATTGATTGCTATCCATTTCCCCTATTTGTATATTTCTTACATCTAATTGCTTACTTGCTATATCTACTATATCATAAGTGTCATGTGCACTGACCCACATCTGCTCGGTAACCTGATCTTGCGTTTCTAATAGCAAGCATCGAGTGTACCTCATTTGGTGCCGTACGATGAACCGTCGTGTGTGCGGTCACATGTGCTTTGCATGTGTCATCACTGCTTGTGATTATGCCACACACGATGACCATTGCAAACGCGCCGACTCAGCAATATGCAGCGCATGTGCTGAAGTGGTTGGGCACACTACAATGTTTTAAATCTGCAGGATTTACGAAGAAATCTTAGCAGATTTTGGGGTGTCAAAGAGCTCAGGTGTTCGTCTCTCAATACGTCGCGACCAAATGCCTCATACCTAGTTCTTGCAAAGGCGGGGCAGAAGCACAGAAAGTGTTCCGCCGTCTCTTCCTCTTCAAAACAGGATGGGCATATGGAGTTGTCATGTACGTCTATCATTGTCAGGTGTCTAAGCCACGTGAACCGACCGGTCAGCAGTCCAACAAGTTGCCTGCAGTCTCGCCTGTTAAGCGAGAGCAAGTGTTTTTATAGTCCTTCTAAGATTGAAGGTAACATGAGTTTTGCCCAGCTGCAACCTCTCGACGCCTCCCACCTAGTTTCTGGTGGTGGCATCGATGGCCGAAGTTGGGAGTGCTCCGAGCCAATTCTGGCCAAATGGTCAGATGTCTCATTACCAGGTACTCCCGAGTGACCAGGCACCCAGAGTAAAGCAAGTTCAATATGTTTACTAACATAGTTCAGTCGGGACTTCCATTGCCGAACTAGTTTGGAATAGTTAGAGGACTGGCCAATGCCTTGAGTGCAGCTTGTCTGTCACTGCAGACACGTATACTCCTCCCCTCCACCTATTTTCCACCACTTAGTCCATGGCCTTGCGAATTGCAAATACCTAGGGCTGGGAGACCGAGGCATATTCCCCAAGAGAAAAGTGAAGCTTATTCTCATTATCTTCTATAAAAACTCCAGATCCAGTTTTGAAGCCATCAGTAAAGATTCGACAAAGTGTAAGACCGGGCTCAGTGTTGGCATTGAGCCAGCATTCAGCCTCAGGGAACTCAACGTTACAGAGTTGTTGCGGTCACCCTGTGTCAATAGCCTCAACTGAGCACTGCTTAAGCGAACATTGCCCTGTTAATTCTTTTCGAACGCTTCCCGAGGGTTGACAGCTATCTATCGCTTGTCGTAGTTGACAAGGAGGTATTTCCGGTGGCAATTTTTTTTTCTTTTTTTGGTCCGACAGCATCCAGCGAAGAAGGAAAAATTTTTGATCGCCGTACATCGGACGTAAGTTTCCTTATATTTTTGATTGTGAGCCCTCGTGAGTATGAGCGGCCGGGAGCCACATGCAAGTATTCTTTAGATATGATTCTTTCGCAAAGAGCGGAATTAAGTTACATTGTTTTCGTCTCTTTGTTTTGCATTGTAGTTTCTTTTAGAATGTAACTGCGCACAGCGTGTATATTTGTATAGTTTTCTTTTTTAAGGGCGGAAAGCCAGAATTAAAACGTTGTGATCTTGAAATCTCACGCGCTAGCGTAATTTAAAGTCCGGGCGATACTAGTCGCTTTCCAAGGCAGGCGCATTTGCAGGAGGGTCACGTCAGGATAAGGACAGCAGGTTTTGGGGAGCGCGCGAGCGCCTGTGCAAGACGTCTTGTAGGGTGTTAGCCGACACATGCGGTCGGAGCTGATTTAATACCCCTTTTGCATTGCTTATAACCGCGAGTTCGTCGAGGTACGCAACTAACGTACTTCCTCTAGTTTTTTTTTTGCCTGCCCAGTGGGGCTCACTAGCCTGAGATTTAACGAATTTTGATTCCATTTGGTATTGTAACTGATTGATAGGGGGCCGATTGGGCCCATTAGTACTTAAGAAAATATCCACAATGAATTGGAATTAATAAATAAAATTGTATCATGAATATTTAATTGTAGCGAGAGAAAGTGATTTACATTTCTAGATGCGAGACGGACGGACAAGGACGGGAATGAACCGGGGGAAGTTGTCTGGGGACAGTAGCGTGGAAGCGGGGGTCATCTTTGGGGTCGGCGCGACCGTGCCCGTGGCCGACCAAGGTAGGGAGGGTACATCAAGGGCAGCCAGACGACCTCATTAGCGGGGGGGGCAGAGGCGGAAATCCCAAAAGGGTAAAGCAGTGGTACGATTATCTTTTTTGTATGGTGCATACGGCATGTGGAGCCTGTCAAATCATTTTCCGGACACTTTAAGGGGATATTTCGCGTCTGCAAATTATTGTGCATATCATACATGCAGTTTTACTATAATGTCAGATATCTTGAGGGGACGAGTTAGAGGCCAGTCAATAGTGTCGATATGCGTTAGCGGTGGGGTTGGCATGTGTAATTTCATTGTTAGCTTGCGCAGGCAGAAACTTGGCCGACCAATAGTGGCAGCGAATGAGCATTGTCGAGAAAGGTAATGGGGGTATTGTTCGCGGGTCGCTCGTTTTGCCTTAAGCGGACGGTAGCATTCGGAACGTTTTTGACAACGGGAGGGGGGAATGTTTAGGTAACTTGGATGTAAAATTTTTAAAGCAAACAATTGTATCTACAGTATTAAGATAAGAAATCACGGACGGACTTCTTTGGGGGTGTGGGGAACTAAAAGACGGACGGACGACATTAGGTGGACAGAAGTCGCATCTGAAAATGGAAAATCACGCTCTCTATGAATATTACATATATCCTTTTTTGTATTTTATATTTCTAATACGGGAATAGTGCTTACTGGTTATTTTCTGCTCAGTTACGCATACGACTTCGGTTGTGCGGGTGTGTATTGATAGATTCGATCTATTTTTTTTTTTTCTTTGAACTCATTTTTTTTCGTTTTTAAATTTGAATATTTTTTTGGTACTCGGACCTTTGAATAAACAGGTCGCCATATTTCGAGATGCCGAACCCAGCAAAGACAAGGGCTACGGGCGTAGTTAGCAACGACGAGGATTTGCAGTCGAGTCAGGGGCAACCTCAAGCGGAAGTGGATAGTCCTAGGAGAATAGCGGTGGGTTCAATAGGAGATGAGCTACTACAGATGTTTGAGCTTATGTTCTTTCAATACCAAATGGACGTGAGCCGTTCAACGGCGCACGGGTGAAGGGGGTGGTTTCGACGCTGCGTAAAGACATGAATAGCCTGGCGGATAGGTAAGCCAGCTTGGAGGCTGTCTGTGCTCGTGGACAAAGGGAGGCTGTTCAAGATGATTGGCTTATTGATGCAGAGGTTCAACACGCAAATACCGTCGATGATGACAGAACGGAACCGAGAGTCAGTGCCGGTCGGGGATTAACTCCTCCACGGAGTGAACGTAAATACGAGACGGGTGCTTATCGCGAAAGAGGAGCGATGAAGACGATTCGCGATTGGAATCTCAAATTCGACGGAGGGCAGAAAGCTATTCCGATTGAAAGATTTCTCTTCCGAGTTGACACACTCCGGAAGAAGCAGAACATACCACCACAGGATTTGTATGCCAACTTCCACCTACTTCTCGAGGGTCAAGCCCAAGAGTGGTATTAGCTATACACTGAAGAGCATCCTGAAGACAGCGTGGTGGACTTTCATTCCTTTCGATCGGCTGTAGTGGAACATTTTCGTAAGGCAGATTGCGACGAAGAAATTCGTCAAGCCATGAACGAACGTAAACAGGAATTTAACGAAAAATTCGAGGAGTTTTACGCGGCGGTCCGGGGAATGGAGCTCACTATGAGAATGAGGTTGCCGGAACGTAGTCTGGTAAATCTTATGAGGAAGAACTTGAGGCCCAGGATCAAAAACCTAATCTTTGGATGCCGTATAGACTCATTGGAAGATTTGAGAAGGGAGTGTCGTAGGGCGGAGAAGCACCTATCAGAGTATGAGCCGAAACCCTTTCGCAGGAGAATGTTGGAGGAAATAGAGGGCGAACAGGGGGAAGAGCCATCAGACACTTTGGAAGCCTACTTTAAGCCGGAGAAGGACAGGTTTCGGGGTAAGAATTGTTCCGAGAACAACTTCGAAAGGAAGGAAGAGCATACTCCTAGGAAAAGCACGAGCTCCAACTGCGATGGTAAACTGCATAGCATGGTCTGCTACAAGTGTAATCGTCCGAACGTGCAGTCGGGTGAATGGACCCAGTTGGGAAACCGGGAGCTTGGCGGGAAGACCGGGGAGCCTTGCCAACGACATTTAACCCCGGAGAAGGAACACCAGTAAATAATTACAAACAAATTTTGCAAAAAACTCACGATTTAAAACCAGTACAGTAAAAGTCAACTCCTCTTTCGTTACAGGAGAGGCAGAAGAGGTATGACGTCGTTAGAAGAAGGATTTTCGGGACCTTCGAGAATACCAGCGCGGATATAGAAGATTTTAAGTTAGATAGGAAATGGCGAAGGATCTTGAAGGTTCGCAAAAGAACACGCGAGAGAAGGCAGGAAGCAAGGGCCATAGCAGAAACAGTGATCCGGAATGCGGCCGACAGACGACCGTACGTTGAGGTAGAGATAGAAGGAATAAAAGTCAAGGTTTGTTGGACAGCGGGGCATCGGTAAGCTGCCTTGGATAGGGAGCGCAGGAATGGATACGAAGACTGCAAGCTAAATGGCGTAAGATGGACGAGAGATTAAAAACGGCAGACTAAAAATCTCAGGCGGTGATAGGGAAGGTATTTGTCGCGTTGACATGGCGAGATAAGACGATGCCAATGACATTATACTTGGTGCCAAGTCTTTAACAGGAGCTTTACCTGGGTGTCGACTTCTGGGACACGTTCGGGGTGGCGCCTATGATCGTTTCAGAGTTGGAAGCGCCGTATCAGCGGGAGTTGTCGGATCGTGAAGTCCGGGAGCTTGACCGGATCAAAAGGCTATTTCCTTCGTTCACCGAGGTAGGTCTCGGAAAAACTCACTTGATGGAGCATGTGATCGAGGTGTCCGACGATACGGTTCCAGTCAAACAAACGCACTGCCCGAAGTCACCAGTGAAAGAAAAGTACGCTTATGAGAAAATCGATCGCATGTTGAAGTTAGAGGTTATCGAGGAGAGCAATAGCTCGTGGAGTTCGCCAATTGTGCTGGTTGAAAAGCCTGGTAAGAAGAGATTGTTCGTGGACATGAGGAAGCTTAACGAGCGAACGAAAAAAGACGCCTATCCAACACAGCATGTCGAGGGAATACTAGCTCGCCTTAGTGAGACGTACTTTATATCCGGTATAGATCTCAAGGATGCCTTCTGGCAAATCCCATTAGAAGTGTCGTCGCGGGAGAAGACAGCGCTCACGGTGCCGGGCAGGCCATTATATCAGTTTAAGGTGATGCCGTTTGGGCTGTGCAATGCCAGTCAGAGGTTATGCAGGCTGATGGACAAAGTAATACCCTCGCGTCTGCGAGAAAATGCATTCGTTTATGTCGACGACCTTTTGATCTGTTCGGTCGATTTCCAAACCCATTTGGAGCATCTAGCCGAGGTGGCGGAGTGTCTTGCCAATGCAGGTCTTACGATCAACTTGGAAAAATCGCAGTTCTGTCAAAAGGAACTTAAATATCTGGGTTTCATTGTGGGTCAAGGGGAATTGAAGACAGATCCGGCAAAAGTGCAGTCGATGATTGAGTTTCCCGTACCGACAGCCGTTAAGCAACTACGACGCTTCCTTGGCATGTGTGGGTGGTATAGGAGATTCATCTCAAACTTCGCCACAATCGCGGCTTCAATGACGGAATGCCTGCGCAAAGGGAAATCATTCGCGATGTCGGGGGAAGCGATAAAGGCGTTCAACGAGCTCAAGGAAGCACTCGTGTCCACAGTTGTATTGGTTAATCCGGATTTTTCCAAACACTTCTACATCCAGTGCGACGCTTCGACGCAAGGTATCGGAAGCGTTTTGATTCAAAAGGACGACGAAGACAATGAGAGGCCCATTCATGTCACAAAAGCTTAATTCTGCTCAGCGGAACTACACTATAACAGAATTAGAATGCTTGGCAGCCGTTGTAAGCGTAAAGAAGTCTCGAGCGTACGTGGAGGGGCTGCCTTTTACAATAATTACGGATCACATGAGTCTGAAGTGGCTCATGGGACAGAAGGATCTCGCGGGATGTTTGGCCAGATGGAGCCTCAAGCTTCAGGCTTTAAATTTTACAATCGAACACCGGAAGGGGTCCCAAAATATTGTTCCCGACGCGCTGAGTCGAATGCATATGGAGGAGCTGAACGAGGAGGAATACACATGCGAACTTGATTACAAATCACCAGAGTTCTCCAGCGAAGCCTACGAGGCACTTAAGCGGCACGTCAGCGCGAATTCCGAGCAACTTCCCGATCTGCGGGTGATAGACGGAGCCGTGTTTAAAAGAGTGGGCCCCCGAAATGGCGATCAGACGGAGGAGTCGGCGTGGAGAGTGTGGGTCCCAGAAGGGTTTAGGCAGCATTTGCTGATGAGAATGCACTGCGATGAGTCGGCCGGGCATGGGGGGGTAGCGAAAACCCTGTATCGACTGAGAACGCGTTTCTACTGGCCTGGCATGGCGGTGGAGACCAGAGATTTCGTTGCAGCGTGTGAGTTCTGTAAAGCTCCAAAGCTCCGAACGCGATCATTAGACCGCCAATGGTGGGGCGATTCAAGTCTGAAAGAGTATTCCAACGCTTGTATATAGACTTCTGTGGGCCGTATCCGAGATCGCGAAGTGGAAACGTCTACGTGTTTGTGGTCCTAGACCATTTCTCCAAACCGATGCGACAAGCTACGTCACAGAGCGTAATTGGATGTCTTGAAACCGACATATTCCACATAAAACCGCGCCTTATGCCCCGCAGGCCAACGCATCTAAACGGGTCAACCGGTCGCTCCTCGCCATGATCCGTACATACATTGCGGGAATGGAGCAACAAACATGGGATCACCACGTGTCACAGGCAGCTTTTGCGTTGCGTAGTGCAGTGCAAGCGGCAATAGGGCTGGAGCCGTACAAGGCTGTTTTCGGTCAGAGTATGATTCAGCATGGAAGTGTCTATGAGACCCTCCGGCGTCTCGAAGTGATGCGGGAAGGGGATTCGGATATAATAGCCAAGAGCGATCGCGTCGAGATCTTACGAAGCCAGCTGATTCGCAAACTAGACGAAGCTTTCAGAAAAGGGCAACAGGCCTACAATATGAGAGCTCGCCTAATTGAATATCAAGAAGGCCAAATCGTTTATCGGAGGAATTTTAAGCTGAGCAATGCGATGGGAAGGTTCAACGCAAAGCTGGAGCCAAAGGATCTCAAAGCAGTCGTACTGGCAAGAAAAGGTAACTCCTTGTATGCCATTGGAGCTGTATCTGGTCGATTTGTCGGAGTCTATCACGCAAAGGACTTACGCATATAAAGAGAGTCGCCTTGTCTGACGAAGTGACCTGATTTCGAGCGATTCATTTTCGCAGGCCTTGCTGTATCACTCGCCCTGTTGCGGTCACCCTGTGCCAATAGCCTCAACTGAGCACTGCTTAAGCGAACATTGCCCTGTTAATTCTTTTCGAACGCTTTCCGAGGGTTGACAGCTGTCTATCGCTTGTCGTAGTTGACAAGCAGGTATTTCCGGTGGCAAGTTTTTTTTCTTTTTTTGGTCCGACAGCATCCAGCGAAGAAGGCAAAATCTTTGATCGGCGTACATCGGGCGTAAGTTGCCTTATATTTTTGATTGTAAACCTCGTGAGGGGCCCAGAGGTGAAAGCAGCGATATCACGGGGCTGATTTTTTTGGAGTGAGCCGGATAAGAGCCTGCAGCCTAACAGTGATCGCATTGGTCGAGGCCCGTTTGGAGCACCCTGGTGGTGGTCGTGCCATTGAGCACGGCAACTTCAGCGCGAGCCAAGGCTACCAACTTGCACAAGTCACGTTGCAGCCGACTACGCGCCTCAGTTTAAGCAATTCAATTCTTTTCCGACGTGTATGTTATTTAGTATGACCGGTCGCGAGCCACATGCAAGTATTCTTTAGATATGATTATTTCGCAAAGAGCGGAATTAAGTTACATTGTTTTCGTCTCTTTGTTTTGCATTGTAGTTTCTTTTAGAATGTAACTGCGCACAGCGTGTATATTTGTATAGTTTTCTTTTTTAAGGGCGGAAAGCCAGAATTAAAACGTTGTGATCTTTAAATCTCACGCGCTAGCGTAATTTAAAGTCAGGGCGATACTAGTCGCTTTCCAAGGCAGGCGCAGTTGCAGGAGGGTCACGTCAGGATCAGGGCAGCAGGTTTTGGGGAGCGCGAGTTACGTCAACTCCACCGCCGACTTACATTCCGACTATTAACTGGGCAAGGTAACAATTGCTTACCTTGCACTTTTCCAAATTTAACATATGCAATTGCAAGAGGTAAACGAACCAATAATTTCGCAATTATCCAGTTGCGAAATCAATGGATAAGCAATAACAAATAGAATACATAATAAGCAGAATATTTAAGAAATACATAATAATCAGAATAAACGTAGAATAAGCATAATACTGTTATAAATAATACTGTTAGCTTGTAAGTAAGTCAGTTCTGAAGAACCAATAAATTGGTAAACAACAAATTGAAACTTTGTTTTTTTTAGTCAACTTAAGCTTGACTTCCGTAATTGGCGCAGTCGACAGTCGCGAAATCTAAAGATTTTAGTGAAAAAACCTACCCCGGCTAAAGTAAAGGACTCTTCAAAAAGAATCCTCAAGTGAACAATAAAAATTTGTGAACTATAAAGTAAAGGACTCTTCAAAAAGAATCCTCAGATGAACAATAAAAGTTTGTGAACTATAAAGTAAAGGACTCTTCAAAAAGAATCCTCAAGTGAACAATAAAAATTTGTGAACTATAAAGTAAAGGACTCTTCAAAAAGAATCCTCAAATGAACAATAAGAATTTGTGAACAATAAAGTGAAGGACTCTTCAAAAAGAATCCTCAAGTGGACAATAAAAATTTGTGAACCATAAAGGAAAGGACTCTTCGAAAAGAATCCTCAAGTCAACAATAAAAATTGTGCACCATAGATGAAAGCACTCTTTGAAAAGAATCCTCAAGTCAACAATAAAAATTGTAAACACAGAAATAAAAACAAAAACTTCAAAGTTAATATACAAAAACTGTGATCAAAAACAAAGTCAACATGGAAAGAGCCAACAGTACAACCAACGTCACAATCCCCGTATCAGAGCTATTAAAGGAGGCCAGCAGGATAAAAGAGTATAGAGGAAACAGGGAATATGACCTCACATCTTTCATAAGAGAGGTCGAAATATTCCTACCGCTGTTCGAAAACACGCCAATGAAAGACTATGTTTTCCAAAGATGTATTATGAACAAGCTACAAGGCGAGGCACTGAATGTTATCAGAGGACTAGGATCTCACCCAACGTGGGAAGCAATCAAAAAGGAACTCACAAAGAACTTTGGAGTGAGAGAATCATATCATCAACTGTACTTTCGGGCCATCAGCGCAAAGAATAGCAACGTAAGTTATTACTACAACTATCTTAAGAATGTATTAGATAATCTAAACACCAAATATGAACAGGACGATCACAAGCCTACGGAATTTTGTCCGGCTGTGAACGAATCAATGATTTTAAAAACCTTTCTCAACAATATACCCGCACATTTAGCAAGTATAATATATAGCAGGAGTATAGGGGCACTCAGGGAAGCATATTATACTTTAGAGGAAACAGGGCTAGTGAAACCAGCTAGAAAATCTGAAAATATAGGAACAAAAAATATAACACAGAACCTAGGGCAATCAAATCGCAGCACTAATACTCATTCCTCAGAAAGTAGGCAAGACCAACCAAAGTCAACAGCCTCAGGAATAAATAGACAAACTCAATCAGGACAGTCAAGGCAAAATTATTCTAATCAAAAATCCACCCAATCCCGCCGATACGAACCGATGGAAGTAGACCATGTACAGGAAGAACAAGAACCAGAAGAACATGAGGTAAATTTTCTATCGGCTACGAGCAGGGAAATATTCCGTTAGTTTAATTAAGCATAGGCAAAAAAAAATTAATATGCCTAATTGACACAGGATCCTCAACAACACTCTTAGACAAAGACGCACTCCCGAACTATAAAAGGATCAAACTAGACAAACCAATACTATTTAATACATTAAGCGGACGAAGTCACACAGAGTATGAGGTTATTTCTGAAATACCTCAAGAATTTAACAATCCAAATTTAATGGCTTGGAAGGTTACCACATTTAAAAATAAAAATTTTCAGGGACTTATTGGTCAAAACATTTTATCAAGGTTGGGAGCAATAATTAACTTAGAGGAAAACTACCTTGAAGTAAATAAAAATAAAATAAGCTTCCTAGGTGTTTGTCCTTACAAGTACGAAAATGTACACATCTTGGAAAGCCAAGAAAATAGCAAGGAAGTACTAAACAAACTTATAAGGACTGACATGAACAAAGAGGAGCAGAGAGAACTAGAAAAAATTATCGAAAATAATAGATATCAAAGAAGGCGAACCTCTAAGCCATACCCATGAGGTGCAACACGAGATTGTCACCACAACTAATAATGCCGCATATTCTAAAATATACAGGTACCCAAAGATTCACGAAGAGGAAATCAACAAACAAATTGACGATATGTTAAGACAGAATATAATCGTTGAAAGTACGTCCCCATATACCAAAGAAAATGGACATTTCAGGTAAGAGGAAGTGGAGGATCGTAATTGACTACAGAAAATTAAACGAAATCACAGTAAATGATAAGTTCCCAATCCCAAATATAGAAGATATTTTGGATAAACTGGGCAAAGCCCAATACTTCACAACCCTTGACCTGGCCAAAGGTTTCCACCAAGTGCTAGTCAGGGAAGAAGACAGAAAAAAAACTGCATTCTCTACACCTTTAGGCCATTACCAGTTTGTTCGAATGCCCTTCGGACTGAAAAACTCACCTGCCACATTCCAAAGGCTGATAAACTCAGTTTTAAGAGAATACATAAACAAAATATGCGTTGTCTATCTTGACGACATATTGATTTTTAGCACAAGTTTAAAGGAACACATCAGTAGTGTGAGTAAAGTGTTAACCAAACTATGCCAAACCACGGACTATGCTATGCAAGCAGAACCCTAAACGACCATGAAAAAAAATATGCAACAGTAGAAAAAGAACTACTCGCCATAGTTTGGGGAATCACCTACTACAGACCGTACCTTTATGGGAAAGAGTTTGACCTTTCAACAGACCACCAGCCACTAGTCTGGCTATATCATAAGCACAAAGGAAAGGATATTAACCCAAGGCTACAACGTTGGCTACTAGAACTAGGCGAATATAATATAAATATAAATTACATAAAGGGAAAGGAAAATAAAGTTGCAGACTTCCTTAGCAGGATTAATAACGAGTCAGGAGAGATCTACATGACAGAAGAAAATGATGAGAACATGAGCACATGTGCAAAAATTCACTCACAACAAGAGGAACAGAAAGACCACTTCCCAATACTAGAAACAGTAGTGAACCGATTTTCAACACAAATTATCATAACTGACCATAAAACGAGGGAAATTGAAATAGTTAATAACAAAAGGAAAATCTATATTAACAGAGACGACATATCCTCAAATTTTATGACTGATATATTCAGAAGGTATCTGAAAAGCGGAAAAATCGGAATATTTTCTGAACTTCCAGACACTATATATAACAAAGTACAGCTAAAACTCATAGAACTTTTTGGATCTAGCTTGAAATTCGTTAAATGCAGCTACCACGCCAAAGACCAATATAGACGCGACATACAAACAAATACACAAATACCACAAATTCGAGACTGGACATAGTGGTATAACCGAAACTTATGACGGCATTAAGAAAAAAATATATTTCAATAACCTTAAAGAGATAGTGCAAAAATATATTAACAACTGTGACATTTGCAACAAAGCAAAATACGACAGAAGTCCACCAAAACCCAAATATCATATCACAGAAACGCCAACAGATATAAATCAAATTATACACATAGACATCTATACAATTAAAAAACATAGCTTCTTAACATTTATTGATAAATTTTCCAAACAAGCAACAGCTTTATTTCTAGAGGACAGAAACAGTCAGACTATTATCGAAAAACTTAGGCTCTTCTTCTCAACAAGAAACAAACCCACCAAAATTATAACCGACAACGAACTGAACTCGATAAACGTCAAAGACTTCCTAAGACAAGGAAATATCGACATACATTTTACCAAACCAAACAGCCACACAGGCAACTCAGATATAGAAAGACTTCATAGCACAATCTCTGAGAAATTTAGGGTGTTAGAAGCTGAAAAATCCGAGTTGTCAACTCAGGAAAAAGTTTTCAATAGCATAGAATTTTACAACAAATCTATACATAGCTCAACCAAGGTGAAACCTCAGGACATAGCAGAAGGCAAAATTAATAAGAATACCATTAGCGACAGGCTAAATCAACTAAAGAACAAAATTATAAGTAAGAGAAACGAGAAAAGAGAAACATATATACAAGACCAACAGGAAGGTTACATCAAGAACTATAAAGCACTAAGACATAAGCATGAACCTAGATACAAAAAATCTAAATTAGAAAATATCCATCCAACAAACACTAAGCGAAAAAAGAAATTTTCAGGTGCAACTAATACTGACGCTGTTGCTGCTAACATTGACGATAACAACGGCAACACTAACGATACAACGTATTGAAAGTACAGACGGATATGCCGAAATCCAACTCGACAAAGTATATTTTATTACTGTAAAATCATCCATGTAATAGAAATCAATAAAATTCTCGAAATTGTAAATACCTTACAACAAAATATAAGAGCAACAAAAGTAGACAATAGGTTACTTTTAGAAAATGAATTAAACAGAGTGAGAGCAAAACTTTTAGCAATTTTACCCCACAGACATAAGAGAGCATTACTAAATGTATTAGGTACTGGACTAAAACTTTTAACAGGAACAATGGACGACAATGACAGAACAGAAATAGAAACACATCTAAAAATTATTGACGAAAACAACCATAACGCAATAGAAAACTTAAATAAAAATATTAGAATTAATAACCATTTTAGCAAAACATTTAAGGAACTCAAATTAGCAGTAGAAAATGACAGGCGAAATGTCATACAGAAGTTTGATGACTTAAATATAGAAAACGATAAGATATTCAAACAACTTTCGTATATAGACCTTCTTTTAAAAATTAAAATTTTAGAGAACAACATAGAACGTATAATTAATAATATAGCATCCTCAAAACTTAACGTAATGACTAGCAACATCCTTACAGAACAAGAAATAAAAGAATTAGAAATAGACCTTTTTAAACTACAAAACATTGAATTAACAACCGCAGAATACCAGGAAAATAAATTACTGTTTATAATAAAAGTCCCAACAGAAATAACCCCATTAGAAAGATCATTAGTCACCCCAATAAACAATAATAACTATGTTACACTAAAATTCAAACCACAAGAAATAATATATTATAAAAATAGGACATTTGATTATACACATGATTTAAATATAAGAAATTTACAAGAAAGCAAATTATGTATTTATAGTAATACTTGCAAAAGTACAAACAAAAATGTAACAGAAATAGTAGAAATCGAAAATGGTTTGATTTTATTGAAAAACTCACCAGGCTATAATCTAACAATTGCGACAATAGAAACATATTACTAAAAAGAAACTATTTGCTCACTTTCCATAACTGTACAATAAATCTAAATAATCAAACTTTCAAAAATACAAACAAAGAATTCAAAGATAATTTTGTATTACCAAATAACATAAAAGTCAACAACACCAAAGTTGAACCAACTTTCGAAGAAATTATATTAAATAACATCCAAAATGTAGAGAAAATAAAAGAACTGAAGTATCATAAAGTAAGCCATTCACAATTCGCTGTTGTAATATTTATAATAATTTTAATAACTATCATATTACTGATTATGGCCGTTGCCCTTGCATATACCAAATATAAAAACATTAATATAAAAATCCAGGAGTATTTTCAAACAAAGAGGGGAGAAGTTACGTCAACTCCACCGCCGACTTACTTTCCGACTATTAACTGGGCAAGGTAACAATTGCTTACCTTGCACTTTTCCAAATTTAACATATGCAATTGCAAGAGGTAAACGAACCAATGATTTCGCAATTATCCAGTTGCGAAATCAATGGATAAGCAATAATAAATAGAATACATAATAAGCAGAATATTTAAGAAATACATAATAAGCAGAATATTTAAGAAATACATTATAATCAGAATAAACGTAGAATAAGCATAATATTGTTATAAATAATACTGTTAGCTTGTAAGTAAGTCAGTTCTGAAGAACCAATAAACTGGTAAACAACAAATTGAAACTTTGTTTTTTTAGTCAACTTAACCTTGACTTCCGTAATTCGCGCGAGCGCCTGTGCAAGACGTATTGTAGGGTGTTAGCCGACACATGCGGTCGGAGCTGATTTAATACCGCTTTTGCATTGCTTATAACCGCGAGTTCGTCGAGGTACGCAACTAACGTACTTCCTCTAGTTTTTTTTTTGCCTGCCCAGTGGGGCTCACTAGCCTGAGATTTAACGAATTTTGATTCCATTTGGTATTGTAACTGATTGATAGGGGGCCGATTGGGCCCATTAGTACTTAAGAAACTATCCACAATGAATGGAAATCCCAAAAGGGTAAAGCAGTGGTACGATTATCTTTTTTGTATGGGGCATACGGCATGTGGAGCCTGTCAAATCATTTTCCGGACACTTTAAGGGGATATTTCGCGTCTGCAAATTATTGTGCATATCATACATGCAGTTTTACTATAATGTCAGATATCTTGAGGGGACGATTTAGAGGCCAGTCAATAGTGTCGATATGCGTTAGCGGTGGGGTTGGCATGTGTAATTTCATTGTTAGCTTGCGCAGGCAGAAACTTGGCCGACCAATAGTAGCAGCGAATGAGCATTCTCGAGAAAGGTAATGGGGGCATTGTTCGCGGGTCGCTCGTTTTGCCTTAAGCGGACGGTAGCATTCGGAACGTTTTTGACAACGGGAGGGGGGAATGTTTAGGTAACTTGGATGTAAAATTTTTAAAGCAAACAATTGTATCTACAGCATTAGGATAAGAAATCACGGACGGACTTCTTTGGGGGTGTGGGGAACTAAAAGACGGACGGACGACATTAGGTGGACAGAAGTCGCATCTGAAAATGGAAAATCACGCTCTCTATGAATATTACATATATCCTTTTTTGTATTTTATATTTCTAATACGGGAATAGTGCTTACTGGTTATTTTCTGCTCAGTTACGCATACGACTTCGGTTGTGCGGGTGTGTATTGATAGATTCGATCTATTTTTTTTTTTTCTTTGAACTCATTTTTTTTCGTTTTTAAATTTGAATATTTTTTTGGTACTCGGACCTTTGAATAAACAGGTCGCCATATTTCGAGATGCCGAACCCAGCAAAGACAAGGGCTACGGGCGTAGTTAGCAACGACGAGGATTTGCAGTCGAGTCAGGGGCAACCTCAAGCGGAAGTGGATAGTCCTAGGAGAATAGCGATGGGTTCAATAGGAGATGAGCTACTACAGATGTTTGAGCTTATGTTCTTTCAATACCAAATGGACGTGAGCCGTTCAACGGCGGACGGGTGAAGGGGGTGGTTTCGACGCTGCGTAAAGACATTAATAGCCTGGCGGATAGGTTAGCCAGCTTGGAGGCTGTCTGTGCTCGTGGACAAAGGGAGGCTGTTCAAGATGATTGGCTTATTGATGCAG
The DNA here is from genome assembly GCA_963971545.1 of Philophylla caesio. Lineage (NCBI taxonomy): Eukaryota > Metazoa > Arthropoda > Insecta > Diptera > Tephritidae > Philophylla > Philophylla caesio. The sequence continues at coordinate 125,453,539 of OZ020604.1, read as the reverse complement.
AGGTTCAACACGCAAATACCGTCGATGATGACAGAACGGAACCGAGAGTCAGTGCCGGTCGGGGATTAACTCCTCCACGGAGTGAACGTAAATACGAGACGGGTGCTTATCGCGAAAGAGGAGCGATGAAGACGATTCGCGATTGGAATCTCAAATTCGACGGAGGGCAGAAAGCTATTCCGATTGAAAGATTTCTCTTCCGAGTTGACACACTCCGGAAGAAGCACAACATACCACCACAGGATTTGTATGCCAACTTCCACCTACTTCTCGAGGGTCAAGCCCAAGAGTGGTATTAGCTATACACTGAAGAGCATCCTGAAGACAGCGTGGTGGACTTTCATTCCTTTCGATCGGCTATAGTGGAACATTTTCGTAAGGCAGATTGCGACGAAGAAATTCGTCAAGCCATGAACGAACGTAAACAGGAATTTAACGAAAAATTCGAGGAGTTTTACGCGGCGGTCCGGGGAATGGAGCTCACTATGAGAATGAGGTTGCCGGAACGTAGTCTGGTAAATCTTATGAGGAAGAACTTGAGGCCCAGGATCAAAAACCTAATCTTTGGATGCCGTATAGACTCATTGGAAGATTTGAGAAGGGAGTGTCGTAGGGCGGAGAAGCACCTATCGGAGTATGAGCCGAAACCCTTTCGCAGGAGAATGTTGGAGGAAATAGAGGGCGAACAGGGGGAAGAGCCATCAGACACTTTGGAAGCCTACTTTAAGCCGGAGAAGGACAGGTTTCGGGGTAAGAATTGTTCCGAGAACAACTTCGAAAGGAAGGAAGAGCATACTCCTAGGAAAAGCACGAGCTCCAACTGCGATGGTAAACTGCATAGCATGGTCTGCTACAAGTGTAATCGTCCGAACGTGCAGTCGGGTGAATGGACCCAGTTGGGAAACCGGGAGCTTGGCGGGAAGACCGGGGAGCCTTGCCAACGACATTTAACCCCGGAGAAGGAACACCAGTAAATAATTACAAACAAATTTTGCAAAAAACTCACGATTTAAAACCAGTACAGTAAAAGTCAACTCCTCTTTCGTTACAGGAGAGGCAGAAGAGGTATGACGTCGTTAGAAGAAGGACTTTCGGGACCTTCGAGAATACCAGCGCGGATATAGAAGATTTTAAGTTAGATAGGAAATGGCGAAGGATCTTGAAGGTTCGCAAAAGAACACGCGAGAGAAGGCAGGAAGCAAGGGCCATAGCAGAAACAGTGATCCGGAATGCGGCCGACAGACGACCGTACGTTGAGGTAGAGATAGAAGGAATAAAAGTCAAGGTTTGTTGGACAGCGGGGCATCGGTAAGCTGCCTTGGATAGGGAGCGCAGGAATGGATAGGAAGACTGCAAGCTAAATGGCGTAAGATGGACGAGAGATTAAAAACGGCAGACTAAAAATCTCAGGCGGTGATAGGGAAGGTATTTGTCGCGTTGACATGGCGAGATAAGACGATGCCAATGACATTATACTTGGTGCCAAGTCTTTAACAGGAGCTTTACCTGGGTGTCGACTTCTGGGACACGTTCGGGGTGGCGCCTATGATCGTTTCAGAGTTGGAAGCGCCGTATCAGCGGGAGTTGTCGGATCGTGAAGTCCGGGAGCTTGACCGGATCAAAAGGCTATTTCCTTCGTTCACCGAGGTAGGTCTCGGAAAAACTCACTTGATGGAGCATGTGATCGAGGTGTCCGACGATACGGTTCCAGTCAAACAAAGGCACTACCCGAAGTCACCAGTGAAAGAAAAGTACGCTTATGAGAAAATCGATCGCATGTTGAAGTTAGAGGTTATCGAGGAGAGCAATAGCTCGTGGAGTTCGCCAATTGTGCTGGTTGAAAAGCCTGGTAAGAAGAGATTGTTCGTGGACATGAGGAAGCTTAACGAGCGAACGAAAAAAGACGCCTATCCAACACAGCATGTCGAGGGAATACTAGCTCGCCTTAGTGAGACGTACTTTATATCCGGTATAGATCTCAAGGATGTCTTCTGGCAAATCCCATTAGAAGTGTCGTCGCGGGAGAAGACAGCGCTCACGGTGCCGGGCAGGCCATTATATCAGTTTAAGGTGATGCCGTTTGGGCTGTGCAATGCCAGTCAGAGGTTATGCAGGCTGATGGACAAAGTGATACCCTCGCGTCTGCGAGAAAATGCATTCGTTTATGTCGACGACCTTTTGATCTGTTCGGTCGATTTCCAAACCCATTTGGAGCATCTAGCCGAGGTGGCGGAGTGTCTTGCCAATGCAGGTCTTACGATCAACTTGGAAAAATCGCAGTTCTGTCAAAAGGAACTTAAATATCTGGGTTTCATTGTGGGTCAAGGGGAATTGAAGACAGATCCGGCAAAAGTGCAGTCGATGATTGAGTTTCCCGTACCGACAGCCGTTAAGCAACTACGACGCTTCCTTGGCATGTGTGGGTGGTATAGGAGATTCATCTCAAACTTCGCCACAATCGCGGCTTCAATGACGGAATGCCTGCGCAAAGGGAAATCATTCGCGATGTCGGGGGAAGCAATAAAGGCGTTCAACGAGCTCAAGGAAGCACTCGTGTCCACAGATGTATTGGTTAATCCGGATTTTTCCAAACACTTCTACATCCAGTGCGACGCTTCGACGCAAGGTATCGGAAGCGTTTTGATTCAAAAGGACGACGAAGACAATGAGAGGCCCATTCATGTCACAAAAGCTTAATTCTGCTCAGCGGAACTACACTATAACAGAATTAGAATGCTTGGCAGCCGTTGTAAGCGTAAAGAAGTCTCGAGCGTACGTGGAGGGGCTGCCTTTTACAATAATTACGGATCATATGAGTCTGAAGTGGCTCATGGGACAGAAGGATCTCGCGGGATGCTTGGCCAGATGGAGCCTCAAGCTTCAGGCTTTAAATTTTACAATCGAACACCGGAAGGGGTCCCAAAATATTGTTCCCGACGCGCTGAGTCGAATGCATATGGAGGAGCTGAACGAGGAGGAAGACACATGCGAACTCGATTACAAATCACCAGAGTTCTCCAGCGAAGCCTACGAGGCACTTAAGCGGCACGTCAGCGCGAATTCCGAGCAACTTCCCGATCTGCGGGTGATAGACGGAGCCGTGTTTAAAAGAGTGGGCCCCCGAAATGGCGATCAGACGGAGGAGTCGGCGTGGAGAGTGTGGGTCCCAGAAGGGTTTAGGCAGCATTTGCTGATGAGAATGCACTGCGATGAGTCGGCCGGGCATGGGGGGGTAGCGAAAACCCTGTATCGACTGAGAACGCGTTTCTACTGGCCTGGCATGGCGGTGGAGACCAGAGATTTCGTTGCAGCGTGTGAGCTCTGTAAAGCTCCAAAGCTCCGAACGCGATCATTAGACCGCCAATGGTGGGGCGATTCAAGTCTCAAAGAGTATTCCAACGCTTGTATATAGACTTCTGTGGGCCGTATCCGAGATCGCGAAGTGGAAACGTCTACGTGTTTGTGGTCCTAGACCATTTCTCCAAACCGATGCGACAAGCTACGTCACAGACCGTAATTGGATGTCTTGAAACCGACATATTCCACATAAAACCGCGCCTTATGCCCCGCAGGCCAACGCATCTAAACGGGTCAACCGGTCGCTCCTCGCCATGATCCGTACATACATTGCGGGAATGGAGCAACAAACATGGGATCACCACGTGTCACAGGCAGCTTTTGCGTTGCGTAGTGCAGTGCAAGCGGCAATAGGGCTGGAGCCGTACAAGGCTGTTTTCGGTCAGAGTGTGATTCAGCATGGAAGTGTCTATGAGACCCTCCGGCGTCTCGAAGTGATGCGGGAAGGGGATTCGGATGTAATAGCCAAGAGCGATCGCGTCGAGATCTTACGAAGCCAGCTGATTCGCAAACTAGACGAAGCTTTCAGAAAAGGGCAACAGGCCTACAATATGAGAGCTCGCCTAATTGAATATCAAGAAGGCCAAATCGTTTATCGGAGGAATTTTAAGCTGAGCAATGCGATGGGAAGGTTCAACGCAAAGCTGGAGCCAAAGGATCTCAAAGCAGTCGTACTGGCAAGAAAAGGTAACTCCTTGTATGCCATTGGAGCTGTATCTGGTCGATTTGTCGGAGTCTATCACGCAAAGGACTTACGCATATAAAGAGAGTCGCCTTGTCTGACGAAGTGACCTGATTTCGAGCGATTCATTTTCGCAGGCCTTGCTGTATCACTCGCCCTGTTGCGGTCACCCTGTGCCAATAGCCTCAACTGAGCACTGCTTAAGCGAACATTGCCCTGTTAATTCTTTTCGAACGCTTTCCGAGGGTTGACAGCTGTCTATCGCTTGTCGTAGTTGACAAGCAGGTATTTCCGGTGGCAAGTTTTTTTTCTTTTTTTGGTCCGACAGCATCCAGCGAAGAAGGCAAAATCTTTGATCGGCGTACATCGGGCGTAAGTTGCCTTATATTTTTGATTGTAAACCTCGTGAGGGGCCCAGAGGTGAAAGCAGCGATATCACGGGGCTGATTTTTTTGGAGTGAGCCGGATAAGAGCCTGCAATACACTATCGACGGTCAGCAGCAGCCGGTGAGGCGCATTAGCGGAGTCTGCAGCGCGACCAGCCTAACAGTGATCGCATTGGTCGAGGCCCGTTTGGAACACCCTGGTGGTGGTCGTGCCATTGAGCACGGCAACTTCAGCGCGAGCCAAGGCTACCAACTTGCACAAGTCACGTTGCAGCCGACTACGCGCCTCAGTTTAAGCAATTCAATTCTTTTCCGACGTGTATGTTATTTAGTATGACCGGTCGCGAGCCACATGCAAGTATTCTTTAGATATGATTATTTCGCAAAGAGCGGAATTAAGTTACATTGTTTTCGTCTCTTTGTTTTGCATTGTAGTTTCTTTTAGAATGTAACTGCGCACAGCGTGTATATTTGTATAGTTTTCTTTTTTAAGGGCGGAAAGCCAGAATTAAAACGTTGTGATCTTTAAATCTCACGCGCTAGCGTAATTTAAAGTCAGGGCGATACTAGTCGCTTTCCAAGGCAGGCGCAGTTGCAGGAGGGTCACGTCAGGATCAGGGCAGCAGGTTTTGGGGAGCGCGAGTTACGTCAACTCCACCGCCGACTTACATTCCGACTATTAACTGGGCAAGGTAACAATTGCTTACCTTGCACTTTTCCAAATTTAACATATGCAATTGCAAGAGGTAAACGAACCAATAATTTCGCAATTATCCAGTTGCGAAATCAATGGATAAGCAATAACAAATAGAATACATAATAAGCAGAATATTTAAGAAATACATAATAATCAGAATAAACGTAGAATAAGCATAATACTGTTATAAATAATACTGTTAGCTTGTAAGTAAGTCAGTTCTGAAGAACCAATAAACTGGTAAACAACAAATTGAAACTTTGTTTTTTTTAGTCAACTTAAGCTTGACTTCCGTAATTGGCGCAGTCGACAGTCGCGAAATCTAAAGATTTTAGTGAAAAAACCTACCCCGGCTAAAGTAAAGGACTCTTCAAAAAGAATCCTCAAGTTAACAATAAAAATTTGTGAACTATAAAGTAAAGGACTCTTCAAAAAGAATCCTCAGATGAACAATAAAAGTTTGTGAACTATAAAGTAAAGGACTCTTCAAAAAGAATCCTCAAGTGAACAATAAAAATTTGTGAACTATAAAGTAAAGGACTCTTCAAAAAGAATCCTCAAATGAACAATAAGAATTTGTGAACAATAAAGTGAAGGACTCTTCAAAAAGAATCCTCAAGTGGACAATAAAAATTTGTGAACCATAAAGGAAAGGACTCTTCGAAAAGAATCCTCAAGTCAACAATAAAAATTGTGCACCATAGATGAAAGCACTCTTTGAAAAGAATCCTCAAGTCAACAATAAAAATTGTAAACACAGAAATAAAAACAAAAACTTCAAAGTTAATATACAAAAACTGTGATCAAAAACAAAGTCAACATGGAAAGAGCCAACAGTACAACCAACGTCACAATCCCCGTATCAGAGCTATTAAAGGAGGCCAGCAGGATAAAAGAGTATAGAGGAAACAGGGAATATGACCTCACATCTTTCATAAGAGAGGTCGAAATATTCCTACCGCTGTTCGAAAACACGCCAATGAAAGACTATGTTTTCCAAAGATGTATTATGAACAAGCTACAAGGCGAGGCACTGAATGTTATCAGAGGACTAGGATCTCACCCAACGTGGGAAGCAATCAAAAAGGAACTCACAAAGAACTTTGGAGTGAGAGAATCATATCATCAACTGTACTTTCGGGCCATCAGCGCAAAGAATAGCAACGTAAGTTATTACTACAACTATCTTAAGAATGTATTAGATAATCTAAACACCAAATATGAACAGGACGATCACAAGCCTACGGAATTTTGTCCGGCTGTGAACGAATCAATGATTTTAAAAACCTTTCTCAACAATATACCCGCACATTTAGCAAGTATAATATATAGCAGGAGTATAGGGGCACTCAGGGAAGCATATTATACTTTAGAGGAAACAGGGCTAGTGAAACCAGCTAGAAAATCTGAAAATATAGGAACAAAAAATATAACACAGAACCTAGGGCAATCAAATCGCAGCACTAATACTCATTCCTCAGAAAGTAGGCAAGACCAACCAAAGTCAACAGCCTCAGGAATAAATAGACAAACTCAATCAGGACAGTCAAGGCAAAATTATTCTAATCAAAAATCCACCCAATCCCGCCGATACGAACCGATGGAAGTAGACCATGTACAGGAAGAAAAAGAACCAGAAGAACATGAGGTAAATTTTCTATCGGCTACGAGCAGGGAAATATTCCGTTAGTTTAATTAAGCATAGGCAAAAAAAAATTAATATGCCTAATTGACACAGGATCCTCAACAACACTCTTAGACAAAGACGCACTCCCGAACTATAAAAGGATCAAACTAGACAAACCAATACTATTTAATACATTAAGCGGACGAAGTCACACAGAGTATGAGGTTATTTCTGAAATACCTCAAGAATTTAACAATCCAAATTTAATGGCTTGGAAGGTTACCACATTTAAAAATAAAAATTTTCAGGGACTTATTGGCCAAAACATTTTATCAAGGTTGGGAGCAATAATTAACTTAGAGGAAAACTACCTTGAAGTAAATAAAAATAAAATAAGCTTCCTAGGTGTTTGTCCTTACAAGTACGAAAATGTACACATCTTGGAAAGCCAAGAAAATAGCAAGGAAGTACTAAACAAACTTATAAGGACTGACATGAACAAAGAGGAGCAGAGAGAACTAGAAAAAATTATCGAAAATAATAGATATCAAAGAAGGCGAACCTCTAAGCCATACCCATGAGGTGCAACACGAGATTGTCACCACAACTAATAATGCCGCATATTCTAAAATATACAGGTACCCAAAGATTCACGAAGAGGAAATCAACAAACAAATTGACGATATGTTAAGACAGAATATAATCGTTGAAAGTACGTCCCCATATACCAAAGAAAATGGACATTTCAGGTAAGAGGAAGTGGAGGATCGTAATTGACTACAGAAAATTAAACGAAATCACAGTAAATGATAAGTTCCCAATCCCAAATATAGAAGATATTTTGGATAAACTGGGCAAAGCCCAATACTTCACAACCCTTGACCTGGCCAAAGGTTTCCACCAAGTGCTAGTCAGGGAAGAAGACAGAAAAAAAACTGCATTCTCTACACCTTTAGGCCATTACCAGTTTGTTCGAATGCCCTTCGGACTGAAAAACTCACCTGCCACATTCCAAAGGCTGATAAACTCAGTTTTAAGAGAATACATAAACAAAATATGCGTTGTCTATCTTGACGACATATTGATTTTTAGCACAAGTTTAAAGGAACACATCAGTAGTGTGAGTAAAGTGTTAACCAAACTATGCCAAACCACGGACTATGCTATGCAAGCAGAACCCTAAACGACCATGAAAAAAAATATGCAACAGTAGAAAAAGAACTACTCGCCATAGTTTGGGGAATCACCTACTACAGACCGTACCTTTACGGGAAAGAGTTTGACCTTTCAACAGACCACCAGCCACTAGTCTGGCTATATCATAAGCACAAAGGAAAGGATATTAACCCAAGGCTACAACGTTGGCTACTAGAACTAGGCGAATATAATATAAATATAAATTACATAAAGGGAAAGGAAAATAAAGTTGCAGACTTCCTTAGCAGGATTAATAACGAGTCAGGAGAGATCTACATGACAGAAGAAAATGATGAGAACATGAGCACATGTGCAAAAATTCACTCACAACAAGAGGAACAGAAAGACCACTTCCCAATACTAGAAACAGTAGTGAACCGATTTTCAACACAAATTATCATAACTGACCATAAAACGAGGGAAATTGAAATAGTTAATAACAAAAGGAAAATCTATATTAACAGAGACGACATATCCTCAAATTTTATGACTGATATATTCAGAAGGTATCTGAAAAGCGGAAAAATCGGAATATTTTCTGAACTTCCAGACACTATATATAACAAAGTACAGCTAAAACTCATAGAACTTTTTGGATCTAGCTTGAAATTCGTTAAATGCAGCTACCACGCCAAAGACATGACCAATATAGACGCGACATACAAACAAATACACAAATACCACAAATTCGAGACTGGACATAGTGGTATAACCGAAACTTATGACGGCATTAAGAAAAAAATATATTTCAATAACCTTAAAGAGATAGTGCAAAAATATATTAACAACTGTGACATTTGCAACAAAGCAAAATACGACAGAAGTCCACCAAAACCCAAATATCATATCACAGAAACGCCAACAGATATAAATCAAATTATACACATAGACATCTATACAATTAAAAAACATAGCTTCTTAACATTTATTGATAAATTTTCCAAACAAGCAACAGCTTTATTTCTAGAGGACAGAAACAGTCAGACTATTATCGAAAAACTTAGGCTCTTCTTCTCAACAAGAAACAAACCCACCAAAATTATAACCGACAACGAACTGAACTCGATAAACGTCAAAGACTTCCTAAGACAAGGAAATATCGACATACATTTTACCAAACCAAACAGCCACACAGGCAACTCAGATATAGAAAGACTTCATAGCACAATCTCTGAGAAATTTAGGGTGTTAGAAGCTGAAAAATCCGAGTTGTCAACTCAGGAAAAAGTTTTCAATAGCATAGAATTTTACAACAAATCTATACATAGCTCAACCAAGGTGAAACCTCAGGACATAGCAGAAGGCAAAATTAATAAGAATACCATTAGCGACAGGCTAAATCAACTAAAGAACAAAATTATAAGTAAGAGAAACGAGAAAAGAGAAACATATATACAAGACCAACAGGAAGGTTACATCAAGAACTATAAAGCACTAAGACATAAGCATGAACCTAGATACAAAAAATCTAAATTAGAAAATATCCATCCAACAAACACTAAGCGAAAAAAGAAATTTTCAGGTGCAACTAATACTGACGCTGTTGCTGCTAACATTGACGATAACAACGGCAACACTAACGATACAACGTATTGAAAGTACAGACGGATATGCCGAAATCCAACTCGACAAAGTATATTTTATTACTGTAAAATCATCCATGTAATAGAAATCAATAAAATTCTCGAAATCGTAAATACCTTACAACAAAATATAAGAGCAACAAAAGTAGACAATAGGTTACTTTTAGAAAATGAATTAAACAGAGTGAGAGCAAAACTTTTAGCAATTTTACCCCACAGACATAAGAGAGCATTACTAAATGTATTAGGTACTGGACTAAAACTTTTAACAGGAACAATGGACGACAATGACAGAACAGAAATAGAAACACATCTAAAAATTATTGACGAAAACAACCATAACGCAATAGAAAACTTAAATAAAAATATTAGAATTAATAACCATTTTAGCAAAACATTTAAGGAACTCAAATTAGCAGTAGAAAATGACAGGCGAAATGTCATACAGAAGTTTGATGACTTAAATATAGAAAACGATAAGATATTCAAACAACTTTCGTATATAGACCTTCTTTTAAAAATTAAAATTTTAGAGAACAACATAGAACGTATAATTAATAATATAGCATCCTCAAAACTTAACGTAATGACTAGCAACATCCTTACAGAACAAGAAATAAAAGAATTAGAAATAGACCTTTTTAAACTACAAAACATTGAATTAACAACCGCAGAATACCAGGAAAATAAATTACTGTTTATAATAAAAGTCCCAACAGAAATAACCCCATTAGAAAGATCATTAGTCACCCCAATAAACAATAATAACTATGTTACACTAAAATTCAAACCACAAGAAATAATATATTATAAAAATAGGACATTTGATTATACACATGATTTAAATATAAGAAATTTACAAGAAAGCAAATTATGTATTTATAGTAATACTTGCAAAAGTACAAACAAAAATGTAACAGAAATAGTAGAAATCGAAAATGGTTTGATTTTATTGAAAAACTCACCAGGCTATAATCTAACTAGCAATTGCGACAATAGAAACATATTACTGAAAAGAAACTATTTGCTCACTTTCCATAACTGTACAATAAATCTAAATAATCAAACTTTCAAAAATACAAACAAAGAATTCAAAAATAATTTTGTATTACCAAATAACATAAAAGTCAACAACACCAAAGTTGAACCAACTTTCGAAGAAATTATATTAAATAACATCCAAAATGTAGAGAAAATAAAAGAACTGAAGTATCATAAAGTAAGCCATTCACAATTCGCTGTTGTAATATTTATAATAATTTTAATAACTATCATATTACTGATTATGGCCGTTGCCCTTGCATATACCAAATATAAAAACATTAATATAAAAATCCAGGAGTATTTTCAAACAAAGAGGGGAGAAGTTACGTCAACTCCACCGCCGACTTACTTTCCGACTATTAACTGGGCAAGGTAACAATTGCTTACCTTGCACTTTTCCAAATTTAACATATGCAATTGCAAGAGGTAAACGAACCAATGATTTCGCAATTATCCAGTTGCGAAATCAATGGATAAGCAATAATAAATAGAATACATAATAAGCAGAATATTTAAGAAATACATAATAAGCAGAATATTTAAGAAATACATTATAATCAGAATAAACGTAGAATAAGCATAATATTGTTATAAATAATACTGTTAGCTTGTAAGTAAGTCAGTTCTGAAGAACCAATAAACTGGTAAACAACAAATTGAAACTTTGTTTTTTTAGTCAACTTAAGCTTGACTTCCGTAATTCGCGCGAGCGCCTGTGCAAGACGTCTTGTAGGGTGTTAGCCGACACATGCGGTCGGAGCTGATTTAATACCGCTTTTGCATTGCTTATAACCGCGAGTTCGTCGAGGTACGCAACTAACGTACTTCCTCTTGTTTTTTTTTTGCCTGCCCAGTGGGGCTCACTAGCCTGAGATTTAACGAATTTTGAAATCCATTTGGTATTGTAACTGATTCGGCCCTCTATCAATTGGGCCCATTAGTACTTAAGAAACTATCCAGAATGAATTAGAATTAATAAATAATAAATAAAAGAGGCGGTTATCCCAAAAGGGTAAAGCAGTGGTACGATTATCCACCCCATAGTCCGGCGAGCTAGTTTGAGCTTCAACGCAAGCGTACCCGTGTGGCGCTTCAGGGCATGCATGACGAGGATACGAGCGCGGGGAACAATTTCCGCGTTTGGGCACATGTGGCTCGTTATCCGAAGGCTCGTACGTAACAAAATGGCGCCCAACTAGGGGGCCCACAGTAGAGTGGCGCCTTGCAAACCATTTTCCGGACACTTTATGGGGATATTTCGCGTCTACAAATTATTGTGCATATCATACATGCAGTTTTACTATAATGTCAGATATCTTGAGGGGACGATTTAGAGGCCAGTCAATAGTGTCGATATGCGTTAGCGGTGGGGTTGGCATGTGTAATTTCATTGTTAGCTTGCGCAGGCAGAAACTTGGCCGACCATTGTATTGTTCGCGGGTCGCTCGTTTTGCCTTAAGCGGACGATAGCATTCGGAACGTTTTTGACAACGGCAGGGGGGAATGTTTAGGTAACTTGGATGTAAAATTTTTAAAGCAAACAATTGTATCTACAGCATTAGGATAAGAAATCACGGACGGACTTCTTTGGGGGTGTGGGGAACTAAAAGACGGACGGACGACATTAGGTGGACAGAAGTCGCATCTGAAAATGGAAAATCACGCTCTTTATGAATATTACATATATCCTTTTTTGGTATTATATATTTCTACTACGGGAATATTGCTTAGTGGTTATTTTCTGCTCAGTTACGCATACGACTTCGGTAGTGCGGGTGTGTATTGATAGATTCGATCTATTTTTTTTTTTTCTTTGAACTTATTTTTTTTTTTGTTTTTAAATTTGAATATTTTTTTGGTACTCGCACCTTTGAATAAACAGGTCGCCATATTTCGAGATGCCGAACCCAGCAAAGACAAGGGCTACGGGCGTAGTTAGCAACGACGAGGATTTGCAGTCGAGTCAGGGGCAACCTCAAGCGGAAGTGGATAGTCCTAGGAGAATAGCGATGGGTTCAATAGGAGATGAGCTACTACAGAAGTTTGAGCTTATGTTCTTTCAATACCAAATGGACGTGAGCCGTTCAACGGCGGACGCGGTCAAGGTGGTGGTTTCGACGCTGCGTAAAGACATGAATAGCCTGGCGGATAGGTTAGCCAGCTTGGAGGCTGTCGGTGCTCGTGGACAAATGGAGGCTGTTCAAGATGCTTGGCTTGGTTCAACACGCAAATACCGTCGATGATGACAGAACGGAACCGAGAGTCAGTGCCGGTCGGGGATTAACTCCTCCACGGAGTGAACGTAAATACGAGACGGGTGCTTATCGCGAAAGAGGAGCGATGAAGACGATTCGCGATTGGAATCTCAAATTCGACGGAGGGCAGAAAGCTATTCCGATTGAAAGATTTCTCTTCCGAGTTGACACACTCCGGAAGAAGCACAACATACCACCACAGGATTTGTATGCCAACTTCCACCTACTTCTCGAGGGTCAAGCCCAAGAGTGGTATTAGCTATACACTGAAGAGCATCCTGAAGACAGCGTGGTGGACTTTCATTCCTTTCGATCGGCTATAGTGGAACATTTTCGTAAGGCAGATTGCGACGAAGAAATTCGTCAAGCCATGAACGAACGTAAACAGGAATTTAACGAAAAATTCGAGGAGTTTTACGCGGCGGTCCAGGGAATGGAGCTCACTATGAGAATGAGGTTGCCGGAACGTAGTCTGGTAAATCTTATGAGGAAGAACTTGAGGCCCAGGATCAAAAACCTAATCTTTGGATGCCGTATAGACTCATTGGAAGATTTGAGAAGGGAGTGTCGTAGGGCGGAGAAGCACCTATCGGAGTATGAGCCGAAACCCTTTCGCAGGATAATGTTGGAGGAAATAGAGGGCGAACAGGGGGAAGAGCCATCAGACACTTTGGAAGCCTACTTTAAGCCGGAGAAGGACAGGTTTCGGGGTAAGAATTGTTCCGAGAACAACTTCGAAAGGAAGGAAGAGCATACTCCTAGGAAAAGCACGAGCTCCAACTGCGATGGTAAACTGCATAGCATGGTCTGCTACAAGTGTAATCGTCCGAACGTGCAGTCGGGTGAAAGGACCCAGTTGGGAAACCGGGAGCTTGGCGGGAAGACCGGGGAGCCTTGCCAACGACATTTAACCCCGGAGAAGGAACACCAGTAAATAATTACAAACAAATTTTGCAAAAAACTCTCGATTTAAAACCAGTACAGTAAAAGTCAACTCCTCTTTCGTTACAGGAGAGGCAGAAGAGGTATGACGTCGTTAGAAGAAGGATTTTCGGGACCTCCGAGAATACCAGCGCGGATATAGAAGATTTTAAGTTAGATAGGAAATGGCGAAGGATCTTGAAGGTTCGCAAAAGAACACGCGAGAGAAGGCAGGAAGCAAGGGCCATAGCAGAAACAGTGATCCGGAATGCGGCCGACAGACGACCGTACGTTGAGGTAGAGATAGAAGGAATAAAAGTCAAGGTTTGTTGGACAGCGGGGCATCGGTAAGCTGCCGTGGATAGGGAGCGCAGGAATGGATAGGAAGACTGCAAGCTAAATGGCGTAAGATGGACGAGAGATTAAAAACGGCAGACTAAAAATCTCAGGCGGTGATAGGGAAGGTATTTGTCGCGTTGACATGGCGAGGTAAGACGATGCCAATGAGATTATACTTGGTGCCAAGTCTACAACAGGAGCTTTACCTGGGTGTCGACTTCTGGGACACGTTCGGTGTGGCGCCTATGATCGTTTCAGAGTTGGAAGCGCCGTATCAGCGGGAGTTGTCGGATCGTGAAGTCCGGGAGCTCGACCGGATCAAAAGGCTATTTCCTTCGTTCACCGAGGTAGGTCTCGGAAAAACTCACTTGATGGAGCATGTGATCGAGGTGTCCGACGATACGGTTCCAGTCAAACAAAGGCACTACCCGATGTCACCAGTGAAACAAAAGTACGCTTATGAGAAAATCGATCGCATGTTGAAGTTAGAGGTTATCGAGGAGAGCAATAGCATATGGAGTTGGCCAATTGTGCTGGTTGAAAAGCCTGGTAAGAAGAGATTGTGCGTGGACATGAGGAAGCTTAACGAGCGAACGAAAAAAGACGCCTATCCAACACAGCATGTCGAGGGAATACTAGCTCGCCTTAGGGAGACGTACTTCATATCCGGTATAGATCTCAAGGATGCCTTCTGGCAAATCCCATTAGAAGTGTCGTCGCGGGAGAAGACAGCGTTTACGGTGCCGGGCAGGCCATTATATCAGTTTAAGGTGATGCCGTTTGGGCTGCGCAATGCCAGTCAGAGGTTATGCAGGCTGATGGACAAAGTAATACCCTCGCGTCTGCGAGAAAATGCATTCGTTTATGTCGACGACCTTTTGATCTGTTCGGTCGATTTCCAAACCCATTTGGAGCATCTAGCCGAGGTGGCGGAGTGTCTTGCCAATGCAGGTCTTACGATCAACTTGGAAAAATCGCAGTTCTGTCAAAAGGAACTTAAACATCTGGGTTTCATTGTGGGTCAAGGGGAATTCAAGACAGATCCGGCAAAAGTGCAGTCGATGATTGAGTTTCCCGTACCGACAGCCGTTAAGCAACTACGACGCTTCCTTGGCATGTGTGGGTGGTATAGGAGATTCATCTCAAACTTCGCCACAATCGCGGCTTCAATGACGGAATGCCTGCGCAAAGGGAAATCATTCGCGATGTCGGGGGAAGCGATAAAGGCGTTCAACGAGCTCAAGGAAGCACTCGTGCTTGGCAGCCGTTGTAAGCGTAAAGAAGTCTCGAGCGTACGTGAAGGGGCTGCCTTTTACAATAATTACGGATCATATGAGTCTGAAGTGGCTCATGGGACAGAAGGATCTCGCGGGATGCTTGGCCAGATGGAGCCTCAAGCTTCAGGCATTAAATTTTACAATCGAACACCGGAAGGGGTCCCAAAATATTGTTCCCGACGCGCTGAGTCGAATGCATATGGAGGAGCTGAACGAGGTGGAATACACATGCGAACTTGATTACAAATATCCAGAGTTCTCCAGCGAAGCCTACGAGGCACTCAAGCGGCACGTCAGCGCGAATTCCGAGCAACTTCCCGATCTGCGGGTGATAGACGGAGCCGTGTTTAAAAGAGTGGGTTCCCGAAATGCGGATCAGACGGAGGAGTCGGCGTGGAGAGTGTGGGTCCCAGAAGGGTTTAGGCAGCATTTGCTGATGAGAATGCACTGCGATGAGTCGGCCGGGCATGGGGGGGTAGCGAAAACCCTGTATCGACTGAGAACGCGTTTCTACTGGCCTGGCATGGCGGTGGAGACCAGAGATTTCGTTGCAGCGTGTGAGCTCTGTAAAGCTCCAAAGCTCCGAATGCGATCATTAGACCGCCAATGGTGGGGCGATTCAAGTCTCAAAGAGTATTCCAACGCTTGTATATAGACTTCTGTGGGCCGTATCCGAGATCGCGAAGTGGAAACGTCTACGTGTTTGTGGTCCTAGACCATTTCTCCAAATTTGTTTTCTTCAAACCGATGCGACAAGCTACGTCACAGAGCGTAATTGGATGTCTTCAAACCGACATATTCCACATAAAACCGCGCCTTATGCCCCGCAGGCCAACGCATCTAAACGGGTCAACCGGTTGCTCCTCGCCATGATCCGTACATACATTGCGGGAAGCAACAAACATGGGATCACCACGTGTCACAGGCAGCTTTTGCGTTGCGTAGTGCAGTGCAAGCGGCAATAGGGCTGGAGCCGTACAAGGCTGTTTTCGGTCAGAGTATGATTCAGCATGGAAGTGTCTATGAGACCCTCCGGCGTCTCGAAGTGATGCGGGAAGGGGATTCGGATGTAATAGCCAAGAGCGATCGCGTCGAGATCTTACGAAGCCAGCTGATTCGCAAACTAGACGAAGCTTTCAGAAAAGGGCAACGGGCCTACAATATGAGAGCTCGCCTAATTGAATATCAAGAAGGCCAAATCGTTTATCGGAGGAATTTTAAGCTGAGCAATGCGATGGGAAGGTTCAACGCAAAGCTGGAGCCAAAGTATCTCAAAGCAGTCGTACTGGCAAGAAAAGGTAACTCCTTGTATGCCATTGGAGCTGTATCTGGTCGATTTGTCGGAGTCTATCACGCAAAGGACTTACGCATATAAAGAGAGTCGCCTTGTCTGACGAAGTGACCTGATTTCGAGCGATTCATTTTCGCAGGCCTTGCTGTATCACTCGCCCTGTTGCGGTCACCCTGTGCCTCAACTGAGCACTGCTTAAGCGAACATTGCCCTGTTAATTCTTTTCGAACGCTTCCCGAGGGTTGACAGCTGTCTATCGCTTGTCGTAGTTGACAAGCAGGTATTTCCGGTGGCAAGTTTTTTTTCTTTTTTTGGTCCGACAGCATCCAGCGAAGAAGGCAAAATCTTTGATCGGCGTACATCGGGCGTAAGTTGCCTTATATTTTTGATTGTAAACCTCGTGAGGGGCCCAGAGGTGAAAGCAGCGATATCACGGGGCTGATTTTTTTGGAGTGAGCCGGATAAGAGCCTGCAATACACTATCGACGGTCAGCAGCAGCCGGTGAGGCGCATTAGCGGAGTCTGCAGCGCGACCAGCCTAACAGTGATCGCATTGGTCGAGGCCCGTTTGGAACACCCTGGTGGTGGTCGTGCCATTGAGCACGGCAACTTCAGCGCGAGCCAAGGCTACCAACTTGCACAAGTCACGTTGCAGCCGACTACGCGGCGCCGGTCGCAGCACGGTTGGCAAAGGTCATCTCATCGCCACCGCTGGAGAGTTACCGGGAAGGCAAGTGCGCCACAAGCAGAAACCGGTAGCCATCTCAGTGAACCCAGGCACAGATCTGCCATATCCCCAGGAGCGAAAAGGCAAGGCCCATGGCAGCCGAGCAGGTGAGATCGTGACATATGCGTTTGTTTTGTTGCCGCTCCGAGCTGACGGAGGCGGGCGGAAAAGCGGTACAACAGTTCGCGGGTGCAGGGTCGCCTCAGTTTAAGCAATTCAATTCTTTTCCGACGTGTATGTTATTTAGTATGAGCGGTCGCGAGCCACATGCAAGTATTCTTTAGATATGATTCTTTCGCAAAGAGCGGAATTAAGTTACATTGTTTTCGTCTCTTTGTTTTGCATTGTAGTTTCTTTTAGAATGTAACTGCCCACAGCGTGTATATTTGTATAGTTTTCTTTTTTAAGGGCGGAAAGCCAGAATTAAAACGTTGTGATCTTTAAATCTCACGCGCTAGCGTAATTTAAAGTCCGGGCGATACTAGTCGCTTTCCAAGGCAGGCGCAGTTGCAGGAGGGTCACGTCAGGATAAGGGCAGCAGGTTTTGGGGAGCGCGCGAGCGCCTGTGCAAGACGTCTTGTAGGGTGTTAGCTGATTTAATACCCCTTTTGCATTGCTTATAACCGCGAGTTCGTCGAGGTACGCCACTAACGTACTTCCTCTTGTTTTTTTTTTGCCTGCCCAGTGGGGCTCACTAGCCTGAGATTTAACGAATTTTGAAATCCATTTGGTATTGTAACTGATTGATAGGAGGCCGATTGGGCCCATTAGTACTTAAGAAACTATCCAGAATGAATTGGAATTAATAAATAATAAATAAAAGAGGCGGATATCCCAAAAGGGTAAAGCAGTGGTACGATTATCTTTTTTGTATGGTGCGGAGGGCATGTGCTGAGGCCACAAGAACCACCCCATAGTCCGGCGAGCTAGTTTGAGCTTCTACGCAAGCGTACCCGTGTGGCGCTTCAGGGCATGCATGACGAGGATACGAGCGCGGGGAACAATTTCCGCGTTTGGACACATGTGGCTCGTTATCCGAAGACTCGTACGTAACAAAATGGCGCCCAACGAGGGGGCCCACAGTAGAGTGGAGCCTGTCAAATCATTTTCCGGACACTTTAAGGGGATATTTCGCGTCTTCAAATTATTGTGCATATCATACATGCAGTTTTACTATAATGTCAGATATCTTGAGGGGACGATTTAGAGGCCAGTCAATAGTGTCGATATGCGTTAGCGGTGGGGTTGGCATGTGTAATTTCGTTGTTAGCTTGCGCAGGCAGAACCAATAGTAGCAGCGAATGAGCATTGTCGAGAAAGGTAATGGGGGTATTGTTCGCGGGTCGCTCGTTTTGCCTTAAGCGGACGACAGCATTCGGAACGTTTTTGACAACGGGAGGGGGGAATGTTTAGGTAACTTGGATGTAAAATTTTTAAAGCAAACAATTGTATCTACAGCATTAGGATAAGAAATCACGGACGGACTTCTTTGGGGGTGTGGGGAACTAAAAGACGGACGGACGACATTAGGTGGACAGAAGTCGCATCTGAAAACGGAAAATCACGCTCTCTATGAATATTACATATATCCTTTTTTGGTATTATATATTTCTACTACGGGAATATTGCTTAGTGGTTATTTTCTGCTTAGTTACGCATACGACCTCGGTTGTGCGGGTGTGTATTGATAGATTCGATCTATTTTTTTTTTCTTTGAACTTATTTTTTTTTTGTTTTTAAATTTGAATATTTTTTTGGTACTCGCACCTTTGAATAGACAGGTCGCCATATTTCGAGATGCCGAACCCAGCAAAGACAAGGGCTACGGGCGTAGTTAGCAACGACGAGGATTTGCAGTCGAGTCAGGGGCAACCTCAAGCGGAAGTGGATAGTCCTAGGAGAATAGCGGTAGGTTCAATAGGAGATGAGCTACTACAGAAGTTTGAGCTTATGTTCTTTCAATACCAAATGGACGTGAGCCGTTCAACGGCGGGCGCGGTCAAGGGGGTGGTTTCGACGCTGCGTAAAGACATGAATAGCCTGGCGGATAGGTTAGCCAGCTTGGAGGCTGTCGGTGCTCGTGGACAAAGGGAGGCTGTTCAAGATGATTGGCTTATTGATGCAGAGGTTCAACACGCAAATACCGTCGATGATGACAGAACGGAACCGAGAGTCAGTGCCGGTCGGCGATTAACTCCTCCACGGAGTGAACGTAAATACGAGACGGGTGCTTATCGCGAAAGAGGAGCGATGAAGACGATTCGCGATTGGAATCTCAAATTCGACGGAGGGCAGAAAGCTATTCCGATTGAAAGATTTCTCTTCCGAGTTGCCACACTCCGGAAGAAGCACAACATACCACCACAGGATTTGTATGCCAACTTCCACCTACTTCTCGACGGTCAAGCCCAAGAGTGGTATTGGCTATACACTGAAGAGCATCCTGAAGACAGCGTGGTGGACTTTCATTCCTTTCGATCGGCTATAGTGGAACATTTTCGTAAGGCAGATTGCGACGAAGAAATTCGTCAAGCCATGAACGAACGTAAACAGGAATTTAACGAAAAATTCGAGGAGTTTTACGCGGCGGTCCGGGGAATGGAGCTCACTATGAGAATGAGGTTGCCGGAACGTAGTCTGGTAAATCTTATGAGGAAGAACTTGAGGCCCAGGATCAAAAACCTAATCTTTGGATGCCGTATAGACTCATTGGAAGATTTGAGAAGGGAGTGTCGTAGGGCGGAGAAGCACCTATTGGAGTATGAGCCGAAACCCTTTCGCAGGAGAATGTTGGAGGAAATAGAGGGCGAACAGGGGGAAGAGCCATCAGACACTTTGGAAGCCTACTTTAAGCCGGAGAAGGACAGGTTTCGGAGTAAGAATTGTTCCGAGAACAACTTCGAAAGGAAGGAAGAGCATACTCCTAGGAAAAGCACGAGCTCCAACTGCGATGGTAAACTGCATAGCATGGTCTGCTACAATGGACCCAGTTGGGAAACCGGGAGCTTGGCGGGAAGACCGGGGAGCCTTGCCAACGACATTTAACCCCGGAGAAGGAACACCAGTAAATAATTACAAACAAATTTTGCAAAAAACTCACGATTTAAAACCAGTACAGTAAAAGTCAACTCCTCTTTCGTTACAGGAGAGGCAGAAGAGGTATGACGTCGTTAGTAGAAGGATTTTCGGGACCTCCGAGAATACCAGCGCGGATATAAAAGATTTTAAGTTAGATAGGAAATGGCGAAGGATCTTGAAGGTTCGCAAAAGAACACGCGAGAGAAGGCAGGAAGCAAGGGCCATAGCAGAAACAGTGATCCGGAATGCGGCCGACAGACGACCGTACGTTGAGGTAGAGATAGAAGGAATAAAAGTTCAAGGTTTGTTGGACAGCGGGCATCGGTAAGCTGCCTTGGATAGGGAGCGCAGGAATGGATAGGAAGACTGCAAGCTAAATGGCGTAAGACGGACGAGAGATTAAAAACGGCAGACTAAAAATCTCAGGCGGTGATAGGGAAGGTATTTGTCGCGTTGACATGGCGAGGTAAGACGATGCCAATGACATTATACTTGGTGCCAAGTCTACAACAGGAGCTTTACCTGGGTGTCGACTTCTGGGACACGTTCGGGGTGGCGCCTATGATCGTTTCAGAGTTGGAAGCGCCGTATCAGCGGGAGTTGTCGGATCGTGAAGTCCGGGAGCTCGACCGGATCAAAAGGCTATTTCCTTCGTTCACCGAGGTAGGTCTCGGAAAAACTCACTTGATGGAGCATGTGATCGAGGTGTCCGACGATACGGTTCCAGTCAAACAAAGGCACTACCCGATGTCACCAGTGAAACAAAAGTACGCTTATGAGAAAATCGATCGCATGTTGAAGTTAGAGGTTATCGAGGAGAGCAATAGCATATGGAGTTGGCCAATTGTGCTGGTTGAAAAGCCTGGTAAGAAGAGATTGTGCGTGGACATGAGGAAGCTTAACGAGCGAACGAAAAAAGACGCCTATCCAACACAGCATGTCGAGGGAATACTAGCTCGCCTTAGTGAGACGTACTTCATATCCGGTATAGATCTCAAGGATGCCTTCTGGCAAATCCCATTAGAAGTGTCGTCGCGGGAGAAGACAGCGCTCACGGTGCCGGGCAGGCCATTATATCAGTTTAAGGTGATGCCGTTTGGGCTGTGCAATGCCAGTCAGATGTTATGCAGGCTGATGGACAAAGTAATACCCTCGCGTCTGCGAAAAAATGCATTCGTTTATGTCGACGACCTTTTGATCTGTTCGGTCGATTTCCAAACCTATTTGGAGCATCTAGCCGAGGTGGCGGAGTGTCTTGCCAATGCAGGTCTTACGATCAACTTGGAAAAATCGCAGTTCTGTCAAAAGGAACTTAAACATCTGGGTTTCATTGTGGGTCAAGGGGAATTCAAGACAGATCCGGCAAAAGTGCAGTCGATGATTGAGTTTCCCGTACCGACAGCCGTTAAGCAACTACGACGCTTCCTTGGCATGTGTGGGTGGTATAGGAGATTCATCTCAAGCTTCGCCACAATCGCGGCTTCAATGACGGAATGCCTGCGCAAAGGGAAATCATTCGCGATGTCGGGGGAAGCGATAAAGGCGTTCAACGAGCTCAAGGAAGCACTCGTGCTTGGCAGCCGTTGTAAGCGTAAAGAAGTCTCGAAAGTACGTGGAGGGGCTGCCTTTTACAATAATTACGGATCATATGAGTCTGAAGTGGCTCATGGGACAGAAGGATCTCGCGGGATGCTTGGCCAGATGGAGCCTCAAGCTTCAGGCATTAAATTTTACAATCGAACACCGGAAGGGGTCCCAAAATATTGTTCCCGACGCGCTGAGTCGAATGCATATGGAGGAGCTGAACGAAGTGGAATACACATGCGAACTTGATTACAAATATCCAGAGTTCTCCAGCGAAGCCTACGAGGCACTCAAGCGGCACGTCAGCGCAAATTCCGAGCAACTTCCCGATCTGCGGGTGATAGACGGAGCCGTGTTTAAAAGAGTGGGCCCCCGAAATGCGGATCAGATGGAGGAGTCGGCGTGGAGAGTGTGGGTCCCAGAAGGGTTTAGGCAGCATTTGCTGATGAGAATGCACTGCGATGAGTCGGCCGGGCATGGGGGGGTAGCGAAAACCCTGTATCGACTGAGAACGCGTTTCTACTGGCCTGGCATGGCGGTGGAGACCAGAGATTTCGTTGCAGCGTGTGAGCTCTGTAAAGCTCCAAAGCTCCGAACGCGATCATTAGACCGCCAATGGTGGGGCGATTTAAGTCTGAAAGAGTATTCCAACGCTTGTATATAGACTTCTGTGGGCCGTATCCGAGATCGCGAAGTGGAAACGTCTACGTGTTTGTGGTCCTAGACCATTTCTCCAAATTTGTTTTCTTCAAACCGATGCGACAAGCTACGTCACAGAGCGTAATTGGATGTCTTGAAACCGACATATTCCACATAAAACCGCGCCTTATGCCCCGCAGGCCAACGCATCTAAACGGGTCAACCGGTCGCTCCTCGCCATGATCCGTACATACATTGCGGGAAGCAACAAACATGGGATCACCACGTGTCACAGGCAGCTTTTGCGTTGCGTAGTGCAGTGCAAGCGGCAATAGGGCTGGAGCCGTACAAGGCTGTTTTCGGTCAGAGTATGATTCAGCTAGAAGTGTCTATGAGACCCTCCGGCGTCTCGAAGTGATGCGGGAAGGGGATTCGGATGTAATAGCCAAGAGCGATCGCGTCGAGATCTTACGAAGCCAGCTGATTCGCAAACTAGACGAAGCTTTCAGAAAAGGGCAACGGGCCTACAATATGAGAGCTCGCCTAATTGAATATCAAGAAGGCCAAATCGTTTATCGGAGGAATTTTAAGCTGAGCAATGCGATGGGAAGGTTCAACGCAAAGCTGGAGCCAAAGTATCTCAAAGCAGTCGTACTGGCAAGAAAAGGTAACTCCTTGTATGCCATTGGAGCTGTATCTGGTCGATTTGTCGGAGTCTATCACGCAAAGGACTTACGCATATAAAGAGAGTCGCCTTGTCTGACGAAGTGACCTGATTTCGAGCGATTCATTTTCGCAGGCCTTGCTGTATCACTCGCCCTGTTGCGGTCACCCTGTGCCAATAGCCTCAACTGAGCACTGCTTAAGCGAACATTGCCCTGTTAATTCTTTTCGAACGCTTCCCGAGGGTTGACAGCTGTCTATCGCTTGTCGTAGTTGACAAGCAGGTATTTCCGGTGGCAAGTTTTTTTTCTTTTTTTGGTCCGACAGCATCCAGCGAAGAAGGCAAAATCTTTGATCGGCGTACATCGGGCGTAAGTTGCCTTATATTTTTGATTGTAAACCTCGTGAGGGGCCCAGAGGTGAAAGCAGCGATATCACGGGGCTGATTTTTTTGGAGTGAGCCGGATAAGAGCCTGCAATACACTATCGACGGTCAGCAGCAGCCGGTGAGGCGCATTAGCGGAGTCTGCAGCGCGACCAGCCTAACAGTGATCGCATTGGTCGAGGCCCGTTTGGAACACCCTGGTGGTGGTCGTGCCATTGAGCACGGCAACTTCAGCGCGAGCCAAGGCTACCAACTTGCACAAGTCACGTTGCAGCCGACTACGCGGCGCCGGTCGCAGCACGGTTGGCAAAGGTCATCTCATCGCCACCGCTGGAGAGTTACCGGGAAGGCAAGTGCGCCACAAGCAGAAACCGGTAGCCATCTGAGTGAACCCAGGCACAGATCTGCCATATCCCCAGGAGCGAAAAGGCAAGGCCCATGGCAGCCGAGCAGGTGAGATCGTGACATATGCGTTTGTTTTGTTGCCGCTCCGAGCTGACGGAGGCGGGCGGAAAAGCGGTACAACAGTTCGCGGGTGCAGGGTCGCCTCAGTTTAAGCAATTCAATTCTTTTCCGACGTGTATGTTATTTAGTATGAGCGGTCGCGAGCCACATGCAAGTATTCTTTAGATATGATTCTTTCGCAAAGAGCGGAATTAAGTTACATTGTTTTCGTCTCTTTGTTTTGCATTGTAGTTTCTTTTAGAATGTAACTGCGCACAGCGTGTATATTTGTATAGTTTTCTTTTTTAAGGGCGGAAAGCCAGAATTAAAACGTTGTGATCTTTAAATCTCACGCGCTAGCGTAATTTAAAGTCCGGGCGATACTAGTCGCTTTCCAAGGCAGGCGCAGTTGCAGGAGGGTCACGTCAGGATAAGGACAGCAGGTTTTGGGGAGCGCGCGAGCGCCTGTGCAAGACGTCTTGTAGGGTGTTAGCTGATTAAATACCCCTTTTGCATTGCTTATAACCGCGAGTTCGTCGAGGTACGCAACTAACGTACTTCCTCTTGTTTTTTTTTTGCCTGCCCAGTGGGGCTCACTAGCCTGAGATTTAACGAATTTTGAAATCCATTTGGTATTGTAACTAATTGATAGGAGGCCGATTGGGCCCATTAGTACTTAAGAAACTATCCAGAATGAATTGGAATTAATAAATAATAAATAAAAGAGGCGGATATCCCAAAAGGGTAAAGCAGTGGTACGATTATCTTTTTTGTATGGTGCGGAGGGCATGTGCTGAGGCCACAAGAACCACCCCATAGTCCGGCGAGCTAGTTTGAGCTTCAACGCAAGCGTACCCGTGTGGCGCTTCAGGGCATGCATGACGAGGATACGAGCGCGGGGAACAATTTCCGCGTTTGGACACATGTGGCTCGTTATCCGAAGACTCGTACGTAACAAAATGGCGCCCAACGAGGGGGCCCACAGTAGAGTGGAGCCTGTCAAATCATTTTCCGGACACTTTAAGGGGATATTTCGCGTCTTCAAATTATTGTGCATATCATACATGCAGTTTTACTATAATGTCAGATATCTTGAGGGGACGATTTAGAGGCCAGTCAATAGTGTCGATATGCGTTAGCGGTGGGGTTGGCATGTGTAATTTCGTTGTTAGCTTGCGCAGGCAGAACCAATAGTAGCAGCGAATGAGCATTGTCGAGAAAGGTAATGGGGGTATTGTTCGCGGGTCGCTCGTTTTGCCTTAAGCGGACGACAGCATTCGGAACGTTTTTGACAACGGGAGGGGGGAATGTTTAGGTAACTTGGATGTAAAATTTTTAAAGCAAACAATTGTATCTACAGCATTAGGATAAGAAATCACGGACGGACTTCTTTGGGGGTGTGGGGAACTAAAAGACGGACGGACGACATTAGGTGGACAGAAGTCGCATCTGAAAACGGAAAATCACGCTCTCTATGAATATTACATATATCCTTTTTTGGTATTATATATTTCTACTACGGGAATATTGCTTAGTGGTTATTTTCTGCTTAGTTACGCATACGACTTCGGTTGTGCGGGTGTGTATTGATAGATTCGATCTATTTTTTTTTTCTTTGAACTTATTTTTTTTTTGTTTTTAAATTTGAATATTTTTTTGGTACTCGCACCTTTGAATAGACAGGTCGCCATATTTCGAGATGCCGAACCCAGCAAAGACAAGGGCTACGGGCGTAGTTAGCAACGACGAGGATTTGCAGTCGAGTCAGGGGCAACCTCAAGCGGAAGTGGATAGTCCTAGGAGAATAGCGGTAGGTTCAATAGGAGATGAGCTACTACAGAAGTTTGAGCTTATGTTCTTTCAATACCAAATGGACGTGAGCCGTTCAACGGCGGGCGCGGTCAAGGGGGTGGTTTCGACGCTGCGTAAAGACATGAATAGCCTGGCGGATAGGTTAGCCAGCTTGGAGGCTGTCGGTGCTCGTGGACAAAGGGAGGCTGTTCAAGATGATTGGCTTATTGATGCAGAGGTTCAACACGCAAATACCGTCGATGATGACAGAACGGAACCGAGAGTCAGTGCCGGTCGGCGATTAACTCCTCCACGGAGTGAACGTAAATACGAGACGGGTGCTTATCGCGAAAGAGGAGCGATGAAGACGATTCGCGATTGGAATCTCAAATTCGACGGAGGGCAGAAAGCTATTCCGATTGAAAGATTTCTCTTCCGAGTTGCCACAC
The DNA here is from genome assembly GCA_963971545.1 of Philophylla caesio. Taxonomy (NCBI): domain Eukaryota; kingdom Metazoa; phylum Arthropoda; class Insecta; order Diptera; family Tephritidae; genus Philophylla; species Philophylla caesio. Next base: position 125,427,123 of record OZ020604.1, on the reverse strand, counting down.
TCCGGAAGAAGCACAACATACCACCACAGGATTTGTATGCCAACTTCCACCTACTTCTCGAGGGTCAAGCCCAAGAGTGGTATTGGCTATACACTGAAGAGCATCCTGAAGACAGCGTGGTGGACTTTCATTCCTTTCGATCGGCTATAGTGGAACATTTTCGTAAGGCAGATTGCGACGAAGAAATTCGTCAAGCCATGAACGAAAGTAAACAGGAATTTAACGAAAAATTCGAGGAGTTTTACGCGGCGGTCCGGGGAATGGAGCTCACTATGAGAATGAGGTTGCCGGAACGTAGTCTGGTAAATCTTATGAGGAAGAACTTGAGGCCCAGGATCAAAAACCTAATCTTTGGATGCCGTATAGACTCATTGGAAGATTTGAGAAGGGAGTGTCGTAGGGCGGAGAAGCACCTATCGGAGTATGAGCCGAAACCCTTTCGCAGGAGAATGTTGGAGGAAATAGAGGGCGAACAGGGGGAAGAGCCATCAGACACTTTGGAAGCCTACTTTAAGCCGGAGAAGGACAGGTTTCGGGGTAAGAATTGTTCCGAGAACAACTTCGAAAGGAAGGAAGAGCATACTCCTAGGAAAAGCACGAGCTCCAACTGCGATGGTAAACTGCATAGCATGGTCTGCTACAAGTGTAATCGTCCGAACGTGCAGTCGGGTGAATGGACCCAGTTGGGAAACCGGGAGCTTGGCGGGAAGACCGGGGAGCCTTGCCAACGACATTTAACCCCGGAGAAGGAACACCAGTAAATAATTACAAACAAATTTTGCAAAAAACTCACGATTTAAAACCAGTACAGTAAAAGTCAACTCCTCTTTCGTTACAGGAGAGGCAGAAGAGGTATGACGTCGTTAGAAGAAGGATTTTCGGGACCTCCGAGAATACCAGCGCGGATATAGAAGATTTTAAGTTAGATAGGAAATGGCGAAGGATCTTGAATGTTCGCAAAAGAACACGCGAGAGAAGGCAGGAAGCAAGGGCCATAGCAGAAACAGTGATCCGGAATGCGGCCGACAGACGACCGTACGTTGAGGTAGAGATAGAAGGAATAAAAGTTCAAGGTTTGTTGGACAGCGGGCATCGGTAAGCTGCCTTGGATAGGGAGCGCAGGAATGGATACGAAGACTGCAAGCTAAATGGCGTAAGACGGACGAGAGATTAAAAACGGCAGACTAAAAATCTCAGGCGGTGATAGGGAAGGTATTTGTCGCGTTGACATGGCGAGGTAAGACGATGCCAATGACATTATACTTGGTGCCAAGTCTACAACAGGAGCTTTACCTGGGTGTCGACTTCTGGGACACGTTCGGGGTGGCGCCTATGATCGTTTCAGAGTTGGAAGCGCCGTATCAGCGGGAGTTGTCGGATCGTGAAGTCCGGGAGCTCGACCGGATCAAAAGGCTATTTCCTTCGTTCACCGAGGTAGGTCTCGGAAAAACTCACTTGATGGAGCATGTGATCGAGGTGTCCGACGATACGGTTCCAGTCAAACAAAGGCACTACCCGATGTCACCAGTGAAACAAAAGTACGCTTATGAGAAAATCGATCGCATGTTGAAGTTAGAGGTTATCGAGGAGAGCAATAGCTCGTGGAGTTCGCCAATTGTGCTGGTTGAAAAGCCTGGTAAGAAGAGATTGTGCGTGGACATGAGGAAGCTTAACGAGCGAACGAAAAAAGACGCCTATCCAACACAGCATGTCGAGGGAATACTAGCTCGCCTTAGTGAGACGTACTTCATATCCGGTATAGATCTCAAGGATGCCTTCTGGCAAATCCCATTAGAAGTGTCGTCGCGGGAGAAGACAGCGCTCACGGTGCCGGGCAGGCCATTATATCAGTTTAAGGTGATGCCGTTTGGGCTGTGCAATGCCAGTCAGATGTTATGCAGGCTGATGGACAAAGTAATACCCTCGCGTCTGCGAGAAAATGCATTCGTTTATGTCGACGACCTTTTGATCTGTTCGGTCGATTTCCAAACCTATTTGGAGCATCTAGCCGAGGTGGCGGAGTGTCTTGCCAATGCAGGTCTTACGATCAACTTGGAAAAATCGCAGTTCTGTCAAAAGGAACTTAAACATCTGGGTTTCATTGTGGGTCAAGGGGAATTCAAGACAGATCCGGCAAAAGTGCAGTCGATGATTGAGTTTCCCGTACCGACAGCCGTTAAGCAACTACGACGCTTCCTTGGCATGTGTGGGTGGTATAGGAGATTCATCTCAAGCTTCGCCACAATCGCGGCTTCAATGACGGAATGCCTGCGCAAAGGGAAATCATTCGCGATGTCGGGGGAAGCGATAAAGGCGTTCAACGAGCTCAAGGAAGCACTCGTGCTTGGCAGCCGTTGTAAGCGTAAAGAAGTCTCGAAAGTACGTGGAGGGGCTGCCTTTTACAATAATTACGGATCATATGAGTCTGAAGTGGCTCATGGGACAGAAGGATCTCGCGGGATGCTTGGCCAGATGGAGCCTCAAGCTTCAGGCATTAAATTTTACAATCGAACACCGGAAGGGGTCCCAAAATATTGTTCCCGACGCGCTGAGTCGAATGCATATGGAGGAGCTGAACGAGGTGGAATACACATGCGAACTTGATTACAAATATCCAGAGTTCTCCAGCGAAGCCTACGAGGCACTCAAGCGGCACGTCAGCGCAAATTCTGAGCAACTTCCCGATCTGCGGGTGATAGACGGAGCCGTGTTTAAAAGAGAGGGCCCCCGAAATTCGGATCAGACGGAAGAGTCGGCGTGGAGAGTGTGGGTCCCAGAAGGGTTCAGGCAGCATTTGCTGATGAGAATGCACTGCGATGAGTCGGCCGGGCATGGGGGGGTAGCGAAAACCCTGTATCGACTGAGAACGCGTTTCTACTGGCCTGGCATGGCGGTGGAGACCAGAGATTTCGTTGCAGCGTGTGAGCTCTGTAAAGCTCCAAAGCTCCGAACGCGATCATTAGACCGCCAATGGTGGGGCGATTTAAGTCTGAAAGAGTATTCCAACGCTTGTATATAGACTTCTGTGGGCCGTATCCGAGATCGCGAAGTGGAAACGTCTACGTGTTTGTGGTCCTAGACCATTTCTCCAAATTTGTTTTCTTCAAACCGATGCGACAAGCTACGTCACAGAGCGTAATTGGATGTCTTGAAACCGACATATTCCACATAAAACCGCATCTAAACGGGTCAACCGGTCGCTCCTCGCCATGATCCGTACATACATTGCGGGAATGGAGCAACAAACAATGGGATCACCACGTGTCACAGGCAGCTTTTGCGTTGCGTAGTGCAGTGCAAGCGGCAATAGGGCTGGAGCCGTACAAGGCTGTTTTCGGTCAGAGTATGATTCAGCATGGAAGTGTCTATGAGACCCTCCGGCGTCTCGAAGTGATGCGGGAAGGGGATTCGGATGTAATAGCCAAGAGCGATCGCGTCGAGATCTTACGAAGCCAGCTGATTCGCAAACTAGACGAAGCTTTCAGAAAAGGGCAACGGGCCTACAATATGAGAGCTCGCCTAGTTGAATATCAAGAAGGCCAAATCGTTTATCGGAGGAATTTTAAGCTGAGCAATGCGATGGGAAGGTTCAACGCAAAGCTGGAGCCAAAGTATCTCAAAGCAGTCGTACTGGCAAGAAAAGGTAACTCCTTGTATGGTATGCCATTGGAGCTGTATCTGGTCGATTTGTCGGAGTCTATCACGCAAAGGACTTACGCATATAAAGAGAGTCGCCTTGTCTGACGAAGTGACCTGATTTCGAGCGATTCATTTTCGCAGGCCTTGCTGTATCACTCGCCCTGTTGCGGTCACCCTGTGCCAATAGCCTCAACTGAGCACTGCTTAAGCGAACATTGCCCTGTTAATTCTTTTCGAACGCTTCCCGAGGGTTGACAGCTGTCTATCGCTTGTCGTAGTTGACAAGCAGGTATTTCCGGTGGCAAGTTTTTTTTCTTTTTTTGGTCCGATAGCATCCAGCGAAGAAGGCCAAATCTTTGATCGGCGTACATCGGGCGTAAGTTGCCTTATATTTTTGATTGTAAACCTCGTGAGGGGCCCAGAGGTGAAAGCAGCGATATCACGGGGCTGATTTTTTTGGAGTGAGCCGGATAAGAGCCTGCAATACACTATCGACGGTCAGCAGCAGCCGGTGAGGCGCATTAGCGGAGTCTGCAGCGCGACCAGCCTAACAGTGATCGCATTGGTCGAGGCCCGTTTGGAACACCCTGGTGGTGGTCGTGCCATTGAGCACGGCAACTTCAGCGCGAGCCAAGGCTACCAACTTGCACAAGTCACGTTGCAGCCGACTACGCGGCGCCGGTCGCAGCACGGTTGGCAAAGGTCATCTCATCGCCACCGCTGGAGAGTTACCGGGAAGGCAAGTGCGCCACAAGCAGAAACCGGTAGCCATCTGAGTGAACCCAGGCACAGATCTGCCATATCCCCAGGAGCGAAAAGGCAAGGCCCATTGCAGCCGAGCAGGTGAGATCGTGACATATGCGTTTGTTTTGTTGCCGCTCCGAGCTGACGGAGGCGGGCGGAAAAGCGGTACAACAGTTCGCGGGTGCAGGGTCGCCTCAGTTTAAGCAATTCAATTCTTTTCCGACGTGTATGTTATTTAGTATGAGCGGTCGCGAGCCACATGCAAGTATTCTTTAGATATGATTCTTTCGCAAAGAGCGGAATTAAGTTACATTGTTTTCGTCTCTTTGTTTTGCATTGTAGTTTCTTTTAGAATGTAACTGCGCACAGCGTGTATATTTGTATAGTTTTCTTTTTTAAGGGCGGAAAGCCAGAATTAAAACGTTGTGATCTTTAAATCTCACGCGCTAGCGTAATTTAAAGTCCGGGCGATACTAGTCGCTTTCCAAGGCAGGCGCAGTTGCAGGAGGGTCACGTCAGGATAAGGACAGCAGGTTTTGGGGAGCGCGCGAGCGCCTGTGCAAGACGTCTTGTAGGGTGTTAGCCGACACATGCGGTCGGATTTAATACCCCTTTTGCATTGCTTATAACCGCGAGTTCGTCGAGGTACGCAACTAACGTACTTCCTCTTGTTTTTTTTTTGCCTGCCCAGTGGGGCTCACTAGCCTGAGATTTAACGAATTTTGAAATCCATTTGGTATTGTAACTGATAGATAGGAGGCCGATTGGGCCCATTAGTACTTAAGAAACTATCCAGAATGAATTGGAATTAATAAATAATAAATAAAAGAGGCGGATATCCCAAAAGGGTAAAGCAGTGGTACGATTATCTTTTTTGTATGGTGCGGAGGGCATGTGCTGAGGCCACAAGAACCACCCCATAGTCCGGCGCGCTTCAGGGCATGCATGACGAGGATACGAGCGCGGGGAACAATTTCCGCGTTTGGACACATGTGGCTCGTTATCCAAAGACTCGTACGTAACAAAATGGCGCCCAACGAGGGGGCCCACAGTAGAGTGGAGCCTGTCAAATCATTTTCCGGACACTTTAAGGGGATATTTCGCGTCTTCAAATTATTGTGCATATCATACATGCAGTTTTACTATAATGTCAGATATCTTGAGGGGACGATTTAGAGGCCAGTCAATAGTGTCGATATGCGTTAGCGGTGGGGTTGGCATGTGTAATTTCGTTGTTAGCTTGCGCAGGCAGAACCAATAGTAGCAGCGAATGAGCATTGTCGAGAAAGGTAATGGGGGTATTGTTCGCGGGTCGCTCGTTTTGCCTTAAGCGGACGATAGCATTCGGAACGTTTTTGACAACGGGAGGGGGGAATGTTTAGGTAACTTGGATGTAAAATTTTTAAAGCAAACAATTGTATCTACAGCATTAGGATAAGAAATCACGGACGGACTTCTTTGGGGGTGTGGGGAACTAAAAGACGGACGGACGACATTAGGTGGACAGAAGTCGCATCTGAAAATGGAAAATCACGCTCTCTATGAATATTACATATATCCTTTTTTGGTATTATATATTTCTACTACGGGAATATTGCTTAGTGGTTATTTTCTGCTCAGTTACGCATACGACTTCGGTTGTGCGGGTGTGTATTGATAGATTCGATCTATTTTTTTTTTCTTTGAACTTATTTTTTTTTTGTTTTTAAATTTGAATATTTTTTTGGTACTCGCACCTTTGAATAGACAGGTCGCCATATTTCGAGATGCCGAACCCAGCAAAGACAAGGGCTACGGGCGTAGTTAGCAACGACGAAGATTTGCAGTCGAGTCAGGGGCAACCTCAAGCGGAAGTGGATAGTCCTAGGAGAATAGCGGTAGGTTCAATAGGAGATGAGCTACTACAGAAGTTTGAGCTTATGTTTCTTTCAATACCAAATGGACGTGAGCCGTTCAACGGCGGGCGCGGTCAAGGGGGTGGTTTCGACGCTGCGTAAAGACATGAATAGCCTGGCGGATAGGTTAGCCAGCTTGGAGGCTGTCGGTGCTCGTGGACAAAGGGAGGCTGTTCAAGATGATTGGCTTATTGATGCAGAGGTTCAACACGCAAATACCGTCGATGATGACAGAACGGAACCGAGAGTCAGTGCCGGTCGGCGATTAACTCCTCCACGGAGTGAACGTAAATACGAGACGGGTGCTTATCGCGAAAGAGGAGCGATGAAGACGATTCGCGATTGGAATCTCAAATTCGACGGAGGGCAGAAAGCTATTCCGATTGAAAGATTTCTCTTCCGAGTTGCCACACTCCGGAAGAAGCACAACATACCACCACAGGATTTGTATGCCAACTTCCACCTACTTCTCGAGGGTCAAGCCCAAGAGTGGTATTGGCTATACACTGAAGAGCATCCTGAAGACAGCGTGGTGGACTTTCATTCCTTTCGATCGGCTATAGTGGAACATTTTCGTAAGGCAGATTGCGACGAAGAAATTCGTCAAGCCATGAACGAACGTAAACAGGAATTTAACGAAAAATTCGAGGAGTTTTACGCGGCGGTCCGGGGAATGGAGCTCACTATGAGAATGAGGTTGCCGGAACGTAGTCTGGTAAATCTTATGAGGAAGAACTTGAGGCCCAGGATCAAAAACCTAATCTTTGGATGCCGTATAGACTCATTGGAAGATTTGAGAAGGGAGTGTCGTAGGGCGGAGAAGCACCTATCGGAGTATGAGCCGAAACCCTTTCGCAGGAGAATGTTGGAGGAAATAGAGGGCGAACAGGGGGAAGAGCCATCAGACACTTTGGAAGCCTACTTTAAGCCGGAGAAGGACAGGTTTCGGGGTAAGAATTGTTCCGAGAACAACTTTGAAAGGAAGGAAGAGCATACTCCTAGGAAAAGCACGAGCTCCAACTGCGATGGTAAACTGCATAGCATGGTCTGCTACAAGTGTAATCGTCCGAACGTGCAGTCGGGTGAAAGGACCCAGTTGGGAAACCGGGAGCTTGGCGGGAAGACCGGGGAGCCTTGCCAACGACATTTAACCCCGGAGAAGGAACACCAGTAAATAATTACAAACAAATTTTGCAAAAAACTCTCGATTTAAAACCAGTACAGTAAAAGTCAACTCCTCTTTCGTTACAGGAGAGGCAGAAGAGGTATGACGTCGTTAGAAGAAGGATTTTCGGGACCTCCGAGAATACCAGCGCGGATATAGAAGATTTTAAGTTAGATAGGAAATGGCGAAGGATCTTGAAGGTTCGCAAAAGAACACGCGAGAGAAGGCAGGAAGCAAGGGCCATAGCAGAAACAGTGATCCGGAATGCGGCCGACAGACGACCGTACGTTGAGGTAGAGATAGAAGGAATAAAAGTCAAGGTTTGTTGGACAGCGGGGCATCGGTAAGCTGCCGTGGATAGGGAGCGCAGGAATGGATAGGAAGACTGCAAGCTAAATGGCGTAAGATGGACGAGAGATTAAAAACGGCAGACTAAAAATCTCAGGCGGTGATAGGGAAGGTATTTGTCGCGTTGACATGGCGAGGTAAGACGATGCCAATGAGATTATACTTGGTGCCAAGTCTACAACAGGAGCTTTACCTGGGTGTCGACTTCTGGGACACGTTCGGGGTGGCGCCTATGATCGTTTCAGAGTTGGAAGCGCCGTATCAGCGGGAGTTGTCGGATCGTGAAGTCCGGGAGCTCGACCGGATCAAAAGGCTATTTCCTTCGTTCACCGAGGTAGGTCTCGGAAAAACTCACTTGATGGAGCATGTGATCGAGGTGTCCGACGATACGGTTCCAGTCAAACAAAGGCACTACCCGATGTCACCAGTGAAACAAAAGTACGCTTATGAGAAAATCGATCGCATGTTGAAGTTAGAGGTTATCGAGGAGAGCAATAGCATATGGAGTTGGCCAATTGTGCTGGTTGAAAAGCCTGGTAAGAAGAGATTGTGCGTGGACATGAGGAAGCTTAACGAGCGAACGAAAAAAGACGCCTATCCAACACAGCATGTCGAGGGAATACTAGCTCGCCTTAGGGAGACGTACTTCATATCCGGTATAGATCTCAAGGATGCCTTCTGGCAAATCCCATTAGAAGTGTCGTCGCGGGAGAAGACAGCGTTTACGGTGCCGGGCAGGCCATTATATCAGTTTAAGGTGATGCCGTTTGGGCTGCGCAATGCCAGTCAGAGGTTATGCAGGCTGATGGACAAAGTAATACCCTCGCGTCTGCGAGAAAATGCATTCGTTTATGTCGACGACCTTTTGATCTGTTCGGTCGATTTCCAAACCCATTTGGAGCATCTAGCCGAGGTGGCGGAGTGTCTTGCCAATGCAGGTCTTACGATCAACTTGGAAAAATCGCAGTTCTGTCAAAAGGAACTTAAACATCTGGGTTTCATTGTGGGTCAAGGGGAATTCAAGACAGATCCGGCAAAAGTGCAGTCGATGATTGAGTTTCCCGTACCGACAGCCGTTAAGCAACTACGACGCTTCCTTGCCATGTGTGGGTGGTATAGGAGATTCATCTCAAACTTCGCCACAATCGCGGCTTCATTGACGGAATGCCTGCGCAAAGGGAAATCATTCGCGATGTCGGGGGAAGCGATAAAGGCGTTCAACGAGCTCAAGGAAGCACTCGTGCTTGGCAGCCGTTGTAAGCGTAAAGAAGTCTCGAGCGTACGTGGAGGGGCTGCCTTTTACAATAATTACGGATCATATGAGTCTGAAGTGGCTCATGGGACAGACGGATCTCGCGGGATGCTTGGCCAGATGGAGCCTCAAGCTTCAGGCATTAAATTTTACAATCGAACACCGGAAGGGGTCCCAAAATATTGTTCCCGACGCGCTGAGTCGAATGCATATGGAGGAGCTGAACGAGGTGGAATACACATGCGAACTTGATTACAAATATCCAGAGTTCTCCAGCGAAGCCTACGAGGCACTCAAGCGGCACGTCAGCGCAAATTCCGAGCAACTTCCCGATCTGCGGGTGATAGACGGAGCCGTGTTTAAAAGAGTGGGCCCCCGAAATGCGGATCAGACGGAAGAGTCGGCGTGGAGAGTGTGGGTCCCAGAAGGGTTTAGGCAGCATTTGCTGATGAGAATGCACTGCGATGAGTCGGCCGGGCATGGGGGGGTAGCGAAAACCCTGTATCGACTGAGAACGCGTTTCTACTGGCCTGGCATGGCGGTGGAGACCAGAGATTTCGTTGCAGCGTGTGAGCTCTGTAAAGCTCCAAAGCTCCGAACGCGATCATTAGACCGCCAATGGTTGGGCGATTCAAGTCTGAAAGAGTATTCCAACGCTTGAATATAGACTTCTGTGGGCCGTATCCGAGATCGCGAAGTGGAAACGTCTACGTGTTTGTGGTCCTAGACTATTTCTCCAAATTTGTTTTCTTCAAACCGATGCGACAAGCTACGTCACAGAGCGTAATTGGATGTCTTGAAACCGACATATTCCACATAAAACCGCGCCTTATGCCCCGCAGGCCAACGCATCTAAACGGGTCAACCGGTCGCTCCTCGCCATGATCCGTACATACATTGCGGGAATGGAGCAACAAACATGGGATCACCACGTGTCACAGGCCGCTTTTGCGTTGCGTAGTGCAGTGCAAGCGGCAATAGGGCTGGAGCCGTACAAGGCTGTTTTCGGTCAGAGTATGATTCAGCATGGAAGTATCTATGAGACCCGCCGGCGTCTCGAAGTTATGCGGGAAGGGGATTCGGATGTAATAGCCAAGAGCGATCGCGTCGAGATCTTACGAAGCCAGCTGATTCGCAAACTAGACGAAGCTTTCAGAAAAGGGCAACGGGCCTACAATATGAGAGCTCGCCTAATTGAATATCAAGAAGGCCAAATCGTTTATCGGAAGAATTTTAAGCTGAGCAATGCGATGGGAAGGTTCAACGCAAAGCTGGAGCCAAAGTATCTCAAAGCAGTGGTACTGGCAAGAAAAGGTAACTCCTTGTATGCCATTGGAGCTGTATCTGGTCGATTTGTCGGAGTCTATCACGCAAAGGACTTACGCATATAAAGAGAGTCGCCTTGTCTGACGAAGTGACCTGATTTCGAGCGATTCATTTTCGCAGGCCTTGCTGTATCACTCGCCCTGTTGCGGTCACCCTGTGCCAATAGCCTCAACTGAGCACTGCTTAAGCGAACATTGCCCTGATAATTCTTTTCGAACGCTTCCCGAGGGTTGACAGCTGTCTATCGCTTGTCGTAGTTGACAAGCAGGTATTTCCGGTGGCAAGTTTTTTTTCTTTTTTTGGTCCGACAGCATCCAGCGAAGAAGGCAAAATCTTTGATCGGCGTACATCGGGCGTAAGTTGCCTTATATTTTTGATTGTAAACCTCGTGAGGGGCCCAGAGGTGAAAGCAGCGATATCACGGGGCTGATTTTTTTGGAGTGAGCCGGATAAGAGCCTGCAATACACTATCGACGGTCAGCAGCAGCTGGTGAGGCGCATTAGCGGAGTCTGCAGCGCGACCAGCCTAACAGTGATCGCATTGGTCGAGGCCCGTTTGGAACACCCTGGTGGTGGTCGTGCCATTGAGCACGGCAACTTCAGCGCGAGCCAAGGCTACCAACTTGCACAAGTCACGTTGCAGCCGACTACGCGGCGCCGGTCGCAGCACGGTTGGCAAAGTTCATCTCATCGCCACCGCTGGAGAGTTACCGGGAAGGCAAGTGCGCCACAAGCAGAAACCGGTAGCCATCTGAGTGAACCCAGGCACAGATCTGCCATATCCCCAGGAGCGAAAAGGCAAGGCCCATTGCAGCCGAGCAGGTGAGATCGTGACATATGCGTTTCTTTTGTTGCCGCTCCGAGCTGACGGAGGCGGGCGGAAAAGCGGTACAACAGTTCGCGGGTGCAGGGTCGCCTCAGTTTAAGCAATTCAATTCTTTTCCGACGTGTATGTTATTTAGTATGAGCGGTCGCGAGCCACATGCAAGTATTCTTTAGATATGATTATTTCGCAAAGAGCGGAATTAAGTTACATTGTTTTCGTCTCTTTGTTTTGCATTGTAGTTTCTTTTAGAATGTAACTGCCCACAGCGTGTATATTTGTATAGTTTTCTTTTTTAAGGGCGGAAAGCCAGAATTAAAACGTTGTGATCTTTAAATCTCACGCGCTAGCGTAATTTAAAGTCCGGGCGATACTAGTCGCTTTCCAAGGCAGGCGCAGTTGCAGGAGGGTCACGTCAGGATAAGGGCAGCAGGTTTTGGGGAGCGCGCGAGCGCCTGTGCAAGACGTCTTGTAGGGTGTTAGCCGACACATGCGGTCGGATTTAATACCCCTTTTGCATTGCTTATAACCGCGAGTTCGTCGAGGTACGCAACTAACGTACTTCCTCTTGTTTTTTTTTTGCCTGCCCAGTGGGGCTCACTAGCCTGAGATTTAACGAATTTTGAAATCCATTTGGTATTGTAACTGATTGATAGGAGGCCGATTGGGCCCATTAGTACTTAAGAAACTATCCAGAATGAATTGGAATTAATAAATAATAAATAAAAGAGGCGGATATCCCAAAAGGGTAAAGCAGTGGTACGATTATCTTTTTTGTATGGTGCGGAGGGCATGTGCTGAGGCCACAAGAACCACCCCATAGTCCGGCGAGCTAGTTTGAGCTTCAACGCAAGCGTACCCGTGTGGCGCTTCAGGGCATGCATGACGAGGATACGAGCGCGGGGAACAATTTCCGCGTTTGGACACATGTGGCTCGTTATCCGAAGACTCGTACGTAACAAAATGGCGCCCAACGAGGGGGCCCACAGTAGAGTGGAGCCTGTCAAATCATTTTCCGGACACTTTAAGGGGATATTTCGCGTCTTCAAATTATTGTGCATATCATACATGCAGTTTTACTATAATGTCAGATATCTTGAGGGGACGATTTAGAGGCCAGTCAATAGTGTCGATATGCGGTGGGGTTGGCATGTGTAATTTCGTTGTTAGCTTGCGCAGGCAGAACCAATAGTAGCAGCGAATGAGCATTGTCGAGAAAGGTAATGGGGGTATTGTTCGCGGGTCGCTCGTTTTGCCTTAAGCGGACGATAGCATTCGGAACGTTTTTGACAACGGGAGGGGGGAATGTTTAGGTAACTTGGATGTAAAATTTTTAAAGCAAACAATTGTATCTACAGCATTAGGATAAGAAATCACGGACGGACTTCTTTGGGGGTGTGGGGAACTAAAAGACGGACGGACGACATTAGGTGGACAGAAGTCGCATCGGAAAATGGAAAATCACGCTCTCTATGAATATTACATTAATCCTTTTTTGGTATTATATATTTCTACTACGGGAATATTGCTTAGTGGTTATTTTCTGCTCAGTTACGCATACGACTTCGGTTGTGCGGGTGTGTATTGATAGATTCGATCTATTTTTTTTTTTTCTTTGAACTCATTTTTTTTCGTTTTTAAATTTGAATATTTTTTTGGTACTCGGACCTTTGAATAAACAGGTCGCCATATTTCGAGATGCCGAACCCAGCAAAGACAAGGGCTACGGGCGTAGTTAGCAACGACGAAGATTTGCAGTCGAGTCAGGGGCAACCTCAAGCGGAAGTGGATAGTCCTAGGAGAATAGCGGTAGGTTCAATAGGAGATGAGCTACTACAGAAGTTTGAGCTTATGTTCTTTCAATACCAAATGGACGTGAGCCGTTCAACGGCGGACGCGGTCAAGGGGGTGGTTTCGACGCTGCGTAAAGACATGAATAGCCTGGCGGATAGGTTAGCCAGCTTGGAGGCTGTCGGTGCTCGTGGACAAAGGGAGGCTGTTCAAGATGATTGGCTTATTGATGCAGAGGTTCAACACGCAAATACCGTCGATGATGACAGAACGGAACCGAGAGTCAGTGCCGGTCGGCGATTAACTCCTCCACGGAGTGAACGTAAATACGAGACGGGTGCTTATCGCGAAAGAGGAGCGATGAAGACGATTCGCGATTGGAATCTCAAATTCGACGGAGGGCAGAAAGCTATTCCGATTGAAAGATTTCTCTTCCGAGTTGCCACACTCCGGAAGAAGCACAACATACCACCACAGGATTTGTATGCCAACTTCCACCTACTTCTCGAGGGTCAAGCCCAAGAGTGGTATTGGCTATACACTGAAGAGCATCCTGAAGACAGCGTGGTGGACTTTCATTCCTTTCGATCGGCTATAGTGGAACATTTTCGTAAGGCAGATTGCGACGAAGAAATTCGTCAAGCCATGAACGAACGTAAACAGGAATTTAACGAAAAATTCGAGGAGTTTTACGCGGCGGTCCGGGGAATGGAGCTCACTATGAGAATGAGGTTGCCGGAACGTAGTCTGGTAAATCTTATGAGGAAGAACTTGAGGCCCAGGATCAAAAACCTAATCTTTGGATGCCGTATAGACTCATTGGAAGATTTGAGAAGGGAGTGTCGTAGGGCGGAGAAGCACCTATCGGAGTATGAGCCGAAACCCTTTCGCAGGAGAATGTTGGAGGAAATAGAGGGCGAACAGGGGGAAGAGCCATCAGACACTTTGGAAGCCTACTTTAAGCCGGAGAAGGACAGGTTTCGGGGTAAGAATTGTTCCGAGAACAACTTTGAAAGGAAGGAAGAGCATACTCCTAGGAAAAGCACGAGCTCCAACTGCGATGGTAAACTGCATAGCATGGTCTGCTACAAGTGTAATCGTCCGAACGTGCAGTCGGGTGAATGGACCCAGTTGGGAAACCGGGAGCTTGGCGGGAAGACCGGGGAGCCTTGCCAACGACATTTAACCCCGCAGAAGGAACACCAGTAAATAATTACAAACAAATTTTGCAAAAAACTCACGATTTAAAACCAGTACAGTAAAAGTCAACTCCTCTTTCGTTACAGGAGAGGCAGAAGAGGTATGACGTCGTTAGAAGAAGGATTTTCGGGACCTCCGAGAATACCAGCGCGGATATAGAAGATTTTAAGTTAGATAGGAAATGGCGAAGGATCTTGAAGGTTCGCAAAAGAACACGCGAGAGAAGGCAGGAAGCAAGGGCCATAGCAGAAACAGTGATCCGGAATGCGGCCGACAGACGACCGTACGTTGAGGTAGAGATAGAAGGAATAAAAGTTCAAGGTTTGTTGGACAGCGGGCATCGGTAAGCTGCCTTGGATAGGGAGCGCAGGAATGGATAGGAAGACTGCAAGCTAAATGGCGTAAGACGGACGAGAGATTAAAAACGGCAGACTAAAAATCTCAGGCGGTGATAGGGAAGGTATTTGTCGCGTTGACATGGCGAGGTAAGACGATGCCAATGACATTATACTTGGTGCCAAGTCTACAACAGGAGCTTTACCTGGGTGTCGACTTCTGGGACACGTTCGGGGTGGCGCCTATGATCGTTTCAGAGTTGGAAGCGCCGTATCAGCGGGAGTTGTCGGATCGTGAAGTCCGGGAGCTCGACCGGATCAAAAGGCTATTTCCTTCGTTCACCGAGGTAGGTCTCGGAAAAACTCACTTGATGGAGCATGTGATCGAGGTGTCCGCAGATACGGTTCCAGTCAAACAAAGGCACTACCCGATGTCACCAGTGAAACAAAAGTACGCTTATGAGAAAATCGATCGCATGTTGAAGTTAGAGGTTATCGAGGAGAGCAATAGCTCGTGGAGTTAGCCAATTGTGCTGGTTGAAAAGCCTGGTAAGAAGAGATTGTGCGTGGACATGAGGGAGCTTAACGAGCGAACGAAAAAAGACGCCTATCCAACACAGCATGTCGAGGGAATACTAACTCGCCTTAGTGAGACGTACTTCATATCCGGTATAGATCTCAAGGATGCCTTCTGGCAAATCCCATTAGAAGTGTCGTCGCGGGAGAAGACAGCGCTCACGGTGCCGGGCAGGCCATTATATCAGTTTAAGGTGATGCCGTTTGGGCTGTGCAAGGCCAGTCAGATGTTATGCAGGCTGATGGACAAAGTAATACCCTCGCGTCTGCGAGAAAATGCATTCGTTTATGTCGACGACCTTTTGATCTGTTCGGTCGATTTCCAAACCCATTTGGAGCATCTAGCCGAGGTGGCGGAGTGTCTTGCCAATGCAGGTCTTACGATCAACTTGGAAAAATCGCAGTTCTGTCAAAAGGAACTTAAACATCTGGGTTTCATTGTGGGTCAAGGGGAATTCAAGACAGATCCGGCAAAAGTGCAGTCGATGATTGAGTTTCCCGTACCGACAGCCGTTAAGCAACTACGACGCTTCCTTGGCATGTGTGGGTGGTATAGGAGATTCATCTCAAACTTCGCCACAATCGCGGCTTCAATGACGGAATGCCTGCGCAAAGGGAAATCATTCGCGATGTCGGGGGAAGCGATAAAGGCGTTCAACGAGCTCAAGGAAGCACTCGTGCTTGGCAGCCGTTGTAAGCGTAAAGAAGTCTCGAGCGTACGTGAAGGGGCTGCCTTTTACAATAATTACGGATCATATGAGTCTGAAGTGGCTCATGGGACAGAAGGATCTCGCGGGATGCTTGGCCAGATGGAGCCTCAAGCTTCAGGCATTAAATTTTACAATCGAACACCGTACATACATTGCGGGAATGGAGCAACAAACATGGGATCACCACGTGTCACAGGCAGCTTTTGCGTTGCGTAGTGCAGTGCAAGCGGCAATAGGGCTGGAGCCGTACAAGGCTGTTTTCGGTCAGAGTATGATTCAGCATGGAAGTGTCTATGAGACCCTCCGGCGTCTCGAAGTGATGCGGGAAGGGGATTCGGATGTAATAGCCAAGAGCGATCGCGTCGAGATCTTACGAAGCTAGCTGATTCGCAAACTAGACGAAGCTTTCAGAAAAGGGCAACGGGCCTACAATATGAGAGCTCGCCTAATTGAATATCAAGAAGGCCAAATCGTTTATCGGAGGAATTTTAAGCTGAGCAATGCGATGGGAAGGTTCAACGCAAAGCTGGAGCCAAAGTATCTCAAAGCAGTATCTGGTCGATTTGTCGGAGTCTATCACGCAAAGGACTTACGCATATAAAGAGAGTCGCCTTGTCTGACGAAGTGACCTGATTTCGAGCGATTCATTTTCGCAGGCCTTGCTGTATCACTCGCCCTGTTGCGGTCACCCTGTGCCAATAGCCTCGACTGAGCACTGCTTAAGCGAACATTCCCCTGTTAATTCTTTTCGAACGCTTCCCGAGGGTTGACAGCTGTCTATCGCTTGTCGTAGTTGACAAGCAGGTATTTCCGGTGGCAAGTTTTTTTTCTTTTTTTGGTCCGACAGCATCCAGCGAAGAAGGCAAAATCTTTGATCGGCGTACATCGGGCGTAAGTTGCCTTATATTTTTCATTGTAAACCTCGTGAGGGGCCCAGAGGTGAAAGCAGCGATATCACGGGGCTGATTTTTTTGGAGTGAGCCGGATAAGAGCCTGCAATACACTATCGACGGTCAGCAGCAGCCGGTGAGGCGCATTAGCGGAGTCTGCAGCGCGACCAGCCTAACAGTGATCGCATTGGTCGAGGCCCGTTTGGAACACCCTGGTTGTGGTCGTGCCATTGAGCACGGCAACTTCAGCGCGAGCCAAGGCTACCAACTTGCACAAGTCACGTTGCAGCCGACTACGCGGCGCCGGTCGCAGCACGGTTGGCAAAGGTCATCTCATCGCCACCGCTGGAGAGTTACCGGGAAGGCAAGTGCGCCACAAGCAGAAACCGGTAGCCATCTCAGTGAACCCAGGCACAGATCTGCCATATCCCCAGGAGCGAAAAGGCAAGGCCTATTGCAGCCGAGCAGGTGAGATCGTGACATATGCGTTTGTTTTGTTGCCGCTCCGAGCTGACGGAGGCGGGCGGAAAAGCGGTACAACAGTTCGCGGGTGCAGGGTCGCCTCAGTTTAAGCAATTTAATTCTTTTCCGACGTGTATGTTATTTAGTATGAGCGGTCGCGAGCCACATGCAAGTATTCTTTAGATATGATTCTTTCGCAAAGAGCGGAATTAAGTTACATTGTTTTCGTCTCTTTGTTTTGCATTGTAGTTTCTTTTAGAATGTAACTGCGCACAGCGTGTATATTTGTATAGTTTTCTTTTTTAAGGGCGGAAAGCCAGAATTAAAACGTTGTGATCTTTAAATCTCACGCGCTAGCGTAATTTAAAGTCCGGGCGATACTAGTCGCTTTCCAAGGCAGGCGCAGTTGCAGGAGGGTCACGTCAGGATCAGGGCAGCAAGTTTTGGAGAGCGCGCGACCGCCTGCGCAAGACGTCTTGTAGGGTGTTAGCCGACACATGCTGTCGGAGCTGATTTGATACCCATTTTGCATTGCTTATAACCGCGAGTTCGTCGAGGTACGCAACTAACGTACTTCCTCTTGTTTTTTTTTTTTGCCTGCCCAGTGGGGCTCACTAGCCTGAGATTTAACGAATTTTGAAATCCATTTGGTATTGTAACTGATTGATGGGGGGCCGATTGGGCCCATTAGTACTTAAGAAACTATCCAAAATGAATTGGAATTAATAAATAAAATTGTATCATGAATATTTAATTGTAGCGAGAGAAAGTGATTTTCATTTCTAGATGCGAGACGGACGGACAAGGATGGGAATGAACCGGGGGGAAGTTGTATGGGGACAGTAGCGTGGAAGCGGGGGTCATCTTTGGGGTCGGCGCGACCGTGCCCGTGGCCGACCAATGTAGGGAGGGTACATGAAGGGCAGCCAGACGACATCATTGGCGGGGGGGCAGAGGCGGATATCCCAAAAGGGTAAAGCAGTGGTACGATTATCTTTTTGTATGTTGCGGACGGCATGTGCTGAGGCCACAAGAACCACTCCATAGTCCGGCGAGCTAGTTTGAGCTTCAACGCAAGCGTACCGGTGTGGCGCTTCAGGGCATGCATGACAAGGATACGAGCGCGGGGAACAATTTCCGCGTTTGGACACAAGTGGCTCGTTATCCGAAGACTCGTACGTAACAGAGTCTCATCAGCAAAGGAAACGGTGGCGTACTTACCTGTGGCATTGAAAATACGTAAGTGTCCATAACTCTGCCGCCAGCAATTTCCGCCTCGCCCCAATCCGTTTTATACCAACATCCGATTCTTTTAAGTCTGCAGGTGGCCTTTAAGGCCTCCCCACGTATGAATATTCAAAGGGACAGTAAGTGCAGCAATGCGTCAAGAGCAGCGCCAGGTGTTGTAAAGAATGTCCCTGTACAGCACATGGCGATTGTTGTCTGAAGTTTAGCAAGCAGGTTCCCCACGCTATTAATTGAGAGTCTGCTCCACCATACCACTCAAGCATAGCTGATTATGGGTCTGATCATAGAGGTATATATCCAGAGGGAACCCTTTGGTGATAGACCCCACGTTTTGCCGAAGACCCGTTTACACTGCCAGAAGGCTGCCAATGCTTTAGAGGTCTTGTGCTCAACGTGATATTTCCACGACAGTTTTGCAACCAGAATTACTCCTAGATACTTCACTTCGGCAGAAGTCTGAATTGTGACTCCCTTAAGTGTGAGGGGAATTAGGCCATCCAATCTTCTCCGCCTAGTGAAAAACACAACACTAGTTTTGGTTGGGTTTGCGGGTAGTCCATTATCGTCACACCAAGTGTCAATCTTATTCAGTATTGTCTTCGCTTTTCTGCAAACAGCCGACAGAGATGGGCCCGTGACTAGACAGGCCACATCGTCCGCATAGGCCTGAGCGTAGATATACGAGTCATCAAGAGTGACAAGAAGAGAATCAATTACCAAGCACCAGAGCAAAGGGAAAGCACACCGCCCTGAAGACAAACCCTCTTTACTCCGCACTTTAGGTATTGATCCTCTTTTGCCAGAATCCTGGCATGTTGATGCAAAGACAGAGCATGTGATGAAAGCGCCTCCCTACGAATGTGTAGCTCTAGTAATCTTTCCAGACATTTCAGCATGAATAATGTCTTGCTAATACGTATGTAGCTTCTGGGGCTAGCGTAGTCGTCCGCGCCAACCTTTGGTATAAAGGCGACATTTACCAGCCTCCAAGATTGTGGTATATAAGCAAGTGCGAGCGACGCTGTGAAAATATTTTTCAAGGTCGCCAACACGAGCTCAACACCTTCTTTTAGTACAAAAGGTGAGATGCCATAAAGACCGGGCGATTTGAAACTGTCAAAAGACTCAATAGCATATCTCATGGCATCTTCTCTCGCCACAGTTCTGGCAACAAACCAGTTATACCTTGTCGCGGTGGTTCTCGCATTCCCTCCCTCCCCTGTCGAGGGAGAAGAAGGCATAACCATCACCTGATTTACAGGAAAATGGTATCTGTGAAAGGTCCATCAGGGCTCTTGAGTGAACCCAGCTTTACGGATTGCTCCTTTTTCAAAACTTTTACCAGTCTAGCTGTTTCACCTAAGGTTTCAATCCCTCTGCAGTATTCTTTAAAAGAGTCCCTTTTCGCAGAGCGAATTAGCCTCTTATACTCTCTTTGCGTGCAGCGATATTGTTCCCAGTCCATCTCAAGATTAGTTTTGAGGGACCGGTTACGATATTTTCTCGATTCACCTCTCATCTTCTGCAGCTGCTTGTTCCACCAGGGAACGAGCCGGACAGGCCTTATCCAAACTATCACAGTCGTTCAAATATCCACTGCCTCATCAATGGCATGAGTGGATTGTATTCTAGGTGGCGCCGAGATCTGATTCCCAAGCTCTTCCCTAAAACACGACCAGTCCGTTTTTTTTTCAAGTTTCGTACTGGCGCAGAGCAATAGCATCCTCACCAAGTTGAAACTGGATCAATCTGTAGTCCGAAAGCGAGTCTTCACTCAGGACCCTCCAGTTTAGGATTGACAAACCTAACCGGGAGTTAGAAAGAGTAAGATCAATCACTTCCTGTGTCCTGGGTGTTAAGAATGTTGGCACAGTGAGAAGACACTATAAGACAAGCCCTCGGTCTGACCGCACTTTCGTCATATAAGATGTTGGCACCACGTAAGTCACTTAGTCCACAGGGTGTTTGTTTGAAAACCCAGAGCTCCTGAATGGCTGTTATGTGGGGTTTTGGGTGCAGCATGGTTAACCTTCTACTTATAAGAGAAGTAGCGGCTTTAAAGTGCTGCAAATTGATCTGAGTTACCGTCACTGGACGGTACCATGCATCGCCTTGGTCACTGAGACGGTCCCGAAGAAGAGACTGAGGCGATTTCCGTACTTAGATCCGAGAATATCCACGGAGCTCTGGTCCATTATCACTACTTAAGTAGCACCATCTCTACCTTCCCTACTCTTTTTGTGAGAAATAAGCTTACTCAACTTCCAATTTGCATATTGCGTTTATCTCACAGTTGAGCGTGGCGCATTGTCTTCAAGATAACGAATACTGATTTTTTTGCTTGGATTAGCAAAAAAATTATCAAAAAACTTTGAATGAAAACGTTTTGTAAATGTGTAAATTATTTGAAACTTGGGATTAAGGTTTTTATGATTATTATTGGTTCTATAATATAAAACAGGAAACAAATGAATTGCCAAACTTCGGTTTTTGTTTTTGTGTGTTAATGTTGCTTTATTGGCTTCATCCGAAGACTTAAAGACTTATTTGGAAAGTGTAGACTTAAAACGCCATTACTAATTATGTGAAATGTTCACTTCATTTTCTCGTGTCGTTATTCGATACTTATGTATTTGTCGATTATTTTCTAATGGTTTACAGTCAATTTCTTTAAAAAAGTCGATAAATGTCGCTGTTAGAGATCAATGCAGTCCAGACACACAGCAACCCTAATACACGTACTGCTGAGAGCACATTTGTCATCATTGTCTGTGCTTTGTGTTCGTCTTTCGCTGGCAATAGCCTTTGTGATGTGCTGGCAGTCGCTGATTGGTCCAACGCTCGAAACATCCGATTTGGTGCACAAAATTTACGTAAACCGGCAGAACGCAAGTAGCAGGGTAGGAGAACGTTTGGTTCTTTGTTGACACGAGGGAGATCATAGTTTTTCCTAATCATTGATTTAATGCAAGATATTTTTAATTATTAAAATAAAGTACAAAACATTAAATAAACTTTAACATGTTGGCATCCCTTGCGGGGAACCGTCTCTCGCAGACCATTTAATTTTGTTAAACACTTAAATCATTTTAAGTGCGTCATAAATTGTACCTCAACTACTTTCCGCAACGATGTCGGCTGACAAGGAAGAAGTTATTTCCAGACTAATTTTTAATTTTGCGGCAAACACGAGAAAAGCCTCAAAACAAAAAAGATCGAAGGGCTATCTGGTGGCCAGGCGAATTTTATTATCTGATTATTAGAAGCGCTACAATAACGTCCGCGATGAAATTTCTACAACAGGCATTGTTGAGGGGGAAGGGGACAAGACTAAGATGATTTTAAGTGAAACTCGTCTAGCAACTTAAGAGTCGGCATACTGCGAAGCGCTAGGTGAAATACACGACGAACTCGACGAACTCGAGACCCATCGTAGTGAAAGTTCTTCAGCAACAATACTCAATAATACATGCGGCAGGTTGAGTAACACTACTGCCTCCAAATTGCCGAAAATTGTGCTACCCAAGTTCGATGGCTCGTTTGACAAATGGTTAAGTTTTAAAGACATGTTCACAACCTGCGTTATAAGCGAACCTAACTTGTCTGATGTACAACGTATGCATTACTTGAAAGGCAGTCTACTAGGTGAAGCCGAAGCCGTTATTCGCAGTGTTAGTGTCCAGGAAAACAATTTTCCTATAGCCTGGGGTATGCTTCAACAACGTTATGACAATAAGCGACGCCTTGTCAAGTCGTATCTACGAAATATCACAAAACTTCCGACAATAAACTATGAGTCTGATGTTGCTATGCGAAAACTTTTGGATACTACTATCTACTAGAATCTGTTCGTGCGTTAAAGCAACTAGGGCGACCTACTGAACATTGGGACGATCGGCTTGTTCTACTCGTAACCGACAAATTAGATCCTGCAACAGTCAAAGAGTGGGAAATGTCCTTAGCGTCTCCGAATGTTATACCAGAATATGAAACACTTGTGCAATTTTTGGGAAAACGTATTCAAGGTCTAGAAGCGGTTTCGTCCACTCAAAAGAACAAAGCAAATTAGTCAACTCAACTTACTCAACTTCCAATTTGCATATTGCGTTTATCTCACAGTTGAGCGTGGCGCATTGTCTTCAAGATAACGAATAATGATTTTTTTGCTTGGATTAGCAAAAAAAATTATCAAAAAACTTTGAATGAAAACTTTTTGTAAATGTGTAAATTATTTGAAACTTGGGATTAAGGTTTTTATGATTATTATTGGTTCTATAATATAAAACAGGAAACAAATGAATTGCCAAACTTCGTTTTTTGTTTTTGTGTGTTAATGTTGCTTTATTGGCTTCATCCGAAGACTTAAAGACTTATTTGGAAAGTGTAGACTTAAAACGCCATTACTAATTATGTGAAATGTTCACTTCATTTTCTCGTGTCGTTATTCGATACTTATGTATTTGTCGATTATTTTCTAATGGTTTATAGTCAATTTCTTTAAAAAAGTCGATAAATGTCGCTGTTAGAGATCAATGCAGTCCAGACACACAGCAACCCTAATACACGTACTGCTGAGAGCAGATTTGTCATCAGTGTCTATGCTTTGTGTTCGTCTTTCGCTGGCAATAGCCTTTTTGATGTGCTGGCAGTCGCTGATTGGTCCAACGCTCGAAACATCCGATTTGGTGCACAAAATTTACGTAAACCGGCAGAACGCAAGTAGCAGGGTAGGAGAACGTTTGGTTCTTTGTTGACACGAAGGAGATCATAGTTTTTCCTAATCATTGATTTAATGCAAGATATTTTTAATTATTAAAATAAAGTACAAAACATTAAATAAACTTTAACATTTTGGCATCCCTTGCGGGGAACCGTCTCTCGCAGACCATTTAATTTTGTTTAACACTTAAATCATTTTAAGTGCGTCATAAATTGTACCTCAACTACTTTTCGCAACGATGTCGGCTGACAAGGAAGAAGTTATTTCCAGACTAATTTTTAATTTTGCGGCAAACACGAGAAAAGCCTCAAAACAAAAAAGATCGAAGGGCTATCTGGTGGCCAGGCGAATATTATTATCTGATTATTAGAAGCGCTACAATGACGTCCGCGATGAAATTTCTACAACAGGCATTGTTGAGGGGGAAGGGGACAAGACTAAGAT
This sequence comes from Philophylla caesio, assembly GCA_963971545.1. Lineage (NCBI taxonomy): Eukaryota > Metazoa > Arthropoda > Insecta > Diptera > Tephritidae > Philophylla > Philophylla caesio. The sequence continues at coordinate 125,403,555 of OZ020604.1, read as the reverse complement.
GATTTTAAGTGAAACTCGTCTAGCAACTTAAGAGTCGGCATACTGCGAAGCGCTAGGTGAAATACACGACGAACTCGACGAACTCGAGACCCATCGTAGTGAAAGTTCTTCAGCAACAATACTCAATAATACATGCGGCAGGTTGAGTAACACTACCGCCTCCAAATTGCCGAAAATTGTGCTACCCAAGTTCAATGGCTCGTTTGACAAATGGTTAAGTTTTAAAGACATGTTCACAACCTGCGTTATAAGCGAACCTAACTTGTCTGATGTACAACGTATGTATTACTTGAAAGGCAGTCTACTAGGTGAAGCCGAAGCCGTTATTCGCAGTGTTAGTGTCCAGGAAAACAATTTTCCTATAGCCTGGGATATGCTTCAACAACGTTATGACAATAAGCGACGCCTTGTCAAGTCGTATCTACGAAATATCACAAAACTTCCGACAATAAACTATGAGTCTGATGTTGCTATGCGAAAACTTTTGGATACTACTATCTACTAGAATCTGTTCGTGCGTTAAAGCAACTAGGGCGACCTACTGAACATTGGGACGATTGGCTTGTTCTACTCGTAACCGACAAATTAGATCCTGCAACAGTCAAAGAGTGGGAAATGTCCTTAGCGTCTCCGAATGTTATACCAGAATATGAAACACTTGTGCAATTTTTGTGAAAACGTATTCGAGGTCTAGAAGCGGTTTCGTCCAATTAAAAGAACAAAGCAAATTAGTCGGCATCATCTAATAACAAGTCAACAGCTTTGGGCTCTATTCGTAGTCATCAGACAAATCTAGGTCGTTGCTTATGCTGCTCAGGTAAGCACGCTTTAATGTATTGCGCGGACTTTAAAAGGAAAGCATCGAAGCTTGAGCTAATTTTAAAGTTCAAACTATGTAGAAATTGCCTCAAAGAAATCACTCTGCAGACGAGTGTCAATCTTCATATACCTGCCTGAGGTGCTCGTTGAAGCACCACACACTTCTTCACGACAGCGTGTCGTCTCAACGTAGTAGCGTCGCTGCACTTCATACGTGTCCAGACCACTGCGATAAACAACGTTCTACAAAAGCTGAACCGGGTCTTCCAGCTGTTTTTGTTAGCCACGGCTTATATCAAAGCTCAGTCGGTGACTGGCCATTACATACAACTTCGTGCATTGTTGGACAATGGGTCGCAAGCATCATTCATAAGTGAGTATGCCGCTCAACAATTAAGACTTCGCCGGAATAGGGTGCAAATTCCCATCACTGGTATTGGTGGCCGTAGCGTTGGTGAATCAAAGGGAATAATCTCATTCGTTTTCAGCTCACCTACTGAACCGACTTTTAGTGTCAACTGCTCGGCACTCATTCTGCCACGGTTAGGAAATCTTTTACCACTGAAGCGAGTCGATCCAAAGCCATACGCTGACTTTTTAGGTCTTTCGCTTGCAGATCCCAATTTCTTCGAGCCTTGTTCAATTGACGTCATCATTGGCGCAGACCTCTATGGTCTCTTAGTAAAACGTGAGATCCAGCACACTTCCTGCGGTGCGTCCATAGCACAAAATACGCATCTTGGTTGGGTTATCTATGGCCGCATACCCAGCTCTGCTTCAACTCAACTACGTATAACATGTTGTACTACGGAAGCTGCTGAGGATTTAAGCAGCTTAGTCCAACAAATGTGGAAATTTCACGAATGTGACGATATACTACCTACATCCAACATGACGCAAGATGAAGTATTCTGCGAAGAATTTTTTAAATCCACTAGTCAGCGAACCAGTTTAGGACGGTATCATATCCGTTATCCGTTCAAAGACGAGTGTGGTCTTACAAAACTATCAAGTTCGAAAACTGACGTTATCAATCTCTTCCACTCGCAACAAGCTAGGCTTAGAAAGAATCCCGAAATGGATCATTTGTACACAGCTTTCATGACCGAGTACCTATCATTAGGGCACATGGAGAAGGTAATTGAAATCAAAGAGCCAAAAGCTGTGTGCTATATTCCGCATCATGGAGTGTACAAGGAATCAAACTCTACAACCAAGCTGCGTACAGTTTTTAACGCATCACGGAAGACTATAGAAAACATCTCGTTAAACGACTGCCTTCATGTCGGACCAAAGCTGCAAAGCGATTTAAGTCAAATTATTACTCGATGGCGACCACACCGCGTTGGTTTCATGGCCGACATAGAAAAGTGTTATCGCCAGATCTTGGTAAGCCGCGAAGACGCTGACATGCAGCGCATTATATGGAGAGATGAAGAAGGGAGCCAGCAGCATATCGTTTACTTACCGTAACTTATGGTTTGAATTGCTCACCATAGTTAGCAATTAAAGTACTGCGCACATTATCTGAGGATGAAGAGCAAAATTATCCAGAAGCGTCGAAGGTCTTACGAGAATCATTTTATGTAGATGACTGCTTGCATGGAGCCGACACTGTCGAATCAGCGCTGGAAATACAATACCAACTGCGACAGTTACTCGAAAGAAGTGGTTTCGTCCTACGGAAATGGAACTCAAATTCTGCAGACTTCATGCAGCGTTTAAAAGCAGATGAAAAACAAAAAGATGTTTGCTGTAACCTGAATCTTCACCGCGAAACGAAGGCTCTTGGTATCTATTGGCTGTGTGATACAGACTCGTTAACGTATAAGGTGAGCTTGAGTCCATTGACGAACCAAATCACCAAACGTCAGCAACTATCAGACATTGGAAAAATTTATGATCCTCCTGGCTTATTAGCACCGATAACAGTCACTGGAAAAGCTATGTGTCAAAAGATGTGGGTGGCCGGTTTAAACTGGGATGACCCGATCCCCGAACCACCGCAGGAATTGCAAAGGTTTAGAGAAGAGTTGGGAGAAATTGAACGCCTACGGATCTCAAGGTGGCTCGGTGTAGAACCAAATTCTGGAGGCATGTCTTTTCCGACGCGTCTACCATTGCTAATGCTGCGGTAGTATATCTCCGAATCGACGCACCACATAGCAATGCGCATGTGTCTATTTTGGCGGCAAAGACAAAGGTCGCTCCTTTAAAGAAAATTACCATTCCCTGCTTGGAATTAAACGGCGCTCTATTGGCGGCCAAGCTTGTTAGCAAGCTTTCTGAGACGCTTCAATTACCGTCTCTTCAAACATACTGTTGGTCTGATTCAAAAACCGTACTCAGCTGGATTCGATCCAATCCAGGAAAACATAAACAATATGTGAGTAACCGTATAAGCAAAATTCAAGCCACAACATCGGTTGACTCTTGGAAATACGTACCAACAACAAGCAATCCTGCAGACATAGCGTCTCGTGGGTGCATGCCATCCCAATTAATGGAACTGTCGACATGGTGGAACGGACCGAAGTGGCTTCCTTTGCGCCCTCATCAATGGCCCACTCAACCGATAACTGGGGAAGCTAAGAGTGAAGGAGCTGTTACGTCGCTGGTCACAACGCCATTAAATCAACCTCCATCGCTTTTAATGACACTCCTGTCTAAGTACTCGAAACTTAACCAATTGCTGGCAGTTACAGCCTTTGTTCAACGATTCATAGCAGCGGTAATGAAGAAACCACACGAAACTAATCCGTGGTGTTCTGCAGAAGAGCGCACGCAGGCATTGAAACTTTGGCTCAGCTACGTTCAAAACATACATTTCAATGACGAATTGTCTTGTCTTCGCATGAACAGGCCGATCAATACAAAAAGCAAACTTCTTCAGCTTAATCCAATTATTGATGAAGATGGCATCATTCGGTTAAATGGACGATTACAGAATGCACGATTTCTTTCTGTATACGAACGTTCTCCATTCATTTTACCACAGGACGGAGCATTGAGTAAGTTGCTAATTGAGCATGCCCATGCATCTACCTTACATAGAGGTGCTCAGGCGACGCTCAACTTTTTAAGACAACGTTATTGGATTATCAAAGCCCGATCAGCTGTCAAACAGCACATACGTATATGTATAAAATGCTTCAGGCAAAACCCCACTACGCTAACGCAACTCATGGGAAACCTCCCTTCTCATCGGTGTAATCCAGCGAAAGCATTTGACTATTGCCGTATAGACTACGGTGGACCGTACTTTATTCGCACTACAAAGGGTAGAAGTTTTCACAGCTATAAGGGGTATATTGCACTGTTTGTATGCTTTGTCACTCGCGCTGTTCATTTGGAACTCGTTAGCGACCTAAGCACCGATGCCTTCCTCGCTGCTTTAAGACGGTTTTTCTCACAAAGAGGATACGTGTCTCACATATATAGCGACTGCGCAATTACATTTGTAGGAGCGAACACAGAACTTAAAGCTGACCTGGCAGCCTGCAAACAGCAGTTGGAAGCTGCAGCTCGATTTGTAGCAGTCAGGGGCATTTTATGGCACTTCATACCACCAGGATCTCCATATTTTGGCGGCTTATGGGAAGCTGGCATCAAAGGAGCAAAGCATCATCTAAAACGCGTCATAGGCCGAGCAACTCGAACCTTTGAAGAATTTTTTACTGTGCTCAAGCAAGTGGAGGCAGCTCTAAATTCACGGCCATTGAGTGCCTTGACGGATGACCCTAGAGACTTAACGGCGCTTACTCCCGGGCACTTTTTGGTGGGTGGTCCGCTTATCGCTCTCCCTGAACCCAATCTACTCGCAATAAGCACCAATCGACTTAAGAGATGGAAATTGTTGCAGCAAATACAACAGGATGTCTGGAAGCACTGGAGCAGCGAGTATCTCCCGCAGTTGCAAGTGAGATACAAATGGAAGCAGACGTCGAAGAACCTGAAGATTGGGGATTTAGTCTTGCTTCGCGATGAGCGTAATCCACCTCTGCAGTGGCCTCTTGGTCGAGTTGTGGACATACACCCAGGGTGGCCACTATACGCACTGCAACGTCAATATTTAAGCGAGCTATTTCTAAGCTGGTTAGCTTGCCGATCGATGCTGATACTAATTCGCACGGTGGGCGGTTTTCACCGGAACATTTCGTCGCACAAAATGGACGAGGTGGGCGGAATGTTAGAGATCAATGCAGTCCAGACACACAGCAACCCTAATACACGTACTGCTGAGAGCACATTTGTCATCAGTGTCTATGCTTTGTGTTCGTCTTTCGCTGGCAATAGCCTTTTTGATGTGCTGGCAGTCGCTGATTGGTCCAACGCTTGAAACATCCGATTTGGTGTACAAAAAATACGTGAACCGGCAGAACGCGAGTAGCAGGGTAGGAGAACGTTTGGTTCTTTGTTGACACGAGGGAGATCATAGTTTTTCCTAATCATTGATTTAATGCAAGATATTTTTAATTATTAAAATAAAGTACAAAACATTAAATAAACTTTAACAGTCGCATATACACTTTTCGGTTCATTTTTTAACAGTTCGTTGATTGAATTATGTTGTGTTAATGTTGGATATTTATTTCCTGTTGAATTGTATTTTTGACACTGCATTATTATGTGTTCGGTATATTCAATCTGATTACATTTTTTGCATAAGTTGTCAGAACATATTTTCATTTTTATACCCGTACGCATAACGGTTGTTTGTGGTTACAATAACTTAAGTAAAAATGGAGATTCAGCTATGTATGCTTTTTTGAGGAGTCATCAGCAAAACTTTAAAAACACGCATATTTCAATGAATAACTTAGGGTGCGTTTACGTTTTAGCTGCGATAAGAGCGAAGATAATAGCTGAGATAATAGCAGAGAAAATTTTATAAGGGTACTCCGTGTGTGTGTTTATGTCGGAGCTGCGATAGTAGCGGAGAAAATTGTAAATGAGCATCCCGTATATGTGTTTATGTAGATGCTTCGATAAGAGCTACGAGAGGATCTGCAATAATAGCAAAGAAAATGATAAATGACCATCGCGTATATGTGTTCAAGTTGGAGCAGCTGAGATAATATAATAGCAGAGAAAATTTTATAAGGGTACTCCGTGTGTGTGTTTACGTCGGAGCTGCGATAGTAGCAGAGAAAATTGTAAATGAGCATCCCGTATATGTGTTTATGTAGAAGCTTCGATAAAAGCTACGAGAGGATCTGCAATACATATTTATTTATTTCAGTCCACAGGGTAACCTAAGAGACTATTTTTAATTTAACACAGTAAATAAATTTAATTTAAATCTAGATAAAGTGGTATTAAAATCTATATGATGAGCATAATTGTTACACAGACGTATACATCGGGCAATTGGTTCATTATAGCCATAATTAGTTCTATGAGAGGTTTCAACAAGCAAACGATTATGCCTTAATTCAGTGATGAAGTATAGAAATTCAAAAAACCATATAATTCATCACAATTAATTCTCTTCTTTATTAAGTTGTAAACAAACATAAGCGCGATGTAAGTTCTCCGATCTTCTAGAGATCGTAAGCCCAGAAGTTTCCGCCTTCCAACATAGGATGGCAAATCGCTAGGCCAATTTAATTTAAATAGAGCCATTTTGGTAAAAGTTTTTTGAACCCTTTCAATTCTACTAATGTGAGATAAGTAATAGGGACTCCATACAAGACAACAATAATCAAGGTGGCTTCTAACTAAAGAGTTATAGAGAGACTTTAATGTGCAAGGGTCCTTGAATTCACTTGGGTCTCTTCTAATGAAACCCAGCATAGAAAGAATATAATCAATATGCTTATTTGGAGTTAGTTTCGTGTCAAAAATTACTCCAAGATCCTTCACTTCATCGATGCGATGTAAAATAATATTATTAATGGAATAGTCAAACATAGCGAGACTAGCAGTTTTGGTGTATGAAACCACATTGCATTTGTTTGTGTAAGGAACAGATTGTTAACAAAGCCTTAACAATTTGATTCTTGATGATTAAAAGATTAGTACACGAGGATCTACCAGGAAGAAATCCATGCTGAAATCGACTAAAGAGATCTTTAGAGTGCTGAAAAAGTTTAACATTTAATATATTATCGAATAACTTAGCGAAAGTAGATTGCTTTACAATTGGCCTATAGTTTGTAATTTTGTTACGATCACCTGACTTAAATATTGGCGTAATTGAACAGAGTTTCCAGCAGTCGAGGAAAACTCCATGTTTAAGAAAATTGTTCAACAACATTGACAACGGGTGAGAAATAGCATTGCAAAAGGTCTTTACGAAAACCGGGGCGAGCCCCTCCAGATCTGGACAAGAACTTGATTTTAGGTTCGAGATTGCCAGGGCTACGTCATCGGAAGAAATTTCAAAGTTGGTTATTGTACCCGAATTTACTAAAGAGTCAAAAAATGCAGAGCTCGTATCAGATATCACTTGACATTCCTCATAAACTACTTGAAAGAACTTTGCAAACAGGTTGCAAGTTTCCAAGGAATTTTCAGAAAACACGCTTTCATACTCAAGGCTAGTTGGGAGACCATTCGTTTTTCGTTTATTATTAATATACGCCCAAAATTTCTTTGGATTGCTCTTGAGATCCTGTTCCACATTGGAAATGTACTGGTTATATAAGAAGCTATGGAGACAGTCATAATCCTTTTTCCATTTAATTAGGCATAGATTATCCGCAACGCACTTGGTTTTCTTAAATTTTGTATGTGCTTTATTCTTTAGATTTTTCAAATGGCATAGTCTTGAATTGAACCATGGAGGCTTATCTCGTTCAATTGCAAACTAAAATATATATTTCTGATTTAACATTGATTGGGATTAAGATATTATCAAAATATGACCACGAAATGTTACATAAATTAAAATCTCCTAAAAGTACAATTTGATCATCTTTGTTTTTCAAATTATCCAATACACACATAACGTTGTTCAGGTGCATTTGATAAATTTCAATACCACTTACTGGCGGAATATATGACAGTATGAAAAATAATGATTTACAATTTGGAAATTTTACTTTAACACATATTTGTTCTAAGAAACTATCATATAAATTTAATGTAACTAGAGAACTGCTAAGGTCAGCTCTTACTGCAAGCAAAACTCCACCCCCCCCCCCATTACTTGACCAGTAGAGGAAGCACAGCGATCTTTCCGATACACGATGTAATGGCCATCAAAAAACTCGGATGATAAATGCTTATCATTAAGCCACGTTTCTGTGATTGCCACCATATCATATTCATGCATTGATGTTTCTCGATAAAATTGAACTGATTTTGTAATCATACCGCTCACATTTTGGTAATATAATGAGAAAACTGTATTTTTATCATTCGTCTGAGATTAATCATGGTCAACTGTGTCTACGTTTGATTGTTGGGAGGATTGACCTGATGAAAAAATTTAAAGGGCCTCACATTTAAATTAACAGGCCAAAGCGCTCAGTCCAGAACTTTATCAAGTAAAGATGGGGGAATGCCCAACTTAAAGTTTACCCACTTCAATGAAGATGAATCCGCATCCTTTTTAATAAGCTTAACGCAAGTAGCAAGGTTACGATCAATACGTGCATTTTTCTCAACAAAAGCAATAATATTTTCCTTAGATACATTTGGTTTAAATGATGAAATATGGATCCATTTCTTGGTAGCAACGACATCCAAATCAGTGCAGGAATTGGTGCCGATCACTGGCTCATGCGACTTATTTCGCTTTTTGCTAATCTTACTTTGCATAGTTGCCAACTGTACTTTGGAATGAGCGTGTACAGCCGAACCAGCAGCAGGGGCGAGAGCAGAAGCAGCGGTCGATTGAACAGAAGCAGCAATCGATTGAAACGGAGCACTAGTCGAAGAGGAAGTAACAACCTTAGGCAGAGTTGTCCGCAAGTTGTACCTTTTGGCCGAATTTGCGAAAGCTAGGATTATGTAGTCCATAACCGTTTTTCGTATGAGGCTTAATTCATCAGTTCTGCTTAAGACATTTTCGTCAAGCGTTCCAATTTTTCTTAATAAATCATACTCATCCGCGTGCGGTATAATTTGTTGGCCGAAAAGAGCAAAATGAGGCGAGCATCCAATAGACTAGTGGTGTCATATTCTAAGCGCTTCAGTAATGTCAGGGATGGGTATATCCTAACGCATTTGGTCCTCTTTTACATAGGACCGGATGCCAGTTATACTAGATCGGATTACTCTTTCACCCGCGCTCGCCTGAGGGCTGTAAACTTAAAACTATTTCTGGTGTGCCAAAAATGCTGCTCTTTGAGATAATCAGAAATCGGTGTTGTATTAAAATTTCGTATAACCTTTAATAAGGGATATTTCGTTAGATGATCCAAAGCGATTAGAAAACCAGTGTTTCTTAGCTTTGATCTTGGATATGGTCCGATTAAATCGATGTAAATCTTTTGAAAAGGACGCTGAACAGTATTTTGTGTACTGGCTAATGTGGGCTTTTACATCAGATGTCATGTTGGGCCAGTAGAAATTGATCGCAAACGCTCCAAGGCTTTGGCTACTCCGCCATGGCATGTGTTTGGCGGACGATGAGCGTTATTAATGACCAGACGAACTAAGGCCTTCGCGATCTGGATTGCGCTTATACACATGGTTATCTACTATTTGTAGATCAGGAAGACGACTTTCATTATTTCGGATTAACTTCAAATACTCTTTAGACAGAAACTTAGACGACTTACGGTCAACTAGATGCTGAACTGTTAATTCATCAATTTCGTCAAAATTTTGGCGAAAAAACTATCTGGGACAATAACACAGTACAACAGCTAATCTGGGGGTGAGAAATTCCAAGTCAGGGTGATGGTACTAGGTCAGTATAGTAAAACCCTCAAAGGGTTTGGGGTTCGTATGTGTCAGTTTTTTTTATGACCTTTTAAATTTTTTCCTTATCTTGATGTTTTTTCGCTTAGTTGTAACATTTTGGCAAAAACGTAGTTTAACATAACTCGAGAACCACTTGTCCGATTTTTATGAAACAAATTTAGAAAAATTAAGAATTACAATTTCTATTTGTTTTTATTTGTTTTTATTCAAAAAAGTGTCATTTATCGCCTTTTTTATAAATTTTCCCCAATAACTCCAGACTTCTGGCCTGCCATGCATTCAATTCAGCGTCAATCAAAATATTGTTGAATGCGTCAGCTTTCGTATATCTGGACCATTTAGTACGCCTGTTTGGAAAAAATTAATTTGTTAAGATGGAAAACCATGGGAAATGAATGTGATATTATAACTTTCCTTCTTTAATTTTACTTTCGCTGACTCTCGGGTAAATTAGTTTCAAAAACAAGAAAACTTCATCTCTTTTGGCGACAGTTTTGATAAAATTCTTAACAATTCCAAGTTTAATATGCAGTGGAGGCAGCAATATCTTCTCCTTCGGCACTAGAGGCTCACGAATAATATTGGCCGTTTGTAACCTGCTGTGCTCTCTGAGTTTCCATCCGTGGCATGCATATTGGTCACCGGAAAATCGTGTGTCCCAATCGCACAAAAAGCACATATATTTTATATAGCCGCTTTGAAGACCGCAAAGCATTGCTACAACTTTTAAATCGCAGCATATACGCCACATATGTTTGGCGTAGTTAACCATTTTTAAAATATTTTCCAGTGCATCATATGTTTCTTTCGTTTCTGTACTATAGGCGATTGGAACTGAAGGTTTTTTATTGGTCTTATGCAGTAAAACCGCCTTCAAGCTGAGTTTTGAACTGTCAATAAATAATCTCCAGTCATCTGCTTCATATTTTATTTCCATTGCGTTCATCAATTTTCCTACATCCGGGCAATATGCAGAAGTTTTTTCATCATTCACAAGGAATAAACTTTGGAGTGTTGCCTGACGACTTTGATAAGCTGTGACTTTCACACCGGGTGCCAACAAATTGTTTGATTTCAAAATGGAAGCCAGCTCTTCCGATTTATGCTGTGTTAGTTCCAACTTGGCAACAATTGAATCAAGCTTATTTTGATTTATTAAAATTGGCTCATTGGATACTGATGGCTCATATGGGGGATCATCACGTGCATGATATGTCGGAGCAGTCGTAAAAGAGAAAATATCTGGGCTAGAAGCTTTTGGCACAGGAATGTGGTCCGAATGAGGCAATGGTGTTGCGGCACTTGCAACACCAACGTATTTATACGATTTTCTTATCCTTTTTGCGGCTCCTTCATTCGCACATGCATAGCAATTCAATGGATTGTGACCTTCGCCAGGATTAGTCCAAGTCATTGGGATACCGAATGGCATACTTTCACGTCTTCTATTTTTCCAATCCATTAGACGGTTGTAGCAGCTTTTACACACTATATTTGGTACCCAATTTTCGTTCACTATAACATTTTGGTTGAAGTACATCTCGTATGTTTGAACAAAATCAGTACTGAAATTTCCCCTTTTTTTATGTGTTGAGACATATTGACCACAGCAGTAGCAAAAGCTATTTATATCTGGCTTGCACAGTTCCATATTTTGTTCTCTTTTGTTCACTTTTAAAAAATTTCAGAAAAATTACTTTTACTGTTCGCGTTCGTCGGCACTTGTTGAATGACTAAAATCACAGAACCAGTGTGAGAAAGAGAAGAAGTATAATGACAATGCATGTTTTATGTGAACATTACAGAACCAGTGTTGCTGGATTTTTTATGAATTTAAAAAAAAAAATATTTAAATTTTTAGGAAAAAAATACTTTTTTCCATTCATACATTCATTTTTAACTTCGAAAGTGTTGCACATATAGGAAAACGGTATAGAAACAGATTAGAGAAACTGTAATTCTTAATTTTTCTAAATTTGTTTCATCACAATCGGACAAGTGGTTCTCATAAAAAAAACTGACACATACGAACGCCAAACCCTTTGAGGGTTTTACTATACTGACCTAGTACCATCACCCTGACTTGGAATTTCTCACCCCCAGACAATAATCCCAAAAATGTTCCACAGTGTAATCAACGATCCTTTTCGGTGTCCTTAAGGGCCCATCGAGCTATTAGACAAATCTGTTTGACACATAAGCCATTTCAAACTGACATGGTAAGTTACGATCGCAAAATCCTGCCGTTCTACGTAGGCCCTACATTTTTTAAGAGTGAGGATAGCCGCGAGGCATTCCAATTGAGTCGCGCTGTAATTGGTTTGAGCCTTATTTAGTTTTTGTGAATAGTAGGCGATCGGGACTTCAATACCATCATCATTATTTTGCGATCAATACTGCACCAACACCAAGCTTACTGGCGTCGCATTGGATTATGAATGTCCTTTCGTAGTTTGGGCTACATAACACCGGTGCTGTACACAACATTTGTTTTAATGATTACGCGGTCCATCAAGCGACAGAGTGATTGTGGGGCGTTACATAAACCGTAAGGCATGACGCAGTATCGGTGAAGCGGACGATTAGGAACAGTAAAACAGGTGTAATCTCTCGAGCTTTTTGATATAGGTATTTGCTAAAAGGCACGACGTAAGTCGAGAGAACTAATAAATTCAGCCGCTGGTATTCTGCTTAGAATATCATCAATTTGGGGGAGGGTGTAAGCGTCCTTAATCGTGACACTATTTATTTTCCTGGAATCCAGACACAGACCGACTTTTTCTGGATTTCTAACTAAAACAACCCGACTGGACCATGGACTATTTGGCGCTTCCTCGATTACACCTAACTTAATCATCTGATCTATCTCCGCGTGGACTAATTTTTCAATGGCAGGAGATATTGGGTAGTACCTTTGTTTAATCTGACGGACATTTGTTTCAAGCTCTATTGCATACTCCATTTAGGATGACTTTCCCAGATCTTCTTTTTCAAAGCTTGGGAACTTATTCTGTACTATATGTATATAGTTGGCGCTGTTGCTTACTACTCAAGGGAATAATGTTTCACTCAGGAGTCGAATCGATCGAAATTGCTGATATAACATGCGGTGCTATTTTAAATTTTACCCAAAAATCTACACCCAGTATAACCTATTAGGACATACTTGCAATAATAAAAAACTTGATTATCTCGTTCTTGTCTTCAAATTGGACGTTTAGATCGACTGTACCGTATACGACTTGTTTATTTCCATTTGTCGTACAAACATAAGTGGTATGTTGACGTAAGTGATTTTGCTTACATCTTTTGCTACTCCGCTATCAGGCAAACCTAACTGATTGGAATCTAATATCCTGATTTTTCATACGGTCGTAAATCGGAGGGCTTATGTTCAATAGAGCAGCCAACACCACTCACACCTTTGCCATTGGCTTTTACGTCTTTCCAAAACCTTTTGCAACGCACGGACGAACGATTAGAAAGATGTGGTTTACTAACGCTTTCAAATAGTTTCTCTCCTAATTTGTCGTAATTTTTAAGTCCAATATCATAAGGAATAATCTGGTACAATTTTTTTGTTTCAAACTGTTTGGTACAGTCGAGGAGTATACGTAATGTTACGCAATCACTTTTGGCGACTGCGTCAGAGCGTATGATTAACGTTTTTACATTTTTGGCTTCTGATCATCCCGAGGACTTTTCCTGAAAGCCTCGCTCCCTTTCCGGTTTCCCGGATTGCAATCGCTGCACTTAGGTCGGTAAACATTTGGAGCACCACAGCAGTAACAGAACACTGTTCAAGAACAACGTTTCAAGGCAATCGAAATACTTGTGCCCCTCACATCTACAAATCCAGTACATTTGTTTCGACTTTGACTTCATCAATTTCGTGTACATTCTGAAAGTAATCTTGTTGATCCTCCTCATCGCTATACTCGTTGACATAACGGCGTGGCTGTGTACGTTGATTCATGTTTGGCAACGAGTAGATTTATTTATTTCGTTAATGAGATTCTCACCCTTCAGACAGAGCCTTTGTAGTTCGGCTAACGAATTTATTGGAATATACAGTAATTGCTGCCAGACACGAGGTCGTAAATTATGTTGAATTATTTCAACTAATTCCAATTCTGTCATTGGTGTTGCAGTCACCGCAGTTATTTTTAAAACGGTATTACGAAAGTCATCGAAGCTTTCATGCGCTCCTTCTTTTGGCCACGAACCATCTTTGTTATTTCAAAATATTTTTTATATTGTTGGAAATTAGTACGAAGCGCCTTATATAAAGATGGCCAAGTCACACGTTCGACGGTACGGCGATACCGCCAATACCAATATTTTGCCTCATTCAGGAACCAACTCTGAATATGCTCACTAAGCAAATTGAAATTGTCACCTTACGTATCTATTACTTGACATTCCAAGCGATAAAGGAAGCTGTCGACAGAAAGTTTCGGTGAGCCATCGAACTTTATGTCCCAGTTCGATATCAAGTGAGCGACTCTACTGGAGTTTGGACCACTCGAAATGTTGCTGAAACGAAATATCTCGAGGAAAAAAGATGTTGAGTAATTGCGCGATATATTTGGTTGCAGATCATTCGCGACAGGACTACGGTTTTTTTTCTAATATGGCGGAGCATTTAAGTTTAACCGTTCTAGGAGTTGAGACATCACACTTTCATGCTTTTGGTCCAATAGTTGTGAGACACGATCTTCTAAGCTAGTGAAAATGGAAGCTTCTTTTGCGGACTGGTTGCACCCTCGGGCTGATGTTGATCAGTCTGTAAGTTGGCAGTAAAGCCGGGGTTTTTATTCTGCGACTGCGGCTCGGACTGTTGCACCGAACGAGTTATAGGTCGCGCACCAATATTTTGAGCGAACTCTCGACGGTGACACTTCCCACGACATTGCGGACAACTAGAATTTCGCTTTAGCCAATTCAATAGACAGGAACGGTGAATTGATGTGAACAAGCAGTCAATAAAACGTCACCATGTTCAGGTAACTGCTCGCGTCAAATTGGATACACATTGGCCAGGGACAGTTGGTGCTCCCCACTATAACGCATTGATATTATAAAAGACTCAAATATAAAATGTTGTCCAAAAACAATTATTTAAAACAAATTCGAAAAAATATTTAAAAGCAAAAGCAACGTGTCAAAAATCGTAATGGGTTACGTACACGCACAGATTCCCAATGAAATGTGTTAGCTTTTACTAAATATAGTAGCGCTGAACATACGGTGTATGAGTGGGTATGACAATTGAAAAAAAGGATTGTTAATATACGGTTATATAAATTATTTAGCTTCCAATCTGATAAATACTAATATTAAAATTACTGTAAGGGATGAAAAAAATTTTTGTATAACAGTTTTTTTTTTAATTCACTTCTCCTTCCATTCATTTATTCAAACAATATAATAAGATAAACTTTTTTTTTTGCAAATATTCAATTCTGTATTAATTTAGAAGATAGTGTAAGCAAAAATATGCTTGAGCTAAGTCGGCATTCGTGTTCTCAACCAAAAGAGCTCAGAAACAATTTAAATTAAAAAAAATTTGTCAGAACTTATAAGAAATCAGCTGAACTTTTTTCAGTAAAATATCAAAAAGATTTAAAATCAGTACGAACGATCTCACTTACAATACTTTCATGAAAAAATAGTAAAAAAAATTACATATTCGATCCAAGATCAGTTAAACCGAAAAAAAATCTTCGGAGATTATGGCAACTATAAGAGAAAAAATATTAAAAATATGTATGGTATGTTATCCAGGAGTGAGATAGTCAAAAATGGTAAAAAGTTATTCCAGACTAGGGTATGTAGGCCCTGATTATCCCAGATTAGTGACGAAGAAATTATTACAAATCGGTAAATCGGTTAGTTTGAAATCAGTCACAATAAAGTTAAGAAAATTACAATAAAAAAATAATCACTCGGTTTAAATGACAAAAATCTCGGAGGGTAATTAAGAAATAGATTCAAAGCTCTTTGAATAGGGTAATTGTCTAAACTGTTGGTAAGCCAGTTGTCATTTAGCCGTACTGCAGCAAAATTTCTAACAATCCTACAAAAACTCTAATCCAAATATAAGCTGAGCTTAAGAAAATGCACTTACATTTGTGTCGGCTATGCAGTTCCTTGTAGCGTAGAGGCATCCAAGCTTTGATGTCTGCTCTGCATTGAAGTGCTGAAAATGAACATACTTCTACAGGTTCATCTACCTTACAACTTTACTATAATTTTCTACACGTTTTAATAAATTTCCTAGCAGATTTCTTTCATGATTCTCGAAAGAAGTTTTAAAATTTACAAAAAAAACCTAATACCTTTTCGGTACCATAATTTCCACTCGAACTGTACTACTGGTTAGTGAGCGCAAAAATAAGAGCGAAAGAAAGAGTCGGAAAAATTGCCTTTGCTCGCTCAAATGTCAAAATACAAAAAAATAAATAACCAAAAGAAAAGCTTAATGAAGGAAAAAACTAGAAATTGCCAACATTTTTAGGTTTTTGCAAGCATGAATATATGTACATACATATGTGCATATTTAGTTACATTACATAGTATGTAAAACTAGCATATTTCTCCAATAGTCTTAGCAATAAAAACAGAAACTAAACGGGGAATATCGTTAAGGAAGGTAAGTTCATTTCTCCAGTACCATGTGGATTACCCCACATTTTTTTTACCCAAAAATCTACACCCAGTATAACGTATTAGAACATACTTGGAAAAATAAAAAACTTGATTATCTCGTTCTTGTCTTCAAATTGGACGTTTAGATCGACTGTACCGTATACGACTTGTTTATTTCCATCTGTCGTACAAATATAAGTGGTATGTTGACGTAAGTGATTTTGCTTACATCTTCTGCTAATCCGCTGTCAGGCAAACCTAACTGATTGGAATCTAATATCCTGATTTTTCATACGGTCGTAAATCGGAGGGCTTATGCTCAATAGAGCAGGCAACACCACTCATACCTTTGCCATTGGCTTTTACGTCTTTCCAAAACCTTTTGCAACGCACGGACGAACGATTAGAAAGATGTGGTTTACTAACGCTTTCAAATAGTTTCTCTCCTAATTTGTCCAATATCATAAGGAATAATCTGGTACAATTTTTTTGTTTCAAACTGTTTCGTACAGTCGAGGAGTATACGTAATGTTACGCAATCACTTTTAGCGACTGCGTCAGAGCGTATGATTAACGTTTTTATATTTTTGGCTTCTGATCATCCCGAGGACTTTTCCTGAAAGCCTCGCTCCCTTTCCGGTTTCCCGGATTGCAATCGCTGCACTTAGGTCGGTAAACATTTGGAGCACCACAGCAGTAACAGAACACTGTTCAAGAACAACGTTTCAAGGCAATCGAAATACTTGTGCCCCTCACATCTACAAATCCAGTACATTTGTTTCGACTTTGACTTCATCAATTTCGTGTACATTCTGAAAGTAATCTTGTTGATCCTCCTCATCGCTATACTCGTTGACATAACGGCGTGGCTGTGTACGTTGATTCATGTTTGGCAACGAGTAGATTTATTTATTTCGTTAATGAGATTCTCACCCTTCAGACAGAGCCTTTGTAGTTCGGCTAACGAATTTATTGGAACATACAGTAATTGCTGCCAGACACGAGGTCGTAAATTATGTTGAATTATTTCAACTAATTCCAATTCTGTCATTGGTGTTGCAGTCACCGCAGTTATTTTTAAAACGGTATTACGAGAGTCATCGAAGCTTTCCTGCGCTCCTTCTTTTGGCCACGAACCATCTTTGTTATTTCAAAATCTTTTTTATATTGTTGGAAATTAGTACGAAGCGCCTTATATAAAGATGGCCAAGTCACACGTTCGACGGTACGGCGATACCGCCAATACCAATATTTTGCCTCATTCAGGAACCAACTTTAAATATGCTCACTAAGCAAATTGAAATTGCCACCTTACGTATCTATTACTTGACATTCCAAGCGATAAAGGAAGCTGTCGACAGAAAGTTTCGGTGAGCCATCGAACTTTATGTCCCAGTTCGATATCAAGTGAGCGACTCTACTGGAGTTTGGACCACTCGAAATGTTGCTGAAACGAAATATCTCGAGGAAAAAAGATGTTGAGTAATTGCGCGATATATTTGGTTGCGGATCATTCGCGACAGGACTACGGTTTTCTACGGGTTAATATGGCGGAGCATTTAAGTTTAACCGTTCTAGGAGTTGAGACATCACACTTTCATGCTTTTGGTCCAATAGTTGTGAGACACGATCTTCTAAGCTAGTGAAAATGGAAGCTTCTTTTGCGGACTGGTTGCACCCTCGGGCTGATGTTGATCAGTCTGTAAGTTGGCAGTAAAGCCGGGGTTTTTATTCTGCGACTGCGGCTCGGACTGTTGCACCGAACGAGTTATAGGTCGCGCACCAATATTTTGAGCGAACTCTCGACGGTGACACTTCCCACGACATTGCGGACAACTAGAATTTCGCTTTAGCCAATTCAATAGACAGGAACGGTGAATTGATGTGAACAAGCAGTCAATAAAACGTCACCATGTTCAGGTAACTGCTCGCGTCAAATTGGATACACATTGGCCAGGGACAGTTGGTGCTCCCCACTATAACGCATTGATATTATAAAAGACTCAAATATAAAATGTTGTCCAAAAACAATTATTTAAAACAAATTCGAAAAAATATTTAAAAGCAAAAGCAACGTGTCAAAAATCGTAATGGGTTACGTACACGCACAGATTCCCAATGAAATGTGTTAGCTTTTACTAAATATAGTAGCGCTGAACATACGGTGTATGAGTGGGTATGACAATTGAAAAAAAGGATTGTTAATATACGGTTATATAAATTATTTAGCTTCCAATCTGATAAATACTAATATTAAAATTACTGTAAGGGATAAAAAAAATTTTTGTATAATAGTTTTTTTTTTAATTCACTTCTCCTTCCATTCATTTATTCAAACAATATAATAAGATAAACTTTTTTTTTTGCAAATATTCAATTCTGTATTAATTTAGAAGATAGTGTAAGCAAAAATATGCTTGAGCTAAGTCGGCATTCGTGTTCTCAACCAAAAGAGCTAAGAAACAATTTAAATTAAAAAAATTTGTCAGAACTTATAAGAAATCAGCTGAACTTTTTTCAGTAAAATATCAAAAAGATTTAAAATCAGTACGAACGATCTCACTTACAATACTTTCATGAAAAAATAGTAAAAAAAAATAACATATTCGATCCAAGATCAGTTAAACCGAAAAAAAATCTTCGGAGATTACGGCAACTATAAGAGAAAAAATATTAAAAATATGTATGGTATGTTATCCAGGAGTGAGATAGTCAAAAATGGTAAAAAGTTATTCCAGACTAGGGTATGTAGGCCCTGATTATCCCAGATTAGTGACGAAGAAATTATTACAAATCGGTAAATCGGTTAGTTTGAAATCAGTCACAATAAAGTTAAGAAAATTACAATAAAAAAATAATCACTCGGTTTAAATGACAAAAATCTCGGAGGGTAATTAAGAAATAGATTCAAAGCTCTTTGAATAGGGCAATTGTCTAAACTGTTGGTAAGCCAGTTGTCATTTAGCCGTACTGCAGCAAAATTTCTAACAATCCTACAAAAACTCTAATCCAAATATAAGCTGAGCTTAAGAAAATGCACTTACATTTGTGTCGGCTATGCAGTTCCTTGTAGCGTAGAGGCATCCAAGCTTTGATGTCTGCTCTGCATTGAAGTGCTGAAAATGAACATACTTCTACAGGTTCATCTACCTTACAACTTTACTATAATTTTCTGCACGTTTTAATAAATTTCCTAGCAGATTTCTTTCGTGATTCTCGAAAGAAGTTTTAAAATTTACAAAAAAAACCTAATACCTTTTCGGTACCATAATTTCCACTCGAACTGTACTACTGGTTAGTGAGCGCAAAAATAAGAGCGAAAGAAAGAGTCGGAAAAATTGCCTTTGCTCGCTCAAATGTCAAAATACAAAAAAATAAATAACCAAAAGAAAAGCTTAATGAAGGAAAAAACTACAAATTGCCAACATTTTTAGGTTTTTGCAAGCATGAATATATGTACATATGTGCATATTTAGTTACATTACATAGTATGTAAAACTAGCATATTTCTCCAATAGTCTTAGCAATAAAAACAAAAACTAAACGGGGAATATCGTTAAGGAAGGTAAGTTCATTTCTCCAGTACCATGTGGATTACCCCACATTTTTTTTACCCAAAAATCTACACCCAGTATAACGTATTAGGACATACATGGAAAAATAAAAAACTTGATTATCTCGTTCTTGTCTTCAAATTGGACGTTTAGATCGACTGTACCGTATACGACTTGTTTATTTCCATCTGTCGTACAAATATAAGTGGTATGTTGACGTAAGTGATTTTGCTTACATCTTCTGCTAATCCGCTATCAGGCAAACCTAACTGATTGGAATCTAATATCCTGATTTTTCATACGGTCGTAAATCGGAGGGCTTATGCTCAATAGAGCAGGCAACACCACTCATACCTTTGCCATTGCCTTTTACGTCTTTCCAAAACCTTTTGCAACGCACGGACGAACGATTAGAAAGATGTGGTTTACTAACGCTTTCAAATAGTTTCTCTCCTAATTTGTCCAATATCATAAGGAATAATCTGGTACAATTTTTTTGTTTCAAACTGTTTCGTACAGTCGAGGAGTATACGGATTGCAATCGCTGCACTTAGGTCGGTAAACATTTGGAGCACCACAGCAGTAACAGAACACTGTTCAAGAACAACGTTTTCAAGGCAATCGAAATACTTGTGCCCCTCACATCTACAAATCCAGTACATTTGTTTCGACTTTGACTGCTTGGAAATTTCATCAATTTCGTGTACATTCTGAAAGTAATCTTGTTGATCCTCCTCATTGCTATACTCGTTGACATAACGGCGTGGCTGTGTACGTTGATTCATGTTTGGCAACGAGTAGATTTATTTATTTCGTTAATGAGATTCTCACCCTTCAGACAGAGCCTTTGTAGTTCGGCTAACGAATTTATTGGAACATACAGTAATTGCTGCCAGACACGAGGTCGTAAATTATGTTGAATTATTTCAACTAATTCCAATTCTGTCATTGGTGTTGCAGTCACCGCAGTTATTTTTAAAACGGTATTACGAAAGTCATCGAAGCTTTCCTGCGCTCCTTCTTTTGGCCACGAACCATCTTTGTTATTTCAAAATCTTTTTTATATTGTTGGAAATTAGTACGAAGCGCCTTATATAAAGATGGCCAAGTCACACGTTCGACGGTACGGCGATACCGCCAATACCAATATTTTGCCTCATTCAGGAACCAACTTTAAATATGCTCACTAAGCAAATTGAAATTGCCACCTTACGTATCTATTACTTGACATTCCAAGCGATAAAGGAAGCTGTCGACAGAAAGTTTCGGTGAGCCATCGAACTTTATGTCCCAGTTCGATATCAAGTGAGCGACTCTACTGGAGTTTGGACCACTCGAAATGTTGCTGAAACGAAATATCTCGAGGAAAAAAGATGTTGAGTAATTGCGCGATATATTTGGTTGCGGATCATTCGCGACAGGACTACGGTTTTCTACGGGTTAATATGGCGGAGCATTTAAGTTTAACCGTTCTAGGAGTTGAGACATCACACGTTCAAGCTTTTGGTCCAATAGTTGTGAGACACGATCTTCTAAGATAGTGAAAATGGAAGCTTCTTTTGCGGACTGGTTGCACCCTCGGGCTGATGTTGATCAGTCTGTAAGTTGGCAGTAAAGCCGGGGTTTTTATTCTGCGACTGCGGCTCGGACTGTTGCACCGAACGAGTTATAGGTCGCGCACCAATATTTTGAGCGAACTCTCGACTGTGACACTTCCCACGACATTGCGGACAACTAGAATTTCGCTTTAGCCAATTCAATAGACAGGAACGGTGAATTGATGTGAACAAGCAGTCAATAAAACGTCATCATGTTCAGGTAACTGCTCGCGTCAAATTGGATACACATTGGCCAGGGACAGTTGGTGCTCCCCACTATGACGCATTGATATTATAAAAGACTAAAATATAAAATGTTGTCCAAAAACAATTATTTAAAACAAATTCGAAAAAATATTTAAAAGCAAAAGCAACGTGTCAAAAATCGTAATGGGTTACGTACGCGCACAGATTCCCAATGAAATGTGTTAGCTTTTACTAAATATAGTAGCGCTGAACATACGGTGTATGAGTGGGTATGACAATTGAAAAAAAAGGATTGTTAATATACGGTTATATAAATCAATTTAGCTTCCAATCTGATAAATACTAATATTAAAATTACTGTAAGGGATGAACAAAATTTTTGTATAATAGTTTTTTTTTTTTAATTCACTTCTCCTTCCATTCATTTATTCAAACAATATAATGAGATTAATTTTTTTTTGTGCAAATATTCAATTCTGTATTAATTTAGAAGATAGTGTAAGCAAAAATATGCTTGAGCTAAGTCGGCATTCGTGTTCTCAACCAAAAGAGCTAAGAAACAATTTAAATTAAAAAAATTTGTCAGAACTTATAAGAAATCAGCTGAACTTTTTTCAGTAAAATATCAAAAAGATTTTAAATCAGTACGAACATGAAAAAATAGTAAAAAAAATAACATACTCGATCCAAGATCAGTTAAACCGAAAAAAAATCTTCGGAGATTATGGCAACTATAAGAGAAAAAATATTAAAAATATCTATGGTATGTTATCCAGGAGTGAGATAGTCAAAAATGGTAAAAAGTTATTCCAGACTAGGGTATGTAGGCCCTGATTATCCCAGATTAGTGACGAAGAAATTATTACAAATCGGTAAATAAGTTTGAAATCAGTCACAATAAAGTTAAGAAAATTACAATAAAAAAATAATCACTCGGTTTAAATGACAAAAATCTCGGAGGGTAATTAAGAAATAGATTCAAAGCTCTTTGAATAGGGTAATTGTCTAAACTGTTGGTAAGCCAGTTGTCATTTAGCCGTACTGCAGCAAAATTTCTAACAATCCTACAAAAACTCTATTCCAAAAATAAGCTGAGCTTAAGAAAATGGACTTACATTTGTGTCAGCTATGCAGTTCCTTGTAGCGTAGAGGCATCCTTTTGATGTCTGCTCTGCATTGAAGTGCTGAAAATGAACATACTTCTACAGGTTCATCTACCTTACAACTTTACTATAATTTTCTACACGTTTTAATAAATTTCCTAGCAGATTTCTTTCATGATTCTCGAAAGAAGTTTTAAAATTTACAAAAAAAACCTAATACCTTTTCGGTACCATAATTTCCACTCGAACTGTACTACTGGTTAGTGAGCGCAAAAATAAGAGCGAAAGAAAGAGTCGGAAAAATTGCCTTTGCTCGCTCAAATGTCAAAATACAAAAAAATAAATAACCAAAAGAAAAGCTTAATGAAGGAAAAAACTAGAAATTGCCAACATTTTTAGGTTTTTGCAAGCATGAATATATGTACATACATATGTGCATATTTAGTTACATTACATAGTATGTAAAACTAGCATATTTCTCCAATAGTCTTAGCAATAAAAACAAAAACTAAACGGGGAATATCGTTGAGGAAGGTAAGTTCATTTCTCCAGTACCATGTGGATTACCCCACATTTTTTTTACCCAAAAATCTACACCCAGTGTAACCTATTAGGACATACTTGGAATAATAGAAAACTTGATTATCTCGTTCTTGTCTTCAAATTGGACGTTTAGATCGACTGTACCGTATACATTTATATAATTTTGGCGCGTAC
Source organism: Philophylla caesio (assembly GCA_963971545.1). Taxonomy (NCBI): domain Eukaryota; kingdom Metazoa; phylum Arthropoda; class Insecta; order Diptera; family Tephritidae; genus Philophylla; species Philophylla caesio. The sequence continues at coordinate 125,380,029 of OZ020604.1, read as the reverse complement.
ACTATATAGCTCAGTGTTTGGCCGAGCTTCTCCTACCATTTGTGGTGTGCGTCTTTATATTCTACCACAAATGGAGGGACCTACAGTTTTGTGCCGACTCCGAACGGCAGATGTATTTAATGAGAAGCTTTTTCATGGCAGAAATACCCTCGGAGGTTTGCCATTGCCTGCCGAGGGGTGACCGCTATTAGAAAAAATTTTTTCTATGATTAAGATTTTGCTTGCCCTGACTGAGATTCGAACCTCGAACTCACCGGCATACTGTACCGTATACGACTTGTTTATTTCCATCTGTCGTACAAATATAAGTGGTATGTTGACGTAAGTGATTTTGCTTACATCTTCTGCTAATCCGCTATCAGACAAGCCTAACTGATTGGAATCTAATATCCTGATTTTTCATACGGTCGTAAATCGTAGGGCTTATGTTCAATAGAGCAGGCAACACCACTCATACCTTTGCCATTGCCTTTTACGTCTTTCCAAAACCTTTTGCAACGCACGGACGAACGATTAGAAAGATGTGGTTTACTAACGCTTTCAAATAGTTTCTCTCCTAATTTGTCGTAATTTTTAAATCCAATATCATAAGGAATAATCTGGTACAATTTTTTTGTTTCAAACTGTTTGGTACAGTCGAGGAGTATACGTAATGTTACGCAATCACTTTTAGCGACTGCGTCAGAGCGTATGATTAACGTTTTTACATTTTTGGCTTCTGATCATCCCGAGGACTTTTCCTGAAAGCCTCGCTCCCTTTCCGGTTTCCCGGATTGCAATCGCTGCACTTAGGTCGGTAAACATTTGGAGCACCACAGCAGTAACAGAACACTGTTCAAGAACAACGTTTTCAAGGCAATCGAAATACTTGTGCCCCTCACATCTACAAATCCAGTACATTTGTTTCGACTTTGACTGCTTGGAAATTTCATCAATTTCGTGTACATTCTGAAAGTAATCTTGTTGATCCTCCTCATTGCTATACTCGTTGACATAACGGCGTGGCTGTGTACGTTGATTCATGTTTGGCAACGAGTAGATTTATTTATTTCGTTAATGAGATTCTCACCCTTCAGGCAGAGCCTTTGTAGTTCGGCTAACGAATTTATTGGAACATACAGTAATTGCTGCCAGACACGAGGTCGTAAATTATGTTGAATTATTTCAACTAATTCCAATTCTGTCATTGGTGTTGCAGTCACCGCAGTTATTTTTTAAACGGTATTACGAAAGTCATCGAAGCTTTCCTGCGCTCCTTCTTTTGGCCACGAACCATCTTTGTTATTTCAAAATCTTTTTTATATTGTTGGAAATTAGTACGAAGCGCCTTATATAAAGATGGCCAAGTGACACGTTCGACGGTACGGCGATACCGCCAATACCAATATTTTGCCTCATTTAGGAACCAACTTTGAATATGCTCACTAAGCAAATTGAAATTGCCACCTTACGTATCTATTACTTGACATTCCAAGCGATAAAGGAAGCTGTCGACAGAAAGTTTCGGTGAGCCATCGAACTTTATGTCCCAGTTCGATATCCAGTGAGCGACTCTACTGGAGTTTGGACCACTCGAAATGTTGCTGAAACGAAATATCTCGAGGAAAAAAGATGTTGAGTAATTGCGCGATATATTTGGTTGCAGATCATTCGCGACAGGACTACGGTTTTCTACGGGTTAATATGGCGGAGCATTTAAGTTTAACCGTTCTAGGAGTTGAGACATCACACTTTCATGCTTTTGGTCCAATAGTTGTGAGACACGATCTTCTAAGCAGTCTGTAAGTTGGCAGTAAAGCCGGGGTTTTTATTCTGCGACTGCGGCTCGGACTGTTGCACCGAACGAGTTATAGGTCGCGCACCAATATTTTGAGCGAACTCTCGACGGTGACACTTCCCACGACATTGCGGACAACTAGAATTTCGCTTTAGCCAATTCAATAGACAGGAACGGTGAATTGATGTGAACAAGCAGTCAATAAAACGTCACCATGTTCAGGTAACTGCTCGCGTCAAATTGGATACACATTGGCCAGGGACAGTTGGTGCTCCCCACTATAACGCATTGATATTATAAAAGACTCAAATATAAAATGTTGTCCAAAAACAATTATTTAAAACAAATTCGAAAAAATATTTAAAAGCAAAAGCAACGTGTCAAAAATCGTAATGGGTTACGTACACGCACAGATTCCCAATGAAATGTGTTAGCTTTTACTAAATATAGTAGCGCTGAACATACGGTGTATGAGTGGGTATGACAATTGAAAAAAAGGATTGTTAATATACGGTTATATAAATTATTTAGCTTCCAATCTGATAAATACTAATATTAAAATTACTGTAAGGGATGAAAAAAATTTTTGTATAATAGTTTTTTTTTTTAATTCACTTCTCCTTCCATTCATTTATTCAAACAATATAATAAGATAAACTTTTTTTTTTGCAAATATTCAATTCTGTATTAATTTAGAAGATAGTGTAAGCAAAAATATGCTTGAGCTAAGTCGGCATTCGTGTTCTCAACCAAAAGAGCTCAGAAACAATTTAAATTAAAAAAAATTTGTCAGAACTTATAAGAAATCAGCTGAACTTTTTTCAGTAAAATATCAAAAAGATTTAAAATCAGTACGAACGATCTCACTTACAATACTTTCATGAAAAAATAGTAAAAAAAAATAACATATTCGATCCAAGATCAGTTAAACCGAAAAAAAATCTTCGGAGATTATGGCAACTATAAGAGAAAAAATATTAAAAATATGTATGGTATGTTATCCAGGAGTGAGATAGTCAAAAATGGTAAAAAGTTATTCCAGACTAGGGTATGTAGGCCCTGATTATCCCAGATTAGTGACGAAGAAATTATTACAAATCGGTAAATCGGTTAGTTTGAAATCAGTCACAATAAAGTTAAGAAAATTACAATAAAAAAATGATCACTCGGTTTAAATGACAAAAATCTCGGAGGGTAATTAAGAAATAGATTCAAAGCTCTTTGAATAGGGTAATTGTCTAAACTGTTGGTAAGCCAGTTGTCATTTAGCCGTACTGCAGCAAAATTTCTAACAATCCTACAAAAACTCTAATCCAAATATAAGCTGAGCTTAAGAAAATGCACTTACATTTGTGTCGGCTATGCAGTTCCTTGTAGCGTAGAGGCATCCAAGCTTTGATGTCTGCTCTGCATTGAAGTGCTGAAAATGAACATACTTCTACAGGTTCATCTACCTTACAACTTTACTATAATTTTCTACACGTTTTAATAAATTTCCTAGCAGATTTCTTTCATGATTCTCGAAAGAAGTTTTAAAATTTACAAAAAAAACCTAATACCTTTTCGGTACCATAATTTCCACTCGAACTGTACTACTGGTTAGTGAGCGCAAAAATAAGAGCGAAAGAAAGAGTCGGAAAAATTGCCTTTGCTCGCTCAAATGTCAAAATACAAAAAAATAAATAACCAAAAGAAAAGCTTAATGAAGGAAAAAACTAGAAATTGCCAACATTTTTAGGTTTTTGCAAGCATGAATATATGTACATACATATGTGCATATTTAGTTACATTACATAGTATGTAAAACTAGCATATTTCTCCAATAGTCTTAGCAATAAAAACAGAAACTAAACGGGGAATATCGTTAAGGAAGGTAAGTTCATTTCTCCAGTACCATGTGGATTACCCCACATTTTTTTTACCCAAAAATCTACACCCAGTATAACGTATTAGAACATACTTGGAAAAATAAAAAACTTGATTATCTCGTTCTTGTCTTCAAATTGGACGTTTAGATCGACTGTACCGTATACGACTTGTTTATTTCCATCTGTCGTACAAATATAAGTGGTATGTTGACGTAAGTGATTTTGCTTACATCTTCTGCTAATCCGCTGTCAGGCAAACCTAACTGATTGGAATCTAATATCCTGATTTTTCATACGGTCGTAAATCGGAGGGCTTATGCTCAATAGAGCAGGCAACACCACTCATACCTTTGCCATTGGCTTTTACGTCTTTCCAAAACCTTTTGCAACGCACGGACGAACGATTAGAAAGATGTGGTTTACTAACGCTTTCAAATAGTTTCTCTCCTAATTTGTCCAATATCATAAGGAATAATCTGGTACAATTTTTTTGTTTCAAACTGTTTCGTACAGTCGAGGAGTATACGTAATGTTACGCAATCACTTTTAGCGACTGCGTCAGAGCGTATGATTAACGTTTTTATATTTTTGGCTTCTGATCATCCCGAGGACTTTTCCTGAAAGCCTCGCTCCCTTTCCGGTTTCCCGGATTGCAATCGCTGCACTTAGGTCGGTAAACATTTGGAGCACCACAGCAGTAACAGAACACTGTTCAAGAACAACGTTTTCAAGGCAATCGAAATACTTGTGCCCCTCACATCTACAAATCCAGTACATTTGTTTCGACTTTGACTGCTTGGAAATTTCATCAATTTCGTGTACATTCTGAAAGTAATCTTGTTGATCCTCCTCATTGCTATACTCGTTGACATAACGGCGTGGCTGTGTACGTTGATTCATGTTTGGCAACGAGTAGATTTATTTATTTCGTTAATGAGATTCTCACCCTTCAGACAGAGCCTTTGTAGTTCGGCTAACGAATTTATTGGAACATACAGTAATTGCTGCCAGACACGAGGTCGTAAATTATGTTGAATTATTTCAACTAATTCCAATTCTGTCATTGGTGTTGCAGTCACCGCAGTTATTTTTAAAACGGTATTACGAGAGTCATCGAAGCTTTCCTGCGCTCCTTCTTTTGGCCACGAACCATCTTTGTTATTTCAAAATCTTTTTTATATTGTTGGAAATTAGTACGAAGCGCCTTATATAAAGATGGCCAAGTCACACGTTCGACGGTACGGCGATACCGCCAATACCAATATTTTGCCTCATTCAGGAACCAACTTTAAATATGCTCACTAAGCAAATTGAAATTGCCACCTTACGTATCTATTACTTGACATTCCAAGCGATAAAGGAAGCTGTCGACAGAAAGTTTCGGTGAGCCATCGAACTTTATGTCCCAGTTCGATATCAAGTGAGCGACTCTACTGGAGTTTGGACCACTCGAAATGTTGCTGAAACGAAATATCTCGAGGAAAAAAGATGTTGAGTAATTGCGCGATATATTTGGTTGCGGATCATTCGCGACAGGACTACGGTTTTCTACGGGTTAATATGGCGGAGCATTTAAGTTTAACCGTTCTAGGAGTTGAGACATCACACTTTCATGCTTTTGGTCCAATAGTTGTGAGACACGATCTTCTAAGCTAGTGAAAATGGAAGCTTCTTTTGCGGACTGGTTGCACCCTCGGGCTGATGTTGATCAGTCTGTAAGTTGGCAGTAAAGCCGGGGTTTTTATTCTGCGACTGCGGCTCGGACTGTTGCACCGAACGAGTTATAGGTCGCGCACCAATATTTTGAGCGAACTCTCGACGGTGACACTTCCCACGACATTGCGGACAACTAGAATTTCGCTTTAGCCAATTCAATAGACAGGAACGGTGAATTGATGTGAACAAGCAGTCAATAAAACGTCACCATGTTCAGGTAACTGCTCGCGTCAAATTGGATACACATTGGCCAGGGACAGTTAGTGCTCCCCACTATAACGCATTGATATTATAAAAGACTCAAATATAAAATGTTGTCCAAAAACAATTATTTAAAACAAATTCGAAAAAATATTTAAAAGCAAAAGCAACGTGTCAAAAATCGTAATGGGTTACGTACACGCACAGATTCCCAATGAAATGTGTTAGCTTTTACTAAATATAGTAGCGCTGAACATACGGTGTATGAGTGGGTATGACAATTGAAAAAAAGGATTGTTAATATACGGTTATATAAATTATTTAGCTTCCAATCTGATAAATACTAATATTAAAATTACTGTAAGGGATGAAAAAATTTTTTGTATAATAGTTTTTTTTTTAATTCACTTCTCCTTCCATTCATTTATTCAAACAATATAATAAGATAAACTTTTTTTTTTGCAAATATTCAATTCTGTATTAATTTAGAAGATAGTGTAAGCAAAAATATGCTTGAGCTAAGTCGGCATTCGTGTTCTCAACCAAAAGAGCTAAGAAACAATTTAAATTAAAAAAATTTGTCAGAACTTATAAGAAATCAGCTGAACTTTTTTCAGTAAAATATCAAAAAGATTTAAAATCAGTACGAACGATCTCACTTACAATACTTTCATGAAAAAATAGTAAAAAAAAATAACATATTCGATCCAAGATCAGTTAAACCGAAAAAAAATCTTCGGAGATTACGGCAACTATAAGAGAAAAAATATTAAAAATATGTATGGTATGTTATCCAGGAGTGAGATAGTCAAAAATGGTAAAAAGTTATTCCAGACTAGGGTATGTAGGCCCTGATTATCCCAGATTAGTGACGAAGAAATTATTACAAATCGGTAAATCGGTTAGTTTGAAATCAGTCACAATAAAGTTAAGAAAATTACAATAAAAAAATAATCACTCGGTTTAAATGACAAAAATCTCGGAGGGTAATTAAGAAATAGATTCAAAGCTCTTTGAATAGGGCAATTGTCTAAACTGTTGGTAAGCCAGTTGTCATTTAGCCGTACTGCAGCAAAATTTCTAACAATCCTACAAAAACTCTAATCCAAATATAAGCTGAGCTTAAGAAAATGCACTTACATTTGTGTCGGCTATGCAGTTCCTTGTAGCGTAGAGGCATCCAAGCTTTGATGTCTGCTCTGCATTGAAGTGCTGAAAATGAACATACTTCTACAGGTTCATCTACCTTACAACTTTACTATAATTTTCTGCACGTTTTAATAAATTTCCTAGCAGATTTCTTTCGTGATTCTCGAAAGAAGTTTTAAAATTTACAAAAAAAACCTAATACCTTTTCGGTACCATAATTTCCACTCGAACTGTACTACTGGTTAGTGAGCGCAAAAATAAGAGCGAAAGAAAGAGTCGGAAAAATTGCCTTTGCTCGCTCAAATGTCAAAATACAAAAAAATAAATAACCAAAAGAAAAGCTTAATGAAGGAAAAAACTACAAATTGCCAACATTTTTAGGTTTTTGCAAGCATGAATATATGTACATATGTGCATATTTAGTTACATTACATAGTATGTAAAACTAGCATATTTCTCCAATAGTCTTAGCAATAAAAACAAAAACTAAACGGGGAATATCGTTAAGGAAGGTAAGTTCATTTCTCCAGTACCATGTGGATTACCCCACATTTTTTTTACCCAAAAATCTACACCCAGTATAACGTATTAGGACATACATGGAAAAATAAAAAACTTGATTATCTCGTTCTTGTCTTCAAATTGGACGTTTAGATCGACTGTACCGTATACGACTTGTTTATTTCCATCTGTCGTACAAATATAAGTGGTATGTTGACGTAAGTGATTTTGCTTACATCTTCTGCTAATCCGCTATCAGGCAAACCTAACTGATTGGAATCTAATATCCTGATTTTTCATACGGTCGTAAATCGGAGGGCTTATGCTCAATAGAGCAGGCAACACCACTCATACCTTTGCCATTGCCTTTTACGTCTTTCCAAAACCTTTTGCAACGCACGGACGAACGATTAGAAAGATGTGGTTTACTAACGCTTTCAAATAGTTTCTCTCCTAATTTGTCCAATATCATAAGGAATAATCTGGTACCATTTTTTTGTTTCAAACTGTTTCGTACAGTCGAGGAGTATACGGATTGCAATCGCTGCACTTAGGTCGGTAAACATTTGGAGCACCACAGCAGTAACAGAACACTGTTCAAGAACAACGTTTTCAAGGCAATCGAAATACTTGTGCCCCTCACATCTACAAATCCAGTACATTTGTTTCGACTTTGACTGCTTGGAAATTTCATCAATTTCGTGTACATTCTGAAAGTAATCTTGTTGATCCTCCTCATTGCTATACTCGTTGACATAACGGCGTGGCTGTGTACGTTGATTCATGTTTGGCAACGAGTAGATTTATTTATTTCGTTAATGAGATTCTCACCCTTCAGACAGAGCCTTTGTAGTTCGGCTAACGAATTTATTGGAACATACAGTAATTGCTGCCAGACACGAGGTCGTAAATTATGTTGAATTATTTCAACTAATTCCAATTCTGTCATTGGTGTTGCAGTCACCGCAGTTATTTTTAAAACGGTATTACGAAAGTCATCGAAGCTTTCCTGCGCTCCTTCTTTTGGCCACGAACCATCTTTGTTATTTCAAAATCTTTTTTATATTGTTGGAAATTAGTACGAAGCGCCTTATATAAAGATGGCCAAGTCACACGTTCGACGGTACGGCGATACCGCCAATACCAATATTTTGCCTCATTCAGGAACCAACTTTAAATATGCTCACTAAGCAAATTGAAATTGCCACCTTACGTATCTATTACTTGACATTCCAAGCGATAAAGGAAGCTGTCGACAGAAAGTTTCGGTGAGCCATCGAACTTTATGTCCCAGTTCGATATCAAGTGAGCGACTCTACTGGAGTTTGGACCACTCGAAATGTTGCTGAAACGAAATATCTCGAGGAAAAAATATGTTGAGTAATTGCGTGATATATTTGGTTGCGGATCATTCGCGACAGGACTACGGTTTTCTACGGAGTTCTAGGAGTTGAGACATCACACGTTCAAGCTTTTGGTCCAATAGTTGTGAGACACGATCTTCTAAGATAGTGAAAATGGAAGCTTCTTTTGCGGACTGGTTGCACCCTCGGGCTGATGTTGATCAGTCTGTAAGTTGGCAGTAAAGCCGGGGTTTTTATTCTGCGACTGCGGCTCGGACTGTTGCACCGAACGAGTTATAGGTCGCGCACCAATATTTTGAGCGAACTCTCGACGGTGACACTTCCCACGACATTGCGGACAACTAGAATTTCGCTTTAGCCAATTCAATAGACAGGAACGGTGAATTGATGTGAACAAGCAGTCAATAAAACGTCATCATGTTCAGGTAACTGCTCGCGTCAAATTGGATACACATTGGCCAGGGACAGTTGGTGCTCCCCACTATGACGCATTGATATTATAAAAGACTCAAATATAAAATGTTGTCCAAAAACAATTATTTAAAACAAATTCGAAAAAATATTTAAAAGCAAAAGCAACGTGTCAAAAATCGTAATGGGTTACGTACGCGCACAGATTCCCAATGAAATGTGTTAGCTTTTACTAAATGTAGTAGCGCTGAACATACGGTGTATGAGTGGGTATGACAATTGAAAAAAAAGGATTGTTAATATACGGTTATATAAATCAATTTAGCTTCCAATCTGATAAATACTAATATTAAAATTACTGTAAGGGATGAACAAAATTTTTGTATAATAGTTTTTTTTTTTTAATTCACTTCTCCTTCCATTCATTTATTCAAACAATATAATGAGATTAATTTTTTTTTGTGCAAATATTAAATTCTGTATTAATTTAGAAGATAGTGTAAGCAAAAATATGCTTGAGCTAAGTCGGCATTCGTGTTCTCAACCAAAAGAGCTAAGAAACAATTTAAATTAAAAAAATTTGTCAGAACTTATAAGAAATCAGCTGAACTTTTTTCAGTAAAATATCAAAAAGATTTTAAATCAGTACGAACATGAAAAAATAGTAAAAATAACATACTCGATCCAAGATCAGTTAAACCGAAAAAAAATCTTCGGAGATTATGGCAACTATAAGAGAAAAAATATTAAAAATATCTATGGTATGTTATCCAGGAGTGAGATAGTCAAAAATGGTAAAAAGTTATTCCAGACTAGGGTATGTAGGCCCTGATTATCCCAGATTAGTGACGAAGAAATTATTACAAATCGGTAAATAAGTTTGAAATCAGTCACAATAAAGTTAAGAAAATTACAATAAAAAAATAATCACTCGGTTTAAATGACAAAAATCTCGGAGGGTAATTAAGAAATTGATTCAAAGCTCTTTGAATAGGGTAATTGTCTAAACTGTTGGTAAGCCAGTTGTCATTTAGCCGTACTGCAGCAAAATTTCTAACAATCCTACAAAAACTCTAATCCAAAAATAAGCTGAGCTTAAGAAAATGCACTTACATTTGTGTCGGCTATGCAGTTCCTTGTAGCGTAGAGGCATCCAGCTTTGATGTCTGCTCTGCATTGAAGTGCTGAAAATGAACATACTTCTACAGGTTCATCTACCTTACAACTTTACTATAATTTTCTACACGTTTTAATAAATTTCCTAGCAGATTTCTTTCATGATTCTCGAAAGAAGTTTTAAAATTTACAAAAAAAACCTAATACCTTCTCGGTACCATAATTTCCACTCGAACTGTACTACTGGTTAGTGAGCGCAAAAAGAAGAGCGAAAGAAAGAGTCGGAAAAATTGCCTTTGCTCGCTCAAATGTCAAAATACAAAAAAATAAATAACCAAAAGAAAAGCTTAATGAAGGAAAAAACTAGAAATTGCCAACATTTTTAGGTTTTTGCAAGCATGAATATATGTACATATGTGCATATTTAGTTACATTACATAGTATGTAAAACTAGCATATTTCTCCAATAGTCTTAGCAATAAAAACAAAAACTAAACGGGGAATATCGTTGAGGAAGGTAAGTTCATTTCTCCAGTACCATGTGGATTACCCCACATTTTTTTTACCCAAAAATCTACACCCAGTGTAACCTATTAGGACATACTTGGAATAATAGAAAACTTGATTATCTCGTTCTTGTCTTCAAATTGGACGTTTAGATCGACTGTACCGTATACATTTATATAATTTTGGCGCGTACACTATATAGCTCAGTGTTTGGCCGAGCTTCTCCTACCATTTGTGGTGTGCGTCTTTATATTCTACCACAAATGGAGGGACCTACAGTTTTGTGCCGACTCCGAACGGCAGATGTATTTAATGAGAAGCTTTTTCATGGCAGAAATACCCTCGGAGGTTTGCCATTGCCTGCCGAGGGGTGACCGCTATTAGAAAAAAATTTTTCTATGATTAAGATTTTGCTTGCCCTGACTGAGATTCGAACCTCGAACTCACCGGCATACTGTACCGTATACGACTTGTTTATTTCCATCTGTCGTACAAATATAAGTGGTATGTTGACGTAAGTGATTTTGCTTACATCTTCTGCTAATCCGCTATCAGACAAGCCTAACTGATTGGAATCTAATATCCTGATTTTTCATACGGTCGTAAATCGTAGGGCTTATGTTCAATAGAGCAGGCAACACCACTCATACCTTTGCCATTGCCTTTTACGTCTTTCCAAAACCTTTTGCAACGCACGGACGAACGATTAGAAAGATGTGGTTTACTAACGCTTTCAAATAGTTTCTCTCCTAATTTGTCGTAATTTTTAAATCCAATATCATAAGGAATAATCTGGTACAATTTTTTTGTTTCAAACTGTTTGGTACAGTCGAGGAGTATACGTAATGTTACGCAATCACTTTTAGCGACTGCGTCAGAGCGTATGATTAACGTTTTTACATTTTTGGCTTCTGATCATCCCGAGGACTTTTCCTGAAAGCCTCGCTCCCTTTCCGGTTTCCCGGATTGCAATCGCTGCACTTAGGTCGGTAAACATTTGGAGCACCACAGCAGTAACAGAACACTGTTCAAGAACAACGTTTTCAAGGCAATCGAAATACTTGTGCCCCTCACATCTACAAAACCAGTACATTTGTTTCGACTTTGACTGCTTGGAAATTTCATCAATTTCGTGTACATTCTGAAAGTAATCTTGTTGATCCTCCTCATCGCTATACTCGTTGACATAACGGCGTGGCTGTGTACGTTGAGTCATGTTTGGCAACGAGTAGATTTATTTATTTCGTTAATGAGATTCTCACCCTTCAGACAGAGCCTTTGTAGTTCGGCTAACGAATTTATTGGAACATACAGTAATTGCTGCCAGACACGAGGTCGTAAATTATGTTGAATTATTTCAACTAATTCCAATTCTGTCATTGGTGTTGCAGTCACCGCAGTTATTTTTTAAACGGTATTACGAAAGTCATCGAAGCTTTCCTGCGCTCCTTCTTTTGGCCACGAACCATCTTTGTTATTTCAAAATCTTTTTTATATTGTTGGAAATTAGTACGAAGCGCCTTATATAAAGATGGCCAAGTGACACGTTCGACGGTACGGCGATACCGCCAATACCAATATTTTGCCTCATTCAGGAACCAACTTTGAATATGCTCACTAAGCAAATTGAAATTGCCACCTTACGTATCTATTACTTGACATTCCAAGCGATAAAGGAAGCTGTCGACAGAAAGTTTCGGTGAGCCATCGAACTTTATGTCCCAGTTCGATATCCAGTGAGCGACTCTACTGGAGTTTGGACCACTCGAAATGTTGCTGAAACGAAATATCTCGAGGAAAAAATATGTTGAGTAATTGCGTGATATATTTGGTTGCGGATCATTCGCGACAGGACTACGGTTTTCTACGGGTTAATATGGCGGAGCATTTAAGTTTAACCGTTCTAGGAGTTGAGACATCACACGTTCAAGCTTTTGGTCCAATAGTTGTGAGACACGATCTTCTAAGATAGTGAAAATGGAAGCTTCTTTTGCGGACTGGTTGCACCCTCGGGCTGATGTTGATCAGTCTGTAAGTTGGCAGTAAAGCCGGGGTTTTTATTCTGCGACTGCGGCTCGGACTGTTGCACCGAACGAGCTATAGGTCGCGCACCAATATTTTGAGCGAACTCTCGACGGTGACACTTCCCACGACATTGCGGACAACTAGAATTTCGCTTTAGCCAATTCAATAGACAGGAACGGTGAATTGATGTGAACAAGCAGTCAATAAAACGTCATCATGTTCAGGTAACTGCTCGCGTCAAATTGGATACACATTGGCCAGGGACAGTTGGTGCTCCCCACTATGACGCATTGATATTATAAAAGACTCAAATATAAAATGTTGTCCAAAAACAATTATTTAAAACAAATTCGAAAAAATATTTAAAAGCAAAAGCAACGTGTCAAAAATCGTAATGGGTTACGTACGCGCACAGATTCCCAATGAAATGTGTTAGCTTTTACTAAATGTAGTAGCGCTGAACATACGGTGTATGAGTGGGTATGACAATTGAAAAAAAAGGATTGTTAATATACGGTTATATAAATCAATTTAGCTTCCAATCTGATAAATACTAATATTAAAATTACTGTAAGGGATGAACAAAATTTTTGTATAATAGTTTTTTTTTTTTAATTCACTTCTCCTTCCATTCATTTATTCAAACAATATAATGAGATTAATTTTTTTTTGTGCAAATATTAAATTCTGTATTAATTTAGAAGATAGTGTAAGCAAAAATATGCTTGAGCTAAGTCGGCATTCGTGTTCTCAACCAAAAGAGCTAAGAAACAATTTAAATTAAAAAAATTTGTCAGAACTTATAAGAAATCAGCTGAACTTTTTTCAGTAAAATATCAAAAAGATTTTAAATCAGTACGAACATGAAAAAATAGTAAAAATAACATACTCGATCCAAGATCAGTTAAACCGAAAAAAAATCTTCGGAGATTATGGCAACTATAAGAGAAAAAATATTAAAAATATCTATGGTATGTTATCCAGGAGTGAGATAGTCAAAAATGGTAAAAAGTTATTCCAGACTAGGGTATGTAGGCCCTGATTATCCCAGATTAGTGACGAAGAAATTATTACAAATCGGTAAATAAGTTTGAAATCAGTCACAATAAAGTTAAGAAAATTACAATAAAAAAATAATCACTCGGTTTAAATGACAAAAATCTCGGAGGGTAATTAAGAAATTGATTCAAAGCTCTTTGAATAGGGTAATTGTCTAAACTGTTGGTAAGCCAGTTGTCATTTAGCCGTACTGCAGCAAAATTTCTAACAATCCTACAAAAACTCTAATCCAAAAATAAGCTGAGCTTAAGAAAATGCACTTACATTTGTGTCGGCTATGCAGTTCCTTGTAGCGTAGAGGCATCCAGCTTTGATGTCTGCTCTGCATTGAAGTGCTGAAAATGAACATACTTCTACAGGTTCATCTACCTTACAACTTTACTATAATTTTCTACACGTTTTAATAAATTTCCTAGCAGATTTCTTTCATGATTCTCGAAAGAAGTTTTAAAATTTACAAAAAAAACCGAATACCTTTTCGGTACCATAATTTTCACTCGAACTGTACTACTGGTTAGTGAGCGCAAAAAGAAGAGCGAAAGAAAGAGTCGGAAAAATTGCCTTTGCTCGCTCAAATGTCAAAATACAAAAAAATAAATAACGAAAAAAAAGCTTAATGAAGGAAAAAACTAGAAATTGCCAACATTTTTAGGTTTTTGCAAGCATGAATATATGTACATATGTGCATATTTAGTTACATTACATAGTATGTAAAACTAGCATATTTCTCCAATAGTCTTAGCAATAAAAACAAAAACTAAACGGGGAATATCGTTGAGGAAGGTAAGTTAATTTCTCCAGTACCATGTGGGGTAATCCAGGAGAATATAGTGGAAACAAATTTTCATGCGAATATGGTAAGTTAGAAAGAGGTAAGTCTGTAACTTAGTTAACTATTACTACGTATGTATATAATTATTAGATTACTAACATTCGGTAAGATGACGTTATATAATGACAAGGTTACAAGGTTATCTGGAACATAGCTATAATATGTATTAGGCGACAGGTAAAACAATGTTACATCCCAGCAGGCCACGGCCACTCCATGTTCTAGGTATTAATATAAGATTTAAGTGTTGATCCCCTCGATTTATTTTATAATGGGATCCTTTGATTTTGCATGTGGCGTACTATTCCGCCAATTTGACTCAGATATTTTTGAAAGTTCTTGAAGTTAACTGTACCGAATTTCAATATCTCATCACCTAATTGCAAGCCAGCTTCTTCAGCAGGTGAACCCGGTCTTATCAGATTCACTTTGGCTATAACCTGCGTTGGTAACATCACGCTGATCCCATTACTAGTATTGGACATATCATCATCAATTTCTAAGTGCATGCCAGAAGTTTTGTGTGACAAATCTTGTGCATATCCCTCTGATGCTTCCGAGTGTAATTTATGCATTTGTTTTTCTATTTCTTTCATTAACGATTTGTGGTCATTTTGTAGGCGTACTTGATATTTGTCAAAATCATTTCGCGGAAACCCTCTACGTCAACTAAGGATCCACGTATACCAACATTGACATTATTAGCTAAGATATTACCATATTCAGATATTCGGGACTCGAGGCTTTCCTTTTTGGCTATAAGTTTAAGGACCAAGTCTTTAGTTGTATTCAGTAGCGGAACCACCATTTTTACGACAAATAATTTTTATTTAAGCTTAAATAGAATAAAACCGATAATGCAATAATTCAATAATGCAAAATTAAAATATTTCCTTCCAGAGCTCTATGACATAAAGGTACAAAGTAGTTTGTTTAGCAGACCCGGCTTAGGAGAGCTAATCACAAGCGAGGACTTCGTTGAAAATACTGGATATCATCAAAAAAAAGGAAAGACGGGTAGATTTATTGCAGTCGCGTCTCGATGAACTCGATGAAAATGCATCTACCCCGGTAGGCGGAAGTTAGTGTGAAATTATTCCTTTGTTACTCCACTGCATCTATTCCTAGTGTAAACTTTTTGTTCAACGGAGAGTTAGCCTGCGAAGTAATTTCGCATTCATTACAGAGCCCATATTGAAATAATGAACTTTTAACTATTTTGTGTTTGAACTATGCTTACCTATACTTACTACGGCTCTACAAAAAAATGTTCGTTCTTCGTCCTAAAGTTTGTTTTATGATTTTCTGGTTAATTATAAACAAAAACGAAAAGATACTACCTCTTTTCCGTATAAAGTTTGCTTCTAGATGGCAAGGAGAACGTTTTCATCAGGACATTTTTTTTTCGTTTAATAACGAATTAAAGAATCGAAATGTAATACTTTTGAGTTTAGGTAAAATTTTGTGTTGACCCGTGTTACAGGTGCCCCTTAATATTGGGGTTCGGAGCTGGTAGCAGATTTGATGACACCGGAAGTTGAGTACGAACTAAAATATTAGGCTGGAAGTAAAAACGAAATATGCACGCACCTAAAAGAAAAATCTTTATTTTTGGAAAAAAAAAAAACACAGAAGGGATACAATTTATAACAAATGCGTCAGTACCAATCCCCCCGCATAGTGTTGGTGGGGTGTTTAATCAAAATTTGGCCCCTTGTTGTGGTAAATGCCTCGCTTGCCAGCCTGGGTATCCTCCAGTTCATACAGTTTCGTTTTAACCCAATAACCTTGGCTTTTATAAATTTGGGCGCAAGTTTCGCACAAAACTACTTAATTCAAAATTGCGGCGGAACAACGTATAACCTACGTTAAAGTTCTTAGAGGTATTTCGCAAGTTGTACCTTTAGGCCGAATTTGCGAAAGCTAAGATTATGTTGTCCATAACCGTTTTTCGTATGAGGCTTAATTTATCAGTTCTGCTTAAGACATTTTCGTCAAGCGTTCGTATTTTTCTTAATCACCGAGCTGGTGATCGTACGAACAAGATGATCTACCACAACAAAACAACAACAACAACACCAGCAACAACAACAAAAGCAACAACAATAGCAGCAGCGATAGCAACAGAAGCAAAGCCGCAACGGCAATAACGGGCAGCAGTAGTGGCTGCGTATCTAGAGCGGCGACAAGCAGGGGTAGCTTCATGGAGCGTCTGACCGCTCAAGAAGCAGCACTCTTCATAGATCAGGCCAGGGAGTCCGCCAAGAGGAGGCCATCAAAGACAAAGGTGGTAAAGCTGACAGCGGAGGTAGGTTGAACGCCATTAATGCAACTGCCGGAGAATATCGGTTGCAAGACCGACCTGGCAATGTTCCTCACTCTTCCAGGTCTGAAAGTGCGAGCGAGGACAGCATTGGACGCCACTCCTTGAGCAGGCACCAGCTGGACCGAAAACGATATAAAAGTCGGCGCAGATCCAGGAGTGCGGCTCGCTCAGGAGGCAACCAGCGTAGGGAGGCACCAGACAGGTGGGAAAGATCACGCAGCCGATCTGGTTCCGCGACCTCGCACGAGTCGCACCGCAAAGCGAGACCTTCTCCACTCCCCAACCGGGCCAACCGGGTGCCCTCAACGATAAGTACCGAAAGGGTCTGAGCGGTTCGGTGGCGAAATGGTAGATCCGCTACCTTGAGCAGGGGAAAACCCTAGAACAGGCTCGAGCTATGGCGGGTGTGTGGGTAGAAGTGGAGCGAGAGCGCAGGGATCAAAAGCGTATCCGTGAGCCGACCGCACCCGCCCCTGAGCCGAAGAGCGAGCACAGCCACAAACATCAAGAACCCGCTCCACTCCAAGGCAGAGAAGCGGGAAACCAGCAGCTACCAAACAACCCGCGCCCGCAGATATGCGGAGAAGCGGGGAGCCTGCGATGACAAAGCAGCCATCACTAGAACCGGCCACTAAACGTGGCAATGAGCAGATAACTCCACCCGAGCAACCTCTGA
The DNA here is from genome assembly GCA_963971545.1 of Philophylla caesio. Taxonomy (NCBI): domain Eukaryota; kingdom Metazoa; phylum Arthropoda; class Insecta; order Diptera; family Tephritidae; genus Philophylla; species Philophylla caesio. The sequence goes on along the minus strand of OZ020604.1, from coordinate 125,362,501 downwards.
GAAAGAGACAGCTGGAGCAGCCGCCACCCCCAGCTTCTGCGTCAGGGGGGGTCGATGGAGGGGGACGGTCGCAGGCCGCTCAGCAGTCCATCTACTCGGCTGCCTTAAGAGGCATTCGGGTGGCTGTCCTGCCGAGAGACTATCCGGCGGCGCCCCTTAACTCTGCTGACGGTAGAGTGGCTCTCCAAGATAGCCGATAAGCTAGAGCGATGGAAGGGACCCGTGATGTGTGTTAGGAGGGGGGATGATATTTCTCTTCACAACGTCACGGTGTTCCTACCGAAAAGTGCTGATGAACCAGCGGAGTACGCGCTGCAACCGCTCAGAACGCAGAACGAGGGCATCCACTCCTCGGTGTGGAGTCATATCTAGCAGCACAGAGGACGGCGCACATAGGGATTTCCGTGGCTGAAATTCAAAAATGGCATGTTGTCTGATTTGAATGAAAATTTCACAGTTTGTTACCAACTATCTATACATTATTTTCCCAAAGTATTAGGATTCTATCTGCATTAGTTTTTTGTCCAGAACTGCCCAAAGTTGGTGAATGTGGAGAACATCAAAATTAGCAAAAAATTTACTCAAAAGTCAAATCATTGATACAATAAAACAACTATTGAAATTCAACTTTATTATTATTTTTCATTTATAATATGTATCAAAGAAAAAATTTGCATCAAAATCCATTGAAAAAAATAATGCATAAAAAATTTTGTAGAACAACATAAATTGGACGTCAAAATTTCAATGTTCTTCAAATTCAAAGTGGTGCATCTTTTTAGCGCTGTCTACCGCTGTCGACATACATATACCGAATTAAAGCCTGAAGTCTCAGCTAAACGATAAAAAAAAATTCAGCTGCCCCAAATTGCCCCCCTTGAAAACCACAATGAGATACTCTAAAATGACAAGTTACTGCCCAAAAGAATGCAATATATAGCGTACTTTATAAACGTTTGCCTTTGAATGCAATTGTTTTTGGCACTGATTTCTTAACATTTTGTTGATATTTTTACCGTAATATTGAATATTGTTGAACAACAGTGAAAGTGATTAGAGGTCAAGTGATATCAAGTGCTGCAATGGAAAGTTTTAAAATTTCTTATTTAAGAATATGTGAACTTTTAATGGATACCAATAGTGATATTGACATAGTTGTTGAAATTATTGCGACTAATAATAGAAACATGACTCAAGTGGATGTTGCGAAATTTGAAATTAAAAATTAAAATTATATTGACCACAATCAATTGCAGGAAGTCGATTAATACAGACAAATTCTATAGATATTGTTTGGATACCGCCAAACTGTATGTTGACCTTTATGGCTGGTATTATATGCCCATAACTGTTCACAAAGTTTTAATTCATGGCAGCAAAATTATTTCAGAGGCTATTTTACCAATAGGTGAGTTTTGGTTAACCTTTTTTAATTTTATATCTTAATTTATGCAAGTTGTAATGTTTTTTCATAGGAATGTTATCTGAGGAAGCACAAGAAGCACGCAACAAGGATTACAGGAACTATAGGATGTATCATTCCAGAAGAATTGGACGCATATCCACTAACGAAGATGTGATGCATCACTTATTAATTTAATGTCTTCGGTTCCGTACATAAACATTTTTCGTACTAAAATAAAATTAAAAAAAATTGAATGTCACGAAGATGTAAAAAAGTTGCTAAAAGAGACTTGATAAAAGAGAATTTAGTTGTATGGGAGGTGGGCGTAAAAGTGGGCGGATATTATTGAAATTTAACACCAACATATACATATAATGTCATAAAAATGCTATGTACCAAAAATCAGTGCTGTAGGTCAAAAATTAAGTTTCACCTTATATGGGAGGTGGGCGTAAAATAGGGGGCGTGATTTTGATTTTTTCATTTTTTTCTTGATTGGAATCCAAAACAATGATGTACCAAATGTCATTGTCCTGCGACAACTCCTTATATTTTTAGCCGCAGTATGCACTAGCAGAAACCTATGTGCGGCGGCCTCCTGCTCCCGCGACCGGATCTTCTGCGAAATTGTGGTCGAACCCGCAGCCAGAGGCCCTGGTGCCGGCCCGATTGAGCGAGAGAGGTCCAGCAGCAGTCACCAGCCAAATGGACGAGGGTCCCAATAGTGAGGAGCTCCTTGACGAGCTAGATCTGAGGCGGCTTGCGCTCGACAGAGGAAGCGAGGGCGATTTATTGCTCAACCTTCATTACGGGGGCACAGTACTGATTGGGTGTATAAAGGCCAGGTAAGGGGCCTGAAGCACAGCAATAACAAGGTAATTTGGGACCTCTCCTTTGAGAGGCCTAGAGCATGTGTAGTGCTTAAGAGTAACATTAAACACTTATGCATTACAGAGTTTCTAACACAAGACTTGGTGGCTGTGCCGGTGACGGTGGTGGCAGACAATGCCAATGTAGAGGTCGTATTCGTAGCGGTATATTTTGCAGGGGACAATGTGAGCGTGCCACCCCTTGAAGCTCAGCAGCTGGTGGGGTTCTGCCAAGAAAGGCGCCTTCCCCTTGTCATAAGCTGCGATGCGAATGGCCACAATGAAGAGTGGAGCAGCACGGATACGAACCACAGAGGTGAGTGTCTCTTAGAGTTTATCATAAGCGAAAACCTACGTATTCAGAAAGTGGGGCATACTCCAATGTTCGTTACTAGGGGAAGACAGGAGGTACTGGACATCACTCTCAACATTAATGGTGTGCAGGTGTATTGCGGGTAAGTCCTGGGATGGCTGTACACAGCGGTCGCGTGGGAATCCAGAGTCGCCCTGGCTTCGGCAAGGAAATCCTTAGCCAAACTTCAACGGTTGGCGTGTGTGTGCATTACGGGGGCGATGCACACATGCCCTACAGCCGCGCTAGAAGTGATTCTCGAACTTGAACCGCTTCATCTAACCATTGATCAAGTGGCAAAAAGAACTCTGTTGAACTTCTCTAAAGAAGAATTCGGCAGAGACAAGTTGCTGTCATTCAAGGCTGGGGAGACGCTAGCCTCTCAACTCCCGCTGCCGTGCTTCCCCCGTGATGACTTTCTCAAAGAAATAACCTTCAACAGGAAGTTTGAGGTAGAATTATACAGCAAAGCCACCTGGAGGGCTTAATTTTTAGTGGTGCGTCCGCACTGGAGGAACTAAAAGCGCTATTGCCAAGATACACAAAACTAATCCGAAAACCGATACACCCGAACGTTACTGGAATACAAGGGAGGAGCAGCGACAAGTCAACTGCCAGGTGCTACAATTGTTCTCGCTACGGGCACATGGCCAAAGAGTTCAAACAAGAAAGACGTGAAAGAGGATCCTGCTTCAAATGCGGCAAGACGGATCACATCTACATAAAATGCCCAGCAAAGACGGTGGCAGCGATGGAAGGTGACGAAGAGGACCCTAATCTAGAGCTTCAGGAAATTGGTAAGTGTCGCATTCACATCAAATCGCGAGTATAACCCTAAGTTCAAAAACATTTTCTCTTTACTTGATACGGGCAGCCCGAATAGCTTTATCCGGTTATCGTCAGTTAATAAACATGACAGTCTACAAAGAGGAAAGACAATTCAGTTTAAAAGCATCGGTAGCTCACAAATTAAACCACAAGGAAAAATTTCAGTTTTCATTAAATTTCGGAACAGCATCAAAGAAATCATTCTTTTTGTACTTGACGACTCAGAAATGCCATTTGAATTACTATAAGGAAGAGATTTTCTTCAAAAATTTGATATAAATCTACATGTTTAGAAAACAAATGAATTTAATAAATACATTTTTAATTACTATGAAAAATCTCCTACTATTTCATTTGATCATAAGAAGAAGCAGGCAAGTTATAAAGTTCAAAATGTAGCACCCTCCGACTTAAGAAATACCGACTATAACAATAATTTGAATACCTTAAGAGAGCAATCAGCAACCGAAGACATTTTTAACATTAAAGAACATGACAAAAAATCGACATTAACCCTAAGTTACCTTCCGTTTTGGCAAATAAACTTAAGCTTATGATTCAAAATACTTACGTTGAAAAGCAAACTGAAGATCTTCCGAATATTGATTACGAGCTAAAATTGTACTTACCTCAAACACTCCAACCTTTTGTTCACCGAGACGTCTATCATTCGCAGAGAAAAATGAAGTTAACCGTATAATAAAGGACCTCCTGAAAAAAGGGATCATTAGGCATAGTGATTCGCTTCACCAATCGTTCTAACAAAGAAAAAATCAGGGGAAACTAGGATGTGCGTCGACTATAGAAACCTAAACAAATCGATTGCCAGGGATAAATACCCACTCCCGCTAATAGAAGATTGCTTACAATACCTTAGTGAAAATAAAATATTCACCCTTCTAGACCTTAAATCAGGGTTTTTCCAAATCAGTATGGCTAAATAATCTGTTAAGTACACCTCATTTGTAGTACCGACCGGCCAGTATGAATTTTTGAGAATGCCGTTTGGGCTAAAGAATGGGCCTGCAATTTTCCAAAGGTTCATAACGAAAGTTCTAAAAAGATTCATAGACAAAAACGAAATAATGGTATACATGAACGACATTATAATTGGCAGCAAAATAATGAAGGACCACTACAACCTATTAGAAGAAGTGTTAAAAACGTTAGCTACATATGGTCTCCAAATTAAATTAAGTAAGTGCAAGTTTGCTTATAGTGAAATAGAATACTTAGGTTACCATGTGTCAGAATTCGGTATACGCCCTTCAGAAAACCACATAAAAGCCATAATGAATTACCCTGCTCCTAAAAATCAACGCGAACTGCAATCATTTATAGGACTTTGCTCATACTTCAGGAAATTCGTTCAATCCTTTTCACTACTGGCACGCCCGTTATTCGAGTTACTTAAGAAAAATTTGAAATTCGACTTTAATAATGAATGTATCAGCGCCTTTTTAAAAACTTAAGAAAAAACTAGTGTCGAGCCCGGTACTAGCAATATATAGTCACAAAAAAGAAACGGAACTACACTGTGACGCAAGCGCGCAAGGTTTTGGCGCTATCTTACTACAAAAGCAGGACGACGGAAAATTGCACGCTGTAGCTTACTTCTCAAAAAGAACTTCAGTAGCAGAGAGCAAGTACCACAGTTTCGAGCTGGAAACCTTAGCGGTGATTTATGCACTTCGCCGATTTAGGGTATATTTAGAAGGAATACAATTTAAAATCCTTACCGATTGCAACTCCCTTACTCTAACTCTTAACAAGAAATTAATTAATAGTAGAATAGCAAGATGGGCTCTTGAACTGGAAAACTATAACTATTCCATATCCCATAGAGCATGAACAAAAATGCTTCATGTAGATGCACTCAGTTGCAGTAATCGATAGTGAAGATATAGATTTTGAACTTCAAATCGCGCAAGCTTAAAAAATAAATTAGAAAGGGAAAATTTGAAAATCTTTGTAATGGAGAATGGTGTTGTATTTAAGAAAAATAAGGATATTTTGCAACTATTGTGCCCAAAGAATTAGAAAGAGAAGTTATAAGGAGCATTCACGAACAACTAGAACACCAAAGCGTTGAAAAATGTTATCAAAAAATTAAAACAAATTATTGGTTCCACGATATGAAAAACAAGATTACTAAATTTGTACAGAACTGTATTAAGTGTACCATGTACTCAGCTTCCAATAGGCCGGGCGCTAGACAATTGCACAATATTCCAAAACATCCTCAGCCATTCGACACAATTCACTTAGACCACTTAGGCCCACTTCCGTCTTTACAATCAAAAAGAAAGCATATCTTAGTTATAATCGATGCTTTCACCAAATACGTTAAGTTATATCCGGTTCTAACAACAAGCACTAAAGAAGTGACTGCTGCACTTAACAAATACTTCGACTACTCAACGACGCCCTCAAAGATGCATAACAGATGCTTTACATTTAAAGATTTTGAAGAATACACAGCAACAAAAAATATAACCCATATAAAAGTGGCAGTGCACTCAAACCAAGCGAATGGGCAAGTAGAAAGAGTGAATCGAAGCGTGATGGGCATGCTAGCAAAACTAAGCGATCCCATAACACATGGGGATTGGGTATAGCAACTAACCCAAATTGAATTCGCATTGAATAACTCAGTAAACAGATCTATAGTAATAACCCCGTGAAATAGTTGATAAGCTTTCCGAATACCTAGACGAGTACACTTTAGGCCCGAGGAGGAGGGACCTGGAAGCGCTGCGTAACAGTGCTGAAAAAATATTGTAAAATCGCAAAGATATAACTTAAGTCAAAGTGAACAGAAGAGAATAAGAGTGAACGCGTTTGAGAAGGGAGATTACGTAGTAATAAAAAACATAGACACGACAGTAGTGTCAATAAGAAGCTTTTGCCAAAATTTAAGGACCTTACATTATTCATAAGACACATGACCGGTACGTCATAAGAGACATTGAAAATGGGCAAATCACCCAAATACCTTACGACGGGATTGTGGAAGCATGCAATATATAGCTGTGGAAAAGTAAAGAGAAAACGGGTGCGAGTGAATGCGACACCGAAGATGTACATGTATACGTTTAGCTTATAAGCATTAGCGATCGAGGTCGATTACTTATTAGGTCAGATTGGCCGAGCTGTAGTAGTCTAAGCCCAATGTAATATAATAAGCATGATATAACTGATGATATAGTAGGGAAAGGGTGGCAACACCAACTAAAGTGTTCTTAAACACATATTGTAACACCACTGTGAATACATCGAAAATAAAAGACATTATACCGAGAAAATTCAATATACATACATATTTCATTTATGTTTTGTCATGTTAAGACTTTTTGTGCGAATTAAATTTTTATAACTATGTTAACGGGTTAGGGGGAACATTATTAGCTTTTACCACCATTAGCAACTATCCGAGATGGATATGGATGGATTATTGATGGTGTGATCGCCAAGTCATACCGCCAGTCTTAACCAGCACAACCAACAGAAGCATGGCCCTGGACCTTAACCTCGTACATTAGATGGCTATTGACAACATCAAGCTACTGGGTTTCCTTAAGGAAAAAACGAATTGGATTACCATTGTCGAATCCCTGGGACTCGTCGCTTTATTGCTGATGATTTGCTATATTTGGCGCAAAATCACCACAAAGGTCAACCTGCCTGAGTTGAAGTTATCCTTGCCGACAAGATCTAAAGATATTCGAAGGGGGAGGAGTTAACATTTTCGCTAGCGCCCAGTCTGAACGATTCCCACAGCCAACCACTACACGTGCCGCTGCGTCAGCAGAACTACATTTCACCACATACTGTAATTGGCCCATTGCATAGCCAATGCTACACCTGTGGGAAACTAAGGCCACGATCATTACCGGGTGCTAATACTGCTAAGACGCACTTAGAATATTTAGTGTTAAGGTAACATAAGTTGTAGTGTTAAAGTGATATTAAATAAAGTTTATTGTAACGTGTTGTCGTCCTTGTGTTTAAGTTTAGGGCGAGTTGGTTCTTCTATTTTCTTGAGTGTAAGGATCAAAGATCCTTTAACTTACAAATGGATGATTAAACTTTCATTCAATGAACTCCTAACAAAACTTATCAAATTTTCGCATTTCACGCCAAATTTGTACTCAGTTCACGCCTTGAAACATCGCGCAACATGCTAGAACCGTGATGCGTGCTATAACTCGATATGCCGCGGAGTTCGCGGTTTGAATTTCACCCGGGGCAGGTAAAATCTGAATCACAGAAAAAGATTTTTTTCCAATAGCGGTCACCTCTCGGCAGGCAATAGGAAACCTTCACAAAAAGGGCGAAAACTCCAAATCAAGCCTCAACAATCAAAACCAATATTTGCGCACTTGACACACAAGTCGCTTCTGACAACATTGTTTGCTGGTGGTTATGCGCTAAGTTCGCATAACTCTCTAACAGCAACTAAACCTTTTAAAAAGATTAAAATTAATTATAATATTAAGTTTAAAAAACTTTTCTTATGAAAATTTGCCAACTGCTCCTGGAACTATGGTCATATATACATACATATCTATGTACGTCCACGACAAAACTTTAGCACAGCCACATATTGAAATATATGGACAATATATTTTAATATTTTTATGTTTGAATTAAAATGCACAGAATTCTCAAACAAAAAACATGTAATAAACCCCATTCTTAAACTTTCTACAAGATTTAAAATAATTTAACAAAATTTTAATTTTATAAAGAGATAAAGTTTTGTCGTGGACTGTTCATATTTTGGTTTTTGTTTGTTCAATTTTCATTCTTTTGCATTTGACAATTAATGATGCTTTCAAAACTTCACGGCAATATATGTAAATTTTTCTGTCGAAATTTCACGGCTTAAAAAAATGTAGAAAATGTTTATGTATTAATATTAGTTCTGCAAATGAATACAATTTTTTTATATATTGTATAAAAAATTATAATTTAAGCAGAAACAGAATTTTAATCTTATTTACATGTTTTTACAAAAGCCCAAATGACTACACACTTAGTAACTATTTGGATGTAAAAGGTTTATAAATATTTAAATGCGACTGATATTTACAAATTTTTTACAAACTGAACTGATAAAATTTGAATTAAAAATATTTACTTACATGCGATCTCATCTAAAGCTGTCACCACAAGTGCATGGGCCATCTTATCGGACATTTGATCCTTAACGTTTTTAAATTTTTCTGCCACCGTAAGTCCAGCAAACTCTTGCCCTAAATGTCTGATAGGGTTTGAAGGTCGTTGAGGTTGATTTTCTCCCCATATTATATCAACAAAATTTTCCTCCACAGAAATTAACGTACAGTCTATAAAATATTTAATTTGCTTCAGTAAAATTCATATTCAAAATGCATATGTACATATATACATATATATGTGTGTGTGTGTGTACTTTTGTATCTTTTTAACATTGTTGCTACCCAATTAGTGCAGGGGCTTAGTCGCTCCTCAAAACGGCTTCGACCATCCGATCGCACTATCGCTTGTACGCGGGGGTTCAAGGGGATGGTCGAAGGCGCTTGGAGCGATGACCAAGAACTAACACCTCCTAAGCCAGGGTGTTACGCGACACCGTGCCCATTGGTAGTTTTGCAGCCAGGAGGACAACCGGCTGTATTATAACGGAGCCTCTTCGACACCGGGCCACCTCGAGCAGTAGCAGTGGCCTTACCGCGTCAAAGGGCGCGTACTGATCTTTCCAAGTCCGGGCTAGTGGTCGCAATAACAAGATTAATAAAGAAAAACAACAATAACAGCCACAACAACAGAAAAGCGGCGACAGCAGCTGCAAGCAGCAAGTCGACGGTGGCAACGACTTCTGCAGGCTCTCTCACTGGCAACCCAGCAGCCACCAAATCAACATCTATGGTGGCAGGCACACCAGGAGCTGCAGCGCTAGAGAGAAGTAGCCAAGCGAAAATCTCGAAGCGGAGAGGCAGTTTCATGGATAAGCAGAGGAAGCGCTGTTCATTGAACATGCTAGAGAAGAGGAGGAACCCAGTACCAGCAGTGGAATCGCCGGGAAAAGGCGGTTCCGGTAGTAGCTACGAATAGGTATGAGTCCTCAAAATGTATAAATAATGCTTTTGCAGCAGGACGGTTGCAATACCGATCTGGTAGATCTCGTTCCAGGTACAAAAGCGAAGACAGCGAAAATACTGACCGCAGGAAGAGTCAGCGACGCTCAAGCAGCCGGCACCAATCCAGAGGCAGACGATGCTCCAAGAGCTGGAATCGCTATGGCAGTCGATGCAGTTCAAAGAGTCGAGGCCGAGGTGATCCTGGAGATCGAGCCACTCCACACTCACATAGCTCAGGCAGCAAAGTGTTCTATGTTGAACTTTGCAAGAGAAGGATTTCGTAAACGAAGGTTCTGTCGTCCAAAACCGGGGAAAAGTTAGGTCGTCAGCTCCCACTAGCTCTTTTTCCGAGGGACGATATAAACAAGGTAGTAGTTTTTAAAAAGTGTTTCAACTGCTAGGTCAGTAGCCGAGAGGTAGCACTCTTTCCTATCAACCTAAAATCCCGCGTTTGAATCTAGAATTCTTTTTTTTTAATAAACAGTATTTTTTTTTAATAAAAATTATTTTATTTTTATTTGAAATAAATGTTTTATTACATTGTTCTTAAGTTAATAAATATACAAAGAGATAAGAAATTTAAAATTAAAAAAGAAAATAAATTCATTAATACGTTAAAATAAAAATGCATTGCGGTTCTTTTATATGTACATAATGATGCATACATCCATATATGTATGTACATACATACATATTCACATAAAAAAAAATTAAAGAAAAAGTTTAATAATAAAAAAATTAGATATTGAAAAGTTTATATACATATGTACATACATATGTATGTATGTTATATCTACATAAAATCGGTTAAAATATACAAATATATTTACATTCTTTATATGCATACATATTAAAATAAAGATACACTTTTATTCCATTTTTGCACCAGCAGATCGCCTTTGACGGTATTTCCTCTGATTTAATCGATGGTGGCTCAACTCCACTGACTTCCACATCATTGTTTCAAAGGTAGAGCGTCCTTCCAGTTTAAAAAGATCTAAATTTTGTTTATTTGCTGACCCGGCGTCTGAAGTATTTCCTATTGGGAAATAGTTGACGTCGACTTTATTGCTTTACTGGCAATATTGGGCAATTTCGTATTGCTGACGTCTACTTTTTATTGTCATCATTGTTGGTGTTAACATACATAAACACTCTGTTCGCAAATTAACGCACACAAACATTGACACATTTGAACAATTTATTTATCCTCCAATAATTTAAAATTATTTTTCAATTAAAACATAGTTTCTTCTCACACAAACGCCACTGAAAGCAAGTTTTTAAATTTTATGAAAAGTATAGAAAACAATTTAATCAAAATTTCTAATTTTTTTTTTAATTTTTTTATGCATAGTTGATATGTATGCAGATAAGTAGCTCATAAAATTTTAGTACAACAAAGTGTAAGTCTGTAGTGGCTACGAATTACCACTGATTTTTCATAATTTTTTTACTGATACTATTTCGCAATTCCTTCTATATAATAAATAGTCGTTCTTTGGCGTTGTATGAAGGAAACTGGATGTTTTTGGTTTTTGTTAGAAAATGAACCATTATTTACTTGAAAACTAATTTAAATTAATTAGAAAACTAAAGTGCCCAAATTTTTGAATATGTGGTGCTATAATTTCTGAACAGAGTATATATGTATATACATACATATAACGCCTATGCATTAGAAGATCAAGCCCAACTTGATGTTATTTGTACAGATTATTTAAAAGCCTTCGACAAGGTGGATCATACTAACCTTATCAATTTACTCTCTGATTTCAGAACTAAAGGAATGCTCTCAAAGTTTTTTAGTAGCTGTTGTCTATCATACCTCAGGGGACCCATTGCGCTCCACTGGTAGTCCTCACTTTTATTTATGATTTCCCAAATCATTTTCTTAAAACGAAATGTATAATGTTCGCGGATGATGTGAAGCTGTTTAATTTACATCTAAATGTTCAAAAATTTTGTATAAATTATTGTCGTATAATATAGAACCGAACTATCAAACTTATTCAAAAAAAATAGAAAGAGTGCAAAGCATTTTCACTAAGTTTGCATTATCCAAGCTTCATTTGCCGGCCAAGTGGTTTTTTAGATTATTTGGGTAGGAGGCTTATCTGATAGAAGAAGTTACTTTCCAATAATTTATATATACTTAAACGGTAATGATAACTGCAGCGAAATTTACGATTTGCTCAATTTCGATTATCCTAAACGGGAATTGAGGCTGGTTAGACTTTTTATGGTCGCCATACTCAAATCTGATTGATTGGTAGTTGCCTGGGGCAGGGTCATCCTAGAACCCAATTACCGCTGGAAGCGCCATTTCGCTTCGCTATTTTCATGAAACCTCTGGTATGTGTTACGGTCCTTTATCTTCAAACCACTATGATTTGTGAATGAATTCGCTTATGCAATTTAACTTACACCTAGAGATCACCATGTAAGTTTTTTGGAAGAAACCTTAGTAGTTGTGTAAGGCATGCCAGAGTTGGGCACTCACAGAGATTGTGAAGAATGGTTTCTGTACTGCCCTCGTGCTTGCAACTCCTAGAGCGGTTAAAATATATGGGGGACCCATCTTGGCTCCATGCTTCCCGTAATATGTTTCTACAATATTCCTTTTCTTGACCTGTTCAGAAGGTCTAACGTTTTCTATGCGTCATAGGTGGGCCAGATTTTTTTCTCGAATATGCATGTCGTTAACCTGTTCCCGGATTTCGTACAAACACAAATCTACTTATGCATATAATGAGACGATATCAGGATGCATTCGACTATGCACTTTCGAAGTTATAAATTTTAATTTTAATGTACTTAATTTTAAGACGAGTTTATTTAAAATGTTTAACAAGACTAGAAGTCTGTAAGCACCTCTGTAGACGAATAATAAAATTAATAAATAAACAAGGTACAGTTAAGGACCGATAAAATATAATTTTGAGGACGGTACAGAAATTACCATTTTATGTTATTTCAATATGACATTGATAGATGACAAAATTTTTAAGATATTAACTGAAACAAACTCTACCCGATCTTTTCCTATTTCTTGTGCAAGTCCGCAGCAATTAATGTCTAGAAGAGATATAAAATCTTCTGTTTTTGAGACAAAACCAAGCACTTTAAAGAATGGCGTCAGTCCATTACATGCTTGGGTACGATTTCTGGAATTTGTATCATACTTCTTATAGAATCGGTATAAAAGTCAGTCCATTACATGCTTGGGTACGATTTCTGGAATTTGTATTATGTATTATACTTCTTATAGAATCTGTATAAAAAATGGTAAATAAGGACTCCGGAAGACAAAAATAACATTAGAAAAAGAAAAGGAAATTCAGAAAAATTTAGAGCTCTGGATTCTTAAAAATAGATTAATGAGAAGAATCCCACTTAAGCTTCTGAACTTTTGGAGTTGTCAATGAAGTCGATGATGAAAATTACCATTCGGACGATGATAGGGAGATGCTTTCTGAATTTCTTTTTTAGTTAGTTTCATCATGAACATGATTTCGAATAATTTATGGTTATAATATAATGCCTTTCAAAAATACGACGCGTGCCTATTATTAATGTTTTGCCTTTATATAAATTTGTATAATATAATATAATTTTGGCGCGTACACTATATAGCTCAGTGTTTGGCCGAGCTTCTCCTACCATTTGTGTTGTGCGTCTTTATATTCTACCACAAATGGAGGGACCTACAGTTTTGTGCCGACTCCGAACGGCAGATGTATTTAATGAGAAGCTTTTTCATGGCAGAAATACCCTCGGAGGTTTGCCATTGCCTTCCGAGGGGTGACCGCTATTAGAAAAAACTTTTTCTATGATTAAGATTTTGCTTGCCCTGACTGAGATTCGAACCTCGAACTCACCGGGCATAACGAGTTATAGCACGCACCGCTACCAACTCGACCACAGCGGCCACAAAATTCGGTTCTATATATAAATTTGTAGCTGCCTGGAAATTCGGTTGAGTTTGCCTGAAATGTACTTGCAAACATTAACACACTATTGAAACATTTACATATAAGTAAGCTATTGAAAAATTTACATATTACATAATTTAAAATATTTTATTTCTACGCTTTGCCCACATTTTTACAGAAGTCCATGAAATAAATAAAAAAACATTTGAGCGAAGTTTTAGTGCTCTTGGACCTTTATGCCGAAAATAGTAGTCCGGTGGCCCATGGTTTACTGGATTGAGTTTTAAAAACCAAATAAATATGGTGAAATCCAGTAATAAAATTTAAGAATACGTAGTATTATGTATATGTGTTTAATAATGTTTGCGTATTAGAGGGCTGCATGAGCACATTCATTTCTTCTGTTAGCCGAGTGACACGAATGTGAATGCGGTGCTCATTCAACTCAGGCACTCATGCGATCATAAATATGTGTACTTACAGAGAAAAAAGAGACCAATATGGGTACTCTCTGCTTATGATTTAAGGGATGTACAAGTTTTTCTCTTCGTTACGCTCATTTATAGTCATCGATCATTCATGCATTCACGGCCTGTCCGGATTTTGCACGAATGTGACGAATGTGGCGGACGTTGCGCAGGGAGACACCACCAAAGGCACATATTTACATATGTAAGGCCCAGCTAGCGATGCCTGTTATTATGTGTGTACGTAACAACGCTTAGCATATGCGTTGTTTTCGCTTATGCTTATTATTCTGTTATTAAAGCTGATGGATAACTGATTAGAAAATTCTTTTAACTGATGTTATTTATATAATATTATTATTATTTAAGACCTAAATAATATTGATGTGAATAAAATATTAGTGGACATTCGACTTCTTAAATTATCCAAAAAATCCTCAAAGAAAATTTTAAATTTGAATATTTAAATACTTTCTGAGTTGTTTTTTTTTTTGATATTATTACTTTTCCACAATTCAATGTACATAGGTATATCTCGAATTCGCCAGAGACAAGGCGGCCTCTACAATGACCTCTTTATCCAGAATAATGCTCAACGCAAGAGGACCAAAGCAACTAAGCAAAAAATTGCTTGCAGGCGTAATAAGAAGTCAAATCTTGTATGGAGCCCCGGTGTGGTTCGATGCGGTATGTCACTCATCGTATTATCGGGGCATAAAGTCAACGTATCGTCTGTGTGCACTCCGGGTATGCAGCGCATTCAAGACTGTATCGGATGAAGCAGCCCTGGTAATTGCTGGTATGTACCCACTAGACCTACTAGCTATGGAGTCTGCTCATATGTCCCCAAGTACGGAGATAACTACTGAAGCCACCCGCAAGGAAGCTAGAGTAAAGAGCCTAGCCGAATGGCAAAACAAATGGAGCATTGCGACAAACGGACGATGGACATACCGAAGCATTCCAGACTTAGAGCGCTGGGTTCAAAGAAGCCACGGCGAAGTTGACTTCTACACGACCCAATTTCTGAGCGGTCATGGATGCTTTAAGTCGTATCTGCACAGATTCAAGCACGAGGTTGATCCTTACTGTGACTGCTGCGGGATCGGCGTAGCAGACAGTGTGGAACATGTATTCTTGAGATGCCCACGCTTCAACGACCAAAGGGCCATACTGCAAAGACAAATTTGCGAAATCCTTTCGCCGGAAGCAATTGTGAACTAAATGCTAAGAGGCAAAGATGAATGGAACCTAGCCAATGGCATTATTTCAACAACGATAAAGATTCTTAGAAGAGAAGAAAGACAAAGACGCAGAAGCGCCAACGTAACAGTGCCACAGGATACGTAGTAACGGCACCATAAGAGTGGTAGTAAGTGTTAGATCGGAATCTAGGCCTTTCCGACTGCACTTACCTTACTAAAAAGGCCCTAGGCATCTCAGCGGAGTGGAACCTAGGCCGTTCCAACCGCCAAATGGCGCTCTCAGATTGCTTGCCTGGCTCAACAAAATGGGCAGATCGGAATCTCGGACTTTCCGACTGCGTATGCGAAAATAGAGCTGATTTTCTCGGCTCACGAGCGATACCGAAACATTCACATTCAGCCGTCAATGCGGATTGGAACCTAGGACGTTCCAACCGTAAAATTAAGCAACTAAAAGCCATAGTAATATAAAAGTTTAATATTTCTCAGGTATAAATGCAGTCAAAGAATCAAGAATGCAAAGCGTCGGGGCGGATTGGAACCCAGGCCGTTCCAACCGTCCAACCGCCAAGAGCTACAGACGCAAAAAACTGGGCTATATTTCCCTTTGAACAAAAAAAAAAAAAAAAAAAAAAAAAAAAATATGGAACACAGCTTGTGTTGCAAAAGCAGAAGCAACAACGGCGTAGCAGCGGCGACTAACCGCCCTTCCCCCCCATGATGTTATGCTTGACGGCAGTCCCGTGGGGAGTGGAATCCGACGCAAAACAGGCTTATCCTGGTTTCAAAGGGCCACTTGAGGGTAGCGCGCTACCACAACGCCCATGAAAAAAAAAAAAAAAGTATATGCAATAGTAGTTAAATGCTTTATTTTCGAGATATAGTAAGTAGAAAGCTCGAAATTCGAAATGTCTTATGTATGAATATGTTTTATAATACCATTGAAACTGTAGTGCACTTTCATTTTCAAAAATCAGAACCAGAAACTCTATAATTTTTTTTTCAAAGGTATACAGAATATGATATAGGGTCACAATTACAGGAAGAGAATATACATACATACATACATACATACATACATATTGTTCATAAGCGCAGACGCACACTCTATGCATACGTACATTACACATGTATGTATGTATATATGAATGTGTGTACACAAATACGAATGGCATAATTGCCAAGTTGAGCAAATGGCCTGGCACTCAGTAAGTAGGCTGCATATACATACATACATACATGTACATACATACATGCATATTTACGGATGTTAAGAAGCTAGTGAATATTTATAAAAGGGTTTTACCACCATACATTATACCCACACATAAATAGACATATGTACGTATGTATATAAATACGTATAAAGATATGTATGCACATCACCGTCAAAAACAGGTTACAGTTGTATGCAATACTTACAATGTTTTTTTAACACAAATCCTTTCCGTTAATTCTTTATAAAATAATATCGCATTCTTTAACTATAACCATATCAATTAAAGTTTTAAAACTTGTACAGAGTGCACACATTTTCCAAATATCAAAGTTTTCCATCCAAAATATCTAACGTTTTAATGAGAAATTGAAAAATTGAGAGCCTTAAGAAATTCTGTATATAAAAAGTATTATGAAAATTTTTTCTAAATCTGTTTTCTTTCCATTTACATTTGCGCCTACATATGAACATATTTTCATACAAATGTGTATTGACTTTATTATAAGTGTATGCATTTATTTTAAAGTTACTAATTAATTTCAGTAAAATTCAATGTAGATTATGCATGTACATATGTTCATAAATATGAAGAGACATGCAATTATTGAACTTTTTCTATTAAATTGCTTTCATAATGTAGCCGCTATCATTTGCAAACATTGGCGCCGTCATAAAATCTTTCAGTGGAATGTTGTCTCATACAGCCGGATGTGGTCTCATACATCCGAATGCGCATGGCTAGTTGTACAACATATTTAGGTCTCTTTGTACCACAAATGCCTCTTTTTCTGATGGGACTAAGCGCAGTATTCTCAGCTATCTGCACACTCATTTAGTCGTCGCGCTAGCTGTGAGCAGAATGCGTAGAATGTTGCGCTTACGTGTGAATGTGTTAAAACGGCCAATGGGTACATTCATGCAGACGTCTATTGCGTATCGGTTGTGTTTGCGTAGGCTGAGAAGGTAAATTTTTACTTGCTAGAAAATAGTTAATTCGTTACCACAAATTCAGATCCGGGCGTGCGACTAGAAATAGTTGTGGTTGTTGTAGCGGCTAGCTACACCCCACTAGGCTGGCGGGCTCCCTCAATCATTATCGTCAAGCTCAAATAACGGAAGGTCCAGGAAACGAGCCGTTTCAACAGGAAGAGGGGTGTTAGTTGAGTAGGTTTGGCCGGGCATGTGAATAGGTGATTGGTGTCGTGCGGAGACTCTCCACATGCTGGGCAAGTGTTGGGGGTGTCGGAGTTGATCCTGGATAGGTAGGAGTTTAACCTGCTACAATATCCAGATCGGAGTTGAGCCAGAGTGACGTGCGTCTCACGAGGCAGCTGGAGCTCCTCAGCTGCTATGGGTGGTGGTTGGACTCCCAGGACTGCATTCACAGGGCGGGCGTCGATATATTTGGATACCGACTCCCTGTGAATGTCGTCCAGAGCCTGTCGGTACGTCCTTGGGTCCAGCGGTAAGCGTACGTAAGTCTGGGCCTCGTCCGTCCGTTGTGAGAGATGTCCCCTGATGTGCCTGGGTGCCGGCCCCGGACGGTGGCACCCCAGTACAAACTGCTTTGTCAGATTGTGCTCCTGCACTGGAAGCACGTTAGCCTCATTGTAGAGTTGATCCACTGGCGTCATCAGGAGACATCCCGTCACTGTCCTGAGTGCGGCGTTCTGACAGGTCTCCTCTCCAGTCTTGACGACTGAGTCCTGCTAGTTCCAGGCGACCATATTGGCGCAGCATATTTTAGAACCGGGGCCAATCGTCTTGTATGTTGCCAACAACGTTTCTTTGTCTTTGCCCCAAGTGCTGCCGGCGAGCGACTTGAGGACTTTGTTGCCGCTCTGTTCCTTGTTGACGATTGCGGTTGTATGCGCTGAGGACACCAGGCTGTCGAGGGTGATCCCCGGGATCTTAGGGTGGTTAACCGTCGGAATGGGGGTCCCATAGATGTGTATGTCGAGGGTGAGCCCGACCTCCTTCGTCCAAGATGTGAACAGGGTCGCCGTGGACTTTGCAGGAGACACCGCCAAATTCTGTCCTGTAAAGTAGTGAGCAAGCTCTTGGAGGTAGCTGTTCACTTTAGAGCATAGGCCATCAATTCCATCGCCGGTAGCCATTATTGTGCAGTCGTCGGCATACGAGACCAGTGTGACTCCCTCTGGCGGGGAGGGGAGTCGCGAGATGTAGAAGTTGAACAATAAGGTGGATAGCACGCCACCCTGTGGTACCCCCTGCTTAATTCTTCTCGCTTTTGACACTGCGTCACGGTAGCACACCGACGCCTGACGACTACACAGGTAGTTCGCGGTCCATCGCCTCAACGCCGCCGGGAGAGGTGAGGCCTCCACGTCCTTCAGCAGGATGGAGTGGCTGACTGTGCCGAAGGCCTTTGACAAGTCCACAGCCACGAGGAGGGTTCTCTCACAGGGGCGGTTGCCGTTGAGACCACGAGGGGCTGAGGTAGTGATTGCAATGCGGGAGCAGCAGGCCCTCAAGTGTCTTGTCAAGTGGCTTTCGCCTTCCCGATGGTTTTCTTCACCTCAGTGGTAGAGAGGACAATTGGTGCGCTCGGTGCTAGCGTGCGCAGCCTTCTGGTGACTGACCGTTTGGTCCTGTCGGTCGAAGGATGCAGTGTAAATTGTCGACTAAAATAGTTCACGCATCGCTTCGGGTCCGACGAGGCGTGGTCTCCAAAGGAGACTTCTGTTCGGTCGTCACGCCTCGTCGGGTTGGAGGGGGACCTCACGGTCGACCATAGTTTGCCCCCTCCGGCACCGAGGTTGCAGGACTTCAGGTGCTCCCTCCACTTGTTCCGCTTGTGTACGTTGACCAGGCGTTGGATCTCCCCGTTTGATTGCCTAATACGGGGATTTCCGGGGTCCGTCTACCGAGGGTGGTCGCGTTAATCCGCCAGAGAAACCGCCTCACCCGGGAAGTCAGGACGGATCACGGGATCCTACCTGCCGGAATGAAGCGGGCTGCAGCGGACTTCACCACCCTGCGGAACTCGCGCTCGCCAACGCGAACGTCGGTAGGAGTTGAAAGAGCACCGAAGGCGTCTTCAGTGAAATCCTCGAACCGATCCCAGTCAGCTTATTTGAAGTTGACATAGGTGTGGCGGTCCGAGGCAACATAGTTGGCAGGTCTGTCAATCGAGATGACTATGGGTAGGTGGTCTGATGCAAGCAATAGCATAGGTCGCCACGTCATGCTATTTATCAGACCCGCGCTAGCTATTGTTAGATCTGGCGAGCTGCTGCAACTACACAATCCTGGTGGGGGCGTCGTCGTTCATGGTGCAGAATGTCGAATCGTCTATCTGCTCTGCCAAAATATTTCCCCTACGATCGTTTGGTAGGCTTGTGATGCGCGTTGAACTCTCCAACTACCAAACGGTTTTCACCACTGAGGAGCGCACCTATGTCAGGGTGATATCCAGCGGGGCAGCAGGAGACATGGGGTATGTAGATATTAAATATTTCGAGCTCGACATCGCCTGACCGGACAGCAATCCCTTGACATTCTAAGGTGCTGTCCCTTGGTTTGGTGTTGCTGTGAGCTCCGGGGAGACGTGGTGGCAGGGGGGAAGTGTTGAGGCACCGGCGCGGGGGGCGCAACGGGGGATGCCGTGGAGGCTTGGGGTGCTTGAGTGCGCGAGCAACACTGGCCCACATAGGTTGTGGACCACTCCCTGGTTTTCTTAAGGCCTGAGCAGACCTTAAGATGGCACCATCCGTTGCACGAATTACACCTCACCGAAGTGGAATTCGGATGGAGCCTTCTCTGGCAGAAGCAGCAGAAATAGGTTTCTGGGCCAGGGTTAGACTCGACGCCCGCCCTGGCCAGAAGTATAAGTAGCAAACCTGCTGCTAGGTATTGCACCCAAGAGGAGATAAGATTGGGGGTGTCCGGCAGCCTAAGTGGGGTAAGGTCGCCGAAAAAACAGTCCTTGGTCGGATGAAATCCGAGTCACTTCGGTAACGTAGAAACGACTGTCGTAGAAGTGACTAGAAATAGTGATTTCTGTCGGTGTAGGTTAAAGGTATCCAAGCAGAAAGCTGAGTATTCCCATAATTGGCTGAAAGGAGTTAAAAGGTATCAGCAATAAAATATTAAATGCTATTGCGAATACAATTAAATTCAATTAAATTCATTTATTTGCCAAATTTTTACAAAATATACAAGATTTAGGCTAATAAACAATAGCTGGAAGTTCAGTACTAAGACTATGCAACTCTAAAAACTATCACAGTGCAACAAACAATATGAGAAGAATATAATTTTAGTTTATAATTTTAGTTTAGTGGTGGAAAAAATATGCAAAACCACACAAAAGATTTTAAAACTTAAAAACTAGTTACAACAAGATTACTTAACTAAGGCTTTAATCAGAAAATTATCTGAAAATTTACAATTTTGGTAGAACTTCGTTGTGTACTTTGACATCAATTCATCTAGAAAAACAATTTCAGCTGTTTCATGAACAGAAATAGTACTATGATGAAAAGGCAAATTATTTTGAGTAATTTGCAATCTCTTGAGGTGACACCTAGCAAACGCCGCCCAGACAGGACATGCATACAACAGTGTAGGCAAGAAAATCATTTTGTAGATGAGCAACTTGTTTTCAACATTAAGCGAAGATTCCCTGCAGATCAAAAGGTATAGACATTTAATTAAGTTATTTGCTTTCGAAATTCGCTCAGTAGTGTTCGATTTAAACTTTAAGCCCTTGTCCAAAGTCAAACCAAGATATTTTAAGGTAGATGCCCATACTACAGGTATACCGTCACACAATATATAATTAGTTGGAAAACGTTGACTAGCTCTTTTACGAGTGAAAATCATGGCTTGAGTTTTAGCTGAGTTAACTTTAATTTTCCATTTATGAAAGTTATATTTAAGATCGGCAAGATGTAAATTGATGTTTGTGACTAATGAAGTCATGTCGTGACCACTGCTGTACAAACAGGTGTTATCAGCAAAGAGAGCAAGTTTGGTTAGCGGATTTTTTTGCAAATCGAAAATGTACAAGCTGTACAGAATAGGGCCTAGGACTGATCCTTGAGGAACGCCAGCTGGAATATTAAAGCTTTGTGAAGACACGTTAGAAACAAATACGGAAAAACTTCGGCCACTTATAAATGACTTTACGATTTTACAAATACGAAGAGGAATTTTCGCTTTCAACATTTTAAAAAATATACCTTCATGCCAGACCGCATCAAAGGATTTTTCAATGTCCAACGCCAGTAGAGCTTTTATCAGACAAGCTAAGCTGAGACCAAGTGAGTTTTAATTATTTTTTCAAAAATTTTGCTCATACTACTGAGAAGACTGATAGGTCGGTAGGATACTGCAAGAGATGGGTCTTTACCGATTTTGAGTAGCTCAATGACCTTGGCATGCTTCCATACCTTTGGGAAGTAAGCTTTTTCTAAACATGAGTTAAATAGTGACACGAACCGCGCGAGCCTTTTTCCAAATTTCCTAGGACTTCACTGAATTTCATGTTACGGAGATTTTCAAACTGTTTCTTAATGGAATTTGTAAGTGCATCAGCTTGTCGTTTAAAACTCAAAATACGTGTACGCTGCCAGAGCTTACGAAAATACTTTCTTTGCTTAATAAGCGCTTTCAGTTCAGAAGGCAAACAATTTTTCTTAACAAATTCTGGTTTCTTCGGAGTGGATGAATGGAACGCTGAAAGAACGTCTTGGCAAAACCTTGAAATACTTTCCTCAATATCATCAATAGTGATGATCTGAGGATAAGAATTGATTGCACGTTTGATGATCTGTTGATAGGAATGCCAGTTGGTATTTTTAATATCATATATGACTGGGTTGGTAAAGGTAACTGATGCAGACAATGTAAAATGAACAGGAAGGTGGCCTGAGGAAAGTGTATTAGAAGTAAGCAAAGGAGAACAAAAATAAGGAGCATTAGTGATGACCAAGACCAAAACAGAAGGAGAACCTCTGAAATATATTGTTTACAAACTTGTTATAAAGAATATCACCACATTTGCTTTTCCTCGCACAACCCCAAAAAGAGTGTCGAGCATATAAAATATCTCGTATTTGACGTGGCAAGTTTGCTTAAATCACTACTAAATTTAGGGCCCTTCGCTGAGTCATAAGCACCACCCGCAGAGTAGGCAGACCTGATATTGAAAATTGAATTATCATTAAGTTTAAATCTTATACCTAGGGCTTCTATAACATCTAGTTTCATGAGTGGACAAAGTTCATGTGCAACATTCTTTTTGATGACGATTGCAACAGCACCCCCAACAGTTTCTTGCATGTCAAGTCTGTAGCATCAATAATTCATAAGACCAAATATGACGTTAGGTTTTAGCCAGGTTTCACTTAATAAAGCTAAATCAATATCAATAGCTACAATATAATTGAAAAATCGAGTTTCTTATTGCAGACACTGCGAGCATTCCACAACATAATTTTTTATTTAAGCATTACATACATGTTTAAATATAATGGAAGCAATGGCTATAATTTGTTCTTCTTTGCTGCGTGCAGTACGCAAACTACAAAAAAATTCTTTAGTGAATTGCATCAACTCATCAGGAGTGAAAAGATCATAATTATTGTTATTAGTGATATTTTTGCGCGCTACAGCTGAATAACTTATTCTACCAGTGGCTTTATTAAAGCTTACACTCTTGCTGATGTCTGGTGTCACGCTATTTGGGAAGGTTCCACTAGGTTGAGCAGCAGGATAACGTGATGGAGAAATGCGAACAGGGCGAGATCGCGTTTTTATATGGTTCATAATGTTAATATATTCCACACGCTTTGGACATGCAGGATCCGATGATTTATGTGATTGCTCACAGTTTGCACACTTTTGCGATTCAGCAGAACAATCAGCAGTAGAGTGGGCACTGCCACAGGTAACGCACTTGGCAGCCAAATGACAATAGGATTCGCCATGCCCGAACATTTGGCAGCGATAGCATTGTATTACGGAATCCGGGTTTCTTCTCAAAAATGACCACGATACGATCGTACTAAAAAGAGCTTTGCATTTCTTCAACTGAGCGAAAACGACAGTTCCTTTAGCAAAAAAAACTAAATAATTGGTTTGATTGTCGAAACGCTTGTACTTAACATTGATCGTTTTAACAGCTGTACAAGAAAAAATTTCTGCCACGCATTTCTTTAAGAACATTTTCATTGTTGTAAAGGTTAAGACCACTTAAAATGTATTCCAATGGACGCTTATCTCTTTCGGCATAAGAGAAAAATTCAATTTTTTAATTTTTTAAATAGTTTAAAATGCATTATGATCAACAGCAGAACCAATACACACTTTGATACCGATAGACATTAGTTTAATGTTATAACCGGTGATCTTGAGCAATTTGAAAATACTAACACATGCGTACGCGTAAAGATCTAAAATAGAGTGTAAAAAGTTAAATATGTATGTTTGCATGTGTTAAATTATTAAATTCTGCAGACATTCACATGTTTGTACAAGTTCTTTTTTTCATTTCAAAACTTACCTTTTTTGTGTTATTCATATGTATTTGTATAAAAAAATTAAACAATTTCGCGGAGAACAATTTAAAGCGCGCGCACCGTAAAAAAATAAATAATTTTTTGACATATTCAGGAAGACCCCTTCCCACTTACTTCTGGAGTGCGACGCTATCGCACGTAGAAGGGATAGGTGATTAGGGCATATTTGGCCATATTTTGATGTGCTCTAAGAAACCGAGGGCACAATAGACCCGATGATCGAGTGCATACCTCTAACAATATCTATCTATCTGTCTGCTCCTTGATTGTGATGCCATTTCAAGGAGACGAGAAAAATGTATAGGCCTAAGGGAACTAGGAGAAAGACAGGCACGGTCGCTGACACCAATAATCATCCTAAAATTTCTTAGAATATTAGGGTTAGACGAAATTTTGTAATTTATATTAGGTCGGGGGCACAATGGACCCTTTGGTCGAAGTGCAAACCTCTATTAAAATCTATCTTAGCCACAATAGACCAAATTCATACGGCGCTATATCGAACCCGACCTCTAACAACGTAGTTGAAGGGGTGCCACACCCCTTCTTCTTCGCCCATCATTCCCTTTTTTGCAGTTTCCACTGATTTTCTGCAGTTTCAGAGAAATTGTCTGCGTGTCATAGCCTTGATTTTGTATAACCGAGCTGTGGGAATTTTGATTTTGATATTTGGGACTCCCTAGTGTCTTATCAAAAGTCTAGAAGATCGAGCTGAAGCTTATAAGAAAATTTCTTTCTTCATTCAAAAGTTTCCCCAAAATCATTTCACAAATAACTAAACAGTATTCAAAATAATTGTTTACCTGCATCAGCCCAATCCTTTTGAATTGGTTTCCATTGACGGTAAGAAAGAAGTCTTGGGTCAACACCAATATTGCTCCCTTTTGGTATGTTACTTAAAAGCCATTTACCAATAGAAGGCGTTGTAGGTAAGCCATCTTTCATAAGTTCCCAGTTATTCTTCATTTGTGTTTGGGCTTGTATATAGTATCTTCCATCAGTCCACATTCCAGCCCTGGTCGGTGTTACAACTGCTGTGCCTGCAGATCCATCAAAACCACTTATAAAAGCTATTCTCGCATCATGTTGGCAAATGTATTCATTTTAGTGAGCATCATCAGTCGGAATGATATAAGCCTCTATTTTACTAGGTTTATGTTGACTCATAATTAAACGTAATTTTTCCAGAACATCATTGCGAACAGCCATTTTAGCGAAAATTTGTATGGAAAGTGTAACTAATATGTTCATCACTTTTAATACCAAATTTCATCAGATAGCCACAGTTTTAACACTTATAGTATTCGTCGAAATCTTAAAAATTGCATAGCTCCCATTAAGTAAGGAACGGTATTTCAATCCATTTTTAAGTCAAACTTAATACCACTGACAGACGAGTATAGGTTATCTATTTAAGTACCTTGATCTTCATAAACTCGCGCATAATCCTCTTCCAAATGCACATATGGCAGTGCTGCCACTTTTGACACAATTTTAATAATGTGAACGATCGAAATTGTTACAGCTGTTATCAAAAGTATTTATTAAAAAAAAAATCCGAATATTAACAAATTTCACCAACACTACTGCATCCCATTCCAAATATTGTTCATGGATAGCCATTCTTTTATGAAGTGGAATACATTGCCTCATATTGCTGTCCACCTTTTCAAAGCCTACAACTTTTCCACAACTTCTCCAAAATGCAGTTCTCTTGAAATTCAAAAATTTTAACGATTTTCATCATTTGAAGGCTCGTCACGTTCCCAAAAGTAGCTATAGCGAACATTCATGGAATAGTATATGTACATGTGTATAAATTATTAATACCGTTCACAGCAAATAAAATATACTCACAAATTTTCACAACTGCCTTTCTCATATGTGCTAATGTATTGGTTATTTTGATCTTATTTAGCAACTTTGACCCCCGAAATCACTAAGCAGTCACAGTCTCTAATAGAGACAAAAGTCACAATTTTAGACTAGTTGTCAATCATTAGTTTCCAAAAGAGGCCTCTGTATGGCAGTTCAGTAAATTTTAATAACACGACTTGACGTGTTGTTTTTGTGCGATTCACTAACTCATACTAAAAACACTGAACAGCTGATTCGTTCTATTTCTTCTAATTGACAAAAAATGGCATCTCTGGAAACGAACTGTCAAAATTTACATAAAACACTAAAAGGAATGCATAAAAAAATAAAATTGCAATGCATCCTGCCACTAGTTGGAGCATTGGAGTGCAAATTCAGCAAACCAAGAGGAAGTATACTTGATTAAAGTTATTAAATATATTATTTACTTTCCTATTTTCAGAATGGCCTCAACAAGCCAAGCAGCAAATAGGAGCCGTGCCTCAATCAAGCAGCTGAGTGGGATGATGGATTTCTTACAAGATAAACCGGGGCTAGCAAGCGGAAAGTTTTATCGGCTCCATGGCAGGGTGGAGCTGGAAAATAAGTGGGAAGATAAACCATCAATACTGAATGCCATCGGAAATGTTAAAAAAGATCGCCGACCAATGGCGCACGGTAAGAAATAACCCCGTAATATTTGAATTTACCAACAAGGGGCTGTGCGGTGCTGGCAAATGTGCATTGTGTTTGGAATTGTGAAAAATTAAACCGCGTGTGTATAAAAAAATTCATGAAATTCATTAATAGATGTGTTATGTTTGCGAAAATAAATATCTTTTTTGTATAGATAAACAAGTGCATATTGTGTAGCCACTACGCACAGACGTTCTTTGTGTGTATATATGTATAATTCTCCCTGTTTATTTAATATTGTTTTTTTTTTCTTCTAACATTGGTTCGGCGCGATTTAAAAAATAGGACCAGTGTCGACTGCGCGACAGGAGAAGGCAGCAGTTTTAAACCGGCAACGGGCCCTTAACGCAGATGTAGGAGCGGGTGCTTGAATTCATAGGAAGCCGGTATGTAGAGGGCCTCTCTATGTACCTGAGTGCATAGAGACACTTAATTCTCTGGCAGCCCACAACCAAGTCCTGCTGCAGCAACAACACCAATAGGACCCGAGCCTATTCTAGCGTTTGGACAACACACCATTAGGGAGGAATTTAGAAGCGAGGAGGAAATGTTGAAGGGACAATACTGGCACGGGACGACTGGACTTCCGACAGTCAAAATGCCTGTTGGGAGAATACAGGGGAAAACGAATCGCGCGATTTTTTATTACAAATTTTCACAAAAAGTTAGTATAAAATAACATATTTTATGCACATCACAAATATGGCAACACACTCATCTAATGTTTGTTTCGACCATTTTGCGTGAATGCAATTAGGTTACTTTTATTTATTTAATATTTATTAATAAAACGATTAAATATTAATTGTGCGGGCTCGGAAATGTTAATTATTTGCGTTTTACAAACTGTAGTTAAGTGTATATAGTGTAATATTCAGTGGAATAACCAATATAAAACTGTGCATTTTTTCAACTTTAAGTATTAATATCTCGAAAACTATAAGTCAGCGGCAGCTAAAAACTATATATTTGTGATCAGGAGGTCCCCTCTACCCCCCTCCCCCCTCGCCTTCTTGTTTTCCTATTCCGGGGATGCTAAACTAAATCCTAGCCAAATCTATCTTAGCCACAATAAACCAAATTCATACGGCGCTATATCGACCCCGACCTCTAACAACGTAGTTGAAGGGGTGCCACACCCCTTCTTCTTCGCCCATCATCCCCTTTTTTGCAGTTTCCACTGATTTTCTGCAGTTTCAGAGAAATTGTTGCCTGCGTGCCATAGCCTCGATTTTGTATAACCGAGCTGTGTGAATTTTGATTTTTATATTTGGGACTCCCTAGTGTCTTATCAAAAGTCTAGAAGATCGAGCTGAAGCTTATAAGAAAATTTCTTTCTTCATTCAAAAGTTCCCCCAAAATCATTGCCCAAATAACTAAACAGTATTCAAAATAATTGTTTACCTGCATCAGCCCAATCCTTTTGAATTGGTTTCCATTGACGGTAAGAAAGAAGTCTTGGGGCAACACCAATATTACTCCCTTTTGGTATGTTACTTAAAAGCCATTTACCAATAGAAGGCGTTGTAGGTAAGCCATCTTTCATAAGTTCCCAGTTATTATTCATTTGTGTTTGGGCTTGTATATAGTATCTTCCATCAGTCCACATTCCAGCCCTGGTCGGTGTTACAACTGCTGTGCCTGCAGATCCATCAAAACCACTTATAAAAGCTATTCTCGCATCATGTTGGCAAATGTATTCATTTTGGTGAGCATCATCAGTCGGAATGATATAAGCCTCTATTTTACTAGGTTTATGTTGACTCATAATTAAACGTAATTTTTCCAGAACATCATTGCGAACAGCCATTTTAGCGAAAATTTTTATGGAAAGTGTAACTATTTTAAGTACTGACTAATATGTTCATCACTTTTAATACCAAATTTCATCAGATAATGTTACTAGATAAAGCTTATTTTTCTGTCGATATTTTGAAAGGGCTGGAGACTATCACTAGGTGATTTTTCATTATCGGTAAATTATAATTATGATTAGGCGACCACATACTAGCAATGTTAAGTGCCTTAAAAATTGCATAGCTCTCATTAAGTAAGGAACAGTATTACATTCCATTTTTAATTCAAACTTAATACCACTGACAGACGAGTATAGGTTATCTATTTAAGTAGCCATGATCTTCATAAACTCGCGCATAATCTTCTTCCAAATGCACATATGGCAGTGCTGCCACTTTTGACACAATTTTAATAATGTGAACTATCAAAACTGTTACAGCTGTTATCAAAAGTATTTATTAAAAAAAAAATCCGAATATTAACAAATTTCACCAACACTACTGCATCCCATTCCAAATATTGTTCATGGATAGCCATTCTTTTATGAAGTGGAATACATTGCCTCATATTGCTGTCCACCTTTTCAAAGCCTACAACTTTTCCACAACTTCTCCAAAATGCAGTTCTCTTGAAATTAAAAAATTTAAACGATTTTCATCCTTTGAAGGCTCGTCACGTTCCCAAAAGTAGCTATAGCGAACATTCATGGAATAGTATACATGTGTATAAATTATTTATACCGTTTACAGCAAATAAAATATACTCACAAATTTTCACAACTGCCTTTCTCATATGTGCTAATGTATTGGTTATTTTGATCTTATTTAGCAACTTTAACCCCCGAAATCACTAAGCAGTCACAGTCTCTAATAGAGACAAAAGTCTCAATTTTAGACTAGTTGTCAATCATTAGTTTCCAAAAGAGGCCTCTGTATGGCAATCCAGTAAATTTTAATAACACGACTTGACGTGTTGTTAGCTAAAAAGAGTTGTGGTTAACAATAGCGATTGTGCGATTCACTAACTCATACTAAAAACACTGAACAGCTGATTCGTTCTATTTCTTCTAATTGACAAAAAATGGCATCTCTGGAAACGAACTGTCAAAATTTACATAAAGCACTAAAAGGAATGCAAAAACAAATAACATTGCAATGCATCCCGCCACTAGTTGGAGCATTGGAGCGCAAATTCAGCAAACCAAGAGGAAGTATAGTTAATTAAAGTTATTAAATATATTATTTACTTTCCTATTTTGAGAATGGCCTCAACAAGCCAAGCAGCAAATAGGAGCCGTGCCTCAATCAAGCAGCTGAGTGGGATGATGGATTTCTTGCAAGATAAACCGGGGCTAGCCAGCGGAAAGTTTTATCGGCTCCATGGCAGGGTGGAACTGGAAAATAAGCGGGAAGATAAACCTTCAATACTGAATGCCATCGGAGATGTTGAAAAGATCGCCGACCAATGGCGCACGGTAAGTAATAACCCCGTAATATTTGAATTTACCAACAAGGAGCTGTGCGGTGCTGGCAAATGTGCATTGTGCTTGGAATTGTGAAAAATTAAACCGCGTGTGTATAAATAAATTCATGACATTCATTAATAGATGTGTTATGTTTGCGAAAATAAATATCTTTTTTGTATAGATAAACAAGTGCATATTGTATAGCCACTACGCACAGACGTTCTTTGTGTGTATATATGTATAATTCTCCCTGTTTATTTAATATTGTTTTTTTTTTCTTCTAACATTGGTTCGGCGCGATTTAAAAAATGGGACCAGTGTCGACTGCGCGAAAGGAGAAGGCAGCAGTTTTAAACCGGCAACGGGCCCTTAACGCAGATGATGTAGGAGGGGGTGCTTGAATTCATAGGAAGCCGGTATGTAGAGGGCCTCTCTATGTACCTGAGTGCATAGAGACACTTAATTCTCTGGCAGCCCACAACCAAGTCCTGCTGCAGCAACAACACCAATAGGACCCGAGCCTATTCTGGCGTTAGGACAACACACCATTAGGGAGAAATTTAGAAGCCAGAAGGAAATGTTGAAGGGACAATACTGGCACGGGACGACTGGACTTCCGACAGTCAAAATGCCTGTTGGGAGAATACAGGGGAAAACGAATCGGGCGATTTTTTATTACAAATTTTCACAAAAAGTTAGTATAAAATAACATATTTTATGCACATCACAAATATGGCAACACACTCATCTAATGTTTGTGTCGACCATTTTGCGTGAATGCAATTAGGTTACTTTTATTTATTTAATATTTATTAATAAAACGATTAAATATTAATTGTGCGGGCTCGGAAATGTTAATTATTTGCGTTTTACAAACTGTAGTTAAGTGTATATAGTGTAATATTCAGTGGAATAACCAATATAAAACTGTGCATTTTTTCAACTTTAAGTATTAATATCTCGAAAACTATAAGTCAGCGGCAGCTAAAAACTATATATTTGTGATCAGGAGGTCCCCTCTACCCCCCTTCCCCCTCGCCTTCTTGTTTTCCTATTCCGGGGATGCTAAACTAAATCCTAGCCAAATCTATCTTAGCCACAATAAACCAAATTCATACGGCGCTATATCGAACCCGACCTCTAACAACGTAGTTGAAGGGGTGCCACACCCCTTCTTCTTCGCCCATCATCCCCTTTTTTGCAGTTTCCACTGATTTTCTGCAGTTTCAGAGAAATTGTTGCCTGCGTGCCATAGCCTCGATTTTGTATAACCGAGCTGTGTGAATTTTGATTTTTATATTTGGGACTCCCTAGTGTCTTATCAAAAGTCTAGAAGATCGAGCTGAAGCTTATAAGAAAATTTCTTTCTTCATTCAAAAGTTCCCCCAAAATCATTGCACAAATAACTAAACAGTATTCAAAATAATTGTTTACCTGCATCAGCCCAATCCTTTTGAATTGGTTTCCATTGACGCTAAGAAAGAAGTCTTGGGGCAACACCAATATTGCTCCCTTTTGGTATGTTACTTAAAAGCCATTTACCAATAGAAGGCGTTGTAGCTAAGCCATCTTTTATAAGTTCCCAGTTATTATTCATTTGTGTTTGGGCTTGTATATAGTATCTTCCATCAGTCCACATTCCAGCCCTGGTCGGTGTTACAACTGCTGTGCCTGCAGATCCATCAAAACCACTTATAAAAGCTATTCTCGCATCATGTTGGCAAATGTATTCATTTGGGTGAGCATCATCAGTCGGAATGATATAAGCCTCTATTTTACTAGGTTTATGTTGACTCATAATTAAACGTAATTTTTCCAGAACATCATTGCGAACAGCCATTTTAGCGAAAATTTGTATGGAAAGTGTAACTATTTTAAGTACTTACTAATATGTTCATCACTTTTAATACCAAATTTCATCAGATAATGTTACTAGATAAAGCTTATTTTTCTGTCGATATTTTGAAAGGGCTGGAGACTATCACTAGGTGATTTCTCATTATCGGTAAATTATAATTATGATTAGGCAACCACATACTAGCAATGTTAAGTGCCAGTGTTGCCACAGTTTTAACACTTATAGTATCCGTCGAAATCTTAAAAATTGCATAGCTCTCATTAAGTAAGGAACAGTATTACATTCCATTTTTAAGTCAAACTTAATACCACTGATAGACGAGTATAGGTTATCTATTTAAGTAGCCATGATCTTCATAAACTCGCGCATAATCTTCTTCCAAATGCACATATGGCAGTGCTGCCACTTTTGACACAATTTTAATAATGTGAACTATCAAAATTGTTACAGCTGTTATCAAAAGTATTTATTAAAAAAAATCCGAATATTAACAAATTTCACCAACACTACTGCATCCCATTCCAAATATTGTTCATGGAAAACCATTATTTTATGAAGTGGAATACATTGCCTCATATTGCTGTCCACCTTTTCAAAGCCTACAACTTTTCCACAACTTCTCCAAAATGCAGTTCTCTTGAAATTAAAAAATTTAAACGATTTTCATCCTTTGAAGGCTCGTCACGTTC
The DNA here is from genome assembly GCA_963971545.1 of Philophylla caesio. NCBI lineage: Eukaryota > Metazoa > Arthropoda > Insecta > Diptera > Tephritidae > Philophylla > Philophylla caesio. The sequence goes on along the minus strand of OZ020604.1, from coordinate 125,330,187 downwards.
CCAAAAGTAGCTATAGCGAACATTCATGGAATAGTATACATGTGTATAAATTATTTATACCGTTTACAGCAAATAAAATATACTCACAAATTTTCACAACTGCCTTTCTCATATATGCTAATGTATTGGCTATTTTGATCTTATTTAGCAACTTTAACCCCCGAAATCACTAAGCAGTCACAGTCTCTAATAGAGACAAAAGTCACAATTTTAGACTAGTTGTCAATCATTAGTTTCCAAAAGAGGCCTCTGTATGGCAATCCAGTAAATTTTAATAACACGACTTGACGTGTTGTTAGCTAAAAAGAGTTGTGGTTAACAATAGCGATTGTGCGATTCACTAACTCATACTAAAAACACTGAACAGCTGATTCGTTCTATTTCTTCTAATTGACAAAAAATGGCATCTCTGGAAACGAACTGTCAAAATTTACATAAAGCACTAAAAGGAATGCAAAAAAAAATAACATTGCAATGCATCCCGCCACTAGTTGGAGCACTGGAGCGCAAATTCAGCAAACCAAGAGGAAGTATACTTAATTAAAGTTATTAAATATATTATTTACTTTCCTATTTTGAGAATGGCCTCAACAAGCCAAGCAGCAAATAGGAGCCGTGCCTCAATCAAGCAGCTGAGTGGGATGATGGATTTCTTATAAGATAAACCGGGGCTAGCCAGCGTAAAGTTTTATCGGCTCCATGGCAGGGTGGAGCTGGAAAATAAGTGGGAAGATAAACCTTCAATACTGAATGCCATCGGAGATGTTGAAAAGATCGCCGACCAATGGCGCACGGTAAGTAATAACCCCGTAATATTTGAATTTACCAACAAGGAGCTGTGCGGTGCTGGCAAATTTGCATTGTGCTTGGAATTGTGAAAAATTAAACCGCGTGTGTATAAATAAATTCATGACATTCATTAATAGATGTGTTATGTTTGCGAAAATAAATATCTTTTTTGTATAGATAAACAAGTGCATATTGTATAGCCACTACGCACAGACGTTCTTTGTGTGTATATATGTATAATTCTCCCTGTTTATTTAATATTGTTTTTTTTTTCTTCTAACATTGGTTCGGCGCGATTTAAAAAATAGGACCAGTGTCGACTGCGCGAAAGGAGAAGGCAGCAGTTTTAAACCGGCAACGGGCCCTTAACGCAGATGATGTAGGAGCGGGTGCTTGAATTCATAGGAAGCCGGTATGTAGAGGGCCTCTCTATGTACCTGAGTGCATAGAGACCCTTAATTCTCTGGCAGCCAACAACCAAGTCCAACTTCTTTGGGTCCCAGGGCATAAAGGTATTGATGGGAACGAGAAGGCTGATGGTTTGGCTACAAATGCTGCAGCAACAACACCAATAGGACCCGAGCCTATTCTGGCGTTAGGACAACACACCATTAGGGAGGAATTTAGAAGCGAGGAGGAAATGTTGAAGGGACAATACTGGCACGGGACGACTGGACTTCCGACAGTCAAAATGCCTGTTGGGAGGATACAGGGGAAAACGAATCGCGCGATTTTTTATTAAAAATGTTCACAAAAAGTTAGTATAAAATAACATATTTTATGCACATCACAAATATGGCAATACACTCATCTAATGTTTGTCTCGACCATTTTGCGTGAATGCAATTAGGTTACTTTTATTTATTTAATATTTATTAATAAAACGATTAAATATTAATTGTGCGGGCTCGGAAATGTTAATTATTTGCGTTTTACAAACTGTAGTTAAGTATACATATATAGTGTAATATTCAGTGGAATAACCAATATAAAACTGTGCATTTTTTTTGCTAAACTAAATCCCAGCCAAATCTATCTTAGCCACAATAAACCAAATTCATACGGCGCTATATCGAACCCGACCTCTAACAACGTAGTTGAAGGGGTGCCACACCCCTTCTTCTTCGCCCATCATCCCCTTTTTTGCAGTTTCCACTGATTTTCTGCAGTTTCAGAGAAATTGTTGCCTGCGTGCCATAGCCTCAATTTTGTATAACCGAGCTGTGTGAATTTTGATTTTTATATTTGGGACTCCCTAGTGTCTTATCAAAAGTCTAGAAGATCGAGCTGAAGCTTATAAGAAAATTTCTTTCTTCATTCAAAAGTTCCCCCAAAATCATTGCACAAATAACTAAACAGTATTCAAAATAATTGTTTACCTGCATCAGCCCAATCCTTTTGAATTGGTTTCCATTGACGGTAAGAAAGAAGTCTTGGGGCAACACCAATATTGCTCCCTTTTGATATGTTACTTAAAAGCCATTTAGCAATAGAAGGCGTTGTAGGTAAGCCATCTTTCATAAGTTCCCAGTTATTATTCATTTGTGTTTGGGCTTGTATATAGTATCTTCCATCAGTCCACATTCCAGACCTGGTCGGTGTTACAACTGCTGTGCCTGCAGATCCATCAAAACCACTAATAAAAGCTATTCTCGCATCATGTTGGCAAATGTATTCATTTTGGTGAGCATCATCAGTCGGAATGATATAAGCCTCTATTTTACTAGGTTTATGTTGACTCATAATTAAACGTAATTTTTCCAGAACATCATTGCGAACAGCCATTTTAGCGAAAATTTGTATGGAAAGTGTAACTATTTTAAGTATTTACTAATATGTTCATCACTTTTAATACCAAATTTCATCAGATAATGTTACTAGATAAAGCTTATTTTTCTGTCGATATTTTGAAAGGGCTGGAGACTATCACTAGGTGATTTTTCATTATCGGTAAATTATAATTATGATTAGGCAACCACATACTAGCAATGTTAAGTGCCAGTGTTGCCACAGTTTTAACACTTATAGTATCCGTCGAAATCTTAAAAATTGCATAGCTCTCATTAAGTAAGGAACAGTATTACATTCCATTTTTAAGTCAAACTTAATACCACTGACAGACGAGTATAGGTTATCTATTTAAGTACCCTTGATCTTCATAAACTCGCGCATAATCCTCTTCCAAATGCAGATATGGCAGTGCTGCCACTTTTGACACAATTTTAATAATGTGAACGATCAAAATTGTTACAGCTGTTATCAAAAGTATTTATTAAAAAAAAAATCCGAATATTAACAAATTTCACCAACACTACTGCATCCCATTCCAAATATTGTTCATGGATAGCCATTCTTTTATGAAGTGGAATACATTGCCTCATATTGCTGTCCACCTTTTCAAAGCCTACAACTTTTCCACAACTTCTCCAAAATGCAGTTCTCTTGAAATTAAAAAATTTAAACGATTTTCATCCTTTGAAGGCTCGTCACGTTCCCAAAAGTAGCTATAGCGAACATTCATGGAATAGTATACATGTGTATAAATTATTTATACCGTTCACAGCAAATAAAATATACTCACAAATTTTCACAACTGCCTTTCTCATATGTGCTAATGTATTGGTTATTTTGGTCTTATTTAGCAACTTTAACCCCCGAAATCACTAAGCAGTCACAGTCTCTAATAGAGACAAAAGTCACAATTTCAGACTAGTTGTCAATCATTAGTTTCCAAAAGAGGCCTCTGTATGGCAATTCAGTAAATTTTAATAACACGACTTGACGTGTTGTTAGCTAAAAAGAGTTGTGGTTAACAATAGCGATTCACTAACTCATACTAAAAACACTGAACAGCTGATTCGTCCTATTTCTTCTAATAGACAAAAAATGGCATCTCTGGAAACGAACTGTCAAAATTTACATAAAACACTAAAAGGAATGCAAAAAAAAATAACATTGCAATGCATCCCGCCACTAGTTGGAGCATTGGAGCGCAAATTCAGCAAACCAAGAGGAAGTATAGTTAATTAAAGTTATTAAATATATTATTTACTTTCCTATTTTGAGAATGGCCTCAACAAGCCAAGCAGCAAATAGGAGCCGTGCCTCAATCAAGCAGCTGAGTGGGATGATGGATTTCTTACAAGATAAACCGGGGCTAGCCAGCGGAAAGTTTTATCGGCTCCATGGCAGGGTGGAACTGGAAAATAAGCCGGAAGATAAACCTTCAATACTGAATGCCATCGGAGATGTTGAAAAGATCGCCGACCAATGGCGCACGGTAAGTAATAACCCCGTAATATTTGAATTTACCAACAAGGAGCTGTGCGGTGCTGGCAAATGTGCATTGTGCTTGGAATTGTGAAAAATTAAACCGCGTGTGTATAAATAAATTCATGACATTCATTAATAGATGTGTTATGTTTGCGAAAATAAATATCTTTTTTTGTATAGATAAACAAGTGCATATTGTATAGCCACTACGCACAGACGTTCTTTGTGTGTATATATGTATAATTCTCCCTGTTTATTTAATATTGTTTTTTTTTTCTTCTAACATTGGTTCGGCGCGATTTAAAAAATAGGACCAGTGTCGACTGCGCGACAGGAGAAGGCAGCAGTTTTAAACCGGCAACGGGCCCTTAACGCAGATGTAGGAGCGGGTGCTTGAATTCATAGGAAGCCGGTATGTAGAGGGCCTCTCTATGTACCTGAGTGCATAGAGACACTTAATTCTCTGGCAGCCCACAACCAAGTCCTGCTGCAGCAACAACACCAATAGGACCCGAGCCTATTCTGGCGTTAGGACAACACACCATTAGGGAGGAATTTAGAAGCCAGGAGGAAATGTTGAAGGGACAATACTGGCACGGGACGACTGGACTTCCGACAGTCAAAATGCCTGTTGGGAGAATACAGGGGAAAACGAATCGCGCGATTTTTTATTACAAATTTTCACAAAAAGTTAGTATAAAATAACATATTTTATGCACATCACAAATATGGCAACACACTCATCTAATGTTTGTTTCGACCATTTTGCGTGAATGCAATAAGGTTACTTTTATTTATTTAATATTTATTAATAAAACGATTAAATATTAATTGTGCGGGCTCGGAAATGTTAATTATTTGCGTTTTACAAACTGTAGTTAAGTGTATATAGTGTAATATTCAGTGGAATAACCAATATAAAACTGTGCATTTTTTCAACTTTAAGTATTAATATCTCGAAAACTATAAGTCAGCGGCAGCTAAAAACTATATATTTGTGATCAGGAGGTCCCCTCTACCCCCCTCCCCCCTCGCCTTCTTGTTTTCCTATTCCGGGGATGCTAAACTAAATCCTAGCCAAATCTATCTTAGCCACAATAAACCAAATTCATACGGCGCTATATCGAACCCGACCTCTAACAACGTAGTTGAAGGGGTGCCACACCCCTTCTTCTTCGCCCATCATCCCCTTTTTTGCAGTTTCCACTGATTTTCTGCAGTTTCAGAAAAATTGTTGCCTGCGTGCCATAGCCTCGATTTTGTATAACCGAGCTGTGTGAATTTGGATTTTTATATTTGGGACTCCCTAGTGTCTTATCAAAAGTCTAGAAGATCGAGCTGAAGCTTATAAGAAAATTTCTTTCTTCATTCAAAAGTTCCCCCAAAATCATTGCACAAATAACTAAACAGTATTCAAAATAATTGTTTACCTGCATCAGCCCAATCCTTTTGAATTGGTTTCCATTGACGCTAAGAAAGAAGTCTTGGGGCAACACCAATATTACTCCCTTTTGGTATGTTACTTAAAAGCCATTTACCAATAGAAGGCGTTGTAGCTAAGCCATCTTTTATAAGTTCCCAGTTATTATTCATTTGTGTTTGGGCTTGTATATAGTATCTTCCATCAGTCCACATTCCAGCCCTGGTCGGTGTTACAACTGCTGTGCCTGCAGATCCATCAAAACCACTTATAAAAGCTATTCTCGCATCATGTTGGCAAATGTATTCATTTGGGTGAGCATCATCAGTCGGAATGATATAAGCCTCTATTTTACTAGGTTTATGTTGACTCATAATTAAACGTAATTTTTCCAGAACATCATTGCGAACAGCCATTTTAGCGAAAATTTGTATGGAAAGTGTAACTATTTTAAGTACTTACTAATATGTTCATCACTTTTAATACCAAATTTCATCAGATAATGTTACTAGATAAAGCTTATTTTTCTGTCGATATTTTGAAAGGGCTGGAGACTATCACTAGGTGATTTTTCATTATCGGTAAATTATAATTATGATTAGGCGACCACATACTAGCAATGTTAAGTGCCAGTGTTGCCACAGTTTTAACACTTATAGTATCCGTCGAAATCTTAAAAATTGCATAGCTCTCATTAAGTAAGGAACAGTATTACATTCCATTTTTAAGTCAAACTTAATACCACTGACTGACGAGTATAGGTTATCTATTTAAGTAGCCATGATCTTCATAAACTCGCGCATAATCTTCTTTCAAATGCACATATGGCAGTGCTGCCACTTTTGACACAATTTTAATAATGTGAACGATCAAAACTGTTACAGCTGTTATCAAAAGTATTTATGAAAAAAAAAATCCGAATATTAACAAATCTCACCAACACTACTGCATCCCATTCCAAATGTTGTTCATGGATAGCCATTCTTTTATGAAGTGGAATACATTGCCTCATATTGCTGTCCACCTTTTCAAAGCCTACAACTTTTCCACAACTTCTCCAAAATGCAGTTCTCTTGAAATTAAAAAATTTAAACGATTTTCATCCTTTGAAGGCTCGTCACGTTCCCAAAAGTAGCTATAGCGAACATTCATGGAATAGTATACATGTGTATAAATTATTTATACCGTTTACAGCAAATAAAATATACTCACAAATTTTCACAACTGCCTTTCTCATATGTGCTAATGTATTGGTTATTTTGATCTTATTTAGCAACTTTAACCCCCGAAATCACTAAGCAGTCACAGTCTCTAATAGAGACAAAAGTCACAATTTTAGACTAGTTGTCAATCATTAGTTTCCAAAAGAGGCCTCTGTATGGCAATCCAGTAAATTTTAATAACACGACTTGACGTGTTGTTAGCTAAAAAGAGTTGTGGTTAACAATAGCGATTGTGCGATTCACTAACTCATACTAAAAACACTGAACAGCTGATTCGTTCTATTTCTTCTAATTGACAAAAAATGGCATCTCTGGAAACGAACTGTCAAAATTTACATAAAGCACTAAAAGGAATGCAAAAAAAAATAACATTGCAATGCATCCCGCCACTAGTTGGAGCACTGGAGCGCAAATTCAGCAAACCAAGAGGAAGTATACTTAATTAAAGTTATTAAATATATTATTTACTTTCCTATTTTGAGAATGGCCTCAACAAGCCAAGCAGCAAATAGGAGCCGTGCCTCAATCAAGCAGCTGAGTGGGATGATGGATTTCTTATAAGATAAACCGGGGCTAGCCAGCGTAAAGTTTTATCAGCTCCATGGCAGGGTGGAACTGGAAAATAAGTGGGAAGATAAACCTTCAATACTGAATGCCATCGGAGATGTTGAAAAGATCGCCGACCAATGGCGCACGGTAAGTAATAACCCCGTAATATTTGAATTTACCAACAAGGAGCTGTGCGGTGCTGGCAAATGTGCATTGTGCTTGGAATTGTGAAAAATTAAACCGCGTGTGTATAAATAAATTCATGACATTCATTAATAGATGTGTTATGTTTGCGAAAATAAATATCTTTTTTGTATAGATAAACAAGCGCATATTGTATAGCCACTACGCACAGACGTTCTTTGTGTGTATATATGTATAATTCTCCCTGTTTATTTAATATAGTTTTTTTTTTCTTCTAACATTGGTTCGGCGCGATTTAAAAAATAGGACCAGTGTCGACTGCGCGAAAGGAGAAGGCAGCAGTTTTAAACCGGCAACGGGCCCTCAACGCAGATGATGTAGGAGCGGGTGCTTGAATTCATAGGAAGCCGGTATGTAGAGGGCCTCTATGTACCTGAGTGCATAGAGACACTTAATTCTCTGGCAGCCCACAACCAAGCCCAACTTCTTTGGGTCCCAGGGCATAAAGGTATTGATGGGAACGAGAAGGCTGATGGTTTGGCTACAGATGCTGCAGCAACAACACCAATAGGACCCGACCCTATTCTGGCGTTAGGACAACACACCATTAGGGAGGAATTTAGAAGCGAGGAGGAAATGTTGAAGGGACAATACTGGCACGGGACGACTGGACTTCCGACAGTCAAAATGCCTGTTGGGAGGATACAGGGGAAAACGAATCGCGCGATTTTTTATTACAAATTTTTACAAAAATATAATATAAAATAACATATTTTATGCACATCACAAATATGGCAACACACTCATCTAATGTTTGTCTCGACCATTTTGCGTGAATGCAATTAGGTTACTTTTATTTATTTAATATTTATTAATAAAACGATTAAATATTAATTGTGCGGGCTCGGAAATGTTAATTATTTGCGTTTTACAAACTGTAGTTAAGTGTATATAGTGTAATATTCAGTGGAATAACCAATATAAAACTGTGCATTTTTTTTGCTAAACTAAATCCTAGCCAAATCTATCTTAGCCACAATAAACCAAATTCATACGGCGCTATATCGAACCCGACCTCTAACAACGTAGTTGAAGGGGTGCCACACCCCTTCTTCTTCGCCCATCATCCCCTTTTTTGCAGTTTCCACTGATTTTCTGCAGTTTCAGAGAAATTGTTGCCTGCGTGCCATAGCCTCAATTTTGTATAACCGAGCTGTGTGAATTTTGATTTTTATATTTGGGACTCCCTAGTGTCTTATCAAAAGTCTAGAAGATCGAGCTGAAGCTTATAAGAAAATTTCTTTCTTCATTCAAAAGTTCCCCCAAAATCATTGCACAAATAACTAAACAGTATTCAAAATAATTGTTTACCTGCATCAGCCCAATCCTTTTGAATTGGTTTCCATTGACGGTAAGAAAGAAGTCTTGGGGCAACACCAATATTGCTCCCTTTTGATATGTTACTTAAAAGCCATTTAGCAATAGAAGGCGTTGTAGGTAAGCCATCTTTCATAAGTTCCCAGTTATTATTCATTTGTGTTTGGGCTTGTATATAGTATCTTCCATCAGTCCACATTCCAGCCCTGGTCGGTGTTACAACTGCTGTGCCTGTAGATCCATCAAAACCACTTATAAAAGCTATTATCGCATCATGTTGGCAAATGTATTCATTTTGGTGAGCATCATCAGTCGGAATGATATAAGCCTCTATTTTACTAGGTTTATGTTGACTCATAATTAAACGTAATTTTTCCAGAACATCATTGCGAACAGCCATTTTAGCGAAAATTTGTATGGAAAGTGTAACTATTTTAAGTATTTACTAATATGTTCATCACTTTTAATACCAAATTTCATCAGATAATGTTACTAGATAAAGCTTATTTTTCTGTCGATATTTTGAAAGGGCTGGAGACTATCACTAGGTGATTTTTCATTATCGGTAAATTATAATTATGATTAGGCGACCACATACTAGCAATGTTAAGTGCCAGTGTTGCCACAGTTTTAACACTTATAGTATCCGTCGAAATCTTAAAAATTGCATAGCTCTCATTAAGTAAGGAACAGTATTACATTCCATTTTTAAGTCAAACTTAATACCACTGACAGACGAGTATAGGTTATCTATTTAAGTACCCTTGATCTTCATAAACTCGCGCATAATCCTCTTCCAAATGCACATATGGCAGTGCTGCCACTTTTAACACAATTTTAATAATGTGAACGATCAAAATTGTTACAGCTGTTATCAAAAGTATTTATTAAAAAAAAAATCCGAATATTAACAAATTTCACCAACACTACTGCATCCCATTCCAAATATTGTTCATGGATAGCCATTCTTTTATGAAGTGGAATACATTGCCTCATATTGCTGTCCACCTTTTCAAAGCCTACAACTTTTCCACAACTTCTCCAAAATGCAGTTCTCTTGAAATTAAAAAATTTAAACGATTTTCATCCTTTGAAGGCTCGTCACGTTCCCAAAAGTAGCTATAGCGAACATTCATGGAATAGTATACATGTGTATAAATTATTTATACCGTTCACAGCAAATAAAATATACTCACAAATTTTCACAACTGCCTTTCTCATATGTGCTAATGTATTGGTTATTTTGATCTTATTTAGCAACTTTAACCCCCGAAATCACTAAGCAGTCACAGTCTCTAATAGAGACAAAAGTCACAATTTCAGACTAGTTGTCAATCATTAGTTTCCAAAAGAGGCCTCTGTATGGCAATTCAGTAAATTTTAATAACACGACTTGACGTGTTGTTAGCTAAAAAGAGTTGTGGTTAACAATAGCGATTGTGCGATTCACTAACTCATACTAAAAACACTGAACAGCTGATTCGTTCTATTTCTTCTAATTGACAAAAAATGGAATCTCTGGAAATGAACTGTCAAAATTTACATAAAACACTAAAAGGAATGCAAAAAAAAATAACATTGCAATGCATCCCGCCACTAGTTGGAGCATTGGAGCGCAAATTCAGCAAACCAAGAGGAAGTATAGTTAGTTAAAGTTATTAAATATATTATTTACTTTCCTATTTTGAGAATGGCCTCAACAAGCCAAGCAGCAAATAGGAGGCGTGCCTCAATCAAGCAGCTGAGTGGGATGATGGATTTCTTACAAGATAAACCGGGGCTAGCCAGCGGAAAGTTTTATCGGCTCCATGGCAGGGTGGAACTGGAAAATAAGTGGGAAGATAAACCTTCAATACTGAATGCCATCGGAGATGTTGAAAAGATCGCCGACCAATGGCGCACGGTAAGTAATAACCCCGTAATATTTGAATTTACCAACAAGGAGCTGTGCGGTGCTGGCAAATGTGCATTGTGCTTGGAATTGTGAAAAATTAAACCGCGTGTGTATAAATAAATTCATGACATTCATTAATAGATGTGTTATGTTTGCGAAAATAAATATCTTTTTTGTATAGATAAACAAGTGCATATTGTATAGCCACTACGCACAGACGTTCTTTGTGTGTATATATGTATAATTCTCCCTGTTTATTTAATATTGTTTTTTTTTTTTCTAACATTGGTTCGGCGCGATTTAAAAAATAGGACCAGTGTCGACTGCGCGACAGGAGAAGGCAGCAGTTTTAAACCGGCAACGGGCCCTTAACGCAGATGTAGGAGCGGGTGCTTGAATTCATAGGAAGCCGGTATGTAGAGGGCCTCTCTATGTACCTGAGTGCATAGAGACACTTAATTCTCTGGCAGCCCACAACCAAGTCCTGCTGCAGCAACAACACCAATAGGACCCGAGCCTATTCTGGCGTTAGGACAACACACCATTACGGAGGAATTTAAAAGCGAGGAGGAAATGTTGAAGGGACAATACTGGCACGGGACGACTGGACTTCCGACAGTCAAAATGCCTGTTGGGAGAATACAGGGGAAAACGAATCGCGCGATTTTTTATTACAAATTTTCACAAAAAGTTAGTATAAAATAACATATTTTATGCACATCACAAATATGGCAACACACTCATCTAATATTTGTTTCGACCATTTTGCGTGAATGCAATAAGGTTACTTTTATTTATTTAATATTTATTAATAAAACGATTAAATATTAATTGTGCGGGCTCGGAAATGTTAATTATTTGCGTTTTACAAACTGTAGTTAAGTGTATATAGTGTAATATTCAGTGGAATAACCAATATAAAACTGTGCATTTTTTCAACTTTAAGTATTAATATCTGGAAAACTATAAGTCAGCGGCAGCTAAAAACTATATATTTGTGATCAGGAGGTCCCCTCTACCCCCCTCCCCCTCGCCTTCTTGTTTTCCTATTCCGGGGATGCTAAACTAAATCCTAGCCAAATCTATCTTAGCCACAATCAACCAAATTCATACGGCGCTATATCGAACCCGACCTCTAACAACGTAGTTGAAGGGGTGCCACACCCCTTCTTCTTCGCCCATCATCCCCTTTTTTGCAGTTTCCACTGATTTTCTGCAGTTTCAGAGAAATTGTTGCCTGCGTGCCATAGCCTCGATTTTGTATAACCGAGCTGTGTGAATTTTGATTTTTATATTTGGGACTCCCTAGTGTCTTATCAAAAGTCTAGAAGATCGAGCTGAAGCTTATAAGAAAATTTCTTTCTTCATTCAAAAGTTCCCCCAAAATCATTGCACAAATAACTAAACAGTATTCAAAATAATTGTTTACCTGCATCAGCCCAATCCTTTTGAATTGGTTTCCATTGACGGTAAGAAAGAAGTCTTGGGGCAACACCAATATTACTCCCTTTTGGTATGTTACTTAAAAGCCATTTACCAATAGAAGGCGTTGTAGGTAAGCCATCTTTCATAAGTTCCCAGTTATTATTCATTTGTGTTTGGGCTTGTATATAGTATCTTCCATCAGTCCACATTCCAGCCCTGGTCGGTGTTACAACTGCTGTGCCTGCAGATCCATCAAAACCACTTATAAAAGCTATTCTCGCATCATCAGTCGGAATGATATAAGCCTCTATTTTACTAGGTTTATGTTGACTCATAATTAAACGTAATTTTTCCAGAACATCATTGCGAACAGCCATTTTAGCGAAAATTTGTATGGAAAGTGTAACTATTTTAAGTACTTACTAATATGTTCATCACTTTTAATACCAAATTTCATCAGATAATGTTACTAGATAAAGCTAAATTATAATTATGATTACGCGACCACATACTAGCAATGTTAAGTGCCAGTGTTGCCACAGTTTTAACAATTATAGTATCCGTCGAAATCTTAAAAATTGCATAGCTCTCATTAAGTAAGGAACAGTATTACATTCCATTTTTAAGTCAAACTTAATACCACTGATAGACGAGTATAGGTTATCTATTTAAGTAGCCATGATCTTCATAAACTCGCGCATAATCTTCTTCCAAATGCACATATGGCAGTGCTGCCACTTTTGACACAATTTTAATAATGTGAACGATCAAAACTGTTACAGCTGTTATCAAAAGTATTTATTAAAAAAAAAATCCGAATATTAACAAATTTCACCAACACTACTGCATCCCATTCCAAATATTGTTCATGGATAGCCATTCTTTTATGAAGTGGAATACATTGCCTCATATTGCTGTCCACCTTTTCAAAGCCTACAACTTTTCCACAACTTCTCCAAAATGCAGTTCTCTTGAAATTAAAAAATTTAAACGATTTTCATCCTTTGAAGGCTCGTCACGTTCCCAAAAGTAGCTATAGCGAACATTCATGGAATAGTATACATGTGTATAAATTATTTATACCGTTTACAGCAAATAAAATATACTCACAAATTTTCACAACTGCCTTTCTCATATGTGCTAATGTATTGGTTATTTTGATCTTATTTAGCAACTTTAACCCCCGAAATCACTAAGCAGTCACAGTCTCTAATAGAGACAAAAGTCACAATTTTAGACTAGTTGTCAATCATTAGTTTCCAAAAGAGGCCTCTGTATGGCAATCCAGTAAATTTTAATAACACGACTTGACGTGTTGTTAGCTAAAAAGAGTTGTGGTTAACAATAGCGATTGTGCGATTTACTAACTCATACTAAAAACACTGAACAGCTGATTCGTTCTATTTCTTCTAATTGACAAAAAATGGCATCTCTGGAAACGAACTGTCAAAATTTACATAAAGCACTAAAAGGAATGCAAAAAAAAATAACATTGCAATGCATCCCGCCACTAGTTGGAGCACTGGAGCGCAAATTCAGCAAACCAAGAGGAAGTATACTTAATTAAAGTTATTAAATATATTATTTACTTTCCTATTTTGAGAATGGCCTCAACAAGCCAAGCAGCAAATAGGAGCCGTGCCTCAATCAAGCAGCTGAGTGGGATGATGGATTTCTTATAAGATAAACCGGGGCTAGCCAGCGTAAAGTTTTATCGGCTCCATGGCAGGGTGGAGCTGGAAAATAAGTGGGATGATAAACCTTCAATACTGAATGCCATCGGAGATGTTGAAAAGATCGCCGACCAATGGCGCACGGTAAGTAATAACCCCGTAATATTTGAATTTACCAACAAGGAGCTGTGCGGTGCTGGCAAATGTGCATTGTGCTTGGAATTGTGAAAAATTAAACCGCGTGTGTATAAATAAATTCATGACATTCATTAATGGATGTGTTATGTTTGCGAAAATAAATATCTTTTTTGTATAGATAAACAAGCGCATATTGTATAGCCACTACGCACAGACGTTCTTTGTGTGTATATATGTATAATTCTCCCTGTTTATTTAATATTGTTTTTTTTTTCTTCTAACATTGGTTCGGCGCGATTTAAAAAATAGGACCAGTGTCGACTGCGCGAAAGGAGAAGGCAGCAGTTTTAAACCGGCAACGGGCCCTTAACGCAGATGATGTAGGAGCGGGTGCTTGAATTCATAGGAAGCCGGTATGTAGAGGGCCTCTATGTACCTGAGTGCATAGAGACACTTAATTCTCTGGCAACCCACAACCAAGTCCAACTTCTTTGGGTCCCAGGGCATAAAGGTATTGATGGGAACGAGAAGGCTGATGGTTTGGCTACAGATGCTGCAGCAACAACACCAATAGGACCCGAGCCTATTCTGGCGTTAGGACAACACACCATTAGGGAGGAATTTAGAAGCGAGGAGGAAATGTTGAAGGGACAATACTGGCACGGGACGACTGGACTTCCGACAGTCAAAATGCCTGTTGGGAGGATACAGGGGAAAACGAATCGCGCGAATTTTTATTACAAATTTTCACAAAAAGTTAGTATAAAATAACATATTTTATGCACATCACAAATATGGCAACACACTCATCTAATGTTTGTGTCGACCATTTTGCGTGAATGCAATTAGGTTACTTTTATTTATTTAATATTTATTGATAAAACGATTAAATATTAATTGTGCGGGCTCGGAAATGTTAATTATTTGCGTTTTACAAACTGTAGTTAAGTGTATATAGTGTAATATTCAGTGGAATAACCAATATAAAACTGTGCATTTTTTTTGCTAAACTAAATCCTAGCCAAATCTATCTTAGCCACAATAAACCAAATTCATACGCCGCTATATCGAACCCGACCTCTAACAACGTAGTTGAAGGGGTGCCACACCCCTTCTTCTTCGCCCATCATCCCCTTTTTTGCAGTTTCCACTGATTTTCTGCAGTTTCAGAGAAATTGTTGCCTGCGTGCCATAGCCTCAATTTTGTATAACCGAGCTGTGTGAATTTTGATTTTTATATTTGGGACTACCTAGTGTCTTATCAAAAGTCTAGAAGATCGAGCTGAAGCTTATAAGAAAATTTCTTTCTTCATTCAAAAGTTCCCCCAAAATCATTGCACAAATAACTAAACAGTATTCAAAATAATTGTTTACCTGCATCAGCCCAATCCTTTTGAATTGGTTTCCATTGACGGTAAGAAAGAAGTCTTGGGGCAACACCAATATTGCTCCCTTTTGGTATGTTATTTAAAAGCCATTTACCAATAGAAGGCGTTGTAGGTAAGCCATCTTTCATAAGTTCGCAGTTATTATTCATTTGTGTTTGGGCTTGTATATAGTATCTTCCATCAGTCCACATTCCAGCCCTGGTCGGTGTTACAACTGCTGTGCCTGCAGATCCATCAAAACCACTTATAAAAGCTATTCTCGCATCATGTTGGCAAATGTATTCATTTGGGTGAGCATCATCAGTCGGAATGATATAAGCCTCTATTTTACTAGGTTTATGTTGACTCATAATTAAACGTAATTTTTCCAGAACATCATTGCGAACAGCCATTTTAGCGAAAATTTGTATGGAAAGTGTAACTATTTTAAGTATTTACTAATATGTTCATCACTTTTAATACCAAATTTCATCAGATAATGATACTAGATAAAGCTTATTTTTCTGTCGATATTTTGAAAGGGCTGGAGACTATCACTAGGTGATTTTTCATTATCGGTAAATTATAATTATGATTAGGCGACCACATACTAGCAATGTTAAGTGCCAGTGTTGCCACAGTTTTAACACTTATAGTATCCGTCGAAATCTTAAAAATTGCATAGCTCTCATTAACTAAGGAACAGTATTACATTCCATTTTTAAGTCAAACTTAATACCACTGACAGACGAGTATAGGTTATCTATTTAAGTACCCTTGATCTTCATAAACTCGCGCATAATCTTCTTCCAAATGCACATATGGCAGTGCTGCCACTTTTGACACAATTTTAATAATGTGAACGATCAAAATTGTTACAGCTGTTATCAAAAGTATTTATTAAAAAAAAAATCCGAATATTAACAAATTTCACCAACACTACTGCATCCCATTCCAAATATTGTTCATGGATAGCCATTCTTTTATGAAGTGGAATACATTGCCTCATATTGCTGTCCACCTTTTCAAAGCCTACAACTTTTCCACAACTTCTCCAAAATGCAGTTCTCTTGAAATTAAAAAATTTAAACGATTTTCATCCTTTGAAGGCTCGTCACGTTCCCAAAAGTAGCTATAGCGAACGTTCATGGAATAGTATACATGTGTATAAATTATTTATACCGTTCACAGCAAATAAAATATACTCACAAATTTTCACATCTGCCTTTCTCATATGTGCTAATGTATTGGTTATTTTGATCTTATTTAGCAACTTTAACCCCCGAAATCACTAAGCAGTCACAGTCTCTAATAAAGACAAAAGTCACAATTTCAGACTAGTTGTCAATCATTAGTTTCCAAAAGAGGCCTCTGTATGGCAATTCAGTAAATTTTAATAACACGACTTGTCGTGTTGTTAGCTAAAAAGAGTTGTGGTTAACAATAGCGATTCACTAACTCATACTAAAAACACTGAACAGCTGATTCGTTCTAGTTCTTCTAATTGACAAAAAATGGCATCTCTGGAAACGAACTGTCAAAATTTACATAAAACACTAAAAGGAATGCAAAAAAAAATAACATTGCAATGCATCCCGCCACTAGTTGGAGCATTGGAGCGCAAATTCAGCAAACCAAGAGGAAGTATAGTTAATTAAAGTTATTAAATATATTATTTACTTTCCTATTTTGAGAATGGCCTCAACAAGCCAAGCAGCAAATAGGAGCCGTGCCTCAATCAAGCAGCTGAGTGGGATGATGGATTTCTTACAAGATAAACCGGGGCTAGCCAGCGGAAAGTTTTATCGGCTCCATGGCAGGGTGGAGCTGGAAAATAAGTGGGAAGATAAACCTTCAATACTGAATGCCATCGGAGATGTTGAAAAGATCGCCGACCAATGGCGCACGGTAAGTAATAACCCCGTAATATTTGAATTTACCAACAAGGAGCTGTGCGGTGCTGGCAAATGTGCATTGTGCTTGGAATTGTGAAAAATTAAACCGCGTGTGTATAAATAAATTCATGACATTCATTAATAGATGTGTTATGTTTGCGAAAATAAATATCTTTTTTGTATAGATAAACAAGTGCATATTGTATAGCCACTACGCACAGACGTTCTTTGTGTGTATATATGTATAATTCTCCCTGTTTATTTAATATTGTTTTTTTTTTCTTCTAACATTGGTTCGGCGCGATTTAAAAAATAGGACCAGTGTCGACTGCGCGACAGGAGAAGTCAGCAGTTTTAAACCGGCAGCGGGCCCTTAACGCAGATGATGTAGGAGCGGGTGCTTGAATTCATAGGAAGCCGGTATGTAGAGGGCCTCTCTATGTACCTGAGTGCATAGAGACACTTAATTCTCTGGCAGCCCACAACCAAGTCCAACTTCTTTGGGTCCTAGGGCATAAAGGTATTGATGGGAACGAGAAGGCTGATGGTTTGGCTACAGATGCTGCAGCAACAACACCAATAGGACCCGAGCCTATTCTGGCGTTAGGACAACACACCATTAGGGAGGAATTTAGAAGCGAGGAGGAAATGTTGAAGGGACAAACTGGCACGGGACGACTGGACTTCCGACAGTCAAAATGCCTGTTGGGAGGATACAGGGGAAAACGAATCGGGCGATTTTTTATTACAAATTTTCACAAAAAGTTAGTATAAAATAACATATTTTATGCACATCACAAATATGGCAACACACTCATCTAATGTTTGTGTCGACCATTTTGCGTGAATGCAATTAGGTTACTTTTATTTATTTAATATTTATTAATAAAACGATTAAATATTAATTGTGCGGGCTCGGAAATCTTAATTATTTGCGTTTTACAAACTGTAGTTGAGTGTATATAGTGTAATATTCAGTGGAATAACCAATATAAAACTGTGCATTTTTTCAACTTTAAGTATTGATATCTCGAAAACTATAAGTCAGCGGCATCTAAAAACTATATATTTGTGATCAGGAGGTCCCCCTCTACCCCCCTCCCCCTCGCCTTCTTGTTTTCCTATTCCGGGGATGCTAAACTAAATCCTAGCCAAATCTATCTTAGCCACAATAAACCAAATTCATACGGCGCTATATCGAACCCGACCTCTAACAACGTAGTTGAAGGGGTGCCACACCCCTTCTTCTTCGCCCATCATCCCCTTTTTTGCAGTTTCCACTGATTTTCTGCAGTTTCAGAGAAATTGTTGCCTGCGTGCCATAGCCTCGATTTTGTATAACCGAGCTGTGTGAATTTTTATTTTTATATTTGGGACTCCCTAGTGTCTTATCAAAAGTCTAGAAGATCGAGCTGAAGCTTATAAGAAAATTTCTTTCTTCATTCAAAAGTTCCCCCAAAATCATTGCACAAATAACTAAACAGTATTCAAAATAATTGTTTACCTGCATCAGCCTAATCCTTTTGAATTGGTTTCCATTGACGGTAAGAAAGAAGTCTTGGGTCAACACCAATATTGCTCCCTTTTGGTATGTTACTTAAAAGCCATTTACGAATAGAAAGCGTTGTAGGTAAGCCATCTTTCATAAGTTCCCAGTTATTATTCATTTGTGTTTGGGCTTGTATATAGTATCTTCCACATTCCAGCCCTTTTCGGTGTTACAACTGCTGTGCCTGCAGATCCATCAAAACCACTTATAAAAGCTCTTCTCGCATCATGTTGGCAAATGTATTCATTTTGGTGAGCATCATCAGTCGGAATGATATAAGCCTCTATTTTACTAGGTTTATGTTGACTCATAATTAAACGTAATTTTTCCAGAACATCATTGCGAACAGCCATTTCAGCGAAAATTTGTATGGAAAATCGGTAGTCTCAGAAAATTTCAACCGTGTTTTCAAATTCGTAGCACACACAAAAACTCACTCTAGACAAAAAAATTAAAAATTATTACCCAGTAACTGGAATACAAAGAATGCTTTTTTGCCGAAAAGTATATTTTATTCTAAAAGTTTATGACTTATCAAACCGCCTTCGTAATATGCAATTTTACAAACACATTTACCGAATTTTTCAAATCAATGTTACGTTGCCAGTCACGGTGGCTCCGAATGAACGGTCCTTTTCTATTTTACGGAGATTGATGACGTATCTCGAGATATTGAGGTTACTAGTGACCTAGATATTTTGGCAAAGAAAAAGAGGAGAATCGATGAAGCACTTTAAACCCCTGAAGTTTTATGATTCTACTGATTCAAATGATATCATAGCCTATCGATGGCTTTATAAAAATGCATTCAACATTTTACCCAATATTATTATATCTATATTTATAATGGGTATTAATCGAATATCTCAAAATATGTAAAATATCCTAAAAAGTTTAAACCCCCCCAAAATATTTTCAGATCAGCTTTTTCCAACTTCGGGCCATTCGTATTGACGGCCAGCTTAGGTACCCTGTCAAACGCCATCTTAGGTATCCTGTCAAAAGCAACTGTCAAATAAGATATCTCACTTGTTGTTATACACAATGCATCTTACTGAGCGGCGAGTCGATGAGTGTATCAGCACTGAGAATCAAAGATGAGCTGATAGATAGATAGATAGATTATAAATGAGAGGAATGCACTGCAACCGATGGGTCTATTGTGCCCTCTACGGCTCACATCACAGCACTTCCATAAGCCCCAGCACCTCTAGAAAGCCTAGTATGGTTGTCGGGGGTAATGAGTGTAAGTGTTGCTCATCCGGCCACGGCCGTCCAAAGGCCGTGCCTCTTCTGCGCGTCACAGCAACGCACTCCATGAGTAGATGCTGCGGGGTTTCTGTTTCTAAGTCACAGAAGCGCCAGAGGTCGCTTGACCAGATCCCTAGCTTGTGTAGGTGGCCCCTTAGTCTGCAATGACCCGTCAGAATTCCTGTCATGATTTTTAGCTTCTCCTTGGGGAGGTTCATCAGCAACCTGTGCCTTTTCATATTGTATCCCCCAAGGAGAGACTTTGCCTGTCTAAGGCCTGCTATATTGCGCCATTGTTGGTTTCGCAGTCTGTTAGTTTCATCTCTCAGCATTTCTCTCATGGTCCTGGGACCTACAGCCAGGATCGGCTCTGGTCCAACCGGAGTAGCTGCGGCTGCTGTCCTGGCTAGGCGATCGGCTTCTTCGTTGCCACCAACCCCTCTATGTCCTGGTACCCAGAGGAGTTGGATTTGGTTCCTCTCCGCCAGGGCATTCAGCACTCCATGACCAATGATTATTTTATTTAATAGGAGGAGAGGGCTTTGAGCGCGGCCTGGCTGTCGCTTGAAATGAGAATGGTCTCACCGTGGTAATTCCTTCTCAGGTTAATCTCAGCGCATTCATATACCTTCAATACTGAATGCCATCGGAGATGTTGAAAGATCGCCGACCAATGGCGCAGGGTAAGTAATAACCCCGTAATATTTGAATTTACCAACAAGGAGCTGTGCGGTGCTGGCAAATGTGCATTGTGCTTGGAATAGTGAAAAATTAAACCGCGTGTGTATAAATAAATTCATGACATTCATTAATAGATGTGTTATGTTTGCGAAAATAAATATATTTTTTGTATAGATAAACAAGTGCATATTGTATAGCCACTACGCACAGACGTTCTTTGTGTGTATATATGTATGTATAGTTCTCCCAGTTTATTTAACATTGTTTTTTTTTTCTTTTAACATTGGTTCGGCGCGATTTAAAAAATAGGACCAGTGTCGACTGCGCGAAAGGAGAAGGCAGCAGTTTTAAACCGGCAACGGGCCCTTAACGCAGATGATGTAGGAGCGGGTGCTTGAATTCATAGGAAGCCGGTATGTAGAGGGCCTCTATGTACCTGAGTGCATAGAGACACTTAATTCTCTGGCAACCCACAACCAAGTCCAACTTCTTTGGGTCCCAGGGCATAAAGGTATTGATGGGAACGAGAAGGCTGATGGTTTGGCTACAGATGCTGCAGCAACAACACCAATAGGACCCGAGCCTATTCTGGCGTTAGGACAACACACCATTAGGGAGGAATTTAGAAGCGAGGAGGAAATGTTGAAGGGACAATACTGGCACGGGACGACTGGACTTCCGACAGTCAAAATGCCTGTTGGGAGGATACAGGGGAAAACGAATCGCGCGAATTTTTATTACAAATTTTCACAAAAAGTTAGTATAAAATAACATATTTTATGCACATCACAAATATGGCAACACACTCATCTAATGTTTGTGTCGACCATTTTGCGTGAATGCAATTAGGTTACTTTTATTTATTTAATATTTATTGATAAAACGATTAAATATTAATTGTGCGGGCTCGGAAATGTTAATTATTTGCGTTTTACAAACTGTAGTTAAGTGTATATAGTGTAATATTCAGTGGAATAACCAATATAAAACTGTGCATTTTTTTTGCTAAACTAAATCCTAGCCAAATCTATCTTAGCCACAATAAACCAAATTCATACGCCGCTATATCGAACCCGACCTCTAACAACGTAGTTGAAGGGGTGCCACACCCCTTCTTCTTCGCCCATCATCCCCTTTTTTGCAGTTTCCACTGATTTTCTGCAGTTTCAGAGAAATTGTTGCCTGCGTGCCATAGCCTCAATTTTGTATAACCGAGCTGTGTGAATTTTGATTTTTATATTTGGGACTACCTAGTGTCTTATCAAAAGTCTAGAAGATCGAGCTGAAGCTTATAAGAAAATTTCTTTCTTCATTCAAAAGTTCCCCCAAAATCATTGCACAAATAACTAAACAGTATTCAAAATAATTGTTTACCTGCATCAGCCCAATCCTTTTGAATTGGTTTCCATTGACGGTAAGAAAGAAGTCTTGGGGCAACACCAATATTGCTCCCTTTTGGTATGTTATTTAAAAGCCATTTACCAATAGAAGGCGTTGTAGGTAAGCCATCTTTCATAAGTTCGCAGTTATTATTCATTTGTGTTTGGGCTTGTATATAGTATCTTCCATCAGTCCACATTCCAGCCCTGGTCGGTGTTACAACTGCTGTGCCTGCAGATCCATCAAAACCACTTATAAAAGCTATTCTCGCATCATGTTGGCAAATGTATTCATTTGGGTGAGCATCATCAGTCGGAATGATATAAGCCTCTATTTTACTAGGTTTATGTTGACTCATAATTAAACGTAATTTTTCCAGAACATCATTGCGAACAGCCATTTTAGCGAAAATTTGTATGGAAAGTGTAACTATTTTAAGTATTTACTAATATGTTCATCACTTTTAATACCAAATTTCATCAGATAATGATACTAGATAAAGCTTATTTTTCTGTCGATATTTTGAAAGGGCTGGAGACTATCACTAGGTGATTTTTCATTATCGGTAAATTATAATTATGATTAGGCGACCACATACTAGCAATGTTAAGTGCCAGTGTTGCCACAGTTTTAACACTTATAGTATCCGTCGAAATCTTAAAAATTGCATAGCTCTCATTAACTAAGGAACAGTATTACATTCCATTTTTAAGTCAAACTTAATACCACTGACAGACGAGTATAGGTTATCTATTTAAGTACCCTTGATCTTCATAAACTCGCGCATAATCTTCTTCCAAATGCACATATGGCAGTGCTGCCACTTTTGACACAATTTTAATAATGTGAACGATCAAAATTGTTACAGCTGTTATCAAAAGTATTTATTAAAAAAAAAATCCGAATATTAACAAATTTCACCAACACTACTGCATCCCATTCCAAATATTGTTCATGGATAGCCATTCTTTTATGAAGTGGAATACATTGCCTCATATTGCTGTCCACCTTTTCAAAGCCTACAACTTTTCCACAACTTCTCCAAAATGCAGTTCTCTTGAAATTAAAAAATTTAAACGATTTTCATCCTTTGAAGGCTCGTCACGTTCCCAAAAGTAGCTATAGCGAACGTTCATGGAATAGTATACATGTGTATAAATTATTTATACCGTTCACAGCAAATAAAATATACTCACAAATTTTCACATCTGCCTTTCTCATATGTGCTAATGTATTGGTTATTTTGATCTTATTTAGCAACTTTAACCCCCGAAATCACTAAGCAGTCACAGTCTCTAATAAAGACAAAAGTCACAATTTCAGACTAGTTGTCAATCATTAGTTTCCAAAAGAGGCCTCTGTATGGCAATTCAGTAAATTTTAATAACACGACTTGTCGTGTTGTTAGCTAAAAAGAGTTGTGGTTAACAATAGCGATTCACTAACTCATACTAAAAACACTGAACAGCTGATTCGTTCTAGTTCTTCTAATTGACAAAAAATGGCATCTCTGGAAACGAACTGTCAAAATTTACATAAAACACTAAAAGGAATGCAAAAAAAAATAACATTGCAATGCATCCCGCCACTAGTTGGAGCATTGGAGCGCAAATTCAGCAAACCAAGAGGAAGTATAGTTAATTAAAGTTATTAAATATATTATTTACTTTCCTATTTTGAGAATGGCCTCAACAAGCCAAGCAGCAAATAGGAGCCGTGCCTCAATCAAGCAGCTGAGTGGGATGATGGATTTCTTACAAGATAAACCGGGGCTAGCCAGCGGAAAGTTTTATCGGCTCCATGGCAGGGTGGAGCTGGAAAATAAGTGGGAAGATAAACCTTCAATACTGAATGCCATCGGAGATGTTGAAAAGATCGCCGACCAATGGCGCACGGTAAGTAATAACCCCGTAATATTTGAATTTACCAACAAGGAGCTGTGCGGTGCTGGCAAATGTGCATTGTGCTTGGAATTGTGAAAAATTAAACCGCGTGTGTATAAATAAATTCATGACATTCATTAATAGATGTGTTATGTTTGCGAAAATAAATATCTTTTTTGTATAGATAAACAAGTGCATATTGTATAGCCACTACGCACAGACGTTCTTTGTGTGTATATATGTATAATTCTCCCTGTTTATTTAATATTGTTTTTTTTTTCTTCTAACATTGGTTCGGCGCGATTTAAAAAATAGGACCAGTGTCGACTGCGCGACAGGAGAAGTCAGCAGTTTTAAACCGGCAGCGGGCCCTTAACGCAGATGATGTAGGAGCGGGTGCTTGAATTCATAGGAAGCCGGTATGTAGAGGGCCTCTCTATGTACCTGAGTGCATAGAGACACTTAATTCTCTGGCAGCCCACAACCAAGTCCAACTTCTTTGGGTCCTAGGGCATAAAGGTATTGATGGGAACGAGAAGGCTGATGGTTTGGCTACAGATGCTGCAGCAACAACACCAATAGGACCCGAGCCTATTCTGGCGTTAGGACAACACACCATTAGGGAGGAATTTAGAAGCGAGGAGGAAATGTTGAAGGGACAAACTGGCACGGGACGACTGGACTTCCGACAGTCAAAATGCCTGTTGGGAGGATACAGGGGAAAACGAATCGGGCGATTTTTTATTACAAATTTTCACAAAAAGTTAGTATAAAATAACATATTTTATGCACATCACAAATATGGCAACACACTCATCTAATGTTTGTGTCGACCATTTTGCGTGAATGCAATTAGGTTACTTTTATTTATTTAATATTTATTAATAAAACGATTAAATATTAATTGTGCGGGCTCGGAAATCTTAATTATTTGCGTTTTACAAACTGTAGTTGAGTGTATATAGTGTAATATTCAGTGGAATAACCAATATAAAACTGTGCATTTTTTCAACTTTAAGTATTGATATCTCGAAAACTATAAGTCAGCGGCATCTAAAAACTATATATTTGTGATCAGGAGGTCCCCCTCTACCCCCCTCCCCCTCGCCTTCTTGTTTTCCTATTCCGGGGATGCTAAACTAAATCCTAGCCAAATCTATCTTAGCCACAATAAACCAAATTCATACGGCGCTATATCGAACCCGACCTCTAACAACGTAGTTGAAGGGGTGCCACACCCCTTCTTCTTCGCCCATCATCCCCTTTTTTGCAGTTTCCACTGATTTTCTGCAGTTTCAGAGAAATTGTTGCCTGCGTGCCATAGCCTCGATTTTGTATAACCGAGCTGTGTGAATTTTTATTTTTATATTTGGGACTCCCTAGTGTCTTATCAAAAGTCTAGAAGATCGAGCTGAAGCTTATAAGAAAATTTCTTTCTTCATTCAAAAGTTCCCCCAAAATCATTGCACAAATAACTAAACAGTATTCAAAATAATTGTTTACCTGCATCAGCCCAATCCTTTTGAATTGGTTTCCATTGACGGTAAGAAAGAAGTCTTGGGTCAACACCAATATTGCTCCCTTTTGGTATGTTACTTAAAAGCCATTTACGAATAGAAAGCGTTGTAGGTAAGCCATCTTTCATAAGTTCCCAGTTATTATTCATTTGTGTTTGGGCTTGTATATAGTATCTTCCACATTCCAGCCCTTTTCGGTGTTACAACTGCTGTGCCTGCAGATCCATCAAAACCACTTATAAAAGCTCTTCTCGCATCATGTTGGCAAATGTATTCATTTTGGTGAGCATCATCAGTCGGAATGATATAAGCCTCTATTTTACTAGGTTTATGTTGACTCATAATTAAACGTAATTTTTCCAGAACATCATTGCGAACAGCCATTTCAGCGAAAATTTGTATGGAAAATCGGTAGTCTCAGAAAATTTCAACCGTGTTTTCAAATTCGTAGCACACACAAAAACTCACTCTAGACAAAAAAATTAAAAATTATTACCCAGTAACTGGAATACAAAGAATGCTTTTTTGCCGAAAAGTATATTTTATTCTAAAAGTTTATGACTTATCAAACCGCCTTCGTAATATGCAATTTTACAAACACATTTACCGAATTTTTCAAATCAATGTTACGTTGCCAGTCACGGTGGCTCCGAATGAACGGTCCTTTTCTATTTTACGGAGATTGATGACGTATCTCGAGATATTGAGGTTACTAGTGACCTAGATATTTTGGCAAAGAAAAAGAGGAGAATCGATGAAGCACTTTAAACCCCTGAAGTTTTATGATTCTACTGATTCAAATGATATCATAGCCTATCGATGGCTTTATAAAAATGCATTCAACATTTTACCCAATATTATTATATCTATATTTATAATGGGTATTAATCGAATATCTCAAAATATGTAAAATATCCTAAAAAGTTTAAACCCCCCCAAAATATTTTCAGATCAGCTTTTTCCAACTTCGGGCCATTCGTATTGACGGCCAGCTTAGGTACCCTGTCAAACGCCATCTTAGGTATCCTGTCAAAAGCAACTGTCAAATAAGATATCTCACTTGTTGTTATACACAATGCATCTTACTGAGCGGCGAGTCGATGAGTGTATCAGCACTGAGAATCAAAGATGAGCTGATAGATAGATAGATAGATTATAAATGAGAGGAATGCACTGCAACCGATGGGTCTATTGTGCCCTCTACGGCTCACATCACAGCACTTCCATAAGCCCCAGCACCTCTAGAAAGCCTAGTATGGTTGTCGGGGGTAATGAGTGTAAGTGTTGCTCATCCGGCCACGGCCGTCCAAAGGCCGTGCCTCTTCTGCGCGTCACAGCAACGCACTCCATGAGTAGATGCTGCGGGGTTTCTGTTTCTAAGTCACAGAAGCGCCAGAGGTCGCTTGACCAGATCCCTAGCTTGTGTAGGTGGCCCCTTAGTCTGCAATGACCCGTCAGAATTCCTGTCATGATTTTTAGCTTCTCCTTGGGGAGGTTCATCAGCAACCTGTGCCTTTTCATATTGTATCCCCCAAGGAGAGACTTTGCCTGTCTAAGGCCTGCTATATTGCGCCATTGTTGGTTTCGCAGTCTGTTAGTTTCATCTCTCAGCATTTCTCTCATGGTCCTGGGACCTACAGCCAGGATCGGCTCTGGTCCAACCGGAGTAGCTGCGGCTGCTGTCCTGGCTAGGCGATCGGCTTCTTCGTTGCCACCAACCCCTCTATGTCCTGGTACCCAGAGGAGTTGGATTTGGTTCCTCTCCGCCAGGGCATTCAGCACTCCATGACCAATGATTATTTTATTTAATAGGAGGAGAGGGCTTTGAGCGCGGCCTGGCTGTCGCTTGAAATGAGAATGGTCTCACCGTGGTAATTCCTTCTCAGGTTAATCTCAGCGCATTCATATACCTTCAATACTGAATGCCATCGGAGATGTTGAAAGATCGCCGACCAATGGCGCAGGGTAAGTAATAACCCCGTAATATTTGAATTTACCAACAAGGAGCTGTGCGGTGCTGGCAAATGTGCATTGTGCTTGGAATAGTGAAAAATTAAACCGCGTGTGTATAAATAAATTCATGACATTCATTAATAGATGTGTTATGTTTGCGAAAATAAATATATTTTTTGTATAGATAAACAAGTGCATATTGTATAGCCACTACGCACAGACGTTCTTTGTGTGTATATATGTATGTATAGTTCTCCCAGTTTATTTAACATTGTTTTTTTTTTCTTTTAACATTGGTTTGGCGCGATTTAAAAAATAGGACCAGTGTCGACTGCGCGACTGGAGAAGGCAGCAGTTTTAAACCGGCAACAGGCCCTTAACGCAGATGTAGGAGCGGGTGCTTGAATTCATAGTAAGCCGGTATGTAGATGGCCTCTCTATGTACCTGAGTGCATAGAGATACTTAATTCTCTGGCAGCCAAGTCCAACTTCTTTTGGTCCCAGGCCATAAAGGTATTGATAGGCACGAGAAGGCTGCTAGTTTGGCTACAGATGCTGCAGCAACAACACTAATAGGACTTGAGCCTATTCTGGCGTTAGGACAACACACCATTAGGGAGGAATTTAGAAGAGAGGAGGAAATGTTGAGGGGACAATACTGGCACGGGACGACTGCACTTTGACAGTCAAAAGCGCCTTAAGCAGCTAATTGTTCACTCACAGAATAACCTGAGAATGCTCGCAGGATTTCTCACGGGCCACTGCAGACTTCGTGGACACATCCACCGGTTGGAGATCTGGTCCAGTTGTTGTTGTTGTTGTTGTAGCGGCTAGCTACACCCTACTGGGTTGGCGGACTCCCTCAATCGTTATCGTCAAGCTCAACTAACGAAAGGTCCAGGAAACGAGCTGTTTCAACAGGGTCGGACCATAGGGAGAGGGGTGTTAGTTGAGTAGGTTTGGCCGGGCATGTGAATAGGTGATTGGTGTCGTGCGGAGACTCTTCACATGCCGGGCACGTGTTGGGGGTGTCGGGGTTGATCCTGGATAGGTAGGAGTTTAACCTGCTACAATATCCAGATCTGAGCTGGGCCAGAGTAACGCGGGTCTCACGAGGCAGCTGGAGCTCCTCAGCTGCGATGGGTGGTGGTTGGACTCCCAGGACTGCACTCACAGGGCGGGTGTCGATGTGTTTGGACACCGACTCCCTGTGGATGCTGTCCAGAGCCTGTCGGTACGTCCTTGGGTCCAGCGGTCGGTGTACGTATGTCTGGACCTCGTCCGTCAGTTGTGAGATATGTCCCCTGATGTGCCTGGGTGCCGGCTCCAGCGCGAGCAGGTCTCTATTGGGGTGCCCCGGACGGTGGCATCCTGTCACTGTCCTGAGTGCGGCGTTCTGACAGGTCTCTAGTCTTGACCACTGAGTCCTGCTAGTTCCAGGCGACCAGATTGGCGCGGCATAATTTATAACCGGCCGGCCAATCGCCTTGTATGTTGCCAACAACGTTTCTTTGTCTTTGCCCCAAGTGCTGCCGGCGAGCGACTTGAGGACTTTGTTGCGGCTCTGTACCTTATTGACGATTGCGGTTGTATGCGCTGAGAAGGAGACCAGGCTGTGGAGGGTGACTCCCAGGATCTTCGGGTGGTTAACCGTCGGAATGGGGGTCCCCTCGATGTGGATGTCGAGGGTGAGCCCGACCTCTTTCGTCCAAGATGTGAAAAGGGTCGCCGTGGACTTAGCAGGATACAGCGTCAGATTCCGTCCTGTAAAGTAGTGAGCAAGGTCAGGGAGGTAGCTGTTCACTTTGGAACACAGGCCATCAATTCCATTGCCGGTAGCCATTATCGTGCAGTCGTCGGCGTACGAGACCAGTGTGACTCCCTCTGGCGGGGAAGGGAGTCGCGAGATGTAGAAGTTGAATAATAGGGGGGATAGGACGCCACCCTGTGGTACCCCCTGCTTGATTCTTCTCGCTTTTGACACTGAGTCACGGTAGCACACCGACGCTTGACGACCACACAGGTAGTTCGCGGTCCATCGCTTCAACGCCGCTGGGAGAGGTGAGGCCTCCACGTCCTTCAACAAGATGGAGTGGCTGACTGTGTCGAAGGCCTTCGACAAGTCCAAAGCCACGAGGACGGTTCTCTCACAGGGGCGGTTGCCGTTGAGACCACGATTAACCTGAGTGTTTATAGCGTTAAGTGCCGTTGTGGTGCTATGCACTTTCCGGAAGCCGTGTTGATGCTTCGCCGGGCTGAGATGGTGGTTGAAATGCGGGAGCAGCAGGGCCTCAAGTGTCTTGACCACTGGAGAAAGCAGGGAGATCGGCCGATAGGACTCGCCTTGGCCGGCCGGTTTCCCTGGTTTCAGCAGTGGTATCACCCTACTGGTCTTCCAGATATCTGGAATGACCGTGGTGGATAGCGACAGATTGAGGACCCTGGTGAGATATGCTACTCCCGCGGTGCCCAATTTTTTCAGCATCAACATGCTTAACCCGTCTGGGCCAATGGATTTGGAGGCTTTCGCCTTCCCGATGGCTTCCTTCACCTCAGTGGTAGAGAGGACAATTGGTGCGCTTGGTGTTGACTTGCGCAGCCTTCTGGTGACTGACCATTTGGTTCTGTCGGCCGAAGGATGCAACGTGAATTGTCGACTAAAATAGTTCGCGCATCGCTTCGGGTCCGACGAGGCGTGGTCTCCAAAGGAGATTTCTGTTCGATCATCACGCCTCGTCGGGTTGGACAGGGACCTCACGGTCGACCATAGTTTGCCCACTCCGGCACCGAGGTTGCAGGACTTCAGGTGCTCCCTCCACTTGTTCCGCTTGTGAACGTTGACCAGGCGTTGGATCTCCCCGTTTAGTTGCCTAATACGGGGATTACCGGGGTCCGCCTGCCGGAGGTGGTCGCGTTCATCCGCTAGAGACACCGCCTCACCCGGGAAGTCAGGACGGATCATAGGGATCCTCCCTGCCGGGATGAAACGGGCTGCAGCGGACTTCACCACCCTGCGGAACAAGCGCTCGCCTACGCGAACGTCGGTTGGAGTTGAGAGAGCACTGAAGGCGTCTTCAGTGAAATCCTCAAACCGCTCCTAGTCAGCTTTTTTGAAGTTGACATAGGTGTGGCGGTCTGAGGCAACATAGTTGGCAGGTCTGTCAATCGAGATGACTATGGGTAGGTGGTCTGATGCAAGCGATAGCATAGGTCGCCACGTTATGCTATTTATCAGACCTGCGCTAGCTATTGTTAGATCTGGCGAGCTGCTGCAACTACCCACAATCCTGGTGGGGGCTTCGTCGTTCATGGTGCAGAATGTCGAATCGTCTATCTGCTCTGCCAAAATATTTCCCCTACGATCATTTGATAGGCTTGAGAACCAAAGATCGTGGTGCGCATTAAAGTCTCCGACTACCAAACGGTTTTCACCACTGAGGAGCGCACCTATGTCAGGGTGATATCCAGCGGGGCAGCAGGAGACAGGGGGTATATATGTGTTAAATATTTCGAGCTCGACATCGCCTGACCGGACAGCAATCCCTTGACATTCTAAGGTGCTGTCCCTTGGGTCGATGTCTGCATCGATAAGACGATACTGCACGGTGTTGTGTAGGATGAAGGCTAGGCCTCCACCATTATCTCGCTCGCGATCTCTACGAAGCACGTTGTAACCGTCGCAGTTCGTTAACGTTGAGCTGCGACGTAGCTTCGTTTCTTGGACCGCAGCTATTAACAGCCCGTGCCGAGCAATGAAGGCAACCACCTCCGAGATCTTGCTCGAGAGTCCGTTGCAGTTGAACTGTAGGAGTCTCGTCTCTCTCGGTAAGGTTGTCGCGTTGAGGGGGGTGAGGGACTGGATCCGAGGGCCGGCCCGTCCCGGCTGTGCATCCCGCAGTGGTGGTAAAGGCCCAGCGGTTGTTGTGGGCGGTGTCGTGAGCGACACTGGCGGGGGGTTGTTGCGGCAGCAGGAGGCGGTAAAGCTCACGGACCAGTCCCTTGTGGTGCGTAGGCCAGAGCACGCCCGGAAGTGGCACCAGCCCTGGCAGGCATTACACCTGACTGAGCAGGCATTCCGGTGCACTCTGGCCCGGCATACACAGCAGATAGTGGGGGCAACCAGTAGTTGCTGGTTGGCCCCACGTGTGGTGGAGCGGGGGGGCGGTGGGGAGGTTTGGTGTTGCTGTGAGCTCCGGGGGGCCGTAGAGGCAGGAGGGGTGCTCTGAGGCACCGGCGCGGGGGGCGCAAGGGGGGATGCCGTGGAGGCTTGGGGCGCTTGAGTGCGCGAGCAACACTGGCCCACATAGGATGTGGACCACTCCCTAGTTTTCTTAAGGCCCGAGCAGACCTTAAGATGGCACCATCCGTTGCACGAATTACACCTCACCGACGTGGAATTCGGATGGAGCCTTCTCTGGCAGATGCAGCAGAAGTCGGTTTCTGGGCCAGGGTTAGGCTCGACGCCCGCCCTGGCCAGAAGTATGAGTAGCAATCCTGCTGCAAGGTATTGCACCCAAGGGGAGATAAGATTGGGGGTGTCCGGCAGCGTAAGTGGGGTTAGGTCGCCGAAATAACAGTCCTTGGTCGGATGAAATCCGAGTCACTTCGGTAGCGTAGAACCGACTGTTGTGGAAGTGGATCTGGTCCAGTGAGTCGTGTCGCTTCTGTGACTCGGCCCCAGAGACTCCTTTTCATCTGCTCCTTGAATGTGATGCCATTTCAAGGAGACGAGAAAAATGTATAGGAATAAGGGAACTAGGAGAAAGACAGGCACGGTCGCTGACACCAATAATCATCCTAAAATTTCTTAGAATATTAGGGTTAGACGAAATTTTGTAATTTATATTAGGTAGGGGGCACAATGGACCCTTTGGTCTAAGTGCAAACCTCTATTAAAATCTATTTTAACCACAATAGAGAGAAATTGTTGTCTGCGTGCCATAGCCTCGATTTTGTATAACCGAGCTGTCGGAATTTTGATTTTTATATTTGGGACTCCCTAGTGTCTTATCAAAAGTCTAGAAGATCGAGCTGAAGCTTATTAGAAAATTTCTTTCTTCATTCAAAAGTTCCTCCAAAATCATTGCACAAATAACTAAACAGTATTCAAAATAATTGTTTACCTGCATCAGCCAAATCCTTTTGAATTGGTTTCCATTGACGGTAAGAAAGAAGTCTTGGGTCAACACCAATATTGCTCCCTTTTGGTATGTTACTTAAAAGCCATTTACCAATAGAAGGCGTTGTAGGTAAGCCATCTTTCATAAGTTCCCAGTTATTATTCATTTGTGTTTGGGCTTGTATATAGTATCTTCCATCAGTCCACATTCCAGCCCTGGTCGGTGTTACAACTGCTGTGCCTGCAGATCCATTAAAACCACTTATAAAAGCTCTTCTCTCATCATGTTGGCAAATGTATTCATTTTGGTGAGCATCATCAGTCGGAATGATATAAGCCTCTATTTTACTAGGTTTATGTTGACTCATAATTAAACGTAATTTTTCCAGAACATCATTGCGAACAGCCATTTTAGCGAAAATTTGTATGGAAAGTGTAACTATTTTAAGTATTTACTAATATGTTCATCACTTTTAATACCAAATTTCATCAGATAATGTTAATAGATAAAGTTTATTGCTCTGTCGATATTTGGAAAGGGCTGGAGACTATCACTAGGTGATTTTTCATTATCGGTAAATTATAATTATGATTAGGCGACCACATACTAGCAATGTTAAACGCCAGTGTTGCCACAGTTTTAACACTTATAGTATCCGTCGAAATCTTAAAAATTGCATAGCTCTCATTAAGTAAGGAACGGTACTTCAATCTATTTTTAAGTAGAGGTGGGTAACTCAGCACTGAGTTGAGTGACTGAGCTGACTCTTAGCGATGAGCCGCTCGCTCAGACTCACTTCCAAAAAAAAATTATTGCTCAGTTATAAATTTCAGACATTTAACCATTGTGTGTAATAACAAGGGAGATATCTTTTCGATAAACCTCAAAATTTGGAACAGCTGAGATCACCTGTTTTTGCAAAGTAAATTCGCAACCCTGGCGTTCCTCGTATATTTTACCCGAATGCAGGGACGGATACAGGGGAGGAGTTCTGGATTCCCCCCAAAAAATCGGTAGTCTCAGAAAATTTCAACCGTGTTTTCAAATTCGTAGCACACACAAAAGCTCACTCTAGACAAAAAAAAATTAAAAATTATTAACCAGTAACTGGAATACAAATAATGCTTTTTTGCCGAAAAGTATATTTTATTCTAAAAGTTTATGACTTATCAAACCTCCTTCGTAATATGCAATTTTACAAACACATTTACCGAATTTTTCAAATCAATGTTACGTTGCCAGTCACGGTGGCTCCGAATGAACGGTCCTTTTCTATTTTACGGAGATTGATGACGTATCTCGAGATATTGAGGTTACTAGTGACCTAGATATTTTGGCAAAGAAAAAGAGGAGAATCGATGAAGCACTTTAAACCCCTGAAGTTTTATGATTCTACTGATTCAAATGATATCATAGCCTATCGATGGCTTTATAAAAATGCATTCAACATTTTACCCAATATTATTATATCTATATTTATAATGGGTATTAATCGAATATCTCAAAATATGTAAAATATCCTAAAAAGTTTAAACCCCCCCAAAATATTTTCAGATCAGCTTTTTCCAACTTCGGGCCATTCGTATTGACGGCCAGCTTAGGTACCCTGTCAAACGCCATCTTAGGTATCCTGTCAAAAGCAACTGTCAAATAAGATATCTCACTTGTTGTTATACACAATGCATCTTACTGAGCGGCGAGTCGATGAGTGTATCAGCACTGAGAATCAAAGATGAGCTGATAGATAGATAGATAGATTATAAATGAGAGGAATGCACTGCGACCGATGGGTCTATTGTGCCCTCTACGGCTCACATCACAGCACTTCCATAAGCCCCAGCACCTCTAGAAAGCCTAGTATGGTTGTCGGGGGTAATGAGTGTAAGTGTTGCTCATCCGGCCACGGCCGTCCAAAGGCCGTGCCTCTTCTGCGCGTCACAGCAACGCACTCCATGAGTAGATGCTGCGGGGTTTCTGTTTCTAAGTCACAGAAGCGCCAGAGGTCGCTTGACCAGATCCCTAGCTTGTGTAGGTGGCCCCTTAGTCTGCAATGACCCGTCAGAATTCCTGTCATGATTTTTAGCTTCTCCTTGGGGAGGTTCATCAGGAGAGACTTTGCCTGTCTAAGGCCTGCTATATTGCGCCATTGTTGGTTTCGCAGTCTGTTAGTTTCATCTCTCAGCATTTCTCTCATGGTGCTGGGACCTACAGCCAGGATCGGCTCTGGTCCAACCGGAGTAGCTGAGGCTGCTGTCCTGGCTAGGCGATCGGCTTCTTCGTTGCCACCAACCCCTCTATGTCCTGGTACCCAGAGGAGTTGGATTTGGTTCCTCTCCGCCAGGGCATTCAGCACTCCATGACCAATGATTATTTTATTTAATAGGAGGAGAGGGCTTTGAGCGCGGCCTGGCTGTCGCTTGAAATGAGAATGGTCTCACCGTGGTAATTCCTTCTCAGGTTAATCTCAGCGCATTCATATACCTTCAATACTGAATGCCATCGGAGATGTTGAAAGATCGCCGACCAATGGCGCACGGTAAGTAATAACCCCGTAATATTTGAATTTACCAACAAGGAGCTGTGCGGTGCTGGCAAATGTGCATTGTGCTTGGAATAGTGAAAAATTAAACCGCGTGTGTATAAATAAATTCATGACATTCATTAATAGATGTGTTATGTTTGCGAAAATAAATATATTTTTTGTATAGATAAACAAGTGCATATTGTATAGCCACTACGCACAGACGTTCTTTGTGTGTATATATGTATGTATAGTTCTCCCAGTTTATTTAACATTGTTTTTTTTTCTTTTAACATTGGTTTGGCGCGATTTAAAAAATAGGACCAGTGTCGACTGCGCGACTGGAGAAGGCAGCAGTTTTAAACCGGCAACAGGCCCTTAACGCAGATGTAGGAGCGGGTGCTTGAATTCATAGTAAGCCGGTATGTAGATGGCCTCTCTATGTACCTGAGTGCATAGAGATACTTAATTCTCTGGCAGCCAAGTCCAACTTCTTTTGGTCCCAGGCCATAAAGGTATTGATAGGCACGAGAAGGCTGCTAGTTTGGCTACAGATGCTGCAGCAACAACACTAATAGGACTTGAGCCTATTCTGGCGTTAGGACAACACACCATTAGGGAGGAATTTAGAAGAGAGGAGGAAATGTTGAGGGGACAATACTGGCACGGGACGACTGCACTTTGACAGTCAAAAGCGCCTTAAGCAGCTAATTGTTCACTCACAGAATAACCTGAGAATGCTCGCAGGATTTCTCACGGGCCACTGCAGACTTCGTGGACACATCCACCGGTTGGAGATCTGGTCCAGTTGTTGTTGTTGTTGTTGTAGCGGCTAGCTACACCCTACTGGGTTGGCGGACTCCCTCAATCGTTATCGTCAAGCTCAACTAACGAAAGGTCCAGGAAACGAGCTGTTTCAACAGGGTCGGACCATAGGGAGAGGGGTGTTAGTTGAGTAGGTTTGGCCGGGCATGTGAATAGGTGATTGGTGTCGTGCGGAGACTCTTCACATGCCGGGCACGTGTTGGGGGTGTCGGGGTTGATCCTGGATAGGTAGGAGTTTAACCTGCTACAATATCCAGATCTGAGCTGGGCCAGAGTAACGCGGGTCTCACGAGGCAGCTGGAGCTCCTCAGCTGCGATGGGTGGTGGTTGGACTCCCAGGACTGCACTCACAGGGCGGGTGTCGATGTGTTTGGACACCGACTCCCTGTGGATGCTGTCCAGAGCCTGTCGGTACGTCCTTGGGTCCAGCGGTCGGTGTACGTATGTCTGGACCTCGTCCGTCAGTTGTGAGATATGTCCCCTGATGTGCCTGGGTGCCGGCTCCAGCGCGAGCAGGTCTCTATTGGGGTGCCCCGGACGGTGGCATCCTGTCACTGTCCTGAGTGCGGCGTTCTGACAGGTCTCTAGTCTTGACCACTGAGTCCTGCTAGTTCCAGGCGACCAGATTGGCGCGGCATAATTTATAACCGGCCGGCCAATCGCCTTGTATGTTGCCAACAACGTTTCTTTGTCTTTGCCCCAAGTGCTGCCGGCGAGCGACTTGAGGACTTTGTTGCGGCTCTGTACCTTATTGACGATTGCGGTTGTATGCGCTGAGAAGGAGACCAGGCTGTGGAGGGTGACTCCCAGGATCTTCGGGTGGTTAACCGTCGGAATGGGGGTCCCCTCGATGTGGATGTCGAGGGTGAGCCCGACCTCTTTCGTCCAAGATGTGAAAAGGGTCGCCGTGGATTTAGCAGGATACAGCGTCAGATTCCGTCCTGTAAAGTAGTGAGCAAGGTCAGGGAGGTAGCTGTTCACTTTGGAACACAGGCCATCAATTCCATTGCCGGTAGCCATTATCGTGCAGTCGTCGGCGTACGAGACCAGTGTGACTCCCTCTGGCGGGGAAGGGAGTCGCGAGATGTAGAAGTTGAATAATAGGGGGGATAGGACGCCACCCTGTGGTACCCCCTGCTTGATTCTTCTCGCTTTTGACACTGAGTCACGGTAGCACACCGACGCTTGACGACCACACAGGTAGTTCGCGGTCCATCGCTTCAACGCCGCTGGGAGAGGTGAGGCCTCCACGTCCTTCAACAAGATGGAGTGGCTGACTGTGTCGAAGGCCTTCGACAAGTCCAAAGCCACGAGGACGGTTCTCTCACAGGGGCGGTTGCCGTTGAGACCACGATTAACCTGAGTGTTTATAGCGTTAAGTGCCGTTGTGGTGCTATGCACTTTCCGGAAGCCGTGTTGATGCTTCGCCGGGCTGAGATGGTGGTTGAAATGCGGGAGCAGCAGGGCCTCAAGTGTCTTGACCACTGGAGAAAGCAGGGAGATCGGCCGATAGGACTCGCCTTGGCCGGCCGGTTTCCCTGGTTTCAGCAGTGGTATCACCCTACTGGTCTTCCAGATATCTGGAATGACCGTGGTGGATAGCGACAGATTGAGGACCCTGGTGAGATATGCTACTCCCGCGGTGCCCAATTTTTTCAGCATCAACATGCTTAACCCGTCTGGGCCAATGGATTTGGAGGCTTTCGCCTTCCCGATGGCTTCCTTCACCTCAGTGGTAGAGAGGACAATTGGTGCGCTTGGTGTTGACTTGCGCAGCCTTCTGGTGACTGACCATTTGGTTCTGTCGGCCGAAGGATGCAACGTGAATTGTCGACTAAAATAGTTCGCGCATCGCTTCGGGTCCGACGAGGCGTGGTCTCCAAAGGAGATTTCTGTTCGATCATCACGCCTCGTCGGGTTGGACAGGGACCTCACGGTCGACCATAGTTTGCCCACTCCGGCACCGAGGTTGCAGGACTTCAGGTGCTCCCTCCACTTGTTCCGCTTGTGAACGTTGACCAGGCGTTGGATCTCCCCGTTTAGTTGCCTAATACGGGGATTACCGGGGTCCGCCTGCCGGAGGTGGTCGCGTTCATCCGCTAGAGACACCGCCTCACCCGGGAAGTCAGGACGGATCATAGGGATCCTCCCTGCCGGGATGAAACGGGCTGCAGCGGACTTCACCACCCTGCGGAACAAGCGCTCGCCTACGCGAACGTCGGTTGGAGTTGAGAGAGCACTGAAGGCGTCTTCAGTGAAATCCTCAAACCGCTCCTAGTCAGCTTTTTTGAAGTTGACATAGGTGTGGCGGTCTGAGGCAACATAGTTGGCAGGTCTGTCAATCGAGATGACTATGGGTAGGTGGTCTGATGCAAGCGATAGCATAGGTCGCCACGTTATGCTATTTATCAGACCTGCGCTAGCTATTGTTAGATCTGGCGAGCTGCTGCAACTACCCACAATCCTGGTGGGGGCTTCGTCGTTCATGGTGCAGAATGTCGAATCGTCTATCTGCTCTGCCAAAATATTTCCCCTACGATCATTTGATAGGCTTGAGAACCAAAGATCGTGGTGCGCATTAAAGTCTCCGACTACCAAACGGTTTTCACCACTGAGGAGCGCACCTATGTCAGGGTGATATCCAGCGGGGCAGCAGGAGACAGGGGGTATATATGTGTTAAATATTTCGAGCTCGACATCGCCTGACCGGACAGCAATCCCTTGACATTCTAAGGTGCTGTCCCTTGGGTCGATGTCTGCATCGATAAGACGATACTGCACGGTGTTGTGTAGGATGAAGGCTAGGCCTCCACCATTATCTCGCTCGCGATCTCTACGAAGCACGTTGTAACCGTCGCAGTTCGTTAACGTTGAGCTGCGACGTAGCTTCGTTTCTTGGACCGCAGCTATTAACAGCCCGTGCCGAGCAATGAAGGCAACCACCTCCGAGATCTTGCTCGAGAGTCCGTTGCAGTTGAACTGTAGGAGTCTCGTCTGTCTCGGTAAGGTTGTCGCGTTGAGGGGGGTGAGGGACTGGATCCGAGGGCCGGCCCGTCCCGGCTGTGCATCCCGCAGTGGTGGTAAAGGCCCAGCGGTTGTTGTGGGCGGTGTCGTGAGCGACACTGGCGGGGGGTTGTTGCGGCAGCAGGAGGCGGTAAAGCTCACGGACCAGTCCCTTGTGGTGCGTAGGCCAGAGCACGCCCGGAAGTGGCACCAGCCCTGGCAGGCATTACACCTGACTGAGCAGGCATTCCGGTGCACTCTGGCCCGGCATACACAGCAGATAGTGGGGGCAACCAGTAGTTGCTGGTTGGCCCCACGTGTGGTGGAGCGAGGGGGCGGTGGGGAGGTTTGGTGTTGCTGTGAGCTCCGGGGGGCCGTAGAGGCAGGAGGGGTGCTCTGAGGCACCGGCGCGGGGGGCGCAAGGGGGGATGCCGTGGAGGCTTGGGGCGCTTGAGTGCGCGAGCAACACTGGCCCACATAGGATGTGGACCACTCCCTAGTTTTCTTAAGGCCCGAGCAGACCTTAAGATGGCACCATCCGTTGCACGAATTACACCTCACCGACGTGGAATTCGGATGGAGCCTTCTCTGGCAGATGCAGCAGAAGTCGGTTTCTGGGCCAGGGTTAGGCTCGACGCCCGCCCTGGCCAGAAGTATGAGTAGCAATCCTGCTGCAAGGTATTGCACCCAAGGGGAGATAAGATTGGGGGTGTCCGGCAGCGTAAGTGGGGTTAGGTCGCCGAAATAACAGTCCTTGGTCGGATGAAATCCGAGTCACTTCGGTAGCGTAGAACCGACTGTTGTGGAAGTGGATCTGGTCCAGTGAGTCGTGTCGCTTCTGTGACTCGGCCCCAGAGACTCCTTTTCATCTGCTCCTTGAATGTGATGCCATTTCAAGGAGACGAGAAAAATGTATAGGAATAAGGGAACTAGGAGAAAGACAGGCACGGTCGCTGACACCAATAATCATCCTAAAATTTCTTAGAATATTAGGGTTAGACGAAATTTTGTAATTTATATTAGGTAGGGGGCACAATGGACCCTTTGGTCTAAGTGCAAACCTCTATTAAAATCTATTTTAACCACAATAGAGAGAAATTGTTGTCTGCGTGCCATAGCCTCGATTTTGTATAACCGAGCTGTCGGAATTTTGATTTTTATATTTGGGACTCCCTAGTGTCTTATCAAAAGTCTAGAAGATCGAGCTGAAGCTTATTAGAAAATTTCTTTCTTCATTCAAAAGTTCCTCCAAAATCATTGCACAAATAACTAAACAGTATTCAAAATAATTGTTTACCTGCATCAGCCAAATCCTTTTGAATTGGTTTCCATTGACGGTAAGAAAGAAGTCTTGGGTCAACACCAATATTGCTCCCTTTTGGTATGTTACTTAAAAGCCATTTACCAATAGAAGGCGTTGTAGGTAAGCCATCTTTCATAAGTTCCCAGTTATTATTCATTTGTGTTTGGGCTTGTATATAGTATCTTCCATCAGTCCACATTCCAGCCCTGGTCGGTGTTACAACTGCTGTGCCTGCAGATCCATTAAAACCACTTATAAAAGCTCTTCTCTCATCATGTTGGCAAATGTATTCATTTTGGTGAGCATCATCAGTCGGAATGATATAAGCCTCTATTTTACTAGGTTTATGTTGACTCATAATTAAACGTAATTTTTCCAGAACATCATTGCGAACAGCCATTTTAGCGAAAATTTGTATGGAAAGTGTAACTATTTTAAGTATTTACTAATATGTTCATCACTTTTAATACCAAATTTCATCAGATAATGTTAATAGATAAAGTTTATTGCTCTGTCGATATTTGGAAAGGGCTGGAGACTATCACTAGGTGATTTTTCATTATCGGTAAATTATAATTATGATTAGGCGACCACATACTAGCAATGTTAAACGCCAGTGTTGCCACAGTTTTAACACTTATAGTATCCGTCGAAATCTTAAAAATTGCATAGCTCTCATTAAGTAAGGAACGGTACTTCAATCTATTTTTAAGTAGAGGTGGGTAACTCAGCACTGAGTTGAGTGACTGAGCTGACTCTTAGCGATGAGCCGCTCGCTCAGACTCACTTCCAAAAAAAAATTATTGCTCAGTTATAAATTTCAGACATTTAACCATTGTGTGTAATAACAAGGGAGATATCTTTTCGATAAACCTCAAAATTTGGAACAGCTGAGATCACCTGTTTTTGCAAAGTAAATTCGCAACCCTGGCGTTCCTCGTATATTTTACCCGAATGCAGGGACGGATACAGGGGAGGAGTTCTGGATTCCCCCCAAAAAATCGGTAGTCTCAGAAAATTTCAACCGTGTTTTCAAATTCGTAGCACACACAAAAGCTCACTCTAGACAAAAAAAAATTAAAAATTATTAACCAGTAACTGGAATACAAATAATGCTTTTTTGCCGAAAAGTATATTTTATTCTAAAAGTTTATGACTTATCAAACCTCCTTCGTAATATGCAATTTTACAAACACATTTACCGAATTTTTCAAATCAATGTTACGTTGCCAGTCACGGTGGCTCCGAATGAACGGTCCTTTTCTATTTTACGGAGATTGATGACGTATCTCGAGATATTGAGGTTACTAGTGACCTAGATATTTTGGCAAAGAAAAAGAGGAGAATCGATGAAGCACTTTAAACCCCTGAA
Source organism: Philophylla caesio (assembly GCA_963971545.1). Lineage (NCBI taxonomy): Eukaryota > Metazoa > Arthropoda > Insecta > Diptera > Tephritidae > Philophylla > Philophylla caesio. The sequence goes on along the minus strand of OZ020604.1, from coordinate 125,288,662 downwards.
GTTTTATGATTCTACTGATTCAAATGATATCATAGCCTATCGATGGCTTTATAAAAATGCATTCAACATTTTACCCAATATTATTATATCTATATTTATAATGGGTATTAATCGAATATCTCAAAATATGTAAAATATCCTAAAAAGTTTAAACCCCCCCAAAATATTTTCAGATCAGCTTTTTCCAACTTCGGGCCATTCGTATTGACGGCCAGCTTAGGTACCCTGTCAAACGCCATCTTAGGTATCCTGTCAAAAGCAACTGTCAAATAAGATATCTCACTTGTTGTTATACACAATGCATCTTACTGAGCGGCGAGTCGATGAGTGTATCAGCACTGAGAATCAAAGATGAGCTGATAGATAGATAGATAGATTATAAATGAGAGGAATGCACTGCGACCGATGGGTCTATTGTGCCCTCTACGGCTCACATCACAGCACTTCCATAAGCCCCAGCACCTCTAGAAAGCCTAGTATGGTTGTCGGGGGTAATGAGTGTAAGTGTTGCTCATCCGGCCACGGCCGTCCAAAGGCCGTGCCTCTTCTGCGCGTCACAGCAACGCACTCCATGAGTAGATGCTGCGGGGTTTCTGTTTCTAAGTCACAGAAGCGCCAGAGGTCGCTTGACCAGATCCCTAGCTTGTGTAGGTGGCCCCTTAGTCTGCAATGACCCGTCAGAATTCCTGTCATGATTTTTAGCTTCTCCTTGGGGAGGTTCATCAGGAGAGACTTTGCCTGTCTAAGGCCTGCTATATTGCGCCATTGTTGGTTTCGCAGTCTGTTAGTTTCATCTCTCAGCATTTCTCTCATGGTGCTGGGACCTACAGCCAGGATCGGCTCTGGTCCAACCGGAGTAGCTGAGGCTGCTGTCCTGGCTAGGCGATCGGCTTCTTCGTTGCCACCAACCCCTCTATGTCCTGGTACCCAGAGGAGTTGGATTTGGTTCCTCTCCGCCAGGGCATTCAGCACTCCATGACCAATGATTATTTTATTTAATAGGAGGAGAGGGCTTTGAGCGCGGCCTGGCTGTCGCTTGAAATGAGAATGGTCTCACCGTGGTAATTCCTTCTCAGGTTAATCTCAGCGCATTCATATACCTTCAATACTGAATGCCATCGGAGATGTTGAAAGATCGCCGACCAATGGCGCACGGTAAGTAATAACCCCGTAATATTTGAATTTACCAACAAGGAGCTGTGCGGTGCTGGCAAATGTGCATTGTGCTTGGAATAGTGAAAAATTAAACCGCGTGTGTATAAATAAATTCATGACATTCATTAATAGATGTGTTATGTTTGCGAAAATAAATATATTTTTTGTATAGATAAACAAGTGCATATTGTATAGCCACTACGCACAGACGTTCTTTGTGTGTATATATGTATGTATAGTTCTCCCAGTTTATTTAACATTGTTTTTTTTTCTTTTAACATTGGTTTGGCGCGATTTAAAAAATAGGACCAGTGTCGACTGCGCGACTGGAGAAGGCAGCAGTTTTAAACCGGCAACAGGCCCTTAACGCAGATGTAGGAGCGGGTGCTTGAATTCATAGTAAGCCGGTATGTAGATGGCCTCTCTATGTACCTGAGTGCATAGAGATACTTAATTCTCTGGCAGCCAAGTCCAACTTCTTTTGGTCCCAGGCCATAAAGGTATTGATAGGCACGAGAAGGCTGCTAGTTTTGCTACAGATGCTGCAGCAACAACACTAATAGGACTTGAGCCTATTCTGGCGTTAGGACAACACACCATTAGGGAGGAATTTAGAAGAGAGGAGGAAATGTTGAGGGGACAATACTGGCACGGGACGACTGCACTTTGACAGTCAAAAGCGCCTTAAGCAGCTAATTGTTCACTCACAGAATAACCTGAGAATGCTCGCAGGATTTCTCACGGGCCACTGCAGACTTCGTGGACACATCCACCGGTTGGAGATCTGGTCCAGTTGTTGTTGTTGTTGTTGTAGCGGCTAGCTACACCCTACTGGGTTGGCGGACTCCCTCAATCGTTATCGTCAAGCTCAACTAACGAAAGGTCCAGGAAACGAGCTGTTTCAACAGGGTCGGACCATAGGGAGAGGGGTGTTAGTTGAGTAGGTTTGGCCGGGCATGTGAATAGGTGATTGGTGTCGTGCGGAGACTCTTCACATGCCGGGCACGTGTTGGGGGTGTCGGGGTTGATCCTGGATAGGTAGGAGTTTAACCTGCTACAATATCCAGATCTGAGCTGGGCCAGAGTAACGCGGGTCTCACGAGGCAGCTGGAGCTCCTCAGCTGCGATGGGTGGTGGTTGGACTCCCAGGACTGCACTCACAGGGCGGGTGTCGATGTGTTTGGACACCGACTCCCTGTGGATGCTGTCCAGAGCCTGTCGGTACGTCCTTGGGTCCAGCGGTCGGTGTACGTATGTCTGGACCTCGTCCGTCAGTTGTGAGAGATGTCCCCTGATGTGCCTGGGTGCCGGCTCCAGCGCGAGCAGGTCTCTATTGGGGTGCCCCGGACGGTGGCATCCTGTCACTGTCCTGAGTGCGGCGTTCTGACAGGTCTCTAGTCTTGACCACTGAGTCCTGCTAGTTCCAGGCGACCAGATTGGCGCGGCATAATTTATAACCGGCCGGCCAATCGCCTTGTATGTTGCCAACAACGTTTCTTTGTCTTTGCCCCAAGTGCTGCCGGCGAGCGACTTGAGGACTTTGTTGCGGCTCTGTACCTTATTGACGATTGCGGTTGTATGCGCTGAGAAGGAGACCAGGCTGTGGAGGGTGACTCCCAGGATCTTCGGGTGGTTAACCGTCGGAATGGGGGTCCCCTCGATGTGGATGTCGAGGGTGAGCCCGACCTCTTTCGTCCAAGATGTGAAAAGGGTCGCCGTGGACTTAGCAGGATACAGCGTCAGATTCCGTCCTGTAAAGTAGTGAGCAAGGTCAGGGAGGTAGCTGTTCACTTTGGAACACAGGCCATCAATTCCATTGCCGGTAGCCATTATCGTGCAGTCATCGGCGTACGAGACCAGTGTGACTCCCTCTGGCGGGGAAGGGAGTCGCGAGATGTAGAAGTTGAATAATAGGGGGGATAGGACGCCACCCTGTGGTACCCCCTGCTTGATTCTTCTCGCTTTTGACACTGAGTCACGGTAGCACACCGACGCTTGACGACCACACAGGTAGTTCGCGGTCCATCGCTTCAACGCCGCTGGGAGAGGTGAGGCCTCCACGTCCTTCAACAAGATGGAGTGGCTGACTGTGTCGAAGGCCTTCGACAAGTCCAAAGCCACGAGGACGGTTCTCTCACAGGGGCGGTTGCCGTTGAGACCACGATTAACCTGAGTGTTTATAGCGTTAAGTGCCGTTGTGGTGCTATGCACTTTCCGGAAGCCGTGTTGATGCTTCGCCGGGCTGAGATGGTGGTTGAAATGCGGGAGCAGCAGGGCCTCTAGTGTCTTGACCACTGGAGAAAGCAGGGAGATCGGCCGATAGGACTCGCCTTGGCCGGCCGGTTTCCCTGGTTTCAACAGTGGTATCACCCTACTGGTCTTCCAGATATCTGGAATGACCGTGGTGGATAGCGACAGATTGAGGACCCTGGTGAGATATGCTACTCCCGCGGTGCCCAATTTTTTCAGCATCAACATGCTTAACCCGTCTGGGCCAATGGATTTGGAGGCTTTCGCCTTCCCGATGGCTTCCTTCACCTCAGTGGTAGAGAGGACAATTGGTGCGCTTGGTGTTGACTTGCGCAGCCTTCTGGTGACTGACCATTTGGTTCTGTCGGCCGAAGGATGCAACGTGAATTGTCGACTAAAATAGTTCGCGCATCGCTTCGGGTCCGACGAGGCGTGGTCTCCAAAGGAGATTTCTGTTCGATCATCACGCCTCGTCGGGTTGGACAGGGACCTCACGGTCGACCATAGTTTGCCCACTCCGGCACCGAGGTTGCAGGACTTCAGGTGCTCCCTCCACTTGTTCCGCTTGTGAACGTTGACCAGGCGTTGGATCTCCCCGTTTAGTTGCCTAATACGGGGATTACCGGGGTCCGCCTGCCGGAGGTGGTCGCGTTCATCCGCTAGAGACACCGCCTCACCCGGGAAGTCAGGACGGATCATAGGGATCCTCCCTGCCGGGATGAAACGGGCTGCAGCGGACTTCACCACCCTGCGGAACAAGCGCTCGCCTACGCGAACGTCGGTTGGAGTTGAGAGAGCACTGAAGGCGTCTTCAGTGAAATCCTCAAACCGCTCCTAGTCAGCTTTTTTGAAGTTGACATAGGTGTGGCGGTCTGAGGCAACATAGTTGGCAGGTCTGTCAATCGAGATGACTATGGGTAGGTGGTCTGATGCAAGCGATAGCATAGGTCGCCACGTTATGCTATTTATCAGACCTGCGCTAGCTATTGTTAGATCTGGCGAGCTGCTGCAACTACCCACAATCCTGGTGGGGGCTTCGTCGTTCATGGTGCAGAATGTCGAATCGTCTATCTGCTCTGCCAAAATATTTCCCCTACGATCATTTGATAGGCTTGAGAACCAAAGATCGTGGTGCGCATTAAAGTCTCCGACTACCAAACGGTTTTCACCACTGAGGAGCGCACCTATGTCAGGGTGATATCCAGCGGGGCAGCAGGAGACAGGGGGTATATATGTGTTAAATATTTCGAACTCGACATCGCCTGACCGGACAGCAATCCCTTGACATTCTAAGGTGCTGTCCCTTGGGTCGATGTCTGCATCGATAAGACGATACTGCACGGTGTTGTGTAGGATGAAGGCTAGGCCTCCACCATTATCTCGCTCGCGATCTCTACGAAGCACGTTGTAACCGTCGCAGTTCGTTAACGTTGAGCTGCGACGTAGCTTCGTTTCTTGGACCGCAGCTATTAACAGCCCGTGCCGAGCAATGAAGGCAACCACCTCCGAGATCTTGCTCGAGAGTCCGTTGCAGTTGAACTGTAGGAGTCTCGTCTGTCTCAGTAAGGTTGTCGCGTTGAGGGGGGTGAGGGACTGGATCCGAGGGCCGGCCCGTCCCGGCTGTGCATCCCGCAGTGGTGGTAAAGGCCCAGCGGTTGTTGTGGGCGGTGTCGTGAGCGACACTGGCGGGGGGTTGTTGCGGCAGCAGGAGGCGGTAAAGCTCACGGACCAGTCCCTTGTGGTGCGTAGGCCAGAGCACGCCCGGAAGTGGCACCAGCCCTGGCAGGCATTACACCTGACTGAGCAGGCATTCCGGTGCACTCTGGCCCGGCATACACAGCAGATAGTGGGGGCAACCAGTAGTTGCTGGTTGGCCCCACGTGTGGTGGAGCGAGGGGGCGGTGGGGAGGTTTGGTGTTGCTGTGAGTTCCGGGGGGCCGTAGAGGCAGGAGGGGTGCTCTGAGGCACCGGCGCGGGGGGCGCAAGGGGGGATGCCGTGGAGGCTTGGGGCGCTTGAGTGCGCGAGCAACACTGGCCCACATAGGATGTGGACCACTCCCTAGTTTTCTTAAGGCCCGAGCAGACCTTAAGATGGCACCATCCGTTGCACGAATTACACCTCACCGACGTGGAATTCGGATGGAGCCTTCTCTGGCAGATGCAGCAGAAGTAGGTTTCTGGGCCAGGGTTAGGCTCGACGCCCGCCCTGGCCAGAAGTATGAGTAGCAATCCTGCTGCAAGGTATTGCACCCAAGGGGAGATAAGATTGGGGGTGTCCGGCAGCCTAAGTGGGGTTAGGTCGCCGAAATAACAGTCCTTGGTCGGATGAAATCCGAGTCACTTCGGTAGCGTAGAACCGACTGTTGTGGAAGTGGATCTGGTCCAGTGAGTCGTGTCGCTTCTGTGACTCGGCCCCAGAGACTCCTTTTCATCTGCTCCTTGAATGTGATGCCATTTCAAGGAGACGAGAAAAATGTATAGGCCTAAGGGAACTAGGAGAAAGACAGGCACGGTCGCTGACACCAATAATCATCCTAAAATTTCTTAGAATATTAGGGTTAGACGAAATTTTGTAATTTATATTAGGTAGGGGGCACAATGGACCCTTTGGTCTAAGTGCAAACCTCTATTAAAATCTATTTTAACCACAATAGAGAGAAATTGTTGTCTGCGTGCCATAGCCTCGATTTTGTATAACCGAGCTGTCGGAATTTTGATTTTTATATTTGGGACTCCCTAGTGTCTTATCAAAAGTCTAGAAGATCGAGCTGAAGCTTATTAGAAAATTTCTTTCTTCATTCAAAAGTTCCTCCAAAATCATTGCACAAATAACTAAACAGTATTCAAAATAATTGTTTACCTGCATCAGCCAAATCCTTTTGAATTGGTTTCCATTGACGGTAAGAAAGAAGTCTTGGGTCAACACCAATATTGCTCCCTTTTGGTATGTTACTTAAAAGCCATTTACCAATAGAAGGCGTTGTAGGTAAGCCATCTTTCATAAGTTCCCAGTTATTATTCATTTGTGTTTGGGCTTGTATATAGTATCTTCCATCAGTCCACATTCCAACCCTGGTCGGTGTTACAACTGCTGTGCCTGCAGATCCATTAAAACCACTTATAAAAGCTCTTCTCTCATCATGTTGGCAAATGTATTCATTTTGGTGAGCATCATCAGTCGGAATGATATAAGCCTCTATTTTACTAGGTTTATGTTGACTCATAATTAAACGTAATTTTTCCAGAACATCATTGCGAACAGCCATTTTAGCGAAAATTTGTATGGAAAGTGTAACTATTTTAAGTATTTACTAATATGTTCATCACTTTTAATACCAAATTTCATCAGATAATGTTAATAGATAAAGTTTATTGTTCTGTCGATATTTGGAAAGGGCTGGAGACTATCACTAGGTGATTTTTCATTATCGGTAAATTATAATTATGATTAGGCGACCACATACTAGCAATGTTAAACGCCAGTGTTGCCACAGTTTTAACACTTATAGTATCCGTCGAAATCTTAAAAATTGCATAGCTCTCATTAAGTAAGGAACGGTACTTCAATCTATTTTTAAGTCAAAATTAATACCACTGACAGACGAGTATCGGTTATCTATTTATAGAGGTGGGTAACTCAGCACTGAGTTGAGTAACTGAGCTGACTCTTAGCGATGAGCCGCTCGCTCAGACTCACTTCCAAAAAAAAATTATTGCTCAGTTATAAATTTCAGACATTTAACCATTGTGTGTAATAACAAGGGAGATATCTTTTCGATAAACCTCAAAATTTGGAACAGCTGAGATCACCTGTTTTTGCAAAGTAAATTCGCAACCCTGGCGTTCCTCGTATATTTTACCCGAATGCAGGGACGGATACAGGGGAGGAGTTCTGGATTCCCCCCAAAAAATCGGTAGTCTCAGAAAATTTCAACCGTGTTTTCAAATTCGTAGCACACACAGAAGCTCACTCTAGACAAAAAAAAATTAAAAATTGTTAACCAGTAACTGGAAAGTATATTTTATTCTAAAAGTTTATGACTTATCAAACCGCCTTCGTAATATGCAATTTTACAAACACATTTACCGAATTTTTCAAATCAATGTTACGTTGCCAGTCACGGTGGCTCCGAATGAACGGTCCTTTTCTATTTTACGGAGATTGATGACGTATCTCGAGATATTGAGGTTACTAGTGACCTAGATATTTTGGCAAAGAAAAAGAGGAGAATCGATGAAGCACTTTAAACCCCTGAAGTTTTATGATTCTACTGATTCAAATGATATCATAGCCTATCGATGGCTTTATAAAAATGCATTCAACATTTTACCCAATATTATTATATCTATATTTATAATGGGTATTAATCGAATATCTCAAAATATGTAAAATATCCTAAAAAGTTTAAACCCCCCCAAAATATTTTCAGATCAGCTTTTTCCAACTTCGGGCCATTCGTATTGACGGCCAGCTTAGGTACCCTGTCAAACGCCATCTTAGGTATCCTGTCAAAAGCAACTGTCAAATAAGATATCTCACTTGTTGTTATACACAATGCATCTTACTGAGCGGCGAGTCGATGAGTGTATCAGCACTGAGAATCAAAGATGAGCTGATAGATAGATAGATAGATTATAAATGAGAGGAATGCACTGCGACCGATGGGTCTATTGTGCCCTCTACGGCTCACATCACAGCACTTCCATAAGCCCCAGCACCTCTAGAAAGCCTAGTATGGTTGTCGGGGGTAATGAGTGTAAGTGTTGCTCATCCGGCCACGGCCGTCCAAAGGCCGTGCCTCTTCTGCGCGTCACAGCAACGCACTCCATGAGTAGATGCTGCGGGGTTTCTGTTTCTAAGTCACAGAAGCGCCAGAGGTCGCTTGACCAGATCCCTAGCTTGTGTAGGTGGCCCCTTAGTCTGCAATGACCCGTCAGAATTCCTGTCATGATTTTTAGCTTCTCCTTGGGGAGGTTCATCAGCAACCTGTGCCTTTTCATATTGTATCCCCCAAGGAGAGACTTTGCCTGTCTAAGGCCTGCTATATTGCGCCATTGTTGGTTTCGCAGTCTGTTAGTTTCATCTCTCAGCATTTCTCTCATGGTGCTGGGACCTACAGCCAGGATCGGCTCTGGTCCAACCGGAGTAGCTGAGGCTGCTGTCCTGGCTAGGCGATCGGCTTCTTCGTTGCCACCAACCCCTCTATGTCCTGGTACCCAGAGGAGTTGGATTTGGTTCCTCTCCGCCAGGGCATTCAGCACTCCATGACCAATGATTATTTTATTTAATAGGAGGAGAGGGCTTTGAGCGCGGCCTGGCTGTCGCTTGAAATGAGAATGGTCTCACCGTGGTAATTCCTTCTCAGGTTAATCTCAGCGCATTCATATACCTTCAATACTGAATGCCATCGGAGATGTTGAAAGATCGCCGACCAATGGCGCACGGTAAGTAATAACCCCGTAATATTTGAATTTACCAACAAGGAGCTGTGCGGTGCTGGCAAATGTGCATTGTGCTTGGAATAGTGAAAAATTAAACCGCGTGTGTATAAATAAATTCATGACATTCATTAATAGATGTGTTATGTTTGCGAAAATAAATATATTTTTGTATAGATAAACAAGTGCATATTGTATAGCCACTACGCACAGACGTTCTTTGTGTGTATATATGTATGTATAGTTCTCCCAGTTTATTTAACATTGTTTTTTTTTTCTTTTAACATTGGTTTGGCGCGATTTAAAAAATAGGACCAGTGTCGACTGCGCGACTGGAGAAGGCAGCAGTTTTAAACCGGCAACAGGCCCTTAACGCAGATGTAGGAGCGGGTGCTTGAATTCATAGTAAGCCGGTATGTAGATGGCCTCTCTATGTACCTGAGTGCATAGAGATACTTAATTCTCTGGCAGCCAAGTCCAACTTCTTTTGGTCCCAGGCCATAAAGGTATTGATAGGCACGAGAAGGCTGCTAGTTTGGCTACAGATGCTGCAGCAACAACACTAATAGGACTTGAGCCTATTCTGGCGTTAGGACAACACACCATTAGGGAGGAATTTAGAAGAGAGGAGGAAATGTTGAGGGGACAATACTGGCACGGGACGACTGCACTTTGACAGTCAAAAGCGCCTTAAGCAGCTAATTGTTCACTCACAGAATAACCTGAGAATGCTCGCAGGATTTCTCACGGGCCACTGCAGACTTCGTGGACACATCCACCGGTTGGAGATCTGGTCCAGTTGTTGTTGTTGTTGTTGTAGCGGCTAGCTACACCCTACTGGGTTGGCGGACTCCCTCAATCGTTATCGTCAAGCTCAACTAACGAAAGGTCCAGGAAACGAGCTGTTTCAACAGGTAGGAGTTTAACCTGCTACAATATCCAGATCTGAGCTGGGCCAGAGTAACGCGGGTCTCACGAGGCAGCTGGAGCTCCTCAGCTGCGATGGGTGGTGGTTGGACTCCCAGGACTGCACTCACAGGGCGGGTGTCGATGTGTTTGGACACCGACTCCCTGTGGATGCTGTCCAGAGCCTGTCGGTACGTCCTTGGGTCCAGCGGTCGGTGTACGTATGTCTGGACCTCGTCCGTCAGTTGTGAGAGATGTCCCCTGATGTGCCTGGGTGCCGGCTCCAGCGCGAGCAGGTCTCAATTGGGGTGCCCCGGACGGTGGCATCCTGTCACTGTCCTGAGTGCGGCGTTCTGACAGGTCTCTAGTCTTGACCACTGAGTCCTGCTAGTTCCAGGCGACCAGATTGGCGCGGCATAATTTATAACCGGCCGGCCAATCGCCTTGTATGTTGCCAACAACGTTTCTTTGTCTTTGCCCCAAGTGCTGCCGGCGAGCGACTTGAGGACTTTGTTGCGGCTCTGTACCTTATTGACGATTGCGGTTGTATGCGCTGAGAAGGAGACCAGGCTGTGGAGGGTGACTCCCAGGATCTTCGGGTGGTTAACCGTCGGAATGGGGGTCCCCTCGATGTGGATGTCGAGGGTGAGCCCGACCTCTTTCGTCCAAGATGTGAAAAGGGTCGCCGTGGACTTAGCAGGATACAGCGTCAGATTCCGTCCTGTAAAGTAGTGAGCAAGGTCAGGGAGGTAGCTGTTCACTTTGGAACACAGGCCATCAATTCCATTGCCGGTAGCCATTATCGTGCAGTCATCGGCGTACGAGACCAGTGTGACTCCCTCTGGCGGGGAAGGGAGTCGCGAGATGTAGAAGTTGAATAATAGGGGGGATAGGACGCCACCCTGTGGTACCCCCTGCTTGATTCTTCTCGCTTTTGACACTGAGTCACGGTAGCACACCGACGCTTGACGACCACACAGGTAGTTCGCGGTCCATCGCTTCAACGCCGCTGGGAGAGGTGAGGCCTCCACGTCCTTCAACAAGATGGAGTGGCTGACTGTGTCGAAGGCCTTCGACAAGTCCAAAGCCACGAGGACGGTTCTCTCACAGGGGCGGTTGCCGTTGAGACCACGATTAACCTGAGTGTTTATAGCGTTAAGTGCCGTTGTGGTGCTATGCACTTTCCGGAAGCCGTGTTGATGCTTCGCCGGGCTGAGATGGTGGTTGAAATGCGGGAGCAGCAGGGCCTCAAGTGTCTTGACCACTGGAGAAAGCAGGGAGATCGGCCGATAGGACTCGCCTTGGCCGGTCGGTTTCCCTGGTTTCAGCAGTGGTATCACCCTACTGGTCTTCCAGATATCTGGAATGACCGTGGTGGATAGCGACAGATTGAGGACCCTGGTGAGATATGCTACTCCCGCGGTGCCCAATTTTTTCAGCATCAACATGCTTAACCCGTCTGGGCCAATGGATTTGGAGGCTTTCGCCTTCCCGATGGCTTCCTTCACCTCAGTGGTAGAGAGGACAATTGGTGCGCTTGGTGTTGACTTGCGCAGCCTTCTGGTGACTGACCATTTGGTTCTGTCGGCCGAAGGATGCAACGTGAATTGTCGACTAAAATAGTTTGCGCATCGCTTCGGGTCCGACGAGGCGTGGTCTCCAAAGGAGATTTCTGTTTGATCATCACGCCTCGTCGGGTTGGACAGGGACCTCACGGTCGACCATAGTTTGCCCACTCCGGCACCGAGGTTGCAGGACTTCAGGTGCTCCCTCCACTTGTTCCGCTTGTGAACGTTGACCAGGCGTTGGATCTCCCCGTTTAGTTGCCTAATACGGGGATTACCGGGGTCCGCCTGCCGGAGGTGGTCGCGTTCATCCGCTAGAGACACCGCCTCACCCGGGAAGTCAGGACGGATCATAGGGATCCTCCCTGCCGGGATGAAACGGGCTGCAGCGGACTTCACCACCCTGCGGAACAAGCGCTCGCCTACGCGAACGTCGGTTGGAGTTGAGAGAGCACTGAAGGCGTCTTCAGTGAAATCCTCAAACCGCTCCTAGTCAGCTTTTTTGAAGTTGACATAGGTGTGGCGGTCTGAGGCAACATAGTTGGCAGGTCTGTCAATCGAGATGACTATGGGTAGGTGGTCTGATGCAAGCGATAGCATAGGTCGCCACGTTATGCTATTTATCAGACCTGCGCTAGCTATTGTTAGATCTGGCGAGCTGCTGCAACTACCCACAATCCTGGTGGGGGCTTCGTCGTTCATGGTGCAGAATGTCGAATCGTCTATCTGCTCTGCCAAAATATTTCCCCTACGATCATTTGATAGGCTTGAGAACCAAAGATCGTGGTGCGCATTAAAGTCTCCGACTACCAAACGGTTTTCACCACTGAGGAGCGCACCTATGTCAGGGTGATATCCAGCGGGGCAGCAGGAGACAGGGGGTATATATGTGAATGACCGGACAGCAATCCCTTGACATTCTAAGGTGCTGTCCCTTGGGTCGATGTCTGCCTCGATAAGACGATACTGCACGGTGTTGTGTAGGATGAAGGCTAGGCCTCCACCATTATCTCGCTCGCGATCTCTACGAAGCACGTTGTAACCGTCGCAGTTCGTTAACGTTGAGCTGCGACGTAGCTTCGTTTCTTGGACCGCAGCTATTAACAGCCCGTGCCGAGCAATGAAGGCAACCACCTCCGAGATCTTGCTCGAGAGTCCGTTGCAGTTGAACTGTAGGAGTCTCGTCTGTCTCGGTAAGGTTGTCGCGTTGAGGGGGGTGAGGGACTGGATCCGAGGGCCGGCCCGTCCCGGCTGTGCATCCCGCAGTGGTGGTAAAGGCCCAGCGGTTGTTGTGGGCGGTGTCGTGAGCGACACTGGCGGGGGGTTGTTGCGGCAGCAGGAGGCGGTAAAGCTCACGGACCAGTCCCTTGTGGTGCGTAGGCCAGAGCACGCCCTGAAGTGGCACCAGCCCTGGCAGGCATTACACCTGACTGAGCAGGCATTCCGGTGCACTCTGGCCCGGCATACACAGCAGATAGTGGGGGCAACCAGTAGTTGCTGGTTGGCCCCACGTGTGGTGGAGCGAGGGGGCGGTGGGGAGGTTTGGTGTTGCTGTGAGCTCCGGGGCCCGTAGAGGCAGGAGGGGTGCTCTGAGGCACCGGCGCGGGGGGCGCAAGAGGGGATGCCGTGGAGGCTTGGGGCGCTTGAGTGCGCGAGCAACACTGGCCCACATAGGATGTGGACCACTCCCTAGTTTTCTTAAGGCCCGAGCAGACCTTAAGATGGCACCATCCGTTGCACGAATTACACCTCACCGACGTGGAATTCGGATGGAGCCTTCTCTGGCAGATGCAGCAGAAGTAGGTTTCTGGGCCAGGGTTAGGCTCGACGCCCGCCCTGGCCAGAAGTACGAGTAGCAATCCTGCTGCAAGGTATTGCACCCAAGGGGAGATAAGATTGGGGGTGTCCGGCAGCCTAAGTGGGGTTAGGTCGCCGAAATAACAGTCCTTGGTCGGATGAAATCCGAGTCACTTCGGTAGCGTAGAACCGACTGTTGTGGAAGTGGATCTGGTCCAGTGAGTCGTGTCGCTTCTGTGACTCGGCCCCAGAGACTCCTTTTCATCTGCTCCTTGAATGTGATGCCATTTCAAGGAGACGAGAAAAATGTATAGGCCTAAGGGAACTAGGAGAAAGACAGGCACGGTCGCTGACACCAATAATCATCCTAAAATTTCTTAGAATATTAGGGTTAGACGAAATTTTGTAATTTATATTAGGTAGGGGGCACAATGGACCCTTTGGTCTAAGTGCAAACCTCTATTAAAATCTATTTTAACCACAATAGAGAGAAATTGTTGTCTGCGTGCCATAGCCTCGATTTTGTATAACCGAGCTGTCGGAATTTTGATTTTTATATTTGGGACTCCCTAGTGTCTTATCAAAAGTCTAGAAGATCGAGCTGAAGCTTATTAGAAAATTTCTTTCTTCATTCAAAAGTTCCTCCAAAATCATTGCACAAATAACTAAACAGTATTCAAAATAATTGTTTACCTGAATCAGCCAAATCCTTTTGAATTGGTTTCCATTGACGGTAAGAAAGAAGTCTTGGGTCAACACCAATATTGCTCCCTTTTGGTATGTTACTTAAAAGCCATTTACCAATAGAAGGCGTTGTAGGTAAGCCATCTTTCATAAGTTCCCAGTTATTATTCATTTGTGTTTGGGCTTGTATATAGTATCTTCCATCAGTCCACATTCCAGCCCTGGTCGGTGTTACAACTGCTGTGCCTGCAGATCCATTAAAACCACTTATAAAAGCTCTTCTCTCATCATGTTGGCAAATGTATTCATTTTGGTGAGCATCATCAGTCGGAATGATATAAGCCTCTATTTTACTAGGTTTATGTTGACTCATAATTAAACGTAATTTTTCCAGAACATCATTGCGAACAGCCATTTTAGCGAAAATTTGTATGGACAGTGTAACTATTTTAAGTATTTACTAATATGTTCATCACTTTTAATACCAAATTTCATCAGATAATGTTAATAGATAAAGTTTATTGCTCTGTCGATATTTGAAAAGGGCTGGAGACTATCACTAGGTGATTTTTCATTATCGGTAAATTATAATTATGATTAGGCGACCACATACTAGCAATGTTAAACGCCAGTGTTGCCACAGTTTTAACACTTATGGTATCCGTCGAAATCTTAAAAATTGCATAGCTCTCATTAAGTAAGGAACGGTACTTCAATCTATTTTTAAGTCAAAATTAATACCACTGACAGACGAGTATCGGTTATCTATTTATAGAGGTGGGTAACTCAGCACTGAGTTGAGTAACTGAGCTGACTCTTAGCGATGAGCCGCTCGCTCAGACTCACTTCCAAAAAAAAATTATTGCTCAGTTATAAATTAAAAATTATTAACCAGTAACTGGAATACAAATAATGCTTTTTTGCCGAAAAGTATATTTTATTCTAAAAGTTTATGACTTATCAAACCGCCTTCGTAATATGCAATTTTACAAACACATTTACCGAATTTTTCAAATCAGTGTTACGTTGCCAGTCACGGTGGCTCCGAGTGAACGGTCCTTTTCTATTTTACGGAGATTGATGACGTATCTCGAGATATTGAGGTTACTAGTGACCTAGATATTTTGGCAAAGAAAAATAGGAGAATCGATGAAGCACTTTAAACCCCTGACGTTTTATGATTCTACTGATTCAAATGATATCATAGCCTATCGATGGCAACAGGCCCTTAACGCAGATGTAGGAGCGGGTGCTTGAATTCATAGGAAGCCGGTATGTAGAGGGCCTCTCTATGTACCTGAGTGCATAGAGATACTTAATTCTCTGGCAGCCAAGTCCAACTTCTTTGTGTCCCAGGCCATAAAGGTATTGATGGGCACGAGAAGGCTGATGGTTTGGCTACAGATGCTGCAGCAACAACACCAATAGGACCCGAGCCTATTCTGGCGTTAGGACAACACACCATTAGGGAGGAATTTAGAAGAGAGGAGAAAATGTTGAGGGGACAATACTGGCACGGGACGACTGCACTTTGACAGTCAAAATGCCTGTTGGGAGGATACAGTCAAAAGCGCTTTAAGCAGCTAATTGTTCACTGAAAGAACAACCTGAGAATGCTCGCAGGATTTCTCACGGGCCACTGCCGACTTCGTGGACACATCCACCGGTTGGAGATCTGGTCCAGTGAGTAGTGTCACTTCTGTGACTCGGACCCAGAGACTCCTTTTCATCTCCTCCTTGAATGTGATGCCATTTCAAGGAGACGAGAAAAATGTATAGGCCTAAGGGAACTAGAAGAAAGACAGGCACGGTCGCTGACACCAATAATCATCCTAAAATTTCTTAGAATATTAGGGTTAGACGAAATTTTGTAATTTATTTTAGGTCGCGGGCACAATGGACCCTTTGGTCTAAGTGCAAAGCTCTATTAAAATCTATTTTAACCACAATAGAGAGAAATTGTTGTCTGCGTGCCATAGCCTCGATTTTGTATAACCGAGCTGTCGGAATTTTGATTTTTATATTTGGGACTCCCTAGTGTCTTATCAAAAGTCTAGAAGATCGAGCTGAAGCTTATTAGAAAATTTCTTTCTTCATTCAAAAGTTCCTCCAAAATCATTGCACAAATAACTAAACAGTATTCAAAATAATTGTTTACCTGAATCAGCCAAATCCTTTTGAATTGGTTTCCATTGACGGTAAGAAAGAAGTCTTGGGTCAACACCAATATTGCTCCCTTTTGGTATGTTACTTAAAAGCCATTTACCAATAGAAGGCGTTGTAGGTAAGCCATCTTTCATAAGTTCCCAGTTATTATTCATTTGTGTTTGGGCTTGTATATAGTATCTTCCATCAGTCCACATTCCAGCCCTGGTCGGTGTTACAACTGCTGTGCCTGCAGATCCATTAAAACCACTTATAAAAGCTCTTCTCTCATCATGTTGGCAAATGTATTCATTTTGGTGAGCATCATCAGTCGGAATGATATAAGCCTCTATTTTACTAGGTTTATGTTGACTCATAATTAAACGTAATTTTTCCAGAACATCATTGCGAACAGCCATTTTAGCGAAAATTTGTATGGACAGTGTAACTATTTTAAGTATTTACTAATATGTTCATCACTTTTAATACCAAATTTCATCAGATAATGTTAATAGATAAAGTTTATTGCTCTGTCGATATTTGAAAAGGGCTGGAGACTATCACTAGGTGATTTTTCATTATCGGTAAATTATAATTATGATTAGGCGACCACATACTAGCAATGTTAAACGCCAGTGTTGCCACAGTTTTAACACTTATGGTATCCGTCGAAATCTTAAAAATTGCATAGCTCTCATTAAGTAAGGAACGGTACTTCAATCTATTTTTAAGTCAAAATTAATACCACTGACAGACGAGTATCGGTTATCTATTTATAGAGGTGGGTAACTCAGCACTGAGTTGAGTAACTGAGCTGACTCTTAGCGATGAGCCGCTCGCTCAGACTCACTTCCAAAAAAAAATTATTGCTCAGTTATAAATTAAAAATTATTAACCAGTAACTGGAATACAAATAATGCTTTTTTGCCGAAAAGTATATTTTATTCTAAAAGTTTATGACTTATCAAACCGCCTTCGTAATATGCAATTTTACAAACACATTTACCGAATTTTTCAAATCAGTGTTACGTTGCCAGTCACGGTGGCTCCGAGTGAACGGTCCTTTTCTATTTTACGGAGATTGATGACGTATCTCGAGATATTGAGGTTACTAGTGACCTAGATATTTTGGCAAAGAAAAATAGGAGAATCGATGAAGCACTTTAAACCCCTGACGTTTTATGATTCTACTGATTCAAATGATATCATAGCCTATCGATGGCAACAGGCCCTTAACGCAGATGTAGGAGCGGGTGCTTGAATTCATAGGAAGCCGGTATGTAGAGGGCCTCTCTATGTACCTGAGTGCATAGAGATACTTAATTCTCTGGCAGCCAAGTCCAACTTCTTTGTGTCCCAGGCCATAAAGGTATTGATGGGCACGAGAAGGCTGATGGTTTGGCTACAGATGCTGCAGCAACAACACCAATAGGACCCGAGCCTATTCTGGCGTTAGGACAACACACCATTAGGGAGGAATTTAGAAGAGAGGAGAAAATGTTGAGGGGACAATACTGGCACGGGACGACTGCACTTTGACAGTCAAAATGCCTGTTGGGAGGATACAGTCAAAAGCGCTTTAAGCAGCTAATTGTTCACTGAAAGAACAACCTGAGAATGCTCGCAGGATTTCTCACGGGCCACTGCCGACTTCGTGGACACATCCACCGGTTGGAGATCTGGTCCAGTGAGTAGTGTCACTTCTGTGACTCGGACCCAGAGACTCCTTTTCATCTCCTCCTTGAATGTGATGCCATTTGAAGGAGACGAGAAAAATGTATAGGCCTAAGGGAACTAGAAGAAAGACAGGCACGGTCGCTGACACCAATAATCATCCTAAAATTTCTTAGAATATTAGGGTTAGACGAAATTTTGTAATTTATTTTAGGTCGCGGGCACAATGGACCCTTTGGTCTAAGTGCAAAGCTCTATTAAAATCTATCTTAACCACAATAGAGAGAAATTGTTGTCTGCGTGCCATAGCCTCGATTTTGTATAACCGAGCTGTGGGAATTTTGATTTTTATATTTGGGACTCCCTAGTGTCTTATCAAAAGTCTAGAAGATCGAACTGAAGCTTATTAGAAAATTTCTTTCTTCATTCAAAAGTTCCTCCAAAATCATTGCACAAATAACTAAACAGTATTCAAAATAATTGTTTACCTGCATCAGCCAAATCCTTTTGAATTGGTTTCCATTGACGGTAAGAAAGAAGTCTTGGGTCAACACCAATATTGCTCCCTTTTGGTATGTTACTTAAAAGCCATTTACCAATAGAAGGCGTTGTAGGTAAGCCATCTTTCATAAGTTCCCTGTTATTATTCATTTGTGTTTGGGCTTGTATATAGTATCTTCCATCAGTCCACATTCCAGCCCTGGTCGGTGTTACAACTGCTGTGCCTGCAGATCCATTAAAACCCCTTATAAAAGCTCTTCTCTCATCATGTTGGCAAATGTATTCATTTTGGTGAGCATCATCAGTCGGAATGATATAAGCCTCTATTTTACTAGGTTTATGTTGACTCATAATTAAACGTAATTTTTCCAGAACATCATTGCGAACAGCCATTTCAGCGAAAATTTGTATGGAAAATCGGTAGTCTCAGAAAATTTCAACCGTGTTTTTAAATTAGTAGCACACACAAAAACTCACTCTAGACAAAAAAAATTAAAAATTATTACCCAGTAACTGGAATACAAAGAATGCTTTTTTGCCGAAAAGTATATTTTATTCTAAAAGTTTATGACTTATCAAACCGCCTTCGTAATATGCAATTTTACAAACACATTTACCGAATTTTTCAAATCAATGTTACGTTGCCAGTCACGGTGGCTCCGAGTGAACGGTCCTTTTCTATTTTACGGAGATTGATGACGTATCTCGAGATATTGAGGTTACTAGTGACCTAGATATATTGGCAAAGAAAAAGAGAAGAATCGATGAAGCACTTTAAACCCTTGACGTTTTATGATTCTACTGATTCAAATGATATCATAGCCTATCGATGGCTTTATAAAAATGCATTCAACATTTTACCCAATATTATTATATCTATGTTTATAATGGGTATTAATCGAATATCTCAAAATATGTAAAATATCCTAAAAAATTGAAACCCCCCAAAATATTTTCAGATCAGCTTTTTCCAACTTCGGGCCATTCGTATTGGCGGCCAGCTTAGGTACCCTGTCAAACGCCATCTTAGGTATCCTGTCAAAAGCAACTGTCAAATAAAATATCTCACTTGTTGTTATACACAATGCATCTTACTGAGCGGCGAATCGATGAGTGTATCAGCACTGAGAATCAAAGATGAGCTGATAGATAGATAGATAGATTATAAATGAGAGGAATGCACTGCGACCGATGGGTCTATTGTGCCCTCTACGGCTCACATCACAGCACTTCCATAAGCCCCAGCACCTCTAGAAAGCCTAGTATGGTTGTCGGGGGTAATGAGTGTAAGTGTTGCGCATCCGGCCACGGCCGTCCAAAGGCCGTGCCTCTTCTGCGCGTCACAGCAACGCACTCCATGAGTAGATGCTGCGGGGTTTCTGTTTCTAAGTCACAGAAGCGACAGAGGTCGCTTGACCAGATCCCTAGCTTGTGTAGGTGGCCCCTTAGTCTGCAATGACCCGTCAGAATTCCTGTCATGATTCTTAGTTTCTCCTTGGGGAGGTTCATCAGCAACCTGTGCCTTTTCATATTGTATCGCCCAAGGAGAGACTTTGCCTGTCTAAGGCATGCTATATTGCGCCATTGTTGGTTTCGCAGTCTGTTAGTTTCATCTCTCAGCATTTCTCTCATAGTGCTGGGACCTACAGCCAGGATCGGCTCTGGTCCAACCGGAGTTGTTGTTGTTGTAGCGGCTAGCTACACCCCACTGGGTTGGCGGACTCCCTCAATCGTTATCGTCAAGCTCAACTAACGAAAGGTCCAGGAAACGAGCTGTTTCAACAGGGTCGGACCATAGGGAGAGGGGTGTTAGTTGGGTAGGTTTGGCCGGGCATGTGAATAGGTGATTGGTGTCTTGCGGAGACTCTTCACATGCCGGGCACGTGTTGGGGGTGTCGGGGTTGATCCTGGATAGGTAGGAGTTTAACCTGCTACAATATCCAGATCTGAGCTGGGCCAGAGTAACGCGGGTCTCACGAGGCAGCTGGAGCTCCTCAGCTGCAATGGGTGGTGGTTGTACTCCCAGGACTGCACTCACAGGGCGGGCGTCGATGTGTTTGGACACCGACTCCCTGTGGATGCTGTCCAGAGCCTGTCGGTACGTCCTTGGGTCCAGCGGTCGGTGTACGTATGTCTGGACCTCGTCCGTCAGTTGTGAGAGATGTCCCCTGATGTGCCTGGGTGCCGGCTCCAGCGCGAGCAGGTCTCTATTGGGGTGCCCCGGACGGTGGCATCCCAGTAGAAACTGCTTTGTGAGCATAATGTTGTGCTCTTGCACTGGGAGCACGTTAGCCTCATGGTAGAGGTGATCCACAGGCGTCATCAGGAGACATCCCGTCACTGTCCTGAGTGCGGCGTTCTGACAGGTCTCTAGTCTTGACCACTGAGTCCTGCTAGTTCCAGGCGACCAAATTGGCGCGGCATAATTTAGAACCGGCCGGCCAATCGCCTTGTATGTTGCCAACAACGTTTCTTTGTCTTTGCCCCAAGTGCTGCCGGCGAGCGACTTGAGGACTTTGTTGCGGCTCTGTACCTTATTGACGATTGCGGTTGTATGCGCTGAGGAGACCAGGCTGTCGAGGGTGACTCCCAGGATCTTCGGGTGGTTAACCGTCGGAATGGGGGTCCCCTCGATGTGGATGTCGAGGGTGAGCCCGACCTCCTTCGTCCAAGATGTGAAAAGGGTCGCCGTGGACTTAGCAGGAGACAGCGTCAGATTCCGTCCTGTAAAGTAGTGAGCAAGGTCAGGGAGGTAGCTGTTCACTTTGGAACACAGGCCATCAATTCCATTGCCGGTAGCCATTATCGTGCAGTCATCGGCGTACGAGACCAGTGTGACTCCCTCTGGCGGGGAAGGGAGTCGCGAGATGTAGAAGTTAAATAATAGGGGGGATAGGACGCCACCCTGTGGTACCCCCTGCTTGATTCTTTTCGCTTTTTGACACTGAGTCACGGTAGCACACCGACGCTTGACGACCACACAGGTAGTTCGCGGTCCATCGCTTCAACGCCGCTGGGAGAGGTGAGGCCTCCACGTCCTTCAACAAGATGGAGTGGCTGACTGTGTCGAAGGCCTTCGACAAGTCCAAAGCCACGAGGACGGTTCTCTCACAGGGGCGGTTGCCGTTGAGACCACGATTAACCTGAGTGTTTATAGCGTTAAGTGCCGTTGTGGTGCTATGCACTTTCCGGAAGCCGTGTTGATGCTTCGCCGGGCTGAGATGGTGGTTGAAATGCGGGAGCAGCAGGGCCTCAAGTGTCTTGACCACTGGAGAAAGCAGGGAGATCGGCCGATAGGACTCGCCTTGGCCGGCCGGTTTCCCTGGTTTCAGCAGTGGTATCACCCTACTGGTCTTCCAGATATCTGGAATGACCGTGGTGGATAGCGACAGATTGAGGACCCTGGTGAGATATGCTACTCCCGCGGTGCCCAATTTTTTCAGCATCAACATGCTTAACCCGTCTGGGCCAATGGATTTGGAGGCTTTCGCCTTCCCGATGGCTTCCTTCACCTCAGTGGTAGAGAGGACAATTGGTGCGCTTGGTGTTGACTTGCGCAGCCTTCTGGTGACTGACCATTTGGTTCTGTCGGCCAAAGGATGCAACGTGAATTGTCGACTAAAATAGTTCGCGCATCGCTTCGGGTCCGACGAGGCGTGGTCTCCAAAGGAGATTTCTGTTCGATCATCACGCCTCGTCGGGTTGGACAGGGACCTCACGGTCGACCATAGTTTGCCCACTCCGGCACCGAGGTTGCAGGACTTCAGGTGCTCCCTCCACTTGTTCCGCTTGTGAACGTTGACCAGGCGTTGGATCTCCCCGTTTAGTTGCCTAATACGGGGATTACCGGGGTCCGCCTGCCGGAGGTGGTCGCGTATATCCGCTAGAGACACCGCCTCACCCGGGAAGTCAGGACGGATCATAGGGATCCTCCCTGCCGGGATGAAACGGGCTGCAGCGGACTTCACCACCCTGCGGAACAAGCGCTCGC
Organism: Philophylla caesio; assembly: GCA_963971545.1. NCBI lineage: Eukaryota > Metazoa > Arthropoda > Insecta > Diptera > Tephritidae > Philophylla > Philophylla caesio. Next base: position 125,266,555 of record OZ020604.1, on the reverse strand, counting down.
CTACGCGAACGTCGGTTGGAGTTGAGAGAGCACTGAAGGCGTCTTCAGTGAAATCCTCAAACCGCTCCCAGTCAGCTTTTTTGAAGTTGACATAGGTGTGGCGGTCTGAGGCAACATAGTTGGCAGGTCTGTCAATCGAGATGACTATGGGTAGGTGGTCTGATGCAAGCGATAGCATAGGTCGCCACGTTATGCTATTTATCAGACCTGCGCTAGCTATTGTTAGATCTGGCGAGCTGCTGCAACTACCCACAATCCTGGTGGGGGCTTCGTCGTTCATGGTGCAGAATGTCGAATCGTCTATCTGCTCTGCCAAAATATTTCCCCTACGATCATTTGATAGGCTTGAGAACCAAAGATCGTGGTGCGCATTAAAGTCTCCGACTACCAAACGGTTTTCACCACTGAGGAGCGCACCTATGTCAGGGTGATATCCAGCGGGGCAGCAGGAGACAGGGGGTATATATGTGTTAAATATTTCGAGCTCGACATCGCCTGACCGGACAGCAATCCCTTGACATTCTAAGGTGCTGTCCCTTGCCCGTGCCGAGCAATGAAGGCAACCACCTCCGAGATCTTGCTCGAGAGTCCGTTGCAGTTGAACTGTAGGAGTCTCGTCTGTCTCGGTAAGGTTGTCGCGTTGAGGGGGGTGAGGGACTGGATCCGAGGGCCGGCCCGTCCCGGCTGTGCATCCCGCAGTGGTGGTAAAGGCCCAGCGGTTGTTGTGGGCGGTGTCGTGAGCGACACTGGCGGGGGGTTGTTGCGGCAGCAGGAGGCGGTAAAGCTCACGGACCAGTCCCTTGTGGTGCGTAGGCCAGAGCACGCCCGGAAGTGGCACCAGCCCTGGCAGGCATTACACCTGACTGAGCAGGCATTCCGGTGCACTCTGGCCCGGCATACACAGCAGATAGTGGGGGCAACCAGTAGTTGCTGGTTGGCCCCACGTGTGGTGGAGCGAGGGGGCGGTGGGGAGGTTTGGTGTTGCTGTGAGCTCCGGGGGGCCGTAGAGGCAGGGGGGGTGCTCTGAGGCACCGGCGCGGGGGGCGCAAGGGGGGATGCTGTGGAGGCTTGGGGCGCTTGAGTGCGCGAGCAACACTGGCCCACATAGGATGTGGACCACTCCCTAGTTTTCTTAAGGCCCGAGCAGACCTTAAGATGGCACCATCCGTTGCACGAATTACACCTCACCGACGTGGAATTCGGATGGAGCCTTCTCTGGCAGATGCAGCAGAATTAGGTTTCTGGGCCAGGGTTAGGCTCGACGCCCGCCCTGGCCAGAAGTATGAGTAGCAATCCTGCTGCAAGGTATTGCACCCAGGGGGAGATAAGATTGGGGGTGTCCGGCAGCCTAAGTGGCGTTAGGTCGCCGAAAAAACAGTCCTTGGTCGGATGAAATCCGAGTCACTTCGGTAGCGTAGAACCGACTGTTGTGGAAGTGTAGTAGCTGAGGCTGCTGTCCTGGCTAGGCGATCGGCTTCTTCGTTGCCACCAACCCCTCTATGTCCTGGTACCTAGAGGAGTTGGATTTGGTTCCTCTCCGCCAGGTCATTCAGCACTCCATGACCAATGATTATTTTATTTAATAGGAGGAGAGGGCTTTGAGCGCGGCCTGGCTGTCGCTTGAAATGAGAATGGTCTCACCGTGGTAACTCCTTCTCAGGTTAATCTCAGCGCATTCATATACCTTCAATACTGAATGCCATCGGAGATGTTGAAAAGATCGCCGACCAATGGCGCACGGTAAGTAATAACCCCGTAATATTTGAATTTACCAACAAGGAGCTGTGCGGTGCTGGCAAATGTGCATTGTGCTTGGAATAGTGAAAAATTAAACCGCGTGTGTATAAATAAATTCATGACATTCATTAATAGATGTGTTATGTTTGCGAAAATAAATATATTTTTTGTATAGATAAAGAAGTGCATATTGTATAGCCACTACGCACAGACGTTCTTTGTGTGTATATATGTATAGTTCTCCCAGTTTATTTAATATTGTTTTTTTTTCTTCTAACATTGGTTTGGCGCGATTTAATAAATAGGACCAGTGTCGACTGCGCGACTGGAGAAAGCAGCAGTTTTAAACCGTCAACAGGCCCTTAACGTAGATGTAGGAGCGGGTGCTTGAATTCAAAGGAAGCCGGTATGTAGAGGGCCTCTCTATGTACCTGAGTGCATAGAGATACTTAATTCTCCGGCAGCCAAGTGCAACTTCTTTGGGTCCCAGGCCATAAACGTATTGATGGGCACGAGAAGGCTAATGGTTTGGCTACAGATGCTGCAGCAACAACACCAATAGGACCCGAGCCTATTCTGGCGTTAGGACAACACACCATTAGGGAGGAATTTAGAAGAGAGGAGAAAATGTTGAGAGGACAATACTGGCACGGGACGACTGCACTTTGACAGTCAAAATGCCTGTTGGGAGGATACAGTCAAAAGCGTTTTAAGCAGCTAATTGTTCACTGAAAGAACAACCTGAGAATGCTCGCAGGATTTCTCACGGGCCACTGCCGACTTCGTGGACACATCCACCGGTTGGAGATCTGGTCCAGTGAGTAGTGTCGCTTCTGTGACTCGGCCCCAGAGACTGCTTTTCATCTGCTCCTTGAATGTGATGCCATTTCAAAGAGACGAGAAAAATGTATAGGCCTAAGGGAACTAGAAGAAAGACAGGCACGGTCGCTGACACCAATAATCATCCTAAAATTTCTTAGAATATTAGGGTTAGACGAAATTTTGTAATTTATATTAGGTAGGGGGCACAATGGACCCTTTGGTCTAAGTGCAAACCTCTATTAAAATCTATTTTAACCACAATAGAGAGAAATTGTTGTCTGCGTGCCATAGCCTCGATTTTGTATAACCGAGCTGTCGGAATTTTGATTTTTATATTTGGGACTCCCTAGTGTCTTATCAAAAGTCTAGAAGATCGAGCTGAAGCTTATTAGAAAATTTCTTTCTTCATTCAAAAGTTCCTCCAAAATCATTGCACAAATAACTAAACAGTATTCAAAATAATTGTTTACCTGCATCAGCCAAATCCTTTTGAATTGGTTTCCATTGACGGTAAGAAAGAAGTCTTGGGTCAACACCAATATTGCTCCCTTTTGGTATGTTACTTAAAAGCTATTTACCAATAGAAGGCGTTGTAGGTAAGCCATCTTTCATAAGTTCCCAGTTATTATTCATTTGTGTTTGGGCTTGTATATAGTATCTTCCATCAGTCCACATTCCAGCCCTGGTCGGTGTTACAACTGCTGTGCCTGCAGATCCATTAAAACCACTTATAAAAGCTCTTCTCTCATCATGTTGGCAAAAGTATTCATTTTGGTGAGCATCATCAGTCGGAATGATATAAGCCTCTATTTTACTAGGTTTATGTTGACTCATAATTAAACGTAATTTTTCCAGAACATCATTGCGAACAGCCATTTTAGCGAAAATTTGTATGGAAAGTGTAACTATTTTAAGTATTTACTAATATGTTCATCACTTTTAATACCAAATTTCATCAGATAATGTTAATAGATAAAGTTTATTGTTCTGTCGATATTTGGAAAGGGCTGGAGACTATCACTAGGTGATTTTTCATTATCGGTAAATTATAATTATGATTAGGCGACCACATACTAGCAATGTTAAACGCCAGTGTTGCCACAGTTTCCGGGAGATATCTTTTCGATAAACGTCAAAATTTGGAACAGCTGAGATCACCTGTTTTTGCAAAGTAAATTCGCAATCCTGGCGTTCCTCGTATATTTTACCCGAATGCAGGGACGGATACAGGGGAGGGGTTCTGGATTCCCCCCAAAAAATCGGTAGTCTCAGAAAATTTCAAACGTGTTTTCAAATTCGTAGCACACACAAAAGCTCACTCTAGACAAAAAAAATTAAAAATTATTAACCAGTAACTGGAATACAAATAATGCTTTTTTGCCGAAAAGTATATTTTATTCTAAAAGTTTATGACTTATCAAACCGCCTTCGTAATATGCAATTTTACAAAACAAACACATTTACCGAATTTTTTAAATCAGTGTTACGTTGCCAGTCACGGTGGCTCCGAGTGACCGGTCCTTTTCTATTTTACGGAGATTGGTGACGTATCTCGAGATATTGAGGTTACTAGTGACCTAGATATTTTGGCAAAGAAAAATAGGAGAATCGATGAAGCACTTTAAACCCCTGACGTTTTATGATTCTACTGATTCAAATGATATCATAGCCTATCGATGGCAACAGGCCCTTAACGCAGATGTAGGAGCGGGTGCTTGAATTCATAGGAAGCCGGTATGTAGAGGGCCTCTCTATGTACCTGAGTGCATAGAGATACTTAATTCTCTGGCAGCCAAGTCCAACTTCTTTGTGTCCCAGGCCATAAAGGTATTGATGGGCACGAGAAGGCTGATGGTTTGGCTACAGATGCTGCAGCAACAACACCAATAGGACCCGAGCCTATTCTGGCGTTAGGACAACACACCATTAGGGAGGAATTTAGAAGAGAGGAGAAAATGTTGAAGGGACAATACTGGCACGGGACGACTGCACTTTGACAGTCAAAATGCCTGTTGGGAGGATACAGTCAAAAGCGTTTTAAGCAGCTAATTGTTCACTGAAAGAACAACCTGAGAATGCTCGCAGGATTTCTCACGGGCCACTGCCGACTTCGTGGACACATCCACCGGTTGGAGATCTGGTCCAGTGAGTAGTGTCACTTCTGTGACTCGGCCCCAGAGACTCCTTTTCATCTCCTCCTTGAATGTGATGCCATTTCAAGGAGACGAGAAAAATGTATAGGCCTAAGGGAACTAGAAGAAAGACAGGCACGGTCGCTGACACCAATAATCATCCTAAAATTTCTTAGAATATTAGGGTTAGACGAAATTTTGTAATTTATTTTAGGTCGCGGGCACAATGGACCCTTTGGTCTAAGTGCAAAGCTCTATTAAAATCTATCTTAACCACAATAGAGAGAAATTGTTGTCTGCGTGCCATAGCCTCGATTTTGTATAACCGAGCTGTGGGAATTTTGATTTTTATATTTGGGACTCCCTAGTGTCTTATCAAAAGTCTAGAAGATCGAGCTGAAGCTTATTAGAAAATTTCTTTCTTCATTCAAAAGTTCCTCCAAAATCATTGCACAAATAACTAAACAGTATTCAAAATAATTGTTTACCTGCATCAGCCAAATCCTTTTGAATTGGTTTCCATTGACGGTAAGAAAGAAGTCTTGGGTCAACACCAATATTGCTCCCTTTTGGTATGTTACTTAAAAGCTATTTACCAATAGAAGGCGTTGTAGGTAAGCCATCTTTCATAAGTTCCCAGTTATTATTCATTTGTGTTTGGGCTTGTATATAGTATCTTCCATCAGTCCACATTCCAGCCCTGGTCGGTGTTACAACTGCTGTGCCTGCAGATCCATTAAAACCACTTATAAAAGCTCTTCTCTCATCATGTTGGCAAATGTATTCATTTTGGTGAGCATCATCAGTCGGAATGATATAAGCCTCTATTTTACTAGGTTTATGTTGACTCATAATTAAACGTAATTTTTCCAGAACATCATTGCGAACAGCCATTTTAGCGAAAATTTGTATGGAAAGTGTAACTGTTTTAAGTATTTACTAATATGTTCATCACTTTTAATACCAAATTTCGTCAGATAATGTTAATAGATAAAGTTTATTGCTCTGTCGATATTTGGAAAGGGCTGGAGACTATCACTAGGTGATTTTTCATTATCGGTAAATTATAATTATGATTAGGCGACCACATACTAGCAATGTTAAACGCCAGTGTTGCCACAGTTTTAACACTTATAGTATCCGTCAAAATCTTAAAAATTGCATAGCTCTCATTAAGTAAGGAACGGTACTTCAATCTATTTTTAAGTCAAAATTAATACCACTGACAGACGAGTATCGGTTATCTATTTATAGAGGTGGGTAACTCAGCACTGAGTTGAGTAACTGAGCTGACTCTTAGCGATGAGCCGCTCGCTCAGACTCACTTCCAAAAAAAAATTATTGCTCAGTTATAAATTTCAGACATTTAACCATTGTGTGTAATAACAAGGGAGATATCTTTTCGATAAACCTCAAAATTTGGAACAGCTGAGATCACCTGTTTTTGCAAAGTAAATTCGCAACCCTGGCGTTCCTCGTATATTTTACCCGAATGCAGGGACGGATACAGGGGAGGAGTTCTGGATTCCCCCCAAAAAATCGGTAGTCTCAGAAAATTTCAACCGTGTTTTCAAATTCGTAGCACACACAAAAGCTCACTCTAGACAAAAAAAATTTAAAATTATTAACCAGTAACTGGAATACAAATAATGCTTTTTTGCCGAAAAGTATATTTTATTCTAAAAGTTTATGACTTATCAAACCGCCTTCGTAATATGCAATTTTACAAAACAAACACATTTACCGAATTTTTTAAATCAGTGTTACGTTGCCAGTCACGGTGGCTCCGAGTGAACGGTCCTTTTCTATTTTACGGAGATTGATGACGTATCTCGAGATATTGAGGTTACTAGTGACCTAGATATTTTGGCAAAGAAAAATAGGAGAATCGATGAAGCACTTTAAACCCCTGACGTTTTATGATACTACTGATTCAAATGATATCATAGCCTATCGATGGCAACAGGCCCTTAACGCAGATGTAGGAGCGGGTGCTTGAATTCATAGGAAGCCGGTATGTAGAGGGCCTCTCTATGTACCTGAGTGCATAGAGATACTTAATTCTCTGGCAGCCAAGTCCAACTTCTTTGTGTCCCAGGCCATAAAGGTATTGATGGGCACGAGAAGGCTGATGGTTTGGCTACAGATGCTGCAGCAACAACACCAATAGGACCCGAGCCTATTCTGGCGTTAGGACAACACACCATTAGGGAGGAATTTAGAAGAGAGGAGAAAATGTTGAAGGGACAATACTGGCACGGGACGACTGCACTTTGACAGTCAAAATGCCTGTGGGGAGGATACAGTCAAAAGCGTTTTAAGCAGCTAATTGTTCACTGAAAGAACAACCTGAGAATGCTCGCAGGATTTCTCACGGGCCACTGCCGACTTCGTGGACACATCCACCGGTTGGAGATCTGGTCCAGTGAGTAGTGTCACTTCTGTGACTCGGCCCCAGAGACTCCTTTTCATCTCCTCCTTGAATGTGATGCCATTTCAAGGAGACGAGAAAAATGTATAGGCCTAAGGGAACTAGAAGAAAGACAGGCACGGTCGCTGACACCAATAATCATCCTAAAATTTCTTAGAATATTAGGGTTAGACGAAATTTTGTAATTTATTTTAGGTCGCGGGCACAATGGACCCTTTGGTCTAAGTGCAAAGCTCTATTAAAATCTATCTTAACCACAATAGAGAGAAATTGTTGTCTGCGTGCCATAGCCTCGATTTTGTATAACCGAGCTGTGGGAATTTTGATTTTTATATTTGGGACTCCCTAGTGTCTTATCAAAAGTCTAGAAAATCGAGCTGAAGCTTATTAGAAAATTTCTTTCTTCATTCAAAAGTTCCTCCAAAATCATTGCACAAATAACTAAACAGTATTCAAAATAATTGTTTACCTGCATCAGCCAAATCCTTTTGAATTGGTTTCCATTGACGGTAAGAAAGAAGTCTTGGGTCAACACCAATATTGCTCCCTTTTGGTATGTTACTTAAAAGCTATTTACCAATAGAAGGCGTTGTAGGTAAGCCATCTTTCATAAGTTCCCAGTTATTATTCATTTGTGTTTGGGCTTGTATATAGTATCTTCCATCAGTCCACATTCCAGCCCTGGTCGGTGTTACAACTGCTGTGCCTGCAGATCCATTAAAACCACTTATAAAAGCTCTTCTCTCATCATGTTGGCAAATGTATTCATTTTGGTGAGCATCATCAGTCGGAATGATATAAGCCTCTATTTTACTAGGTTTATGTTGACTCATAATTAAACGTAATTTTTCCAGAACATCATTGCGAACAGCCATTTTAGCGAAAATTTGTATGGAAAGTGTAACTATTTTAAGTATTTACTAATATGTTCATCACTTTTAATACCAAATTTCGTCAGATAATGTTAATAGATAAAGTTTATTGCTCTGTCGATATTTGGAAAGGGCTGGAGACTATCACTAGGTGATTTTTCATTATCGGTAAATTATAATTATGATTAGGCGACCACATACTAGCAATGTTAAACGCCAGTGTTGCCACAGTTTTAACACTTATAGTATCCGTCGAAATCTTAAAAATTGCATAGCTCTCATTAAGTAAGGAACGGTACTTCAATCTATTTTTAAGTCAAAATTAATACCACTGACAGACGAGTATCGGTTATCTATTTATAGAGGTGGGTAACTCAGCACTGAGTTGAGTAACTGAGCTGACTCTTAGCGATGAGCCGCTCGCTCAGACTCACTTCCAAAAAAAAATTATTGCTCAGTTATAAATTTCAGACATTTAACCATTGTGTGTAATAACAAGGGAGATATCTTTTCGATAAACCTCAAAATTTGGAACAGCTGAGATCACCTGTTTTTGCAAAGTAAATTCGCAACCCTGGCGTTCCTCGTATATTTTACCCGAATGCAGGGACGGATACAGGGGAGGAGTTCTGGATTCCCCCCAAAAAATCGGTAGTCTCAGAAAATTTCAACCGTGTTTTCAAATTCGTAGCACACACAAAAGCTCACTCTAGACAAAAAAAATTGAAAATTATTAACCAGTAACTGGAATACAAATAATGCTTTTTTGCCGAAAAGTATATTTTATTCTAAAAGTTTATGACTTATCAAACCGCCTTCGTAATATGCAATTTTACAAACACATTTACCGAATTTTTCAAATCAGTGTTACGTTGCCAGTCACGGTGGCTCCGAGTGAACGGTCCTTTTCTATTTTACGGAGATTGATGACGTATCTCGAGATATTGAGGTTACTAGTGACCTAGATATTTTGGCAAAGAAAAATAGGAGAATCGATGAAGCACTTTAAACGCCTGACGTTTTATGATTCTACTGATTCAAATGATATCATAGCCTATCGATGGCAACAGGCCCTTAACGCAGATGTAGGAGCGGGTGCTTGAATTCATAGGAAGCCGGTATGTAGAGGGCCTCTCTATGTACCTGAGTGCATAGAGATACTTAATTCTATGGCAGCCAAGTCCAACTTCTTTGGGTCCCAGGCCATAAAGGTATTGATGGGCACGAGAAGGCTGATGGTTTGGCTACAGATGCTGCAGCAACAACACCAATAGGACCCGAGCCTATTCTGGCGTTAGGACAACACACCATTAGGGAGGAATTTAGAAGAGAGGAGAAAATGTTGAGGTGACAATACTTGCACGGGACGACTGCACTTTGACAGTCAAAATGCCTGTTGGGAGGATACAGTCAAAAGCGCTTTAAGCAGCTAATTGTTCACTGAAAGAACAACCTGAGAATGCTCGCAGGATTTCTCACGGGCCACTGCCGACTTCGTGGACACATCCACCGGTTGGAGATCTGGTCCAGTGAGTAGTGTCGCTTCTGTGACTCGGCCCCAGAGACTCCTTTTCATCTCCTCCTTGAATGTGATGCCATTTCAAGGAGACGAGAAAAATGTATAGGCCTAATGGAACTAGAAGAAAGACAGGCACGGTCGCTGACACCAATAATCATCCTAAAATTTCTTAGAATATTAGGGTTAGACGAAATTTTGTAATTTATATTAGGTCGCGGGCACAATGGACCCTTTGGTCTAAGTGCAAAGCTCTATTAAAATCTATCTTAACCACAATAGAGAGAAATTGTTGTCTGCGTGCCATAGCCTCGATTTTGTATAACCGAGCTGTGGGAATTTTGATTTTTATATTTGGGACTCCCTATTGTCTAATCAAAAGTCTAGAAGATCGAGCTGAAGGTTATTAGAAAATTTCTTTCTTCATTCAAAAGTTCCTCCAAAATCATTGCACAAATAACTAAACAGTATTCAAAATAATTGTTTACCTGCATCAGCCAAATCCTTTTGAATTGGTTTCCATTGACGGTAAGAAAGAAGTCTTGGGTCAACACCAATATTGCTCCCTTTTGGTATGTTACTTAAAAGCCATTTACCAATAGAAGGCGTTGTAGGTAAGCCATCTTTCATAAGTTCCCAGTTATTATTCATTTGTGTTTGGGCTTGTATATAGTATCTTCCATCAGTCCACATTCCAGCCCTGGTCGGTGTTACAACTGCTGTGCCTGCAGATCCATTAAAACCACTTATAAAAGCTCTTCTCTCATCATGTTGGCAAATGTATTCATTTTGGTGAGCATCATCAGTCGGAATGATATAAGCCTCTATTTTACTAGGTTTATGTTGACTCATAATTAAACGTAATTTTTCCAGAACATCATTGCGAACAGCCATTTTAGCGAAAATTTGTATGGAAAGTGTAACTATTTTAAGTATTTACTAATATGTTCATCACTTTTAATACCAAATTTCATCAGATAATGTTAATAGATAAAGTTTATTGTTCTGTCGATATTTGGAAAGGGCTGGAGACTATCACTAGGTGATTTTTCATTATCGGTAAATTATAATTATGATTAGGCGACCACATACTAGCAATGTTAAACGCCAGTGTTGCCACAGTTTTAACACTTATAGTATCCGTCGAAATCTTAAAAATTGCATAGCTCTCATTAAGTAAGGAACGGTACTTCAATCTATTTTTAAGTCAAAATTAATACCACTGACAGACGAGTATCGGTTATCTATTTATAGAGGTGGGTAACTCAGCACTGAGTTGAGTAACTGAGCTGACTCTTAGCGATGAGCCGCTCGCTCAGACTCACTTCCAAAAAAAAATTATTGCTCAGTTATAAATTTCAGACATTTAACCATTGTGTGTAATAACAAGGGAGATATCTTTTCGATAAACGTCAAAATTTGGAACAGCTGAGATCACCTGTTTTTGCAAAGTAAATTCGCAACCCTGGCGTTCCTCGTATATTTTACCCGAATGCAGGGACGGATACAGGGGAGGAGTTCTGGATTCCCCCAAAAAATCGGTAGTCTCAGAAAATTTCAACCGTGTTTTCAAATGCGTAGCACACACAAAAGCTCACTCTAGACAAAAAAAGTTAAAAATTATTAACCAGTAACTGGAATACAAATAATGCTTTTTTGCCGAAAAGTATATTTTATTCTAAAAGTTTATGACTTATCAAACCGCCTTCGTAATATGCAATTTTACAAACACATTGACCGAATTTTTCAAATCAGTGTTACGTTGCCAGTCACGGTGGCTCCGAGTGAACGGTCCTTTTCTATTTTACGGAGATTGATGACGTATCTCGAGATATTGAGGTTACTAGTGACCTAGATATTTTGGCAAAGAAAAATAGGAGAATCGATGAAGCACTTTAAACCCCTGACGTTTTATGATTCTACTGATTCAAATGATATCATAGCCTATCGATGGCAACAGGCCCTTAACGCAGATGTAGGAGCGGGTGCTTGAATTCATAGGAAGCCGGTATGTAGAGGGCCTCTCTATGTACCTGAGTGCATAGAGATACTTAATTCTCTGGCAGCCAAGTCCAACTTCTTTGTGTCCCAGGCCATAAAGGTATTGATGGGCACGAGAAGGCTGATGGTTTGGCTACAGATGCTGCAGCAACAACACCAATAGGACCCGAGCCTATTCTGGCGTTAGGACAACACACCATTAGGGAGGAATTTAGAAGAGAGGAGAAAATGTTGAGGGGACAATACTGGCACGGGACGACTGCACTTTGACAGTCAAAATGCCTGTTGGGAGGATACAGTCAAAAGCGCTTTAAGCAGCTAATTGTTCACTGAAAGAACAACCTGAGAATGCTCGCAGGATTTCTCACGGGCCACTGCCGACTTCGTGGACACATCCACCGGTTGGAGATCTGGTCCAGTGAGTAGTGTCGCTTCTGTGACTCGGCCCCAGAGACTGCTTTTCATCTGCTCCTTGAATGTGATGCCATTTCAAAGAGACGAGAAAAATGTATAGGCCTAAGGGAACTAGAAGAAAGACAGGCACGGTCGCTGACACCAATAATCGTCCTAAAATTTCTTAGAATATTAGGGTTAGACGAAATTTTGTAATTTATATTAGGTAGGGGGCACAATGGACCCTTTGGTCTAAGTGCAAACCTCTATTAAAATCTATTTTAACCACAATAGAGAGAAATTGTTGTCTGCGTGCCATAGCCTCGATTTTGTATAACCGAGCTGTCGGAATTTTGATTTTTATATTTGGGACTCCCTAGTGTCTTATCAAAAGTCTAGAAGATCGAGCTGAAGCTTATTAGAAAATTTCTTTCTTCATTCAAAAGTTTCTCCAAAATCATTGCACAAATAACTAAACAGTATTCAAAATAATTGTTTACCTGCATCAGCCAAATCCTTTTGAATTGGTTTCCATTGACGGTAAGAAAGAAGTCTTGGGTCAACACCAATATTGCTCCCTTTTGGTATGTTACTTAAAAGCTATTTACCAATAGAAGGCGTTGTAGGTAAGCCATCTTTCATAAGTTCCCAGTTATTATTCATTTGTGTTTGGGCTTGTATATAGTATCTTCCATCAGTCCACATTCCAGCCCTGGTCGGTGTTACAACTGCTGTGCCTGCAGATCCATTAAAACCACTTATAAAAGCTCTTCTCTCATCATGTTGGCAAATGTATTCATTTTGGTGAGCATCATCAGTCGGAATGATATAAGCCTCTATTTTACTAGGTTTATGTTGACTCATAATTAAACGTAATTTTTCCAGAACATCATTGCGAACAGCCATTTTAGCGAAAATTTGTATGGAAAGTGTAACTATTTTAAGTATTTACTAATATGTTCATCACTTTTAATACCAAATTTCATCAGATAATGTTAATAGATAAAGTTTATTGTTCTGTCGATATTTGGAAAGGGCTGGAGACTATCACTAGGTGATTTTTCATTATCGGTAAATTATAATTATGATTAGGCGACCACATACTAGCAATGTTAAACGCCAGTGTTGCCACAGTTTTAACAGTTATAGTATCCGTCGAAATCTTAAAAATTGCATAGCTCTCATTAAGTAAGGAACGGTACTTCAATCTATTTTTAAGTCAAAATTAATACCACTGACAGACGAGTATCGGTTATCTATTTATAGAGGTGGGTAACTCAGCACTGAGTTGAGTAACTGAGCTGACTCTTAGCGATGAGCCGCTCGCTCAGACTCACTTCCAAAAAAAAATTATTGCTCAGTTATAAATTTCAGACATTTAACCATTGTGTGTAATAACAAGGGAGATATCTTTTCGATAAACGTCAAAATTTGGAACAGCTGAGATCACCTGTTTTTGCAAAGTAAATTCGCAACCCTGGCGTTCCTCGTATATTTTACCCGAATGCAGGGACGGATACAGGGGAGGAGTTCTGGATTCCCCCAAAAAATCGGTAGTCTCAGAAAATTTCAACCGTGTTTTCAAATGCGTAGCACACACAAAAGCTCACTCTAGACAAAAAAAGTTAAAAATTATTAACCAGTAACTGGAATACAAATAATGCTTTTTTGCCGAAAAGTATATTTTATTCTAAAAGTTTATGACTTATCAAACCGCCTTCGTAATATGCAATTTTACAAACACATTTACCGAATTTTTTAAATCAGTGTTACGTTGCCAGTCACGGTGGCTCCGAGTGAACGGTCCTTTTCTATTTTACGGAGATTGATGACGTATCTCGAGATATTGAGGTTACTAGTGACCTAGATATTTTGGCAAAGAAAAATAGGAGAATCGATGAAGCACTTTAAACCCCTGACGTTTTATGATTCTACTGATTCAAATGATATCATAGCCTATCGATGGCAACAGGCCCTTAACGCAGATGTAGGAGCGGGTGCTTGAATTCATAGGAAGCCGGTATGTAGAGGGCCTCTCTATGTACCTGAGTGCATAGAGATACTTAATTCTCTGGCAGCCAAGTCCAACTTCTTTGTGTCCCAGGCCATAAAGGTATTGATGGGCACGAGAAGGCTGATGGTTTGGCTACAGATGCTGCAGCAACAACACCAATAGGACCCGAGCCTATTCTGGCGTTAGGACAACACACCATTAGGGAGGAATTTAGAAGAGAGGAGAAAATGTTGAGGGGACAATACTGGCACGGGACGACTGCACTTTGACAGTCAAAATGCCTGTTGGGAGGATACAGTCAAAAGCGCTTTAAGCAGCTAATTGTTCACTGAAAGAACAACCTGAGAATGCTCGCAGGATTTCTCACGGGCCACTGCCGACTTCGTGGACACATCCACCGGTTGGAGATCTGGTCCAGTGAGTAGTGTCGCTTCTGTGACTCGGCCCCAGAGACTGCTTTTCATCTGCTCCTTGAATGTGATGCCATTTCAAAGAGACGAGAAAAATGTATAGGCCTAAGGGAACTAGAAGAAAGACAGGCACGGTCGCTGACACCAATAATCATCCTAAAATTTCTTAGAATATTAGGGTTAGACGAAATTTTGTAATTTATATTAGGTAGGGGGCACAATGGACCCTTTGGTCTAAGTGCAAACCTCTATTAAAATCTATTTTAACCACAATAGAGAGAAATTGTTGTCTGCGTGCCATAGCCTCGATTTTGTATAACCGAGCTGTCGGAATTTTGATTTTTATATTTGGGACTCCCTAGTGTCTTATCAAAAGTCTAGAAGATCGAGCTGAAGCTTATTAGAAAATTTCTTTCTTCATTCAAAAGTTCCTCCAAAATCATTGCACAAATAACTAAACAGTATTCAAAATAATTGTTTACCTGCATCAGCCAAATCCTTTTGAATTGGTTTCCATTGACGGTAAGAAAGAAGTCTTGGGTCAACACCAATATTGCTCCCTTTTGGTATGTTACTTAAAAGCTATTTACCAATAGAAGGCGTTGTAGGTAAGCCATCTTTCATAAGTTCCCAGTTATTATTCATTTGTGTTTGGGCTTGTATATAGTATCTTCCATCAGTCCACATTCCAGCCCTGGTCGGTGTTACAACTGCTGTGCCTGCAGATCCATTAAAACCACTTATAAAAGCTCTTCTCTCATCATGTTGGCAAATGTATTCATTTTGGTGAGCATCATCAGTCGGAATGATATAAGCCTCTATTTTACTAGGTTTATGTTGACTCATAATTAAACGTAATTTTTCCAGAACATCATTGCGAACAGCCATTTTAGCGAAAATTTGTATGGAAAGTGTAACTATTTTAAGTATTTACTAATATGTTCATCACTTTTAATACCAAATTTCATCAGATAATGTTAATAGATAAAGTTTATTGTTCTGTCGATATTTGGAAAGGGCTGGAGACTATCACTAGGTGATTTTTCATTATCGGTAAATTATAATTATGATTAGGCGACCACATACTAGCAATGTTAAACGCCAGTGTTGCCACAGTTTCCGGGAGATATCTTTTCGATAAACGTCAAAATTTGGAACAGCTGAGATCACCTGTTTTTGCAAAGTAAATTCGCAATCCTGGCGTTCCTCGTATATTTTACCCGAATGCAGGGACGGATACAGGGGAGGGGTTCTGGATTCCCCCCAAAAAATCGGTAGTCTCAGAAAATTTCAAACGTGTTTTCAAATTCGTAGCACACACAAAAGCTCACTCTAGACAAAAAAAATTAAAAATTATTAACCAGTAACTGGAATACAAATAATGCTTTTTTGCCGAAAAGTATATTTTATTCTAAAAGTTTATGACTTATCAAACCGCCTTCGTAATATGCAATTTTACAAAACAAACACATTTACCGAATTTTTTAAATCAGTGTTACGTTGCCAGTCACGGTGGCTCCGAGTGAACGGTCCTTTTCTATTTTACGGAGATTGGTGACGTATCTCGAGATATTGAGGTTACTAGTGACCTAGATATTTTGGCAAAGAAAAATAGGAGAATCGATGAAGCACTTTAAACCCCTGACGTTTTATGATTCTACTGATTCAAATGATATCATAGCCTATCGATGGCAACAGGCCCTTAACGCAGATGTAGGAGCGGGTGCTTGAATTCATAGGAAGCCGGTATGTAGAGGGCCTCTCTATGTACCTGAGTGCATAGAGATACTTAATTCTCTGGCAGCCAAGTCCAACTTCTTTGTGTCCCAGGCCATAAAGGTATTGATGGGCACGAGAAGGCTGATGGTTTGGCTACAGATGCTGCAGCAACAACAACAATAGGACCCGAGCCTATTCTGGCGTTAGGACAACACACCATTAGGGAGGAATTTAGAAGAGAGGAGAAAATGTTGAAGGGACAATACTGGCACGGGACGACTGCACTTTGACAGTCAAAATGCCTGTTGGGAGGATACAGTCAAAAGCGTTTTAAGCAGCTAATTGTTCACTGAAAGAACAACCTGAGAATGCTCGCAGGATTTCTCACGGGCCACTGCCGACTTCGTGGACACATCCACCGGTTGGAGATCTGGTCCAGTGAGTAGTGTCACTTCTGTGACTCGGCCCCAGAGACTCCTTTTCATCTCCTCCTTGAATGTGATGCCATTTCAAGGAGACGAGAAAAATGTATAGGCCTAAGGGAACTAGAAGAAAGACAGGCACGGTCGCTGACACCAATAATCATCCTAAAATTTCTTAGAATATTAGGGTTAGACGAAATTTTGTAATTTATTTTAGGTCGCGGGCACAATGGACCCTTTGGTCTAAGTGCAAAGCTCTATTAAAATCTATCTTAACCACAATAGAGAGAAATTGTTGTCTGCGTGCCATAGCCTCGATTTTGTATAACCGAGCTGTGGGAATTTTGATTTTTATATTTGGGACTCCCTAGTGTCTTATCAAAAGTCTAGAAGATCGAGCTGAAGCTTATTAGAAAATTTCTTTCTTCATTCAAAAGTTCCTCCAAAATCATTGCACAAATAACTAAACAGTATTCAAAATAATTGTTTACCTGCATCAGCCAAATCCTTTTGAATTGGTTTCCATTGACGGTAAGAAAGAAGTCTTGGGTCAACACCAATATTGCTCCCTTTTGGTATGTTACTTAAAAGCTATTTACCAATAGAAGGCGTTGTAGGTAAGCCATCTTTCATAAGTTCCCAGTTATTATTCATTTGTGTTTGGGCTTGTATATAGTATCTTCCATCAGTCCACATTCCAGCCCTGGTCGGTGTTACAACTGCTGTGCCTGCAGATCCATTAAAACCACTTATAAAAGCTCTTCTCTCATCATGTTGGCAAATGTATTCATTTTGGTGAGCATCATCAGTCGGAATGATATAAGCCTCTATTTTACTAGGTTTATGTTGACTCATAATTAAACGTAATTTTTCCAGAACATCATTGCGAACAGCCATTTTAGCGAAAATTTGTATGGAAAGTGTAACTATTTTAAGTATTTACTAATATGTTCATCACTTTTAATACCAAATTTCGTCAGATAATGTTAATAGATAAAGTTTATTGCTCTGTCGATATTTGGAAAGGGCTGGAGACTATCACTAGGTGATTTTTCATTATCGGTAAATTATAATTATGATTAGGCGACCACATACTAGCAATGTTAAACGCCAGTGTTGCCACAGTTTTAACACTTATAGTATCCGTCGAAATCTTAAAAATTGCATAGCTCTCATTAAGTAAGGAACGGTACTTCAATCTATTTTTAAGTCAAAATTAATACCACTGACAGACGAGTATCGGTTATCTATTTATAGAGGTGGGTAACTCAGCACTGAGTTGAGTAACTGAGCTGACTCTTAGCGATGAGCCGCTCGCTCAGACTCACTTCCAAAAAAAAAATTATTGCTCAGTTATAAATTTCAGACATTTAACCATTGTGTGTAATAACAAGGGAGATATCTTTTCGATAAACCTCAAAATTTGGAACAGCTGAGATCACCTGTTTTTGCAAAGTAAATTCGCAACCCTGGCGTTCCTCGTATATTTTACCCGAATGCAGGGACGGATACAGGGGAGGAGTTCTGGATTCCCCCCAAAAAATCGGTAGTCTCAGAAAATTTCAACCGTGTTTTCAAATTCGTAGCACACACAAAAGCTCACTCTAGACAAAAAAAATTGAAAATTATTAACCAGTAACTGGAATACAAATAATGCTTTTTTGCCGAAAAGTATATTTTATTCTAAAAGTTTATGACTTATCAAACCGCCTTCGTAATATGCAATTTTACAAAACAAACACATTTACCGAATTTTTTAAATCAGTGTTACGTTGCCAGTCACGGTGGCTCCGAGTGAACGGTCCTTTTCTATTTTACGGAGATTGATGACGTATCTCGAGATATTGAGGTTACTAGTGACCTAGATATTTTGGCAAAGAAAAATAGGAGAATCGATGAAGCACTTTAAACCCCTGACGTTTTATGATTCTACTGATTCAAATGATATCATAGCCTATCGATGGCAACAGGCCCTTAACGCAGATGTAGGAGCGGGTGCTTGAATTCATAGGAAGCCGGTATGTAGAGGGCCTCTCTATGTACCTGAGTGCATAGAGATACTTAATTCTCTGGCAGCCAAGTCCAACTTCTTTGTGTCCCAGGCCATAAAGGTATTGATGGGCACGAGAAGGCTGATGGTTTGGCTACAGATGCTGCAGCAACAACACCAATAGGACCCGAGCCTATTCTGGCGTTAGGACAACACACCATTAGGGAGGAATTTAGAAGAGAGGAGAAAATGTTGAAGGGACAATACTGGCACGGGACGACTGCACTTTGACAGTCAAAATGCCTGTGGGGAGGATACAGTCAAAAGCGTTTTAAGCAGCTAATTGTTCACTGAAAGAACAACCTGAGAATGCTCGCAGGATTTCTCACGGGCCACTGCCGACTTCGTGGACACATCCACCGGTTGGAGATCTGGTCCAGTGAGTAGTGTCACTTCTGTGACTCGGCCCCAGAGACTCCTTTTCATCTCCTCCTTGAATGTGATGCCATTTCAAGGAGACGAGAAAAATGTATAGGCCTAAGGGAACTAGAAGAAAGACAGGCACGGTCGCTGACACCAATAATCATCCTAAAATTTCTTAGAATATTAGGGTTAGACGAAATTTTGTAATTTATTTTAGGTCGCGGGCACAATGGACCCTTTGGTCTAAGTGCAAAGCTCTATTAAAATCTATCTTAACCACAATAGAGAGAAATTGTTGTCTGCGTGCCATAGCCTCGATTTTGTATAACCGAGCTGTGGGAATTTTGATTTTTATATTTGGGACTCCCTAGTGTCTTATCAAAAGTCTAGAAGATCGAGCTGAAGCTTATTAGAAAATTTCTTTCTTCATTCAAAAGTTCCTCCAAAATCATTGCACAAATAACTAAACAGTATTCAAAATAATTGTTTACCTGCATCAGCCAAATCCTTTTGAATTGGTTTCCATTGACGGTAAGAAAGAAGTCTTGGGTCAACACCAATATTGCTCCCTTTTGGTATGTTACTTAAAAGCTATTTACCAATAGAAGGCGTTGTAGGTAAGCCATCTTTCATAAGTTCCCAGTTATTATTCATTTGTGTTTGGGCTTGTATATAGTATCTTCCATCAGTCCACATTCCAGCCCTGGTCGGTGTTACAACTGCTGTGCCTGCAGATCCATTAAAACCACTTATAAAAGCTCTTCTCTCATCATGTTGGCAAATGTATTCATTTTGGTGAGCATCATCAGTCGGAATGATATAAGCCTCTATTTTACTAGGTTTATGTTGACTCATAATTAAACGTAATTTTTCCAGAACATCATTGCGAACAGCCATTTTAGCGAAAATTTGTATGGAAAGTGTAACTATTTTAAGTATTTACTAATATGTTCATCACTTTTAATACCAAATTTCGTCAGATAATGTTAATAGATAAAGTTTATTGCTCTGTCGATATTTGGAAAGGGCTGGAGACTATCACTAGGTGATTTTTCATTATCGGTAAATTATAATTATGATTAGGCGACCACATACTAGCAATGTTAAACGCCAGTGTTGCCACAGTTTTAACACTTATAGTATCCGTCGAAATCTTAAAAATTGCATAGCTCTCATTAAGTAAGGAACGGTACTTCAATCTATTTTTAAGTCAAAATTAATACCACTGACAGACGAGTATCGGTTATCTATTTATAGAGGTGGGTAACTCAGCACTGAGTTGAGTAACTGAGCTGACTCTTAGCGATGAGCCGCTCGCTCAGACTCACTTCCAAAAAAAAATTATTGCTCAGTTATAAATTTCAGACATTTAACCATTGTGTGTAATAACAAGGGAGATATCTTTTCGATAAACCTCAAAATTTGGAACAGCTGAGATCACCTGTTTTTGCAAAGTAAATTCGCAACCCTGGCGTTCCTCGTATATTTTACCCGAATGCAGGGACGGATACAGGGGAGGAGTTCTGGATTCCCCCCAAAAAATCGGTAGTCTCAGAAAATTTCAACCGTGTTTTCAAATTCGTAGCACACACAGAAGCTCACTCTAGACAAAAAAAATTAAAAATTATTAACCAGTAACTGGAATACAAATAATGCTTTTTTGCCGAAAAGTATATTTTATTCTAAAAGTTTATGACTTATCAAACCGCCTTCGTAATATGCAATTTTACAAACACATTTACCGAATTTTTCAAATCAGTGTTACGTTGCCAGTCACGGTGGCTCCGAGTGAACGGTCCTTTTCTATTTTACGGAGATTGATGACGTATCTCGAGATATTGAGGTTACTAGTGACCTAGATATTTTGGCAAAGAAAAATAGGAGAATCGATGAAGCACTTTAAACCCCTGACGTTTTATGATTCTACTGATTCAAATGATATCATAGCCTATCGATGGCAACAGGCCCTTAACGCAGATGTAGGAGCGGGTGCTTGAATTCATAGGAAGCCGGTATGTAGAGGGCCTCTCTATGTACCTGAGTGCATAGAGATACTTAATTCTATGGCAGCCAAGTCCAACTTCTTTGGGTCCCAGGCCATAAAGGTATTGATGGGCACGAGAAGGCTGATGGTTTGGCTACAGATGCTGCAGCAACAACACCAATAGGACCCGAGCCTATTCTGGCGTTAGGACAACACACCATTAGGGAGGAATTTAGAAGAGAGGAGAAAATGTTGAGGTGACAATACTTGCACGGGACGACTGCACTTTGACAGTCAAAATGCCTGTTGGGAGGATACAGTCAAAAGCGCTTTAAGCAGCTAATTGTTCACTGAAAGAACAACCTGAGAATGCTCGCAGGATTTCTCACGGGCCACTGCCGACTTCGTGGACACATCCACCGGTTGGAGATCTGGTCCAGTGAGTAGTGTCGCTTCTGTGACTCGGCCCCAGAGACTCCTTTTCATCTCCTCCTTGAATGTGATGCCATTTCAAGGAGACGAGAAAAATGTATAGGCCTAAGGGAACTAGAAGAAAGACAGGCACGGTCGCTGACACCAATAATCATCCTAAAATTTCTTAGAATATTAGGGTTAGACGAAATTTTGTAATTTATATTAGGTCGCGGGCACAATGGACCCTTTGGTCTAAGTGCAAAGCTCTATTAAAATCTATCTTAACCACAATAGAGAGAAATTGTTGTCTGCGTGCCATAGCCTCGATTTTGTATAACCGAGCTGTGGGAATTTTGATTTTTATATTTGGGACTCCCTATTGTCTAATCAAAAGTCTAGAAGATCGAGCTGAAGGTTATTAGAAAATTTCTTTCTTCATTCAAAAGTTCCTCCAAAATCATTGCACAAATAACTAAACAGTATTCAAAATAATTGTTTACCTGCATCAGCCAAATCCTTTTGAATTGGTTTCCATTGACGGTAAGAAAGAAGTCTTGGGTCAACACCAATATTGCTCCCTTTTGGTATGTTACTTAAAAGCCATTTACCAATAGAAGGCGTTGTAGGTAAGCCATCTTTCATAAGTTCCCAGTTATTATTCATTTGTGTTTGGGCTTGTATATAGTATCTTCCATCAGTCCACATTCCAGCCCTGGTCGGTGTTACAACTGCTGTGCCTGCAGATCCATTAAAACCACTTATAAAAGCTCTTCTCTCATCATGTTGGCAAATGTATTCATTTTGGTGAGCATCATCAGTCGGAATGATATAAGCCTCTATTTTACTAGGTTTATGTTGACTCATAATTAAACGTAATTTTTCCAGAACATCATTGCGAACAGCCATTTTAGCGAAAATTTGTATGGAAAGTGTAACTATTTTAAGTATTTACTAATATGTTCATCACTTTTAATACCAAATTTCATCAGATAATGTTAATAGATAAAGTTTATTGCTCTGTCGATATTTGGAAAGGGCTGGAGACTATCACTAGGTGATTTTTCATTATCGGTAAATTATAATTATGATTAGGCGACCACATACTAGCAATGTTAAACGCCAGTGTTGCCACAGTTTTAACACTTATAGTATCCGTCGAAATCTTAAAAATTGCATAGCTCTCATTAAGTAAGGAACGGTACTTCAATCTATTTTTAAGTCAAAATTAATACCACTGACAGACGAGTATCGGTTATCTATTTATAGAGGTGGGTAACTCAGCACTGAGTTGAGTAACTGAGCTGACTCTTAGCGATGAGCCGCTCGCTCAGACTCACTTCCAAAAAAAAATTATTGCTCAGTTATAAATTTCAGACATTTAACCATTGTGTGTAATAACAAGGGAGATATCTTTTCGATAAACCTCAAAATTTGGAACAGCTGAGATCACCTGTTTTTGCAAAGTAAATTCGCAACCCTGGCGTTCCTCGTATATTTTACCCGAATGCAGGGACGGATACAGGGGAGGAGTTCTGGATTCCCCCCAAAAAATCGGTAGTCTCAGAAAATTTCAACCGTGTTTTCAAATTCGTAGCACACACAAAAGCTCACTCTAGACAAAAAAAAATTAAAAATTATTAACCAGTAACTGGAATACAAATAATGCTTTTTTGCCGAAAAGTATATTTTATTCTAAAAGTTTATGACTTATCAAACCTCCTTCGTAATATGCAATTTTACAAACACATTTACCGAATTTTTCAAATCAATGTTACGTTGCCAGTCACGGTGGCTCCGAATGAACGGTCCTTTTCTATTTTACGGAGATTGATGACGTATCTCGAGATATTGAGGTTACTAGTGACCTAGATATTTTGGCAAAGAAAAAGAGGAGAATCGATGAAGCACTTTAAACCCCTGAAGTTTTATGATTCTACTGATTCAAATGATATCATAGCCTATCGATGGCTTTATAAAAATGCATTCAACATTTTACCCAATATTATTATATCTATATTTATAATGGGTATTAATCGAATATCTCAAAATATGTAAAATATCCTAAAAAGTTTAAACCCCCCCAAAATATTTTCAGATCAGCTTTTTCCAACTTCGGGCCATTCGTATTGACGGCCAGCTTAGGTACCCTGTCAAACGCCATCTTAGGTATCCTGTCAAAAGCAACTGTCAAATAAGATATCTCACTTGTTGTTATACACAATGCATCTTACTGAGCGGCGAGTCGATGAGTGTATCAGCACTGAGAATCAAAGATGAGCTGATAGATAGATAGATAGATTATAAATGAGAGGAATGCACTGCGACCGATGGGTCTATTGTGCCCTCTACGGCTCACATCACAGCACTTCCATAAGCCCCAGCACCTCTAGAAAGCCTAGTATGGTTGTCGGGGGTAATGAGTGTAAGTGTTGCTCATCCGGCCACGGCCGTCCAAAGGCCGTGCCTCTTCTGCGCGTCACAGCAACGCACTCCATGAGTAGATGCTGCGGGGTTTCTGTTTCTAAGTCACAGAAGCGCCAGAGGTCGCTTGACCAGATCCCTAGCTTGTGTAGGTGGCCCCTTAGTCTGCAATGACCCGTCAGAATTCCTGTCATGATTTTTAGCTTCTCCTTGGGGAGGTTCATCAGGAGAGACTTTGCCTGTCTAATGCCTGCTATATTGCGCCATTGTTGGTTTCGCAGTCTGTTAGTTTCATCTCTCAGCATTTCTCTCATGGTGCTGGGACCTACAGCCAGGATCGGCTCTGGTCCAACCGGAGTAGCTGAGGCTGCTGTCCTGGCTAGGCGATCGGCTTCTTCGTTGCCACCAACCCCTCTATGTCCTGGTACCCAGAGGAGTTGGATTTGGTTCCTCTCCGCCAGGGCATTCAGCACTCCATGACCAATGATTATTTTATTTAATAGGAGGAGAGGGCTTTGAGCGCGGCCTGGCTGTCGCTTGAAATGAGAATGGTCTCACCGTGGTAATTCCTTCTCAGGTTAATCTCAGCGCATTCATATACCTTCAATACTGAATGCCATCGGAGATGTTGAAAGATCGCCGACCAATGGCGCACGGTAAGTAATAACCCCGTAATATTTGAATTTACCAACAAGGAGCTGTGCGGTGCTGGCAAATGTGCATTGTGCTTGGAATAGTGAAAAATTAAACCGCGTGTGTATAAATAAATTCATGACATTCATTAATAGATGTGTTATGTTTGCGAAAATAAATATATTTTTTGTATAGATAAACAAGTGCATATTGTATAGCCACTACGCACAGACGTTCTTTGTGTGTATATATGTATGTATAGTTCTCCCAGTTTATTTAACATTGTTTTTTTTTTCTTTTAACATTGGTTTGGCGCGATTTAAAAAATAGGACCAGTGTCGACTGCGCGACTGGAGAAGGCAGCAGTTTTAAACCGGCAACAGGCCCTTAACGCAGATGTAGGAGCGGGTGCTTGAATTCATAGTAAGCCGGTATGTAGATGGCCTCTCTATGTACCTGAGTGCATAGAGATACTTAATTCTCTGGCAGCCAAGTCCAACTTCTTTTGGTCCCAGGCCATAAAGGTATTGATAGGCACGAGAAGGCTGCTAGTTTTGCTACAGATGCTGCAGCAACAACACTAATAGGACTTGAGCCTATTCTGGCGTTAGGACAACACACCATTAGGGAGGAATTTAGAAGAGAGGAGGAAATGTTGAGGGGACAATACTGGCACGGGACGACTGCACTTTGACAGTCAAAAGCGCCTTAAGCAGCTAATTGTTCACTCACAGAATAACCTGAGAATGCTCGCAGGATTTCTCACGGGCCACTGCAGACTTCGTGGACACATCCACCGGTTGGAGATCTGGTCCAGTTGTTGTTGTTGTTGTTGTAGCGGCTAGCTACACCCTACTGGGTTGGCGGACTCCCTCAATCGTTATCGTCAAGCTCAACTAACGAAAGGTCCAGGAAACGAGCTGTTTCAACAGGGTCGGACCATAGGGAGAGGGGTGTTAGTTGAGTAGGTTTGGCCGGGCATGTGAATAGGTGATTGGTGTCGTGCGGAGACTCTTCACATGCCGGGCACGTGTTGGGGGTGTCGGGGTTGATCCTGGATAGGTAGGAGTTTAACCTGCTACAATATCCAGATCTGAGCTGGGCCAGAGTAACGCGGGTCTCACGAGGCAGCTGGAGCTCCTCAGCTGCGATGGGTGGTGGTTGGACTCCCAGGACTGCACTCACAGGGCGGGTGTCGATGTGTTTGGACACCGACTCCCTGTGGATGCTGTCCAGAGCCTGTCGGTACGTCCTTGGGTCCAGCGGTCGGTGTACGTATGTCTGGACCTCGTCCGTCAGTTGTGAGAGATGTCCCCTGATGTGCCTGGGTGCCGGCTCCAGCGCGAGCAGGTCTCAATTGGGGTGCCCCGGACGGTGGCATCCTGTCACTGTCCTGAGTGCGGCGTTCTGACAGGTCTCTAGTCTTGACCACTGAGTCCTGCTAGTTCCAGGCGACCAGATTGGCGCGGCATAATTTATAACCGGCCGGCCAATCGCCTTGTATGTTGCCAACAACGTTTCTTTGTCTTTGCCCCAAGTGCTGCCGGCGAGCGACTTGAGGACTTTGTTGCGGCTCTGTACCTTATTGACGATTGCGGTTGTATGCGCTGAGAAGGAGACCAGGCTGTGGAGGGTGACTCCCAGGATCTTCGGGTGGTTAACCGTCGGAATGGGGGTCCCCTCGATGTGGATGTCGAGGGTGAGCCCGACCTCTTTCGTCCAAGATGTGAAAAAGGGTCGCCGTGGACTTAGCAGGATACAGCGTCAGATTCCGTCCTGTAAAGTAGTGAGCAAGGTCAGGGAGGTAGCTGTTCACTTTGGAACACAGGCCATCAATTCCATTGCCGGTAGCCATTATCGTGCAGTCATCGGCGTACGAGACCAGTGTGACTCCCTCTGGCGGGGAAGGGAGTCGCGAGATGTAGAAGTTGAATAATAGGGGGGATAGGACGCCACCCTGTGGTACCCCCTGCTTGATTCTTCTCGCTTTTGACACTGAGTCACGGTAGCACACCGACGCTTGACGACCACACAGGTAGTTCGCGGTCCATCGCTTCAACGCCGCTGGGAGAGGT
Source organism: Philophylla caesio (assembly GCA_963971545.1). Classification (NCBI taxonomy): domain Eukaryota; kingdom Metazoa; phylum Arthropoda; class Insecta; order Diptera; family Tephritidae; genus Philophylla; species Philophylla caesio. The sequence continues at coordinate 125,240,146 of OZ020604.1, read as the reverse complement.
GAGGCCTCCACGTCCTTCAACAAGATGGAGTGGCTGACTGTGTCGAAGGCCTTCGACAAGTCCAAAGCCACGAGGACGGTTCTCTCACAGGGGCGGTTGCCGTTGAGACCACGATTAACCTGAGTGTTTATAGCGTTAAGTGCCGTTGTGGTGCTATGCACTTTCCGGAAGCCGTGTTGATGCTTCGCCGGGCTGAGATGGTGGTTGAAATGCGGGAGCAGCAGGGCCTCTAGTGTCTTGACCACTGGAGAAAGCAGGGAGATCGGCCGATAGGACTCGCCTTGGCCGGCCGGTTTCCCTGGTTTCAACAGTGGTATCACCCTACTGGTCTTCCAGATATCTGGAATGACCGTGGTGGATAGCGACAGATTGAGGACCCTGGTGAGATATGCTACTCCCGCGGTGCCCAATTTTTTCAGCATCAACATGCTTAACCCGTCTGGGCCAATGGATTTGGAGGCTTTCGCCTTCCCGATGGCTTCCTTCACCTCAGTGGTAGAGAGGACAATTGGTGCGCTTGGTGTTGACTTGCGCAGCCTTCTGGTGACTGACCATTTGGTTCTGTCGGCCGAAGGATGCAACGTGAATTGTCGACTAAAATAGTTCGCGCATCGCTTCGGGTCCGACGAGGCGTGGTCTCCAAAGGAGATTTCTGTTCGATCATCACGCCTCGTCGGGTTGGACAGGGACCTCACGGTCGACCATAGTTTGCCCACTCCGGCACCGAGGTTGCAGGACTTCAGGTGCTCCCTCCACTTGTTCCGCTTGTGAACGTTGACCAGGCGTTGGATCTCCCCGTTTAGTTGCCTAATACGGGGATTACCGGGGTCCGCCTGCCGGAGGTGGTCGCGTTCATCCGCTAGAGACACCGCCTCACCCGGGAAGTCAGGACGGATCATAGGGATCCTCCCTGCCGGGATGAAACGGGCTGCAGCGGACTTCACCACCCTGCGGAACAAGCGCTCGCCTACGCGAACGTCGGTTGGAGTTGAGAGAGCACTGAAGGCGTCTTCAGTGAAATCCTCAAACCGCTCCTAGTCAGCTTTTTTGAAGTTGACATAGGTGTGGCGGTCTGAGGCAACATAGTTGGCAGGTCTGTCAATCGAGATGACTATGGGTAGGTGGTCTGATGCAAGCGATAGCATAGGTCGCCACGTTATGCTATTTATCAGACCTGCGCTAGCTATTGTTAGATCTGGCGAGCTGCTGCAACTACCCACAATCCTGGTGGGGGCTTCGTCGTTCATGGTGCAGAATGTCGAATCGTCTATCTGCTCTGCCAAAATATTTCCCCTACGATCATTTGATAGGCTTGAGAACCAAAGATCGTGGTGCGCATTAAAGTCTCCGACTACCAAACGGTTTTCACCACTGAGGAGCGCACCTATGTCAGGGTGATATCCAGCGGGGCAGCAGGAGACAGGGGGTATATATGTGTTAAATATTTCGAACTCGACATCGCCTGACCGGACAGCAATCCCTTGACATTCTAAGGTGCTGTCCCTTGGGTCGATGTCTGCATCGATAAGACGATACTGCACGGTGTTGTGTAGGATGAAGGCTAGGCCTCCACCATTATCTCGCTCGCGATCTCTACGAAGCACGTTGTAACCGTCGCAGTTCGTTAACGTTGAGCTGCGACGTAGCTTCGTTTCTTGGACCGCAGCTATTAACAGCCCGTGCCGAGCAATGAAGGCAACCACCTCCGAGATCTTGCTCGAGAGTCCGTTGCAGTTGAACTGTAGGAGTCTCGTCTGTCTCGGTAAGGTTGTCGCGTTGAGGGGGGTGAGGGACTGGATCCGAGGGCCGGCCCGTCCCGGCTGTGCATCCCGCAGTGGTGGTAAAGGCCCAGCGGTTGTTGTGGGCGGTGTCGTGAGCGACACTGGCGGGGGGTTGTTGCGGCAGCAGGAGGCGGTAAAGCTCACGGACCAGTCCCTTGTGGTGCGTAGGCCAGAGCACGCCCGGAAGTGGCACCAGCCCTGGCAGGCATTACACCTGACTGAGCAGGCATTCCGGTGCACCCTGGCCCGGCATACACAGCAGATAGTGGGGGCAACCAGTAGTTGCTGGTTGGCCCCACGTGTGGTGGAGCGAGGGGGCGGTGGGGAGGTTTGGTGTTGCTGTGAGTTCCGGGGGGCCGTAGAGGCAGGAGGGGTGCTCTGAGGCACCGGCGCGGGGGGCGCAAGGGGGGATGCCGTGGAGGCTTGGGGCGCTTGAGTGCGCGAGCAACACTGGCCCACATAGGATGTGGACCACTCCCTAGTTTTCTTAAGGCCCGAGCAGACCTTAAGATGGCACCATCCGTTGCACGAATTACACCTCACCGACGTGGAATTCGGATGGAGCCTTCTCTGGCAGATGCAGCAGAAGTAGGTTTCTGGGCCAGGGTTAGGCTCGACGCCCGCCCTGGCCAGAAGTATGAGTAGCAATCCTGCTGCAAGGTATTGCACCCAAGGGGAGATAAGATTGGGGGTGTCCGGCAGCCTAAGTGGGGTTAGGTCGCCGAAATAACAGTCCTTGGTCGGATGAAATCCGAGTCACTTCGGTAGCGTAGAACCGACTGTTGTGGAAGTGGATCTGGTCCAGTGAGTCGTGTCGCTTCTGTGACTCGGCCCCAGAGACTCCTTTTCATCTGCTCCTTGAATGTGATGCCATTTCAAGGAGACGAGAAAAATGTATAGGCCTAAGGGAACTAGGAGAAAGACAGGCACGGTCGCTGACACCAATAATCATCCTAAAATTTCTTAGAATATTAGGGTTAGACGAAATTTTGTAATTTATATTAGGTAGGGGGCACAATGGACCCTTTGGTCTAAGTGCAAACCTCTATTAAAATCTATTTTAACCACAATAGAGAGAAATTGTTGTCTGCGTGCCATAGCCTCGATTTTGTATAACCGAGCTGTCGGAATTTTGATTTTTATATTTGGGACTCCCTAGTGTCTTATCAAAAGTCTAGAAGATCGAGCTGAAGCTTATTAGAAAATTTCTTTCTTCATTCAAAAGTTCCTCCAAAATCATTGCACAAATAACTAAACAGTATTCAAAATAATTGTTTACCTGCATCAGCCAAATCCTTTTGAATTGGTTTCCATTGACGGTAAGAAAGAAGTCTTGGGTCAACACCAATATTGCTCCCTTTTGGTATGTTACTTAAAAGCCATTTACCAATAGAAGGCGTTGTAGGTAAGCCATCTTTCATAAGTTCCCAGTTATTATTCATTTGTGTTTGGGCTTGTATATAGTATCTTCCATCAGTCCACATTCCAGCCCTGGTCGGTGTTACAACTGCTGTGCCTGCAGATCCATTAAAACCACTTATAAAAGCTCTTCTCTCATCATGTTGGCAAATGTATTCATTTTGGTGAGCATCATCAGTCGGAATGATATAAGCCTCTATTTTACTAGGTTTATGTTGACTCATAATTAAACGTAATTTTTCCAGAACATCATTGCGAACAGCCATTTTAGCGAAAATTTGTATGGAAAGTGTAACTATTTTAAGTATTTACTAATATGTTCATCACTTTTAATACGAAATTTCATCAGATAATGTTAATAGATAAAGTTTATTGTTCTGTCGATATTTGGAAAGGGCTGGAGACTATCACTAGGTGATTTTTCATTATCGGTAAATTATAATTATGATTAGGCGACCACATACTAGCAATGTTAAACGCCAGTGTTGCCACAGTTTTAACACTTATAGTATCCGTCGAAATCTTAAAAATTGCATAGCTCTCATTAAGTAAGGAACGGTACTTCAATCTATTTTTAAGTCAAAATTAATACCACTGACAGACGAGTATCGGTTATCTATTTATAGAGGTGGGTAACTCAGCACTGAGTTGAGTAACTGAGCTGACTCTTAGCGATGAGCCGCTCGCTCAGACTCACTTCCAAAAAAAAATTATTGCTCAGTTATAAATTTCAGACATTTAACCATTGTGTGTAATAACAAGGGAGATATCTTTTCGATAAACCTCAAAATTTGGAACAGCTGAGATCACCTGTTTTTGCAAAGTAAATTCGCAACCCTGGCGTTCCTCGTATATTTTACCCGAATGCAGGGACGGATACAGGGGAGGAGTTCTGGATTCCCCCCAAAAAATCGGTAGTCTCAGAAAATTTCAACCGTGTTTTCAAATTCGTAGCACACACAGAAGCTCACTCTAGACAAAAAAAAATTAAAAATTGTTAACCAGTAACTGGAAAGTATATTTTATTCTAAAAGTTTATGACTTATCAAACCGCCTTCGTAATATGCAATTTTACAAACACATTTACCGAATTTTTCAAATCAATGTTACGTTGCCAGTCACGGTGGCTCCGAATGAACGGTCCTTTTCTATTTTACGGAGATTGATGACGTATCTCGAGATATTGAGGTTACTAGTGACCTAGATATTTTGGCAAAGAAAAAGAGGAGAATCGATGAAGCACTTTAAACCCCTGAAGTTTTATGATTCTACTGATTCAAATGATATCATAGCCTATCGATGGCTTTATAAAAATGCATTCAACATTTTACCCAATATTATTATATCTATATTTATAATGGGTATTAATCGAATATCTCAAAATATGTAAAATATCCTAAAAAGTTTAAACCCCCCCAAAATATTTTCAGATCAGCTTTTTCCAACTTCGGGCCATTCGTATTGACGGCCAGCTTAGGTACCCTGTCAAACGCCATCTTAGGTATCCTGTCAAAAGCAATTGTCAAATAAGATATCTCACTTGTTGTTATACACAATGCATCTTACTGAGCGGCGAGTCGATGAGTGTATCAGCACTGAGAATCAAAGATGAGCTGATAGATAGATAGATAGATTATAAATGAGAGGAATGCACTGCGACCGATGGGTCTATTGTGCCCTCTACGGCTCACATCACAGCACTTCCATAAGCCCCAGCACCTCTAGAAAGCCTAGTATGGTTGTCGGGGGTAATGAGTGTAAGTGTTGCTCATCCGGCCACGGCCGTCCAAAGGCCGTGCCTCTTCTGCGCGTCACAGCAACGCACTCCATGAGTAGATGCTGCGGGGTTTCTGTTTCTAAGTCACAGAAGCGCCAGAGGTCGCTTGACCAGATCCCTAGCTTGTGTAGGTGGCCCCTTAGTCTGCAATGACCCGTCAGAATTCCTGTCATGATTTTTAGCTTCTCCTTGGGGAGGTTCATCAGCAACCTGTGCCTTTTCATATTGTATCCCCCAAGGAGAGACTTTGCCTGTCTAAGGCCTGCTATATTGCGCCATTGTTGGTTTCGCAGTCTGTTAGTTTCATCTCTCAGCATTTCTCTCATGGTGCTGGGACCTACAGCCAGGATCGGCTCTGGTCCAACCGGAGTAGCTGAGGCTGCTGTCCTGGCTAGGCGATCGGCTTCTTCGTTGCCACCAACCCCTCTATGTCCTGGTACCCAGAGGAGTTGGATTTGGTTCCTCTCCGCCAGGGCATTCAGCACTCCATGACCAATGATTATTTTATTTAATAGGAGAGGGCTTTGAGCGCGGCCTGGCTGTCGCTTGAAATGAGAATGGTCTCACCGTGGTAATTCCTTCTCAGGTTAATCTCAGCGCATTCATATACCTTCAATACTGAATGCCATCGGAGATGTTGAAAGATCGCCGACCAATGGCGCACGGTAAGTAATAACCCCGTAATATTTGAATTTACCAACAAGGAGCTGTGCGGTGCTGGCAAATGTGCATTGTGCTTGGAATAGTGAAAAATTAAACCGCGTGTGTATAAATAAATTCATGACATTCATTAATAGATGTGTTATGTTTGCGAAAATAAATATATTTTTGTATAGATAAACAAGTGCATATTGTATAGCCACTACGCACAGACGTTCTTTGTGTGTATATATGTATGTATAGTTCTCCCAGTTTATTTAACATTGTTTTTTTTTTCTTTTAACATTGGTTTGGCGCGATTTAAAAAATAGGACCAGTGTCGACTGCGCGACTGGAGAAGGCAGCAGTTTTAAACCGGCAACAGGCCCTTAACGCAGATGTAGGAGCGGGTGCTTGAATTCATAGTAAGCCGGTATGTAGATGGCCTCTCTATGTACCTGAGTGCATAGAGATACTTAATTCTCTGGCAGCCAAGTCCAACTTCTTTTGGTCCCAGGCCATAAAGGTATTGATAGGCACGAGAAGGCTGCTAGTTTGGCTACAGATGCTGCAGCAACAACACTAATAGGACTTGAGCCTATTCTGGCGTTAGGACAACACACCATTAGGGAGGAATTTAGAAGAGAGGAGGAAATGTTGAGGGGACAATACTGGCACGGGACGACTGCACTTTGACAGTCAAAAGCGCCTTAAGCAGCTAATTGTTCACTCACAGAATAACCTGAGAATGCTCGCAGGATTTCTCACGGGCCACTGCAGACTTCGTGGACACATCCACCGGTTGGAGATCTGGTCCAGTTGTTGTTGTTGTTGTTGTAGCGGCTAGCTACACCCTACTGGGTTGGCGGACTCCCTCAATCGTTATCGTCAAGCTCAACTAACGAAAGGTCCAGGAAACGAGCTGTTTCAACAGGGTCGGACCATAGGGAGAGGGGTGTTAGTTGAGTAGGTTTGGCCGGGCATGTGAATAGGTGATTGGTGTCGTGCGGAGACTCTTCACATGCCGGGCACGTGTTGGGGGTGTCGGGGTTGATCCTGGATAGGTAGGAGTTTAACCTGCTACAATATCCAGATCTGAGCTGGGCCAGAGTAACGCGGGTCTCACGAGGCAGCTGGAGCTCCTCAGCTGCGATGGGTGGTGGTTGGACTCCCAGGACTGCACTCACAGGGCGGGTGTCGATGTGTTTGGACACCGACTCCCTGTGGATGCTGTCCAGAGCCTGTCGGTACGTCCTTGGGTCCAGCGGTCGGTGTACGTATGTCTGGACCTCGTCCGTCAGTTGTGAGAGATGTCCCCTGATGTGCCTGGGTGCCGGCTCCAGCGCGAGCAGGTCTCAATTGGGGTGCCCCGGACGGTGGCATCCTGTCACTGTCCTGAGTGCGGCGTTCTGACAGGTCTCTAGTCTTGACCACTGAGTCCTGCTAGTTCCAGGCGACCAGATTGGCGCGGCATAATTTATAACCGGCCGGCCAATCGCCTTGTATGTTGCCAAGAACGTTTCTTTGTCTTTGCCCCAAGTGCTGCCGGCGAGCGACTTGAGGACTTTGTTGCGGCTCTGTACCTTATTGACGATTGCGGTTGTATGCGCTGAGAAGGAGACCAGGCTGTGGAGGGTGACTCCCAGGATCTTCGGGTGGTTAACCGTCGGAATGGGGGTCCCCTCGATGTGGATGTCGAGGGTGAGCCCGACCTCTTTCGTCCAAGATGTGAAAAGGGTCGCCGTGGACTTAGCAGGATACAGCGTCAGATTCCGTCCTGTAAAGTAGTGAGCAAGGTCAGGGAGGTAGCTGTTCACTTTGGAACACAGGCCATCAATTCCATTGCCGGTAGCCATTATCGTGCAGTCATCGGCGTACGAGACCAGTGTGACTCCCTCTGGCGGGGAAGGGAGTCGCGAGATGTAGAAGTTGAATAATAGGGGGGATAGGACGCCACCCTGTGGTACCCCCTGCTTGATTCTTCTCGCTTTTGACACTGAGTCACGGTAGCACACCGACGCTTGACGACCCCACAGGTAGTTCGCGGTCCATCGCTTCAACGCCGCTGGGAGAGGTGAGGCCTCCACGTCCTTCAACAAGATGGAGTGGCTGACTGTGTCGAAGGCCTTCGACAAGTCCAAAGCCACGAGGACGGTTCTCTCACAGGGGCGGTTGCCGTTGAGACCACGATTAACCTGAGTGTTTATAGCGTTAAGTGCCGTTGTGGTGCTATGCACTTTCCGGAAGCCGTGTTGATGCTTCGCCGGGCTGAGATGGTGGTTGAAATGCGGGAGCAGCAGGGCCTCAAGTGTCTTGACCACTGGAGAAAGCAGGGAGATCGGCCGATAGGACTCGCCTTGGCCGGCCGGTTTCCCTGGTTTCAGCAGTGGTATCACCCTACTGGTCTTCCAGATATCTGGAATGACCGTGGTGGATAGCGACAGATTGAGGACCCTGGTGAGATATGCTACTCCCGCGGTGCCCAATTTTTTCAGCATCAACATGCTTAACCCGTCTGGGCCAATGGATTTGGAGGCTTTCGCCTTCCCGATGGCTTCCTTCACCTCAGTGGTAGAGAGGACAATTGGTGCGCTTGGTGTTGACTTGCGCAGCCTTCTGGTGACTGACCATTTGGTTCTGTCGGCCGAAGGATGCAACGTGAATTGTCGACTAAAATAGTTTGCGCATCGCTTCGGGTCCGACGAGGCGTGGTCTCCAAAGGAGATTTCTGTTTGATCATCACGCCTCGTCGGGTTGGACAGGGACCTCACGGTCGACCATAGTTTGCCCACTCCGGCACCGAGGTTGCAGGACTTCAGGTGCTCCCTCCACTTGTTCCGCTTGTGAACGTTGACCAGGCGTTGGATCTCCCAGTTTAGTTGCCTAATACGGGGATTACCGGGGTCCGCCTGCCGGAGGTGGTCGCGTTCATCCGCTAGAGACACCGCCTCACCCGGGAAGTCAGGACGGATCATAGGGATCCTCCCTGCCGGGATGAAACGGGCTGCAGCGGACTTCACCACCCTGCGGAACAAGCGCTCGCCTACGCGAACGTCGGTTGGAGTTGAGAGAGCACTGAAGGCGTCTTCAGTGAAATCCTCAAACCGCTCCTAGTCAGCTTTTTTGAAGTTGACATAGGTGTGGCGGTCTGAGGCAACATAGTTGGCAGGTCTGTCAATCGAGATGACTATGGGTAGGTGGTCTGATGCAAGCGATAGCATAGGTCGCCACGTTATGCTATTTATCAGACCTGCGCTAGCTATTGTTAGATCTGGCGAGCTGCTGCAACTACCCACAATCCTGGTGGGGGCTTCGTCGTTCATGGTGCAGAATGTCGAATCGTCTATCTGCTCTGCCAAAATATTTCCCCTACGATCATTTGATAGGCTTGAGAACCAAAGATAGTGGTGCGCATTAAAGTCTCCGACTACCAAACGGGTTTCACCACTGAGGAGCGCACCTATGTCAGGGTGATATCCAGCGGGGCAGCAGGAGACAGGGGGTATATATGTGAATGACCGGACAGCAATCCCTTGACATTCTAAGGTGCTGTCCCTTGGGTCGATGTCTGCATCGATAAGACGATACTGCACGGTGTTGTGTAGGATGAAGGCTAGGCCTCCACCATTATCTCGCTCGCGATCTCTACGAAGCACGTTGTAACCGTCGCAGTTCGTTAACGTTGAGCTGCGACGTAGCTTCGTTTCTTGGACCGCAGCTATTAACAGCCCGTGCCGAGCAATGAAGGCAACCACCTCCGAGATCTTGCTCGAGAGTCCGTTGCAGTTGAACTGTAGGAGTCTCGTCTGTCTCGGTAAGGTTGTCGCGTTGAGGGGGGTGAGGGACTGGATCCGAGGGCCGGCCCGTCCCGGCTGTGCATCCCGCAGTGGTGGTAAAGGCCCAGCGGTTGTTGTGGGCGGTGTCGTGAGCGACACTGGCGGGGGGTTGTTGCGGCAGCAGGAGGCGGTAAAGCTCACGGACCAGTCCCTTGTGGTGCGTAGGCCAGAGCACGCCCGGAAGTGGCACCAGCCCTGGCAGGCATTACACCTGACTGAGCAGGCATTCCGGTGCACTCTGGCCCGGCATACACAGCAGATAGTGGGGGCAACCAGTAGTTGCTGGTTGGCCCCACGTGTGGTGGAGCGAGGGGGCGGTGGGGAGGTTTGGTGTTGCTGTGAGCTCCGGGGCCCGTAGAGGCAGGAGGGGTGCTCTGAGGCACCGGCGCGGGGGGCGCAAGAGGGGATGCCGTGGAGGCTTGGGGCGCTTGAGTGCGCGAGCAACACTGGCCCACATAGGATGTGGACCACTCCCTAGTTTTCTTAAGGCCCGAGCAGACCTTAAGATGGCACCATCCGTTGCACGAATTACACCTCACCGACGTGGAATTCGGATGGAGCCTTCTCTGGCAGATGCAGCAGAAGTAGGTTTCTGGGCCAGGGTTAGGCTCGACGCCCGCCCTGGCCAGAAGTACGAGTAGCAATCCTGCTGCAAGGTATTGCACCCAAGGGGAGATAAGATTGGGGGTGTCCGGCAGCCTAAGTGGGGTTAGGTCGCCGAAATAACAGTCCTTGGTCGGATGAAATCCGAGTCACTTCGGTAGCGTAGAACCGACTGTTGTGGAAGTGGATCTGGTCCAGTGAGTCGTGTCGCTTCTGTGACTCGGCCCCAGAGACTCCTTTTCATCTGCTCCTTGAATGTGATGCCATTTCAAGGAGACGAGAAAATGTATAGGCCTAAGGGAACTAGGAGAAAGACAGGCACGGTCGCTGACACCAATAATCATCCTAAAATTTCTTAGAATATTAGGGTTAGACGAAATTTTGTAATTTATATTAGGTAGGGGGCACAATGGACCCTTTGGTCTAAGTGCAAACCTCTATTAAAATCTATTTTAACCACAATAGAGAGAAATTGTTGTCTGCGTGCCATAGCCTCGATTTTGTATAACCGAGCTGTCGGAATTTTGATTTTTATATTTGGGACTCCCTAGTGTCTTATCAAAAGTCTAGAAGATCGAGCTGAAGCTTATTAGAAAATTTCTTTCTTCATTCAAAAGTTCCTCCAAAATCATTGCACAAATAACTAAACAGTATTCAAAATAATTGTTTACCTGAATCAGCCAAATCCTTTTGAATTGGTTTCCATTGACGGTAAGAAAGAAGTCTTGGGTCAACACCAATATTGCTCCCTTTTGGTATGTTACTTAAAAGCCATTTACCAATAGAAGGCGTTGTAGGTAAGCCATCTTTCATAAGTTCCCAGTTATTATTCATTTGTGTTTGGGCTTGTATATAGTATCTTCCATCAGTCCACATTCCAGCCCTGGTCGGTGTTACAACTGCTGTGCCTGCAGATCCATTAAAACCACTTATAAAAGCTCTTCTCTCATCATGTTGGCAAATGTATTCATTTTGGTGAGCATCATCAGTCGGAATGATATAAGCCTCTATTTTACTAGGTTTATGTTGACTCATAATTAAACGTAATTTTTCCAGAACATCATTGCGAACAGCCATTTTAGCGAAAATTTGTATGGACAGTGTAACTATTTTAAGTATTTACTAATATGTTCATCACTTTTAATACCAAATTTCATCAGATAATGTTAATAGATAAAGTTTATTGCTCTGTCGATATTTGAAAAGGGCTGGAGACTATCACTAGGTGATTTTTCATTATCGGTAAATTATAATTATGATTAGGCGACCACATACTAGCAATGTTAAACGCCAGTGTTGCCACAGTTTTAACACTTATGGTATCCGTCGAAATCTTAAAAATTGCATAGCTCTCATTAAGTAAGGAACGGTACTTCAATCTATTTTTAAGTCAAAATTAATACCACTGACAGACGAGTATCGGTTATCTATTTATAGAGGTGGGTAACTCAGCACTGAGTTGAGTAACTGAGCTGACTCTTAGCGATGAGCCGCTCGCTCAGACTCACTTCCAAAAAAAAATTATTGCTCAGTTATAAATTAAAAATTATTAACCAGTAACTGGAATACAAATAATGCTTTTTTGCCGAAAAGTATATTTTATTCTAAAAGTTTATGACTTATCAAACCGCCTTCGTAATATGCAATTTTACAAACACATTTACCGAATTTTTCAAATCAGTGTTACGTTGCCAGTCACGGTGGCTCCGAGTGAACGGTCCTTTTCTATTTTACGGAGATTGATGACGTATCTCGAGATATTGAGGTTACTAGTGACCTAGATATTTTGGCAAAGAAAAATAGGAGAATCGATGAAGCACTTTAAACCCCTGACGTTTTATGATTCTACTGATTCAAATGATATCATAGCCTATCGATGGCAACAGGCCCTTAACGCAGATGTAGGAGCGGGTGCTTGAATTCATAGGAAGCCGGTATGTAGAGGGCCTCTCTATGTACCTGAGTGCATAGAGATACTTAATTCTCTGGCAGCCAAGTCCAACTTCTTTGTGTCCCAGGCCATAAAGGTATTGATGGGCACGAGAAGGCTGATGGTTTGGCTACAGATGCTGCAGCAACAACACCAATAGGACCCGAGCCTATTCTGGCGTTAGGACAACACACCATTAGGGAGGAATTTAGAAGAGAGGAGAAAATGTTGAGGGGACAATACTGGCACGGGACGACTGCACTTTGACAGTCAAAATGCCTGTTGGGAGGATACAGTCAAAAGCGCTTTAAGCAGCTAATTGTGCACTGAAAGAACAACCTGAGAATGCTCGCAGGATTTCTCACGGGCCACTGCCGACTTCGTGGACACATCCACCGGTTGGAGATCTGGTCCAGTGAGTAGTGTCACTTCTGTGACTCGGACCCAGAGACTCCTTTTCATCTCCTCCTTGAATGTGATGCCATTTCAAGGAGACGAGAAAAATGTATAGGCCTAAGGGAACTAGAAGAAAGACAGGCACGGTCGCTGACACCAATAATCATCCTAAAATTTCTTAGAATATTAGGGTTAGACGAAATTTTGTAATTTATTTTAGGTCGCGGGCACAATGGACCCTTTGGTCTAAGTGCAAAGCTCTATTAAAATCTATCTTAACCACAATAGAGAGAAATTGTTGTCTGCGTGCCATAGCCTCGATTTTGTATAACCGAGCTGTGGGAATTTTGATTTTTATATTTGGGACTCCCTAGTGTCTTATCAAAAGTCTAGAAGATCGAACTGAAGCTTATTAGAAAATTTCTTTCTTCATTCAAAAGTTCCTCCAAAATCATTGCACAAATAACTAAACAGTATTCAAAATAATTGTTTACCTGCATCAGCCAAATCCTTTTGAATTGGTTTCCATTGACGGTAAGAAAGAAGTCTTGGGTCAACACCAATATTGCTCCCTTTTGGTATGTTACTTAAAAGCCATTTACCAATAGAAGGCGTTGTAGGTAAGCCATCTTTCATAAGTTCCCAGTTATTATTCATTTGTGTTTGGGCTTGTATATAGTATCTTCCATCAGTCCACATTCCAGCCCTGGTCGGTGTTACAACTGCTGTGCCTGCAGATCCATTAAAACCCCTTATAAAAGCTCTTCTCTCATCATGTTGGCAAATGTATTCATTTTGGTGAGCATCATCAGTCGGAATGATATAAGCCTCTATTTTACTAGGTTTATGTTGACTCATAATTAAACGTAATTTTTCCAGAACATCATTGCGAACAGCCATTTCAGCGAAAATTTGTATGGAAAATCGGTAGTCTCAGAAAATTTCAACCGTGTTTTTAAATTAGTAGCACACACAAAAACTCACTCTAGACAAAAAAAATTAAAAATTATTACCCAGTAACTGGAATACAAAGAATGCTTTTTTGCCGAAAAGTATATTTTATTCTAAAAGTTTATGACTTATCAAACCGCCTTCGTAATATGCAATTTTACAAACACATTTACCGAATTTTTCAAATCAATGTTACGTTGCCAGTCACGGTGGCTCCGAGTGAACGGTCCTTTTCTATTTTACGGAGATTGATGACGTATCTCGAGATATTGAGGTTACTAGTGACCTAGATATATTGGCAAAGAAAAAGAGAAGAATCGATGAAGCACTTTAAACCCTTGACGTTTTATGATTCTACTGATTCAAATGATATCATAGCCTATCGATGGCTTTATAAAAATGCATTCAACATTTTACCCAATATTATTATATCTATGTTTATAATGGGTATTAATCGAATATCTCAAAATATGTAAAATATCCTAAAAAATTGAAACCCCCCAAAATATTTTCAGATCAGCTTTTTCCAACTTCGGGCCATTCGTATTGGCGGCCAGCTTAGGTACCCTGTCAAACGCCATCTTAGGTATCCTGTCAAAAGCAACTGTCAAATAAAATATCTCACTTGTTGTTATACACAATGCATCTTACTGAGCGGCGAATCGATGAGTGTATCAGCACTGAGAATCAAAGATGAGCTGATAGATAGATAGATAGATTATAAATGAGAGGAATGCACTGCGACCGATGGGTCTATTGTGCCCTCTACGGCTCACATCACAGCACTTCCATAAGCCCCAGCACCTCTAGAAAGCCTAGTATGGTTGTCGGGGGTAATGAGTGTAAGTGTTGCGCATCCGGCCACGGCCGTCCAAAGGCCGTGCCTCTTCTGCGCGTCACAGCAACGCACTCCATGAGTAGATGCTGCGGGGTTTCTGTTTCTAAGTCACAGAAGCGACAGAGGTCGCTTGACCAGATCCCTAGCTTGTGTAGGTGGCCCCTTAGTCTGCAATGACCCGTCAGAATTCCTGTCATGATTCTTAGTTTCTCCTTGGGGAGGTTCATCAGCAACCTGTGCCTTTTCATATTGTATCGCCCAAGGAGAGACTTTGCCTGTCTAAGGCATGCTATATTGCGCCATTGTTGGTTTCGCAGTCTGTTAGTTTCATCTCTCAGCATTTCTCTCATAGTGCTGGGACCTACAGCCAGGATCGGCTCTGGTCCAACCGGAGTTGTTGTTGTTGTAGCGGCTAGCTACACCCTACTGGGTTGGCGGACTCCCTCAATCGTTATCGTCAAGCTCAACTAACGAAAGGTCCAGGAAACGAGCTGTTTCAACAGGGTCGGACCATAGGGAGAGGGGTGTTAGTTGGGTAGGTTTGGCCGGGCATGTGAATAGGTGATTGGTGTCTTGCGGAGACTCTTCACATGCCGGGCACGTGTTGGGGGTGTCGGGGTTGATCCTGGATAGGTAGGAGTTTAACCTGCTACAATATCCAGATCTGAGCTGGGCCAGAGTAACGCGGGTCTCACGAGGCAGCTGGAGCTCCTCAGCTGCAATGGGTGGTGGTTGTACTCCCAGGACTGCACTCACAGGGCGGGCGTCGATGTGTTTGGACACCGACTCCCTGTGGATGCTGTCCAGAGCCTGTCGGTACGTCCTTGGGTCCAGCGGTCGGTGTACGTATGTCTGGACCTCGTCCGTCAGTTGTGAGAGATGTCCCCTGATGTGCCTGGGTGCCGGCTCCAGCGCGAGCAGGTCTCTATTGGGGTGCCCCGGACGGTGGCATCCCAGTAGAAACTGCTTTGTGAGCATAATGTTGTGCTCTTGCACTGGGAGCACGTTAGCCTCATGGTAGAGGTGATCCACAGGCGTCATCAGGAGACATCCCGTCACTGTCCTGAGTGCGGCGTTCTGACAGGTCTCTAGTCTTGACCACTGAGTCCTGCTAGTTCCAGGCGACCAAATTGGCGCGGCATAATTTAGAACCGGCCGGCCAATCGCCTTGTATGTTGCCAACAACGTTTCTTTGTCTTTGCCCCAAGTGCTGCCGGCGAGAGACTTGAGGACTTTGTTGCGGCTCTGTACCTTATTGACGATTGCGGTTGTATGCGCTGAGGAGACCAGGCTGTCGAGGGTGACTCCCAGGATCTTCGGGTGGTTAACCGTCGGAATGGGGGTCCCCTCGATGTGGATGTCGAGGGTGAGCCCGACCTCCTTCGTCCAAGATGTGAAAAGGGTCGCCGTGGACTTAGCAGGAGACAGCGTCAGATTCCGTCCTGTAAAGTAGTGAGCAAGGTCAGGGAGGTAGCTGTTCACTTTGGAACACAGGCCATCAATTCCATTGCCGGTAGCCATTATCGTGCAGTCATCGGCGTACGAGACCAGTGTGACTCCCTCTGGCGGGGAAGGGAGTCGCGAGATGTAGAAGTTAAATAATAGGGGGGATAGGACGCCACCCTGTGGTACCCCTGCTTGATTCTTTTCGCTTTTTGACACTGAGTCACGGTAGCACACCGACGCTTGACGACCACACAGGTAGTTCGCGGTCCATCGCTTCAACGCCGCTGGGAGAGGTGAGGCCTCCACGTCCTTCAACAAGATGGAGTGGCTGACTGTGTCGAAGGCCTTCGACAAGTCCAAAGCCACGAGGACGGTTCTCTCACAGGGGCGGTTGCCGTTGAGACCACGATTAACCTGAGTGTTTATAGCGTTAAGTGCCGTTGTGGTGCTATGCACTTTCCGGAAGCCGTGTTGATGCTTCGCCGGGCTGAGATGGTGGTTGAAATGCGGGAGCAGCAGGGCCTCAAGTGTCTTGACCACTGGAGAAAGCAGGGAGATCGGCCGATAGGACTCGCCTTGGCCGGCCGGTTTCCCTGGTTTCAGCAGTGGTATCACCCTACTGGTCTTCCAGATATCTGGAATGACCGTGGTGGATAGCGACAGATTGAGGACCCTGGTGAGATATGCTACTCCCGCGGTGCCCAATTTTTTCAGCATCAACATGCTTAACCCGTCTGGGCCAATGGATTTGGAGGCTTTCGCCTTCCCGATGGCTTCCTTCACCTCAGTGGTAGAGAGGACAATTGGTGCGCTTGGTGTTGACTTGCGCAGCCTTCTGGTGACTGACCATTTGGTTCTGTCGGCCAAAGGATGCAACGTGAATTGTCGACTAAAATAGTTCGCGCATCGCTTCGGGTCCGACGAGGCGTGGTCTCCAAAGGAGATTTCTGTTCGATCATCACGCCTCGTCGGGTTGGACAGGGACCTCACGGTCGACCATAGTTTGCCCACTCCGGCACCGAGGTTGCAGGACTTCAGGTGCTCCCTCCACTTGTTCCGCTTGTGAACGTTGACCAGGCGTTGGATCTCCCCGTTTAGTTGCCTAATACGGGGATTACCGGGGTCCGCCTGCCGGAGGTGGTCGCGTATATCCGCTAGAGACACCGCCTCACCCGGGAAGTCAGGACGGATCATAGGGATCCTCCCTGCCGGGATGAAACGGGCTGCAGCGGACTTCACCACCCTGCGGAACAAGCGCTCGCCTACGCGAACGTCGGTTGGAGTTGAGAGAGCACTGAAGGCGTCTTCAGTGAAATCCTCAAACCGCTCCCAGTCAGCTTTTTTGAAGTTGACATAGGTGTGGCGGTCTGAGGCAACATAGTTGGCAGGTCTGTCAATCGAGATGACTATGGGTAGGTGGTCTGATGCAAGCGATAGCATAGGTCGCCACGTTATGCTATTTATCAGACCTGCGCTAGCTATTGTTAGATCTGGCGAGCTGCTGCAACTACCCACAATCCTGGTGGGGGCTTCGTCGTTCATGGTGCAGAATGTCGAATCGTCTATCTGCTCTGCCAAAATATTTCCCCTACGATCATTTGATAGGCTTGAGAACCAAAGATCGTGGTGCGCATTAAAGTCTCCTACTACCAAACGGTTTTCACCACTGAGGAGCGCACTATGTCAGGGTGATATCCAGCGGGGCAGCAGGAGACAGGGGGTATATATGTGTTAAATATTTCGAGCTCGACATCGCCTGACCGGACAGCAATCCCTTGACATTCTAAGGTGCTGTCCCTTGCCCGTGCCGAGCAATGAAGGCAACCACCTCCGAGATCTTGCTCGAGAGTCCGTTGCAGTTGAACTGTAGGAGTCTCGTCTGTCTCGGTAAGGTTGTCGCGTTGAGGGGGGTGAGGGACTGGATCCGAGGGCCGGCCCGTCCCGGCTGTGCATCCCGCAGTGGTGGTAAAGGCCCAGCGGTTGTTGTGGGCGGTGTCGTGAGCGACACTGGCGGGGGGTTGTTGCGGCAGCAGGAGGCGGTAAAGCTCACGGACCAGTCCCTTGTGGTGCGTAGGCCAGAGCACGCCCGGAAGTGGCACCAGCCCTGGCAGGCATTACACCTGACTGAGCAGGCATTCCGGTGCACTCTGGCCCGGCATACACAGCAGATAGTGGGGGCAACCAGTAGTTGCTGGTTGGCCCCACGTGTGGTGGAGCGAGGGGGCGGTGGGGAGGTTTGGTGTTGCTGTGAGCTCCGGGGGGCCGTAGAGGCAGGGGGGGTGCTCTGAGGCACCGGCGCGGGGGGCGCAAGGGGGGATGCTGTGGAGGCTTGGGGCGCTTGAGTGCGCGAGCAACACTGGCCCACATAGGATGTGGACCACTCCCTAGTTTTCTTAAGGCCCGAGCAGACCTTAAGATGGCACCATCCGTTGCACGAATTACACCTCACCGACGTGGAATTCGGATGGAGCCTTCTCTGGCAGATGCAGCAGAAGTAGGTTTCTGGGCCAGGGTTAGGCTCGACGCCCGCCCTGGCCAGAAGTATGAGTAGCAATCCTGCTGCAAGGTATTGCACCCAGGGGGAGATAAGATTGGGGGTGTCCGGCAGCCTAAGTGGCGTTAGGTCGCCGAAAAAACAGTCCTTGGTCGGATGAAATCCGAGTCACTTCGGTAGCGTAGAACCGACTGTTGTGGAAGTGTAGTAGCTGAGGCTGCTGTCCTGGCTAGGCGATCGGCTTCTTCGTTGCCACCAACCCCTCTATGTCCTGGTACCTAGAGGAGTTGGATTTGGTTCCTCTCCGCCAGGTCATTCAGCACTCCATGACCAATGATTATTTTATTTAATAGGAGGAGAGGGCTTTGAGCGCGGCCTGGCTGTCGCTTGAAATGAGAATGGTCTCACCGTGGTAACTCCTTCTCAGGTTAATCTCAGCGCATTCATATACCTTCAATACTGAATGCCATCGGAGATGTTGAAAAGATCGCCGACCAATGGCGCACGGTAAGTAATAACCCCGTAATATTTGAATTTACCAACAAGGAGCTGTGCGGTGCTGGCAAATGTGCATTGTGCTTGGAATAGTGAAAAATTAAACCGCGTGTGTATAAATAAATTCATGACATTCATTAATAGATGTGTTATGTTTGCGAAAATAAATATATTTTTTGTATAGATAAAGAAGTGCATATTGTATAGCCACTACGCACAGACGTTCTTTGTGTGTATATATGTATAGTTCTCCCAGTTTATTTAATATTGTTTTTTTTTCTTCTAACATTGGTTTGGCGCGATTTAATAAATAGGACCAGTGTCGACTGCGCGACTGGAGAAAGCAGCAGTTTTAAACCGTCAACAGGCCCTTAACGTAGATGTAGGAGCGGGTGCTTGAATTCAAAGGAAGCCGGTATGTAGAGGGCCTCTCTATGTACCTGAGTGCATAGAGATACTTAATTCTCCGGCAGCCAAGTGCAACTTCTTTGGGTCCCAGGCCATAAACGTATTGATGGGCACGAGAAGGCTAATGGTTTGGCTACAGATGCTGCAGCAACAACACCAATAGGACCCGAGCCTATTCTGGCGTTAGGACAACACACCATTAGGGAGGAATTTAGAAGAGAGGAGAAAATGTTGAGGGGACAATACTGGCACGGGACGACTGCACTTTGACAGTCAAAATGCCTGTTGGGAGGATACAGTCAAAAGCGTTTTAAGCAGCTAATTGTTCACTGAAAGAACAACCTGAGAATGCTCGCAGGATTTCTCACGGGCCACTGCCGACTTCGTGGACACATCCACCGGTTGGAGATCTGGTCCAGTGAGTAGTGTCGCTTCTGTGACTCGGCCCCAGAGACTGCTTTTCATCTGCTCCTTGAATGTGATGCCATTTCAAAGAGACGAGAAAAATGTATAGGCCTAAGGGAACTAGAAGAAAGACAGGCACGGTCGCTGACACCAATAATCATCCTAAAATTTCTTAGAATATTAGGGTTAGACGAAATTTTGTAATTTATATTAGGTAGGGGGCACAATGGACCCTTTGGTCTAAGTGCAAACCTCTATTAAAATCTATTTTAACCACAATAGAGAGAAATTGTTGTCTGCGTGCCATAGCCTCGATTTTGTATAACCGAGCTGTCGGAATTTTGATTTTTATATTTGGGACTCCCTAGTGTCTTATCAAAAGTCTAGAAGATCGAGCTGAAGCTTATTAGAAAATTTCTTTCTTCATTCAAAAGTTCCTCCAAAATCATTGCACAAATAACTAAACAGTATTCAAAATAATTGTTTACCTGCATCAGCCAAATCCTTTTGAATTGGTTTCCATTGACGGTAAGAAAGAAGTCTTGGGTCAACACCAATATTGCTCCCTTTTGGTATGTTACTTAAAAGCTATTTACCAATAGAAGGCGTTGTAGGTAAGCCATCTTTCATAAGTTCCCAGTTATTATTCATTTGTGTTTGGGCTTGTATATAGTATCTTCCATCAGTCCACATTCCAGCCCTGGTCGGTGTTACAACTGCTGTGCCTGCAGATCCATTAAAACCACTTATAAAAGCTCTTCTCTCATCATGTTGGCAAATGTATTCATTTTGGTGAGCATCATCAGTCGGAATGATATAAGCCTCTATTTTACTAGGTTTATGTTGACTCATAATTAAACGTAATTTTTCCAGAACATCATTGCGAACAGCCATTTTAGCGAAAATTTGTATGGAAAGTGTAACTATTTTAAGTATTTACTAATATGTTCATCACTTTTAATACCAAATTTCATCAGATAATGTTAATAGATAAAGTTTATTGTTCTGTCGATATTTGGAAAGGGCTGGAGACTATCACTAGGTGATTTTTCATTATCGGTAAATTATAATTATGATTAGGCGACCACATACTAGCAATGTTAAACGCCAGTGTTGCCACAGTTTCCGGGAGATATCTTTTCGATAAACGTCAAAATTTGGAACAGCTGAGATCACCTGTTTTTGCAAAGTAAATTCGCAATCCTGGCGTTCCTCGTATATTTTACCCGAATGCAGGGACGGATACAGGGAAGGGGTTCTGGATTCCCCCCAAAAAATCGGTAGTCTCAGAAAATTTCAAACGTGTTTTCAAATTCGTAGCACACACAAAAGCTCACTCTAGACAAAAAAAATTAAAAATTATTAACCAGTAACTGGAATGCAAATAATGCTTTTTTGCCGAAAAGTATATTTTATTCTAAAAGTTTATGACTTATCAAACCGCCTTCGTAATATGCAATTTTACAAAACAAACACATTTACCGAATTTTTTAAATCAGTGTTACGTTGCCAGTCACGGTGGCTCCGAGTGAACGGTCCTTTTCTATTTTACGGAGATTGGTGACGTATCTCGAGATATTGAGGTTACTAGTGACCTAGATATTTTGGCAAAGAAAAATAGGATAATCGATGAAGCACTTTAAACCCCTGACGTTTTATGATTCTACTGATTCAAATGATATCATAGCCTATCGATGGCAACAGGCCCTTAACGCAGATGTAGGAGCGGGTGCTTGAATTCATAGGAAGCCGGTATGTAGAGGGCCTCTCTATGTACCTGAGTGCATAGAGATACTTAATTCTCTGGCAGCCAAGTCCAACTTCTTTGTGTCCCAGGCCATAAAGGTATTGATGGGCACGAGAAGGCTGATGGTTTGGCTACAGATGCTGCAGCAACAACACCAATAGGACCCGAGCCTATTCTGGCGTTAGGACAACACACCATTAGGGAGGAATTTAGAAGAGAGGAGAAAATGTTGAAGGGACAATACTGGCACGGGACGACTGCACTTTGACAGTCAAAATGCCTGTTGGGAGGATACAGTCAAAAGCGTTTTAAGCAGCTAATTGTTCACTGAAAGAACAACCTGAGAATGCTCGCAGGATTTCTCACGGGCCACTGCCGACTTCGTGGACACATCCACCGGTTGGAGATCTGGTCCAGTGAGTAGTGTCACTTCTGTGACTCGGCCCCAGAGACTCCTTTTCATCTCCTCCTTGAATGTGATGCCATTTCAAGGAGACGAGAAAAATGTATAGGCCTAAGGGAACTAGAAGAAAGACAGGCACGGTCGCTGACACCAATAATCATCCTAAAATTTCTTAGAATATTAGGGTTAGACGAAATTTTGTAATTTATTTTAGGTCGCGGGCACAATGGACCCTTTGGTCTAAGTGCAAAGCTCTATTAAAATCTATCTTAACCACAATAGAGAGAAATTGTTGTCTGCGTGCCATAGCCTCGATTTTGTATAACCGAGCTGTGGGAATTTTGATTTTTATATTTGGGACTCCCTAGTGTCTTATCAAAAGTCTAGAAGATCGAGCTGAAGCTTATTAGAAAATTTCTTTCTTCATTCAAAAGTTCCTCCAAAATCATTGCACAAATAACTAAACAGTATTCAAAATAATTGTTTACCTGCATCAGCCAAATCCTTTTGAATTGGTTTCCATTGACGGTAAGAAAGAAGTCTTGGGTCAACACCAATATTGCTCCCTTTTGGTATGTTACTTAAAAGCTATTTACCAATAGAAGGCGTTGTAGGTAAGCCATCTTTCATAAGTTCCCAGTTATTATTCATTTGTGTTTGGGCTTGTATATAGTATCTTCCATCAGTC
This sequence comes from Philophylla caesio, assembly GCA_963971545.1. Taxonomy (NCBI): domain Eukaryota; kingdom Metazoa; phylum Arthropoda; class Insecta; order Diptera; family Tephritidae; genus Philophylla; species Philophylla caesio. The sequence continues at coordinate 125,217,890 of OZ020604.1, read as the reverse complement.
CACATTCCAGCCCTGGTCGGTGTTACAACTGCTGTGCCTGCAGATCCATTAAAACCACTTATAAAAGCTCTTCTCTCATCATGTTGGCAAATGTATTCATTTTGGTGAGCATCATCAGTCGGAATGATATAAGCCTCTATTTTACTAGGTTTATGTTGACTCATAATTAAACGTAATTTTTCCAGAACATCATTGCGAACAGCCATTTTAGCGAAAATTTGTATGGAAAGTGTAACTATTTTAAGTATTTACTAATATGTTCATCACTTTTAATACCAAATTTCGTCAGATAATGTTAATAGATAAAGTTTATTGCTCTGTCGATATTTGGAAAGGGCTGGAGACTATCACTAGGTGATTTTTCATTATCGGTAAATTATAATTATGATTAGGCGACCACATACTAGCAATGTTAAACGCCAGTGTTGCCACAGTTTTAACACTTATAGTATCCGTCAAAATCTTAAAAATTGCATAGCTCTCATTAAGTAAGGAACGGTACTTCAATCTATTTTTAAGTCAAAATTAATACCACTGACAGACGAGTATCGGTTATCTATTTATAGAGGTGGGTAACTCAGCACTGAGTTGAGTAACTGAGCTGACTCTTAGCGATGAGCCGCTCGCTCAGACTCACTTCCAAAAAAAAATTATTGCTCAGTTATAAATTTCAGACATTTAACCATTGTGTGTAATAACAAGGGAGATATCTTTTCGATAAACCTCAAAATTTGGAACAGCTGAGATCACCTGTTTTTGCAAAGTAAATTCGCAACCCTGGCGTTCCTCGTATATTTTACCCGAATGCAGGGACGGATACAGGGGAGGAGTTCTGGATTCCCCCCAAAAAATCGGTAGTCTCAGAAAATTTCAACCGTGTTTTCAAATTCGTAGCACACACAAAAGCTCACTCTAGACAAAAAAAATTGAAAATTATTAACCAGTAACTGGAATACAAATAATGCTTTTTTGCCGAAAAGTATATTTTATTCTAAAAGTTTATGACTTATCAAACCGCCTTCGTAATATGCAATTTTACAAAACAAACACATTTACCGAATTTTTTAAATCAGTGTTACGTTGCCAGTCACGGTGGCTCCGAGTGAACGGTCCTTTTCTATTTTACGGAGATTGATGACGTATCTCGAGATATTGAGGTTACTAGTGACCTAGATATTTTGGCAAAGAAAAATAGGAGAATCGATGAAGCACTTTAAACCCCTGACGTTTTATGATACTACTGATTCAAATGATATCATAGCCTATCGATGGCAACAGGCCCTTAACGCAGATGTAGGAGCGGGTGCTTGAATTCATAGGAAGCCGGTATGTAGAGGGCCTCTCTATGTACCTGAGTGCATAGAGATACTTAATTCTCTGGCAGCCAAGTCCAACTTCTTTGTGTCCCAGGCCATAAAGGTATTGATGGGCACGAGAAGGCTGATGGTTTGGCTACAGATGCTGCAGCAACAACACCAATAGGACCCGAGCCTATTCTGGCGTTAGGACAACACACCATTAGGGAGGAATTTAGAAGAGAGGAGAAAATGTTGAAGGGACAATACTGGCACGGGACGACTGCACTTTGACAGTCAAAATGCCTGTGGGGAGGATACAGTCAAAAGCGTTTTAAGCAGCTAATTGTTCACTGAAAGAACAACCTGAGAATGCTCGCAGGATTTCTCACGGGCCACTGCCGACTTCGTGGACACATCCACCGGTTGCAGATCTGGTCCAGTGAGTAGTGTCACTTCTGTGACTCGGCCCCAGAGACTCCTTTTCATCTCCTCCTTGAATGTGATGCCATTTCAAGGAGACGAGAAAAATGTATAGGCCTAAGGGAACTAGAAGAAAGACAGGCACGGTCGCTGACACCAATAATCATCCTAAAATTTCTTAGAATATTAGGGTTAGACGAAATTTTGTAATTTATTTTAGGTCGCGGGCACAATGGACCCTTTGGTCTAAGTGCAAAGCTCTATTAAAATCTATCTTAACCACAATAGAGAGAAATTGTTGTCTGCGTGCCATAGCCTCGATTTTGTATAACCGAGCTGTGGGAATTTTGATTTTTATATTTGGGACTCCCTAGTGTCTTATCAAAAGTCTAGAAAATCGAGCTGAAGCTTATTAGAAAATTTCTTTCTTCATTCAAAAGTTCCTCCAAAATCATTGCACAAATAACTAAACAGTATTCAAAATAATTGTTTACCTGCATCAGCCAAATCCTTTTGAATTGGTTTCCATTGACGGTAAGAAAGAAGTCTTGGGTCAACACCAATATTGCTCCCTTTTGGTATGTTACTTAAAAGCTATTTACCAATAGAAGGCGTTGTAGGTAAGCCATCTTTCATAAGTTCCCAGTTATTATTCATTTGTGTTTGGGCTTGTTTATAGTATCTTCCATCAGTCCACATTCCAGCCCTGGTCGGTGTTACAACTGCTGTGCCTGCAGATCCATTAAAACCACTTATAAAAGCTCTTCTCTCATCATGTTGGCAAATGTATTCATTTTGGTGAGCATCATCAGTCGGAATGATATAAGCCTCTATTTTACTAGGTTTATGTTGACTCATAATTAAACGTAATTTTTCCAGAACATCATTGCGAACAGCCATTTTAGCGAAAATTTGTATGGAAAGTGTAACTATTTTAAGTATTTACTAATATGTTCATCACTTTTAATACCAAATTTCGTCAGATAATGTTAATAGATAAAGTTTATTGCTCTGTCGATATTTGGAAAGGGCTGGAGACTATCACTAGGTGATTTTTCATTATCGGTAAATTATAATTATGATTAGGCGACCACATACTAGCAATGTTAAACGCCAGTGTTGCCACAGTTTTAACACTTATAGTATCCGTCGAAATCTTAAAAATTGCATAGCTCTCATTAAGTAAGGAACGGTACTTCAATCTATTTTTAAGTCAAAATTAATACCACTGACAGACGAGTATCGGTTATCTATTTATAGAGGTGGGTAACTCAGCACTGAGTTGAGTAACTGAGCTGACTCTTAGCGATGAGCCGCTCGCTCAGACTCACTTCCAAAAAAAAATTATTGCTCAGTTATAAATTTCAGACATTTAACCATTGTGTGTAATAACAAGGGAGATATCTTTTCGATAAACCTCAAAATTTGGAACAGCTGAGATCACCTGTTTTTGCAAAGTAAATTCGCAACCCTGGCGTTCCTCGTATATTTTACCCGAATGCAGGGACGGATACAGGGGAGGAGTTCTGGATTCCCCCCCAAAAAATCGGTAGTCTCAGAAAATTTCAACCGTGTTTTCAAATTCGTAGCACACACAAAAGCTCACTCTAGACAAAAAAAATTGAAAATTATTAACCAGTAACTGGAATACAAATAATGCTTTTTTGCCGAAAAGTATATTTTATTCTAAAAGTTTATGACTTATCAAACCGCCTTCGTAATATGCAATTTTACAAACACATTTACCGAATTTTTCAAATCAGTGTTACGTTGCCAGTCACGGTGGCTCCGAGTGAACGGTCCTTTTCTATTTTACGGAGATTGATGACGTATCTCGAGATATTGAGGTTACTAGTGACCTAGATATTTTGGCAAAGAAAAATAGGAGAATCGATGAAGCACTTTAAACCCCTGACGTTTTATGATTCTACTGATTCAAATGATATCATAGCCTATCGATGGCAACAGGCCCTTAACGCAGATGTAGGAGCGGGTGCTTGAATTCATAGGAAGCCGGTATGTAGAGGGCCTCTCTATGTACCTGAGTGCATAGAGATACTTAATTCTCTGGCAGCCAAGTCCAACTTCTTTGTGTCCCAGGCCATAAAGGTATTGATGGGCACGAGAAGGCTGATGGTTTGGCTACAGATGCTGCAGCAACAACACCAATAGGACCCGAGCCTATTCTGGCGTTAGGACAACACACCATTAGGGAGGAATTTAGAAGAGAGGAGAAAATGTTGAGGGGACAATACTGGCACGGGACGACTGCACTTTGACAGTCAAAATGCCTGTTGGGAGGATACAGTCAAAAGCGCTTTAAGCAGCTAATTGTTCACTGAAAGAACAACCTGAGAATGCTCGCAGGATTTCTCACGGGCCACTGCCGACTTCGTGGACACATCCACCGGTTGGAGATCTGGTCCAGTGAGTAGTGTCGCTTCTGTGACTCGGCCCCAGAGACTGCTTTTCATCTGCTCCTTGAATGTGATGCCATTTCAAAGAGACGAGAAAAATGTATAGGCCTAAGGGAACTAGAAGAAAGACAGGCACGGTCGCTGACACCAATAATCATCCTAAAATTTCTTAGAATATTAGGGTTAGACGAAATTTTGTAATTTATATTAGGTAGGGGGCACAATGGACCCTTTGGTCTAAGTGCAAACCTCTATTAAAATCTATTTTAACCACAATAGAGAGAAATTGTTGTCTGCGTGCCATAGCCTCGATTTTGTATAACCGAGCTGTCGGAATTTTGATTTTTATATTTGGGACTCCCTAGTGTCTTATCAAAAGTCTAGAAGATCGAGCTGAAGCTTATTAGAAAATTTCTTTCTTCATTCAAAAGTTCCTCCAAAATCATTGCACAAATAACTAAACAGTATTCAAAATAATTGTTTACCTGCATCAGCCAAATCCTTTTGAATTGGTTTCCATTGACGGTAAGAAAGAAGTCTTGGGTCAACACCAATATTGCTCCCTTTTGGTATGTTACTTAAAAGCTATTTACCAATAGAAGGCGTTGTAGGTAAGCCATCTTTCATAAGTTCCCAGTTATTATTCATTTGTGTTTGGGCTTGTATATAGTATCTTCCATCAGTCCACATTCCAGCCCTGGTCGGTGTTACAACTGCTGTGCCTGCAGATCCATTAAAACCACTTATAAAAGCTCTTCTCTCATCATGTTGGCAAATGTATTCATTTTGGTGAGCATCATCAGTCGGAATGATATAAGCCTCTATTTTACTAGGTTTATGTTGACTCATAATTAAACGTAATTTTTCCAGAACATCATTGCGAACAGCCATTTTAGCGAAAATTTGTATGGAAAGTGTAACTATTTTAAGTATTTACTAATATGTTCATCACTTTTAATACCAAATTTCATCAGATAATGTTAATAGATAAAGTTTATTGTTCTGTCGATATTTGGAAAGGGCTGGAGACTATCACTAGGTGATTTTTCATTATCGGTAAATTATAATTATGATTAGGCGACCACATACTAGCAATGTTAAACGCCAGTGTTGCCACAGTTTCCGGGAGATATCTTTTCGATAAACGTCAAAATTTGGAACAGCTGAGATCACCTGTTTTTGCAAAGTAAATTCGCAATCCTGGCGTTCCTCGTATATTTTACCCGAATGCAGGGACGGATACAGGGGAGGGGTTCTGGATTGCCCCCAAAAAATCGGTAGTCTCAGAAAATTTCAAACGTGTTTTCAAATTCGTAGCACACACAAAAGCTCACTCTAGACAAAAAAAATTAAAAATTATTAACCAGTAACTGGAATACAAATAATGCTTTTTTGCCGAAAAGTATATTTTATTCTAAAAGTTTATGACTTATCAAACCGCCTTCGTAATATGCAATTTTACAAAACAAACACATTTACCGAATTTTTTAAATCAGTGTTACGTTGCCAGTCACGGTGGCTCCGAGTGAACGGTCCTTTTCTATTTTACGGAGATTGGTGACGTATCTCGAGATATTGAGGTTACTAGTGACCTAGATATTTTGGCAAAGAAAAATAGGAGAATCGATGAAGCACTTTAAACCCCTGACGTTTTATGATTCTACTGATTCAAATGATATCATAGCCTATCGATGGCAACAGGCCCTTAACGCAGATGTAGGAGCGGGTGCTTGAATTCATAGGAAGCCGGTATGTAGAGGGCCTCTCTATGTACCTGAGTGCATAGAGATACTTAATTCTCTGGCAGCCAAGTCCAACTTCTTTGTGTCCCAGGCCATAAAGGTATTGATGGGCACGAGAAGGCTGATGGTTTGGCTACAGATGCTGCAGCAACAACAACAATAGGACCCGAGCCTATTCTGGCGTTAGGACAACACACCATTAGGGAGGAATTTAGAAGAGGAGAAAATGTTGAAGGGACAATACTGGCACGGGACGACTGCACTTTGACAGTCAAAATGCCTGTTGGGAGGATACAGTCAAAAGCGTTTTAAGCAGCTAATTGTTCACTGAAAGAACAACCTGAGAATGCTCGCAGGATTTCTCACGGGCCACTGCCGACTTCGTGGACACATCCACCGGTTGGAGATCTGGTCCAGTGAGTAGTGTCACTTCTGTGACTCGGCCCCAGAGACTCCTTTTCATCTCCTCCTTGAATGTGATGCCATTTCAAGGAGACGAGAAAAATGTATAGGCCTAAGGGAACTAGAAGAAAGACAGGCACGGTCGCTGACACCAATAATCATCCTAAAATTTCTTAGAATATTAGGGTTAGACGAAATTTTGTAATTTATTTTAGGTCGCGGGCACAATGGACCCTTTGGTCTAAGTGCAAAGCTCTATTAAAATCTATCTTAACCACAATAGAGAGAAATTGTTGTCTGCGTGCCATAGCCTCGATTTTGTATAACCGAGCTGTGGGAATTTTGATTTTTATATTTGGGACTCCCTAGTGTCTTATCAAAAGTCTAGAAGATCGAGCTGAAGCTTATTAGAAAATTTCTTTCTTCATTCAAAAGTTCCTCCAAAATCATTGCACAAATAACTAAACAGTATTCAAAATAATTGTTTACCTGCATCAGCCAAATCCTTTTGAATTGGTTTCCATTGACGGTAAGAAAGAAGTCTTGGGTCAACACCAATATTGCTCCCTTTTGGTATGTTACTTAAAAGCTATTTACCAATAGAAGGCGTTGTAGGTAAGCCATCTTTCATAAGTTCCCAGTTATTATTCATTTGTGTTTGGGCTTGTATATAGTATCTTCCATCAGTCCACATTCCAGCCCTGGTCGGTGTTACAACTGCTGTGCCTGCAGATCCATTAAAACCACTTATAAAAGCTCTTCTCTCATCATGTTGGCAAATGTATTCATTTTGGTGAGCATCATCAGTCGGAATGATATAAGCCTCTATTTTACTAGGTTTATGTTGACTCATAATTAAACGTAATTTTTCCAGAACATCATTGCGAACAGCCATTTTAGCGAAAATTTGTATGGAAAGTGTAACTATTTTAAGTATTTACTAATATGTTCATCACTTTTAATACCAAATTTCGTCAGATAATGTTAATAGATAAAGTTTATTGCTCTGTCGATATTTGGAAAGGGCTGGAGACTATCACTAGGTGATTTTTCATTATCGGTAAATTATAATTATGATTAGGCGACCACATACTAGCAATGTTAAACGCCAGTGTTGCCACAGTTTTAACACTTATAGTATCCGTCGAAATCTTAAAAATTGCATAGCTCTCATTAAGTAAGGAACGGTACTTCAATCTATTTTTAAGTCAAAATTAATACCACTGACAGACGAGTATCGGTTATCTATTTATAGAGGTGGGTAACTCAGCACTGAGTTGAGTAACTGAGCTGACTCTTAGCGATGAGCCGCTCGCTCAGACTCACTTCCAAAAAAAAATTATTGCTCAGTTATAAATTTCAGACATTTAACCATTGTGTGTAATAACAAGGGAGATATCTTTTCGATAAACCTCAAAATTTGGAACAGCTGAGATCACCTGTTTTTGCAAAGTAAATTCGCAACCCTGGCGTTCCTCGTATATTTTACCCGAATGCAGGGACGGATACAGGGGAGGAGTTCTGGATTCCCCCCAAAAAATCGGTAGTCTCAGAAAATTTCAACCGTGTTTTCAAATTCGTAGCACACACAAAAGCTCACTCTAGACAAAAAAAATTGAAAATTATTAACCAGTAACTGGAATACAAATAATGCTTTTTTGCCGAAAAGTATATTTTATTCTAAAAGTTTATGACTTATCAAACCGCCTTCGTAATATGCAATTTTACAAAACAAACACATTTACCGAATTTTTTAAATCAGTGTTACGTTGCCAGTCACGGTGGCTCCGAGTGAACGGTCCTTTTCTATTTTACGGAGATTGATGACGTATCTCGAGATATTGAGGTTACTAGTGACCTAGATATTTTGGCAAAGAAAAATAGGAGAATCGATGAAGCACTTTAAACCCCTGACGTTTTATGATTCTACTGATTCAAATGATATCATAGCCTATCGATGGCAACAGGCCCTTAACGCAGATGTAGGAGCGGGTGCTTGAATTCATAGGAAGCCGGTATGTAGAGGGCCTCTCTATGTACCTGAGTGCATAGAGATACTTAATTCTCTGGCAGCCAAGTCCAACTTCTTTGTGTCCCAGGCCATAAAGGTATTGATGGGCACGAGAAAGCTGATGGTTTGGCTACAGATGCTGCAGCAACAACACCAATAGGACCCGAGCCTATTCTGGCGTTAGGACAACACACCATTAGGGAGGAATTTAGAAGAGAGGAGAAAATGTTGAAGGGACAATACTGGCACGGGACGACTGCACTTTGACAGTCAAAATGCCTGTGGGGAGGATACAGTCAAAAGCGTTTTAAGCAGCTAATTGTTCACTGAAAGAACAACCTGAGAATGCTCGCAGGATTTCTCACGGGCCACTGCCGACTTCGTGGACACATCCACCGGTTGGAGATCTGGTCCAGTGAGTAGTGTCACTTCTGTGACTCGGCCCCAGAGACTCCTTTTCATCTCCTCCTTGAATGTGATGCCATTTCAAGGAGACGAGAAAAATGTATAGGCCTAAGGGAACTAGAAGAAAGACAGGCACGGTCGCTGACACCAATAATCATCCTAAAATTTCTTAGAATATTAGGGTTAGACGAAATTTTGTAATTTATTTTAGGTCGCGGGCACAATGGACCCTTTGGTCTAAGTGCAAAGCTCTATTAAAATCTATCTTAACCACAATAGAGAGAAATTGTTGTCTGCGTGCCATAGCCTCGATTTTGTATAACCGAGCTGTGGGAATTTTGATTTTTATATTTGGGACTCCCTAGTGTCTTATCAAAAGTCTAGAAGATCGAGCTGAAGCTTATTAGAAAATTTCTTTCTTCATTCAAAAGTTCCTCCAAAATCATTGCACAAATAACTAAACAGTATTCAAAATAATTGTTTACCTGCATCAGCCAAATCCTTTTGAATTGGTTTCCATTGACGGTAAGAAAGAAGTCTTGGGTCAACACCAATATTGCTCCCTTTTGGTATGTTACTTAAAAGCTATTTACCAATAGAAGGCGTTGTAGGTAAGCCATCTTTCATAAGTTCCCAGTTATTATTCATTTGTGTTTGGGCTTGTATATAGTATCTTCCATCAGTCCACATTCCAGCCCTGGTCGGTGTTACAACTGCTGTGCCTGCAGATCCATTAAAACCACTTATAAAAGCTCTTCTCTCATCATGTTGGCAAATGTATTCATTTTGGTGAGCATCATCAGTCGGAATGATATAAGCCTCTATTTTACTAGGTTTATGTTGACTCATAATTAAACGTAATTTTTCCAGAACATCATTGCGAACAGCCATTTTAGCGAAAATTTGTATGGAAAGTGTAACTATTTTAAGTATTTACTAATATGTTCATCACTTTTAATACCAAATTTCGTCAGATAATGTTAATAGATAAAGTTTATTGCTCTGTCGATATTTGGAAAGGGCTGGAGACTATCACTAGGTGATTTTTCATTATCGGTAAATTATAATTATGATTAGGCGACCACATACTAGCAATGTTAAACGCCAGTGTTGCCACAGTTTTAACACTTATAGTATCCGTCGAAATCTTAAAAATTGCATAGCTCTCATTAAGTAAGGAACGGTACTTCAATCTATTTTTAAGTCAAAATTAATACCACTGACAGACGAGTATCGGTTATCGATTTATAGAGGTGGGTAACTCAGCACTGAGTTGAGTAACTGAGCTGACTCTTAGCGATGAGCCGCTCGCTCAGACTCACTTCCAAAAAAAAATTATTGCTCAGTTATAAATTTCAGACATTTAACCATTGTGTGTAATAACAAGGGAGATATCTTTTCGATAAACCTCAAAATTTGGAACAGCTGAGATCACCTGTTTTTGCAAAGTAAATTCGCAACCCTGGCGTTCCTCGTATATTTTACCCGAATGCAGGGACGGATACAGGGGAGGAGTTCTGGATTCCCCCCAAAAAATCGGTAGTCTCAGAAAATTTCAACCGTGTTTTCAAATTCGTAGCACACACAAAAGCTCACTCTAGACAAAAAAAATTAAAAATTATTAACCAGTAACTGGAATACAAATAATGCTTTTTTGCCGAAAAGTATATTTTATTCTAAAAGTTTATGACTTATCAAACCGCCTTCGTAATATGCAATTTTACAAACACATTTACCGAATTTTTCAAATCAGTGTTACGTTGCCAGTCACGGTGGCTCCGAGTGAACGGTCCTTTTCTATTTTACGGAGATTGATGACGTATCTCGAGATATTGAGGTTACTAGTGACCTAGATATTTTGGCAAAGAAAAATAGGAGAATCGATGAAGCACTTTAAACCCCTGACGTTTTATGATTCTACTGATTCAAATGATATCATAGCCTATCGATGGCAACAGGCCCTTAACGCAGATGTAGGAGCGGGTGCTTGAATTCATAGGAAGCCGGTATGTAGAGGGCCTCTCTATGTACCTGAGTGCATAGAGATACTTAATTCTATGGCAGCCAAGTCCAACTTCTTTGGGTCCCAGGCCATAAAGGTATTGATGGGCACGAGAAGGCTGATGGTTTGGCTACAGATGCTGCAGCAACAACACCAATAGGACCCGAGCCTATTCTGGCGTTAGGACAACACACCATTAGGGAGGAATTTAGAAGAGAGGAGAAAATGTTGAGGTGACAATACTTGCACGGGACGACTGCACTTTGACAGTCAAAATGCCTGTTGGGAGGATACAGTCAAAAGCGCTTTAAGCAGCTAATTGTTCACTGAAAGAACAACCTGAGAATGCTCGCAGGATTTCTCACGGGCCACTGCCGACTTCGTGGACACATCCACCGGTTGGAGATCTGGTCCAGTGAGTAGTGTCGCTTCTGTGACTCGGCCCCAGAGACTCCTTTTCATCTCCTCCTTGAATGTGATGCCATTTCAAGGAGACGAGAAAAATGTATAGGCCTAAGGGAACTAGAAGAAAGACAGGCACGGTCGCTGACACCAATAATCATCCTAAAATTTCTTAGAATATTAGGGTTAGACGAAATTTTGTAATTTATATTAGGTCGCGGGCACAATGGACCCTTTGGTCTAAGTGCAAAGCTCTATTAAAATCTATCTTAACCACAATAGAGAGAAATTGTTGTCTGCGTGCCATAGCCTCGATTTTGTATAACCGAGCTGTGGGAATTTTGATTTTTATATTTGGGACTCCCTATTGTCTAATCAAAAGTCTAGAAGATCGAGCTGAAGGTTATTAGAAAATTTCTTTCTTCATTCAAAAGTTCCTCCAAAATCATTGCACAAATAACTAAACAGTATTCAAAATAATTGTTTACCTGCATCAGCCAAATCCTTTTGAATTGGTTTCCATTGACGGTAAGAAAGAAGTCTTGGGTCAACACCAATATTGCTCCCTTTTGGTATGTTACTTAAAAGCCATTTACCAATAGAAGGCGTTGTAGGTAAGCCATCTTTCATAAGTTCCCAGTTATTATTCATTTGTGTTTGGGCTTGTATATAGTATCTTCCATCAGTCCACATTCCAGCCCTGGTCGGTGTTACAACTGCTGTGCCTGCAGATCCATTAAAACCACTTATAAAAGCTCTTCTCTCATCATGTTGGCAAATGTATTCATTTTGGTGAGCATCATCAGTCGGAATGATATAAGCCTCTATTTTACTAGGTTTATGTTGACTCATAATTAAACGTAATTTTTCCAGAACATCATTGCGAACAGCCATTTTAGCGAAAATTTGTATGGAAAGTGTAACTATTTTAAGTATTTACTAATATGTTCATCACTTTTAATACCAAATTTCATCAGATAATGTTAATAGATAAAGTTTATTGCTCTGTCGATATTTGGAAAGGGCTGGAGACTATCACTAGGTGATTTTTCATTATCGGTAAATTATAATTATGATTAGGCGACCACATACTAGCAATGTTAAACGCCAGTGTTGCCACAGTTTTAACACTTATAGTATCCGTCGAAATCTTAAAAATTGCATAGCTCTCATTAAGTAAGGAACGGTACTTCAATCTATTTTTAAGTCAAAATTAATACCACTGACAGACGAGTATCGGTTATCTATTTATAGAGGTGGGTAACTCAGCACTGAGTTGAGTAACTGAGCTGACTCTTAGCGATGAGCCGCTCGCTCAGACTCACTTCCAAAAAAAAATTATTGCTCAGTTATAAATTTCAGACATTTAACCATTGTGTGTAATAACAAGGGAGATATCTTTTCGATAAACCTCAAAATTTGGAACAGCTGAGATCACCTGTTTTTGCAAAGTAAATTCGCAACCCTGGCGTTCCTCGTATATTTTACCCGAATGCAGGGACGGATACAGGGGAGGAGTTCTGGATTCCCCCCAAAAAATCGGTAGTCTCAGAAAATTTCAACCGTGTTTTCAAATTCGTAGCACACACAAAAGCTCACTCTAGACAAAAAAAAATTAAAAATTATTAACCAGTAACTGGAATACAAATATAAAGTATATTTTATTCTAAAAGTTTATGACTTATCAAACCGCCTTCGTAATATGCAATTTTACAAACACATTTACCGAATTTTTCAAATCAGTGTTACGTTGCCAGTCACGGTGGCTCCGAGTGAACGGTGTAGGGTTTATAATATATGTATCTACTTTATTAATTTCAACTTGTTTTAATATTTTTATTTTCATATATAAATTTGTCTTTCAATATTTTTCAATTTGATTTTTTAATAATTAATTTTCTGAATGTATAAAAGAAAAGTTGTAAAAATAAAATATTTTAAATAGAATAAAAACATATTCTATATTGGCGATCCTGCATTTATAAGTACTCATTTTAAAAATTCATCAATAACCATCATTGAAACAATAATAACAATTGTGAACCCGTTCGTGTTTTCACTTTGGTCACTTACTCCCGTTTTTACATATAACGCTACAAAGTGAGATCCAGTATTTTTGACCAAAATCGCGCGTGCGACCGTTGCTACTATTTTTTAATCAAATTTACTGATCACCAGCCGACGCACCATATCTTGCAGTAATATTTCACAAGAATTTGTAATAAAGGGAAATCATCGATTCAACGTGTTATTAATTGATATTTGTTGGAACGATTTTCCGTCATCCCTTGTCAAGTTTGGTTTGGAGACAAACCGGTTTCGGCGTTGTGCCATCTTCAGTGTCAAATTTCGTTCTGTACAGTTTATGTCTGTTGTTCCGTATTTATTTCATTTATTTGATTAATCAGGTATTAGTGCATAATCGTAAATGTTAGCAAATGTTAAGTGTCCTGAATATAGGTACCTAAAGTCTCGCGCGGTTAGAGTCCAAAAATGTATATTTTATCACGAATCTGTCTTTGCGGTAAGAGCAGGTATATAGTCAGTAATTTTAGTCCGTTTAGGTATTGCAGGTTTGTTTTGTATGTTGGTATCTGTCATTTTACCTACGTCTTTGTTTTGTTTTTTATAAACAAGCCTTAATGGTGCAAATATCGCATCAGAGTTGCTGTTTATTTGTTCGTTTATTATCCTCCCATCAAATGTTTTTTGTTTATATATTTCCATGTTTTCAAGAGCATTTAGGCGCCGTCCTTTTTGTTGTACGTGCAGTACCTTCACGGTTTTCTTCATGTTTGCGGGTGAACATTTTGCGTTTACCAAATGGTTTGCAAAATTAGATTCAGGTATTGCCGTGGGTTTTTGTATCCTTTTGTTGTAGTCCCTTATGTGTTCACGGAATCTTGTTCTTACTTTGCGTCCTGTTTGTCCTATATAGCTATATTGACACTCACAGGTCAGTTTATACACGCCTTGTTTGTTCAATGGGTCTCATTTGTACTCATTTTAAAAATTCATCAATAACCATCATTGAAACAATAATAACAATTGTGAACCCGTTCGTGTTTTCACTTTGGTCACTTACTCCCGTTTTTACATATAACGCTACAAACCAACGCACCATATCTTGCAGTAATATTTCACAAGAATTTGTAATAAAGAGAAATCATCGATTCAACGTGTTATTAATTGTTAGAAGCTGGCTTAACATTAACCCAGGACATTTTGTGCACTCACAAAGTTAGCATTTCCGAGCGTTACAAGCAAACCAAGAGTGCGAATACTCGAATACCGAAAGCACAAACCATACTTGTGAAATAAAAACAAAGACGTCCTTTTTTTTTCTGTGCGATTTGTTATAAATTTGACTACTTTCCTGAATTAAAACATTGCGAAATAAACAATCTCAACATTCAACATCAAATTCAGCACCAACAATCCGCACAACATCACTTCAAATATTCACATTTAACGTCGCTACAACCATTACAGTGTCTACAACAACGCAATAACAATCCAGATCATCTATAATCTCTTTTATAATTACAAATACTACAACCATTTTTTGCTGAACATTTTGTGTGCAATCAAGTTCGTATCTTAAATCTTTTATTAAAATAAAATTATTACAAATATTAAATATTAATTCTTAATATTAATATTATTTAAATTATTATTATTACTTATATTTAATTTACTTTTGTAAACTTTCTCTCCAATTATTTTTTTTTTATATGCCACTATCACGTTCACCTATACGTACACGCAACTTCACAACAATGGAAAACCAAAATAACAATCCAACTTACACTTCAGACTTAAACACTACACAAAATATACACAATGATAATTTAACTCAAAACACTAATAACTTAAGAACAAATTTTTCAAAATCAATTAAATTACCTCCATTTTGGGAAGAATGTCCTGAAGCTTGGTTTCTTCTTGTTGAAGGACAATTTGAAATCAATAATATTCAAGACGATAATATAAAATTTCAAAACATACTTATTGTTTTACAACGTGAAACAATTTCCAAAATTTTGGATGTTATCAATCCACCTCCTTTTATGAATAAGTACGCTACTATTAAGAAAGCGTTGTATGAAAGATTTTCTCTTAGCGAAGAAAAAAGATTAGAAAAGTTATTTTCAAATACAGAACTAGGCGATCGTTCTCCATCAGAACTTTTTAGATATATGAAGTCTCTAATAGGTTCTGATTCTATCGTCAGTAAGGAATTACTTTTCAAATTATGGATCCGAAAATTACCACAACAGATACAAATTCATTTAACATCAAGTAATAATCAAAATAAAGATGAAAATGTTATTCTTGCAGATAAACTTTTTGATTTATTAAATCAATCTCAATCTTCTAAATCTTTGTCAATAGCAAGTGTTGAAAATAACATCCTCGAACAATGTATTAAAAATTTAACAGAATTAACTACTGCAATTTATCAAAATTTAAACAAAATTACTTCTGATGTTAATGAATCACAAATTAGATCAAGATCTAGAAATAGAAATAGAAGTAATTCTAATTCAAGAAGATTTTCTAGATCAAAAGATAATATTATTCAAACCATTTGTTGGTATCATAGAAAATTTAAAAATAATGCTTTAAAATGTATTAAACCCTGTAGTTTTAATACAAATGAAAAACAATCAAATCAAAACTGTTTAAACTGAAACGTTCCATTATGACGGTGGCTAATAATGGAAATAACATTAAATCATCACGCCGCCTATTTATTTATGATAAATTAAATAAACTAAATTTTTTAATAGATACTGGCGCTATAGTTTCTGTAATTCCTTCTTCCAAATTCAAATAATTTAAAAGAAATTCCGATCTTAATTTGACTGCAGCTAACAATTCCTCTATTAAAACATTTGGTACCAAACTTTTAAAAATTGACTTAGGTCTTAGACGTGATTTCGAATTCCCTTTCATTTTAACAGATATTTCAACTCCAATTATAGGTGCTAACTTTTTAGAGAAATTCGGGATATTAGTGGATATCAGAAATAAAGAAATTACTGATTTAACAACAAAATTAAAAGTTTCTGGATCTTCTGGATTTTGCGATATATTTTCACTCAAAATACCAATTTCTGAAAATAAATTTACAACCATTTTAAATAATTTTCCTTTAATAACCTGTGAACCAGATTACACTAAACCAGTGCAACACCATACGGTTCACAGGATTGAAACCAAAGGAGTTCTACCTTTTTCAAAACCTCGTCGTCTAGATCAAATTAAATTTAAAATAGCAAAAACTGAATTCGAATTTTTAATAAAAACTGGTATATGCAGACCTTCAAACTCTCACATTGCATCTCCTTTACATTTAGTTCCAAAAAAAGAACCAAATGATTGGAGACCTTGTGGCGATTACAGAAGACTCAATTTTATAACGATACCTGATCGTTATCCATTACCACATATTCATGATTTAACTATAAATTTACATAATAAACAAATATTTTCGAAAATTGATCTTGTTCGTGCATATCACCAAATTCCAATGGCTGAAGAAGACATTCATAAAACAGCAATAACCACACCTTTTGGAATGTTTGAGTTCGTACGGATGCCTTTTGGTTTACGAAACAGTGCCCAAACATTTCAACGTTTTATTAACGAAGTATTTTCCGGTTTAGAATTTGTATTTGTTTATATTGATGATATTCTTGTTGCTAGTGATAATGAAGAACAACATTTAGAACATTTAAAACTAATATTTAAAAGACTTGAGAAATATAATTTAAATATTAAACCTTCTAAATGCATTTTCGGAACTAATAAACTAGATTTTCTCAGTTATGAAATTTCTAATGAAGGCATTAGACCATCTTCCGATCGAATTGAAACCATTACAAATTTTGAAAAACCACTTTCAATAAATAAATTACAAAAGTTCTTAGGTATGGTAAATTATTACCATAGATATGTGAAAATGTTAGCAGCAGAACTTAGTCCTCTGCATGAAATGTTAACATTTGCAACTAAACAAAAACTCAAACAGCTTATTTGGACAGAAAAGACAACCACTGCTTTTGAAAACGTTAAACAACTCTTTGCTCAACAAACTTTACTTACTCATTTTGATAAAAATGGTAAATTATCACTTGCTGTAGATGCATCAAATGTAGCAATTGGTGCAGTTTTACAACAATTTAGTAACAACACTTTAGAACCACTTGCTTATTTTTCACGAAAATTATCTTCTACAGAAATGAATTACTCAACATTTGACAGAGAACTTTTAGCCATATACAATTCAATTAAACATTTTAAACATTTTCTTGAAGGTAGAATTTTCACAATATACACTGATCATAAACCTTTAACACATGTTCTAAATTCAAAAACAGATAGATCACCTCGACAAATTAGACATCTTGAGTACATTGCACAATTTACAAATGATATTCAATACATTTCTGGAAAAGAAAACATTGTTGCTGACACACTTTCACGTATTTCAGATATTAACACAATTTTAACTCAAGATATTAATTTTCAAACTTTGTATAAAGAACAACAAAAAGACCAAACTCTTCATGACTTAATTTCTGACAAAAATTGTAACAATAATTTAAAAGAAATTAATATTCCAGTTCTTAATCTCAATATTTGGTGTGATATTTCTCAACAACCTTTTAGACCTTTTGTTCCAAATTCTATGAAGAATATAATTTTTGATAAAATCCATTCTTTATCACATCCTAGTGTTCGTACTACTAGACGTTTAATTCAATCAAAATATTTTTGGCCTAACATGCGTAAAGAAATTAATAGTTGGACTTCCGCATGTATTAACTGCCAGAAATCAAAAATTTCTAAATATACTAAAACACCAGTACAAAAAATTAATATACCATATGGACGATTTGAACACATACATATGGATCTTGTTGGTCCATTACCTGTTTCAAAAGAAAATCGTTACATTTTAACTATAATTGACAGACATACACGTTGGCCAGAAGCTTATCCACTTAAAGATATTTCAGCGAATACAATTGCCAAAACATTTGTACAAAATTATATTCCCCGTTTCGGCGTTCCACTTAATATAACAGTAGATCAAGGATCACAATTTACATCAAAATTATTTACTGAATTAACAAAATTATTAGGATCTCACAAAATTCATACATCTCCTTATCATCCTCAATCAAATGGAATGATTGAAAGATTTCATAGAACATTAAAAACTGCTATTACAGCATCAAACGATTCAATTCACTGGTCTGAAATTCTTCCTTGGATTTTATTAGGACTTCGTATATCTATTAAAACCCCTGCTAGGGTAGGCACCTTGTCGTTGGTGCAGGGGCTTAGTCGTTCCTCAGGGCGGACCCGGCTATCCGCGCGTGCCATTGCGTATTCCGCGGGGTATGTGGGGATGGTCGGGCCCGCTCTGGGGAGCGATGACCAAGAACTACCACCTCCTAATCCAGGGTGTCAGGCGACACCGTGCCCATTGGAAGGTTTGCAGCCAGGAGGTTAAACCGGCTGTATTATAACGGCGCTTTCCCGACACCGGGCCGCATCGGGAAGTAACAGTGGCCTTACCGCGGCATGGGGCGCTGACGTGGTGGACGACAGAGATCCCCTCATTATTTTTTAGATCACTGAGCTTTGCTAACGCCGAGCTGGTGATCGTACGACCAAGATGAGCTACAACAACAACAACAACAAACCCAAACAACAACAACAAAAGCAACAATAACAGCAGCTACGTTAACAGAAGCAAAGCCGCAACGGCAATAACGGGCAGCAGCAGTGGCTGCGTATCTAAAGCGGCGACCAGAAGGGGCAGCTTCATGGAGCGTCTGACAGCCCAAGAGGCAGCACTCTTTTTAGAGCACGCCAGGGAAGATGAAGAAGTTCCCAGCACGAGCAAGGGGGTCCGGCGAGAAGAGGCCCTTGCAGAAAAAGGTAGAAAAGCTGACAACGGAGGTAGGTTGAACGCCATTAACGATACTGCCGGAGAAGATCGGTTGCAAGACCGACCTGGCAATGTTCTTCCCTCTTCCAGGTCTGACAGAGCGAGTGAGGACAGCATTGGACGCCACTCCTTGAGCAGGCACCACCTGGACCGAAACCGATCTAAAAGTCGGCGTAGATCCAGGAGTGCGGCTCGCTCAGGAGGCAGCCAGCGTCGAGAATCACCAGACAGGCGGGGAAAGTCACGTAGCCGATCCGGTTCCGCGGCCTCGCACGAGTCTGGTTGGCAGCAGCAGCGGCGCAAGCACCGTAGGGCGAGACCTCCTCCACTTCCCCCCCGGGGCCAACCGGGTGCCCTCGACGACAAGAACCGAAAGGGTCTGAGCGGTTCGGGGGCAAAATGGTACATTCGCTACCTTGAGCAGGGGAAAACCCCAGAAGAGGCTCGAGCTATGGCGGGTGTGCGGATGGAGGTGGAGCGAGAGGAGCGTGAGCGCAGGGATCGAAAGCGCATCCGTGAGCCGACCGCACCCGCCACTGAGCGGAAGAGCGGGCACAGCCACAAACTTCAAGAACCCGCGCCTGCTGCAAAGCAGAGAAGCGGGGAACTAATAGCTACCACTCAACCCGCGCCCGCAGATACGCGGAGAAGCGGGGAACCTGCGATGACAAAGCAGCCATCAATAGCACCGGCCACCAAACGTGGCAATGAGCAAATTACTCCACCCGAGCAACCTCTGAGCAAGAGACAGAAAGAGCATCTGCCACCCCCAGCTTCTGCGTCAGGAGGTCAGGAGGGATCGGTGGAGGGTGGGCGGTCGCATGGCGCTCAGCAGTCCAGCTACTCGGCTGCCTTAAGAGGCATTCGGGTGGCTGTGCTGCCGAGAGACTATCCGGCGGCGGCCCTTAACTCCGATGACCTTACCAGGCTACAGGATGCTATAGTGCACGAAGTGTTCAAGGGGGCGTCCATTCCGATTTCGTTCTACGGGGTGTATTTCCGTGCGGGAATGCTCCTTGTGGATTGTAAAGACGAGAGGACGGTAGAGTGGCTCTCCAAGACAGCGGACAAGCTAGAGCGATGGAAGGGACCCGTGATGTGTGTTAGGAGGGGAGACGAAATTCCTCCTCTTCACAACGTCACTGTCTTCCTACCCAGAAGCGCTGACGAACCAGCGGAGTACGCGCTGCAATTGCTCAGAACACAGAACGAGGGCATCCATTCCTCGGTGTGGAGAGTGATATCTAGCAGCACAGAGGACGGCGGCCTAAGGTTAAACCTGGGCATTGACGAGAGATCGTACCTGGCAATCAAGAGGGCAGGCTTTTTACTGCACTTTAGGTTCGGCATGGTTGTGGTGAGGCCGTGGAGGCGCGAGCCTGCCGGCAACAAAGAGCCGGCGGCACAGTGTCCCCCCGCTGGGGCCGCTGCCAAAGCCGATCCTCCTGCGACCGGACCTTCTGCGGAACTAAAGTCGAACCCGCAGTCTGAGGCCTTGGCGCCTGCCCGATTGAGCGAGACAGGTCCAGCAGCAGACAACAGCCTAGCGGACGAAGGTCCCAATACTGAGGAGCTCCTTGACGAGCTAGATCTGAGGCGGCTTGAGCTCGATAGAGGAAGTGAGGGCGACTTGCTGCTCTCCGACCTAGAAGAGCCCGAGCTATGAGCTCCCTACGGATGGCAGTAGCCCAGGTCAACCTTCATCATGCCGTGGCTGCTTCGGCGGCCATTGCTAGAAGGTTTACCACGGACGACCTGGGCGTAGTACTGATCCAAGAGCCGTGGGTGTACAGAGGTCAGGTAAGAGGCCTGAATCACAGCAATAACAAGGTAATTTGGGACCTCTCCTGTGAGAGGCCTAGAGCATGTGTAGTGCTTAAGAGTAACATTAAACACTTCTGCATTACAGAGTTTTTAACACAAGATCTGGTAGCTGTGCAGGCGACGGTGAAGGTAGACAACGCCAATGTAGAGGTCGTCTTCGCAGCGGCCTACTTCCCAGGGGACAACGCGAGTGTGCCACCCCTTGAAGCACAGCAGCTGGTGGGATTCTGCCGACAAAGACAGCTTCCCCTTGTAATAAGCTGCGATGCGAATGCCCACAATGAGGAGTGGGGCAGCACGGACACGAACCACAGAGGTGAGTGTCTCTTAGAGTATATCATAAGCGAAAACCTATGTATTCAGAACGTGGGGCATACTCCAACGTTCGTTACTAGGGCAAGACAGGAGGTACTGGACATCACCCTCAGCAATGAGTTGGCTAGTCCCTTGATCCTGGGATGGAGGGTCTCATCCGAACCTTCCCTCTCGGATCACAGGATTATCCGCTTTGAGCTGGGAGTGACGATCACAGCAGAGGAGAGCAGGAGAAACCCCAGGAAAACAAACTGGGATCTATACTCCGAGACCTTGAAAGCAAACTTAGAGGGCTTAGAGCAGAAACACAAAAGAGCAAACTGTATGGAATTAGAGGACAGAGTCTACAGGCTGAATGGCAGCATAATGGACGCTTTTAACTCCAGTTGTCCCGAGACAAAGCCAAAGGGTACAACCCAACCCAACTGGTGGTCTAGGGAGCTCTCAGTGCTCCGTAAGGAAGTGCGCAAGCTCTTCAACAGATCAAAGCGTGCGGGGCGCTGGGAGGAGTATTCAGCCTGCCTAACGAAGTACAGTAAGGAGATCAGGAAGGCAAAGCGTAGCAGCTTTAGGATCTTCTGCGAAAGCATAAGTAACACTCCTGCAGCTGCCAGGCTACACAAAGCCTTAGCAAGAGAGAACCCTGGGATCAAGATGGCATTAAAACTGCCCGACGGATCCTTTTCCAGCAACGAGAGGGAGAGGGCCCTTGCTCTGCTCTCGGCTCACTTTCCTGATGCCGTTGCGATATCACCGGAAGCCGTGTACTGCGAGACCAATCCGACTCCAGCCGACTGGAGGGTGGCCAGGGGCATTTTCACCCGCAGATCGGTTGGCTGGGCTCTGGACTCGTTTGACCAGTATAAGGCTCCGGGGGTGGATGGCGTTAGGCCAGTGCTGCTGAGACGGGGTAGGGATCTGCTACTCCCACACCTCGTAAGCATCATGAGGGACAGTCTAGCGCTGGCCCACATACCAGCGGCATGGCAGAGGGCTCGGGTTATTTTTATCCCGAAGGTAGGCAGGAGAGATCCCTCCTTAGCTAAATCCTTTAGGCCGATAAGGTGAGGCCTTCCTATTAAAGGCAATGGAGAAGGTTATAGACCAGGATATCAGATCAAACGTTCTCAGGGTATCTCCACTGCACCCAGATCAGCATGCGTACAGGGTGGGTCGATCTACAGAGACTGCCCTTTATGCGCTGACCACAGTCATTGAAGATGCCCTTGAGACCGGAGAGACAGTGCTCTGTGCCTTCCTCGACATCGAGGGGGCGTTCGATAACACCTCTCATATAGGGGTGGACAGAGCACTGGAGCTTAGAAATGTACAGCCAACTATCCGTAGGTGGATAAGGAGACTACTACAGAGCAGAATAGCGGAAGTAGACACTGGCGATGGCACGGTGCAACTTCGAACTACCAAAGGGTGCCCACAGGGGGGAGTACTATCCCCGCTTTTGTGGAGCTTAGTAGTGGACGAACTCCTCGAAGTACTCACGAGCAATGGTATCTGCTGTCAAGGTTATGCGGATGACATCGTGATATTCGCCAGGGGCAAGTTCGTGAGCACTCTCTTTGACATTGTGCAAAGAGGACTAAATCTTGCAAGGAAATGGTGCTTGGAGGTGGGCCTCAGTATCAATCCTTCCAAAACAGCTATCGTTCCCTTCACCAGGAAGAGAAAACTGCAGGGGGTGAGAGACCTAGTCCTCGGGGGGGCCGCGGTCGAGGTCGTCACAGAGGTGAAATATCTGGGTCTCATACTAGATTCTAAACTTCTGTGGAGGACCCATGTCGGGGCGGCAACCTCTAGGGCTACAAGAGCATTAATGGAGTGCCGGCGTCTTGCAGGTAATTCCTGGGGCTGCAGTCCCAGGATCCTGCGGTGGCTGTACACCATGATAGTAAGGCCTATGATTACATATGGGGCGGTCGCGTGGGGATCCAGAGTCGCCCTGGCTTCGGCAAGGAAAT
The DNA here is from genome assembly GCA_963971545.1 of Philophylla caesio. Taxonomy (NCBI): domain Eukaryota; kingdom Metazoa; phylum Arthropoda; class Insecta; order Diptera; family Tephritidae; genus Philophylla; species Philophylla caesio. The sequence continues at coordinate 125,194,707 of OZ020604.1, read as the reverse complement.
CCCTTGCCAAATTTCAACGGCTGGCGTGTGTGTGTATTACGGGGGCGATGCGCACATGCCCTACAGCCGCGCTAGAAGTGATTCTGGAGCTTGAACCGCTTCATTTAACCATTGATCAAGTGGCAAAGAGAACTCTGCTGAACTTCTCTAAAGAAGGATTTGGCAGAGACAAGTTGATGTCATTAAAGGCTGGGGAGACGCTAGCTTCTCAGCTCCCGCTGGCGTGCTTCCCCCGTGATGACTTATTCAAAGAAATAACCTTCAACAGGAAGTTTGAGGTAGTATTACACAGCAAGGCCACCTGGAAGACCTCAATCCTGGATCATCACATCCGGGAAAGTACTCTGAGGTGGTATACGGATGGCTCAAAGACTCCGGAGGGTATTGGGGCGGGCGTCCATGGTCCCAGATCAAATGTCTCGGCTCCACTGGGGGCCTACCCAAGCATCTTCCAAGCGGAGGTATTTGCCATTAGCTTATGCGCAGAGATAAATCTGAGTAGAGCTTACAACAATGAGAAAATCTTAATTTCAAGCGATAGTCAGGCGGCGCTCAGGGCTCTCTCCTCTTATGAAGTAAAATCAGCACTAGTTCTTCAGTGCATAGAGAGACTGAACACCCTGGCTGAGAAAAACCGGATCCTACTCCTATGGGTACCGGGACACATGGGGGTGGATGGCAACGAAGCAGCCGACCTGCTTGCCAGGGAAGCGGCGGCCTCAACCCCCGTGGGACCTGAACCGTTTCTCGCAGTGGGACCTGGTGCCATAAGAGAGGAGCTTAGGAAAGAGACAAACCGGCTGAGGAACCAACACTGGCACAATATCGCCGGCCTCAGACAGTCAAAGAGCCTTCTTGGGGGGTATAGCCGGAAGAGATACAGGCTTCTGATAGACCTTCCCAGGAATAAACTGAGAATCATTACAGGCTTCCTGACGGGTCACTGCAGACTGAGGGGTCACCTGCACAAACTAGGGATCTCGTCGGGCGACCTTTGTCGCTTTTGTGACTCAGCAGAGGAGACTCCGCAGCACCTGCTCATGGAGTGTGTGGCTGTGGCGCGCAGACGGGGAACCACCCTGGGGCAGCCATGGCCGGAAGAGCAATACATACACACCCTAACCCCGGCGACCATTCTGAGTTTTCTGGAGGTCCTGGGGCTAGCTGAGGTGTTGTAGTGAGCTTTGAGGGCACAATAGACCGATCGGTCGCAGTGCACACCTCTACTTATATCTATCTATCTATATCTATTAAAGATGATTTAAAATGTTCTTCTGCAGAATTAGTTTACGGCCAAACACTTAGATTACCTGGAGAATTAATCGTTTCAAATAATAATAACAATAATGAATTTGATAATACAATGGAAACACTTTCCAAACTGAGAGAACATTTTTCACACGTTCGTTCAAAAATTGTACATCATAATAAAGAAGATTTTTTTGTTCCCAAAAATTTGGATACTTGCGAATATGTGTTTGTTAAAGTTATTCATAAGTCAAATCTACAACCACCTTATGAAGGCCCATTTAAAATTATCTCTAAACACAATAAAGTATTCAAAATTCAAAAAGGTAACTTAATCAAAACAATTTCCATAGACTTATTAAAACCTGCACATACAATTCCTAATTCCAGTTCACTAACACTTCCAAAGAAAACCAAAAAAATTACATTTAATATTAATTAATTTTTTTTTTTTTTATTGGAGGGGGAGTATATTAATTTTTTTTTTTTATTGGAGGGGGAGTATATGTAGGGTTTATAATATATGTATCTACTTTATTAATTTAAACTTGTTTTAATATTTTTATTTTCATATATAAATTTGTCTTTCAATATTTTTCAATTTGATTTTTTAATAATTAATTTTCTGAATGTATAAAAGAAAAGTTGTAAAAATAAAATATTTTAAATAGAATAAAAACATATTCTATAAACGGTCCTTTTCTATTTTACGGAGATTGATGACGTATCTCGAGATATTGAGGTTACTAGTGACCTAGATATTTTGGCAAAGAAAAATAGGAGAATCGATGAAGCACTTTAAACCCCTGACGTTTTATGATTCTACTGATTCAAATGATATCATAGCCTATCGATGGCAACAGGCCCTTAACGCAGATGTAGGAGCGGGTGCTTGAATTCATAGGAAGCCGGTATGTAGAGGGCCTCTCTATGTACCTGAGTGCATAGAGATACTTAATTCTCTGGCAGCCAAGTCCAACTTCTTTGTGTCCCAGGCCATAAAGGTATTGATGGGCACGAGAAGGCTGATGGTTTGGCTACAGATGCTGCAGCAACAACACCAATAGGACCCGAGCCTATTCTGGCGTTAGGACAACACACCATTAGGGAGGAATTTAGAAGAGAGGAGAAAATGTTGAGGGGACAATACTGGCACGGGACGACTGCACTTTGACAGTCAAAATGCCTGTTGGGAGGATACAGTCAAAAGCGCTTTAAGCAGCTAATTGTTCACTGAAAGAACAACCTGAGAATGCTCGCAGGATTTCTCACGGGCCACTGCCGACTTCTAGGACACATCCACCGGTTGGAGATCTGGTGCAGTGAGTAGTGTCACTTCTGTGACTCGGCCCCAGAGACTCCTTTTCATCTCCTCCTTGAATGTGATGCCATTTCAAGGAGACGAGAAAAATGTATAGGCCTAAGGGAACTAGAAGAAAGACAGGCACGGTCGCTGACACCAATAATCATCCTAAAATTTCTTAGAATATTAGGGTTAGACGAAATTTTGTAATTTATTTTAGGTCGCGGGCACAATGGACCCTTTGGTCTAAGTCCAAAGCTCTATTAAAATCTATCTTAACCACAATAGAGAGAAATTGTTGTCTGCGTGCCATAGCCTCGATTTTGTATAACCGAGCTGTGGGAATTTTGATTTTTATATTTGGGACTCCCTAGTGTCTTATCAAAAGTCTAGAAGATCGAACTGAAGCTTATTAGAAAATTTCTTTCTTCATTCAAAAGTTCCTCCAAAATCATTGCACAAATAACTAAACAGTATTCAAAATAATTGTTTACCTGCATCAGCCAAATCCTTTTGAATTGGTTTCCATTGACGGTAAGAAAAAAGTCTTGGGTCAACACCAATATTGCTCCCTTTTGGTATGTTACTTAAAAGCCATTTACCAATAGAAGGCGTTGTAGGTAAGCCATCTTTCATAAGCTCCCAGTTATTATTCATTTGTGTTTGGGCTTGTATATAGTATCTTCCATCAGTCCACATTCCAGCCCTGGTCGGTGTTACAACTGCTGTGCCTGCAGATCCATTAAAACCACTTATAAAAGCTCTTCTCTCATCATGTTGGCAAATGTATTCATTTTGGTGAGCATCATCAGTCGGAATGATATAAGCCTCTATTTTACTAGGTTTATGTTGACTCATAATTAAACGTAATTTTTCCAGAACATCATTGCGAACAGCCATTTTAGCGAAAATTTGTATGGAAAGTGTAACTATTTTAAGTATTTACTAATATGTTCATCACTTTTAATACCAAATTTCATCAGATAATGTTAATAGATAAAGTTTATTGTTCTGTCGATATTTGGAAAGGGCTGGAGACTATCACTAGGTGATTTTTCATTATCGGTAAATTATAATTATGATTAGGCGACCACATACTAGCAATGTTAAACGCCAGTGTTGCCACAGTTTTAACACTTATAGTATCCGTCGAAATCTTAAAAATTGCATAGCTCTCATTAAGTAAGGAACGGTACTTCAATCTATTTTTAAGTCAAAATTAATACCACTGACAGACGAGTATCGGTTATCTATTTATAGAGGTGGGTAACTCAGCACTGAGTTGAGTAACTGAGCTGACTCTTAGCGATGAGCCGCTCGCTCAGACTCACTTCCAAAAAAAAATTATTGCTCAGTTATAAATTTCAGACATTTAACCATAGTGTGTAATAACAAGGGAGATATCTTTTCGATAAACGTCAAAATTTGGAACAGCTGAGATCACCTGTTTTTGCAAAGTAAATTCGCAACCCTGGCGTTCCTCGTATATTTTACCCGAATGCAGGGACGGATACAGGGGAGGAGTTCTGGATTCCCCCCAAAAAATCGGTAGTCTCAGAAAATTTCAACCGTGTTTTCAAATTCGTAGCACACACAAAAGCTCACTCTAGACAAAAAAAGTTAAAAATTATTAACCAGTAACTGGAATACAAATAATGCTTTTTTGCCGAAAAGTATATTTTATTCTAAAAGTTTATGACTTATCAAACCGCCTTCGTAATATGCAATTTTACAAACACATTTACCGAATTTTTCAAATCAGTGTTACGTTGCCAGTCACGGTGGCTCCGAGTGAACGGTCCTTTTCTATTTTACGGAGATTGATGACGTATCTCGAGATATTGAGGTTACTAGTGACCTAGATATTTTGGCAAAGAAAAATAGGAGAATCGATGAAGCACTTTAAACCCCTGACGTTTTATGATTCTACTGATTCAAATGATATCATAGCCTATCGATGGCAACAGGCCCTTAACGCAGATGTAGGAGCGGGTGCTTGAATTCATAGGAAGTCGGTATGTAGAGGGCCTCTCTATGTACCTGAGTGCATAGAGATACTTAATTCTCTCAGACTGCACTTTGACAGTCAAAATGCCTGTTGGGAGGATACAGTCAAAAGCGCTTTAAGCAGCTAATTGTTCACTGAAAGAACAACCTGAGAATGCTCGCAGGATTTCTCACGGGCCACTGCCGACTTCTAGGACACATCCACCGGTTGGAGATCTGATGCAGTGAGTAGTGTCACTTCTGTGACTCGGCCCCAGAGACTCCTTTTCATCTCCTCCTTGAATGTGATGCCATTTCAAGGAGACGAGAAAAATGTATAGGCCTAAGGGAACTAGAAGAAAGGCAGGCACGGTCGCTGACACCAATAATCATCCTAAAATTTCTTAGAATATTAGGGTTAGACGAAATTTTGTAATTTATTTTAGGTCGCGGGCACAATGGACCCTTTGGTCTAAGTCCAAAGCTCTATTAAAATCTATCTTAACCACAATAGAGAGAAATTTTTGTCTGCGTGCCATAGCCTCGATTTTGTATAACCGAGCTGTGGGAATTTTGATTTTTATATTTGGGACTCCCTAGTGTCTTATCAAAAGTCTAGAAGATCGAACTGAAGCTTATTAGAAAATTTCTTTCTTCATTCAAAAGTTCCTCCAAAATCATTGCACAAATAACTAAACAGTATTCAAAATAATTGTTTACCTGCATCAGCCAAATCCTTTTGAATTGGTTTCCATTGACGGTAAGAAAAAAGTCTTGGGTCAACACCAATATTGCTCCCTTTTGGTATGTTACTTAAAAGCCATTTACCAATAGAAGGCGTTGTAGGTAAGCCATCTTTCATAAGCTCCCAGTTATTATTCATTTGTGTTTGGGCTTGTATATAGTATCTTCCATCAGTCCACATTCCAGCCCTGGTCGGTGTTACAACTGCTGTGCCTGCAGATCCATTAAAACCACTTATAAAAGCTCTTCTCTCATCATGTTGGCAAATGTATTCATTTTGGTGAGCATCATCAGTCGGAATGATATAAGCCTCTATTTTACTAGGTTTATGTTGACTCATAATTAAACGTAATTTTTCCAGAACATCATTGCGAACAGCCATTTTAGCGAAAATTTGTATGGAAAGTGTAACTATTTTAAGTATTTACTAATATGTTGATCACTTTTAATACCAAATTTCATCAGATAATGTTAATAGATAAAGTTTATTGTTCTGTCGATATTTGGAAAGGGCTGGAGACTATCACTAGGTGATTTTTCATTATCGGTAAATTATAATTATGATTAGGCGACCACATACTAGCAATGTTAAACGCCAGTGTTGCCACAGTTTTAACACTTATAGTATCCGTCGAAATCTTAAAAATTGCATAGCTCTCATTAAGTAAGGAACGGTACTTCAATCTATTTTTAAGTCAAAATTAATACCACTGACAGACGAGTATCGGTTATCTATTTATAGAGGTGGGTAACTCAGCACTGAGTTGAGTAACTGAGCTGACTCTTAGCGATGAACCGCTCGCTCAGACTCACTTCCAAAAAAAAATTATTGCTCAGTTATAAATTTCAGACATTTAACCATAGTGTGTAATAACAAGGGAGATATCTTTTCGATAAACGTCAAAATTTGGAACAGCTGAGATCACCTGTTTTTGCAAAGTAAATTCGCAACCCTGGCGTTCCTCGTATATTTTACCCGAATGCAGGGACGGATACAGGGGAGGAGTTCTGGATTCCCCCCAAAAAATCGGTAGTCTCAGAAAATTTCAACCGTGTTTTCAAATTCGTAGCACACACAAAAGCTCACTCTAGACAAAAAAAATTAAAAATTATTAACCAGTAACTGGAATACAAATAATGCTTTTTTGCCGAAAAGTATATTTTATTCTAAAAGTTTATGACTTATCAAACCGCCTTCGTAATATGCAATTTTACAAACACATTTACCGAATTTTTCAAATCAGTGTTACGTTGCCAGTCACGGTGGCTCCGAGTGAACGGTCCTTTTCTATTTTACGGAGATTGATGACGTATCTCGAGATATTGAGGTTACTAGTGATGGCAACAGGCCCTTAACGCAGATGTAGGAGCGGGTGCTTGAATTCATAGGAAGCCGGTATGTAGAGGGCCTCTCTATGTACCTGAGTGCATAGAGATACTTAATTCTCTGGCAGCCAAGTCCAACTTCTTTGGGTCCCAGGCCATAAAGGTATTGATGGGCACGAGAAGGCTGATGGTTTGGCTACAGATGCTGCAGCAACAACACCAATAGGACCCGAGCCTATTCTGGCGTTAGGACAACACACCATTAGGGAGGAATTTAGAAGAGAGGAGAAAATGTTGAGGGGACAATACTGGCACGGGACGACTGCACTTTGACAGTCAAAATGCCTGTTGGGAGGATACAGTCAAAAGCGCTTTAAGCAGCTAATTGTTCACTGAAAGAACAACCTGAGAATGCTCGCAGGATTTCTCACGGGCCACTGCCGACTTCGTGGACACATCCACCGGTTGGAGATCTGGTCCAGTGAGTAGTGTCGCTTCTGTGACTCGGCCCCAGAGACTCCTTTTCATCTCCTCCTTGAATGTGATGCCATTTCAAGGAGACGAGAAAAATGTATAGGCCTAATGGAACTAGAAGAAAGACAGGCACGGTCGCTGACACCAATAATCATCCTAAAATTTCTTAGAATATTAGGGTTAGACGAAATTTTGTAATTTATATTAGGTCGCGGGCACAATGGACCCTTTGGTCTAAGTGCAAAGCTCTATTAAAATCTATCTTAACCACAATAGAGAGAAATTGTTGTCTGCGTGCCATAGCCTCGATTTTGTATAACCGAGCTGTGGGAATTTTGATTTTTATATTTGGGACTCCCTAGTGTCTTATCAAAAGTCTAGAAGATCGAGCTGAAGCTTATTAGAAAATTTCTTTCTTCATTCAAAAGTTCCTCCAAAATCATTGCACAAATAACTAAACAGTATTCAAAATAATTGTTTACCTGCATCAGCCAAATCCTTTTGAATTGGTTTCCATTGACGGTAAGAAAGAAGTCTTGGGTCAACACCAATATTGCTCCCTTTTGGTATGTTACTTAAAAGCCATTTACCAATAGAAGGCGTTGTAGGTAAGCCATCTTTCATAAGTTCCCAGTTATTATTCATTTGTGTTTGGGCTTGTATATAGTATCTTCCATCAGTCCACATTCCAGCCCTGGTCGGTGTTACAACTGCTGTGCCTGCAGATCCATTAAAACCACTTATAAAAGCTCTTCTCTCATCATGTTGGCAAATGTATTCATTTTGGTGAGCATCATCAGTCGGAATGATATAAGCCTCTATTTTACTAGGTTTATGTTGACTCATAATTAAACGTAATTTTTCCAGAACATCATTGCGAACAGCCATTTTAGCGAAAATTTGTATGGAAAGTGTAACTATTTTAAGTATTTACTAATATGTTGATCACTTTTAATACCAAATTTCATCAGATAATGTTAATAGATAAAGTTTATTGTTCTGTCGATATTTGGAAAGGGCTGGAGACTATCACTAGGTGATTTTTCATTATCGGTAAATTATAATTATGATTAGGCGACCACATACTAGCAATGTTAAACGCCAGTGTTGCCACAGTTTTAACACTTATAGTATCCGTCGAAATCTTAAAAATTGCATAGCTCTCATTAAGTAAGGAACGGTACTTCAATCTATTTTTAAGTCAAAATTAATACCACTGACAGACGAGTATCGGTTATCTATTTATAGAGGTGGGTAACTCAGCACTGAGTTGAGTAACTGAGCTGACTCTTAGCGATGAGCCGCTCGCTCAGACTCACTTCCAAAAAAAAATTATTGCTCAGTTATAAATTTCAGACATTTAACCATAGTGTGTAATAACAAGGGAGATATCTTTTCGATAAACGTCAAAATTTGGAACAGCTGAGATCACCTGTTTTTGCAAAGTAAATTCGCAACCCTGGCGTTCCTCGTATATTTTACCCGAATGCAGGGACGGATACAGGGGAGGAGTTCTGGATTCCCCCCAAAAAATCGGTAGTCTCAGAAAATTTCAACCGTGTTTTCAAATTCGTAGCACACACAAAAGCTCACTCTAGACAAAAAAAGTTAAAAATTATTAACCAGTAACTGGAATACAAATAATGCTTTTTTGCCGAAAAGTATATTTTATTCTAAAAGTTTATGACTTATCAAACCGCCTTCGTAATATGCAATTTTACAAACACATTTACCGAATTTTTCAAATCAGTGTTACGTTGCCAGTCACGGTGGCTCCGAGTGAACGGTCCTTTTCTATTTTACGGAGATTGATGACGTATCTCGAGATATTGAGGTTACTAGTGACCTAGATATTTTGGCAAAGAAAAATAGGAGAATCGATGAAGCACTTTAAACCCCTGACGTTTTATGATTCTACTGATTCAAATGATATCATAGCCTATCGATGGCAACAGGCCCTTAACGCAGATGTAGGAGCGGGTGCTTGAATTCATAGGAAGCCGGTATGTAGAAGGCCTCTCTATGTACCTGAGTGCATAGAGATACTTAATTCTCTGGCAGCCAAGTCCAACTTCTTTGTGTCCCAGGCCATAAAGGTATTGATGGGCACGAGAAGGCTGATGGTTTGGCTACAGATGCTGCAGCAACAACACCAATAGGACCCGAGCCTATTCTGGCGTTAGGACAACACACCATTAGGGAGGAATTTAGAAGAGAGGAGAAAATGTTGAGGGGACAATACTGGCACGGGACGACTGCACTTTGACAGTCAAAATGCCTGTTGGGAGGATACAGTCAAAAGCGCTTTAAGCAGCTAATTGTTCACTGAAAGAACAACCTGAGAATGCTCGCAGGATTTCTCACGGGCCACTGCCGACTTCGTGGACACATCCACCGGTTGGAGATCTGGTCCAGTGAGTAGTGTCGCTTCTGTGACTCGGCCCCAGAGACTCCTTTTCATCTCCTCCTTGAATGTGATGCCATTTCAAGGAGACGAGAAAAATGTATAGGCCTAAGGGAACTAGAAGAAAGACAGGCACGGTCGCTGACACCAATAATCATCCTAAAATTTCTTAGAATATTAGGGCTAGACGAAATTTTGTAATTTATATTAGGTCGCGGGCACAAATGACCCTTTGGTCTAAGTGCAAAGCTCTATTAAAATCTATCTTAACCACAATAGAGAGAAATTGTTGTCTGCGTGCCATAGCCTCGATTTTGTATAACCGAGCTGTGGGAATTTTGATTTTTATATTTGGGACTCCCTAGTGTCTTATCAAAAGTCTAGAAGATCGAGCTGAAGCTTATTAGAAAATTTCTTTCTTCATTCAAAAGTTCCTCCAAAATCATTGCACAAATAACTAAACAGTATTCAAAATAATTGTTTACCTGCATCAGCCAAATCCTTTTGAATTGGTTTCCATTGACGGTAAGAAAGAAGTCTTGGGTCAACACCAATATTGCTCCCTTTTGGTATGTTACTTAAAAGCCATTTACCAATAGAAGGCGTTGTAGGTAAGCCATCTTTCATAAGTTCCCAGTTATTATTCATTTGTGTTTGGGCTTGTATATAGTATCTTCCATCAGTCCACATTCCAGCCCTGGTCGGTGTTACAACTGCTGTGCCTGCAGATCCATTAAAACCACTTATAAAAGCTCTTCTCTCATCATGTTGGCAAATGTATTCATTTTGGTGAGCATCATCAGTCGGAATGATATAAGCCTCTATTTTACTAGGTTTATGTTGACTCATAATTAAACGTAATTTTTCCAGAACATCATTGCGAACAGCCATTTTAGCGAAAATTTGTATGGAAAGTGTAACTATTTTAAGTATTTACTAATATGTTGATCACTTTTAATACCAAATTTCATCAGATAATGTTAATAGATAAAGTTTATTGTTCTGTCGATATTTGGAAAGGGCTGGAGACTATCACTAGGTGATTTTTCATTATCGGTAAATTATAATTATGATTAGGCGACCACATACTAGCAATGTTAAACGCCAGTGTTGCCACAGTTTTAACACTTATAGTATCCGTCGAAATCTTAAAAATTGCATAGCTCTCATTAAGTAAGGAACGGTACTTCAATCTATTCTTAAGTCAAAATTAATACCACTGACAGACGAGTATCGGTTATCTATTTATAGAGGTGGGTAACTCAGCACTGAGTTGAGTAACTGAGCTGACTCTTAGCGATGAGCCGCTCGCTCAGACTCACTTCCAAAAAAAAATTATTGCTCAGTTATAAATTTCAGACATTTAACCATAGTGTGTAATAACAAGGGAGATATCTTTTCGATAAACGTCAAAATTTGGAACAGCTGAGATCACCTGTTTTTGCAAAGTAAATTCGCAACCCTGGCGTTCCTCGTATATTTTACCCGAATGCAGGGACGGATACAGGGGAGGAGTTCTGGATTCCCCCCAAAAAATCGGTAGTCTCAGAAAATTTCAACCGTGTTTTCAAATTCGTAGCACACACAAAAGCTCACTCTAGACAAAAAAAGTTAAAAATTATTAACCAGTAACTGGAATACAAATAATGCTTTTTTGCCGAAAAGTATATTTTATTCTAAAAGTTTATGACTTATCAAACCGCCTTCGTAATATGCAATTTTACAAACACATTTACCGAATTTTTCAAATCAGTGTTACGTTGCCAGTCACGGTGGCTCCGAGTGAACGGTCCTTTTCTATTTTACGGAGATTGATGACGTATCTCGAGATATTGAGGTTACTAGTGACCTAGATATTTTGGCAAAGAAAAATAGGAGAATCGATGAAGCACTTTAAACCCCTGACGTTTTATGATTCTACTGATTCAAATGATATCATAGCCTATCGATGGCAACAGGCCCTTAACGCAGATGTAGGAGCGGGTGCTTGAATTCATAGGAAGCCGGTATGTAGAAGGCCTCTCTATGTACCTGAGTGCATAGAGATACTTAATTCTCTGGCAGCCAAGTCCAACTTCTTTGTGTCCCAGGCCATAAAGGTATTGATGGGCACGAGAAGGCTGATGGTTTGGCTACAGATGCTGCAGCAACAACACCAATAGGACCCGAGCCTATTCTGGCGTTAGGACAACACACCATTAGGGAGGAATTTAGAAGAGAGGAGAAAATGTTGAGGGGACAATACTGGCACGGGACGACTGCACTTTGACAGTCAAAATGCCTGTTGGGAGGATACAGTCAAAAGCGCTTTAAGCAGCTAATTGTTCACTGAAAGAACAACCTGAGAATGCTCGCAGGATTTCTCACGGGCCACTGCCGACTTCGTGGACACATCCACCGGTTGGAGATCTGGTCCAGTGAGTAGTGTCGCTTCTGTGACTCGGCCCCAGAGACTCCTTTTCATCTCCTCCTTGAATGTGATGCCATTTCAAGGAGACGAGAAAAATGTATAGGCCTAAGGGAACTAGAAGAAAGACAGGCACGGTCGCTGACACCAATAATCATCCTAAAATTTCTTAGAATATTAGGGCTAGACGAAATTTTGTAATTTATATTAGGTCGCGGGCACAAATGACCCTTTGGTCTAAGTGCAAAGCTCTATTAAAATCTATCTTAACCACAATAGAGAGAAATTGTTGTCTGCGTGCCATAGCCTCGATTTTGTATAACCGAGCTGTGGGAATTTTGATTTTTATATTTGGGACTCCCTAGTGTCTTATCAAAAGTCTAGAAGATCGAGCTGAAGCTTATTAGAAAATTTCTTTCTTCATTCAAAAGTTCCTCCAAAATCATTGCACAAATAACTAAACAGTATTCAAAATAATTGTTTACCTGCATCAGCCAAATCCTTTTGAATTGGTTTCCATTGACGGTAAGAAAGAAGTCTTGGGTCAACACCAATATTGCTCCCTTTTGGTATGTTACTTAAAAGCCATTTACCAATAGAAGGCGTTGTAGGTAAGCCATCTTTCATAAGTTCCCAGTTATTATTCATTTGTGTTTGGGCTTGTATATAGTATCTTCCATCAGTCCACATTCCAGCCCTGGTCGGTGTTACAACTGCTGTGCCTGCAGATCCATTAAAACCACTTATAAAAGCTCTTCTCTCATCATGTTGGCAAATGTATTCATTTTGGTGAGCATCATCAGTCGGAATGATATAAGCCTCTATTTTACTAGGTTTATGTTGACTCATAATTAAACGTAATTTTTCCAGAACATCATTGCGAACAGCCATTTTAGCGAAAATTTGTATGGAAAGTGTAACTATTTTAAGTATTTACTAATATGTTCATCACTTTTAATACCAAATTTCATCAGATAATGTTAATAGATAAAGTTTATTGCTCTGTCGATATTTGGAAAGGGCTGGAGACTATCACTAGGTGATTTTTCATTATCGGTAAATTATAATTATGATTAGGCGACCACATACTAGCAATGTTAAACGCCAGTGTTGCCACAGTTTTAACACTTATAGTATCCGTCGAAATCTTAAAAATTGCATAGCTCTCATTAAGTAAGGAACGGTACTTCAATCTATTTTTAAGTCAAAATTAATACCACTGACAGACGAGTATCGGTTATCTATTTATAGAGGTGGGTAACTCAGCACTGAGTTGAGTAACTGAGCTGACTCTTAGCGATGAGCCGCTCGCTCAGACTCACTTCCAAAAAAAAATTATTGCTCAGTTATAAATTTCAGACATTTAACCATAGTGTGTAATAACAAGGGAGATATCTTTTCGATAAACGTCAAAATTTGGAACAGCTGAGATCACCTGTTTTTGCAAAGTAAATTCGCAACCCTGGCGTTCCTCGTATATTTTACCCGAATGCAGGGACGGATACAGGGGAGGAGTTCTGGATTCCCCCCAAAAAATCGGTAGTCTCAGAAAATTTCAACCGTGTTTTCAAATTCGTAGCACACACAAAAGCTCACTCTAGACAAAAAAAGTTAAAAATTATTAACCAGTAACTGGAATACAAATAATGCTTTTTTGCCGAAAAGTATATTTTATTCTAAAAGTTTATGACTTATGCAACCGCCTTCGTAATATGCAATTTTACAAACACATTTACCGAATTTTTCAAATCAGTGTTACGTTGCCAGTCACGGTGGCTCCGAGTGAACGGTCCTTTTCTATTTTACGGAGATTGATGACGTATCTCGAGATATTGAGGTTACTAGTGATGGCAACAGGCCCTTAACGCAGATGTAGGAGCGGGTGCTTGAATTCATAGGAAGCCGGTATGTAGAGGGCCTCTCTATGTACCTGAGTGCATGGAGATACTTAATTCTCTGGCAGCCAAGTCCAACTTCTTTGGGTCCCAGGCCATAAAGGTATTGATGGGCACGAGAAGGCTGATGGTTTGGCTACAGATGCTGCAGCAACAACACCAATAGGACCCGAGCCTATTCTGGCGTTAGGACAACACACCATTAGGGAGGAATTTAGAAGAGAGGAGAAAATGTTGAGGGGACAATACTGGCACGGGACGACTGCACTTTGACAGTCAAAATGCCTGTTGGGAGGATACAGTCAAAAGCGCTTTAAGCAGCTAATTGTTCACTGAAAGAACAACCTGAGAATGCTCGCAGGATTTCTCACGGGCCACTGCCGACTTCGTGGACACATCCACCGGTTGGAGATCTGGTCCAGTGAGTAGTGTCGCTTCTGTGACTCGGCCCCAGAGACTCCTTTTCATCTCCTCCTTGAATGTGATGCCATTTCAAGGAGACGAGAAAAATGTATAGGCCTAATGGAACTAGAAGAAAGACAGGCACGGTCGCTGACACCAATAATCATCCTAAAATTTCTTAGAATATTAGGGTTAGACGAAATTTTGTAATTTATATTAGGTCGCGGGCACAATGGACCCTTTGGTCTAAGTGCAAAGCTCTATTAAAATCTATCTTAACCACAATAGAGAGAAATTGTTGTCTGCGTGCCATAGCCTCGATTTTGTATAACCGAGCTGTGGGAATTTTGATTTTTATATTTGGGACTCCCTAGTGTCTTATCAAAAGTCTAGAAGATCGAGCTGAAGCTTATTAGAAAATTTCTTTCTTCATTCAAAAGTTCCTCCAAAATCATTGCACAAATAACTAAACAGTATTCAAAATAATTGTTTACCTGCATCAGCCAAATCCTTTCGAATTGGTTTCCATTGACGGTAAGAAAGAAGTCTTGGGTCAACACCAATATTGCTCCCTTTTGGTATGTTACTTAAAAGCCATTTACCAATAGAAGGCGTTGTAGGTAAGCCATCTTTCATAAGTTCCCAGTTATTATTCATTTGTGTTTGGGCTTGTATATAGTATCTTCCATCAGTCCACATTCCAGCCCTGGTCGGTGTTACAACTGCTGTGCCTGCAGATCCATTAAAACCACTTATAAAAGCTCTTCTCTCATCATGTTGGCAAATGTATTCATTTTGGTGAGCATCATCAGTCGGAATGATATAAGCCTCTATTTTACTAGGTTTATGTTGACTCATAATTAAACGTAATTTTTCCAGAACATCATTGCGAACAGCCATTTTAGCGAAAATTTGTATGGAAAGTGTAACTATTTTAAGTATTTACTAATATGTTCATCACTTTTAATACCAAATTTCATCAGATAATGTTAATAGATAAAGTTTATTGTTCTGTCGATATTTGGAAAGGGCTGGAGACTATCACTAGGTGATTTTTCATTATCGGTAAATTATAATTATGATTAGGCGACCACATACTAGCAATGTTAAACGCCAGTGTTGCCACAGTTTTAACACTTATAGTATCCGTCGAAATCTTAAAAATTGCATAGCTCTCATTAAGTAAGGAACGGTACTTCAATCTATTTTTAAGTCAAAATTAATACCACTGACAGACGAGTATCGGTTATCTATTTATAGAGGTGGGTAACTCAGCACTGAGTTGAGTAACTGAGCTGACTCTTAGCGATGAGCCGCTCGCTCAGACTCACTTCCAAAAAAAAATTATTGCTCAGTTATAAATTTCAGACATTTAACCATTGTGTGTAATAACAAGGGAGATATCTTTTCGATAAACGTCAAAATTTGGAACAGCTGAGATCACCTGTTTTTGCAAAGTAAATTCGCAACCCTGGCGTTCCTCGTATATTTTACCCGAATGCAGGGACGGATACAGGGGAGGAGTTCTGGATTCCCCCCAAAAAATCGGTAGTCTCAGAAAATTTCAACCGTGTTTTCAAATGCGTAGCACACACAAAAGCTCACTCTAGACAAAAAAAGTTAAAAATTATTAACCAGTAACTGGAATACAAATAATGCTTTTTTGCCGAAAAGTATATTTTATTCTAAAAGTTTATGACTTATCAAACCGCCTTCGTAATATGCAATTTTACAAACACATTTACCGAATTTTTCAAATCAGTGTTACGTTGCCAGTCACGGTGGCTCCGAGTGAACGGTCCTTTTCTATTTTACGGAGATTGATGACGTATCTCGAGATATTGAGGTTACTAGTGACCTAGATATTTTGGCAAAGAAAAATAGGAGAATCGATGAAGCACTTTAAACCCCTGACGTTTTATGATTCTACTGATTCAAATGATATCATAGCCTATCGATGGCAACAGGCCCTTAACGCAGATGTAGGAGCGGGTGCTTGAATTCATAGGAAGCCGGTATGTAGAGGGCCTCTCTATGTACCTGAGTGCATAGAGATACTTAATTCTCTGGCAGCCAAGTCCAACTTCTTTGTGTCCCAGGCCATAAAGGTATTGATGGGCACGAGAAGGCTGATGGTTTGGCTACAGATGCTGCAGCAACAACACCAATAGGACCCGAGCCTATTCTGGCGTTAGGACAACACACCATTAGGGAGGAATTTAGAAGAGAGGAGAAAATGTTGAGGGGACAATACTGGCACGGGACGACTGCACTTTGACAGTCAAAATGCCTGTTGGGAGGATACAGTCAAAAGCGCTTTAAGCAGCTAATTGTTCACTGAAAGAACAACCTGAGAATGCTCGCAGGATTTCTCACGGGCCACTGCCGACTTCGTGGACACATCCACCGGTTGGAGATCTGGTCCAGTGAGTAGTGTCGCTTCTGTGACTCGGCCCCAGAGACTCCTTTTCATCTCCTCCTTGAATGTGATGCCATTTCAAGGAGACGAGAAAGATGTATAGGCCTAAGGGAACTAGAAGAAAGACAGGCACGGTCGCTGACACCAATAATCATCCTAAAATTTCTTAGAATATTAGGGCTAGACGAAATTTTGTAATTTATATTAGGTCGCGGGCACAAATGACCCTTTGGTCTAAGTGCAAAGCTCTATTAAAATCTATCTTAACCACAATAGAGAGAAATTGTTGTCTGCGTGCCATAGCCTCGATTTTGTATAACCGAGCTGTGGGAATTTTGATTTTTATATTTGGGACTCCCTAGTGTCTTATCAAAAGTCTAGAAGATCGAGCTGAAGCTTATTAGAAAATTTCTTTCTTCATTCAAAAGTTCCTCCAAAATCATTGCACAAATAACTAAACAGTATTCAAAATAATTGTTTACCTGCATCAGCCAAATCCTTTTGAATTGGTTTCCATTGACGGTAAGAAAGAAGTCTTGGGTCAACACCAATATTGCTCCCTTTTGGTATGTTACTTAAAAGCCATTTACCAATAGAAGGCGTTGTAGGTAAGCCATCTTTCATAAGTTCCCAGTTATTATTCATTTGTGTTTGGGCTTGTATATAGTATCTTCCATCAGTCCACATTCCAGCCCTGGTCGGTGTTACAACTGCTGTGCCTGCAGATCCATTAAAACCACTTATAAAAGCTCTTCTCTCATCATGTTGGCAAATGTATTCATTTTGGTGAGCATCATCAGTCGGAATGATATAAGCCTCTATTTTACTAGGTTTATGTTGACTCATAATTAAACGTAATTTTTCCAGAACATCATTGCGAACAGCCATTTTAGCGAAAATTTGTATGGAAAGTGTAACTATTTTAAGTATTTACTAATATGTTCATCACTTTTAATACCAAATTTCATCAGATAATGTTAATAGATAAAGTTTATTGTTCTGTCGATATTTGGAAAGGGCTGGAGACTATCACTAGGTGATTTTTCATTATCGGTAAATTATAATTATGATTAGGCGACCACATACTAGCAATGTTAAACGCCAGTGTTGCCACAGTTTTAACACTTATAGTATCCGTCGAAATCTTAAAAATTGCATAGCTCTCATTAAGTAAGGAACGGTACTTCAATCTATTTTTAAGTCAAAATTAATACCACTGACAGACGAGTATCGGTTATCTATTTATAGAGGTGGGTAACTCAGCACTGAGTTGAGTAACTGAGCTGACTCTTAGCGATGAGCCGCTCGCTCAGACTCACTTCCAAAAAAAAATTATTGCTCAGTTATAAATTTCAGACATTTAACCATTGTGTGTAATAACAAGGGAGATATCTTTTCGATAAACGTCAAAATTTGGAACAGCTGAGATCACCTGTTTTTGCAAAGTAAATTCGCAACCCTGGCGTTCCTCGTATATTTTACCCGAATGCAGGGACGGATACAGGGGAGGAGTTCTGGATTCCCCCCAAAAAATCGGTAGTCTCAGAAAATTTCAACCGTGTTTTCAAATGCGTAGCACACACAAAAGCTCACTCTAGACAAAAAAAATTAAAAATTATTAACCAGTAACTGGAATACAAATAATGCTTTTTTGCCGAAAAGTATATTTTATTCTAAAAGTTTATGACTTATCAAACCGCCTTCGTAATATGCAATTTTACAAACACATTTACCGAATTTTTCAAATCAGTGTTACGTTGCCAGTCACGGTGGCTCCGAGTGAACGGTCCTTTTCTATTTTACGGAGATTGATGACGTATCTCGAGATATTGAGGTTACTAGTGACCTAGATATTTTGGCAAAGAAAAATTGGAGAATCGATGAAGCACTTTAAACCCCTGACGTTTTATGATTCTACTGATTCAAATGATATCATAGCCTATCGATGGCAACAGGCCCTTAACGCAGATGTAGGAGCGGGTGCATTCATAGGAAGCCGGTATGTAGAGGGCCTCTCTATGTACCTGAGTGCATAGAGATACTTAATTCTCTGGCAGCCAAGTCCAACTTCTTTGGGTCCCAGGCCATAAAGGTATTGATGGGCACGAGAAGGCTGATGGTTTGGCTACAGATGCTGCAGCAACAACACCAATAGGACCCGAGCCTATTCTGGCGTTAGGACAACACACCATTAGGGAGGAATTTAGAAGAGAGGAGAAAATGTTGAGGGGACAATACTGGCACGGGACGACTGCACTTTGACAGTCAAAATGCCTGTTGGGAGGATACAGTCAAAAGCGCTTTAAGCAGCTAATTGTTTACTGAAAGAACAACCTGAGAATGCTCGCAGGATTTCTCTCGGGCCACTGCTGACTTCGTGGACACATCCACCGGTTGGAGATCTGGTCCAGTGAGTAGTGTCGCTTCTGT
Organism: Philophylla caesio; assembly: GCA_963971545.1. Lineage (NCBI taxonomy): Eukaryota > Metazoa > Arthropoda > Insecta > Diptera > Tephritidae > Philophylla > Philophylla caesio. The sequence continues at coordinate 125,175,669 of OZ020604.1, read as the reverse complement.
GACTCGGCCCCAGAGACTCCTTTTCATCTCCTCCTTGAATGTGATGCCATTTCAAGGAGACGAGAAAAATGTATAGGCCTAAGGGAACTAGAAGAAAGACAGGCACGGTCGCTGACACCAATAATCATCCTAAAATTTCTTAGAATATTAGGGTTAGACGAAATTTTGTAATTTATATTAGGTCGGGGGCACAATGGACCCTTTGGTCGAAGTGCAAAGCTCTATTAAAATCTATCTTAACCACAATAGAGAGAAATTGTTGTCTGCGTGCCATAGCCTCGATTTTGCATAACCGAGCTGTGGTAATTTTGATTTTTATACTTGGGACTCCCTAGTGTCTTATCAAAAGTCTAGAAGATCGAGCTGAAGCTTATTAGAAAACTTCTTTCTTCATTCAAAAGTTCCTCCAAAATCATTGCACAAATAACTAAACAGTATTCAAAATAATTGTTTACCTGCATCAGCCAAATCCTTTTGAATTGGTTTCCATTGACGGTAAGAAAGAAGTCTTGGGTCAACACCAATATTGCTCCCTTTTGGTATGTTACTTAAAAGCCATTTACCAATAGAAGGCGTTGTAGGTAAGCCATCTTTCATAAGTTCCCAGTTATTATTCATTTGTGTTTGGGCTTGTATATAGTATCTTCCATCAGTCCACATTCCAGCCCTGGTCGGTGTTACAACTGCTGTGCCTGCAGATCCATCAAAACCACTTATAAAAGCTCTTCTCGCATCATGTTGGCAAATGTATTCATTTTGGTGAGCATCATCAGTCGGAATGATATAAGCCTCTATTTTATTAGGTTTATGTTGACTCATAATTAAACGTAATTTTTCCAGAACATCATTGCGAACAGCCATTTCAGCGAAAATTTGTATGGAAAATCGGTAGTCTCAGAAAATTTCAACCGTGTTTTTAAATTAGTAGCACACACAAAAACTCACTCTAGACAAAAAAAAATAAAAATTATTACCCAGTAACTGGAATACAAATTATGCTTTTTTGCCGAAAAGTATATTTTATTCTAAAATTTATGACTTATCAAACCGCCTTCGTAATATGCAATTTTACAAACACATTTACCGAATTTTTCAAATCAGTGTTACGTTGCCAGTCACGGTGGCTCCGAGTGAACGGTCCTTTTCTATTTTACGGAGATTGATGACGTATCTCGAGATATTGAGGTTACTAGTGACCTAGATATTTTGGCAAAGAAAAAGAGGAGAATCGATGAAGCACTTTAAACCCCTGACGTTTTATGATTCTACTGATTCAAATGATATCATAGCCTATCGATGGTAACAGGCCCTTAACGCAGATGTAGGAGCGGGTGCTTGAATTCATAGGAAGCCGGTATGTAGAGGGCCTCTCTATGTACCTGAGTGCATAGAGATACTTAATTCTCTGGCAGCCAAGTCCAACTTCTTTGTGTCCCAGGCCATAAAGGTATTGATGGGCACGAGAAGGCTGATGGTTTGGCTACAGATGCTGCAGCAACAACACCAATAGGACCCGAGCCTATTCTGGCGTTAGAACAACACACCATTAGGGAGGAATTTAGAAGAGAGGAGAAAATGTTGAGGGGACAATACTGGCACGGGACGACTGCACTTTGACAGTCAAAATGCCTGTTGGGAGGATACAGTCAAAAGCGCTTTAAGCAGCTAATTGTTCACTGAAAGAACAACCTGAGAATGCTCGCAGGATTTCTCACGGGCCACTGCCGACTTCTAGGACACATCCACCGGTTGGAGATCTGGTGCAGTGAGTAGTGTCACTTCTGTGACTCGGCCCCAGAGACTCCTTTTCATCTCCTCCTTGAATGTGATGCCATTTCAAGGAGACGAGAAAAATGTATAGGCCTAAGGGAACTAGAAGAAAGGCAGGCACGGTCGCTGACACCAATAATCATCCTAAAATTTCTTAGAATATTAGGGTTAGACGAAATTTTGTAATTTATTTTAGGTCGCGGGCACAATGGACCCTTTGGTCTAAGTCCAAAGCTCTATTAAAATCTATCTTAACCACAATAGAGAGAAATTTTTGTCTGCGTGCCATAGCCTCGATTTTGTATAACCGAGCTGTGGGAATTTTGATTTTTATATTTGGGACTCCCTAGTGTCTTATCAAAAGTCTAGAAGATCGAACTGAAGCTTATTAGAAAATTTCTTTCTTCATTCAAAAGTTCCTCCAAAATCATTGCACAAATAACTAAACAGTATTCAAAATAATTGTTTACCTGCATCAGCCAAATCCTTTTGAATTGGTTTCCATTGACGGTAAGAAAAAAGTCTTGGGTCAACACCAATATTGCTCCCTTTTGGTATGTTACTTAAAAGCCATTTACCAATAGAAGGCGTTGTAGGTAAGCCATCTTTCATAAGCTCCCAGTTATTATTCATTTGTGTTTGGGCTTGTATATAGTATCTTCCATCAGTCCACATTCCAGCCCTGGTCGGTGTTACAACTGCTGTGCCTGCAGATCCATTAAAACCACTTATAAAAGCTCTTCTCTCATCATGTTGGCAAATGTATTCATTTTGGTGAGCATCATCAGTCGGAATGATATAAGCCTCTATTTTACTAGGTTTATGTTGACTCATAATTAAACGTAATTTTTCCAGAACATCATTGCGAACAGCCATTTTAGCGAAAATTTGTATGGAAAGTGTAACTATTTTAAGTATTTACTAATATGTTGATCACTTTTAATACCAAATTTCATCAGATAATGTTAATAGATAAAGTTTATTGTTCTGTCGATATTTGGAAAGGGCTGGAGACTATCACTAGGTGATTTTTCATTATCGGTAAATTATAATTATGATTAGGCGACCACATACTAGCAATGTTAAACGCCAGTGTTGCCACAGTTTTAACACTTATAGTATCCGTCGAAATCTTAAAAATTGCATAGCTCTCATTAAGTAAGGAACGGTACTTCAATCTATTTTTAAGTCAAAATTAATACCACTGACAGACGAGTATCGGTTATCTATTTATAGAGGTGGGTAACTCAGCACTGAGTTGAGTAACTGAGCTGACTCTTAGCGATGAGCCGCTCGCTCAGACTCACTTCCAAAAAAAAATTATTGCTCAGTTATAAATTTCAGACATTTAACCATAGTGTGTAATAACAAGGGAGATATCTTTTCGATAAACGTCAAAATTTGGAACAGCTGAGATCACCTGTTTTTGCAAAGTAAATTCGCAACCCTGGCGTTCCTCGTATATTTTACCCGAATGCAGGGACGGATACAGGGGAGGAGTTCTGGATTCCCCCCAAAAAATCGGTAGTCTCAGAAAATTTCAACCGTGTTTTCAAATTCGTAGCACACACAAAAGCTCACTCTAGACAAAAAAAATTAAAAATTATTAACCAGTAACTGGAATACAAATAATGCTTTTTTGCCGAAAAGTATATTTTATTCTAAAAGTTTATGACTTATCAAACCGCCTTCGTAATATGCAATTTTACAAACACATTTACCGAATTTTTCAAATCAGTGCTACGTTGCCAGTCACGGTGGCTCCGAGTGAACGGTCCTTTTCTATTTTACGGAGATTGATGACGTATCTCGAGATATTGAGGTTACTAGTGATGGCAACAGGCCCTTAACGCAGATGTAGGAGCGGGTGCTTGAATTCATAGGAAGCCGGTATGTAGAGGGCCTCTCTATGTACCTGAGTGCATAGAGATACTTAATTCTCTGGCAGCCAAGTCCAACTTCTTTGGGTCCCAGGCCATAAAGGTATTGATGGGCACGAGAAGGCTGATGGTTTGGCTACAGATGCTGCAGCAACAACACCAATAGGACCCGAGCCTATTCTGGCGTTAGGACAACACACCATTAGGGAGGAATTTAGAAGAGAGGAGAAAATGTTGAGGGGACAATACTGGCACGGGACGACTGCACTTTGACAGTCAAAATGCCTGTTGGGAGGATACAGTCAAAAGCGCTTTAAGCAGCTAATTGTTCACTGAAAGAACAACCTGAGAATGCTCGCAGGATTTCTCACGGGCCACTGCCGACTTCGTGGACACATCCACCGGTTGGAGATCTGGTCCAGTGAGTAGTGTCGCTTCTGTGACTCGGCCCCAGAGACTCCTTTTCATCTCCTCCTTGAATGTGATGCCATTTCAAGGAGACGAGAAAAATGTATAGGCCTAATGGAACTAGAAGAAAGACAGGCACGGTCGCTGACACCAATAATCATCCTAAAATTTCTTAGAATATTAGGGTTAGACGAAATTTTGTAATTTATATTAGGTCGCGGGCACAATGGACCCTTTGGTCTAAGTGCAAAGCTCTATTAAAATCTATCTTAACCACAATAGAGAGAAATTGTTGTCTGCGTGCCATAGCCTCGATTTTGTATAACCGAGCTGTGGGAATTTTGATTTTTATATTTGGGACTCCCTAGTGTCTTATCAAAAGTCTAGAAGATCGAGCTGAAGCTTATTAGAAAATTTCTTTCTTCATTCAAAAGTTCCTCCAAAATCATTGCACAAATAACTAAACAGTATTCAAAATAATTGTTTACCTGCATCAGCCAAATCCTTTTGAATTGGTTTCCATTGACGGTAAGAAAGAAGTCTTGGGTCAACACCAATATTGCTCCCTTTTGGTATGTTACTTAAAAGCCATTTACCAATAGAAGGCGTTGTAGGTAAGCCATCTTTCATAAGTTCCCAGTTATTATTCATTTGTGTTTGGGCTTGTATATAGTATCTTCCATCAGTCCACATTCCAGCCCTGGTCGGTGTTACAACTGCTGTGCCTGCAGATCCATTAAAACCACTTATAAAAGCTCTTCTCTCATCATGTTGGCAAATGTATTCATTTTGGTGAGCATCATCAGTCGGAATGATATAAGCCTCTATTTTACTAGGTTTATGTTGACTCATAATTAAACGTAATTTTTCCAGAACATCATTGCGAACAGCCATTTTAGCGAAAATTTGTATGGAAAGTGTAACTATTTTAAGTATTTACTAATATGTTCATCACTTTTAATACCAAATTTCATCAGATAATGTTAATAGATAAAGTTTATTGCTCTGTCGATATTTGGAAAGGGCTGGAGACTATCACTAGGTGATTTTTCATTATCGGTAAATTATAATTATGATTAGGCGACCACATACTAGCAATGTTAAACGCCAGTGTTGCCACAGTTTTAACACTTATAGTATCCGTCGAAATCTTAAAAATTGCATAGCTCTCATTAAGTAAGGAACGGTACTTCAATCTATTTTTAAGTCAAAATTAATACCACTGACAGACGAGTATCGGTTATCTATTTATAGAGGTGGGTAACTCAGCACTGAGTTGAGTAACTGAGCTGACTCTTAGCGATGAGCCGCTCGCTCAGACTCACTTCCAAAAAAAAATTATTGCTCAGTTATAAATTTCAGACATTTAACCATAGTGTGTAATAACAAGGGAGATATCTTTTCGATAAACGTCAAAATTTGGAACAGCTGAGATCACCTGTTTTTGCAAAGTAAATTCGCAACCCTGGCGTTCCTCGTATATTTTACCCGAATGCAGGGAAGGATACAGGGGAGGAGTTCTGGATTCCCCCCAAAAAATCGGTAGTCTCAGAAAATTTCAACCGTGTTTTCAAATTCGTAGCACACACAAAAGCTCACTCTAGACAAAAAAAGTTAAAAATTATTAACCAGTAACTGGAATACAAATAATGCTTTTTTGCCGAAAAGTATATTTTATTCTAAAAGTTTATGACTTATGCAACCGCCTTCGTAATATGCAATTTTACAAACACATTTACCGAATTTTTCAAATCAGTGTTACGTTGCCAGTCACGGTGGCTCCGAGTGAACGGTCCTTTTCTATTTTACGGAGATTGATGACGTATCTCGAGATATTGAGGTTACTAGTGATGGCAACAGGCCCTTAACGCAGATGTAGGAGCGGGTGCTTGAATTCATAGGAAGCCGGTATGTAGAGGGCCTCTCTATGTACCTGAGTGCATGGAGATACTTAATTCTCTGGCAGCCAAGTCCAACTTCTTTGGGTCCCAGGCCATAAAGGTATTGATGGGCACGAGAAGGCTGATGGTTTGGCTACAGATGCTGCAGCAACAACACCAATAGGACCCGAGCCTATTCTGGCGTTAGGACAACACACCATTAGGGAGGAATTTAGAAGAGAGGAGAAAATGTTGAGGGGACAATACTGGCACGGGACGACTGCACTTTGACAGTCAAAATGCCTGTTGGGAGGATACAGTCAAAAGCGCTTTAAGCAGCTAATTGTTCACTGAAAGAACAACCTGAGAATGCTCGCAGGATTTCTCACGGGCCACTGCCGACTTCGTGGACACATCCACCGGTTGGAGATCTGGTCCAGTGAGTAGTGTCGCTTCTGTGACTCGGCCCCAGAGACTCCTTTTCATCTCCTCCTTGAATGTGATGCCATTTCAAGGAGACGAGAAAAATGTATAGGCCTAATGGAACTAGAAGAAAGACAGGCACGGTCGCTGACACCAATAATCATCCTAAAATTTCTTAGAATATTAGGGTTAGACGAAATTTTGTAATTTATATTAGGTCGCGGGCACAATGGACCCTTTGGTCTAAGTGCAAAGCTCTATTAAAATCTATCTTAACCACAATAGAGAGAAATTGTTGTCTGCGTGCCATAGCCTCGATTTTGTATAACCGAGCTGTGGGAATTTTGATTTTTATATTTGGGACTCCCTAGTGTCTTATCAAAAGTCTAGAAGATCGAGCTGAAGCTTATTAGAAAATTTCTTTCTTCATTCAAAAGTTCCTCCAAAATCATTGCACAAATAACTAAACAGTATTCAAAATAATTGTTTACCTGCATCAGCCAAATCCTTTTGAATTGGTTTCCATTGACGGTAAGAAAGAAGTCTTGGGTCAACACCAATATTGCTCCCTTTTGGTATGTTACTTAAAAGCCATTTACCAATAGAAGGCGTTGTAGGTAAGCCATCTTTCATAAGTTCCCAGTTATTATTCATTTGTGTTTGGGCTTGTATATAGTATCTTCCATCAGTCCACATTCCAGCCCTGGTCGGTGTTACAACTGCTGTGCCTGCAGATCCATTAAAACCACTTATAAAAGCTCTTCTCTCATCATGTTGGCAAATGTATTCATTTTGGTGAGCATCATCAGTCGGAATGATATAAGCCTCTATTTTACTAGGTTTATGTTGACTCATAATTAAACGTAATTTTTCCAGAACATCATTGCGAACAGCCATTTTAGCGAAAATTTGTATGGAAAGTGTAACTATTTTAAGTATTTACTAATATGTTCATCACTTTTAATACCAAATTTCATCAGATAATGTTAATAGATAAAGTTTATTGCTCTGTCGATATTTGGAAAGGGCTGGAGACTATCACTAGGTGATTTTTCATTATCGGTAAATTATAATTATGATTAGGCGACCACATACTAGCAATGTTAAACGCCAGTGTTGCCACAGTTTTAACACTTATAGTATCCGTCGAAATCTTAAAAATTGCATAGCTCTCATTAAGTAAGGAACGGTACTTCAATCTATTTTTAAGTCAAAATTAATACCACTGACAGACGAGTATCGGTTATCTATTTATAGAGGTGGGTAACTCAGCACTGAGTTGAGTAACTGAGCTGACTCTTAGCGATGAGCCGCTCGCTCAGACTCACTTCCAAAAAAAAATTATTGCTCAGTTATAAATTTCAGACATTTAACCATAGTGTGTAATAACAAGGGAGATATCTTTTCGATAAACGTCAAAATTTGGAACAGCTGAGATCACCTGTTTTTGCAAAGTAAATTCGCAACCCTGGCGTTCCTCGTATATTTTACCCGAATGCAGGGAAGGATACAGGGGAGGAGTTCTGGATTCCCCCCAAAAAATCGGTAGTCTCAGAAAATTTCAACCGTGTTTTCAAATTCGTAGCACACACAAAAGCTCACTCTAGACAAAAAAAGTTAAAAATTATTAACCAGTAACTGGAATACAAATAATGCTTTTTTGCCGAAAAGTATATTTTATTCTAAAAGTTTATGACTTATGCAACCGCCTTCGTAATATGCAATTTTACAAACACATTTACCGAATTTTTCAAATCAGTGTTACGTTGCCAGTCACGGTGGCTCCGAGTGAACGGTCCTTTTCTATTTTACGGAGATTGATGACGTATCTCGAGATATTGAGGTTACTAGTGATGGCAACAGGCCCTTAACGCAGATGTAGGAGCGGGTGCTTGAATTCATAGGAAGCCGGTATGTAGAGGGCCTCTCTATGTACCTGAGTGCATGGAGATACTTAATTCTCTGGCAGCCAAGTCCAACTTCTTTGGGTCCCAGGCCATAAAGGTATTGATGGGCACGAGAAGGCTGATGGTTTGGCTACAGATGCTGCAGCAACAACACCAATAGGACCCGAGCCTATTCTGGCGTTAGGACAACACACCATTAGGGAGGAATTTAGAAGAGAGGAGAAAATGTTGAGGGGACAATACTGGCACGGGACGACTGCACTTTGACAGTCAAAATGCCTGTTGGGAGGATACAGTCAAAAGCGCTTTAAGCAGCTAATTGTTCACTGAAAGAACAACCTGAGAATGCTCGCAGGATTTCTCACGGGCCACTGCCGACTTCGTGGACACATCCACCGGTTGGAGATCTGGTCCAGTGAGTAGTGTCGCTTCTGTGACTCGGCCCCAGAGACTCCTTTTCATCTCCTCCTTGAATGTGATGCCATTTCAAGGAGACGAGAAAAATGTATAGGCCTAATGGAACTAGAAGAAAGACAGGCACGGTCGCTGACACCAATAATCATCCTAAAATTTCTTAGAATATTAGGGTTAGACGAAATTTTGTAATTTATATTAGGTCGCGGGCACAATGGACCCTTTGGTCTAAGTGCAAAGCTCTATTAAAATCTATCTTAACCACAATAGAGAGAAATTGTTGTCTGCGTGCCATAGCCTCGATTTTGTATAACCGAGCTGTGGGAATTTTGATTTTTATATTTGGGACTCCCTAGTGTCTTATCAAAAGTCTAGAAGATCGAGCTGAAGCTTATTAGAAAATTTCTTTCTTCATTCAAAAGTTCCTCCAAAATCATTGCACAAATAACTAAACAGTATTCAAAATAATTGTTTACCTGCATCAGCCAAATCCTTTTGAATTGGTTTCCATTGACGGTAAGAAAGAAGTCTTGGGTCAACACCAATATTGCTCCCTTTTGGTATGTTACTTAAAAGCCATTTACCAATAGAAGGCGTTGTAGGTAAGCCATCTTTCATAAGTTCCCAGTTATTATTCATTTGTGTTTGGGCTTGTATATAGTATCTTCCATCAGTCCACATTCCAGCCCTGGTCGGTGTTACAACTGCTGTGCCTGCAGATCCATTAAAACCACTTATAAAAGCTCTTCTCTCATCATGTTGGCAAATGTATTCATTTTGGTGAGCATCATCAGTCGGAATGATATAAGCCTCTATTTTACTAGGTTTATGTTGACTCATAATTAAACGTAATTTTTCCAGAACATCATTGCGAACAGCCATTTTAGCGAAAATTTGTATGGAAAGTGTAACTATTTTAAGTATTTACTAATATGTTCATCACTTTTAATACCAAATTTCATCAGATAATGTTAATAGATAAAGTTTATTGCTCTGTCGATATTTGGAAAGGGCTGGAGACTATCACTAGGTGATTTTTCATTATCGGTAAATTATAATTATGATTAGGCGACCACATACTAGCAATGTTAAACGCCAGTGTTGCCACAGTTTTAACACTTATAGTATCCGTCGAAATCTTAAAAATTGCATAGCTCTCATTAAGTAAGGAACGGTACTTCAATCTATTTTTAAGTCAAAATTAATACCACTGACAGACGAGTATCGGTTATCTATTTATAGAGGTGGGTAACTCAGCACTGAGTTGAGTAACTGAGCTGACTCTTAGCGATGAGCCGCTCGCTCAGACTCACTTCCAAAAAAAAATTATTGCTCAGTTATAAATTTCAGACATTTAACCATAGTGTGTAATAACAAGGGAGATATCTTTTCGATAAACGTCAAAATTTGGAACAGCTGAGATCACCTGTTTTTGCAAAGTAAATTCGCAACCCTGGCGTTCCTCGTATATTTTACCCGAATGCAGGGAAGGATACAGGGGAGGAGTTCTGGATTCCCCCCAAAAAATCGGTAGTCTCAGAAAATTTCAACCGTGTTTTCAAATTCGTAGCACACACAAAAGCTCACTCTAGACAAAAAAAGTTAAAAATTATTAACCAGTAACTGGAATACAAATAATGCTTTTTTGCCGAAAAGTATATTTTATTCTAAAAGTTTATGACTTATGCAACCGCCTTCGTAATATGCAATTTTACAAACACATTTACCGAATTTTTCAAATCAGTGTTACGTTGCCAGTCACGGTGGCTCCGAGTGAACGGTCCTTTTCTATTTTACGGAGATTGATGACGTATCTCGAGATATTGAGGTTACTAGTGATGGCAACAGGCCCTTAACGCAGATGTAGGAGCGGGTGCTTGAATTCATAGGAAGCCGGTATGTAGAGGGCCTCTCTATGTACCTGAGTGCATGGAGATACTTAATTCTCTGGCAGCCAAGTCCAACTTCTTTGGGTCCCAGGCCATAAAGGTATTGATGGGCACGAGAAGGCTGATGGTTTGGCTACAGATGCTGCAGCAACAACACCAATAGGACCCGAGCCTATTCTGGCGTTAGGACAACACACCATTAGGGAGGAATTTAGAAGAGAGGAGAAAATGTTGAGGGGACAATACTGGCACGGGACGACTGCACTTTGACAGTCAAAATGCCTGTTGGGAGGATACAGTCAAAAGCGCTTTAAGCAGCTAATTGTTCACTGAAAGAACAACCTGAGAATGCTCGCAGGATTTCTCACGGGCCACTGCCGACTTCGTGGACACATCCACCGGTTGGAGATCTGGTCCAGTGAGTAGTGTCGCTTCTGTGACTCGGCCCCAGAGACTCCTTTTCATCTCCTCCTTGAATGTGATGCCATTTCAAGGAGACGAGAAAAATGTATAGGCCTAATGGAACTAGAAGAAAGACAGGCACGGTCGCTGACACCAATAATCATCCTAAAATTTCTTAGAATATTAGGGTTAGACGAAATTTTGTAATTTATATTAGGTCGCGGGCACAATGGACCCTTTGGTCTAAGTGCAAAGCTCTCTTAAAATCTATCTTAACCACAATAGAGAGAAATTGTTGTCTGCGTGCCATAGCCTCGATTTTGTATAACCGAGCTGTGGGAATTTTGATTTTTATATTTGGGACTCCCTAGTGTCTTATCAAAAGTCTAGAAGATCGAGCTGAAGCTTATTAGAAAATTTCTTTCTTCATTCAAAAGTTCCTCCAAAATCATTGCACAAATAACTAAACAGTATTCAAAATAATTGTTTACCTGCATCAGCCAAATCCTTTTGAATTGGTTTCCATTGACGGTAAGAAAGAAGTCTTGGGTCAACACCAATATTGCTCCCTTTTGGTATGTTACTTAAAAGCCATTTACCAATAGAAGGCGTTGTAGGTAAGCCATCTTTCATAAGTTCCCAGTTATTATTCATTTGTGTTTGGGCTTGTATATAGTATCTTCCATCAGTCCACATTCCAGCCCTGGTCGGTGTTACCACTGCTGTGCCTGCAGATCCATTAAAACCACTTATAAAAGCTCTTCTCTCATCATGTTGGCAAATGTATTCATTTTGGTGAGCATCATCAGTCGGAATGATATAAGCCTCTATTTTACTAGGTTTATGTTGACTCATAATTAAACGTAATTTTTCCAGAACATCATTGCGAACAGCCATTTTAGCGAAAATTTGTATGGAAAGTGTAACTATTTTAAGTATTTACTAATATGTTCATCACTTTTAATACCAAATTTCATCAGATAATGTTAATAGATAAAGTTTATTGTTCTGTCGATATTTGGAAAGGGCTGGAGACTATCACTAGGTGATTTTTCATTATCGGTAAATTATAATTATGATTAGGCGACCACATACTAGCAATGTTAAACGCCAGTGTTGCCACAGTTTTAACACTTATAGTATCCGTCGAAATCTTAAAAATTGCATAGCTCTCATTAAGTAAGGAACGGTACTTCAATCTATTTTTAAGTCAAAATTAATACCACTGACAGACGAGTATCGGTTATCTATTTATAGAGGTGGGTAACTCAGCACTGAGTTGAGTAACTGAGCTGACTCTTAGCGATGAGCCGCTCGCTCAGACTCACTTCCAAAAAAAAATTATTGCTCAGTTATAAATTTCAGACATTTAACCATTGTGTGTAATAACAAGGGAGATATCTTTTCGATAAACGTCAAAATTTGGAACAGCTGAGATCACCTGTTTTTGCAAAGTAAATTCGCAACCCTGGCGTTCCTCGTATATTTTACCCGAATGCAGGGACGGATACAGGGGAGGAGTTCTGGATTCCCCCCAAAAAATCGGTAGTCTCAGAAAATTTCAACCGTGTTTTCAAATGCGTAGCACACTCAAAAGCTCACTCTAGACAAAAAAAGTTAAAAATTATTAACCAGTAACTGGAATACAAATAATGCTTTTTTGCCGAAAAGTATATTTTATTCTAAAAGTTTATGACTTATCAAACCGCCTTCGTAATATGCAATTTTACAAACACATTTACCGAATTTTTCAAATCAGTGTTACGTTGCCAGTCACGGTGGCTCCGAGTGAACGGTCCTTTTCTATTTTACGGAGATTGATGACGTATCTCGAGATATTGAGGTTACTAGTGACCTAGATATTTTGGCAAAGAAAAATAGGAGAATCGATGAAGCACTTTAAACCCCTGACGTTTTATGATTCTACTGATTCAAATGATATCATAGCCTATCGATGGCAACAGGCCCTTAACGCAGATGTAGGAGCGGGTGCTTGAATTCATAGGAAGCCGGTATGTAGAGGGCCTCTCTATGTATATGAGTGCATAGAGATACTTAATTCTCTGGCAGCCAAGTCCAACTTCTTTGTGTCCCAGGCCATAAAGGTATTGATGGGCACGAGAAGGCTGATGGTTTGGCTACAGATGCTGCAGCAACAACACCAATAGGACCCGAGCCTATTCTGGCGTTAGGACAACACACCATTAGGGAGGAATTTAGAAGAGAGGAGAAAATGTTGAGGGTACAATACTGGCACGGGACGACTGCACTTTGACAGTCAAAATGCCTGTTGGGAGGATACAGTCAAAAGCGCTTTAAGCAGCTAATTGTTCACTGAAAGAACAACCTGAGAATGCTCGCAGGATTTCTCACGGGCCACTGCCGACTTCGTGGACACATCCACCGGTTGGAGATCTGGTCCAGTGAGTAGTGTCGCTTCTGTGACTCGGCCCCAGAGACTCCTTTTCATCTCCTCCTTGAATGTGATGCCATTTCAAGGAGACGAGAAAGATGTATAGGCCTAAGGGAACTAGAAGAAAGACAGGCACGGTCGCTGACACCAATAATCATCCTAAAATTTCTTAGAATATTAGGGCTAGACGAAATTTTGTAATTTATATTAGGTCGCGGGCACAAATGACCCTTTGGTCTAAGTGCAAAGCTCTATTAAAATCTATCTTAACCACAATAGAGAGAAATTGTTGTCTGCGTGCCATAGCCTCGATTTTGTATAACCGAGCTGTGGGAATTTAGATTTTTATATTTGGGACTCCCTAGTGTCTTATCAAAAGTCTAGAAGATCGAGCTGAAGCTTATTAGAAAATTTCTTTCTTCATTCAAAAGTTCCTCCAAAATCATTGCACAAATAACTAAACAGTATTCAAAATAATTGTTTACCTGCATCAGCCAAATCCTTTTGAATTGGTTTCCATTGACGGTAAGAAAGAAGTCTTGGGTCAACACCAATATTGCTCCCTTTTGGTATGTTACTTAAAAGCCATTTACCAATAGAAGGCGTTGTAGGTAAGCCATCTTTCATAAGTTCCCAGTTATTATTCATTTGTGTTTGGGCTTGTATATAGTATCTTCCATCAGTCCACATTCCAGCCCTGGTCGGTGTTACAACTGCTGTGCCTGCAGATCCATTAAAACCACTTATAAAAGCTCTTCTCTCATCATGTTGGCAAATGTATTCATTTTGGTGAGCATCATCAGTCGGAATGATATAAGCCTCTATTTTACTAGGTTTATGTTGACTCATAATTAAACGTAATTTTTCCAGAACATCATTGCGAACAGCCATTTTAGCGAAAATTTGTATGGAAAGTGTAACTATTTTAAGTATTTACTAATATGTTGATCACTTTTAATACCAAATTTCATCAGATAATGTTAATAGATAAAGTTTATTGTTCTGTCGATATTTGGAAAGGGCTGGAGACTATCACTAGGTGATTTTTCATTATCGGTAAATTATAATTATGATTAGGCGACCACATACTAGCAATGTTAAACGCCAGTGTTGCCACAGTTTTAACACTTATAGTATCCGTCGAAATCTTAAAAATTGCATAGCTCTCATTAAGTAAGGAACGGTACTTCAATCTATTTTTAAGTCAAAATTAATACCACTGACAGACGAGTATCGGTTATCTATTTATAGAGGTGGGTAACTCAGCACTGAGTTGAGTAACTGAGCTGACTCTTAGCGATGAGCCGCTCGCTCAGACTCACTTCCAAAAAAAAATTATTGCTCAGTTATAAATTTCAGACATTTAACCATTGTGTGTAATAACAAGGGAGATATCTTTTCGATAAACGTCAAAATTTGGAACAGCTGAGATCACCTGTTTTTGCAAAGTAAATTCGCAACCCTGGCGTTCCTCGTATATTTTACCCGAATGCAGGGACGGATACAGGGGAGGAGTTCTGGATTCCCCCCAAAAAATCGGTAGTCTCAGAAAATTTCAACCGTGTTTTCAAATGCGTAGCACACACAAAAGCTCACTCTAGACAAAAAAAATTAAAAATTATTAACCAGTAACTGGAATACAAATAATGCTTTTTTGCCGAAAAGTATATTTTATTCTAAAAGTTTATGACTTATCAAACCGCCTTCGTAATATGCAATTTTACAAACACATTTACCGAATTTTTCAAATCAGTGTTACGTTGCCAGTCACGGTGGCTCCGAGTGAACGGTCCTTTTCTATTTTACGGAGATTGATGACGTATCTCGAGATATTGAGGTTACTAGTGACCTAGATATTTTGGCAAAGAAAAATTGGAGAATCGATGAAGCACTTTAAACCCCTGACGTTTTATGATTCTACTGATTCAAATGATATCATAGCCTATCGATGGCAACAGGCCCTTAACGCAGATGTAGGAGCGGGTGCATTCATAGGAAGCCGGTATGTAGAGGGCCTCTCTATGTACCTGAGTGCATAGAGATACTTAATTCTCTGGCAGCCAAGTCCAACTTCTTTGGGTCCCAGGCCATAAAGGTATTGATGGGCACGAGAAGGCTGATGGTTTGGCTACAGATGCTGCAGCAACAACACCAATAGGACCCGAGCCTATTCTGGCGTTAGGACAACACACCATTAGGGAGGAATTTAGAAGAGAGGAGAAAATGTTGAGGGGACAATACTGGCACGGGACGACTGCACTTTGACAGTCAAAATGCCTGTTGGGAGGATACAGTCAAAAGCGCTTTAAGCAGCTAATTGTTTACTGAAAGAACAACCTGAGAATGCTCGCAGGATTTCTCTCGGGCCACTGCTGACTTCGTGGACACATCCACCGGTTGGAGATCTGGTCCAGTGAGTAGTGTCGCTTCTGTGACTCGGCCCCAGAGACTCCTTTTCATCTCCTCCTTGAATGTGATGCCATTTCAAGGAGACGAGAAAAA
Source organism: Philophylla caesio (assembly GCA_963971545.1). NCBI lineage: Eukaryota > Metazoa > Arthropoda > Insecta > Diptera > Tephritidae > Philophylla > Philophylla caesio. The sequence continues at coordinate 125,159,781 of OZ020604.1, read as the reverse complement.
TGTATAGGCCTAAGGGAACTAGAAGAAAGACAGGCACGGTCGCTGACACCAATAATCATCCTAAAATTTCTTAGAATATTAGGGTTAGACGAAATTTTGTAATTTATATTAGGTCGCGGGCACAATGGACCCTTTGGTCTAAGTGCAAAGCTCTATTAAAATCTATCTTAACCACAATAGAGAGAAATTGTTGTCTGCGTGCCATAGCCTCGATTTTGCATAACCGAGCTGTGGTAATTTTGATTTTTATACTTGGGACTCCCTAGTGTCTTATCAAAAGTCTAGAAGATCGAGCTGAAGCTTATTAGAAAACTTCTTTCTTCATTCAAAAGTTCCTCCAAAATCATTGCACAAATAACTAAACAGTATTCAAAATAATTGTTTACCTGCATCAGCCAAATCCTTTTGAATTGGTTTCCATTGACGGTAAGAAAGAAGTCTTGGGTCAACACCAATATTGCTCCCTTTTGGCATGTTACTTAAAAGCCATTTACCAATAGAAGGCGTTGTAGGTAAGCCATCTTTCATAAGTTCCCAGTTATTATTCATTTGTGTTTGGGCTTGTATATAGTATCTTCCATCAGTCCACATTCCAGCCCTGGTCGGTGTTACAACTGTTGTGCCTGCAGATCCATCAAAACCACTTATAAAAGCTCTTCTCGCATCATGTTGGCAAATGTATTCATTTTGGTGAGCATCATCAGTCGGAATGATATAAGCCTCTATTTTATTAGGTTTATGTTGACTCATAATTAAACGTAATTTTTCCAGAACATCATTGCGAACAGCCATTTCAGCGAAAATTTGTATGGAAAATCGGTAGTCTCAGAAAATTTCAACCGTGTTTTTAAATTAGTAGCACACACAAAAACATCATAGCCTATCGATGGCTTTATAAAAATGCATTCAACATTTTACCCAATATTATTATATCTATGTTTTTAATGGGTATTAATCGAATATCTCAAAATATGTAAAATATCCTAAAAAATTTAAACCCACCCAAAATATTTTCAGATCAGCTTTTTCCAACTTCGGGCCATTCGTATTGGCGGCCAGCTTAGGTACCCTGTCAAACGCCATCTTAGGTATCCTGTCACAAGCAACTGTCAAATAAGATATCTCACTTGTTGTTATACACAATGCATCTTACTGAGCGGCGAGTCGATGAGTGTATCAGCACTGAGAATCAAAGATGAGCTGATAGATAGATAGATAGATTATAAATGAGAGGAATGCACTGCGACCGATGGGTCTATTGTGCCCTCTACGGCTCACATCACAGCACTTCCATACGCCCCAGCACCTCTAGAAAGCCTAGTATGGTTGTCGGGGGTAATGAGTGTAAGTGTTGCTCATCCGGCCACGGCCGTCCAAAGGCCGTGCCTCTTCTGCGCGTCACAGCAACGCACTCCATGAGTAGATGCTGTTTCTAAGTCACAGTAGCGACAGAGGTCGCTTGACCAGATCCTTAGCTTGTGTAGGTGGCCCCTTAGTCTGCAATGACCCGTCAGAATTCCTGTCATGATTCTTAGTTTCTCCTTGGGAAGGTTCATCAGCAACCTGTGCCTTTTCATATTGTATCCCCCAAGGAGAGACTTTGCCTGTCTAAGGCCTGCTATTTTGCGCCATTGTTGGTTTCGCAGTCTGTTAGTTTCATCTCTCAGCATTTCTCTCATAGTGCTGGGACCTACAGCCAGGATCGGCTCTGGTCCAGCCGGAGTAGCTGAAGCTGCTGTCCTGGCTAGGCGATCGGCTTCTACGTTGCCACCAACCCCTCTATGTCCCTACAATTCAGAGGAGTTGGATTTGGTTCCTCTCCGCCAGGGCATTCAGCACTCCAAGACCAATGATTATTTTATTTAATAGGAGGAGAGGGCTTTGAGCGCGGCCTGGCTGTCGCTTGAAATGAGAATGGTCTCACCGTGGTCATTCCTTCTCAGGTTAATCTCAGCGCATTCACTGATGGCAAAGACCTCCGCTTGGAAGATGCTTGGGTAGGCCCCCAATGGAACCGAGATGCTGGATCTGGGACCATGGACGCCCGCTCCCATACCTCCGGGAGTCCTGGAGCCATCAGTGTACCATTGTAGGGTGCTTCTCTGGACGTGGTTGTCCAGTATGGATGCACTCCAGGTAGCCTTGCTATATATTTCCACTGCAAACTTTCTGCCAAACCTTATCTTTTTATGAATCTCATCTCTGGGGAAGCCCAAGAGAGGCAGCTGAGGTTCTAGTCTGTCCCTTGCTTTGGACGACACCAACTTACCCCTGCCGAAACCTTCTTTTGAGAAGTTCATCAGAGTTCGCTTAGCCACATGGTCGATAGTGGCGTGCAGCGGCTCAAGTTCCAGAATCACCTCCAGCGCAGTTGTCGGGCACGTGCGCATCGCTCCGGTAATGCACACGCCCGCCAAGCGCTGTAGCCTGGTAGTAGATTGTCTAACCGAGGTCAGGGCACTTCTGGATCCCCAAGCCACTGCACCATAGGTGACCATGGGTCTCACTATGATGATGAAAATCCACCGCAGTATTCTAGGGCTGCAGTCCCAGGACTTTCCTGCGAGTCGTCTGCACACCATTAATCCTCCCATAGCCTTGGAGATGGCAGCATCGACATGAGCCTTCCACAGCAGCTTAGAATCTAAGATGAGACCCAGATATTTCACTTCCGTGTTGACCTCGACCGCGACCCCCCCCCGAGAGCTATAACTCTACTACCTAGGAATTTTCTCTTTCTGGTAAAGGGAACGATGGCCGTTTTGGCAGGATTGATATTCAGTCCTACCTCCAAGCACCATTTCCTTGCCAGGTTCAGTCCTCTTTGCACTATGTCAAAGAGGGTGCTCATGAATTTACACCTTGCAATTATCACTATGTCATCCGCGTATCCTTGACAGCGGATTCCATTACTGGTGCGAATATGCAGGAGGTCATCCACCACTAGGCTCCACAGAAGCGGGGATAGTACCCCGCCCTGTGGGCATCCTTTGGTCGTCTGTAGCTGAACTGTATCTTCGCCAGTATCAACTTCGGCTATTCTGGTCTCTAGCAGCCTATTTATTCAGTTACGAATAGTGGGCTGCACTCCCCTTTGCTCCAAGGCTCTGTTCACCACTGCATGCGAGGTGTTATCGAAGGCTTCCTCGATATCGCGGAAGGCACAGAGCACTGTTTCTTCGTTCTCCAAAGCCTCCCGATTATCCGTGGTCAATGCAAACAAAGCCGTTTCCGTCGAGCGGCCGACTCTGTAGGCATGTTGATCCGGATGTCACGGTGCATCCCCGAGAACGTTGGATCTTATTTCCAGGTCAATCACATTCTCCATAGCCTTCAACATGAAGGAGGTAAGACTGATCGGCCTGAACGATTTCGCTGAGGACAGGTCTCTTCTGCCCACCTTCGGTATGAAAACTACCCTAGCTCTTTGCCATACCGCTGTAATGTGTGCCAGCGCCAGGCTATCTCTCATTATGCTTACGAGGTAAGGAAGAAGCAGTTTCCCGCCCCGCTTCAGCAGCACCGGGCTGATGCAGTCTACCCCCGGGGCCTTGAACTATTCAAAAGTCTCCAGAGCCCAGCCGACCGAGTTATACGTAAACAGACTCTTGGCTACTTTCCAATCGGCCGGACTTGGACGCGACTCACAGTGTCCAGCCGCGGGTGGGATTCCGACAGCACCAGCGAAGTGAGCCGAAAGTAGAGCGAGGGCCCTTTCCCTCTCGTTACCTGTGTAGGACCCGTCGGACCTTTTGATGGCCATTGTAGTAACCAGATTGTCCTTTGCTAGGGCTCTATGCAGCCTGGCAGCCACAGGAGTCGAGCTAATGCTCTCACAGAATTTTCTGAAACTGCTACGCTTTGATTTTCTGATTTCTTTGCTGTACTTCGTTAGGCATGTCGAATACTCTTCCCAGCGCCCCGTGCGCCTGGCTCTGTTGTAGAGCCTTCGCACTTCCTTGCGGAGCGCCGAGAGTTCCCGAGACCACCAGCCAGGTTGGGTTTTACCTCCCGGCCTCGTCTCGGGACAGCTAGACTGAAAGGCGTCCGTAATGGCGCCGTTCAGACCATTGAACCTGCTTTCTAACTCAGTTTGTTCGCTTATTGTTACGCTCAATGTTTGCAAGGTTCAATTCTAAATGCTCGTGATACAAAGCCCAGTTTGTTCTTCTGGGGTTGCGTCTGATTGCTTCTACCTTGGTCCTCGCCCTTAGCTCGAATTGGATGATCTTGTGATCCGAGAAGGAGGGTTCCGATGAGACCCGCCACCCCGAAATCAAAGGATTGGCCAATTCGTTGCCAAGGGTGACATCCAGTACTTCTTGTCTTACTCTGGTCACAAACGTTGGAGTATGTCCAACGTTGTGGATACCTAAGTTCTCGCTTAATATATACTCCAAGAGGCACTCACCGCGGGGGTTGGTATCTGTGCTGCCCCACTCCACGTTGTGGGCGTTCGCATCGCAGCTAAGAATTAGCGGAAGCCTTCTGCGTCTGCAGTGCCCCACCAGCTGCTGTACTTCAAGGGGAGGCACGTTGGTGTCGTCCTCCGGGCAATATGCAGCAGCGAAGACGACATCCGTAGTCTGTTCGCCTACCATCACCGTCGCCTGCACCGCCACTAGGTCTTGTGTTAAAAACTCTGTAATGCAGAAGTGTTTAATATTGTACTTTAGCACTACACATGCTCTTGGCCTGTCACAGGAGATGTCCCAAATTACCTTGTTACTCCTGTGGTTCAGGCCTCTTACCTGGCCCCTTGTACCAGTATAATGCCCAGGTCGTCCGTAGTAAACCTCCTTGCGATGACTGCCGAAGCGGCCACTGCGTCGTGGAGGTTGACCTGGGCTACTGACAATGCTGCATTACTCATAGCACTGGCTCCTCAAGGTCCGAGAGCAGTATATCGCCCTCACTGACCCCGTCCAGCTCGAGATGCCTCAGATCAAGCTCCTCTAGATGCTCCTCGGAATCGGGAATGTTGATTTCCCGGCTGCTGTCTTTGGCTGCATCCTTTGGACTTGGCTGGGCAGACGAATGGGTGCCTAGGCTTTGACACGCTGGCGCGTTTGCAGGGGGCACAGTCGCGGGAAGAACGGCAACGCCCTTAGCACCAGAGTCCAAAGAACCCTGGGCTTTAGGCTCTTTGTTGCCGGGAGGTTTTCTCCTCCACGGCCTCACCACAACAATGCCGAACCTGTAGTGCAGGATGAAGCCGGCCATTTTGATGGCGAGGTAAGACCCATCGTCTATTCCCAGATTCAATCTCAGCCCGCCGTCTTCGGTGCTGCTTGAAATGACCCTCCATACTGAGGAATGAATGCCCTCGTTTTGGGCCTTCAGCAGCTGAAGCGCGTATTCCGCTGTTTCATCGGCACTTCTTGGTAGGAAGACCGAAACCTTGTGCAGTAGGGGAATCTGATCCCCCCTCTTCACACACAGATTAGATTAGATTATAAATGAGAGGAATGCACTGCGACCGATGGGTCTATTGTGCCCTCTACGGCTCATATCACAGCACTTCCATAAGCCCCAGCACCTCTAGAAAGCCTAGTATGGTTGTCGGGGGTAATGAGTGTAAGTGTTGCTCATCCGGCCATGGCCGTCCAAAGGCCGTGCCTCTTCTGCGCGCCACAGCAACGCACTCCATGAGTAGATGCTGCGGGGTTTCTGTTTCTAAGTCACAGAAGCGACAGAGGTCGCTTGACCAGATCCCTAGCTTGTGTAGGTGGCGCCTTAATCTGCAATGACCCGTCAGAATTCCTGTCATGATTCTTAGTTTCTCCTTGGGGAGGCTCATCAGAACCTGTGCCTTTTCATATTGTATCCCCCAAGGAGAGACTTTGCCTGTCTAAGGCCTGCTATATTGCGCCATTGTTGGTTTCGCAGTCTGTTAGTTTCATCTCTCAGCATTTCTCTCACAGTGCTGGGACCTACAGCCAGGATCGGCTCTGGTCCAACCGGAGTAGCTGAGGCTGCTGTCCTGGCTAGGCGATCGGCTTCTTCGTTGCCACCAACCCCTCTATGTCCTGGTACCCAGAGGAGTTGGATTTGGTTCCTCTCCGCCAGGGCATTCAGTCTCTCAAAGCACTCCATTACCAATGATGATTTTATTTCATAGGAGGAGAGGGCTTTGAGCGTGGCCTGGCTGTCGCTTGAAATGAGAATGGTCTCACCGTGGTCATTCCTTCTCAGGTTAATCTCAGCGCATTCACTGATGGCAAAGACCTCCGCTTGGAAGATGCTTGGGTAGGCCCCCAATGGAACCGAGATGCTGGATCTGGGACCATGGACGCGCGCTCCAATACCTCCGGGAGTCCTGGAGCCATCAGTGTACCATTGTAGGGTGCTTCTCTGGACGTGGTTGTCCAGTATGGATGCACTCCAGGTAGCCTTGCTATATATTTCCACTGCAAACTTTCTGTCAAACCTTATCTTTTTATGAATCTCATCTCTGGGGAAGCCCAAGAGAGGCAGCTGAGGTTCTAGTCTGTCCCTTGCTTTGGACGACATCAACTTACCCCTGCCGAAACCTACTTTTGAGAAGTTCATCAGGGTTCGCTTAGCCACATGGTCGATGGTGACGTGCAGCGGCTCAAGTTCCAGAATCACCTCCAGCGCAGCTGTCGGGCACGTGCGCATCGCTCCGGTAATGCACACGCCCGCCAAGCGCTGTAGCCTGGTAATAGATTGCCTAACCGAGGTCAGGGCACTTCTGGATCCCCAAGCCACTGCACCATAGGTGACCATGGGTCTCACTATCATGATGTACATCCACCGCAGTATTCTAGGGCTGCAGCCCCAGGACTTTCCTGCGAGTCGTCTGCACACCATTAATGCTCTCCTAGCCCTGGAGACGGCAGCATCGACATGAGCCTTCCACAGAAGCTTAGAATCTAAGATGAGACCCAGATATTTCACTTCCGTGGTGACCTCGACCGCGACCCCCCCCAGAGCTATAACTCTACTACCTAGTAATTTTCTCTTTCTGGTAAAGGGTACTATGGCCGTTTTGGCAGGATTGATATTCAGTCCTACCTCCAAGCACCATTTCCTTGCCAGGTTCAGTCCTCTTTGCACTATGTCAAAGAGGGTGCTCACGAATTTACCCCTTGCAATTATCACTATGTCATCCGCGTATCCTTGACAGCGGATTCCCTTACTGGTGAGAATATGCAGGAGGTCATCCACCACTAGGCTCCACAGAAGCGGGGATAGTACCCCGCCCTGTGGGCATCCTTTGGTCGTCTGTAGCTGAACTGTATCTTCGCCAGTATCAACTTCGGCTATTCTGGTCTCTAGCAGCCTATTTATTCAGTTACGAATAGTGGGCTGCACTCCCCTTTGCTCCAAGGCTCTGTTCACCACTGCATGCGAGGTGTTGTCGAAGGCCCCCTCGATATCGAGGAAGGCACAGAGCACTGTTTCTCCATTCTCCAAAGCGTCCCGAATATCCGTGGTCAATGCATACAAAGCCGTTTCCGTCGAGCGGCCGACTCTGTAGGCATGTTGATCCGGATGTAACGGTGCATCCTCGAGAACGTTGGCTCTTATTTCCAGGTCAATCACCTTCTCCATAGCCTTCAACATGAAGGAGGTAAGACTGATCGGCCTGAAAGATTTCGCTGAGGACATGTCCCTTCTGCCCACTTTCGGTATGAAAACTACCCTAGCTCTTTGCCATACCGCTGTAATGTGTGCCAGCGCTAGGCTATCTCTCATTATTCTTACGAGGTAGGGAAGAAGCAATTTCCCGCCCCGCTTCAGCAGCACCGGGCTGATGCCGTCTACCGCCGGGGCCTTGAACTGTTCAAACGTGTCCAGAGCCCAGCCGACCGAGTTGTACGTGAACAGACTCCTGGCTTCTTTCCAATCGGCCGAACTTGGACGCGACTCACAGTGTCCAGCCGCGGGTGGGATTCCGACAGCACCAGCGAAGTGGGCCGAAAGTAGAGCTAGGGCCCTTTCCCTCTCGTTACCAGTGTAGGACCCGTCGGACCTTTTGATGGCCATTATAGTCCCCGGATTGTCCCTTGCTAAGGCTCTATGCAGCCTGGCAGCCGCAGGAGTCGAGCTAATGCTCTCACAGAATTTCCTGAAACTGCTACGCTTTGATTTTCTGATTTCTTTGCTGTACTTCGTTAGGCATGTCGAATACTCTTCCCAGCGTCCCGTGCGCCTGGCTCTGTTGTAAAGCCTTCGCACTTCCTTGCGGAGCGCCGAGAGCTCCCGAGACCACCAGCCAGGTTGGGTTTTACCTCCCGGCCTCGTCTCGGGACAGCTAGAGTGAAAGGCGTCCGTAATGGCGCCGTTCAGACCACTGACCCTGCTTTCTAACTCCATACAGCTTGTTCTCTTATTGTTACGCTCAATGTTTGCTAGGTTCGATTCTAAATGCTCGTGATACAAAGCCCAGTTTGTTCTTCTGGGGTTGCGTCTGATTGCTTCTACCTTGGTCCTTGCTCTTAGCTCGAATTGGATGATTCTGTGATACGAGAGGGAGGGTTCCGATGAGACCCGCCACCCCGAAATGAAAGGATTGGCCAAATCGTTGCCAAGGGTGACATCCAGTACTTCTTGTCTTACTCTGGTCACAAACGTTGGAGTATGTCCAACGTTGTGGATACCTAAGTTCTCGCTTAATATATACTCTAAGAGGCACTCACCGCGGGGGTTGGTATTTGTGCTGCCCCACTCCACGTTGTGGGCGTTCGCATCGCAGCTAAGAATTAGCGGAAGCCTTCTGCGTCTGCAGTGCCCCACCAGCTGCTGTACTTCAAGGGGAGGCACGTTGGTGTCGTCCCCCGGGCAATATGCAGTAGCGAAGACGACGTCCGTAGTCTGTTCGCCTACCATCACCGTCGCCTGCACCGCCACCAGGTCTTGTGTTAAAAACTCTGTAATGCAGAAGTGTTTAATGTTGTGCTTTAGCACTACACATGCTCTTGGCCTGTCACAGGAGATATCCCAAAATACCTTGTTACTCCTGTGGTTCAGGCCTCTTACCTGGCCCCTGAAGACCCACGGCTCTTGTATCAGTATAATGCCCAGGTTGTCCGTAGTAAACTTCCTTGCGATGACTGCCGAAGCGGCCACTGCGTGGTGGAGGTTGACCTGGGCTACTGACAACGCTGCATTGCTCATAGCACTGGCTCCTCGAGGTCCGAGAGCAGTATATCGCCCTCGCTGACCCCGTCCAGCTCGAGTCGCCTCAGATCAAGCTCCTCTAGGAGCTCCTCGGAATCGGGAATGTTTAATTCCCGGCTGCTGTCTTTGGCTGCATCCTTTGGACTTGGCTGGGCAGACGACTGGGTGCCTTGCACTGGCGCGTTTGCATAGGGCACAGTCGCGGGAGGAACGGCAACGCCCTTGGTACCTGAGTCCAAGGAACCCTGGGCTTAAGGCTCTTTGTTGCCGGGAGGTTCTCTCCTCCACGGCCTCACCACAACCATGCCGAACCTGTAGTGCATGATGAAGCCTGCCCTTTTGATGGCAAGGTAAGACCCATCGTCTATTCCCAAATTTAGTCTCAGCCCGCCGTCTTCGGAGCTGCTGGAAATGACCCTCCATACTGAGGAGTGAATGCCCTCGTTTTGGGTCTTCAGCAGCTGAAGCGCGTACTCCGCTTTTTCATCGGCACTTCTCGGTAGGAAGACCGAAACGTTGTGCAGTAGGGGAATCTGATCCCCCCTCTTCACGCACATCACCGGCCCCTTCCACCTTTCTAGTTCGCCGGCTTTCTCGGTTAGCCAACCTACCGTCCTGTCATCCTTACAGTCCACGAGGAGCATTCCCGACCGGAAATACACCCCGTAGAATGATAAGGGAAAGGACGCTCCCTTAAAGACTTCGTGCACAATGGCGTCCTGCAGCTTTGTGAGGTCGTCTGAGTTGAGGGCCGCCGCTGGGTAATCTCTCGGCAGCACAGCCACCCGGATGCCCCTCAGGGCCGCCGAGTAGCTGGACTGCTGAGAGGCCTGCGGCCGCCCCTCCCCCATCTGGCCTCCCTGACTACCTGACGCCGTGTCGGGAGGTGGCGGTTGCTCACGTTGTCTCTTGCTGGATGGTTGCTCTGGAGGAGTAATCAGCTCACTGCCGCGCTTAATAGCGGGCTCAGCTAAAGGCTGCTTCGATGCAGGTTCCCTGCTTCTCCGCATTTCTGCGGGCGCAGGTCGTTGGTACCCAGTGGGTTGTTCCCCGCTTCTCTGCTTATTAGCAGGCGCGGTTACACCGGAGTTGATGCTTGGCCCGCTCGTCCGCTCAGTGGCGTGCACGGGTGGCTCTCGCGTGCGCTTGCGGTCCCTGCGCTCTCGCTCTTCTTTTTCGACCTCCATCCGAACACCCGCCATGGCCCGAGCTTCTTCCGGGGTTTTCCCCTGCTCAAGATAGCGGATGTACCACTTCGCCCCGGCCCCGCTCAACCCCTTGCGGTTACGGTCATCGAGGGCCCCCGGTTGGCCCCGGGGGGGAAGTGGAGGTAGTCCGCCCTTCGGTGCTTTCTCCTCTGCTGCTGCCACCCTGCTGCTTGGGATGTCCGCAAGCCAGAGCGGCTGCGTGACCTCTCCCACCTGCCTGGCGATTTCTGCCGCTGATCGCTACCCGAGCGCAACTCACTCCTGGACCTACGCCGGCTTTTAGACCGGTTGCGGTCCGGGCGGTGCCTGCTGGGTGAACGTTGTCTGCTAGGGCTCTCTCTCGCTTCGCTCTCTCTCGCTTCGCTCTCTCTGAAATTAGAAGAGCAGAAAGTGCCGGGTCGGCTTTGAGACCGATCTACTCCGGCGGTTAGGTTCACACCGGTTGACTCACCTTCACACCTTTTCTTACCTCCGCTCAGAGCAGTTTCCTTGCGCTTGCATGCGCTGGTTCTAGGTGCCTCATCATCATCTCTTGCATGCTCAATGAATAGGGCAGCCTCCTGCTCTGTTAGGCGCTCCATGAAGCTGCCTCTTCTCGTTGCCGCCTGAGGCACGTTCGCGCTGCTGCCCGCCGTAGGAACACCGCTGCTGCCACTATGCGCTTGCTGAACGTTGCTGTTATGCTGCTTTTGCTGTTGCTGTTTTTGTTGTTGTTTTTGTTGTTGTTGTTGTTGTTGTTGTTGTTGTTTGTTTGTTGTATTCATCTTGTTCGTACGACCGCCAGCTCGGCCTAAGCAAAGCTCAGCGGTCAAAAAATTTAAGAAGGGGATCTCTGATGGTCCACCACGCCAGCGCCCCGTAGCGCGGTAAGGCCTAGTTACTCCTCGATGCGGCCCGGTGTCGAGGAGGCGCCGTGTGAATACAGCCGGTTTATGCCCTCCTGGCTGCAAACCTTCCAATGGGCACGGTGTCGCATTACACCCTGGATTAGGAGGTGGGGGTTCTTGGTCAGCGCTCCCACTTGAAGCCGGCATGGAGATAGATAAACAATTAAACATCGTCACTCCGCTCCATACACAGCTCCTGGTGGGAAACGCCTAAGCCCCTGCACCACGCCAAGGTGCCCGCCCTCGCAGGGGTCTTCACACACATCACCGGCCCCTTCTACCTTTCCAGTTCGCCGGCTTTCTCGGTTAGCCAACCTACCGTCCTGTCATCCTTACAGTACACGAGGAGCATTACCGACCGGAAATACACCCCGTAGAATGATAAGGGAAAGGACGCTCCCTTAAAGACTTCGTGTACAATGGCGTCCTGCAGCTTTGTGAGGTCGTCTGAGTTGAGAGCCGCCGCTGGGTAACCTCTCGGCAGCACAGCCACCCGGATGCCCCTCAGGGCCGCCGGGTAGCTGGACTGCTGAGTGGCCTGCGGCCGCCCCTCCCCCATCTGGCCCCCCTAACTACCTGACGCCGTATCGGGAAGTGGCGGTTGCTCACGTTGTCTCTTGCTAGACGGTTGCTCTGGAGGAGTAATCAGCTCCTGCTGGGGGCCCGTCGTCTGCTAGGGCTCTCTCTCGCTTCGCTCTCTCTGCAATTAGAAGAGCAGAAAGTGCCGGGTCGGCTTTGCGACCGATCTACTCCGGCGGTTAGATTCACACCGGTTGACTCACCTTCACACCCTGCCTTACCTCCGCTCAGAGCAGTTTCTTTGCGCTTGCATGCGCTGCGGCCCGGTGTCGAGGAGGCGCCGTGTGAATACAGCCGGTTATTGCCCTCCTGGCTGCAACCCTTCCAATGGGCACGGTGTCGCATTACACCCTGGATTAGGAGGTGGCGGTTCTTGGTCAGCGCTCCCACTTGGAACCGGCATGGAGATAGATAAACAATTGTACATCGTCACTCCGCTCCATACACGGCTCCTGGTGGAAAACGCCTAAGCCCCTGCACCACGGCAAGGGGCGCGCCCTCGCAGGGGAATGAGCTGATACGAAGCTTTTTGTTTTGTGCACAGACACTCTGTAAGAAATGGCATTTGGGAGTTTCTTATTGCATTTTTGGAGATTTTGCAGTTTTTTCACCACCTTTGAGGTATGCAAACAGTATAAATGTAAACGCAATAAAAATAAGAATAAGAAATAAATATATGAAATCAACATGATCACAATTATATAACACGAGAAATTCAAATTTTGCAAAAATGTAACAGCTTTTAAACATGCATTAAACAACTAATTATAAAAATATATGTGATGAACATGCGTGTTCACTTAGAAATAAAGTTTTACGGACACCTTTTTAAAATAAAACTCAATATTTGCATGAAAATCCCTAAAATACGAGTATTTAATTTAATTCTCAAGTTAAAAATTTTAACACATATTTTGTCTAATAATAACATTAACTAGCTTTTTTAGCTAAATAAAAATGTAATGATTCTAAGAGCCTTTGTGCGTGCCAGCCCATGATTGGGATTTGATTCCAGCCCAAAACCTATGAGGCAAAAGAAGGAAGTTGCATATCATATTATCTATGGTGAGAATAAAGAATGACAGAAAATAAGAACAAGCGCGAAAATGTTTCCTTTTGGCGCGTTATCCCTTGTGCTGTCACTTTAATTATTCAATGTTCAACGTGTACCTCTCCACGATAACAGTCTGCCGTAGTTGCACAGAGCGACACAATTATGAAATGAGTCGTAACTCAATTGTGCTACCTCAGTGAGCTGACTCACTTAATTGAGCAGGAGTCATTGAGTACACTCGCGAAAATTTGCTGAGTTACCCACCCCTATCTATTTAAGTACCCTTGATCTTCATAAACTCGGGCACAATCCTCTTCCAAATGCACATTTGGCAATGCTGCCACTTTTGACACAATTTTAATAATGTGAACGTTCAAAATTGTTACAGCTGTTATCAAAAGTATTTATTAAAAAAAAAAATAGCTGCGAATATTAACAAATTTCACCAATAGTACTGCATCCCATTCCAAATATTATTCATGGATAGCCATTCTTTTATGAAGTGGAATACATTGCCTCATATTGCTGTCCACCTTTTCAAAGTCTACAACTTTTCCACAATTTCTCCAAAATGCAGTTTTCTTGAAATTAAAATTGTCTTTGAAACACTTTTTATCCTTTGAAGGCTCGTCACGTTCCCAAAAGTAGCTATAACGAACATAAATTATTTATACCGTTCACAGCAAATAAAATATACTCACAAATTTTCACAACTGCCTTTCTCATATGTGCTAATATATTGGTTATTTTGATTTTATTTAGCAACTTTAAAGGCCATGCCACATAAAACTTCTGCTTCGCTTTACGTCAGAGTTTAGCTTTGACAGCAAAGATGAATACATACAATTATACGAAATTTCCCACATAGGCAACACCGTCGCCAAAGCGAAGCGAAATCTTGGGCAACTCTCATCTTTTCGCTGACTTTGACAGTTCGCTCTTACCATTTTTTTTATTTCTGACATTTGTCTGTAAACGGTCGACGTATAATTGAAAATTTTCCCACAAAAACAAATGCTTAAATATAAATTTTTTTTAAATTTAGGAGTTTCTGGTACGTGTATTTTATTGTATATAAATATATGTATGTATATACATTAGAGTGACAGCGGTTTTTTTTTGGAATTTTGCGGGCTGCGGGTCGGATTATTGTGACACTAGGTGTAAAACTTCAGTGCTGAAAGTTTGAGATAAATTGGACAAAGCTTTCGGGACGCGCATCGAGGTCAAAGGTCATTTATATGCAAATTTTACTATTTATATGAAATAAATTTGCGAAACTCATAAGTTTCTACATTATTTTGCGAAAATGAATTTTTTGTAAATAACTTGCGCCATCTATAGCACAAATGTTGCAAATTAATTTTTTATTATAGACAACAACCATTCTTTTGAAATTAACGGATTTTAATGATAAATATCATGGCCTACTAGATGCCAATTCGGGGGTTCCCTGAAGCTAATTTAACTTAAATTTCATTCGGTTGTGTGAATTCAGTGTGCTAAGTGATTTTTGTGAGTGATGTATTGTGATTTTTGTGAAAAATATATTTAAGAAAATAATGCCGTCGATAAGAGAAGAAATATTTTTAATTGGATATCCGAAACATCATTTAGTTGGTTGCAAACTTCCTTCGAAGGGAGACTGCCTGAAAGTTTTTTTTTTTAATATGAGGACAACCAAACTAATTGCCAAAGATAGTGCTGCTCTTGTGGTAAGAGAGTGTGTAATTTTCTGGGAAAAGGCCCGCATTCCCGTTCAACAGTTGCATAGAGGCGCAAAAAAGCTATTGAGCCTGTACGAGGAATGGAAAGAATTGAAAAAAAATAAATCTAGAGTGTCTGAAATTCATAAAAAAAGAAGAGTACCGTGGGAGGATAGTTTAGACGATCTGTTCGATATTGCCCATAGTGATGCACTGGAACTAATAAATATAGAAGAAGATAAACAATTTTTAATAAAACAAAGAATGAAAGGACGTGAAGGTAGTATGTTAGGACTGGACCTTAACTTCAAGGGAAAGGAAGAAAGAAAAATGAAACGAAAAAAACAAGAAGAATTGCGTAAGGAATTAAGTGTGGAGTTACCATCAACTTCATCAGGTAAAAATTTCGTTTTCAAAAATTTGTTTTTTTCATTAAATTTTACACTATGTTAGAAGTACTGAACAACGATATTGTTTATTTTAGCTTGCAATATAATGGAAGTCTCTGAATCCGAAGAAGTTGCAACATCAGAAGAAGAATATGTTCTAAGTTCTTCAGATAAAAAACGTATTCGTACAACTTCCTGTACCCAAAAACAAAAGATTTTAACACCAAGACTAGCTGCAGTTTTTGACAAATTGAAAGTAAGCCAGAGAGATGCTGTACATTTATTGGTAGCAGTTTTAGATGCCATAGGACTTAATCCATCTAATTATATTTTAAATCGATCCTCCATAAGTGAGGAAAGAGCGCGCTTAAGAAAAAATCAAAGTGAAAAAATTATACAAAAGTTTACTGCAAATGATCAGCCTTTGACAAAACATTGGGATACTAAACTCTTACCGGTAGTAACAGGTAAAGTAGAAGATTGCTTGGCTATAATTGCTTCGGCTCCAGGCTTCGAACAAATTATAGATATGCCTGCCATTCCTTCTGGGACTGGAATGGAAATATCTTCTGCAGTTTATGACGCATTGGAAGATAAAAATATTTTGACAAAAACGGAAGCATTTGTTTTTGATACGACATCATCCAACACTGGTCGTTTCAAAGGTGCATGTACGCTTTTGGAGAGAGCAATACGAAAGGAAATTCTATTTTTAGGCTGCAGACACCATATTTTTGAAATTTTGTTAGCAGCAGTTTTTACAGAGGCCAATGTTGGAGTATCTACCGGACCAGACATAGCGATATTTAAAAAATTCAAAAAACAGTGGCCAGTAATAAATACCGAGAATTACATACCAGGAATATCTCATCCAAGAGTTATTGAAATTCTAGGCGATAATGTTGCTGAAGTTTTAACATTCGCTAATAATAAAATAAATGAAGCGTTCCCCAGAAACGATTACAAAGAATTTTTGGAACTTGTAATTATATTCCTTGGTGGCAGTCCACCTCGAGGAATAAAATTCACAAAACCTGGTGCATTACACTACGCTAGATGGATGGCCAAGGCTATATACTGTTTGAAAATAGTAATTTTTCGCCATCAGTTTTCTGATATTACCGATTTGGAAATCAATGGTTTGATAGAAGTGGCTGGTTTTATTGTAAGCTGTGTTCGCGCCTAATTGGCAACTCTTTTTTATTACTCTCCCAAGAAGTTCTTCGTCCACTCGCGTTACAGGTATTGGGTCGATTAAAGGAGGCCGTACTAAGGGAGAAGTCAAGGTATGCGTATCGCCGCGGTCATTGGACGCAACCTTTAACGTAACTACGCTTATTCTGCCTAAAATTACGAATGATCTTCCTACCACGGCTGTACCCGTCTCGCCCTGGTCACACATCATCGATTTACCACTAGCCGATCCAAACTTTTTCAAGCCTGGGTCAATAGATGTTTTGATCGGCATGGACGAAATGGACAAGTTTTTACTTGATGGTCTGAGGAAAGGTCCAAATGGCACTCCGATGGCTCAGAACACCGCTTTTGGTTGGGTACTATACGGCAACGCTAGTTGTTTACAAAAGCAATCTGCTTCAATCGCAACATTTCACTGTGAGACCCAGATAACTCAACTTCTCACTAAGTTTTGGGAGCTCGAAGAGCTTCCACCAAGAAAGTTCTATACGCCTGAGGAATTGTTTTGTGAGAAACTCTTCGACGATACAACCCAGCGCGCAGAGGACGGTCGTTTTATTGTACGCCTACCGTTCAAAACAGGGGTTGCGATTGGAAAATCGAGAAGCGCAGCAGTTCGAGCATTGCTGAGAATGGAGAGGAGGTTCGCCACAAATAAATGTCTACATGAGGAGTACTGCCAGTTCATGAAAGAGCTAGTCGACTTGGGCACATGGAGCTAACCGGTCCACCAACTCAAACCGCATACTACATGCCACATCATGCAGTGGTGAAGGAAACGAGTGCCACGACGAAGCTTAGGGTGGTGTTCAACGCATCTATGAAGACTTCCTCCGGACGTTCAATGAACGACGCCCTAATGGTTGGCCCACAGTTGCAACAAGATCTCTTCTCGATTTTGGTTCGATTTCGTACTCATCGCTACGGTCTTATTGCTGATATCGAAAAGATGTATCGACAAGTCTACGTCGCCAAAACGGATGCCGACTATCAGCGCATAGTGTGGCGTGAGAATGCAACAGAACCCTTACGGGATTATCCCTTCTAAGGGTCACATATGGGGTAGCTTCTGCTTCACACCTCGCTGTGAAGTCGTTACACCGTGCGGCACAGCAAGCAAGTGAATTGTATACAAATGTTGCTAAGGTCATCACGTCAGACTTTTACATGGACGATTTGCTGACCGGTTCTGACACGCTTCAAGAGCTAACCGCACTACAAAGAGACATCTCACACGTTCTTTCTCAATGTGGTTTCGACCTCCGAAAGTGGGCGACAAATCGTCAACCATTAAGAGCGCAGATTACTCACGGATCTACGCAGGTATCTCACCTCTTGGCTGATGGAAGCGACATCCGAACACTCGGATGTATTTGGCATACAGACAACGACTCGCTGTCAATTGTATTCAACTTCGAAGAATTGCCGAAAAGGCTTACGAAGCGTGTTTTCCTCTCCGATATGAGCAAAGTCTTTGATCCGCTTGGGCTTATCGCCCCATGCACCATCCGCACAAAAATATGGCTGCAGAAGATTTGGCGCTCAAATGTAGATTGGGACGAGTTGGTACCACCGGAGATAGCTGCAGAATGGATGTCACATAGACGTGAGCTAACAACGCTTTCAACGATTAAACTAAATCGCTGGATAGGCACCGGCGCAATTCCAGACGCCGAGTTCCATGTGTTCACAGATGCCTCGGAAGCTGCATATGCTGCAGCTATTTATTGCCGTACTCAAACGCCGTTCGACGAGGTAAATGTTGTGCTGGTCGCTGCAAAAACTAAGGTAGCGCCATTGAAAACTACCTCACTACCTCGGCTGGAACTATGCGCAGCTCACCTAGGTGCAAAGTTAGTTCGCCAAATTCAGACAAGCTTCGGTCGGAAATTCGAAAAGCTGTATGCGTGGACCGACTCTATGGTGGCGCTGGCCTGGCTGCAAGGAATGCCAAGTCGTTGGTCGGTGTTCGTTGCAAATCGAGTCGCCGACGTGCAAGAGGTTCTACCGCCAGAAACTTGGAGACATGTCGCTTCGGAGCACAACCCCGCAGATTGTGCTTCTAGGGGTATCAAGCCTTCACAACTTCTTGCGCATCCCTTATGGTGGCATGGCTCCACCTGGCTTCGCGAATATGATCGGTTCTGGTCTGAACCTCCCACACAACACACTACCGAACTGGAACAGAAATCTAGCAAAGCTGTCATGTTAACACAAACCGCTGAGGAGTGGGATTTGTTGAGAAGATTCCACTCGTACAACAAACTTAAACGAATTACAGCGTATTTGATTCGTTTTGGTCGCAACGTACGCATAGCCGCAGGCCAGTTAAAGGTGAATATGCGCCTGTCAGGGCCAATGATATTGCCGAATAATTCGTCGCTCGCCAAAGTTATCGCCGCTGAAACCCACGCCATTATGTCGCATGCCCGACCGCAAATGATGCAAGCAGCAATTCAACGGCGATTCTGGGTCCCTGGCATCCGAAACCTCGTACGAGGGATATATCGTCACTGCGTGCGCTGTAAACGTCTGAATCGCAAACCGCAGCAACAACTTATGTCAAATCTACCATCGAGTCGAGTGACAAGTACACGATGCTTTCTCCGAAGTGGGGTTGATTTTGCCGGTCCGTATAGTATTAAGTTTACGCATGGAAGAGGCGCGAAATCAACGAAGGCGTATATATGTTCATTCATATGCATGAGCACGGGCGCCATGCATTTGGAACTGGCCGGGGATCTGTCGGCAGGTAACTTTATCGCTGCCTACAAGCGCTTCACTAACCGAAGAGGGTACTGTCAACACCTTTATTCCGATAACGGTACCAACTTTGTTGGAGCGGAAAGGGAACGCTGCATTGGTAACGCCATGCTGGCATCCTATTTTGCTGACGCTCAAACCACTTGGCACTTTAACCCTCCGAGCGCCCCTCACATGGGTGGATATTGGGAGGCGGGTATAAAGCGAATTAAATACCATTTAAAGCGTGCATTGAGTTCCACTCTTCTATCTTATGAGGAATTTGCAACCATTCTTACAGAGGTTGAAGGTTGCGTAAACTCTCGGCCGATTTGCTGGATACCATCCGACGTCAAAGATTTCGAAGTGCTAACACCACGGCATTTTATGATTGGAGAACCAATAAAGGGTCTTCCGGATCCTGACTTAGATCTCTTCTCGATTTTGGTTCGATTTCGTACTCATCGCTACGGTCTTATTGCTGATATCGAAAAGATGTATCGACAAGTCTACGTCGCCAAAACGGATGCCGACTATCAGCGCATAGTGTGGCGTGAGAATGCAACAGAACCCTTACGGGATTATCGCCTTCTAAGGGTCACATATGGGGTAGCTTCTGCTTCACACCTCGCTGTGAAGTCGTTACACCGTGCGGCACAGCAAGCAAGTGAATTGTATACAAATGTTGCTAAGGTCATCACGTCAGACTTTTACATGGACGATTTGCTGACCGGTTCTGACACGCTTCAAGAGCTAACCGCACTACAAAGAGACATCTCACACGTTCTTTCTCAATGTGGTTTCGACCTCCGAAAGTGGGCGACAAATCGTCAACCATTAAGAGCGCAGATTACTCACGGATCTACGCAGGTATCTCACCTCTTGGCTGATGGAAGCGACATCCGAACACTCGGATGTATTTGGCATACAGACAACGACTCGCTGTCAATTGTATTCAACTTCGAAGAATTGCCGAAAAGGCTTACGAAGCGTGTTTTCCTCTCCGATATGAGCAAAGTCTTTGATCCGCTTGGGCTTATCGCCCCATGCACCATCCGCACAAAAATATGGCTGCAGAAGATTTGGCGCTCAAATGTAGATTGGGACGAGTTGGTACCACCGGAGATAGCTGCAGAATGGATGTCACATAGACGTGAGCTAACAACGCTTTCAACGATTAAACTAAATCGCTGGATAGGCACCGGCGCAATTCCAGACGCCGAGTTCCATGTGTTCACAGATGCCTCGGAAGCTGCATATGCTGCAGCTATTTATTGCCGTACTCAAACGCCGTTCGACGAGGTAAATGTTGTGCTGGTCGCTGCAAAAACTAAGGTAGCGCCATTGAAAACTACCTCACTACCTCGGCTGGAACTATGCGCAGCTCACCTAGGTGCAAAGTTAGTTCGCCAAATTCAGACAAGCTTCGGTCGGAAATTCGAAAAGCTGTATGCGTGGACCGACTCTATGGTGGCGCTGGCCTGGCTGCAAGGAATGCCAAGTCGTTGGTCGGTGTTCGTTGCAAATCGAGTCGCCGATGTGCAAGAGGTTCTACCGCCAGAAACTTGGAGACATGTCGCTTCGGAGCACAACCCCGCAGATTGTGCTTCTAGGGGTATCAAGCCTTCACAACTTCTTGCGCATCCCTTATGGTGGCATGGCTCCACCTGGCTTCGCGAATATGATCGGTTCTGGTCTGAACCTCCCACACAACACACTACCGAACTGGAACAGAAATCTAGCAAAGCTGTCATGTTAACACAAACCGCTGAGGAGTGGGATTTGTTGAGAAGATTCCACTCGTACAACAAACTTAAACGAATTACAGCGTATTTGATTCGTTTTGGTCGCAACGTACGCATAGCCGCAGGCCAGTTAAAGGTGAATATGCGCCTGTCAGGGCCAATGATATTGCCGAATAATTCGTCGCTCGCCAAAGTTATCGCCGCTGAAACCCACGCCATTATGTCGCATGCCCGACCGCAAATGATGCAAGCAGCAATTCAACGGCGATTCTGGGTCCCTGGCATCCGAAACCTCGTACGAGGGATATATCGTCACTGCGTGCGCTGTAAACGTCTGAATCGCAAACCGCAGCAACAACTTATGTCAAATCTACCATCGAGTCGAGTGACAAGTACACGATGCTTTCTCCGAAGTGGGGTTGATTTTGCCGGTCCGTATAGTATTAAGTTTACGCATGGAAGAGGCGCGAAATCAACGAAGGCGTATATATGTTCATTCATATGCATGAGCACGGGCGCCATGCATTTGGAACTGGCCGGGGATCTGTCGGCAGGTAACTTTATCGCTGCCTACAAGCGCTTCACTAACCGAAGAGGGTACTGTCAACACCTTTATTCCGATAACGGTACCAACTTTGTTGGAGCGGAAAGGGAACGCTGCATTGGTAACGCCATGCTGGCATCCTATTTTGCTGACGCTCAAACCACTTGGCACTTTAACCCTCCGAGCGCCCCTCACATGGGTGGATATTGGGAGGCGGGTATAAAGCGAATTAAATACCATTTAAAGCGTGCATTGAGTTCCACTCTTCTATCTTATGAGGAATTTGCAACCATTCTTACAGAGGTTGAAGGTTGCGTAA
This sequence comes from Philophylla caesio, assembly GCA_963971545.1. Lineage (NCBI taxonomy): Eukaryota > Metazoa > Arthropoda > Insecta > Diptera > Tephritidae > Philophylla > Philophylla caesio. The sequence continues at coordinate 125,138,264 of OZ020604.1, read as the reverse complement.
ACTCTCGGCCGATTTGCTGGATACCATCCGACGTCAAAGATTTCGAAGTGCTAACACCAGGGCATTTTATGATTGGAGAACCAATAAAGGGTCTTCCGGATCCTGACTTAGAGGCATTTAAGGGAACGCTTCATCAGCGCTGGCAAATAATTACAGCGATAAGGCAACATTTCTGGAAGCGATGGCGAGATGAATATCTTGTAAATCTTCAGCGTCGAACGAAGTGGGTTCGCCCAACGCAAAACCTACAAAAGAACGATGTGGTTGTTATCCATGACAACAACACACCGCCCACCAAATGGAGGCTTGCCCGTGTTCTCAGCAGTCACCCCGGTGCAGATAACCGCGTCCGAGTCGTGAACTTAAGGACATCTGAGGGAGAGCTGTTGAGACCTATAGCAAAATTGTCGCTTTTGCCGACAAAGACAGATATTTTTTCTATTTAAGAATTTATTGTATGTAAAGTCTTATGTCTACTTGAGCTTGATTTGAACAGTCGTTCAAGGTGGCCGGCATGTTCGCGCCTAATTGGCAACTCTTTTTTATTACTGAGTTATTCGCTAGGTTGGCCGCACTTGTATATACTTGTCAAATCTAGCTTCCGTTTTTTTTCTCTCGATTAAATGGACTCTCACTAGCAAGATATGTTTGCATTAAATCTGGGAAATCTTTTTAAATCTACGCTAACTAGCCCGCAATCGCTTATAATCGCAAACAAGCTGTTATTCAATTTTTTGGTTTGATTCGAATAAGGCCGATAAAGCTGCTTTAAATGATATTATGTTTTTGAGAAAATTAGAAAACTACAAAGCAATTAACCAAAATATTGCCAACAAAGCCATTTCAAAATTATTAAATCATCTTTTTTATTTAAACGAGGAATGTGTGGGCTTTTGTTTATTTGACGATAGAATAGATGATGTAACAAAAGGCAAATTAGTGGATAAGATGACATTGTCTATAGACACTACTGAAAATGAGGATGAAGAAATACCAAAAAAGCTTGTAATAAAGAAGGAAAATTTAAAAACGTTTATATTCAGAGATAATTCTGATATTTTACAAGATTTATTTTCAACAACTACAAAAAAAGTTTTCAAGAGATTTGCAATTCCCACGGACTTTTTCAACAAAGACCCGCATTCTTGGAATGTTTTGGAGGAGTACGTAAAAGGAAAAAATATTGTTCAAAACTTAAGTGTTGTCAACGATAGTGCCGAAAGAGGCATTAAATTGATTCAAGAATACCATGGTCTAATTACAAAAGATGAGGAACAGAAACAACATTTAATGAAAGTAAGTATCTTCTTCTTTTATTACTTGTGTGTTAAATTTCTTTTTGTTATCGTTGTTTTTTTTATATATTACAGGTGGTACAAAGCTATAGGCATCAGTATTCGAAAAATGCTAATCTACAATCTCTACAAAAAGATTTTGGCGTATAAATTATTTTATATAATATTTTTTTACTTTTAATATAACAGAATAATTTCCAAAAAATTGTTTTACTTTTTAGGGTTAATTTCGAAGAAAAATCATATAAATAGTAAAATTTGCATATATCTGACCTTTGACCTCGATGCGCGTCCCGAAAGCGTTGTCCAATTTGGCTCAAATTTTCACCACTGAATTTTTAGACCTAGTGTCACAATAATCCGACCCGCAGCCCGTAAAATTCAAACAAAAATTTTTTTTCATACAAACGATTGGCACCCTATTATACATACATACATATATGTATGTGATGATTTACTAAGGGCTTTTTCTTTTATAATAGAGGAGCATTGCAGAGCACGGTGGAAGTCACTTCGCAACCGGTTCGTGCGGGAGGTGGCAGCAAAGATATAATTCCCTTACCCACATTTTCCGCCTTGATATATTTTTTAAACATAATAAGGCTCGTGAAGTAAAAGAACTATTAACAAAACTTCCATAATGTCCATAATTATGCCGAATGTATGTAAATATGTTTATAAAGTTCCGTGCGATTTTCACAACTAACAAAAAACAAACGAAAAGTATGTATTGTCAAAGTTTTATTGTGGCATACCTTTTGCGTTTTTCGCTTTTCTGACAAAGTTACAAATGTCACGTAAAGCGAAGCAAGACCTATGTGGCATGGCCTTAACCCCCGAAAACACCAAGTATTCACAGTCTCTAATAGAGACAATAGTCATAATTTTAGACTAGTTGTCATTCATTAGTTTTTAAATGAGATCTCTGTAGGGCAATTCAGTAAATTTTAATAACACGACTTGACGTGTTTTTAGCTTAAAAGATTAGTGGTTAACAATAGCGATTGTGCGATTCACTAACTCATACTGAAAAACACTGAACAGCTGATTCGTTCTATTTCTTCTAATTGACAAAAAATGGCATCTCTGGAAACAGACTGTCAAAATTTACATAAAACACGAAAAGGAATGCAAAAAAAATAACATTGCAATGCATCCTGCCACTTAGGGCCGGTTTCTTAAAGACTGGTGAAATTAAATTTAATCAGCGGTTGATTTATCGCTGATTTCTTGAAATAACAATTTCATTTTCACCAAGGCTGATTAGCTTACCTCTGATCAGGTTGATCATTGTGAATAATTTAGCAAAGAGTTCCCAAAAGTGGCATTGTGAATAGACAAAAGCAGACCACACAGCTGATTTTTGATGTTTTGGTTTTTGTTGATTTCTTCCCAATTTTGTTGTTAATTTGTAAAATCTAGTGAAAATGGAAGCAAATAAAAAAAAAAGTCGCCTGCCAAACTTTACCAGCGCTGAGGAGGATTTGTTATTGGCTTTGGCTGAGCAGCACGCCAAGGTCATAGAAAATAAGCGAACTGATGCTGTATTCTGCGACGATAAAAAAAAAGGTGTGGGAGGCAATCGATACTGCGTTCCATGTCCAGATAGGTGTTAAAAGAGGGCCGAAGAACTTATTCGATTCGAAAATTTGAAAAGGAAAGCGAGAAAGTCCCTGGCTTAAGAGAGAAGGGAAATGTACAAAACGGAGGGTGGAGATTTCCGAAGTTTTACTGACGCCAATACAAATAGGCTAGCAGCATTAATGGGCCAGTCAGCAACCGGCTTGTCCAATAGTTTCGATAGTGATGGTAGGATTTTGTGTGTGTTTATTTGTGATTGTTATTTATACGATGCGATTTTTAACCACACACTGTTTCACGGACAAAGACCCGTGTCTTTATAAGAAGATTTCCGTAGAAATAGCTATCCTGTGACTTGTATCCCATTCATGGCAAGGAAGCACTACTACTGTAGATACGGCTTTCTTCTGAACATTTACGGCAATCGGGATGGCTATGTGCACGGAATTATTCCTGTTTCACATGGGTCCCTGTCGTGAAACCGCTTGTGTGTGAATAGTCACTGTTTGATATTGATTAACGCTAATTGTATTTCAGTTATAACATTTGAAATAGAGTCGATAGAAGAAAATAATTTCGTTCCCGAAATTTTGGATGAACAGTGGAGCCTGAACTTGAAGCAACTGAGGCCGTAGAAGACGTATAAGTTAGCAACGAATTTCACTCACGCCCAGAAATTGCTGACGCTATGTCTACAATTTGCGCGTGACACCACAATCAAAAGTTCCCACCGTTTGTTCTCGCACACGAAAGTGCTAATGTTACGATTTACATGCGCTCCTATTCAACTGAAGCGTTATCAGCAGCAGCAACACCTCGACTGCAGCTAAACCAACAACAACAACAACAACAGGAGCTTCCATTAGCAACAGCGCAAAACAGTTAGGGTATTATTAAGTCATCTTGTTAGTTTGTAAGTCATTCCATTTAGAATCAACAAACAGCGCACAACGCTGCAGCTATCATAAATAAAAATACGCTTACATAGTAAGCAAGAAAATTAAAAGTAGTTTTATTCCAAACTACCAAGTGGCGCCCAACGGGATAAGAACTTACCGATCACACGAGATAAGGACTCACGGATCATCAGCAAGTTAAGGACTCTCCTAACAAACAGGACAAGGATTCATCTAACACCGTGATAAGGACTCATTAACACTGACGAGCAAGGATGTGGATTGCAGTATTTATATTACTGTAAGATTTTTTTATTAAATTTAAATATTTTTATATTTTTTCCCCCTGTGAAAGAGTGAATTGTTGAGCAATAAAAACTTAGCAGAATCAAGTGATACTTTAACAAAATAAGATCTGTGTAAAGTTAAGTGAATTTAGTGACGAAATTGTGAGAATTCTTTCCAATCATTCGATTAATTTCATTAATATGGATTCAGCCGCTATCGCGGAACTTATAAAAAATAATAACGCGCAGTACGATGCGAAAATTAATGAATTAGTGAAGAAAATAGAAAAGCTCTCAGTAGGGCCAAAAGTAGAAGCTTATACTGAAGTAGAGTTAACAAATGTGTTTCCAACAACTTTGGAGGCAGTGACAAACCTTCCGGAGTTCAAAGGTGATAGAGCTGCTTATCCTTCATGGAGGCGATTAGCTATCTATATGGACAAAGTCTACAAAAGGTCCACAATTTACACGCAAGCTCTCCTAATAATTAGAACAAAGATAACTGGTCAAGCAGATCAAGTCTTATCCGAATATAATACTGTTCTTAATTTAGACGCCATAGTTGCTAGGCTAGATCACGCTTATGCAGACAGAAGGCCATTGCATATATTGGAGCAACAGCTCAGTATGATGAAGCAGGGAAAACTAAGTATAAATGAATACTATGATAAAGTAGAAAAACAATTTACCCTCATTTCTTCAAAAGTATTGATGGAAAATGACAACCAAGAAATCACTGAGGTTTTACTTAGGAAATATAGATCCGACGCACTGCGAACTTTCATATCAGGTCTTCAGCCTTTAATAGGTAATATTATTTATTCTAAAGGACCACAAGACATGCCGACCGCACTCGCTATGGCGCATGAAATAGAAAGCAATCGTTGGAGATACCAGTTTGCAAACTCCTTCGATGAATTTACTAGTAAGTACCAAAAAAGAAATCCCCATTATAGAAGGGTCCCAAACAGTGATACTAACAATTCCCAAGAACCTGTTCCAATGGATGTAGATCCATCAGTATCTCACTATAAAAGGAGTTTTAAAACAAACAATTTCACTCATGAACCTCAAAACGCCTCTCAGCATAGTAAGGGCCAGATAGCAAATTCAAAGGAAAATAATAGCAAAAGTCAATATCAAACTCAAAAAAGAAGTCGTGAAAGCTCAGATGGGTCAAATAGATCCAATTTGCACAAAACTCAAAAAGTAAACAACATTTCTGAAAATTCTGAGGAAGAGGAGTGTTATGGTGAGGATAATTTTTTAGAGTAGGAGCCTCTTCACTCCCTTATATAGAGAAGAGGCTGAACGAAGAAAAAACTTTAAAAATTCTTTTGGATACCGGCACTTCCAAAAACTATATAAAAAATCTCGCTATTATAAAGAATACTCAAAGGGTTGAAAAACCGTTCAAAATAAAAACTGTATCCGGTTCACAAACTATAACCAAAAAATGTAAAATAAAAGTTTTAGGACAAAGTTCAACCTTTTTTATTTTGCCTGGTCTTATTTCATTCGACGCTATAATTGGCTACGATTTTCTTAAGGAGATTAGTGCGAAAATTGATACAGTCAATGACAAATTGCAATATAGGGATGGATTTGAAAATATAGAATTCTTTAAATGTGAAGAAGTATCCCATTTATCTACTGGTTTTAATGAAGTTCCATCTGAAATTTTACCTGAATTTGAAAATATGATGGAAATATGATAACTAACGACAATGGTGACCAAGAGTTAAGACTAGTTATTGATTTTCAAAAACTGAATAAAATAACTATTGCGGACAGGTATCCAATGCCGGAAACCTCATCAATTTTATCAAATCTTGGCACTGGAAAATACTTTTCAACCTTAGATTTAAAGAGCGGGTTTCACCAAATTTTGTTTAACCCAGGGGACCGCGAGAAAACCGCATTTTCCGTTAATAATGGAAAATACGAGTTTCGTCGCTTACCCTTTGGTTTAAAAAATGCCCCAAGCATATTTCAGCGGCAATTGATGATATTTTAAAAGAGATGATGGCAAAGACCTGTCATGTCTTTATGGATGACGTAATTATTTACTCTGGTACGAAAGAGCAACACCTAAAGGATTTAGATGAAGTCATTCAGAAACTAAAAAATGCTAATATGCGCATTTCACTAAAAAAATCAAAATTCTTTATGAAAGAAATTGAGTTTTTAGGATTTATTATTAATGAAAATGGCATTAAAAAATGCCCAAAGAAGGTTAATGATATCCTTCAATATAAGAAAGCCGAATCTCTTAGAGCTCTTCGTTCGTTTCTTGGACTATCTGGGTACTACAGACGGTTCATATAAGACTACGCTCGTATTGCCGAACCACTTACGAAATACCTAAGAGGTGAAAACTGTAATGCTAAGGCAAAACAATCAAAAAATATTAACATACGGTTGGACGAAGAAGCAGTAAATGCATTCGAACGTATAAAAAGGACACTAAGTTCAAATGATTTTCTGTTACAACATCCTGACTTTCAAAAACCTTTTGAGCTTGCTACCGATGCTTCAAGTGTAGCAATTGGTGCAGTATTATCTCAGAATAAGAAGCCTATAACATTTATTTCAAGAACTCTATCAAAAACAGAAGAGTCATACGCAACAAACGAAAGAGAGCTTCTCGCTATCATATAGGCTTTGCAAAAATTGCGAAATTACCTTTACGGTGCTAGTGATATCAGAATATTTACAGATCACCAACCTCTTATCTTTGCAATTTCTGAAAGAAACGCTAATAGCAAAATTCAAAGATGGAAGGCATTGATAGAAGAGTTTTCACCACAGTTTTTTTACAAGCCAGGGAATCAAAATATTGTAGCTGACGCACTATCACGCCAGGCAATGCACGCAATAGAGGATTCGGCCACGGCAGCTACCTGCCACAGTGAAGAATCTTACACGTTCACAATAACATCTGTTGAAACTCCTATAAACTCCTTTAAAAATCAGATTCTGATCTCAGAAGGTCAGCCAAGTCATAAAAGGAAAATTATTTTTAAAAATAGAATCAGACATACCATTAACTTTAATACCATCAACGAGCTAATGCACTTACTGCAGGCAGCCATTAACCCTAACGCAGTTAACGGCATTTATTGCTCATTAGAGGTGTTGGGGAAAATCCAAAATCCTTTAATAGAAACCTTTCCGTCGGTGAAATTTAAACACACTGAAAAAATGGTTATAGACATATTTAATGAAAATGACAAGCACGAATTTGTGAATACGGAACATAATAGGGCTCATAGGCAATTTAAAGAGAATCTTTGTCAGATTCTGAACCAATATTATTTTCCGGAAATGAAAGAAATGTTAAAATCCGTTACAAAGAACTGCTCCACTTGTCAAGTATGTAAATATGATAGGAAACCCAAACAGCAATTATTAGGAGAAACACCCATACCTACTGAAATAGGAGAAATTTTACACGTAGATATTTTCTCAACAGAGAATAAACTATTTCTGACTTGCATAGACAAGTTTTCCAAAATGGCCATAGTAAAGCCAATTAAAACCAAGTCTGTCATTGATATAAAGCCAGCTCTTCTAGAAATTTTTAAAATATTTGTACCTAAAACCATCGTTTCGGGCAATGAGAGAGCTATCTGTTCCGAGACAATGAAAACTTTATTTAAAAATCTTGGAATATACCACTATAAAGTGCCTCCACTCCACAGCAAGAGCAACGGCCAAGTGGAGAGATTTCACTCCACGCTGATAGAAATTGCCAGGGGCCTAAGGTGCGAGAATCCAACAATGGAATTGACAGACCTAGTTCTCACAAGCACTTCAAAGTATAATAATAGTATTCATTCCACAACCGGGAAAAAACCAGCAAATATTTTAAAATCCATCTCAGAGAAAACAAAATCTGAAATAATAAGTAAACTAAAGGAGAATCAAGTTTTAAGTACTAAAACCCATAATAAAAATAGGGAGCAGAAAACAGTAAAAAAAGGAGAGAAAGTGCTCTTAAAAGTAAATAATAGATTAGGAAGTAAAATTAAGAATATTTTTAAGGAGGTTGAAATTAGTGAAGATTTAGGAACAACTGTTAAAACTAAAGACGGACGTGTAATCCATAAGGACAATATTAAAATAATAAGCTAAATCATATCTTTGCAGGCACTTAGTGCGCTCGGAAGTACATGACTATTCGTCGTCCCCGATAATAGGCGTTAATAACGGAAAAGTAACAATTACGAAGGGACATTTCTTCATAACTCATACGGTTAATTTAAAGCAATACGAAAACATTTTGGAGGAAAACAAAGAATTATTTGTTAATTATCGTAATAGGAAAGAAGAGAACACAATATTGGAGCATGATATAAACGAAATAAAAAAGTTACTATCATTATTTAAAAATTCAAGATCAAAAAGATCTATCAATTTAATTGGGTCTGTATGGAAACTCACCTCTGGTTCTCCCGACCGAATTAATCGATTGATTGAAAGAACTAACGCAATATCCAAAGACGATTCTAAAAATAATAAAATTTTAGAATTAGCTATGATAAGAAAAATAATTATAATATCTGATTTAAATAATATTGTTAATGGTATCGCACTTTCCAAATTAAATACAATTTATCCTGTTATATTTGACCTTTATGAGATAAACGAATTAATAAAAGTAGACTATTCAATTTCTATAACCGAAATATTGCTGTTAGCACAAGTTAAAATTTATGCATCTGAAGATGAAATCAAATACTTTGTAAAATTACCAAAAATTGGTGAATCTTGTAGTTTAATTAAAATTTACCCTGTTATTCGTAATAACTCTATTTTAAACTTAGAAAGTAAAATTATGGGTAGATGTAGGGAAACTGTAAAAGCGCTAACCGAATGCCAATCAGCTGCAGACATATTAGTATGCGTGGAATCAACAGACGCGCCGTGTGCAACAGCTTTAATGAATAATAATACAGCAACATGTCAGACCATAACAGCAACCCAAATACCCAAAATACAACATATTGTTGATGGGCTCGTCATAGTCAATGAATCCCCGGCCGATGTGAAAGAAGACGGCAATCCAATCATTAAACTGCCAAGAGGAACGTACCTTATATCGTTCAAAAACTGTCTATTAATAAACGAATCCAAATTCGAAACTACAAAAAGCCCTACGCATGTCATAGAGCCCCCTAAAACAATGTCAATAAACATCAGTGACCATAATGAACTTTTAACCATTGAATATCTACACAACCTTAACATAATGAATAGCAAAAGACTTAACCATATTGCAGTGGAAACTGAGTCGAAAAGCATGATAACCTGGATATCGCTTGCAGTAATGTTCATCGCAGTACTTTTCATATTATTCTGCCTGATTATATTAAAACAACGCACAAAAATAACAGTCAGCAATAAAGCATATAGAGGAGGCCATTCTATGAGTGTAGAGGACATGCAACTAGCTACAATTAACGCTATAAAAGATGTCAGCCAAAACAGGGACGTCTCGTCTTAAGAGGGGGAGAAGTTAGCAACGAATTTCTCTCACGCCCAGAAATTGCTGACGCTATGTCTACAATTTGCGCGTGACACCACAATCAAAAGTTCCCACCGTTTGTTCTCGCACACGAAAGTTCTAATGTTACGATTTACATGCGCCCAACTGAAGCGTTATCAGCAGCAACAACACCTCGACTGCAGCTAAACCAACAACAACAACAACAACAGGAGCTTCCATTAGCAACAGCGCAAAACAGTTAGGGTATTATTAAGTCATCTTGTTAGTTTGTAAGTCATTCCATTTAGAATCAACAAACAGCGCACAACGCTGCAGCTATCATAAATAAAAATACGCTTACATAGTAAGCAAGAAAATTAAAAGTAGTTTTATTCCAAACTACCAAGTTATATTATATAATATTTCGAATTTCTTTTTCTTAACAAATGTAAAATTTTTTAGGACACTGAAACAGATTGGAGCGCATGGAACCTAACACTGCTTAAAAATAAAAAATCAGAAAAACTAGCGACGAAAAGTGTAAAGGGAAAACAAGTAATTGATTATCAGCAACTTTTCTGGGAAAAGGAGAACAAGAGAGCAGCCAAAAGACATCAGTGGGCTAAACAAAAGCACGAGTTAGAGATTGCGGAAGTAGAGATGAAGTTAAAACTCCTAGAAATTGATATAAGTTTTAAAAAGCGGAAAAGTGAGAGAGATTGTACATATACAACTAAGTAAACATGTAAACATGTATTTCTCATTATCCGATATATTTTCCATTCGTTCCATTTATTTATATGAAATCTTTTAAATAGACTCACAATATATGTGTCTAATAAAAATTTAAAAGACTGAATTCGAAACTATAGGACTTTGCTTTTGGCTAAATTTCAAACTACGTCTGAATGCTTTTTCAGCAATTTTAATTTTAGTGAGACATTTTGCTTGATTCTTCTTCTTCTTTGGCGCTACAACCGTTTTTCGGTTTGGGCCGAGATCGAAAAGCTTCGCCAGTTCCCTCTCTCCTTCGCAAGGTTACGCCAAATACGCATACCAAGCGTAGACATGTCCTTCTGCACTTGGTCCTTCCAGTGTGTTCTTGGGCGCCCTTGCCTTCGTTGCCCACCCATGGGTGCTGTTTCGAAGGACTTTTTCACTGGAGCATCATCATCCATGCGAACAACATGGCCAAGCCATCGCAATCGTTGAATTTTTATGCGCTTGACTATGTCCACATCATTATACAGCTCATACAGATCGTTATTGCATCTTCTTCGGTACCCGTCGCTTACGCGAACAGGGCCATACATCTTGCTTATTGCAAATTAATATCTTTAGTTGTGTTTTATTAACTAAGTAGTAAATTTATTTTTACTTATTTAAGTACTGTTTGCGTAGTAACTGTAATAATAGTTATTACAAATACATATGTTTGTATTTATAATTTTTAAGACAAAGTATTATATTTTAATGGATTAATGCATTAATAAATTCATGGTTTTTTCTCTTTTGTTTAGAATTTTACATTAGATGCGTTGAAAATTAGGCTGTGTACATATGTACGATTACAATGATTGTTATATATTTCATTTGCTTAGGGCCGGTTTCTTAAAGACTGGTTAAATTAAATTTAATCAGCGGTTGATTTATCGCTGATTTCTTAAAATGACAATTTCGTTTTCACCAATGTCTGATTAGCTTACCTCTGATCAGGTTGATCATTGTGAATAATTTAGCAAAAAGTTCACAAAAAAGGCATTGTGAATAGACAAAAGCAGACCACACAGCTGATTTTTGATATTTTGGTTTTTGTTGATTTTTTTTCAATTTTATTGTTAATTTGTAAAAACTAGTGTAAATGGAAGCAAATAAAAGAAAAAGTCGCCTGCCAAACTTCACCAGCGCAGAGGAGGATTTGTTGTTATCTTTGGCTGAGCAGCACGCCACGGTCATAGAAAATAAGCGAACTGATGCTGTATTCTGCGACGATAAAAAAAGGGTGTGGGAGGCAATCGATACTGCGTTCCAGGTCCAGATAGGTGTTAAAAGAGGGCCGAAGAACTTACGGGAGAAGTATGAGAATTTGAAAAGGAAAGCGAGAAAGTCCCTGGCCGAAGAGAGAAGGGAAATGTACAAAACGGGGGGTGGTGATTTCCGAAGTTTTACTGACGCCAATACAAATAGGCTAGCAGCATTAATGGGCCAGTCAGCAACCGGCTTGTCCAATAGTTTCGATAGTGATGGTAAGATTTTGTGTGTGTTTACTTGTGATTGTTATTTATACGATGTGACTTTTCACCACACACGGTTTCACGGACAAAGACCCGTGTCTTTATAAGAATATTCCCGTGGAAATAGCTATCCTGTGACTTGTATCCCGTACATGGCAAGAAAGCACTACTACTGTAGATACGGCTTTCTTCTGAACATTTACGGCAATCGGGACGGCTATGTGCACGGAATTATTCCTGTTTTACATGGGTCACTGTCGTTAAACCGGGTATGTGTGAATAGTCACTGTTTGATATTTATTAATGCTAATTGTATTTCAGTTATTACATATGAAATAGAGCCGATAGAAGAAAATGATTCCGTTCCCGAAATTTTGGAGGAATCCATGAGAAGCTATACAGTGGAGCCTGTACTTGAAGCAACTGAGGCCGTAGTAAACGTATATTATGTTATATTTCGAATTTAATTTTCTTAACAAATGTAAAATTTTTTAGGACACAACAGATTGGAGCGCATGGAACCTAACACTGCTTAGAAAGAAAAAATCAGAAAAACTAGCGACGAAAAGTGTAAAGGGAAAGCAAGTAGTTGATCATCAGCAAGTTTTCTGGGAAAAGGAGAACAAGAGGGCAGCCGAAAGACATCAGTGGGCTAAACAAAAGCACGAGTTAGAGATTGCGGAAGTAGAGATGAAGTTAAAACTCCTAGAAATTGATATAAGTTTTAAAAAGCGGAAAAGTGAGAGAGATTGTACATATACAACTAAGTAAACATGTAAACATGTATTTCTCATTATCCGATATATTTTCCATTCGTTCCATTTATTTATATGAAATCTTTTAAATAGACTCACAATATATGTGTCTAATAAAAATTTAAAAGACTGAATTCGAAACTATAGGACTTTGCTTTTGGCTAAATTTCAAACTACGTCTGAATATACACATACTTATGTACACACATGTTGCCACCCTTCCTAGCGGGTTCATGTGTAAACCTTATTCCTTTATAACCTGAAAACAAAAGAAAGAATGATTGTTATTCGTGCCTAAACGAGTTAACTTATAAATTAACCTTGCAAAAAATTCTCTGATTAAACTCGACCTCATAAAAGAGACTGCCGGCGTTACGGTCGTGTATTCATCTTCCTCCATTGCGTTTTCAGTGATCTCTTCGGCACTAAAATCCTCTTCGACGGACGGGTCTGCGAGCGATGTTATGTAAAACGCCACAGGCAACAATAATTGCCATAGTAGTGTTTAGCGAAACCCTTAATCCTGTGGAAAGCACTGGAAAGTGACGCTTCCATACGCCGAAGCACCTCTCAATGCAATTTCTTGTTCGTATTTGAGACTCGTTATATAACCGTTCCGCAGCAGTATTGGGATGTAGAAGTGAAGTCATCATGTAACTACTGACACCATACCCACTATCGCCTAATAAAAAGCAGTCTTTGAATTCTTTTAATTCAAAACGATGCTTCATACGGCTATTATTGAAAATGGCGTCATGAGCGGAACCAGGCTATCGACATACAAGATCAGTGATCTCAAGATTTGCATTGCAGACTGCTTGAACATTGTAGGAAAATAACCCTTTCCGATTTCGGAATATTTCGGCACTTTCTCCACCAGTCCTGCAATTGCATAGGAAACTCTTTTTACTATGCGGCTTGCAGTGGACACACTTACTCCACAGAAATCTGCGACCGTTATTATAAATCTTTCTGATGCATAGAAACGCAATAACATTTCCGATGGCATAAACGAATTTTATTAATACAAACGATATGATTATATATAAACATATTTTCACAAACATTTCAGTGTAATTTCGATTATTAAATACAATTTTTTCCAAAATGTGCAGAGTACTTTTTTTCGAAAGACGAAACCTTTGAATAAAAGTATTCTCGTCGTATTTTTCACAGAAATTTTCTCTTTCTCTATATTCCCTTGGTTTTCTTATTGAACGTCTCCAACCCAAATTGGAGATAACAGAAAGCCCCATATATTCCATAACTATTTATAAAAATTTTCTTGCAAATTACAATAAATTAAATTTCGCTATTTTCACAACTGTCAGATAGATGTCAGTTTTTGTTCGGTTAGCAGCTAATCGGTGGGCCATTGCTGGTTAACTTAATCGGTTGCTAACCGACAAATTTGTGCTAACCGGACATTGAAAAAAGACTTTTTCACCAAAATTCCGTTTAACTTTCGTTTAAGCACTAATCAGTCTTTAAGAGACCGGCCCTTAATTAAAGTTATTAAATATGTTATTAACTTTCCAATTTTCAGAATGGCCTCAACAAGCCAAGCAGCAAATAGGAGCCGTGCCTCAATCGAGCAGCTGAGTGGGATGATGGATTTCTTACAAGATAAACCGGGGCTAGCCAGCGGAAAGTTTTATCGACTTTATGGCAGGGTGGAGCTGGAAAATAAGTGGGAACATATAGCTTCAATACTGAATGCCATCGGAGATGTTGAAAAGATCGCCGACCAATGGCGCACATAAGTAATAAACCCGTTATATTTGAATTTACCAACAAGGAGCTGTGCGGTGCTGGCAAATGTGCATTGTGCTTGGAATTATGAAAAATTAAACCGCGTGCGTATAAATAAATTCATGACATTCATTAATAGATGTGTTATGTTTGCGAAAATAAATACATTTTTTGTATAGATAAAAAAGTGCATATTGTATAGCCACTACGCACAGACGTTCTTTGTGTGTATATGTGTATAATTCTCCCTGTTTATTTCATATTGTTTTTTTTCTTCTAACATTGGTTTGGCGCGATTTAAAAAATAGGACCAGTGTCGACTGCGCGACAGGAGAAGGCAGCAGTATTAAACCCGCAACGGGCCCTTAACGCAAATGTAGGAGCGGGTGCTTGAATTTATAGGAAGCCGGTATATAAAGGGCCTCTCTGTGGCAGAAAGCTTGCCAATGGAGTACTTTGAATAAATTATTTTTTAATTCTTCAAAACTATGTACCTGAATAATAATTTAATTTTGGTATTGTTGAAGTTTTGTGAATAAATAAGTTTAAAATGCTTCTGTATATGTTGCAAATGCGTTTGTTGCACTAATATACTTATAAATATGTACATTTAACATTCATTGGTTTAAAGAGTAAATCTTGGGTTAAATAAAATATATACGTTTTAAATAATAAAACATGTATGGGGCCGTCCATATATTACGTGACGCAAATCTTCCTTTTTTGACCCCCTCCCCCAGCGTGACGCTTCGTCTGCACCCGCTGGGGAATGCAAAATTTGTTTAAAAGGATAATGGGATAAACAAAATTGCTTGCTTTCTAGAATGCAAAAGCCAAGTCTGGAAATGTTTTATTTTTGTCCATAGCGTTTCTTACAGATATAACCAAGATACAGCAAATGTCAAAACCAGTTGTTTGTTGGTTGGTTTTGACATTCGCTGTACCGAAAGCAACAACAAAATACATATGTACTTTTTTTCTTAATATAGAATTAAGCGTCACGTGACGCAGCTGTATACCCCCGGTATACATATGAAATATGGGAAAAATCGACTGCCCCGATAGTGCCTCCAACCAATGGAAATGAGGCTGAAGCAAACACTTCTTTTGCAGCTTGTCGCTCAATTTGGGTCATTTGGGAACTTCACTTTCGAAAAAAAAACGATTATTGATGGCGTCTGTCAAGCGATTTATGCAACGGCTTATCGATGACTTGCTCATATAAATGCCCCACTACTCTCCTACAGGGCGTTGATAACAACCAGTGGTATAAAAACGTAAAGCAGCCAGTACCTTCCACAACTAATGCATATTTGTATATAACTTCAAACAGCTTAAATATTAAGAGACTAACCTGTTTCTCACTGGCTAATGCAGTTATCATTGATTATCTTAAATGATAATCCAATAGTGCAACCACGCTGTTGACCACGTCCGGACTTATAAAGTTTCTGGAATCCGGACCGGATAAAGTTTCTGGAATTCTGTCGACGGCAATTTAAAGGATTGTCCAAATGCCGATACACCGTATGCGCGTTTAGTTCATCATCACTTTCCGATAAATTATAACTCAATAATTCAAAAGCCATTAAGGTTTTCTTTTATAAAATTACACAAATGCATTTACTATCGCGTTTCTAACAACAGAACTAAATGCCGACAGCTTAACAACACAGCACTGTCGTATCTCGTATTTCCTCGTATCGCTTATTAGAATAAACTAGTTTAAACTTGTTGTTATTGTTTCACATGTTAAATTTTCGTTTTGCAATACAACTCTGAAAGGTATGTTTAGTGTGTTATTTGTGTGTGTTATTCGATCAGCTCTTTCTGTTAATCATCATTTTAGGCTTATTTTTGTTTAAACAAATTTTAAATTAAGGCAAATAGTGAAGTACATATACATATTTTAAAGAAACTGGCCGTTTAAATTTATTAAATGTGATTTTTTGCTGATTAATTGCTTCAATACCACATACAATAGTGAGCGAAATAACAAGGTGCGTTCACAAGCTCCTCTGTTATTTAAATAACGCACTAAAGAAATACGACCAATAACACGCTTGTGAACTCCCTAATTGTTAACATCTGCTGTTTAGCTGTGGTGACAACTTCGAGTGTTGTTAAAAAAGTTACTGGTCTCAAAATAAAATCTCTAAAAAGTGACCTAGTGACCTGAGTTACAGAATTCGGGTTAGCTAAATGAGCCGCTTGGCAACCCAGTTGCCCGCGACATTGACATTTACACGCAAGAATACAAGATTGCGCCTTCCCGACGAAAAATGATGTGAAGCAAAATGCGTGCAACGTCATGAACATGAAACGACTGAGAATCGGCAGAAATTGCAAGAAAAATGTGAGGTTAGGTTCTCCTATGATTTGTAAATTTTAAAGTTTTTACCAATTTCGGCACTTTATGCAACATATTTATATTCAAATAACTTCATTTATGCTCTCTGTTTGAATAGATGCCTTGAAAAAAACAGCAGTGCAGCATTAGGAGACACAAGAAGCTTAACTTGCTACCAAGTGCGCACAGCTACACCTTCACATCATTTTTAGCGAGTTTTATAGCCCCGTATCATTGATAGACTTTGCGATTTAACACTTAACACTTAACATGTTTAATAACTTTATTTTAAATAAAATCACTTTAAGCATTGAATTTAGGCACAAACAATTGTATGCTTACATACATACAAACAAAACCAACCGCGTTCTGTGACGTAGCATACACAGCTGATTCTGTCAAATTTGCTGAGAGCGAATAGCGGTTTGCGGAAGGCGCAACCTCTGTATTTTCTAAATCGTGATTTACACCTATACATTTCACACTTATGTACATATTATATCAAACACACACATAAACACACAAATATACATGTTAACATATGACAAGACTCAATTTTGCGAAACAAAAAAGCGAACGGACGCGTCCCCCCGATCGTAATCTTTAATTTAATAAAGCTTGTGAATTTAAACCTAAATTTCATTTCCCTTTATTGTAAATAAAAAGTGGTGTAAAAAGTGGTCAGTGGTTTCAGCAAATAAGTGCAGTGAATAGCGCAGAGTTATAAGTGGTCCTTCTGCGCCAAAACGAAAGGCACCTTAAAAAATATTAAATTAAACAAAAAAAAAAATGCTAACTTTGTATAAGCCAAAAGGTGCAAACAGTGAAAAAAAAAACGGTGCTTAATATAATATTAGTAGACAAAACAAAAACAACATTCAATTAATACAAACAACACATAAATATTCTTTCGGGCGCGAAAAAACAAATCAAAACCAACGTACAACTAATACAAAACTCATAAAACTTAATTCGGGCGCGAAAAAGAAGAATAAAACAACACAGTAACTAAAAGATAAGGAGATACAATATCAGGAGCGCAGGAAAGAAAGGAGGAAGACAAATTCAACGAGGAAAAAAGGAAGGAAAATAAAAGGGCAACTCATACGTGTATAAACATACATACATACATTGGCCAAATAAATCCGCCCCCCAAAAATCCCCTGAAGCTATCAAAGTGAGTTGTATCTATCCACTTTACATATATAACTACTAAAAATTAAAAAGCGAACTATTTGTAAATTTCGAAAATTTACCCCCATTAAGGCTACAGCTACAAGTAGCCAAGTAAAAAAAAAAAAATTAATACAGTCCACTAACCCCCCTCAAACCCCACATATCTTTATATCCAAAAATTTAACATTTAATGCCCCAACTAAAATACAGTTCGCTATAAAAAAATAAAGCTTCATAGAACTAATAAAAAAATAATATTAACCCCGCTTTTGTGCTTATACTTAATTCGTGTATTACACACAGAATCAAGCCCCGGCCCCCCCTCCCCCCACATACAATTTCAAGAAAACTTGCAAAATATTTCTGCAATACCTCTTCAGGATTGCATATACAAATAAGCACAAAGCATAATATTAGTAACTTACAAAAATTAAGCGGCAAACAATCTAAAAAAAAAACGCTTAGTCACAACAAAGTATCTCAATCTTCTGTGCGCCCAACATAAAACATATCTACATATATTAAAACATACTCCCAAACATCAAATATTAAAAACTAAAATAAAAATATACTCAGAACAAAAAAAAAATACTAAAGCTTATTAGCATTATTGCTCCCGTTGTTTGCACCCACTAGCATACATATAACATACATATAAACATACACAGTAAAAGATATAAGCATTGAATAATTGCATATTAAAATTCCTTACCCCCCATCATAGCTCGTGAAGAACTAGATAAAATATTAACTACGGTCATCCACAAACTCACTGCTAAACTACCTAAGCGAATAAGTACTTTGGCCCCAACTGCACTAACAAGCAAACAAACATACATATGTACATACGTGTATACTCCTTGCTAGCAAATTCTCTGCATTACTGCATTCTCGCTACCTTCGTTAGCGCTAACATAAAGGGTGTTTTTTTTACGGGTTTGTTTTTCGAATAGAGATAAAACTGGCATTTTGTGGTCAAATCTGGCAACTCTAATGTCATTTATGTTCAGTTTGGTTTGCCATTTCATCATGAACAGGTTGACAAAAGAACAACGCTTGCAAATCGTGCAAATTTATTTCGAAAATAATGGTTCAGTTCGCGAAGTTTACCGTGAGCTCCGTCCATTTTATGGTCGACATAATCGTCCATCAGAGCAATTAATTCGGTTAACCATGGATCGTTTTCGCACTACGTTTACTCTATGTGATAATACGCATCCGCAGAGACGTCGAACAGTGCGCACCGAAGAAACAATTGCCGCTGTAGAGCAAAGTGTTGAAGAGGACCCGAATGAATCGATTCGCCACCGTGCACAGCAATTGGAGCTTTGTCCATCAACTTTATGGAAGATTTTGCGCAAAGATCTTGGCTTACGACCTTACAAGATCCAGCTTGTGCAAGAATTAAAGCCGCGAGACCATGCAATGCGTCGTGATTTTGGTGTATGGGCCGAAAATGAGATTGATCTCGATGCTGATTTTCATCGCAAAATTTTGTTCAGTGATGAGGCTCATTTTTGGTTGAATGGCTACGTCAACAAGCAAAATTGCCGCATTTGGAGTGAAGAGAATCCACATGAGACCCTTGAAACGCCATTACATCCACAAAAACTGACTGTTTGGTGTGCTCTATGGGCTGGTGGAGTCATTGGGCCATACTTCTTCCGCAAAAATGCTGGAGAGGCAGTTACCGTTAATGGAGACCGGTATAGAGCCATGATAACCGACTATTTTGTTCCCGAATTGGATGGCATGAATGTGGATGAGTTGTGGTTCCAACAAGACGGCGCTACATGCCACACAGCGCACGTCACAATCGATTTATTGAAGGAAACATTCGCTGAGCGCATAATTTCGCGGAATGGACCTGTCAATTGGCCACCAAGATCGTGTGATTTGACACCATTGGATTATTTTCTTTGGGGATATGTGAAGTCACTCGTCTACACCAACAAACCAGAAACGTTAGGGGAATTGGAAGCCAACATTCGTGGCGTTATTGCCGACATACGGCCCCATATACTCGAAAAAGTGGTTGAAAATTGGACCTGTAGAATCATATTTAAACATTAATGGCATAAAATTATCCTTCCAATAAAGCCAAATTGATGGACCTTAAAACGATTTTCTTGTGTTTTATTTCAATTCGAAGTTCTATACCCCTAAAAAAAACACCCGTAGCATATATACATATATGTATACGCACGTACATATATGTATATTGAAATTACTTATTCGTAATTACTTATACCCTCCACCACATACACGTATATATATAAAATTAAAATTTACAAATTGCGGAAAAATAAAAAGTGATAAAACTTAAAACTATTTGATATAAAATAAAACTAATAGAAACTATAGTTGCGAGAAAAATAAAAGCAACGAAGAAAAGTAGTATATTAACACAACTATTAGAAATAAAACCAAAGCGGTTTCCAATTATATACATATACATACTAGTGACATATGTACATATGTACTAATTAGTTTTAAGTGATATATCTATTTGTAAGTGCCTGGTAGGAGAGAGAGTTCGACTCGCTGTCTTGAGTGAAGCTCAGGTCAGATGATAGTCAACAGTGTTTGCATAAAGATGTAAAGAAAAATATACTTTGAAAAAAAGAAAAATGTGTAATTATTTTGTTACTGGCGCAGTCGAATTTTAAGAACCTATGCAGAAGTTTTCAAAATTTAAAATAAATTAAATAAACACGTGAAAAAAAAAATAAAACTAAAAAACGTGTGAAACAGGGCGTCGTAACTACAGCAACTAGTTCGCCAACAGGAGTGATAAGAGAGGTAATGCAGGTGAGTGCATCAGCAGCAGAGCCAATAGGTGAATTATCGACATTGTCAACAAGCCTATCAGCAATTACACTAACAATGGCTGAAGCTAACCAAAGAAGAAAGCGAACTATGCAAAGCATAAAACTGGTTGCTCCCTTTGATGGGGACAGAAATTATTTGGCGATGTACATTGACTGTATAAATGCATTTATACCAGCGTCACCATCTCTTAATGAAGACGAAAAGCCGTTTTATTTTCAATGTATTATAAATTCTCTTCGCAGCCCGGCACTGGACGTTGTGAGAAGGGAACAACCTGCGACATGGGAAGTATGGAGACATTTTTTAATTGAAGAGTTTGCAGATCCCACACCAGTGACAACTGCAATATTGTTAATTAGTAATATTAAATTTAAAGGTAGTTTAAGGTTACTTTGCGAAGAAATAAATGCATAAGTATGTAAAATAAGAGATAATATAAAGTTAAGAGAATCAAATAGCTCATCTATAAATTTTCTGAACATAGAATTAAAACGAATGAGCTTAAAAATACTAAAAAGAGAATAACCATTTCATTTAGTAGCTTTGATTAATGCTTATATGGTAACCGACGTGAGATCCGATATTCAAGTTTTAAGAGAAAATGATGTTTACGATAATATTGTGACTGAAAAAAATTGCAAAGTTATGACAAATGATCAGAAATTTAATAATCGCATAAATTCAAATGCGTATCCAGCTTCGGCTAATAAAAATGTTTCTAATTGTTTCGCTGATATGCCACAGCCTTTTTGTAATAATTTCAGTAATTTCCAACAAACTCCATATTACAATGCCCGTTTTAGCTATAATCCGAAAGACCAAACAAATAACACACAATTTAATAGCAGCGACAACTTTAGAAACCAATCGACATGCTTAAATAACAATCCAGCAGTGCATTCACAACAAATATTTAAGAAAATGGGGAACAATTCAAATCAATCCAGAATTAGGCGATTCGGAATTCCTGAACCCATGGAACAGGATAACGAGAATTTTCGGCTAGAAGCCTCGGATACTTACCAAAAGTTCAACTAATATTTGAAAATCGCCCTTTTAATTTTCTCGTTGATAAAGGCTCATCAATAAGTTTAATTAGACCTAATATTTTTAGCTCGCAAATTTCTGAAACAAAACCAATTACCTTAACAACTGTCACGGGGGAAATAACATTAAACAAAACTCAAAGGGTATATAATAAAAAAGAACAAATGGAGTTGGTATTTTATGTGTTCGATTTTTCCACAAAATATGATGGGTTGTTGAGTTACGATATACTTAAACAGTTAAATGCTAAAATTGATATGGTTCGAGAATGTATAACTTTAAACGTGTCATTCATAAATTCGTAGGAAAAACTGATTCAAAACCATGCGAATTTTTAGGATTTAGACTGGACCATTTGAATAGGGAAGAGCATATCGCTCTAAAAAAACTTTTAAGTAAATTTAAAAATATTTTTTATAAAGAAGGTGACACATTAACGTTCACAAATAAAATAAAACATAAAATTAAAACGGCACATGAGGATCCTATGTATATACGTAAGGTCCTACAGATATCCCCAAATACACAATTTAGAGGTCGATAAACAAATAAAAGAAATGTTGCAGCAGGGTATAATTTGCCACAGTAAATCACCATATTCGGCACCAATCTGGGTTGTGCCAAAGAAGCTGGATGCTTCTAATATACAAAAATGGCGAATTGTGGTAGATTATCGTAAGTTAAATGACATCACTGTAAGTGACAAGTATCCTATTCCGATTATGGATGAAGTACTTGATAAGCTTGGCAAATGTATTTACTTCACCACTATCGACTTAACAAAAGGATTCCATCAAAATGAAATGGATCCAATAGATAGAATCAAAACAGCCTTTTCCACACAAGGTGGACATTTTGAATTTTTGCGTATGCCGTTGGGGCTTAAAAATGCACCCTCGACGTTCCAAAGGCTGATGAACACGGTCTTGGATGGTTTGATCGGAAAAGTTTGCATGGTATACTTAGACGATATTATTGTCTTTAGCACTTCACTTCAAGAGCACATCGAAGCTCTTGATAAGGTTTTCCATAGACTTGATAAAGCTAACTTGAAGGTACATATCGACAAGACCGAGTATTGTAACGCCACAAGGTATCAAGCATAATCGTAATAAAATAGACTCAATTTTAAAATATCCATTACCAAAAACTGTGAAAGAGATTAAGCAGTTCTTGGGACTAGTTGGGTTTTATAGAAAATTTATTAGAGACTTTTCTAAAATTTCAAAACCTTTAACTCAGTGCTTAAAGAAAGACAACAGAATAGTTATAAATAAAGAATATTCAAACGCGGTAGATATGCTAAAGCTTCTTATTACAAAAGGTCCAATTTTGGCATATCCAGACTTTGAAAAAAAGTTTACGTTAACTACCGCCGCATCCAATGCAGCTCTTGGAGCTGTTTTAAGTCAACAATGACACCCTGTATGTTTTGCAAGTCGGACTTTTAACGAACATGAACTGCATTACTCAACAACAGAGAAAGAGTTGCTGGCTATTGTTTGGGCAACCAAATATTTTCGTCCATATTTATATGGTAGGAAGTTTGCTATAAACAGCGACCATCGTCGTCTTTAATGGCTCCACAATTTGAGGGAACCAAATTCAAAATTACATCGTTGGAAATGGAAGCTTAATGAGTTCGACTTTGACATCAAATACATACCAGGAAACGAGAACCACGTAGCTGATGCGTTATCACGTGTCGAGCTTCAAGAGTGTTACTTTGGTGACGATTCATCTAACATTGCTACCATTCATTCTGCAACAGAAGACTCTGAATCCCATATTCCAATTTCATTAAGACCTCTTAATGTTTTTAAACGACAGTTAAAAATAATTAAAAGTAATGAAAACAGTTCACAAACCGAAAAAGTATTTAAAAATAGTGTTACAACAATTAAATATATCAACCTAACCACCGATCTAATAAGAGATATAATAAACACATTTTTGATAGGTAAAAGCGTAACTATTTTCATGCCAATTAATTCAGATTTTGTAAAATTTGAAAATGTTTTTAAAACCCTTATTAACAATAGAAGACATAAAGTATTGCTTTCAACTAAGGAACTTCAAAATATTAAGGATTTTTCTGAATTTAAAACAAAAATTCTCGAAATTCACCTGGAAGGTCTTCATCAGGGCATTGAAAAAATTGCTAATCAATTCAAAAGCAAATATTACTATCCGAACTATCTTAAAGAAATCACTAACGTTATTAATGAATGCGAACTTTGTAATAGGTGCAAATTTGATCACATATCCCACAAAGTTCCACTTAAAATAACCCCACCTGTATATGAAACTAGAGAAAAATTTGTAGTCGATTTCTGGGAATGGGATAAGAAACATTACCTCACCTGTATCGATTTGTATTCAAAATTTGGAACCGCTGAAGAAGTTCAAACATTAAATTGGTTAGAGACGAAAAGAGCACTTTTAAAATTTTTCAATACATTGGGACCTCCAAAGGTATTGAAAATCGATCAGGACCAAGGTATAAATAACGTAAATATTAAACACTGGTGTGATCAGCTTAACATTCAGATTGAAGTAACTACAGGAAAAACGGGCATTGCCGATATTGAACGTTTTCACAAAACACTAAATGAGAAGCTAAGAATAATTGGCACCTCAGATGATAAAGAGCTGAAGTATGTATATGCAAATTGAACAAGCTGTTTTTACGTACAATCATATTATTAAACATTCTACGACCGGTGAAACTCCGTACAACATTTTTTTCAATCGTACCTCCCAAATTTAATGCGCAACTTATCAAAGTGAAAAGAATAAATAATGTAAATAATATTCGTAAATCAAACATTATTGATACTTCATTAATCAATGCTGAAAATTCAAGAAAGCGCCTAGATAAAACAAAAAATTCATTTGAAAAGTAGCATTAGTTAAAGCTGAAAATGACAATGAACATTTTATAGTTAAATTTAAGAATCGTAAAGTAAGAAAATACCTAAGTCAATTTAAAAGAAAGAAAAAATTTGAAGAGAGCTAATAATATCCTACAAAACTTTTAAATATATTTTGTTCAATTACTTTTTAATAATTATAATTAATATTTCTTTTTTAATTGAAGTCATGATAAAACATAAATTTAAGTTTATCGCATAAGGCTGTTTGTTCATCCTAAAATTGCTTAAATAACACTTAAGCTTCTTTAAATATAT
This sequence comes from Philophylla caesio, assembly GCA_963971545.1. Lineage (NCBI taxonomy): Eukaryota > Metazoa > Arthropoda > Insecta > Diptera > Tephritidae > Philophylla > Philophylla caesio. The sequence continues at coordinate 125,113,377 of OZ020604.1, read as the reverse complement.
ATATTTGTTTAATATAAGCCCTTAAAATAAAAATGAAAATTGAAGTCATAACTGTAAGGTAGAATTTCAAGTTTGTGGCTTAAGTCTTTTGAATTACGCAATTTAATTAGTAGTATCTTTCTTCATTGTAACTCATTACCAATAATAATTAATTGTCAACTGAAATTATTATACTTAGATCAATAAGGATACTTCTCTTTCTTTTGATGGGAGGAGTGACATATGTACATATGTACTAATTAGTTTTAAGTGATATATCTATTTGTTAGTACTTGCTCTCTCTGGAAGGAGAGAGAGTTCGCCTCGCTGTCTTGAGGTCAGATGATAGTCAACAGTGTTTGCATAAAGATGTAAAGAAAAATATACTTTGAAAAAAAAGACAAATGTGTAATTATTTGTTACTTACATAGATATATACAAAGCGGTTAAAAATATATACACAAAGCCCGGCGCTACTAAATCACCTCAAATACTTTAGTATACAAAAAAAAAAAATCAACTATACAAAAAATTAATAATTTGTATTTTAATTTTGCTGCTTAATGCCACTTGATAAATCGCCGCTAAAAGAAACAAAAACACCTAAATTTTTAGAACTACCGACAATGGCCGATGACGATAAGCATCAAAGCACACCTGCAGAAGCTACACGCTCAAAACAGGGTTAAAAGCAAAAAAAAATAAAAGATTTTTCCGCCACAAAATTTATTTCAGAGAGTGAAAGTTTAATAAGATACTGCTCTCGATTTTTCTGAACCCCAATCCAAGACAATTCAGAATCCGTTCTAGAAATAAAAAACAAAAGTCTTGACAACTTTTGAACACGACTCCAGTCTGCATATGACGCAATTATTGTTACAGATGATTCAGATATGCCAGAAAATTTTAAATCTTCGGCTTATGCAAAATAATAAAACTGCTTAGACCAATATGAAGAAACAAAGGTTTTGATCTCCGATCTATTAAAGTTACTAAAGCCTATTGCACCTACACCACCCCCGCGAGTAGAGCTGCCGCCAACCCTAATACGAGAAGAAAATTCAGGCATTTACCTCAAAGTGCCAGCGGGTGATACAGAAGTATTTCTTGGAGGTTATGAACAACGGCCGTCCTTCCGGGACATGTTTACAGCTGTGTACATAAACCATCCAAAATTATCTCAAGCTCAAAACTGTACCACCTCAGATATAAAACGAAAGGTCAAGCAGGCGCTATAGTAAAACAGTTCGCCCTCAATGATGACAATTTCAATCTGGCTTGGGAAGCATTAAAATCTCGGTATGAAAATGAACGAGTATTGTTGACAACCAAGTAATGATTCTTATGAACTTGCCAAAAATACAAAAAGAAACAGCTGAAGAATTTTTAAAATTACAATCCACTGTAACAAATTGTTTGTCAGTTCTCTCGACACAAAACATTCCCACTGATAGCTGGGGCCCCATTCTGGTAAATATATGCGCTGCCACTTTACCAGAAAAATCGTTACTCTTATGGGAGCAATCGCTCTCATCCCGAAAAAGATGCCCAACGTGGCAACAAATGAAAGACTTCCTCACTACCCAATTTGAAATCGCTGAAAGGGTAGATAAAAAATTATCTAAGCCAAAAAATGTACAACAAAACTTCAATAGAACCTTCCCTAAATCCCAAACCAGTAACAATAATTTTCACAACAGGAGTCTCAATAAGACTCAATCGTTCATTTCCGAACAACACAAATATGCGTCATGCGAATTGTGTAAAGGAGGTCACACTTTAAAATCTTGCGAGAGGTTTAAAAAACTTTCAACACATGAAAGAAATAACTTTGCCAAATCAAACAGGCTTTGTACTAATTGCTTATCACATTCTCACACACTCAAAGATTGTGAGAGCAAATTCAATTGCGTTTATTGCCATAAAAGACACCACTCTATGCTTCACTTTAACAGCATACCCCAGAGCAATAGTACAAATGTAAATAGAACCACGGGTCTTATTGCCACAACAAGACCCGAAAACCCCGAGATCCAAAATCCCGTAAATTCTCACGAGGAACCATGCTGCTCGAACGCAGCCAGAATACAAACGCTTCATTCCGAGAATGCAAGTAAAATATTACTACCCACTGCGGTGATCTCCCTCGAACATAGGGGAGAAATATTTAAGCTAAGGGCCTTAATAGATCAAGGAACCCAACAATCGTTTATTTCATCTAAGGCCCAAAACAGATTGAAACTGCCGATTAAACAAGCCAATTTTGAAATTTCGGGAATGGGCGGAAGAGTAGTCCAAAACTCAAAAAAAATCTGCTCCATTACCCTAATTTCCCCCAAAGCGGACAAAAGAATACAATCTCAAGCTATAGTTCTGCCGCAACTCACCAATTTTCTTCCAAGCTATCACATAAATAGTAGAGCTGTAGCAAACCGTATGTATTCGTTACCGAGTAACGAGTACAACGCATGACTCGAAGTACCAAATCGTTACTTATGAAATAAACTCGGTACTCGCATATTCCGTATATGTAGTTGTCAATTTGATTGTTAATATTGTGCGGAATGAAACAGTTATGAGTATACTCCCAGAGAACTTATATTTGACAGAGAAGATTTTCACGCGAATATCAGTGTGAATTGTCAAAATCCAAGTGAATGTCTTGCAGAATGCCACCACGCCAGGGCTAACAGGGGAAATAGCGAGAGTGGCAAGTTAACAGAGCTGAGTGAGGTCGAAAGAAATTTAACAGCTTGTATTTTCTCATAAATGTAGAAAAATAGACTTATTTTGGGTTGATTTTGACAATTTAATAAAAAGCAGAATAATTATAATACGATTGATAAAATGTATATTCATACTTATGTATATGCATTTGTGAAATTAATGGCTGAAACCGCCCCTTTTTTGTTTTATGAATATGGATTTAATTAATGCACAAATGTGAGCATAATCCACCTGTTGTTTTGCCGACGGCATTACGGATGAGGAAATTTATGAATTTCGTTGGATATTGGATAAATAAATTAAAAAGCCGAATTGTATTTATTAAATAATAATAACCTTTGTTTTATTAATTAATGGAGGACTCTTCATGTGTTATTTGTGTGTACGTACATATGTATGATATGATAAGATTTGCTATAATGGTGGTGCGCAAACGCAAATGTTCAAATACCAGCGGCGATTTGCATTTTTTGGCACATAATTTTTACGCTTTTATATAATAAGTTATTCGCAAAAATTACTGCAAATCATGTGTATACATACATATGTATGTATGTATGTACATTCATAAATGCATGGATATTAATTTAAAACGTTTTTTCCCCCCAAACTTTGTTTATACTTGAGCATTTATTATACTAGGTAAAATTAATAGGTATTAAGTACCATATGTCTGCATGTACACATTTTATGTATGCACGTAAATAGTACCCCAATAATTACATGTGCATTGATACATGTACATATCTGTGTATTGATATAAACCCCCATTCAACATAATACAAATCAATATTTTATCCATTATAAGTACATATATATGTATGTACTTATCTATGCGTACATATGTATGTATACAAAAAAAAGAAGTAACTTTGTTCATTCATATGTACATATGTATATATATACGTATTTACATATATGTATTAATGCTTATATAAAATCAAATGAACGCGTTCTTACAAATTCATATAAATCATATAACCTTGACCTACATCACATGCCAAAATATATGTATGTAATTTCAAGGACAAATGACGTCTTTGTACATACGCACATACTTATATTTATACATATTTACATATCGACGTGCGCACACTTCTGTCCTCACTTCCCGCAGCAACTGATAAATCAACAGTTACACCGGCGCCATAAATCCTAAACCATTTCATTCATAAATTGCGCGTGCGTAAAACTCATTTCATTCATAAATTGCAGCACAACTTAAAATCTGCCAGCGAAGAACATTTTTCGCGATCTTGCAAAAATTTATAAATTTGAACATTTTCGTCTTCAGCTTTGCAAGTACAGGGGCGCTGCCTATTTCTGGCACAGTCCGGCAAATGTGTTGTTGAAAAATAAGTGAAAATACGTATAATAGACATTCCTCAGCTAATACGATATTCTTTTACCAAATGCATATCTAATTTATGAATATTTAACCATTACGAACGATTATATTGTAAAATACCAATAAAAATATATAAATGCATTCGGTATTATTTCGCAAAATTGGCCTTGCCTAGAGAAATACTCAGCACATCTTCATCACCTCAATACGCGCTGTGTACATTTGTATGAGCTTATATATATATGTAAATATGTAGCCGAATTTTGTCGCATTTGAACAACAGTGTTGGTCATCATTGAATTTGCAAACCTTTTACTGCAATTTGTAGTCGGAGAAGGGAATCTACTACTTTATGAAAAGTAGTTACAGAAATTCATAATTAATTTTCACTTTTAATTTATTTTAAAAATGTATCACACTATATCCCACCTTAATAAGTATTAAGCAGCCATATATTATTGATTTTCTCCCAGTTAAACGTCTTTTTTTATTACTCCTATTTTTCCTTGGACCTACTGCGAAACGAATAGTATTGGCACCCAACTCTAATTTATGGTGGTGGTTTATTGCCTTCGTCTTGCAGCAGAATTGTCGGCAATCCGAGCAGAAGCAAACATTTAGAGCTCAAGGGTGGTTTGCGGGCTCGTGAACAAATGTACGTTTGTATTTATTGTATGTATGTGCATAAAAATATGCGTTTGTGTTTTTGCTTGCAAGTAAGATGAATTTTAGGCTTCTATTTGTTTGATCAAATATTTTAAACATTAGTGATATGTATTAAATTTAGTTTCGGAAAGCATACTAAATTATATTACATGTGATAACAAGTAACTAGTAAAATCAACAAATAAATATGCATTTGTTCATATGTATATAAATTCTATTATACAGATTTTGTATGAATCAGAATATGATATGCGCCATTCTATGTACGTACATACATAAGTACATAAAATAAGAACATATTTACGTTCATTCATATATGTATATATGTATATGCAAGTATGTTTGGAGAATATATACTTATGTATGTAATATTTATGATTCTAGGTAAATACATAAGAAACCTGTGAAGATTCAAAATTACTGAATTTATACCAACCAAATTGAATGTTAAAAAGTAAATAAATTGCTCAGATGGCCAGATTTACATGTGTACAAAGAACTACTTGCTATGCATTGTACCAAATTTGAAAAATATTGCTTCATAAATTATTTTTATAAATTTAAGTGAATGAATTTTACCAAAATTTAAATAAATCTCCAGCTCGACCGATAACATAACAAAAATATATTAAAACTCTCGCTTTTTCAATTCTCGCTCTGGCACTGTTAGTTTTTTCGCTCTATCGCTGTCGAATCGTGGTGAGCATTCATAACAAATATAGTGGTGAGACTCGATAAGAAATTAAGTACCCCTCAAAATCAGAGGAATGTGTGTCGGAATGGACTGGGATAAGGCTTCTCTGTCAATACACGTTCTCTGATACTCCTTTTCAACGTAGCAGCAAAGATAATATGATACGAAACTCTTTGTTTCGAGAGAGCGCTGTCAAAAGGCGCATTTTTTATAACATTTTCCAAAAGAGCCACTCTGTAGTAATAGTATCGGGGGATTTTTATTTCATTTTTTTGGAGATTTTGCAGTTTCTTCGCCACCGTTGAGGTTTGCTAACAGAATAAAGGAAAATGCAATAAAAATAAGAGTAAATAAGAGATGTTATTTACCTTAATGCCAGAAGATCATATAGTATATAAAATCAAAACAATTAAAATATCGCAGAAATTCATATTTTGGAAAAACCTGCTTTTATATATGCATAAAACATAAATTTAAGATATAGCGTGTTTTCTTATAAACATACATGTTTATTTATGTATATTAAAATGCAATATATACCTAGTTCGCTTTGAAATAAAAGTTTTGGAATATATTTTTAAAATAAAATACAATATTAGTATGTAAATCAAAACCTTCATAGTTCGCCAAAACTTATATATTAAATTTAACTCTTAATTTAGAGATTTCAAGACACATTCTATAAAAAACTAACATTTACTCGCTTTTTTTATCCAAATAAAAATTATAGCTTTTTTCACGCATTTGCCTCTGGTAGCCCACCTTTTTGCGTGCCAGCTGTTCAGTAGCCCATGATTCGGCTTTGTTGCCAGCCCAAAATGTGAGATCATGGGCTCTCGCAGCAAGCGAAAGAGAGAAGTTTCGTATCATATTATCTTTGCGTAGCAGTATCATCTTACACCTTGCAAGGCAACGTTTCGGTATGATTCACTTTTGCCGATTTATGTACAGGTTTATGTTCTTTCTTTCTCACACAGATCAATGTTGCATTTGTAATTTTGAACTTTTTGGGATTGTTACAAAAATACGTTGCGTCTAAATATACATATGAATATCTATTAAAAAAACTACCAATGTTCACACTTTTACATCTGAATTAAAAATGTAAATAAAAAGATTTAAACGAACTAACTAACCATTTAGCATTTTCATATTTTCATTAAGATGTTAAACGAGAAAATTTTTTAATTATCAAGGCCATAAATGTACGCAAACATCGATGATTCAACATCTCGTGAAACATGCCACTGTTTGATTGTATCAAAAGTAACGAGTAACGATACGAAAGTAACGGGTGCTGAGTGTTTCTGTAACGAAAACATACGGGTATCAAACTTTTCGTTACTTTTACAGCTCTAATAAATAGCAAACTTTGGCAAAAGTTTTCACATCTAAAATTAGCTGACCCCAATTGCCACACCCCCGCGCAAATCGATTTTTTATTAGGCAGCGACCTAATCCCCAAAATATTACTAGAAAGTGTTGAGAAAATTACCAACACTTTATTAGCTCAAAACACCATCTTCGGATGGATTCTAAGTGGCAAAGTAGCAGAAAAAATTTCCACATTCACAACTCAAGTAAAAGAGGTCGCAAACGGAAACCTAAATTCGCAATTGAGAAAATTTTGGGAGTTAAGAAATCAACCCCCCCCCAACCCCAATGCAGTACCACAAAATAAGTATTGTAAATATTTGTATAAAACCACAAATAACAAATCTAATAACGGTGGGTACGTCGGTCGACTACCCCGCAAACCTCAACTCAATTACGCCCCTTTTCTAGCCGTTCGGACAATACATAAGTTGGAAAGAGATAAAAAATCAAAGTTACCTCTAACAACCCCAGTGTTAAAAACACGAACACATGCGATACAAACCCTCACCTCAGAAGGGCTCCCCTTACAAAAGACTACAAACAACAACCCAGCAATATTAAAAAATATTGATAAAGAAAATTTGTTAGACACAAATCGCTCAAAATTCAAAAAAAAAAAAGTACCCCGAAAACGTTGGGAGTTCCTTAAAAGATATCGGTGGAAAAATGCTCCAGAAGCCCAAAAAATTGGAGAATGCGTCCTAATTGTTGACGAATGCCTCCCCCCGGTCGGCATATTAGAGTAGTTGACCTACGTACTCAAAACGGCAAACTTACTCGACCGCTTGTTAAACTCTGTTTCCTATCTAACGCTAGTAATATCGATACCCAACATTCCGATAATTCACCGCATTAAACCGCTAAAATCAAATAGAAACCACAGCATAACAATTAAACGGTTGTCCAGAAGGAAACCACGAACTCCGCACTCTCATACCCACTTTCAAAAACTGCATGTGATTTTTAGCACTAACGTTCCCTCTTCTCCCATAGAGTAACATGGACACTGAAATGCAAGTAGTTGCCCCCACCGCAGCGATCCGTTCGGCAATCACTGTGCCACGCAATGCTGCAACTCCGCCACGCACCGCCCACAGCAGCGGACTGCCTACCGCAGCACCCCGGACCGCCCTCACTCCAACCGCTGCACCTCGACGCGACGCCTCCACGGCTGTAGCCGCAGTGGCTGCAGCATCCGCCGTAGCAGCAAGAATAACAGTGAGACCGTCCAGCGTTCGATGTCCTCTCTGCCGCCGCCCTCATCCGCTACGCCTGTGCGCGATTTTTTTAAGGGCATGCAGCCATCGCAGCGACATAAAATAGCACAAGCGCACGGCTTCTGCCTGAACTGCTTGGCGCTCTCGCATGCCACCAGAGCGTGCACCTCCGAGGTGACGTGCCGTTTGTATGACAGGCCGCACCACACGTTTCCACACCGCTCCAGCCGACATGTAGCACTAGAGCGCCCCATTCCGCGGAACAATGCGCGGCAAAGGCCGCAACCAACCTACCCTCCGCGAGCCCGAAGGCAACCACTCGAGCACCACCATCGTAACTGGCGCCAACCAGCATCCACCTCAGACTCGCAACACTGGCATCCCAGTCGTCGCCCAGCCAGGCTCATCAGCGTCGTAGCGACGCTCCAGGAAGTACAACGCTTGCTAGGCTGAAACTTCGCCTAGGGGGGCCGGGATAGCTAACTGAGCCGCTTGGCAACCCAGTTGCCCGCGACATTGACATTTACACCTGTACATTTCACACTTACATATTATATCAAACACACACATAAACACACAAATATACCTGAATTCTGTAACGCAGTCTCATCTCAAGTCTCAAAATGAGCTATCAAAACCAAAACCGGTCTAAAATTGTGACTTTGGTCTCTATTAGAATTCGGGTATGAGAATGCTTACTGAATTTGGGGGTCAGTCTCATCTTAAGTTTCAAAATACAGCCTCTATACCCGAATTCTGTAACTCAGTCTCATCTCAAGTGACAAAATGAGCTAGAGATTATTGCTTTTCCTAGCTTTCACGTTTTTCCCATTTGATTTATTTTAATTTTTTGTGACCTGCTCATCGCCAGTCACTATTTCGAGACTTTATTTTCAGACTAGAGGCTTTTTATTGTGTGTGGTCTAAAGTTGTGACTTATGTCTCTATTAGAAACTGAGACAGCTTTCTGAATTCGGGCACTTGTCTCAAAATAAAGTCTCTAAATTGTGATCTGGTGATAAGCAGGTCACAAAAAATTAAAATAAAAACAAAAGAAAAAAACGAGAAAGCGAGGAATAGCAATAATCTCTAGCTCATTTTGAGATGAGACTGAGTTACAGAAGAGAGACGTCTCTTCAAGTAACACTTTCTATCCGACTATCATTCCAAATAACATTAACCCCCGAATTTGGTAAGCAATCTCATGTCCGAATTTAGTAACTTGGTATCATCATCTCAAGCCTCAAAATTAGCTTGAGATTATTGCTTTTTATTGTTTTATCACCAGGTCACAATTTAGAGACTTTATTTTGAGACCAGAGGGCTTATTTGAAACTAATGAACGCCAACTAGTCTAAAATTGTGGATTTTGTCTCTATTAGAGACTAAAAGGACTGACAGCCGGGCAATGTTATCTAGATAAGTAGCCTTGATTTGAATCAACTCATGCATAATCCTCTTCCAAATGCGCATAAGCATTAGTATAAATGCACGAAAATTATGTGCATAAGTACTGAAAACTACTATTGTGCAAAATATCTATAGCTGCTGTCAAAAGTGTTTATTATTAAGAAATATCTGCAAATATTAGCAAATAAAACCAAATTATAAATTAAAATGCGATTTCTTTTGTGTTTGGAAGATAGGAATTAGGAATGCAATCCGAAAGATTTTCGCAAACTGCTTGGCAAAAATGCACAACAATTTCACCAACAGTACTACATCCTATAAACTTGCAAAAGTTCTATATTCCAAAGAGAACAATGATATAGCCACTATTTTATGAAGTGGAATACATTGCCTCATATTGCTTTTCACCTTTTCAATTCGTAATGATTTTTTGCCAATTAATTAGCTGCCAATCTTATTTTCCTTACTTTCCATTTTTAGCTCAATTTAATTAGTCAAATCAGCTGATGTCGAAATGCAGATAAGTGTCGTCTGTCTGGCCTAAAATATTATGCAGATATATGAGCTCGTTTTTTTGCATAAGTGCTCTCGTCTGTCAGCCCTTTGAGACTGCTTACTGAATTCGGAGGTCAGTCTTTAAAGAGAGTTGTGATCTATGGCCTGTAAAACAATGTTTACAATTGTAACAAGTCTACAAGTTATTAGCAATTCGCTTGAAGCTACAAGTTCTTCCATTTTTTTTTAGCACAATATTATTTTATTGTAGCTATCAGCGAAATAATCTACACTTGTAAATGTAGTTTCAACAAGTAAATGTGGTTTCTACAAGTTTTTGTAGATGAATTACAATTTGCACTCCAATGTACAAATTTTGAATCCCTTTAATTTAGTTATTTACGAGCAGTTGTCGGCGGGCGAAAAATAAAACTTCTTCTATTAATTAAATATATCTCCAAAGCAAATAATGTTGGAAAAAAATACTACTTTTTACAAAAATTGAAGGAGAGTAAACAAGTCCTATTTAGGGCCTTTTCCGACAAACTAAAAAGAACAGATAAAGTTGAGAAGTGGAAAGAAGTAGCAAATTCATCATAGAGCCTTTGTTTAATTCCCTCAGAGAAAGATTCGACATATGCCAGAGGCACACTTTGGCAAAATATGAAGAAAACCACAATGGTAAGTAAAAACGTATTGCATGTAATATCCTTGGATGCACGAATTTCCAAATCTGCTTGGCCCCGGGCGCCCGAAGTTGTAATACCTCATGAAACTAAATCTTCCCAGTTTTCGAGATATGTAGAAAATTAGTTACAATTGTAGAAAAATTCGTAACACAACTGCACAAGTGCGGGAAAACTCCCGGCTCAGATAGAATTTCCTACGATATGTTGAAAAATTTGCCTTCACAGCTTAAATTACGATTAATAAATCTGTACAATAAAATTTTATCCACTGGAATTTATCCTCAAAACGGGAAAAATTCGACAGTTGCTCCTATCCCAAAGTCTACCAAATTTTTATTATAGACCGATTTCCCTCATTTGCTGTATGTGTAAGCTACTCGAAAAAATTGTGTCTAAACGAATCATGTGGTATATCTCGTTTAATAAGTCCACATAAGGTTGCCCTCAAGAAAGGGCAAGGAACTTCCGACGCCCTCCTACTTTTTGAAAGCTTCGTCTCATGTGGTTTGTCGTGCCGCAATCATATATCTACGCTCAGTTTAGATTTAGAGAAGGCGTTCGATCGTGTCGGAACCCACATAGTTTTACGACAGCTAGAAAAATGGAAATTCGGTAATAAAATTTCCCATTTCATAAAGTCTTTTCACACCAATCGGAATTTTAAAGTAAAAGTAAATAATGCATTTTCTAATTTATACAACCAACAGAATGGTATTCCGCAAGGATCTCCCCTTTCAGTTACGCTATTTTCTATTGCTTTCGATGAAGTAAGCCATATTATCACTAAATACAAAAACATTTCGCATATTATCTATGCAGATGATGTCTTACTCTTTTCGAAAATAAGTAACATGAACACTGTCAAAAATAAATTTTTAAATATACTAACTGATATTTCTAACTGGTCAATTTGCTCAGGAGCAAATCTATCGCTTAATAAATGTAAATATTTTCATATATGTATGTCGTAAGCATAAATGTACTAATTTAAACCTAGTTCATGATAACGTGGCCGTTCGAAGAAGCATTCGGGCCTTTCCAAAATCTCCGACTCAATGCATCCTGGCTGAGGCCTACTATACAGGAGAGGATATAACAAACCACCATGAGGCTTATCCCAAAGGTGTTTTTTTTTGCAGAAGTAGCATTTTGCACGAATCTACTATAACTCTGTTGACCGCTAATAAAATACCAAGTCGTAAACCAACGATACTAAGAGTGCTGGAATTCGCTAAAAGTTTGGGAATAATCCCGCAACCCTCTTTCCTGTATTCCATCAGTTCACCACCTTGGCACTTAAGCGGCCCTTTATTTCTTCTCGGACTACCTAACTACGCCAAGTCAATCACAAGCCCAGTGCCTGTTTGAAGAATACAGAGCACCTTTTCGGAATGTATGGAAAATGTACTTTAACGACGGCTCTAAGTCTAAAGAGCACACGTCATTCGCTGTAGTTAAAGCCGATGGTGAAACAGTAATTGCAGGACACCTTCCAAACTACTGTTCAGTGTATACGGCGGAAGCTGTAGCAATATACAACGCAATAATATCAGCCTTAGAATCTACCGATAACACTATAATCTGCACAGACAGCATGTCCACTATATCCGGCATCATGAATATCGCCAACAAGTCATCTTTAACATTTGAAATACGTAGCAAGCAAATAGAAAACTGCAACAAAATCAAAATTATGTGGATTCCTGGCCACGCTGGTATTAAAGGAAACGAGCTTGTTGATCAGAAGGCAAAATCTGTTGCAACAGAACCATTGTTTACCTTCAACTATATGGAGAGTAAATATGTTTTGTTACTTATAAACAACCGTCTGAAAGACCAGAGAATATCTGCTTGAATAATCTCAATTTAACTGGGACTGAAGTTCACTTTCCGTCTACTTGTCGGACGAACGACCTTATTGCCTTCACTCGACTTCGGATTGGGCACACCATTATCACGCACTCGTATCTGCTAAATGGTTCAAGTGCACCACACTGCGAATACTGCACCTCTCCATCTCTTAGGGCCGTTTGCACCATCTCCGGTTAAGCGCTTAATCGGAACTCAAAGCGCCGGTTAAGACCATCCGTCAATTAAGCAAGCGCTGAATAGTAAGCTGAATTGCTGCTAACCACCGGTAATTGTAACCAGAGATGGTGCAATCGGCCCTTACAGTTAAACACCGTCTGGATGAATGTCCAAACTTTAGTGCAACTAGAAACATAATGCCCGGCGACCAACTCATTTCGGAAATGCTCAAGGACCTTAGGCCTTAGGCCTTAGAAGGCTTATTTAATATTTTAATTTAAGTCATCTTTGTTTTATTTATTTTCTTTACTAACATCCATTAGTTTTGTAATTGATGTATTGATAGTATTGCCTTTCATTTAATAAATAAATAAATAAATACTCATACAAACAAAAGAATTATTCGCGGTTTGGTTAATAGCAGGGAAAAGAGCGTCAAAGTAGAGAAAATGTTAAGTCTCCAGAAATGGATGCGTTTACCCTACAAAAAACCAGTTTCACCAGTGTGAAGCCGCAAAAACAGCTTATTAAAATCACAAAGAGAGGAATAGCGGTATAGCGATGGGCGCAACCTTTGTTTCGCTCAATCGTGCGTACATGGGCATCACTTATATATGCATGTTTACCACTGTTGCTCGGAACGTTGACCATTGCTTAGTACATTACATATTTATTTATACCTATGTACATATGTATATACCATTTCTTGTTATATGCTCACGAAATACTTATTTTTAGAGTTTTAATGACCTTAAACTTTCACTAACGACAACTGAGGCGCGAAATCCTGAGCGCAATATTTCGATGTAATTGCGCAAATGTCCAACAGGAGAAGCAAAAATTTGGAGCAGAGCTGACCTAAATGTAATGAAGCAGACAACGAAGAAATGGTGCAGTGTCACCTAGTATCACTTGAATTGCGTTGGAGTCGACCGCAAAATGGCTGACAATAGCTGGTACTGTGCGATTTGTAAGCACAGCAGGTCAGCTGCCAACCCGCAACCGACAGCACCGGTATCACCAACTACCAAGCAAGGTAACCGGCATGTGCATTTTCCTATATTTGCCATTCAATTTACAACAAAAAGAGGTTGCACCTCTAAGCACGCCTGCTTTTTTCATAACCACCGAAGACATACTAATGCCAACTACGTTTCCGACTTTGCAATATTCCACCAACACTTACACATCGCAGCCCAGGATGACAACCACCTCCTGTAATTTTGAACCCACTGCAACATGTGCATCATTGCAAAATTGTGAAATGCCAATGATCACTACAGGATTTAATTCAACGTTCCCAGCAACGGTGTCACGAATCGCATCTAGTAACATACAAGTTTCCTCAGCATGTTTTGTGTCTCGCGAACCAAAAGTTGGTGAAAGGCAACGTGCACCAAATGTTCATGAGGCGCCGATGTTATGCCCGAAGCATATTTACCGAAATCTTCTGCTGGAACGATTAGAAGAGGAGATGCGGCTTCAACAACAATACTTAGATAGCAAATACAGAATCCTGCAACTAGCAACTCGTTTTCTTTAATGACAAACAGCCCTTCATCGGCCCAACTGGCCGCAAGACAGGGTATCCCAAAACAGTTTCTGTACTTTAATCGACATCCGAACGAATGACCCATTTTTATCAGCATTTTTGAGAACAGCACCAATGTCGCAGGGTACACCGAAGTTGAAAATTGTATAAGGCTACAAGCGAGCCTAAAAGGTAAAGCGCGTGAGATGCTCATACCATCCATGGTGCCTGAAATCATCAAAACCCTTAAAATGTGCTTCGGTCGACCGGAACATATTCTCGAGCGGGAAGTGAACCGAGCCCGTTCCCTTCCGCTGATGAATTGAAGGTTTTTATCGAATTTGCACTTTGTGTGCGCAACATTCAAAAATTGAGCTGGGCAGTTCACCCTAAATGCAAGAATTACCTGTGGTGAAGCAGTTTAGAGAGTGTATGTACAGCTTAGCTGAAGCCGCAAGTACCGTAGTCAACTTAGAACCAACTCATACTCGAATGGTCAACACACACACTGTCGAAAGGACCCAGGACTCTGCTTCATAAATCGGTAATTAGTCAAATTGAACCAGTAAGTAATACAATTCATCACTCAGACGCACTGGTAAACACCCACAGTAACGGTTACGAAAGAGCTCAACCTCTTTTCGTGCCGATTCACGTTCATTCCAAAAATAAAACATTTAAAATATTCGCATTTTTAGACGAGGGTTCGTCCGTAACGTTACCGGAACGAAAGGTTTTTAACGAGATGGGCCTAGATGGTAAACAAAACCCATTGTGTCTGAAATGGACAGGAAATACGACGCACTTGAAAAAAAGTTTCTATTGAAATTTTGAAATTTCAAGTATGACAAATAGTCGAAAGTATACCTTGAAGAACATACGCCCGTCGACGAACTCGACCTACCAGTAAAATCAATTGATGCGTCTAAGTTGCAGAAAATGTATCCATATTTAGCACTCCTCCCGCTCGTATCGTATAAGAACCAGGCCCGTTGCGTGACTCAGTTTGCAGGGGAGGCCCAGCCTCAGGCAGGTTACGAGACCGATTTTGTGGACCCAATATAAATATTTACGCCAATTATTTATAATTAAAGTTCAATTATTCTGATTCGAGACATGAATGTGAAATTTTACGATAAACATAAGTTTTTTAATGTATAATTAACAAATGAAATGATGATTTCAAAAAAAATTAAGAAAAAAAAGCTTTTATTATAATAAAGGGCGAATATCTTCATTATGTAATACCCAAGAATTATATTTAATAATTTTACAGTGAATTATATTTTTTATTATATTATATTGGAAAATTGTCGTTTCCGAGAAATTTTCCCAGGAGAGGCTCAATTTTTTCTAGCCTCATTGACGCTACGGGCCTGATGAGAACGTAAAACCATCAGTTCTAATCGGCGTGGACAACTGGATGTTTGCAGTTCCACTTAAAATAACAGAAGGAACCTGGTAACAGCCCATAGCTTAAAACTCGCCTTGGATGGATTCTGCAGGAATGCGACGGTGGTCGTACTGATAAATTCCTACTGAATTTCCACACCTGTGATTGTCGAAGAGAAAATGATGAAAGAATTTTTTAAAGCGTAAAGACGGTAAGTATCATGAATAAAACGTGTCAAGAAATCGGCAATCAGATTGAAATTGGGCTAAAGAGCCAAAACTAAAGTCGATCATACAAGCCTAGATCGATAATTTACTTGCCAAAGGATACCAATTTTCATCGTTACCCATCCAAACAAGCCTAGTAAAATTCGTTTGGTGTGGGACGCAGCAGAGAAAGTGAATGAAGTGTCGCTTAACTATTTTCTCTTTAATGGCCCATTTCTCCTTAATTTGCCTACTCCGCTAGTTGACATTAGCGTTTAGAGTTGGTAGAGTTGCAATATGCGGCGATATTACGGATGTGTTCCACATGAAAATCCGGGAGAGTGACATGCATGCCCAGAGATGTTTATGTTATGCGATCATTGACTTCGAGAAATTTTCCCGGACAGTGGAAGCATTCGAAATAATCACTCATCCACGTAGTGATAGTATACAGACACCGAAGATGATGCACAGTCCGCCTTGACTCTGGCCCAACAAGTTCAAAAATTTCACAACTACGCTCGATTTAAAATACCTGGTTGGTCCTCAAAGCAATTCGAAGAAAACAACGCATTTGTTCAAACTAGTAAGGAATGGGGCTCCGCAACGAAGGCGCTTGGAATGTTTTGGGACCCAACATGCGGCAGCTTTAAATATGTTTGCCGACTTGCAAGACTTCGCCGTGACGTGATTAATGAACCGCTTTTACCAACAAAGAGGGAAGTTCTTCAAGTTGCTATACCATAAGCTTAACGTAAAGATTCTGCTACAAGACGTGTGGTGCTTTGGTATCGCCTGGTATGAGCCGCTGCGTGACGACCTTTATAAAAAATTGTGCTTTTCATACGGATAGAGTATGGGAGCGGTTAGTGAGGTCAGTAAAAAGTGTTCTTATCGAAATACTTCCTTCTACGAGCTTTAGCGAAGAGAGGCTGCAAAGTGCCTTGCATGAAGTGGAATTCATCATAAATGCCCGACCACTTACCTATGTATCACTAGAAAGTTGCTATGATGAAGCTTTTACTCCTAATCAGTAGCGTGCGCCGTCGTTGGTGTCTAACGTAACAATTTGCTGATCAATTGTGACATCGGTGGATCAAGGAATACGCGCCGATTATCTCACGTCGCAGTAAGTGGTTCAACAAAATACCCCCAGTTAAGACTGGCGATGGGGTGTTGATAGTCGAGCAAGATTTGCCTCGAAAGTGCTGGCCTAAGGGTAGACGTAATAAAAGCCAAGGAGGAACAAATACGATGCGTGTTTGTTCAAACAAAATCCGGAATACTTCCTCGATCAGTTGCAAAGATTGTGATACTTGACGTCGGTCAATGACTTGTTTACGGGTGAGGGGATGTTACCGACAAAGATTAATACAACTGGACAACCCTTAAGGATCTAGCTATACTACATATATACGTATCTAATATGTACTCGTCTGCTTGTAAATGCACATAACTTATATACGCATATTTACCACTGTTGCTCGGAACGTTGACCATTGCTTAGTACATTATTTTACATATTTGTTTATACCTATATACATATGTATACATATAACATTTATTGGTGTATTTTCACGAAATACCTATGGTTATAGTTGAAATGACCTAACTGTAATGTCACGCCAGATTTATACTTATTTTTGTTATAAATTTGGGGTATATAAGCTTCTTATGTTACAGTTCTTAAAGAGGAGGTTGAAATATAATTAATTTTTAAGCGAAATCCTACATCCTACGGACAATTGTGTTTTTCTTAAACTTTAACTAAAGACAACTGAGGCGCGAAATCTTGAGCGCAATAACATTATTGCAACAAAATTTTATTGTGATTGTATAAATCAAGTAGTTTAAGTGTAACGTCAACATCATCCAAAGCTCAGATGCACTCTTATATTTCCTTATAATACATTTGCAATGAGCCCAAATGCATCATTTGGATATAAAATCTCAAATGCGAAGCCACATCACGCATTTATCCATGAACGAAACTGTCGCAATTTCCTTGGTCTCGTGGACAGTCCGTTTTAAAATAAAAAGAAAAAGGAATTTGTATTAGACGAACTGTCAAATATGTATATTTATTGTTAAGAAATTGGAATATATGTACGTGTATCACAGTAGATAATATAACACGTTGGTAATTACACTTACACTTGATGTCCGCTGTGTTAGCTGGCTGCTGGCGGTTGCTGGTCCAAAGAAGAGTAACCGCGCAAATTTTTTTTAATTGCTACACAGCAGTAAGTCAGGCTGGGAGAAAGTTAAAACTTCCCGGCGGTAAACTGATTCAGGCTGCTCGCCTGAACATAAAAGGAAAAACAGTATACCGCGCCAGCCAACACAGAGACCACACAAACAGGTACATAAAAATCACACTACGTTGTCCGCTTTATTGCTCGTGGGCTCCTGAGACCACCAGCCCGAAGATAGTCGCCTGTATCAGCAGTCCCTCCACTGACTTCGTGGGTGTTGTAGTCACCATTAATTTTGAAAATACGTCGACACCCAGCGTAATTCGGATGGGGGACGACACATAAAATTTCGGGTCTGCCAGTCGCATAAACTGGAACGTCGTGACGATTTTTGGGTCAACGTTTATGCGGGGGCTTATGCGGACGTGCCTCTCAACGACAATCAAAACGTTGGTCGATAAGGGCACGCACCAGGTGCATACGGCCGCCAGACTCGATTTTGATTATCGCAGTTGAAGCGATAGTCTGGAACACTCGCAGTATTGGCATGGTCGTATTACCAGCTATTCGACCCTTTCGGAAGCCCGCTGGATTCACTCGTCGAATGGACCGGGAGGGCAACTTGTCCAACTCGTTTTACCGACGATATGGAGTTTCCCGTCTCCGGTTTTGTCGACGAGCATCGCGTGAAGACGGTCGGAACGGACGAGATTCCAAGCCGCCTTGTCGCCACTGGTTGCGGTGTTGATATATTCGAAACGGACGTGATTCCGAGCCACGCTGTCTCCAGTTATCGTATTTAGGGCGTGGTCAGAACGGACGCGGTTCCGATCCACGCTCTCGCTTGTCGTGTTGCAGGAGCGGTCGGAACGGACGAGGTTCCGAGCCGCTCATCCGATCTACCGAAGGCCTGCGGTTCAATGACGGCATAGTTTGGTTATGGCCATCTCCTCTTCGGCCAGTTCCGCCTCTTTCACCTGCCGGGCCCATGACTTATACTGCTCCGTCGGATGAATGGACAGCACGTCGTCAGAGCTGTCGTCTTCGGGCCTTGTACGTTCGCGCTCCTTCTCGGAGCGAGGCTTAGCCCAGTCGCTCTTGTCAGCGAGATGCAGCGACGTATGGTGCTTTTCGCGGCACCTGTGGCAGCGGTACTTACTTCCGCAGATTTCCAATCGGTGAAAGGGCAGTACCGGTGGATGAGGATCACACGGAGCCTCTCCTCGTCTGTCTTTTCGCGGTAGTCGGGGCATAGCCTGATGCCATGGTTGCCTCCGCATAGTCGGCAGGCGATGGAAAAGGACTCGGCGGTCTTCTCTGACTTCATACGACGGGCAGTGTAACGGTTAATTTTTCCTGTAATGACGAAAAGAACATCTTTATATTATACCGTTGATTGTTGTTGTTTAGTTGGGTGGCGAGCGTGGCGCAAAAGTAGAGCTGTTAGGATGTGCTGGTCCTCTGCGAAGGTAGCAAGCCCAATTTGACGATTGGTCTCGTAACGACTCCCTTCTCGGTGCGGATTTCTGCCACTCTGACTCGTTTGTCGGTGCCGTGGCGAACGTTGACAACTCGTCCTAGTCGCCATTCGAAAAAAAGTTTCTATTGAAATTTTGAAATTTTAAGTATGACAAATAGTCGAAAGTATACCTTGAAGAACATACGCCCGTCGACGAACTCGACCTACCAGTAAAATCAATTGATGCGTCTAAGTTGCAGAAAATGTATCCATATTTAGCAGGCCTCCCGCTCGTATCGTATAAGAACCAGGCCCGTTGCGTGACTCAGTTTGCAGGGGAGGCCCAGCCTCAGGCAGGTTACGAGACCGATTTTGTGGACCCAATATAAATATTTACGCCAATTATTTATAATTAAAGTTCAATTATTCTGATTCGAGACATGAATGTGAAATTTTACGATAAACATAAGTTTTTTAATGTATAATTAACAAATGAAATGATGATTACAAAAAAAATTAAGAAAAAAAAAGCTTTTATTATAATAAAGGGCGAATATCTTCATTATGTAATACCCAAGAATTATATTTAATAATTTTACAGTGAATTATATTTTTTATTATATTATATTGAAAAATTGTCGTTTCCGAGAAATTTTCCCAAGAGAGGCTCAATTTTTTCTAGCCTCATTTACGCTACGTTCCTGATGAGATCGTAAAACCATCAGTTCTAATCGGCGTGGACAACTGGATGTTTGCAGTTCCACTTAAAATAACAGAAGGAACCTGGTAAGAGCCCATAGCTTAAAAACTCGCCTTGGATGCATTCTGCAGGAATGCGACGGTGGTCGTACTGATAAATTCCTACTGAATTTCCACACCTGTGATTGTCGAAGAGAAAATGATGAAAGAATTTTTTAAAGCGTAAAGACGGTAAGTATCATGAATAAAACGTGTCAAGAAATCGGCAATCAGATTGAAATTGGGCTAAAGAGCCAAAACTAAAGTCGATCATACAAGCCTAGATCGATAATTTACTTGCCAAAGGATACCAATTTTCATCGTTACCCATCCAAACAAGCCTAGTAAAATTCGTTTGGTGTGGGACGCAGCAGAGAAAGTGAATGAATTGTCGCTTAACTATTTTCTCCTTAATGGCCCATTTCTCCTTAATTTGCCTACTCCGCTAGTTGACATTAGCGTTTAGAGTTGGTAGAGTTGCAATATGCGGCGATATTACGGATGTGTTCCACATGAAAATCCGGGAGAGTGACATGCATGCCCAGAGATGTTTATGTTATGCGATCATTGACTTCGAGAAATTTTCCCGGACTGTGGAAGCATTCGAAATAATCACTACGTGGATGATTATATAGACACCGAAGATGATGCACAGTCCGCCTTGACTCTGGCCCAACAAGTTCAAAAATTTCACAACTACGCTCGATTTAAAATACCTGGTTGGTCCTCAAAGCATTTCGAAGAAAACAACGCATTTGTTCAAACTAGTAAAGAATGGGGCTCCGCAACGAAGGCGCTTGGAATGTTTTGGGACCCAACATGCGGCAGCTTTAAATATGTTTGCCGACTTGCAAGACTTCGCCGTGACGTGATTAATGAACCGCTTTTACCAACAAAGAGGGAAGTTCTTCAAGTTGCTATACCATAAGCTTAACGTAAAGATTCTGCTACAAGACGTGTGGTGCTTTGGTATCGCCTGGTATGAGCCGCTGCGTGACGACCTTTATAAAAAATTGTGCTTCTCATACGGATAGAGTATGGGAGCGGTTAGTGAGGTCAGTAAAAAGTGTTCTTATCGAAATACTTCCTTCTACGAGTTTTAGCGAAGAGAGGCTGCGAAGTGCCTTGCATGAAGTGGAATTCATCATAAATGCCCGACCACTTACCTATGTATCACTAGAAAGTTGCTATGATGAAGCTTTTACTCCTAATCAGTAGCGTGCGCCGTCGTTGGTGTCTATCGTAACAATTTGCTGATCGATTGTGACATCGGTGGATCAAGGAATACGCGCCGATTATCTCACGTCGCAGTAAGTGGTTCAACAAAATACCCCCAGTTAAGACTGGCGATGGGGTGTTGATAGTCGAGCAAGATTTGCCTCGAAAGTGCTGGCCTAAGGGTAGACGTAATAAAAGCCAAGGAGGAACAAATACGATGCGTGTTTGTTCAAACAAAATCCGGAATACTTCCTCGATCAGTTGCAAAGATTGTGATACTTGACGTCGGTCAATGACTTGTTTACGGGTGAGGGGATGTTACCGACAAAGATTAATACAACTGGACAACCCTTAAGGATCTAGCTATACTACATATATACGTATCTAATATGTACTCGTCTGCTTGTAAATGCACATAACTTATATACGCATATTTACCACTGTTGCTCGGAACGTTGACCATTGCTTAGTACATTATTTTACATATTTGTTTATACCTATATACATATGTATACATATAACATTTATTGGTGTATTTTCACGAAATACCTATGGTTATAGTTGAAATGACCTAACTGTAATGTCACGCCAGATTTATACTTATTTTTGTTATAAATTTGGGGTATATAAGCTTCTTATGTTACAGTTCTTAAAGAGGAGGTTGAAATATAATTAATTTTTAAGCGAAATCCTACATCCTACGGACAATTGTGTTTTTCTTAAACTTTAACTAAAGACAACTGAGGCGCGAAATCTTGAGCGCAATAACATTATTGCAACAAAATTTTATTGTGATTGTATAAATCAAGTAGTTTAAGTGTAACGTCAACATCATCCAAAGCTCAGATGCACTCTTATATTTCCTTATAATACATTTGCAATGAGCCCAAATGCATCATTTGGATATAAAATCTCAAATGCGAAGCCACATCACGCATTTCTCCATGAACGAAACTGTCGCAATTTCCTTGGACTCGTGGACAGTCCGTTTTTAAATAAAAAGAAAAAGGAATTTGTATTAGACGAACTGTCAAATATGTATATTTATTGTTAAGAAATTGGAATATATGTACGTGGATCACTGTAGATAATATAACACGTTGGTAATTACACTTACACTTGATGTCCGCTGTGTTAGCTGGCTGCTGGCGGTTGCTGGTCCAAAGAAGAGTAACCGCGCAAATTTTTTTTAATTGCTACACAGCAGTAAGTCAGGCTGGGAGAAAGTTAAAACTTCCCGGCGGTAAACTGATTCAGGCTGCTCGCCTGAACATAAAAGGAAAAACAGTATACCGCGCCAGCCAACACAGAGACCACACAAACAGGTACATAAAAATCACACTACGTTGTCCGCTTTATTGCTCGTGGGCTCCTGAGACCACCAGCCCGAAGATAGTCGCCTGTATCAGCAGTCCCTCCACTGACTTCGTGGGTGTTGTAGTCACCATCAATTTTGAAAATACGTCGACACCCAGCGTAATTCGGATGGGGGACGACACATAAAATTTCGGGTCTGCCAGTCGCATAAACTGGAACGTCGTAACGATTTTTGGGTCAACGTTGATGCGGGGGCTTATGCGGACGTGCCTCTCAACGACAATCAAAACGTTGGTCGATAAGGGCACGCACCAGGTGCATACGGCCGCCAGACTCGATTTTGATTATCGCAGTTGAAGCGATAGCCTGGAACACTCGCAGTATTGGCATGGTCGTATTACCAGCTATTCGACCCTTTCGGAAGCCCGCTGGATTCACTCGTCGAATGGACCGGGAGGGCAACTTGTCCAACTCGTTTTACCGACGATATGGAGTTTCCCGTCTCCGGTTTTGTCGACGAGCATCGCGTGAAGACGGTCGGAACGGACGAGATTCCAAGCCGCCTTGTCGCCACTGGTTGCGGTGTTGATATGGTCGGAACGGACGTGATTCCGAGCCACCCTGTCTCCAGTTATCGTATTTAGGGCGTGGTCAGAACGGACGCGGTTCCGATCCACGCTCTCGCTTGTCGTGTTGCAGGAGTGGTCGGAACGGACGAGGTTCCGAGCCGCTCATCCGATCTACCGAAGGCCTGCGGTTCAATGACGGCATAGTTTCGGTTATGGCCATCTCCTCTTCGGCCAGTTCCGCCTCTTTCACCTGCCGGGCCCATGACTTATACTGCTCCGTCGGATGAATGGACAGCACGTCGTCAGAGCTGTCGTCTTCGGGCCTTGTACGTTCGCGCTCCTTCTCGGAGCGAGGCTTAGCCCAGTCGCTCTTGTCAGCGAGATGCAGCGACGTATGGTGCTTTTCGCGGCACCTGTGGCAGCGGTACTTACTTCCGCAGATTTCCAATCGGTGAAAGGGCAGTACCGGTGGATGAGGATCACACGGAGCCTCTCCTCGTCTGTCTTTTCGCGGTAGTCGGGGCATAGCCTGATGCCATGGTTGCCTCCGCATAGTCGGCAGGCGATGGAAAAGGACTCGGCGGTCTTCTCTGACTTCATACGACGGGCAGTGTAACGGGTCATTTTTCCTGTAATGACGAAAAGAACATTTTTTGAAAAAAATCTTTATATTATACCGTTGATTGTTGTTGTTTAGTTGGGTGGCGAGCGTGGCGCAAAAATAGAGCTGTTAGGATGTGCTGGTCCTCTGCGAAGGTAGCAAGCCCAATTTGACGATTGTTCTCGTAACGACTCCCTTCTCGGTGCGGATTTCTGCCACTCTGACTCGTTTGTCGGTGCCGTGGCGAACGTTGACAACTCGTCCTAGTCGCCATTCGAAAAAAAGTTTCTATTGAAATTTTGAAATTTCAAGTATGACAAATAGTCGAAAAAATACTTTGAAGAACATACGCCCGTCGACGAACTCGACCTACCAGTCAAATCAATTGATGCGTCTAAGTTGCAGAAAATGTATCCATATTTAGCAGGCCTCCCGCTCGTATCGTATAAGAACCAGGCCCGTTGCGTGACTCAGTTTGCAGGGGAGGCCCAGCCTCAGGCAGGTTACGAGACCGATTTTGTGGACCCAATATAAATATTTACGCCAATTATTTATAATTAAAGTTCAATTATTCTGATTCGAGACATGAATGTGAAATTTTACGATAAACATAAGTTTTTTAATGTATAATTAACAAATGAAATGATGATTACAAAAAAAATTAAGAAAAAAAAGCTTTTATTATAATAAAGGGCGAATATCTTCATTATGTAATACCCAAGAATTATATTTAATAATTTTACAGTGAATTATATTTTTTATTATATTATATTGAAAAATTGTCGTTTCCGAGAAATTTTCCCAGGAGAGGCTCAATTTTTTCTAGCCTCATTTCCGCTACGTTCCTGATGAGAACGTAAAACCATCAGTTCTAATCGGCGTGGACAACTGGATGTTTGCAGTTCCACTTAAAATAACAGAAGGAACCTGGTAACAGCCCATAGCTTAAAAACTCGCCTTGGATGGATTCTGCAGGAATGCGACGGTGGTCGTACTGATAAATTCCTACTGAATTTCCACACCTGTGATTGTCGAAGAGAAAATGATGAAAGAATTTTTTAAAGCGTAAAGACGGTAAGTATCATGAATAAAACGTGTCAAGAAATCGGCAATCAGATTGAAATTGGGCTAAAGAGCCAAAACTAAAGTCGATCATACAAGCCTAGATCGATAATTTACTTGCCAAAGGATACCAATTTTCATCGTTACCCATCCAAACAAGCCTAGTAAAATTCGTTTGGTGTGGGACGCAGCAGAGAAAGTGAATGAAGTGTCGCTTAACTATTTTCTCCTTAATGGCCCATTTCTCCTTAATTTGCCTACTCCGCTAGTTGACATTAGCGTTTAGAGTTGGTAGAGTTGCAATATGCGGCGATATTACGGATGTGTTCCACATGAAAATCCGGGAGAGTGACATGCATGCCCAGAGATGTTTATGTTATGCGATCATTGACTTCGAGAAATTTTCCCGGACTGTGGAAGCATTCGAAATAATCACTACGTGGATGATTATATAGACACCGAAGATGATGCACAGTCCGCCTTGACTCTGGCCCAACAAGTTCAAAAATTTCACAACTACGCTCGATTTAAAATACCTGGTTGGTCCTCAAAGCAATTCGAAGAAAACAACGCATTTGTTCAAACTAGTAAGGAATGGGGCTCCGCAACGAAGGCGCTTGGAATGTTTTGGGACCCAACATGCGGCAGCTTTAAATATGTTTGCCGACTTGCAAGACTTCGCCGTGACGTGATTAATGAACCGCTTTTACCAACAAAGAGGGAAGTTCTTCAAGTTGCTATACCATAAGCTTAACGTAAAGATTCTGCTACAAGACGTGTGGTGCTTTGGTATCGCCTGGTATGAGCCGCTGCGTGACGACCTTTATAAAAAATTGTGCTTTTCATACGGATAGAGTATGGGAGCGGTTAGTGAGGTCAGTAAAAAGTGTTCTTATCGAAATACTTCCTTCTACGAGCTTTAGCGAAGAGAGGCTGCAAAGTGCCTTGCATGAAGTGGAATTCATCATAAATGCCCGACCACTTACCTATGTATCACTAGAAAGTTGCTATGATGAAGCTTTTACTCCTAATCAGTAGCGTGCGCCGTCGTTGGTGTCTAACGTAACAATTTGCTGATCAATTGTGACATCGGTGGATCAAGGAATACGCGCCGATTATCTCACGTCGCAGTAAGTGGTTCAACAAAATACCCCCAGTTAAGACTGGCGATGGGGTGTTGATAGTCGAGCAAGATTTGCCTCGAAAGTGCTGGCCTAAGGGTAGACGTAATAAAAGCCAAGGAGGAACAAATACGATGCGTGTTTGTTCAAACAAAATCCGGAATACTTCCTCGATCAGTTGCAAAGATTGTGATACTTGACGTCGGTCAATGACTTGTTTACGGGTGAGGGGATGTTACCGACAAAGATTAATACAACTGGACAACCCTTAAGGATCTAGCTATACTACATATATACGTATCTAATATGTACTCGTCTGCTTGTAAATGCACATAACTTATATACGCATATTTACCACTGTTGCTCGGAACGTTGACCATTGCTTAGTACATTATTTTACATATTTGTTTATACCTATATACATATGTATACATATAACATTTATTGGTGTATTTTCACGAAATACCTATGGTTATAGTTGAAATGACCTAACTGTAATGTCACGCCAGATTTATACTTATTTTTGTTATAAATTTGGGGTATATAAGCTTCTTATGTTACAGTTCTTAAAGAGGAGGTTGAAATATAATTAATTTTTAAGCGAAATCCTACATCCTACGGACAATTGTGTTTTTCTTAAACTTTAACTAAAGACAACTGAGGCGCGAAATCTTGAGCGCAATAACATTATTGCAACAAAATTTTATTGTGATTGTATAAATCAAGTAGTTTAAGTGTAACGTCAACATCATCCAAAGCTCAGATGCACTCTTATATTTCCTTATAATACATTTGCAATGAGCCCAAATGCATCATTTGGATATAAAATCTCAAATGCGAAGCCACATCACGCATTTATCCATGAACGAAACTGTCGCAATTTCCTTGGTCTCGTGGACAGTCCGTTTTAAAATAAAAAGAAAAAGGAATTTGTATTAGACGAACTGTCAAATATGTATATTTATTGTTAAGAAATTGGAATATATGTACGTGTATCACAGTAGATAATATAACACGTTGGTAATTACACTTACACTTGATGTCCGCTGTGTTAGCTGGCTGCTGGCGGTTGCTGGTCCAAAGAAGAGTAACCGCGCAAATTTTTTTTAATTGCTACACAGCAGTAAGTCAGGCTGGGAGAAAGTTAAAACTTCCCGGCGGTAAACTGATTCAGGCTGCTCGCCTGAACATAAAAGGAAAAACAGTATACCGCGCCAGCCAACACAGAGACCACACAAACAGGTACATAAAAATCACACTACGTTGTCCGCTTTATTGCTCGTGGGCTCCTGAGACCACCAGCCCGAAGATAGTCGCCTGTATCAGCAGTCCCTCCACTGACTTCGTGGGTGTTGTAGTCACCATTAATTTTGAAAATACGTCGACACCCAGCGTAATTCGGATGGGGGACGACACATAAAATTTCGGGTCTGCCAGTCGCATAAACTGGAACGTCGTGACGATTTTTGGGTCAACGTTTATGCGGGGGCTTATGCGGACGTGCCTCTCAACGACAATCAAAACGTTGGTCGATAAGGGCACGCACCAGGTGCATACGGCCGCCAGACTCGATTTTGATTATCGCAGTTGAAGCGATAGTCTGGAACACTCGCAGTATTGGCATGGTCGTATTACCAGCTATTCGACCCTTTCGGAAGCCCGCTGGATTCACTCGTCGAATGGACCGGGAGGGCAACTTGTCCAACTCGTTTTACCGACGATATGGAGTTTCCCGTCTCCGGTTTTGTCGACGAGCATCGCGTGAAGACGGTCGGAACGGACGAGATTCCAAGCCGCCTTGTCGCCACTGGTTGCGGTGTTGATATATTCGAAACGGACGTGATTCCGAGCCACCCTGTCTCCAGTTATCGTATTTAGGGCGTGGTCAGAACGGACGCGGTTCCGATCCACGCTCTCGCTTGTCGTGTTGCAGGAGCGGTCGGAACGGACGAGGTTCCGAGCCGCTCATCCGATCTACCGAAGGCCTGCGGTTCAATGACGGCATAGTTTGGTTATGGCCATCTCCTCTTCGGCCAGTTCCGCCTCTTTCACCTGCCGGGCCCATGACTTATACTGCTCCGTCGGATGAATGGACAGCACGTCGTCAGAGCTGTCGTCTTCGGGCCTTGTACGTTCGCGCTCCTTCTCGGAGCGAGGCTTAGCCCAGTCGCTCTTGTCAGCGAGATGCAGCGACGTATGGTGCTTTTCGCGGCACCTGTGGCAGCGGTACTTACTTCCGCAGATTTCCAATCGGTGAAAG
This sequence comes from Philophylla caesio, assembly GCA_963971545.1. Classification (NCBI taxonomy): domain Eukaryota; kingdom Metazoa; phylum Arthropoda; class Insecta; order Diptera; family Tephritidae; genus Philophylla; species Philophylla caesio. The sequence goes on along the minus strand of OZ020604.1, from coordinate 125,085,077 downwards.
GGCAGTACCGGTGGATGAGGATCACACGGAGCCTCTCCTCGTCTGTCTTTTCGCGGTAGTCGGGGCATAGCCTGATGCCATGGTTGCCTCCGCATAGTCGGCAGGCGATGGAAAAGGACTCGGCGGTCTTCTCTGACTTCATACGACGGGCAGTGTAACGGTTAATTTTTCCTGTAATGACGAAAAGAACATCTTTATATTATACCGTTGATTGTTGTTGTTTAGTTGGGTGGCGAGCGTGGCGCAAAAGTAGAGCTGTTAGGATGTGCTGGTCCTCTGCGAAGGTAGCAAGCCCAATTTGACGATTGGTCTCGTAACGACTCCCTTCTCGGTGCGGATTTCTGCCACTCTGACTCGTTTGTCGGTGCCGTGGCGAACGTTGTCAACTCGTCCTAGTCGCCATTCGAAAAAAAGTTTCTATTGAAATTTTGAAATTTTAAGTATGACAAATAGTCGAAAGTATACCTTGAAGAACATACGCCCGTCGACGAACTCGACCTACCAGTAAAATCAATTGATGCGTCTAAGTTGCAGAAAATGTATCCATATTTAGCAGGCCTCCCGCTCGTATCGTATAAGAACCAGGCCCGTTGCGTGACTCAGTTTGCAGGGGAGGCCCAGCCTCAGGCAGGTTACGAGACCGATTTTGTGGACCCAATATAAATATTTACGCCAATTATTTATAATTAAAGTTCAATTATTCTGATTCGAGACATGAATGTGAAATTTTACGATAAACATAAGTTTTTTAATGTATAATTAACAAATGAAATGATGATTACAAAAAAAATTAAGAAAAAAAAAGCTTTTATTATAATAAAGGGCGAATATCTTCATTATGTAATACCCAAGAATTATATTTAATAATTTTACAGTGAATTATATTTTTTATTATATTATATTGAAAAATTGTCGTTTCCGAGAAATTTTCCCAGGAGAGGCTCAATTTTTTCTAGCCTCATTTACGCTACGTTCCTGATGAGATCGTAAAACCATCAGTTCTAATCGGCGTGGACAACTGGATGTTTGCAGTTCCACTTAAAATAACAGAAGGAACCTGGTAAGAGCCCATAGCTTAAAAACTCGCCTTGGATGCATTCTGCAGGAATGCGACGGTGGTCGTACTGATAAATTCCTACTGAATTTCCACACCTGTGATTGTCGAAGAGAAAATGATGAAAGAATTTTTTAAAGCGTAAAGACGGTAAGTATCATGAATAAAACGTGTCAAGAAATCGGCAATCAGATTGAAATTGGGCTAAAGAGCCAAAACTAAAGTCGATCATACAAGCCTAGATCGATAATTTACTTGCCAAAGGATACCAATTTTCATCGTTACCCATCCAAACAAGCCTAGTAAAATTCGTTTGGTGTGGGACGCAGCAGAGAAAGTGAATGAATTGTCGCTTAACTATTTTCTCCTTAATGGCCCATTTCTCCTTAATTTGCCTACTCCGCTAGTTGACATTAGCGTTTAGAGTTGGTAGAGTTGCAATATGCGGCGATATTACGGATGTGTTCCACATGAAAATCCGGGAGAGTGACATGCATGCCCAGAGATGTTTATGTTATGCGATCATTGACTTCGAGAAATTTTCCCGGACTGTGGAAGCATTCGAAATAATCACTACGTGGATGATTATATAGACACCGAAGATGATGCACAGTCCGCCTTGACTCTGGCCCAACAAGTTCAAAAATTTCACAACTACGCTCGATTTAAAATACCTGGTTGGTCCTCAAAGCATTTCGAAGAAAACAACGCATTTGTTCAAACTAGTAAAGAATGGGGCTCCGCAACGAAGGCGCTTGGAATGTTTTGGGACCCAACATGCGGCAGCTTTAAATATGTTTGCCGACTTGCAAGACTTCGCCGTGACGTGATTAATGAACCGCTTTTACCAACAAAGAGGGAAGTTCTTCAAGTTGCTATACCATAAGCTTAACGTAAAGATTCTGCTACAAGACGTGTGGTGCTTTGGTATCGCCTGGTATGAGCCGCTGCGTGACGACCTTTATAAAAAATTGTGCTTCTCATACGGATAGAGTATGGGAGCGGTTAGTGAGGTCAGTAAAAAGTGTTCTTATCGAAATACTTCCTTCTACGAGTTTTAGCGAAGAGAGGCTGCGAAGTGCCTTGCATGAAGTGGAATTCATCATAAATGCCCGACCACTTACCTATGTATCACTAGAAAGTTGCTATGATGAAGCTTTTACTCCTAATCAGTAGCGTGCGCCGTCGTTGGTGTCTATCGTAACAATTTGCTGATCGATTGTGACATCGGTGGATCAAGGAATACGCGCCGATTATCTCACGTCGCAGTAAGTGGTTCAACAAAATACCCCCAGTTAAGACTGGCGATGGGGTGTTGATAGTCGAGCAAGATTTGCCTCGAAAGTGCTGGCCTAAGGGTAGACGTAATAAAAGCCAAGGAGGAACAAATACGATGCGTGTTTGTTCAAACAAAATCCGGAATACTTCCTCGATCAGTTGCAAAGATTGTGATACTTGACGTCGGTCAATGACTTGTTTACGGGTGAGGGGATGTTACCGACAAAGATTAATACAACTGGACAACCCTTAAGGATCTAGCTATACTACATATATACGTATCTAATATGTACTCGTCTGCTTGTAAATGCACATAACTTATATACGCATATTTACCACTGTTGCTCGGAACGTTGACCATTGCTTAGTACATTATTTTACATATTTGTTTATACCTATATACATATGTATACATATAACATTTATTGGTGTATTTTCACGAAATACCTATGGTTATAGTTGAAATGACCTAACTGTAATGTCACGCCAGATTTATACTTATTTTTGTTATAAATTTGGGGTATATAAGCTTCTTATGTTACAGTTCTTAAAGAGGAGGTTGAAATATAATTAATTTTTAAGCGAAATCCTACATCCTACGGACAATTGTGTTTTTCTTAAACTTTAACTAAAGACAACTGAGGCGCGAAATCTTGAGCGCAATAACATTATTGCAACAAAATTTGATTGTGATTGTATAAATCAAGTAGTTTAAGTGTAACGTCAACATCATCCAAAGCTCAGATGCACTCTTATATTTCCTTATAATACATTTGCAATGAGCCCAAATGCATCATTTGGATATAAAATCTCAAATGCGAAGCCACATCACGCATTTCTCCATGAACGAAACTGTCGCAATTTCCTTGGACTCGTGGACAGTCCGTTTTTAAATAAAAAGAAAAAGGAATTTGTATTAGACGAACTGTCAAATATGTATATTTATTGTTAAGAAATTGGAATATATGTACGTGGATCACTGTAGATAATATAACACGTTGGTAATTACACTTACACTTGATGTCCGCTGTGTTAGCTGGCTGCTGGCGGTTGCTGGTCCAAAGAAGAGTAACCGCGCAAATTTTTTTTAATTGCTACACAGCAGTAAGTCAGGCTGGGAGAAAGTTAAAACTTCCCGGCGGTAAACTGATTCAGGCTGCTCGCCTGAACATAAAAGGAAAAACAGTATACCGCGCCAGCCAACACAGAGACCACACAAACAGGTACATAAAAATCACACTACGTTGTCCGCTTTATTGCTCGTGGGCTCCTGAGACCACCAGCCCGAAGATAGTCGCCTGTATCAGCAGTCCCTCCACTGACTTCGTGGGTGTTGTAGTCACCATAAATTTTGAAAATACGTCGACACCCAGCGTAATTCGGATGGGGGACGACACATAAAATTTCGGGTCTGCCAGTCGCATAAACTGGAACGTCGTAACGATTTTTGGGTCAACGTTGATGCGGGGGCTTATGCGGACGTGCCTCTCAACGACAATCAAAACGTTGGTCGATAAGGGCACGCACCAGGTGCATACGGCCGCCAGACTCGATTTTGATTATCGCAGTTGAAGCGATAGCCTGGAACACTCGCAGTATTGGCATGGTCGTATTACCAGCTATTCGACCCTTTCGGAAGCCCGCTGGATTCACTCGTCGAATGGACCGGGAGGGCAACTTGTCCAACTCGTTTTACCGACGATATGGAGTTTCCCGTCTCCGGTTTTGTCGACGAGCATCGCGTGAAGACGGTCGGAACGGACGAGATTCCAAGCCGCCTTGTCGCCACTGGTTGCGGTGTTGATATGGTCGGAACGGACGTGATTCCGAGCCACCCTGTCTCCAGTTATCGTATTTAGGGCGTGGTCAGAACGGACGCGGTTCCGATCCACGCTCTCGCTTGTCGTGTTGCAGGAGTGGTCGGAACGGACGAGGTTCCGAGCCGCTCATCCGATCTACCGAAGGCCTGCGGTTCAATGACGGCATAGTTTCGGTTATGGCCATCTCCTCTTCGGCCAGTTCCGCCTCTTTCACCTGCCGGGCCCATGACTTATACTGCTCCGTCGGATGAATGGACAGCACGTCGTCAGAGCTGTCGTCTTCGGGCCTTGTACGTTCGCGCTCCTTCTCGGAGCGAGGCTTAGCCCAGTCGCTCTTGTCAGCGAGATGCAGCGACGTATGGTGCTTTTCGCGGCACCTGTGGCAGCGGTACTTACTTCCGCAGATTTCCAATCGGTGAAAGGGCAGTACCGGTGGATGAGGATCACACGGAGCCTCTCCTCGTCTGTCTTTTCGCGGTAGTCGGGGCATAGCCTGATGCCATGGTTGCCTCCGCATAGTCGGCAGGCGATGGAAAAGGACTCGGCGGTCTTCTCTGACTTCATACGACGGGCAGTGTAACGGGTCATTTTTCCTGTAATGACGAAAAGAACATTTTTTGAAAAAAATCTTTATATTATACCGTTGATTGTTGTTGTTTAGTTGGGTGGCGAGCGTGGCGCAAAAATAGAGCTGTTAGGATGTGCTGGTCCTCTGCGAAGGTAGCAAGCCCAATTTGACGATTGTTCTCGTAACGACTCCCTTCTCGGTGCGGATTTCTGCCACTCTGACTCGTTTGTCGGTGCCGTGGCGAACGTTGACAACTCGTCCTAGTCGCCATTCGAAAAAAAGTTTCTATTGAAATTTTGAAATTTCAAGTATGACAAATAGTCGAAAAAATACTTTGAAGAACATACGCCCGTCGACGAACTCGACCTACCAGTCAAATCAATTGATGCGTCTAAGTTGCAGAAAATGTATCCATATTTAGCAGGCCTCCCGCTCGTATCGTATAAGAACCAGGCCCGTTGCGTGACTCAGTTTGCAGGGGAGGCCCAGCCTCAGGCAGGTTACGAGACCGATTTTGTGGACCCAATATAAATATTTACGCCAATTATTTATAATTCAAGTTCAATTATTCTGATTCGAGACATGAATGTGAAATTTTACGATAAACATAAGTTTTTTAATGTATAATTAACAAATGAAATGATGATTACAAAAAAAATTAAGAAAAAAAAGCTTTTATTATAATAAAGGGCGAATATCTTCATTATGTAATACCCAAGAATTATATTTAATAATTTTACAGTGAATTATATTTTTTATTATATTATATTGAAAAATTGTCGTTTCCGAGAAATTTTCCCAGGAGAGGCTCAATTTTTTCTAGCCTCATTTCCGCTACGTTCCTGATGAGAACGTAAAACCATCAGTTCTAATCGGCGTGGACAACTGGATGTTTGCAGTTCCACTTAAAATAACAGAAGGAACCTGGTAACAGCCCATAGCTTAAAAACTCGCCTTGGATGGATTCTGCAGGAATGCGACGGTGGTCGTACTGATAAATTCCTACTGAATTTCCACACCTGTGATTGTCGAAGAGAAAATGATGAAAGAATTTTTTAAAGCGTAAAGACGGTAAGTATCATGAATAAAACGTGTCAAGAAATCGGCAATCAGATTGAAATTGGGCTAAAGAGCCAAAACTAAAGTCGATCATACAAGCCTAGATCGATAATTTACTTGCCAAAGGATACCAATTTTCATCGTTACCCATCCAAACAAGCCTAGTAAAATTCGTTTGGTGTGGGACGCAGCAGAGAAAGTGAATGAAGTGTCGCTTAACTATTTTCTCCTTAATGGCCCATTTCTCCTTAATTTGCCTACTCCGCTAGTTGACATTAGCGTTTAGAGTTGGTAGAGTTGCAATATGCGGCGATATTACGGATGTGTTCCACATGAAAATCCGGGAGAGTGACATGCATGCCCAGAGATGTTTATGTTATGCGATCATTGACTTCGAGAAATTTTCCCGGACTGTGGAAGCATTCGAAATAATCACTACGTGGATGATTATATAGACACCGAAGATGATGCACAGTCCGCCTTGACTCTGGCCCAACAAGTTCAAAAATTTCACAACTACGCTCGATTTAAAATACCTGGTTGGTCCTCAAAGCATTTCGAAGAAAACAACGCATTTGTTCAAACTAGTAAAGAATGGGGCTCCGCAACGAAGGCGCTTGGAATGTTTTGGGACCCAACATGCGGCAGCTTTAAATATGTTTGCCGACTTGCAAGACTTCGCCGTGACGTGATTAATGAACCGCTTTTACCAACAAAGAGGGAAGTTCTTCAAGTTGCTATACCATAAGCTTAACGTAAAGATTCTGCTACAAGACGTGTGGTGCTTTGGTATCGCCTGGTATGAGCCGCTGCGTGACGACCTTTATAAAAAATTGTGCTTCTCATACGGATAGAGTATGGGAGCGGTTAGTGAGGTCAGTAAAAAGTGTTCTTATCGAAATACTTCCTTCTACGAGTTTTAGCGAAGAGAGGCTGCGAAGTGCCTTGCATGAAGTGGAATTCATCATAAATGCCCGACCACTTACCTATGTATCACTAGAAAGTTGCTATGATGAAGCTTTTACTCCTAATCAGTAGCGTGCGCCGTCGTTGGTGTCTAACGTAACAATTTGCTGATCGATTGTGACATCGGTGGATCAAGGAATACGCGCCGATTATCTCACGTCGCTGTAAGTGGTTCAACAAAATACCCCCAGTTAAGACTGGCGATGGGGTGTTGATAGTCGAGCAAGATTTGCCTCGAAAGTGCTGGCCTAAGGGTAGACGTAATAAAAGCCAAGGAGGAACAAATACGATGCGTGTTTGTTCAAACAAAATCCGGAATACTTCCTCGATCAGTTGCAAAGATTGTGATACTTGACGTCGGTCAATGACTTGTTTACGGGTGAGGGGATGTTACCGACAAAGATTAATACAACTGGACAACCCTTAAGGATCTAGCTATACTACATATATACGTATCTAATATGTACTCGTCTGCTTGTAAATGCACATAACTTATATACGCATATTTACCACTGTTGCTCGGAACGTTGACCATTGCTTAGTACATTATTTTACATATTTGTTTATACCTATATACATATGTATACATATAACATTTATTGGTGTATGCTCACGAAATACCTATGGTTATAGTTGAAATGACCTAACTGTAATGTCACGCCAGATTTATACTTATTTTTGTTATAAATTTGGGGTATATAAGCTTCTTATGTTACAGTTCTTAAAGAGGAGGTTGAAATATAATTAATTTTTAAGCGAAATCCTACATCCTACGGACAATTGTGTTTTTCTTAAACTTTAACTAAAGACAACTGAGGCGCGAAATCTTGAGCGCAATAACATTATTGCAACAAAATTTGATTGTGATTGTATAAATCAAGTAGTTTAAGTGTAACGTCAACATCATCCAAAGCTCAGATGCACTCTTATATTTCCTTATAATACATTTGCAATGAGCCCAAATGCATCATTTGGATATAAAATCTCAAATGCGAAGCCACATCACGCATTTCTCCATGAACGAAACTGTCGCAATTTCCTTGGACTCGTGGACAGTCCGTTTTTAAATAAAAAGAAAAAGGAATTTGTATTAGACGAACTGTCAAATATGTATATTTATTGTTAAGAAATTGGAATATATGTACGTGTATCACTGTAGATAATATAACACGTTGGTAATTACACTTACACTTGATGTCCGCTGTGTTAGCTGGCTGCTGGCGGTTGCTGGTCCAAAGAAGAGTAACCGCGCAAATTTTTTTTAATTGCTACACAGCAGTAAGTCAGGCTGGGAGAAAGTTAAAACTTCCCGGCGGTAAACTGATTCAGGCTGCTCGCCTGAACATAAAAGGAAAAACAGTATACCGCGCCAGCCAACACAGAGACCACACAAACAGGTACATAAAAATCACACTACGTTGTCCGCTTTATTGCTCGTGGGCTCCTGAGACCACCAGCCCGAAGATAGTCGCCTGTATCAGCAGTCCCTCCACTGACTTCGTGGGTGTTGTAGTCACCATTAATTTTGAAAATACGTCGACACCCAGCGTAATTCGGATGGGGGACGACACATAAAATTTCGGGTCTGCCAGTCGCATAAACTGGAACGTCGTGACGATTTTTGGGTCAACGTTGATGCGGGGGCTTATGCGGACGTGCCTCTCAACGACAATCAAAACGTTGGTCGATAAGGGCACGCACCAGGTGCATACGGCCGCCAGACTCGATTTTGATTATCGCAGTTGAAGCGATAGCCTGGAACACTCGCAGTATTGGCATGGTCGTATTACCAGCTATTCGACCCTTTCGGAAGCCCGCTGGATTCACTCGTCGAATGGACCGGGAGGGCAACTTGTCCAACTCGTTTTACCGACGATATGGAGTTTCCCGTCTCCGGTTTTGTCGACGAGCATCGCGTGAAGACGGTCGGAACGGACGAGATTCCAAGCCGCCTTGTCGCCACTGGTTGCGGTGTTGATATGGTCGGAACGGACGTGATTCCGAGCCACCCTGTCTCCAGTTATCGTATTTAGGGCGTGGTCAGAACGGACGCGGTTCCGATCCACGCTCTCGCTTGTCGTGTTGCAGGAGTGGTCGGAACGGACGAGGTTCCGAGCCGCTCATCCGATCTACCGAAGGCCTGCGGTTCAATGACGGCATAGTTTCGGTTATGGCCATCTCCTCTTCGGCCAGTTCCGCCTCTTTCACCTGCCGGGCCCATGACTTATACTGCTCCGTCGGATGAATGGACAGCACGTCGTCAGAGCTGTCGTCTTCGGGCCTTGTACGTTCGCGCTCCTTCTCGGAGCGAGGCTTAGCCCAGTCGCTCTTGTCAGCGAGATGCAGCGACGTATGGTGCTTTTCGCGGCACCTGTGGCAGCGGTACTTACTTCCGCAGATTTCCAATCGGTGAAAGGGCAGTACCGGTGGATGAGGATCACACGGAGCCTCTCCTCGTCTGTCTTTTCGCGGTAGTCGGGGCATAGCCTGATGCCATGGTTGCCTCCGCATAGTCGGCAGGCGATGGAAAAGGACTCGGCGGTCTTCTCTGACTTCATACGACGGGCAGTGTAACGGGTCATTTTTCCTGTAATGACGAAAAGAACATTTTTTGAAAAAAATCTTTATATTATACCGTTGATTGTTGTTGTTTAGTTGGGTGGCGAGCGTGTCGCAAAAGTAGAGCTGTTAGGATGTGCTGGTCCTCTGCGAAGGTAGCAAGCCCAATTTGACGATTGTTCTCGTAACGACTCCCTTCTCGGTGCGGATTTCTGCCACTCTGACTCGTTTGTCGGTGCCGTGGCGAACGTTGACAACTCGTCCTAGTCGCCATTCGAAAAAAAGTTTCTATTGAAATTTTGAAATTTCAAGTATGACAAATAGTCGAAAGAATACTTTGAAGAACATACGCCCGTCGACGAACTCGACCTACCAGTCAAATCAATTGATGCGTCTAAGTTGCAGAAAATGTATCCATATTTAGCAGGCCTCCCGCTCGTATCGTATAAGAACCAGGCCCGTTGCGTGACTCAGTTTGCAGGGGAGGCCCAGCCTCAGGCAGGTTACGAGACCGATTTTGTGGACCCAATATACATATTTACGCCAATTATTTATAATTAAAGTTCAATTATTCTGATTCGAGACATGAATGTGAAATTTTACGATAAACATAAGTTTTTTAAGGTATAATTAACAAATGAAATGATGATTACAAAAAAAATTAAGAAAATAAAAGCTTTTATTATAATAAAGGGCGAATATCTTCATTATGTAATACCCAAGAATTATATTTAATAATTTTACAGTGAATTATATTTTTTATTATATTATATTGAAAAATTGTCGTTTCCGAGAAATTTTCCCAGGAGAGGCTCAATTTTTTCTAGCCTCATTTACGCTACGTTCCTGATGAGATCGTAAAACCATCAGTTCTAATCGGCGTGGACAACTGGATGTTTGCAGTTCCACTTAAAATAACAGAAGGAACCTGGTAACAGCCCATAGCTTAAAAACTCGCCTTGGATGCATTCTGCAGGAATGCGACGGTGGTCGTACTGATAAATTCCTACTGAATTTCCACACCTGTGATTGTCGAAGAGAAAATGATGAAAGAATTTTTTAAAGCGTAAAGACGGTAAGTATCATGAATAAAACGTGTCAAGAAATCGGCAATCAGATTGAAATTGGGCTAAAGAGCCAAAACTAAAGTCGATCATACAAGCCTAGATCGATAATTTACTTGCCAAAGGATACCAATTTTCATCGTTACCCATCCAAACAAGCCTAGTAAAATTCGTTTGGTGTGGGACGCAGCAGAGAAAGTGAATGAATTGTCGCTTAACTATTTTCTCCTTAATGGCCCATTTCTCCTTAATTTGCCTACTCCGCTAGTTGACATTAGCGTTTCGAGTTGGTAGAGTTGCAATATGCGGCGATATTACGGATGTGTTCCACATGAAAATCCGGGAGAGTGACATGCATGCCCAGAGATGTTTATGTTATGCGATCATTGACTTCGAGAAATTTTCCCGGACTGTGGAAGCATTCGAAATAATCACTACGTGGATAATTATATAGACACCGAAGATGATGCACAGTCCGCTTGACTCTGGCCCGACAAGTTCAAAAATTTCACAACTACGCTCGATTTAAAATACCTGGTTGGTCCTCAAAGCATTTCGAAGAAAACAACGCATTTGTTCAAACTAGTAAAGAATGGGGCTCCGCAACGAAGGCGCTTGGAATGTTTTGGGACCCAACATGCGGCAGCTTTAAATATGTTTGCCGACTTGCAAGACTTCGCCGTGACGTGATTAATGAACCGCTTTTACCAACAAAGAGGGAAGTTCTTCAAGTTGCTATACCATAAGCTTAACGTAAAGATTCTGCTACAAGACGTGTGGTGCTTTGGTATCGCCTGGTATGAGCCGCTGCGTGACGACCTTTATAAAAAATTGTGCTTCTCATACGGATAGAGTATGGGAGCGGTTAGTGAGGTCAGTAAAAAGTGTTCTTATCGAAATACTTCCTTCTACGAGTTTTAGCGAAGAGAGGCTGCGAAGTGCCTTGCATGAAGTGGAATTCATCATAAATGCCCGACCACTTACCTATGTATCACTAGAAAGTTGCTATGATGAAGCTTTTACTCCTAATCAGTAGCGTGCGCCGTCGTTGGTGTCTATCGTAACAATTTGCTGATCGATTGTGACATCGGTGGATCAAGGAATACGCGCCGATTATCTCACGTCGCAGTAAGTGGTTCAACAAAATACCCCCAGTTAAGACTGGCGATGGGGTGTTGATAGTCGAGCAAGATTTGTCTCGAAAGTGCTGGCCTAAGGGTAGACGTAATAAAAGCCAAGGAGGAACAAATACGATGCGTGTTTGTTCAAACAAAATCCGGAATACTTCCTCGATCAGTTGCAAAGATTGTGATACTTGACGTCGGTCAATGACTTGTTTACGGGTGAGGGGATGTTACCGACAAAGATTAATACAACTGGACAACCCTTAAGGATCTAGCTATACTACATATATACGTATCTAATATGTACTCGTCTGCTTGTAAATGCACATAACTTATATACGCATATTTACCACTGTTGCTCGGAACGTTGACCATTGCTTAGTACATTATTTTACATATTTGTTTATACCTATATACATATGTATACATATAACATTTATTGGTGTATGCTCACGAAATACCTATGGTTATAGTTGAAATGACCTAACTGTAATGTCACGCCAGATTTATACTTATTTTTGTTATAAATTTGGGGTATATAAGCTTCTTATGTTACAGTTCTTAAAGAGGAGGTTGAAATATAATTAATTTTTAAGCGAAATCCTACATCCTACGGACAATTGTGTTTTTCTTAAACTTTAACTAAAGACAACTGAGGCGCGAAATCTTGAGCGCAATAACATTATTGCAACAAAATTTGATTGTGATTGTAGTTTAAGTGTAACGTCAACATCATCCAAAGCTCAGATGCACTCTTATATTTCCTTATAATACATTTGCAATGAGCCCAAATGCATCATTTGGATATAAAATCTCAAATGCGAAGCCACATCACGCATTTCTCCATGAACGAAACTGTCGCAATTTCCTTGGACTCGTGGACAGTCCGTTTTTAAATAAAAAGAAAAAGGAATTTGTATTAGACGAACTGTCAAATATGTATATTTATTGTTAAGAAATTGGAATATATGTACGTGTATCACTGTAGATAATATAACACGTTGGTAATTACACTTACACTTGATGTCCGCTGTGTTAGCTGGCTGCTGGCGGTTGCTGGTCCAAAGAAGAGTAACCGCGCAAATTTTTTTTAATTGCTACACAGCAGTAAGTCAGGCTGGGAGAAAGTTAAAACTTCCCGGCGGTAAACTGATTCAGGCTGCTCGCCTGAACATAAAAGGAAAAACAGTATACCGCGCCAGCCAACACAGAGACCACACAAACAGGTACATAAAAATCACACTACGTTGTCCGCTTTATTGCTCGTGGGCTCCTGAGACCACCAGCCCGAAGATAGTCGCCTGTATCAGCAGTCCCTCCACTGACTTCGTGGGTGTTGTAGTCACCATCAATTTTGAAAATACGTCGACACCCAGCGTAATTCGGATGGGGGACGACACATAAAATTTCGGGTCTGCCAGTCGCATAAACTGGAACGTCGTAACGATTTTTGGGTCAACGTTGATGCGGGGGCTTATGCGGACGTGCCTCTCAACGACAATCAAAACGTTGGTCGATAAGGGCACGCACCAGGTGCATACGGCCGCCAGACTCGATTTTGATTATCGCAGTTGAAGCGATAGCCTGGAACACTCGCAGTATTGGCATGGTCGTATTACCAGCTATTCGACCCTTTCGGAAGCCCGCTGGATTCACTCGTCGAATGGACCGGGAGGGCAACTTGTCCAACTCGTTTTACCGACGATATGGAGTTTCCCGTCTCCGGTTTTGTCGACGAGCATCGCGTGAAGACGGTCGGAACGGACGAGATTCCAAGCCGCCTTGTCGCCACTGGTTGCGGTGTTGATATGGTCGGAACGGACGTGATTCCGAGCCACCCTGTCTCCAGTTATCGTATTTAGGGCGTGGTCAGAACGGACGCGGTTCCGATCCACGCTCTCGCTTGTCGTGTTGCAGGAGTGGTCGGAACGGACGAGGTTCCGAGCCGCTCATCCGATCTACCGAAGGCCTGCGGTTCAATGACGGCATAGTTTCGGTTATGGCCATCTCCTCTTCGGCCAGTTCCGCCTCTTTCACCTGCCGGGCCCATGACTTATACTGCTCCGTCGGATGAATGGACAGCACGTCGTCAGAGCTGTCGTCTTCGGGCCTTGTACGTTCGCGCTCCTTCTCGGAGCGAGGCTTAGCCCAGTCGCTCTTGTCAGCGAGATGCAGCGACGTATGGTGCTTTTCGCGGCACCTGTGGCAGCGGTACTTACTTCCGCAGATTTCCAATCGGTGAAAGGGCAGTACCGGTGGATGAGGATCACACGGAGCCTCTCCTCGTCTGTCTTTTCGCGGTAGTCGGGGCATAGCCTGATGCCATGGTTGCCTCCGCATAGTCGGCAGGCGATGGAAAAGGACTCGGCGGTCTTCTCTGACTTCATACGACGGGCAGTGTAACGGGTCATTTTTCCTGTAATGACGAAAAGAACATTTTTTGAAAAAAATCTTTATATTATACCGTTGATTGTTGTTGTTTAGTTGGGTGGCGAGCGTGGCGCAAAAGTAGAGCTGTTAGGATGTGCTGGTCCTCTGCGAAGGTAGCAAGCCCAATTTGACGATTGTTCTCGTAACGACTCCCTTCTCGGTGCGGATTTCTGCCACTCTGACTCGTTTGTCGGTGCCGTGGCGAACGTTGACAACTCGTCCTAGTCGCCATTCGAAAAAAAGTTTCTATTGAAATTTTGAAATTTCAAGTATGACAAATAGTCGAAAGAATACTTTGAAGAACATACGCCCGTCGACGAACTCGACCTACCAGTCAAATCAATTGATGCGTCTAAGTTGCAGAAAATGTATCCATATTTAGCAGGCCTCCCGCTCGTATCGTATAAGAACCAGGCCCGTTGCGTGACTCAGTTTGCAGGGGAGGCCCAGCCTCAGGCAGGTTACGAGACCGATTTTGTGGACCCAATATAAATATTTACGCCAATTATTTATAACTAAAGTTCAATTATTCTGATTCGAGACATGAATGTGAAATTTTACGATAAACATAAGTTTTTTAATGTATAATTAACAAATGAAATGATGATTACAAAAAAAATTAAGAAAAAAAAGCTTTTATTATAATAAAGGGCGAATATCTTCATTATGTAATACCCAAGAATTATATTTAATAATTTTACAGTGAATTATATTTTTTATTATATTATATTGAAAAATTGTCGTTTCCGAGAAATTTTCCCAGGAGAGGCTCAATTTTTTCTAGCCTCATTTACGCTACGTTCCTGATGAGAACGTAAAACCATCAGTTCTAATCGGCGTGGACAACTGGATGTTTGCAGTTCCACTTAAAATAACAGAAGGAACCTGGTAACCTGGTACATTCCTACTGAATTTCCACACCTGTGATTGTCGAAGAGAAAATGATGAAAGAATTTTTTAAAGCGTAAAGACGGTAAGTATCATGAATAAAACGTGTCAAGAAATCGGCAATCAGATTGAAATTGGGCTAAAGAGCCAAAACTAAAGTCGATCATACAAGCCTAGATCGATAATTTACTTGCCAAAGGATACCAATTTTCATCGTTACCCATCCAAACAAGCCTAGTAAAATTCGTTTGGTGTGGGACGCAGCAGAGAAAGTGAATGAAGTGTCGCTTAACTATTTTCTCCTTAATGGCCCATTTCTCCTTAATTTGCCTACTCCGCTAGTTGACATTAGCGTTTAGAGTTGGTAGAGTTGCAATATGCGGCGATATTACGGATGTGTTCCACATGAAAATCCGGGAGAGTGACATGCATGCCCAGAGATGTTTATGTTATGCGATCATTGACTTCGAGAAATTTTCCCGGACTGTGGAAGCATTCGAAATAATCACTACGTGGATGATTATATAGACACCGAAGATGATGCACAGTCCGCCTTGACTCTGGCCCAACAAGTTCAAAAATTTCACAACTACGCTCGATTTAAAATACCTGGTTGGTCCTCAAAGCATTTCGAAGAAAACAACGCATTTGTTCAAACTAGTAAAGAATGGGGCTCCGCAACGAAGGCGCTTGGAATGTTTTGGGACCCAACATGCGGCAGCTTTAAATATGTTTGCCGACTTGCAAGACTTCGCCGTGACGTGATTAATGAACCGCTTTTACCAACAAAGAGGGAAGTTCTTCAAGTTGCTATACCATAAGCTTAACGTAAAGATTCTGCTACAAGACGTGTGGTGCTTTGGTATCGCCTGGTATGAGCCGCTGCGTGACGACCTTTATAAAAAATTGTGCTTCTCATACGGATAGAGTATGGGAGCGGTTAGTGAGGTCAGTAAAAAGTGTTCTTATCGAAATACTTCCTTCTACGAGTTTTAGCGAAGAGAGGCTGCGAAGTGCCTTGCATGAAGTGGAATTCATCATAAATGCCCGACCACTTACCTATGTATCACTAGAAAGTTGCTATGATGAAGCTTTTACTCCTAATCAGTAGCGTGCGCCGTCGTTGGTGTCTATCGTAACAATTTGCTGATCGATTGTGACATCGGTGGATCAAGGAATACGCGCCGATTATCTCACGTCGCAGTAAGTGGTTCAACAAAATACCCCCAGTTAAGACTGGCGATGGGGTGTTGATAGTCGAGCAAGATTTGTCTCGAAAGTGCTGGCCTAAGGGTAGACGTAATAAAAGCCAAGGAGGAACAAATACGATGCGTGTTTGTTCAAACAAAATCCGGAATACTTCCTCGATCAGTTGCAAAGATTGTGATACTTGACGTCGGTCAATGACTTGTTTACGGGTGAGGGGATGTTACCGACAAAGATTAATACAACTGGACAACCCTTAAGGATCTAGCTATACTACATATATACGTATCTAATATGTACTCGTCTGCTTGTAAATGCACATAACTTATATACGCATATTTACCACTGTTGCTCGGAACGTTGACCATTGCTTAGTACATTATTTTACATATTTGTTTATACCTATATACATATGTATACATATAACATTTATTGGTGTATTTTCACGAAATACCTATGGTTATAGTTGAAATGACCTAACTGTAATGTCACGCCAGATTTATACTTATTTTTGTTATAAATTTGGGGTATATAAGCTTCTTATGTTACAGTTCTTAAAGAGGAGGTTGAAATATAATTAATTTTTAAGCGAAATCCTACATCCTACGGACAATTGTGTTTTTCTTAAACTTTAACTAAAGACAACTGAGGCGCGAAATCTTGAGCGCAATAACATTATTGCAACAAAATTTGATTGTGATTGTATAAATCAAGTAGTTTAAGTGTAACGTCAACATCATCCAAAGCTCAGATGCACTCTTATATTTCCTTATAATACATTTGCAATGAGCCCAAATGCATCATTTGGATATAAAATCTCAAATGCGAAGCCACATCACGCATTTCTCCATGAACGAAACTGTCGCAATTTCCTTGGACTCGTGGACAGTCCGTTTTTAAATAAAAAGAAAAAGGAATTTGTATTAGACGAACTGTCAAATATGTATATTTATTGTTAAGAAATTGGAATATATGTACGTGTATCACTGTAGATAATATAACACGTTGGTAATTACACTTACACTTGATGTCCGCTGTGTTAGCTGGCTGCTGGCGGTAACACGTTGGTAATTACACTTACACTTGATGTCCGCTGTGTTAGCTGGCTGCTGGCGGTTGCTGGTCCAAAGAAGAGTAACCGCGCAAATTTTTTTTAATTGCTACACAGCAGTAAGTCAGGCTGGGAGAAAGTTAAAACTTCCCGGCGGTAAACTGATTCAGGCTGCTCGCCTGAACATAAAAGGAAAAACAGTATACCGCGCCAGCCAACACAGAGACCACACAAACAGGTACATAAAAATCACACTACGTTGTCCGCTTTATTGCTCGTGGGCTCCTGAGACCACCAGCCCGAAGATAGTCGCCTGTATCAGCAGTCCCTCCACTGACTTCGTGGGTGTTGTAGTCACCATCAATTTTGAAAATACGACGACACCCAGCGTAATTCGGATGGGGGACGACACATAAAATTTCGGGTCTGCCAGTCGCATAAACTGGAACGTCGTAACGATTTTTGGGTCAACGTTGATGCGGGGGCTTATGCGGACGTGCCTCTCAACGACAATCAAAACGTTGGTCGATAAGGGCACGCACCAGGTGCATACGGCCGCCAGACTCGATTTTGATTATCGCAGTTGAAGCGATAGCCTGGAACACTCGCAGTATTGGCATGGTCGTATTACCAGCTATTCGACCCTTTCGGAAGCCCGCTGGATTCACTCGTCGAATGGACCGGGAGGGCAACTTGTCCAACTCGTTTTACCGACGATATGGAGTTTCCCGTCTCCGGTTTTGTCGACGAGCATCGCGTGAAGACGGTCGGAACGGACGAGATTCCAAGCCGCCTTGTCGCCACTGGTTGCGGTGTTGATATGGTCGGAACGGACGTGATTCCGAGCCACCCTGTCTCCAGTTATCGTATTTAGGGCGTGGTCAGAACGGACGCGGTTCCGATCCACGCTCTCGCTTGTCGTGTTGCAGGAGTGGTCGGAACGGACGAGGTTCCGAGCCGCTCATCCGATCTACCGAAGGCCTGCGGTTCAATGACGGCATAGTTTCGGTTATGGCCATCTCCTCTTCGGCCAGTTCCGCCTCTTTCACCTGCCGGGCCCATGACTTATACTGCTCCGTCGGATGAATGGACAGCACGTCGTCAGAGCTGTCGTCTTCGGGCCTTGTACGTTCGCGCTCCTTCTCGGAGCGAGGCTTAGCCCAGTCGCTCTTGTCAGCGAGATGCAGCGACGTATGGTGCTTTTCGCGGCACCTGTGGCAGCGGTACTTACTTCCGCAGATTTCCAATCGGTGAAAGGGCAGTACCGGTGGATGAGGATCACACGGAGCCTCTCCTCGTCTGTCTTTTCGCGGTAGTCGGGGCATAGCCTGATGCCATGGTTGCCTCCGCATAGTCGGCAGGCGATGGAAAAGGACTCGGCGGTCTTCTCTGACTTCATACGACGGGCAGTGTAACGGGTCATTTTTCCTGTAATGACGAAAAGAACATTTTTTGAAAAAAATCTTTATATTATACCGTTGATTGTTGTTGTTTAGTTGGGTGGCGAGCGTGGCGCAAAAATAGAGCTGTTAGGATGTGCTGGTCCTCTGCGAAGGTAGCAAGCCCAATTTGACGATTGTTCTCGTAACGACTCCCTTCTCGGTGCGGATTTCTGCCACTCTGACTCGTTTGTCGGTGCCGTGGCGAACGTTGACAACTCGTCCTAGTCGCCATTCGAAAAAAAGTTTCTATTGAAATTTTGAAATTTCAAGTATGACAAATAGTCGAAAAAATACTTTGAAGAACATACGCCCGTCGACGAACTCGACCTACCAGTCAAATCAATTGATGCGTCTAAGTTGCAGAAAATGTATCCATATTTAGCAGGCCTCCCGCTCGTATCGTATAAGAACCAGGCCCGTTGCGTGACTCAGTTTGCAGGGGAGGCCCAGCCTCAGGCAGGTTACGAGACCGATTTTGTGGACCCAATATAAATATTTACGCCAATTATTTATAATTAAAGTTCAATTATTCTGATTCGAGACATGAATGTGAAATTTTACGATAAACATAAGTTTTTTAATGTATAATTAACAAATGAAATGATGATTACAAAAAAAATTAAGAAAAAAAAGCTTTTATTATAATAAAGGGCGAATATCTTCATTATGTAATACCCAAGAATTATATTTAATAATTTTACAGTGAATTATATTTTTTATTATATTATATTGAAAAATTGTCGTTTCCGAGAAATTTTCCCAGGAGAGGCTCAATTTTTTCTAGCCTCATTTACGCTACGTTCCTGATGAGAACGTAAAACCATCAGTTCTAATCGGCGTGGACAACTGGATGTTTGCAGTTCCACTTAAAATAACAGAAGGAACCTGGTAACAGCCCATAGCTTAAAAACTCGCCTTGGATGGATTCTGCAGGAATGCGACGGTGGTCGTACTGATAAATTCCTACTGAATTTCCACACCTGTGATTGTCGAAGAGAAAATGATGAAAGAATTTTTTAAAGCGTAAAGACGGTAAGTATCATGAATAAAACGTGTCAAGAAATCGGCAATCAGATTGAAATTGGGCTAAAGAGCCAAAACTAAAGTCGATCATACAAGCCTAGATCGATAATTTACTTGCCAAAGGATACCAATTTTCATCGTTACCCATCCAAACAAGCCTAGTAAAATTCGTTTGGTGTGGGACGCAGCAGAGAAAGTGAATGAAGTGTCGCTTAACTATTTTCTCCTTAATGGCCCATTTCTCCTTAATTTGCCTACTCCGCTAGTTGACATTAGCGTTTAGAGTTGGTAGAGTTGCAATATGCGGCGATATTACGGATGTGTTCCACAGGAAAATCCGGGAGAGTGACATGCATGCCCAGAGATGTTTATGTTATGCGATCATTGACTTCGAGAAATTTTCCCGGACTGTGGAAGCATTCGAAATAATCACTACGTGGATGATTATATAGACACCGAAGATGATGCACAGTCCGCCTTGACTCTGGCCCAACAAGTTCAAAAATTTCACAACTACGCTCGATTTAAAATACCTGGTTGGTCCTCAAAGCATTTCGAAGAAAACAACGCATTTGTTCAAACTAGTAAAGAATGGGGCTCCGCAACGAAGGCGCTTGGAATGTTTTGGGACCCAACATGCGGCAGCTTTAAATATGTTTGCCGACTTGCAAGACTTCGCCGTGACGTGATTAATGAACCGCTTTTACCAACAAAGAGGGAAGTTCTTCAAGTTGCTATACCATAAGCTTAACGTAAAGATTCTGCTACAAGACGTGTGGTGCTTTGGTATCGCCTGGTATGAGCCGCTGCGTGACGACCTTTATAAAAAATTGTGCTTCTCATACGGATAGAGTATGGGAGCGGTTAGTGAGGTCAGTAAAAAGTGTTCTTATCGAAATACTTCCTTCTACGAGTTTTAGCGAAGAGAGGCTGCGAAGTGCCTTGCATGAAGTGGAATTCATCATAAATGCCCGACCACTTACCTATGTATCACTAGAAAGTTGCTATGATGAAGCTTTTACTCCTAATCAGTAGCGTGCGCCGTCGTTGGTGTCTAACGTAACAATTTGCTGATCGATTGTGACATCGGTGGATCAAGGAATACGCGCCGATTATCTCACGTCGCTGTAAGTGGTTCAACAAAATACCCCCAGTTAAGACTGGCGATGGGGTGTTGATAGTCGAGCAAGATTTGCCTCGAAAGTGCTGGCCTAAGGGTAGACGTAATAAAAGCCAAGGAGGAACAAATACGATGCGTGTTTGTTCAAACAAAATCCGGAATACTTCCTCGATCAGTTGCAAAGATTGTGATACTTGACGTCGGTCAATGACTTGTTTACGGGTGAGGGGATGTTACCGACAAAGATTAATACAACTGGACAACCCTTAAGGATCTAGCTATACTACATATATACGTATCTAATATGTACTCGTCTGCTTGTAAATGCACATAACTTATATACGCATATTTACCACTGTTGCTCGGAACGTTGACCATTGCTTAGTACATTATTTTACATATTTGTTTATACCTATATACATATGTATACATATAACATTTATTGGTGTATGCTCACGAAATACCTATGGTTATAGTTGAAATGACCTAACTGTAATGTCACGCCAGATTTATACTTATTTTTGTTATAAATTTGGGGTATATAAGCTTCTTATGTTACAGTTCTTAAAGAGGAGGTTGAAATATAATTAATTTTTAAGCGAAATCCTACATCCTACGGACAATTGTGTTTTTCTTAAACTTTAACTAAAGACAACTGAGGCGCGAAATCTTGAGCGCAATAACATTATTGCAACAAAATTTGATTGTGATTGTATAAATCAAGTAGTTTAAGTGTAACGTCAACATCATCCAAAGCTCAGATGCACTCTTATATTTCCTTATAATACATTTGCAATGAGCCCAAATGCATCATTTGGATATAAAATCTCAAATGCGAAGCCACATCACGCATTTCTCCATGAACGAAACTGTCGCAATTTCCTTGGACTCGTGGACAGTCCGTTTTTAAATAAAAAGAAAAAGGAATTTGTATTAGACGAACTGTCAAATATGTATATTTATTGTTAAGAAATTGGAATATATGTACGTGTATCACTGTAGATAATATAACACGTTGGTAATTACACTTACACTTTATGTCCGCTGTGTTAGCTGGCTGCTGGCGGTTGCTGGTCCAAAGAAGAGTAACCGCGCAAATTTTTTTTAATTGCTACACAGCAGTAAGTCAGGCTGGGAGAAAGTTAAAACTTCCCGGCGGTAAACTGATTCAGGCTGCTCGCCTGAACATAAAAGGAAAAACAGTATACCGCGCCAGCCAACACAGAGACCACACAAACAGGTACATAAAAATCACACTACGTTGTCCGCTTTATTGCTCGTGGGCTCCTGAGACCACCAGCCCGAAGATAGTCGCCTGTATCAGCAGTCCCTCCACTGACTTCGTGGGTGTTGTAGTCACCATTAATTTTGAAAATACGTCGACACCCAGCGTAATTCGGATGGGGGACGACACATAAAATTTCGGGTCTGCCAGTCGCATAAACTGGAACGTCGTGACGATTTTTGGGTCAACGTTGATGCGGGGGCTTATGCGGACGTGCCTCTCAACGACAATCAAAACGTTGGTCGATAAGGGCACGCACCAGGTGCATACGGCCGCCAGACTCGATTTTGATTATCGCAGTTGAAGCGATAGCCTGGAACACTCGCAGTATTGGCATGGTCGTATTACCAGCTATTCGACCCTTTCGGAAGCCCGCTGGATTCACTCGTCGAATGGACCGGGAGGGCAACTTGTCCAACTCGTTTTACCGACGATATGGAGTTTCCCGTCTCCGGTTTTGTCGACGAGCATCGCGTGAAGACGGTCGGAACGGACGAGATTCCAAGCCGCCTTGTCGCCACTGGTTGCGGTGTTGATATGGTCGGAACGGACGTGATTCCGAGCCACCCTGTCTCCAGTTATCGTATTTAGGGCGTGGTCAGAACGGACGCGGTTCCGATCCACGCTCTCGCTTGTCGTGTTGCAGGAGTGGTCGGAACGGACGAGGTTCCGAGCCGCTCATCCGATCTACCGAAGGCCTGCGGTTCAATGACGGCATAGTTTCGGTTATGGCCATCTCCTCTTCGGCCAGTTCCGCCTCTTTCACCTGCCGGGCCCATGACTTATACTGCTCCGTCGGATGAATGGACAGCACGTCGTCAGAGCTGTCGTCTTCGGGCCTTGTACGTTCGCGCTCCTTCTCGGAGCGAGGCTTAGCCCAGTCGCTCTTGTCAGCGAGATGCAGCGACGTATGGTGCTTTTCGCGGCACCTGTGGCAGCGGTACTTACTTCCGCAGATTTCCAATCGGTGAAAGGGCAGTACCGGTGGATGAGGATCACACGGAGCCTCTCCTCGTCTGTCTTTTCGCGGTAGTCGGGGCATAGCCTGATGCCATGGTTGCCTCCGCATAGTCGGCAGGCGATGGAAAAGGACTCGGCGGTCTTCTCTGACTTCATACGACGGGCAGTGTAACGGGTAATTTTTCCTGTAATGACGAAAAGAACATTTTTTGAAAAAAATCTTTATATTATACCGTTGATTGTTGTTGTTTAGTTGGGTGGCGAGCGTGTCGCAAAAGTAGAGCTGTTAGGATGTGCTGGTCCTCTGCGAAGGTAGCAAGCCCAATTTGACGATTGTTCTCGTAACGACTCCCTTCTCGGTGCGGATTTCTGCCACTCTGACTCGTTTGTCGGTGCCGTGGCGAACGTTGACAACTCGTCCTAGTCGCCATTCGAAAAAAAGTTTCTATTGAAATTTTGAAATTTCAAGTATGACAAATAGTCGAAAGAATACTTTGAAGAACATACGCCCGTCGACGAACTCGACCTACCAGTCAAATCAATTGATGCGTCTAAGTTGCAGAAAATGTATCCATATTTAGCAGGCCTCCCGCTCGTATCGTATAAGAACCAGGCCCGTTGCGTGACTCAGTTTGCAGGGGAGGCCCAGCCTCAGGCAGGTTACGAGACCGATTTTGTGGACCCAATATAAATATTTACGCCAATTATTTATAATTAAAGTTCAATTATTCTGATTCGAGACATGAATGTGAAATTTTACGATAAACATAAGTTTTTTAATGTATAATTAACAAATGAAATGATGATTACAAAAAAAATTAAGAAAAAAAAGCTTTTATTATAATAAAGGGCGAATATCTTCATTATGTAATACCCAAGAATTATATTTAATAATTTTACAGTGAATTATATTTTTTATTATATTATATTGAAAAATTGTCGTTTCCGAGAAATTTTCCCAGGAGAGGCTCAATTTTTTCTAGCCTCATTTACGCTACGTTCCTGATGAGAACGTAAAACCATCAGTTCTAATCGGCGTGGACAACTGGATGTTTGCAGTTCCACTTAAAATAACAGAAGGAACCTGGTAACAGCCCATAGCTTAAAAACTCGCCTTGGATGGATTCTGCAGGAATGCGACGGTGGTCGTACTGATAAATTCCTACTGAATTTCCACACCTGTGATTGTCGAAGAGAAAATGATGAAAGAATTTTTTAAAGCGTAAAGACGGTAAGTATCATGAATAAAACGTGTCAAGAAATCGGCAATCAGATTGAAATTGGGCTAAAGAGCCAAAACTAAAGTCGATCATACAAGCCTAGATCGATAATTTACTTGCCAAAGGATACCAATTTTCATCGTTACCCATCCAAACAAGCCTAGTAAAATTCGTTTGGTGTGGGACGCAGCAGAGAAAGTGAATGAATTGTCGCTTAACTATTTTCTCCTTAATGGCCCATTTCTCCTTAATTTGCCTACTCCGCTAGTTGACATTAGCGTTTAGAGTTGGTAGAGTTGCAATATGCGGCGATATTACGGATGTGTTCCACATGAAAATCCGGGAGAGTGACATGCATGCCCAGAGATGTTTATGTTATGCGATCATTGACTTCGAGAAATTTTCCCGGACTGTGGAAGCATTCGAAATAATCACTACGTGGATGATTATATAGACACCGAAGATGATGCACAGTCCGCCTTGACTCTGGCCCAACAAGTTCAAAAATTTCACAACTACGCTCGATTTAAAATACCTGGTTGGTCCTCAAAGCATTTCGAAGAAAACAACGCATTTGTTCAAACTAGTAAAGAATGTGGCTCCGCAACGAAGGCGCTTGGAATGTTTTGGGACCCAACATGCGGCAGCTTTAAATATGTTTGCCGACTTGCAAGACTTCGCCGTGACGTGATTAATGAACCGCTTTTACCAACAAAGAGGGAAGTTCTTCAAGTTGCTATACCATAAGCTTAACGTAAAGATTCTGCTACAAGACGTGTGGTGCTTTGGTATCGCCTGGTATGAGCCGCTGCGTGACGACCTTTATAAAAAATTGTGCTTCTCATACGGATAGAGTATGGGAGCGGTTAGTGAGGTCAGTAAAAAGTGTTCTTATCGAAATACTTCCTTCTACGAGTTTTAGCGAAGAGAGGCTGCGAAGTGCCTTGCATGAAGTGGAATTCATCATAAATGCCCGACCACTTACCTATGTATCACTAGAAAGTTGATATGATGAAGCTTTTACTCCTAATCAGTAGCGTGCGCCGTCGTTGGTGTCTATCGTAACAATTTGCTGATCGATTGTGACATCGGTGGATCAAGGAATACGCGCCGATTATCTCACGTCGCAGTAAGTGGTTCAACAAAATACCCCCAGTTAAGACTGGCGATGGGGTGTTGATAGTCGAGCAAGATTTGTCTCGAAAGTGCTGGCCTAAGGGTAGACGTAATAAAAGCCAAGGAGGAACAAATACGATGCGTGTTTGTTCAAACAAAATCCGGAATATTTCCTCGATCAGTTGCAAAGATTGTGATACTTGACGTTGGTCAATGACTTGTTTACGGGTGAGGGGATGTTACCGACAAAGATTAATACAACTGGACAACCCTTAAGGATCTAGCTATACTACATATATACGTATCTAATATGTACTCGTCTGCTTGTAAATGCACATAACTTATATACGCATATTTACCACTGTTGCTCGGAACGTTGACCATTGCTTAGTACATTATTTTACATATTTGTTTATACCTATATACATATGTATACATATAACATTTATTGGTGTATGCTCACGAAATACCTATGGTTATTGTTGAAATGACCTAACTGTAATGTCACGCCAGATTTATACTTATTTTTGTTATAAATTTGGGGTATATAAGCTTCTTATGTTACAGTTCTTAAAGAGGAGGTTGAAATATAATTAATTTTTAAGCGAAATCCTACATCCTACGGACAATTGTGTTTTTCTTAAACTTTAACTAAAGACAACTGAGGCGCGAAATCTTGAGCGCAATAACATTATTGCAACAAAATTTGATTGTGATTGTATAAATCAAGTAGTTTAAGTGTAACGTCAACATCATCCAAAGCTCAGATGCACTCTTATATTTCCTTATAATACATACATTTGCAATGAGCCCAAATGCATCATTTGGATATAAAATCTCAAATGCGAAGCCACATCACGCATTTCTCCATGAACGAAACTGTCGCAATTTCCTTGGTCTCGTGGACAGTCCGTTTTTAAATAAAAAGAAAAAGGAATTCGTATTAGACGAACTGTCAAATATGTATATTTATTGTTAAGAAATTGGAATATATGTACGTGTATCACAGTAGATAATATAACACGTTGGTAATTACACTTACACTTGATGTCCGCTCTGTTAGCTGGCTGCTGGCGGTTGCTGGTCCAAAGAAGAGTAACCGCGCAAATTTTTTTAATTGCTACACAGCAGTAAGTCAGGCTGGGAGAAAGTTAACACTTCCCGGTGGTAAACTGATTCAGGCTCCTCGCCTGAACATAAAAGGAAAAACAGTATACCGCGCCAGCCAACACAGAGACCACACAAACAGGTACATAAAAATCACACTACGTTGTCCGCTTTATTGCTCGTGGGCTCCTGAGACCACCAGCCCGAAGATAGTCGCCTGTATCAGCAGTCCCTCCACTGACTTCGTGGGTGTTGTAGTCACCATCAATTTTGAAAATACGTCGACACCCAGCGTAATTCGGATGGGGGACGACACATAAAATTTCGGGTCTGCCAGTCGCATAAACTGGAACGTCGTGACGATTTTTGGGTCAACGTTGATGCGGGGGCTTATACGGACGTGCCTCTCAACGACAATCAAAACGTTGGTCGATAAGGGCACGCACCAGGTGCATACGGCCGCCAGACTCGATTTTGATTATCGCAGTTGAAGCGATAGCCTGAAACACTCGCAGTATTGGCATGGTCGTATTACCGGCTATTCGACCCTTTCGGAAGCCCGCTGGATTCACTCGTCGAATGGACCGGGAGGGCAACTTGTCCAACTCGTTTTACCGACGATATGGAGTTTCCCGTCTCCGGTTTTGTCGACGAGCATCGCGTGAAGACGGTCGGAACGGACGAGATTCCAAGCCGCCTTGTCGCCACAGGTTGCGGTGTTGATATGGTCGGAACGGACGTGATTCCGAGCCACCCTGTCTCTAGTTATCGTATTTAGGGCGTGGTCAGAACGGACGCGGTTCCGATCCACGCTCTCGCTTGTCGTGTTGCAGGAGCGGTCGGAACGGACGAGGTTCCGAACCGCTCATCCGATCTACCGAAGGCCTGCGGTTCAATGACGGCATAGTTTCGATTATGGCCATCTCCTCTTCGGCCAATTCCGCCTCTTTCACCTGCCGGGCCCATGACTTATACTGCTCCGTCGGATGAATGGACAGCACGTCGTCAGAGCTGTCGTCTTCGGGCCTTGTACGTTCGCGCTCCTTCTCGGAGCGAGGCTTAGCCCAGTCGCTCTTGTCAGCGAGATGCAGCGACGTATGGTGCTTTTCGCGGCACCTGTGGCAGCGGTACTTACTTCCGCAGATTTCCAATCGGTGAAAGGGCAGTACCGGTGGATGAGGATCACACGGAGCCTCTCCTCGTCTGTCTTTTCGCGGTAGTCGGGGCATAGCCTGATGCCATGGTTTCCTCCGCATAGTCGGCAGGCGATGGAAAAGGACTCGGCGGTCTTCTCTGACTTCATACGACGGGCAGTGTAACGGGTCATTTTTCCTGTAATGACGAAAAGAACATTTTTTGAAAAAATCTTTATATTATACCGTTGATTGTTGTTGTTTAGTTGGGTGGCGAGCGTGGCGCAAAAGTAGAGCTGTTAGGATGTGCTGGTCCTCTGCGAAGGTAGCAAGCCCAATTTGACGATTGGTCTCGTAACGACTCCCTTCTCGGTGCGGATTTCTGCCACTCTGACTCGTTTGTCGGTGCCGTGGCGAACGTTGACAACTCGTCCTAGTCGCCATTCGAAAAAAAGTTTCTATTGAAATTTTGAAATTTTAAGTATGACAAATAGTCGAAAGTATACCTTGAAGAACATACGCCCGTCGACGAACTCGACCTACCAGTAAAATCAATTGATGCGTCTAAGTTGCAGAAAATGTATCCATATTTAGCAGGCCTCCCGCTCGTATCGTATAAGAACCAGGCCCGTTGCGTGACTCAGTTTGCAGGGGAGGCCCAGCCTCAGGCAGGTTACGAGACCGATTTTGTGGACCCAATATAAATATTTACGCCAATTATTTATAATTAAAGTTCAATTACTCTGATTCGAGACATGAATGTGAAATTTTACGATAAACATAAGTTTTTTAATGTATAATTAACAAATGAAATGATGATTACAAAAAAAATTAAGAAAATAAAAGCTTTTATTATAATAAAGGGCGAATATCTTCATTATGTAATACCCAAGAATTATATTTAATAATTTTACAGTGAATTATATTTTTTATTATTTTATATTGAAAAATTGTCGTTTCCGAGAAATTTTCCCAGGAGAGGCTCAATTTTTTCTAGCCTCATTGACGCTACGGGCCTGATGAGAACGTAAAACCATCAGTTCTAATCGGCGTGGACAACTGGATGTTTGCAGTTCCACTTAAAATAACAGAAGGAACCTGGTAACAGCCCATAGCTTAAAAACTCGCCTTGGATGGATTCTGCAGGAATGCGACGGTGGTCGTACTGATAAATTCCTACTGAATTTCCACACCTGTGATTGTCGAAGAGAAAATGATGAAAGAATTTTTTAAAGCGTAAAGACGGTAAGTATCATGAATAAAACGTGTCAAGAAATCGGCAATCAGATTGAAATTGGGCTAAAGAGCCAAAACTAAAGTCGATCATACAAGCCTAGATCGATAATTTACTTGCCAAAGGATACCAATTTTCATCGTTACCCATCCAAACAAGCCTAGTAAAATTCGTTTGGTGTGGGACGCAGCAGAGAAAGTGAATGAAGTGTCGCTTAACTATTTTCTCCTTAATGGCCCATTTCTCCTTAATTTGCCTACTCCGCTAGTTGACATTAGCGTTTAGAGTTGGTAGAGTTGCAATATGCGGCGATATTACGGATGTGTTCCACATGAAAATCCGGGAGAGTGACATGCATGCCCAGAGATGTTTATGTTATGCGATCATTGACTTCGAGAAATTTTCCCGGACTGTGGAAGCATTCGAAATAATCACTACATGGATGATTATATAGACACCGAAGATGATGCACAGTCCGCCTTGACTCTGGCCCAACAAGTTCAAAAATTTCACAACTACGCTCGATTTAAAATACCTGGTTGGTCCTCAAAGCATTTCGAAGAAAACAACGCATTTGTTCAAACTAGTAAAGAATGGGGCTCCGCAACGAAGGCGCTTGGAATGTTTTGGGACCCAACATGCGGCAGCTTTTAATATGTAAAGATTCTGCTACAAGACGTGTGGTGCTTTGGTATCGCCTGGTATGAGCCGCTGCGTGACGACCTTTATAAAAAATTGTGCTTCTCATACGGATAGAGTATGGGAGCGGTTAGTGAGGTCAGTAAAAAGTGTTCTTATCGAAATACTTCCTTCTACGAGTTTTAGCGAAGAGAGGCTGCGAAGTGCCTTGCATGAAGTGGAATTCATCATAAATGCCCGACCACTTACCTATGTATCACTAGAAAGTTGCTATGATGAAGCTTTTACTCCTAATCAGTAGCGTGCGCCGTCGTTGGTGTCTAACGTAACAATTTGCTGATCGATTGTGACATCGGTGGATCAAGGAATACGCGCCGATTATCTGACGTCGCAGTAAGTGGTTCAACAAAATACCCCCAGTTAAGACTGGCGATGGGGTGTTGATAGTCGAGCAAGATTTGCCTCGAAAGTGCTGGCCTAAGGGTAGACGTAATAAAAGCCAAGGAGGAACAAATACGATGCGTGTTTGTTCAAACAAAATCCGGAATATTTCCTCGATCAGTTGCAAAGATTGTGATACTTGACGTTGGCCAATGACTTGTTTACGGGTGAGGGGATGTTACCGACAAAGATTAATACAACTGGACAACCCTTAAGGATCTAGCTATACTACATATATACGTATCTAATATGTACTCGTCTGCTTGTAAATGCACATAACTTATATACGCATATTTACCACTGTTGCTCGGAACGTTGACCATTGCTTAGTACATTATTTTACATATTTGTTTATACCTATATACATATGTATACATATAACATTTATTGGTGTATGCTCACGAAATACCTATGGTTATTGTTGAAATGACCTAACTGTAATGTCACGCCAGATTTATTATTATTTTTGTTATAAATTTGGGGTATATAAGCTTCTTATGTTACAGTTCTTAAAGAGGAGGTTGAAATATAATTAATTTTTAAGCGAAATCCTACATCCTACGGACAATTGTGCTTTTCTTAAACTTTAACTAAAGACAACTGAGGCGCGAAATCTTGAGCGCAATAACATTATTGCAACAAAATTTGATTGTGATTGTATAAATCAAGTAGTTTAAGTGTAACGTCAACATCATCCAAAGCTCAGATGCACTCTTATATTTCCTTATAATACATTTGCAATGAGCCCAAATGCATCATTTGGATATAAAATCTCAAATGCGAAGCCACATCACGCATTTCTCCATGAACGAAACTGTCGCAATTTCCTTGGTCTCGTGGACAGTCCGTTTTTAAATAAAAAGAAAAAGGAATTCGTATTAGACGAACTGTCAAATATGTATATTTATTGTTAAGAAATTGGAATATATGTACGTGTATCACAGTAGATAATATAACACGTTGGTAATTACACTTACACTTGATGTCCGCTGTGTTAGCTGGCTGCTGGCGGTTGCTGGTCCAAAGAAGAGTAACCGCGCAAATTTTTTTAATTGCTACACAGCAGTAAGTCAGGCTGGGAGAAAGTTAACACTTCCCGGCGGTAAACTGATTCAGGCTCCTCGCCTGAACATAAAAGGAAAAACAGTATACCGCGCCAGCCAACACAGAGACCACACAAACAGGTACATAAAAATCACACTACGTTGTCCGCTTTATTGCTCGTGGGCTCCTGAGACCACCAGCCCGAAGATAGTCGCCTGTATCAGCAGTCCCTCCACTGACTTCGTGGGTGTTGTAGTCACCATCAATTTTGAAAATACGTCGACACCCAGCGTAATTCGGATGGGGGACGACACATAAAATTTCGGGTCTGCCAGTCGCATAAACTGGAACGTCGTGACGATTTTTCGGTCAACGTTGATGCGGGGGCTTATACGGACGTGCCTCTCAACGACAATCAAAACGTTGGTCGATAAGGGCACGCACCAGGTGTATACGGCCGCCAGACTCGATTTTGATTATCGCAGTTGAAGCGATAGCCTGGAACACTCGCAGTATTGGCATGGTCGTATTACCAGCTATTCGACCCTTTCGGAAGCCCGCTGGATTCACTCGTCGAATGGACCGGGAGGGGAACTTGTCCAACTCGTTTTACCGACGATATGGAGTTTCCCGTCTCCGGTTTTGTCGACGAGCATCGCGTGAAGACGGTCGGAACGGACGAGATTCCAAGCCGCCTTGTCGCCACTGGTTGCGGTGTTGATATGGTCGGAACGGACATGATTCCGAGCCACCCTGTCTCCAGTTATCGTATTTAGGGCGTGGTCAGAACGGACGCGGTTCCGATCCACGCTCTCGCTTGTCGTGTTGCAGGAGCGGTCGGAACGGACGAGGTTCCGAGCCGCTCATCCGATCTACCGAAGGCCTGCGGTTCAATGACGGCATAGTTTCGGTTATGGCCATCTCCTCTTCGGCCAGTTCCGCCTCTTTCACCTGCCGGGCCCATGACTTATACTGCTCCGTCGGATGAATGGACAGCACGTCGTCAGAGCTGTCGTCTTCGGGCCTTGTACGTTCGCGCTCCTTCTCGGAGCGAGGCTTAGCCCAGTCGCTCTTGTCAGCGAGATGCAACGACTTATGGTGCTTTTCGCGGCACCTGTGGGAGCGGTACTTACTTCCGCAGATTTCCAATCGGTGAAAGGGCAGTACCGGTGGATGAGGATCACACGGAGCCTCTCCTCATCTGTCTTTTCGCGGTAGTCGGGGCATAGCCTGATGCCATGGTTGCCTCCGCATAGTCGGCAGGCGATGGAAAAGGACTCGGCGGTCTTCTCTGACTTCATACGACGGGCAGTGTAACGGGTCATTTTTCCTGTAATGACGAAAAGAACATTTTTTGAAAAAATCTTTATATTATACCGTTGATTGTTGTTGTTTAGTTGGGTGGCGAGCGTGGCGCAAAAGTAGAGCTGTTATGATGTGCTGGTCCTCTGCGAAGGTAGCAAGCCCAATTTCACGATTGGTCTCGTAACGACTCCCTTCTCGGTGCGGGTTTCTGCCACTCTGACTCGTTTGTCGGTGCCGTGGCGAACGTTGACAACTCGTCCTAGTCGCCATTCAAAAAAAAGTTTCTATTGAAATTTTGAAATTTCAAGTATGACAAATAGTCGAAAGTATACCTTGAAGAACATACGCCCGTCGACGAACTCGACCTACCAGTCAAATCAATTGATGCGTCTAAGTTGCAGAAAATGTATCCATATTTAGCAGGCCTCCCGCTCGTATCGTATAAGAACCAGGCCCGTTGCGTGACTCAGTTTGCAGGGGAGGCCCAGCCTCAGGCAGGTTACGAGACCGATTTTGTTGACCCAATATAAATATTTACGCCAATTATTTATAATTAAAGTTCAATTATTCTGATTCGAGACATGAATGTGAAATTTTACGATAAACATAAGTTTTTTAATGTATAATTAACAAATGAAATGATGATTACAAAAAAAATTAAGAAAATAAAAGCTTTTATTATAATAAAGGGCGAATATCTTCATTATGTAATACCCAAGAATTATATTTAATAATTTTACAGTGAATTATATTTTTTATTATTTTATATTGAAAAATTGTCGTTTCCGAGAAATTTTCCCAGGAGAGGCTCAATTTTTTCTAGCCTCATTGACGCTACGGGCCTGATGAGAACGTAAAACCATCAGTTCTAATCGGCGTGGACAACTGGATGTTTGCAGTTCCACTTAAAATAACAGAAGGAACCTGGTAACAGCCCATAGCTTAAAAACTCGCCTTGGATGGATTCTGCAGGAATGCGACGGTGGTCGTACTGATAAATTCCTACTGAATTTCCACACCTGTGATTGTCGAAGAGAAAATGATGAAAGAATTTTTTAAAGCGTAAAGACGGTAAGTATCATGAATAAAACGTGTCAAGAAATCGGCAATCAGATTGAAATTGGGCTAAAGAGCCAAAACTAAAGTCGATCATACAAGCCTAGATCGATAATTTACTTGCCAAAGGATACCAATTTTCATCGTTACCCATCCAGACAAGCCTAGTAAAATTCGTTTGGTGTGGGACGCAGCAGAGAAAGTGAATGAAGTGTCGCTTAACTATTTTCTCCTTAATGGCCCATTTCTCCTTAATTTGCCTACTCCGCTAGTTGACATTAGCGTTTAGAGTTGGTAGAGTTGCAATATGCGGCGATATTACGGATGTGTTCCACATGAAAATCCGGGAGAGTGACATGCATGCCCAGAGATGTTTATGTTATGCGATCATTGACTTCGAGAAATTTTCCCGGACTGTGGAAGCATTCGAAATAATCACTACGTGGATGATTATATAGACACCGAAGATGATGCACAGTCCGCCTTGACTCTGGCCCGACAAGTTCAAAAATTTCACAACTACGCTCGATTTAAAATACCTGGTTGGTCCTCAAAGCATTTCGAAGAAAACAACGCATTTGTTCAAACTAGTAAAGAATGGGGCTCCGCAACGAAGGCGCTTGGAATGTTTTGGGACCCAACATGCGGCAGCTTTAAATATGTTTGCCGACTTGCAAGACTTCGCCGTGACGTGATTAATGAACCGCTTTTACCAACAAAGAGGGAAGTTCTTCAAGTTGCTATACCATAAGCTTAACGTAAAGATTCTGCTACAAGACGTGTGGTGCTTTGGTATCGCCTGGTATGAGCCGCTGCGTGACGACCTTTAAAAAAAATTGTGCTTCTCATACGGATAGAGTATGGGAGCGGTTAGTGAGGTCAGTAAGAAGTGTTCTTATCGAAATACTTCCTTCTACGAGTTTTAGCGAAGAGAGGCTGCGAAGTGCCTTGCATGAAGTGGAATTCATCATAAATGCCCGACCACTTACCTATGTATCACTAGAAAGTTGCTATGATGAAGCTTTTACTCCTAATCAGTAGCGTGCGCCGTCGTTGGTGTCTAACGTAACAATTTGCTGATCGATTGTGACATCGGTGGCTCAAGGAATACGCGCCGATTATCTCACGTCGCAGTAAGTGGTTCAACAAAATACCTCCAGTTAAGACTGGCGATGGGGTGTTGATAGTCGAGCAAGATTTGCCTCGAAAGTGCTGGCCTAAGGGTAGACGTAATAAAAGCCAAGGAGGAACAAATACGATGCGTGTTTGTTCAAACAAAATCCGGAATACTTCCTCGATTAGTTGCAAAGATTGTGATACTTGACGTCGGTCAATGACTTGTTTACGGGTGAGGGGATGTTACCGACAAAGATTAATACAACTGGACAACCCTTAAGGATCTAGCTATACTACATATATACGTATCTAATATGTACTCGTCTGCTTGTAAATGCACATAACTTATATACGCATATTTACCACTGTTGCTCGGAACGTTGACCATTGCTTAGTACATTATTTTACATATTTGTTTATACCTATATACATATGTATACATATAACATTTATTGGTGTATGCTCACGAAATACCTATGGTTATAGTTGAAATGACCTAACTGTAATGTCACGCCAGATTTATACTTATTTTTGTTATAAATTTGGGGTATATAATCTTCTTATGTTACAGTTGATATAGAGGAGGTTGAAATATAATTAATTTTTAAGCGAAATCCTACATCCTACGGACAATTGTGTTTTTCTTAAACTTTAACTAAAGACAACTGAGGCGCGAAATCTTGAGCGCAATAACATTATTGCAACAAAATTTGATTGTGATTGTATAAATCAAGTAGTTCAAGTGTAACGTCAACATCATCCAAAGCTCAGATGCACTCTTATATTTCCTTATAATACATTTGCAATGAGCCCAAATGCATCATTTGGATATAAAATCTCAAATGCGAAGCCACATCACGCATTTCTCCATGAACGAAACTGTCGCAATTTCCTTGGTCTCGTGGACAGTCCGTTTTTAAATAAAAAGAAAAGGAATTCGTATTAGACGAACTGTCAAATATGTATATTTATTGTTAAGAAATTGGAATATATGTACGTGTATCACAGTAGATAATATAACACGTTGGTAATTACACTTACACTTGATGTCCGCTGTGTTAGCTGGCTGCTGGCGGTTGCTGGTCCAAAGAAGAGTAACCGCGCAAATTTTTTTTAATTGCTACACAGCAGTAAGTCAGGCTGGGAGAAAGTTAACACTTCCCGGTGGTAAACTGATTCAGGCTCCTCGCCTGAACATAAAAGGAAAAACAGTATACCGCGCCAGCCAACACAGAGACCACACAAACAGGTACATAAAAATCACACTACGTTGTCCGCTTTATTGCTCGTGGGCTCCTGAGACCACCAGCCCGAAGATAGTCGCCTGTATCAGCAGTCCCTCCACTGACTTCGTGGGTGTTGTAGTCACCATCAATTTTGAAAATACGTCGACACCCAGCGTAATTCGGATGGGGGACGACACATAAAATTTCGGGTCTGCCAGTCGCATAAACTGGAACGTCGTGACGATTTTTGGGTCAACGTTGATGCGGGGGCTTATGCGGACGTGCCTCTCAACGACAATCAAAACGTTGGTCGATAAGGGCACGCACCAGGTGCATACGGCCGCCAGACTCGATTTTGATTATCGCAGTTGAAGCGATAGCCTGGAACACTCGCAGTATTGGCATGGTCGTATTACCAGCTATTCGACCCTTTCGGAAGCCCGCTGGATTCACTCGTCGAATGGACTGGGAGGGCAACTTGTCCAACTCGTTTTACCGACGATATGGAGTTTCCCGTCTCCGGTTTTGTCGACGAGCATCGCGTGAAGACGGTCGGAACGGACGAGATTCCAAGCCGCCTTGTCGCCACAGGTTGCGGTGTTGATATGGTCGGAACGGACGTGATTCCGAGCCACCCTGTATCTAGTTATCGTATTTAGGGCGTGGTCAGAACGGACGCGGTTCCGATCCACGCTCTCGCTTGTCGTGTTGCAGGAGCGGTCGGAACGGACGAGGTTCCGAGCCGCTCATCCGATCTACCGAAGGCCTGCGGTTCAATGACGGCATGGTTTCGGTTATGGCCATCTCCTCTTCGGCCAGTTCCGCCTCTTTCACCTGCCGGGCCCATGACTTATACTGCTCCGTCGGATGAATGGACAGCACGTCGTCAGAGCTGTCGTCTTCGGGCCTTGTACGTTCGCGCTCCTTCTCGGAGCGAGGCTTAGCCCAGTCGCTCTTGTCAGCGAGAGGCAGCGACGTATGGTGCTTTTCGCGGCACCTGTGGCAGCGGTACTTACTTCCGCAGATTTCCAATCGGTGAAAGGGCAGTACCGGTGGATGAGGATCACACGGAGCCTCTCCTCGTCTGTCTTTTCGCGGTAGTCGGGGCATAGCCTGATGCCATGGTTTCCTCCGCATAGTCGGCAGGCGATGGAAAAGGACTCGGCGGTCTTCTCTGACTTCATACGACGGGCAGTGTAACGGGTCATTTTTCCTGTAATGACGAAAAGAACATTTTTTGAAAAAATCTTTATATTATACCGTTGATTGTTGTTGTTTAGTTGGGTGGCGAGCGTGGCGCAAAAGTAGAGCTGTTAGGATGTGCTGGTCCTCTGCGAAGGTAGCAAGCCCAATTTGACGATTGGTCTCGTAACGACTCCCTTCTCGGTGCGGATTTCTGCCACTCTGACTCGTTTGTCGGTGCCGTGGCGAACGTTGACAACTCGTCCTAGTCGCCATTCGAAAAAAAGTTTCTATTGAAATTTTGAAATTTTAAGTATGACAAATAGTCGAAAGTATACCTTGAAGAACATACGCCCGTCGACGAACTCGACCTACCAGTAAAATCAATTGATGCGTCTAAGTTGCAGAAAATGTATCCATATTTAGCAGGCCTCCCGCTCGTATCGTATAAGAACCAGGCCCGTTGCGTGACTCAGTTTGCAGGGGAGGCCCAGCCTCAGGCAGGTTACGAGACCGATTTTGTGGACCCAATATAAATATTTACGCCAATTATTTATAATTAAAGTTCAATTACTCTGATTCGAGACATGAATGTGAAATTTTACGATAAACATAAGTTTTTTAATGTATAATTAACAAATGAAATGATGATTACAAAAAAAATTAAGAAAATAAAAGCTTTTATTATAATAAAGGGCGAATATCTTCATTATGTAATACCCAAGAATTATATTTAATAATTTTACAGTGAATTATATTTTTTATTATTTTATATTGAAAAATTGTCGTTTCCGAGAAATTTTCCCAGGAGAGGCTCAATTTTTTCTAGCCTCATTGACGCTACGGGCCTGATGAGAACGTAAAACCATCAGTTCTAATCGGCGTGGACAACTGGATGTTTGCAGTTCCACTTAAAATAACAGAAGGAACCTGGTAACAGCCCATAGCTTAAAAACTCGCCTTGGATGGATTCTGCAGGAATGCGACAGTGGTCGTACTGATAAATTCCTACTGAATTTCCACACCTGTGATTGTCGAAGAGAAAATGATGAAAGAATTTTTTAAAGCGTAAAGACGGTAAGTATCATGAATAAAACGTGTCAAGAAATCGACAATCAGATTGAAATTGGGCTAAAGAGCCAAAACTAAAGTCGATCATACAAGCCTAGATCGATAATTTACTTGCCAAAGGATACCAATTTTCATCGTTACCCATCCAAACAAGCCTAGTAAAATTCGTTTGGTATGGGACGCAGCAGAGAAAGTGAATGAAGTGTCGCTTAACTATTTTCTCCTTAATGGCCCATTTCTCCTTAATTTGCCTACTCCGCTAGTTGACATTAGCGTTTAGAGTTGGTAGAGTTGCAATATGCGGCGATATTACGGATGCGTTCCACATGAAAATCCGGGAGAGTGACATGCATGCCCAGAGATGTTTATGTTATGCGATCATTGACTTCGAGAAATTTTCCCGGACTGTGGAAGCATTCGAAATAATCACTACGTGGATGATTATATAGACACCGAAGATGATGCACAGTCCGCCTTGACTCTGGCCCGACAAGTTCAAAAATTTCACAACTACGCTCGATTTAAAATACCTGGTTGGTCCTCAAAGCATTTCGAAGAAAACAACGCATTTGTTCAAACTAGTAAAGAATGGGGCTCCGCAACGAAGGCGCTTGGAATGTTTTGTGACCCAACATGCGGCAGCTTTAAATATGTTTGCCGACTTGCAAGACTTCGCCGTGACGTGATTAATGAACCGCTTTTACCAACAAAGAGGGAAGTTCTTCAAGTTGCTATACCATAAGCTTAACGTAAAGATTCTGCTACAAGACGTGTGGTGCTTTGGTATCGCCTGGTATGAGCCGCTGCGTGACGACCTTTAAAAAAAATTGTGCTTCTCATACGGATAGAGTATGGGAGCGGTTAGTGAGGTCAGTAAAAAGTGTTCTTATCGAAATACTTCCTTCTACGAGTTTTAGCGAAGAGAGGCTGCGAAGTGCCTTGCATGAAGTGGAATTCATCATAAATGCCCGACCACTTACCTATGTATCACTAGAAAGTTGCTATGATGAAGCTTTTACTCCTAATCAGTAGCGTGCGCCGTCGTTGGTGTCTAACGTAACAATTTGCTGATCGATTGTGACATCGGTGGATCAAGGAATACGCGCCGATTATCTCACGTCGCAGTAAGTGGTTCAACAAAATACCCCCAGTTAAGACTGGCGATGGGGTGTTGATAGTCGAGCAAGATTTGCCTCGAAAGTGCTGGCCTAAGGGTAGACGTAATAAAAGCCAAGGAGGAACAAATACGATGCGTGTTTGTTCAAACAAAATCCGGAATACTTCCTCGATTAGTTGCAAAAATTGTGATACTTGACGTCGGTCAATGACTTGTTTACGGGTGAGGGGATGTTACCGACAAAGATTAATACAACTGGACAACCCTTAAGGATCTAGCTATACTACATATATACGTATCTAATATGTACTCGTCTGCTTGTAAATGCACATAATTTATAAACGCATATTTACCACTGTTGCTCGGAACGTTGACCATTGCTTAGTACATTATTTTACATATTTGTTTATACCTATATACATATGTATACATATAACATTTATTGGTGTATGCTCACGAAATACCTATGGTTATAGTTGAAATGACCTAACTGTAA
This sequence comes from Philophylla caesio, assembly GCA_963971545.1. Taxonomy (NCBI): domain Eukaryota; kingdom Metazoa; phylum Arthropoda; class Insecta; order Diptera; family Tephritidae; genus Philophylla; species Philophylla caesio. The sequence continues at coordinate 125,045,677 of OZ020604.1, read as the reverse complement.
TGTCACGCCAGATTTATACTTATTTTTGTTATAAATTTGGGGTATATAAGCTTCTTATGTTACAGTTGTTATAGAGGAGGTTGAAATATAATTAATTTTTAAGCGAAATCCTACATCCTACGGACAATTGTGTTTTTCTTAAACTTTAACTAAAAACAACTGAGGCGCGAAATCTTGAGCGCAATAACATTATTGCAACAAAATTTGATTGTGATTGTATAAATCAAGTAGTTTAAGTGTAACGTCAACATCATCCAAAGCTCAGATGCACTCTTATATTTCCTTATAATACTGTAGGGTTTATAATATATGTATCTACTTTATTAATTTAAACTTGTTTTAATATTTTTATTTTCATATATAAATTTGTCTTTCAATATTTTTCAATTTGATTTTTTAATAATGAATTTTCTGAATGTATAAAAGAAAAGTGGTATAAATAAATATTTTAAATAGAATAAAAACATATTCTATATTGGCGATCCTGCATTTATAAGTACTCATTTTAAAAATTCATCAATAACCATCATTGAAACAATAATAACAATTGTGAACCCGTTCGTGTTTTCACTTTGGTCACTTACTCCCGTTTTTACATATAACGCTACAAACCAACGCACCATATCTTGCAGTAATATTTCACAAGAATTTGTAATAAAGAGAAATCATCGATTCAACGTGTTATTAATTGTTAGAAGCTGGCTTAACATTAACCCAGGACATTTTGTGCACTCACAAAGTTAGCATTTCCGAGCGTTACAAGCAAACCAAGAGTGCGAATACTCGAATACCGAAAGCACAAACCATACTTGTGAAATAAAAACAACTACTTTCCTGAATTAAAACATTGCGAAATAAACAATCTCAACATTCAACATCAAATTCAGCACCAACAATCCGCACAACATCACTTCAAATATTCACATTTAACGTCGCTACAACCATTACAGTGTCTACAACAACACAATAACACTCCAGATCATCTATAATCTCTTTTATAATTACAAATACTACAACCATTTTTTGCTGAACATTTTGTGTGCAATCAAGTTCGTATCTTAAATCTTTTATTAAAATAAAATTATTACAAATATTAAATATTAATTCTTAATATTAATATTATTTAAATTATTATTATTACTTATATTTAATTTACTTTTGTAAACTTTCTCTCCAATTATTTTTTTTTATATATGCCACTATCACGTTCACCTATACGTACACGCAACTTCACAACAATGGAAAACCAAAATAACAATCCAACTTACACTTCAGACTTAAACACTACACAAAATATACACAATGATAATTTAACTCAAAACACTAATAACTTAAGAACAAATTTTTCAAAATCAATTAAATTACCTCCATTTTGGGAAGAATGTCCTGAAGCTTGGTTTCTTCTTGTTGAAGGACAATTTGAAATCAATAATATTCAAGACGATAATATAAAATTTCAAAACATACTTATTGTTTTACAACGTGAAACAATTTCCAAAATTTTGGATGTTATCAATCCACCTCCTTTTATGAATAAGTACGCTACTATTAAGAAAGCGTTGTGTGAAAGATTTTCTCTTAGCGAAGAAAAAAGATTAGAAAAGTTATTTTCAAATACAGAACTAGGCGATCGTTCTCCATCAGAACTTTTTAGATATATGAAGTCTCTAATAGGTTCTGATTCTATCGTCAGTAAGGAATTACTTTTCAAATTGTAGATCCGAAAATTACCACAACAGATACAAATTCATTTAACATCAAGTAATAATCAAAATAAAGATGAAAATGTTATTCTTACAGATAAACTTTTTGATTTATTAAATCAATCTCAATCTTCTAAATCTTTGTCAATAGCAAGTGTTGAAAATAACATCCTCGAACAATGTATTAAAAATTTAACAGAATTAACTACTGCAATTTATCAAAATTTAAACAAAATTACTTCTGATATTAATGAATTACAAATTAGATCAAGATCTAGAAATAGAAATAGAAGTAATTCTAATTCAAGAAGATTTTCTAGATCAAAAGATAATATTATTCAAACCATTTGTTGGTATCATAGAAAATTTAAAAATAATGCTTTAAAATGTATTAAACCCTGTAGTTTTAATACAAATGAAAAACAATCAAATCAAAACTGTTTAAACTGAAACGTTCCATTATGACGGTGGCTAATAATGGAAATAACATTAAATCATCACGCCGCCTATTTATTTATGATAAATTAAATAAACTAAATTTTTTAATAGATACTGGCGCTATAGTTTCTGTAATTCCTTCTTCCAAATTCAAATCATTTAAAAGAAATTCCGATCTTAATTTGACTGCAGCTAACGGTTCCTCTATTAAAACATTTGGTACCAAACTTTTAAAAATTGATTTAGGTCTTAGACGTGATTTCGAATTCCCTTTCATTTTAACAGATATTTCAACTCCAATTATAGGTGCTAACTTTTTAGAGAAATTCGGGATATTAGTGGATATCACAAATAAAGAAATTACTGATTTAACAACAAAATTAAAAGTTTCTGGATCTTCTGGATTTTGCGATATATTTTCACTCAAAATACCAATTTCTGAAAATAAATTTACAACCCTTTTAAATCATTAAAAATTAATTTTTTTTTTTTTTATTGGAGGGGGAGTATATGTAGGGTTTATAATATATGCATCTACTTTATTAATTTAAACTTGTTTTAATATTTTTATTTTCATATATAAATTTGTCTTTCAATATTTTTCAATTTGATTTTTTAATAATGAATTTTCTGAATGTATAAAAGAAAAGTGGTATAAATAAATATTTTAAATAGAATAAAAACATATTCTATAAATACATTTGCAATGAGCCCAAATGCATCATTTGGATATAAAATCTCAAATGCGAAGCCACATCACGCATTTCTCCATGAACGAAACTGTCGCAATTTCCTTGGTCTCGTGGACAGTCCGTTTTTAAATAAAAAGAAAAAGGAATTCGTATTAGACGAACTGTCAAATATGTATATTTATTGTTAAGAAATTGGAATATATGTACGTGTATCACAGTAGATAATATAACACGTTGGTAATTACACATACACTTGATGTCCGCTGTGTTAGCTGGCTGCTGGCGGTTGCTGGTCCAAAGAAGAGTAACCGCGCAAATTTTTTTTAATTGCTACACAGCAGTCAGTCAGGCTGGGAGAAAGTTAACACTTCCCGGCGGTAAACTGATTCAGGCTCCTCGCCTGAACATAAAAGGAAAAACAGTATACCGCGCCAGCCAACACAGAGACCACACAAACAGGTACATAAAAATCACACTACGTTGTCCGCTTTATTGCTCGTGGGCTCCTGAGACCACCAGCCCGAAGATAGTCGCCTGTATCAGCAGTCCCTCCACTGACTTCGTGGGTGTTGTAGTCACCATCAATTTTGAAAATACGTCGACACCCAGCGTAATTCGGATGGGGGACGACACATAAAATTTCGGGTCTGCCAGTCGCATAAACTGGAACGTCGTGACGATTTTTGGGTCAACGTTGATGCGGGGGCTTATACGGACGTGCCTCTCAACGACAATCAAAACGTCGGTCGATAAGGGCACGCACCAGGTGTATACGGCCGCCAGACTCGATTTTGATTATCGCAGTTGAAGCGATAGCCTGGAACACTCGCAGTATTGGCATGGTCGTATTACCAGCTATTCGACCCTTTCGGAAGCCCGCTGGATTCACTCGTCGAATGGACCGGGGGGGAACTTGTCCAACTCGTTTTACCGACGATATGGAGTTTCCCGTCTCCGGTTTTGTCGACGAGCATCGCGTGAAGACGGTCGGAACGGACGAGATTCCAAGCCGCCTTGTCGCCACTGGTTGCGGTGTTGATATGGTCGGAACGGACGTGATTCCGAGCCACCCTGTCTCCAGTTATCGTATTTAGGGCGTGGCCAGAACGGACGCGGTTCCGAGCCACGCTCTCGCTTGTCGTGTTGCAGGAGCGGTCGGAACGGACGAGGTTCCGAGCCGCCAGCAATAGAGGCGCGTTCTCTTGCACAGGAGATGGACGGTCGGAACGGACGAGGTTCCGAGCCGCTCATCCGATCTACCGAAGGCCTGCGGTTCAATGACGGCATAGTTTCGGTTATGGCCATCTCCTCTTCGGCCAGTTCCGCCTCTTTCACCTGCCGGGCCCATGACTTATACTGCTCCGTCGGATGAATGGACAGCACGTCGTCAGAGCTGTCGTCTTCGGGCCTTGTACGTTCGCGCTCCTTCTCGGAGCGAGGCTTAGCCCAGTCGCTCTTGTCAGCGAGATGCAGCGACGTATGGTGCTTTTCGCGGCACCTGTGGCAGCGGTACTTACTTCCGCAGATTTCCAATCGGTGAAAGGGCAGTACCGGTGGATGAGGATCACACGGAGCCTCTCCTCGTCTGTCTTTTCGCGGTAGTCGGGGCATAGCCTGATGCCATGGTTTCCTCCGCATAGTCGGCAGGCGATGGAAAAGGACTCGGCGGTCTTCTCTGACTTCATACGACGGGCAGTGTAACGGGTAATTTTTCCTGTAATGACGAAAAGAACATCTTTATATTATACCGTTGATTGTTGTTGTTTAGTTGGGTGGCGAGCGTGGCGCAAAAGTAGAGCTGTTATGATGTGCTGGTCCTCTGCGAAGGTAGCAAGCCCAATTTGACGATTGGTCTCGTAACGACTCCCTTCTCGGTGCGGGTTTCTGCCACTCTGACTCGTTTGTCGGTGCCGTGGCGAACGTTGACAACTCGTCCTAGTCGCCATTCAAAAAAAAGTTTCTATTGAAATTTTGAAATTTCAAGTATGCAAATAGTCGAAAGTATACCTTGAAGAACATACGCCCGTCGACGAACTCGACCTACCAGTAAAATCAATTGATGCGTCTAAGTTGCAGGAAATGTATCCATATTTAGCAGGCCTCCCGCTCGTATCGTATAAGAACCAGGCCCGTTGCGTGACTCAGTTTGCAGGGGAGGCCCAGCCTCAGGCAGGTTACGCGACCGATTTTGTGGACCCAATATAAATATTTACGCCAATTATTTATAATTAAATTTCAATTATTCTGATTCGAGACATGAATGTGAAATTTTACGATAAACATAAGTTTTTTAATGTATAATTAACAAATGAAATGATGATTACAAAAAAAATTAAGAAAATAAAAGCTTTTATTATAATAAAGGGCGAATATCTTCATTATGTAATACCCAAGAATTATATTTAATAATTTTACAGTGAATTATATTTTTTATTATTTTATATTGAAAAATTGTCGTTTCCGAGAAATTTTCCCAGGAGAGGCTCAATTTTTTCTAGCCTCATTGACGCTACGGGCCTGATGAGAACGTAAAACCATCAGTTCTAATCGGCGTGGACAACTGGATGTTTGCAGTTCCACTTAAAATAACAGAAGGAACCTGGTAACAGCCCATAGCTTAAAAACTCGCCTTGGATGGATTCTGCAGGAATGCGACAGTGGTCGTACTGATAAATTCCTACTGAATTTCCACACCTGTGATTGTCGAAGAGAAAATGATGAAAGAATTTTTTAAAGCGTAAAGACGGTAAGTATCATGAATAAAACGTGTCAAGAAATCGGCAATCAGATTGAAATTGGGCTAAAGAGCCAAAACTAAAGTCGATCATACAAGCCTAGATCGATAATTTACTTGCCAAAGGATACCAATTTTCATCGTTACCCATCCAAACAAGCCTAGTAAAATTCGTTTGGTGTGGGACGCAGCAGAGAAAGTGAATGAAGTGTCGCTTAACTATTTTCTCCTTAATGGCCCATTTCTCCTTAATTAGCCTACTCCGCTAGTTGACATTAGCGTTTAGAGTTGGTAGAGTTGCAATATGCGGCGATATTACGGATGTGTTCCACATGAAAATCCGGGAGAGTGACATGCATGCCCAGAGATGTTTATGTTATGCGATCATTGACTTCGAGAAATTTTCCCGGACTGTGGAAGCATTCGAAATAATCACTACGTGGATGATTATATAGACACCGAAGATGATGCACAGTCCGCCTTGACTCTGGCCCGACAAGTTCAAAAATTTCACAACTACGCTCGATTTAAAATACCTGGTTGGTCCTCAAAGCATTTCGAAGAAAACAACGCATTTGTTCAAACTAGTAAAGAATGGCTCCGCAACGAAGGCGCTTGGAATGTTTTGTGACCCAACATGCGGCAGCTTTAAATATGTTTGCCGACTTGCAAGACTTCGCCGTGACGTGATTAATGAACCGCTTTTACCAACAAAGAGGGAAGTTCTTCAAGTTGCTATACCATAAGCTTAACGTAAAGATTCTGCTACAAGACGTGTGGTGCTTTGGTATCGCCTGGTATGAGCCGCTGCGTGACGACCTTTAAAAAAAATTGTGCTTCTCATACGGATAGAGTATGGGAGCGGTTAGTGAGGTCAGTAAAAAGTGTTCTTATCGAAATACTTCCTTCTACGAGTTTTAGCGAAGAGAGGCTGCGAAGTGCCTTGCATGAAGTGGAATTCATCATAAATGCCCGACCACTTACCTATGTATCACTAGAAAGTTGCTATGATGAAGCTTTTACTCCTAATCAGTAGCGTGCGCCGTCGTTGGTGTCTAACGTAACAATTTGCTGATCGATTGTGACATCGGTGGATCAAGGAATACGCGCCGATTATCTCACGTCGCAGTAAGTGGTTCAACAAAATACCCCCAGTTAAGACTGGCGATGGGGTGTTGATAGTCGAGCAAGATTTGCCTCGAAAGTGCTGGCCTAAGGGTAGACGTAATAAAAGCCAAGGAGGAACAAATACGATGCGTGTTTGTTCAAACAAAATCCGGAATACTTCCTCGATTAGTTGCAAAGATTGTGATACTTGACGTCGGTCAATGACTTGTTTACGGGTGAGGGGATGTTACCGACAAAGATTAATACAACTGGACAACCCTTAAGGATCTAGCTATACTACATATATACGTATCTAATATGTACTCGTCTGCTTGTAAATGCACATAACTTATATACGCATATTTACCACTGTTGCTCGGAACGTTGACCATTGCTTAGTACATTATTTTACATATTTGTTTATACCTATATACATATGTATACATATAACATTTATTGGTGTATGCTCACGAAATACCTATGGTTATAGTTGAAATGACCTAACTGTAATGTCACGCCAGATTTATACTTATTTTTGTTATAAATTTGGGGTATATAAGCTTCTTATGTTACAGTTGATATAGAGGAGGTTGAAATATAATTAATTTTTAAGCGAAATCCTACATCCTACGGACAATTGTGTTTTTCTTAAACTTTAACTAAAGACAACTGAGGCGCGAAATCTTGAGCGCAATAACATTATTGCAACAAAATTTGATTGTGATTGTATAAATCAAGTAGTTTAAGTGTAACGTCAACATCATCCAAAGCTCAGATGCACTCTTATATTTCCTTATAATACATTTGCAATGAGCCCAAATGCATCATTTGGATATAAAATCTCAAATGCGAAGCCACATCACGCATTTCTCCATGAACGAAACTGTCGCAATTTCCTTGGTCTCGTGGACAGTCCGTTTTTAAATAAAAAGAAAAAGGAATTCGTATTAGACGAACTGTCAAATATGTATATTTATTGTTAAGAAATTGGAATATATGTACGTGTATCACAGTAGATAATATAACACGTTGGTAATTACACTTACACTTGATGTCCGCTGTGTTAGCTGGCTGCTGGCGGTTGCTGGTCCAAAGAAGAGTAACCGCGCAAATTTTTTTTAATTGCTACACAGCAGTAAGTCAGGCTGGGAGAAAGTTAAAACTTCCCGGCGGTAAACTGATTCAGGCTGCTCGCCTGAACGTAAAAGGAAAAACAGTATACCGCGCCAGCCAACACAGAGACCACACAAACAGGTACATAAAAATCACACTACGTTGTCCGCTTTATTGCTCGTGGGCTCCTGAGACCACCAGCCCGAAGATAGTCGCCTGTATCAGCAGTCCCTCCACTGACTTCGTGGGTGTTGTAGTCACCATCAATTTTGAAAATACGTCGACACCCAGCGTAATTCGGATGGGGGACGACACATAAAATTTCGGGTCTGCCAGTCGCATAAACTGGAACGTCGTGACGATTTTTGGGTCAACGTTTATGCGGGGGCTTATGCGGACGTGCCTCTCAACGACAATCAAAACGTTGGTCGATAAGGGCACGCACCAGGTGCATACGGCCGCCAGACTCGATTTTGATTATCGCAGTTGAAGCGATAGTCTGGAACACTCGCAGTATTGGCATGGTCGTATTACCAGTTATTCGACCCTTTCGGAAGCCCGCTGGATTCACTCGTCGAATGGACCGGGAGGGCAACTTGTCCAACTCGTTTTCCCGACGACAAGGAATTTCCCGGCTCCGGTTTTGTCGACGAGCATCGCGTGAAGACGGTCGGAACGGATGAGATTCCAAGCCGCCTTGTCGGCACTGGTTGCGGTGTTGATATGGTCGGAACGGACGTGATTCCGAGCCACCCTGTCTCCAGTTATCGTATTTAGGGCGTGGCCAGAACGGACGCGGTTCCGAGCCACGCTCTCGCTTGTCGTGTTGCAGGAGCGGTCGGAACGGACGAGGTTCCGAGCCGCCAGCAATAGAGGCGCGTTCTCTTGCACAGGAGATGGACGGTCGGAACGGACGAGGTTCCGAGCCGCTCATCCGATCTACCGAAGGCCTGCGGTTCAATGACGGCATAGTTTCGGTTATGGCCATCTCCTCTTCGGCCAGTTCCGCCTCTTTCACCTGCCGGGCCCATGACTTATACTGCTCCGTCGGATGAATGGACAGCACGTCGTCAGAGCTGTCGTCTTCGGGCCTTGTACGTTCGCGCTCCTTCTCGGAGCGAGGCTTAGCCCAGTCGCTCTTGTCAGCGAGATGCAGCGACGTATGGTGCTTTTCGCGGCACCTGTGGCAGCGGTACTTACTTCCGCAGATTTCCAATCGGTGAAAGGGCAGTACCGGTGGATGAGGATCACACGGAGCCTCTCCTCGTCTGTCTTTTCGCGGTAGTCGGGGCATAGCCTGATGCCATGGTTTCCTCCGCATAGTCGGCAGGCGATGGAAAAGGACTCGGCGGTCTTCTCTGACTTCATACGACGGGCAGTGTAACGGGTCATTTTTCCTGTAATGACGAAAAGAACATTTTTTTAAAAAATATCTTTATATTATACCGTTGATTGTTGTTGTTTAGTTGGGTGGCGAGCGTGGCGCAAAAGTAGAGCTCTTAGGATGTGCTGGTCCTCTGCGAAGGTAGCAAGCCCAATTTGACGATTGGTCTCGTAACGACTCCCTTCTCGGTGCGGATTTCTGCCACTCTGACTCGTTTGTCAGTGCCGTGGCGAACGTTGACAACTCGTCCTAGTCGCCATTCGAAAAAAAGTTTCTTTTGAAATTTTGAAATTTTAAGTATGACAAATAGTCGAAAGTATACCTTGAAGAACATACGCCCGTCGACGAACTCGACCTACCAGTAAAATCAATTGATGCGTCTAAGTTGCAGAAAATGTATCCATATTTAGCAGGCCTCCCGCTCGTATCGTATAAGAACCAGGCCCGTTGCGTGACTCAGTTTGCAGGGGAGGCCCAGCCTCAGGCAGGTTACGAGACCGATTTTGTGGACCCAATATAAATATTTACGCCAATTATTTATAATTAAAGTTCAATTATTCTGATTCGAGACATGAATGTGAAATTTTACGATAAACATAAGTTTTTTAATGTATAATTAACAAATGAAATGATGATTACAAAAAAAATTAAGAAAATAAAAGCTTTTATTATAATAAAGGGCGAATATCTTCATTATGTAATACCCAAGAATTATATTTAATAATTTTACAGTGAATTATATTTTTTATTATTTTATATTGAAAAAATATCGTTTCCGAGAAATTTTCCCAGGAGAGGCTCAATTTTTTCTAGCCTCATTGACGCTACGGGCCTGATGAGAACGTAAAACCATCAGTTCTAATCGGCGTGGACAACTGGATGTTTGCAGTTTCACTTAAAATAACAGAAGGAACCTGGTAACAGCCCATAGCTTAAAAACTCGCCTTGGATGGATTCTGCAGGAATGCGACAGTGGTCGTACTGATAAATTCCTACTGAATTTCCACACCTGTGATTGTCGAAGAGAAAATGATGAAACAATTTTTTAAAGCGTAAAGGCGGTAAGTATCATGAATAAAACGTGTCAAGAAATCGGCAATCAGATTGAAATTGGGCTAAAGAGCCAAAACTAAAGTCGATCATACAAGCCTAGATCGATAATTTACTTGCCAAAGGATACCAATTTTCATCGTTACCCATCCAAACAAGCCTAGTAAAATTCGTTTGGTGTGGGACGCAGCAGAGAAAGTGAATGAAGTGTCGCTTAACTATTTTCTCCTTAATGGCCCATTTCTCCTTAATTTGCCTACTCCGCTAGTTGACATTAGCGTTTAGAGTTGGTAGAGTTGCAATATGCGGCGATATTACGGATGCGTTCCACATGAAAATCCGGGAGAGTGACATGCATGCCCAGAGATGTTTATGTTATGCGATCATTGACTTCGAGAAATTTTCCCGGACTGTGGAAGCATTCGAAATAATCACTACGTGGATGATTATATAGACACCGAAGATGATGCACAGTCCGCCTTGACTCTGGCCCGACAAGTTCAAAAATTTCACAACTACGCTCGATTTAAAATACCTGGTTGGTCCTCAAAGCATTTCGAAGAAAACAACGCAATTGTTCAAACTAGTAAAGAACGGGGCTCCGCAACGAAGGCGCTTGGAATGTTTTGGGACCCAACATGCGGCAGCTTTAAATATGTTTGCCGACTTGCAAGACTTCGCCGTGACGTGATTAATGAACCGCTTTTACCAACAAAGAGGGAAGTTCTTCAAGTTGCTATACCATAAGCTTAACGTAAATATTCTGCTACAAGACGTGTGGTGCTTTGGTATCGCCTGGTATGAGCCGCTGCGTGACGACCTTTAAAAAAAAGTGTGCTTCTCATACGGATAGAGTATGGGAGCGGTTAGTGAGGTCAGTAAAAAGTGTTCTTATCGAAATACTTCCACCTACGAGTTTTAGCGAAGAGAGGCTGCGAAGTGCCTTGCATGAAGTGGAATTCATCATAAATGCCCGACCACTTACCTATGTATCACTAGAAAGTTGCTATGATGAAGCTTTTACTCCTAATCAGTAGCGTGCGCCGTCGTTGGTGTCTAACGTAACAATTTGCTGATCGATTGTGACATCGGTGGATCAAGGAATACGCGCCGATTATCTCACGTCGCAGTAAGTGGTTCAACAAAATACCCCCAGTTAAGACTGGCGATGGGGTGTTGATAGTCGAGCAAGATTTGCCTCGAAAGTGCTGGCCTAAGGGTAGACGTAATAAAAGCCAAGGAGGAACAAATACGATGCGTGTTTGTTCAAACAAAATCCGGAATACTTCCTCGATTAGTTGCAAAGATTGTGATACTTGACGTCGGTCAATGACTTGTTTACGGGTGAGGGGATGTTACCGACAAAGATTAATACAACTGGACAACCCTTAAGGATCTAGCTATACTACATATATACGTATCTAATATGTACTCGTCTGCTTGTAAATGCACATAACTTATATACGCATATTTACCACTGTTGCTCGGAACGTTGACCATTGCTTAGTACATTATTTTACATATTTGTTTATACCTATATACATATGTATACATATAACATTTATTGGTGTATGCTCACGAAATACCTATGGTTATAGTTGAAATGACCTAACTGTAATGTCACGCCAGATTTATACTTATTTTTGTTATAAATTTGGGGTATATAAGCTTCTTATGTTACAGTTGATATAGAGGAGGTTGAAATATAATTAATTTTTAAGCGAAATCCTACATCCTACGGACAATTGTGTTTTTCTTAAACTTTAACTAAAGACAACTGAGGCGCGAAATCTTGAGCGCAATAACATTATTGCAACAAAATTTGATTGTGATTGTATAAATCAAGTAGTTTAAGTGTAACGTCAACATCATCCAAAGCTCAGATGCACTCTTATATTTCCTTATAATACATTTGCAATGAGCCCAAATGCATCATTTGGATATAAAATCTCAAATGCGAAGCCACATCACGCATTTCTCCATGAACGAAACTGTCGCAATTTCCTTGGTCTCGTGGACAGTCCGTTTTTAAATAAAAAGAAAAAGGAATTCGTATTAGACGAACTGTCAAATATGTATATTTATTGTTAAGAAATTGGAATATATGTACGTGTATCACAGTAGATAATATAACACGTTGGTAATTACACTTACACTTGATGTCCGCTGTGTTAGCTGGCTGCTGGCGGTTGCTGGTCCAAAGAAGAGTAACCGCGCAAATTTTTTTTAATTGCTACACAGCAGTAAGTCAGGCTGGGAGAAAGTTAAAACTTCCCGGCGGTAAACTGATTCAGGCTGCTCGCCTGAACGTAAAAGGAAAAACAGTATACCGCGCCAGCCAACACAGAGACCACACAAACAGGTACATAAAAATCACACTACGTTGTCCGCTTTATTGCTCGTGGGCTCCTGAGACCACCAGCCCGAAGATGGTCGCCTGTATCAGCAGTCCCTCCACTGACTTCGTGGGTGTTGTAGTCACCATCAATTTTGAAAATACGTCGACACCCAGCGTAATTCGGATGGGGGACGACACATAAAATTTCGGGTCTGCCAGTCGCATAAACCGGAACGTCGTGACGATTTTTGGGTCAACGTTTATGCGGGGGCTTATGCGGACGTGCCTCTCAACGACAATCAAAACGTTGGTCAATAAGGGCACGCACCAGGTGCATACGGCCGCCAGACTCGATTTTGATTATCGCAGTTGAAGCGATAGTCTGGAACACTCGCAGTATTGGCATGGTCGTATTACCAGTTATTCGACCCTTTCGGAAGCCCGCTGGATTCACTCGTCGAATGGACCGGGAGGGCAACTTGTCCAACTCGTTTTCCCGACGATAAGGAATTTCCCGGCTCCGGTTTTGTCGACGAGCATCGCGTGAAGACGGTCGGAACGGATGAGATTCCAAGCCGCCTTGTCGGCACTGGTTGCGGTGTTGATATGGTCGGAACGGACGTGATTCCGAGCCACCCTGTCTCCAGTTATCGTATTTAGGGCGTGGCCAGAACGGACGCGGTTCCGAGCCACGCTCTCGCTTGTCGTGTTGCAGGAGCGGTCGGAACGGACGAGGTTCCGAGCCGCCAGCAATAGAGGCGTGTTCTCTTGCACAGGAGATGGACGGTCGGAACGGACGAGGTTCCGAGCCGCTCATCCGATCTACCGAAGGCCTGCGGTTCAATGACGGCATAGTTTCGGTTATGGCCATCTCCTCTTCGGCCAGTTCCGCCTCTTTCACCTGCCGGGCCCATGACTTATACTGCTCCGTCGGATGAATGGACAGCACGTCGTCAGAGCTGTCGCCTTCGGGCCTTGTACGTTCGCGCTCCTTCTCGGAGCGAGGCTTAGCCCAGTCGCTCTTGTCAGCGAGATGCAGCGACGTATGGTGCTTTTCGCGGCACCTGTGGCAGCGGTACTTACTTCCGCAGATTTCCAATCGGTGAAAGGGCAGTACCGGTGGATGAGGATCACACGGAGCCTCTCCTCGTCTGTCTTTTCGCGGTAGTCGGGGCATAGCCTGATGCCATGGTTTCCTCCGCATAGTCGGCAGGCGATGGAAAAGGACTCGGCGGTCTTCTCTGACTTCATACGACGGGCAGTGTAACGGGTCATTTTTCCTGTAATGACGAAAAGAACATTTTTTGAAAAAATCTTTATATTATACCGTTGATTCTTGTTGTTTAGTTGGGTGGTGAGCGTGGCGCAAAAGTAGAGCTGTTATGATGTGCTGGTCCTCTGCGAAGGTAGCAAGCCCAATTTGACGATTGGTCTCGTAACGACTCCCTTCTCGGTGCGGATTTCTGCCACTCTGACTCGTTTGTCGGTGCCGTGGCGAACGTTGACAACTCGTCCTAGTCGCCATTCGTTTCGAGGAAGGTTGTCCTCTCGAATAACAACCAAGTTGTCCACCTGCAAGTCTGGTTGCTGTCGCTTCCACTTTGTCCGCTTTTGAAGCTCGTTCAAGTACTCGTTCTTCCACCGTTGACAAAACGAGTGATGCAGCGCCATCATCTTGTATAATCGGTTAACCACGGAGGCTGGATTCTCCGTGATCTCTATCTCAGGCGGAGCCAGGATGGGACTGCAAACGAGAAAATGTCCCGGAGTCAGTGGTTCCAAGCTACAGGCATCAGTGGATTCTGCATTAAGCGGTCTTGAATTAAGACACGCTGCAATCCTACATAGTAATGTGGAAAGTCTTCGAAAGTGTATTTAGAATTAGATGCCATTTTACGAAAATGAGACTTGAAACTCTTTATACCTGCTTCCCATAAGCCACCCATGTGCGGAGCAGATGCTGGCATGAAATGCCAAGAGAGCTGCTGATGAAAGTACTCGGGAGTTACAGCAGAATTCGAATGAGAGAGAAATGCTTTAAACTTTGTCTTTAAATCTCTAGATGCTCCGACGAAATTGGTTCCGTTGTCGGAGAATATATTTTTTGGGCACCCCCTTCGTGATGCGAACCTTGAAAAGGCTGCCAAGCAGGTGGGAGTGCTCAAGTCGTTTGCAGCTTCCAAGTGGATAGCTTTTGTGGCGAAGCAAACGAACAGGCATACGTAACCCTTCTTCGTGATTACGCAGCCTCGCCCTCTATAACTTTTCATCTCGAATTGACCAACGAAATCTACGCCCGTATTAGTAAAGGGGAGCGGGAAGGAGGTACGTTCTGATGGGAGAGCCGCCATGATTGGACTTTGCGCCCGCTTCCTATAGATTGTACAAACCTTGCAGTATGAATAATCGATTTGATCATTACTTTGACCCGAGGGATCCTATATTGCGCTCGAATAAGCCGCAACATTAACTGGTTTTCGCCGTGCAAGGAGATCTCATGAATAAACTGAGTTACCAGTCGCGAAAAGTGAGCATTTTAGTGGAGAATTATAGGATGACGTTCGCCATAATTTAAGTCTTTCCACGCCCCAAGTCAATGAACGGATTAAGTGAGGGGATTTCACTCTTGGAACTTATTTTCTGTTCCTTCTTTTAGTCAAACCACTCACTCGGAAAGTGTTGTTCTTGACAGAGTGCTATCATTCGTAGAGTGGTGGCTTTGATTTCCTCAGAGGAAATAGCGGTGGACGTAGCTGTAAATTTAGCTCTCCGAATAGGGTGTGTACCTTGAAGAAATCGCAGAACATAGGACAACACTAGCAAAGCTCTCGGAAGTGAAGATAATCTTTGAAGGATGTCGGACATCTCTACAACTTTTGTCGCGTGCACAGCACCCGCTTCTCCTCCTGGATTCGAGGAGGAATCCACATGATACCAACTCCGTTGGCAAACCTTCTTTACGATTTTGGTTACCCTATACGACCTATCGACCAAGAACATGGTGGCTTCCGTAACAACTCCAAACGAGGCAGTGAGATGGTTTTTACTGGTGCAACCCTTGTTTTTGCTAAGAGGAGATGACCGCAACACTGTCTCTCTTTTCGACGCGCAGGTAGATAGCCGCCGCATACGCCTTTTCGAAGGCATCGCAGAAACCGTGGAGCTCCATCTTTTCCGTCCTATTGCCGAGTACTCCATGGCAAACTGTGACCAGCGCTCAAGTGTTGTTGAAGATACCTGCTCATTCCAATCCGTCCCTTCCAACCAGATGTTCTGCATTAACATCTTCGCCACTATGATGATCGGTGCGAGCCACCCTAGTGGATCGAATAATTTAGGGATGGCTGACAAAATCTTGAGTTTTGTCACTACTTGATATTGATCTAATTCTTTCGCAGCGAAGTAGAATCGATTTAATCGTGCATTCCATCGTATGCCGAGAGCCTTAACGCTGCTCGTATCTTCGAAGTCCAGGAAGTCTAAGCTGAGCAAATGAGAAATTGGAATATCGCGCAAGACTTCTTTACTATTGGCAGTCCACGTTCGAAGTGGGAAACCTGCCGAACTTAAAGGCCTCGGTGATTTGATCCCGAGCACGTGCCCACATGCGAGCACGTCGTCGACATGCATATGTTGTCGGAGGACTATCGAAGCGGTTGAAAGCGATTCGTGAACGTCGAACTGGTTCAGTTATTGAATCGCGAAATACAACTTTTTGAAATTTCCTCTGTTGAGGCTGAACTAGGATCTGGCGATACATATTTTCTATGTCGCTGCTAAAGACGAATTTGAGTAATCTCCATCGGCGCATGAGTATCGTCAGATCGCTCTGTAAAATAGGTCCAGGCAGTAGCATATCATTGAGGCTAACTCCATTATGAGACGGGGCAGGTAATAACTTTCGGACCGGGAAACTGGACACCTCAGTGATGTGACCCAGTTGCTGATACTCCTTGAGTTCCCTAGTATATTCCTCTCGTAAAGAGGGATTTTTCGCCAGACGACCTTCACTGCGAAAGAAAGCTTTAAAACCTCCTAGCAGTAGTCATCTTCTGCGGTACGAGCTCTGCTGCGGGGCAGGTCCTCCAATTCACAAAAGGCTGCAAGCTGTCTATCCAATGTCACCTCATTGTAGAATGCGACGCATGATGTCGTCGGCTTGGGTGAAGTCGTCCTTCCCGTCAGAATCCATCCGAAGACTATCTCCTGAGCCAGCAGCAAGAACGTCCTTCCGTATACCGTCGAGCATTACTTGCGGATAAACGTCGCCTCCTAGAACAAGATCGACTTGTTCGTTCGCGAAGAACCGTTTATGCGCCAAAGTCAGCCCCGGGAGCGAATGTTGTATAGCAGGATCGATCTCGTAGCCGGTTGGAACTAGTTCCGGACCCACTTGCAGAAGAATTCGAGAAACCGCTTTTTCTCGAAGTTGTTTGCTGAACTGGGTTCAGATGCAACAGTAAGTGATGCTTGGAGTGGCAAACTGAACGCACTGGTGCACTTTCCGACCCCTTGTCCGGAGGACAGGCAGTTCAGTCAGAGTTGTCTCCTTCTAGCAAAGTTGCTTCTTTCTGAAGGAGCCATTTTTTGAAATCGTGGGCAAAATCGTATGCTGTGTGCATCGCAATTGCAAAGCTTGCATTGATTTCTTGCCACACTTGCTTGAAACGTTTGTAATTTTCGACTTGGGTTGTCGAAACTTGACTTAGAAGGCTGCGGTCTATGTGACCGGAAAGTACTAGACCCTCTAATGTCAAAGACAGTTTCTAAAGTCTGAAATCGACTTGTAAGAAACCTGTCCATATCTTCCCACTTAGGAATAATTTTTTTCTTGGAACGATTGTTCCCACATTGAGAGGGTGACCTCAGGTAGCTTCGTTGAGCAAAGGTATGTTATGATCGCATCCCAATTCGTTATGTCAATCTTATGAATCTAGAGTGCGGGAATACAGTTATTGATTTCGCGTTGAAGATCTTTGATTGCACTTCCAGATTCAATTCCTACCTGGGAAAGGTTGAAGAGAATCTTCAATTGACTATTAACGAGAACTATTTTATTCTCATAGCGATCAGTAAGGTTTTACCAGTTGAAAACCCCTCATTTGTAAGTGGGCGTTTAAGAACTACTTCCTTTGCTTCACCCTGAGTCTTCTGGTTTAAGTGGAAAATTTTTCCACTGGGGTGAGCCGCTTATTTAGAATGTACAAGGCCGTGAACATGTCACGAAATGTTGGCCATGACAGGTAATCTCCCTTAAAAGCTTCCGTGTCGCACGGCGAGAGACGGATATGGTGCTCCAAGTCGGAAGACTCCGCAACCTTTTCCTTTTCGGCTTTATTTAGCTTGGAAATGAGATCGCCAAACACTTCCATGCATTTGAGATAAGCCGCGTAGGCTTGTTTGTGGTTTTTCTTAGCAACAGTTGCCTCTTTTGAAGAGCTCGCGGAATCTGTGCCTAAAAATTCTAAGTAAGAGCGTTTCACTCTACCCAAAGATTCCTTAACTTCTTCCTTTTGGATATCCAGGACCGATTGATTGTGATCAGCTGACGCAAAATCTCTATAATCGGCTTCAAATTCAATTAGTGAATCTGCTAATTGCATAAAAGTGGCCATCATAGCTTGTTGGATTACTTGCGGTTGGATAAAATCCGAAATATGCACGTAATGCCAAAATTTGTAATTGAATAATCCAAGAAGCCACTTTCAAATGCGAAAAGTTTTTCAAGGATCGCCGAGCCGATAAGAATATAGAAACAAAAATAAAAATTGAAGACGACAAAAAAAGAGAAAACCCAGCAACAAACCAAGCAAAATAACTAAAGATTCAGTAAATAACTTTTTCCTTTATATTCACTCAGTTGGCTCTGAGGAATTTTAATTATTAAGTATCGAAGCGAAAGTGTACAAACGAAATCGTCAAAAAACTAATCAGAAGAAATCGAAATAAATTAAAAAGGTTTTATTTCTGTAAAAAATATAAATTTGTATATATTTTTAAAATATTCGAATTTATTTACAATATTTATATAGCTTGGATAAGTTTAATTTATTTGCTATATGACGTGATTCTTAAATTTCGTATACTTAATATCACTTGCTATAATCTTACTTAATTGACTCGACGCTTTATAATTTTGTTCAAATTCTTAACAGCTCTTTTTTTTTAATTAATACCCGACAAGACGGAGGTAACCAAAGCGAATTCAATTCACTAATACCAATGCAACTTTTCCAGCTGTTACCAACACACTCGCATTTTGATATTTCGCTAGTTTCCTAATGTTAGAAGAAACGGCAATATTCCGAATATTATAGGCCAGAAATCACGTGTGCTAGAGAGGCCAAGCAATAGACTAAGCAGCACAGGCCATGTTTACGAATCGCAAAATACGATCACTTTGTTTTGAAACTTCGGTGGATTTGCGGTAAGTTGCCTTTATTATTTTTAGTATTAATAATTAAAATATTCATATTTTTGTTTTTATTTCAGCAGAAGCAACGCGGAAAGGATATTTTAAAGGTATGTATAGAAATTTAGACACTTACATATATTGTAACATATTTTATTCAAACTTGAAGATATTGCGCTTCCAAGCCGGCATAACATTCTCCGGAGAAGATGGCTGCAGAAACACCATTGGAAAAAGTAAGTAGAGTGAATTACTTTTAAGGCCTAGTGATGTGCAGTGAAAATATATAAAATTTGGTGAATGGAAACAAGGAATGCATTAATGCCCAAAACCATTCTAACTCCAAATCATAGATGCAAATGTTCAATATGCGCAATCTAACTGAAATTTAACAATTTGTTTGGGTGTGCACGTTGGAAAAGGTAATATATTAGGATTTCTTTTATTTAACCATCCATATGTGTATATCATAAAAAAATATTGAAAGTTAGTCATAATTAAAAATACAAATCTTTTATTCCAGATCACATAATATATCGACATGTAAGCGGTTTCTTATTTGTAAAATAAAGGTAGGTTCATTTAAGATAAATTGCAAATGTTTACTCAAAACTAATTGCCCTTTCTTTCGATATAGACTACAATTAAGTTCTGCCTTCACCATCCTGACAACGTCTTCACCAGCTGTTCGTGCATTTGGAAGGTAATAAGAACACAAATATATAATTAGTTTTATTAATTAAAATGTTTTGTAAAAAATTCGGTAGCTCCATCTTGCTTGTTTTTCAAATAGAAAATTGTAGTTGTAAATATTAATTAGAGAGTATGTTAATATACTAATGCATGTGCACAGTACGTTCCGATATAGTATAACATACATATGGATATGACATATATCACATAGTTCTAAGTGATGTACTGATTTTTCTAAAATGTGTATTATTTTTAATTAGAAATATTAATATTTTGTATGAAAATTTTCAACTTGTGAAAATTGTTTTATTGCATGTGCGGAGTACATGTACGGCATTTCACATACTTGTAAGTCAAGTATACATTTTTTGAAAATGTACCATTATTACAAATTTTAATGAATATTATTAGAAAGAATACTCAATTATCTTTCAGTCCATTAAATTTTTTTTAAATTTATTATATAGCTTTTAAGAAATTTTCGAATTTTTGAAAATTGCCTTATTGTGCATGCACATGCACATTTCACATACTGGTAAGTCAAGTATAAATTTTACAAATATGCTAAATAAATACAAATTTAAAGCAATATTATTAGAAATAACAGTCAATTATCCTTCTGTTTAAGTTATTTTCTTTTAAAAATTTAAATATTTTGTATGCACATTTTCTACTTTTGATTTATAACTTTATATTCATTTTTCTTATATTTTTAGCAACATTTACTGGATAATTTGGCCATTGCAGGTTCAAGGAGGACGTTCCTAGGGGCAGAATAGATATAAATTATATAAGTAGATATAGAAATAAATTCTTTAAAATAAAAATGTTAGTTTCGAAATTATTAACAATTAATATAAGCTCAAACATTGTAATTTGATTAAAATTGTAAAATAAAATACTTCATTTAAAAAAAAAGTTGTGATTTAAAAACATTTTTTTTAGTCCATGAGTAACGGTTAGTCAGCAATAAAAAGTAAATAACAGAGCCGGTAACTACTAAAACTGGTACTGCAAACAAACAACTACCAGACTCTGTAACCGACAATGTTAGAGCGAGAGTGGAAAAAGATATATGTAAATGCCCTGAGTGAGAGCGAGTAGGCCATGGAGGGGAAATGGTTATTTTGTCCCAACGGCTAGAAGAAATGTGACTAATTTTATAACTATCGAGCAAGTGAACGCTAACGCTTAGTTACTTTGTTTACTAACCATTACCCGTCTTGTAGGGTGGAATACAAAACTATCGAATAAATTAATTTTTAATTAAATATCACTTATATACATACGTTATCACAGTAATAATTTTTATGCTTGTGAGCATTCTCGTCGAGAATGTATTTTGTGTCCATATCTCGCAGCTGAATCTTGTGCGTGTGGAAGCCCAGTCAGCTCGGCACCCAACTTGAAGTCGATACTTTTGATCGTATGGTCTCTATCTTGCGTTCTATTATTCTATTTATTTATTAGAGCTGTAAAAGTAACGAAAAGTTTGGTACCCGTATGTTTTCGTTGCTGAAACACTCAGCACCCGTTACTTTCGTATCGTTACTCGTTACTTTTGATCAATCAAACACACGATCTAGAAAATACAGAGGTTGCGCCTTCCGCAAACCGCTATTCGCTCTCAGCAAATTTGACAGCATCAGCTGTTTATGCTACGTCACAGAACGCGGTTAGTTTTGTTTGTATGTTTGTAAGCATACAATTCTTTCTACTTAAATTCTATGCTTAAAAGCAATTTTATTTAAAATAAAGTTATTAAACATGAAGTGCGCAGTGTTAAGTGTTAAATCACAGAGTCTATCAATGATACGGGGCTATAAAACTCGCTAAAAGTGATGTGAAAGTGTAGCTGTGCGCGCTTGGTAGCAAGTTAAGCTTCTTGTGTCTCCTAATGCTGCAATGCAGTTTTTTTCAAAGCATCCAATCAAACACAGTGTATAAATGAAGTTATTTGAATATAAATATGTTGCATAAAGTGCCGAAATTGGTAAAAACTTTAAAATTTAGAAATCCTAGCAGAACCTAACCTCACATTTTTGTTTACAATTTCTTTCGATTCTCAGAAAAACCGTGTTCATGACGTTGCACGCATTTTGCTTCACATCATTTTTCGTCGGGAAGGCGCAATCTTGTATTCTATCGTTCTTGAATCAAACACTGGTATGTTTCACGATATGTAGAATCATCGATCATTCCGCACAATCATATACGGATTATGCGAGTACCGAGTTTATTTTGTAAGTAACGATTGTTATCTCTAAATAACATTTTTAAACAATACTGCTCAAGAAGTTAGAACATCAGAAAATAATTAATTTTAGTTAAAGAAACACTTAAGCTATGTTCCTGCAAAATTTCATGTGAATATTCCTAGTGGTGTGCATATAAATCCAAGTGGAGCATTATACCGAAGTCAACCCGAAAATAAGCACAAAGAGTCACTGCCTGCAATTTCGCGGTTAAATTTGAAACGAGTGTAAAAATAACGATTTCCGATCGCCAAATTAAATCACAAATTTACATAAAAATTGGGACCAAGTAAAGAATACGGACCGTTGAGCTAGAAAAAAGAAAAAAAGTGTGCGTGGTTTGCCCCTTTTTACTGATTTTAATTGTGTACTTTTTTTTTTGGTGCAAACTAATAGTTTGTAGTTAGGAAGGGGTAAAGGGGGAAATTTCAATATTTTAAAAAGCTTATATTTCAAAAACGAAACGATTTCATAATATTGCTATCGTTAAAAAGATAAATAAAAGACCTTTTATTTAATATGCATATGGTACATAAATAACATATATATTTTCAGAAATTATACAAAAACTGAAAACGCACATTTTTTTTATAAAAATGTATATTTTTCTTTAAAAAATACGTAATTAAACGTATGTGAAAATAAGTTTGTCTTAAAGCCCATAAAAATACATTTAATTTGATGAATAATTTTGTATATTTATACTTAAGTTTTGTAAAATTGGTCATACTGAGGGTTATGATCCTGAGCGGCTTCGCGGAAAGCTATTAACGATGTGTTTTATTTAATTTTTAATGTTTTTTAATTTTGAAACCCAAGTATACAACAGTATTTCCGTGCGGAACATCTTTCCACGTGAGCGGCCTTCGGCCGCGCTTTGAAAAAATAACCCTGGCCGGACAAACTCTGGCTACGCCATCAACAGTGTTCCCCTCCAGAACACCTTTCCGCTGAGCGGCCTTCGGACGCGCTTTAAAAATATAACCCTGGTCGGACAAACTCCGGCTACGCCATCAACAGTATTTCCGCGCAAAAAACCTGTCCGCGTTAGCGGCCTTCGGCGCGCTTTAAAAAAATAACCCTGGGCGGACTAACTCCGGCTACGCCATCAACAGTATTTCCGCGTAGAACACCTTTCCGCGTGAGCGTCCTTTGGCTGCGCTTTATAAAAACAACCCCGGCCGGACAAACTGCGGCTACGCCATCAACAGTATTTCTGGGCAGTGCTCCTTTCCGGCTTCCTATTAAATAACCGTTCGCGAAGCCGCTCTGGGTCATTATCCTCATTATGGCCGATTCTCTTATCGCCAGCAACACAAAAGAAGGTCTGCTCAGGCCTTAAGAAAACTAGGGAGTGGTCCACATCCTATGTGGGCCAGTGTTGCTCGCGCACTCAAGCGCCCCAAGCCTCCACGGCATCCCCCCTTGCGCCCCCGCGCCGGTGCCCCAGAGCTCCCCTCCAGCCTCTACGGCCCCCCGGAGCTCACAGCAACACCAAACCTCCCCACCGCCCCCTCGCTCCACCACACGTGGCGCCAACCAGCAATTACTGGTTGCCCCCACTATCTGCTGTGTATGCCGGGCCAGAGTGCACCGGAATGCCTGCTCCGTCAGGTGTAATGCCTGCCAGGGCTGGTGCCACTTCCGGGCGTGCTCTGGCCTACGCACCACAAGGGACTGGTCCGTGAGCTTTACCGCCTCCTGCTGCCGCAACAACCCCCCGCCAGTGTCGCTCACGACACCGCCCACAACAACCGCTGGGCCTTTACTACCACAGCGGGATGCACAGCCGGAGCGGGCCGGCCCTCGGATCCAGTCCCTCACCCCCCTCAACGCGACAACCTTACCGAGACAGACGAGACTCCTACAGTTCAACTGCAACGGACTCTCGAGCAAGATCTCGGAGGTGGTTGCCTTCATGGCTCGGCACGGGCTGTTAATAGCTGCGGTCCAAGAAACGAAGCTACGTCGCAGCTCAACGTTAACGAACTGCGACGGATGCAACGTGCTTCGTAGAGATCGCGAGCGAGATAATGGTGGAGGCCTAGCCTTCATTCTACACAACACCGTGCAGTATCGTCTTATCGATGCAGACATCGACCCAAGGGACAGCACCTTAGAATGTCAAGGGATTGCTGTCCGGTCAGGCGATGTCGAGCTCGAAATATTTAACACATATATACCCCCTGTCTCCTGCTGCCCCGCTGGATATCACCCTGACATAGGTGCGCTCCTCAGTGGTGAAAACCGTTTGGTAGTAGGAGACTTTAATGCGCACCACGATCTTTGGTTCTCAAGCCTATCAAATGATCGTAGGGGAAATATTTTGGCAGAGCAGATAGACGATTCGACATTCTGCACCATGAACGACGAAGCCCCCACCAGGATTGTGGGTAGTTGCAGCAGCTCGCCAGATCTAACAATAGCTAGCGCAGGTCTGATAAATAGCATAACGTGGCGACCTATGCTATCGCTTGCATCAGACCACCTACCCATAGTCATCTCGATTGACAGACCTGCCAACTATGTTGCCTCGGACCGCCACACCTATGTCAACTTCAAAAAAGCTAACTGGGAGCGGTTTGAGGATTTCACTGAAGACGCCTTCAGTGCTCTCTCAACTCCAACCGACGTTCGCGTAGGCGAGCGCTTGTTCCACAGGGTGGTGAAGTCCGCTGCAGCCCGTTTCATTCCGGCTGGGAGGATCCCCGTGATCCGTCCTGACTTCCCGGGTGAGGCGGTGTCTCTAGCGGATGAACGCGACCACCTCCGGCAGGCGGACCCCGGTAATCCCCGTATTAGGCAACTAAACGGGGAGATCCAACGCCTGGTCAACGTTCACAAGCGGAACAAGTGGAGGGAGCACTTGAAGTCCTGCAACCTCGGTGCCGGAGTGGGCAAATTATGGTCGACCGTGAGGTCCCTGTCCAACCCGACGAGGCGTGATGATCGAACAGAAATCTCCTTTGGAGACCACGCCTCGTCGGACCCGAAGCGATGCGCGAACTCTTTTAGTCGACAATTCACATTGCATCCTTCGGCTGACAGAACCAAACGGTCAGTCACCAGAAGGCTGCGCAAGTCAACACCAAGCGCACCAATTGTCCTCTCTAGCACAGAGGTGAAGGAAGCCATCGGGAAGGCGAAAGCCTCCAAATCCATTGGCCCAGACGGGTTAAGCATGTTGATGCTGAAAAAATTGGGCACCGCGGGAGTAGCATATCTCACCAGGGTCCTCAATCTGTTGCTATCCACCACGGTCATTCCGGATATCTGGAAGACCAGTAGGGTGATACCACTGCTGAAACCAGGGAAACCGGCCGGCCAAGGCGAGTCCTATCGGCCGATCTCCCTGCTTTCTCCAGTGG
Organism: Philophylla caesio; assembly: GCA_963971545.1. Classification (NCBI taxonomy): domain Eukaryota; kingdom Metazoa; phylum Arthropoda; class Insecta; order Diptera; family Tephritidae; genus Philophylla; species Philophylla caesio. Next base: position 125,020,390 of record OZ020604.1, on the reverse strand, counting down.
TTAAGACACTTGAGGCCCTGCTGCTCCCGCATTTCAACCACCACCTCAGCCCGGCGAAGCATCAACACGGCTTCCGGAAAGTGCATAGCACCACAACGGCACTTAACGCTATAAACACTCAGATTAATCGTGGTCTCAACGGCAACCGCCCCTGTGAGAGAACCGTCCTCGTGGCTTTGGACTTGTCGAAGGCCTTCGACACAGTCAGCCACTCTATCTTGCTGAAGGACGTGGAGGCCTCACCTCTCCCAGTGGCGTTGAAGCGATGGACCGCGAACTACCTGTGTGGTCGTCAAGCGTCGGTGTGCTACCGTGACTCAGTGTCAAAAGCGAGAAGAATTAAGCAAGGGGTACCACAGGGTGGCGTCCTATCCCCCCTATTATTCAATTTCTACATCTCGCGACTCCCTTCCCCGCCAGAGGGAGTCACACTGGTCTCGTACGCCGATGACTGCACGATAATGGCTACCGGCAATGGAATTGATGGCCTGTGTTCCAAAGTGAACAGCTACCTCAAAGACCTTGCTCACTATTTTACAGGACGGAATCTGACGCTATCTCCTGCTAAGTCCACGGCGACCCTTTTCACATCTTGGACGAAGGAGGTCGGGCTCACCCTCGACATCCACATCGAGGGGACCCCCATTCCGACGGTTAACCACCCGAAGATCCTGGGAGTCACCCTCGACAGCCTGGTCTCCTTCTCAGCGCATACAACCGCAATCGTCAATAAGGTACAGAGCCGCAACAAAATCCTCAAGTCGCTCGCCGGCAGCACTTGGGGCAAAGACAAAGAAACGTTGCTGGCAACATACAGGGCGATTGGCCGGCCGGTTCTAAATTATGCCGCGCCAATTTGGTCGCCTGGAACTAGCAGGACTCAGTGGTCAAGACTAGAGACCTGTCAGAACGCCGCACTCAAGACAGTGACGGGATGTCTCCTGATGACGCCTGTGGATCACCTCTACCATGAGGCTAACGTGCTCCCAGTGCAAGAGCACAACAATATGCTCACAAAGCAGTTTCTACTGGGATGCCACCGTCCGGGGCACCCCAATAGAGACCTGCTCGCGCTGGAGCCGGCACCCAGGCACATCAGGGGACATCTCTCACAACTGACGGACGAGGTCCAGACATACATACACCGACCGCTGGACCCAAGGACGTACCGACAGGCTCTGGACAGCATCCACAGGGAGTCGGTGTCCAAACACATCGACTCCCGCCCTGTGAGCGCAGTCCTAGTAGTCCAACCACCACCCATTGCAGCTGAGGAGCTCCAGCTGCCTCGTGAGACCCGCGTTACTCTGGACCAGCTCAGATCTGGATATTGTAGCAGGTTAAACTCCTACCTATCCAGGATCAACCCCGACACCCCCAACACGTGCCCGGCATGTGAAGAGTCTCCGCACGACACCAATCACCTATTCACATGCCCGGCCAAACCTACTCAACTAACACCCCTCTCCCTATGGTCCGACCCTGTTGAAACAGCTCGTTTCCTGGACCTTTCGTTAGTTGAGCTTGACGATAACGATTGAGGGAGTCCGCCAGCCCAGTGGGGTGTAGCTAGCCGCTACAACAACAACAACAACAACAACAGCGAAGGAGAAACCAAGATGAAATTGATATAACCCAGTAAGCTTAATATAGAATGTATATGCATGTTTTACATGTCTTATACAAGCAATTAAATACATATACACTTTAAAGTAAATTTTTATTTAATCGGAGTTTGTCCGGGTTATTTTTTTGAAGGCTAATAAATTGAAAGTTTTTAATAAAAAATCGCCTGCTCGGGTAGGCACCTTGTCGTTGATGCAGGGGCGATGGTATGCGCGGATAGCCGGGCCCGCCCTGGGGGGCGATGACCAAGAACTACCAGCTTCTAATCCAGGGACACCGTGCCCATTGGAAGGTTTGCAGCCAGGAGGTTAAGCCGGCTGTATTACAAAGGCGCCTTCTCGACACGGGGCCACATCGAGAAGTAACAGTGGCCTTACCGCGGTATGATGAGCTACAACAACAAAAACAACAACAATCCCAACAAACCCACAAAAATACCAGCAGCGATAGCAACAGAAGCAAAGCCGCAACGGTAATAACGGGCAGCAGTGGTGGCTGCGTATCTAGAGTGGCGACAAGAAGGGGTAGCTTCATGGAGCGTCTGCCGCTCAAGAAGCCGCACTCTACATAGAGCACGTCAGAGAGGATGAAGAAGTTCCCAGCACGAGCAAGGGAACCGTTGAGAGGAGGCCCTCACAGACAAAGGTAGTAAAGCTGACAGCGGATGTAGGTTGAACACCATTAATGCAACTGCCGGAGAAGATCGGTTGCAAGACCGACCTGGCAATGTTCTTCTCTCTTCCAGGTCTAACAGAGCGAGCGAGGACAGCATTAGACGCCACTCCTTGAGGTAAGTGTCTATTGCTAGAAGGTTTGCCAATAGTCCTATGCTCCTGGCATGGAGAGTCTCATCCGAACCTTCGCTCTCTGATCACAGGATCATCCGCTTTGTGTTTGGAGAGACGATCACAGCAGAAGAGAGCAGGAGAAACCCCAGGAAAACAAACTGGGATATATACAGCAAGACTCTGAAAGCAAATTTAGAGGGCATAGGGAATGAGCACAAAAGAGCAAACTGTATGGGATTAGAGGACAGATTCTACAGGCTGAATGGCAGCGTTATGGACGCCTTTAACTCCAGTTGTCCTGAGACAAACCCTAAGGGTAGGACTCAACCCAACTGATGGTCTAGAGAGCTCTCGGTGCTCCGTAAGGAAGTGCGCAAGCTCTTCAACAGATGTAAGCGACGGGGCGATGGGAGGAGTATTCAGCCTGTCTAACGAAGTACAGTAAGGAGATCTGGAAGGCAAAGCGTAGCAGCTTTAGGCCCTTTTGCGAAAGCATAAGTACCACTCCTGCCAGGCTACATAAAGCATTAGCAAGAGAGAACCCAGGGATCAAGATGGCATTAAAACCGCCCGTCGGATCCTTTTCCAGCAACGAGAAGGAGGGCTCTTGCTCTGCTCTCGGCTCACTTTCCTGATGCCGTTACGATATCGCCGGAAGCCGTGTGCTGCGAGACCAGTCCGACTCAGGCTGACTGGAGGGTGGACAGGGGTATTTTCACCCGAAGATCGGTCGGCTGGGCACTGGACTATTTGACCAGTATAAGGCTCCGGGAGTGGATGGCGTCAGTCCAGTGCTGCTGAGGCGGGGCAGGGACTTCCTCGACATCGAGGGGGCCTTCGATAACACCTCTCACATAGGGGTGGACAGAGCACTAGAGCTTAGAAATGTACAGCCAACTATCCGTAGGTGGAAAAGGAGACTGCTACAGAGCAGAATAGCGGAAGTAGACACTGGCGTTGGCACAGTGCAACTGCGAACTACCAAAGGGTACCCACAGGGGGGAGTACTATCCCAACTTTTGTGGAGCTTAGTAGTGGACGAACTCCTCGAAATACTCACAAGAAATGGAATGCGCTGTCAAGGATATGCGGATGACATCGTGATATTCGCCAGGGGCAAGTTCGTGAGCACTCTCTTTGACATTGTGCAAAGAGGAATATATCTTGCAAGGAAATGGTGCTTAGAGGTGGGCCTCAGTATCAATCCCTCCAAAACAGCTATCGTTCCCTTAACCAGGAAGAAGAAACTGCAGGGTGCCAGAGACCTAGTCCCCGGAGGGGGGGGGATTTCGCGGTCGAGGTCGTCACTGAAGTAAAATATCTGGGTCTCATACTAGACTCTAGCTTTTGTGGAGGGCTCATGTCGAGGCGGCAACCTCGAGGGCTACAAGAGCATTAATGGTGTGCAGGCGTACTGGGGATGGAGTCCCAAGGTCCTGCGGTGGCTGTACACCATGATAGTAAGGCCTATGATTACAAATGGGGCGGTCGCGTGGGGATCCAGAGTCGCCCTGGCCACGGCAAGGAAATCCCTGGCCAAATTCCAATGGCTGGCGTGTGTTTGCATTACGGGGGCGATGCGAACATGCCCTACAGCCGCGCTAGAAGTGATTCTGGAACTTGAACCGCTTCATCTAACCATTGATCAAGTGGCAAATAGAACTCTGCTGAACTTCTTTAAAGAAGGATTTGGCAGAGACAATCTGCCGTCGTTCAAGGCTGGGGAAACGCTAGCCTCTCAGCTCCCGCTGGCGTGCTTTCCCCGTGATGACATACTCAAAGAAATAACCTTCAACAGGAAGCTTGAGGTAGAATTATACAGCAAGGCCACCTTGAGGCTTCACTTCTGGATTATCACCTCCGGGGGAGCACTCTGGGTGGTATACAGATAGCTCAGGGACTCCGAAGGGTATTGGGGCGGGCGTCCACGGTCCCAGATTGAACGTCTCGGTTCCACTTGGGGCCTATCCAAGCATATTCCAAGCGGAGGTAATTGCCATTAGCTTATGCGCTGAGATAAATCTCATGCTAGGGATCTCGTCGATCGCCTTTGCCGAGTTTTTTTCTCGCCAGAAGAGACTCCGCAGCACCTGCTCATAGAGTGTGTGGCTGTGGCGCGCAGACGGGGAATCACCTTGGGACGGCCATGGCCGGAGGAGCATTACATACACACCCTAACCCCGACGACCATCCTGAGTTTTCTGAAGGTCTTGGGGATGGCTAAAGTGTTGTAATGAGCTTTGAGGGCACAATAGACCTATCGGTCGCAGTGCATACCTCTACTTATATCTATCTAACAGACACACACAATAACCTGCAACTACACATACATATTTAGCAACAATTGGAACAAACAACAAATCTTCGATACAAAAGGTACGTGTTCGGTAAGCCATTTTACTTATAAAGTGCTCCCACGTTCAACTAAAAGCTATATTAGTGAAAAAAATCAGTGCGCGAGTGATTTTGTGTGTTATCTTTAATAAATAATTTGTATACAACTTCCTTTCGGCTCAAGCCATCTGTATTGAAAAGCGAGTGCATTTGCAGTTTTTTCTAGTGCGCAAATTTTGTCCAGGATCCAGCCCAGCAACTTCGCAACATTTGATATTTGTGGCACTGCAACCTGCATTCATGTATGCATGCACACACATACATACTTAGCTACGACAAACAAAATCACTAACGCGAATTACCGGGTTTGTACACTTAAGGAATTCGAGTGAAAATCATTAATAGCGATTTACGATCGCTTTGCATAATCATTGCTTAAAATTTTTACCGAATATTGAAATATTCGCAACATACATAAATTTGTGCAGTGAACAAATGACTTTGTGGCAGTAAACAGAATAATTTTGAAAAAAAAAGCTTGATTTGCCGGAAATTCAACTGGAAATTGCTAATGCACTTTTGCAATATAGTTTCGTTTCTGAAGATTACGTCCAAAGAAAAAGAGGTCGACCATCGAATTTGGAAATAATATTTATTTATTTATTTATTTACCTATATTTGTACAATAAGTAAATATTCTACAAATACTACAATTCGCAGCGCTGGCGACGAAAGCCTTCAGCTGTCCTTTGTTGCTTATTCGAATTTTATAGTGTATATCTGTGTGTGTTGTCTTGTACTTGTATGCATTAGATTCGTCTGAGCAGGTCTACCTCTCTAAGAAAATTGTATATTAGTTCAACATTTCTATGGTTTGGATTTTTAAGCAGCGCGATGGGGTCAACAGAGTGCAAGAAAGCTTGTCGAGGTATGGTTATTGCAGGACACCGTAGAATGTGTGTAAGCGATGGGCTTCCTCGCAGAACGGGCATGTGTTGATGGGAGAACGTTGTAGTAAATAGGAGTGAGTACCAAGACGCAGGCGGGTGTTAGGTCTTATCGCGCATAGAAGTATGTTTGGATCGTATACTATCTTCTTTCTGCATCGGTTGATTGCTGAGTAGTGATGGACATAGCTTCCCCAGTCGTCGGTTAATGACTTAAATCTTTGTCTTTTTACCTCAGCCCGAGTGTCTTGCTTATATATCGAGTCATGCATGATCGAGGCAGTAATTGCGATGTTCTTGCCTGCGGCATCAGCGTATTCATTTCCCGCAATTCCATCATGTCCGGGGATCCACATAAATTTAATTTTTTTAGGACATTGTAGTAATATGTTGCGGATGCTAACTATTTCATTTTTAGTGTTGAATGGTGATTCGACTGCGTTGATGCAAGACTGAATGTCTGTACAAATGACGAATTTACCTTTATTCAACTTGGAATAGACGGCTGCTTCGAGTACAGCGGCGGTTTCCGCAGTGAACACCGAGCATATAGAGTAAAGTATATCATGTTTGTTTATGTCTCCGTTTTGTGCTACCACCGCAAAGGATGTGTTATTTAAAGTCTTGGACCCGTCTGTGTATATGAAACTCCAACCAAGGCTTTGGTATTTATTTTTTTCTGCAGCGAAGAGTTTTGTGTAATTTTCCTTTGGAGTACTTATTTTTGGAAGGCGGAGAGCTTTTATGACTGATTTTGCATTTTTAATTAACCACTACGGGTGTGCTTCTATGACGTGCGGCCTTTTTTGGTGGGTATTTGAAGATTCTTTCCGAATTCTAAAGATCTTAACAGTGCCGATTTGCACTTAGGCAGCCGTGTTTTTGTCAAAATTTTTTTGGAATTCTTCGGAAAGAATTGAGTTGGAAGAGTACAGCAGTTTTGGTAGGAGTCGGCGTGTGTTGTCAGCTGCTCTATCTGAAATGGTTGGTAAGCCTGTTTCCGCGAACATGTTCTTCAATGGGGTAGTAGGGAAGGCTCTGATACTCCTGCGCATTGCGGCGTGGTACGGTGCTGACAGCTTGCTCAGTGTAGCTTTCGCGCTTTTTCCGTAAATAGGAAGGGCGTAATCAATTTTGGAGAGTATTAGGGCTTTAGTAATATTTATTAGCGTAGTAGGGTGTACGAAGATTTTCTTTGATGAAGGGTATTTGATTATATTTAGACTATTTGAAAGGCGCTCTCTTAATTGAGTACAGTGCGTCTTGAAGTTGTATTTAGAGTTAAAAGTCAGTCCAAGAATTTTTAGTTCGTGTACAGAACTTATATTATCATTGAAAACTCTGCGACAATTCTGTTTCTGGCAAATATGTAAAATTTTGGTTTTTTCAATAGCTGTTGTTGTGCCAGAGACCGTAGACCATGAAGTTATTTTTGAGAGTATACTCTCAAAAATTTGCTCAACCACCGCAATGTCGGAGTTATGTGTGTAAAAAATTACGTCATCGGCATAGAGTTGACATTCTAAGCTGCTTATATTTTTCGTCAGTGGAGTGACCTCATCGAATGCTATTAGGAATAAGCATGCAGACAATGGTGATCCCTGTGGGGTACCATTGTCAAGCGGATACGTAGAGAAAAAATAACCGTTTACTTTGACGACACATTTTCTATTTTTGAGAAAGCTTATAATAAACTTTTTTATCTTTGGGCCGATTTTCCAAAACTTTAGTTGCTTTTGGATGATGTGGGCGCCGATGCGGTCAAACGCTTCTTGGAAGTCGGCGGACAGTACCGAGAAGTGGTTTTTGGATGAAAGGGCGTTTGAAATTAGGTGATCAAGGTAAAGAAGTGCGTCAATAGTGCGAAATCCTTTTCTGTAGGCGACTTGATTGGGACTGATACGTTTCGTGAAGTCGGCATACCACATACATAAGTCTAGAGGCGACGATTTTTTCCAATACTTTCCCAAAGCAGGGAATGAGAGAGATGGGTCTAAAGTTGTTAACGTCTCCACCGTGCTTGTTTGGTTTGAGTATGGGAACTATGCACGCAGTTTTCCAATGTTGTGGGTAGTGTGCTTGGGTTGTAGAGATTAAGCAATCGGGGGGTTTAGTTTGATGGGAAGTTTTTGGATGATGGGGTATGATACCTTGTCACGCCCTAGTGTTTTACCCTTAACCGATAATAGTACGAATTCGAGTTCAGTTATGTAGTTCGGAGGCAGTGAAAACTTGCGTTGGGGGAATGTAGATGCATACCACTGCGAGTTTTTGTGTTGAGTTTATCTCTATTGCGACTGGAGAAATTTCGGAACTTAAAGGTATGACTCTGTGCGGTATATTTCTTTTCACAAGAATTGCGTTTCCTTGTTTTTTTGTGTTATGTGCATGTGGTTGTGGAAGTAGCCCGCGTAGTTTTTGGGTGTATAGGTAGGATGATTGAAGGGTATGTGGGTTTCATTTAGTAGTAAGATAGAGGGGGAGAAGGAGTTGATGAGGATTTCTAGTAGGTGGTAGTTGTTGGTGTACCCATTCATATTCTATTGTAGAATTGACGTCTTTGTATTTAAACAAATTTTTTTTTTTTTATGGTTAATGATGGAGTATTTTTCTGTGTTATTGCTTTTTGTGTTGGATGGGGATGTGTGTTTTTATAGGTTTCGGGGGTAATTATGACCTTTAATTCGGGAAACTTGGCATATATTTGACTGCACGGTGTCATTTCAATGTCACTCGTTGAAGGAGATGAACAAGGTAAAGTTCGAAGGATTCTATCTGTTGAAGGAACGCTGTTTTTAGATGTAGTTGCCTGGTTCGACTTATGTGGGGGTTTTGGCAAAGAAGGTTGTGATTTTGAGTAGCTTTTGTATGTTGTTTGGCTAGTTTTGGTATTGTCTTTATTGCTTGAATTGTTCGGTTTGTTATTCATTGTGTGCGGGTTTGCTGGTCTATTGGTGGTGAGTTGTTGCATGTTGTTTGCGTCGGAAAATTTATTGAATTGTGTGTTTCTTTGCTGTAACGGAGCCGTCGTCTCATTGTTCTGAGGATTAGTCGGCATTGTCGTTGTGATGCTTGCCTGGCTGGCGACTACCTGAGCCATGGTTGGTGTGGTTTTTTTATGATAGGGCTGAATGCTATATGCTGTTGGGTTGCTGTTGTATAATTTCCATGCTTGCCGAGCTGAGCACCTATGCTGAATTTAGCTTTGTTTACAGCTTTATGTTTAGGGAACGTGGGACATGTAGGGTCAACCGATGTGTGGGTTTCGTTGGCACAGTTTACACAATAGCTTCGTGTGCATAGGCCATAGGGGAATAGCGCACGTTCTGCAAACTTCTGAGTTGCGACATCATTTCTTGGTGTGTCCAAGTTTCTGGCAGTTATTGCAGCGCATGGGATTTTGAATGTACTCCTCAACTTTGACTTTTTCCCAGCCCATTTTTAAGAAATCAGGTCGTCATATGAGATCAAATGTTACAATTGCAGCGCCAGTTGGTATGAGTTTTTCGTCTGTCTTCATCATAACTTTTCGTATGCCGATTACTTTCTCGGAGGTTAATTTTTTTGCAAGCTCTTCTTCAGATATGTCAATGATATTTCTTGAGAATATCCTACCTTGAGTGGAATTCAGTCCAACATGGGATGTGATCTTAACTGGAAAACAGTCAACGCGTGTGGCTTTAATAAAAGTTTGTGCAGCTTTCATATTGTTTGCTTTGAGAAGATCACCGGAATTTAGCGGGGTTACTTCTGTATAGTCGCGGGATATGGCTTTGAGACCTTTTTCAATTTGAAAAACTTTGTAGGATGCAATAGGTCGGCTTAGTTCTGCAGAGTTAGCAATAGTGGTGATTAAGAGAAAACGTGGTATATGGTCATCATTTTGGTGGGACTCTGGGAGTAGAGGAAAGTCAGTTGTTCGCAATCTTTTGCTTTTGTTGGTCGGCTGGTCGATGTAAAGATCAGGGCACAGGTCTTTAAACCGGTTGGAATTGGGGGGGGGGGGGGGGATCGACCCCGTTCATCTTAGACCGTGTGCGCACTTTCAGTGCTGAATGGCTCCAGAAAATTAAGTTTTTGTTTTCGCTTTTTTGTTTTTTTTATCTTACTTTTTGTTGGAGTGCGTTTACGCGAAAAAATAGACACACTACCACAATCGCAAGTGAATTAACACAAAGGAGACTATCGAACACAACCGTACGCTACGAATGTTAGTCGATGACTGTAATGGAAAAAATAATCCAACATCTTCCGATGGTGTCTCTCCCTCGAGCAGTGTGTCTTTGCAAAGCACCAAAAAGTATAGGCGAAAAAGGTCGCTGCAGATTGTGCAAAACAGAAACTCCAATGTCCAAATGTCTTTAATGTAAAGTCCATCTTTGCTGTAATAATAATAAAATAAAAATAATAATGTTTCTTGTCCTTTCATAATTAACTTTTAAAATAATTCAATAAAACGTAATTCGACTATAATTACAAAACAAAATTTTTTTATATAACCACAATTGCCCAACGTTGCTCACAAGCAACTTTCTCTACCGCCCAAACGAATGGGGGTGGCGACTTGATATTTTGGCCAGACACTCCTTAAATTACTACAAAATGATTAAAGGTAGGTATAAGTGGCTGTCACCGCTAATCCAGCGACTCACTTAGGCCATTAAGTAGAGGCCCGTTGTGATACCACAAGCTTAACGCTCACTCCCTCTTGCTGAACCATTTAGAATTCTTGACGAAGCTCGTCAAGCATCTTGGGTCTATTTCACCTAATTCTCCAAGGTTCCTAAAAACAGGTGCCCCTAGAAACCGTAGCCTGCTTCTGGCTAGAGCTGGACAGATACAGAGAAGATGCAGGACCGTTTCTTCCTCCTCATAATTTTTGCAGCTTCTACAGCATTTAAAGAAGAGTACTCCAAGACGACCAGCATGGTTGCCTATGAGGCAGTGCCCTGATAAAGCGCCAATTACTTGGGAAATATCGTCCCGTTTTAAGGTATAAAGACTACGCGACCGTTTTCGGTCCCATCTAGGCCAAGTCAGCCTTGAGATCCTACAGGTTGTGATATGTGTCCATCTGTCGCTCGCACGAGCATAAGTAGATTCTTTTAAGAGCAGCTTGCAAGTGCCAAAGGGCACACCAATGCGTTCTTTACTGGGAAGAATCTGCTTGGTTGTTCCTTCCCTCGCAAGTTCATCCGCAATGCAGTTACCCTCGATGTCCCTGTGGCCAGGAACCCAAATGAGGTTGAGCCTGTTCTGCTTGGCCATCTCCTGCAGAGATCGGCTGCAATCCAGTACACTTTTTGATCTAATTATAGCTGCGCTCACAGCTCTGATTGCCGCTTGGCTATCACTAAATATAAAGATATCATTGCCTTTCAAAGCGGTCTGTAACAGGTCTATAGCCTCCTTTATGGCTAGAACCTCAGCCTGAAAAACACTACAGTGATCCGGCAACCGAAAAGAACAGTTCAGAGATAGGTCCTGCGAGTAGACCCCTCCTCCCACTCTGCCATTCAATTTCGAGCCATCTGTGAAGATCGTGAGACTTCCAGGTGGAGTGTAGAAATCTCTCGACCACGCATCCCTATCTGGGATTACCATCGCGAAATTCCTGTCCGGGACCACAGTATCAACACAACGGTCTGTGTATCCTGGAAGCATTCTATATTTGTTCAGTATGCTTGAGTGCCCACGCAAGCTAGACTCCCATTGACCTGTCTCCCTTAACCGAAGCGCGGCAAGAGCCGCCATTTGCTGACCCACTAAGTCTAAGGGTAAAAGGTCGAGGAAGACATTCAAGGCGTCGCTTGGTGTTGTTCGCAACGCTCCACTAATGCAGATCATACCCGCTCTCTGCACCTTGCTAAGTAGATTGAGATTAGCAGCTCTGCTTAGTGCAGGCCACCAAACGATTGCTCCGTAGAGGAGAATCGGCCTAACCACTGCTGTGTAAATCCAGCGGCAAACGCTTGGATTCAGACCCCATCTCTTCCCATATGATTAAAAGTAAAACAAAATTTTTAGGGATACAGTTAAATTTTGAAGTGAAAAGGGTTAAGCACCAAATGACCACATTGAGTTTGAGTCTGCAATCCATTAGCAATGATTTGAATGAGTTCGAAGCTAATATTTGTAGGAGTGATTCATGAAGCCATTTTTTTCGCATTCATGCAGACCTTTAGTGCTGATACGTCCATAACAAAACTCAGTAAACCACCTCTTAACCATTGAAATTGATTGCGCAGTGTCCCCATAGTGGTATTGGTTTTTTTTATAAGAAAAAATAATGCGCAAAAACGTGCTCATCACCAGGTCACAATTTTGAGACTTTATTTTAAGGCTAAAGGCTTTATTTTGAATATAATGAATGCCAACTAGTCTAAAATTTTGGCTTTTGTCTATATTAGAGACTAAGACTGCTTACTGAATTCGGGGGTATACCAAGTCGGACATTCATGCCCGAATTCAGTAAGAATTATCAGTCTCTAATAGAGAAACTCACAATTTTAGACCAGTTGGCATTAATTGCTCTTAAGTCATCTACTCTCAAAACAAACAGCCTAATAACTGATGACGAATGAACTCCTTTTGTGACAAAATCTCCCGTCACGAATTCGGGAAAAATGCTATCAGCAATTCCCACGTTTACGTAGTTTGCGTTGCCAACTGTTACGCTAAGTTCGAATGAGTTTTACCAACTCTTTACACGAAATTCAGCGGTTATCTGTTTACCTTTTTGACAGCAGTTGAAAGAAAATACATATATTTTCACAGGCAAAGTTTACAATAGTTATTTAAATACAAAAAATAATTAAATGAGTTCCATTGTGGTAGCTGTTTTATTAAATCTCTTTTATCGTTTCCTCTACATTATTGAATGTGTGTATGTGGTTGCTTTCTTTTCTCGTTGCTCTGGGTTCAATTTTGTTTAGATATGGCTACCGTTGTAAAAATATTTATACTTGTGTTAAATACGAAACATTAAATTCAAATAAACAGCAGTTTCTTGTGCTTATATGTATCGATTCTCTAAGATGACTACGAAAGTCGTATCCTTAACTGGAGGCCCAAGGCCTTTCAGCTGCACGGTGTTTTTGGAAAACCTAGTGCAATGTCTGCCTGCTCATTATATTCACTAGTCTCATACTAACTCCGGTTAGTGGATGGCCTTGACCTGTTGAAAAATAAATTTAAATTTATGCCCTACAGCCATTAATAAACACTTCTTACATTTTTAATTACTTCATTTTAATTATTATTTTCACTTTTCCCGATAAAGGAAAGCGTTCGTAGATTAATCTCACGAATAAAAGTCAAAATTGCGTTTCACTCGGAATCCGTGATGGTTATCTCCCGAATTTCGAAATTTCGTAAGAATTTCGTGAACACTTCGGAATTGATGATAGCATTTTCCCGACGTTGTGGAGAGCTCCGACGGAATTCATGATAGGCCTGAAAGTCTCTCAATTGTCATCAGACGATAAGCAGGTCACAAAAAGTAAAAATTGTTAAACTAGTTGACATTCATTAGTTTTAAAATAAAGCCTTCCCTTCCTAGGGCAGGCACCTTGACGCGGTGAGGGGGCTTAGTCGTACCTCAAAGCGGTTCGGACTATCCGATCGTGTCACCGCTGGTATTCGGAGATCCGAGGAGATGGTCGCGGCCGCTTTGGCGCGGTGACCAAGAACTACCACCTCCTAAGCCAGGGCGTTAGGCGACACCGTGCCTGTTGGTTGGTTTGCAGGAAGTCAACCGGCCCTGTTACTACGGAGGTATTAGTGCTTTATACCTAGTCTTAATGAATGTCTTGTAAATAATCCGCTTGGTCGCCTTTCGCACTTACCACTTTCTTTAACCTTTCAAGTAATTGTCAACACTTTGGATTTTATAATTTAATACAATTTTTTTTTAAATTGGAATTCTTTAATTTCACAAACAATGGTATTTAAATTTACAAGTGAATTGCAGTGCAATCGCGTGCGCGGTTTCCGAGCTCAGATTTTTACTGGCTATTGCGTAGTCGGCGGCAGGCTGCAGGGGTGGACGGCCGGCCGCTTGTTTCGCTCGGGCAATTCCGAGCGGATGTCCCAAATGGGCGCACGGCCGGTTGGTTTGATTGGCGGCGGCGGCTGCTTAAACTTGGTCCTTTGGCTGGTCTTGACTATGCCATTGCGCACATCGGGTTTCGGGTTCGTTCGCTGGGTTGGCGGCCGTTCGCGTATACGCCCTGAATGCGTCGACGCCATAGGTAGCAGCGTATGGAGCGCAAGCCCGAAGATTTTGCAGCTGCCTGATGAGTTGCACTCACAATAGCTTTGCGCCCGTCCTACGGCCGAGCGTTATGGAGGCTGAAGCCTTGAAGGCTGGAAATGTCCGTAGCGCGTGGTACCGATGGTAGAGTCAGCAGGCAAACACTGCTCGAAAAGCTTCAGTTGTGAGGTCAGAGCACAACTCAAGGTGAATTGGCTTTGTGGCAAAACAGACGAATAGTAGATCTTAATACCGACGCTTTAATTTGGAATGGCCCTGCAAAATCTACACCAGTAGTAGAAAAAGATAATGAGAAATTACAACGCTCAGGGGGCAGAGCGGCCATTATTTGTGTGCGCGTTCGTTGCTTATAAAGCGTGCTTACTTTGCACTGGAAAATGCATCGTTTTACTAAAGGCTTTAGTTTTGGTATGTAATACTCTTGCCTGACCATTTGGAGCATTAATCGGATTTCTGCATGAAGAAGCAGCGAATGTTGAAACTCCAAATACGTAGTAGCCCGTCTTTGTCAATTATCGGATTGTAAACTAGAAGAAGGCTTTTTTCGCTGATTGGGTGTTTATTTCGCAAAGCGTCCTTTTCGTTCGGAAAATAGCGTTCGATAAGACGCGATTTTGCCAGTTGAAATTCATTATGCGTGAGACCAGGACTGGTGATTGTGAAATTTTTTTTTGCTTTGTGGCGCGCATTGTTCACGAAGCGGAATATGTAGGCAGTCACGCGGAGCGCCAGCGAAAAAGACGAAAAGCGGTTGAGAAAATAAACTTCTTTCTCGAGCGAGTGATACACTTCTACCTAACGCTGGTCTGGAGGAGAAGTGCTGGGCGGCTTTGATTTTGGCCATGAGTCCGTGTGGCAAAAAAGCCATTTTGGCCCATGCCACCAGAGGGAGGATATCGCCAAATCTTGGGGCTTGCATCCGCGGGTGCCGAGGTTCGCTGGATTGTCAGCACTAGCAACATGGCGCCATGTACCGTTTGGAAGGTATTCTCGAATCTGAGAGGTACGGTTGGATACATAGTTCTTCCAGGTGCACGGTTCCTTTTCCAGCCAAGTTAGCACAATTTCTGAGTCTGAAAGGAAAGTGGTGCATGGTTCTAAGTTTAGTTGTTTTCGAACAATCTTGACAAGCTTTGCTAGTAAGACTGCGCCACAAAGCTCTAGGCGTGGCAAGCATCCAATTGCCTTTTGCAACCAATAGAAAATATTTTATTTGGTTGCAAGTATATCCGCGGATGTAGATCGCGGTGCAATACGCTTTATCCGAGGCGTCACAGAACCCATTGATTTGAGTATCATGCCCCGGAGAAAAATTAACCCATCGAGGAATTTCGATGTAGCAGATGGCTGGCAGATTTTCTGCGAATTTTCAATAGCCGATTTGCGAAATAAAATGCGCTAAAAAGGTTTGTCGTCCTCGTGAATGAGTATTTGACGATACATTTTCTCAATGTCTCCATTGAAGGCGAATATGTGCATACGCCACTGCAGAATGAGTAGAAAGATCTGGTTGGAGTGAAGGACCGGCGTGCAATACGACATTGAGGGACATTCCTGAACCAGATTTTTGGAGTCATTAAATACCACGTGAAGTTTGGTAACCACCTTGTCTGCTTTGACGACGACATGTGGTAAATAGAAAGAGAAGTATTTACAATCGGATACTTTTTCACAGGACCTAGTGTATTCCATTGTGCTTAAGTCTCCCTTCCTCTGAAGCGATCGCTCCATACTAAATAATTGCTGGAGGGCAGCAGGCCTGAATGGCCAAGAGACTTTTTATTTGGAAATTCTTCCTTAAAAGGAAGTCATGTTGTCGTGGACCTTTCAAGGAAATGAAAGTCCTTTGTGAGCCTTGATCAATTAAGGCTCTAAGTTGAAATAACCATGGCAGTTGGAAGGAGAATTTTGCTGTCATTGTCTGCCTGCAACGATTGTACATTTGTTTGAAACAGCACTGTTGCTCGCTTGGAGCTTGACTCCACTTTGCGAGCGGGAGATGTCGAGGTGGCAGTAGTGTGCTGCACAGAGGCACCAAAGGTTCTCGGACTAAAGCGGCGAGCTTGTGGCTTTGGATTAACGTGCCATAGTGAGTGATGCCGTTGTTCGCAATGTCTACACGAACACTTGCTCGGGCATTCATTAGTGCTGTGAGAAGTAGCAAGACAGTTTTTGCACAGCTTGCTTTGGTTTACGAATTGTATACGGCTCGGAACCGAAATTCGTTTAAATTGAGGAGAGTTGCAGTAGGCACAGGCTACTTCCCTCGTCGATTCTGCCACGAAAGCGTTGGTCCTGTTAAAGGGCCTGCTTTGCGAAGCATTTTGATGATTGACAGGTTTTAGTTTACTTTGGCTTTGATGAAGCCTAGTCAATCTTTCGACTAATTGGTATCTTGAAGTAAGGAAGTCATCCATTTGAGACCATGTGGGTAAATCTCTTCGGGAAGAGAGAGATTGTTCCCAAAGAGACAGTGTGTTTTCGGGCAGCTTTGATGAGCATATGTATACCAAGATGGGATCCTAGCTGTCTGTCTTAACATCTTGAGTATGGAGAATCGACAGACAGTTGTTTATCGAGGTTTGCAGCTTTTGAAGTTGATCACTATTTTCGGTTTGGATAATGGGCAGAGTCATAAGAATTTTGATCTGGTTGTCAACCAAGATTCGTTTGTTTTCGTATCGTGACCGTAAAGCTTCCAAGGCCAGCTCGCAATTGTCATCGCTGAGCGGATATTGCTTTACATTTGAGCCCGCTTTTGGGCTTGGGTTTTGTATCGAAGATGATACAGTTTCTGAGCACGGGAGAGCTCGGGTGGTTGATGTATACCGCTACGAACATGTCACGAAAAGCAGGCCATTCTTCATAACCACCATCAAATATTTCCGTGTCACGAGGTGTCATATTGTTCAAGGCAAGCATAGTATTTGCCCTCAACAGAATTATTAAAATTATCTGGGAGGATATCATCTGTGTTTGAAAAAAAGCCGTGCCCAACAATTATCTATTAATTTGTCTTTAATCGTGAGATACGATCCTGTGTGGTCTTGAATTGGCGCTTCACTGAATCGTGCACAGTATCTCATGAGACTGTCACTTTCCGCTATAAACTTTTGCGCGGATGGGTCAAAAGTTTTAGTTTTGACTTTTACGCTGGCTTCTAGCGCAGCGGTTTTTGACCGTGTCTTAATGTCTGACATTTTTGGATAAGCCGAAAAAAAATGATTCGTAAGAAAATATGGAAACGATAATATTCCGTTTGAGTTTATGAAAAAAAACCCTTAATTTACAGAAAAAGTTGCACTTAGTGCCACAGAGAACATGGAAATGAGTAAGGTTTTGTGGCGGTGTTTGCGTCTTTTTTTTCTGTATTAAAATATGTTTTGTATGCGGGAAACCGGACTGCCAAATTAAATCCGCAAGCTGGGATTTTATTTAATGTGAGAAAAAAACAAAAAAAGAACGCAAACACTTTTCTCTTTTATATACGTAGTGGAAATAACCGTATGTATGTATGTTTAAATAATTATATAAGTATTATGTACGTAGTGGAAATATACTTGTAAATGTTAATTGTATAATGTGTGTATATAATAAAATTGAACACCTAAAAAATATTGCTCAATTTCAAGATTTGTTTGCTAGAAATTCTCTAATGGGTTTCGTCTATTTATCTAAATATCTATTAGAACATCTTTTGGAAGATGCGATGTCAATTTACGTAGTTCGCATGCATGTATAATATTATTCATACATAAGACTTTTCGAATTTTAATTTGAGCTTTCTACTTACTATATCTCAAAAATAAAGCAATTAGCTACTATTGCATATACCTACATTGAATTGTGGAAAAGTAATAATATCAAAAAAACCACTCCGAAAATTGTTAAATATTCAAATTTTCTTTGAGGATTATTTGGATAATTTAATGAAGTCAAATGTGCACTGATATTTTATTCACATCAATATTATTTAGGTCTTAAATAATAATAATATTGTATAAATAACATCAGTTAAAAGAATTTTCTAATCAGTTATCCATCAGCTTTAATTGATTGATCGATGACGCTACGCTCATTAGCGAAGAGAAGAATTTGTACATCCCTTTTTTTTTTTTTTTGTTGGAATCAGGCACGAAACAACGCGTGCAGAAAACAGCACTCAGACTACATACCGTCCATTGTACTGTTTTCATGTTCCTTTTAATCTGTTTAAAATCTGCAGGATTTACGAATAAATCTTAGTAGATTTTGGGGTGTCAAAGAGCTCAGGTGTTCGTCTCTCAACACGTCGCGACCAAATGCCTCATATCTAGTTCTTGCAAAGGCGGGCACAGAAAGTGTTCCGCCGTCTCTTCCTCTTCAGAACACGATAGGCATATGGGGTTGTCATGTACGCCTATCATTGTCAGGTGTATATGCCACGTGAAATGACCGGTCGGCAGTCCAACAAGTTGCCTGCAGTCCTGCCTGTTAAGCGGGAGCAAGTGTTTTGATAGTCCTTCTGAGATTGAAGGTATCATGAGTTTTGCCCAACTGCAACCTCTCGACGCCTCCCAGTCATTGCTGAGCGAAGTATTCACCCAGTTTCTGATGGTGGCATCGATGGCCGAAGGTGGGACTGCTACAGCTGGCTGCGGGCCAAGGAAAACCTGATCCGAGCCGATTCTGGCCAAATGGTCAGATGTCTCATTACCAGGTACTCCGGAGTGACCAGGCACCCAGAGTAAAGCAAGTTCATTATGTTTACCAATATAGTTTAATCGAGACTTGCATTGCCGAACTAGTTTGGAAGTAGTTAGAGGGCTGGTCAATGCCTTGAGCGCAGCTTGGCTGTCACTGCAGAAGCGTATACTCCTCCCCCTCCACCTATTTTCCACCCTGTAGTCCATGGCCTTGAGAATTGCAAATACTTCGGTCTGGAAGACGGAGGCATGTTCCCCAAGAAAAAAGTGAAGCTTATCCTCATTACCTTCTATAAAAACTCCAGATCCTGACCCAGAGTCAGTTTTGGAGCCATCAGTAAATCCTCAGGGAACTCATCGTTATAGAGTCTTATCAGCAAGGAAACGGTGGCGTACTATCCTGTGGCATTGAAAGGACGCAAATGTCGATATCTCTGCCGCCAGAAATTTCCGCCTCGCCCCAATCCGTTTTATACCAACATCCGATTCTTTTAAGTCTGCAGGTGGCCTTTCAGGCCACCCCACGTATGAATATACAAAGTGACGGTAAGTGCAGCAATGCGAAAAGAGCAGCACCAGGTGTTGTAGAGAATGCCCCTGTACAGCACACGGCGATTGTTCTCTGAAGTTTAGCAAGCAGGTTCCCCACGCTATTAATTGAGAGTCTGCTCCACCATACCACTGAAGCATAGCTGATTATGGGTATGATCATAGAGGTATATATCCAGAGGGTACCCTTTGGTGATAGACCCCACGTTTTGCCGAAGACCCGTTTACACTGCCAGAAGGCTGCCAATGCTTTAGAGGTCTTGTGTGAGATTTCCACGACAGTTTTGCATCCAGAATTACTCCTAGATACTTCACTTCGGGAGAAGTCTGAATTGTGACTCCCTTAAGTGTGAGAGGAATGAGGCCATCCAACCTTCTCCGCCTAGTGAAGAGAACAACACTAGTTTTGGTTGGGTTTGCGGATAGTCCATTATCGTCACACCAGGTGTCAATCTTATTCAGTATTGTCTGCGCTTTCCTGCGAACAGCCGACAGAGATCGGCCTGTGACTAGACAGGCCACATCGTCCACATAGGCCTTAGGGTAGATATTCGAGTCATCAAGAGTGACAAGAAGAGAGTCAATTACCAAGCACCAGAGTAAAGAGGAAAGCACACCTCCCTGAGGACAACCCTTATTTACTCCGCTCTTTAGGTATTGATCCCCTTCTGCCTGAATCTTGATAATCGGCTGCGCAGCATTGAACAAATCAAATTTACCAGCGAAGGATCTACCCATGCCTTAGAGCAGCAGTGCACATGCCATTGAAGGTGGCACAAGGCTAGCGTAGTGGTCAACACGAACTGGACACCTTCTTTAAGTACAATAGGTGAGATGCCATCAGGACCGGGCGATTTGAAACTGTCAAAAGATTCCATAGCATATCTCATGGCGTCCTCCCTCGCCACAGTTCTGGCAACAAACCAGTCATACCTTGTCGCTGTGGTTCTCGAATTCCCTCCGTCCCCTGTCGAGGGAGAAGAAGATGTTACCATCACCTGATTTCCAGGAAGTGAGTCTCTAGAAGAAGAGAGTAAGTCTCAGTCCTGGTCTCTGTGAAAAAGCCATCCCTTAATTCATAAGCAGAGAGTACCCAAATTGGTCTCTTTTTTCTCTGTAAGTGCACATATTCATGATCGCATGAGTGCATGAGTCGAATGAGTACCGCATTCACATTCGTGTCATTCGACTAACAGAAGAAATTAATGTGTCCATGCAGCCCTCTAGTGCACATGCATTAAGGCAATTTTCAAAAGTTAGGAAATTTCATATATAGAATTTAGTAAATTTAAAAAAAATATAATGAACTGAACGATAATATATTATTCTTTCCAATAACATTCATTTTTATTTGAAATTTTCGAAAATTTTTAAAATATTTATACTTGACTTACATGCATTAAGACAATTTTCAAAAGTTAGAAAATTTCATAAAAAATATTTAGTAAATTTAAAAAAAATATAATCGACTGAAAGATAATTGATTATTCTTTCTAACAGCATCCATTTTTATTTGAAATTTTCGAACATTTTCAATAAATATATACTTGACTAACAAGTATGTGAAATGCCGTACATGTACGGGGCATCTACAATAAGGCAATTCTCAAAAGTTTAATATTTTAATTAAAAAAATTAACTAAATTTAAAAAAAATATATTGGACTAAAAGATAATTGATTTATCTTTCCTATTACATCCGTTTCAATTAAAAATTTTAACACACATTTAAAAAATTTATACCTTACTTGCAACTTTGGGAGCTGTCGGATACATACATAAGTACATGCACTAATACAATTCGCAAAACTTGCAGATTTATATACAAAATTTTAATTTATTTAAACGAAAATATAATAAACTGGAAGCCAATTTAACATTCTTCAAGTAAATAATAATTTCCATTTGCAATTATCAAACATTTTTAAAAAAATAAGACTTGGCTAACTTCAAACAATTTCATACACGTACTGTGCGCATGCATATGTATATGTAGTTTTCACAGAATCTCTACATTTTCCACATAATGGTTCTTAATTTAATTTACAACGGATAGAACATTATTCTATTAACATTCTCACTAATTAATATTTACAACTACAATTTTCTATTTGAAATAAAAAAACAAAATTAAGCTACCAAATATTGTTATGGTTCAATAGGTACCTGCCACCCTGTGCCGAAGGAATCTTGCTGCAGACGAGATGGCAGCATTTCCCGAATTGGTGGACTGGCAATGCCGCCAAAGCCCACAGGTTCAGGAAGCCGCCAGATCGTTGTGCATGTTAGTTCGAAGGATGCCAGAATAGGCAGAGACAGGAATAGTAAAAGAAGTGGAGAAGGCAAAAAGCAATGGCGGGAAATCACGCGTCACCGTAGTGGCGTGACTTTACGGTATAGCGAAAAGGAAGGACACAGAAATAGTGGAAGAAGGGGAGATGGCGGGAAAATCACGCGTCATCGTGGTGGCGAGATTTTTACGTTAGCGAAAAGGAGAAAAGCGAAACGAAAAATAAACCGGTCTGATCGTCTTAGAGGTGGGTGGCCAACGATGGCCTCCGATATATGGCGTTGTGAAAAGATTTATTTTACCTAAATTTATTAAATTCCCTTTACAACAAAATAAAGATATAGCCAAACTTCAATCACGTTAGAATTTTTTTCCTTCTTCTATTTCTTTCATATCAATCAAAATATAGCGCGTTTAAAGTCCAAGGAAAAAATTTACCATTTATATTATATTCGAAATAATTGCAAAATTTCATGATTGTTCCAAACTAAATAAATAGATAAAAAAAAAACTTCATACATTAACTTTTCTTATTCGGTCATTATTAGTATAAAGCATTTTAATAACTTATAGTTCAAACAATAAACTCATTTTTCATATCCAGATTAAACGAGGTTATCGAGGGCTGGCCATCCCTAGCATGCCATGGAAAATTCCGTTGCGTGGGTGACGGCGCATATAAAAACCCGCTGGCAGCACGGCACTGGGCAGTTAGCAGTTGGAGTGTCGGTTGGACAGTTTCTTGCAGAGTGTGAAGGTGTCGTTTTGTGTCGCGTTCGGCAGTGAAGTGGTTGAAGAATTTTGCCAACAAAATGATAATGCTAATAAAGTTCATTCATGGAGAAATATTCACAATAGCTAAAATGTGGTATATCGACTAAGTCGGGTGAAATCGGTTGCAGCAACAACATCATCAACAACAACGGCAACAGCATCAGTTGCATCAGCAGAAGCGGCAACACCGCAGGGAAGCGGCAGCAGCAACAAAAACAACACCAGATGAGTGAACAGCAACATGCACAAAGTGCCAGCAACAGCAACAACAACGGCAACATTATCAGTTGCATCAGCCACCATCCCAGCAGCTGGCCATACAGCGTAGCAACACCATAGTGGCAGCAGCAAAACAGCAACAGCAACGACAACTAGCACCCAACCACAGAACGGCCCCACCAAAGCCTGCTGCATCAGTTGGAGAGACCGAAAAATATTATAAGTATAGAAAATTAAGGGAAGGGGAAACAATTCTTTATTAATATTAGGGAGAAGATTACGCAATGAATATTTCGTTGCCTAATCGCGCCAATATTTAGTGAAAAGTAATTAAAGTTTTGTTAGAAAATTAAATGGAACCCTTCGAAGTCCTATTCGTTATTACAATTTTTTTGTAAACTTTAAAACGATACATATGAACATCATATTTGCTCATTATTATTATGAAATAATGAAAGTGCCTTAAGTGAAGGTCGATGTGCAGGGTACAATCAGAGTACCTTTACTTACCTTACCTTAACCTACCTATGAATTAAACAAACTAAAGTAAACCAATAAATAAATCAAAATAACCTATAAATAACTAAAAGGCCTACTTATAATAACTGTTGTCATCAAACGTATAAACTAAATTGAAGGAAGACAGACCCTAAAGCTAGGACATACGGAATTGTTTTGGTATATATTCTTTCTTCTTTTTTTTGATACTTTCAATAATAAGATCTATTTACATTTTTGGTACTTGCGAAAATTTGTCGCAATGAAATAATAAGAAATTATATATACTTTTGATACTTACCTTAATAAAATATTGTCTACTTTTTTTGATACTTATCATATTGAAATCATATCTACATTTTTAATACTTACTTTATTGAAATCATATCTACAGTTTTAATACTTACCTTATTGAAATCATATCTACATTTTGGATACCTACTGTAGTGAACCAATATATACCTATGTACTAAGATTATATAGATTTAAGGAGTTCTTAACTACTGTATTAATATAAATATTAATACTAAAATATGAATTGTAAATAAAAATGTCAGAATATAATGGGAATGCTGTTTCTCCATTTTAATTAAGAAGGCACCAGAGGATTGTATAGGGCTACCGATATTAGGGTGGGCCAGCACCCCGGGGCTACACCACCAACTGCCATTTTAGTTTCCAGTTTTTTTTAATTTTCAAAGGTTCGGGATCTTTTTTCTTTTTTTTTGCTTGCAGTCGTTTTGATTCAAATTTTTTTTCTCTTTTGCGGTTTATATTCACCCGATGAGGCAGTGTTGAACGCACTTAGTTTTTTTGTAGCTTTTTTTTTGTTTGTTTTTTTAGTGGTCCGATTTGTCGGCACGGTGCTTTCGAGCTACCAATCTGCTAAGTGGGGTTTAATTTGTATAGATTATTTTTTTTCCTATTTATTTTTCTGGCCGAATTGTTGCTTTGTTTTGTCTCGTTTAGGCCACAGCCCACTACACAAGTCAGCGGATAGCGCTTCAGAGTGCATCCGTATTGCGGTGAGCTGGGCTGGGACTCCAACTGGCGCTGATTATCGAGGTTTCAGTCGACGCACATGTCTCAGGGAGGCAGTCGAGACTGCCTGGCCTGCATAGCGGTGGGGCGATTGAGATCTAAAGATAGCTCAGCCTAAGTTTAGGCAAGCGGTACATCCTGCAGGTCTGGAAAGGAAACAGCTAGTATTTTGTCTCCTTTTTTCCATTGCGGGAGGGTGTGACGGGAGCTAATGGTGATACGTTTATGTTATGTTTTTTCTTTTGGTCGGACCTGGGGCCTATTTCACAAAACTACAATTCTACAAGTTTACAAGTTACAATCACAAGTTTAATTTTCACAAGTGTTGATAAATTGCGTTTCATTAAAATTTTGACAACACTTGTAGTTTTCTGCACTTGTGAACTACAATTTCTACAATTGCAAGTTCTTGTATACTTGTGATGTCAATTTAACAATTGTTATTTCTAATTATTCAAAATTCTACAATTGCTTATAAAAACGCAATATAAAACATTCGCATAATTTAAAATGAATTTTTTAAATAAAATAAAATATTTTTATAAAGTTATTTTGATAAATTAAACAAATGTATTAGTGTGGTGCGGGAGAACTTAGCTGCCAAAGACATTCTCGTCGGTAAGTTTAGCATAGGAGTAATAGAACTGTAGATCGGGTCCGCAAACCACCATACACGAAATGGAGTGATTACCATGCCTATCATTATAAGCTTCTTCTTGCTCTTTGGGTGCATCTAATTTTATTAAAGTGCCGTCCAAACAGCCGGAAACTATCGGCATGCCTCTGATGGCGTAGAATTTAGTAACCATTTGATCCACATTTTCTGGCCATCTTACATACGCTGCAAACAAAGCGGTATTTAATGCAGTAACTACGCTTTTTACCACTCTGCACACAGTGGCTTTGCTCACACCATGCAAGTCACCTATTGCATGGTATGTGGTTGCTGTTCCTAGCCAGCGTAACGTAATCAGCAGCTGCTGTTGCACCGTTAGAGAATGGCTTCTACTTGTCTTCCTCTCCAGTATTGGACACAACAAATTTAACAACAAAACAAATTTTTCACGTTTTAGCCTAAAACGCTCATTATACTCCAACGTGGATTCCAGGAATTCATATTCCAAACGTGGCCTAAATAGTGTTCTTCTTTTTAATGTGATTTCATTATCGCTTTCATCAGTAAAATCGTATAATAAGTTCATTTTGTACACACAAAAAAAATATGAGCTTCTTAATATAATATAGTAAGTTTCACTTGCAGACGTGTTCATTTATTTATAACATATGATTAGTGGTGTTGCCGCTTATCGATAATTTGTAATAAACCAACAATGCGATTCGATTAATGTGTGTCATAAAATATTAAATATGTTTTATTTTGTGTTCATTTGAATTAATTGTTATAAACCAAATTCTATATCAATTTATCATTCACTTCTAACTTGTAAAATTTTTTCTTGGGGTCTCCGTCGACCATAAGGTTTTTTTCTACAATTCTACAAGTGTACAAGTGCAAATTTTGTTTAGTGAAACAAAATCACTTGTAAAAGTATCATTTGTAGACTTGTGACTTGTAGAATTCACTTGTAGCTACAAACTTGTAATTGTATTTTTATGAAACACAATGATTCACAAGTTCACAAATTCACATGCAAAAACACTTGTAATTGTGAACTTGTAGTTTAGTGAAATAGGCCCCTGGTGCCTTCTGACGATGGGTAGACAGCATTCCCATTAAAGTGAAACATATATAACCCACTCAAGAAAAATTTACCTATATCTGCATTTTTATACACGTATATTTAACTAACAAAATTTATACATACGTATTACTAATACATTTTACACGTTTATGACACTTTTTTTTCTCGCGATTTGATTTTTTTTTCTCTGTGTGATTAACGATTATTTTCGGGAATTCTTATCAGCTTAGATTTTGACTCGGACGATCGCGGTGACATCACGGCAGTTATACTTATATAATATAATATATATATAACAAGAAATTAAAAACAAAAAGAAAAAAAACTTTTTTTTTGATTTTCGTACGCTAGGTAACAAGTCGTAGCAAGGACTTGTATTTGACCTTGAGGTAGGTTGGCGCATGAATTCGCGATGTTCTGTATGGAGTAGATGGCATCCAATCATCCATTGGTGATGCACTCACCCATTCCCTTTGATGCTAGAGAAAGCAATCAGTCCTCCAGTAACACCGTACCGGGTCGTAAGGGAGACGGACGACAGAGTTTGGATGTGCTTGACACATCACCACCAGGGACTTCAGCCCAAAGCATTTCAGCCACTTCAGGGCCGAGGCGTTCAGTTGGGCAGGAGGGGGATAGGACCTTACCAGAGAAGGTCATATTTTCGGTTAATGAGGGTAATGAGGACAGGAGTGGATGCCCGACTGGCGGAGCGTTCTCGGGGGAATCGTGGGTAGACGTGCTAGACCAGCTCTTTCGCACTTCGCAATAAGAAATGTGGAACGAGATGAAGACAATACGTGACAACATCGATGCGTTAAGTGTAGCCGTTGCTTCTTCGCAATCCGTACACAACTACCCGGGGGACTTCACAGCATTTAGAAGAATTCCAGCATCTGCCGCTCCAAGTAATCCTATAATCAATCAAACGAATTCCACCAATAAAACTATCATTAGGCCACAAGATTGGAAGGTTGCCTATGATGGCACAGGAAGCGTATCAGATTTTCTTTTTAAATTGAATACGTTGTCTGAGCGTACGCAATGCTCCAACGAACAGTTGATGGCAAGCTTTCACTTGTTTTTTGTCAGGTCGAGCTGAGGAATGGTACTGGTTGTTCACTCGTCAGAACCCAGACGCGACTTATCCGTTCTTGTGTTACTCTATAAAGCGAGAATTCGGTACTTTGAAAAGAGATCACGAGATAAGAATGAAAATCTCAATGCGTCGGCAAAGGGCCAACGAGGCCTAGGATGGGCTCCATACGGATTTATTGGTTTTAAATGCTAGATTGAGGGAATCGATTTCGGAAAACCTTTTTATTGACATCCTCAAGAGGAACGTTCAGCAACCTGAAGCTAATGCTTTTTAGCACGGATCCGAAAACATTACACGACATGCGCGATGTGGCAAGGAAAGCAAAGCACATTCTAAAGGAGAATTTGAGTTTGGTCCCGCATAATCCGGGACGTCAGGTTAACGAGGTATTAGCTATAACACCTGAAGAAAGCGTAGGAGTTACCAATAGGGAAAAGGATCCACAAGTCGAAGCGCTGAACTACCAGAAACCAGATTACTCTGGAATACAATGCTGGAATTGCGACAAGATGGGACACTCCTACATTTACTGCGAGGAGATGGGAGTTGTAACTCCGAAGTTTTCGCGAGATCATCGCCGGCAGGAAAACCGATTTCCGAGCGAGAAGGCCATCGGGGAATCTCGTTCGGCATCCTAGCCCCCGAAGCAGGGAGTACAGGAGCTGAGCTCCCTTGTACCCAAACAAACCGTAGTTCGGAAGGTAGTAGTAGTTCCTCAAAGGTTTCGCCCGGAGTAGTCATAAAGTTTCCAGACAGCACCGATAGTTCAGATTCAGAATGCACAATTTCATCAACAACCAATCCTCTGCAGGTTCGTATTCTGGAAGCCTTGCATAGGGACGCGGCATGTCAGACCCATATGCCAGTTAGTTTCCAACAAAGAGAGAAAGATTAGGAGAGAATAAGGGCGAATATTTTTTACGGAGAACCCAAACTTGTAGTTTCCAAAAATATTTTGAAGTGTAGGAAAAGATATACAGACATATTAGGAATGCGGAAGTTGCTTCAAAGCACCCGGCTATTGCTTACCCAGAACAAAAGGCCTTTAGCGAAGGTAATGACACACAACAGCTCGGTAGTAGAATTGCTAGATTCCGGAGCAAACGTCTCTATTTTAGGGAAGGATTGCGAGGAATTCCTAAGGAAAAAAAATTGGACTATCAACCGTTGCATGAGTTCGTGTATACAGCCGGTGGGAATAAGCAGAAAATACTCGGTTCCGTATCATTGCCAGTTACTTTCAAATATATTACAGGACTATTCGGGTGTATCTTGTTCCTTCTCTGATTTAAGAGGCGTACCTTGGAGTAGATTTCTGGAACTCATTTGCGTTAGCACCCGATATATTTCCATGTGTCTCTTCTTTAAATTTTCGAAACGAAGACGAGCGTAGTTTCCATCAGCTCACACCGGATCAGAAGATAGCACTGTAGGAGGTAGTTCAGGAGTTTCCGGCATTCGAAAAGCTAGGGTAAGGGCAGGCAAATTTCGTTACGCACCACATAGACACGGGTGATGCGGTTCCAATCAAAAGTAAGCACTTCGCTCTTTCACCACCGAGACAAGCGGAGGCTATCAGCGAAATCGACCGCCTTCTCAAAATGGGCGTACGAAAACCAGGCAAGGTCAGGTTGTGCATAGATTCCAGGAAGGTGAATGCGGTTACTCCTATCCGCTGCCGCATATTAACGGATTGCTAAGCAGACTAAAGGACACGTACTTTATAAGTGGTATTGATTTGAAAGATGCCGTCAGGTTCGTAGGTTTATAGGGATGGCGAACTGGTATAGGTCCTTCATTACCAATTTCGCTGATTTGGCAGGCCCATTGACAGACTGTCTTCGTAAATCACCTGGCCCTTTAAAGTTGACTCCTAAAGGGAGTCGAAATATTTGAAAAGTTGAAGGTAACGTTAAGTTCAGCGCCGGTCTTGGCGCAACCCGATTTCACAAAATAATTCGTAATCCAATGTGATGCATCAAAAATAGGGGTAGGAGGCATGCTTTTCCAGCTAGATGACGAGGGAGCTGAACATCCTATAGCTTTTGTGTCGAAGAAGCTCAAAAATGCTCAGCGCATTTATACGGTCACCGAGCTGGAATGCCACGCAGCCATAGTTAGTGTCAAGCGTTTTAGACCATACGTATAGGGATTGCCCTTTCGAATCATTACGGATCATTCACGCCTTAAGTGGCTGATGACGCAAAAGTATTAGAATGGGAGACTGGCGAGATGGTCACTATTGCTGCAACGATATGATTTTAAAATGGAGCATCGCAAAGGGTATCTAAACGTTGTGCCGGACACTCTTTCGCGCTTTGACGTAGACGAACTGTCACCTACGGCACCACGAGAAATTGACCTAGCATCACCGGAATTTGATGGCGTAGAATACTCTGAACTCCGCGAGACGGTTAAAACCAAGCAGGAAAGGCTGCCCGATTTACTCATAGCTGTCAACAAAGTTTACAAAAGAGTCATGTTTTGGAGAGGAGTGGAAGAAGAAGAGTCGCTGTGGCGTTTGTGGCTGCCGAACAGGCTGACGGAGTCTGCAATCAAAGGCTCGCACGACTCGAATGCCAGTTATCACGGAGGTTGGCAGAAAATTTTGAAGCGAATCCGACAGAAATATTTCTGGCCGCAAATGGCGATAGATGTAAGGTACTACGTAAAACAGTGTGAAACCTGCAAAGCCGTAAAAGCTACAAATCAAGTGTCTAAACCACCTATGGGCAATGCCTTCATTTCGGAGAGGCCTTTCCAACGTCTTTACTGTGACTTCTTAGGACCATACTCAGGATAAAACGAAGAAAGGAGTTTCTTTTCATAGTGCTTGATCATTTCTCAAAGTACGTTTTTCTAAAAAAGACAAACGAGATCACATGGACTGGGACAAACACATTCCCGAAATTCTTTTTTGACTTTCGTACGTCAATTCACTGCTCACCATACTTTGCGTTATTTGGACAGAATGGCAAACCAATTGGTAGGTTCCACGCATCTGACATCCGACCGTGACATCTCCATCCGTCACGAAGACCGTTCAAAAGGAATCGGCCTTCTCAAATTAAATCATTTCAAGTTTTCTCAATACATTTAGTAACACGTTTAAATTTTTTTTTATATATATACATATGTTTTTTCAAGAAAAATCCAGCCGAGGGGTTGTCCTCGGACACACGCAGATCGCCCGGAGCTCGGCCTTACATGGCGTTTCCGCGAAGCTAAGTTATGTGAGGTTTGAATTAGCGGAGGGGCTTTGCTGTAAAGACCTGCTAAGTCAGGCAAATTGGGGGGAAGGCAACTCTAGCCGACGTTAGTCAACAGAGAACCTGGGCTTCTGGGCGGTCGGGGACTATTAGCCCAGTATCCTCCCCGAACATCTATAACCAAAAGGTAGATCACACGACTCCCACCGGGAGTCGTAATTTACCTGACACTTCGCTCTACAACCAGGACTGTCCTTTTAGGAGTTTGGACGAGTTCTTCTCAAAATGTCTAACCAATTACTTTCGGAGTTTTGACGAGTTCTCCTCAAAATGTCTAAATAGTTGCCTTTTAGAGTTTGGACGAGTTCTTCCTTAAAAAAATGTCCTAAATGGCCGCCAAGCAATAATAAGAAACAAAAATAGCCACGGCACGTTTTCCATATCACCTTTCTGGCGGGTTGTAGCCAGACAAATGTCCTTTTTAGACAACCTGCCCTGTTTTTCCTCGGTGTTAACTAGCATTGGGGTGCATGGTGTGAAGACCGACTAAGTTCAGCACTGCAGCCCCCGCAACACCGGACTTCCTTAAATTAAAGGATAATTCTTTTATTAAATCTCGTTGAAACTCGGTTTGACTTAACTTCTACATCGGAGTCCTTATGGCGAGGGGCATAAACCATGAACGAGGGTACTCCGAGAATTCCAACTCTTCGAGAACGCGTTCCAAATAACACCACCGGGACCTACATGTTCTTTTCAATTTTTTTCCCCACCCAATTAATACCTTCTTCCTTTATTAAGGGAAACCTCACACGGCAGATATCCTAGGATAATAGACATACCAACAAGTCCTAAACTAGGAGACTCGTTATCTCAGGGGCGAGTCGTGCCCCACGTTCCTTCCAATGCCTCGACAATAACTTTTCTTTTCCACATCCGCGCATAGAGTAGTGAACCCTTTTCCTGTTCCCTTTTTCGACAAGTTTCCGAAACGAAGCAGGTTTGTTATGGTCCGCTAGGCACAGGCTACCCTGTGCCGAAGGAATTTTGCTGCAGACGAGATGGCAGCATTTCCCGAATTGGTGGACTGGCAATGCCGCCAAAGCCCACAGGTTCAGGGTGCTGCCAGATCGTTGTGCATGTTGGTTCGAAGGATGCCAGAATTGGAGGAGACAGGAATAGTAAAAGAAGGGGAGAAGGCAATAAGCAATGGCGGGAAAGGAACGAGAGAGAAATAGTGGAAGAAGGGGAGATGGCGGGAAAATCACGCCTCACCGTGGTGGCGAGATTTTACCGTTAGCGAAAAGGAGAAAAGCGAAACGGAAAGTAAACCGGTCTGATCGTCTTAGAGGTGGGTGTTCAACGATGGCCTCCGATATATGGCGTTGTGAAAAGGTTTCTTTTACCTAAATTTATTAAATTCCCTTTACAACAAAATAAAGATATAGCCAAACTTCAATCACGTTAGAATTTTTTTTCCTTCTTCTATTTCTTTCATATCAATCAAAATATAGCGCGTTTAAAGTCCAAGGAAAAAATTTACCATTTACATATATTATATTCGAAAAAATTGCAAAACTTCATGATTGTTCCAAACTAAATAAATAGATAAAAAGAAAAACTTCATACATTAACTTTTCTTATTCGGTCATTATTAGTATAAAGCATTTTAATAACTTATAGTTCAAACAATAAACTAATTTTTCATATCCAGATTAAACGAGGTTATCGAGGGCTGGCCATCCCTAGCATGCCATGGAAAATTCCGTTGTATGGGTGACGGCGCATATAAAAACCCGCTGGCAGCACGGCACTGGGCAGTTAGCAGTTGGAGTGTCGGTTGGACAGTTCCTTGCAGAGTGTGAAGGTGTCGTTTTGTGTCGCGTTCGCCAGTGAAGTGGTTGAAGAATTTTGCCAACAAAATGATAATGCTAATAAAGTTCATTCCTTAAAATATTAAGATTAAAAAAATATGAAAATGGATGGATGAGCAAAAGTGAACAATTTGTGTAGTGCGAGATTCGGCAACGACAATGTGCCTGTTGTTTGCCATATACCTGCATCCTTGCTAGATTTCAGTCATAAAACTTAAAGGGAGACTGCGAAAAATTGTTTGTCGACGGTTTGCAAAAGCAGATCAAAAAAAAAGCAAAACAGCTTTGCCAAATTAGTGAAACCATGGAGAAATATTCACAATAGCTAAAATGTGGTATATCGACTAAGTCGGGTGAAATCGGTTGCAGCAACAACATCATCAACAACAACGGCAACAGCATCAGTTGCATCAGCAGAAGCGGCAACACCGCAGGGAAGCGGCAGCAGCAACAACAACAACACCAGACGAGTGAAGGGGTGGCCCTCCTCGTGCGGCTACAACACCACTTAGTGGCAACAGCAACATCATCAACAACAACGGCAACAGCATCAGTTGCATCAGCAGAAGCGGCAACACCGCAGGGAAGCGGCAGCAGCAACAAAAACAACACCAGATGAGTGAACAGCAACATGCACAAAGTGCCAGCAACAGCAACAACAACGGCAACATTATCAGTTGCATCAGCCACCATCCCAGCAGCTGGCCATACAGCGTAGCAACACCATAGTGGCAGCAGCAAAACAGCAACAGCAACGACAACTAGCACCCAACCACAGAACGGCCCCACCAAAGCCTGCTGCATCAGTTGGAGAGACCGAAAAATATTATAAGTATAGAAAATTAAGGGAAGGGGAAACAATTCTTTATTAATATTAGGGAGAAGATTACGCAATGAATATTTCGTTGCCTAATCGCGCCAATATTTAGTGAAAAGTAATTAAAGTTTTGTTAGAAAATTACATGGAACCCTTCGAAGTCCTATTCGTTATTACAATTTTTTTTCCTTTGTAAACTTTAAAACGATACATATGAACATCATATTTGCTCATTATTATTATGAAATAATGAAAGTGCCTTAAGTGAAGGTCGATGTGCAGGGTACAATCAGAGTACCTTTACTTACCTTACCTTAACCTACCTATGAATTAAACAAACTAAAGTAAACCAATAAATAAATCAAAATAACCTATAAATAACTAAAAGGCCTACTTATAATAATTGTTGTCATCAAACGTATAAACTAAATTGAAGGAAGACAGACCCTAAAGCTAGGACATACGGAATTGTTTTGGTATATATTCTTTCTTCTTTTTTTTGATACTTTCAATAATAAGATCTATTTACATTTTTGGTACTTGCGAAAATTTGTCGCAATGAAATAATAAGAAATTATATATACTTTTGATACTTACCTTAATAAAATATTGTATACTTTTTTTGATACTTATCATATTGAAATCATATCTACATTTTTAATACTTACTTTATTGAAATCATATCTACAGTTTTAATACTTACCTTATTGAAATCATATCTACATTTTTGATACCTACTGTAGTGAACCAATATATACCTATGTACTAAGATTATATAGATTTAAGGAGTTTTTAACTACTGTATTAATATAAATATTAATACTAAAATATGAATTGTAAATAAAAATGTCAGAATATAATGGGAATGCTGTTTCTCCATTTTAATTAAGAAGGCACCAGAGGATTGTATAGGGCTACCGATATTAGGGTGCGCCGGTAGCCATGGCGAGGGTGGGCCAGCACCCCGGGGCTACACCACCAACTGTGGCGCCCGACTTTCTGCCATTTTAGTTTCCAGTTTTTTTTAATTTTCAAAGGTTCGGGATCTTTTTTCTTTTTTTTTGCTTGCAGTCGTTTTGATTCAAATTTTTTTTTCTCTTTTGCGGTTTATATTCACCCGATGAGGCAGTGTTGAACGCACTTAGTTTTTTTGTAGCTTTTTTTTTGTTTGTTTTTTTAGTGGTCCGATTTGTCGGCACGGTGCTTTCGAGCTACCAATCTGCTAAGTGGGGTTTAATTTGTATAGATTATTTTTTTTCCTATTTATTTTTCTGGCCGAATTGTTGCTTTGTTTTGTCTCGTTTAGGCCACAGCCCACTACACAAGTCAGCGGATAGCGCTTCAGAGTGCATCCGTATTGCGGTGAGCTGGGCTGGGACTCCAACTGGCGCTGATTATCGAGGTTTCAGTCGACGCACATGTCTCAGGGAGGCAGTCGAGACTGCCTGGCCTGCATAGCGGTGGGGCGATTGAGATCTAAAGATAGCTCAGCCTAAGTGTAGGCAAGCGGTACATCCTGCAGGTCTGGAAAGGAAACAGCTAGTATTTTGTCTCCTTTTTTCCATTGCGGGAGGGTGTGACGGGAGCTAATGGTGATACGTTTATGTTATGTTTTTTCTTTTGGTCGGACCTGGGGCCTATTTCACAAAACTACAATTCTACAAGTTTACAAGTTACAATCACAAGTTTAATTTTCACAAGTGTTGATAAATTACGTTTCATTAAAATTTTGACAACACTTGTAGTTTTCTGCACTTGTGAACTACAATTTCTACAATTACAAGTTCTTGTATACTTGTGATGTCAATTTAACAATTGTTATTTCTAATTATTCAAAATTCTACAATTGCTTATAAAAACGCAATATAAAACATTCGCATAATTTAAAATGAATTTTTAAATAAAATAAAATATTTTTATAAAGTTATTTTGATAAATTAAACAAATGTATTAGTGTGGTGCGGGAGAACTTAGCTGCCAAAGACATTCTCGTCGGTAAGTTTAGCATAGGAATAATAGAACTGTAGATCGGGTCCGCAAACCACCATTACCGAAATGGAGTGATTACCATGCCTATCATTATAAGCTTCTTCTTGCTCTTTGGGTGCATCTAATTTTATTAAAGTGCCGTCCAAACAGCCGGAAACTATCGGCATGCCTCTGATGGCGTAGAATTTAGTAACCATTTGATCCACATTTTCTGGCCATCTTACATACGCTGCAAACAAAGCGGTATTTAATGCAGTAACTACGCTTTTTACCACTCTGCACACAGTGGCTTCCTCTCCAGTATTGGACACAACAAATTTAACAACAAAACAAATTTTTCACGTTTTAGCCTAAAACGCTCATTATACTCCAACGTGGATTCCAGGAATTCATATTCCAAACGTGGCCTAAATAGTGTTCTTCTTTTTAATGTGATTTCATTATCGCTTTCATCAGTAAAATCGTATAATAAGTTCATTTTGTACACACAAAAAAAATATGAGCTTCTTAATATAATATAGTAAGTTTCACTTGCAGACGTGTTCATTTATTTATAACATATGATTAGTGGTGTTGCCGCTTATCGATAATTTGTAATAAACCAACAATGCGATTCGATTAATGTGTGTCATAAAATATTAAATATGTTTTATTTTGTGTTCATTTGAATTAATTGTTATAAACCAAATTCTATATCAATTTATCATTCACTTCTAACTTGTAAAATTTTTTCTTGGGGTCTCCGTCGACCATAAGG
This sequence comes from Philophylla caesio, assembly GCA_963971545.1. Taxonomy (NCBI): domain Eukaryota; kingdom Metazoa; phylum Arthropoda; class Insecta; order Diptera; family Tephritidae; genus Philophylla; species Philophylla caesio. The sequence goes on along the minus strand of OZ020604.1, from coordinate 124,984,917 downwards.
TTTTTTTTCTACAATTCTACAAGTGTACAAGTGCAAATTTTGTTTAGTGAAACAAAATCACTTGTAAAAGTATCATTTGTAGACTTGTGACTTGTAGAATTCACTTGTAGCTACAAACTTGTAATTGTATTTTTATGAAACACAATGATTCACAAGTTCACAAATTCACATGCAAAAACACTTGTAATTGTGAACTTGTAGTTTAGTGAAATAGGCCCCTGGTGCCTTCTGACGATGGGTAGACAGCATTCCCATTAAAGTGAAACATATATAACCCACTCAAGAAAAATTTACCTATATCTGCATTTTTATACACGTATATTTAACTAACAAAATTTATACATACGTATTACTAATACATTTTACACGTTTATGACACTTTTTTTTCTCGCGATTTGATTTTTTTTTTTCTGTGTGATTAACGATTATTTTCGGGAATTCTTATCAGCTTAGATTTTGACTCGGACGATCGCGGTGACATCACGGCAGTTATACTTATATAATATAATATATATATAACAAGGAATTAAAAACAAAAAGAAAAAAAACTTTTTTTTTGATTTTCGTACGCTAGGTAACAAGTCGTAGCAAGGACTTGCATTTGACCTTGAGGTAGGTTGGCGCATGAATACGCGATGTTCTGTACGGAGTAGATGGCATCCAATCATCCATTGGTGATGCACTCACCCATTCCCTTTGATGCTAGAGAAAGCAATCAGTCCTCCAGTAACACCGTACCGGGTCGTAAGGGAGACGGACGACAGAGTTTGGATGTGCTTGACACATCACCACCAGGGACTTCAGCCCAAAGCATTTCAGCCACTTCAGGGCCGAGGCGTTCAGTTGGGCAGGAGGGGGATAGGACCTTACCAGAGAAGGTCATATTTTCGGTTAATGAGGGTAATGAGGACAGGAGTGGACGCCCGACTGGCGGAGCGTTCTCGGGGGAATCGTGGGTAGACGTGCTACACCAGCTCTTTCGCACTTCGCAATAAGAAATGTGGAACGAGATGAAGACAATACGTGACAACATCGATGCGTTAAGTGTAGCCGTTGCTTCTTCGCAATCCGTACACAACTACCCGGGGGACTTCACAGCATTTAGAAGAATTCCAGCATCTGCCGCTCCAAGTAATCCTATAATCAATCAAACGAATTCCACCAATAAAACTATCATTAGGCCACAAGATTGGAAGGTTGCCTATGATGGCACAGGAAGCGTATCAGATTTTCTTTTTAAATTGAATACGTTGTCTGAGCGTACGCAATGCTCCAACGAACAGTTGATGGCAAGCTTTCACTTGTTTTTTGTCAGGTCGAGCTGAGGAATGGTACTGGTTGTTCACTCGTCAGAACCCAGATGCGACTTATCCGTTCTTGTGTTACTCTATAAAGCGAGAATTCGGTACTTTGAAAAGAGATCACGAGATAAGAATGAAAATCTCAATGCGTCGGCAAAGGGCCAACGAGGCCTAGGATGGGCTCCATACGGATTTATTGGTTTTAAATGCTAGATTGAGGGAATCGATTTCGGAAAACCTTTTTATTGACATCCTCAAGAGGAACGTTCAGCAACCTGAAGCTAATGCTTTTTAGCACGGATCCGAAAACATTACACGACATGCGCGATGTGGCAAGGAAAGCAAAGCACATTCTAAAGGAGAATTTGAGTTTGGTCCCGCATAATCCGGGACGTCAGGTTAACGAGGTATTAGCTTTAACACCTGAAGAAAGCGTAGGAGTTACCAATAGGGAAAAGGATCCACAAGTCGAAGCGCTCAACTACCAGAAACCAGATTACTCTGGAATACAATGCTGGAATTGCGACAAGATGGGACACTCCTACATTTACTGCGAGGAGATGGGAGTTGTAACTCCGAAGTTTTCGCGAGATCATCGCCGGCAGGAAAACCGATTTCCGAGCGAGAAGGCCATCGGGTAATCTCGTTCGGCATCCTAGCCCCCGAAGCAGGGAGTACAGGAGCTGAGCTCTCTTGTACCCAAACAAACCGTAGTTCGGAAGGTAGTAGTAGTTCCTCAAAGGTTTCGCCCGGAGTAGTCATAAAGTTTCCAGACAGCACCGATAGTTCAGATTCAGAATGCACAATTTCATCAACAACCAATCCTCTGCAGGTTAGTATTCTGGAAGCCTTGCATAGGGACGCGGCATGTCAGACCCATATGCCAGTTAGTTTCCAACAAAGAGAGAAAGATTAGGAGCGAATAAGGGCGAATATTTTTTACGGAGAACCCAAACTTGTAGTTTCCAAAAATATTTTGAAGTGTAGGAAAAGATATACAGACATATTAGGAATGCGGAAGTTGCTTCAAAGCACCCGGCTATTGCTTACCCAGAACAAAAGGCCTTTAGCGAAGGTAATGACACACAACAGCTCGGTAGTAGGATTGCTAGATTCCGGAGCAAACGTCTCTATTTTAGGGAAGGATTGCGAGGAATTCCTAAGGAAAAATAAATTGGACTATCAACCGTTGCATGAGTTCGTGTATACAGCCGGTGGGAATAAGCAGAAAATACTCGGTTCCGTATCATTGCCAGTTACTTTCAAATATATTACAGGACTATTCGGGTGTATCTTGTTCCTTCTCTGATTTAAGAGGCGTACCTTGGAGTAGATTTCTGGAACTCATTTGCGTTAGCACCCGATATATTTCCATGTGTCTCTTCTTTAAATTTTCGAAACGAAGACGAGCGTAGTTTCCATCAGCTCACACCGGATCAGAAGATAGCACTGCAGGAGGTAGTTCAGGAGTTTCCGGCATTCGAAAAGCTAGGGTAAGGGCAGGCAAATTTCGTTACGCACCACATAGACACGGGTGATGCGGTTCCAATCAAAAGTAAGCACTTCGCTCTTTCACCACCGAGACAAGCGGAGGCTATCAGCGAAATCGACCGTCTTCTCAAAATGGGCGTACGAAAACCAGGCAAGGTCAGGTTGTGCATAGATTCCAGGAAGGTGAATGCGGTTACTCCTATCCGCTGCCGCATATTAACGGATTGCTAAGCAGACTAAATGACACGTACTTTATAAGTGGTATTGATTTGAAAGATGCCGTCAGGTTCGTAGGTTTATAGGGATGGCGAACTGGTATAGGTCCTTCATTACCAATTTCGCTGATTTGGCAGGCCCATTGACAGACTGTCTTCGTAAATCACCTGGCCCTTTAAAGTTGACTCCTAAAGGGAGTCGAAGTATTTGAAAAGTTGAAGGTAACGTTAAGTTCAGCGCCGGTCTTGGCGCAACCCGATTTCACAAAATAATTCGTAATCCAATGTGATGCATCAAAAATAGGGGTAGGAGGCATGCTATTCCAGCTAGATGACGAGGGAGCTGAACATCCTATTATTTGTGTCGAAGAAGCTCAAAAATGCTCAGCGCATTTATACGGTCACCGAGCTGGAATGCCACGCAGCCATAGTTAGTGTCAAGCGTTTTAGACCATACGTATAGGGATTGCCCTTTCGAATCATTACGGATCATTCACGCCTTAAGTGGCTGATGACGCAAAAGTATTAGAATGGGAGACTGGCGAGATGGTCACTATTGCTGCAACGATATGATTTTAAAATGAAGCATCGCACAGGGTATCTAAACGTTGTGCCGGACACTCTTTCGCGCTTTGACGTAGACGAACTGTCACCTACGGCACCACGAGAAATTGACCTAGTATCACCGGAATTTGATGGCGTAGAATACTCTGAACTCCGCGAGACGGTTAAAACCAAGCAGGAAAGGCTGCCCGATTTACTCATAGCTGTCAACAAAGTTTACAAAAGAGTCATGTTTTGGAGAGGAGTGGAAGAAGAAGAGTCGCTGTGGCGTTTGTGGCTGCCGAACAGGCTTATGGATTCTGCAATCAAAGGCTCGCACGACTCGAATGCCAGTTATCACGGAGGTTGGCAGAAAATTTTGAAGCGAATCCGACAGAAATATTTCTGGCCGCAAATGGCGATAGATGTAAGGAACTACGTAAAACAGTGTGATACCTGCAAAGCCGTAAAAGCTACAAATCAAGTGTCTAAACCACCTATGGGCAATGCCTTCATTTCGGAGAGGCCTTTCCAACGTCTTTACTGTGACTTCTTAGGACCATACTCAGGATAAAACGAAGAAAGGAGTTTCTTTTCATAGTGCTTGATCATTTCTCAAAGTATGTTTTTCTAAAAAAGACAAACGAGATCACATGGACTGGGACAAACACATTCCCGAAATTCTTTTTTGACTTTCGTACGTCAATTCACTGCTCACCATACTTTGCGTTATTTGGACAGAATGGCAAACCAATTGGTAGGTTCCACGCATCTGACATCCGACCGTGACATCTCCATCCGTCACGAAGACCGTTCAAAAGGAATCGGCCTTCTCAAATTAAATCATTTCAAGTTTTCTCAATACATTTAGTAACACGTTTAAATTTTTTTTTATATATGTATATACATATGTTTTTTCAAGAAAAATCCAGCCGAGGGGTTGTCCTCGGACACACGCAGATCGCCCGGAGCTCGGCCTTACATGGCGTTTCCGCGAAGCTAAGTTATGTGAGGTTTGAATTAGCGGAGGGGCTTTGCTGTAAAGACCTGCTAAGTCAGGCAAATTGGGGGGAAGGCAACTCTAGCCGACGTTAGTCAACAGAGAACCTGGGCTTCTGGGCGGTCGGGGACTATTAGCCCAGTATCCTCCCCGAACATCTATAACCAAAAGGTAGATCACACGACTCCCACCGGGAGTCGTAATTTACCTGACACTTCGCTCTACAACCAGGACTGTCCTTTTAGGAGTTTGGACGAGTTCTTCTCAAAATGTCTAACCAATTACTTTCGGAGTTTTGACGAGTTCTCCTCAAAATGTCTAAATAGTTGCCTTTTAGAGTTTGGACGAGTTCTTCCTTAAAAAAATGTCCTAAATGGCCGCGAAGCAATAATAAGAAACAAAAATAGCCACGGCACGTTTTCCATATCACCTTTCTGGCGGGTTGTAGCCAGACAAATGTCCTTTTTAGACAACCTGCCCTGGGTTTTTCCTCGGTGTTAACTAGCATTGGGGTGCATGGTGTGAAGACCGACTAAGTTCAGCACTGCAGCCCCCGCAACACCGGACTTCCTTAAATTAAAGGATAATTCTTTTATTAAATCTCGTTGAAACTCGGTTTGACTTAACTTCTACATCGGAGTCCTTATGGCGAGGGGCATAAACCATGAACGAGGGTACTCCGAGAATTCCAACTCTTCGAGAACGCGTTCCAAATAACACCACCGGGACCTACATGTTCTTTTCAATTTTTTTTCCCCACCCAATTAATACCTTCATCCTTTATTAAGGGAAACCTCACACGGCAGATATCCTAGGATAATAGACATACCAACAAGTCCTAAACTAGGAGACTCGTTATCTCAGGGGCGAGTCGTGCCCCACGTTCCTTCCAATGCCTCGACAATAACTTTTCTTTTCCACATCCGCGCATAGAGTAGTGAACCCTTTTCCTGTTCCCTTTTTCGACAAGTTTCCGAAACGAAGCAGGTTTGTTATGGTCCGCTAGGCACAGGCTACCCTGTGCCGAAGGAATTTTGCTGCAGACGAGAATGGCAGCATTTCCCGAATTGGTGGACTGGCAATGCCGCCAAAGCACACAGGTTCAGGGTGCTGCCAGATCGTTGTGCATGTTGGTTCGAAGGATGCCAGAATTGGAGGAGACAGGAATAGTAAAAGAAGGGGAGAAGGCAATAAGCAATGGCGGGAAAGGAACGAGAGAGAAATAGTGGAAGAAGGGGAGATGGCGGGAAAATCACGCCTCACCGTGGTGGCGAGATTTTACCGTTAGCGAAAAGGAGAAAAGCGAAACGGAAAGTAAACCGGTCTGATCGTCTTAGAGGTGGGTGTTCAACGATGGCCTCCGATATATGGCGTTGTGAAAAGGTTTCTTTTACCTAAATTTATTAAATTCCCTTTACAACAAAATAAAGATATAGCCAAACTTCAATCACGTTAGAATTTTTTTTCCTTCTTCTATTTCTTTCATATCAATCAAAATATAGCGCGTTTAAAGTCCAAGGAAAAAATTTACCATTTACATATATTATATTCGAAATAATTGCAAAATTTCATGATTGTTCCAAACTAAATAAATAGATAAAAAGAAAAACTTCATACATTAACTTTTCTTATTCGGTCATTATTAGTATAAAGCATTTTAATAACTTATAGTTCAAACAATAAACTCATTTTTCATATCCCGATTAAACGAGGTTATCGAGGGCTGGTCATCCCTAGCATGCCATGGAAAATTCCGTTGTATGGGTGACGGCGCATATAAAAACCCGCTGGCAGCACGGCACTGGGCAGTTAGCAGTTGGAGTGTCGGTTGGACAGTTCCTTGCAGAGTGTGAAGGTGTCGTTTTGTGTCGCGTTCGCCAGTGAAGTGGTTGAAGAATTTTGCCAACAAAATGATAATGCTAATAAAGTTCTTCCTTAAAATATTAAGATTAAAAAAATATGAAAATGGATGGATGAGCAAAAGTGAACAATTTGTGTAGTGCGAGATTCGGCAACGACAATGTGCCTGTTGTTTGCCATATACCTGCATCCTTGCTAGATTTCAGTCATAAAACTTAAAGGGAGACTGCGAAAAATTGTTTGTCGACGGTTTGCAAAAGCAGATCAAAAAAAAAGCAAAACAGCTTTGCCAAATTAGTGAAACCATGGAGAAATATTCACAATAGCTAAAATGTGGTATATCGACTAAGTCGGGTGAAATCGGTTGCAGCAACAACATCATCAACAACAACGGCAACAGCATCAGTTGCATCAGCAGAAGCGGCAACACCGCAGAGAAGCGGCAGCAGCAACAACAACAACACCAGACGAGTGAAGGGGTGGCCCTCCTCGTGCGGCTACAACACCACTTAGTGGCAACAGCAACATCATCAACAACAACGGCAACAGCATCAGTTGCATCAGCAGAAGCGGCAACACCGCAGGGAAGCGGCAGCAGCAACAAAAACAACACCAGATGAGTGAACAGCAACATGCACAAAGTGCCAGCAACAGCAACAACAACGGCAACATTATCAGTTGCATCAGCCACCATCCCAGCAGCTGGCCATACAGCGTAGCAACACCATAGTGGCAGCAGCAAAACAGCAACAGCAACGACAACTAGCACCCAACCACAGAACGGCCCCACCAAAGCCTGCTGCATCAGTTGGAGAGACCGAATAATATTATAAGTATAGAAAATTAAGGGAAGGGGAAACAATTCTTTATTAATATTAGGGAGAAGATTACGCAATGAATATTTCGTTGCCTAATCGCGCCAATATTTAGTGAAAAGTAATTAAAGTTTTGTTAGAAAATTAAATGGAACCCTTCGAAGTCCTATTCGTTATTACAATTTTTTTTCCTTTGTAAACTTTAAAACGATACATATGAACATCATATTTGCTCATTATTATTATGAAATAATGAAAGTGCCTTAAGTGAAGGTCGATGTGCAGGGTACAATCAGAGTACCTTTACTTACCTTACCTTAACCTACCTATGAATTAAACAAACTAAAGTAAACCAATAAATAAATCAAAATAACCTATAAATAACTAAAAGGCCTACTTATAATAATTGTTGTCATCAAACGTATAAACTAAATTAAGGGAAGACAGACCCTAAAGCTAGGACATACGGAATTGTTTTGGTATATATTCTTTCTTCTTTTTTTTGATACTTTCAATAATAAGATCTATTTACATTTTTGGTACTTGCGAAAATTTGTCGCAATGAAATAATAAGAAATTATATATACTTTTGATACTTACCTTAATAAAATATTGTCTACTTTTTTTGATACTTATCATATTGAAATCATATCTACATTTTTAATACTTACTTTATTGAAATCATATCTACAGTTTTAATACTTACCTTATTGAAATTATATCTACATTTTTGATACCTACTGTAGTGAACCAATATATACCTATGTACTAAGATTATATAGATTTAAGGAGTTCTTAACTACTGTATTAATATTTTAGTATTAATATGAATTGTAAATAAAAATTTCAGAATATAATGGGAATGCTGTTTCTCCATTTTAATTAAGAAGTCACCAGAGGTTTGTATTTATAGGGGCTACCGACATTAGGGTGCGCCGGTAGCCATGGCGAGGGTGGGCCAGCACCCCGGGGCTACACCACCAACAGTGGCGCCCGACTTTCTGCCATTTTAGTTTCCAGTTTTTTTTAATTTTGTTTTGATTTGAATTTTTTTTTTTCTTTTGCGTTTATTATTTTATTTTTAATTGTAAGGCATGTTTCTCTGCTTATGGCGCAGAGGACTGCAGTGGGGGCAAGAACCCGCCCCAGCCGACAATGACTAGCCACAGAGCACCCGAATTATCATGCCAGCCTTCACTGCTGGTCTCAACAAAAATGCGTAAACCAGAACAATTTCTTACAAAACATTTGAATTAATTAAGCTAAATAAATATGTGTGTTCTTATTACCTTTCACAGGCAGGAACAGCTGGTGAAGATGTTGCCAGGATTGTCAAAGCAGGAACTTAATTGTAGTCTAAATCGAAAGAACAGGCAATTACTTTTGAGTAAAGCATTTGAAATTTATCTTAATTGAACCTACCTTTATTTTACAAGTAAGAAACCGCTTACATGTCGATATATTATGTGATCTGGAATAAAAGATTGGTATTTTTAATTATGACTAACTTTCAATATTTTTTTATGATATACACATATGGATGGTTAAATAAAAGAAGTCCTAATATATAATCTTTTCCAACGTGCACACCCAAACAAATTGTTAAATTTCAGTTAGATTGCGCATATTGAACATTTGCATCTATGATTTGGAACTTGAATGGTTTTGGGTATTAATGCATTCCTTGTTTCCATTCAACAAATTTTATACATTTTCAATATTTTCACTGCACTTCACTAGGCCTTTAAAGTAATTCACTTTATTTTATGCCGGCTTGGGTGCGCAATATATTCAAGTTTGAATAAAATAAGTTAAAATATATGTAAGTGTCTAAATTTCTATACATAGCTTTAAAATATCCTTTCCGCGTTGCTTCTGCTGAAATAAAAACAAAAATATTAATATCTTAATTATTAATACTGAAAATAAAGGCAACTTACCGCAAATCCACCGAAGTTTCACAACAAAGTGATCGTATTTTGCGATTCGTAAACATGGCAGTGCTGCTTAGTCTATTGCTTGCCCTCTCTAGCTCACGTGATTTCTGGCCTATAATATTCGGAATATTGCCGTTTCTTCTAACATGAGGAAACTAGCGAAATATCAAAATGCGAGTGTGTTGGTAACAGCTGGAAAAGTTGCGTTGGTATTAGTGAATTGAATTCGCTTTGGTTACCTCCGTCTTGTAGGGCACTCACCAATCATCTGCTCGACCACTACCACCTTAAATCAATTCGCCTTCCTTGAAGTGTACCCTGCCAGACGGAGGTAACCAAGGAGAAATAAATTCACTAATTCCAGCACAACTTTTTCAGCTGTTACCAACAAATTCACATTTTGATATTTCGCTGCAGCGGCAATATTCCGAATTTTAGAGCCCAGAAATCATGTGAGCTAGAGTGTGCTAGCAATAGACTTCGCTGCTCAGCCATGCTTACGAATCGTATAATACGATCACTTTGTTGTGAAACTTCGCTAGATTTGCGGTAAGTTGCCTTTATTTTCAGTTTTATTAATTAAAATAATAATATTCTGAACATTCATTTATGTTTAAGGAACGTCGAAGGGCTATTTATTTATTTATTTATGCCTAGCAACGGTATAGTAATAACAGACATTTGGCGGATATATAATTAAATATTACACATTCTTCTTAGTTTCCACTTAAAGATTACTAAAAATTTCCGATAAATTACAATAAATTCAATGAAATTCGAATAAAAGAGTTTAAAATATTATTGATTAGACATAAGGTAACTTTCCACCAAGTTGGCACTTGGATTAGTAAAGTCTACATCCAAAAAACTTGAGAAATAGTTGAAATCTGACAAGGTTCTGTTGATTGGCGCATTCGCACCATAAACCGTTCTGCTCAGCCCAACCCTAAAAGCGCCAAACCGACGCAAATTCCGGCTGGGAACATAGAAATTGATTTTTGCAAGTAGGAGCTGACAGTCAACTTTTCCCGAAATGATACCCAATAGAAAAGAGATAGACTGCGATGTTCTTCTGTTTTGCAGAGTTGGTAGGCTAATTAACCGACAGCGGGAGCCATATGGTGGCCATGGTTCAACAAAGTTTAATGATCGTAGAGCAAAGCGTATAAATACCTTTTGTACCTTTTCTAGACGATTTATATGAACTGTGTGACTCGGTCTCCATATAAAAGCAGCATATTCGAGTTTAGAACGTACAAACGCGGTATAAAGCATTTTAAGAGTATAAGGATCGGTGAACTCAGAAGAGTGACGTCTAACAAATGCTAGCATGGCAAAAGAGTCGGCGATAGTTTTATTTAAGTGCGAAGTGAAAGTGAGTTTTGAGTCAAAATGTACTCCAAGATCTTTGGTCTCACTTTTCGAGTCAAGGCAGATATTCGCAATTGAATAAGATGTTTCAAGTGGTAATTTTGATTTGGAAAAAGATACTTTATGGCATTTCTTGATGTTAAGTAAAAGCCGATTCTTAATACACCATATATGAAGCTTGTCAAGCTGCGATTGAAGCTCGGCCGAGTCATTATCGCATCTAATCTCCGAATACATTTTCAAGTCATCGGCAAACAGAAGAAACTTGGCATTAGAAAAGCAGGAACTGATGTCATTAATAAAGAGTAAGAAAAATAATGGGCCCAAGATACTTCCCTGTGGAACCCCTGAAAGAGCAATAAATGGCTTAGATGAAATACCATCAATAACCACCCTACTGGTTCTCAAGCATAGATAGGACCTGATCCAATCCAATAAACGCGAATGGATTCCTATACATTCTAATTTAGTCAATAAAATATTGTGAGAAATCTTGTCGAAAGCCTTCGAAAAATCGGTGTAAATCACATCTAATTGAGAGCCGTTACGAAAAGTTGAGAAACAATCTTCCGTAAAGACTGCAAGGTTGGTTACTGTGGATCTGTCAGGTACAAAGCCATGCTGATTTGGACAGATCAAGTGCTTGACATTAAAGTAAAGTTTTGTTTTAATTATACTTTCGAAAATTTTGGCAATTGTTGATAATTTGCTAATCGGTCTATAATTTTCAACGTCGCATTTGTTACCAGTTTTGAAAATTGGCGTGATTGATGATCTCTTCCAATCATCAATGAACAGACCCTCAGAAAGAGATTTATTGAAGATTAATAGCAGAGGCTTCACTAGGGAAGTACAGTTTTTAAACAGTATGGCGGAAAAACCATCTGCGTCCATCTGCGACGAGCTTTTTATATTCTTGATACCTTCGAGATTTTTGAAGGTACCAAGAATATACCTAAGTCTAAAGTAGACGTGCTATTAGTGAGATTTTTAAGAATATTCGAGAGTTCATCAGGTCATTATCAGATACAAAGTTAGACGAAAAGAAGCTTGCAAAGAGATTAGCCGCTTCGGACACAGAGGCCGCATTTTCACATTTATAGAGTACAGTCTTAGGTACACTTGAGCCAGTTTTTCTGGATTTGATGTACGACCAAAAATATTTCGGACTTATTTTAATATTTGATTCGAAACCATGAATATAGTTTTTGTAACAAGTCTCATTCAATTTGCAAAACTCTTTTTGGTAATAACGATATTTCCTGAGAAAGCATTGCTTTTTAGTGGGAGTGCCACAAAATCCCCAAAAAAAAAATCCCCAAACACAAAATCCCCAGCTGAAAAAAAATCCCCAAACACATAATCCCCATAATCAAAATCCCCAAAATTAAAATCCCCTAACACGAAATCCCCACCTTTTTTTTAGGCAGTGTCACAAAATCCCCAAACACAAAATCCCCATTTTTTTATTTTTATTAAATATTATTACAGATCATATAAAAATTAGTAAAACCGCACTTTAGTTGAGTTTTAATTCGTAGTTACATACACCTGCGGCCAAGTACATCTTACCACTCAAAGTTTTGAATGCTTTTCAAATGTATCTAACTTCTACGGGGTCAAGCTTCTTGAAATTTGGCAGGCACATTTAATAGACCTAAAGGCATCACGAAGCAAATTTTAATTAATGAGGGACCATTATATTGTTTTTTTATGATAAATAAAAGAAATAAGATGATTTGGAGTGAAGCATGCGTTATTAGGTTTTGAGCAAATTTTTTTAAAATTCTTTTTTCTTCTTTATAAAACTGCTTATAATAAGATAAACTTAACTATTGTCTTACGAAATACTGAACCTAGTAGGGTGTTGGTCCACATTTAGCTGCAATAACTGCTTCGACTCGAGCAGGCATCGACAATTTAGCGACTAAAAAGCAAAAAAAAAAGTATTTTAAAAAGCGGCCCAGACCCGGATTTGAACCCAAAACCCTTGCATGACAGCTGCAGACTCTAACCACTGAGCTATTGCTGCATGTAACAAAAGTTGGCAAAATTAACAATATATGTATGCAAGGGACAAGAAAACTTTGGTTTTCAGCAGCATTGTTATCGAGTAGAAAACAAAAGAATATAGAAAATAAGATCATAATATAACATTGTCATCCATTAATCAATATATGTACATACATATGTATGACTTAAAATACAAATAGTACCGTTACCTTTTATACAATTATTTTACCAAATGCATTTTTTCATATTATTTATCACATCACTAAAGATTGGTCTACATATGTATGTATATAAATATATGTTTATGTTAATGTATATAAGCTAATCGAAAAATTGTGAAGTTTGTATTTATTTATGTTGTACAAATATGTTAAACTGATTGATATAACATGTATTGCATTTTCTTTAATTTACCTATTAAATATTCGTGAAACTATTAAACATAAAATATCTCCTGAACTTCAACTTTAGATATAATATTGAGTATAGAATTCCCTTTTTCTGTGTGAAATACATTGTAATTAGGTTTTAAATCGCGGCGATTTTAAACTTAATTTCAATGTATTTCACACAGAAAAAAGGGATTTTGATTTTGGGGATTTTGATTTTGGGGATTATGTGGTACACCCCTTTTTAGTAACCTTGAATTTTTTATAAAACTTATTTTTCAAATTTTTTAGATGCTTTAAATCCTTCGAGAACCAAGGAAGTTTATACGTCTTAGGTTTGAAAGTAGGCACATAGTTAGAACATTGGTCAAATAAATAGGTTTTGAATACATTAAAACAACCTTCGACTTCGATATCCTGAAATAAATTATCCCAGTTTATTCCACTTAACGCAAGATCCAATGCATCAAAATCGCAGCGACTATAATTTAATGAAGCAGTTTTTTGTGCTGGGGAATCATCAAAAAATTCAAAAAATTCAAAAACTAATTCCAAAGGCAAATGATAACAGTTAGGTGGAGATATAGAAGAAGAAGGTTTTGATATTACAAAGTTAATGTTGTACGTTACTAAGACTATTTATTTGAGTTAGGCCAATACTTAAGAGGTTATCAATAACATATGACTCAACAGAGCTGTGAACATTTGAGAGAGTCAAGAATAGATTATTATCGTAAAACGACCAATTTATATTGCTTAAATTAAAATCACCAAGTACACAAATTTGGCTATCTCCAATGCCATGATGCAGCGCCAAGAGATTATCGATATGCGACTTGTACAAATTTTCACAGCTAAGTGGAGGTATATAAGAGACGCAAAGATATAACAAACCAATGGAACCGCTAACACGCACACAAAGTTGGTCGATGATTGTGTCCTCGTTCAGAAGAGGACAAACCGACGCTTTGAGGTTGTTTCGGGCCGCAATCAATACTCCTCCGCCTCGGCCACCCAAACTTTGTTCATAGTTTAGCATTTATTATACTAGGTAAAATTAATAGGTATTTTAGTACCATATCTATCCATGTACATACATACATACATATGTATATACCTATTTATATAAATACTTTAGATAAATATATATGTAAATGCTTACATACATATATAAAATGAAATATACTCGTACTTACAAAATCATATACCTAAATCAACCTTGACATGCCAAAATATAAATTCAAGGACAAATGACGTCTTTGCACATACAAATCTACGCACATACTTATATTTATACATATTTACATATCGACGTGCGCACACTTCTGTCCTCACTTCTCGCAGCAACTGCTAAATCAACAGTTACACCGGCGCCATAAATCCTAAACCATTTCATTCATAAATTGCGCGTGCGTAAAACTCATTTCATTCATAAATTGCAGCACAACTTAAAATCTGCCAGCGAAGAACATTTTTCGCGATCTTGCAAAAATTTATAAATTTGAACATTTTCGTCTGCAAATACAGGGGCGTTGCCTATTTCTGGCCCAGTCCGGCAAATGTGTTAGTGAAAAATAAATAAAATTATGTATATTGGACATTCCTCAGCTAATACGATATTCTTTTACCAAATTCATATCTAACTTATGAATATTTAATCATTAGGAACCATTATATTGTAAAATACTAATAAAAATATATAAATGCATTCGGTATTATTTCGCAAAATCGGCCTTGCCAAGATAAATAAATCAAATATTTTAATCATTAGTGGTATGTATTAAATTTAGTTTCGGAAAGCATACTAAATTATATTACATGTGATAACAAGTAACTAGTAAAATCAACAAATCAATATATATTTGTTCATATGTTTATATATAAATTCTATTAGGCATACTGTTGGCTTTTTACAGATTTTGTATGAATCAGAATATAATAAGAGCCTTTCTCTGTACGTACGTACATAAAATAAATAAATATGTATGAATGTACATACATATATATGTACGTTCATTCATATGTATATGCATCTATATTTGTAGAATATATGTATACTTATGTAATATTTATGATTGTAAATACATAAGAAACCTGTGAAGATTCAAAATTACTGGATTTAATGTTAAAAACTAAATAAATTGCTCATATGGCCAGATTTACATGTGCACAAAGTACTACTTGCTATGCATTGTACCAAATTTGAAAATTATTGCTTCAAAAATCATTTTTATAAATTTAATTGAATAAATTTTGACAAAATTTATATAAATATTCAGCTCGACCGATAACAGAACGAAAATACATTAAAACTCTGGCTTTATCAACTCCCGCTCTGCTGCTGTTAGTATTTTGATCAATCGCTGTCGAATAGTGGTGAACAATTTTGAAAAATATTGTGGTGAACCATGCTGACATATACAGTACACCTAAAAATCAGAGGAATGTGAGTCGGAATGGACTGAAATAAGGCTTCTCTGTCAATACACGTTCTCTGGCGTTGGCTTTCACCATCCCATCTTCACCAGCTGTTCCTGCATGCGAAAGGTAATAAGAACACTAATATTTATTTAGATTAATTTGTTTATTGTCCGCCACATTTTTTTTTAAATTAATTCAGATGTCTTGTAAAATACTCGTTAGCTTGTTTTTCTCAAATAAAAAATTGTAGTTGTAAATATTAATTAGAGAGTATATTAACTTAATGATGTTATATCCGTTGTATTGTTATTTAAAATTAGAACCATTCTGTTAACAAATTTTGAGATTCTGTGAAAACTATATTCATGCATGCGCACAGTACGTGTACAAATTTTTTTGAAGTAAGCCATGTCTTATATTTTCAAAAATGTTTGATAATTGCATGTGGAAAATTATATTATCATTTAAATAAATTATTTTATATTTAAATCTGCATGTTTTGCGAATTGTATTAGTTCATGTACTGGACACATATACGACTGTTCCCAATTTTCCAAGTAAGGTATACATTTTTTAAATATGTGTTAAAACTTTTAATTGAAACGGATGTAATTAGAAAAAATAATCAATTACCTCTGTGTCCATACTATTATCGTGTAAAAAAAATAATAGCCGTATTCACGGTATGATGAATTTGGAATCTTAGTGGTGGGTAATAAGATGCTAAGGCGGAGATACTTTGTAATAAAATATTTACTTTTAGATGAAGAGGATATTGATGCGATTGTAGAAGATGCGGTTGAAGATGTATTATTTGTAACTCAATGTCGCCGAGGTTATGAGGGCGTAGTTCCTAGCTCGAGTTCGTGGCGAAATGACGTTCTGACCGAGATGGATGATGGCCAATTTAAGCAGATGATAAGAATGGCTTGGATAGATGGATAAGTGGCTTTGCTCGAAAATGAGTCGGTTTTCAAAAAAGCACATTCAGGAAAGTAGTTTCCAGTGGTGCTGCATTTGCCCATTGTTTTTTATAGGCTCGGTGCATATGGGGAAATGCAGCTATACGAAAAATTGCAACGATCTTTGGAGTTGGCAATTGAGCCAAAATACGTTTACTGGCCAGACAAGGTAGAACGGGAGCAAATAGTTTCCGAAACGTTCGTAGAATTGCCATACTGTATTGGATACGTAGACGGTACAGAGACGCCTGATCATGAGCATGTACCTTTTTTCTCTAAAAACCTATGTTACTCCATTAAAGCGCAAATGGGTTGTGACCACAACTTGAAAATCCGGCATTATGTTGTTGGTCACAAACGAAGCAGCCGCCACGCCAAGATTTTTAAATACTCAGCATTGTACAAACAAGAAGAACGGTTTTTCTCATCCCTTCAATGGATAGCAGGTGACTCAGCTTATTCATTGTCAGCAACAGTAATTAACCCGGTAAGTAATAATTCACAGCGGTTGAACAGAGAAAAGCGCAAAGCTTTTAACTTACGTTAGAGTAAATTTAGAGTAAGAATAGAACATTGCTTCGGTATCCTAAAAAGAAAGTTTGCAAGTTTGAAAGCACTTCGTATGCGCCTTCAAAATTATGAAAGTTGGAGGATGTGCTTTGACTGGTTTAGAGTTTACTGCATTTTACATAATATTTTAATAACCGAAAATGATGAAGAAATATTTGCTACCAATCATGAAACTTCTGAACAAACTGAAGACCATGATGTTAATTTGAAAAACTTTAACTGCAGAAGAAATATATATGAAATGAAAAGGGAAGCACTGTATAATATGATGTTTGATTGAGAAAATTTTAATTTCATTTACTATAAAAATAAATAAACAAAACAGTAAGTCCACGTAACGAATTTCGATGTAATTCCACACAACAAGACGTTGTTTATAATTAAATAACTACTATAGTGCCTCTATTTCAATTCTAATTGCAATCTAGTGATACGCTTCCATATTTCAATTCCAATTCTAATCAAGCGATATGCTCTTTCAGTGCTAATTATTCTTGCTTCAATTTAATCTCTTTTTCTTGGCGATCTATCTGCAATTGAAATTTGTCTTCTTCCAGCTTCATTTTTCGTTCTGAAAGTTTTCTCTCTTTTCTTTATATTTTTCTCTTTTTCTAACTTTTTTATTTGTACAACATTACGTCCGGACTGCAAAGCAGACAAACGTGTTACAACGAAGCCTTTTTCATTTTTGTTGTAAATACTACAGCATCATCAGAATAGTTACTAACGCTTTTGGATGTTAAAGGTGCCGAAGTACTCGTATAAATTTCATACGTGTTACAATTGACATCTGGAGAATGGGAAGCCGCAATCGAATATTTTAAATTGTAGGAGCTGCGCTGCACGAAGTATAACCGCTTTCCAATGACCACACTATTAAATCTTTATTACCGGTAGATTGTATGGGAACATTTTTGCCACCACCAAAAATATCACGCAACTTGTGAAAATTTAGACACATCTTGTAAATTTTTTCTACAGAGAAGCATTTAAAAAGGTATCAAATAAGATGGTAGATTTTAGGGTTTGAATACATACGTTCAATACTAGTATTGCCGTCACTTGCCGTGAGTCCGACCCCTGTTGAGCTTTGCCAATGTAATGCCTTCTGATAACATGTGCGCATGTTCCGAACTTTCCATCTGATTAAACACCACTCAGCCTTAATACCAGTGACTTCAATCATTCTTCTATAATATAATTGTGCAGTTGGCGCCTATAAGAAGCATTTTTGAACAACACATTTTTGGCCATATTCGCATCGTATTTATACACTACCTCAAACGGTGTGTGGTCCAATAGAAAGTCCAAAATATTCACCACTTTCTCATTGCTCCATTTTTATTGGGTCTTTCTCTCTTCCTCTTTTTTACTGCAGAAATAGGAAATTCGTCAGTGTCCTGTAAAATAAATAGGTTTAAAACAATAAAATCCTAAAATACTTACCACAAAATTAGTTCCATCCATTTTTTCTATTAAAATTTTCAATTTCCATTTAATTTTTCAAATTTTAATTTTTAAATTTTAAATCGATGTTGTCAATTGATACACTGACAGGGTTGTTAGAAAAAATACACGATATCCTGCAACGATACAATAGGTTTTGGCTTTGTATATTTGATAAATTGAGTATTTGGTATTCAATTAATTTGTTTTTGCAAATTTACAAAATTAATCAAAAATATCATGTATACAAAATACGAGGCCAACTACAACACATTGTGAACAGAGCTATTATTTTTAATGAGAATTTTCAACTTTTGAAAATTGCCTTATTACACGTGTACAGTAGATATACGGCATTTCACATAGTTAAAAGTAAAGTATTGATTTTTTTAAAATATTCAACAATTTCAAATAGATGTAGATTTTACTAGAAACATTAATGAATTATCTTTCGATCCATTCTATTTTTTTTATTTAATAAATATTTTTTAAGGAAAATTTTCAAATTTTGAGAATTTCCTTATTGCATGTGCACAGTACGGCATTTCACATACTTGTACGCAAGGTATATATTTTTCAAAAATGTCTAATAATTACATATTTTAATGAATATTATTTGAAGTAACAGTCAATTATCTTCCTGTTCATGTTATTTTCTTTAAAAAATATTAAAACATGCCTAATTGCATGTGGACAGTACATATACTGTATTTCACATAGTTGTAGGTTAAGTATACATTTTTTTAAAATGTCCGATAATTTCAAATAAAAATGGATGTTATTACAAACAATAATTAATTATCTTTCAGGGCTTTATATTTTTTTTTAACTTAATAAATAATTTTTATGGAAATCTGGAAATTTTAAAAATTGCCTTATTGTACACAGTACATTTATGGAATTTTCCATAGTTGTAAGTCAAGTATTCATTTTTTGAAAATAAGTTCAAATAGAAATGAATTGTACTAGTAAGATCAATGAATTATCTTTCAGTACAGTATATTTGTTTTAAATTTAATAAATAATTTGTATGAATACCTTAGAATTTTGAGAATTGTTTAACGCACGTGCGCAGTACATGTACGGCATTTCACACACTTGTAAACAAAGTATAAAAAATTCTAAACTTCACTAATTACAAATTTAAATAAATTTTATTAGAAATAATAATCATTAATTTTACAATTTTTATTGAGCTCAAGGCCAGTTTATGGAAGATTTTTGTGAAAAAACAACAACAGTTTTTTAATGGTAGAAATTATAGTACTATTTCGGAAATCACCACATTTCCTCATCATACTTCTTTTTATTAAATTAACATTTACTAGGCCAACAGAAAAATAAACAAACATTTAGATGCAAGGATGAGCACGTCTTAAATGCATTCTAATATAAAGTAAATAACTTGAATACAGAATTTGCAAATAAATACACAAACAACAACCACACAAACAAGTTAAATAGCGGCAGATCAGTTGCTCTTGTTTATAGTTGGTTTGTTTAAGGAAGATGAAATAAACACAACAGCCAAGCTCCCGGGTTCAAAGCCTGGAAAAGGTGGACACTGGAGTATCTACCTCGCCTTCTTTGTCACTCGAAATGACGAGACGAGGTTGAACCACTAGAGCCAGGGACACTTGTGGTAATTTGCGATTATTCAGCTCCGAGAAGCCATTGGGAAAATTGCAGAATCGCAAAGATATTCCAGTAGGGTTGGTGACGTCACATCGATTCGATCCAAATTAGTCGATTGATCAAGAAAGTGTTTTCCGTAAGACTTAATTAAGAAAATCGTATTGTGAAAAGTGAGCATTTTGACCAAAATATGTAAACAGAACATTTAATATTGACAAATAAAGATTGTTTCTATTTCACCTATGAGTTTATTGGTAATTGGTAACCCGACCCGACGTATTTCTTTGTAATAAATATACATAAAACTTTTTTAATTATCCATATAAAATATATTAACCATAATATACTTACACTGCCTTTAACTCCACCAGCTTCCATTTTGAATTAAACGAACTGTAAGCAATTCCCATCAGCTCAACAGCAAGTGAAAACAGCAATCGGCAATATTTCATTTCATTTGATTACAGAAACCCTTTCAATCGAGTGTTCCTACTGAAATGGAATGGAACAAATCAGCTGACTATACAGGGTTGTCGATCAATTCGACTAATTTTATTACAGAAACACAATAAATGAGGGTGACGTCAAATCAACAATTTCAATCGAGAACATCGATCGAAATGAGTTACAGAAACGCGCCGACAAAAATGGGTTTAATATTTTCTGTACTTCCGTTAAAATTTCGATTTCATCCGCTGTTAATACAGCTGGTGCTTTACTGGTCAACAACATTACCGACGATATTTCGGTTTTAAGCTTTAAAATGCGATGTATCATTAAAAATGAACTATTCCACCCCGTGCATACTTCTTGGATCGCTTTAAGAGGACTTCTGAGTTTTGCGCCTCCTTTAATTTTTCCGTGGCAATTGTGTTACTTTTAAAAAAAATGGACGACATTTTTTTACATTTTTTAATAATTTCGTTAATTTTATCATTCAAATTGTTTTTGTCTTTTGTTGTCAGAGCATTTTGTACGACCAAATTTGAAGTGTGCGCAAAACAGGGCAGGTGCTTTATTCTCAACATTTCGCACGCCAATTTCATATTGCTTGCATTATCCGTTACAATGCATGATATTTTATCGAAAATTTCCCATTCTGTCAACACTTCCCTTATGGAATTAGCAATATTGCCGGCACCATGATTGGTGGAGTCAATCATTTTTTTTGTGCTCAGCACAGCAGTACGCGGTATGAAATTCAAGTCGATAAATGAGCAGTTATAGCTAAATAAGATTCATTTGCAGCGGAAGTCCATCCGTCTCTGGTAACTGCAACATGGTCTATATTTTTTAGTATGTTGAATAATGAAATTTTAATTGTGATGTATCTGTGCAAGGAAATTTTATATAATGCAAAGAAAAGAAAAACAGATAAATAATATTCTACCTCTCTTTAATGAGCACGTTTTTGAGTGTATTTTAAGAAGGCATTTTTTACCGTGGATCCAATAAAGCTAATAAATTTTTGAAAGCGTCGTTGTTAACAATGTTAAATGGTTGATAGTACTCCGCTACAAATTCACTCAGTGCTGTATCAATATTTTTTTTTCTCTGTGAGGCGTAGTCGTATTCAATGTTTTTTCTAAAATATGATGTTAAGCTCACTTGTGAGCTGCTTGCAGTGCTGCTATTGGAACACGCCCATTTGTCATCTAATAAAGGATGCATCCTATGCAGATGTTCCCGCAAGTTTGACGTATTTCCCGACGTTTTATATTCGTTGCCACACTGCAAGCACTTTGCAACTTTTCTGCCGCTTGACTTCCTGAAATACTGCCAAACCTAAGAATAAATGTATGATATTTGTAAAAACAATTATTTGTACCGCTGAAATGGTTTTGCTTCTCTTAACGCCTTTTTATTTTTCATTTGTTTTAAAAGTCCCTTCTGATCTTGAGTCGCTATCAATGGAATTAACTACTGTACTGCAATCTGTTTAGCAATTTCACATGTAAGATTTATTTTAAATAAAAAGCATGAATAATAAATAATGTAAGCAATAAACTCACCTTTTTCATTAATTCTTAAAAATTTATCCATACTGAATGCAAAAAACTGTGAAATATGAAATACCAAACGAACAAACGTGCACTTCAAATGAAAGTTTAAAGATTTTTGTTAGGGTTGGTAAACCATCGAAAGCATTATCGATACATCGAATGTTTTTTCACCATCGATGGGGAATTTCAACCATCAATGGTCAGCACAAGCTGTTAACCATCGATATTATCTATAGGGCCATCGATGCTTTGCCAACCTTATATTCCAGGGAAAAGAGAGCAGGGCTCGTAGTGCCAATGTCAACACATCGCATGGAGTTATCCGTCCATACGACAGCTAGCGGCTTTGAAATTTTGCGAACCCACAGATAGTTCAACAGGAGGTGGAATGTCGGCAAATCTGCAATAAGCAATCCGAGTGGCAGCACCGAAAACCCTGGGTCTGGTACGATATGTCGAAAATTAAAATGTCGAAACTAAAAATATCGAAAAAAAAATGTCGAACAAAAAAAAGTTGAAAACCAAAAAGGTCGGAAAACAAAATGCCGAAAACAAAAAAGTCGAAAGCAAAAAGATCGAAACAATGCAATGAATGATGCGCGAACATGTTATAGGTATCTATGTTGTTATTTTCATTTATTTTTTCTATTACCTAGACAAAATTACGCATTTTGCACATCATTATTTACATTTATTTCCACTGTTTTAACTATACATAAACGAGATTACGGTAACCTTATTTACAAAAAAAACTCTCGGCTCTCATCCATACAAGTAACTTAAATTCTACAACAATGCCATTCTCACGAAACTGTATTGTTGTTTACCTCAATGAGATAACGGTAACTCCCGTAAAATCAACAAGACTGCACTATTGATTCTCATGGTTTTCATACAATTTAATCATTAGAAATTGTCGATTGAAACCTTGTGCACAGATTGGAGTTCAAAGATGTCTGCAAATATTTACACTGTTGTTTCAAATAAGGGACACGATAAACTAGTAGTTGATGGTTATATTTATTATATGGAAAAGCAACATAAAGATGTTTTTTATTGGAAGTGTGAAAAAAAAGTAAAAAAGTAAAGAAATAAAAGTTCCAGAAAATCTCCAAAACGTTGAAGGTGAAACATTTTTGTTATGCGATAAAAGTTTTGAAAGCGAAAAGATTTTAATATTTGGAACTGTAGCGAACTTAAAAATGCTGGAAAAATCACGTGTGTGGCTTATGGACGGTACATTTAAGGTGGTACCAACAATAATGCGCCAACTTTTCACTATTCATGCATTTATTAATGAACAAGTTGTCCCTGTCATTTATTGCTTAATGAGCAGCAAGACAAAAAACTGCTACAATGAAGTGTTTTATGAAATCCATCAAATTGCCTGTACTCATAATGTGAAACTCAATCCTGATATTATAATTACTGATTTCGAAAAAGCTATTATATCGGTAACAAAATCATACTTTCCTGATGTTATTAGTAAAGGATGCTTCTTCCATTTTGGGCAGATATTGTGGCGTAAGATTCAAAATCAGAAGCTTGCCTCGAAATACAGCACAAACGAAAATTTTTCGTTGCAATTGAGAATGTTAAAAAGTTTAGCTTTTTTAAACCCTGGAGAAATACCAGATTATTACACTGAACTTATGCAACACATAATGATTGCTCTGAAATTTTAAAATGGTTCGAAAATAACTACGTGATTGGAACTTCCAGAAAACGGAAATCGTGTGGAGTAAATGCACCAGTTCAGTTAACTTATCCACCATCGTTTTGGTCGATATCTGACCAAGTGAATAGCAATATCCCAACGACCCAGAATTCAGTGGAAGCATGGCACAGAAGATTACAAATTATAATTGATAAGTGGGAGTGTATAATTTAATAAGTTATTTAAAAAACGAATGCGTCGTTGTTCAAAATAAAATGAATTTAATTAGTTCTGAAGGTTCAACGAAATCTAAATCAGCCTACCAAAAGCGAAGAAAACATATTCAAAACATACTTAGTAAAAAAACAGAGTTTTCAAAAATGGAGATTTTGAAAAATTTAGCGTATTCCACTTCCCTATGTTAGCGTTTCTGTTGATTTTTGTTTAATACATTTAAATGTGCATACGTATGTATATTGTAAGGTGGCTTTGAATTCAGAATTCAGTGGAAGCATGGCACAGAAGATTACAAATTATAATTGATAAGTGGGAGTGTATAATTTAATAAGTTATTTAAAAAACGAATGCGTCGTTGTTCAAAATAAAATGAATTTAATTAGTTCTGAAGGTTCAACGAAATCTAAATCAGCCTACCAAAAGCGAAGAAAACATATTCAAAACATACTTAGTAAAAAAACAGAGTTTTCAAAAATGGAGATTTTGAAAAATTTAGCGTATTCCACTTCCCTATGTTAGCGTTTCTGTTGATTTTTGTTTAATACATTTAAATGTGCATACGTATGTATATTGTAAGGTGGCTTTGAAATAAGTGTATTTTGTTTTGTAAATACGTATATTTCTTATAGTTGAAAATGAATTAACTGGTTGTTTAATTGAATGAAATTGTTTAAATAATTTGTAAGTGAACTGTTAATTCGATACCATCATAACTAGCAATAAAGCTAATAAAACACATTGTTTAACTTCATTTTCCGTAGTTTTACTTACAATATGCCCATTTCGACCTTTTTCGACATTTTTCAAACTGAATTATTTTTTCGACATTTTTATTTCGATCAAAAAAGTCTTCTACAAAAAAAGGCTTTTAACATTTCGATATTTTTAGTTTCGACATTTTAATTTTCCACATATCGTACGACTCCCAAGGCGCTACTCTGGTAGTAAAGTTTATTGATATAATAAGCAAATGGTCTGTAGTGCGATTATGTAACTAATTTAAACCACATTTCACATTGTTATCGTTAGTTGGCAACTTTTTTGGTGGTTTAGTGATTCTCTAACAGCATTGACAGCATTAGTTATTGTTCATTAACAGCAATACAGTCAGCTGTTTGTTTTTGTGGTTAAGCTGCCGACGTCTCGTTTAGAGTTGTTTACTAACAATTTTATTTTTGTTTTATTATTTTAAGCGGATCGTGTGCGTTTAAGTGAGTCCGGTAGATTAATTTGTATAAAAAATGGCATGATAAAAAAATACACATTTATTCATATTTTTCGAAATTCGTATATTCTATATTTTATGTTTGTATTGCAGCGATGATCGGAAGAAAATCAATTTTATGTCGAGTGATAGAGAAGATGTAGATGTACGATGCCTTGGCGCCAAACGCCCATTCGTTTTGGAAATACCAAATGCATTCCGTTTTTCTATGTCTTCAGAATGTGCTCGTGAAATGGAGAAATGTATCGATGATTCTCAAAAAGTTTCTGTGCGCGATCTTCAGATGGTGTCAAGAGAAGATTTATCACATATTAAAATGGGAGAAGAACAAAAACGAAAATGCTATTGTTAAGTAACCACACAACTTTTGGGTTGTTAAGAGTAACAGAATCTCACTACTGTTAAGGTTTTTTTCTGGGATTTCTCCAATCCTGGTAACGAATGTTGGACCCTGACATTGAAATCCTCCAGAATACACAACTTGCCCACATTTAAATTTTTTGAATTGTAATACTTTATTTTATTATTATTTATTGTAATGATTAATATATTTTTGAGAAGGTGTGTTAAATTCGCATTCGCATTTATGTGACCATGCTTCGTTAATAAGCACCCTGCAAAGACGTTTATTTTGAAATATCATGTTCGTTTTTTTCCTTCGTCGTTTTTAATCGGTTGCTAAGCGTATTCGTAGCAAGTTGCGAAGAGGAAAAGATACATAGTTAAAAATAATAATAAAAAAACGTTAATTTAAAAAGTATAAAACAGTCAATTTATTTGGCTATAAATCGGCTTTATTTTTAACAGGTTATGAGCACAGTCCATGCTTGCATATAAACTCTGTAAAAACTATGGAAAAAGTGAAAAGGAATATAAAGCCTTTTGACGGCGAAAAAGTTTGGTGTGCGGGCATTCTTAGCTGAAATTGACGTGCTTGAAGTTATTGACAGTGCATCGCCGAAGGAAATTACCGAGAAATGGAAGCAACTGGAAAGGAAAACGAAAAGTGTTATTAATTAATATTTATGTGATTTATTTCTTGGATTTGCAACAAGGGAAAGCAACGCTAAACAAATTTTCAATAACTTAGACGCCATATATGACCGTAAGAGCCTGGCATCGCAGTTAGCTTGTCGAAAGAAATTGCTCTCATTATAATTCAAAGAAGAAATTCCAATTTTGCTACATTTTAATACATTAGATGATCTAATGACTGAATTGCTCGCTTCCGGGGCGAAAATTGAGAAGATGGATAGAAAGTCTCATTTATTGCTGACCTTATTTATTTATTTATTTATTTATTATTTATTAATCAACCAACAAGTTGCTTACAGGCTATATGATACATTTAAATTTCAAAGGCTTTTCGACAGGAGTCGTTTGAGTAAATTCTTAAAAGTAGACTTAGAGTAGGTAAAATCAAAATCTAAGGAAGAAGAATACGCATTAAATTGAGATAGCGTCCTTCTAAAAGGTCTTACGACGGTATTATAACCGCCATTGAAACATTTGCCGAAGACAATTTAAAATTGGCTTTCGTGAAAACCCGATTGCTTAATCACGAAATCAAATTAATAAGTGACAGCAAAGATACGAGTGCAAAAGTATTAAAAGCAGTGCACAATAATCAACAAAACGAAAATAAAATGAATAAAGTGCACAATTTCAAAAATAAATATAAATTAAAAACGTATAAAAATAATTCCAAAGCAAATATAAAGTGTCACCACTGTGGTAAAAAGGGTAATATGAAAAAATACTGTTTTATTTACGAAAGGCTTTTAAGTAATCAAAATACTGAAAAAACGAAAACTGCTCAGAGACGTGAGACTCCAAATCAACAATCAGGAAATATAACTTTGGATTCCGGAGCTTCTGACCATTTGATAAACAACATAAAGCTGTTTGCTAACTATATATATTTGACTTCGCCATTGCAAGGAGCAGGAATGACAATTGAGTTCCATTCGGGAGGTGTCAATGTCAGTAAGAATGGTCAAGTACTCAAAACAGGTAAAAGTATGAATAATGTAGCTGTTGTTGATTTTAAGTTGACATTGGTGGATGCAGCGACATCTAAATCAGCTGGCGGACGCTGCAAGAAAAGGAAAACTGCGGCGACACCCACCAGTGCTTGCCCCAATGCTTTGTCCAGGCATAGTGCGGCGAGTACTGGTGCGGCGTTGCCAATTATAATTTTGTGACGAGCACTCAAGGATAGCAGCGGAAGAAGGCGGTATCAGCCAGACAGACCTCGAGCTGCACGAACCCCTTGCCTAAAAACAAGGAAACAAGTGACGCAAGGGTTGGTCGAGGCAAAACCACCCCCGCCATGCCATTGCAGAAGTAAAAACCTCCCAACTACGTCTGGAGGACTGGAGGCCCGGTCAACTTATTGTGAGACCGTGAAAGGCCCTCCACTGGTTGCCGTAATTGGGAGGGCAGGTTCGACATGGCAGATGACTACTGCAGAAGTAAAATACTGCAAAAGCCATCCGATCCGAGCCGTCATTGCCTCCGGCCCTGCAGCCAATGCCCGTAAATATGAGGAGAGGGTTGAAACCATTATGGTGAAATGCCTCTCCCAAGCAAACTGGAGTTGGCTCAAGGCTGTAGTGCAAAGGATCCCGCACATAGGAGGAACACGATTCACTGTATACAGTGAAGAGTGCAAGCCTCCCAGAAAAGCGCTCTGCTGGATTCCAGATCCAGATTTAAAAACCGCAGATGTGCTTTCCTGTTTTCGTGCCCAAAATCCGGGAGTAGACACCAAGCAGTGGCATGTCATTTCTCATAAAAAGAGTAGCAACCGGAAAGGTAGAAAAGGCGCTACTCTGGTAGTAAAAATGGACCAAAGCTCTGTGGATATCCTCGGATCGAAGTACGGAAAATTGCCTCAGTCTCATTTAAAGTTGATTTCAAATGAGTGACCAAGGCAATGCATGGCACCGGCCAGTGCCGTCCAGATTAATTTGCAGCACTCTAAAGCCGCTACTTCTCTTATAAGTAGAAGGTTAACCATGCTGCCCACAAAACCCCACATAACACTCATGAATAGTGTGGACTAAGTGACTTACGTGATGCCAACATCCTATATGACGAAAGCTCTGTCAGCCCTCGGGCTTGTCTTATAGTGTATTCTCACTTTGCTGTAAATAATACATGTTCTGACTGCGCAGTAAACTCGCGTTTGTGGTTTTGAGTTTATAAAGAACTGTCAAGCGATCTCATTGAGGTGTT
This sequence comes from Philophylla caesio, assembly GCA_963971545.1. NCBI lineage: Eukaryota > Metazoa > Arthropoda > Insecta > Diptera > Tephritidae > Philophylla > Philophylla caesio. The sequence continues at coordinate 124,956,586 of OZ020604.1, read as the reverse complement.
TAAGAAACTTTGAGTTTAATTGACATTTGTTCTAAATTTGGTCTAAATCTTGAGAATATGCTGGATGGGGTAGCAATTCATAGTCCAATATATTTGTATTTTTGCCATGGTTTTGAAGATCTTAACCGGTTACGCTAATGTCGAGAGTGGTTACCTACAACCTCAGCCACCTCACACACTTTCGTTCTCCGGTCTTCCAATATCATTCCATGGATTCTAACAACGATTTAGGCAAAAGATATTGCTTAATAAGCGATTTTGGCCGTAGTCAACAAAGCACGCCAGCTGTCCCTATCTCGTGTTAACTGGCGCCAATTGGAAATCCCAAGTATAGCCAAGTCTTTTTCCACTTGGTCTTTCCAACGCAGAGGAGGCCTTCCTTTTCCTCTGCTACCACCCGCTGGAGCTATTTCATTCATTCGTACGACGTGACCTAGCCAGCGGAGCCGCTGGTTCTTAATCCGCTGCGCTATGTCTACGTCATTGTACAGCTCGTACAGCTCATCGTTCCATCGTACACGGTATTCGCCGTCGCAAAGACTCAAAAGTCCATAAACCTTTCGAAGAATCTTTCCGTCAAACACACCAAGAGCCCTCTCATCTGATGTTGTCATCGTCCATGCTTCTGCGCCATACAATAGGACGGGATACATGATGAGAGACTTATAGAGTAAGGTTTTTGTCCGTCGAGAGAGGACTTTACTGTGCAATTGCCTACTCAGTCCGTAGTAGCACTTGTTGGCAAGAGAGAATCTGCGTTGGATTTCAAGGCTGACGCTGTTATTGGTGTTAATGCGGGTTCCTAAGTAAACGAAGTCCTCTACTTTTTCAAAGTTATAACTGTCAACAGTGATGTTTGATCCCAGTCGTGAATGTGCTGACTGTCTATTTGATGACAGGAGATACTTCGTCTTGCCCTCGTTCCCCTCCAGACCCATCCGCTTCGCTTCTCTATCCAGTTTGGAGAAGGCAGAACTAACTGCGCAGTTGTTAAGACCGATGATGTCAATGTCATCGTCGTACGCCAGCAATTGCACGCTCTTATAAAAGATGGTGCCTGACCGATTTAGCTCCGCGGCTCGAATTATCTTCTCCAGCATCAGGTTAAAGAAATCGCACGACAAAGAGTCACCCTGTCTGAAACCTCGGCTCGGAGAGGTCCTTCCCAATTCTGATGGAACTGGGGGTATGGCTCAACATCATTTTACATAGCCATATAAGTTTTGCCGGGATACCAAATTCAGACATTGCGGCATATAGGAAACTTCTTTTAGTGCTGTCAAAGGCGGCTTTGAAGTCGACAAAAAGATTATGTGTGTCGATCCTCTTTTCTCGGGTCTTTTCCAAGATCTGGCGTATTGTGAATATATGGTCGGTGGTAGATTTACCAGGTCTAAAGCCACACTGATAAAGTACAATCAGCTCGTTGAAGGAGGGCTTAAGTCTTTCACATCTGCTTACTTAGTAATTTATTATAAGATGAGAGTTAAAAGCAGCAATGATGAATTTAAAGTTTCTGCACGGGAAATTCCAAAAGTCGACGACCTATCAAACCGCCCTCGTATTTGAAATTATGAACTGTCAAACCAGTAAACAGTGCAGAAAAACTTTTAAACAATGATGCCAAAATTTGTCAACAGTGCGTCCTAATATTTGTTCAAATAAGGGCTGCACGTCCACAAACACCAAAAAAAAATGATGTTTAAAGCGAGTTAGACAAAAAAATGTGTCTATGGTTAACTCCGAGTTTATGAGAAGTGTTTGACGTTATATTCCAAAATTGCTCATAAACTCGAGTTAACGGCGCAGTCAGAACATAGTATAAGCTTGTACAGTTCCTCTGTCAGGACTTGGTGGCAGCGAGGCTGAGCTTCAAGGGTAAAAATGGGTGGAAACATTTTGTTATTGCCTCCGCGTACTTTCCATACGACTCTCTGCTGCCGCCACCTCCGGGGAAGGCGGCCAGTCTTGTAGAGTACTGCGAAAACCGAAACGTCGGATTGATCCTCTATTGCGATGCTAAAGACCAGAATAAAATCTGGGGCAGCAGCATATGCAACGCGAGGGGAGATCGGCTTTTCGAGAATATACTGTCAAGTGGGCTAAGCATCTTGAATGTGGGTTCTATGCCAATATTTTTCACGCCCAGGAGACAGGAAGTGATTGATCTTACTCTTTCTAACTCTGGTCAGTCCTTAACTGGAGAGTCCTGAGTGAAGGCTCTCTTTCGGACCGCAGATATATCCAGTTTCAGCTTGGTAAGGATGCTGTGTGCTCTGGGCCAGTACGAAACTTGTAAAAAACGGAATGGTCGTGTTTTACGGTGGTTTAGGTTGGGTGATGGAGCTATACTGGTGGAAGTTCTAAAAAAGGACCAATCCGTAAAGCTGGGTTCACTCAAGAGGTCTGATGGCTTTTTCACAGAGACCAGGACTGAGACTTACTCTCTTCTTCTAGAGACTCATTTTCCTGGAAATCAGCTGATGGTTATGCCTTCTTCTCCCTCGACAGGGGACGGAAGGGAATGCGAGAACCACCGTGACAAGGTATAACTGGTTTGTTGCCAGAGCTGTGGCGAGGGAAGATTCCATGAGAAATGCTATTGAATCTTTTGGCAGTTTAAAATCGCCCTGTCCAGATGGCATCTCACCTATTGTACTAAAAGAAGGTGTCGAGCTGGTGTTGGTGACCTTTAAAAATATTTTCACAGCGTCGCTCGCACTTGCTTATATACCACAATCTTGAAGGCTGGTAAATGTCGCCTATATACCAAAGGTTGGCGCGGATGACTACGCTAGCCGCAGAAACTACAGACATATTAGCATGACCTTATTCATGCTATAATTAGTTCGAAGCCGACTTGAATACTGCTCAGTAGTTTGGAGCCCTTATTATGAAGTGCACTCAAACAAAATTGAAAAAGTCCAACGCATTTTCACAAGAATCGCTATGCACAAAAAATTCTGGCAAGGTTACCTTCCTCCCTATATTGGTAGACGGAAATTGCTAGATTTACAGTCCTTACAGGAAAGGAGAGACTATTTCTCAATTATATTCTTTTATAATATTATTAATAATAATATAAAATGTGCTGATATAGCGAATCTACTTAATTTATATAATCCTCCGCTTGATTTGCGGAATAATAGATTATTCGTGAACAAAGTTCACACTACAAATTACTCTAAAAATTAACCAATTATGTAACAAGTATTCGGCTGCAACTGATTTTAGTCTATGTATTGATATATTTAAGTTGAATTTGTTTGTAATTTTTAACTAATATCGCATATTAGTCTTTAAGAGCTTAGTTCTGTAGACTGGAATTAAAAATAAATTAATAAAATAACTGGAAAGATTAGTAGAGCTCCGCATTCGTAGGGAGGAGTTGACGAGGTCGTTGATAGGAAGCAGTTCGCCTTGGGCATTTTTGTGGACATTGAGGGTGCTTTTGACAATGCCTCCTTCGATAGCATGTGAACCGCTCCTCTACGGTATAGGGTAGATCCTTCGCTGGTAAATTGGATTCGTTCAATGCTGGCGGATTATCAAGATTCATGCGGAAGGGGATCAATATCTAAATTGCGGAGTTAATAAGGGCTGTCCTCAGGGCGGTGTGCTTTTCCATTTGCTCTGGTGCTTGGTAATTGATTATCTTCTTGTCACTCTTGATGACCCGAATATCTACGCTCAGTCCTATGCGGACGATGTGGCTTGTCTAGTCATGGGCCCATCTCTGTCGGCTATTTGCAGGAAAGCGCTGACAATACTCAATAAGATTGCCACTTGGTGTGATGATAATGGGCTATCCGCAAACCCAACCAAAACTAGTGTTGTGCTCTTCACTAGGCGGAGAATGTTGGATGCCCTCATTCCCTTTACACTTAAGGGAGTCACAATTCAGACTTCTACCGAAGTGAAGTATCTAGGAGTAATTCTAGATACAAAACTGTCGTGGAAATCTCACGTTGACCACAAGACCTCTAAAGCATTAGCAGCCTTCTGGCAGTGTAAATGGGTCTTCGGAAAAACGGTGGGTCTATCACCAAAGGGTATCCTCTGGATATATACCTCTATGATTAAACCCATAATCAGCTTTGCTTCAGTGGCATGGTGGAGCAGACTCTCAATTAATAGCTTGGGGGACCTGCTTGCTAAACTTCAGAGAACAATCGTCGTGGGCTGTACGGGGGCATTCTCTACAACACCTGGCGCTGCTCTTGATGCATTGCCGCAATTACCTCCACTTTGTATATTCATACGTGGGGAGGCCTTAAAGGCTACCTGCAGACTTAAAAGAAACGAATATTGGTATAAAACGGAGTGGGGCGAGGCGGAAATTGCTGGCGGCAGAGATACGGACACTTACGTTATTTTAATGCAACAGGATAGTACGCCACCGTTACCTTTGCCGATGAGTCTCTATAACGTTGAGTTCCCTGAGGCAGAATGCTGGTTCAACACTGAGCCCGGTCTTACACATTGTCAAATCTTTACTGATGGCTCCGAAACAGACTCTGGGTCAGGATCTGCAGTTTTTATAGAAGATAATGGGGATAAGCTTCACTTTTCTCTTGGGAAATATGCCTCGGTCTTCCAGGCCGAAGTATAGGAATATACGTGTTTGCAGTGACAGCCAAGCTGCACTCAAGGCATTGGCCAGCTTTCTAACTACTTCCAAACTAGTTCGGCAATGCAAGTCCCGACTGAACTATGTTGGTAAACATAATGAACTTGCTTTACTCTGGGCGCCTGGTCACTCGGGAGTACCTGGTAATGAGACATCTGGGTGAATACTTCGCTCAACAATGACTGGGAGGCGTCGAGAGGTTGCAGATGTGAAAAACTTATGTTACCTTCAATCTCAGAAGGACTATCAAAACACTTGTTTTCACTTAACAGGCGAGACTGCAGAAAACTTGTTGGACAGTTGACCGGTCACTTTACGTGGCATAGACACCTGACAATGATAGGCGTACATGACAACTCCGTATGCCCATCCTGTTTTGAAGAGGAAGGGACGGCGGAAATCATTCTGTGCTTCTGCCCCGCCTTTTCAAGTATTAGGTATGAGTCATTTGGTAGCGACGTGTTGACAGGCGAACACCTGAGCTTTTTGACATCCATAAATCTGCTAAGATTTATCCGTAAATCCTGCAGATTTAAAACAGATTAAAATGACCATGAAAACACTACAATGGACGGCATGTCAGTCTGAGTCCTGTTTTCAGCACGCAGGCCTGATCCCCACAAAAAAAAAAATTATAGGAGTATATTGTGGCGATTTTCCAAAATACGAATAATATACGAAGGAGAAACCTAGAAAGAGATTGAGACTTCGAGAAAACGCAAATAGAACAATCGCAATCGAGAACTTTCGATAACGATCGATATGTGCTAGCGCAGCTCGGAGTATAAAATGGCGTTGCCACTGCGTTAGAAAATCCAGTTTGTAATTAAGCTTTGAAGAGTGAAGTTGTAAAGCAGTAAGCTAAGAGTTTTATAGTTGCGAGTGCGCAAGTATAAGTATGCGTGATTAAATAGCGTTGTTAAGAGTTGTGAATTATTTGTAAACAAATAAAGTTAGCATTAAGAAAATCCGAGCGTGTTTTATTTAACAATCCAGTGGTCAAACCTGAAGGGGTCAGAAGTGGGATTGTTAAATAAATCCTAAATATAATAGCGGAGAAAATGACAAAGATTCAGGATCTGATGATTGAAGAGCTCAAGCAGGAGTTGGAAAAACGTAATTTACCAACTTCTGGGAGAAAAGCTGAAATGTGGTGTGCTATGGAGCAGCAAGGAGTTAAAGGCTGGACAAGTTTGACGATGAGATGCAGGAGTTAAAAGGTTGTTTCCGTAATTTGCAGCTGAATCGTACAGCTACTCCGACGAGCGCTCCTAAGGTAAAAACGCCATCTTTTGATGGTACAATTCCTTTTCAGCTTTTCGAGCACCAATTTCAAAAGACGGCTTCGGCAAACAATCTGAGCATGGAAGACAAGACTGCCGCAATATTGGTAGCACTAAAACGACCGGCAGCTGAGATCCTACAAACTGTTCCCGAGAGTAATATTTGGATTTGCTGAAGATGGCCGGAAGAACGGTAGAGAAACGTCCTTCATCCTGGAAGAGGAGTTGCAAGAAGTGCGTGATCTTGTTTGGTAACGTACGCAAATTATGAGTGACAAGACGAAGGCCAGGTATGACAAAGCGTAGTGTTCTGAAGGTTTCCAAGAAGGCGATTTGGTGTTGTTGTATAATCCACAACGAAAGAAAGGTTTGTAATCCAAGGTAATTAAACGGCTTAATGCCGTAGTTAATCGAATCCAGCCAGTTGGAAAACCTAGGAACAAAATAAAGGTAGTTCATTTGGAAAGACTTGCGTCATTTGGAACAGTTAGTGTTTCTGATTGGTACGATCAGACTTAGAAGGAGGGCAGTGTGAAGAGCGAAGATGTAAAGCAATATGCTAAGAGTTTTAAAACTGCGAGTGCCTAAGTAGAAGTATCCATGAATTAAATAGCGTTGTTAAGTGTTGTCAATTATTTGTAAACAAATAAAGTTAGTTAATTTTCCAACCCGGAAATCTAAACTCAAGTAGGCAACAGATATTATTAGGTACCGCTATTGTGGAAATAAAATATAATGGTCAACGTTATATAGCATGGGCTCTTATCGACTCCGGCTCTTAAGCCACGTTTATATCCTAAAAACTTCAACGAATTCCCACCTCGCCTACATCAGCCCATTTGACTGGCTTAAATAACGCGGTTTCAGCAACACCCACAAGACTTTGTGAACTCACCCTCTGTTCGCAATTGAATACAAGCTTAAAGATACGAACCCAGGCATTTATTCTTAAAAGTTTAACTGATAACCTACCCACATACCCTACCGACCCTAAACTCTGCCTCACTCAACTCGGGTTCACTCTGGCAGACACTCAATTCTACAAACCCAGACCCGTTGATATGTTGATTGGTAGCGATCTCTATCCACAAATATTACTTAGTGATGTTCAAGAAACATTTAAGGTTCATTATTAGCTCAAGAGACAGAATTCGGTTGGATTATATCAGGACCCATACCAAAACCCACAAATGATTCTAATATTGTTTCATTTTTTAATAAAAAATGTGGAAGAAGTTCCCCGAAAATCAATCGAAACAACCTCAGATCAGTCTTGCGAACAAAATTATAAGAAAACCATAACCATAAAATAAAATAAATAAAATAAAAAAATTAAAATATTTTATCAAGAGACCCGTCATTAAGAAGGCATATGATCAAGCAATCAATGAATATCTTAAGCTCGGTCATATGAAGAAAGTTAAATACAACCCATAAAAAAATTTACCCCATCACGCGGTCATTAAACCCAACAGAGTCACCACAAAATTACGAGTTGTATTTAATGCGCCATGCCCAACATCAAATCGGAAGAGTCTGAATGATGTTTTATATATCGGACCTACTCTACAAAAGGATTTGGTCACCCTCATTATGAAATGGCGACTATTTTGTTTTATATTTAACGCGGACATACAAAAAATGTACCGACAAATACTATTGTATTCTAAACATACCCTGTTTCAAAGAATCCTCTTTAGAAAATCTGTTCAAGACCCCATATCCGACTATGACCTCCAAACAGTTACGTTTGGCGTCAATTGCGCTCCGTATTTAGCAATACGTATCTTGATTCAATTAGCCGATGATATACATGAAAGCCACCCATTAGCCACAAATATGCTGCGAAACGAGATGTACGTAGAAGACGTTTTATCAGGAACTCATGACTTACCAACAGCCAAAAGAGCACGAGATGAACTGATTTCAGCTCAAAGATTTTAAGAGGATTACCCGAAGAGTACATATTAGATTCAGAATTGCTGAACTTATCGGATAACAATAGCACTAAAATCCTAGGTATCCGATGGAATGCCAGAAAATACTCCTTTTTCTTTCTCGTCAACCCCATTGAGGAAAAATCTTCATTCACCAAACGTGAAGTGTTGTCAACCATAGCGAAGTTACTTGACCCTGCTGGTTGGCTCAGCCCAATTACAATAACTGCAAAAATTCTTATGCAACAAATATGGTTAGACAAATCCGACTGGGATGAAATATTAAAACCACCTACCCTTCACCGCTGGCTTAATTTCATAAAGGAATACGAAATCTTGAATTAACTTGAAATACCCCGTTGGACCCATTACACACCACTCACCACCGTCGAATTCCACGGGTTTTCAGATGATTCTGAGAAAGCCTATGCCCCTCTCTTTATATAAGAGTCGTCATGGGATAAAACATTTGGATCACCCTTTTGGTCTCGAAAACGAGAGATGCCCCAATCAAAAGTGTATCGCTACCCAGATTGTAGTTATGCGGAGCTGTTTTGTTAGCCAATCTTGTTAATTCTTCCCTACCCCAACTGAATTTAACTCAATATCGCAATTACTTTTGGACAGACTCGACCATAGTTCTGTCTTGGCTAAATAAACCCCATTTTTCTCGAACACTTTCATATCACAAAGAGTAACCACAATTATAGAAAATGTAGGTGTCGATAATTGGTATCATGTAGAAAGTCATGATAATCCGGCGGATTTGGCAAGCCGCGGATGTTCACCCACGGAGTTTTTGAAAAGCGAGCTCTGGTGGCATGGACCCAAAATTTTTAAAACTTGATCGAGAACATTGGCCAATAACCCGGAAATTCTGCAATACGAATCTTGAACTTAAAACACTCAGGACATTCGTAACGACGACAAATGAAGACGTTTTAGAGAGATTCTCTTCTCTACCGAGAGCTATTCGTGATTTTCCTACTTGTTTAGGTTTTGTTTAAATGCTTCACCCAGGTGACATAACACACAATACCAGAATCAAGAAATAACACCAAACGAATTCAAATTCACTCGCGCAAGGTTAATTATGCTGTTCCAAAAAATGCATTTTTCAGAAGAATATATCGCTTTAACCCAAAACAACCCAATACCCAAAAAAAGTTGCTTATTGACACTCAATCCATCAATTGACACAAACGGAATAGTGCGTGCTGACGACCGATTAAGCAATTAAGCCGCGTTATCTTATTACCATATAACAGTCTTATGGCGAAGTTACTCACACGATTTACCCATTCAATTACACAAGTCTGCAAAAAATTAAATAATTGAGAGCTGTTTTGGTTTTTTTGTGTAATTCTTATGTTTTTGGGTGTGCTGAATCCGAAAATAACTTTAATTTTGTCATAGAACGTCGCGTTTTCTGACAATGTAGGTTAAACTATCTATATATCTATGTTAAACTAGTTATCATCTTAAAATAAAATATAAAAGATAAAAAAAAATCTTTTTCAATTTATATCCAATTCCGTAACAAAATTAATTTATTTATGTAAAATACATTAATTAGTAAGCACTAAACACATTTATTTTTCTTAGTGAGACTCCTTTTGGTACATTTTCGCTTGTGGGAAGCATCGGGACTTTGAAGCGTCCAACCGTAGTCCGCCATCATTGAAACGCTCCATCTTCCCTAGTATCTTTTTTCCATCTCCTTAATATCTTGGTGAAATCGTTCACCTTGCTCTTCACTCACGTCTCCTAAATAATCTGGAAAGTAGTCGAGATGGGAATGAAGAAAATGTACTTTTAAACTCATCAAGCAACCTAAAGCTTGAAATGCTTTAACATTTGTTATTGCATACAAATTTCTTTATGACCTCTTTAAAGGCAATCCAAACTTCTCTTTGAGGATCCGTCATGGTTGTGATGAATAATGGATCAGCCATAAGCCGTCTAATATCTGGTCCAACGAAAACATCTTCCTTCAACTTTGCCTCCGAGAGGCTGGAAATTTTGATATTAATTATTTGAAGCAATTTCCATCTCTTGGAAGTGACTTTGGAAATTGCTTCATCAATCCCAGCAGGACATTCTTTTCGCCAACTTTAAGCCCCTCGGAGGCCAACACTTTTTGGTCCATGATTTGTTCGGTCTCTACTATCCCATAGACACAAAAAGCAAGGGAATTCGGTAAACCCAGATTGTTGTCCGAGAGCCAAGATTTTGAAATCACCGCACACTTGCCAATCGTGGTATTTATATTTTAATTTGCAAAGAATCAATTCCAAGTTCTTGTAGGTTTCCTTGAGGTGTACGGAATGACCGACAGGAATGGAAGTATAGAAACCGCCGTTGTGAAGCACAACTGCTTTAAGGCTTCTTTTTGAAGAATCTATGAAAATACACCACTCTGCTGAGTCGTATGAGATCTTAAATGTATATATCAAACCTTCAATATTGGTACAATAAACCAACTAGTCCTCTTGGGCAAAGTAGGAAGTAAAATGCTTTTTACGATATCTAAACCAGGAGGAAGACACTCCCGGCAAAAGTAAGTTCCTTATCTGGAAATTAATGATAGTTATGGTAAACATTTAAAAACAGTAATCAAAATAAAATTATACCTATTATTAGTAGTTTTGATAGTCAAAGAGTGCAGACGTGTTTTTAGTTCGCTTCGTATACATTAAATATTGTGCTTATTAAACAGAATAAATAATACATAAAAAAATAAAAATAAACAAACCAAATGAAAAAAGAAGGCGATGAGTCAAACTGATACCCGTGCCCAGAGACAACGCGAGTAAGATGAGCGCCGGCTTTCAGTTCAACGTAACAAGGCATATTTTTCGATTCGGTCGCAGAGTGTCAGCGAAAGCGGAAAGTCCAACCCACTGACTACCCTCAAACCCCCTCATAATCCAAGATCGCGGACTTACCAACGACTATTCCTATTGCTTGGAGTGAAGAATGCGCTTCACCTGTGCCGTGCCATATTTCATGTTCAACTGTTACATCAAACTCGGTGAGCAGTTACATATATCCAAATATAGCTACAACAACAACAAGTACAGTGGCCTCTGTCACCACCGCAATTGCGTCTACAACAACAACAACCACACTGGTACCTTCCGTCTGCACAGCGGTGTTAACGGCTTTGCCTGTTATTGCCGATCAAGCACAAATTAGCTTGAGTGTCAACAAATGCAAAGCGAAAGAACTGTTGGAAAACAAAGCAGCTAAAAAAGTGTCGATACAGACTGGAATGGATCGCTATATTACAGTTAAACGAAAACTTAGTCCGCAAAAACCAACGGGTACTAAGCCAAAAATAACCCGCGTAAGCTGAAATCAGCTAGTCAGTACGAATAGATTTGCACTGCTAAGTGAAAATATAGAAGACGTGAGTAACCAAAATTCTGAAGGTGCTACAAAAGTCACTAATGCCAAACCTCCGCCAATATACATAAGAGAAGAGAATTCAAGCGCCCTTGTTAAAAAATTCAGTCAGCTTATCGGTAACAACAACTTTCATATTATCCCACTATCTAAGGGAAATATTAGTGAAATCAAAGTGCAAATATGCTCTGAACGGAATTTTCGCACAGTGTCCAAACACTTGAATGACACACACACAAAGTTCTATACATACCAGCTTAAAAGTGCAAAAGGCTTACAAATTGTAATTAAAGGTATCAAGCCAAGTGTTGAAGCTGTGGAAGTTTTACAAGGGCTTAAAGAACAGGGCTTTAACCCAAAAGTTGTAGTAAATACATATTTTTAATAGAAATAAAATTCCGCAGCCCATGTTTAAAGTTGAGCTTGAGCCTGAAAACAAACCACTGGGGAAACACGCTGTGCATCCAATTTATAAACTTCAATACCTGTTGCATCGTAAGATAACTGTGGAAGAACCACACAAGAGAAATTGCCCTGTACAATGCACTAACTGCCAGGAGTATGGTCACACCAGGTCTTACTGCACTCTTCGCTCAGTGTGCGTAGCTTGTGGAGAGCTACATGACTCTGCCACCTGCACGTCAAACAAAGAAGACCCAAATGCAAAAAAGTGTGGTAACTGCGGTGGAAACCACACAACAAACTATAGGGGTTGTCCAGTCTATAAGGAGTTGAAAAACCGGATCAACCAACGTGTGGCCTCTGAACGCACTGATAACGTATTGAATACCTTTGGACCCTCCCAGACAAATCCTAGCGTTTTCTTTGCCAAAAAAACCATGCCGCCAATGGCTTTATCAAACACCGTCAATGGTGTCTCATTTGCAAGTGCCGTAAAGTCAGGCCTAGTAAATCCTGCACATACAATAACTGCACCTCAAGTTGCGCCACAAGAACGGGAGCCCCACGCCCAATACGGTAGTCAATCCAATATCGAAGCCATGATAGCATCGATGCAACAAAGCATGATGAATTTCATAACTTACATGCAAAACACAATGCAAGATCTCATGCGAAATCAAAACACACTGCTAAAACTGCTTGCTACTCAACAAAATAAATAATGACCTCAACTAAAATAGCCCTCTGGAATGCAAACGGCATTCCTCGCCACAAACTAGAGCTGTCAAAATTCCTTAACGACAAGGAAATTGAGGTTATGCTCCGTGCTGAAGCACACCTAACTAACAAATATAATTTCAATATTTTGGGATATACTTTTTACTGCACGAATCACCCAGATGGAAAGGCGCATGGCGGAACTGGTATTTTAGTCCGAAATCGCATTAAACACCATCCCTCGATTGGAATTGCCTAGAATTATCTGCAAGCAACATCAATATGCCTACAAACAAAGCAAGGAGATATTACACTGAACCGCGGTTCATTGCCCCCCACGTTTTACGATAACAGAAAAACAATTTATGGATTTCTTCAGTTTGCTGGGAGAGCGCTTCATTGCTGCAGGCGATTATAATGCGAAGAATCCTCACTGGGGCTCACTCTTGTCCAACCCCTAAAGGCAAGCAATTATATAACGCGCTTATATGTAAAAGAAACAAACTTGATTACGCTTCTCCTGGAAAGCCCACATATTGGCCTTCAGATCCGCAAAAGCTGCCAGATTTGATTGACTTCGCGGTGACAAGAAAAATTCCTCGTAGTCTTATTAGTACAGAATCAAGTGCAGACCTCTCTTCAGACCACTCACCTGTACTCTTCACTTTGTGGCACCAGCCGCACGAAAAAGAGTCACTCTACATGCTCACGACAAAGGCTACAAACTGGTTGAAGTATAAAAAATATATCAGTGCGCATATAGAACTCCACACAAATTTAGATACACCTGACGACATTGAAAACTCCGTAGCAACTTTTGAATCTACAATCAGAGCTGCCTCTAGCATTTCCACTCCAAAGCAAGGTTATATGGGAAACAAAAAACATTATCCGACCAATAGAAAAATTTAAATGCTGCTATTAGAAAAGCGACGCCTACGACGGATATGGCAGACTCATAGGTCACCTGCTTCTAAACAACTGCTGAAGGCGGCTACATATGCGCTAACGAGAGCTCTCAAGAGCGAGGAACAGCACGCACAGTACCGGTACATTCAAAAGCTTTCTCAGACTAGCACAAAGTACCCGCTGTGGAAAGCACATAAAAACTTAAGTGGCCCAATGGAGACTGAAATGCCAGTACGGGACAAGAATGGTGATTGGGCTCGGAGTGACGCGGAAAAAGCAAACACCTTTGCTGCTCATCTACAAAATGTTTTCAGATCAAACTCAGCAACCAATGGGTTTACACTACCACCCGTACCCAAAGTGTCGGAATCTGAGCCACTGAAATTTGCACCTGAAGAAATTTCAAAAGTAATTAAGGAACAATTGAAACCAAATAAGGCCCCTGGGCACGACTTGATTACTCCAAAAATGATTATTGATCTACCAAATTGTGCTGTACTTTGCATCTGTATGTTATATATATATCACACACAAAATAATTCTCCGCTACTGTTCAGTCGCAGAGCAAACGCACTTGCTCTCCACTTTGGCGTATATACATATACATATACACAAATCAACAAGTAGAAGCGACAACACGGCTTTGGTTTGCACTTAGACGCGCTAAGGCAACACAAACCTAAGTTCAAATTGAAAAAACATATTACCTCACATAAACTCATATCCCATTATTTATATTATATATTTTATATTTGATATTCTCACGTCTTTAAACTTTTACTTACATATATTATATATTTTATATTTGATATTCTCACGTTTTTAAACAAATTTTTCCCACCTATATCCCGACAAAAGAAAATACCCGTAAAATTTTTCAAAGCGACCCACCCTATTATATTAACCAAAACTTCATCAGCACATACAGACATATATACATTCAGTATATACATATTTACATACATACGTAGATAAGTGCAATTCTCTCACTCGAACATAAGCTGATCAGGCAAATACATATTCGTATTCCCCCTTTTTAATTTGTCATCACTCTCAGCTCAGATTCTCAAATTATATTAAATAGTAATTGTGCACACACATACATACACGTGTACGTAATAATAAGCTCCGCCCATTTTCTCACTCTCACTGCATATATACTACACTTAGACGCGCTAAGGTAGTACAGTGGGACGAAACTGTACAAAATCACTGTGGGACAAGAAGTTTTAAATATTACTCAAATTAAAATAAATTATATTAAATTAAAAATTATCGTGACTTAATAAATTAAAGATTTAATACATTTATTCATTTGAAATAAATTAAAATAATTATTTTTTCACCCATTTTGAGAAAAAAAAAAAAAATACCCATTCACAAATTTCCATTTATTTTTAAATTTAATTTTCTCACATTATGGAAAACAAATCATCAGCTCATACCTCTAATATAGATTCAAATACAAGTCTTCAGGCTTTCATTTTCGAAAGCGACAGATTGGAGGCATTCTACTCAACTTGGTCAGGCACACTGGTATCTGACCACACAGAATCCCTTCTCAAAGTGAAGACACAACAGCTCGAAAGACTGTGGGAATCACTCGTTGAAAGCTACAGAGGAGTTTCTCTCTCCGGCGATCACGATGATTCAATTAGCTCAATTGAGAAGAAATATATGAAATGCTCAGAAAGTTATGAAAATTGCTTAGCTCAGATTCTAGATGCTCGGCAACTTTTACAACCCACAGCACACTCCCGTAACCCCGCAAATTATTCCACTAGCTCAGAAGGTTATCTCAAGGTACCACCGTGTGACACCGAAGTCTTTCACGGTGGGTACGAAGACTGGCCAGCCTTTCGTGATATGTTCACGGCAGTCTACGGTAACCATCCCAAGCTGACACCAGCTCAGAAGCTATACCACCTGCGTCAAAAAACCAGAGGCCAAGCTGGGCAATTGGTGAAGCAATACCCGCTCACAGACGCAAGCTTCAATCTGGCATGGGATGCTCTGAAGGCGCGGTATGAAAACCGCAGAATATTGGTGGATAATCAGTTAAAAACCCTTTTTAACTTATCCCCAATATATACCGAGAATGGTGAGCAGATTCAGAAAATGCAAACCACAATAAATAACTGCCTATCCACTCTGGCAGCACAAGGAATCCCAACCTCCGACTGGGACCCCATCCTTGTGTATATATGCTCCTCAAAACTTCCCAGCGAAACCCTCTCTCTATGGGAACAATCGCTCACCTCTCGGAAAGAGCTTCCACTCTGGGAAGACATGAACAAATTCTTAACATCTCGTTATGAAGTTGTGGAGAGACTGAGCACTTACCGCCCAGGTAAACCAAGAGCGCCCTTACCAAATTTTACACCCAGAGCAGCAAATCATAACTCGACTTTTCTAAATAGAAATAAAACAAACAATTTTCACGCTGAACTCAATCAGCAAGTCTCATGCAAATTATGTAACTCCAATCACCCAATGAAAAATTGCGTGAAATTCAAAGCGCTTCCCATAAACGAGCGCCTCAAGTTCGTACGAGAGAATAATTACTGTGAAAATTGTCTCTCATACTCTCACCTCAAAAATGCATGTCAAAGTAGTTTTCTGTGCGTCTACTGTCAAAGGAGACATCACTCTCTCCTTCACTTTCAACCCCAATTACAAGCCACAAAAACGATATCAAGGCCCCAAAAAACATTCAGTCAAGTGGCTCAAAGTCGAACAGACAGCGAAAAGCCCTTGACATCCAAACAGGCTGCTATGAATGCCTCGACAAAAAACCTACCTGAAAAGACCTCATCACACTTTTCTAGTAGCAGTACGACTACATTACTCCCCACAGCGATAGTCCCCATATACTTCGCTGGCGAATACCACAAAATCCGCGCTCTCATTGATCAAGGGTCACAGAAAACCTTTTTGGCCTCACGAATACAGAAATTACTAGGCCTACCCACCAGAGAAAATCACTACGAAATCTCTGGAATGGGAGGAAGTATTGTTCAAAACTCGAACAAAACTAGTGAAATAACGCTTTGCTCTTCCGATTTTTTTATTTATTTATTTATTTATTTATTATTTAGACACAAGTAAGACATAGTCTTTTAACGTGTAAAAATTACTTAAGTATAAAAGTGAATACTTTAAAACTATTTATTTTTAACAATATAGGACTTAATGTAATGTACATAAGGTAGCAGAAATTTGAAAGGAAGAAAAGCGATTAAAAAAAAAAAAAAATATATAGAAATATTAAGACTTAGAGTAAGAATATAGAATAAATTGCCAATTTGAACTGCCTTAGATTTGATTCCAGTTTTAATTTATTGGGTAAAGAGTTCCATAACTGAACAGCTCTAACGAAAAACATTGTGAAGGTACCTGAATACCTATATTGTGGGACTATAATCACCGAAAAATCACCACTAGCGTTATTATTCTCCCAAAACTCACACATTTTCTGCCAACCTTCAAAGTCTCAAATGTCAATTTAAATGAATTCGGTTCCTTACAACTTGCGGACTCCAACTGTTTTACACCGGCGAAAATTGACATGGTCATCGGCAGTGACATCACACCCCAAATTCTCCTGGAAGGCCTTCAGCACAACATTCACCGGACCTTAGTAGCACAGAGCACAATATTCGGATGGATACTCAGCGGCCCCGTCAGGGAACAAGTCTCAGCGTTTTCCACTCAAGTCTCAGAAGCTCCACAACCGGAACTCAACTCACTACTCAAAAGGTTTTGGGAGCAGGAGGAGATTGAAGTCACACAACCCAGGTCAGTAGAGGACGAGTTTTGCGAAAAACTCTACAAGACCACGACCACCAGACGGGAGGACGGACGATACGAAGTCAAACTCCCCTTTAAGCCCACTTTCCCGGATTCTATCGCTTTAGGCCACTCCCGCCCAGCAGCACAGCAGCAATACGTCAGCATAGAAAGGACTCTGGAGAGAAAACCAGAATTACGCGATAAGTACTCGGAAGTGTTGAATGAGTACTTAGAGATGGACCACATGGAGCCCTCCACGCCCAGGGAAATTATCAAAAATGGAAAATATCTCTCTTTCTATTTGCCCCATCACGCAGTCCAAAAACCCGACAGCAAAACAACAAAAGTACGAGTCGTATTTAACGCATCCAAAATCTCGCATTCAGGAAACTCTCTGAATGACGTTCTGTTTACAGGCCCAATACTCCAAAACGATTTGACCGCTATAATCCTCAAATGGCGTCTCTACAAGTTTGTTTTCAATGGCGATATAGAAAAAATGTATCGCCAAATTCTCGTTTCTAAAGAACATCAAAATTTTCAAAGAATTCTCTTTAGGAAAGCTCCCCACCTGCCGATCGAAGACTTTACGTTAAAAACCGTCACTTTCGGTGTTAACTGCGCCCCATATCTTGCAATCCGTACGCTCCACCAATTAGCCAACGATTGCCAAGAAAGATTTCCTGTCGCCAAAAACATCATTCTACACGAAACATACGTAGATGATGTACTCTCCGGCGGACACAACATACAGTCCACTATAAACTCAATGACCCAAACTATCGAAGCTTTGAAATCGGCAGGCTTTCCGCTCAGGAAATTAACCGCGAATCACCCGAAGATTCTCGAGTTAATCCCAGACTCTGATGTTCTAGATACTGAATTTCTCAAATTCCAAAATACGAGTTCCACTAAAACACTCGGAATAAGATGGAATGCCCTAGAAGACTCATTCTCTTACTCATACGATCCTTTACCCGCTTCAAAATCAAGCACAAAGCGACAAATATTGTCGGCTGTAGCGAAACTTTTCGACCCGGCAGGATGGCTATCGCCAGTAATGATCCTTGCCAAAATTCTCCTCCAAGAACTCTGGTTAGAAGGAACCGACTGGGACGAGCACGTGAAACCCTTGACTTTCCACAAGTGGAACACATTTCGCGAAAGCCTTCACGCTATAAACTCTATTAAAATTCCCCGGTGGGTGCAGTTCATACCAGATAAACACATACAATTGCATGGTTTCTCGGACGCTTCCGAAAAGGCATTTGGTGCTTGCGTTTATATAACTGTGCAACACGAAGAAAACTCTGTCGCTACTTACCTTTTTGTTGCAAAAACCAAAGTTGCCCCCTTGCAAACGATAAGCTTGCCACGGTTAGAGCTCTGCGGCGCTGTATTGCTGTCAAAATTGATCTCTTATACCCGTTCCCATCTCAACCTGCCACCTCACGAACTGACACTCTGGTCAGACTCCTCTATCGTGTTGGCTTGGCTCGAGAAACCACCCCATACATGGAAAACGTATGTGGCCAACCGGATCACGCAGATCCTCCAAAATGTCAGCAACACTACCTGGCGACACGTGCCAAGTGGAGACAACCCAGCAGATTTAGGAACTCGTGGATGCAAGCCACAAGATTTAGCAGAATGTTCTCTATGGTGGCACGGGCCAGAATGGCTCTCCAAACCATCCACGTTTTGGCCCAAAGCAGACCCCTCTAACGCTTCGCCACCGGAACAGAAAAGGACGTGCACTCTTCACACGGTAGACTGCACAGATATTCTTGATAGATTTTCCTCATTCTCACGAGCTTTACGAGTTGTATCTTATATATATCGGTTTATCCACAATTCACAAAAATCTCGAACTCCCACTTCTTTAGCACTCACTCAGGAGGAGCTTAATTTCACCAAAATAAGAATAATAGCCATAACTCAACGCAAATATTTCGCTGACGAAATGAATGCCCTGGAGTCCTCAAACTCCATTAACAAAAAAAGTTCATTATTAACCTTGAACCCAATGCTGGACAAATCAGGTGTTCTAAGAGTGAATGGTCGTCTAGCTTACGCCGCTCTTAGTTATAATGAACGCCATCCGATAATTATTCCCGATAACTCCAAATTTTGCTCACTGCTGCTAGACTTCCTCCATAAGACTTTGCTTCACGCTGAAAAACAGCTGATGGTACGCATGGTGCAGCAAGAATATTACATACCTCGACTAAAGCAGAAGGTAAAAGGGTGCATCTTCCACTGTAAGACTTGTACAATATATAAGCATAACATGCGATCGCAAATTATGGCCGCACTCCCTCCCGAGCGAACAACTTACTCTGTACCATTTCATACTACTGGTGTTGACTTCGCTGGGCCATTTATGGTAAAAACGTCCCCCCTCCGAAAAGCTCCCTATCTCAAAGCCTACGTTTGCGTTTTTGTATGTTTTTCCACAAAAGCTGTACATTTAGAGACATGCACCGATTTAACCACGGAAGCATTCAAGGCCGCATTTACTCGATTCGTAGGTCGGCGCGGATTACCCCACAAAATCATGTCCGATAATGGGAAAACCTTTATCGGAGCACAACGGGCGCTTCAGCGAGATTTCGCCCAGTTCCTCAAAGAAGCGGCGTCTGATGTAGCAGAAAAATATGCGGTACAAGGACTCTCTTGGCAGTTCATACCACCTTACGCCCCGCACATGGGTGGTTTATGGGAAGCCGCCGTAAAAAGCTTCAAGACCCACTTCACCAAGGTCGCGGGAAACCACAAATTCACTTTCGAAGAATTAACCACTCTCCTCATTCGAATTGAAGCTGTGCTTAACTCACGCCCTCTCTCCTCCATGTCACAAGACCCAAACGACGTACTTGCTCTAACGCCAGGCCATTTCCTCCGCGGCGCTCCTTTAGTTGCTCTACCAGAACCGGATGCCAAAAATGTATCTCCTACCACGAAATGGCAAAAATTAAAGGTTCTCCATCACCAGTTCAGCTCCCGGTGGAGAAACGAATACCTACAAGAATTGCACAAAAGATACAAATGGAAACACCCGCAACGGAATATAAGCGAAGGAGACCTGGTGGTAATCAAGGACGATCTTCTTCCCCCATACGACTGGCGACTTGGTCGAGTCACCAAACTCCATTTAGGGGCTGACCAACATGTGCGGGTGGTAGATATTCGTACGCAAGCTGGCATAGTTACCCGTAGTATTACAAAACTTTGCATTTTGCCCTCAAATTAATTATCAAACTACCCATATTATTCTCACACTCCCTTATTCATACTCCTTTATAACCACACTTCCGCCTCGGGCTCATGCTCCTCATATTCACAACAACTAATCTCGTTGCTTGAAATTCTCTTCCATAGATACCCCGTCAGCATGGAAGCCAACCAATGTCGATTGTGCTGCCGGTTCCACAGTCTACGTTTTTGCCACGCCTTCATCGCGATGACGCCGGAAGAAAGGTATGAGTCGGCAAAGGTGCACCGCTACTGTGTGAATTGTTTGGCTACATCTCACACCACCGGAGCCTGTAGTTCCCCTGACAGCTGTCACCGCTGTGGCAAAGCGCACCACACACTGTTACACAGCTCGACATCACCACCACCAGAGAAACGTCGCCACGAACCTCGCCGGCAAACGGATAATCGCGGAGTAGCTTCGACCAGCAGAGCGATCCAGAAGAAGAAGCAGACACCGGGCCGCACGTCAGCCCAGCGGCGCATCCGCGACCTGTTCAGCAAAGCAGTATCAACTTTGGAGAAGCTGCAACAACTACTCAATCTCGCTCCGGCGCAGGCGGGCCGGCATGTTGAGAACATGAATCTCATCACCTTCGATTAGCAATAAGTATTCGATTAATTCAATGTACTTGCTAAATTCTTTTATTAAATTCATGTATTTTGCGGGCGGCCGGCAACCTTATTGTAAACTGTAATACGTTTCATATCTTTGCTTTTGTAAGCGGTACCAGACATCCGCAATTAAAATCTTTTTATCGCTTTTAAATTATTCGCACCGTGACCGCCACCGCAACCACATCATTTTGCATACTTTACCTTTCATTGCCCTTTGGCACATACATATGTACAAATACATATATACTTACATACCATTTATTGTAGCGTTGACTTGAATTCGAAATAAACGCAAACTTATATTGTAATAGTTCATTAACTCCAATGACTATTTTTCATTTACTCTGTTAATCAGTGCACTCGGCACTAGCATACATAAAGAATCTAATTCTCGAGTTCAACCTAATCTCCTTCATTGGATATCTTCTTACCTCTTGGACAGAACACAACGAGTTCTTTTTAAAAATAGTTCCTCAAACATTATTCATGTATCTTCAGGGGTCCCGCAAGGAAGTCACCTTGGTCCGATTCTGTTTTTACTTTTTATAAATGACATACCTTCTGTAATTAACTATTCAAAAATTTTATTGTATGCTGATGATGTAAAACTTTTTAGATCGTATCATTCTGTTGAGGAAAGGTCCTTACTACAGGCGGATTTAAATAGCATGACTAACTGGTGTGAAGTAAATAACATGCCGCTAAACCTTAAAAAATGTAAGGTAATGTGCTTTTCTCGAAGGGCACTTCAACCGGCTTCTTATGACATATGTAACCATAACCTCGAACAAGTGTTTAACTTTGTTGATCTTGGAATTACAATGGATCCGAAACTTAATTTTAATCTTCACATTAATGTTACAGTTAACAAAGCCAAGGGTGTTTTTGCATTTGTAAAACGATGGTCAAAAGAATTCAATGACCCATACATTACGAAGGCTCTATTCACAACGTTAGTGAGGCCAATACTGGAATATGGATCTGTTGTTTGGCACCCGCGCTATCAAGTTCATTCCGACCGAATAGAGTCAATTCAAAAACAATTTCTGCTTTTTGCTTTAAGAAATTTTCGTTGGGATTCTCAGTACAACCTGCCCCCATATATAAGTCGTTTAAAACTCATTAATCTTCCTGCACTTGCTAGTCGTAGAGAAATGCTAGGCGTAGTATTTTTAGTGAAGTTACTGACAGGCTTGATCTATAGCCCATCTCTTCTTGGTGAAATAAAACTAAACGTTCCCTCCCGAATTTCAAGACATTTCCGGCCTCTTTTTCTGAAGCCATGTAAAAGTAATTTTGAGTTAAATGAGCCACTGCGTAGTTTGTGTCAGGATTTTAACACTCACTCCGGTTCTTTTGATATTTCAGACTCACTTTTTTACATAAAGAAAACTATACTCAATGCTCTCAATAATTGATACAAACATACTTATATATTACTACTCGATCAGCTGATGAGCATTTGTTCTGTAGCTGAACAGTTTTAGATCTCGACACTTAACAAACTTCTGCCTTTCATGACTCGGCGCAGCATATGCCGCGTCGGTCGGGCGGGTATGGAGGGAAAAAAACCGTTGGGATTATTATTATTATTATTATTATCCCAGACTTGAACACAATTACTAAACATTGCTATTTCCCTCAACAATGGAAAAAGTCAACTATTGTAATGATACCAAAGCCCGGAAAAGACAAAACACAACCATCCTCCTATAGACCTATCAGCCTGCTACCGTGCATATCGAAATTATTCGAAAGAATTCTTATGCTACGCATTTACCCACATCTTCAAGCTCACAGCATAACACCATCCCACCAATTTGGCTTCAGGGAGAAACATGGTACGATCGAACAAGTAAATCGCATTACATCTGAAATCCGTACATCGTTTGAAAAGAGGGAATATTGTGCTGCAATATTTCTTGACGTGGCCCAGGCAAAGTGTCCCCTGCAAGCATCTGCGCTCTTAGGTAATCATATGGAAGCTGTGGCCAATTGGCTTGCAAACTGGCGTATAAAGGTTAACAACAAAAATCTAAGCAAGTTACATTTACACTAAATAAGAAAAATTGTCCGCCCTTGACTTTGAACAACGTTCAAATACCACAAAGCAATAATGTCACATACCTAGGGGTCCACCTGGATAGGCGACTTACTTGGCGCAACCACATAGAGGCTAAACGGACTCATCTTAAGTTGAAGACCAGTTCTCTACACTGGCTTATTAACTCTCGCTCACCCCTGAGCCTGGAGTATAAAGTGACTATATACAACACGGTTCTAAAACCCATTTGGACCTATGGATGTGAGTTATGGGGCAACGCGAGCAGCAGCAACATCGAAATCCTTCATCGTGCGCAATCTAAAATCCTTCGAACAATAACCGGAGCACCATGGTATATCCGAAACGAGAATATCCACCACGACTTGAATCCCGGAAGTACGAACTGAAATAGAGCAGCGGAAGGCGAAATATGCATCGAAGCTTTTAGCGCACCCTAATCAGTTAGCAAGAAATCTATTGCATGTAAACAGGAACTCAAGATTACGTAGGAATGACTTTCCAGCCCAGTCGTAATATTTCTTAGGGCCAGTTAATAAAAATACTCATCCCGACTATGGGATGTAAATTATGTGATTAGAATAAAATTTGCAAACTTGTTGTTAGGCTCCTTAGTTGAGCAGATTCAATAAATAAAAGTAACAGTTACAAAAAAAAAACAAAAAAAAAAAAGTATTAGTTATTACTACAAGTTAACCCAAAAAACCCTTTTTTATAATGAAATTTTGCGTTTTGTAAAATAAACTTACGTTCTGGAATTTTTTGAGTCTTTTTTTAGTTTTCAGAACACCTCAATACATAGAAATCAGTTGGAAATATCCAGACAGCATTTTTGTTGCAAACCTGTGTTATCCTTCATGGCAGCAATCAATCAGTTCTACAACTCAAACTAAAAATCCTTATCAAAACTAAAATCCATAGCTGTAAAATTTGTCTTCTACACAAGAGAATCAGCAAACACCAATCATGGCAGCACTTCCTGCTGAACGCACTACCCTAACTAGACTATTTGCAGCTACAGGAATTTATTTCGCTGGACCATACGACATTAAAAATTATACCGGTAGAGCGTGTCTCGTTACAAAGGGATATATTTCTATATTTGTTTGCTTCTCGACCAAAGCACTACATCTTGAGCTTGTAAGTGACCTCACGTCTCAGGCATTTCTGGCAACATTTGCACGTTTTTTCTCCTGGCGCGGATGTCCTGCCGATCTTTACTCGCATAACAGAACAAACTTTGAGGGTGCTTCACAACCACTAGTTAAAGATCGACGAGAATTTATAAAAACACTAAAAACTCATGTAACAGCTAGTTATGGATACCAGAACATCAACTGGCACTTTAAACCTCTTGGAGCTCCGCACATGGGTGGCCTATGGGAAGCAGGTGTAAAAAGTGTAAAAACCCGCCTTAAAAAGATGTCACACACCCAGAAATTCACTTTCGAGGAACTAGCAACAATAATTACCCGTATAGAAAGTTGTTTGCATTCTCGTCCTCTTAGCTTCTCAAATGATGACCCAACAAACTTGGACCCCTAACTCCAGGACATTTCCTTATAGGTACCCCAATACTAACACCTGCTGAACTCCACTTAAAGGCGTTGCAATTCGATGGCAGAAACTAAGAATACTTCATCAACATTTTTGTAAGAGATGGAAAGACAAATATTTAAAAGAACTCCACAAACGCTATAAATGGAAATACCGTCAACGTAATATCGAAGTTGACGATTTAGTCGTTATTCGAAATGAAAATTTACCCCCTAATTAATGGAAATTAGGCCGAATTGCAAAAACTTATTCTGGTGCGGACAACAAAACTAGAGTAGCTGCATTTCGAACTGCTCAAGGCAAATTGACCCGCCCTATCACCAAGGTGGTGATCATAAATGCCAATTAAATAATAAAGTTTAATTCTTTATAGTGAAATGGCCCCCGTACATCAACACGGAAAATCGCTGCATCAGCCAGTGGCGCTCGACGAACGAGTCCAACCCTTACTAGAGAAAAGGCCGGAATAACTCACAACCGTCCGAGGAAGTTCAATCCACACCGTCACGTAGCATGTGGCTTAAGCAAACGAGATCATCGATTGGTGACATGTTCCAAATGCACGGAGATGAATATTCCCCAAAAATACGATGCAGTCACAAAAAATAATTACTGCATAAATTGCTTGGCCATAAATGCACAAGCATTAAACGGTGTGCTACTTGCAACGGGAAACATCACTCGACTATACATGGACAGCCGAGGCTATACGCAAACACCTCTGAGACAAAGGAAAAAGCGAAAGCAACACAAAAACTTGTACTTCCACATACCGAAATACCCATGTTATTAGCCAAGCAGACCCTCATCCCCACAGCACTCATACGTGCAGTTATCAATCCGATGGTATGGTGGTAGCTCAAAATACCGCATTCGGGTGGACATTAACAGGCACTCTTGGATAATAATAAAATAAACCGTAAGTATGCCCTAAAACCTTTATTATCAACCCAAAATAATTTACCATTTTGAGTTTTCTGAATTGCTTATATCAAACTAATTTAAATTTATTCGCATACACTGCAAGGCGCCCGGGATGTTCATACAAACGCATCCCTGAATATTCAGCGCACTCACTAATTGGCGAATGAAAGGAAAATGCAGGAATGCTCAACTCTGTTAATAGCAAAGAATTCCGTGCAGTTTTATAAAAACTACTCACCCGCAAAAACCCCGAGCAAACAACCCAACAACAATCAACACACCCAACATTTTTCTGGATATTAAAATAAATAAAATCAGGTTAATATAATCAAATATATATTAATGTAAATTGTAATAAACAAATTTAAGTCGTGTTACACATTTATACTTTTGCATATATATTCAAATGTATAAACACCCATACCAATTGTACATATTATTTTAAATATACATACATACAAGTATGTACCATTTTTGATATTTGTTGGAACGATTTTCCGTCATCCTTTGTCAAGTTTGGTTTGGAGACAGAATTTCGAACGAAAATTGACACTGAAGATGGCACAACGCCGAAACCGGTTTGTCTCCAAACCAAACTTGACAAGGGATGACGGAAAATCGTTCCAACAAATATCAACACTCCACCCTGTCGGACAAGAAAAAGAAGAAAACAATAAAATCCTTTTTCTTTAACTTGAAAACCGGCGAAACTTAAATCTTGTCGACATACCCCGACATAGTTCATTTGGAAAGACTTGCGTCATTTGGAACAGTTAGTGTTTCTGATCGGGACGATCATACTAAGGTCTCCACCTGTGACGATATTCCAAAACACCAATTGACTTACGAAAGAGAAACCTAGAAAGAGATAGAGACTTCGAGAAAACGCAAATAGAACAATCTCAATCGAGAACTTTCGATAACGATCGATAATGTTTTAGCGCTGCCACAGTGTACGCAGCTCGGATTATAAAAAGGCGTTGCCACTGCGTTAGAAAATTCAGTTTATAATTAAACCGTGAAGAGTAAAGTTAAATAGGTGTAAGCTAAGTGTTTTAAAATTTCGAGTGCGAACTCGATTCACATTTCTTGAACAACACTTGGTCTCTTGTAAAAATGCCTGAAAATAAAAATATTGTCGATTGCAAATGAGTTTTTACTCTGAAGCACAATGAATCAGGTAACCCGGTAAGGTATAAGGCTAGATTTGTTGCTCGTGGATTAACACAAGAATATTTGGTTGATTATGATGAAACCTTTACTCCAGGAGCAAGAATAACAAGCCTTAGCATTTTGGTGTCATTTTCCAACCAATTTGATTTAAAAGTCCACCATATGTATGTAAAAACTGCCTTTTTAAACGGTGTATTGAAAGAAGAAATTTACATGATGGTCCCTCAAGAAATAAAGCGATTTATGGACTCAAGCAGGCAGCTAGATGTTGGTTCAAAGTTTTTGAAAAGTCATTAATAGGAATCGGCTAAGTAAACTCAACTGTAGATCGTTGCATTTATATTTTTGATAATAATAATATATGTAATTAAAAATATATATGTATGTACTTTGTTGACGATTTGGTAATAGCAACGGCAGATTATGAAACAATGACTGAATTTAAAAATTACCTTATGACAAAATTTTGAATGACTGATTTACTTGAAATTCGAAATTTTAGGAAAGATAGGAAAGATAATCAGTTAGAGATAAGTCAGTCTGCGTATATTAAAAACGTTTAAAAGAAATTTAAGATGGGGACTGTAAACCGTTAGCACTTCGATTCCAAGTAAATTAAATTATGAAGCATTAAACTGTCATGGCAAATGTGATTCCCCATGCCGGAACTTAATTGGTAGTTTAATGTACGTTAAGAATTCAAATTATTTTTCAACAGAACAAATTGAAAATAAATTAATTTTAATTGAGTATATCCCCACAGATAGACAGCTCGCCGATATCTTGACGAAACCATTGCCTGTAGCGCGATTTGTGAACCTGAGGAGCCAGATGGGACTCGAGGGGCTGCATTTCCTTTAATGCTGTTACCTGTTTAATGTGCCTTGGGCGATATTCCAAAACACGAATGACATACGAAAGAGAAACCAAGAAAGAGATAGAGACTTCCAGAATACGGAAATGGATCAATCGCAATCGAGAACTTTCGATAACGATCGATATTGTTCTAGAGCTGCCACAGTCTACGCAGCTCGGAGTATAAAAGGGCGTTGCCCTTTTTGTTAGGTAATTCAGTTTGTAATTAAACCGTGAAGAGTAAAGTTGAAAAGGTTGAAACTAAGTGTTTTAAAATTGCGAGTGCGCAAGTATAAAGATCCGAGAATTAAATAGCGTTCCTAAGTGTTGTAAATTATTTGTAAACAAATAAAGTTAGTGTGGCGTTACCTTATACCATATCAAGGTAACGCTCCTCCGGCGGAGCACCAACCGGGGCGCCATGTCGTGCACCTGTTTGTGCCGGGTTAAGCGTCGCATGCGCGGGGCCGTTCCTGGTACACACTTTTGTGCCATACAAGAAAGGTAACACTTTTAATTAATGAAAAATATATACATTTTATATCATTTTGGTTTATGTAATTTATTATGTTGGTTGGTTGATTGGTTGAAGCGTTGCCTAGTCCTTTAGTGACAAGGGCCCAATTAGAAGCACCATTTTGATACGCTATTTTCGTGGAACCTCTCGTATGTCCTACGGTCT
Organism: Philophylla caesio; assembly: GCA_963971545.1. Lineage (NCBI taxonomy): Eukaryota > Metazoa > Arthropoda > Insecta > Diptera > Tephritidae > Philophylla > Philophylla caesio. The sequence continues at coordinate 124,928,382 of OZ020604.1, read as the reverse complement.
TTAATTTTCGTACCTCTTTGATTTGTGGATGAAGCTATTTAAACAGGTTATATTACACTTAGAGATCTCCCTTAGCCCTCTTGGAATAAGCCCAAGTGTTTCTTGTCGAAGGCGTGCCAGAGCTGGGCACTCACACAGATAGTGAAAAATGGTGTCTCTGCTGTCTGCGTGTTTACAGCTCCTGCAGTGGTTAATGAATGGAAGGCCAATGGCCCGTGATTGTAGCTGTAAGGCGGAATATTTCTTTCCTTGATCTATTAAGGAGGTCTACCGTTTTTGGTCGATCATAGGTAGGCCAAATTTCTCTCGCGATTTTGCACGTCGTTAACCTACCCCATCTCAATCCTGGTGTTCGCACAAACTTCAAATATAGTTCTCTCTTGATGACTCCCAGCGGGCAGCGTATTGCTTCCGCCTCGGATTCCTCAAGAAAGGCGCCGACTCGGGCCAGCCCGTCTGCCCTCTCGTCACCGTATATGTTCCTATGGCCAGGAACCCAAACGAGGGAAATGTCAACCGACTCAGCCGCTGAGCTTAACGCACACTTGCAGTCATGGACTCGGTGATTCCAGTGCCAAGAGAGCTGCTTGACTATCTCAGAAGATGTATGCTTTCCGTACCCCTTCGCTTCTATCTTTCAGTACCTGACAGGCCCTCTCAATTCCCATCACTTCTGCCTGGAAGATACTGGCAAAGTAAGATAGATGGAACGAGAGCGACACATCTAGCTTCGCTTAGAACACCCCAGCACCCACACCGCAGTTCATTTTTGACCCATCCGTGTAGAGAGAGGTGGTGTTCTCGTCCGGCAGTCTGCCCCTGCTTCAGTCCCGCCTAGATGGAAATACTACCTGGAAGCTTTTCCTGAAGTCCAGCGAAGGAGGTAGATAATCTGATTGTTCGTTTGCTCCCAAAAGCCCATCGAGAACTCTGCTGTGACCGTACTGCTTTGGCCTCCAGCATCCTGACTCTTGGAGTCTGATTGCAGAATTCGCCGCAGTTTCTTTTATTTGGAGCTCAATTGGCAGCTGATGTAGGATCGCATTAAGTGCGACCTTGGGACATGATCTAATGGCCCCTGTTACACTCGCGCAAGCTGCACGTTGTATGCTGCTTAGCTTCTTAATATTATATTGCCTGTCTAGTGCTGGCCACCGCACCAGTACTCCGTAGGTAAGTATCGGCCTTATGATGGCCGTGTACAACCACAGGACAAGCTTTGGTTTTAATCCCCAGTTTTTACTATTGATTCGTTTGCTGCAATAATAGGCTATGTATGCTTTTTCAACACGCCTCTCAACGTTTCTCTTCCAGCTAAGTTTTGGGTCCAGGGTGACACCCATGTACTTTGCTTCAGAGGATACAACTACTTTTACTCCATCGCTATTGAACTTCAGTAGAATATCGTTCATAGCCACTACCCAAAGTAATGGGGACAGAACCCCCTTGCGGGGTGCCTTTGTTCGCATAGCGGGAGAGTGTTGATGAACCACTGGTTGCTATAATATGTCTGTTCCTGAGCATCAGCTCAATCCATCCGCAGATGTGGGTAGATACCCCATTATTCATAGTGATTGAGTGATTGACTCGTCCTTTATATTGTTAAAAGCCCCGTCTATATCTAGGAAGGCAGCTAGAGTAAATTCTTTGAAGTTGATTGATTTTTCTATGGTGCCCACCACTTCGTGTAGAGCAGTTTCTGTTAACCTGCCCTTAATATACGCATGTTGGGCTGTCGATAGCTTTGATCCCAAGCTTTTGCAGCATTATCGGTAAGATCCCATCTGGACCGGGAGATTTGTAGGGTTGAAAATTGTTTATTGCGAACTTTATTTAAGTTCTGTCTATAACAGTTTCCAGTTCCACCTCGGAGGGTTCCGGAAGATTGGTTTGAGTGAAGAGGGTGTTAGTAAGGGCTTCCAATGAATCCCTGGCATTATCTGTCCACACTCCATTTTGCTTCCTGAGAAAGCTTGGATCTGAGTGCTCTTTTGACAGAATTTTGCTCAGTCTGGCGGACTCCCTGCATGTTTCTACAGATGAGCAGAATGACCGCCAGGATTCTGACTTGGCTTTCCTTACTGCTTTCTTGTATTGTTTCAATGAGTCCATGTATGGCTGCCATACTTTTGACCTGTGCTATCGTTGAATGTTTTCCTGACTTTAGCCCTGAGTTCCCTAAGTTCTCCAGACCACCAAAGTGGAGATTTTTCCTTACGGGTACTAAAAGGGGTGGACTTCTTAAAGGCTATTTCGATAGATTTCTCCATCCTACCAACTGTTTCGTCTAGTTCTTTTGCCGTTATAATCTTTTTGATTTTACCGCTTTCTAAACTTTTCGATGTGATATTATTGAATTTAACCCAATTCGTTCTTCGAGGGTTCCGAAATAGAGATGGGGTGCAGGATTCACCGCGTATGCTGAAGAGTATCAAACAGTGATCTGACATCGATGCTGTGTCTGACACCCTCCAGTCATCTACGATTACACCATCTGACGATAGCGTTATATCCAACACCTCTTCCCATCCCGAGAACCTTTCTGAACTGGGAAAAATGAGGGTAGGTTTCCTGCCTTTGTTACAAATACTGAGATTGGTATTTAGTATAAAGTGGAGGAGAGACTCACCTCTTTCGTTTGTTTTGGAGCTGCCCCATATAGTGCTGCGCGCGTTAGCGTCGCTTCCTATTATGATGTTCGTTTAATTTTGGTTTTATGCGATGAAGCGCTTCAGTGCGTCTGGAGGATCATCCCTGTCATGTGCCATGTAGGCAGACACCAGATGTAGGTTCCGATGCTTCCCGGACTCTACCTTCGCCACTGTTAAATCTGCTGTGCTGTAATTTGAACAGAGAAATGCATTTGAATCTTTTTTGATTAGAATACACGCCCTGGGTTTACCTGTGTTACCACTATAGAGGAGGTTATGTGTTCTGCTGGTTAGGCCTAGAATCTGCAGGTATTTTACCAACGCTTCCTGGATGAGGCCGACATCGATGTTTTCCTCACCAAGCAAGATCGACAGATTATCTGTCGCACATTTAGAGTGCTGCAGATTAATCTGCACGCATTTTATCTTGCCCGGGGTCATCATCCGTGATTGCGACGTCTCGCAGCAACTGGCTTGCGTCGTCGACCTCCTCAGTGTCGTCTTCGTCAGGAACCTTGTCGTCTCGAAAGATCTTCATCTTGGTCATACGGATCCCAAAACGGCCTCTGTTGTCCGCTTTGGCGAGGGCCTCTAGCGATTCCTCGCAGATGGCCAAGGGTAGGGGACGGCTTGCCTTATTCGGCTGCTCAACTTTAATAAGTTGCCAATCCGAAATTGCTGGTATGTGCCCGTTTTGAATTTTCAGGCAGCGTAGCAGCTTCTCGCCCGGCTCCTCCAATGGGGGTAACCAGATACGCGCACGTGGCCTCCTGGGGACCTCTCCGGCCGGAATCAGCCTTAGCTTAAGGCCGACGAATGCATCACCTATTTTAGTGACGCATCCGGCAAAGAAGTCCAAGGAAGCTTGATTTGCCCACCTGATCACCCTGTAACCTCAGAAGGTTTCGGAGCAGTCAAACTCCGGGTGGGGACCCGCCGGATTGTCGAGTACGTGATCCATGACGAGGCTTGACAATTTCACGTCAATCTCCACCCAGTGCTGCTGAATCGCCGCCGGCGACCGAGTTATCGTCGACGATTGCTACCTGCAGGACATCTTTGGCTACCTCGGAATAGTTGCGATGGGATGTGTCTGAGCGCGCAGGGGTCGCCTTTTTAAGCTTCTTCGCGTCATTCCCATTGCCGCTTTCGTTCGTTGAACGGTTTCTCTTCTGAGATCCCGTATTCTTAGGCTGGCTGTGTGTGCGCGAAGGAATAGATGGCTTCTCTTTCAAGAAGTTTTCGTATTCCTCTATCACCTGCTTATAGTGCTCAACCCCCTTCGACTCAATAGAACAGGAGGCGGTACCAGTGTTGGACAGTTTGTCCATCATATATACCGCCCTTTGGTATCTACTTTTACGAATTTGGTTGAGCGACTTTTTCCGCTTCTTTCTTACACCACCCTTTTTGGCAGTGTCATCCTCTTCTCCGGCCACCGGTGTACTGTGAATGGTAAGTCCGGCAGCTTTCGAAGTAGATGGTTTTTCATCTGGAGGGCTACTTTGGGTGGTAGCGTTTTCGGGTGTGATTTCGGTTTGTGCATTTGGCTTACTTTTGGTGGTAACGTGATGATACATCCCGGATTCCGATAAGGGAGGTTCGTCGCTGTCGTTTGTCCGTTGTTCGTTGCCGTTGTCGTCGTCGTTGTTTCGTCAGTTGATGTTTGGTTTGGATTTTTATTGTTGTTTTTTGAGTTCATTGTTGGTCCCACGAGTAGGCACGGAAAGGGTTAGTCACTCGTCCGCAGATCCGGCATGCATAGAGAAGGCGCTTGTACACTCCGACCTTGCCCGGGCATCGGAGGGGACCGTTCAAGGCCAGCTTTTCGATATCCACCCGCTGACCATTCATCTCTCGGCACGGGTACCTCAACACCTTAGCTTAGAGGGGTGCTGATGCGGCTATCTCCACATTCCTCCCAGACCCGTAGGGACAAAGGTTTTCTCTGCCCCTACATGGCTGCAAGGAATACAAAGCTTTCCTCTTAGTTCATCCCGGTCTGAATGCTCCCAGCGGGGAACTCTCAGAACGGCATTTAAGCCCCTTCGCCGCGGCAAGGCGACCAGCAATGATTATGTACTTTACTGAGTTACTGCACGTTCACCGCGATCAAAATATGGCAAAAGAATGAATGGCTGCCCAAGGTGGTTTCTATTGTCCTCGACTTGTTACATTTCTTAACTTAAAGTTAGTTGCGGTTATATCATTGTTGACTTATAATTGTAATAGATTTTTTATAGGGTTGTATTTATGAGCTGGCTAAGGGTATTCATACCCTGTGCCATTACATCACCCTCCTATGGAAATGAAGGATGTAGCAAGGTGATCAATCTTGCTATATTCTTCTTCCACATATGTAAAGAAACAAATTAGATTGTTTTGAATGAAGGAATTTTAGTAAGATTTATCAATTATCCATTATCAATTAATCGTTCATTCACAACAATCCCATTTAAGAATACAAATTGATACAATTTAAATTATGCTTATTGCAAATTAATATCTTTAGTTGTGTTTTATTAACTAAGTAGTAAATTTATTTTTACTTATTTAAGTACTGTTTGCGTAGTAACTGTAATAATAGTTATTACAAATACATATGTTTGTATTTATAATTTTTAAGATAAAGTATTATAATTTAATGGATTAATGCATTAATAAATTCATGGTTTTTTCTCTTTTGTTTAGAATTTTACATTAGATGCGTTGAAAATTAGGCTTTGTACATATGTACGATTACAATGATTGTTATATATTTCATTTGCTTAGTGTCGTTAGTTGGAAAATAATGGATATATATTTTGGTATTGCTTAAATGTAGATAGCAATTTTTAAAATTTAATACGATATTGTTATTGAACAAATTCTTGTTTGTATTTGTATATATACATATATATGAAATAGTTCAGATTTTGCATTTTTATTATTTATAGATTTTTTGCTTTTTTAGCAATTTTAATTTTAGTGAGACATTTTGCTTGATTCTTCTTCTTCTATGGCGCTACAACCGTTTTTCGGTTTGGGCCGAGATCGAAAAGCTTCGCCAGTTCCCTCTCTCCTTCGCAAGGTTACGCCAAATACGCATACCAAGCGTAGACAGGTCCTTCTGCACTTGGTCCTTCCAGTGTGTTCTTGGGCGCCCTTGCCTTCGTTGCCCACCCATGGGTGCTGTTTCGAAGGACTTTTTCACTGGAGCATCATCATCCATGCGAACAACATGGCCAACCCATCGCAATCGTTGAATTTTTATGCGCTTGACTATGTCCACATCATTATACAGCTCATACAGATCGTTATTGCATCTTCTTCGGTACCCGTCGCTTACGCGAACAGGGCCATACATCTTGCTTATTGCAAATTAATATCTTTAGTTGTGTTTTATTAACTAAGTAGTAAATTTATTTTTACTTATTTAAGTACTGTTTGCGTAGTAACTGTAATAATAGTTATTACAAATACATATGTTTGTATTTATAATTTTTAAGACAAAGTATTATATTTTAATGGATTAATGCATTAATAAATTCATGGTTTTTTCTCTTTTGTTTAGAATTTTACATTAGATGCGTTGAAAATTAGGCTATGTACATATGTACGATTACAATGATTGGTATATATTTCATTTGCTTAGGGCCGGTTTCTTAAAGACTGGTTAAATTAAATTTAATCAGCGGTTGATTTATCGCTGATTTCTTAAAATGACAATTTCGTTTTCACCAATGTCTGATTAGCTTACCTCTGATCAGGTTGATCATTGTGAATAATTTAGCAAAAAGTTCACAAAAAAGGCATTGTGAATAGACAAAAGCAGACCACACAGCTGATTTTTGATATTTTGGTTTTTGTTGATTTTTTTTCAATTTTATTGTTAATTTGTAAAAACTAGTGTAAATGGAAGCAAATAAAAGAAAAAGTCGCCTGCCAAACTTCACCAGCGCAGAGGAGGATTTGTTGTTATCTTTGGCTGAGCAGCACGCCACGGTCATAGAAAATAAGCGAACTGATGCTGTATTCTGCGAGGATAAAAAAAGGGTGTGGGAGGCAATCGATACTGCGTTCCAGGTCCAGATAGGTGTTAAAAGAGGGCCGAAGAACTTACGGGAGAAGTATGAGAATTTGAAAAGGAAAGCGAGAAAGTCCCTGGCCGAAGAGAGAAGGGAAATGTACAAAACGGGGGGTGGTGATTTCCGAAGTTTTACTGACGCCCATACAAACAGGCTAGCAGCATTAATGGGCCAGTCAGCAACCGGCTTGTCCAATAGTTTCGATAGTGATGGTAAGATTTTGTGTGTGTTTACTTGTGATTGTTATTTATACGATGTGACTTTTCACCACACACGGTTTCACGGACAAAGACCCGTGTCTTTATAAGAATATTCCCGTGGAAATAGCTATCCTGTGACTTGTATCCCGTACATGGCAAGAAAGCACTACTACTGTAGATACGGCTTTCTTCTGAACATTTACGGCAATCGGGACGGCTATGTGCACGGAATTATTCCTGTTTTACATGGGTCACTGTCGTTAAACCGGGTATGTGTGAATAGTCACTGTTTGATATTTATTAATGCTAATTGTATTTCAGTTATTACATATGAAATAGAGCCGATAGAAGAAAATGATTCCGTTCCCGAAATTTTGGAGGAATCCATGAGAAGCTATACAGTGGAGCCTGTACTTGAAGCAACTGAGGCCGTAGAAAACGTATATTATATTATATTTCGAATTTCATTTTCTTAACAAATGTAAAATTTTTTAGGACACAACAGATTGGAGCGCATGGAACCCAACACTGCTTAGAAAGAAAAAATCAGAAAAACTAGCGACGAAAAGTGTAAAGGGAAAGCAAGTAGTTGATCATCAGCAAGTTTTCTGGGAAAAGGAGAACAAGAGGGCAGCCGAAAGACATCAGTGGGCTAAACAAAAGCACGAGTTAGAGATTGCGGAAGTAGAGATGAAGTTAAAACTCCTAGAAATTGATATAAGTTTTAAAAAGCGGAAAAGTGAGAGAGATTGTACATATACAAATAAGTAAACATGTAAACATGTATTTCTCATTATCCGATATGTTTCCCATTCGTTCCATTTATGTACATATATGAAATCTGTCAAATAGACTCACAATATATCTAATAAAAATTTAAAAGAAATATTACAGCATTAGATAAAATAAAATATAAATAAAAATTAGCACTTCGACTGAAATCAAAACTATAGGACTTTATTTTTAGTCTAAATTTTCAAACTACGTCTGAATATACACATACTTATGTACATACGAGTACATGTTGCCACCGTTTCTAGCGAGTTCATGTGGAGAGCTTATTCCTTTATAACCTGAAAACAAAAGAAAGAATGATTGTTGTACGTGCCTAAACAAGTTAACTTATAAATTAACCTTGCAAAAAAGTCTCTGATTAAACTCGACCTCATAAAAGAGACTGAAAGTGTTTCGGTCGTGTATTCATCTTCCTCCATTGCGTCTGCAGTGATCTCTTCAGCATTAAAATTCTCTTCGACGGACGGGTCTGCATCTCTATTTTGCCGAGCGATGTTATGTAAAACACCACAGGCAACAACAATTGCCATAGTAGTGTTTAGCGAAACCCTTAATCCTGTTGAAAGCACTGGAAAGCGACGTTTCCATACGCCGAAGCACCTCTCAATGCAATTTCTGGTTCGTATTTGAGACTCGTTATATAACCGTTCTGCAGCAGTATTGGGTTGTAGAAGTGGAGTCATCATGTAACTACTGACACCATACCCACTATCGCCTAATAAAAAGCAGTCTTTGAATTCTTTTAATTCAAAACGATGCTTCATACGGCTATTATTAAAAATGTTGGCGTCATGAGCGGAACCAGGCCATCGACATACAAGATCAGTTATCTCAAGATTTGCATTGCAGACTGCTTGAACATTGTAGGAAAAGTACCCTTTCCGATTTCGGAATATTTCGGCACTTTCCCCACCAGGTGATTGTATCTTCACATGGGTACAGTCTATACACCCGACAACTTTTGGGAAATTCGCAATGCGGTGGAAACTTCGATTCACAGTTTCCAATTCTGTACTGTTTTTTGACATTTTAATAAATTGTGCCGAAAGTCCTGCAATCGCATAGGAAACTCTTTTTACTATGCGGCTTGCAGTGGGCACACTTACTCCACAGAAATCTGCCACCGTTATTAAAAAGCTTCCTGATGCATAGAAACGCAACGCTAGCAATAACATTTCCGATGGGATAAGAGCGTGATTTCTGTTAAACGAATTTTTTTAATAAAAACGATATGATTATATATAAACATATATTCACAAACCTTTCAGTGTTATTTCGAATATTTAATTCAATTTTTTCCAAAATGTTCAGAGTACTTTTTTTCGAAAGACGAAACCTTTGAATAAAAGTATTCTCGTCGTATTTTTCAAAGAAATTTTCTCTTTCTCTATATTCCCTTGGTTTTCTTACTGAACGCCTCGAACCCAAATTGGAGATAGCAGAAAGCCCCATATATTCCATTACTATTTTTAAAAATTTTCTTGCAAATTTGAATAAATTCATTTTCGCTATTTTCACAACTGTCAGATAGATGTCAGTTTTTATTCGGTTAGCAGCTAATCGGTGGGCCATTGCCTAACTTAATCGGTTGTTAACCGACAAATTTGTGCTAACCGGACATTGAAAAAAGACTTTTTTACCAAAATTCCGTTTAACTTTCGTTTAAGCACTAATCAGTCTTTAAGAAACCGGCCCTTAGTGTCGTTAGTTGGAAAATAATGGATATATATTTTGGTATTGCTTAAATGTAGATAGCAATTTTTAAAATTTAATACGATATTGTTATTGAACAAATTCTTGTTTGTATTTGTATATATACATATATATGAAATAGTTCAGATTTTGCATTTTTATTATTTATAGATTTTTTGCTTTTTTAGCAATTTTAATTTTAGTGAGACATTTTGCTTGATTCTTCTTCTTCTATGGCGCTACAACCGTTTTTCGGTTTGGGCCGAGATCGAAAAGCTTCGCCAGTTCCCTCTCTCCTTCGCAAGGTTACGCCAAATACGCATACCAAGCGTAGACAGGTCCTTCTGCACTTGGTCCTTCCAGTGTGTTCTTGGGCGCCCTTGCCTTCGTTGCCCACCCATGGGTGCTGTTTCGAAGGACTTTTTCACTGGAGCATCATCATCCATGCGAACAACATGGCCAACCCATCGCAATCGTTGAATTTTTATGCGCTTGACTATGTCCACATCATTATACAGCTCATACAGATCGTTATTGCATCTTCTTCGGTACCCGTCGCTTACGCGAACAGGGCCATACATCTTGCTTATAGCAAATTAATATCTTTAGTTGTGTTTTATTAACTAAGTAGTAAATTTATTTTTACTTATTTAAGTACTGTTTGCGTAGTAACTGTAATAATAGTTATTACAAATACATAAGTTTGTATTTATAATTTTTAAGACAAAGTATTATATTTTAATGGATTAATGCATTAATAAATTCATGGTTTTTTCTCTTTTGTTTAGAATTTTACATTAGATGCGTTGAAAATTAGGCTATGTACATATGTACGATTACAATGATTGGTATATATTTCATTTGCTTAGGGCCGGTTTCTTAAAGACTGGTTAAATTAAATTTAATCAGCGGTTGATTTATCGCTGATTTCTTAAAATGACAATTTCGTTTTCACCAATGTCTGATTAGCTTACCTCTGATCAGGTTGATCATTGTGAATAATTTAGCAAAAAGTTCACAAAAAAGGCATTGTGAATAGACAAAAGCAGACCACACAGCTGATTTTTGATATTTTGGTTTTTGTTGATTTTTTTTCAATTTTATTGTTAATTTGTAAAAACTAGTGTAAATGGAAGCAAATAAAAGAAAAAGTCGCCTGCCAAACTTCACCAGCGCAGAGGAGGATTTGTTGTTATCTTTGGCTGAGCAGCACGCCACGGTCATAGAAAATAAGCGAACTGATGCTGTATTCTGCGAGGATAAAAAAAGGGTGTGGGAGGCAATCGATACTGCGTTCCAGGTCCAGATAGGTGTTAAAAGAGGGCCGAAGAACTTACGGGAGAAGTATGAGAATTTGAAAAGGAAAGCGAGAAAGTCCCTGGCCGAAGAGAGAAGGGAAATGTACAAAACGGGGGGTGGTGATTTCCGAAGTTTTACTGACGCCAATACAAACAGGCTAGCAGCATTAATGGGCCAGTCAGCAACCGGCTTGTCCAATAGTTTCGATAGTGATGGTAAGATTTTGTGTGTGTTTACTTGTGATTGTTATTTATACGATGTGACTTTTCACCACACACGGTTTCACGGACAAAGACCCGTGTCTTTATAAGAATATTCCCGTGGAAATAGCTATCCTGTGACTTGTATCCCGTACATGGCAAGAAAGCACTACTACTGTAGATACGGCTTTCTTCTGAACATTTACGGCAATCGGGACGGCTATGTGCACGGAATTATTCCTGTTTTACATGGGTCACTGTCGTTAAACCGGGTATGTGTGAATAGTCACTGTTTGATATTTATTAATGCTAATTGTATTTCAGTTATTACATATGAAATAGAGCCGATAGAAGAAAATGATTCCGTTCCCGAAATTTTGGAGGAATCCATGAGAAGCTATACAGTGGAGCCTGTACTTGAAGCAACTGAGGCCGTAGAAAACGTATATTATATTATATTTCGAATTTCATTTTCTTAACAAATGTAAAATTTTTTAGGACACAACAGATTGGAGCGCATGGAACCCAACACTGCTTAGAAAGAAAAAATCAGAAAAACTAGCGACGAAAAGTGTAAAGGGAAAGCAAGTAGTTGATCATCAGCAAGTTTTCTGGGAAAAGGAGAACAAGAGGGCAGCCGAAAGACATCAGTGGGCTAACCAAAAGCACGAGTTAGAGATTGCGGAAGTAGAGATGAAGTTAAAACTCCTAGAAATTGATATAAGTTTTAAAAAGCGGAAAAGTGAGAGAGATTGTACATATACAAATAAGTAAACATGTAAACATGTATTTCTCATTATCCGATATGTTTCCCATTCGTTCCATTTATGTACATATATGAAATCTGTCAAATAGACTCACAATATATCTAATAAAAATTTAAAAGAAATATTACAGCATTAGATAAAATAAAATATAAATAAAAATTAGCACTTCGACTGAAATCAAAACTATAGGACTTTATTTTTAGTCTAAATTTTCAAACTACGTCTGAATATTCACATACTTATGTACATACGAGTACATGTTGCCACCGTTTCTAGCGAGTTCATGTGGAGAGCTTATTCCTTTATAACCTGAAAACAAAAGAATGATTGTTGTACGTGCCTAAACAAGTTAACTTATAAATTAACCTTGCAAAAAAGTCTCTGATTAAACTCGACCTCATAAAAGAGACTGAAAGTGTTTCGGTCGTGTATTCATCTTCCTCCATTGCGTTTGCAGTGATCTCTTCAGCATTAAAATTCTCTTCGACGGACGGGTCTGCATCTCTATTTTGCCGAGCGATGTTATGTAAAACACCACAGGCAACAACAATTGCCATAGTAGTGTTTAGCGAAACCCTTAATCCTGTTGAAAGCACTGGAAAGCGACGTTTCCATACGCCGAAGCACCTCTCAATGCAATTTCTGGTTCGTATTTGAGACTCGTTATATAACCGTTCTGCAGCAGTATTGGGTTGTAGAAGTGGAGTCATCATGTAACTACTGACACCATACCCACTATCGCCTAATAAAAAGCAGTCTTTGAATTCTTTTAATTCAAAACGATGCTTCATACGGCTATTATTAAAAATGTTGGCGTCATGAGCGGAACCAGGCCATCGACATACAAGATCAGTTATCTCAAGATTTGCATTGCAGACTGCTTGAACATTGTAGGAAAAGTACCCTTTCCGATTTCGGAATATTTCGGCACTTTCTCCACCAGGTGATTGTATCTTCACATGGGTACAGTCTATACACCCGACAACTTTTGGGAAATTCGCAATGCGGTGGAAACTTCGATTCACAGTTTCCAATTCTGCACTGTTTTTTGACATTTTAATAAATTGTGCCGAAAGTCCTGCAATCGCATAGGAAACTCTTTTTACTATGCGGCTTGCAGTGGGCACACTTACTCCACAGAAATCTGCCACCGTTATTAAAAAGCTTCCTGATGCATAGAAACGCAACGCTAGCAATAACATTTCCGATGGGATAAGAGCGTGATTTCTGTTAAACGAATTTTTTTAATAAAAACGATATGATTATATATAAACATATATTCACAAACCTTTCAGTGTAATTTCGAATATTTAATTCAATTTTTTCCAAAATGTTCAGAGTACTTTTTTTCGAAAGACGAAACCTTTGAATAAAAGTATTCTCGTCGTATTTTTCAAAGAAATTTTCTCTTTCTCTATATTCCCTTGGTTTTCTTACTGAACGCCTCGAACCCAAATTGGAGATAGCAGAAAGCCCCATATATTCCATTACTATTTTTAAAAATTGTCTTGCAAATTTGAATAAATTCATTTTCGCTATTTTCACAACTGTCAGATAGATGTCAGTTTTTATTCGGTTAGCAGCTAATCGGTGGGCCATTGCCTAACTTAATCGGTTGTTAACCGACAAATTTGTGCTAACCGGACATTGAAAAAAGACTTTTTTACCAAAATTCCGTTTAACTTTCGTTTAAGCACTAATCAGTCTTTAAGAAACCGGCCCTTAGTGTCGTTAGTTGGAAAATAATGGATATATATTTTGGTATTGCTTAAATGTAGATAGCAATTTTTAAAATTTAATACGATATTGTTATTGAACAAATTCTTGTTTGTATTTGTATATATACATATATATGAAATAGTTCAGATTTTGCATTTTTATTATTTATAGATTTTTTGCTTTTTTAGCAATTTTAATTTTAGTGAGACATTTTGCTTGATTCTTCTTCTTCTATGGCGCTACAACCGTTTTTCGGTTTGGGCCGAGATCGAAAAGCTTCGCCAGTTCCCTCTCTCCTTCGCAGGGTTACGCCAAATACGCATACCAAGCGTAGACAGGTCCTTCTGCACTTGGTCCTTCCAGTGTGTTCTTGGGCGCCCTTGCCTTCGTTGCCCACCCATGGGTGCTGTTTCGAAGGACTTTTTCACTGGAGCATCATCATCCATGCGAACAACATGGCCAAGCCATCGCAATCGTTGAATTTTTATGCGCTTGACTATGTCCACATCATTATACAGCTCATACAGATCGTCATTGGATCTTCTTCGGTACCCGTCGCTTACGCGAACAGGGCCTTACATCTTGCGAAGAATATTTCTCTTGAAAGCCCCCAAAGCTTGCTCATCGCTGGTCAACATCGTCCATGTTTCTGCGCCATATGCAAGGACGAGCACGATGAGAGATTTGTAGAGCAAGATTTTCGTTCGTCGAGAAAGGGCTCTGCTTTTCAACTGCCTACCGATCCCAAAGTAGCATCTGTTGCCAAGTGTTATTCTTCGTTTGATTTCTAGGCTGACATTATTGGTGGTGTTTATGCTGGATCCAAGGTATACAAAATCCTTGACCACTTCAAAATTGTAGCTTTCAACAGTGACGTGGGTCCCAATACGCGAGGATTTTTGCCAGGCCAGACCTAAAACCACACTGATAAGGTCCAATCAGCTGGTTCATATATGGCTTCAGTCTTTCACACAGTATCGTCGATAGAACCTTATATGCGATATTTAGAAGGCTTATCCCACGGTAGTTGGCGCAAGCAGCAGGATCGCCCTTCTTATGGATTAGGCTAAGAACACTAAGGTTCCAATCTTCTGGCATGTACTCGTCAGACCAAATTGTGCTTAACAGCTGGTACATGCTTCCTACCTCTTCGCCGCCGGCTTTGAAAAGCTCAGCCGGTATACCATCTGCCCCAGGCGCTTTGTTATTCTTTAGCCACCTAAGTGCTGTTCTCACCTCGCCTTGGTCGAGTGGAGGGATTTGTTGTTCATCCCTAAAGATTGTTCTGGGCTCCTCTTCTTCAAACTTCTCACCAGAGTTCGCATTCAGTAGCTTTGAGAAGGGGTCCTTCCATACCTTAAGTGTGCTCTGTACGTCCGTCACCAGATTTCCATACTCGTCTTTGCAGGAACCAGCCCCGGTCTTGAAACCACTTGTTTGCTGCCTTATTTTCTGATAGAATTTTCGGGCCGCAATCCTGCTTGCTAGCATCTCAAGCTCTTCGTACTCACGCCTTTTCGCCTCTCGTTTCTTGCTCTTGAAAAGACGTATCTCTTCCCTTCTCCTCTCCCGGTATCGCTCAATTGTTGCACGCGTAGTAATTGGCTGCAGGGTGGCTTTGTATGCTGCGTATTTCTTAGCAGCAGCGATGCGGCATTCGTCATCGTACCAATTATTTCTGCGAGGCTGGTAGTAGCCAACCACTTCCTCCGCAGCGGTGCGAAGAGATTGGGAGATGTTATCCCATTGCTCGTTAATGTCGGGGCGATGAGAAGTTGCTTGCCTTAGCAGAATCGAGAGTTGAGATTGAAATTTCTCATCTGTCCGTTGCGATTGAAGCTTTTCGACGTCGAACTTTCGTTGCGATACTTGATGAGCGTTCTTCATTGCAGTGATGCGCATGCAGACCTTAGCTGCATCAAGGTAATGATCCGAGTCACCGCTTGCTCCTCGGATAGAACGAACATCAAGCACGCTCGAAGCGTATCTCGCGTCTATCACAACGTGATCAATTTGGTTTCGCGTTTTTTGATCAGGGGACACCCAAGTGGCTTGGTGGATGCTTCGGTGTTGGAACCTGGTGCTACTTACTACCGCGCCGCGGCGAAGTCGATCAGCCTCTCTCCGTTGCCGGAGGTATTTTTATGAAGGCTAAAGTTTCCGACTGTTGGACCAAAAATTCCTTCTTTGCCCACTTTAGCGTTAAAATCGCCAATCCCAATTTTTACATCGTGGCGGGGGCAGCGCTCGTATGCTTCCTCAAAGCGCTCGTAAAATTCATCCTTGGTCCGATCATCCTTCTCCTCCGTCGGGGCGTGCGCACAAATCAAGCTGATCTTATTAAATTAAGCTTTGATGCGGATTGTGGCAATTCGTTCACTGATGGGGGTGAACATGGAGACAAGATCTCGCAGTCTCCGCCCAACCACAAATCCAACACCAAATTTGCGCGCCGTCTCATGGCAGCTGTAGTAAACGACGCACGATGCATAGTTTTTGCAGCCATGCCCCGTCCATCGCATTTCCTGGACTGCAGTGATGTCAGCCTTATACTTATTTAGGACATCCAGCAGTTGGATAGAGGCACCTTCCCTATAAAGGGTCCGGACATTCCTGGTGCATATCCGTAAATCGTAGTCCTTGTTTCATTTGCGTGGGTCGTCAACGTGTGGAAAGGTCATTATCCGAGGCTGTTTTGTTCTTTTCATTGGACTTGCATTTAACATGGTTGGTCCCAAACCCAACGCATAACCCATTGCTGGGGTTTGCTTTGATTAGCACTTATTTTAATAATTTAAGTAAAGTAAGAAAATATTTGTTTTTAGTCTACTTTTTGAATTCGATTTTTATGTATTGTTTTTTCTTTATTTTTTGTTTTATCAAAAATCGTTATGTTTACACTGTCAATATTTTTTACTATGTATGGACCATTGTATATGTTTGCATGTTTATCTCGTGGTTCTTCTTAAATTAAAACCGAATCATTTATGTTAACTGATAAAGGACGCGCGGTTTTGTCGTATAGGGTTTTATTTCGAAATTTATGTCTGTTAATAAGTTCTGTTGCGAGTACGTGTGATTTTTGCATTCTATATTTTACTTCTTTTGCATAATTTCTAACGTTGTATATTGGATCGATATTTTCTTTTTGTATTTCATTTGGCAAAATAGCTTTTCTTCCAAATATTAATTCGAATAGAGTAAATTTGTAATCGAAAACTGTGTTTGTTGTTGTGTTATGCAAAAATGTAAACTATTTTAGATATACGTCCAAATCGGAATATGTTTCTTCCAAATACGCACGCAAATATTCGTTAAATACTCTATGGTCCCGTTCAATAGTACCCACGGTTTCATGATGGTATGCGGTTGAAAAATTATGTTCGATTTTTTAAATTTTCGTTAATTCTGAAAAAATATCGATTTTGAATTCTGCATAATACCGAATGTTAACACGAAACTCTCAAAAATGGCAGATGCAATTGTTTTAGCACTTTTGTTTGGAATAGCAATAGTTACTACAAATTTGGTTAAATCGCATATAATTGTAAGTGCGAACTTATTACGATTATTCGACTCAGGTAAAGGTCCTATTGTATCAATAACTACGATGTCGAATGGCTTGCAAGGTGTTGATGTAAGAACAAGATTTTCTTTAGTTGTAGGCTTAACTTTGTTCAATAAACATTTTTCGCAACTTTTTACAAATTTAGCAATGTCACGAGTCATGTTTTTAAAATAGTATTTTGTACGTATTTTGGCATACAGTTTTTTGTTTCCGTAATGTCCTCCTGAAAGCCGGTCAGTGTGGTAAATTGTCATTAGTTTTTGTTTCTGATCATTGTTGTCTTCAGTCTCTACTGGATCTGCTAGGATAATTTGTAAATTCTTTAAAATTTTGTTTCCGCTGTTTTTAATTCTGCTATAGAAAAATATTTGAAAAATGTATCGTGTTTTGGCCATTCAAAATGCGATTGCCGGCTTCGTTTTCGAGCCTCGAAAGTAAGTCATCTAAATTCATTATTTCGTTAACAATCTCGACATTAAGGAACTCGAGTTTTTTGATTTTTATATGTGCGCAAATTTGTAAATTTGAAATTCTTTTATTTTTATCGTAATTCATTGTTGATTTAATACGCGGTATCTTTTTCGAAAAACTGAATGCAAATTTGTCGTAAACGTTTAAAGTCTGCGGTGAATCGTCTATGTCGCTGTTTTGTGTATCTTTTCCGTTACATTTCTTAGTCATCGCTCTGGTTTTAACTGCAAGAATGTGTTTCGTTGATTCCCTAATCTCTTCAATAGAAGTGCGTGAAAGTGCGTCGGCACTGACGTTTGATTTACCTTTAATGTACTCTATATTGAAATTATATTAGGCTAATTCGAGACGAATTCTCGCAAGTTTTGAAGATGGATCCTTCATATTGAAAAGAAAAACTAGTGGTCTGTGTTCTGATTTAACAAGGAAGTTAGTTCCGTAAATGTATGGACGAAATTGTTTTATGGCAAAGTAAATAGCTAAAAGTTCCAACTCTATAATTGGATTTTTCTGTTCTGCTTTTTTAAATGCTTTAGAAGCTAAATAAATAGGCAAATCGCTACCTTGCTGTTCTTGACTAAGAATAGCGCCACATCCGGTTTTTGAAGCATCAACTGTAATAATAAATTGTTTGGAAAAATCTGGATGTTGTAGCAATTTAGGTGACATTAACGCTAATTTTAGTGATTCGAAAGCTTTCCCGCACTCACTATCCCAAATAAATTCTACTTTTTTTCTGTTTAAACGATTCAATGGTGTGGCTAAAAACGCAAAGTTACGTAGAAACCTTCGACAGTAATTTGCAAATGCAACGAATCGTCGTAACTCGTCTTTGTCAGTCGGTTTTGTATATTTTTTAATTGCGTTAATTTTGGAATCGTCTGGCAACAAACCCGTTGCGGAACATTTGTGGCCTAAAAATACTACTTCTGGCCTTAGAAAATTGCACTTATTTGGATTAAGTTTGAGGTTAAAAGATCGGCATGTATCGAAAACTTTGAAAGGTTTTTAATGTGATGTGCTTCACTAAAGCCTATGACGATGATATCGTCGACGTACAAAAATGCTACATTAGCCGGGATACCTGAAAAAGCGATTGTAATCATTCGTGTAAACGAATTTGGTGCTTCGTTCAAACCAAAAGGCAAAACTTTTCATCTACATGCTCCACGCTAGGTGCTAAAAGAAGTTATATCGCGTGAATCTGTATGCAAGGGGATTTAATGAAATCCAGATAAAAGGTTAAGTGTCGAAAAATACTTTGCTCAACCAAGGTTATCTAAAATGTCATCAACACGTGCCAAAGGGAACTTGTCTGCAATTAGTTTTTTATTGACTGCACGAAAGTCTACGCACATACGATATGCTTTCCGCCCGTCATTGTCTTTTTTTGGAACTATAATCAAAACACTGTTATAATTTGAGTAACTTGGTTCGATAAGGTCATTGTTTAACAAATTATTCATTTGGCTATTTATATCCTCACGCTGAGAATATGGTAATCGGTAATTTTAATGTCAACGAGGTTTGTGTCGTCAGTCTTAATTTTTGGTCGTAAACATTTTTTAATGTCATATTGTCGTCAGGCAGAGCGAATATATATGCATATTCTAGACATAAGTCGAGTAATTTGCTTGCGTTATTGCTTGGAATTTGTTTCTTTAAAATTTTAATAAGTTCTTTTGTCCGGTTATCTTTCGGTTATCTTTCGTCGTCTTTTTGATGGAATAAACATGATAATTAGAAAGTTTATCGGTCCGAATATTACAGTTCTTAACGTACTTTACATCGTCTGTGGTATTTATAATCTTGGTGATTGGGTTACTGGCATTAACAATTCATCTCGCTGTAAACACACCGTTATCAATTTCTTGTGAGTCCACGAAGAGTGGGTCCAGTGGCTTGCCTAAGTCAAAAAGTCGCATCTGGGAGGTATAACACTGTTATCGCTTTGTGTCTCGTGAAGAATCGGAATCGCGACTTTTTCATTGCCTACCCAGAATAAATGCAGTTGTTTGCATAGCTAATAACACACTTGTTTGTTTTCAAAAAGTCTTTACCTAGTATACCATCGGATGGAATGTTAAAATCGTCATTCACCACATATAAATTATGGCTTATAAAAAAGTTCGAAAAATTTAAATTTGCGGTGATTTTACCTAAGTATAAACAGTATTAGAAGTGACACCAGTAATGCGGATAACATCGTTTGTATTGATTGAAAAATGTTTGTTTAAACTTGAAATTTTGATTAAAGAAATGTCGGCTTGCGTATCTTGCTCCACCAGTGTTCGCTCATGAGGGGCCAGAGCGTTTAAAGTCCGCACATTTGAATAACTTCTACTGTTATTGTTAGTTCTGTTATTATTGTTGTTTCTGTTTTGCGTATTGTTGTTAAAATTGTTTGCGTTACCCCTGGTACCGTTGTTATTGTACCTATTATTGTAGGCATTGTTGTTTGACCTGTAATTGTTGCCGTTATCGTTGTACCTATTGTTGTTGTCGTTATTGTTGTACCTAAAGTGTTTGCCGTTATTGTTGTATCTAAAGTTGTTGCCATTATTGTTGTGCCTATTAAAATTTTGTCCGTGAAAATTACCTCGAAAATTATTAGATCTGTTAGTTTGTAATCGAAACGCTAACACTTGTCTCTCTTTTGCTTGGTTATTTTGTTCTATGATCATTTTTGCTACTACATCCTTTGAATCATTGAAGGTTGTTGATGCTAAAATTGACTTAACTAAGTCAAAACGGGTATTTAACCTCGATGCTTCTTTTGTAACTCGTCTGTTCCGACGCTTCTGCCTTTGCTTCAGTAAATTCTTCTTCCCGACTCGGAAGTGGTTAGGTCTGCTTGGCAGATTAATGTTAAGTTGTCTTTTGGAATTCTAACGTGACAATTGAGTCTCGAAAAACACTTCGCAAAGAGTTCCTTACAGCGTGCTAACTTGGCCTGAACTTCGCCGAGATCACACGTATGAACTGAACTATGAGCCAGACAATATCAAAATGTAAGAAGGTATGAAAAGGAAATTTTTGAAATTTACGAGAAAAAAAGTTCAATACTTATATCAATTTTCGGACATAGGTCATCGGCTGAAATAGGCATGCAGTGAGAGCTTTCACAACATACTGTTTGGTTATATGTATATCAAAAAAATTTTAATTTAGAATTTTTTCAAAAGTTGATTATATAGTACAAAAGTAATGAAAACTATTGATTTGTATATAACATATCAAAGGTAATTACAAGATTGTATATCAGAAAGGTAATTATAAGAGTATATATATCGAAAAGATAATTAATAAAATACAAAGGTAACAATCTTTAAGAAAAAAAAAAAGTTTAATTTAAACAGAAGTGTATGTTGGTGTTTCTCACCGTTTCACCTTGCTGTGACCGCTACCACTGCTACCTTTATTTGCTTGCTGCTGCTGCTGCTGCTGCTGCTACTGTTGCTACCACTGTTGCTCTCTGCTGCTTTTACCGTTGCTACTGCTGTTTGCTACTTATGCCGCGACACGGCGTGGCAAAAATAGCCGTTATGGTGGTCAAAACAAATGGTCGTTATGTGGCGTGATTCTTTTAGCGGCTTTCGGCTGCATACCCGACTGTACCTCTTGGGTTTCTCAAAACGTGATTTTTGGTTTTTTTTTGTTTGTTATAAAAAATTTGATTTTCGCGTTTCCTTTCGTTTTTTTTTTCTTTAAAACGTTTGTTTTTTTTTGGTTAGGTTTTTGTAATTTTTTGAAAAAGAATCTTTATTTTAAAATTCACCCTTTTTTTCCACCACCACTGCTGTAAAGCTTAATTCCGAGGAATTAGTTTAAATAAATTTTTTTTGTTGGATATTTTCAGTCTTAAGTTTTTGAATTGCGTAATAACGTTTATATATTTTCGGATTTGATTTTTGTTGAAATTTTTGTTTTTTTATAATAAACTTTTTTTTTGTTTTTTGGTTTTCCTTCCGGTTTTTTCCAAAATGTATTTAAATGTAGTAATTTCTTAGTTTAGAAATTTTAGTTATTTTTTGTAATTATTTTTTTTTTTGTAAAGTATTTGAAAAGTAAGCAAAATGTTCTTTTTATTTTAAATTCATTTATTTGCTTATTTTAGGAATTATATTTTTGAATTGGATTAGGAATTTTGGGAGAATTTTGGTTTAGCACCCCCCGAATTAAAAATCAAGGGGGTGATGGAGGGGTAGAGGAGGACCTCCTGATTACAAATATATAGTTTTTAGCTGCCGGAGCCTTATAGTTTACGAGATATTAACACTTAAAGTTTAAAAAAGGCACACTATTATATTGGTTATTTTACTGAAAGTTACACTAAAACCACTTATCAATCGTCTGTAAAAGGCAAATAATTAACATTTCCGAGCCCGCACTATTAAGAAAATGAATATTTAATCGTTTTATTAATAAATATTAAATAAATAAAAATCACCTAATTGCATACACGCAAAATGGTCGGCACAAACATTAGATGAGTGTGTTGCAATCGAGCGATTTGTTATTACAAATTTCCACTCTATATTTTTTTAAAGGTATAGTTGAATTGAAAATCAGGAAAGAGCGCCGCAGCCGAAAATTTTTATATTAACTTGATTTTCTTTTGGGACGATTCCCACAAAATTTCCAGATTTATTATTTATTACCTCACGGCTGCTGTCTTGTCACCCTGGAATCCACAACGGAAGAGAGGGAACCAAAGTGACAGTCCGATACATAAGATGGCCGACTTGACGTTACAGGGTATTTTATATAACCTAACATCTACAAAAATCTTAAACATGCATAGGGTGATCAATATGTCTTAAGATAATTAAAAATAATGTTAACATTTAATAAAAAATCGCGCGATTTTTTATTAAAAATTTTCACAAAAAATCAATATATAATGAGTACAATCAAAGGCGACTATGACTATTTTTTGCTTATTCTTTTATGCACATCACCGATATGGCAACAAACTCAACTAATGTTATTGTCAACCATTTTGCGTGTATGCAAGGGCGCGATTAGTTTAATTTTATTTATTTAATATTTATTAATAAAACGTTTAAATATTAATTTTCTTAATTGTGCGGGTTCGGGAATGGTTATAATTTGCATTTTACAAACGGTAGATAAGTGTTTATAGTGTAATTTTCAGTGAAATAACCAATATAATAGTGTGCATTTTGTAAACTTTAAGTGTTAATATCTCGTAAACTATAAGGCTCCGGCAGCTAAAAACTATATATTTGTAATCAGGAGGTCCCCCTCTACCCCCCCATCACCCCCTTGATTTTCAATTCGGGGGTGCTAAACTAAATCGCAGCCGGAATTTTTTAAAATTTTTGTAATATATATATATTTTTGGATTTTATAATTTAAAATTTTTTTTTTTTTTCGTTATTTTGTCCCACGCAGGTCGTCGGATTCGAAGTCAGGGTCGCCATGTGGCGTTACCTTATACCTTAACAAGGTAACGCTCCCCTGCCGGAGCACCAACCGGTCCGCCATGTCGTGCACCTGTTTGTGCCGGGTTGCGCGTGGCATGCGCGGGGCTGTTCCTGGTAGCACACATGCTACACACTTTTGTGCCATACAGGAAAGGTAACACTTTTACTTTAAAATAAATGAAAAAAATATATAATTTATTTAATTTTTATTTATGTAATTTATTATGTACTTTATTGAGTTACTGCGAACTTGCACGTTCACCGCACTTTCACGTTAGTTGCAGTTATATCATTGTTGACTTATAATTGTAATAGAGTTTCTAGGGTTG
This sequence comes from Philophylla caesio, assembly GCA_963971545.1. Classification (NCBI taxonomy): domain Eukaryota; kingdom Metazoa; phylum Arthropoda; class Insecta; order Diptera; family Tephritidae; genus Philophylla; species Philophylla caesio. The sequence continues at coordinate 124,905,174 of OZ020604.1, read as the reverse complement.
CATTTATTAGCTGGTTAAGGGTATTCATACCCTGTGCCATTACATTAGCATTAAGAAAATCCGGGCGTGTTTTATTTGACAATCCAGTCAAATACAATCAGGTCAAACCTGAAGGATTTTGGAAATCAGCGGCGTTTCAGGGTAAAAACGTAACAATTGGTGTTAGAAGTGGGATTGTTATCTAAATTTTAAAGGATAATAGCGGAGAAAATGACAAAGATTCAGGATCTTAAGATTGAAGAGCTCTAGCTGGAGCTGGAAAAACGTAATTTACCCACTTCTGGGGGAAAGCTGAGTTGGTATCACGCTTGTGAAAAGCTATGGAGCCGGAAGAAGTGGAAGTTGGCAACTACGAGTTCCAGGGTAAACTTGAAGAGCGGCAGGATACAGTTGAGGCCAAGTTAGATGAGTAATTTGCAGCTGAGTCGTAATTTGCGAAGAAGTAGGCCATTTTGCACGCGAGAGTAAGACAGCTTATGAGAGGCGTAAGACGAACTGAATTCTAACCAGATAAGATCGTTATCTGGAGCAAAGTTGAGGTCAGTAACTGGTGAGGACACGCGAGTTATAGGAGAAGTAATCTGCAAAGTTGCGATTGGGAATGTGGTAGAAGTACACAAGTTTATAGTGACGGAGATTTTTGACGAAGTCATATTGGGTATGGATTTCAAAATGAGTCAAGGAATGAACATCGACTTGGGCAAACAGATAATGACCAATGGCAACGTGAAAGTACCACTTCGCTTTGGGCATTACGGCCTATTCAACAACAAGCGAGTGTTCTTGGAAAGCAGTTCTGATCCGGCTTTTGGCTATCGCAGATTGGAATCGAGACCGCGGATAATTGGGAAGGAAACCAATTGAAGAAGTTCCAGCAGCAGGATCGGCATTTGAATGTTGTAATGCATGGGTTGTACATGGGTACACGGCCAACTAAAGAGCAAACGGCAGCGGAAGGTCCAATCGTAAGGGCGTATTGGGCGCAATGGAACAGATTAAAGTTAATATCTGAATGTTTGTATAGAACTCGGGAAAGGGGGGTGGCCAATTCTTTCGGAATCTAATAGTGGTCCCAAGGACAAGAATTCCCGATGTTCTCAAAGAATTCCACGATGGCCCGAGTGGAGGACACTTGGGAATCACGAAGACCATGGAGGGAATCAAAAAGAAGTTCTATTGGGTTGGATGTAGACGATCGGTAGCAGAGTGGATCGGCAAATGCACGGGGTGTATAGCAGCCAAAACACTGAAATCACTAAGATACGGCCAGACAAAAGTTTAAGCGTATTACGACGGATGTGTCCAAACCATTTCCTACGAGTAGACTAGCTGTACACGAAACGATGGGTAAAGGTCCTGCAAAGGTAATTTTCGGCAGTGAATTTCGATTACCAAGCGATCTAAAGTTTGGAGTTACTGGAGATGCGCAGACGAACGGGAAGGAAACGTCCAATATCCTGGAGGAGTTGCGAGAAGTTCATGTTCTTGTTAGGCAGCGTACGCAAATTATGAGTGACAAGATCAAGGCCTGGTATGACAAGGCGATCAACTCTGATGGTTTTCATGAAGAAGATTTGATGCTCTTGTATAATCCACAACGAAATAAAGGATTGTCAAGGTCCGTACAAGGTAATCAAACGGCTTAATGACGTGGTGTATCGATTCCAGACAGTTGGAAGGCCTAGGAACAAAGTGAAGGTAGATCAATTGGAGAGACTTGCGTCATTTGGAACAGTTTGTGTGTCTGATCGGGACTTAGGTGAAGGGCAGTGTGGCGATATTTTAAAACACGAATTACATACGAAAGAGAAACCGAGAAAGACATAGAGAATTCGAGAATACGGAAATAGAACAATCGCAATCGAGAACTTTCGAAATGTTCTAGAGCTGCCATCGATAATGTTCTAGAGCTGCCACAGTGTACGCAGCTGCTTTAGATAATTCAGTTTGTATTAAACCTTAAGTAAAGTTGTAAAGCTTAAAGCAAGGCGCATTAAACAAGAAAATGCAACCCTGGTGTATATTTTGTGATTTGTTGTGGCCCATCACCCTTCAAAATAGATATATCATTTCTGCGTATGTACATACATATGTTTCCAAATCACGTTAACGCAAAATTTATATAAATTAGAAATATTAATTATACAAAATAAGAAAAGATTGTTTTGTAAACAAGTTTCACTTGTTATGGGCCACATTTAAGGAAAAAACTCCCTTCAGCTGCTAACGTTATACTACCTGTTTATTGTACCATAGCTGTAAGCTAAGCCTTTTAAAGTTTATTTATTTATTTAATTCTTTATTACGGTCTGCTGACCTAAAGTTTCACAAATATACATATGTACATGTATAACACAGACACATATGTATGTATTCAAAAATAAACTTATTACGTACAGTATTTACTTTAAAAACTAAAACGTGTTAAAAGATGGAAGCATATTTTTACAACCACATATTCATTGAGATAGTACACATTTATACATTTAAAAATATTTTATTTTATAGCAATATAATTTGTAACTTCGGTCGATGAGTTTATTATTATTGACGATGTCGGAATGGACGAGACTCCGAGCATCATCGTATCCATGCAACATCGCATCTTCCCCGCTCTATGCCCGACAGGCGGTTTATGTATCAGGCTTTTTGATTAGCAACACCCTATACAAGCTGTCGGAATGGACGAGATTCCAAGCAACTTACGTGTTTGAACAGGTCGGTTGAAAGGACCAGTTTTCAAGCCAACCTTTTATTGGATTTCTTTGGTATAGGTGATCTGTATGATTTAATTCCAGAATTGCTCTGGTGGAACGGATGGAAAGGACTTGTTTCCATACCGATCCTTTTTGTCTAATAGTTGCGAGTGCGCAAGTAAAAGTATCCGCGAATTAAAAAGCGTTGTTAAGTGTTGTAGATTATTTGTAAATAAATAAAGTTCGGTAAGTAAATCGTCCTTACACAGCATCCAAATATCACTACAAAATTCCCAGGACTATATTTCAAATTAGTGGCCGCTGTGGTCGAGTTGGTAGCGGTGCGTGCTATAACTTGATATGCCTGTGAGTTCGAGGTTCGAATCTCAGCCAGGGCAAGCAAAATCTTTATAATAGAAAACGTTTTTGCTAATTCCGGCCACCACTCGGCAGGCAATGGCAAACCTCCGAGGGTATTTCTGGCATTAAAAAGCTTCTCATTAAAATACATCTGCCGTTCGGAGTCGGCAGAAAACTGTAGGTCCCTCCATTTGTGGTATAATATAAAGACGCACACCACAAATGTAAGGTGTAGCTCGGCCAAACACTGAGCTATATAGTGTACGCGCCAAAATTATATTATTATTATTATATTTCAAAATTCCTCTGCAACACTTATTTTGGTCCAATATATATATATGTTGCCAGATATTTCGTTAATAGGTGAATCTTTGACCACTTTGAAGACAGCAAGCGAAAGGCAGCATCTGTCGTTGTCGCCAAATTAAAACATTTCTAGCTTTTCCGACGACAATGAGCTTAACAAGTCTTACGTTATTTTACAAACAAAGGCATACAAATAGCTCTAATATTTCATATGTAATGACAATAGACCATTTGAAACAAATGTATCGACCTATTTACTTATTTTTTGCACATAAAATTTCACTCTGAACAAAAAATTTGAATTTTATGGAAATGAAATATTTGTATGTGGCAACAACAAATGGGCTGTTGGATATGTCGCTGAAGCTTTTAAAATATTCTAGAAGATGGCTTTAAGACTACATTTGCAATCAAGGAAATTTCGTTGTCGTTACGTCGTGAAGTGCCGCCGTCTATGTGTTCAAAGCATGAATTTTATGAAAACTTAATCGTGCTATTGTAGGGATGGAGTAGTGGAGTCGTGGTGTAATATTAATAGTAATATTTTTCATTTATATTAACACATTTCAAAGCTGGATATCATTTCTAAACAGCGTGGTTAATAAAAATTTCCTTTTCCTCCTGCGTCTTATTCAAGCAGTCGTAGAGTTTTTATAAAGTGAGTTTATAATTCGTATATGTATAATATATTACAGTAAACTTTATTTCTTGGAGTTGAAATGGGTCGGCGACCAGCTAGATGGTAAGTTACAAATGTTAGAGGGAATATTTTTTTTAAATATATATATCTTGCAGTTATCGCTATTGTAAAAATAAGCCTTATCCGAAGTCGCGATTTTGCCGTGGTGTTCCTGATCCCAAAATTCGTATCTTTGATTTGGGCAGAAAGAAGGCTTCGGTTGAAGATTTTCCCCTGTGCGTTCATTTAGTATCTGATGAATATGAGCAACTAAGTAGCGAAGCTCTAGAAGCTGGACGCATCTGCTGCAACAAATATTTGGTGAAATATTGTGGCAAAGATCAATTTCACATTCGAATGCGCCTTCACCCGTTCCACGTGATTCGAATTAACAAGATGTTGTCGTGTGCAGGAGCCGATAGGTAAGTTATTTACGATAGTCATTGGGCGGACTCCTTCCTTTAATACATCACTACTCTGTAAGCACTAAGTTCATAAAGTCATATATACAATACGTATTGTAATACCTAAGTATTATATATGCATAAAGTATATAAATTAACAATTCAAAAATAATAGCAGAGAAACGACATGCAAGTATTTGTGAAATATTCTAATCGAAGATCACAATCAAATTTATAGGCAGTACCATAATACAAATATTTTTAGTTACTTTCACTTTTAAATGTGTGACAGAATAGATTTAGAATAGATTTTAAAACTTCGTCTAACCCTAATATCCTAAGAAATTTAAGGATGATTATCGTCTGTCTTTCTCCTAGTTCCCTTAGGCATATACATTTTTCTCGTCTCCTTGAAATTGCATCACATTCAAGGAGCAGATGCAAAGGAATCTCTGGGGCCGAGTCGCAGAAGCGACACAACTCACTGGACCAGATCTCCAACCGGTGGAGGTGGCCACGAAGTCTGCAGTGGCCCGTGAGAAATCCTGCAAGCATTCTCAGGTTGTTCTTTGATAGGACAATTAGCTGCTTAAAGCGCTTTTGACTGTATCCTCCCAACAGGCATTTTGACTGTCGGAGTCCAGTCGTCCCGTGCCAGTATTGTCCCCTCAACAATTCCTCCTCTCTTCTGAGTTCCTCCCTAATGGTGTGCTGTCCTAGTGCTAGAAAAGGCTCGGGTCCTATTGGTGTTGTTGCTGCAGCAACTCTAGCCTTCTCGTTCCCATCAATACCTTTATGTCCCGGGACCCAAAGAAGTTGGACTTGGTTGTGGACTGCCAGAGAATTAAGTGTTTCTGCTGAGATTTCCTTTACGGAACCAATGCTTTTTTTAGCCAAAGTACTTGGAATATGGGTAGGGTTTAGTATAGTGCCGCATAAATTTGGTTTACTGTGGCTAAACGCGTATATCAAATTGAAAAATTCAAATGCACATAGATGAACAACAAAATAAACTTTTGTGATTATCAAAAGATTTATCAGAATTTAACTTTGAAAATGCTCTTTTTTTGGCATTTTTCACATATAGAGTGTTTGATTTTCATTCACTGCACTTAATATAGAGCCACTAATCCATTCATTTTGGCACACACATATTATTAATACATTGTGCTATCAATTTTCAACGTTTTTTGAATCAACAAATGCTTAAATACTTCGCAATTATTAAATAAAAAATTGCATTTTAAGCCCCGCACAAAAAAACTAAATATAATGCCAAATGCATCTGTCAAACTACTGAAAAACAACGAGCGAAAGAGAAAACAAAGCAAATTGATATAACCCAGTAACCTAAAAGTACGCGGAAAGAGTTCTGCAATTACAAATTTTCAATATATTACAAGGTATTGATTTAGTTAAGAAAACCGCCACATGCCTTAATTGTGTATTGCAGAACTCTTTCCGCGTACTTTTAGGTTACTGGGTTATATCAATTTGCTTTGTTTTCTCTTTCGCTCGTTGTTTTTCAGTAGTTTGACAGATGCATTTGGCATTATATTTAGTTTTTTGTGCGGGGCTTAAATATGCAATTTTTTATTTAATAATTGCGAAGTATTTAAGCATTTGTTGATTCAAAAAACGTTGAAAATTGATAGCACAATGTATTAATAATATGTGTGTGCCAAAATGAATGGATTAGTGGCTCTATATTAAGTGCAGTGAATGAAAATCAAACACTCTATATGTGAAAAATGCCAAAAAAAGAGCATTTTCAAAGTTAAATTCTGATAAAATTTGTGGACGGATTTTTGCAAAATGATAGTTAAACAAAAGTTTATTTTGTTGTTCATCTATGTGCATTTGAATTTTTCAATTTGATATACGCGTTTAGCCACAGTAAACCAAATTTATGCGGCACTATACTAAACCCTACCCAAAAATCGCGCGATTTTTTATTAAAAATTTTCGCCTGCGGCGCTTTTCTCACATAAATCAGTATATCATACCAAATATAATATTTTTTATAAAAAAAACGCGCGATTTTTATTTAAAATAGTCCCCTGCGCCGCTTTTCTCACATAAATCAATATATGTATCATACCAAATAGAAATTTTTTTATAAAAAATCGCGCGATTTTTTATTAAAAATTTTCGACTGCGGCGCTTCACTCATATCAATCCATATTTCATGTTAATTTTAAAATCATTTATAAAATTGCGTAAGAAATACGTTGATTTTTTATTACAAATTTCCACCTGCGTCGCTTTTCTCAAATAAATCAATATTTCGTAATAAATTGAAAATTTTTAATAAAAAATCACGTAATATGCGCATAGAGTTTATTATTTTCGTTTTTTTTCGACATATATTCGTGATGTATGGCAGCACGGTATTTTCATTTCATTGCTGCACATAGCAGAAAGTGAGGTTAAAATTAACATTTTTCGCAAGTTTAACAGCAAATTACTTAAAAACTATAAGCCTCCGGCCGGTGGGAACTTCTGATTTGGACTCAGGGGGCTCCCCCCTACACCCCCTTATAACTCTCTTTTTTCAAAGCCTGGTTCCGTAAAGGAAAATTTTCCCGCCATCTGTATACCAGTGCATAGTGTTCCTTTTTAGATGTTCTACCAATATGGATGTATCCCAGGTTGCTTTTGTACCGAGTTCGATTTTAAATCGCTTCTCAAAGTGTAAGATCTTGGTCATATCGTCTCTCGGAAGCTGAGCTAGGGGAAGCCTAGCTCTCAACTTCTGAATGTTACGAGACGATATGAGCTTTCCTCTCCCCCAGCCCTCCCTGCTTATATTTAGCAGGGTCCGTTTAGCAGTCTGCTCTATAAGAATATATAGCGGGGTCAGATCGAGAATTACCTCCAACGCGGCCGTTAAGCAAGTGCGCATGGCTCCTGTTATACTAACGCATGCTAGTCGCTGAAGTTTGGATAAAGGCTTTTTTATTGTCGACAGGGTGGCCCTCGAGGCCCAGGCCACCGCCCCATACAATATCGCTGGTCTAACTATCATGGTATACATCCATCTTAGTATTTGAGGGCTACAGCCCCAAGATTTCCCTGCTAAGCGTCTGCATACCATGAGTGCCTTTGTTGCTTTTGATATTACTGTATCGACATGCGTCTTCCATAGAAGTTTGGCATCAAAAGTGACACCTAGATACTTTACTACGTCCACTGTGTCGATCTCAACCCTGTTTAAAGAGATTTCTCTCATACCTGATAGTTTTCTTTTCCTAGTGAATGGTACTATGGCAGTTTTGAGAAGGTTTATTTTAAGCCCTACTCCCTCACACCATCCACTAGTTATAGCTAAACCTCTTTGGACTATATCGCATAAAGTGTTCTCGAACTTTCCTGTAGCTATGATGACGATATCATCCGCATACCCCTGTCACCGAATTCCCTCGGCTGTCAGCTTTACTAGGAGTTCGTCTACTAAAATGCTCCACAGTAGGGGGGATAGTACCCCTCCCTGTGGACAACCTCTATGAGTTTTGAGTTCTATTGTCTTGCCTGTTATCTCTGTCTCCACTGTTCTTGTTTGGTGAAGCGATGCTATCCATCTGTTGATGGCTGGTTCTACGTTCCTTTTCGATAAGGCCTGGCATACTGCCTTGTGCGAGACGTTATCGAAGGCCCCTTCTATGTCCAGGAAGGCACATATTACTATCTCTCCGCAGGCTATTCCACTTTGAATTTCTGTTGTCAGCTGATAAAGGGCAGAAACAGTGTTTACGGTAGACGGACGGCCAATATTACCACTATTTTGATGTAGGCATAGGGGATTTGATTTTAAATTTATTGTATTTCAAACACAAATTGTGTAAATTTTACATGTCGAGCCGTAACCGACAAATTACAAATTTTAGATAAGAAGGCTGATTCTTTTTAATTTCTCGGCAAAAGCAAAGCACATTTTAATAAATATAGATATGTTTTGTAGAGAAAAAACGTTTATCTTGTAAACAAAATAGCATTCAAATGAGACGCTTAACTGCGGAGAAAATGAGCTAAAGAGCGCCTTCTGATTAAACAAATTTATTTGTTGCTTACGTCCTTTTGCGGTTATGGCTCGATATGTTTCATTTGTTGCATATACATTTTTTGGGTCGGATTCGATATAGCGCCGCATATGTTTGGTTAACTGTGGCTAAACGCGTAAACTAAATTCAGGGCACACCACCCAGCCCTTGGACATTCTGCGGAGCCGCAATTAGTGTGCGCCATCTGCTGGAATACTGCCTTGAACTTACTGCTCAAAGACAACAGCCTTTCAATAACATCAGTCCATTCTTGATTTTGAACGATCCTACGAAAGACAACGTACCAAAAATATACAATTTTTTGACACAGACCTCCTCCGACGCATCTAAATCAGCCTTTTTACCAGCCAGCCGAAATCTTCGGTAGCTAGTGCTGCGTTAACTTAAGTTTATGTAATAATAGTTATAATGTAAGCTTTTAAAAAATAAAATAAAAAAATTCAAAAATTCAAATGCACATAGATGAACAACAAAATAAACTCTTGTTAAACTATCCGTTCACATATTTTATCGGAATTTTACTTTAAAAATGCTCTTTTTTTGCATTTTTCAAATATATGGTGTTTGAATTTCATTCACTGAACTTAATATCGAGCTACTAATGCATTCATTTTGGCACACACATATTATAAACACATTGTGCTATCAGCTTTTACTTTTAGAAACAAAAACTATTTAAATATGTACTTTGCATTTCTTAACCCTTTTGGTTCGTCTTTTTTGGTTTTAGTTCCAAAAATCAGATTTGGTAAAATTATTGTCCCCTTTGACATCCAATTAAAAATTTTTTTTTTTGCTTCAAATAGGATTTTGAGCATGATGCCATTTGGCATCAATTCCTTAAGTGGTAAAAAACGGTCAAAAATATAACGAAATCAGTAAAAATGCATAAAACATTTATATACATACATAAGTAGTAAGTGCATATATAGAAAAGTTCAAAATAACATAAAATCCATTCTTATATAGGTATAAAATAAAGCAATACTTATTGTAGAAAAAACGTATGATATTTATACTTACTCGGATATTTCCGTTACTTAGTTATTAAGGTTGTGAAATGTTTTAAAGCAATTTCTTGTTCCGTTGGGCATGTATAAGTGAACGTGGCATTTTGAACACAAATATCTGGAATATCTTGTACACACTTTGATTTTACACCTACGCTTCTCCGTTGTACGCTCCGGCCAATGCTGAAATCAATCATAACGGAGAGAAATATATGGAGCTGTTTCATAGCTATGTCTGGAAGTTGTTGGAGTGCTTGTTGTCGACATTGACGGACTACATCCATTATCTTCTGAAAGAATGGTTTTGGGACGCCCACGCTTTCGATGATGTGTTCCTTCAAAATTTTGACCAAATGAAGAGTTGTGAAATAATTATCAAAATACATTTTTAAGTTTTTATATTTTGAAATCGTTTTTGATAAATGAACAACAATATCTGAACAAAAGCCCGATTTGGAAACTCCCACCACGGTATTTTTTCCCTGATAGATATCCAAATCATAGATGATACCTTTTGAACTGCAAAGGCAAAATATTTTTATTCCCCATTTTATGGGCTTTTTTGTCATGTATTGTCTAAGAATAGTTTTGCCTTTAAATGGAACCATAATTTCATCGATACATACATTTTCATCTTTTGGAATTGCATACAGTTTTTTATAAAACATATCAAAAAGGGGGCGAATTTTATGCAATTTATCTTCAGAAATTGGATCAATAGAAAATTTAAGGTTGTGACGCATAAAAATGAAATCTGATTCTCGTCATACTTTCACGAAAAGGGGGAATCTCAGTAGTTTTTGAACAATACATCTCTAATCGGGGGTAACCAATTGTGTCAATCATAATTTCAAGCGCTAAAAACTTATAAAACTCTTTCTTTTTTAAATTAACAGATTTTCCATTGAATAGAAGCAAAGCTTGGCTAGTTGTTTCAACCACTTTTTCAATAAAATCATCAGTGAAATACTCCAAAAAATATTGTACAGGGGTTTTAGGCATTTTTTTTGGAGAAACTTCATCAAACCTGACTTCCGGAGAATGCCATGTCCCCTTTTTCCAACGGCATACATCAATGTTTTTAAAAGGCGAATCAGCATCTTGCTCATCAACACTTGCCTGAGCAGCTTCAAGACTAGCTACATCAAGATTCCCGACACTTATTTCATATGGCCCTTGGCGAGATAACTCTTCTTCTACAAATATTTTATTCCCTTCAAAAGCATCAAACAAATCTAATAATACATCAGGTTCCTCTGAGTCTTCTAAATCAGAGATGTCAGACTCATCAAAGTTATGTAGAATTTTTTCGATTTCTGAATATTTAATTTTGTTTGCCATAATCGCAAAAACAACCTTCACCATCAACAGCTGAAATAATAATGAGAAATGCCACCGCTCCTGTTAAACTAAAGTTGAAATGAAAGCAAACCAACGTTACATATTTTTGTGTTCCTTTAAGTAAAATTGATGCCATATGGCATCAAATGAAGTTTAAAAAATTGTAGAAGTTCATAGAAATTGCTGCAAGGCGTAAAAAAAGAATTGGTTACAATTTAATACTCCAAAGACATGCCATTATATAATATAATTTTGGCGCTTACACCATATACATAGCTCAGTGTTTGGCCGAGCTTCTCCTACCATTTGTGGTGTGCGTCTTTATATTATATCACAAATGGAGGGACCTACAGTTTTGTGCCGACTCCGAACGGCAGATGTATTTAATAAGAGGCTTTTTCATGGCAGAAATACCCTCAGAGGTTTGCCATTGCCTGCCGAGGGGTGACCGCTATAAGAAAAAACTTTTTCTATGCTTAAGATTTTGTTTGCCCTGACTGAGATTCGAACCACGAACTCACCGGCGTATCGAGTTATAGCACGCACCGCTATCAACTCGACCACAAAGACATGCAATTAAAAAAATTAAAAAAAAAAAATTTAATAATAACACTAAGGCGGTTCCGCAAGACAATAAAGTTGGGTGATGCCATATGGCATCAATTTCGCGAAAGGGTTAAATAAAAAGTTACATTTTTAAGCTCCGCACAAAAGACTAAAATTCCTGCCAAATTACTGAAAACAATGAGCGAAAGAGAAACCAATCTAAAAGTACGCGGAAAGGAGTTATGCCATACGTTTCAAAAGTATATACCTTAGTAAAGAAATTATTTGTGTACGCCTTCAAGACATCAAACTATTAAAACAAAAAGAGTTATCAAAGTTTTTGTTTCTATGTTAAAATATTTATTAACAAAGTAATAATAATAATAATATAAGAAAAATTAAATCCATATTCCATTTATACATAAAACAAAATTAAAAAGAAAATGGTATATTAGAAAATATTTATATTTGCATATGATTAAAAAGTGGGTGGTCCTTTAAAATTTTGATGAATAAAGCCAAGTCAGTAGTTAATATGTTTCCCTTTTTGAATTTTAACTTGGTTAAGACGTGATGGCATCGATTCAGCCAAAGATTTTAAAGTTGACATTCTGATACTAGCCCATTCTTGCTGTATTGCCACTTTTAAGTCTTTTGCTGGGTTAAATTGACGTCCATTCTTAAAAACTCTAGCAGATAGTATTCCCCACAGATCTTCGATATTGTTCAAGTCTGGACTTTTTGCTGGCCAGTCCAATATCTAGACTTAAAAACTTAAAAATTGATTTGGTAAGATTTGCAGAATGAATTGGAGCATTGTCTTGTTGGAATGTCCAATTGTCACCGTAAAGCAGTGCTTATCAAAAATTTTATTCGCTATCTCATGGGCCGGCTCTGCCGACGCAATGCTTGCACACGTATACTATAAGTTACTGCGTAGAACGAACGATGTTAGGTGGTCGGCCGTCGCATTGCTGCTAATTCGGCAAATTAAATCCATTCAGTTGCTATTCACATTTTGTCAAAGCAATACCTCGCTGCGCAACATTAAAAAAAAATACACACAAAAAAATTTACATAATATTAGATGCAACTTAGGAAATAGATTTTTTTTATTGAAAATATGGAAGGGGAAGCACATTGCATAATATGCTACTGATCACAAATATATAGTTTTTAGCTGCCGCTGACAGAGATATTAATACTTAATGTTGGAAAAAATGCACACTTATATTAGTTATTCCACTGAATATTACACTATATACACTTAACTACCGTTTGTAAAATGCAAATAATAAACATTTCCGAGCCCGCACAATTAAGAAAATTAATATTTAAACGTTTTGTTAATAAATATTAAATAAATAAAAATAACCTAATTGCATACACGCAAAATGGACGGCACAAGCATTACCTGACTGCGTTGCCATATCTGTGATTGCATAAAAGAATTCGAAAAATAGTCATGGCCGCCTTTGATGGACTGTTAGTTAAATCTTATTTTACATTTACTAACTGAAAATTTTTAATAAAACGCACGATATTTTATTACAATTTTCGCCTGCGGCGATATTTTCTGATGTTCAATTCAACTATAACTTTAAAAGAAAATATATTGAAAAATCTCGCGATTTTTTATTACAAATTTTCGACTGCGGCGCTATTTTCTCATTTTCAATTCAACTAGAACTTTAAAATAATGTTTTCGACTCCGACGCTTTTTTTTTTTCAACTATACAATATTTCGTTTATTTATTAAAGTAATTTTCAAATAAAATATAGTTACAATTAATATAAAATCGAGCGTTTCTTCTAAGAATTCGCTTTGAATACAATCAAAGGCGACTATGACTATTTTTCTTATTATTTTATGAACATCACCGATATGGCAAAAAAGTTACATTTTTAAGCTCCGCACAAAAGACTAAAATTCCTGCCAAATTACTGAAAACAATGAGCGAAAGAGAAACCAATCTAAAAGTACGCGGAAAGGAGTTATGCCATACGTTTCAAAAGTATATACCTTAGTAAAGAAATTATTTGTGTACGCCTTCAAGACATCAAACTATTAAAACAAAAAGAGTTATCAAAGTTTTTGTTTCTATGTTAAAATATTTATTAACAAAGTAATAATAATAATAATATAAGAAAAATTAAATCCATATTCCATTTATACATAAAACAAAATTAAAAAGAAAATGGTCTATTAGAAAATATTTATATGTGCATATGATTAAAAAGTGGGTGGTCCTTTAAAATTTTGATGAATAAAGCCAAGTCAGTAGTTAATATGTTTCCCTTTTTGAATTTTAACTTGGTTAAGACGTGATGGCATCGATTCAGCCAAAGATTTTAAAGTTGACATTCTGATACTAGCCCATTCTTGCTGTATTGCCACTTTTAAGTCTTTTGCTGGGTTAAATTGACGTCCATTCTTAAAAACTCTAGCAGATAGTATTCCCCACAGATATTCGATATTGTTCAAGTCTGGACTTTTTGCTGGCCAGTCCAATATCTAGACTTAAAAATTGATTTGGTAAGATTTGCAGAATGAATTGGAGCATTGTCTTGTTGGAATGTCCAATTGTCACCGTACAGCAGTGCTTATCAAAAATTTTATTTGCTATCCCATGGGCCGGCTCTGCCGACGCAATGCTTGCACACGTATACTATAAGTTACTGCGTAGAACGAACGATGTTAGGTGGTCGGCCGTCGCATTGCTGCTAATTCGGCAAATTAAATCCATTCAGTTGCTATTCACATTTTGTCAAAGCAATACCTCGCTGCGCAACATTAAAAAAAAATACACACAAAAAAATTTACATAATATTAGATGCAACTTAGGAAATAGATTTTTTTTTATTGAAAATATGGAAGGGGAAGCACATTGCATAATATGCTACTGATCACAAATATATAGTTTTTAGCTGCCGCTGACAGAGATATTAATACTTAATGTTGGAAAAAATGCACACTTATATTAGTTATTCCACTGAATATTACACTATATACACTTAACTACCGTTTGTAAAATGCAAATAATAAACATTTCCGAGCCCGCACAATTAAGAAAATTAATATTTAAACGTTTTGTTAATAAATATTAAATAAATAAAAATAACCTAATTGCATACACGCAAATGGACGGCACAAGCATTACCTGACTGCGTTGCCATATCTGTGATTGCATAAAATAATTCGAAAAATAGTCATGGCCGCCTTTGATGGACTGTTAGTTAAATCTTATTTTACATTTACTAACTGAAAATTTTTAATAAAACGCACGATATTTTATTACAATTTTCGCCTGCGGCGATATTTTCTGATGTTCAATTCAACTATAACTTTAAAAGAAAATATATTGAAAAATCTCGCGATTTTTTATTACAAATTTTCGGCTGCGGCGCTATTTTCTCATTTTCAATTCAACTAGAACTTTAAAATAATGTTTTCGACTACGCCGCTTTTTTTTTTTTTTTTTTCAACTATACAATATTTCGTTTATTTATTAAAGTAACTTTCAAACAAAATATAGTTACAATTAATATAAAATCGAGCGTTTCTTCTAAGAATTCGCTTTGAATACAATCAAAGGCGACTATGACTATTTTTCTTATTCTTTTATGAACATCACCGATATGGCAACACACAATTTTCAACTTATTACGGAGTATTGATTTACTGTCGGCCGCGCTTCAAAAAAAAAAATCCTGGCCGGAGGAAGTACGGTAATTAATAAGAAAACGAAAACTTAGTTTTCCTTGTAAAATAGCATATCGCCATTTCCAATCTAAGTTTCTCCAGCTAAAATATGTTGCTTTTAACGTAATAATCATTAAAATATCACAGAAATCAATCAAGAAAAAATTAAATGTTTTTTGCGTTTGCATATATGTATGTATGTATGTACATTGTATGTATGTATCAGAGAACTGCAACGAGTGCAGAAATTGTGTGTATACTCGCGCATGTAGCCGTATTTTGCATGCTTTGTTGTTTTCGTGTACAAACCGTCGCTTGTCTGTTTGCTCATAGATCAATACGATCATGACGATGCATACATGCTCGCTACATTATCCGTCGGACAAATTTGCGTCAGCATACAAAGTTGCATGTATGTAACACACTCGCCGGCGACAAACGCTCGCGACACTCAAGTGTTGTTTGCGAGCCACTCGGGTTACTCGTAACAATATTTTTCTTTGCAAGCAGTAGTTGATTAGCGATCTTAAGTGTGTTTTCTATCATATATTTTGTATTGTTTTTTTTACGTGAGATGGCAGATACATAGTGTAAGAGAGTTTTTGAAATGTGATTTTTGTTCCTATAACTTTAATTTTGCATCTAGCAGATTAAGAACTTTGAAATTAAATTAAGTGTTATGAAATGTTTTTATTTTAAATTTAACTCCTACTATTTAAAAATTTTTTAAATACTAACCCTACATGTTGGATCTCATGAAATGTTTTTGTTAAATAAATGTATACAATACATATTAATTAAAATTAACTAAGTCGTTTCTTTTATCTGTAAATAATAGGATAAATACTTATGGCGTTTTCTTTTCTACAGAAAATGTTGCCTTAACATTGCCTTCTGCGCACGTACACACAAGAGCGGGGCAATGAAGTGCAACATTTTTTGTAGAAAAGAAATCGCCATTAGTAGATGCCCGAGTGCACTCAAGTGTGTACATGCGCAAGTTTGCGCCTTCACATGCACGGCCAATCATGTGAACTACCACACTCGAAAATGTAATGATATATCCCGCACATGTCAGCCTTATGTTTATGAGTGAGCATGAATGAGCGCACAGCAGCAGACGGCTGTGCTTGCTTGTATCAAATTTTAGGGATGATGAATATGGACACTCGATCGCACTCAATGCCGTTCTCTGGTATGTATATTAAGCTTACTAGGTTATTATCAATTTCCATTTTGATCTCTCTTTCGCTGGTTTTTTCAGTAGTTTGACAGATGCATTTATCAGGAAGTTTAGTTTCATGTGCGGGACTTAAATATACAACTTTTTATTTAATAATTGCGTAGTTATTAAATATTTGTTAATTCTAAATACGGTGGAAATTGATAGCACAATGTGATAATAATATGTGTGTGCCAAAATGAAAGCAATGCTCGATATTAAGTGCAGTGAATGAAAATCAAAAACCATATATGTAGGTGAAAAATGCAAAAAAAAGAGTATTTTTAAAGTTAAATTCTGATAAAATTTGTGAATGGATTTTTGCAAAAGGATAGTTGGTTAATATTCGGTATAGCGCCGCATAAAAAGGGGGGGTGGGCGCTGAAGGAGGGGGCGTTCCACCCCCTAGCACACCGTTATAAAGAAGAAAGAATAAACTTTTCCATAAACCCCCTCTGTTTCCTCTAGACCTTCGGTGAGGCCCTAGGGAAGTCTTTGAAAATGGGCAAAAATCCAAGTTTTTCCATACAAAAGGGAGACAAAGTTACCCAGTAAACATTTTTTTTTTAGTTAAACTCCAGACAAAATGTGAGTTCATTAAATATGTTAAATTGCGCGATTTTGAATAACAAATTTTCAATATATTACGAAATATTTATTTATTAATGAAAATCGCCGCAGCCGAAAATGGAACAAGTAAAGAATACGGACCGTTGAGCTAGAAAAAAAACGTGGGCGTGGTCCCTTTTTACCGATTTTGGTGGTATACTTTTTTTGGTGCAAAGTAATAGGAGTAGTGTGAAGGAGGGTAAAGGGGGAAATTTCAATATTTTGAAAAGCTAATATTTCAAAAACTATTTATCCGATCTTCACAATATTGGTTAATTTATTAATTGGTTAAAAAGATAATTAATTTATTGATATGCATATGTTTATATAAACTATATATGTATGTACATACATACATATGTACATATGTACTGTCGCGTCAAAAAAAAGTGTACACCTTTTTCCTATACATTTCACTCTTTATTTTAATATAAAAAAATAAACAAATTTCCAAAAAAAAATTCATTTTCAAATGATTAGACATTGTTCTTACAAAAAATTAACAGCAAAAAAACTCTACATCAACAAAAACAACAAACAAAACCAAATATACTCAGTATTTCACGCGTCAAAACAAAGTGTACAGTTTGCGAATAATTAAAAAACTCAAAAGCTAATACTTCGTCTGTCTTCCTTTTGCTCTGATAACTGCTTCCAACCTCCTTGGCATTGATTCTACTAAGTTGGACACTACTTCCGGGGAAATTTTGGACCACTCCTCTTGTAAAATTTCCTTCAGAGAATTTTTGCTAGTTGTACTTCTTTTTCTTATTTGCCGGTCTAAATGTTCCCACAGATGTTCAATGGGGTTGAGGTCCGGTGATTGTGGGGCGTGATCTTGCTGTTTAGGTGTACGGCAGAGCAACCATTCCTTTACGATTTTTGCCGTATGCTTAGGATCGTTATCCTGTTGGAAGATCCAGCCCAATTTCTCAACGCTGGGAAGCAAATTTTCTTTTAAAATGTTTAGGTAATCTATTTTGTTCATTGTGCTATCAATAAACACCAGCTTTCCCACTCTACTTGCCGCCATGCACCCCCAAAACATCACCGAACCACCACCATGCTTTACAGTGGATGTAATGTTTTTCTGTTCAATCTCCTTATTTTTCTCTCTCCAAACTTTAGTGCTTTTTTTCTTCCCGAAAACTTCGAACTTGATTTCATCAGAAAAAATTACATTATTCCAGAACGATTTGTCTTTAGTTTTATATTTTTCCGCAAATTCCAATCGTCGTTTTTGGTTCTGTGTGGACATGTATGTGTGGTTTTTTCCTCGGTACCCGGCCATACAGACCATTATCATGCAATGCTCGCCTGATCGTGCTGGCACTAACGTTTTGTCCGGATGTTCTGGACACTTCAGACATTTTGACGGCACTGACGGTTGGATCTATCTTCGCAGCTCTCGCAATCTCACTGAGCCGTTTTGGCCTACCCGAACGTGGTCGATCTTTTATTTCACCAAACTTTGTTTGCTTATCAATAATTTTTTTCACTGTGTTATGACTTCTTCCAATTATTAAAGCAATTTCATGTAAAGATTTTCCGTCGTTCTTAAAATGTATCACTAATTTTCTTACATCAGGTGAAGTTTGCTTGCCCATTGTCCAATTGATGTGCATTCCGCTGATTTCCAAACACAAATAATATGCAATTGGCACAAGGATACTAAATAACATTAGAATGAAGCAGTTATAAAGAAAAAACTATTGATAACGGTACATTTATTTGCGAAAAATGAAAATGCAAGGCCTACTACTGTATTTGTACAATTTGTTTTGACGTGTGAAATACTGAGTATATTTGGTTTTGTTTGTGTTGATGTAGAGCTATTTTGGATTGCTGTTAATTTTTTGTAAAAACAATATCTAATCATTTGAAAATGAAATTTTTTTGAAAATTTGTTTTTTTTATATTAAAATAAAGAGTGAAATGTATAGGAAAAAGGTGTACACTTTTTTTTGACGCTGACAGTATATATTTTGAGAAAAATAACAAAAACTGGAAAACGCACATTTTTTTAACAGAAAACTATTATTTTCTTAAAATAATACGTAATTAATAGTATGTAAAAATAAGTTTGTCTTAATGCCTATAAATACCTTTAATTTGATGTATAATTCTATATATTAAAACTTAAATTTTGTAAGAAATTTTGTTTTATTTGTGTTGCTAACGATAAGAGAATCAGTTATAATGAGGGTCATTACCCAGAGCGGCTTCGAAATGTTAGCAAAATATTGAAATTTCCCCCTTTACCCCTCCATAACACCGACCCTATTAGTTAGCACCAAAAAAAAATTACACCATTAAAGTCAGTGAGAGGAGGCGGTTCACGCCCACTTTTTAATTTTTTTCTAGCTGAACGGTGCGTATTCTTTACTTAAGCCGCGAAATTTTGTAATTAAAAATTTGAAATTAAAAATTTTGAATATATGTATATCGAAATATAAATTTGTTAGTGACAAGCGCCGCAGCCGAAAATTTGTAATAAAAAAACGCGCGATTTTTAATTACAAATTTTCAATATTTCACGAAATATTTATTTTTGAAAAATGCCACAAGCCTTAAATGTAGTATCCTAGTATTTTCCAAGCGGAAATATATGCCATTAGCGTTTGTGCCGAGATTAATCTACACAGGAACTATCGAGGAGAGAAAATTCTTATTCTCAGCGATAGCCAGGCGGCTCTCAAGGCCCTTCCATCTTTCGAGGTAAAGTCCTCACTGGTCTTGGAGTGTATTAATATACTCAATGACCTAGCAAGGAGAAATGACATCCGTCTTCTATGGGTGCCAGGCCATACAGGTATAGAGGGCAATGAGGTGGCGGATCACCTGGCCAGAACAGCGGCCATCTCAGACCCTATAGGACCCGAGCCCTTCTTCCCGATCGGTGCAAGCTCTATAAAGGAAGCGCTCAGGAAGGAGACAAATCGGCTCAGGGAGCAGCAATTCCAGAACATACAGGGACTTGTTCAGGCAAAGAAATTATTGGGAGGTTATAACAACACGAGATTTAAACAACTCATAAACCTCCCAAAGGCAAAACTTAGAATCCTCACAGGTATTCTCACAGGTCATTGCAGGTTAAGAGGTCACCTGTACAAGATAGGTATCTGGTCAAATGACCTATGTCGCTTCTGCGATACGGCCAAGGAAACGCCCTCACACATATTACTGGAGTGTGACGCTGTGGCGCGTCGAAGGGAGAGGTGGCTAGGTCAGATGTAGCCAAAGGAGGAACACGTACAATCCCTAAGCCCGGGATCCATCTTAAAATTTATAGATGCTCTCGGACTGGGGGAGGTGTTGTAAGGTACTGAGGGCACAATAGATCCACAGGTCGCAGTGCAATCCTCAAATTTTAATCTAATCTAAATGTGGGGTATATACTTTTGAAATGTATTTCAGAACTCCTTTCCGCGTACTTTTAGCTTACTGGGTTATATCAATTTCCTTTTTGTTTCTCCTTCGCTCGTTGTTTTCAGTAGTTTGCAAAAAATGCAACTTTTTATTTAGGAAATGCAAAGTATTTAAATAGTTTTAGTTTCTAAAAACAGTAAAAGCTGATAGCACATGTGTTAGTAATATACATACTATGTGTGCCAAAATGAATGCATTAGTGGTTCGATATTAAGTGTGGTGAATGAAATTCAAACACCATATACATACATATGTGAAAAATGCAAAAAAAGAGCATTTTTAAAGTAAAATTCTGTTAAAATTTGTGGACGGATTTTTGCAAAACGATAGTTAAACAAAAGTTTATTTTGTTCATCTATTGTACATATGTGCATTTGAATTTTTCAATTTGGTTTACGCGTTTAGCTACAGTAAACCAAAGTTATGCGGCGCTATATCGAATCCCACCCGGATAGTTAAACAAAAGTTTATTTTGTTGTTCATCTATGTGCATTTGAATTTTTCAATTTGGTTTACGCGTTTAGCCCCAGTAAACCAAATACACGCGGCGCTATACTAAACCCGATCCAAATGCTGCATTAGTGGATTCATTTTTAACCGATCCGTCAGCGAAGATAATTTTCATATTTTTCTTTTTTAGCTGTTCTATTTTTTCGTAAAATATTTGTTGAATTTGTTGCATGTTTACGGCTTTCTTGTATGTTGCAGTTCCTTTAAAGAAATCGGTGTCTATTTCAATTTTGTCTGTGTTGCTGTTGGTTGCTGAAGTAGTTGCAATATTTTGGAAGATATCTAGAAAGTGAAGAAAAGCGGTGGTGTAACGGGTAGAAAAAGTAATTTGATTATTAAAAAAAGGTGATCTATGATTGGTAGTTCCTTTAAAGAAATCGGTGTCTATTTCAATTTTGTCTGTGTTGCTGTTGGTTGCTGAAGTAGTTGCAATATTTTGGAAGATATCTAGAAAGTGAAGAAAAGCGGTGGTGTAACGGGTAGAAAAAGTAATTTGATTATTAAAAAAAGGTGATCTATGATTGGTAGTTCGTATACACTATTTTTAACTAATTCCTTTGCTAGTCGTTTAAAACTTATTAATCTTCCTACTCTTTCGAGTCGCAGAGAAATTTTAGGTATAATATTTCTCGTAAAATTAGTCAATGGATGGATCTCAAGTCCATTTCTTCTAGAGCAAATTAATTTTAATGTACCCTCCCGTGCAACGTGAAACTTTAAACCACTTTTCTTGAAACTATGCAGAACTAACTTTGAGTTGAATGAACCGTTTCGGGGTTTATGCCAAGACTTTAACAATCATTCCAGCACCTTTGATGTATCGGACTCACTTTTTATAATTAAAAGAACTATTCTATCCTCTCTTAATAACAGCTAACGATCCAATTTTCTTACTTTGCATTTCTCTAACTTTGTATTCGGCTGATGAATTCTTATTCTGTAGCTGAGCAGCTTGGGATCTCGACGCTTAACAAACTTTCTTCTGTCACGACTCGGCACCTAAGATTTGTATATTTAAAAAACATCCGTACGTTATGCGGATTGAGCCCCTCGTGCCGGTTGGGCGGGAAAGTGGGTTTCCGTTGGGTTATAATAATAATATTGCTAGTCTGATTCGGCATTCAAAATTCGGCTGCCATATGGTGTAGATCTTATTAGTCCCAAGCATTTTCTTAAAAGTTTGTTACTACAATTTTGTAATTAAGCTAATGCTGTCTTAGATATGTTAGCAAATGATCCATTTGGATCCATTTTGGAGCGGGCAACCGCTATGTACAACTGCAGTGCCTTACTAGGTAAGACTCCAAATTTACAGCCGCTTACGACTTTTAGAAAATTACGTTGTTTATTTACCTTATTAAGGATTTCATATACGTAAATGGTAGCCGAATTATTTTTAGCTATGTATCTTCCCATGCATTTAATTGATTTTACCTGTTGAATTGGTATGTTGGTAATTTAAATGTCCAAGGCTTGCAGTGAATGACATCTGTTTTAGAAAGATTTAGTTGTAAGTCTATTTGTTTGCATAAAACCGTAAATTCCGTGATTTTTGTTTTGAAGTTAAGTTTGACTGTATTGAAATTGTCGTCTGATGTTATAATAAAGAAGTAATCTGCAAACTGAAATAGAGTAGTTTTGTCATTGTTTATACTGTGGAGACTACCCGTGTATAGGTTGAAGAGCAAGGGGCCAAGCCCACTCCCTTGTATTAGTCCTTTGCTTGTTGTAATGGTGCTATTACTTAAATGTAATATTCTTTTAGCGAGAAACTCCTGTACCCATTTTGATCTGGGCGGAATTATATCTTCCTCTTCAACAAATCTGTCTAAATACATTTTGATAATTCCTTCAAGTAGTTTGTATGTACATCATTGAGAGTAGTGATATTGACCTGCAATTTATTTATTTATTTATTTATTTATTGAGTCTATTGAACAATAATTTCCTTACAGACTTTTAACAATATTATGCTTAATAACTAAGAAAAGAGAATTTAAAAATTTAAAAAGTTGAATCCAAAAGATTTTTAAAAACATTTTTTGCATAAGAAAAATCTAATAATACCTTGTTCGATATCATATTAAATTCACCAATGGCATCACCATAAAACGGCAAAAAATTGCGTAAACTTCGCATAAGAAAAATCTAATAATACCTTGTTCGATATCATATTAAATTCACCAATGGCATCACCATAAAACGGCAAAAAATTGCGTAAACTTCGCTGAGGAATGTTAAAATTAAGAATGGGGCAATCAATAGAAATAAAAGACAAAGAGGGTATGGATCTTCTAGAATCCAACGATTTCAAATTTATTAAAAGTAGGCGTGAACTATACGAAGGTACTGGTTCCGAAAAATTTAAAGAGCGTAAAGCAAACTTAAGAAATACTTTTTGGACACGTTCAATTCTGTTTACTAAATTGGCATGGTATGGTCTCCAAATGATCGTTGCATATTCTAAGTTAGAGCGTACAAAAGACGTATATAATAATTTAACAGTGTAGGGATCAGAAAATTTCGTACTATTACGCCTCACAAAACCTAACATCGCATAAGACTTTGCAACAATATGAGAAATATGACTGTTAAAAGTAAAATTAGAAGAAAATATGGAGTTCGGATCTTTCTTCGGTTTTAAAATAGGTACAATTTTAATATGTCTCCAAATGTCTGGAATATTGCCGTCTAGCCATATATTTTCGAATTTGTGGTAGAGTGCGTTTTTCTGCTCGACTTGCAGATTTTGTAACATTTGAATGTAATTCCGTCAAATCCCTTTGCGGAGTCTGGTTTTCGAGTTTGTAAAAATGTAGCAAAGTTCTCAAAAGTCATTTCTGGTATATTTCTATTATCTATATCTAGATTGAGTATTACAGCTGGGTTATTATTTTGATTGTCTGCATTTGTTTGTTATGTGTCTTAAATATTCTATATTTTGTTCCGCTGTCCAATTGTTGTTTAATCTTTTTGTGCACCCATATTTTTTTAATATTTTTGATTATTCTCCACATTTGTTTGAAATCTCTAGTTTCCGTTATTTATTGTAGTAAATTATTAAAATTGTCTCTTCTTTTTATTTTTTTCTGATTGAAGTGTTTTTTGTGCTTCCGTGAGTTTGTTGAGATTTTCACTGCTCCTGTATGTATCATAACGTTTTCTAGCGTTAATTTTTAATTTGTATAAGCGTTCTAATTCATTGCAACACAATTTTTTGGGAGTGTATTTGTTTTGATGAGATATTTGTATAGTGTTTTGATTTATTATTGTGTTTAAGGAGTCTGTAGCTTCTTGTAATGTGTTGCCTATTTTACACTTACTAATATCATTTATTAGTTTGGATTTAACAACTCGTTTAGATATTCCTCTTTGAATTATGTTACGTTTTAAATCTATTGAGATCGGAAGGTGATTGCTGTTAGTTATTTTGATGGGTAGAGCCGTCCAGGTTATATTGCTGGTATTCAAGTTTGTAAAGGTTATATCCGGTTGTGAGTTAGTTGTTAATGTTTTATACCTAGGACTGCCGTCATTCTAATCGACTAAGATGTCTTCCAGTATTGATGAAATTCTTCGTTGTTTAACGCAGAGCAAACGAATTGCGCACAAATAAAATAAAACAAGGCTTTTGATTTAAATTATAAATATATTCGCTTTTGATGGAATAGTTGTAATGGTGTTGATTGTATGAAGAAATTAAATGAACAGAACAATTGCTAAGAGTGAAAGAGTGACGTTTCTATACAAAAACAATAAAGCAGAGTTACCAACGTTACAGTATTTTGTTTTAGACAATGTAAAACTCAACACTCCCACTCACTGTTTACAAAACAATATATAAAATTAAATGAGCAAAAAAAACTTAAAATGTTAATTCCATTAAGTCGCACAAATATTTATGGCGATTTTTGTCCAAAGGTTTCGTAAATATGTCCGCAACCTGTTCATCTGTGTTAACATACTCTTAAACTAAATTGCCCATCCTGAAATTTCTCTCTGATGAAATGGTATTGAACATCGATGTGCTTGGTCCTCTTGTGGAAAACTGGATTCTTAATCAACCGAATTGCGCTCTGGTTGTCCATATAAAATATTGTATGTAAGTTCGATTCAGGCAGCAAACCAGCAAGCAAACCCTTCAACCATACCAGTTCTTTAATTGCTTGGCATGCTGCTACGTATTCGGATTCGGTCGATGATGTCGACACCGATTGTTGTCTGACCGATACCCAACTTATCACACCTGAGCCAATGTTAAAAACATAGCCACTTGTCGAACGTCTTGTTTCACTGTCTCTCGCATAATCGGCATCGCTGTAACCCACTAAGTTTAGTTGATCATCACTTTTATAAAGGATACCCAAGTTCGTTGCTCCCTTTATGTACTTAAAAATGCGTTTCACAGCGGTAACATGTGCTGTGGTTGGTCGCTCCAAGTATCGGCTTACAACCCTAATAGCATAGCTTATATCTGGCCGTGTACCAATAGCCAGATACATCAAACTTCCAACTGCTTCACGATATGGATATACTGCTTCATGCTCGGCATTAACAAAGTCACCCAGATTTTGATTTTTGTCAATAGGCGTTGAGACAGCCTTGCATTCAATCATATCAAAACGTTTCAACACTTTCTCAGCATAGGCTTGTTGATGAATCCGAATTGACCCATCTTGACGTTGATCAATTTGGATACCCAAAAAACATTTTGCTTCATTTACTTTAACCTCGAAGTTTGTTTCCAAATATAAAATAATCGATTTGATTTAATTTTCGTTGTTAGTTACCATCAGTCCATCATCAACGTATACTGCGATGATCGTAATTGTGTTTTTTGTTTCGCCGCACAAACACACACGAATCAGATTCACTTTGCTTGAAATTAAAATTGCGGATGAACGAAATAAATTCTCGTTCCAACATCTCGATGCTTGTTTAAGACCATATAAACTTTTAATCAACTTGCACACGCGTCCACTGCCGTCATCATAACCAATTGGTTGCTTCATAAAAATATCTTCTCGCAGCTCACCATACAAAAATGCAGTTTTAATGTCGAATTGCATGAGTTGCATTTTATTCATTGCTGCTAACGAAAAAATGGTGCGTATTGAAGTGAACTTCACAACCGGACTGAACGTTTCCTCGCAATCCACACCATACTATTGTGTGAATCCACGAATAACCAGGCGCGCTTTATATCGCTCAATTGAACCGTCGGTGTCCTCTTTGATTTTAAACACCCATCGATTATCAATCACCTTTTTGCCCTCCGGTGGGCCAACCAATTTCCATGTGTAGTTTTTTATGAGTGAATTAAATTCATCGTCCATGGCACACTTCCACTGTTGCGCGTTTGTTGAACTTATCGCTTCTGCGGTTGTGTTCGGCTCAGCAACCGTTGCTAAATAACCAGTTTCAATTAACCGACTCGGACGATTTACATGTTGCCGTAGACCATAACGTTGATCGCTTCACTGAAATGTACCTTGTTCATGGAAGGCATCACTTGGTTCAACGTTTGTTTCATTCGAAGTAATCTCACCTTTACGGATATCTTCACCATCACTGTCGGTATCTTCTACAACCACAAACCTCTTTGGTTCTACTTCATTAAAACGAACATCACAGCTGAGAAACGTTTTTCTGTTGTTTGAATCATATAAACGGAAATTCTTGCTTGTGGGCTCAAATCCCACCAAAAACATCTTCTTCGCTTACGGATCCCACTTCTTTCGATTCAATTGTTTCGGAATCTGAACATAACATTCGGTTCCGAAAATTTTAATGTGACTCAAATATGGTTTTCGACCAAACCATTTTTCGTATGGGGTACTGCCGGGGCATTTACTGTTTGTTGTGCGGTTTAACAAATATGTTGCTGTACGCACTGCTTCTGGCCACAAAAACTTCGGTAAACCACTTGCAATAAGCATTGTTCTTGCGCTTTCTATAATCGTTCGGTTTTCACGTTCAATTCGGCCATTTTGCTCTGGAGTATATGGTGTAATATGCTCGATCTGAATGCCCTCGCCTTTCAACAAATTTTTTACCTTTCTGTTTATAAATTCGGTTCCATTATCAAAACGGAAATGCTTAATTTGAGAACCATTCGATTTTTTGACCATGAGAATGAACGAATTTAGGCATCCGTGTACCTCATCCTTGGTTTTTAGCAAATATGTAAAACGAAACGTTGTGGCTTCATCTTTAATCAATAAAAAATAACGAATGCCATCGATACCAGCTTCCTCCATGGGTCCACACAAATCCGCATGCATATATTCTCCAGCAACTGATGATCGACAGATTGATTTTTTATGCATTGCTCTTGGCATTTTTCCATATTGGCAATCTTCGCAAAAAAAACGTTCTTCGTTTGTTAGGTTAACACCCGTAATCAACCCGTCTTTGCACATTTTCTT
The DNA here is from genome assembly GCA_963971545.1 of Philophylla caesio. Lineage (NCBI taxonomy): Eukaryota > Metazoa > Arthropoda > Insecta > Diptera > Tephritidae > Philophylla > Philophylla caesio. Next base: position 124,877,870 of record OZ020604.1, on the reverse strand, counting down.
AATTGAATCAACGTTCACATGACCCATTCGACGATGCCAGTGTTGAAGTGAGGTAGCTGCTATATTTGCACATTCGTTTATGCACAATCGAAAATCCATTTTGACTTGTCTAACCTCATTACGTTTACCAACCGCAACAATGTTGTTCTCCTTGTCAAGTACCTTACAACCGTCCTTCTCGAGCACTACTTGAAAACCTTTGTCAGTCATAACAACAGTTGAAAACAAATTCTCACCAAAATCTGGAACATACAGTACATTTTCGAGACGGTGCTGCTCCCACTTATTGTTAACTCTTGATTCAATGATAACTGCCTCGTATTTCGACATGACGGCGATCAGCCATCTTCACTTGGCCGCCATATTCTCTTAATTCCGAGAACCACTCACGACGATAAGTCATATGACTTGTTGCACCCGAATCAACACACCAGTAGCTGGATTTTGAATCGTCGAACTTTTTTGCATGCACTACCGAAGACCATGCCAACTCATCTTTGTCTTTCAGATATTTATTTTCTTTGCTACTTTCATATTTTTTTCTTTTATTATCATTTGATGAATTTTTAGACCTTGGACATTTTTTATCTTTCGCCCAATGCCCTATTTGACCACAAGCGTTGCATTTGGTTTTCTTCTTTAATTCATCAATACTTGGTTTTAATTCACTTTTAAATTCCTTTCGTTTGAATTTCGCAGTAAAAGCAGCATCTTCTTTTGCGCATTGTTCATCATTTAAACGGTTCAGATTGTCTTCTTCCAACTGTAAAGACGACATGAGTGTATCCACCGTACGAGATTCTTTTGTGTTATACCAAACAGTTTTGTAATTGTTAAATTTCATCGGCAAACTACTAATAATGAGCACCAGCTTTAATTTTTCGCCTTGCTGTTCAATTTCAGATGCTAACTGATTTGTTTTGGCTACATACCCGGCCACTGATTCGTCATCTTTCATTTTTAATGAAAAATATTCTTCATACAAGGTCATGACGCGAATTTCTGAGTTCTTCTCATAAACACTATTTAGCTTGGTCATCATTTCTTTTGCTGTTTTACAAGCCAACACGAGATTCGCATGTTCGGAATCCAATGATTGAAATATCGCATTCATGGCCTTTCCTTCATTTCTTTCAAAGATATTATTTTCATCTGTAGAAGCATCGGCACCAGGTCTTCTTCCTTCCAAATTTTTGGTTAAGTCACGTGCTTTCATGAACGCAGTTATTTGGAATTTCCATAAGCGATAATTAGTGCTATTTAATATATGACCGCTGAAATTATTGTCATCTTTTTTATTTCCGAAGGAATCCATTTTAAATTGATTTCAGGAGACAACACTTTGTTCAACTCGTGTCCACATGTGCGCTACGACGAGACGGCTAATAGAAATCAGCAATGTTATTTAGATGCAAAATTCAGCAAACTTTATTTATTTGTCGGAAGCTTCAGGGCCTATAACCTGATGAAATTCTTCGTTGTTTAACGCAGAGCAAACGAATTGCGCACAAATAAAATAAAACAAGGCTTTTGATTTAAATTATATATTCGCTTTTGATGGAATAGTTGTAATGGTGTTGATTGTATGAAGAAATTAAATGAACAGAACAATTGCTAAGAGTGAAAGAGTGACGTTTCTATACAAAAACAATAAAGCAGAGTTACCAACGTTACAGTATTTTGTTTTAGACAATGTCAAACTCAACAAGTATCCTTCCTTTATTGTCCGTAGTGAAGCTTCCCCACATTAACGAATTGCAGTTGAAATCTCCACCTATTATTGATTTTACGTTTAAATTTCTTGCTATTATAAAAATTTTTCAATTTCGGATTTGAAATCACTATGACACATGTTTGGTGGACAGTATGCGCAAAAGATGTTTAAGTTATTTTTTACATTTAAGGTGGTTATTCCAATGATTTCTGCTTTACTATTTTTGTCCAAAATGGTGTATTTGAGTTTTTTTGATATGTAAAAGCCTACTCCTCCGTACCCGTCAGATCTGAATTTACCAAAATAATTAAAGGCTTGTAAGCTCGTAACGCTGTTGTCTCGGATCCAAGTTTCACATAATAAGGCAATGTCGATGTCTTTTTGTAGTAGTGCCCTTTCTAATAGTTCTTTGTTATTGTCTTTTTTTAACTTTGGATGTTAAACTGTAGTAGTCTCATTCGCTGTTAGTTGGTTAACTCTTTCCTCATCAGCTAAAGCATTGATTTGCTTAAAGCAATCTTGTACGTTACATAGTGTTTTTTTGATTTCAATATATAGTATATTGTCGTTAGACCATTGTGAAAGTAAATTTGTTATTTTAGTAGCTGATGTATTAATTGCTTTATTTTGATTTTCAAACAATATTTCCAATTCATTTAGTTTATTTGTTTTCACCATTGTTATATTTTTTGGAAGCGGCTTCTCCTGTATTTCCTTTCTCTAGGCTGTCATCGTTTTATCTGCATTATTCATTTCTCTTTCTATATATTAATATTACGCTTAATTATTTTTGTAAAGGGAAATTGTTTATGAAGATACATATGTATCTCGCTGCTTTATTTGTATTATTTTGTGTAGTTTTTTTACTCTTTTAGAGTTAATTGTGGAAATTCCTTGTCGTAGGGATTATCCTCATTAAGAAGTTCGAATCGATTTTCAAATATGCCTTTGTATTTTAATTTTGCCTCACGAAGGGATAAATTTTCGATTGTCATAATTTTTTTAATTGAGTAAGCTTTTACTCTCGCCGGACATTCTTTAAATGTGGCACAATGTGGCCCCTCACAATTTACGCATTCGGTCTCCTTGCCTTGATGATTAAGTTCTGAAATAATACGAGTTGTTTTGTGCATTGCAGTGCTGCGCTTAGTGGTTATATTTATAACATCTATATCACTGCGAAAAAGGTATGAAGGGTTTTACCGGTGTTTTGTGTATGCAAAGCTTAATTCTTTTCGAGTCTAGCCAAAATTAATTTCACCCTTTTTGTGAAATCGCCATCGGAAGTTTGTCCTGTTATTCTTAAAACCTTTAGTATGGGAATGGGTTATCGTATTTCTTTTAGCAAATCATGTTCCGAAAGCTCTACCGGAATGTCAAACATTCTACCAATCTTCGATACGAAGTGTGCAAATATTTTGGTAAATATTTGTACTTTTTTAGGCGGCTGTCACGGCTAAAATTATTTGCACCAATAGCGTTCTTAAATATTAATTTGCAGCGAGCGTAACCGATTTTTGTTACGTCTTCTACGTCTATAATATTTAGATTTATTAATAATTTTGAAACACTTAGTATACCGTTTATTGGGCGTCTTTCTCCTATTTCATTTGTTTTGTCCAGGTACACAACGAAGGGCCCCACGTGTTTGGTATAAGAAAATTCAGACTTACTTGCTAACTCCTTTTTGTGTAATTTTTGTTGCAGTTGAATCTTTCTTTAATTTTTTCCGTGACGTACTCCTACTCCTAGGACTTCTACACGCAGAGTTCAAGGCGCTTGTGTGCCCCTTGTTCTGCTCATCCATTTTTGTATCTAAACGTTTTATTCTTAATTTACTTTTGTTATTTAATAGTTTATATTCTTACAATTTTTATTGAGCTCAAGGCCAGTTTATGGAAGATTTTATAGTACTATTTCGGAAATCACCACATTTCATCATCAGACTTCTTTTTGATTATTAAATTAAATTAATTTTTAATTTAATTTTTCATAACCACCTGTCAGGCTTTGAACCCGGGAGCTCGGAGTTGCAGAGCCAATACGCTACCTATTGTGCTACGCTAGCCGAGTTGGCTGTTGTGTTTATTTCATCTTCCTTAAACAAACCAACTACAAACAAGAGCAACTGATCTGCCGCTATTTAACTTGTTTGTGTGGTTGTTGTGTGTGTTTTTTGTTTGCAAATTCTGTATAATGTATATTTACTTTATATTCTAATGCGTTTTTAAGGCGTGCTCTTCCTTGTATACAAATGTTTGTTCATTTTTCTGTTGGCCTAGTAAATGTTAATATTCTTACAATTTTTATTGAGCTCAAGGCCAGTTTATGGAAGATTTTTTTGTGAAAAAACAACAACAGTTTTTAATGGTTGAAGTTATAGTACTATTTCGGAAATCACCACATTTCCTCATCAGACTTCTTTTTGATTATTAAATTAAATTAATTTTTTATTTAATTTTTCATAACCACTTCTCTCAGGCTTTGAACCCGGGAGCTCGGAGTTGCAGAGCCAATACGCTACCTATTGTGCTACGCTAGCCGAGTTGGCTGTTGTGTTTATTTCATCTTCCTTAAACAAACCAACTACAAACAAGAGTAACTGATCTGCCGCTATTTAACTTGTTTGTGTGGTTGTTGTTTGTGTTTTATTTTGCAAATTCTGTATTTAAGCTATTTACTTTATATTAGAATGCATTTAAGGCGTGTTCATCATTGCATATAAATGTTTGTTTATTTTTCTGTTGGCTTGGTAAATGTTAATAATTTACAATTTTATTGAGCTCAAGGCCAGTTTATGGAAGATTTAATAAAATGAAGTCTGATGAGGAAATGTTGTGATTTCCGAAATAGTACTATAACTTCTACCATTAAAAACTGTTGTTGTTTTTTCACAAAAATCTTCCATAAACTGGCCTCAATAAAATTGACAAACATTAATAATTAATAAATTAATACTGGACGACTATGCGTTTATGTTTACGTATAAATTGCTTTCTGAATGGTAATTTTACAAATAACTCATTAGGTTATACATGTCGGCCACTACGGTCCTAACAAAACTTTATTAAAAAATCTTTACGACAGATATATGTTACAATTTTAAAAGCCGATGTGCAAGGTATATTATAACTTTTTCATAATAATAAAGATTTTTTTAAATGTAACGTAGAAAATAAATTCAAGAAAGTAATTGTTGAAAATCAGATAACATATTCCTTTGACATTAACAAAATAGTTTAAAATATTTGTTTCCAAAACCTTCGGCATAGAGCTGCAAAAACATCGATGTTTGAAACAATCGATGTTTCGGTGTTTTTGCTAATAAAACATCGATAGTATCGATACTATCGGATTTTCATGCGAATAGCAACTTTTCATTTTAAATGGAAATCGTTATAAATACGCTTTATATTTTTCATATATTAGGTACGTATATTATTTAAAATGAAATTAAAATTCAAAACTAATATGAAAATGTTCATTTAGAAACCACACAATTCATTTGTGTTATAAATATCTTGTTAAATAAATTAAATAATTGCAATAATGCAGGGTATATTTCAGTTTTTTAATTTTTTCAAAAAATGTCCACACTTCCGATTTTAGGGTTTTTTGATGTATTCACCGTCAGAGTCGCTGAGACATTCACTATTCGACATGTTGCTTTCTATACACTCCCACATAAATAAAAATAAGTACGCACTGAGTGTCGCACTCTCAAACTTTCAGAAATTTTCACGAATTAATCCATCCTTCCAAGCCCCCAACACCAATTAAAGTTCAGCTAAACTGTGAAAGATTATGAGTTTAGTACGCATTAATTTTTATAAATCTTGCTTACCGCTAAGTCGTCTTTTCCACAAATCAGCAACGGATAAAATTTCTAGAGATAAAATATCCTCAAAAAACATCGATGTTTTAAAAAAAAATTTAAACATCGATACTATCGATAGTGCTCCGATGTTTTTGCAGCTCTACTTCGGCAACCTGTTCTCAAATTTAAATGTCATTTGAGTCAGACATTCGATTAATAATCTGAAAAAAGAAAAACATCATTACACTGTCAAAGCTATCACCTCGAGCTTGTCAAATTCACATGTACAGCCTGTAGGAAAATTAGTAAGAGAACACTTGCGTTGCTATTGAAACTTATATTTTTGATTGTACAAAGTTTGATGTCAACAAAATCGTGTCTTAGAAAATATATTTTTCACAAAGCGAAATATATACACATGTACATACATACATACATAAAGGGTGTTTTTTTTTACAGGTTTGTTTTTCGAATAGAGATAACACTGGCATTTTGTGGTCAAATCTGGCAACTCTAATGTCATTTATGTTCAGTTTGGTTTGCCATTTGATCATGAACAGGTTGACAAAAGAACAACGCTTGCAAATCGTGCAAATTTATTTCGAAAATAATGGTTCAGTTCGCGAAGTTTACCGTGAGCTCCGTCCATTTTATGGTCGACATAATCGTCCATTAGAGCAATTAATTCGGTTAACCATGGATCGTTTTCGCACTACGTTTACTCTCCGCAGAGACGTCGAACAGTGCGCACCGAAGAAACAATTGCCGCTGTAGAGCAAAGTGTTGAAGAGGACCCGAATGAATCGATTCGCCACCGTGCACAGCAATTGGAGCTTTGTCCATCAACTTTATGGAAGATTTTGCGCAAAGATCATGGCTTGCGACCTTACAAGATCCAGCTTGTGCAAGAATTAAAGCCGAAAGACCATGCAATGCGTCGTGATTTTGGTGTATGGGCCGAAAATGAGATTGATCTCGATGCTGATTTTCATCGCAAAATTTTGTTCAGTGATGAGGCTCATTTTTGGTTGAATGGCTACGTCAACAAGCAAAATTGCCGCATTTGGAGTGAAGAGAATCCACATGAGACCCTTGAAACGCCATTACATCCACAAAAACTGACTGTTTGGTGTGCTCTATGGGCTGGTGGAGTCATTGGGCCATACTTCCGCAATAATGCTGGAGAGGCAGTTACCGTTAATGGAGACCGGTATAGAGCCATGATAACCGACTATTTTGTTCCCGAATTGGATGGCATGAATGTGGATGAGTTGTGGTTCCAACAAGACGGCGCTACATGCCACACAGCGCACGTCACAATCGTTTTATTGAAGGAAACATTCGCTGAGCGCATAATTTCGCGGAATGGACCTGTCAATTGGCCACCAAGATCGTGTGATTTGACACCATTGGATTATTTTCTTTGGGGATATGTGAAGTCGCTTGTCTACACCAACAAACCAGAAACGTTAGGGGAATTGGAAGCCAACATTCGTGGCGTTATTGCCGACATACGGCCCCATATGCTCGAAAAAGTGGTTGAAAATTGGACCTGTAGAATTGGCTTTATTCGAGCCAGCCGCGGCGGCCACATGCCCGAAATCATATTTAAACATTAATGGCATAAAATTATCCTTCCAATAAAGCCAAATTGATGGACCTTAAAACGATTTTCTTGTGTTTTATTTCAATTCGAAGTTCTATACCCCTAAAAAAAACACCCTATACATACATATTACCAGATGGCATTTCTGCCATGAAAAAGATTCTCATTAAATACATCTGCTGTTTGGAGTCGGCACAAAACTGTAGGTCCCTCCATTTGTGGTATAATATAAAGACGCACACCACAAATGGTAGGAGAAGCTCGCCCAAACACAGCTATATAGTGTAAGCGCAAAATTATTATTATACATATGTGCTAATTTGATCATATTAGCATTAAAAGACACATTAGATTTTCATACGTACATATGTATGTACATATGTAAATATATATGTACACATACATATGTAAATACATAGAGAATATGTATACAAAAGAACAGTTTTTTTCAATTTTGATGTATGCATAAAAATATACATAAGTACGCAAATCAAATCCAAAACATTAATATTTTTATACTATGTTCTGACTGCGCAGTAAATTCGAGTTTGTAGTTTTGCGTTTATGAACAATTGTCAAGCGTTCTCATTGAAGTGTTTAAGAAACGAGTTTATTTGACACTAATTTATTTACTTCTGACTAAAAATATTGTTTTGTATATATTCAAAAATGTTTCTAAAAATACATTTGTACTTATGTATGTTTACAAATGTTGGAAAAATATGTGCATAAAATTTAATAATGCTTGCTTAAAAGCATCTAATTAATAGTGCAATAAGTGATTTGTGTATGGTCAAAGGCGATGGTGGTGTTGCATCATTATGCGAATATTTTATTTCTTAAATTTGATTCCATTTGTTTACAAATATTGTACGAGCTCGCTTAGATAAATGAGTGACTTTTTGAATAAATTATATTTTTTTTTTTGGAAAAAAATCATTATATGGTATATCTCAATATAATCTACATATATTTAACTCTTTACACTTAGGCCAGCGTTTTCCAATTATTTTATTCTTTCGCAAAACAGGCGTTTGTTTCAAAGACGAAAAAATCTCTTACCACACAGCCATTTCTTCAGATTTGGAAATAAGAAATAGTCGTTAGGGGCTTAATCTGAAGAATATGTTAGATGGCGAGCAGTTTGTGTTTCATAGATTTTTGCCAATCCTTTTGCGCTTATGGCTTTTTCATATCAGAATATTCTGCGGTCATTCAACATCCTTCCATGGATTTTATCGACAATTTCTTGTGTAACGGTCTCTTTTGGACGACCTGAACCCATTGAACGCCTTGAAATTGATAGCTATAGTATTTTCAAGCCTTTCTTGGTTTCGCTGATGGTTTTTTACGCAGAAAATAATGATTAATCAGCACACGACATTTACTTATTTTTAATTTTTGTTACAAGTCAAGAAGAAAATCAAAAAGTCACTTAGGACTTATCAAACAGTCCTCGTATTTGAAATTGTGAACTGTCAAACCAGTAAACAGTGCAGCAAAACTATTGAACAATTATGCCAAAATTTGTCAACAGTGCGGCCTAATGTTGGGGCAATTAAGGGTTGCATGTCCATAAAATTCAAATAAAAGGTGTTTAAAGCGAGTTAGACAAAAAATATTTGTATGGTAAACTCCGAGTTTATGAGAAGTGTTTCTCCCCTTTTTCTACTTTTAAAATGCATGCCACAATTAATTAATTAATTTGGTGAACTCGAACTGACATCACCTGTATATAATTCCACCATGATAAAAGCTCAATTATAAATGCGTATTTAACAGAGAACGATCGATCAAAGCGCTCGTGCACTTATAAATATTTTATACTAAAATAGAAAGGCATTTAAAACTAACGGTATTACGAACATGATTACAGGAAGAAATCAATTAACAATGAATAACAACAACAAATGATAACAGCAATCTGCACTTAAAAAAGTGTACATCTCCAGACAAAACAGTTATAACACAAAATATGTATGCACATATAATTTCTTTACTAAGGTACACCACAATCAAGGCCTGTGGCATTTTTCACAAATAAATATTTCGTAATATATTGAAAATTTGTATTGAAATTTTCGCCTGCGGCGCTTTTCTTAAATAAATAAATTTTTCGTAATATATTGGAACGTGAAAAGAGCTCTTCGCGGATATCAAAACCACACACACATTATTTATAACATATGTCATGAACCCACATTTTGTCTGGAGTTGAACAAAAAATGCTTGCTGGGTAACATACAGTCATGCTCCCAGTTTCACATTCACAAATTTCCCTGTAAATTCGGTTTGTAATCACATGTTTGGTGCTCCCAATTTTACATTCACATACATTTTTGTGAATTGAATCCGAATGCTTGGTTGTATGTGAAATTAAAAGTAAATGCCAAAAAGTGTGTGAATGTTTAATTACATATTTTCGATTGGAATAATTTTTTAAATATTCTTTAATGTTTGTAGAAGCCATTTATGACTTTTCTGTATTAGTTATTCATTGAAATATGAGTATTTTTAAGTGTTTTGCTGATGACTTCTCAAAAAAGCAGACAGCTGAATCCGAAAGGGAAATTTCAACAACAGCTGTTTGTGAATTGCCACAACGATAACCGATATGTGTGACAGGGATGACCTGATATGCGAAGAAATTTGTGAGATTGAGAGCACACAAATTCACTTTCACAGGAAATTTTTATAATCACATTGTGGAATTGCAAAGTGAAACTGGGAGCATGGCTGTTTGTTACCCTTTTGTATGGAAAAAGTAGGATTTTTGTCCACCAAGAATCTAGGGGAACCAGAGGGGACTTATGGAAAAGTTTGTTCTTCCCTTTTCTAACGGTGCAACGCCCCCTCCTTCACCGCCCACTACCCCCTTTTTATGCTACGTTATATCAAATATTACCCCATTTTTTCACTAATGCAGTGGAATTTTATTGATGAATGTATATTTACAATAAGTGGACTATTTATTAAACTTAGCTGACGATAGGGAGTCAGAGGAACTTGTATTTAATGTTATACTATAAGTTCTAATATGATTGGGGAATATGCCTATTTGCAATTCTCAAGGCCATGGACTAAGTGGTGGAAAGTAGGTGGAGGGGAGGAGTATACGTGTCTGCAGTGACAGCCAAGCTGCACTCAAGGCATTGGCCAGCCTTCTAACTACTTCCAAACTAGTTCGGCAATGCAAGTCCCGACTGAACTATGTTGGTAAACATAATGAACTTGCTTTACTCTGGGCGCCTGGTCACTCGGGAGTACCTGGTAATGAGACATCTGGCCATTTGGCCAGAATTGGCTCGGATCAGGTGTTCCTTGGCTCGCAGCCAGCTATAGCACTCCCACCTTTGGCCATCGATGCCACCATCAGAAACTAGGTTAATACTTCGCTCAGCAATGACTGGGAGGCGTCGAGAGGTTGCAGATGTGAAAAACTCATGCTGCCTTCAATCTCAGAAGGGCTATCAAAACACTTGCTCTCGCTTAACAGGCAAGACAGGCAACTTGTTGGACTGTTGACCGGTCATTTCACGTGGCATAGACACCCGACAATGATAGGCGTACATGGCAACTCCATATGCCCATCCTGTTATGAAGAGGAAGAGACGGCCGAACACTTTCTGTGCTTCTGCCCCGCCTTTGCAAGAACTATATATGAGAGACGAACACCTGAGCTCTTTGACACCCCAAAATCTGCCAAGATTTATTCGTAAATCCTGCAGTTTTAAATCAGATTAAAAGGAACATGAAGAGTAGAATGGACGGCTGTAGTCTGTAGCACGCGTTGTTCCGTGCCTGATTCCAACAAAAAAAAAATATATACATATAATTGGCATAAAACACATGTAAATGCAGTCCTGCCCTTAATATAATTAATATTTCATTACTAAATTTTATCACATCTATTGAAAGCAATAGCGATAGTATTGTAAGTTCAAGGACCCTTTTGTTTTGAATAGGACCCTTTTGTTTGTCGATTTGATAGCGTCTACCAATTCGATAACATAGTCATCATTCAATTAGCCGCCTTCACACGATCTTATTTGTTTGCAAACATATGAGCGTATGCCGATAAAAAATTTATTTAATCATGCAAATTTTTTGGTTTTCACATCGAACAAAGACCATATAATTATTGCCGTGTAAAAGCACCAAATCAACCGTTCCGAGTCTTCTTGTTTTTTTTTTATATTCCTTTGCGCTCCCATTTTGAGGATGCTATTTCTTAAAGAACGGTGGAATACAAGTGAAGCAAACTGCATGCAACGTCACGCACATGAATCGACTGAGCATCGGAAGAATTTGCAAAGTAACATTGGGAAATAAAAGAAGGGTAGACTTCCTAAACGCAAGTTGCAATCCATAACTCGAAAAAATGTGTATGCAATGCAAAGCAGATCTTAAGTGCAACTCTGCTTTTCAAATAAATGCTTTGCATATAGACGGCATTTAGGAACGTTACTCTACAACTCATACATAAAACATATGTCATAAACACATGTTATTACAAATATAAAAATTTTGTGTAAATATGGACGCGACAAGAAATCATTTATCCGTTTTATTGGCAAGAGCTGAAGAATTAGCTCCAGCTAACTCTGCAAATATTGATTTAATGTGTCCCCTCTTTTTCTCTGTAACATAAGATACATGCATACATATATATTTAATTAGTCATAAAGAATTAAGCACAATTAAACAAATAAATAATTTAGTTATAATAAATAAAATCACTTACTCTGCCATTGTTGCTCCTTTGCATACCAAATAAAATTGTATGATTTTGACATCTGATGTTCATCTAACTGAGTTGCCAACCGTTTAGGAACATGAGGCGTTGCCAGAAAATTAATGTATGCGTTTAGGAACTCTATGCATTGTAAATATGCATTGCAACTTGCGTTAAGGAAGTTGACCAAGCTTAACTTGCAACCAAGTGTGCAGCTACACCTTCACATCATTTTTAACAAGTTTTATAGCTCCGTAATCACTTTATAGCACTGAATTTAAGCATAAACAATTGTATGCATACAAACATACAAACATACAAACAAAACCAACCGGATTTGTAACGTAGCATACACTGATGATTCGGGAAATGTTTAGTATTGTGCCGCATGAAAAGAGGGTGGTGGGCGGTGAAGGAGTGGGCGTGGGACACCTCCAAGCACGTTAGAAAGGGGAAAGTATAAACTTTTTAAGCCCTCACTGGTTCCTCTAAACCCTCGGTGAGGCCCTAAGGAAGCCTTTTAAAATGGGCAAAGATTCAACTTATTCCATACAAAATCGAGACAAAGTTACCCAGCAAACATTTTTCGTTAAACTCCAGAAAAAATGTGGGTACCTGACATAGGTTATACATGATATATGTGTGGTTTTGATATCCGCGAAAACCTCTTTTTTCCTTTGAGCGGACTTCGCCCGCGCTTAAAAAAAAGTAACCCTGGCCGGACAAACTCTGAATACGCCATCAGCAGTACTTCCGCGCGGAACTCCTTTCCGAGTGAGCGGCCTTCGGTCGCGCTTCAAAAAAAATAACCCTGGCCGGACAAACTCCGGCTACGTCATCAACAGTATTTTCGGGAAGAACTCCTTTCCGCGCACTTTTAGCTTCTGTGTATTATCAATTGACTTTGTTTTTTGAGTAGTTTGACAGATGTATTTAGCAGGAATTTTAGTTTTTTGTGCTGGGCTTAAATATGCAACTTTTTAATTAATAATTGCGAAGTATTTGATATTTGTTGATTCAAAAACGGTTAAAATTGATAGCACAATATGTTAATAATATGGGTGTGCCAAAATTGATCCATTAATGGCTCGATATTAAATGCAGTGAATAAAAAAATTCTGATAAAATTTTTTGACGGATTTTTGCAAAATGATAGTGAAGCAAAAGTTTATTTTGTTGTTCATCTACATATGTATGTGCATTTGAATTTTTCAAATTGATTTACGCGTTTAGCCACAGTAAACCAAATTCATGCGGCACTACTATACTAAACCCGACCCGATGATTCTGTCTAATTTGCTGAGGGCGAATAGCAGTTTGCGGAAGGCGCAACCTCTGTATTTTCTAAATCGTACTATTGCTTCACTGATTTTTGCTCTCAGCTCGATTGTCGTAATATTGTATTCTCTCGGTCGAAACTTTTTATACAATGGTTTCATTCTAAAATTTTCATCAAAGAAGTATGCGTCGGATACAGCCGGTACAGCTAAATTAACAGCAGAAGCAAGCCTTTCGGAGGATACAGAGGAGGCCTGGATAATTAAATTATTTTAGTTAAATATTTAAACAAAATTTCAGAGAGAACGTATGAGTTTACGAAAATTAATCCATAACTATTGGCTTTATTTTTTTGTTTGTGTATTATAAATGGATATTAGTTACAGTTTCGTTCAAATAAAATCAAATTTAGCGGCAATTCGTTATAACGATATTTTTTTGCCCAAGCCTAGTTTCATCTATCCTGCAAGTTTCGCATAAGGAGTCGTTTACCAGTTTAAACTTTGCCAATTTACGTATTATGAAATTTTTATTATTAAATAGCCCTGCCATCAAACTGGGTCAAAAAAAAATCTTTTTATATCCAAGTAATATTTGCGTTTATTTTTAATATAAATCAATGAACATATTTGCATTTTTGGACTCATCCGTCCACAAAATGTTCCTTCACTTCGAATAGGCCATTCCAAATGTAGTTTGGCAAAATCGAGAGTGCGTGCCACATGATTTTTTTTTACGTTGGCTACGAGCATAAATATTGTGTTCACGCAACCGTCTCCTTATAGTATGGACCCTACAGGATAACTTTAAACTATCCAAAATTTCCACAGCCGACATTGAGACTTGGAATATTTGATATCTTGACGCACGGTAGTCGTTCATAATTTCCTTTTGCATAGAAGATATGTAATTTTTTGTGATGAGTTATTTTCAAAATGTTCTTCCAATTGTTCCAAATACTCGTAGTAATATTTTTATGAGAATTTTGATGTTCGAGTGATTGTTCGTCTTGCATTGTTTTCTTCCAAAGTGTCATGGTGTCTCATCTTTATTTCATTTTCTTTGTTGGTGTTTTTAATAACCTTTGGGAAAGGATACTGTTTTTGTAAAAATTTGTCTGCTTCTCATGAGTTGTTTTGTGTATTTGTTGAATTTTTTGACGGTAATGAGCTTTTCTCCTTGCAGGACATTATTTAAAAGTAGCGCTATGTGGACCTTCAGAACTAATAACATTTGGTATTTATACACTTATGGTTTAATTCCCGAGTGTAACTGCCCTCCTGGCATATGGCCGCGACCCGTATATAACTAAAACACTTTTTACTTCATTGGTAAGTATGGTTCCATAGTTTGGAATCCTCGTTATCAGGTCCACTCAGACCAACTAGAGTCAATACAAAAACAATTCTTACTTTGTGCTTTGAGAAATCTTCGATGGGATTCGCCATACAATCTGCCCCCTTACACTAGTCGTTTGAAACTTGTTAATCTTCCTACTCTTTCGAGTCGCAGAGAAATGTTAGGTATAATAATTCTGGTAAAATTAGTCAATGGATGGATCTCAAGTCCATTTCTTCTAGAGCAAATTAATTTTAATGTACCCTCCCGTGCAACGAGAAACTTTAAACCACTGTTCTTGAAACTATGCAGAACTAACTTTGAGTTGAATGAACCGTTTCGGGGTTTATGCCGAGACTTTAACAATCATTCCAGCACCTTTGATGCATCGTACTCACTTTTTATAATTAAAAGAACTGTTCTATCCTCTCTTAATAACAGCTAACGATTCAATTTTCTTACTTTGCATTTCTCTAACTTTGTATTCGGCTGATGAATTCTTATTCTAAAGCTGAGCAGCTTGGGATCTCGACGCTTAACATATATGTACGAAACTTCCTGTCTTTGGAATTCCAGTCCATCAAATATAATTTTTACCCTTGTTGTGGGTATTTTTTCGCCAACTTCTGCTTTCTGTTGAACCCTTAGTACTTTGATAATCGGAACAAAGGAATTAATTTCACGGAGGAGCTTATTTACTTCAATGTCGGTTCGTAAATCAAATACTATGCCTATTTTTGATATCAAATGTGCAAAAATTGTTGGTTCATGCTCTAAATCTTGCAATCGTTTTTCTTTGCAAGATATCAACCTTGCATCTTCCGAAACCGTCTTCGCAATATCATCCTCTTCACTTATGTATGTTTAGACTTTTTAACATTTTTGAGACGCTTATTAAGTTCATTGGTCTTTCATCTCTATTCTCATCAAATACACAATGAATGGACCATTTCGCGAAGCAGCAGTTTTTTTGTAGTTTTTTTATAACAACAATTCAATTGTTTAAGAAAATAAAATTTTTTCTGTATTTGATTATTTCAAATATTGTTTTTCTTGTCTTTTCTAATGCCTAAAAATACAGAATTAAAAAAAAAAAGGAATTGAAAGCACGAAAATCCTCAACGCTCTTGCAAATGGTCAATTTAGCGTATGAAATGAGAGAGTAAAACTACCTCTAAAAATGATTGTATCATACGCCGAACAAGAAATAGCTTGAACGCGTCTTGCTTGAGGCAAGTCTTTTGTCACAAATATTTTAACAACTTAAACATTTATGTATCAGAGTAGTGAATTAGACAACTATCAAAAACTTAAATATAGTCTTTTGTTTACTTTCCGAGAATCCACAATTTTTTCATGGGTGTAAAAAGTATCGTTCTGTGTTTTATTTTTAAAATAAAGCGGTGATTATTTTTATGTATCTTATGATGAAAAATATTTTGAGCACTGGGATATGATCCTAATGATTTTTGATTACAGCTGAGGATTTAATTTTCTTTTAAATTAATACTTTGTATAAGAACATTAACATTGACTAAAAATTATTTTACAGGCTTCAGACTGGCATGCGTGGTGCTTTTGGCAAACCGCAGGGGACCGTTGCTCGTGTTCGTATCGGACAGCCCATAATGTCAGTTCGCTCAAGTGATCGTTACAAAGCCCAAGTGGTTGAAGCCCTTCGACGTGCAAAGTTTAAATTTCCTGGACGTCAAAAGGTTCGTATTATAATTAGCAAGAAAAACATGCATATGTATTTACATCCGAATTGGTTTGTTATTTTATTTTAAAAACGCGTTCAACAACTGCAGATGTTGATCGTGGTGTATCTAACATGCAATGAGTGGCTAAAATCACCTGCTAGTAGTATATAATATTATTCTCTGTTCTAGATACAATTTTGTTTTTTAGTCCTACATACGTTAGTTGTATTTTTCCTATCCTACCTACAAAGGACACTCGTTTAAATATCGACGATATTACTCGTATGTGGCCATTTATTAATTACGTAAGGACAATTTTGGGGACTTAATTATATCGTTATTACTTACATACTTAATTGGCGCATTAACCGCCTAAGCGATTTTGACAGAGGTCAACAAAACACTCCAGCTGTCCCTATCTTTTGCTAACTGGCGCCAATT
This sequence comes from Philophylla caesio, assembly GCA_963971545.1. Lineage (NCBI taxonomy): Eukaryota > Metazoa > Arthropoda > Insecta > Diptera > Tephritidae > Philophylla > Philophylla caesio. The sequence continues at coordinate 124,861,241 of OZ020604.1, read as the reverse complement.
GGAAATCCCAAGTATAGCCAAGTCTTTTTCCACTTGGTCTTTCCAACGCAGAGGAGGTCTTCCTTTTCCTCTGCTACCACCAGCGGGTACCGCGTCAAAAACCTTCAGGGCTGGATCTATTTCATCCATTCGTACGACGTGACCTAGCCAGCGGAGCCGCTGGTTCTTAATCCGCTGCACTATGTCTATGTCCTTGTTCAGCTCGTACAGCTCATCGTTCCATTGTACGCGGTATTCGCCGTCGCAAAGACGCAAAGGTCCATAAATCTTTCGAAGAATATCTCTCGAACACTCCAAGAGCCCTCTCATCTGATGTTGTCATCGTCCATGCTTCTGCGCCATACAATAGGACGGGCATGATGAGAGACTTATGAGTATGGTTTGAGAGAGAGAGTATGGGTTTTGTCCGTCGAGAGAGGACTTTACTGTGCAATTTGCCTACTCAGTCCGAAGAAGCACTTGTTGGCAAGAGAGATTGCGTTGGATTTTAAGGCTGATGCTGTTATTGGTGTTAATGCGGGTTCCTACGCAAACGAAGTCCTCTACTTTTTCCCAGTCGTGAATGTGCCGACTGTCTATTTGATGGCAGGAGGTACTTCGTCATGCCCTCGTTCACCTCCAGACCCATCCGCTTCGCTTCTCTATCCAGTCTGGAGAAGGCAGAACTAACTGCGCAGTTGTTAAGACCGATTATGTCAATGTCATCGGCGTACGCCAGCAATTGCTAACTCTTAAGGGCCGTACACAAACAACTTTCCTCGCTTTACTTGACAATTCGAAGTTTCTACGTTAGTGGTTTGTTTTCAATTGGTATTTGTGTCTATTCCAAATATTTTGTTTAATAAAATATTAAGAAATGAGTTTTACTTATATAATTAAGTGGTAGTTATGCTACTTATGTATGTTTCAGCAAGATAAATAAAATCCGATCAAAGAGGTGTTTTATTTGCTATTTATTAATATTTCTCTTCTTTTACCTTTTTAAACGTAATTATACACGCAAAAACTATGAAATACTAGTACATTTTCTAAATCGTGTGAATATGCACGCAAAATAAAATGGAAATGCAAACGGTTGGTTGTCAAAGTGTACAAAAGTTGAGAGTTCGCCATGATTTTGCTTCGTTTTGCTTTGCTTTACTTTTCTCGCCTTGTATGTATTTAGCAGCACTCATATAACATCTGTTCTTTAACTTATCTGTCAAAGCGAAACTCTGAAGCAAAGCAAAGCGAAAGTCTTATGTGTACGGCCCTTTATAAAAGATGATGCCTGCCCGATTTAGTTCTGCGGCTCGAATTATCTTCTTCAGCATCAGGTTAAAGAAATCGCACGACAAAGAGTCACTCTGTCTGAAACCTCGTTTGGTATCAAACGGCTCGGAGAGGTTCTTCGAAAATTTTGGTGGAGCTGGTGGTATTGCTCAACGTCATTTTACATAGCCGTATACGTTTTCGCGGGATACCAAATTCAGACATTGCGGCATATAGGAAACTTCTTTTTGTGCTGTCGAAGGCAGCTTTGAAGACGACAAAAAGGTGGTGTGTGTCGATTCTCTTTTCTCGGGTCTTTTCCAAGATCTGGCGTATTGTGAATATCTGGTCGGTGGTAGATTTACCAGGTCTAAAGCCACACTGATAAGGTCCAATCAGCTCGTTGACGGTGGGTTTAAGTCTTTTACACAATACACTTGACAGAACCTTATACGCGATGTTAAGAAGGCTTATCCCGCGATAATTGGCACAGGCTGCAGGATCACCCTTTTTGTGGATTGGGCAAAGCACAATTTTTAAGTGGCATTCGTTCTTCCGACCATATTCTAGAAATGAGCTCGTGCATGCACTTAACTAGCTCCTCTCCGCCGTACTTAAATAACTCAGCTTGTAACCCGTCGGCCCCGGGGGCTTTGTTGTTCTTCAGCCGTGCTATCGCTTTCCGAATTTCGTCATAGTCGGGTGATGGTACATCGAGTCCATCATCATTGATTGGGGATTCGGGTTCAACAACTTCTCCAGGGTTGTTGCAGTTGCTTCCATTGAGCGGTGTGGAGAAGTGCTCCCTCCATAATTGAAGTATGCTGTGGACATCAGTCAAGAGGTCGCCGTTTTCATTCTTACAGGAATTCGCCCCGGTCTTAAAACCTTCTGTTTGCCGTCGAAATTTTTGAAAAAATTTTCGGGCGCTTTTCATGTTGGCCAGCATCTCAAGCTCTTCGCACTCACGCATTTCGGCCTCTATCTTTTTCTCACGAAACATGCGTCTTGCTTCCTTATTCAACTCACGATAACGCTCCCGCACAGCTCGCGTTGCGCCCGATCGCAGTGTGGCCCTGTAGGCGGCGTCTTTACGTTCCGTCGCGGCGCGACATTCCTCGTCATACCAGTTCTTTCGGGCTCGCTAAAATCCGATGGATTCTTCAGCGGCGGTATGTAGACAGCGTGAAATATGGTTACACTGCTCGGAAATATCGTTCTGTTGATTATTGCATTCAGAGAGCAGGAGTGCAAGTCTGGTGGCTGTCTGTTGCGATTGCAGCTTTCCGACGTCGAGCTTTCCTTGTGTCCATTTGCGCGCGCTTTTTGCTGCACAGAGGCGCGTGCGGTTCTTAGCTGCCACAAGAAAATGATCCGAGTCGATGTTGGCACCTCGGTTCGTGCGCACATTTAGGACATTAAAAGCATGCCTTCCGTCTATCACAACGTGGTCGATTTGGTTTCGAGGCGTGGGCGCAAATCAGGGAGATGTTGAAGAATCTCGCCTTGATGCGGATTGTGGCGAAACGCTCGTCCACCGGAGTGAAATACAGTACTTTACGGCGCAGTCTCCCACCACAAATCCGACACCGAATTTGCGCTCCTTTACATGGCAGCTGTAGTAGATGTCGCAAGGGCCTATCACTTTCTCCCTTGCCCCGTCCATCGCATCTTTTCGATGGCGGTGATGTCAACCTTTGCTCTGTTGAGGACATCAACCAGCCGGGCAGAGTCAACTTCCCAATTAAGGGTCCGGACATTCCTGGTGCATGCCCTCAAATCATTGTCTTTTAAACGTTTGCTGTGGTCGTCATCAAAAAAGGGGGTCTCATCCGAGGCTTTGTTTTGTTTTTCATTGGAAGTTGTCTTTTTAAGTGGCGGGTTCCAAGCCTTGCGCACAACCCATGGGGGGGTGAAACTTTTGAGTTCATTTATATAGCGAGCCGCTTGCTCCAAGACAGACCCCCGCTTTCAGCCGCACCTCCTGGTGAACAGACGCTGCGGACATTAGTGGACCCTTAAACCGAATATGTCGGAGTGGCTCCACTAAAGCTCCCTCTCTATTAGCCGTGACCCAAGGCTCCACACGGGTTGGTTACCGTATCTCGCACATGGGTTGCTCACGTTGCCCAGGGTACACGAACGTGGACCCAGAAGCACCACCGCACCCCATTGCACCCCAATCATTATAAGACCTATGTATATGTATATATACCCTATCTAGTCTTTGGAATATTCATATTTAAATTAAAAGTTATTTTTCAAGTAATTTTAAAGTGAGCGAACATAAAAAAGTTAAACTACAGAAGCTTTAAATAATAGACGGGTACTTTCAAATCAGTTTCAAATAAAATAACTTACACAGTGGAAACTAGATACATTCATTCATTAATCTTTGTCCGGACCGAATGGTAATAAACAGTTAAAAATTTTCAATTGGATATTACGAAAATTGGATAGAACGAAAAATTACACTGAAGATGGCACAACGCCGAAACCGGTTTGTCTCCAAACCAAACTTGACAAGGGATGACGGAAACTCGTTCCAAAATACAGCGGATATTATATACTTTAAAATTTTACAAAATATTATGTACATATGTATGAGTTTTACCTCCCTCCCTCCCCTACATAAGGACATTTTAATATTTTCTTTAATTTGTAGTTCGTTTAGAAAAAATAGTGACATAGTAGATGAAGAAAATATGTATATCAAAAGCCGTGAATGTTACTTAAATAATATATATATTTTTTGACTTAGATTTACGTTTCAAAAAGATGGGGATTTACTAAATACGATCGTGACCGCTATGAGCAGCTTCGTGACGATAATCGCTTCGAACTGGATGGTTGTAATGTAAAATATCGTCCAGAACATGGACCCATCGCGGCGTGGGAAAAAGCACAACGTGAAATTTATGCTTAAATATGTTAAAAACCAAATGATTAATAAAATCTTATAACAGCAAAAAAGTTTTCTTTTCCGAGATAATTTACATACATATATGTAATTTTCAATTCGTTTAAACTAAATATCAGCAGCGTGTTTTTTTCGTCTTTTATTTGAAAGCTACAAGTCTTAAGAAGGATTACACAGTTCTACCCGATGCCTATTTTTATAGATTTGGAACGTTGAATTAATTACGATTCCGGACAGTACAAAAACAAATATAAGAAGGTGGTTAGAATCGATTGTAATGTGATTTCTTCGCTGTATTTATATCCTAACTAATGGCGTTCACTTTTCTCCAAAAAAATGTTGCCTTCTCATATTATAATTTTTGCATTAAGCTAGCTATCTGTCTTTCTGAAAAATGGCTATATTATTTATTTATTTATTTGTTCAATTAAGTCTACAGTATAAGTACATTACAGACTAGATTAGTAGAATAAGCTAAAGCATATACATACAAGAATAAACTTAAATAGTAATATAAATTTTTTTAAGATTTTTATTGGCCTTATAAATGAATAATAATTCACAATTTTATTGAGATCTAGACCAGTTCATGGACAACAAAAGTTTTTAAATGTGAAATGTGGTGATATCCGAAATATTACTATAACTTCTACCATTTAAAAATGTTGCTGTTCTTTCCAAATAAAAATCTCCCATAAACTGGTCTCGAGTTCAATAAAATTGTGAATTATTATTCTTTTAAAAGGCCAATAAAAATCTTAACAAAATTTATATGCCTGGATGAGCTCGCCTAAATGTATTCTAAACTTAGTAAAACTTATAAATATAAAGAATTGCTAAAAACAACCACACAAGCAAGTTTAAATAGCGGCAGATCAGTTGCTCTTGTTTGTAGTTGGTTTGTTTAAGAAAGATGGAATAAACACAATAGTCTACTCTGCTAGCGAAGCACAGCATGTAGCGTGTTGGCTCTGCAACTCCGAGCTCCTGGGTTCAAAGTCTGGGAGAAGTAGTTATGAGGAATAAATATAATTAATTTAATAAAAAGAAGACTGATGAGAAAATGTGATGATTTCCGAAATATTACTATCAGCCCAATTCTGAATACAAATTCCGCGGGAGTTTTTTCCCTACACCCTGTCCTTATTCTGAATAAAATTTCCCGGGGAATTTTTTCCTTTTTCTCGTTCGAAAAGAAGGAAATCCGGTTTATTTTTTTTATATTTTTTTTTATAATTTTATAATTTTTATATAATTTATCTATCACCAATTTTAAAAAAAGGGAGAATGTGATGGCATTCATAACTGAAATTTTCTCCAGCAAAGCACAAGGGAGAGCAAAGCAGAAAATGTGGGTATTTGAAATTAAAAAAAGAAAATGCTAAAACTTGTGTTTTTAGGTCGAAAACTACAAATAAGCATCAAATTGACATTCTGAACAATTGAATGCAGAACAATCCAACGAAAAGTGTTGCTGAATGGAAGAAGGTAGCTACTAAGAATATACTATTACTAAACAAAATACTCAAAGTGCTATTATAATCCAGGTGTGGGCAGATCAAAAAAAATACGTTCGGCATAAGGCAGCTCAAAATCTGAAAGACAGCAAAGGTACCGGTGGTGGTCCAAATATTGAAATTAAACTCTCGGCAACAGAAATTGCAATATATGAATTGATGAAAGAGGGATGAAAGGGATGAAAGAGTCGGTTGAAGGTGTAGCACAAGTATTTGGCTTAAACTCCAAAAGCAATTTAGGGGCGCACGATGTACAGCTGGAGCCAGAAGAAACTCTCCTTGAGAGAATTGATGAAGCAGAAACAGAGTTTCAGCAGGAAGGTGCGACATTTGAAATGGAATGGATTAATTTGGATGAGTGCAATTTCCCAACAACACATTTCCCCAACTAAACCGCAATCGCGAAAGGAAGCGATGAAGCAAAAAGATTCTACTGATATTTTGCTCGAGGAGTTAAAAATTCAACGTGAGCTATGTGATACAATTAAGGAGGCTATTGTGGGTCAAGACCAAAACATGAAAAAGCTCTATAGAGCAGTGGACAACATACATATATGCGATGCAAAAAAGCCATTTTAAACAAATTGAAAGGATAAAGTTAAGCACTTTAAAAGAAATAAAGCGGCATAATTTAGCAATGGAAAGATTTCAACTTAAAAAATTGAGGCTAAATTAGAGGAAAATCGCCTTTTGACAGAAATGGCCGATTTAAGAAACCAACTTAAAAAAAATTGAAGCAGTTACACTTCAATTTTTTTAAGCTGGTTTCTTAAATCTGCTATATTACCTGTAAATAAGAAGAAGAAGACTGAAGCCGTGCCTTATTTGAAATACATATATATCTATATAACTTGTGAATTAGCCATAAGAAAATGTGATATTAAAATTTTTTTGTTTTTTTTATAGTTATTAGAAATGAGTTCCTTTTGTTTTGTTCCATTTATATCAACATACTTGCTTTAACATTTAATTAATTGTTTTTTTATTCATGTACATATGTTTTTATAGTAGTGTAAGAAATGAATTAATAAATAGAAATATTATAAATTAAATACTAAAATCGTGTGGTTTATATAAATTGTAACCTATTCGGTTTCTTATATTTTGGGCTATAGGTAAACATTGGGGCGAAGAAAGAGAAACAACATTCAAATTATCGTTTTCTTGAGTGATAATTTCTTCTGTTGCTACTAAATACTTCGCTTATGGGCGAATTTACTTTAAAATATATGCATATGTTGTGTAGAGCAGAGCAAACGTTTATAATTTTTGCTGCTTTTTTTTGGAGCGTAATGCAGTTCTCTGGCACCGATTAGGCATCTCCATCTATTTTTTAGCACACCATTAGTTCTTTCTATTATATTACGGCATTTTGAATGGGCTTCATTAAACCTCATTTTGCTGGAGTCACCTTCGGGGCATCTGTGCAAAATGAAAACCAATGTGTATTTATTTCATATTAATTTGAAATATATATACCCAAAAGCCAAAAATTCCTCTTCAAAATGCGCTCTTAATGCACTGATGTTCCAAATAAAGGAGTCATGAGAAGCGCCTGAATGAGAGGCATCAACATACCGAATGCAGAGTTCATGATCACACATCTGCAGATAAATTTATGTAGATCAATCAATTGTTTAAAAATAATCGTATTAGGAAAATTTACAAGCATAACATTGAGACTATAGTATCCCTTTCTGTTATAATAAAGATGCTTATTTTCAGATGGCGCTATTATGCGGACATGCGTCCCATCAAGACAACCCACAACACTCGGGATACCATTTTTCTCGTTGAATACTCTAGAAATTTGCCTCATTTCTTCCGGTTTGCAAACATTTATCCATTCTGAACACAAATCCTTTCAAAAATTCCACCACTTCCAGAACTTTACTGAAAGTAGATTGTGCCATAGAAACATCCACATCTTTTCCAATCCCCGTTTGGTATCCACCTTCAGCAAAGAAACGTAGATAAGCTGAAAGTTTTAAACCCCTTTTTCTGAATCAATGTAAAACTAATTTTGAACTGAATGAGATATTCTTGTGTTTGTGGCAGGATTTTAACTTGCCTTTTTGGCTACTGAAAGTATGTAAATGTTTCCCTTTTAAACATATCTTTATATTTTTTACTATTTCTTCCTAATGTACATGTCAAAAAGTTAAAATCAGGTATGTTATCTGAGCTTTTGTGTATACTGAGATCAATCGCCATACATAGTACGAAGAACGGTTTTAGTAGCACTGCTAGTAAACCGGCAACTGAGCACTAGTCTCCATACATAATAGGGACATAAATGTATAGGGTCAGAAAATTCGGTGGTATTACGCCGAATATCGCCTAGATTAGATTATATTTAAATATGAGGATCGCGCGTATGTTCTTCCGTTGCTGCTCCCTGAGCCGATTTGTCTCCTTCCTGAGTGCTTCCTTTATAGAACTTACACCAATCGGGAAGAAGGGCTCAGATCCTATAGGGTCAGAGATGAACGAAGTTCTGGCTAGGTGATCTGCCACCTCATTTCCCTCTATACCTGTATGACCTGGCATCCATAGAAGACGGATGTCATTTCTTTTTGCGTTGAGTCTATTGATACACTCCAAGACCAGTGAGGACTTTACCTCGAAGGATGAAAGGGCCTTAAGAGCCGCCTGGCTATCGCTGAGAATAAGAATTTTCTCCGCTCGATAGTTCCTGTGCGGATTTACCTCGGCACAAACGCTGATGACATATATTTCCGCTTGGAAAATGCTAGGATAGGCCCCATGGGCAGCGACATTTTGATACTGGGACCGTAATGCACACACACCCCAGGCGTTGCAGTTTGGCTAGTGATTGCCTCACCGTGGCCAGGTCGGTCCTAGAGACCCAAGCCATCGCCTCATACGTCACCATTGGTCTGACTATCACGGTGTAGTCGCTTTGGTGGTAGCTGCACTTGCGATGCGCTTGGGTTTCAGCTCGGTTGTTAGAGCAACGTGTGGTGTGCAAGTTGGCATATGCGGCAGCTATGCCGGGACGTGCATGATCGAGTGTTTCTACTTGGTCTTCCACAGTCCTTTTATGGAAGCTCGAACATGCTTGTAGTGTATGGGACTGGCACCAAAGCTGGCACTGATAGATGTCAGGTGATCTGAAAGACACAAACAAGTCCATTAGAAAAAAGACGATTCAAGGTGATGGAGTGAAATGTCTTCAGCAGGTGTCTCAGGTATTGCCATTAGGGGGCGCCACGAACAAAAGAACCTGGGAAAAACGCTTCAATGCGAATTAACAATGTCGTAAACTCTTCAAAGGTGAAGTTGTGAGATCCTGTAACTTTCATGAGATTAATTTAAAGCTTTTTACTCCGTACTCCCATAATGAGGAGCATGAAGGGGTATGAATTGCCATTCTACGCCCTGGGCATTAAATAAACGCTTTTGTAAAAGATCTAACGCAGTCTTATGGTTAGCATCATTTATCTCCAGGGATCGTACGGAGTCGAGCGCAGCGCCTCTTAAACAGGAACGCAGATGTTGACATTTGTCGATTTTTGTAAGGTCGCTGTCCCTGTCGATGATTGAGGTGAACAGTGAGTATACATTTGTCCATTTGGTGTATTCGCCACTGAATTTAGGCAGCGTCAGCAGTGGTAAGCGTGAACTATTAGCATTAATAATAATTGATTGAGCCTCACTGGCGTTCATCCTGAGCATGCATTGGCTGAGTGTGAAGCAGCAAGTTTTTTATCAGTTTATAAAAGAAGGCAGACTTCTGGATTATTTGAGTGACAACCTTCGATACATTAATGACACCCAATCATACCTACTAAGAGAGAACAACAGCTTTAGGCTACCCTTCTATAGAACCGAAGTGGATAAAAGAAACATTTTCTAGAAAGGGCTAAAGTGTTTTAATGAATTACCGTCGCACATAAAAAACTGCACTAACTTTACTAGTTTCAAGAAATTACTGTATGACCATTGTAAAACATTTGCTATCCGGTAAGGCGCGGAAGGGAAACTTGGTCTTTCCATCCGTCCTAGCACTAAATAAAGGCGATATGACCATGGATCGGAAACACGGCCTTTCCGACCATGACAAACGGTTGTATGAAAAGTAAGAAGTGGAATATGGATCGGAAACACGTGCTTTCCGACCATTAGAAACCAAGTAACAGAAATGCGGAGCGGGAACTAGGCTTTTCCGCCCGTGGCACATAATGGTAGACTGGAAGCAAGGCCCTTCCAGCTACCCAACTATGCAATTATTTTTAAGCAATTTTATATTTGATTTGTAAAAATATATCTAACATGTACTTACGCTTTAATTAAAAATATATTATAACTGTAAAATTGTACATTTTAAAGTCGCAAGACTGTAAACAATCAATAAATAAATAAATAAAAAACAATGTGGCCAAGCACTACGTTTTCCAATCTTCCGTTGCAGGATAGCTCTAAGGGTGATTAGAGCAACATTGAATTTACTTGGCAAGTCACTGGCAATGGAGTCGAAGTCCAATTCCTCTAGGTTTGTGTGTGCGACAGAAAAACTAGATTTCAATTCGCCCAGAGAATCTAGCATTGCCGAAAGACTGTACTCGCCCGTACTGTGCATCTTGTCCGAGGACATTTTGTTGGTTAAGCTTTCCAATCTTTTGAATATAGCTTTTGTTTTCAGCCCTAGAAAGCTTACTCGATCTGCGTCTTCTCTTGGCATGGCAAGGTTTCCGAAGATATAACAGGCGCAACCGTATGACGAAAAAAATCTGTATTGCTATTGCCTGCAACCGCAACCCACGTGAAGAAAATTCCTGTAATTTCTTAAGCGCTTTGATAACGGATTTAAAGTACGGCAAATTCGCGTGATACGATCACGTCAGCTACTAAGCCTTTTTAGCAGCTATCACTTTATCACTTTACAAAACGATTTTGCGTTTAAATAAGCAACTTTATACCCGCTCGACTAAAATGTACGGTAGTTCATATGCACATACATATTGCTAATTTGTATACGAATGTCCGCATGGTTACTAAGTGAGCGGGCGATACCTTTGGGCATATACACATATCCCTAGTATGTACATACATATGCCTGGAGCACAATATGAAAAGGAGAGAGCAATTGGGAAAGTTTGAAATACATATGTACATAGTGAATGTGAATATTTAGCACAATTATACTCCTTCATGACCTCGCAAAAGGATGGCTTGGAGTCTATCGCAAGTGCAATAAATAAATTTGGTGAAATTCATAAAGAAATTGATTTATTTAATCAAAAAAACTATGATCACAACAATAAGATTTCTTCATGTTTAATGTCTTTGAGATCAAAGTTCGGTGCCCTGACTGCTAATTCATCTGCCATAGTAAGCAACAACAAGGCTAAAGTAAACCGTTTTCCTTACTCCCAGAAAACAAAGTCGCCGAGCTCGGAAATTGGGTTTATTTCTCACTCTCAGTTTGCCAATGATGTTGCTGCGAAATCATGTTATGGCCCTACTATCATTATGAGTTCTCCGACTGTTGGCAATACATCTTTATTTTCATCTACTTCTGCTGAGGTAAATAATGCTACTTTGACAACGGTTTCTCAACAAAAGATTACTGCATTATCGGCTACTACGCGTTTTGCGGTCATAAACAATGTTCCACCGGCTGATGCTGATAATGTAACTTCTGTATCTTTGACATCGAGTTCTAAACAATTATCGACTGCGTTATCGACCGCACTGACTTCTGATGCTGCTGTAAGCACAAGATGTATCAATTATAGTTGAAGTTAATATAAGCCGTGCTTCTTCCTGTTCTTGTGTGAAATTACCTTATGTCAAATTATCAGCTGTTTTGCTTGTGTTTACACATTTTCTAATTTGCGAAATTTTTGTGAGTGATCATTATTTTTGTATTTATTGCGGGAAAATATAGTGACTAACTTATATACATACATATATATAAATTCGATATGTGCGATGTTTGTGGTAAACCCAAAAGGGGAGGCGGATCATTTTTTCGTGTTCCTATGGATGTGCGACGCAGGACGTCGTGGAGTGAAGCGATCGGAATAACAAATTGGATAACCAATTTTCTTTGTGAAGACCATTTTTTGCCGTCCGATCTGATTCAAGGCAAGCTGATCAGACTGATGTCGTCGGCAGTGCCTTCCATTCAGATCGGGGCGAGTTTTAAGTGAGCAAATTTCGGAGAAGTTAGCAAAAGGACATTGTGAAGTAACTTTCTCTCGAATTTCAGGTACAAACCAGGATCATCGCAAGTGAAAGCGAGCAAACGTCCATCAGGTGACAATAATTTAAAATTGTGCACTGAAGCCAGACATACTACTGAAGAGTATAGCGCCGCTGTTGCGGCGTACCCTGGTGAGTTATAATCGTGTAATTAATACTATTAACGTAGTTCTAACGAGTTTTTCCTTTTTTATTAGGATAAAACAATCAATTGGACTTGGGAGGACATTTCCAGCGCGATATGTCTACATGCAGCTGGACCACGCGCATACAACCATTTATATGGTAAAGGTTTCCCTTTGCCGCATGTATCGACGCTCCAACGCTGGTATAGAAAAGTTGATGTGGATGAAGGGTTGATCAATGCTTATAAAAATAAGACTGCGAGGTATTAAGTTCTTCTCCTACAAACCAACCAACCCCTTTAAGTCTGCAAGGATTTTCATTCACGGCAATTGTCGTAAGTACATAAGTCAAAAGTACTATTTTTACTTATATTTTCCTATTCTTACTTATTTATTGTTATTTTAATACTTATTTATGTTTTATCTGGTTTTATTTAAGCACATTTATATTATATTTTTATTCAAATTGTATATTATTGCGAGGTATCGTCGTTCTCCCCCAGTATATCTGCCAGGATTTCCCTTCCATGTCAGCAATTGAAAGTACACAAAAAGATGAACATTTTTTCTTTATTGTTATACATTATTCAAATACATTGCGAGATATCGCCATTCTCCCCCAGTAAATCTGCCAGGATTTCCCTTCCATGTCGGCACTTGTAAGTACACTAAAAGGTGAATTTTTTTCTATATTATTGTTATTTATTATTCAAATATGTATGTATGTATATTGCAACGTATCACCATTCTCCAACAGCAAGTCTACGAAAAGTTTCCATTTTTTAAAATATTGCCAATTGTTTCAACTAAGTTTTTATTTCTAATTCATAGCAAGAAACACAGAGCATTTAACAAGTTCCGGAAATGTTCAACTCGACGATACGCAATGGCTGAATCCTGACGTGTCAATGCAGGAATTGTGTGAGCTATCTCCTGAAATAACAACTGAACACGTCGAGGAACAGGAAGGAGAGTGCGCGATCGTAGACGACATCTACCACGCCGAACTCGTTGACGGCATTGGCGCTTTACAGGGCTATATCATCCGTAAGCTTCATCTGGAGGGTCATGAAAATCATGACAGTTCTTTTACTTGGGTGGACCAAGTATCCAAAGGATATCTGACTTAACCCAGTGAGAACTTCGTGCATGGGATGAAAAGATTAGAAGCAATTTTCCAGAGGATGAATGAAAATGAAATAGCTCACTGCAAAAACTTGAACACTACAATGCTCCAAAAAAGTTCGGACGTTGATTTGCCGGAAGATGCAAAACGTCTATTTTTTAAGTGTAGAACTTTTTTCCGAATTAGGCAATTGAATAGACGTTTAATGGTAAAAAAAGCCAAAGAACGGATTATGGGTTACAGGAAGTATATCCACATAAAGTTGTAGACCGTCAACGAAATCGCACCAACATCATCGTCATCAAAATGTACACAAAAGGCCCTTTTAAGGGCCACAAATATTTTCAAAAAGACAAAACTTTGACTTCAGCTAAAATAGCCCTTTTAAGAGCTACCCAACAACATTAAAAAGGTAAAACGTTGACTACATCACCACTTAAAATATATGAATCTTTTCGTTATTAATATTGTAAAAAATTAATTTATTTATTCACATTTGATTTGAAACACATTTCGTCCATAGAACATTTTCGACACATTACATTGTAGAGATATTCGGGTGGAAATATTTTCGGCTTTACGCCAAATTATTATTGGTACCAACCACTGCATAATTTGCTCGCTTGTATAAATTTAAGTATTGAAGAGTTTGAACTATACCGTTGGTATCTGAATTTCAACACATCGCATTGACATCAACTACATTTGTCCCGACTTCCTAATGCTCATCCAAACAACCAGTAACTCAGGACACGTATGTACATACATATATATACATATATATTGTTAGTGTTTACATATATTTTTATACACTGCAACTGAATCATTTTGATCGAACTCCGTCCAAAGTGCAGGACTACTGCTTTCCGAGGATGCTTAATAACAATAAGCGCGCCCACAGTATATGTATGCAGTGTATAATATAATTCACCAATTCACTGTTTCTTCTCTGTTAAGAATTTAACCACATATTCAAGGAGTAAACAACAAATATAAAGAATGTATATAATATTATCCACATACATTTAAATTATTAAAGTTTTCACCAGCTTTGAAATTTCCATTGCTTCTATTTGTATTTTTGTGCACGAATATAAAATACATAAACAAATCAAACCAGCTGTTTTTGACATATGGTAATACAGCCATCAAACTGTAAATTTTGTAGTTGCCCGATTACGACAACCATTAAATTATTGAATCATGCTGTAAGCAGTGTTATCACAGTATATACAGTACACAACCTTTTCGATAATTTATCGGAAAATTTACATCCCAAAAGGACTTGAGTTTCGTGTTACTCTTTTAAAAAAAAAATCTTTCCACAGGGTTTTGTGCAGCAAGGGACTACACAAGTTTTATTTTATTAATTAATAAATAAAAAAAAGCGCGTATAGAACAAACTCACAGCTTGTACTACTCCATTAAAGATATCTTATATATGTAAATGCTGAAGTGAGGACCACACACAAAGCTCGTGAACGTTAAATTCCATACAATTCTGTCGAGACTTTGTTCATGCTGTATAAAGTTCGAAGGAATATCTTTACAAAAACCGTTGACGGTGCGAGTAGTTCCTAAACTAATATTCTGTTGCATATGGTTTGTTTTAAATTTTCAATTTATTTTCTTTTAAATTGATCTTTAAATGGTGCTAAAGGTAATATGAATGTTATTTTCTTTTTTTTGTAATAATTAGAATGAAAATTAATTCTTAAAAATATTAACTGCTGGAATTTTAAATGGGTATTTAAAACCGGCGCTTAGATATGTAGCAATTCAGATTTACTCGCACACAGGTTGAGTTCAACATTAAGTGTAATATATTCAATAATTTACTTGTTTAAAAATATTTATTTCAATAGAAAAATTGAAATGCTGCTATTAGAAAAGAGACGCCTACGACGGATATGGCAGACTCATAGGTCACCTGCTTCTAAACAACTGCTGAAGGCGGCTACATATGCGCTAACGAGAGCCCTCAAGAGCGAGGAACAGCACGCACAGTACCGGTACATTCAAAAGCTTTCTCCGACTAGCACAAAGTACCCGCTGTGGAAAGCACATAAAAACTTAAGTGGCCCAATGGAGACTGATATGCCAGTACGGGACAAGAATGGTAATTGGGCTCGGAGTGACGCGGAAAAAGCAAACACCTTTGCTGCTCATCTACAAAATGTTTTCAGACCAAACTCAGCAACCAATGGGTTTACACTACCACCCGTACCCAAAGTGTCGGAATCTGAGCCACTGAAATTTGCACCTGAAGAAATTTCAAAAGTAATTAAAGAACAATTGAAAACAAATAAGGCCCCTGGGCACGACTTGATTACTCCAAAAATGATTATTGATCTACCAAATTGTGCTGTACTTTGCATCTGCATGTTATTTAATGCAATTACTAAACATTGCTATTTCCCTCAACAATGGAAAAAGTCAACTATTGTAATGATACCAAAGCCCGGAAAAGACAAAACACAACCATCCTCCTATAGACCTATCAGCCTGCTACCGTGCATATCGAAATTATTCAAAAGACTTCTTATGCTACGCATTTACCCACATCTTCAAGCCCACAGCATAATACCATCCCACCAATTTGGCTTCAGGGAGAAACATGGTACGATCGAACAAGTAAATCGCATTACATCTGAAATCCGTACATCGTTCGAAAAGAGGGAATATTGTGCTGCAATATTTCTTGACGTGGCCCAGGCATTTGATCGAGTATGGCTAGACGGTCTAATGTATAAAATAGAAATGTTACTCCCTCAGAGCACCCACAGACTACTTAAGTCCCATCTGTATGATCGAAAGTTCACAGTTCGATGTAACACTGCCATCACTGAAGCTCATCTAATAGAAGCTGGAGTACCACAAGGCAGTGTTCTCGGCCCGATGCTCTACGTCTTATACACCTCGGATATTCCAACAAACGGCCGCCTGACAATGTCCACTTTTGCCGACGACACTGCGATAATCAGCCGCTCCAAGTGTCCCCTGCAAGCATCTGCGCTCTTAGGTAATCATATGAAAGCTGTGGCCAATTGGCTTGCAAACTGGCGTATAAAGGTTAACGAACAAAAATTTAAGCAAGTTACATTTACACTAAATAAGAAAAATTGTCCGCCCTTGACTTGGAATAACGTTCAAATACCACAAAGCAATAATGTCACATACCTAGGGGTCCACCTGGATAGGCGACTTACTTGGCGCAACCACATAGAGGCTAAACGGACTCATCTTAAGTTGAAGACCAGTTCTCTTCACTGGCTTACTAACTCTCGCTCACCCCTGAGCCTGGAGTATAAAGTGACTATATACAACACGGTTCTAAAACCCATTTGGACCTATGGATGTGAGTTATGGGGCAACGCGAGCAGCAGCAACATCGAAATCCATCATCGTGCGCAATCTAAAATCCTTCGAACAATAACCGGAGCACGACTTGAATCCCGGAAGTATGAACTGAAATAGAGCAGCGGAAGGCGAAATATGCATCGAAGCTTTTAGCGCACCCTAATCAGTTAGCAAGAAATCTATTGCATGTAAACAGGAACTCAAGATTACGTAGGAATGACTTTCCAGCCCAGTCGTAATATTTCTTAGGGCCAGTTAATAAAAATACTCATCCCGACTATGGGATGTAAATTATGTGATTAGAATAAAATTTGCAAACTTGTTGTTAGGCTCCTTAGTTGAGCAGATTCAATAAATAAAAGTAACAGTTAAAAACAAAAAAAAAAAATAATTGTTTATGAAGTCAATGAACATAAATTCTTACAGTCTATACCTAAATTTCATATTTCATTAACATCACAAGGCGTTATTCATACCCTAATAGTTGGTCGGTGATATTTATTATACAAGTATATATTTGAATACACGAATGCTTATCATTTTTTATATATTTTCTGTTGTGATTAAATTTTTCAACCGGAAAAGAATGTAAACACATTTTTAAAGGAAAATGATCACTGACAAATCACTTTTGATCCCCAGTATATACATATATCCCGTAAGTATTTATATACTTTGCAGGCTGCGTGGTTCGGAATATATGTACATATATAGACAATGAAACAAGAAAATAAAATTTGTGCATGCTTAGCAATAATACTGACATTTTCATTAAAAATTAAACAAGTAAAGAGAAGGTACTGGAGTAGAAATTAGTGGCATCGACGAAAAAGAAATGCTACAATATTTATTGACGGTATTGCGATCCATATCCATGGATTTAAAAATTTCTAATTATTTTGCAATCCTTATTCTTATCCATAAATATTGCATGCTATACGGTCAAGAAATAACACGATACTTGCATCACGTCAATAAATACTGAACGTGCGACAATGCCCAATGGTAGAAAACTGCTCGCAGCATCTTGATATGTATGTATGTACATACATATATATTAATTTACGTTTTTACAAATCTATCCACTTTTAAATTTTGTTTATTTGGACATATTTAGAAATCTTCACCATGAATATCGAGCTACACATAATTCGATGTAAATTGTGAGGTCTTCAAGTATCAAAAGTCCTTCGCAGCTCCTCTATTGGCCCAGAAACCATAAAAAAAGTGCTTTCTTTTTGATTTTGCATGCAGATGAGCCACTTAAACTATTCTAGGAATACCCTGCTTCAGTTTATGTATAGATGTAGTATCGCTTGCGCTCCATGCCAGGCAGTTATTTCCATCTAGTAAATGTAAAAATGCTTCAGTTAGAAGGAAATTAATATATTTATTTACAAAATTACCTACTTATGTTTACAAATTTAACCAAAACAATTCAAAGAAACGAAGAAGATAACTCACCACCGAGAAGTTTGCTACCCAGGGTTGCTTTTTTTATTGTACACGTTGGTTGTAGGATAATCGTAGAGAGCCGTTGAATAATTATTCAAATATGCAAATAAAAACAGTCGTCACATATTTTGGTTATAAAATTTCGGTTTTAAGTAATAATAGTAAAGTGTATCTTCACTGGTTAATGCAAATATTTCACGTTCCACAAAATATTCTATTTGATTTTCAAAGTTTTTTATGAAATATCATTGCATGCAACTCTGCTATAGTTTATTTTCATTATCCACCATCAAAACTCTTATCCCTGAGAAGGACTTCACCACAGTTTTACTACTGTATATACTGTGGTTACATATCCACTTGAACATTTCTAAATGACTCAATCAACACATTTTTGATCGATACTGGCGCCGATAATCGAGCAACAATAGACCATTGTGTATAATAACAAGTGAGATATCTTTTCGATAAACTTCAAAATTTGGAACAGCTGGGATCACCTGTTTTTGCAAAGTAAATTCGCAACCCTGGCGTTCCTCGTATATTTTACCCGAATGCAGGGACGGATACAGTGGAGGGGTTCTGGGTATCTGGATTCCACCCAAAAAATCGGTTGCCTCAGAAAATTTCAACCGTGTTTTCAAATTCGTAGCACACACAAAAACTCAGTCTAGACAAAAAAATTAAAAACTATTACCCAGTAACTGGAATACAAAGAATGCTTTTTTGCCGAAAAGTATATTTTATTCTAAAAGTTTATGACTTATCAAACCGCCTTCGTAATATGCAATTTTACAAACACATTTACCAAATTTTTCAAATCAGTGTTACGTTGCCAGTCACGGTGGCTCCGAGTGAACGGTCCTTTTCTATTTTACGGAGATTGAAGACGTATCTCGAGATATTGAGGTTACTAGTGACCTAGATATTTTGGCAAACAAAAAGAGGAGAATCGATGAAGCACTTTAAACCCCTGACGTTTTATGATTCTACTGATTTAAATAATATAATAATAGCCTAACGATGGCTTTATAAAAATGCATTCAACATTTTACACAATATTATTATATCTATGTTTATAATGGATATTAATCGAATATCTCAAAATATGTAAAATATCCTAAAAAATTGAAACCCCCCAAAATATTTTCAGATCAGCTTTTTCCAACTTCGGGCCATTCGTAATTGTCGACATATTGGCGGCCAGCTTAGGTACCCTGTCAAACGCCATCTTAGGTATCCTGTCAAAAGCAACTGTCAAATAAGATATCTCACTTGTTGTTATACACAATGCAATAGACACTCATGACACAACTACTATCAATGGATTTGGACAAGGAACAATTAGAACGATAGGAGTTGTATCAACAGAGCTCATTTGTGACGACATATTAATCAAACACAAATTTCATGTTGTTGAAAACAATTTCCCTATTTCATGTACAGGCTTATTAGGATAAGATTGTCTGAAGAAATACAACTGTAAAATAGACTACCACACAAGTCAAGATTGGCTTGTTCTTAGACCAATTGAATTTCGTGAAGAAATAGCTATTCCCATGCGAAACTCACCTAATATTCATTATATTTCTGTACCAGCCAGATCTGAGGTCATTCGGTTGATAATCTTAGAAAACGAATACAAAAATATACTGATTCCACAACAACAAATACAGGAAGGCATCTTTAAGGCTAATACAATAACAATACAAAAACAGTAATTTATTCGGATAGCTAACACAACAAATCAAAACGCAACAATTTCAAATCTACAAATCAAAACAGAAAACCTAGACGATTATGAAATAGTTAAACCCAAACCAATAATTGAGAATTCACAACTAAAGTTGGAAAAACTACGAAAAAATTTCCCATCATTCGCATTTGAAGCCCTAAATAAATTGTGTACAGATTACATTGACATTTTCGCATTAGAATCTGAAAACATCTCTACAAATAATTTCTACAAACAAGCTTTACGTCAAAAAGACAAGGAACCGGTTTACAGGAAAAATTATCGAATACCGCCTGCACACAAAGAAGTTAATAGGCAGATAACTATTTTAATTAAAGATTTTTTGTTGTTTTTTTACTCCGACAAGGTTAAAAGTTGATGTAATTTGGAACGATTTTCCGTCGATCCTTGACAAGAAATACATCAATTAAAGATGATATCGTGGAATCATCAACCTCAGAATATAATAGTCCGATATTATTTGTTCCCAAAAAATCACTTCCAGGCAATAAAGCAAAAAAGTGGAGACTAGTCGTATATTACAGGGCAGTTACCAGAATAGAATATACGATATTCTCGACCAGCTTGGTAGAGCAAAATACTTTTCTTGCCTAGACTTGACGTCAGGATTCCATCAAATCGAATTAAAAGAATCATCAAGGGACATAATCTCATTTTCAACAGACAATGGATCATATAGGTTCAAACGTCTACCATACGGTCTCAAAATTGCACCAAATTCATTTCAAAGGATGATGACGCTAGCATTTTCAGGACTATCACCTGCCCAAGCATTCCTTTACATGGATGATTTGGTAGTAATAGGATGTTCGGAAAAACATATTCTAAAAATATACGTATAAATAATTTAATTAAAGATGATATCGTGAACCATTAACTTCAGAATATAATAGTCCGATATTATTAGTTCCCCAAAAATCACTTCCAGGCAATAAAGCAAACAGGTGGAGACTAGTCGTAGATTACAGGGCAGTTAACAGCCGATAAATTCCAATTACCGAAAATAGACGATGTTCTCGACCAGCTTGGTAGAGCAAAATACTTTTCTGGCCTAGACTTGACGTCAGGATTCCATCAAATCGAATTAAAAGAATCATCAAGGGACATAACCTCATTCTCAACAGACAATGGATCGTATAGGTTCAAAACCTCTGCCATACGGTCTCAAAATTGGCCCAAATTCATTTCAAAGGATGATTACGCTAGCATTTTCAGGACTTTACATGGATGATTTGTTAGTAATAGGATGTTCGGAAAAACATATTCTAAAAAATCTCAACGATGTATTCTCAATTTGCCGAAAACACAACTTAAAATTACACCCTGATAAATGCCTATACTTTCGAACTCAAGTAACATATTTAGACCACATGTGCACAGATAAAAGAATTCTACCTGATGAGAGCAAGTTGAGTATTATACAGAAAAACCCAACACCAGCAAAAGCCGATGAAGTTAAAAGATTTGTTGCATTATGCAACTACTACAGAAGATACATAGACAAACAACTACCATTTGCATACGCCTCACGTTCATTCACAAAAGGAGAATGCAATAAAGCTACAATAGAAAAAGAACTATCTGCTATTCACTGATTTCACATATTTATTTTCAATGAAAAATCCATTCTTTAAATTGACCCGAATTAGGTTAGATCTTGAAGAATATGATTTTGTAGTGGAGTACATAGCCGGAAAAGAAAATTGTATTGCGGTCGCGCTATCCTGCATTGATGTAAACTACCTCAAAAGACTTACCATTGAAATTGACCCCCAAAATATATATAACAACAAGATCCATGAATAAAAAAGTTTCCAGTAATATAGAAGGTGATATTAAACAAATAAAGCCCAAAATACACGTATATAAAGCGCTTTATATATATACGAGGTTAAAAGGCATGTCCAGCTCATCTTTATTCCACCAAAATTAGTTTTGAAAAAAAGAAAAGGGATTTGTAGCATTATTAATATCGATCATATGATTGTTAATGAAAAAATTGACTTAGGACATTTATTTTCTAGGCTTAGGGTAGAAGCCGACTGTCAAAGCATCAATAAATTACAAATATCGTCTGACGATAAATTACACTGTCCAACAAATGAAGACTTTTTGAATGGAACAGAATAGCGACCACATAATTCTGAAAGGGTATGTTGAGTAGATCACTTTTGTAGAACAAACTTATGGTCCAGCACGTCTGAGTTATTTTTTAAAGTGGGTCAAAGTTTTAATTTTTTGGTCGAAGGGAGCATTACACTATATGAAAAAAATGTTGTAAGTTAATGTCTGAGAGAATTCTTATGGTCAGAGTTGTATTGTGGAATTGTATGAGGATTATATTTGTGGAAGATCTTAACCCTCTAACTGGTCTCTTTATGGGTCAATTTGACCCTTTTTTCAAGAAAATCAAAAAATATCCTTTAAAAAAGGACATTTAAGGATTGAAATATTCTACGAATATGTTTGGCGGAAAATTTCAGTGGGGGTCACCAAAGACACCATTGTTGTAAATAAAGCTCTTTACGATTAATTGGCAAAATTACACGCCAACATATACAAAGCAGGTGAAAACGTGTTGTTGCAGTGAAGGGACGTTAAGAGACTATGTATTTCTGCGGAGTCGTTCCGCCTGGCGTAGCTTCGATATTACAATATTTGCCATCTTGCAGACGGCAGACCAATTTTCGATTGATTCGAGAATTATATCGATAAAATTCTCTACTTTAGCCAGTCTCCCTACCTACGTTTAGACAGTTTCGTTCATCTTCAAAATATGTGCAGCCAAAATAGCAATGTTCAGCATCTTGGATATCGTCATCTTCGCAGAGAGTGCAGTAAGGGTCATCATCGATCTTGAATCTATAAAAATAAGATTTAAAACAGCCAGCCATGGGTTAACCGAAAGCTTACTTCCCCAATTTTTCTGCTTAACCATTTTTCTATTGAAGGTATGAGACGGTGTGTCTAGCGACCTTTATCTGTCTGATCCAAAAGGCATTGCCACTGTTGCCAGCAGATTTTGATTTCTGCATCGCGATTCGCCTTACTTACGGACCTTGCCAACGTCTGCGTCGCCAGAATATAAATGGGACATAGGCCAGCAATAACCAACGCAGCCTCTTCTGATGTAGTTCGGAACGCGGACCTCCGATGTTAAGCATCAGTCTCGAAAGCGCTACTGCGACTTTTTCCGCTAATTGTTTAGTATTCTTCTGAGGTATGCTGGAATATCGAACGTTATTAGAGCCTCCGTTATTTTCCGCCAGCTTGCGGTGTTAAATGCGTTTTTTACGTCGAGGGTAATTATCAAGCAATATTCTTTTGAATCCCATCTCCATCTCTCACCGCTAATCGCTTCTTCTACTATTTTTTTATGAAATTGGCTAAACCCAAATTGTGTTTCGGAAAGTCCTCCATTCGCCTCAATTGCTTCTGTGACTCTATTGGTAATTATTCGTTCCAGAAGTTTTTTTGTTGTATTAAGCATACATATTTTCCCGCCTTTGGTAGTAGAACAAGCCGCTGGCGTTTCCATATTTTCGGGAATACGCCCTCTGCAAAGCATTCGTTAAAATTGTGAACAAAAACCTCAGTATTCGCTTTCACTGCTAGTTAAAGGACTCTATTCGGAATAGCATCAGGACCTCGGGCCTTTTTGTCTTTAAATCCATCAACCGCAAGCAGCACCTCTACAACGGTGATCTGGGGGAATCTACATTCAGCATGGGAGGGGATCTCTCTACTGAATGCTTCTTCACCCGGAAACAGATTGCTTATTATTGTACTCAGTTGGTCGGCGCTTGTGAGCTGCGGCTGGGCCGATGCCTGTAGTCTTTTAGTAACCACTTTGTATGCCATACCCCAAGGATTTTGTTCGGCACTGTCGCAAAGCTGCAGAAAACACTTCTTCTTGCTTGCCTTAATAATTTGCTTTAATTCTTTTCGCATAGCCATGTAGTGTATTTGTTGTTTCAAATAATTTGCCGTTTTTCTGGCCCTTTGATAGTCGCGCCTTGCTCTATTGCATTGTTGACGAATATCTGCTATTTGGGGGACGTCTATTCGATGAGCTTCTTCCTCTTCTCCTCATTGAAGCATCACAGGCGTTTGTTATGGTCATCATGAGCGTGTTGGCCATATTCGTAGCCCCTTGTGTTAGTGCCTCTTCATCTAGAGAGTCGGTTTTCCAGCCCACTTTTGTCCTTTCGGGGCCAGACCCTATTTGCTTTTGTTCGTTTATGGTGAAGATAATTGCTTGGTGATCGCTGTGCGTATAGTTGTCAGTAACCTCTCAATGGACATTTCGGGATAGTCTACTTGCTACGAATGTTAAGTCTATTATAGACTCACGTCCGTCTTTTTTGAATGTAGCTTTACTTTCGGAATTTAATAGCACCACTTCTAGGGTCGAAAAAGCTGTCAAGAGCGCTCTGCTTTTGGGATTTGTTTTACGGCTTCCCCACGCTTGGGCCCATGCATTGACGTCACCTGCGATTACGACCGGCGTTCTAATTCTAGCATTGCTGACAATGTTAACTAATCTTGTTTCGAATTTCTCCAGATTGAAGCTAGGTGGTATGTAGCAACTGTATAGTATGATGCCTGCAATTTTCACGCAGACGAAGCCTACTTCCGATTTAAGTTTTTCTAATGGCCTTGGCCCATAGTTGGCAGTCGATCACTTTGTATGGTTCACTCAGTAGAGCTACGTCGATATTCAATTCTATTACCGACTGCTGCAGCAATTCTTGTGCCGCCTTACAGTGATTTAGATTTAGTTGGCAAACCTTCATTCTTTACGTGCCTTTTGTGCTGCCTGTACTTAACAAGGGCATTCTCTTCCACCTGTTCTGTGCTTCAAGTCTGTCAAGATTTTCCTCGTGCAAATGTCTCTTTCTTGCAATCACGGGCCATATGACTTGAGTCAACGCAGTTGAAACCCGATCCCTTCATATCGTGTGGAGATCTACAATTTTGTGCTACGTGTCCAAACTCTAAGCATTTAAAGCATTGCATCGGCTGTGTTTTTTGTCGGATTCGGCAAACCACCCGTTCTACCCGTATTTTTCCTGCTGATATTACTCTATTTGCGGATGCAGATAGGAGGAGTATAGTCGCTGTCTTCGTACCACTGTATGCCTTTCGCATAGATTTCACTGCGTCTTCTTTAAACTTTATCCCCTCGAACTCTTTTTCAAAAGCGGCGCAAATCTCTTCTTTTGTCGTAACTTCGTCCAGATCCTTTACCTCTATAGCAATTTCCGAGGAGAGAGTCTGGACAGAAACGTTTCCGCCAAGCACTTCTTCAACCGCTCGCTGTACCTCGGACATGTGCAAGTCTGTCGGTTTCTCCAGCTGAATAAGCAAGTCCCCATTGGTGGCCTTCCTTATTTTCGCGGTATTCTGGCGGCACTGTACTGTGTGCTGCTGTTGACTGCTAACGTTGAAGCTAGCGCTATGCTGGTGGCGCTGTGCTACTGGACGACGTCTACGTCGTTGTTGCGCGTATCACTGTAGACTGTGGCGTGTATAGCTTTACGCAGGCCGGGAAACGTGGTTTTAGCATAAGATGAAGCTAGTTGTGCGTTTCCCCACTTATGCCAGCCCCGGTTCTCAACCTTCGCCGCAACCGAGGATTCAGCGCAAGATGGGGCTAGTTTCCCGTTTCCCCACTCGCTCTCAATCCACGGCGTTGTAGCTTTGACTCGACTATGGTCTAAGCAAAAGATGGGGCTAGTTGCCCGTTTCCCCACCTGTGTTTAACCCACAGCGCTTCTACCAAGGGGCTTTCGAAATTTGGCTAGATTCCCGTTTCCAAAGCTTGGCCGTCTCTTTGGTAGGTGTCTTGCCACGACCACAGTTCCGTGCTGACTCCCCTCGCTGGTGCCAGGTCGCTCCATATATAGGCACCGTCTTTTGTGGTAGTCGATCGTATGACATTACGGATGCGTTGCTATGGTGACGGCGTGCCAAGGAGTGTTGCTGAGCTACATGTTGTGTTACTATGTTGACGCGTTACTATGTTGACGCGTTGCTGTGTTGATGACGTGGCTGTGTTGACCGTGTGGACATGTTGACGCGTTGCTGAGGAGGGCGGATATTTAATCCTCACAGTATGTATATAATTATATTGCACATTTCATTTTATTATTAGATTCCAAGCACATAATGTGAATGGCAGCAAATTGCAGATGATTTCCAAAAGTTATGGCAATTCCCACATATGTTCTTTGGGCGCACTGGATGGGAAGCATATACGAATTAAGGCTTCGGCACACACAGGCTCCCAATTTCTTAACTTTAAAGGCTATTTTAGTGCAGTGCTGTTTGCTGCTGTAGACGCACAAAGCCGCTCTACTTATGTTAATATAGGTTGGAATGGCAAGTCATCGGACAATACCATTTATATTGATAGCTACTTGTACCGTGCTCTGCAGAGTGGAACTTTAAGTATTCCACAACCCACTTAGTTGGTTCCCGGCAAGGGAAACAAAATGCCTTTCCTTTTTGTTGGTGACGATGCTTTTGCGCTGGACAGGCACTTAATGAAGCCACATAGCCGAACCTTGAAACTGAGTGAGCCACAGGAAATTTTTAATTACAGGCTATGTCGCGCAAGAATGGTGGTGGAATGTGCTTTCGGACGGTTGTCCAATAGGTTCCGAATATTTCACAGACCCATTCAAGTACCGAAAACTGTGGACGCTATAGTGAAGGCTTGTTGTTTTCTGCACAACTATCTTACAAAACCGAGGGTAGTAGCAGAAGTAACACATTCGGAAGAAAATGCAATTGTTGAACCGTTTTCAGCAATTGGCGCTCAAAGTCACAAGACTTATAAGTACGCAAGCAGAGCCAGGGATAAGCTTGACCACATATGGCAATGTTGATTTTCAGTTGCAAAAGATTAATATCAAATAAACAAATTTATATAGTTAAAAAAATAAAACGATTTTTGTTTCATTTATGCCCTCACTTACCAGGTTAGAATTGTCAACAGTTTTTCGGCGAATTAGAGATGAATTGAGAAAGCCAATCTCGTTATACCAAAAAAAGGTTGGGGTATGCACATAGTCTGTGCCGCATCCAGACTTTCTGATTGTTTCCACTTTTGATTTTTCTGCACAGTAGGCTGTTCGAAGAGATTTTATTTTTTTTTCGCATCTTCCACAGACATTTTCATATCGTATAAATGCAAAACAAGACACGACAAAATATGTGCAAAATTTGTAATCAGCTGTTTAACTTGACCATCAAGTTTAAAGGCGAATTGAAAGGAAAATTTAATTCAAGTTCAGTGTATTGGTAAATTGAAAGGCGAATTGAATGAAAACTTGATCGTGTAACTGGCAAGTTACAAAACAGTTAGAAACTGCATACATTTCTGATGGTGTACTACCAGAGCTCGCATCCTCATACTCTGCGCAAGTGGCTATGGAAGCTAATAATGACGATGTAAATCAACAAAGTAAATTATGTTTTAACAGAAATTACAATTACAACCGGAATAGACGTCAAGGCAACGGACATAGAAATTTTCGCGAACGCGGACATTATTACAATAACAACAATTCTCCTAACTATAATAGTAGACATAACTATAGAGGTAGAAAAAACAGAAACAACCCAGGACAAAATAACCAAAACGTTGGAACGCTACAAAAAATTTATACACCTTTAACCTACAACTCAACAGTTACATAAACAGTATATACAGTACGCCAACTCTTCGATAATTTAACGGTAAAATTCACCCCCCAAAAATACTTGGGTTTCGTGTTACTCTTTTTAACCAAAAAAATTTTTCAACAGGGTTTTCTGCAGCAAGGAAATACACAAGTTTTATTTTCTTCATTAATAAATAAAAAAAGCGCGTATAGAACAAACTCACAGCTTGTACTACTTCATTAAAGATATCTTATATATGTAATTGCTGAAGTGAGGACTACACACAAAGCTCGTGAACGTTAAATTCAATAAAAGTTTGAAGTGACTTTGTTCAAGTAAAATTACAACTTCAACGAACAAAGTCTAATCGAGCTATAAAGCTATACATAGTTCTCACGATTTAGAAAATACAGAGGTTGCGCCTTCCGCAAACAGCTATTCGCAAAAGATTAATATCAAATAAACAAATTTATTTAGTTAAAAAAATAAAACGATTTTTGTTTCATTTATGCCCTCACTTACCAGGTTAGAATTGTCAACAGTTTTTCGGCGAATTAGAGATGAATTGAGAAAGCCAATCTCGTTATACCAAAAAAAGGTTGGGGTATGCACATAGTCTGTGCCGCATCCAGACTTTCTGATTGTTTCCACTTTTGATTTTTCTGCACAGTAGGCTGTTCGAAGAGATTTTATTTTTTTTTCGCATCTTCCACAGACATTTTCATATCGTATAAATGCAAAACAAGACACGACAAAATATGTGCAAAATTTGTAATCAGCTGTTTAACTTGACCATCAAGTTTAAAGGCGAATTGAAAGGAAAATTTAATTCAAGTTCATGTTCAAGTTCGAAAAACGTGAGTGTATTGGTAAATTGAAAGGCGAATTGAATGAAAACTTGATCGTGTAACTGGCAAGTTACAAAACAGTTAGAAACTGCATACATTTCTGATGGTGTACTACCAGAGCTCGCATCCTCATACTCTGCGCAAGTGGCTATGGAAGCTAATAATGACGATGTAAATCAACAAAGTAAATTATGTTTTAACAGAAATTACAATTACAACCGGAATAGACGTCAAGGCAACGGACATAAAAATTTTCGCGAACGCGGACATTATTACAATAACAACAATTCTCCTAACTATAATAGTAGACATAACTATAGAGGTAGAAAAAACAGAAACAACCCAGGACAAAATAACCAAAACGTTGGAACGCTACAAAAAATTTATACACCTTTAACCTACAACTCAACAGTTACATAAACAGTATATACAGTACGCCAACTCTTCGATAATTTAACGGTAAAATTCACCCCCCAAAAATACTTGGGTTTCGTGTTACTCTTTTTAACCAAAAAAATTTTTCAACAGGGTTTTCTGCAGCAAGGAAATACACAAGTTTTATTTTCTTCATTAATAAATAAAAAAAGCGCGTATAGAACAAACTCACAGCTTGTACTACTTCATTAAAGATATCTTATATATGTAATTGCTGAAGTGAGGACTACACACAAAGCTCGTGAACGTTAAATTCAATAAAAGTTTGAAGTGACTTTGTTCAAGTAAAATTACAACTTCAACGAACAAAGTCTAATCGAGCTATAAAGCTATACATAGTTCTCACGATTTAGAAAATACAGAGGTTGCGCCTTCCGCAAACAGCTATTCGCTCTCAGCAAATTTGACAGAATCAGCTGTGTATGCTACGTCACAAAACGCGGTTGGTTTTGTTTGTATGTATGTAAGCATACAATTGTTTGTGCTTAAATTCAATGCTTTAAAGTGATTTTATTTAAAATAAAGTTATTAAACATGAAGTGCGCAGTGTTAAGTGGTAGCAAGTTAAGCTTCTTGTGTCTCCTAATGCTGCACTGCAGTTTTTTTTCAAAGCATCCAATCAAACACAGAGCATAAATGAAGTTATTTGAATAGACCTATGTTGCATAAAGTGCCTAAATTGGTAAAAACTTAAAAATTTAGAAATCCTAGCAGAACCGAACCTCACATTTTTGTTTACAATTTATCCCGATTCTCAGTAAAACCATGTTCGTGACGTTGCACGCATTTTGCTTCACATCATTTTCGTCGGCGCAATCTTGTATTCTATCGTTCTTGCATAGTTCTAAAGAATATCTTCACAAAACTGTGTCCGTGCGAGTTGAACTAATAGGTAGTTCCTATTATTCTTTTTTTATATGGTTTGTTTCACATTTTCAATTTGGTTTATTTTAAATTAATCTTCAAATGCTGCTTAAGTTCATACGCATGTTAATTTTTTTTTGACATAATAAGAATGAAAATTAATTCTAAAAAATATTTACTGCTGGAATTTTAACTGGATATTTTAAACCGACGCTTAGATAGCAATTTAGACTTACGTTATTTATACATAAAGTTTAGACATGCAAAATGTACAATAATATTTTTGTATATATATATTATACAAGTATATATTTTAATACACAATTGCTTATAATTTTCTGCATATTTTCTGTTCTGATTAAATTTTTCAAACGGAATAGAATGAAAACGTATTTTAGAAGGAAACTGATCCCTGACAAATCTCTTTTGATCCCCAGTATATATATCCCGTCAGTATTTATATACTTTGCAGGCTCCATGGTTCGAAGTATATATGTATATCGAAAATGGAACAAGAAAATAAAATTAGAGCGTGATTAGCTACAATATGGGCATTTTAACTAAAATCACAACAAGTAAAGAGGAGGTACTGGAGTAGAAATTAGTCGCATCGACGAAAAAAAAATCCAACAATATGTATTGACGGTATTGCGATCCATATCCACTGATTTCAAAATTTCTAATTATTTTGCAATCCGTATTACTATACATCAATATTGCATGCTGCACGTTAAAAAAATAACACGGTACTTGGATCACGTCAAAAATACTGAACGTGTGACAATGCCCAATGCCATAAATCTGTTACCAGCATCGTGATATGTATGTATGTACATATATATTTATTTACGTTTCTACAAATCTATGTAGT
This sequence comes from Philophylla caesio, assembly GCA_963971545.1. Lineage (NCBI taxonomy): Eukaryota > Metazoa > Arthropoda > Insecta > Diptera > Tephritidae > Philophylla > Philophylla caesio. The sequence continues at coordinate 124,830,811 of OZ020604.1, read as the reverse complement.
TTTAAATTTTGTATTTTTGTACATATTCAGGAATCTTTACCATGAACATTGAGCTACACATAATTCGATGTTAATTCTAAGATCTTGAAGTATCAAAATTTCTTCGCAGCTGTTTTATTGGCTTTGAAATCATACAAAGTAGCTTTCTTTTTGATTATGCATCCAGATAAGGCACTTAAACTATTCTAGGAATACTCTGCTTCAATTTATAGCTGTAGTTTCGCTTGTGCTCCATGCTGGACATTTATTTCCTTGTATAATATATATAATTTTGGCGCGTACACTATATAGCTCAGTGTTTGGCAGAGCTTCTACTACCATTTGTGGTGTGCGTCTTTATATTCTACCACCAAATGGAGGGATCTACAATTTTGTGCCGACTACGAACGGCAGATGTATTTTATGAGAAGCTTTTTCATGGCAGAAATACCCTCGGAGGTTTGCCATTGCCTGACGAGGGGTGACCGCTATTAGAAAAAACTTTTTCTATGATTAAGATTTTGCTTGCCCTGAATGAGGTTCGAACCTCGAACTCACCGGCATTTCGAGTTATAGCACGCACCGCTACCAACTCGACCACAGCGACCACTTATTTCCTTGTAGTAAATGTAAAAATGCTTCAGTTATAAGGAAATTAATATATTTATTAACAAAAATTCCTGCTTTTGTTTACAAATTTAACCGAAACGAATAAATGACATGAAGAAGAAAACTCACCACCGAAAAGTTTACTACCCAGGCAAAGATTATATGATACGAAACTCTCGTTCTCGTGAGAGCGCTCTCAATGTGTACATTTTTTATAGCACTTTCCAATGATGCCACTATGAAAGAAACCAAATGTGGTAATTACCATTGCATTTTTTGGAGATTTTATGAATTTAATACGACCATTGCGTTATGCAGAAGTATATAATACAAATACAATGAAGTAACAAGTAAAATACGGGTATTAATGAAAAAAATTATAAATTTATGAGTTCTGAATGAAAACTTTAAAGTATACCAACAATTTTAACTGAAATAAAAAATATCAATTTTCACATAATCAAACATATCACTTCATTCGAAATGTGTATATGTTTGTATTTATATACAGTATGTAGTTAAAAAGTATTTAAAAAAGTATAACATATTTTTATTAGCAATTTTAAAGCCGCTTTTTCTAAATAAACCGCAACAATTTTGTGAAAAGTTTTAAATTTCACACGTTGCTCTTTATTTTGAGATTGTAACACTTTGTTTTGCAAACAACAAACACTCAATATCTTATTATGCACAATTAGAAAGCGCACTGATTTAATTGATAATTTACACATTTTGACTCTGGCATCTCGCTATTTTACTTGTCAGCTGATAATAGGGGGACTCATTCGGTTTTGTAGCCAGCATGAAAAACGAGGTCAGTCCCCCTATTTTAATAGCGGTTGAGAGAGTTTCGTATCATATAATCCTTGACCCAGGGTTGCTTTTTTTATTGTACACGTTGGTTATAGGAGAATTGTGGTTAGCCGTTGAATTATTATTAAAATATGCAAATAAAACGTCACAAAACAGTCGTCACATATTTCCGCTATAAAACTTTGGCTTTAAGTAATAATTGTAAAGTGTATCTTCACTGGTTAACGCAAATATTTCACATTCTGCAAAATTTTTTATAAGATTTTTAAAGTTTATTATGAAATATCATTACATGCAACTCTGCTATAGTTTATTTTCATTATCCACCATGAAAATTCTTATCCCTGAGAAGGACTTCATCTCAGTTTTACTACTGTGTATATTGTGGTGTTATTGCTACTGTTCTGCCTTCTGCGTCTATACAAGCGCCAGTTAGATATGTACATCGAACGCTACTACCCAGCCACGTATAGGTTCTGAGTGGAACATTGTGAAGCATAAGAGGATTTAAAAGCGTAGAAATGTCGTGGATGGCCGCAAAGATAATAATGAATTGGGAGTATTTGCGCGCCTTAAGTGGTTTCATTTATCGTCGTTTAAGCCAGCCGTCTCTGAAGATAATATTGTTAACCATGTGGCGAAACATGTTACCATTGACAAACAGCAGATCGCCTGCTACAAACTGGTAAAGATAAATGCTAAAGAAGAATCTCTAAAATACATCAACTTTAAACTGGGTGTTCCTGAGCATGCATATATTAGCCTGCTAAAGCCAGATATCTGGCCAACTAGCGTTAATATTAGACAGTTCCGTTTTTTTTCAAAAACAAGGAGGAGAACTCTCCCAAATGTAGTTATTCCACCCAATTCTAACAAGCACATTAAAATATATTTTGAAAATGCCTCTGGACTCCGTACTAAAGCTGATACTGTTCGAATGCTAAGTGCACACTTGTAGTATGATATCATTGTTATCGTTGAGTCTTGGCTCAATACAAATTTCTTCCACGCGGAGCGCTTCGATCCGAACCTGTATGATGTCTTCCGGAAAGACAGAGATCCTATTAAAACTGGATGTTGCCGAGGCGGGGGTGTGTTGGTTGCGGCCCGTAGCAGTCTCAAAGCGTCTGTCTTTCCTCTCCTGAAAGAGGATACCATTATCGACCAACTTTGTGTTCGTGTTAGTGGTTCCCTTGGTTTGTTGTATCTTTGCGTTTCATATATACCACCACTTAGCTGTGATAGTTTGTACAAATCGCATACCGATAATTTGTTGGCGCTTCATCGTTATACTGTGTGTACTTGGTGATTTTAATTGAAGCAATGTAAGTTGGTCGTTTTATGATAATAATTTATTCTTGACTCCCTCTAATGTACACAGCTTTGTTGAGTCATATGTTATTGATAACCTTTTAAGTATTGGGCTAACTCAGATAAATGGCCTCAGTAATGATATGAATCGCATTTTAGATTTAGTCTTTGTAACGCACAACATTAACTTTTTTATCAAAACCTTCCTCTTTTATATCTCCACCCAACTCTAATCATCTACCTCTGGAACTAGTTTTTGAATTTTTTGAATTTTTTGATGATTCCCCAGTAAATACAACTGTTTCATTCAATCGCTGCGACTTTGATGCATTGGATATTGCGTTGGGTGGAATAAACTGGGATAACCTATTTCAGGATATCAAAGTTGAAGGTTGTTTTAATTTATTCAAAACCTATTTATTTGATCAATGTTCTAATTATGTGCCAACTATCAAACCAAAAATGTATAAACTTCCTTGGTTTTCAAAGGATTTAAAGCATTTAAAAAATTTGTAAAACAAGTTTTATAAAAAATTTAAGTCAACTAAAAAGCAATGCTTTCACTATAAATATCGTTTTTATCAAAAAGAGTTCTGCAAGTTGAATAAGACTTGTTACAAAAACTATATTCATAGTTTCGAGTCTAATATTAAAGTAAGTCCGAAGTGTTTTTAGTCGTACAACAAATCCAGGAAAACTGGCTCAAGTGTACCCAAGACTGTTTTTTATAAAGGTGAAAATGCGGCTTCTGTGTCCGTGGCGGCTAACCTCTTCGCTAGTTTCTTTTCGTCTAACTTCGCATCTGATAATGACCTGTCAGTTGACGAACTCTCAAATTTGCGTAATAGCACATCCACCTTACATTTAGGTTTACTTGTTTTAACCGAAGATGATATCATTGAAGGTATCAATAATATAAAAAGCTCGTCTCAGATGGACGCAGATGATTTCTCCGCCATACTGTTTAAAAACTGTACTTCCCTATAATAATCTTCAATAAATCTCTTTCTGAAGGACTGTTTATTGACGATTGGAAGCGAACGTCAATTACGCTGATTTTTAAATCTGGTAATAAATGCGACGTAAAAAATAATAGGCCGATTAGCAAATTAACCACAATTGCCAAAATTTTCGAAAGTATAGTCAAAACAAAACTTTACTTTACTTTACAATTTAAATGTATGGGAATACATTCGTGTTTCTTGGAGTGGATTAGGTCCTACCTCAGTTTAAGAACTAGTAAAGTGGTTATTGATGGCTCTTTCAGGGGTTCCACAGGGAAGTATTTTGGGCCCACCATTTTTCTTACTTTGTATAAATGACATTAGTTCTTGTTTTTTTAAAGCTAAGTTTCTTCTGTTTGCCGATGATTTAAAAATGTATTCTGAGATGAGATGCGCAAATGACGCGGATGAGCTTCAACCCCAGCTCAATAAGCTTCACATTTGGTGTATTAAGAATTGGCTATTACTTAACATCAAGAAATGCCATAAAGTAACATTTTCTAAATTAAAAATACCACTAGCAACATCTTATTCAATTGCGAACATTTGCCTTGACTCTAAAAGTAAGACTAAAGATCTTGGAGTATTTTTCGACTCAAAACTCACTTTTACTACGCACTTAAATAAAACTATCCTTATACTATCAAGATGATCCTTATACTATCAAGATGATTTTATACCGCGTTTATACGTTCTAAACTCGAATATGCTGCCTTTATCTGGAGGCCGAGTCATAGTATTCATATGTATTAATCGTCTAGAAAAGGTACAAAAGGTATTTATACGCTTTGCCTGCGCTCATTAAACTTTGTTGAACCATGGCCAACTTATGGCTCCCGTTGTCGGTTAATTAGCCTACCAACTCTGCACAATAGAAGAACTTCGCTGTCTATATCTTTTTTACTGTGTATTATTTCAGAAAAAATTGACTGTTAGTCCCTACTTGCAAAAATCCATTTCTATGTTCCCAGCCGTAATTTGCGTCGGTTTGATGCTTTTTGGGTTAGGTCAAGTAGAACGGTTTACGATGCGAATGCGCCAATCTACAGAACATTATCGGATTACAACTATTTTTCAAATATTTTAGATGTTGATTTTACTTATCCTAGTGCAACTAAGTTAGAATTGGTTAGATACCTTATGTCTAGTCAATAATATTTTACACTCGATTCGAATTTATTTGTAATTTACTCAAATTCCTTCAAATAATTTTTAAATAGGCAATTAAGTTTTAAGAACTAATGTGTCATATTAAATTAACTATTCGCCAAATGTCTGTTATTACTATACTTGTTGTTAGACATAACTAAACAAATAAATTAATTGAAGATAATTTAGTGACCAGATATCATTATGCTTTGTTTATTCTTATTTAATAAATGTGGTTCGTCCTGCTGCATTATCCGCTGCTGCCCATTTCCATATCAATCAAAATATAGCGCGTTTAAAGTCCAAGTAAAAATTACTATATATAACGTATTCGAAATGATGCAAAATTCCATAATTATTCCAAACTAAATAAATATTTCCACGACTGCGAATTTCGTGGGGAGTTAAATTAAAAAAGGGTTTTAAGAATTCGAGTTTAAATTCATAATTTTTTTTAATTATATCAATATTTCGGGTTTTTGTACAAAAAATATAAAGTTTGAGAGTTGGCGATCACCGGTATTGTGTCGGTTTTCCGTTAACATACATACATATGTATGTATAATAATAGAAAAAGTTTAGAAAAGGTATTAAATATTGTGGTGATCAAAATGAGGCTTTTCAGAGGTCGATGAGGTTGCCACTGTACTCTTCATGAACATGCCGGCCGCCTTTCAACGGATGTGCTGCTGTAAGTCCTGTATGGACGAAACGGTCGCACTGACCAAACCATTCAATGTAGGCCGACGTTTATTGACGCGTCCATTGCCATGAACATTCGTTGTTTTTCTATAAGGATTAGGTTGCTCCGATTTAGTGGTAAGTTTCATCTCGTTGTTGTCGGCAGTGGCAAAGGCGCGATTGTACGCTCCTACGTTGTGGAGTAGTAGTTTTGGCTTTCGCTTTTGTGGGAACGCTTTGCAATGAAAGATCTATTTTTTTATACGGGGTTTCAACCGTGGGATAAAGAATTCTTCCTGCACCATGCGTATCATAACTACTTTTTTTGCTAATGGGTGTGTTGGCGGACAAATGGGTGCATTCATCCTTAAAGTAACGACGTTGGGCTAGTGTTATTAGTCGCGTTTTTGTGAGGTTGAATTCCTCTTGAGACAATGTACCAATCCTATAAGACGTTTTTTTGCATCTGTCCATGAAACGTAGAACGTGCGTAATAACGCGTAAAGCTTTTGCAAAGGAGGAGAATTTGTCCAGAAGATCTTCCTTTTCTGTTATATGAAAAGTCTGGAGGTGGAGTTTTTATGGGTTCTGACGTTGGCCAACGACTAGGTGATTCACAGAGCCATTCAGGACCATGCCACCAAACGGATTAAGTAGTCAGATCTTGAGGCCTGCATCCTCGGGTACTTAGATCAACGGGGTTATCAGTGGTGCTTACATGCCGCTATATAGAGTTCCCAACACTATTTAATATTTGGGACGTACGGTTCGCGACGTAAGTCTTCCAAACGTATGGTTGTTCATCTAACCAGGCGAGTACAATCGAAAAATAGCACCATGAATATACGTTTGCTTTTTATAAATTGAGGAGGACAGCTCCGCAGAGTTCTAAGCTTGGTAGACTAATAGTATGCAGAGAAGCTACCTTAGTTTTAGCTGCGAAAAGTCTGCAAGTGGGTGGGTTTGCTCCGTCTTGGCAACGAATGTACAGACAAGCACAATAAGCTTCCTGTGATGCATCGCAAAATCCATGAATTTGGCCATTGTAGGTAGGTGAATACCCAATCCATCGACGTATTTTAATGGTTTCCACTAAACAGAAATTTTCATAGTTCCTTATTTCCATAGAGTTTGCAGGAGAATTTTCGACTCTGCCGAGTCAACTGCTGAGAGTATTTGGCGTTTGGTAGCTGAGTGTGGAGTTTGTGGTGAACTAAATTTATATCTAAAGTTTTAGTTGTACTCAGGTCTTCCAGTTTAAAAAAATTTAGTCTAAGCGATTTTTAATGAGTACTTCTTGGAGTTATTGGCTGTAATTTTTTTTTGACTGGGAACCCAGCGGATTTTGGGGCTTGAGTAAGTTGAAATAACGACTTTTGTGCAATTTCCAAATCATGCCCGCCAGAAAAAACGTCGTCGACATATGTCTCCTGCTTGAGAATCTTTGTTCACATTGACAATTTGTGACTAGAGTTTTCAGCCAACTGATGTAGTGCTGTGATGGCTATGTAAGGGACACAATTTACACCGAATGTCACTGTTTTCAACTTAAAATATCTAATTGGGTGTTCGAGAGTTTTTCGAAATACTATGTTTTGAAATTCGTGTTCGTTTCATGGACTAGTATTTGGCGATACATTTTTTCAATGTCGCCATTGAACATGAACTGATTAGCCTCCAATGGAGAATAAGAAGCATTAAATCAGTTTGGAGAGTGGGTCCTGTATATGTAGAGAACGTCATTCAATGAGTTACCAGAACTTGATGATTTAGAAGCATTGAAAACTACTCTGAACTTTGTTGTCCTACTCTTTGGGCGCAGAACTGCGTGATCGGGTAAATAAAAGGAGAAATATTTTGAGCTCTTTATGATTTCATGAGGAGTTGTATGTCTAATATGATTTACGATGACGTATTCTTCGTATCGACCATCAGCTTTCCCGATCATGATGTTTTTATAGTGATTTTCGCAGATTTGGTCTTCTTGTGAGGCTTGAGAAATGTCCACAACGTCTTCTTGCTCCCAAAATCGCTTAAGTAGGTCACTTAATGAGCCATCGGGGACTGGTTCGACTCGAGTCGAGAATGCTGAGACTTGACCTTGAACTGGGCCACTCAAAGTTCATCCGAAGATGGTGTTCTATGCCAACAAGCTATCGGAGACAGTTTTCACGCCTGTCAGAAATATTTTTAGTGTTAAATCATTGCCTATCACCAAATCGATTTTACCTGGGGTAAAACATGAGGGATCGACGAGATCTAGCGAGGCGAACTGTGTCCAGTCAACATTCTTTACGGAAAAACTAGGTAGAAATTGGGTCAGTTGGGGTAAAACAATCCCATTTGTTTCTATTATAATATTTTTATCCGTTGTGCTTAGAGTTATTGAACAAACTTGCGTGGAATTTTGTACGATTCTTCCACCCATACTGGAAATCACGAAGTGTGCCTTTTTCGTTGGAAGTTTTAGTAAATTTTTCACCCTTGAGGAAATATAGGTTTTTTTTAACCTGCGTCTATTAATGCCCTCACCATATATATGTACATATGTCTCCAAAGTGAACGAGGGGGACCATGGCGGTTGGAAGCAATATTTCTTCTTTACTAATTGTGTGGTGAGAATGTACGAATTCATATTCTTGTTGTCTGGCAGAATTCCAAGTACAGGGGATCTCACCGGGTTTAGAATTTAATATCGCATCCTCTGTAAACCTGGCTGTTGCAGTGTGAACTGTCGATTTTTGCGATATTGAGCTTGGGTTTATGTTTTGATAGTTGATGTGTAACATTGAATGATGGGTTTTTTGACAGTAAACACACGTAAAGTTTCTTCTACATTATCTAATTTCATGTGTTCAGGCCAGCAGCCAGAACCAGTTTACTGCTGGGTAGGTTTAAATTTTTTCCCCAGGCTAATTTACTGCTGGGTATCAGCCTGCATTCCAAAATAGTGTTTTTCGTAATAGCTAGTTATTAGCTAATTTTCGTCGGCCCATTTAACGGGATATCCTTTTGTTTGCCGGACCGGCTCATTTGCCTTAGCAAACTATTAGGAAAATTTCGCGGACCCACTCCATCTTGGACCGAGCAGCAGAAAGCAGCAGATTCATCACCAGCAAACACCAGCCAACGCCAGAGGAAGTTCCTAACAAAGTGTAAGTGATATTTTGTTGATATAAATGACTTTGTACAATTTTAAACTCCAATTTTACAAATAAATATACATATAGACATTTCGTATTATAACGAATTTCTCTTCTTTTTGTTTATAATAAACGACTGCACACGAGACCATTGGAACTGCGGCACTTTCGTCCATGGTCCTTCGTCGCCGTTCGAAATCGAACCAAAATAATTACATGATATAAAAGGTCTCAACAAATTTATAACTAAATTGATTTTCTACAGAAAAATTTAAGCAATCATTAAATCATCGCCGCATTACCATAAGGCTTAACATACACATACACAAACCTGCGACTTATCTAAATACTGATCAACAATTGGAACAATTTAACAAATCATTAATCTGCGTTTATTTAAAATGTATAGCAGTGAAAGAAATGGGTCGGGTTTGATATAGCGCCGCATGAATTTGGTTTACTGTGGCTAAACGCGTATACCAAATTTAAAAAAATCAAATGCACATAGATGAACCACAAAATAAACCTTTGTTTTGCAAAAATCTGTTTACAAATATCACCACAACTTAACTTCAAAAATGTTCTTTTTTTTTTGCATTTTTTCAAATATTTGGTGTCTGATTTTCATTGACTGTGCTTAATATCGAGCCACCAAAGCAGTAATTGTGACACACACATATTATTAACACAGTTTACTATTAGTTTTCACCGTTTTTAGAATAAAAAACAATTTAAATACATCGCAATACTTAAATAAATAGTTGATATTTAAGTACCGCACAAACAACTAAAATTACTATCAAATGTCTAAAATTACTACCAAAATCTGTCAAAATACCGAAAACAACGAACGAAATAGAAACCAAAGGAAAATTGATATAAGTCAGTAATCTTAAAGTATGCGGAAAGGAGTTCTGCGTGAAAATACTGCTGATGGCATAGCCGGAGTTAGTCCGAACAGGGTTATTTTTTTGAAGCGCGGACAAAGGCCGCCCACGCGGAAAGGAGTTTCACGCGGAACTACTGTTGATTGCGTATCCGGGGTTTGTCCGGGCAGGGTTATTTTTTTGAAGCGGGGCCAAAGGCTGCTAACGTGAAAGGAGTTCTTCGCGGAAATCAAAACCACACATTCACCATTTAGAACATATAAACATGTACCCACATTTTGTCTTTAGTTTACCCAAACATGTTTTCTGGGTAACTTTGTCTCGATTTTGTATGGGAAAAGTTGATTTTTGCCGATTTTTAAAGGCTTCCATAGGGCTTATTGTAAAAATCACGGCAATGAACTGGTGCTGCGAGCACATAGGAAAAGAGTGAAATCCGAGTTATCGGGCATTGCATTGCAGGTGGTTGCATGCTATCACACCAGATCTGACCAGTTTGGGAGAGGTCGACTTCAGGGAAGTAAGTCCAATCCAGACCAAGGGCACGGGTGTGGCTGCCGGCGAAGCCTGCGGGGCAAGAGGGTATTCTGTGCGTCAGGTGGTCCTGATGCTGAATAGAAAATCCCTACCGTTTCTGGAAAGGACGGAAGGGACCATCGAATATGGGTTTCGGCACTGCTAGTGTTAGGGTGTACTCTAATAATGTCAATGCGGCGCGCAGCGTAGAAGGAGGCATACCAGATAAGTGAGGATGAAGGAGATGCAGAGCCTGGCCAGGTCAATCCGATTGATGATCTGTCCGGAGGTAATGCGTCCTCGACGTCGTCGCTGAGAAGCTCATGTCGGACGATGATGACAATGCCAACCGAACAGTGGTGGAGGGGAATAGAGGGTGCGTCCAAGATGGTGCGCGTCGTCCAAATAAACCTCCACCACAGTAAAGCAGCGTCTGCTGCACTGCTGCTCCAGCTGGCGAAAAGAGGGGAAGCAGATATCGCCCTCATCCAGAAGCCTTGGACTGTTGGGCACAGAATCTGCGGACTCCAAACGACGGAGTATACACTGGTAAGTGGGCAACTGAGGGTAGACTTGCATTTTTGCTAACTCATATCTAAAATTCCTGTTTCTTCCTCAATTAAGCGATGAGGACACCACAACCATGAGCCGGAGGTCAATAGTCAGGTGATCCGTCTGACCTCCATGTATTTAGCTCCTGACAGGCCAATACCGAGACCGATGGTCAAGAGGGTCGCTGAGCAGACGGAAGGAGCTAGGGTTCTTGCCGGTGACGCGAATGTGCACCACTTTGCTTGAGCAGCAGCGATACCAACGAATGAGGTGAGTCACTCTTTGATTTTATATTGAAAGCTAACCTAGCTGGGAATAAGTAATAGCAGAAGGGAAGTGCTCCAGCACGTCCACGTGACCCTCGTCTCGGAGTAGGCAAAGGCTGTGGTCAGAAACGGGAAAGTGCTTGATCAGCTCTCTTTTTCGGACCATCGCTATATCTCTTTCCGCTTGAAGGGGGTTTCGGCTAGAAGAGAACCCTTGAGAAACTTAAAAAATGATGACGGGTGTAGATATAGGAAATAACTATATAAGCAACTTTCAGGCCAACAAGTAAGAGTACCGTGTAGCCCAGGGGAGCTAGAATACTTGCCAAACCTGTTTACCACGGCATGTGGGAAGGCTCTGTGTTTAGGCAAACAGCCTAATTTCCTTCACATTTAATCGACATACATGCCACCCTGTTCCCATTTCAATACGATATACGATTGTCAGCACATAATGGTGATCATTCGTTGCTCCTTCCAATCAACTGTTTTCTTCGTTAAAAAATTACTTAGCGAATAAAGTGGGGGTTGGCGGAATTAACATAAAACAGTAGTTTTACCATTACACTTTTGCTTTTCACGAGGAGCGGATGACATAGCGTCTGCTATAATTAGTGTAAGTAAAAAAAAACATAAATTGTTATAACATCCAATTAAAGAATTCCATTCAAATACATAATTATTAATCCACTAATTAATTTCTTTTAATTCCTTTTCTTTCCACACAACTGACCACGAGACCATTTGCATTTGCGTCACCTTGGGTTTATGGTCCTTCGTCGCCGTTAATAAAAACGAACCCTCACAAAACAGAGGTCTCATTGGTAATATTTTTGAACATACCAACAGGAATATTCGACATCATCATTAACACCACCATCACATCACTTAACCACATATGTACATCCGGAAACATAAATCACCTACCACATCACATATATAAGTATACACACATCTGCGAAGACAGGATTCGGAACACATCATTCATACATCCATACATAGACACATCAGTTCAACTCTAAACAAAACAGAAATACATACTTTTCAACAACATCAAAATCTACATACATAGAAAATCAGAAGGTACGTGGATTCAGTTTTTGAATTTTGCACATCCATATCCATACATACAACCAATTACATACATATGTGAATAAAAGCCGGTATATTTTTGTTGAAAAATTTGTCGTGGACAGTGGCGCAAGTGATTTTGTGTATTTTTGGAATTTAAAGGGCATAAAGTTTTTTTTTAACAAAGTAAAATTTGTATTTGTTCCGCCATTTCACTGACACAAAAAGTGGTACATTCGGGCCGCACGAGTGTTTGTTGTTGGGGTAATATATAATATATAATTTTGGCGCGTACACTATGTAGCTCAGTGTTTGGCCGAGCTTCTCCTACCATTTGTGGTGTGCGTCTTTATATTCTACAACAAATGGAGCGACCTACAGTTTTGTGCCGACTCCGAACGGCAGATGTATTTAATGAGAAGCTTTTTCATGGCAGAAATACCCTCGGAGGTTTGCCATTGCCTGCCGAGGGGTGACCGCTATTATAAAAAACTTGTTGGGGTAATACCTTTCAATTTTCTTGAAGAGTTCGTTCAACTTAATTAAAAATATAAATATTTTTTACCACCAAGTGGAATTTAAATTCAAATTAAGCATTTTTTTTTCAATTTCGCGCAATATTTCCGAAAAAAGTAAAGCTAATTCAAGTGAAATTTAAAGCGATATTGCGATCGCATAATTAATATTATGTACATACATAAAAATAAATTATTTAAGCCAACGTAAATAAAACGAATCGCGATAAAAACAAATAAAACAATAAGTTCCGGCGAATTCATTACGGCCGAAATACCAGTGTTGGGTGGCGATCATACTTATAACTTATTTAAGAATTCTAAAGTAATAAATAATTCACATACGAAAAATAAAAAGAAGTTAATTAAGTTATTACAAGTGGATGTAGAAACAATTATTATTATAACAAAAATTATATATTATATAACATCTCCGAATATTATTTCAGCAATCATTATTTCTGTTGGTTGGATTTTTTTATTTTTAAGTGGGTTTTAATATTCGAGTAGCAGTGTTCCTACAGTGTGTGCCAAATAATTAGTGACAATTTTAGATTTGGCTTAGGTTCCGAAACGTACTTTACGAAACACCTGGAATATTTTTTGACGTTTCAAAAATTATCAGTACTACGTGCAATACTCAATATTTTTTCGTTGGTCAAATATTTTGCGGCCTTTCCTGGACTGTGTTTTTCTCTTTCACACATTTAACGATCTTCGCATTAGTTTTGTGATATTTATTTTTGGAATTATTTAAATTTTTTTTTGCGATTTTTCAATAAGTTTCGGTACTACGTACTACATTTCCCTTTTATCAATTATCCTCATTTAAACATTTTTGCTCCGTTTCTTAGAGTTTTCGGTCTTTATCCAGTTCTTAAACAATTCAGATAATATATTCAATAAATGGCGAGTTTTCAACAGCTGGCGGATTCACTCATCGAATTCGAAACCGGTTTTTGTGAGTTTGCTTTAACGGAACAAAATCAAACCGTTGTGGATATTCAAAAAGATGAGGTAAAAGAGTTGTGGGGTTGGGTAAAACGAGCCTATTTGGAAGTTTTAAGTACCGATGCCGCAGGCATTAGCAAAGAAGCTGCTTCAGCAAAGAAAAAACACAAGCAAGCCTATTCTGCTTGTTTAAAATGCATGGAAGTGATCGGTGACCTATCCTCAAAATTCGTAGAAAAAAGGGAAAAGGAAAAATCTGTCCACTTACGAATGAAGGGTTTTCTACAGCGTGGAAAAATCTCACAGACCGTTATGAGAACAAAAGGATTTTAGTAAATAGCCAATGGAAGATCCTTTTCAGCCTGTCCCCGGTAGGAAGTGAATCTGGAAGTGCAATTAAGGAACTCCAGCGTGAAATAAATAATTGCATATCCGCACTCCAGATTCATAATATTGACATATCGAACTGGGACGCGATAATTACTTACCTGTGCTCTACAAAATTACCTGAGACTACGCTGTCGATGTGGGAACAATCCGTGCAGGATAAAACCGAAATCCCAAAATGGGGGGATATGGACAGATTTCTGACAAGTCGATTTCAGACTTTAGAAACTGTCTTCGATATTAGAGGGCCTAGTACTTCACGGCCTCAATCTTCTAAATTCAGCTTCGAAAATCCTCAAAGAAAATTAAAAACTTTGCAAGCGAATGTAGCAAGGAAAAGTTGTAAGCTGTGCAATAACTATTCACACAGCATACGGTCCTGTGCGCAATTTCAAAAAATGCCTCCTTCCGAAAGGAGCATTTATGCAAAAAGGAATCACCTGTGCCTGAACTGTTTGTCCTCCGGACATGGTGTCGCATAGTGCACGAGCGCGTTCAATTGTTCAATTTGCCACTCGCGACATCATTCAATGCTTTATTTGAATGCAGTGCAAAAAATGTTGGAAATTCAAACTGGGCCCATACCAGTTCCGATCGGACCAATTCTGGTACTAGTAGCTCTGACTATCCAAATGGCTCCCGTACTAGTGCAAATCTGGCCACTTCCAGCACTAGTCGTCATGTATATCCAAACTGGTCGCATACCAGTTCAAATCGGCTCACTTCTGACACTAGTAGCACGGAACCCGCATATGACCCTCAAAGTCAAGTTCAGTCATGTTTCGCGAATATGAATAAGGGAATTCTACTGGGGACTGCTCAAATTAATATATTATACAGCGGTTCCACCTTTTCGGCAAGAGCATTGATTGATTCAGGATCCGAATGCTCCTTTATTACTGACCGGCTCAGGCATCTTATCGGCCTCCCGGTCAAACGGGTGAATGCAACAGTTTCCGGGATCAGCAATTTTGTTTCGGCAAAGACAAACCAAGCGTGCTCCATCAGGATCGGTGCACTCATCGATTCAACAGCTGCAGTGTCAACGATGACGTTAGTTCTACCCAAACTGACGTGGAATCTTTCCACGTGCGAAATTAATCCAGCGATACGCCAAGTTTTTCCAGACCTGATTTTGGCGGATAAGCGGTTCTTCGCCAACGAACTAGTCGACGTTGTTCTCGGAGGAGACGTCTATCCTCAAATTATACTAAATGGCTTTCGTAAGGACACCTTGGGTTCATTGCTAGCTCAGGAAACAATCTTCGGCTGGATCCTGACTGGACGGAATAACGAGGAGAAATTAACCACTTCCCTTTCCTTTTTCAATGAAGTCGCGTTGGATAAACAGCTCAGTGCATTCTGGGAACTGGAGGACATTCCACGGAGTGGAACTCACACAATTGAGGAGGATTTCTGCGAAAAGGTATTCAAACCACTGCGCGAGTAGAAGGGGGTAGATACATGGTCTCTCTCCCTTTTCGTCTTGACTTTCCGCACTAGGGTGTTCCAGAAGAACCGCGTTTTCTCAATTTTTTCGCGGTGAAGGTAGGCTGGCAAAAAACTCCTCTTTACGAGAGGAGTATTCCAGAGTGCTTGGAGAATACAAGCAATTAGGGCACATGACTGAGGTAAGATCTTCTCCTACAGAAGTTCCGAGCGAGTACTTTTACTTACCACATCATGCGGTTAGTAAACCCGAAAGTACTTCCACAAAAGTTCGGGTCGTGTTTAACGCATCCTGTCCGTCCGATAACGGTGTCAGCTTGAATGACATGCTTTACTCCGGCCCAATACTTCAAAGCGATCTGACGATTCTTATCCTTCGTTGGAGACTTTTCCAATATTTTTTCAGTAGCGATATTAAAAAAATGTATCGTCAGATCTTAATTCATCCTCAACAGAGGAAATTTCAAAGAGTTTTGTTCCGCGACACACCCAGCGAACTAATACGTCAGTTTCAATTAAATACTGTGACCTTCGGAGTAAATTGCGCTCCTTACCTTGCTATAAGGACGCTCCTCCAATTAGCAGATGATGTTCAGGAGTCACATCCTAATGCTGCTCGCATTCTTCAGCGACATATGTATGTCGACGATGTTCTAGCTGGAGGACACGACATGGAATCCACAATTCAAGCCAGAAATCAGATTTCCCAGGCTTTGGGTTCGGCCAGTTTCCCACTCAGAAAGTGGACCGCTAATTGCAGACAAGTCTTGAGCGGTATCCCTCCATCGCATCTGCTAAGCCAAGACTTTCTAGATTTTGAAGACACAAGCAGTATTAAAACGCTCGATATTAGATGAAATGCATGTACAGATCAGATTTTGTCAGCCATCGCGAAACTTTTTGATCCATTAGGATGGTTAGCACCAATAATAATCACTGCGAAGATTTTAATGCAAAATATTTGGTTAGAAGGGACCAATTGGGATGACCAAGTTTCCACAACAGCATTAAATCGATGGAACGCGTTTGCGAACATATATTCGTCAATAGACAAAATCAAAATACCTCGATAGGTTAATTTTTCACCTAGGGAAAGGGTAGAAATCCTTGGATTCTGCGATGCGTCGGAAAAGGCGTATGCGGCGGCAATCTATATGCGCGTTGAAAAAGAGACCGGCATCTTCGTAAACTTGTTACTGACGAAAACAAGAGTGGCACCAGTTAAAACCATATCGCTTCCCCGTCTGGAATTATGGTGCGCAGTGCTTTTAGCAGAGATCGTGGAATCGGTCATACACAATTTGGATCTCCGATCTTTGAGTTACTACCTGTGGACTGATTCCACGATCGTATTAGCGTGGCTAAGGAAACCACCGTGCTCCTGGTCGACATTTGTTTCACACAGAGTGACAAAAATAATTGAAAAGGTTGGACAGCACCATTGGTACCACGTAGATTCGTCCTCAAATCCCGCAGATTTAGGTAGTCGTGGGGTAACAGCCTCGGACTTGTTAGAAAATTCGTTGTGGTGGCAGGGCCCTTCTTGGCTTCAAGAAGGCAAATCTGAATGGCCTTCGCAGGAGTTGGTTTTTCGAATCGATGAAGAGGAAAAACGCGTACAAGTTCACCCAACAATCACTGTGGAGGTTTCGGATATACTCCATAGGTTTTCCTCACTCCCAAACGCTTTACGAGTGTAATCGTATGTCTTGCGATTCTTGCAAAGCACGCATCCCATCAGAAAATTAGAATTTACCGCGACGTCTACCTCGATATTTGGATCGTACGACCGTAGGGCGACACAGCAGATGCTCCTTAATTCTCCGCGGAAAATACGGAGTAACGGAACGGGTCATCACACAGGCATCTTCGCTTGACGCCCGCGACCCAAATGTATCCCAAAATCGCAGCCTCGTTCCAGTTTCTAAGGTTGGCGGATCCCTACTTGGGTTGGTTTTATCTGGCGCCATTCAACAATAAGGCATATATACATATGTACATATAAACAAAAACCAACAAAAAAAAATCAATAACAATATAAATAAAAAACTTGAATCAAAATGTGCAAATTTCACTCAAACTAACGGCCTTTTAATTTCAGCTGATTTTCAATTATCTTAAAATTTATTTTCTCTTCCAAGAGCTTAGGAAACCTTCGCTCAGAACGAACCAGTTCATTCATCAGGACAATATGGTGATGTGGCGCTTTGACGCAGACTACAAACTAGTTTTAGCTTACGAATCTGTTTCAGGCAAACGCTGTGTCACTTATCTCGTTGTAAAAATTATATTCTTACCAAGGCAAGGGGGCCGGTATGTTTAGGCCAACAGCCTAATTTCCTTTACATTTAATCGACATACATGCCACCGTGTTCCCTTTTCAATACGATATACGAGATGTCAGCACATAACGGTGATCATTCGTTGCTCCTTCCAATGAACTGTTTTCTTCGTTAAAAAATTACTTAGCGACATTTTTGCATTTCACGTCTGCTATAATTAGTGTAAGTAAAAAAAAAAACATAAATTGTTATAACATCCAATTAAAGAATTCCATTCAAATACATAATTATTAATCCACTAATTAATTTCTTTTAATTCCTTTTCTTTCCACACAACTGACCACGAGACCGTTTGCATTTGCGCCAGCTTGTCTTCACTCTGGATAAGGCCTGCCCAATAAAGAAGCCAAGAGGCAAAAAAAACCACAATGGTGGAAAGCAGATATCGACAAGGCTCGTAGACTCTGTCGGACTTTATTTAACCTAGTGAAAAGAACCCAAAGTGACTCACAATTGGAAATTTACAGGTCTCACAGGAGACTATAAAAAGCTCTTAAGGTATTCGAAGAGGTCTTCTTGGAGGGACTTCTGCAGCTCTATGAAATCTGTGTCAGAGGGATCAATGCTAAGAAAGGTTCTCTCCGGCTCCCCCCGAATAACTCCGAGATGCTTGCTAATTTCGGACGGGACGCGGACGGGGTCGGCAGAGGACACCCTCAGACTTCTCCTAGAAACAGACTTCCACAGCAGTGAGCATGCTACCGGTGGATGCCGAATTCCTTACAATAGAGAAAGTGACCTGGACAATTGAGTTATTTAAACCCTACAAGGCGCCGGGTCCAGATGAAGTCTCACCGGTGCAGCTTCAACAATCACAGAAACTAAGTGCAACTTGGCTGTATACTATGCATATAGGAAGGAATCGAGGGTTGTTATTATCCCTAAAGGACACATTGATATCATTTCTAGACATTGAGGGTGCCTTCAATAATATAGAGCCCTTGGCGATCGCAAGAGCTCTGGCGAAGCTGAGCGTTTATCAATATCTGAAGTCCCGCGTGAAAAACAGGGTTGTGAGGGCTGTACAAGCAGAGTTTACAACTCTGCGCTATTCACTGCACTTATTTGCTGGAACCACTCACCACTTTTTACACCACTTTTTATTTACAATAAAAGGAAATTAAAATTTAGGTTTAAATCCACAAGCTTTATTAAAATTAAATAATTGATCGCTGGGGGAAACGTCCGTCCGCTTTGATGATCGCAAAAATGTGGTGTCATATGTTTACATGTATATTTGTGTGTGTGTGATTGGTATAATTTGTGTGTTTTGAAATGTATGTGTACTAAATTATTTTTGCGTCGGCGAGCAACCGCGTTGCCAAGCTGCTCATTTAGCCACAGAGAACCTCCGCAAGGTGGGGTGCTTTCTCCCCTTCTGAGGTTGGTGGTTATTAACGACCCACTGAAGGCCCTGGAAGAGGAGGGAGGATCAAATTATTAGCTTATGCCTACTTTGAAACACATAAAAATGTAGAGAACTGGATCAACTGGGTGTAAACCCGGACAAAACTGAACTAGTTCTTTTTACAAGGAAATATAAGATCCCACCTCTAAGGGTTCCTGTAGTGGCAAATAGAGCACTGAGGCTAGACAAAAAGCTATCGTGGACACAGAATGTCCAGGAGCGCAGTAAGAAGGCAACGGTGGCCCTCTACAGCTGCAAGGGAGCCATCGGAAGAAAATGTGGCTTTTCTCCCAAAATTATGCACGGGAAATACACAGCTGTAGTTAGACCAATCCTGCTGAATGGGGTATTGGAGGAGGATGTCTCGGTAAGAAAGCCACACAATCAGCACTACAAAGGGTGCAAAAATCGGCGCTGATATGCATAGGTGGCGCTCTCCGTACAACCCCTCGGAAGCATTAGACACCATACTAAATATCCTTCCGATTAATATGACAGGAAAAAATTCGCAGCGTGTGCCGCTCTAAGACTACGGGAGTTGAATGTATGAAAGTCTAGTCAAGTAGGACACGCAACAATCGTAAACAAACTAGGCTCGCAAGATACGTACTACAGCGTCCCTATTCAAAGCTTCACAAAGAAGTTCAACATACCAATTTCTTAAAGAGACTGGTGGTCCAATGGATCCCTTGGATCGGAGAAATCACTTCACTTCTACACTGCCGGCTCAAAGCTTAAGAACAGAGTGGGAGGGGGTGTTTTCTCAGCTCAAGTAGGATTAGAAAAATCTGTCCGTCTTCCTGACCACTGCGGTTTCTTTCAGGCTGAGGTCGCTGCAATACAGGAGACGGTGGACTACCTAAGAACAGAAGAGGTTGAATTCAAAGATATCTTCATTTTTTCCGACTGTCAAGCAGCACTAAAGGCACTTGACTCGGTCAACTGCAACTCTAAAACGGTAGCAACCTGCCGCAAATCTCTAAACGAGATGGCGGAGCAGTTTGCTTTTCACTTGGTATGGGTGCCAGGGCACAGCAACATAGCGGGCAACGAAACAGATGATGAGCTTGGGCTTGATACAGGTGCAACCGTTTTCCATCGGTCTCCTGCTTCCTTAAGGGATTAGTCCCTTTGAAAAAGCTTGCAGGTAGCGAGCGTCATACCTAAACCCTTCCAGCGCGATGAAAGCGGAATGGATGTTCCCCTTCTTGCAAGCTCATCATCTGTTTCGTTGCCCGCTATGTTGCTGTGCCCTGGCACCCATACCAAGTGAAAAGCAAACTGCTCCGCCATCTCGTTTAGAGATTTGCGGCAGGTTGCTACCGTTTTAGAGTTGCAGTTGACCGAGTCAAGTGCCTTTAGTGCTGCTTGACAGTCGGAAAAAATGAAGATATCTTTGAATTCAACCTCTTCTGTTCTTAGGTAGTCCACCGTCTCCTGTATTGCAGCGACCTCAGCCTGAAAGAAACCGCAGTGGTCAGGAAGACGGACAGATTTTTCTAATCCTACTTGAGCTGAGAAAACACCCCCTCCCACTCTGTTCTTAAGCTTTGAGCCGGCAGTGTAGAAGTGAAGTGATTTCTCCGATCCAAGGGATCCATTGGACCACCAGTCTCTTTAAGAAATTGGTATGTTGAACTTCTTTGTGAAGCTTTGAATAGGGACGCTGTAGTACGTATCTTGCGAGCCTAGTTTGTTTACGATTGTTGCGTGTCCAACTTGACTAGACTTTCATACATTCAACTCCCGTAGTCTTAGAGCGGCACACGCTGCGAATTTTTTTCCTGTCATATTAATCGGAAGGATATTTAGTATGGTGTCTAATGGTTCCGAGGGGTTGTACGTAGAGCGCCACCTATGCATATCAGCGCCGATTTTTGCACCCTTTGTAGTGCTGATTGTGTGGCTTTCTTACCGAGACATCCTCCTCCAATACCCCATTCAGCAGGATTGGTCTAACTACAGCTGTGTATTTCCCGTGCATAATTTTGGGAGAAAAGCCAAATTTTCTTCCGATGGTTCCCTTGCAGCTGTAGAGGGCCACCGTTGCCTTCTTACTGCGCTCCTGGACATTCTGTGTCCACGATAGCTTTTTGTCTAGCCTCAGTGCTCTATTTGCCACTACAGGAACCCTTAGAGGTGGGATCTTATATTTCCTTGTAAAAAGAACTAATTCAGTTTTGTCCGGGTTTACACCCAGACCTTTATATTTGATCCAGTTCTCTACATTTTTTAGTGTTTCAAAGTTGGCATAAGCTAATAATTTGATCCTCCCTCCTCTTCCAGGGCCTTCAGTGGGTCGTTAATAGCCACCAAGCTCAGAAGGGGAGGAAGCACCCCACCTTGCGGAGGTTCTCTGCTTGTACAGCCCTCACAACTTTGTTTTTCACCAGGGACTTCAGATGTTGATAAATCAATCAATTGCATGCTCCAATACCCTCAGCTGAAAGGAGCAGAGAGTTATAGGCCTTAGGTCTTTCGGATTGACATGGAATATATTCCCTGCTTTGGGGATAATAACAGCCCTCGATTCCTTCCACAATTTAGGAATGTGGTTGAGGTTTACCACCCCTATATGCATAGTATACAGCCAAGTTGCACTTAGCTTCTGTGATTGTTGAAGCTGCACCGGTGAGACTTCATCTGGACTCGGCGCCTTGTAGGGTTTAAATAACTCAATTGTCCAGATCACTTTCTCTATTGTAAGGAATTCGGCATCCACCGGTTGTATGCTCACTGCTGTGGAAGTGTATTTCTTGGAGAAGTCTGAGGGTGTCCTCTGCCGACCCCGTCCGCGTCCTGTCCGACCTTAGCAAGCATCTCGGAGATATTCGGGGGGAGCCGGAGAGAACCTTTCTTAGCCTTGATCCCTCTGACACAGATTTCATAGACCTCTTCGAATGCCTTAAGAGCTTTTTATAGTCTCCTGTGAGACCTGTAAATTTCCCATTGTGAGTCATTTTGGGTTCTTTTCGCTAGGATAAATAAAGTCCGATAAAGTGCTTCTTTATTGGGCAGGCCTTATCCAGAGTGAACAAAAGCTGGCGCAAATGCAAATGCTCTCGTGGTCAGTTGTGTGGAAAGAAAAGGAATTAAAAGAAATTAATTAGTGGATTAATAATTATGTATTTGAATGGAATTCTTTAAATGGATGTTATAACAATTTATGTTTTTTTTTACTTACACTAATTATAGCAGACGCTGTGTCATCCGATCCTCGTGAAAAGCAAAAATGTAATGGTAAAACTACTGTTTTATGTTTTTATTCGCTAATTAATTTTTTAACGAAGAAAACAGTTGATTGGAAGGAGCAGCGAATGATCTCCGTTATGTGCTGACAATCGTATATCGTATTGAAAAGGGAATACGGTGGCATGTATGTCGATTAAATGTGAAGGAAATTAGGCTATTGGCCTTAACATACCGGCCCCCTTGCCTTGGCAAGAATATAATTTAGACAACGAGATAAGTGACACAGCGTTTGCCTGAAAACAGATTCGTAAGCTAAAACTAGTTTGTAGTCTGCGTCAAAGCGCCACATCACCATATTGTCCTGTTGAATGAACTGGTTCGTTCTGAGCGAAGGTTTCCTAAACTCTTGGAAGAGAAAATACATTTTAAGATAATTGAAATCAGCTGAAATTAAAAGGCCGTTAGTTTGAGTGAAATTTGCACATTTTGATTCAAGTTTTTTATTTATATTGTTATTGATTTTTTTTTGTTGGTTTTTGTTTATACATATGTACATATGTATATATGCCTTTTTGTTGAATGGCGCCAGATAAAACCAACCCAGAATTGGTAGCCTGTGTTAACAGACCGGAAACCAATGAGGGTGGCGTACCGCTCAGCATTATCTGTGCCGACAGATCGGCGCCCAAAGGTAATCTTACGGGCGAGGGCTTGAAAAAGTAGGGATCCGCCAACCTTAGAAACTGGAACGAGGCTGTGATTTTGGGATACACTTGGGTCGCGGGCGTCAAGTGAAGATGCCTGTGTGATGACCCGTTCCGTTACTCCGTATTTTCCGCGGAGAATTAAGGAGCATCTGCTGTGTCGCCCTACGGTCGTACGCTCCAAATTAAGGTTTTGAACCAAATCGCCGTCAATATTGGTGTTCGGTGAACAACGGTCGATCATCGCGGGCACTAAATGTAAACACCCACTAGCTTCAGTCTTTACGATTGCTGTAGGCGCGAGTGACTCAAACGCCCTCATAATTGGCGCCGCCGTTCTCCCATTAGCTAATCGCCTTGCTCTGAAGCCTGCCGGTTGCATGCGATGCAGCTCCATTTGTTGGGTGCGGTGATGTTGCTCCGGGAGATTACGCCGATAAGGTTAAATACGCCTGGTATTTCGAGGAGATGGTCGGAAAGGACAAGTTCCCGAGCCGTCCTGCTTTCTTGCGTTCAGTCGGGAGCCGCTCGGGAAGGATGAGTGCCCGAGACGTGCAAACCCGTATTTGACTGAGGAGGCGGTCTGTACGGACGGGGTACAGAGCCGCGCTGCTTGGGCGTTCGGAGAGGACTTTTATCCGAACTGCGCTTAGCCCTTTCGTGGTGGAGCAGCTGCGCTGGCCTCCATTTCAGCCAGCTCTGCTTCCTCGACCTGTTCCGCCCAAGATTTTGTGCGCTTGTTGAATTCGATGGACAGAGCACTCTCGGAAGCTTCAGCATCCTCGATCGGATCCTGAGCAGGTGCTTCTGGACTGAGGCTCACTTCATATAGGTGCAAGGAGGTGTGGTGATTTTCTCCGCACCGGTGGCACCGGTCTGCGCTGGCACAAATTTCTACCCGATGGAAGGGCGAGAAACAGTTCGGACAGTACCGATACAGTAAAACGGCCCTCTACCGTTCTTCCACCGATTTCGCACGATATATTGGGCAAAGCCTTATGCCGTGGTTCTTTTTGCACAATTGGCATGGGATAGGGAATTCTCCCTTGCGCTGCTCCGTCTTCTAACGGGCTAGCGTGTAATTTTCTGGAAAGGAAAACAAAATATGCCTCTTAGTAAGGAGGAGTATCTAATGGTTGGGTGGCGAGCTAATTTCAGTGGATCTTGCTGAACTGTTTATATTGTCCATTGGCAGCCGAACAAGTTTTACGATCGGTCTGGTGATCAATCCCTTTTCGGTGCGGATATCCACTGCCCGGATGTGAGTGTCGTTTCCGCGGTGTACGTTGACGACTCGTCCTAGTCGCCATTGGTTTGGAGGCAGGTTGTCTTCTTCTATGAGAACCAAGTCATCCACCGCCAAGCGATTGGTTGCTGTCGCTTCCATTTGGTTCGTTTTTGAAGTTCGTTAAGATACTCTTTCTTCCATCGTTGACAGAATGAGTGATGGAGCGCCTTCATCATCATTTCCTAAATTATAATTAAGAAAAACGTTTGTTTATTTTCCTGTGGCCTATTAAATGTTAATAATAATAATAATAATTCCAACGGTTTTATCCCTCCATACCCGCCCGACCGACGCGAGGGGCGCATCCGCATGACGCACGGATATATAAAAAAAAAATTGTGTTTTTTTTCATATAAGTTGCGCCGAGTCATGAAAGGCAGAGGTTTGTTAAGTGTCGAGATCTAAAACTGTTCAGCTTCAGAACAAATGCTCATTAGCTGATCGAATAGTAATATATGTATATGTATGTATGTATTAATTATTGAGAGGATTGAGTATAGTTTTCTTTATGTAAAAAAGTGAGTCTGAAATATCAAAAGAACCGGAGTGAGTGTTAAAATCCTGACACAAACTACGGAGTGGCTCATTTAACTTAAAATTACTTTTACATGGCTTCAGAAAGAGAGGCCGGAAATGTCTTGAAATTCTGGAGGGAACGTTTAGTTTTATTTCGCTAAGAAGAGATGGGCTAGAGATCAAGCCTGTCAGTAACTTGACCAAAAATACAATCCCTAGCATTTCTCTGCGACTAGCAAGTGCAGGAAGATTAATGAGTTTTATACGACTTATATATGGCGGCAGGTTGTACTAAAAATACCAACGAAAATTCCTTAAAGCAAAAAGCAGAAATTGTTTTTGAATTGACTCTATTCTGTCGGAATGAACTTGATAGCGCGGGTTCCAAACAACAGATCCATATTCCAGTATGGGCCTCACTAACGTTGTGAATAGAGCCTTCGTGATGTAAGGGTCATTGAATTCTTTTGACCACCGTTTTACAAATGCAAAAACACCCTTGGCTTTGTTAACTGTAACATTTATGTGAAGATTAAAATTAGATTAGCATACAATACAATTTTTGAATAATTTATTACAGAAGGTAAGTCATTTATAAAAAGTAAAAACAGAATCGGACCAAGGTGACTTCCTTGCGGGACCCCTGAAGAAACATGAATAATGTTTGAGGAACTATTTTTAAAAAGAACTCGTTGTGTTCTGTCAATGAGGTAAGAAGACATCCAACGAAGGAGATTAAGCTGAAAACCAAGGAGATCGAGTTAATGGATTAGTAAATAGTGACTTACTCTGTCGAATGCTTTACTAAAATCAGTGTACATGAATTCTCTGAATCCATTTGAAATATGAGTTGTGGACTCAAGCAAGTTTGTAACGATAGATTTACCCTTAGAGAACCCATGTTGTGTGCTAGAAATTGTAGAGGATATGGAATACGTTAAATGGTCAACAACAATACATAGCTTCGAATAATTTAGGAATAGTAGAAAGCTTAGCTATACCGCGGTAATTTTCTATAGAGGACCTACTCCCGGTCTTATAAAGGGGTATAATAAATGATTCTTTCCAAGCTGAAGGGAAAATCCCAAGCTTAAGAGAAAGTTTAAATAAATTAGTTAAGGGCACATAAATATGTTTAGCACAGTTTATGAGGAAATACGTCGGGATCGAATCGGGGCCAGCCTTAAATGATTCTTTTAAGTTACTCAAATAATAAAATACTTCCTCGGAAGATATCTGCGGAATAATAGCAGAGGTGAGGGAACAGAGTTTATATGAATAAGGTTTGCTCAGAGGCGAGTTAATGGAGTAATTTGACCTGAAGAATTGGGCAAACATGTTGGAAATTGATTGGGAGTCACAAGAAACGGTATTTTGATATTTCATAGCAGATGGAAAACTAGTCATTTTGCGCCTAGAGTTAACGAAGTCGTAAAATGATTCAGGGTTTTGTATCTGTAGCATTTTATATTTAATTCAAAATAAGCGTGTCGGATTACTGAGTATTTAATATAGATAGTGTGCAAACCAGTTTTTTTGTACAACTTAAACGATCGCGACTTCTTATTATTTAAATTTTTTAGTTCTTTAGTAAACCAAGGTTGTGATTGCTCCTTTTGTACGCAAACCCGTTTTGGTACAAACTTTTGAAATAAGCTAAATAAAGTGTTAATGCTGGACCCAGCGTTCAACATCATCTTTATACGTCGGCCATGATAATTTTGATAATTTTCGATCTAATTTCTTGAAATTGGCTTTCGCGAAAATAAAACGAGCATTTGAACTACTTGATTTATCAACATTATTTCCAAAATCACCAATAACTTCGTAATTTACCTCAATCGCAGGGTGATAAGAGTTGTCGTTTCACAACACTGAGGTTCATTTCGCCTTGTCCTGCCATCTTTCGAATTCGAATGCAAAGGATAGACAGGCAAAGCGGAATGAACAATGATGGCAACCAATTTTTACTCGAACGAGCAGAGACAATTCAACTAGCGAAGAACGAGCAAGGGCAGCAATTTAAAACATCGCCTGAGCCATAGCCATAAACAAAATCAACGTGTTCAACAATTTTGTATATTTGTTACTTGTAAAGTTACTTAAATTAATTAAATCATATTAATATACTACCTAAAAGTATTTTCATTGTCGTCGCCACATATTACGTTTTTAAATTGCCCTTGCTGTATTCGCACATCGTGCGTGTAATTGGAAGTTTATTTTTTCTACAGCCAGCGGTGGATTGTCTTCAACCGTGTGGGAAAATTTGTATCAACGTCCATTACTATTGGAAGGTGTCATTTTGTCGTCATTTCACCAGTCGTCGTGCAAATTATTTGGGCGAAATTGAGCAAAGTCCGTGTCGATTGGAAACTTGACGTTTTTGTCGCTGTAACAAAGACGTCTAAGATTTATTTAACCGTTGGGCAATTATATTCGCTAACTTTATTAACGGCAGTGGCGGTTGGAAAATTGCCGTTTTTGTCGCCGTTTCAAAATCGTCGAGAGGTTTTATTATATTGACGACTTTTCATGGTCCGTTGCTAATGGTTGTCGACCATTTTGTCATCGCCGTTGCACTGTTTCAACAATCAACTCTAAAATTATAGAACCGATTGGAAAATTAGATTTGCTAAAGTTATTCAAATCGTTATCGTTTTTATCGCCGTTTTCATCGCCGCCAGCTGTAAATTGTCTACCGTCTGGCAAAATATATTTGCAGTTTGTCTCATCGTTCGTTAATGGAAACTTGCCGTTTTGCCTTTGATTACAAAGTCAACTAAAAATTATTTTATACCGTTCACAAATTCAGTTGAGGAGTTCATCAGCGTCCATTGTCTTTGGAGATTTGCCTGTGTTTATCGCCGTTTCATCAACCGACCACTATTAAGAGTTTGTCATTTTGTGTCGCCTTCGTTAATAGCCAGCGTTTTGAGTTTTTATATCTCACCGTGTTTCAATACACATACACATAGTCACCAAGTCGCTTGCAGTCGTTTTCTTAAAAGTACAAGATCACTTGGGTTCCAGCAAGTAAGCAAGCGCAAACGTAGCAAGTCAGTGTTCTAGATTCGTTCAAGCCATCATCAAAGCAATGTTTACCAGAGGCAGATCTACCAAGGCACCGTCTAACGCAGATGTGGAGGGAAGCAACTCCGAATCGGAAGATGACACTCCAGTAAATGCAGCAATGCAAAACGTACAGCCACAAGACAACATAGGACGCGATGTGTTGGCTCCTTTGGTTGCAAGCATCACGGAATTAAGGGAGTGCGTAGAAGAATTGCGAAACGATACAAGTCGCAGTCAAACCAAAATACAACAACTGCGTGAACGTTTGATTCAGCCCAGGCCACTAATGCATCATGTGCAGTTACGGCGACCTCAGTTCCACACCCATCTCATAACGCGCCGCCGTTAGCAACGCCTGCAGTACACCCTCGAACATCGACGTCAGCATACGCAGCCTTATCGTTTTTGTAAAATTCCAATAAACTGTATCCGCTACCAACCTTCGACGGTAATGCTGAAGATTGGCCATTGTTTTCGGCAAGTTATGCAGACACCACCGCGGAATTCGGGTACAATAATAGGCAGAACCTCATGCGTCTACAAAAGGCGTTACAAGGCAATGCAAAGCGAGCTGTCTCGTCAATGATGATTTACCCGGATGATGTACCAAACATTTTGAAGGAGCTGGAATTTAATTTTGGCCGCCCTGGTCTATTAATACGCGCCCAATTGCAGAAAGTACAGGCGTTTCCATCTATTTATGACAACCGCCTTGATCAAGTTATAGAGTTTGCAAACCGCGTTCGCAATATATCGGCTTATTTCAAATCTGCAAAGTGTGAGCATCACCTGAGGAATCCGACATTGCTGGAGCAACTGATTTCAAAGTTGCCTCCTTCAAAACAATTCGAATGGAGCAAGTATGCCGCCAACGTTTCGCCTTATCCCACAGTGGAAAACTTTGCCGACTGGTTGAGCGATTTGGCCAAAGTGGTATCAATCATGCCAGGAATAGCCGACATTTCTCTACGATATAGTAATGCAGCACAGCCACAACAGAGTTCGTATGCCAATCGCCAACTGGGTGCAAGCGGAAGTTCAACACGTCGAGTCTTGCACACTAGTGAGGAGCAGGCATCATGTTTGTGTTGCAAATAGGCACACTCACTCAAGGAATGCCGTAAGTTCGCATCACTCGAATGTGCATATAAGTGGTCATTAGTAAAGCAACAACGGGTATGTTTTGGGTGCCTTCAGAAAGGCCACAGTTTGGCCGATTGTCGTCGTCGTAGTACATGTAATATAAATGGTTGCAAGCGCATGCACCACAAGCTTCTGCATCAATATCGTCAATTGTCTGGTCCACCTGACGATCGCGAACGCATCTTGAACTGTCGCAGTGATGCCGAATCCAGCCTCTTTAAAATTTTGCCAGTGGTTTTGTACGGTCCGCAAGGTAGTATTTCAACGTTTGCCATGCTTGACGAAGGGTCTTCAGTGTCGCTCTTGGAAGAAGAAATCGCAGCACAACTGGGCTTAAGAGGCCGTGTTATGCCGCTTACCTTGCAGTGGTTCGGCGACAGCCAAACAACCGAAACAGCCAGGACAGTGTCATGTGAGATTAGATAAAAGCCTTTTTGTAAAAAATCTCCACGCAGTCAAAGGTCTCAAGTTGCCGAGGCAAACTTTCGATCAGAGTCAATATAGGCATTTAGATGGATTGCCTGTTCAAAGCTACAACAATGTAAAACCAGTATTGCTCCTTGGACTTGACAACTGTCACTTGGGCGCACCCTGCAGAACAGTACAAGGCAGACAGGACCGGCCAATCGCAATTGAGACTAAGCTCGGTTGGGTGGAATACGGACCATACCGGTAAAATTGTGTCGCAAAGCCAAGAGTGCTACAAATTCGGCACTCCGCAAGTCTAAATACTTTAAACAAGATAGTGGAAGATTACTTTTCATTGGAAAATTTCGGCGTAAACTGCAAAATGGCTCTGGATTCAGACGAGAATCGACGGGCAAAACATTTACTTGCCAAAACAACTAAGGACATTGGGACAAGGTATGAGGTCGGTTTACTATGGCGAGATGATGACGTCAAACTTCCGCCAATTTACGCTATGGCGAAACAACGGTTGTTAAACGTCGAGTCGCGAATGGTTTGCGATGCAACATATGCCGAACAGTACAAAATTGAAATAGCAAAATACGTAAATAAAGGCTATGCAAAGCCATTAACGCCAGACGAAGCCGCCAGAGAAGAACCGAGGACTTGGTACCTGCCCCACTTCAGTGTCACCAACCCGCACAAGCTGCAAAAGCTCCGTATTGTGTTCGATGCAGCTGTATTCGCACATCGTGCGTGTAATTGGAAGTTTATTTTTTCTACAGCCAGCGGTGGATTGTCTTCAACCGTGTGGGAAAATTTTTATCAACGTCCATTACTATTGGAAGGTGTCATTTTGTCGTCATTTCACCAGTCGTCGTGCAAATTATTTGGGCGAAATTGAGCAAAGTCCGTGTCGATTGGAAACTTGACGTTTTTGTCGCTGTAACAAAGACGTCTAAGATTTATTTAACCGTTGGGCAATTATATTCGCTAACTTTATTAACGGCAGTGGCGGTTGGAAAATTGCCGTTTTTGTCGCCGTTTCAAAATCGTCGAAAGGTT
This sequence comes from Philophylla caesio, assembly GCA_963971545.1. NCBI lineage: Eukaryota > Metazoa > Arthropoda > Insecta > Diptera > Tephritidae > Philophylla > Philophylla caesio. Next base: position 124,800,387 of record OZ020604.1, on the reverse strand, counting down.
TTATTATATTGACGACTTTTCATGGCCCGTTGCTAATGGTTGTCGACCATTTTGTCATCGCCGTTGCACTGTTTCAACAATCAACTCTAAATTTATAGAACCGATTGGAAAATTAGATTTGCTAAAGTTATTCAAATCGTTATCGTTTCTATCGCCCTTTTCATCGCCGCTTCAACAGCCAGCTGTAAATTGTCTACCGTCTGGCAAAATATATTTGCAATTTGTCTCATCGTTCGTTAATGGAAACTTGCCGTTTTGCCTTTGATTAAAAAGTCAACTAAAAATTATTTTATACCTTTCACAAATTCAGTTGAGGAGTTCATCAGCGTCCATTGTCTTTGGAGATTTGCCTGTCTTTATCGCCGTTTCATCAACCGACCACTATAAAGAGTTTGTCATTTTGTGTCGCCTTCGTTAATAGCCAGCGTTTTGAGTTTTTATATCTCACCGTGTTTCAATACACATACACATAGTCACCAAGTCGCTTGCAGTTGTTTTCTTAAAAGTACAAGATCACTTGGGTTCCAGCAAGTAAGCAAGCGCAAACGTAGCAAGTCAGTGTTCCAGATTCGTTCAAGCCATCATCAAAGCAATGTTTACCAGAGGCAGATCTACCAAGGCACCGTCTAACGCAGATGTGGAGGGAAGCAACTCCGAATCGGAAGATGACACTCCAGTAAATGCAGCAATGCAAAACGTACAGCCACAAGGCAACATAGGAAGCGATGTGTTGGCTCCTTTGGTTGCAAGCATCACGGCATTAAGGGAGTGCGTAGAAGAATTGCGAAACGATACAAGTCGCAGTCAAACCGAAATACAACAACTGCGTGAACGTTTGATTCAGCCCAGGCCACTAATGCATCATGTGCAGTTACGGCGACCTCAGTTCCACACCCATCTCATAATGCGCCGCCGTTAGCAACGCCTGCAGTACACCCTCGAACATCGACGTCAGCATACGCAGCCTTATCGTTTTTGGAAAATTCCAATAAACTGTATCCGCTACCAACCTTCGACGGTAATGCTGAAGATTGGCCATTGTTTTCGGCAAGTTATGCAGACACCACCGCGGAATTCGGGTACAATAATAGGCAGAACCTCATGCGTCCACAAAAGGCGTTACAAGGCAATGCAAAGCGAGCTGTCTCGTCAATGATGATTTACCCGGATGATGTACCAAACATTTTGAAGGAGCTGGAATTTAATTTTGGCCACCCTGATCTATTAATACGCGCCCAATTGCAGAAAGTACAGGCGTTTGCATCTATTTATGACAACCGCCTTGATCAAGTTATAGAGTTTGCAAACCGCGTTCGCAATATATCGGCTTATTTCAAATCTGCAAAGTGTGAGCATCACCTGAGGAATCCGACATTGCTGGAGCAACTGATTTCAAAGTTGCCTCCTTCAAAACAATTCGAATGGAGCAAGTATGCCGCCAACGTTTCGCCTTATCCCACAGTGGAAAACTTTGCCGACTGGTTGAGCGATTTGGCCAAAGTGGTATCAATCATGCCAGGAATAGCCGACATTTCTCTACGATATAGTAATGCAGCACAGCCACAACAGAGTTCGTATGCCAATCGCCAACTGGGTGCAAGCGGAAGTTCAACACGTCGAGTCTTGCACACTAGTGAGGAGCAGGCATCATGTTTGTGTTGCAAATAGGCACACTCACTCAAGGAATGCCGTAAGTTCGCATCACTCGAATGTGCATATAAGTGGTCATTAGTAAAGCAACAACGGGTATGTTTTGGGTGCCTTCAGAAAGGCCACAGTTTGGCCGATTGTCGTCGTCGTAGTACATGTAATATAAATGGTTGCAAGCGCATGCACCACAAGCTTCTGCATCAATATCGTCAATTGTCTGGTCCACCTGACGATCGCGAACGCATCTTGAACTGTCGCAGTGATGCCGAATCCAGCCTCTTTAAAATTTTGCCAGTGGTTTTGTACGGTCCGCAAGGTAGTATTTCAACGTTTGCCATGCTTGACGAAGGGTCTTCAGTGTCGCTCTTGGAAGAAGAAATCGCAGCACAACTGGGCTTAAGAGGCCGTGTTATGCCGCTTACCTTGCAGTGGTTCGGCGACAGCCAAACAACCGAAACAGCCAGGACAGTGTCATGTGAGATTAGATAAAAGCCTTTTTGTAAAAAATCTCCACGCAGTCAAAGGTCTCAAGTTGCCGAGGCAAACTTTCGATCAGAGTCAATATAGGCATTTAGATGGATTGCCTGTTCAAAGCTACAACAATGTAAAACCAGTATTGCTCCTTGGACTTGACAACTGTCACTTGGGCGCACCCTGCAGAACAGTACAAGGCAGACAGGACCGGCCAATCGCAATTGAGACTAAGCTCGGTTGGGTGGAATACGGACCATACCGGTAAAATTGTGTCGCAAAGCCAAGAGTGCTACAAATTCGGCACTCCGCAAGTCTAAATACTTTAAACAAGATAGTGGAAGATTACTTTTCATTGGAAAATTTCGGCGTAAACTGCAAAATGGCTCTGGATTCAGACGAGAATCGACGGGCAAAACATTTACTTGCCAAAACAACTAAGGACATTGGGACAAGGTATGAGGTCGGTTTACTATGGCGAGATGATGACGTCAAACTTCCGCCAATTTACGCTATGGCGAAACAACGGTTGTTAAACGTCGAGTCGCGAATGGTTTGCGATGCAACATATGCCGAACAGTACAAAATTGAAATAGCAAAATACGTAAATAAAGGCTATGCAAAGCCATTAACGCCAGACGAAGCCGCCAGAGAAGAACCGAGGACTTGGTACCTGCCCCACTTCAGTGTCACCAACCCGCACAAGCTGCAAAAGCTCCGTATTGTGTTCGATGCAGCTGTATTCGCACATCGTGCGTGTAATTGGAAGTTTATTTTTTCTACAGCCAGCGGTGGATTGTCTTCAACCGTGTGGGAAAATTTTTATCAACGTCCATTACTATTGGAAGGTGTCATTTTGTCGTCATTTCACCAGTCGTCGTGCAAATTATTTGGGCGAAATTGAGCAAAGTCCGTGTCGATTGGAAACTTGACGTTTTTGTCGCTGTAACAAAGACGTCTAAGATTTATTTAACCGTTGGGCAATTATATTCGCTAACTTTATTAACGGCAGTGGCGGTTGGAAAATTGCCGTTTTTGTCGCCGTTTCAAAATCGTCGAAAGGTTTTATTATATTGACGACTTTTCATGGCCCGTTGCTAATGGTTGTCGACCATTTTGTCATCGCCGTTGCACTGTTTCAACAATCAACTCTAAATTTATAGAACCGATTCGAAAATTAGATTTGCTAAAGTTATTCAAATCGTTATCGTTTTTATCGCCGTTTTCATCGCCGCCAGCTGTAAATTGTCTACCGTCTGGCAAAATATATTTGCAATTTGTCTCATCGTTCGTTAATGGAAACTTGCCGTTTTGCCTTTGATTACAAAGTCAACTAAAAATTATTTTATACCGTTCACAAATTCAGTTGAGGAGTTCATCAGCGTCCATTGTCTTTGGAGATTTGCCTGTGTTTATCGCCGTTTCATCAACCGACCACTATAAAGAGTTTGTCATTTTGTGTCGCCTTCGTTAATAGCCAGCGTTTTGAGTTTTTATATCTCACCGTGTTTCAATACACATACACATAGTCACCAAGTCGCTTGCAGTCGTTTTCTTAAAAGTACAAGATCACTTGGGTTCCAGCAAGTAAGCAAGCGCAAACGTAGCAAGTCAGTGTTCTAGATTCGTTCAAGCCATCATCAAAGCAATGTTTACCAGAGGCAGATCTACCAAGGCACCGTCTAACGCAGATGTGGAGGGAAGCAACTCCGAATCGGAAGATGACACTCCAGTAAATGCAGCAATGCAAAACGTACAGCCACAAGACAACATAGGACGCGATGTGTTGGCTCCTTTGGTTGCAAGCATCACGGAATTAAGGGAGTGCGTAGAAGAATTGCGAAACGATACAAGTCGCAGTCAAACCAAAATACAACAACTGCGTGAACGTTTGATTCAGCCCAGGCCACTAATGCATCATGTGCAGTTACGGCGACCTCAGTTCCACACCCATCTCATAACGCGCCGCCGTTAGCAACGCCTGCAGTACACCCTCGAACATCGACGTCAGCATACGCAGCCTTATCGTTTTTGTAAAATTCCAATAAACTGTATCCGCTACCAACCTTCGACGGTAATGCTGAAGATTGGCCATTGTTTTCGGCAAGTTATGCAGACACCACCGCGGAATTCGGGTACAATAATAGGCAGAACCTCATGCGTCTACAAAAGGCGTTACAAGGCAATGCAAAGCGAGCTGTCTCGTCAATGATGATTTACCCGGATGATGTACCAAACATTTTGAAGGAGCTGGAATTTAATTTTGGCCGCCCTGGTCTATTAATACGCGCCCAATTGCAGAAAGTACAGGCGTTTCCATCTATTTATGACAACCGCCTTGATCAAGTTATAGAGTTTGCAAACCGCGTTCGCAATATATCGGCTTATTTCAAATCTGCAAAGTGTGGGCATCACCTGAGGAATCCGACATTGCTGGAGCAACCGATTTCAAAGTTGCCTCCTTCAAAACAATTCGAATGGAGCAAGTATGCCGCCAACGTTTCGCCTTATCCCACAGTGGAAAACTTTGCCGACTGGTTGAGCGATTTGGCCAAAGTGGTATCAATCATGCCAGGAATAGCCGACATTTCTCTACGATATAGTAATGCAGCACAGCCACAACAGAGTTCGTATGCCAATCGCCAACTGGGTGCAAGCGGAAGTTCAACACGTCGAGTCTTGCACACTAGTGAGGAGCAGGCATCATGTTTGTGTTGCAAATAGGCACACTCACTCAAGGAATGCCGTAAGTTTGCATCACTCGAATGTGCATATAAGTGGTCATTAGTAAAGCAACAACGGGTATGTTTTGGGTGCCTTCAGAAAGGCCACAGTTTGGCCGATTGTCGTCGTCGTAGTACATGTAATATAAATGGTTGCAAGCGCATGCACCACAAGCTTCTGCATCAATATCGTCAATTGTCTGGTCCACCTGACGATCGCGAACGCATCTTGAACTGTCGCAGTGATGCCGAATCCAGCCTCTTTAAAATTTTGCCAGTGGTTTTGTACGGTCCGCAAGGTAGTATTTCAACGTTTGCCATGCTTGACGAAGGGTCTTCAGTGTCGCTCTTGGAAGAAGAAATCGCAGCACAACTGGGCTTAAGAGGCCGTGTTATGCCGCTTACCTTGCAGTGGTTCGGCGACAGCCAAACAACCGAAACAGCCAGGACAGTGTCATGTGAGATTAGATAAAAGCCTTTTTGTAAAAAATCTCCACGCAGTCAAAGGTCTCAAGTTGCCGAGGCAAACTTTCGATCAGAGTCAATATAGGCATTTAGATGGATTGCCTGTTCAAAGCTACAACAATGTAAAACCAGTATTGCTCCTTGGACTTGACAACTGTCACTTGGGCGCACCCTGCAGAACAGTACAAGGCAGACAGGACCGGCCAATCGCAATTGAGACTAAGCTCGGTTGGGTGGAATACGGACCATACCGGTAAAATTGTGTCGCAAAGCCAAGAGTGCTACAAATTCGGCACTCCGCAAGTCTAAATACTTTAAACAAGATAGTGGAAGATTACTTTTCATTGGAAAATTTCGGCGTAAACTGCAAAATGGCTCTGGATTCAGACGAGAATCGACGGGCAAAACATTTACTTGCCAAAACAACTAAGGACATTGGGACAAGGTATGAGGTCGATTTACTATGGCGAGATGATGACGTCAAACTTCCGCCAATTTACGCTATGGCGAAACAACGCTTGTTAAACGTCGAGTCGCGAATGATTTGCGATGCAACATATGCCGAACAGTACAAAATTGAAATAGCAAAATACGTAAATAAAGGCTATGCAAAGCCATTAACGCCAGACGAAGCCGCCAGAGAAGAACCGAGGACTTGGTACCTGCCCCACTTCAGTGTCACCAACCCGCACAAGCCGCAAAAGCTCCGTATTGTGTTCGATGCAGCTGTATTCGCACATCGTGCGTGTAATTGGAAGTTTATTTTTTCTACAGCCAGCGGTGGATTGTCTTCAACCGTGTGGGAAAATTTGTATCAACGTCCATTACTATTGGAAGGTGTCATTTTGTCGTCATTTCACCAGTCGTCGTGCAAATTATTTGGGCGAAATTGAGCAAAGTCCGTGTCGATTGGAAACTTGACGTTTTTGTCGCTGTAACAAAGACGTCTAAGATTTATTTAACCGTTGGGCAATTATATTCGCTAACTTTATTAACGGCAGTGGCGGTTGGAAAATTGCCGTTTTTGTCGCCGTTTCAAAATCGTCGAGAGGTTTTATTATATTGACGACTTTTCATGGTCCGTTGCTAATGGTTGTCGACCATTTTGTCATCGCCGTTGCACTGTTTCAACAATCAACTCTAAAATTATAGAACCGATTGGAAAATTAGATTTGCTAAAGTTATTCAAATCGTTATCGTTTTTATCGCCGTTTTCATCGCCGCCAGCTGTAAATTGTCTACCGTCTGGCAAAATATATTTGCAGTTTGTCTCATCGTTCGTTAATGGAAACTTGCCGTTTTGCCTTTGATTAAAAAGTCACCTAAAAATTATTTTATACCGTTCACAAATTCAGTTGAGGAGTTCATCAGCGTCCATTGGCTTTGGAGATTTGCCTGTGTTTATCGCCGTTTCATCAACCGACCACTATTAAGAGTTTGTCATTTTGTGTCGCCTTCGTTAATAGCCAGCGTTTTGAGTTTTTATATCTCACCGTGTTTCAATACACATACACATAGTCGTCAAGTCGCTTGCTGTCGTTTTCTTAAAAGTACAAGATCACTTGGGTTCCAGCAAGTAAGCAAGCGCAAACGTAGCAAGTCAGTGTTCCAGATTCGTTTAAGCCATCATCAAAGCAATGTTTACCAGAGGCAGATCTACCAAGGCACCGTCTAACGCAGATGTGGAGGGAAGCAACTCCGAATCGGAAGATGACACTCCAGTAAATGCAGCAATGCAAAACGTACAGCCACAAGGCAACATAGGAAGCGATGTGTTGACTCCTTTGGTTGCAAGCATCACGGCATTAAGGGAGTGCGTCCAAGAGTTGCGAAACGATACAAGTCGCAGTCAAACCGAAATACAACAACTGCGTGAACGTTTGATTCAGCCCAGGCCACTAATGCATCATGTGCAGTTACGGCGACCTCAGTTCCACACCCATCTCATAACGCGCCGCCGTTAGCAACGCCTGCAGTACACCCTCGAACATCGACGTCAGCATACGCAGCCTTATCGTTTTTGGAAAATTCCAATAAACTGTATCCGCTACCAACCTTCGACGGTAATGCTGAAGATTGGCCATTGTTTTCGGCAAGTTATGCAGACACCACCGCGGAAGTCGGGTACAACAATAGGCAGAACCTCATGCGTCTACAAAAGGCGTTAGAAGGCAATGCAAAGCGAGCTGTCTCGTCAATGATGATTTACCCGGATGATGTACCAAACATTTTGAAGGAGCTGGAATTTAATTTTGGCCGCCCTGATCTATTAATACGCGCCCAATTGCAGAAAGTACAGGCGTTTCCATCTATTTATGACAACCGCCTTGATCAAGTTATAGAGTTTGCAAACCGCGTTCGCAATATATCGGCTTATTTCAAATCTGCAAAGTGTGAGCATCACCTGAGGAATCCGACATTGCTGGAGCAACTGATTTCAAAGTTGCCTCCTTCAAAACAATTCGAATGGAGCAAGTATGCCGCCAACGTTTCGCCTTATCCCACAGTGGAAAACTTTGCCGACTGGTTGAGCGATTTGGCCAAAGTGGTATCAATCATGCCAGGAATAGCCGACATTTCTCTACGATATAGTAATGCAGCACAGCCACAACAGAGTTCGTATGCCAATCGCCAACTGGGTGCAAGCGGAAGTTCAACACGTCGAGTCTTGCACACTAAAGAGGAGCAGGCATCATGTTTGTGTTGCAAATAGGCACACTCACTCAAGGAATGCCGTAAGTTCGCATCACTCGAATGTGCAGATAAGTGGTCATTAGTAAAGCAACAACGGGTATGTTTTGGGTGCCTTCAGAAAGGCCACAGTTTGGTCGATTGTCGTCGTCGTAGTACATGTAATATAAATGGTTGCAAGCGCATGCACCACAAGCTTCTGCATCAATATCGTCAATTGTCTGGTCCACCTGACGATCGCGAACGCATCTTGAACTGTCGCAGGGATGCCGAATCCAGCCTCTTTAAAATTTTGCCAGTGGTTTTGTACGGTCCGCAAGGTAGTATTTCAACGTTTGCCATGCTTGACGAAGGGTCTTTAGTGTCGCTCTTGGAAGAAGAAATCGCAGCACAACTGGGCTTAAGAGGCCGTGTTATGCCGCTTACCTTGCAGTGGTTCGGCGACAGCCAAACAACCGAAACAGCCAGGACAGTGTCATGTGAGATTAGATAAAAGCCTTTTTGTAAAAAATCTCCACGCAGTCAAAGGTCTCAAGTTGCCGAGGCAAACTTTCGATCAGAGTCAACATAGGCATTTAGATGGATTGCCTGTTCAAAGCTACAACAATGTTAAACCAGTATTGCTCCTTGAACTTGACAACTGTCATTTGGGCGCACCCTGCCGAACAGTACAAGGCAGACAGGACCGGCCAATCGCAATTGAGACTAAGCTCGGTTGGGTGGAATACGGACCATACCGGTAAAATTGTGTCGCAAAGCCAAGAGTGCTACAAATTCGGCACTCCGCAAGTCTAAATACTTTAAACAAGATAGTGGAAGATTACTTTTCATTGGAAAATTTCGGCGTAAACTGCAAAATGGCTCTGGATTCAGACGAGAATCGACGGGCAAAACATTTACTTGCCAAAACAACTAAGGACATTGGGACAAGGTATGAGGTCGGTTTACTATGGCGAGATGATGACGTCAAACTTCCGCCAATTTACGCTATGGCGAAACAACGCTTGTTAAACGTCGAGTCGCGAATGGTTTGCGATGCAACATATGCCGAACAGTACAAAATTGAAATAGCAAAATACGTAAATAAAGGCTATGCAAAGCCATTAACGCCAGACGAAGCCGCCAGAGAAGAACCGAGGACTTGGTACCTGCCCCACTTCAGTGTCACCAACCCGCACAAGCCGCAAAAGCTCCGTATTGTGTTCGATGCAGCTGTATTCGCACATCGTGCGTGTAATTGGAAGTTTATTTTTTCTACAGCCAGCGGTGGATTGTCTTCAACCGTGTGAGAAAATTTGTATCAACGTCCATTACTATTGGAAGGTGTCATTTTGTCGTCATTTCACCAGTCGTCGTGCAAATTATTTGGGCGAAATTGAGCAAAGTCCGTGTCGATTGGAAACTTGACGTTTTTGTCGCTGTAACAAAGACGTCTAAGATTTATTTAACCGTTGGGCAATTATATTCGCTAACTTTATTAACGGCAGTGGCGGTTGGAAAATTGCCGTTTTTGTCGCCGTTTCAAAATCGTCGAGAGGTTTTATTATATTGACGACTTTTCATGGCCCGTTGCTAATGGTTGTCGACCATTTTGTCATCGCCGTTGCACTGTTTCAACAATCAACTCTAAATTTATAGAACCGATTGGAAAATTAGATTTGCTAAAGTTATTCAAATCGTTATCGTTTTTATCGCCGTTTTCATCGCCGCCAGCTGTAAATTGTCTACCGTCTGGCAAAATATATTTGCAGTTTGTCTCATCGTTCGTTAATGGAAACTTGCCGTTTTGCCTTTGATTAAAAAGTCACCTAAAAATTATTTTATACCGTTCACAAATTCAGTTGAGGAGTTCATCAGCGTCCATTGTCTTTGGAGATTTGCCTGTGTTTATCGCCGTTTCATCAACCGACCACTATTAAGAGTTTGTCATTTTGTGTCGCCTTCGTTAATAGCCAGCGTTTTGAGTTTTTATATTTCACCGTGTTTCAATACACATACACATAGTCGTCAAGTCGCTTGCTGTCGTTTTCTTAAAAGTACAAGATCACTTGGGTTCCAGCAAGTAAGCAAGCGCAAACGTAGCAAGTCAGTGTTCCAGATTCGTTTAAGCCATCATCAAAGCAATGTTTACCAGAGGCAGATCTACCAAGGCACCGTCTAACGCAGATGTGGAGGGAAGCAACTCCGAATCGGAAGATGACACTCCAGTAAATGCAGCAATGCAAAACGTACAGCCACAAGGCAACATAGGAAGCGATGTGTTGACTCCTTTGGTTGCAAGCATCACGGCATTAAGGGAGTGCGTCCAAGAGTTGCGAAACGATACAAGTCGCAGTCAAACCGAAATACAACAACTGCGTGAACGTTTGATTCAGCCCAGGCCACTAATGCATCATGTGCAGTTACGGCGACCTCAGTTCCACACCCATCTCATAACGCGCCGCCGTTAGCAACGCCTGCAGTACACCCTCGAACATCGACGTCAGCATACGCAGCCTTATCGTTTTTGGAAAATTCCAATAAACTGTATCCGCTACCAACCTTCGACGGTAATGCTGAAGATTGGCCATTGTTTTCGGCAAGTTATGCAGACACCACCGCGGAATTCGGGTACAACAATAGGCAGAACCTCATGCGTCTACAAAAGGCGTTAGAAGGCAATGCAAAGCGAGCTGTCTCGTCAATGATGATTTACCCGGATGATGTACCAAACATTTTGAAGGAGCTGGAATTTAATTTTGGCCGCCCTGATCTATTAATACGCGCCCAATTGCAGAAAGTACAGACGTTTCCATCTATTTATGACAACCGCCTTGATCAAGTTATAGAGTTTGCAAACCGCGTTCGCAATATATCGGCTTATTTCAAATCTGCAAAGTGTGAGCATCACCTGAGGAATCCGACATTGCTGGAGCAACTGATTTCAAAGTTGCCTCCTTCAAAACAATTCGAATGGAGCAAGTATGCCGCCAACGTTTCGCCTTATCCCACAGTGGAAAACTTTGCCGACTGGTTGAGCGATTTGGCCAAAGTGGTATCAATCATGCCAGGAATAGCCGACATTTCTCTACGATATAGTAATGCAGCACAGCCACAACAGAGTTCGTATGCCAATCGCCAACTGGGTGCAAGCGGAAGTTCAACACGTCGAGTCTTGCACACTAGTGAGGAGCAGGCATCATGTTTGTGTTGCAAATAGGCACACTCACTCAAGGAATGCCGTAAGTTCGCATCACTCGAATGTGCAGATAAGTGGTCATTAGTAAAGCAACAACGGGTATGTTTTGGGTGCCTTCAGAAAGGCCACAGTTTGGCCGATTGTCGTCGTCGTAGTACATGTAATATAAATGGTTGCAAGCGCATGCACCACAAGCTTCTGCATCAATATCGTCAATTGTCTGGTCCACCTGACGATCGCGAACGCATCTTGAACTGTCGCAGTGATGCCGAATCCAGCCTCTTTAAAATTTTGCCAGTGGTTTTGTACGGTCCGCAAGGTAGTATTTCAACGTTTGCCATGCTTGACGAAGGGTCTTCAGTGTCGCTCTTGGAAGAAGAAATCGCAGCACAACTGGGCTTAAGAGGCCGTGTTATGCCGCTTACCTTGCAGTGGTTCGGCGACAGCCAAACAACCGAAACAGCCAGGACAGTGTCATGTGAGATTAGATAAAAGCCTTTTTGTAAAAAATCTCCACGCAGTCAAAGGTCTCAAGTTGCCGAGGCAAACTTTCGATCAGAGTCAACATAGGCATTTAGATGGATTGCCTGTTCAAAGCTACAACAATGTTAAACCAGTATTGCTCCTTGAACTTGACAACTGTCATTTGGGCGCACCCTGCCGAACAGTACAAGGCAGACAGGACCGGCCAATCGCAATTGAGACTAAGCTCGGTTGGGTGGTATACGGACCGTACCGGAAAAATTGTGTCGCAAAGCCAAGAGTGCTACAAATTCGGCACTCCGCAAGTCTAAATACTTTAAACAAGATAGTGGAAGATTACTTTTCATTGGAAAATTTCGGCGTAAACTGCAAAATGGCTCTGGATTCAGACGAGAATCGACGGGCAAAACATTTACTTGCCAAAACAACTAAGGACATTGGGACAAGGTATGAGGTCGGTTTACTATGGCGAGATGATGACGTCAAACTTCCGCCAATTTACGCTATGGCGAAACAACGCTTGTTAAACGTCGAGTCGCGAATGGTTCGCGATGCAACATATGCCGAACAGTACAAAATTGAAATAGCAAAATACGTAAATAAAGGCTATGCAAAGCCATTAACGCCAGACGAAGCCGCCAGAGAAGAACCGAGGACTTGGTACCTGCCCCACTTTAGTGTCACCAACCCGCACAAGCCGCAAAAGCTCCGTATTGTGTTCGACGCAGCTGCAACTGTAAACTCCGCGTCACTAAACTCAGGAACAGGCACAGTCTCTCGTAACCATCATTTACAAGTTTCGTCTGGGAATTGTTGCGGTACCAGGAGATATCCAGGAAATCTTTTGTCGATGACCTGGTCGCAAGTTTTAACAGCGCTGAAGAGACCGTAGAGGTAACCATTGAAGCAATTAAAATCAATGCAGCCGCGGGGTTCAAGCTATGAGACTTCATTTCGAATAGCGTACTGGTCCAACAACAACTGAATGGCGAAAATGCTGAAGCTGACAAATCAATCGTACAAATGGAGCGCCAAGCAACCACCGAAAGGGTTCTCGGAATGTGCTGGAACACCGCGAATGACGGTCTTGAATTTCATTTCCACTTCTACAAATTCGCGCAAGACGTTCTTAATGGTAAACGGCCGCCAACGAAGCGCGAGTTGCTAGGAATAGTGATGAGCATGTACGACCCATTTGGACTATTAGCAAATGTAACCATATGTTTGAAATTACTTGTGCAAACCTTATGGAAGCTACAAGTGTTGTGGGATGAAACCATTCCGTGCCAGTTAGCTGATCAGTGTTCGAAATGGTGGAACAGTGCGCGATCCATAAAGTACCTTTCTATCCCGCGATGTTATTCTTCGTTGCTACCACTTGCGGACGAAGTCCAATTGCACATATTTGTGGACGCCAGTTCCTGCGCATATGCTGCTGCCGCATACCTACGCGTGCGAAAGGGTGACAAAATCAACGTCGTTTTAGTGTGTGCTAAATCAAGGTGCGCACCGCTGAAGGGTTTGACGATACCGCGTCTCGAGTTGCAAGCCGCAGTGCTTGGTTGCCGTCTTAAAGAGTCACTGGAACGCTGTCATGACTTTCAGATCGATAGCACAACATTCTGGAGTGACTCAAAAACCGTCATATTGTGGATACGTTCAACTACCAGAAACTATAAGCAATTCGTCGCTTACCGTGTAGCTGAAATAATAAGCGCCACATCAGCGAATCAGTGGCGTTGGATTCCCACTGCTTTAAATATGGCCGACGAAGCTACGCGTTCTTCTCCAACCCTTTTTACGGAATTAAAGTCCAGATGCTTTATGGGACCTGATTTTCTTCGTAAAGATACATCCTGTTGGCCTCCAGATAAAGTGGACCTGACTTCGGAGTACTGTGCTTCAGAAGAGTTGCCGAAACGAGTCTTTCTGTCAACATCAGTGAAGTATCCGATACATTTTACTAAATTTTCGTCTTTTTTAAAAATCACCAGAGTCGTCGCCTGGGTACTACGAGTATTAAACAATGCAAGGTCAAAGGTTCATCGAAGTGGAGAACCTCCCGCTGCCGAGCATTTAAATGCTGAAAGGAAGATCATTTTAAGAGTGCAAGCTATTTCCTGCGCTGATGAGATATGCGCTATTACGCAAAAAAAATGCTTGCCGAAAACTAGTTCCCTTTTCCAACTAACGCCATTCGTAGACGACGACGGGTTGCTGAAAATTAATGGAAGAATAGATGCGGCCTACTGTTTGCCAATCACAGCTCGCCGACCAGTAATCCTACCTCACGGTCACCACGTTACGCGCCTAATAATGAAGCAATATAATTTACAATTTCATCACCAAAACGATTGCCTAACGATTAATGAGATGCGTCAAAGGTTCTGGGTTCCTCGAGCGCGTGCATTACTGAAATCCGTTAAAGGAGATTGTCCGCTGTGCATATGCAACAACGCTAAGCCAGTAGTTCCACTCATGGGTCAGCTGCCAATCGACTGGCTTACACCGTATGTCCGCCCATTCTCTTATGCTGGAGTAGACAACAGCGGACCTTTCCGGGTGACAATTGGCCGGCAAAATGAGAAACGATGGGTTGGACTATTTACCTGCCTAACTACGCGTGCGGTCCATTTAGAGATAGCAGAAGACTTATCGACTGACGCCTTTATCATATATTTGCGAAACTTCGTTAATCGTCGAGGCGTACCAGTGAGAAAAAGAAGTGACAATGGGACAAATTTTGTGGGAGCCCAAAAGGAGATGAAAGACAAATCAATATTCGTTTTTAGTCGCATTGAAGGTAAGATGGCTCGCCGAAATATGGAGTGGCAGTTTAATTGTCCTGCAAATCCGTCAGCGGGAGGATGCTGGGAACGGCTTGTGCAAGGCGTAAAATGGTTGTTGCAGCTGGCGTTGCACCAAACAGCGCCACGTTTGGAAACATTTCGGAGTGTCCTCATAGAGGCCGAAAACATTCTCAATAGTCGCCCGTTGACTGACATAGCCGTGACACCACAAGAGGATGAGCCTCTGACTCCCAACCATTTTTTGTTGGGGTGCCTCAATTCGACCCAAACACCTAACCCAGAACAAGAAAGGGTGTGTCTACATAAGCAGTGGCGTATAGCGCAAATATTGAAGGACCGACTATGGAAGAGGTGGACGAAGGAATACTTGCCTCAACTTCTTCGAAGATCGAAATGGAGAACTGAAGCAACGCCTCTACAACCTGGGCAGCTAGTTATGGTGTGCGAATCTGCCAAACCAAGAAGCCAATGGGAACGAGGCAAAGTTACTGAGGTGTTCGTCGCAAAGGATGGTCAGGTCAGAAGTGCCAAGGTACGCATCAGTTCAGGAGAAGTACATCGTCCAGCCAGTAAGCTAGCCGCTTTGCATTTTAGTGAATCCCCTCAAGGATCCACCGGGGAGTGGGATGTCGTTTCACAACACTGAGGTTCATTTCGCCTTGTCCTGCCATCTTTCGAATTCGAATGCAAAGGATAGACAGACAAATCGGAATGAACAATGATGGCAACCAATTTTTCCCGAACGAGCAGAGACAGTTCAACTAGCGAAAAACGAGCAAGGGCAGCAATTTAAAACATCGCGTGAGCCATAGCCATAAGCAAAATCAACGTGTTCAACAATTTTGTATATTTGTTACTTGTAAAGTTACTTAAATTAATTAAATCATATTAATATACTACCTAAAAGTATTTTCATTGTCGTCGCCACAAGAGTCCTCTGGAATAACCAAGGGTTCGCACATCTTCATAGATGACTTAGATGCGTCATCAACAAAAACAACATCCAGAATGGTTCCAAAACTGTTTGGAGTTAAATTGATCTGATTTAGACAGAGCTCCGCCATATCTTTTAAGAACACATTGTATCTATCCTTTGATGATATTGGAACGATAAAGTCGTCTATAAGAGTCCATGATATGCCTGGCATATTGAAGTCACCAAGTACAATCATCGAGTCATGTGCAGTAATCATTGAACTTAAGGATCTAAGTAACGCAATATGTTGAGAATATACCGATAAGTCAGAGTTAGGAGGGATGTAGCAAGCAGCAAAATAAAAGAAACCATTTCCTACCGTAACTCGTATTGCTTTAAATTCTATTGACTCGATGAGGGGGATATTAACATCTTCGGATGGTATTGAAGAATGAACTGCAAAAAGAACACCCCCACCGATTCTTTCCTTACGGTAATTTCTATAAATTTGATATTGATTAGGAAGGATCTCTGAATTAAAAATATGTGGTTTAAGCCAGGTTTCAGTAAAGCAAATTACGTTATAGTCACAGTCTAAGCCTTTTAAATATAAATCGTTCAATTTAGTTTTTAAACCTCTAACGTTTTGGTAGAAAATACTTAAAGTAGAATTTAAAATTAGTTTTTTGGCTCAGTGTCACGATTATGAATTGAAGCTAAGTTATTTATTTTATTTTTATTTTTATGTGGCTTGTATTCAAATTCGCGAACAAATGCCCCGGTTGGCCAAAAATAATTGTTAAGCAAAGTATCAAAAACTTCAGGTGCCACATCAATTTTAAAAGATGATACCTTACGTTCGTATTTAAAGTTAAATTTTCGGATTGCTCAGTTACAAGTCTTAATTTTTGATGAAATGTTAAACTCTATATCATCAGAAGAAGTGTCCCTAGCAAATCTAGAAACAAAAATCGATTTTCTCAAAGGAACCACAACCAGCTTCTTTGCAGAGAAGTCAGCCTCATCCAATGGTGCTACAGTTTTTGCAACAATAGGAGCAGATTGGGATGGTGGAAGCGATTGAGGCGGTGATGGACCCACCTCAGATGAAGATGCCTGTAAAATCTCATGATCAGAACTGCTTTTATTAGAGGAAGAAGCGCGAGTGCAGATAGCTCTTGACGAAGTTGAAGAAGACGGGCCCTGAGGCGGAGGGACAGGAGACAAAAGATTAATTAGCACAATTTGTTGGGGTTGAGGCAAAATATTTTTTGGAAGTAATGTAAGAGGAGCCCCAATACTTTCCTTGGGTGGACTGTGTGTCCGTTTGCGTTTAGTCTCTCTTACAGGTTGCGAAGTTTGTTTATCTAGGCACTTAAATGATTTAAACACGTTTTCATAATGTTTAAATTTATCATTAAGTGCCCGAAGGTCTTTGCCGATTTCGAAAAATCCATTTCTGGTTTCTCTAAAAAATTGGAAAAGTTCAACCTCAGTTGATCTGCATTTTGAACAAGACCCACGAATACCTCTTCCTTCATTTATTAAGTCTAGGACTCTACCAGTCAATCGGGCACATTTTATATGAGCAATGCCATCGCACAACCAGCATGCAACAGAGCGTTGCTCATTATCGCTTTTTTTTGCAGTTGTCAAAAATGCAAGACATAATTTAAACAGTAAAATTCAATATGAGTAAAAACTAAAATTGTATCAATAAATCAAAGAAGAAAGCAGTTTGTAAGGTAGGGCAAGTTTTATAACTATTTAAGGTTTGAGAGCTATTTATGTAACGAACAGTTTAAGATGCACAGTAATAGACACCTAAAAAACTAAACGCAAACAGCTGTTTAAAGAATGACAATCAAAAAAGAAAAAAGAAAATGCGCGCAAACTTAAACCAATACACAAAGTTTAAAGCAAAAAAAGAAGCAAAAACAATGTACATAAATAAGAAACAATAACAATGCAAATCAACTAATGACTCGGCAATTGAAAACTAAATTAAAGTGTATAAAATCAATGCAAAAAATGCTCAACAAATATTATACTTAGCTTTAAATGCGCACAGATAAATCTCCAAAACTTTTATCACTAAATTATTAATTTATATACAAAGAAATAATGAAATTTCAATATAAAAAAAAGTAGCACAGAGAAAACACAACTATACAGCTTGACGTTTGTTATGTATACTTTACAATTTTATTGAGCTCAAGGCCAGTTTATGGAAGCTTTTTAGTGAAAAAACAACAACATCTTCCATATATATGTATATCTTCCATAAACTGGCCTTGAGTTCAATAAAATTGTAAAGTATTAAGAAAAACAATTTATGTTATTTTGCTTGTGGTTAAATTTTCACGCTTTTCGCTAACTATTTGCCCAGCATGGGAAAATATGCGCTCTTAAGGCACATACTAGGCAGATATACAAAGCCAAGTTTTTGCTATTTGATACAAACGCAGGTATATACATATATTGTCGCTGGTTTCACCAGAGTAAAGCATCGCTATTCATGAATTGGCATTCTTCCTTGCCAAAAGGGGTTCTGCAAGATATTTATCCAGCTCTACAATTCCAGACGAGTATGCAATCTTTTCATAGAATGTCTAAGGAACTTGCGTGGTTTTGCTGTTTGTTATTAACATTGGTATTTATTTCAGTACAATCAATATTTTGAACAATTGTATCTGCTACCTTTGTGTAGAATTTATCTACTTCAGATTTATTTGCAAAATCGGTGATGAATCCAAATTTCCTCCGTAACTAACCGTTCTTCACTATTTAAAAGTTTAATTCTGCATAGTCCATCATACTTTACAACCCAGAACACTTAACCACATCTACTGTTGATATTACGGCCTATTTTCTGTCAATGCGCGTTAACATTTGTAACGTTGAGTTCCAGCGTATAGGGACGTCATTTATTAATTTCTAAACAGGCAGTTGCATTCTCGATATGAATTTCTTTTAAACCTGACTACGCAACTAAGTTTAAAAAATGTGCAAAGCATCTCCAATGACGTAACCCACTTCATATTAGCAGCATTGTCCGTTACAACAGCAGTCACTTTGTGGTCAAGTTCCGCTTCCAGCAAAATCTCCTTTAGTTTACTTGTTTTGTTATGTATTCCGCCCTGTAAAATCAATGCAAGTTAACAAGTTCGACGCTAAAATTGTACGCTGTTTTGTGCCCCAGATGTCCACCCATCCATTGAAGGCATACCGCATATGCTCTCGATAAACGTTTTTTCACTTGTGCTCTCGTTTCATTATAAATACTAGGTATTAATGAAGAGGATATTATCTTCCTTGTGTGAAGCTTATAGTTCGGATTTAACAAATGCACAAGTTTTTTAAGTTCTTTATCCTCTGCATCAAAATCATTGTGACAATTTGTCGATTAATTTCATTTTGTTTTTTTAGTGAAAGCGGTTTATTGATATATTAACTCTCTAACCGTTATAACCGCTTGTAGACGGTCATTGCTTTTTTGCTCATAAATATAACTAAACTAAGCTAATAATTTTGACAAATATTATAACGGCTTATAAAGATCATACAGTTTGCGGTTTCAAACTAATATTCTCTTTGTACTACATATTTTGAGTTCACGTGCCAATTGAAATTTTTCTGTCAGTGACAAAGGTGCTATAATTATTGTGAAATATATTTATTTTATCGCTGCATTGTTTCTTCGGTAAATACTTTTCTAAAGACTTTAAAAATTTATGGTAAGCAGGAAACATTATATAATTTTGTATTATAGTGCTTTATTTTTAATTAAGCAAAAATTTTACGAATATTGCAATATTTTCTAATGACCGTCTGTAGACGGTCATAACGGTTAACGCCAAAATTGACATTTTTAAGAGCGCTCCACAGAAATTAGCTTTTCAAAGTTTTTTAAGTTTTAATATTTACATTTTTTACTATATCTTGTAAAGCAATGGATAAAAGGATGGTGAAAGATTCTAAAGTGAAGTCTTGAGAAGACAACCCGAGAAAATGTAAGCTGTCAAATCTGTCGGATGAAGAAATAACTGCATTTATGACGACTGTGGATGACCATATAAGTAAGGATGACTTCAATAGCGATTATGAGGTTTATGATGTTGACTTTCAACCCGAAGATTATAACGAATGTGGAGAAACTACTGACAAAGCTTTCAATGTCAGCTCTGCAGAACAAGGTAATTTAATTGTAAGTTGTTGTACCTTTAATTTGAATGTCAAATTTTACTATAATGTAGAAGAACCAGTTCCTTCCACATCGGCCGCAGCATCTTTCAAACCCACTAAGCGACCCCGATCACCCCTACCCGAGTTTGAAGCTGATGGTCCAACATCAACTTCAACAAGTGGTGGCTACAGCGAAAGATATTTAACCGATATCGATATCAAATCGAAGGAATTTCAACAGATTTTGTGGAAAAAAGTCATTGCAGCTACATAGCAATGAGGTGGTATTTCGAGGAGACAGACCCTTGCCAGAATCTATTAAAAATTTGGAAACGCCTTTTCAATTCTTCAAAAACTTTTTCTCAACTGATATAGTCAACCTTATTGTTTCGAAGACAAAACGTGCTGCGCGTTTACAAAATATCAATACTTTGTTTTCAGTTTCAGAGGTATATATTCACAAGTTTGTAGCCATTTACTGTACATGTCACTTTATCGATACCCAAATATGGAGAGTTATTGGAGCAAAAATGCATTTGAACCAATACGAAGCACGATGTCATGTAGACAATTAGAAAACATAAAACGCTACTTGTCCTTTGCCGATGAAGAACAACGTATTAAGAGTGGGACAGAACGTTATGACCCATTATATCGCATGAGGAAAATATCTGAACTTTTCAACCAGAGATTTGACTCCGTACCGCGTCTTTGTGTAGACGAACAAATGTGTGCCACATAGGTTGTTATGAACCCCTCAACTCACTACTCAACTGCTGTGCTGACGAAGAGCAGGAGAAGGTTCCTAGCAAGGCCACAGCGGCTAGGCAGTGTGCACTGGCTTGGCCCGGAGCTTCAGCTTCGTGGATCCGTACAAAGCTGCTGTGGATGGAACCTTCTATTACGCGGTGGCCAGGAATCACACACACAAACAATGAAAAACAATTTGCACACATGAAGGGAAAACACCCGCGACTACCTATGACCACTTACACTTGCAATCTATCACAAGCTCCTATTCCAATTATTTCGACTACCAAAATATTAAGCGACGCCCGAGATGATTACGGCGGCCCTTTGCCCACCCTTCCATGGTAGTAAGTCGGTACACAACCCCGTCTGCCAGCCAACCCAAAACATAGCTTTCGGACTAAAAGACTTCAAATTAACAATTCATACTTATGCACTATTTTATTAATAATTTCATTGTAAAGCTAATAATAAATCAATCTTCATATTGTTCAAAACTCTAATGAAAGCTAAGAATTATAATCGAAATCTTATGTCTTAACAATATTCAGTTACGACGTAAGGGCGCAATGAATTGCGTACATATGTACATATTCAAACGAATAAAACTAAATGAAAATTAAGAAACGGAAACCAACGCAGTGCACAAACAAATCCCCATTTCATCATGTATGCATGTACATATGCTTATTTATGCTTGCGTATGAGCTTACAAATCAAGGCACTGAGATTCTATACAAAATAATCGACTTAATGGTTCACCGGCCCAAAACGTACAAACATATGTACACACATATGTCTGCTTCTTAATAATCAATTCAAAAAAATTTACGATATGAAAGAAACTTAAAATAAAAGAATACAAACTTTACTCACACTGTTGGCATCGCAGTTCCTCGAAGCGTAGAAGGCCTTCCTCGCTTTGGTATGTTTATGCAAATATTCCGACGAACTGAAATTCTTAATTAGTTTCTTTGATATCACAATTACCTAGATAACACTAGAATACTAGGCAATTTTGTTGAGGTAAAAGAAAAACTATGTCTCGAGATGCAAAAAAAAATAAATTTAGCTGGTATGAATATTAGTGGCACTTATTACATGACCCCCAGTATATGTGTACAAACAAAACAAAAGTAAAATAATGCCAACAAAAATACAAAGAACTCAATTGAGATTATTCGTTCCGCTCCAACCTATTTTACTTTAAAAATTATTAGTTTACATTGTTGGATGAGAGGGAGAGCAAAAGCAACAACAACTAAAGCTGTGGAGCGACTGATAATGAGGAAATGGGATAAGTTTTTGTGGGCTCACCACGTGGTATGTATGTACATAACCATACTAATAACGCTATCAGCTATATTATGTACAAAAGTATGTGCGATTTACTTATACGAAATTATGAGAAATGACTAAAGGTAAGTACAACAAAAAGGTAAGGAAACTAAAACTAAATCAGATTTAAGGTTCAAAGATGATCTTAGTTATTTGATTACTATAAGAAAAAAAATCGGAAAAGTAAGTATATCCTAATGGTAAGTATTAATTGGTAAGTATAATCTGTATTTGATTTCACCTCTAGGGTAGGGAAAGTTTCTAGCATTAAATCCAAACCGTAATTTTGCAGAAAAATGCAAAGTGAACTTTGTTGGCGAATCCAACTCTGTCAAATTTTAACAAATTAGTTCGGGTTCGAGTTTAGATGTATGTATCGTATATGTATGGCTAACTTGCTTACGTGCAAGCCAGTACATATATATATTAAGAATTCCGATTGAGAGCTGCTACATGTTAATAATAGTTAGCTTATAACTTTAAGAAATTGTTGCCGCCGCTGGTGCGAGGCTATGATTGGGCTGATGGTCCTCTAATTGGTTGGTCCACAGCACAGTACAACTTTCCGGGTGCGTTTAATGAGGATCTTCTCCCTCTTAATCGAATGCTCATGCAATTTCCTTTTCGTAAACCGTTTATTAAAATCTAGAATAAAGTCCTATTGTTAGAAATTTCACAGTTTGGCGGTTCAGAATTCTATCTATGCTATTCTTATACTTCAAACAAATTCTTACTCTTGTTGTTTTTCCTTGAAGAAACGATACCGCTCCAAATCAAAAAAAAACTTTTCGTGAGGTAAATGGACCATTAACTTTAATAGTTAAGTTAAAAAAACTTGCCACTTATTAAAATGAAAAGTACTTGACGGCTCCGAGATTTCACAAGAAAAAGAAAGACGAGTTTGCACGGAAGCTGGGCTTAGACCGAATTAGCTGGAGTATTTATCGATAAATTTTTATCGTAGATCAGCTGATCGAATTCCTGCTTGACAGGAACTGCTCCGAAGCTGTGTTTAGTATACACTAACTTATACTTAATTTATTTGTTGAATGATAATTCGAATACAAATAAACATAATTCAAAATGGTAGTCTAACAGGAAAAAAAATAAAAATTAAAAAAAAAATATGTATCTTGAGACCTCAAGTAATTTTAAGGGTGATGGTAACCATTAATATTTTAATAAAAGTAGGAAGATGGAATAAGTAATGTACAACTGTACAAGGTAAGTAATCATCTACGACAGTATATGCCTAATAAACCACACAGGTGGGGGATAAAATTGTTTGTCCTATGCGATACCTTCGGGTATTCGTATAGATTTCAAATATTTATCAGAACAGGCGACAACATTGTTCTGCCAGGATCACAAGATCTTGGGTCCACAGCACGTAGTTGTTTTCGATAATTTTTATACCTCGCTGCCTCTTCTAGTTTATTTACGTGCAAAAGGGATTTTCAATCTCGGCACTATTAGGTCTAATTGAATTCCGAACTCGAAGATGCCAAATGTAAGAGACGAAGAGTATAAAGACGCCAGAAGAGGATACGCCACTGAGTTCGTCGGCACAGCATATGGTGTCGATATAGCAGCCGTACTAAGAAAGGACAACTGAGGAGTACGACTTGCATCGACATACGTTGGTGTCATGCCGTTTTTAAAGAGAAATCTTTCTATACCTTCAAACAAATTATCCCGTTACGATCGTAAAAGAAAGCAGTATATAGAAGTAGATTGCCCACAAATAATAAAAGAATACAATAGTCATATGGCTGGAATGGATATGATGGATGGATTGATGGGAAGATACCATATCCGTCTAAAGACCCCAAATCCAACGAATCGACTCTTTTATCATTTGATCGAAATGTAACAAATGCATATGTTCTCTACCATCGCGTTAATCCAAACGATAAGAAGAAACTACCAGAATTCCGCGAGCATACTGCACATGACCTTTGCACTTACTCGCTTGCAAAGAAAGTGGGAAGACCACCAACTACTTCTTGCCAATCATCGACAAGTCTAGGGAAAAAGTGTGTCAGACCATCCGACGATATAAAATTTTCGATACTGGACATACCCCTGGAATGTTCAATAAATTAGGGAAAAAACGATGCAAACATTGCAAAAAATCCGATACACAAATATATTGCAAGAAATGCCAAGTAAATTTGTGTTTGACACCTAACAAAAACTGTTTTTTGGATTGTCACACAAAATAAGCCCATAATATAAAAAAGGTATTACATATACAACTTTTATTTGGTTTATTGAATTTTTATTACCACGTTTTCTTTTAAGTTTTTTAAAATTTTTTCATTTATCTTTATGAAGAAATAAAGCATCACTTTTGTATAACATTCAAATTCGTAGCCAGATTATTTTTTACCTCAAACCGTTTTTGCACCTAGCGCACGTATTTTTTTAAGTAAATTAAAACCATCTTCAGAATATTGTTTGGAGAGCGCCATTTATCGAAAACTAAAATTATCGTTAATTTTAAATCATTATTAAGAAAAACGGGTAGGAGGATTAAGTTATGAATATCAACGGGGTTCAAAGAAAGAAGCTAGCGTAGGAAGTTGTGCTAATTGTAGCTCGGGTTCAGCAGTTATACATATATGCTTCAGTACAACGATCATTTGATTGAATTATTGGTTGTTCCTGCCGTAAAATTTTCTGTGTTGGGTGCTTTGTATTTAAAAAGGTTTATTTTACTGCATTTGTTTAAAAAAAAAATAATTACAAAATTAATTTCAATTTCACTTTAGTTTTCATGTAACATATTATATTGGTTATAGGACTACTTAATAAGTGTACAAAATTTCGTGCCGTTATCTATTGTAGTTTCGGAGAAAATAATTTTTCAATTTATTCGTATTTTCTAATATTTTTGTTAATAACATGAACAAATATTGGAATTTTCTGATTACATTAATGAACTTAGTATCTATTTGTATAAGCAACTAATCACGACTTCATTAAATCACAAATCACGTATATTTCAAAATTCGATCTGAAAATTATTCATCTTCATTTCGGTTTCGTCTCTTAATTCGGTTGTTAAATTAATGTTCGTCAAACATTCGCGTTTTCACTTTGTTCACCTTGTCATAAATTTGAGTCAGTCTTTAAATCCCACGACTGGAAGACCAAGGCAGCCATTGATAGAGACACAATGGTTAACTAAAACTGTATAAATTTTGCGTGATAACTGAATATATTTTGCGTGATATCCTAACAGAAAATTCAATGTGACGAATGGTCTAAATTTATAACTTTGTCTTTCAGAGACTGATACTGTTTACTTAACTCGTAAATTAAACTGCATTTTATTTTCAAAATATTTATTTCATAGAAATAAAGCGTTTAATTACATGTACATGAACAATGATGTAGCCTTACTTGGATCAAGAACCGGTTTACTCGGTTTTTCTTGATTCAAAAATTAAAGACTGGTTTTTTCCAATTGCCATTTTTCAAATAATTCGAAAACCGGTTTTACAAAAAAGTCGAATAATCGAACACCCTTGTACCCATGAGCTTATTTTAATTTTTAACTCTTGACTCATTTCTGATATTATAATTATGCATATACGTCGAATTTCATTGAGAAATTTGCCAAATTTTATATCGACTGGTAAAAACCTTACAAAATCCATACGGAACTTTAATATACTAACGTACGCATTTTCAATAATACATATTTATTGAAGGATATTTTAATTGCAACGCAGAAATAAAATTCAAGAAACTAATAATTTAAAATACGATACTGCCATGTTTTGTAAACCAAATTGCTCTGAAGGTCAAACTAAACACAAAAAAGCGACCCGGTTTAATTAATAACGTCGGGATAAATCCAACTTCTATTACAGGTTAGGTTATGGTGTAGCCTACGGGAGGCTCACTTAGACTTAAGTTTATAGTCCATTATGGTACCACTGTAAAAGTTTCCGTTTTCTTGAAGGGATGTTCGGAGTGAAGGATTCTTTTGGAGCGATCTTTTGCACGCACCGATCTGCTTCTTCGGAAAAAATTCGAAGTGTCCCATACTCTGGATTAGTGAATGATGGCAGAGCCAAAGACGGCAACTTAACCCGCCATGGCCACATGAACGATACTAAGCATCACATTTCAAGCTAGTGTTGGGTGGTGTGCAGTGCCACACTGAATCCGATCAAGGCACACCTTGTTATTTTTTTTTTTGTTGGAATCAGGCACGATGCAATGCGTGCAGAAAATAGCACTCAGACTACATGCCGTCCATTGTACTGTTTCCATGTTCCTTTTAATCTGTTTTAAATCTGCAGGATTTACGAATAAATCTTAGCACATTTTGGGGTGTCAAAGAGCTCAGGTGTTCGCGTCTCAACGCGTCGCGACCAAATGCCTCATATATAGTTCTTGCAAAGGTGGGGCAGAAGCACAGAAAGTGTTCCGCCGTCTCTTTCTCTTCGTAACAGGATGGGCATATGGAGTTGTCATGTACGCCTATCATTGTCAGGTGTCTATGCCACGTGAAGTGACCGGTCAACAGTCCAACAAGTTGCCTGCAGTCTCGCCTGTTAAGGTTGAAGGTAACATTGCCGATCTGCAACCTCTCGACACCTCCCAGTCATTGCTGAGCGAAGTATTAATCCATTTCTTCGCAATGGTGCCTCTACAGCAATAAAGGGCAACCGACGTTCGCTTTACCCGATACTCGAAATTCGTCCTCCAGTTTAGCTTCCTGTCCAGAATAACCCCCAAATACCTGACTCTGCCAGAAAGAACAAGAGGAATGCAAGTATTCGAGGGAAGCTGGGCATCTGCCAGCCTATTTTTCTAATGAACAAGACTATCTCTGCCTTGTTGGGATTTTTAGTAGACCCAGAGCTAGCGGACCAATTTATAACGAAATTGTGGTATCCTTGCTCGAGGTCATGTAACAACATAGGAAGAGAGAAATAATGTCTCCTTGTGTGGTACCCCTGCTCACCGTCCCCACTCCGCTACGATAGATCTGTGCTGCGACTGCATATTGGAAAAGAATTTATCAGATTGTCTCCACTCTGAGTCGAGCAAGGGCCAGCGCAAGCGTACATGGAGGTACATTGCTGAAGGCCCCTTCTATATCGAGCAAGACACAGTCTTTGCGTCTGAATAACTCTTCGAAGATTTTAACCGTAGTGTCCTGAGAAAATCCACGAGAAATCCTGTTTCTTATGTATAAGTCAATCTGCCTCTCGAAGGCCTTCAAATGAAAATAAGACAAGCTAATTGGCGAACTCTTCCCCGCCTTGGGGATAAAGGTCACCCTCACCCGTCTCCACCGGGACATACCCCCTGTCTATGCAGTTCGCGTAGATAATGGTAGGTTAAGGATGGGTAAGGTTATAATTTGAAATGAGATAAGTTGAAAATTCTGGATAGACAGAACCCTAAGAAATCAAACCATGACAAATAAAATTCAGCAACTCACTTCAACGCAAATTTATTATAATGGTTCAACTAAATTTAAGTAGAAATATAGCCGTAAAAATAATCAAAAACATATCTTATTATATAATATTCTTATGTGTTTACAGTAATACAAATTTTTTTTGTTACTTAACAATTTACTTACTCTCTTTCTTACACAAATTCTTTCATAAGCTACTTTTTCTACATTTAGCTTCAGTTCAATGTACTTTCCAATTCTTTGACTAACTCTGATACAGGCCTAACATTTAAAACCTAGAAAACTGATGCCTCTCAACAGCTGACCGCACAGAGGTCGTTGACCCGAAAGAAAATATATTTATATGAAAGTATGTAATTAGTTATTTATATATTTACAAACATATGTGCTCCTGTACATACAAGCAGCAGAGAAAAGGGTATATGTCTATTCGTATATGTATATATGTATATTTAAAAAAAAGAGAACATGCCTTTTCCCGTACATACCCACATATATAAGTAAAACTAATCGTCAAGCTGTGCGGACGTGTTTGTTATTTTATTCGTCAAGTTCACTCAAACTTTTATATTTTCCATAGTGCCACAATTGTCTAAATGGTAAAAATTTATTAATCTGAGATAGTGACTCTTTCTTAGTTATCAAAGTTTTAAATATTGTATAAAATTAATCTAATAATGCCTTGCTTATGTGGAAATAAGGTTGATCATTCACAACCAAAAATACAATGCGCGAAGTGCAACGAAATTTTTCATTTGGCTTGTGTTGGAATCAAGCCTGTAGATGCTGAATTTTTGCTTGCTTCGGAAAAGAGTTTCTTTTGTAAAGGCTGTGCGACTGTGCGCCGTAGCTCAATTCGGTCGCCCCCCCTACGCCACCTGCCGTCTTGGTTGATTTGCAAAATGCTGCTTCTTCTAATACGAAATCTGACTCTCTTAAAGTTAAATCGGTTTCTCTGCAAAAACCAAGTGATAATATCATCAGTGAAGTTAAAAGCCAAAATCAACAAATAACGTTGGACTCTTTGTACAACATAATTATCTCTCTCCGTGCTGGTAATGCCCAGATGCTCAATTCAATAACTGCTCTTCGTAATGAAAACAACAAACTTGTGTTGAAAGCTGATAACATGCACTCTGATCTGATTTCTATGCAGAATTCTCTACATCAAAAAAACGATACAATTGATTTGCTCAGGGCTGAGGTTAAAGACCTGCGATCATGTGTAATTGCTACTGTTGAGAAGCTTAGTAGTGCTAATCTTTCCAGTGCTACTAATTGCGCTCTCTTGCCCTCGTTGGCGACTTTCTCTGCCGGCTGCTCTGCGGCTTCCACTGCTTTTCCATCTGCTGCTTCTCCGCCTGTTTCTGCTTGTGAAGCTACGCCAATATCTATCTCCTATAGGGATGTTCTCGATAACACAAACAATGCTAAGTTACCTGCTGCTGGATCTGCTTCTGCTACCGACGCCAATCGTGCAGCTGTTACTTTTAGTGCCGCTCATACTAACGCAAGCAAGTCTAAGCTGACTGATGCTGTGCCCACATGTTCGGCTTTATTATCGTTTTCATCTCTT
The DNA here is from genome assembly GCA_963971545.1 of Philophylla caesio. Taxonomy (NCBI): domain Eukaryota; kingdom Metazoa; phylum Arthropoda; class Insecta; order Diptera; family Tephritidae; genus Philophylla; species Philophylla caesio. The sequence continues at coordinate 124,771,705 of OZ020604.1, read as the reverse complement.
TCATCGCCCAGCCAGGTGCCTGTGGCTGCTAATGTGAACAACATCACTACTGTGAAACCTATTTCGTCTGGTACTAGTAAGCAAATTAATAATCATGTTAACAAGTTGGATAGAATTCTTGACCTAATTTTTTTGAGTGACAATATAAACTGTAATATTGAAATTTGTTATTGTCCTATTTCTCAGTCTGATATGCACCATGTACCATTAATACTGAGATTTGAATTTTATAAATTTTTAAAAAACAAAATTGCTCCTACTAATCAAATTATTTTTAATTATAAGTATTGTGATTTCGACAAGCTAAATAGCTCCTTTTCGATGCTGAACTGGGATGAATTACTTTCAGCGCAGGATGTCTCTAAATGCTATAATTCGTTTAAATTAACGTTATTTGATTTATGTATGGAAATTGTGCCAATTTTTAAGAATAAGCCATATAAGTTACCATGGTATAATCGGAAGTTGAAAAAGTGAAAGAACCGTAGAAATAAATTCTTTAAGAAGTTTAAGGTTACTGGAAGCCAGATTTTCTTTGATAAATATCAGAAATATGTAAAGGATTTTAATTGTTTAGATAAGTTTCTTTATAAAAATTACATTCTGGGGGTTGAGTCAAATTTAAAATCAAATCCAAAAGCTTTTTGGCATTTCATAAAATCAAAGAAGTGTGGCTCTGGCATACCTTCGGCTGTCTCTCTCGATAAATTCGCTAGTTGCCCTAAGGAGATGGCGAACCTGTTCGGTGAATTTTTTAGTGCCAATTACGTTTGTGAAGATGGTAATTCTTGGCCTGATGTTAACCCCAATACAGCTACTGCTTTCAGCTGTGGGGCTCTGACACTGTCATTTGATGATGTGGCAACAGGTATTGCCAAGCTTAAACCGTCGACAAAGTCTGACGTTGATGGGTTTTCTGCTCATCTTTTTAAGAACTGTCCCGCTCTAGTTTTGCCTCTAAAGCGCATTTTTAATAAGTCTCTTGCGTCGGGTATCTTTATCGATGAATGGAAAATTACGTCTATTAACCCTATATTTAAAAGTGGGAATAAAAATAATGTTCGCAATTACAGGCCCATTTCAAAATTATCAACGGTATCGAAACTTTTTGAAACTATAGTCAAAGAAAAAATGTATTTCATCACTAAAAGTGTGATCCTGTCAAACCAACATGGCTTTGTTTCCAATCGATCTACGGTGTCTAACTTAGCTGTATTTTGTGAATACTGTATTGCATCCTTTTCTGCTGGATTCCAAGTTCATTGCATATACACGGATTTTAGCAAAGCAGAGTTTCTCACTCGATTTTACTTCATAAATTAGCCTGTCTTGGTTTCCATTCTGTTTTTTTGAAGTGGATTAAATCTTACTTAACTGACAGACGCTGCGTTGTCTCAATTGATGGCATATCTTCGGATGCCTTCACTGCCTCATCTGGGGTTCCCCAGGGAAGCATTCTAGGACCTTTACTTTTTGTGTTATTTATAAATGATATTAGCTCATGTTTTTCTTTCGCTAATTTTCTACTCTATGCCGATGACTTGAAAGTATTTTCGATGATCAAAAACGAAAGTGAAGCTAAGATGCTCCAGGTGGATATTAATAATCTTAATCTTTGGTGTATGAAACTTATACGAAAATCCACAGTGCAGTATCGACGTACTATAGTATCGCGGAGTCGCCGCTAGAATCTGTCGTTGAGGCTAAAGATCTTGGTGTAATTTTTTCCTCTAATTTTTCCTTTAATAGACATATTAGTTATGTGATTTCTAAATCTGTGTAAAGTTCTCTGATCCCTTTACCATTAAACTTTTTTAGTTAACATGGCTTGCCCTATTTATAATTGTTAGCATTTTTCTAACCTCTTTTATAACTCATTTTTATTTGAGTATAGGACATTTATGTAGCATTATAGAGATCGCAAAGTCGACGTATTAGATTGATGAAGCTAAGACCTAGTTGTAGTTTAACCTACTTTAAACCTAGTAGTTCAATTTAACCTTGAACTCCTGAAATTTTACTTATTTACAATTCAAGGTAAATTTTATCGCTATTCTAACATATTATACAATGTAATGTCTGGTTAGGAATTGTCTAATTCAGGTGTATGCATATTTTATGTAAATACTAAATTTGGTGAGGGGTTTCTCACTCCTCCAGCAGAGTTGTAGATCCGGGCGGATTCCTGTCGGCTAATTAAAAGTGGCGGATTATCGGTGATTGCGGGCTTATTTCATATTGATGGCAGGTTGCGTGGAGTTTACTATTGGTCACTTGAGGCTAGATTCTCTTTTAGAAGATGGTGGACGGATGCTAGCAAGTCAATACGTGTTGCCACGTGACTGCTGATACCAATTGATATTTCTTCTCACGCGTTGAGGAACTCGGAACGCTCAAAAATGTCCCAAATTTCCAAAAATGGTGCGCGCTACGTTTAACTTTAGTTTTTAAGGCCCGAGTAAAATTTTTGATTTTGTGAACTTTCATCCGATTAATTCGATAGGCCGCGATCAGTAAAAACGTATCGGCCTGAATTCTCACTGCAATATTTATTATTAGGTATTTTGACGGGAACTTCGATTTCTTTCCCACCGTACTCGCCGACAGTCGCCACAGGAATAGGAGAAAAAAACCATCAGGCGGATATTGAAGTAGGCCGCTGTAATCAGCAGTTGGGCCTAACAGCTGTTGGTGGCGACTGCAGTGTGGTGAATGGTGAATGCAAAGAACAAGGAGAAAATGGTTTTTGGATGAAATACAAGAATGTAGTCTTACTTAATGGTTTTAATGATGGAAAAAAAATTATAATAATGAAAACAACTTTTTAGAAGGGGTTTTATTTTCTGCATATTTGTGCATGTACGGGCAACAGTTTTTGTGCGTTGTAGGCTCCACCTCTGACTTCTGGTATGTATGTCTTTACGATGGTAAGTTACTCGCTTTCCGATCTGAATATCCTCCAACTCGTACATAGAATTTCCTTTCAAGGCAATAACTTTAGCTTTAACAAACTTGGGTGCAAATTTGGCGCTGAATTTTCTTGGTGCATCGCTTAAAACAAAATTCCGTCGATATACTTTTTCTCTCACGGAAAAATTCTTCGCACAACTTCGCAAGTTATACCTCTTGGCAGAATTTTCGAAGGCTAGCTTAATTTTTTCCTGGATTGATTGGCGTGTCAGTTTTAGTCTATACGTCCTACTAACGATATTGTCGTCAAGCGTTTCTAACTTTCAAAGCAGCTCATATTCCTGCGCGTGTGATAGCATTTGTTGACCGAATAGGGCAAAATATGGCGTGCACCCAATAGATTGGTGGTAAGAGCTTCTTAGCGCTTCTGCGATATTATTAGCATTTGCTTGTGGGCTCTAAAGAGCGGTGAAAATGTGTTTTATGCCTCGATCAGTTAATAAACTGTTAAAATGCTGCGATTTAAGTTGCTTGCCGTTATCGCTTAATACGATTTCTGGCGTTCCAAAGATAGTGAACACCTCTTTCAATAAACAGCAGATTGTGGATGCATTAAAGTGGCGAATAGCTTTCAAAAGTGGGAACTTGGTCAAATGGTCGAGAAATATTAGAATGCCTATGTTACCATGTTTAGATCTAGGATATGGACCAATGAGGTCAATGTATAACTTTTGAAAGGGACGTTGGACAGTATACTGGACAGACATAGGAGGTCTTAGCGTTTTGTTGGGCGACTTGCACTGCCGACAAACATCGCATTGGCCCACGTATTCTTCCACGTCTACACAGTCATATTTGGCCAATAAAGGTTAAGACGCAAACGCTCCAATGTCTTCGCTACACCTCCATGGCATTTATTTGGAGGACAGTAAGCGCTTTCTAAAACCGGACGGACTAAAGCTGTTGGGATCCACAATTTTCAATTAAAGGCTTTCCGAGCAGGGTTACCATCTGGACGTTCAGTCCTTTTGTAAACGTGATCGTCTATTATTTGTAGATCAGGAAGGTGGTTTTCATTCTTACGGACGTGGTTTAGTAATCTTTGGTACACCTCAGACGAAAATTCGGGAGATTTCAAATCAACTAACGGACTGATCTCTACTTTGGAAATTTCTTCAAAGTTTTGGCGAGATAGGCTATCCGGTACAACATTTAATGACCCTTTACGATGTTTTATTTCGAACCTAAAACTCTGAAACTTCAGAGACCAACGCGCAAGTCGGGTTGAATAGTCGGTCTGACGCATGAGCCACTGTAAACTTGCGTGTTCTGTTACTATCGTGAAGTTTTGTCCTTCTACGTATGCCCTGAACTTTTTTAGGCTGAGTATTGCTGAAAGACACTCCAGTTCAGTTACGCTGTAGTTGCTCTGGCCTTTATTTAACTTTTGCGAAAAATAGGAGTTTGGGACTTCAATTCCATCCTCATTTACTTGCGACAACACAGCACCAACACCAAGCCTACTGGCGTCGCATTGGATAATAAATGGGTTTTCATAATTTGGACCTGCTAATACGGGTGCAGTACGCAGCTTCTGCTTTAGGGTGTCGAAGGCTTTCTGCGCCTCACCATTCCAGTGGAATGGTTTAGATTTCTTGAGTAGGTTCGTAAGAGGAGTTGTAATGGAGGCGAAGTTATCTATGAATCGGAGCTACCACCCAGTCATTCCAAGAAACCGCCGCAACTGCTTTACATTTGTTGGAATGGGGTAATCAGTAACCGCTGAAATTTTGTCCGGATCGTGTTTAAGAGTTCCATTGCCAACTATATAACCTAAATATTTCACTTCGCTGATACAAAACTTGCTTTTTTCTACATTGATGATCAGGCCAGCTTTCATTAGATAATGAGCCACTTCAGCAAGGACGGACATATGTGTCTCGAAGATGTCGGACACGATTAGAAGATCGTTTAAATAAACGCACACTTGGTTCTTTAACTGGGGTGGGATGACGCGATCCATCAGACGGCAAAGCGCCTGAGGAGCGTTGCATACGCCGAAGGGCATTACGCGGTAGCGATAAAGCGGACGGTTCGGGACCGTAAAACAGGTGTAATCTCTAGAACTTTCTTCTAAGGGAATTTACCAAAAGGCTCGGCGCAGGTCAAGCGAACTAATAAATTTAGCCTTTGGTATTCTACTGAGAATACCATCAATATGAGGGAGGGGGAAGGCGTCCGTAACGGTAACACTATTAAGTTTTCTTGAGTCAAGACACAAACGGACTTTATTTGGCTTTTTGACTTAAACGACCGGACTAGACCATGGACTATTTGGTGCTACTTCAATTACACCTAACTTAATCATCTCATCAATCTTCGCGTGCGCTAATTTTTCTATGGCGCGAGATATTGGGAAGTAACGCTGCTTTATCGGACGGACCTTGGGAATTAGTTCTATAGTATATTCCATTAAGGAAGTTTTCCCAAGGCCTTCAAATACACAGTGGCGAATCACGGAATGATTTCGCACCGGTGTATTAACAATGAAATTGAAAATGAAACAGAATATTCTGATTAATATTCGACAAACTAAATGTGTTTATTTTGTGGTTAATTTGGATATGAATAAGGAATGAAAATATAAAATACAACTGACTTTTTACCTTTGGTACGGCGTGGTGGCTGTGGCTGATCCTTGCTGCGTTGTTGAGAAAATCCAAGGGCCCTAGTTTTTTAATTTTGAAAGTGATCGGACCGCCAAACAGTGAACTTTCGTTAACTTTCCCCTTTACTTAGTTCACCGTTTGACGGATAGCCGCGTATATATATATGTGTGTGTGTGTAAATCAATAAAAGGATTTACACACTACGGTTGTACGTAAATTGTTGGGGCGGAACCCCAAGCAAACAGTGCGTTAGGGTGGTGAATGTATTTAGGTCGGAAACCTAAACATACCGGCCCCCTTGCGGTACGCAATCTATTTTGAGGATCGCCGATCAGCCACAGCCACCACGCCGTACCAAAGGTAAAAAATCAGTTGTAATTTATATTTTCATTCCTTATTCATATCCAAAATAACCACACAATAAACACATTTAGTTTGTCGAATATTAATCAGAATATTTTGTTTCATTTTAATTATCATTGTTAATACACCGGTGCGAAATCATTCCGTGATTCGCCACTGTGTATTTATTAGTCCTTCGAGCCGGATTCACGACGCCAAAAAATCTTCCTTAAGCAAGTTAGCTTTCGGTATGCCTTGCAATATCTTGCTGCAATTTGAAGTCCATTTCCTCAATGGCAAGCCGGCTGACTCTAGTACGTGCGTTATCTCGTTTTGAGCTTTTATAGCAGCATCAACACTATGACCACCGGCAAGTACGTCATCAACGTACATGCATCGTTTTAGAATGTCTGATGCAATTGGGTGGGAGTTTTCTACTTCATCAGCTCCTATGAACTATTCGTTGTATTTTGTTTGGTTTTCATTCACTAGGATTTGCCGATACATTTTTTCGATATCGCTATTGAAGACGTATTTAAACAATCTCCAGCGAAGAATTAAAATTGTTAAGTCGGCTTGTAGTACCGGGCCTAGAGGAGAACATCGTTCAGACTCGTGCCGTTGACGGTTGGGCACGATGCATTGAATACCACCCGGACCTTCGTTGAGACACTTTCTTCCTTCAAGACAGCATGAAGCGGCAGGAAATAGCTATCATTCGATTCTGCTGTCACATGTCTATCATGGACATATGACCTTATGTCTCATATTCTCTTATAACCCTATTGTATTCTGTTTGCAGGGCAGGATTTTTGGCTAATCGCGTCTCGTTCCGAAAGAGAGCATGCACTGAGAGCATGCACTTTTCAGCGAAGGTCCCAGGCAGACATGATTCGGAAAATCTTGTCTAAATGGTAGAGATACCATATACTTTCCTTCGGTATTTCGCTTGGTTGTTGCTGTGGAGAGTCTTTCGCAATATTTATCTTATTCACTTATGTTTCTTTTCTTGGGGATTTCTTCTAACTCCCAAAAGGCCGTTAATTGCTTGTCTACAGAGACTTCATTAAAAAACGAGACTATGTTGGTTGTATGCCTCGTCGTGTACGCACCACCGGTTATAATCCAGCCGAATACGGTTTGGGCAAAAGTGTGTTTAATATGTTTTTCTTCATGCCGCTTAACATTATCTGGGAATAAATGTCTCCGCCGAGGATGAGATCAACCGGTTCGTTCACAAAGAATCTTTCATCCGCCAATTCCAAATCTGGGAATGCCTGCTTAATCATCGCACTAACTTGGCAGGTCGGAAGATTCCCAGTAAGTTGTGTCATAACAAGCACCACTGCATTTATATTTATCAGAGCGTCCGTAGGTGACCTCAATTAAATTTCGCACGCTTCCTTCACCTGCGCGGATATAGCATTGTTAATGCCCGAAACTTGGGCATGTAAACGTCTTGAAGGCAAATTTATTCTACCTTGGAGCCTCTCCGTAATGAATGAGCACCCGGAACCAGAATCAATTAATGCTCTAGCCGAGAAATTAGTGTCATTGTAGTGAATGTTGACACATGCCGTACCTAGGAGTATACCAACGTTTGAGTTTGCATAGCAAGAATTTACATTTTTAACAACTTTTTCATTGTCCTTTACAGATTCCTGTCTCCACTGAGCCTGTCTGGAAGTGAAAGGAGTGTCATCTACGGGGTTCGGAGTTCCCCTCTGCGTGGTTGTTGTTGTTGTAGCGGCTAGCTACACCCCACTGAGCTGGCGGGCTCCCTCAATCATTATCGTCAAGCTCAACTAACGAAAGGTCCAGGAAACGAGCCGTTTCAACAGGGGCGGACCATAGGGGGAGAGGTGTTAGTTGAGTAGGTTTGGCCGAGCATGTGAATAGGTGATTGGTGTCGTGCGAAGACTCTCCACATGCTGGGCAAGTGTTGGGGGTGTCGGGGTTGATCCTGGATAGGTAGGAGTTTAACCTGCTACAATATCCAGATCGGAGTTGGGCCAGGGTGACGCGCGTCTCACGAGGCAGCTGGAGCTCCTCAGCTGCTATAGGTGGTGGTTGGACTCCTAGGACTGCACTCACAGGGCGGGTGTCGATATATTTGGATACCAACTCCCTGTGAATGTTGTCCAGAGCCTGTCGGTACGTCCTTGGGTCCAGCGGTAAGCGAACGTATGTCTGGACCTCGTCCGTCAGTTGTAAGATGATGTGCCTGGGTGCCGGCTCCAGCGCGAGCAGGTCATTATTGGGGTGCCCCGGAAGGTGGCACCTCAGTAGAAACTGCTTTGTGAGCATCATATGGTAGAGGTGATAAACAGGCGTCATCAGGAGACATCCCGTCACTGTCCTGAGTGCGGTGTTCTGACAGGTCTCCAGTCTTGACCACTGAGTCCTGCTAGTTCCAGGCGACCATATTGGCGCAGCATAGTTTAGAACCAGCCGGCCAATGGTCTTGTAAGTTGCCAACAACGTTTCTTTGTCTTTGCCCCAAGTGCTGCCGGCGAGCGTTTGAGGACTTTGTTGCGGCTTTGTACCTTGTTGACGATTGCGGTTGTATGCGCTGAGAAGGAGACCAGGCTCTCGAGGGTGACTCCCAGGATCTGAGGATGGTTAACCGTCGGAATGGGGGTCCCCTCGATGTGGATGTCGAGGGTGAGCCCGACCTCCTTCGTCCAAGATGTGAACAAGGTCGCCGTGGACTTAGCAGGAGACAGCGTCAAATTCCGTCCCGTAAAGTAGTGAGCAAGCTCTGGGAGGTAGCTGTTCACTTTAGAGCACAGGCCATCAATCCCATTGCCGGTAGCCATTATCGTGCAGTCGTCAGCATACGAGACCAGTGTGACTCCCTCTGGCGGGGAAGGGAGTCGCGAGATGTAGAAGTTGAATAATAGGGGGATAGGACGCCACCCTGTGGTACCCCCTGCTTAATTCTTCTCGCCTTTTGAACTGAGTCACGGTAGCACACCGACGCTTGACGACCACACAGGTAGTTCGTGGTCCATCGCCTCAACGCCGCTGGGAGAGGTGAGGCCTCCACGTCCTTCAGCAGGATGGAGTGCCAGACTATTTCGAAGGCCTTCGACTAGTACAGAGCCACGAGGACGGTTCTCTCACAGGGGTGGTTGCCGTTGAGACCACGATTAACCTGAGTGTTTATAGCGTTAAGTGCCGTTGTAGTGCTATGCACTTTCCGGAAGCCGTGTTGATGCTTCGCCGGGCTGAGGTAGTGATTGAAATGCGGGAGCAGCAGGGCCTCAAGTGTCTTGACCACTGGAGAAAGCAGGGAGATCGGCCGTAATGACCAGGGTGCTTAAGGACAGATTGAGGAGATATGCTACTCCCGCGGTGCCCAATTTTTTCAGCATCAACATGCTTAACCCGTCTGGGCCAATGGATTTGGAGGCTTTCGCCTTCCCGATGGCTTCCTTCACCTCAGTGGTAGAGAGAACAATTGGTGCTCGGTGTTGACTTACGCAGCCTTCTGGTGACTGACCATTTGGTCCTGTCGGCCGAAGGATGCAGTGTAAATTGTCGACTAAAATAGTTCGCGTATCGCTTCGGGTCCGACGAGGCGTGGTCTCCAAAGGAGATTTCTGTTCGATCATCACGCCTCGTCGGGTTGGACAGGGACCTCACGGTCGACCATAATTTGCCCACTCCGGCACCGAGGTTGCAGGACTTCAGGTGCTCCCTCCACTTGTTCCGCTTATGTACGTTGATTTCCCTCGTACTGCAGTTGAACGAGCTTGTGCATCTTGACACCGTGTGTCCAGCTGATAAGCAGTTCAATCAACCATTGTTAGATTTAAGGTAATATAATCTTTTTTTTGTTGGTGTCATTTTACGGAATTTTTGACAATTTCGTAATTTGTGTTCATTGCTATGGCATAGATTACAAAAGTGCTTGGCAACGCTAGTTTGATATGTTTCCAATGTTTGGAACCGATTTGAAAGGAAACGATCCATATCTTTCCACTTGGATATATCTGTTTTGTTTTCTATGGACTGTTCCCATAGCGCCAGTGTACATTCTGGCAGTTTTGTTGAACATAAGTATGTAATAGTTGCATCCCAGTTCGAAATGTCAATTTGATGACTGTGCATTGATGAGATGCAATTGTTTATGTCGCGCTGCAGTTGCTTAATAGAGCTGCCACACTCACTCTTAACCGCCTTTAAATTTAATAAAAGTTTCAACTGTGTGTTGACTAAGATACGTTTATTTTCGTATCTATCACTCAGGTTTTTCCAGGCTGTTATAAAGCCTTCATTAGTCAATGGACACCTCTGCACAATCTCTTTTGCTTCCCCTTGGGTTTTTTGGATGAGATGGAAAAGTTTCTCAACTGGTGTAAGACGTTTGTTTAGGATGTATATAGCCGTAAACATGTCTCTGAAGGATGGCCAGGCAAATAGTCTCCTTTAAATACATCGGTATCGCATGGAGGCAAACGTATGTTGTGCTCAATAATAGGTATGTTTTCCGGCTCTTTTTTTGATTTTGCCAGTTTTTCATGCAGATCAGTCATGGCTGTCTGGCAGCGAACAAAAGACTGATGAGATATCTAATGCTTAAGTTTAATTGCCGTTTGATCCTTGGCAGTTTTGCCTTCTGAACCCATGATGTCATCGTAAGCTGCTTTCGTCTTCCTCCAAAGCGCTTTAAGCTCGTCTTGTTCGATGACAAGAGAGTGCTTTGTATGTTCGGACGCAGCTCTTTCGTTGTAGTCAGATTCGAACTCTGCTACTGCGTCGGCCAAACGAATAAATGTAGCCATGATTTAATTGAATTTGGGAAGCAAAGAATATACGTAATATAAATTAAGTTTGAACGTAATCTTATTCAGTTTAAGTTTTATAGCAGATCTTTTAATGTATATAGGCTCTATTGCCCTTTAGAGTTCTTAAAAGTCTGAAACTTGAATTATGCCACACCAGGTAAATTACTTTACTTAAAGACAGGAAATAATCAATTTTTCAACGAATGAACGTGTGTAAATTTAATTAATCTTTTATTGTTTTCCAGCAACTTATTGTATGTATGTACATATATATGATTATGTATATGTATGTATATGAAAATGTATATGTATGTATATATGAATAATTATGAAGCAAACCAAATGTGCAAGTTATTGGATATAGTCACCTGCCACCCAACGAAGTTTTATTTTCTCGGAATAATGACCTTTGTCTTTAATAATTATTATTAATTATAATTATAATTAAGTGTGTGTGAATCGTGTGAAACGGGAGAAGATAAAGCAGTGCTCCGTGCGTATGACAATTATAGTGAAAATAATAAAAAAAATAAACTCGTCGAATTAACAACAACTTAAGTGCCAATTAAAAAAAATAATAACTAAATTAGTTAAGTGCCACTGTCGAGCAGTAAACCCGGTTCAATGAAATGATCTCCGAATTATGAAAATTTAATGAAAGCTAATGTGATACAAAAATGATAGCACGAACTGCAACTAGTATGTGAAAGTGCGTATATGTATATTACTGCTATACAATGTAAAATTAAATTTGCTGGTTTCGAACCTATGTGAACGTATCGATTAAAAAAGAATTCGCAGTGCAAAGAAATATTTAATAAATTATTGTTCGTACGCAATTGTGATAAACGATTATAATTATGTGACAGTGACGCAAAATGGTGGCGTGAATCAAACACTGAATATACCCCCGGTTCACTAACAACGCGCGGAATGTAACACGAATATACAAATGATCGGATAGTTTAGTTTATTGGTTTTTTTTTTTGTAATGTAACAATTAAGTGCACTGAAAATTGAGGATCAACCACGTACCTTATTGCAGTGTTGCTGGTGATGAGGTGATGAAAATATTTGTGTTGCAAGTGTGAATGGTCTCTAGTTGCTGTGCTGTGAAAAAGTTCTGGTGTTTATGTATACTCGTCGTATGTGATTTAGTGGTGGAGGATGTAAAGCGGAATGGTGTCACGTTAAACAGGTGTGCAAAAGGCTGTGTCGCTTGAGTTGGTGATCTGTGCGGTTCCTTCCAAAAGGATTTTCGTGATGATTAGTGGACTGTATTGGATATAAGCTGGTCAGTCTCGGCGTAGAAGGACCAATAAATCCACAGTGGCGAATCACGGAATGATTTTGCACCGGTGTATTAACAATGAAAATGAAAATGAAACCGAATATTCTGATTAATATTCGACAAACTAAATGTGTTTATTGTGCGGTTATTTTGGATATGAATAAGGAATGAAAATATAAATTACAACTGACTTTTTACCTTTGGTACGGCGTGGTGGCTGTGGCTGATCCTTGCTGCGTTGTTGAGAAAATCCAAGTGCCCTAGTTTTTTAATTTTGAAAGTGATCGGACCGCCAAACAGTGAACTTTCGTTAACTTTCGCCTTTACTTAGTTTACCGTTTGACGGATAGTCGCGTATATATGTGTGTGTGTGTAAATCAATAAAAGGTGAATGTATTTAGGTCGGAAACCTAAACAGCCTTCTTTTTCGAAGCTAGGGAATCGGCTAACTGTCGTTGCTGCTCAAAATCTAGGCCAAGTGTATTTACCTCACAATTAGTAGTACAATGGACCTCTGAAATTATGTGAGGGGCTATTTTGAATTTTACCCAAAAGTCTCTGACTCTTTGAGATAGGCTCGGTATCACAAAAAATCGAACAACTTCTTCCTTTTCTTCCAAGCGGACATTTATATAAACCGTACCGTAAACACTTGTGTTTTTCCCTCCGCGGTACGAATAGATATGGCATGTTGGTGCAGTTGTTTTTGTTTACAAACTTGGTCGGTTAAAGAAGAACCTATGCACGAAACTTACGCTCCGCTGTCTAAGAGACCTAATTCTGTGTTATCTAAAATGTAAACTTTAGCGTATGGCCTCAGATCAAATGATTTGTGTTCTATGCACGCTCTTAACATTTTCACGATTTTTCCTTACTTTCTCCCAAAACTTTTTCAATCGCACCGATGAACGGTTGATACTTAGGGATTTCCTATCTGAATTCAATATTCTTTCTTTTATATTATTGTATTTTTGAAGGCGGATTTCGTAGGGGACGATGTTATATACAAATCGTTTACTTCACCGGATGTATCTATGGTATTATAATATTTAACGTTTTATGTCGTTGCGAGGCTTTTGCCTTTAAGCCTCGCTCGTTTTCGAGTTTTCCGGATTACAAGCTTCGCATTTTGGGCGGTATGTGTTAGGGGTGCCACAACCATAGCAGAACACAGTTCTATCTTGCAAGCAATCGAAGTATCGGTGTTCTTCCCACCGACAGTTCCAGCAGACTATTTTTAATTTTTCTTGCTGTTTTTTTGGTAATTTCCTCTATTTCAATTTACTGAGGATTTTCGTCGCATTCAATTTTATTCACGTATCGACGCGATTGTGATCGTGGGTTTATAACCGGTGACAAATTTTTAGATCTGGAAATCTCGTTTGCGAGACTCTCACCCTTGAGACAGAGTATACGCAGTTCCGCTAGCGAACTTATTTGTACATATGTATAGCAGCTGCTGACGGACGCGGGATCCTAGGTTGTGTTGTAATATTTCGGTCAGCTCAGTTTCAGGCAGTGGAGAGTGTAAGGGTTCAGCAATTTTCACTACAGCGATTCGGAAGTAATCGAAGGATTCATTTAATCCTTGCTTTCTACTACGGATCATTTCTTTGATTTCAAAATCACTTTTGTGCTGCTGGAAGTTCGTTCGCATGGCCTGACAAAGTGAAGACCAAGTAACACGATTGACTGTACGGCGATAGCGCCAGTACCAGTCTTTGGCTTCATTTAAAAACAATGTTTGGACATGCTCGCATAGCAGGTTAAAGTTGCCCCCTAGGGTATCTAGAACTTGGCATTCGATGCGGTAAAGGAAACTATCTACCGAGAGTTTCGAGGACCCATCGAACTTAACGTCCTAGTTAGATATAAGTTGGGCCACCCTACCTGAGTTTGGCACATTCGAAATATCACTAAATCGTAGCTGATCAAGCTGATATCCAAAATTCTGATTTGAGTTATTAGCTAAGTTCGGTATATCCCTTGGCCAATAGGGGCTTGAATTATTGCGTGGCATGCTTTGATGCGCAGATCTCGCGTTGAGACTTTCGTTAACAACAGGTTGAATTGGTTGGAGGTTTATGTTTAGGCGCTCTACTAAGTTGGACATCGCAGTTTCAAGTCTCTCCTCTAACAATTGTGAAACATGATTTTCTAAATTGGTGAATATTGATGCTTGCCTAGCCGACACCACGGCGGCTACAATATTCCGTATTCGGCGGTCTTCTTAATTGACACCATTGCTGGTTTCTTGGGTATGGAGGCAGGCCAAACATGCTGCGCCCTTAGTCTGCGGTTGTGCATTTGGTTCCCTGATAGGGTTGTCTGGGCCTATACCGCTACCATGCTGATCCGACTGGCATGCCGCCCGAGCGCTAGTTCGTGCACCAGTGTTCTGGCTAAAATCACGGATATTACATTTACTTCTGCATAGCGACAGTAGGAGTTCGTTTTGAGCCAATTTTGGAGGCACGGACGATGAAAATGGTGGGAACACGCGGTCACTAAAATGTCATCGTTTTCTAAAATCCTTTCTCTGCAAATGGTACATGTATTAGCCTGCAGCGGCAAGTTTTCGTTGCTATGTCGCAAGGACATTTTGGAAGGACTAGCAAATTAATATAAAAGCGCCTGTGGCATTCCAGTTCGAATAATAAAACTTAATTTATTTATCTTCAATTTTCTTCGATTTTCAGAAAAAATTTGTATTTGTATATGTACTTAGGTACGTGGCCAAAAAAAAAAAAAAGTAACAACTTCCAAAAAAACTTCGACTCGATATTAATTTCGTAACTACTGTAAGAGTACAATTCTTCTTCAAAATTAAGTGGTATGATCTTTGGGGCCCGTGATATGGTTCAATTATTTGGCATGCAACCGGTATCTGTCATCGGGAGTAAACCGGGCTGCAGTGTTGTAGAATTTTCGACAAAGTCGGTTACACTTCAGTTGGTAGGTAAGTATAATGTTCCGACTTTTTAAAACAAAACAACAAAAAAAAGGGAGTGTCTCTAAATTGAAATTAAGCAAATTTTATCTCTTGATATACAGAAAATTGTTTTTTTTTAAGCGCTGATTAACCAGAATACAGGACATGGTTACGGTGAAATAGCCCTGAAAGCCAAAATTGCTCTTGAGGCATATAGCCGTGTGGATCGCAACTTCGGGCAAAGAAATTTTCGCCTTCAATAATGGAAATTCAAACATAACGCTAGACTAAACAACAACAATCAATAATATGGTCCGAACCTAAACTATTTAACTTAATAGGCCTGAAATTCAAAATTATATGTAGCTATTTAAAAATAATTTTTCTTCAATACGGACGGACAAGTCGATTCCAGCGGGGAATCTTAATCATGGAGCCACGAGTTGAAGCAAGCACTGAAATACCTGTATATCGTGTGGCCCCACGTTGGCCGCCATTTTCTGTTATGGATTCGCTTTGGCCGACATATGATATCATGATCATGGCAACCAGGGACGAAGTGTCGGTGGCAAGGTCCAGTGACCACGGCGTGTACTTGCGTTGGTACCCGGAGCTTCAGTTTCGTGTGGTTCCTATACGTAATCACTGGACAAACAATCCTCCTAGTCAGCCAACAGCCCTAACAAGAAATACTTCACTTGCACACTAAAAGCAAACAACAAAAAACCAATCTACAAACACAAACCTATGGCCCTATCGACCCAAACCCATAACATGCCTAGCAGCTCGCCTCATTTTATTAATGGCTGCCTCTCTACCCATCCCGACCATTGGCTTGAAAAGTGTTATTAAAACCCCACAGAGCCACTCACAGAACCCTAAGAAATCAGACCATGACAAATACAATTCAGCAACTCACTTCAACGCAAATTTATTATTATGGTTCAACTAAATTTAAGTAGAAATATAACCGTAAAAATAATCAAAAACATATCCTATTATATAATATTCTTATGTGTTTACAATAATTAAATTTTTTTTGTTACTAAACAATTTACTTACTCTCTTTTTTACACAAATTCTTTCATGAGCTACTTTTTCTACATTTAGCTTTAGTTCAATGTACTTTCCAAATCTTTGACTAACTCTGACACAGGCCTAACATTTAAAACCTAGAAAACTGATTCCTCTCAACAGCTGACCGCACAGAGGTCGTTAACCCGAAAGAAAATATATTTATATGAAAGTATGTAATTAGTTATTTATATACCTATGTATGTACAAACATATGTGCTCCTGTACACACAAGCAGCAGAGGAAAGGGTATATGTCTATTCGTATATGTATATATGTATATGTAAAAAAAAAAGGGAACATGCGTTCGTCCGAACATACCCACATATATACTTAGGTGTACATACGTACATACATAGACGCGAATGCAAATGCATTTCCTCATATTAAATAACAAATAAATTAACTACATAGAGAGAGGGAGTGTGAAAATCATATGCGTACTTACACATGGATTTGTCGGTTAGTATGTATACCCAAATATATGAATACGCATATGGTTCAAGAGATTATATCCAAAGAGTAAAAGCGCACTGATAAGAGTAATCATGCTAACTTACTTGTTTTTGTTTCACTCCAATGTCCCACGATGCCTTCTCAGCATACCGATCGAGAGCTCAAAATCGTTTTTGCAATTATGTACAAGATAAATTTCCCTATCACTTTCCTAACTAACTATTATTAACAGATGTTAATATTGAATTTTAACATATGATGTTGCAAGAAGAAATGTATGTCGTTGCAACCAAACCTAAAAAACTCTGTGGAACTTTTTAAACAGATGAAATGGAGTTGGTATTTAAACCACCTGCATTATCTGAAAATGACGATAAAGGTCGCGAGAGGCTATGAAATACCAAAGAATTATTCAGTTATCTACTCTCTCTAAAGTGGTTAATTATTGTAAGCATTGCCATTAATGCTAATTATGATTTATGTTGATCATTGCGGCGCTCTTAGTGAATTTGTGCCTACTGTACTAACTGTTGAGGTTAATTAGCTGTCTTGATAAGCAAGTGCAAATCCAGTTGGAGTGCACATACATACCAACATGCTAATTATATCGCACCCTAAACCAAAAACCGTCACAACTCAAAATTTTTTTAAATCGCTTTTATCTCTTAAACCTGTTCCCAGAATACTTCCCAACATGCTCCGAAAATTTCTTCATCGTAACTATCTTATTTGCTGGAAAAATACGTTTAAAATATTACAACCATTTTTACATAAAATTGTTTACTTCTCTTGGATATTAAAAAAAAAATTTTTTAAATCCTTTTTCCAAATAAACTAATTCACGGAATACTTCCCCAACTGCTCCAGAAATTTTTTTCGTAGTTACTATCTTCATTTACTGGAAAAGTATGATTACAAAATTATCATCATTATTGTAGAGACTGTTTTTTTTGCCTCTCCTGAACATTTGAGATTTTTTGAGTTGTGACTGTTTTTGGTTAAGGGTGCGATATGTAATATATGTTAAGACGTTAGGAAAAGAAAGGTGGGTGTGTAAATGAAATCAATCTAACTTTGATTGATAGATGAATTAGTTATAATGATTTACTTATTTACTTAATTTAGCTTTGAGGTAAAAGTATTTTAAGAGTAGTTACAAGTTGAAACAAATTTTAAAGTTGAAGTTACTTTTAAGATAAGCAATTATTTCAGTTAACATGGCTTGCCCTATTTATAATTGTTAGCATTTTCCTAACCTCTTTTAATATAGTGTAAATGAAATCAATCTAACTTTGATTGATAGATGAATTAGTTATAATGATTTACTTATTTACTTAATTTAGCTTTGAGGTAAAAGTATTTTAAGAGTAGTTGCAAGTTGAATCAAGTTTTAAAGAAGAAGTTAACATGGCTTGCCCTATTTATAATTGTTAGCATTTTCCTAACCTCTTTTATAACTCATTTTTATTTGAGTATAGGATATTTATGTAGCATTATGGATATCGAAAAGTAGATGTATTAGAATGATGAAGTTCAGACCTAGTTGTAGTTTAACCTACTTTAAACCTAGTAGTTCAATTTAACCTTGAATTCCTGAAATTTTACTTATTTACAGTTCAAGGTAAATTTTATCGCCATTCTAACATATTATACAATGTAATGTCTGGTTAGGAATTGTCTAATTCCGGTGTATGCATATTTTATGTAAATACTAAATTTGGTGAGGGGTTTCTGACTCCTGCAGCAGAGTTGTAGATCCGGGCGGGTTCCTGTCGGCTAATTAAAAGGTTGCGGATTATCGGTGATTGCGGGCTTAATTCATCTTGATGGCAGGTTGCGTGGAGTTTTCTATTGGTCACTTGAGGCTCAATTCTCTTTTAGAAGATGGTGGACGGACACTAGCAGGTCCATACGTGTTGCCACGTGACTGCTGGTACCAATTGATATTTCTTCTCACGCGTTGGGGAACTCGGAACGCTCGAAAATGTCCTAAATTTTCAAAAATATTACGCGCTACGTTTAACTTTAGTTTTTAAGGCCCGAGTCATATGTTTGATTTTGTGAACTTTCATCCGATTAATTCGATAGGCCGCGATCAGTAAATACGTATCGGCCTAAATTCTCACCGCAATATTTATTATTAGGTATTTTGACGGGAACTTCGATTTCTTTCACCCCGTACTCGCCGACAGTCGCCACAGGAATAGGAGAAAAAACCATCAGGCGGATATTCAAGTAGTCCGCTGTAATCAGCAGTTGGGCCTAACAGCTGTTGGTGGCGACTGCAGTGTGGTGAATGGTGAATGCAAAGAACAAGGAGAAAATGGTTTTTGGATGAACTACAAGAATGTAGTCTTAAACGTAGTAAATTTCGTTCTTATATCAATTTTTTTTGTATTTCCGTGACCTTCCAAGAAATTGAGATATAGCCAAAGTTTTCCTTCACCCGCATTCATATTCTGTCCATTCGGTCATTTCCAATGTGCAGTGGCTTGCGTTTAAACCAGCGTTTTTTAGCTTTGCAAAGTTCCATGTGCAGCAATCCGAATTACAATGCAATCGCGGTTTTATTCAACATTTTTTATAATATTGTGCAGGAGAAGCAGTCTGCTTCTTTAAACGATGCCTTATCTAAGCCTTATATTGTATCTAAAAGTAATGTTTTCCTCTAAATTCCATTCTTATATTAATTTTATGTGTTTTTCAGTGACCTTCCTAGAAATTGAGATATAGCCAAAGTTGTCGCCCGCATTCATGTTCTATTCAACATTTTGTGCCAGGAGCAGCAATCTGGTTTTCAACGAAGCCTTGATTTCATGCAGTGCTTCCACTAAAGCCATTTTTCACGTGCATCAGCCTGTATTTCTACCAATGTTTTTCAAAGGTATGTTTGGGAAAGCATACATCTTAGTGAACTTACTACTGTTTAAAATATCGCAAATTTCGTACTACGTCAAACACATAATACGTTTTTCAACGGCTTTGTAACCAATTCACCTTTTCAAAATCGTCAGTTTTCCAGTAGCAGTGTGCGTTTTTAATATTTGATATTTATCTTTACCTTAAATTTTGTTAATAGGTCTCGAAAAAAAGCGACGTATGGCTGCATTACTCTGATGAGAAAGAAAATAAAGTAAACTATTTACTCTGCGCTCAGCAACTTTCTGTGCAAAACTAATCGACCTACAACCTTTTGCGTCATTTGAATACAAAGGACCCAACACAGAAAATTTTACGACAGAAACAACCAATAGTTACAGAAGCAAATATAACTGCTGAACCCGAGCTACAATTATTTATTTATTTATTTATTTATTAATCAACAAACAAGTTGCTTACAGACTTTATGATACATTTTAATTTCAAAGGCTTAACGACAGGAGTCGTATGAGTAAATTCTTAAAAGTAGACTTAGAGTAGGTAAAATCAAAATCTAAGGAAGAAGAATAAGCATTAAATTGAGATAGCGTCCTTCTAAGAGCTGCATTCATACCATAGACAGTCTTAGCAAACCCGACAAAAAATATATCATTACAGCGAAGTATGTGTGAGGGAACACTAAAATGAATTTTCGTGAGCAAGTATGGACAATCAATTGAGCCGGTACATAAGTCAAAGACAAAACACATCGACAAAAGATCACGCCTAGACTCTAAAGATATGAGGTCTATAAGTAAACACCGAGAGCGATACGACGGAATAGGATCTGCAAACTTAATCGTGCACAAGGCAAAACGCATAAAAGCTTTTTGGACAGACTCCAATCTTTTGATATATACCGCATGAAACGGTCGCCAAACGAATACCGCGTATTCTAACCTGGAACGAACTAGGGACGAGAACAGCATTTTGAGGGTATAGGGATCACAAAACGCAGAACCATTTCGACGAATAAAGGCTAACATTGCAAATGATTTTGAGACAATATAATTTATGTGAGTTGTAGAGTTCAGCTTGGTGTCAAAGTAGACACCAAGGTCTTTAAATTCTCTAATTGTTTTTAGCGGTGAATTTAATATGCTATAAGAAGTTGGAACAATATTTAGAACCTTCGCGAAAGAAGTGTAGTGACATTTACTAATATTGAGCTGCAAATGATTACGCAGACACCAACTATATAAGTTGTTCAACTCATGCTGGAGAATATGGGAATCTCCCGGATTTTTAATTTCGTAGTAAATCTTCAGGTCATCCGCATATAGAAGATAGTTACATTTAGGAAAACATGAGGAAATATCATTGATAAAGAGGATAAATAGTAACGGGCCTAAAACACTACCCTGCGGAACACCAGAAGAGGCAACAAAAGAGTAAGACGATACGTTATCGAGTCGAACGACACAGCTCCTATTATCTAGATATGAAGCTATCCACTTAAGAAATTGAGAGTGAAAGCCTAATACGCGAAGTTTAGTTATCAAAATAGAGTGAGATACCCTATCGAAAGCTTTAGAAAAATCTGTGTAAATTGCATCCATTTGAAAACCTCTTTGAAAGGTCTCCAGGCAATCCTCCGTAAAAGCTGCTAGATTAGTTATCGTAGACCTGCCTGGAATAAACCCATGTTGATTAGGACATAACATATGCTTGACAGCAAAGTAAATTTTTTCCTTAACAACGCATTCAAACAGTTTAGACACAGTTGTTAGCTTGGAAATCGGTCTATAATTCTCAATGTCATTTTTATTACCGTTTTTCAAAATAGGGGTGATAAAAGTTAATTTCCAATCGTCAAGGAAAACCCCAGCTGAAAGTGACAAGTTGAAGATGTGCCTTAAAGGCGTAATTAGAGCTGGACAACTTTTAAAGAGAACAACCGAAAGACCATCAGCATCAGTACCATTGGATGGCTTAAGCTGATTTATGCCAAAAATAACATCATCGTCAGTCAGATTTAATTTCCCGAAGTTCACGGAAGTATCTAAATTTAACATATCATTAGAGATATAATTATTTGCGGTATTATCTGTGATAAAATTGGAAGAAAAAAAATTGGCAAAAAGATTAGCAGCATCAGAGATGGAGTCAGCTGATACCCCTTTAAGATGAACAGACGCAGGTATATTAGAACAGTTTTTTTTTTGGTTTTTATGTAACCCCAAAAGGATTTAGGATTACATTTAATATTGCTTTCAACATTACGAATATAATCTCTATACAAAGATTTATTGAGTTTGTTGAATTTACCTCTATAAAACACATACTGCTCGCGAAAATTCTTATCGTTAGAAATCTTATGTTTTTTATAAAAGTTATTCTTCAAGTTCCTTAGATGTTTGAGCTCTTTTGAGAACCAAGGACGTTTCGAAGTTTTGGAGCTAAACATTGGTATGTGAATCGCACAAGTGTTAAATATTATAGATTTAAAAATATCATAACAGCCAGCTACATCTATATTTTCAAATTGATGAGACCAATCCACCTCAAACAAACTATTTAAATCAGCAAAATTACAGCGTGAGTAATTAAAAGCAACCGTTTTACTGGTACTTGGCAATTCAAAATATTTAAAAAAGTCAATTTCCAGCACCAGTGGACTATGATGCTGATTCGAAGATGAAATGTAACTAGCTGCATGCGAAAGCTTAAAATTAATATTAGAGCTAACAAATATTAAGTCTAAAATTCGGTTAAGTTCGTTTGGAAAGCCATTTATCTGTGTTAAATCAATGCATAACAAATTATCTATTAAATATAATTCCGAAATACTAGTTACATTTAATGGAGTAAGAAAGTTATTATTATCCATAAAGCTCCAGCAAATATTACCCAAGTTAAAATCACCCAAGACACAAAGTTGGTCGTCACCAATTTGTTCATGAATTGCAACTATGTTGTCAATATGTGCCTTATATATGACATCAGAGCTACCTGGCGGAATATAAGACACGCATATATACAGCAGTCCACACGCACCGTGCATTTTAACGCAGAGTTGATCCAACAAAGAACTAGCATCTGGTAGCTCATAAAGAGATGCACGAAGATTATTACGTGTAGCAATAAGTACCCCTCCACCCCTACTGACACCAGTTCTAGCGTAATCTCTATCTTTGCGAAAAACGTCAAAGAGAGCTGTATTAAAGAACTCTGCATCAAATAAATTGCCATTTAACCAAGTCTCTGTTAAGACAAAACAGTCGTAATCCAGTTCCGAGCTAAAAATGTAGACAGATTCAGATTTGGTCCTGAGTCCCGAACAGTTTTGGTAATAAACGCCTATTTTTCGGCCACCAAAAGTGAAAGGGCTTTTTACTCCTTGGGCTAAGGCTGCAGACCTTTTTGAAAAAAATCAAATGGCCGGATAGAGACATTTGAAGGCCAAATATTTGACGTCAGCAATTTATTATAGTGACATTCTGGAATTCCAAGCTTAAAATTTATGTATTTAATTTCATCCGAATTAGCATTTTTCTTGAGAAGTTTATAGCATAAAATCTCTTTCCTGTTGATAGCTGCATGTTTGGCTACATAATCAATTATGTCATCGGTCTTAACGGAGGGCAAAAACGAAGAAATATGCAGCCATTTGTGACGAAGAACAACTCCAAGCTCAGAGTTCTCACAAGTACCATATACACAAGGCCTACGTTTTTTATGAAGGCGATTTTTCGCCACATCAGACCACTGTGGAATATTCGGCTGCGCATTATTAGTACCATTGTTAGTTATAGTACTTCTCAACTTAACATTATTCGCAACAGTTGCAGCATACGAAGTAGAAGCAGCAACGCAAGTGGGCTGCACAGACGGAGAGCCTGTGTAGGCATATACAGCTGGTAACTCAGCAATACGGGTAGTCGGCGAATTAGCAGAGGTAGCAACAGCAGAATAACCAGTATTACTACCAGATGTTGCTAAAAAACCAGTATTATTACCAGGCGCAGCAGAAACAGAATGCATTACTGAGATATCACCAGTAAGTTCATTATTAGCAGCAATATCTGTAGCGATAGATGGCACAATCGAAGCATGCACGTGTGTATGCGTTTGTGCAATCACACATTCACTGCCAGAACTTAGAGCAGACGAAGTCCCAGACATAGTAGGCGAAGATGCAGCAAAACCGGTATTACTAATAGGAGTAGTTGCAAAACCGGTATTATTACCAGGCGCATTCCCAGCTGGTAGGCTAATAGCAGCAGCAATATCATCATTATATGAGCACAATTTTGTGTGCTTTTGCACTTTAGCTCGCTGAGCAACAACACCTTCACTAGATTTACTTTTAGAACGAGTAACGCGTTTGTTTTCACTTGTACCAGTTGTTGGCAAGTTAAAATCAACATTCACTGATTCAATAAATGTGAGAAAAGAGCTTTTTATTTTGTCCAGGTCCGAAATCGCGTTCAAAATTTTATCTCTCAGTCCACTATGGGCTAAACAATTACTGCATAAACTCATTATTGCGAGCAAAAGATAAGCAAATCGAAAATTAACAAAAAAGCACAGAACGAGTGAAACACGTCCGAACCGTATGATGTCATTTACATTAGCACAAGTTCCTACGCGAGCTTCTTTCGTTGAACCCCGTTGCTCAACAATAGTCGGCATCTTTTGTAAGCGACTAGCAATAGAACGTCCAACTCGCTTATAATCAACTCTCTTATATTTTGAATACACTCTACAACACTAGTCTGTCAAAATTAATGGTCACTTGTAAAATTTGCTAGCAAAACAAAACAAAATGAGTTATTCTTATAAGAGCCGATTTTACTTACGTCTGCTCTATCTTGGTTTTTTATTTATGTTGATGTTTAGCGAAAATTTTCAAAATTCCGTTGGTACTTTCCAATGATTTTTCACAATAGCCCCACTTTCTCACTTTCCAACACTTAATTAGGTCGGCTATTTTTTAAGTGAGTTTATTTCAACTCAACTCGCTAATTTTTGTTGTTGCTTTCCACGCTATACGATTAGCTACCTAGTGTTCTTTTGCAAGCAAGTGACAGCTCACTACATTGCTGCAGACAGCAAGCGTACATTTTCAGCGTCGGAATTGTTAACTTGCATTGACTATACAGAGCGGCATACTGCTGATACCCCTGCGATGGTGGTCACCTTGGCATTGCTTAGGAGGGTCCACCAGGAACAGTGCATATAACAGAGTGACGATAGTTGAGATTGTTTCTCTAACTTCATGCCGGCTCCAAGTGGGGGCGCTGACCAAGAACCGCCACCTCCTAGTCCAGAGTGTTAAGCGATACCGTGCTCATTAAATGGTTTGCAGCCAGGATGACAACCCGATGTATTAATTTAATTTAATCTAATTTTTCATTACGGTCTGATAAGCTAAATTTTCACAATATAACATGTATAACATACAGATACATATGTTTTCAAAAATTAACTTATTAGGTACAATATTTACTGTAAAAACTAAAACTTATTATCAGTAAGAAGCATATTTTTACAATCACATATTCATTGTACACATTTATACACATTTTTATTCTATAGCAATATAATTTGTAATTTCTGTCGATGAGTATTTTATTATTGACGAGATTGCAAGCATAAACGTATCTGCCCTATGGCGGCGACAGGTGGTCTGAGTTGAATTGAAGAGTTCAAGAGCCATACTGATTATACAATTCTTCTTCAGGTATAACATACTTTTCGATGAGTTATGTACATATTATTTCTGCTGTCGGAATGCAGTATTGAATCTTCCCCGCTCTATGCTCGACCGACGGTTTATTTCTCAGATGTTACAGGCTTTTTGATGAGCAACACCTTACATAAGCTATCGGAATGGACGACATTCCGAGCAGCATCGCATCTTCCGACGCAGGTGGTTCATTTCGCAGGTATAACAGTCTTTCTGATGAGTAATATCTTATTTAAGCTGTCGGAATGGACGAGATTCCAAGCAACTTACATGTTTAAACAGGTCGGTTGGAAAAGGCTTGTTTCCATGCCGAACCTTTTTATCTAATAGGTAATGTCCTGAAGTGATCAGTTAGTAGTTTCTTGAAGGTAGTAATGTTATTACAATTTCTTATTAAACTTGGTAGCTCATTAAAACATTTCAATCCTTTGTAAAAAAATATTTTTCTTATCAACTTCTGTTTTGTATAGTGACAGCCTTAAACTATTATTTTCCCTGAGTAAATATGAGCGCGTTTTTTTATGTATCGAAGATTATCACTTAAATATTCCGGCAGGCTACCCTGTTTTATACTAAACACGAATTTCATGGCGTGAAAGAATATTTGCTGTTTCACGCTCCGCCAATTCAAAGCTTCAATCATTTCCTGTACAGGTGTATCGTAACGTTTATTTAATATAAATAACATAGCTCTATTTTGCTTTTTTTGGATTCTATCAATTTGTGTGTCGCTAGCTATAAAGAAGATCGTTGGACAATATACATAGTGCGGCTCAATTATAGATCTGTATATTAGAGTTTTACATCTTCTTCCTAAGTACTTACACGATAAACTGTGTAATCAATGTGATCCGCAAATTTTAACTTACCATATACATATATACTTATATACCTAGATACTTAATGACGTTCTTCGATTCTGTCTTCCTCAATTTTTAAGCTGTAACTTACTGATTTAACATTAAATGCCTTGGATAGAACCATAAATTTTGTCTTTTTCACATTAAGTTTAAGTTTATTTACACATAGACATTTATATAAGCATTTTCTTGCATCTGTGCCATTGCATTACCCGACATCTCCACAGAAAATAGCTGATGTCCTAAAATAGATGTCAGAAAATATATTGTCAATGGAGACCTCTTATTTCTTTATGTCCGCCTTTTATGTCAGCGTTTATGCCTTGGCATCCATTGTATGAAATAAGCTGTCACTTTGTTAATTTGACAGCTAATTTTTTATTTGGCTGTAAATTTCGTGGGGTCAACATCGATAATATTTTCATTCAGAAGCAAAAACTGAGTTGTTTTCTATTGCATTTATTAATATTTACGCACAATAAGGAGGCGGTTCACCTTTTAACAAATATTCGTGCATTAACTTTGTGTGACCCATGCGTAGTCTGGTGATAATTCGTAGCTGATCTGCCGTCGCTGAGACCGGGAGTGTTGGCTTGATGCGATTTTTATTGTAAACTTTGTATTCATGTTAGAACGTTTGCCAGTTGGTCGCAGTTAGTTCTCTAACGTGGTTGTTTACTTGTCGAAGGATGTCTGTTTTTACCAAAGGCTCGAAGTATATACAGGGTGTCTGGTCGACTTCTTTAGCTGCGATGTCTGCATATTCGTTTCCGACGACGCCACAATGGCCAGGTACCCACATGATTTTAATTTTTGAAGAATGTTGTATTAAAAGATCTCTTGAACTTTCAATAAGAGGCTCTTTATTGTGTGGGAAAAGCAGTCCCGTCTTGATAACTTTCCCTTTCTCAGATACTACCGCAAAAGACGTCGATTGAGTTGTTTTCGAGCCATCCGTAAATAAGAACTTCCAGCTTTTTCTCTCTGAGTTGCTTTTAAATTCCAAAGTTTTTTGATATATTGTGGAGCTCGTTGATTGTTTAGGGTAGTCTAAAAGTTTCGAGATAGAAACGGATGGAGGGAGCATCCAGTGAGTAAATTTTGTTGATTTAGTAAGCGTAGGATTGTAAAGGATGTTGATTTCCTTCGCGTTCAGTAATGTATTATATATAGCTGAAGGTTTCTTCATCCGACGTCTTCTTTTGGTTGCATTTGCTACGTCTTTGTGCAGAATCGCGTTATTTGTGAAGTATAGTTTACTTATTAAGCGGAGAATGCTTTGCTTATAACGTTCGCCAATGAAAGGGAGACCAGACTCTGCCATCAGGTTTTTTATTGGTGTTGTGGGAAAGGCACGAAGACTTCTACGAATCGCGTTGTGATAGGGTGCAGATAAAGCCGATATTGTACTTTTAGCGCACTGTCCATAAATAGGTAGACCGTAGTCAATCACTGACAATTGCAAAGATTTTGATATGTTTATAAGAGTGTCCGGGTGTATTTTACTGTGCTTACAGGAATGGTACTTTATGACGTTTAATTTAGCATTAAGATTTTTTCTTATATATTTACAATGCTCTTTAAAGTTAAGAGACTTGTCAAAAATAATACATAAAATTTTGAGGTATTTAACATTAGTAATATTGTAATTTCTGTTTACAAAATTAAAGTTTTGACAATTTTTCTTTCTACATATGTGTAGAAAATTTGATTTTTCGTAAGATAGGCTAGCTCCAGACTTTTTTGACCAGATATAAATTTTATCCATAACATTCGATAGCCTATTCAGAGTTTGGCTTACGCAGTTGGTTTTTGAAAAAATCAAAACATCATCTGCGTAAATAGAATGTTCTAGTCCCTGTTTGTTTATTATTTTACTAATTTCCTCGAAGGCAATGATAAAAAGAATTACGGAGATAGGCGAGCCCTGAGGTATGCCGTTATATACATAGGTGTACTCTATCAGAGTACTTGTTGTTTATTTTGGCCCTAAACGTCCGATGATTAAACAAACTTTTCACTATGTTGTAGACGTCCGATGATTAAACAAACTTTTCACTATGTTGTAGATTTTCCTGCCCGTTTGCCAACTTTTGAGTTGCCTAAGAACTGCGTGAGCACCGATTCTATCAAACGCCTTCTCGAAATCTAAGCTTAAAACTGATACATGATTCCGATTCGAGAGGGCGGTTGACAAGTAATGATCAAAGTGGAGAAATGCGTCAGATGTACCTTGCCCTGTTTAAAGGCTACCTGGTTGTGACTGATATGTTTATCTCTTAAAGCGAGCCACATGATTCGCTTTGCTACTATCTTTTCTAACACTTTACTGAGACATGACAACAATGATATTGGTCGATAACTGCTAATATGGTCTAGACTTTACTTGGCTTGCTAGGTTTTAAAATGGGAATGATGTCTGCATTTTTCCAGCTCTGTGGGTAGACGCCTGTTTCAAAAATAGTATTGAAAAGTTTAAGTAACCTATTTTTTGTGCTGATTGGCAGATTTTTAAGCATTGGATAGGATACTCTGTCGTATCCGGGGGTTTTCCCCTTAGCCAATTGAACAACTTCATCGAACTCTGTCATTGTGATATCCTTTTCAATCATTTTAGCGGAAGCTGAGATTTTAGATGGGTTATATTCCGATGCAAAATCTAAATCACCTGTCAGCGTCCTAACGTCACGCCAAATTTGCTTAGGGTGGGAATTGGGATTGATTGCAGATGTAAGTTCTTCTAAACTAGTTCTTTTGTTTGCCTTTACTTGGTATCTGATAGCCGCGTTGGCTATCTTGTAATTAATAAATTTGGCTTCAGTTCTTTTCTTCTTATATATTGCCCACAATTCTTGTTTCTTGGCCCTAAGTATAGCTAGATTTCGGTTCCACCACGGAACGGCGGGTCTATGAGAAATTGTCTTCGTTTGTGGTATGTATTGCTGCTTCTTTATTTACGTTATTTGATACTGGTATTTTGGATGACTCTGAAATGCAGCTTTCTTGGAACTTCAACCAGTCGGCTAGTTCGGTGATAAATCTTGGTCTTTTAGTTGTTTTCTCGGCATATACACTAGAATTTACCGTCGTGAAAATTGGAAAGTGATCACTTCCATGTAAGTTATTTAAAATTGTCCATTTGCATTTAGGTACAAGACTCGCGGAACAGAGTGTGATATCTATGTTTGAAAAGCTTTGGTGGGTTAAAAAATGTGTAAGCGAGTCGTCGTTCAGAACTGTCAGATTTGAAGCTAGTATAACATCTTCAAGTACTTTACTTCTTGAGTTTGCTACTGATGAGCCCCAGAGTGGACTCCAGGAATTTAGATCTCCTAATAATAACATAGGGCTTGGAATATTATCAATTATTGAGAACATATCTTTCGAATTAAAGTTCTGGTCTGGAGGGATGTACATTGATAGCAGTGAAAATTTAAACCCTATGTTTATTTCCAGTACAATTGTAGTGATATTTGAAACTATGCTAATTTGTTTGTGGGGAATGCCTTTCTTAATGAGCACGCAAATGCCTTGCTTGCCTGTCGTGTTTTGCGCCAAGTTGTGGAAATAGCCTGTATATGCTTTAGGTGGGTGAGGTGCTACATTCGAGGGTATGTGGGTTTCCTGTAAGCAGATAATTGACGGACTGTATTGCTTCAGTATAAGTTGAAGTTCTTCATAATTATTAGAGTATCTTTTTATATTCCATTGCATTATGGAAGTCATTATGAACGAAAACGTAAAAGTTTTGTTGTAAAGTTAAATGAGGTATGTACATATATAAGAGTTAGAATGGATGTTTATTTTAATGAGGTAAATTTAATAGTCTTCGTCAGATGCCATTGCGGTGTCAAGAGAAGAGTTAGCGAGGGAATTATATACCGAAGTAAGAGATGATATTTTGTGGCTGATCGATGGACTGTGGTGGGTATTCGTTTTGAGAGTAGCTATTGAGTGATTCTATGTTTTAAGTTATATGGCGTGGTGGATCATTGTTAGTCGTGTTATTGATGATGTGTGAGTGAGAGTGTGAAGCAATGATGTTATTGTTGGGTACAATTGTGTTGGACTGAGGTGATTGCGAAGAGTTGAGAGAGAATGAAGGTTTTGTGTTTTGTTGCTTGTGGTTTTTTTTGGGATTTTCTTGGAGGTTGGATGGGTTAGTTATTGCATGATTTTGCATGAGCTGCATGTTTGATTCTGGTTGCATAACGACAGAAGAGAACGAAGGAGATGATTCCGAAAATAAAGGCGAAGAGTTTTTGTGAATGTTGATTGCTTCTCTCTTGGTGCATTTTTTTGTTACTTTTATCTTTAATATTTCTTTGGCTTCAATGTATTTTTCGCATTTGTTGGACGAAGACGAGGGGGTAGGCAGCAGTTTTCACATGCTGGCGCTCGCTTGCAATATTTGATGGTATGTCCGAGAATTTGACAATTTTTGCAGCGCATTGGAGAAGGAACGTATTGTCTCACTCGCACGTTGCGCCAAGCGATGTTTAGTTTTTCAGGAATATGAAAACGATCGAACGTAAGAAGTACAACACCGGACGGTTGCATTCGTTCATTAATTTTCTTTTGAAATTTGTACACGGCCACCACGCCTATTATCGGAAATATGCGAAAGTTTGGTAAACACCATTGTTATTGGAGATTTCAATATAAATTTGAACATGATATCGACATATACTCATTGAGATTTTCGCTCAACAGGCGATGGAACAGCTAATAAATTTGAATACACGTGTTTTTTAACATTCCGCAACACAAATTGATTTATTATACTCAAATACTAGAGAGGTTTCATGCGAAAAAGCTGAGGAACATAGAATATCAGATCATGAGACTGTTATTTTCCGATGTAATACAACAAAAAAGTGTCCAATTACGAAGTTCTTAGAAATAACTTCTTGGAATGGGTACAGCGCCGAAAACCGTATACATTACTTAAGACAATATAATTTCACGGACCTTAATAGTTTGAGTACTGATATAATCCTGGAACACATTGACCGTTATCTGATGTCTATCATGAATAAGTTAACTTTTCAAACGCAAACTAGCATTAAAATTAGGAATAAGTGGTATGATAGTTACTTAGCAGAAACTAATAAAAAAAGTTAAAGTTGTA
Source organism: Philophylla caesio (assembly GCA_963971545.1). NCBI lineage: Eukaryota > Metazoa > Arthropoda > Insecta > Diptera > Tephritidae > Philophylla > Philophylla caesio. The sequence goes on along the minus strand of OZ020604.1, from coordinate 124,740,636 downwards.
CCAAAAGGCTATGACAGGGGACTGGGTAGAATATAATCAAGTTAAGCACAATTACAAGAAAATGATTAAATTAAAAAAAAAATATATATATATATGCAAGACAGGATTGAAACAAACAGAAGCGATAGTCGTTTAATGTGAAAGTATCTCAAGAGCGTTGTGAATAATACGGATAATAAAGAACTCATCAAAGAAGTTCGCAACAATGACAAAGTTTTCAGGAATAGTAATAAAATTGCTGACAATTTAAATAATTTCTTTGTGGATAGTGTCATCGATTTAATTAGATATATTGAAAACGTTTACTACGTTTACGTACAAGGCAGTAATGGTATGAAGGTACGTTTAAATTTGATGAAATTTGTGCAGATGACATTGTCCATATTGTTAGGAAATTTAAGAGCAAAATAGGTGGAAAAAATTTATTATCTGAGGGCGTAATTAAGGACTCAGTAGAATATATGGGGCATTTTTACGCTCTGCTAATAAATAAAGAAGGTTAAAAACACAATAACAATTGATGAACTTAGGCCAATAAACACCCTACGTAGTTTGGCAAAAATATTACAAACGGTTGTGAAGGCGGCAGAAGAGCGCCTCCGTGAAGTACCTTCGAAGCTTTCCATGCTCTGCAGTATGAAAGGCGTTAGAGACGCCGTATGTCAATTTGCAATTGGCGGACCCTCGCTTCTATATGTCGTCGTCAATCATATTGGTCCTCTGAGCCGACGTCTTCAACATAGTGTCCTTTGTGTTCTATACACTTTGTCCAACGTTTCTCCAATTTGTTAACCCTTCAAAAAAATAAGATTTGTCAAAATAGGCATTTGTTTGTGAGATTATTTCATCGTTGGAGTCAAATCTCTTTCCGCCAAGCCATGTCTTCAGATTTGGAAATAAGAAATAGTCACTGGCGGCTAAATCCAGAGAATAGGGCGGATGAGGTAGTAATTCGTATTCCGATTCATGGATTTTTGCCATGGAAACTACACATGTGTGCGTTAGCGTTTGTGGTCGATTGTCAGCAAACGCGGAACCAATCTTGCGGAAAGCTTTCTCATACCCAAGTGAGCCCGTATTTTCCGTCAGAATTTCGTTGGGTTGTTGTTTTGAAAAGCTTTTCACAATAAGCGTCTTCTTCGCTTGCCTTCCGCTATTTAGGAATCTCCTCTAATTCCCAGAAAGCCGCTAACTGCTTATCCACTGAAACTTCGTTGAAAAAGGAGACGATATTGGTGGAAGAACTCGTAGTTTCTGCATTGCCGGTAATTATCCAACCAAACACGGTTTCTTGGGCAATAATTGTACTAAGCACATTTTTCCTTAAGCCATTTAGGATAACTTGGGGATAAACGCGTCCGCCCAGGATAAGATCAACTGGTTTGTTGATGAAGAACCTCTTATCCGCCAATACCAAGTCTGGGAACGCCTGCCTCGTCAATGCGCTTACTTGGCAAGTTGGCAGATTCCCGGTTAGCTGTGGTAGAACAAGAACCACTGTTTCGATATTGACTAGTGGGTCTGTGGCTGACCGCAGTTGTATTGCGCACGCTTCTTTAACTTGCGCAGAGTCTGAATCGATGATAGGGTTGAGGGGCAAAATTTTACTTTTCGCTTCAATCGACTTATCAGATTTAAGACTCTTATATTCATCAAAGTAATATTGCTTTTGAGAAAGGCTTATTAAGCGTGGAGTCGTTGCTTTAATTTCATCGGATGAAATGAGGCAAGACTTTGTTAGAAATGAAGATTTTGTTTTGAGTATGTTCTTTGAAAGAATCTCAGAATGTATGAGATAACTCGCAAAGCCCTAGGGAGATCTGAAAATCGGTCGAGAAAAATGTTAATGTTGTTTGTATGTGCGGCAACCGTGTGAACTTGTATCCTTTTTCCTCAATGACTGTGTTATAAATCTCTTCTTGTGCTGGCCATTGGGAATTGTCTTCTTGCAGCCAAGAAGGTCCCTGCCACCACAAGGCATTGTCGATCAGTTCGCTAGCTAATAATCCTCTGCTTGCTAAATCGGCAGGATTCGATGCAGAATCCACATGACGCCAGGTCTTGCTTCCAACTTTTTCTATTATTTTTGTTATTCGGTGTGCCACAAAGGTTGACCACGAGCAGGGTGGTTTCCGAACCCAGGCCAGCACAAGCCATGAGTAAGTTGACGTGGGTGGCCGCTGTGGTCGAGTTGGTAGCGGTGCGTGCTATAACTTGATATGCCGGTGAGTTCGAGGTTCGAATCTCAGTCAGGGCAAGCAAAATCTTAATCATAGAAAAAGTTTTTTCTAATAGCGGTCACCCCTCGGCAGGAAATGGCAAACCTCCGAGGGTATTTCTGCCATGAAAAAGCTTCTCATTAAATACATCTGCCGTTCGGAGTCGACACAAAACTGTAGGTCCCTCCATTTGTGGTATAATATAAAGACGCACACCACAAATGGTAGGAGAAGCTCGGCCAAACACTGAGCTATATAGTGTACGCGCCAAAATTATATTATATTATATATAAGTTGACGAACACTTTTTTGGCAGTCTTAACCCGTAAGTAAACAGTTGCTACATATGCCTTTTCTGACGCATCGCTAAACCCATGTATCTCGGCCTCTTCCGTTGGTGCGAATTGGACCCATCTTGGTATGCGGATGCTGTTGATTTCTGTATAATCACGCATAAATGCTAGCCATCGATCCAAAGTGGTTGGCGATACTTCTTCATCCCAGCTGTTTTTTCCAACCATATATTTTGCATGATAATTTTCGCAATAATGATTATGGGTGCGAGCCAACCTAGAGGATCAAAAAGTTTGGCGATAGCAGAAAGTATTGCTCTTTTTGTGATTTTATTCTGGTCCTCAATCGGTTTAGCGTTGAAAGAGAAATGATCGGCATGAGCATTCCATCTTATGCCAAGTGCCTTCACCGTGCTTGTATTTCTCATATCCAAGTGAGCCCTGTCTCGGGTGTTGAGACCTCAATTGGGCGTCCAGAACGTTCGGCATCTTCCGCGCTTGTACGGCCACAACGAAATTCATTAAACAACTTTTTTACCATTGAAATTGATGGTGAAGAGCCCCATATTACTTATCAAGCTTAGCTTTGGTTTGGGTGATGGTCTTTTTTCGCAAAAAGTAATGCTTAATGAGCACACGAAATTCAAGCTTTTTCAATTTCTCCTCAAATCAAGCGGTTATCTGCTATGAATGGCTGTCAAACACAAACTAAATGCCGAAGCTTGTTGTTTTTCTTTCCTATCATATAAATCCACACCGGTGCGAGCGTGAGCTATCGATTCATACAACCCTCGCAGCGGTGTCCAGAGCAAATGACCAGAGCGGATAACTCTAGTAATGAGCTGTGCAAGCAAAAGAATGAAATTTTTATTGAAGTGAAAAAGGCTACTAACTAGGGTTGACCTTAGCAAGATAGATGCTTTTAATATCAAAATTTATAGGGTGTCAAACAAACTTAACGGGGTGGTAATAATAAATACCGATAGTGTCACAAAAAAAGATAAAATTATATCGACGTTAGAAAGCTACCTTAATAAAAATGTATTCGATATTTCAGAACCAAAAATGTGTAGCCCCAAAATATTGGAAACTCAAATGAACGCTGAGTACAAAGAAGACGAGTTAGTACATAAAATTAAAGTTCAAAATAGCTTCTTGAGTGCAGCCAATCTAAAATGTGTCAAAGTTTTCAAGTCTAAACGAGGAAAAGAAACATGTAGTGCGATAATCGAAGTTGAGCATAAATTCTTCCTGCAGGTATCAGAATCAAAGAAACTAACTATTGGATGGGAACGTTGTCCAGTGTATGATGGACAAACAGTTAAGAGATGCTAAAAATATCTGGGGTTTAACCATATTTCAATTAATTGCACCAAAAAGTTAAGATGTAGCAAATGCATGGAAGAACACAAGTCAGAAAGTTGCACTGGGAATAGTTCTAAACAAATCTGTGGTAATTGTTGCGATGCAAAAAAGACTTAGGGCTCAACCTAGACGTAGAGCAAATCGCAATTAGTCATGAATGTCCAGTTTACGTCCGAAAACTGAAGGTTGCTAAACAGAAGGTAGGTTGTTAGCAACTAAATTCAAAAGTAGATAATCTTTTTTATTTAAAGTGCGCTTATCTCAATATTAACAGTATAATAGCTAATAAAATGGAATTGGAAATGCTTGTTGAGACTGTAGATCCGGACATAGTTATATGCCCCGAAACATGCACTACAGAAGATATAAACGATTCAGAACTTATATTTCGTACTTATCAATTAGTTAGGTGTGTTTCGCACATTAGACATACAGGCGGAGTGATCATTATATTGCGAGATACTATAAACTTAAAAGTAATATTAAACAAATCCATAGATAAAAACGTTTGGTGTTTAGTTATTCAGCTAAAAAACTGTTAAACTAAGTGGAGAGTAGACGTGGTTTACCACTCTCCCAGTTCAAGTGATGCGGATTTCCTGACGTATATAAGCGCTGTTATCGGAAATATGCGAAAACTTGGTAAACACCATTGTTATTCGAGATTTCAATATAAATATGAACATGGTATCGACATATAAGGTCCATTCCTTATCTACAGTTTTTTACAGGATTTAGTCCAAGAAGCATTCCCGTACTCAAAAAACTGTAACTGAGAGCGCACTTGAGGGAGTAACTGCGACTCTCTTCTTGCCCGAAGTTACAGGATTTAGTTATAAGCTTTTTTTGCCTGTAAATATCCAAAAAGTGTCAAAATCAGCTGTTAGCAGTATTGTTTTCCGTTGTAATACAACAAAAAAGTGTCCAATTACGAAGTTCTTAGAAATAACTTCTTGGAATGGGTACAGCGCCGAAACCTTATACATTACTTAAGACAATATAACTTCACGGACCTTAATGAGTACTGATACAGTCCTAGAACACATTGACCGTTGTCTGATGTCTGTCATGAATAAGTTAACTTTTCAAACGCAAACTAGCATTAAAATTAGGAATAAGTGGTATGATAGTTACTTAGCAGAAACTAAAAAAAAAAATAATAGTTGTACCAAAAGATTATGACAGGGGACTGGGTAGAATATAATCAAGTAAAGAAAAACTACAAGAAAATGATTAAATTAAAAAAAAATATATATATGCAAGACAAGATTGGAACAAACAGAAACGATAGTCGTTTAATGTGAAAGTATCTCAAGAGCGTTGTGAATAATACGGATAATAAAGTACTCATCAAAGAAGTTCGCATCAATGACAAAGTTTTCAGGAATAGTAATAAAATTGCTGACAATTTAAATAATTTCTTTGTGGATAGTGTCATCGATTTAAATAGATTGTCCATGTTGTAAGGAAATTTAAGAGCAAAATAGGTGGAACAAATTTATTATCTGAGGGCGTAATTAAAGACTCAGTAGAATATATGGGACATTTTTACGCTCTGCTAGTAAATAAAGAAGGTTAAAAACACAATAACAGTTGATGAACTTAGGCCAATAAACACCCTACGTAGTTTGGCAAAAATATTAGAAACGGTTGTGAAGGCGGCAGAAGAGCGCCTCCGTGAAGTACCTTTGAAGCTTTCCATGCTCTGCAGTATGAAAGGCGTTAGAGGAACGGATTGGAAATCGCTGCTTTCCAACCGAACAGCCAACGACGTCGCCAGCCAGATGCCGTATGTCAATTTGCAATTGGCGAACCCTCGCTTCTAAATCTCGTCGCCAATCAAATTGGTCCTCGGAGCCGACGTCTTCCCGTAGAATTACTTGGGCGCCTCATTGGGACCACTCCTGGCCCAAAACACCATATTTGGCTGGGTGCTGTCGGGAGCCTGCTAGGCTTTACTGAAGTTAAATTTAAATATGTTTTCACCTATTTTACTTATATTGTTTAATAATGCAAAGTTATGAATTAAAACTAACAAAGTACAAGTGAAATTTAAACCACGTGGTTCAATAAGTTTTTGGATAAACAAATATTTTATTTTTCAACATAGTGTCCTTTGTGTTCTATACACTTTACCCGACGTGTCTCCAATTTGTTAACTCTTCAAAAAAATAAGATTTGTCAAAATAGGCATTTGTTTGTGAGATTATTTCATCCTTGGAGTCAAATCTCTTTCCGCCAAGCCATGTCTTCAGATTTGGAAATAAGAAATAGTCACTGGGAGCTAAATCCGGAGAATAGGGCGGATGAGGGAGTAATTCGTATCCCAATTCATGGATTTTTACCATGGAAACTACACATGTGTGCCTTTGCGTTTGTGGTCGATTGTCAGCAAACGCGGCACCCATCTTGCGGAAAGCTTTCTCATACCCAAGTGAGCCATGTGAGATGCCTAAGGCTTCCACAATCTCTCGCACTTTCAATCTTCGATCGGCCAACACCATATGGGGAATTTTTCCAACAGTTTCGGGTGTTGAGACCTCAATTGGGCGTCCAGAGCGTTCGGCATCTTCCGTGCCTGTACGGCCACAACGAAATTCATTAAACCACTTTTTTACCATTGAAATTGATGGTGAAGAGTCCCCATAGTATTTATCAAGCTTAGCTTTGGTTTGGGTGATGGTATTTTTTCGCAAAAAATAATGCTTAATGAGCACACGAAATTCAAGTTTTTCCAATTTCTCCTCAAATCACGCGGTAGTCTGCTATGAATGGCTGTCAAACACAAACGAAATAGCGCAGCTTGTTGTTTTCCTTTCCTATCATATATGTAAATCCACACCGGTGCGAGCGTGAGCTATCGATTTATACAACCCCTTGCAGCGGTGTCCAGAGCAAATGACCAGAGCGGATAACTCTACTAATTAGCTGTGCAAGCAAAATAATTGATAGGGTGTCAAACAAACATAACGGGGTGGTAATAATATTTATTTATTTTTATGAAATATAATTACAAATAATTACATTACATTTGGCAAGGCAACTAGTAACTAAGACTATCGGCCTGACTTATTACTAAAAGATTTTATAATCTATTATAAAATCCTCCAGAATAAGATAATATTAAATATATGTACAGAAGGAAATAAATGATTACATTAAGTACAAAAGGTTACTTTGGTATATTAAGTTAAAGATTTTTATTATGTTTTCAATATCTAAGGTCTTTAGCACATTTGTGGGCAGTTCATTTCCAAATATATTGACTCGCGCATTTTTATATTTCATACACTCATCGAGGGTATGTTTTATGGACAGTGCGCAGTTGCACGCTGCACAATAAGGAGGCGGTTCACCTTTTAACAAATATTCGTGCATTAACTTTGTGTGACCCATGCGTAGTCTGGTGATAATTCGTAGCTGATCTGCCGTCGCTGAGACCGGGAGTGTTGGCTTGATGCGATTTTTATTGTAAACTTTGTATTCATGTTAGAACGTTTGCCAGTTGGTCGCAGTTAGTTCTCTAACGTGGTTGTTTACTTGTCGAAGGATGTCTGTTTTTACCAAAGGCTCGAAGTATATACAGGGTGTCTGGTCGACTTCTTTAGCTGCGATGTCTGCATATTCGTTTCCGACGATGCCACAATGGCCAGGTACCCACATGATTTTAATTTTTGAAGAATGTTGTATTAAAAGATCTCTTGAACTTTCAATAAGAGGCTCTTTATTGTGTGGGAAAAGCAGTCCCGTCTTGATAACTTTCCCTTTCTCAGATACTACCGCAAAAGACGTCGATTGAGTTGTTTTCGAGCCATCCGTAAATAAGAACTTCCAGCTTTTTCTCTCTGAGTTGCTTTTAAATTCCAAAGTTTTTTGATATATTGTGGAGCTCGTTGATTGTTTAGGGTAGTCTAAAAGTTTCGAGATAGAAACGGATGGAGGGAGCATCCAGTGAGTAAATTTTGTTGATTTAGTAAGCGTAGGATTGTAAAGGATGTTGATTTCCTTCGCGTTCAGTAATGTATTATATATAGCTGAAGGTTTCTTCATCCGACGTCTTCTTTTGGTTGCATTTGCTACGTCTTTGTGCAGAATCGCGTTATTTGTGAAGTATAGTTTACTTATTAAGCGGAGAATGCTTTGCTTATAACGTTCGCCAATGAAAGGGAGACCAGACTCTGCCATCAGGTTTTTTATTGGTGTTGTGGGAAAGGCACGAAGACTTCTACGAATCGCGTTGTGATAGGGTGCAGATAAAGCCGATATTGTACTTTAAGCGCACTGTCCATAAATAGGTAGACCGTAGTCAATCACTGACAATTGCAAAGATTTTGATATGTTTATAAGAGTGTCCGGGTGTATTTTACTGTGCTTACAGGAATGGTACTTTATGACGTTTAATTTAGCATTAAGATTTTTTCTTATATATTTACAATGCTCTTTAAAGTTAAGAGACTTGTCAAAAATAATACATAAAATTTTGAGGTATTTAACATTAGTAATATTGTAATTTCTGTTTACAAAATTAAAGTTTTGACAATTTTTCTTTCTACATATGTGTAGAAAATTTGATTTTTCGTAAGATAGGCTAGCTCCAGACTTTTTTGACCAGATATAAATTTTATCCATAACATTCGATAGCCTATTCAGAGTTTGGCTTACGCAGTTGGTTTTTGAAAAAATCAAAACATCATCTGCGTAAATAGAATGTTCTAGTCCCTGTTTGTTTATTATTTTACTAATTTCCTCAAAGGCAATGATAAAAAGAATTACGGAGATAGGCGAGCCCTGAGGTATGCCGTTATATACATAGGTGTACTCTATCAGAGTACTTGTTGTTTATTTTGGCCCTAAACGTCCGATGATTAAACAAACTTTTCACTATGTTGTAGACGTCCGATGATTAAACAAACTTTTCACTATGTTGTAGATTTTCCTGCCCGTTTGCCAACTTTTGAGTTGCCTAAGAACTGCGTGAGCACCGATTCTATCAAACGCCTTCTCGAAATCTAAGCTTAAAACTGATACATGATTCCGATTCGAGAGGGCGGTTGACAAGTAATGATCAAAGTGGAGAAGTGCGTCAGATGTACCTTGCCCTGTTTAAAGGCTACCTGGTTGTGACTGATATGTTTATCTCTTAAAGCGAGCCACATGATTCGCTTTGCTACTATCTTTTCTAACACTTTACTGAGACATGACAACAATGATATTGGTCGATAACTGCTAATATGGTCTAGACTTTACTTGGCTTGCTAGGTTTTAAAATGGGAATGATGTCTGCATTTTTCCAGCTCTGTGGGTAGACGCCTGTTTCAAAAATAGTATTGAAAAGTTTAAGTAACCTATTTTTTGTGCTGATTGGCAGATTTTTAAGCATTGGATAGGATACTCTGTCGTATCCGGGGGTTTTCCCCTTAGCCAATTGAACAACTTCATCGAACTCTGTCATTGTGATATCCTTTTCAATCATTTTAGCGGAAGCTGAGATTTTAGATGGGTTATATTCCGATGCAAAATCTAAATCACCTGTCAGCGTCCTAACGTCACGCCAAATTTGCTTAGGGTGGGAATTGGGATTGATTGCAGATGTAAGTTCTTCTAAACTAGTTCTTTTGTTTGCCTTTACTTGGTATCTGATAGCCGCGTTAACTATCTTGTAATTAATAAATTTGGCTTCAGTTCTTTTCTTCTTATATATTGCCCACAATTCTTGTTTCTTGGCCCTAAGTATAGCTAGATTTCGGTTCCACCACGGAACGGCGGGTCTATGAGAAATTGTCTTCGTTTGTGGTATGTATTGCTGCTTCTTTATTTACGTTATTTGATACTGGTATTTTGGATGACTCTGAAATGCAGCTTTCTTGGAACTTCAACCAGTCGGCTAGTTCGGTGATAAATCTTGGTCTTTTAGTTGTTTTCTCGGCATATATACTAGAATTTACCGTCGTGAAAATTGGAAAGTGATCACTTCCATGTAAGTTATTTAAAATTGTCCATTTGCATTTAGGTACAAGACTCGCGGAACAGAGTGTGATATCTATGTTTGAAAAGCTTTGGTGGGTTAAAAAATGTGTAAGCGAGTCGTCGTTCAGAACTGTCAGATTTGAAGCTAGTATAACATCTTCAAGTACTTTACTTCTTGAGTTTGCTACTGATGAGCCCCAGAGTGGACTCCAGGAATTTAGATCTCCTAATAATAACATAGGGCTTGGAATATTATCAATTATTGAGAACATATCTTTCGAATTAAAGTTCTGGTCTGGAGGGATGTACATTGATAGCAGTGAAAATTTAAACCCTATGTTTATTTCCAGTACAATTGTAGTGATATTTGAAACTATGCTAATTTGTTTGTGGGGAATGCCTTTCTTAATGAGCACGCAAATGCCTTGCTTGCCTGTCGTGTTTTGCGCCAAGTTGTGGAAATAGCCTGTATATGCTTTAGGTGGGTGAGGTGCTACATTCGAGGGTATGTGGGTTTCCTGTAAGCAGATAATTGACGGACTGTATTGCTTCAGTATAAGTTGAAGTTCTTCATAATTATTAGAGTATCTTTTTATATTCCATTGCATTATGGAAGTCATTATGAACGAAAACGTAAAAGTTTTGTTGTAAAGTTAAATGAGGTATGTACATATATAAGAGTTAGAATGGATGTTTATTTTAATGAGGTAAATTTAATAGTCTTCGTCAGATGCCATTGCGGTGTCAAGAGAAGAGTTAGCGAGGGAATTATATACCGAAGTAAGAGATGATATTTTGTGGCTGATCGATGGACTGTGGTGGGTATTCGTTTTGCGAGTAGCTATTGAGTGATTCTATGTTTTAAGTTATATGGCGTGGTGGATCATTGTTAGTCGTGTTATTGATGATGTGTGAGTGAGAGTGTGAAGCAATGATGTTATTGTTGGGTACAATTGTGTTGGACTGAGGTGATTGCGAAGAGTTGAGAGAGAATGAAGGTTTTGTGTTTTGTTGCTTGTGGTTTTTTTTGGGATTTTCTTGGAGGTTGGATGGGTTAGTTATTGCATGATTTTGCATGAGCTGCATGTTTGATTCTGGTTGCATAACGACAGAAGAGAACGAAGGAGATGATTCCGAAAATAAAGGCGAAGAGTTTTTGTGAATGTTGATTGCTTCTCTCTTGGTGCATTTTTTTGTTACTTTTATCTTTAATATTTCTTTGGCTTCAATGTATTTTTCGCATTTGTTGGACGAAGACGAGGGGGTAGGCAGCAGTTTTCACATGCTGGCGCTCGCTTGCAATATTTGATGGTATGTCCGAGAATTTGACAATTTTTGCAGCGCATTGGAGAAGGAACGTATTGTCTCACTCGCACGTTGCGCCAAGCGATGTTTAGTTTTTCAGGAATATGAAAACGATCGAACGTAAGAAGTACAACACCGGACGGTTGCATTCGTTCATTAATTTTCTTTTGAAATTTGTACACGGCCACCACGCCTATTATCGGAAATATGCGAAAGTTTGGTAAACACCATTGTTATTGGAGATTTCAATATAAATATGAACATGATATCGACATATACTCATTGAGATTTTCGCTCAACAGGCGATGGAACAGCTAATAAATTTGAATACACGTGTTTTTTAACATTCCGCAACACAAATTGATTTATTATACTCAAATACTAGAGAGGTTTCATGCGAAAAAGCTGAGGAACATAGAATATCAGATCATGAGACTGTTATTTTCCGATGTAATACAACAAAAAAGTGTCCAATTACGAAGTTCTTAGAAATAACTTCTTGGAATGGGTACAGCGGCGAAAACCGTATACATTACTTAAGACAATATAATTTCACGGACCTTAATAGTTTGAGTACTGATATAATCCTGGAACACATTGACCGTTATCTGATGTCTATCATGAATAAGTTAACTTTTCAAACGCAAACTAGCATTAAAATTAGGAATAAGTGGTATGATAGTTACTTAGCAGAAACTAATAAAAAAAGTTAAAGTTGTACCAAAAGGCTATGACAGGGGACTGGGTAGAATATAATCAAGTAATGAAAAATTACAAGAAAATGATAAAATTAAAAAAAAAAAAAAATATATGCAAGACAAGATTGAAACAAACAGAAGCGATAGTCGTTTAATGTGAAAGTATCTCAAGAGCGTTGTGAATAATACGGATAATAAAGAACTCATCAAAGAAGTTCGCAACAATGACAAAGTTTTCAGGAATAGTAATAAAATTGCTGACAATTTAAATAATTTCTTTGTGGATAGTGTCATCGATTTAATTAGATATATTGAAAACGTTTACTACGTTTACGTACAAGGCAGTAATGGTATGAAGGTACGTTTAAATTTGATGAAATTTGTGCAGATGACATTGTCCATATTGTTAGGAAATTTAAGAGCAAAATAGGTGGAAAAAATTTATTATCTGAGGGCGTAATTAAGGACTCAGTAGAATATATGGGGCATTTTTACGCTCTGCTAATAAATAAAGAAGGTTAAAAACACAATAACAATTGATGAACTTAGGCCAATAAACATCCTACGTAGTTTGGCAAAAATATTACAAACGGTTGTGAAGGCGGCAGAAGAGCGCCTCCGTGAAGTACCTTCGAAGCTTTCCATGCTCTGCAGTATGAAAGGCGTTAGAGACGCCGTATGTCAATTTGCAATTGGCGGACCCTCGCTTCTATATGTCGTCGTCAATCATATTGGTCCTCTGAGCCGACGTCTTCAACATAGTGTCCTTTGTGTTCTATACACTTTGTCCAACGTTTCTCCAATTTGTTAACCCTTCAAAAAAATAAGATTTGTCAAAATAGGCATTTGTTTGTGAGATTATTTCATCGTTGTAGTCAAATCTCTTTCCGCCAAGCCATGTCTTCAGATTTGGAAATAAGAAATAGTCACTGGCGGCTAAATCCAGAGAATAGGGCGGATGAGGTAGTAATTCGTATTCCGATTCATGGATTTTTGCCATGGAAACTACACATGTGTGCGTTAGCGTTTGTGGTCGATTGTCACCAAACGCGGAACCAATCTTGCGGAAAGCTTTCTCATACCCAAGTGAGCCCGTATTTTCCGTCAGAATTTCGTTGGGTTGTTGTTTTGAAAAGCTTTTCACAATAAGCGTCTTCTTCGCTTGCCTTCCGCTATTTAGGAATCTCCTCTAATTCCCAGAAAGCCGCTAACTGCTTATCCACTGAAACTTCGTTGAAAAAGGAGACGATATTGGTGGAAGAACTCGTAGTTTCTGCATTGCCGGTAATTATCCAACCAAACACGGTTTCTTGGGCAATAATTGTACTAAGCACATTTTTCCTTAAGCCATTTAGGATAACTTGGGGATAAACGCGTCCGCCCAGGATAAGATCAACTGGTTTGTTGATGAAGAACCTCTTATCCGCCAATACCAAGTCTGGGAACGCCTGCCTCGTCAATGCGCTTACTTGGCAAGTTGGCAGATTCCCGGTTAGCTGTGGTAGAACAAGAACCACTGTTTCGATATTGACTAGTGGGTCTGTGGCTGACCGCAGTTGTATTGCGCACGCTTCTTTAACTTGCGCAGAGTCTGAATCGATGATAGGGTTGAGGGGCAAAATTTTACTTTTCGCTTCAATCGACTTATCAGATTTAAGACTCTTATATTCATCAAAGTAATATTGCTTTTGAGAAAGGCTTATTAAGCGTGGAGTCGTTGCTTTAATTTCATCGGATGAAATGAGGCAAGACTTTGTTAGAAATGAAGATTTTGTTTTGAGTATGTTCTTTGAAAGAATCTCAGAATGTATGAGATAACTCGCAAAGCCCTAGGGAGATCTGAAAATCGGTCGAGAAAAATGTTAATGTTGTTTGTATGTGCGGCAACCGTGTGAACTTGTATCCTTTTTCCTCAATGACTGTGTTATAAATCTCTTCTTGTGCTGGCCATTGGGAATTGTCTTCTTGCAGCCAAGAAGGTCCCGGCCACCACAAGGCATTGTCGATCAGTTCGCTAGCTAATAATCCTCTGCTTGCTAAATCGGCAGGATTCGATGCAGAATCCACATGACGCCAGGTCTTGCTTCCAACTTTTTCTATTATTTTTGTTATTCGGTGTGCCACAAAGGTTGACCACGAGCAGGGTGGTTTCCGAACCCAGGCCAGCACAATTGTTGAGTCAGTCCAAAGATTGATCTTTAAATGACTGAGGTTAAGATTATCGGTGACCGCTTCGACAATGTCCGCTAATAGGACTGCACCGCACAGTTCTAATCTAGGCAAGGATATTGTTTTTACTGGGGCTACTCTTGTTTTTGCCATGAGTAAGTTGACGTGGGTGGCCGCTGTGGTCGAGTTGGTAGCGGTGCGTGCTATAACTTGATATGCCGGTGAGTTCGAGGTTCGAATCTCAGTCAGGGCAAGCAAAATCTTAATCATAGAAAAAGTTTTTTCTAATAGCGGTCACCCCACGGCAGGAAATGGCAAACCTCCGAGGGTATTTCTGCCATGAAAAAGCTTCTCATTAAATACATCTGCCGTTCGGAGTCGACACAAAACTGTAGGTCCCTCCATTTGTGGTATAATATAAAGACGCACACCACAAATGGTAGGAGAAGCTCGGCCAAACACTGGGCTATATAGTGTACGCGCCAAAATTATATTATATTATATATAAGTTGACGAACACTTTTTTGGCAGTCTTAACCCGTAAGTAAACAGTTGCTACATATGCCTTTTCTGACGCATCGCTAAACCCATGTATCTCGGCCTCTTCCGTTGGTGCGAATTGGACCCATCTTGGTATGCGGATGCTGTTGATTTCTGTATAATCACGCATAAATGCTAGCCATCGATCCAAAGTGGTTGGCGATACTTCTTCATCCCAGCTGTTTTTTCCAACCATATATTTTGCATGATAATTTTCGCAATAATGATTATGGGTGCGAGCCAACCTAGAGGATCAAAAAGTTTGGCGATAGCAGAAAGTATTGCTCTTTTTGTGATTTTATTCTGGTCCTCAATCGGTTTAGCGTTGAAAGAGAAATGATCGGCATGAGCATTCCATCTTATGCCAAGTGCCTTCACCGTGCTTGTATTTCTCATATCCAAGTGAGCCCTGTCTCGGGTGTTGAGACCTCAATTGGGCGTCCAGAACGTTCGGCATCTTCCGCGCTTGTACGGCCACAACGAAATTCATTAAACAACTTTTTTACCATTGAAATTGATGGTGAAGAGCCCCATATTACTTATCAAGCTTAGCTTTGGTTTGGGTGATGGTCTTTTTTCGCAAAAAGTAATGCTTAATGAGCACACGAAATTCAAGATTTTTCAATTTCTCCTCAAATCAAGCGGTTATCTGCTATGAATGGCTGTCAAACACAAACTAAATGCCGAAGCTTGTTGTTTTTCTTTCCTATCATATAAATCCACACCGGTGCGAGCGTGAGCTATCGATTCATACAACCCTCGCAGCGGTGTCCAGAGCAAATGACCAGAGCGGATAACTCTAGTAATGAGCTGTGCAAGCAAAAGAATGAAATTTTTATTGAAGTGAAAAAGGCTACTAACTAGGGTTGACCTTAGCAAGATAGATGCTTTTAATATCAAAATTTATAGGGTGTCAAACAAACTTAACGGGGTGGTAATAATAAATACCGATAGTGTCACAAAAAAAGATAAAATTATATCAACGTTAGAAAGCTACCTTAATAAAAATGTATTCGATATTTCAGAACCAAAAATGTGTAGCCCCAAAATATTGGAAACTCAAATGAACGCTGAGTACAAAGAAGACGAGTTAGTACATAAAATTAAAGTTCAAAATAGCTTCTTGAGTGCAGCCAATCTAAAATGTGTCAAAGTTTTCAAGTCTAAACGAGGAAAAGAAACATGTAGTGCGATAATCGAAGTTGAGCATAAATTCTTCCTGCAGGTATCAGAATCAAAGAAACTAACTATTGGATGGGAACGTTGTCCAGTGTATGATGGACAAACAGTTAAGAGATGCTAAAAATATCTGGGGTTTAACCATATTTCAATTAATTGCACCAAAAAGTTAAGATGTAGCAAATGCATGGAAGAACACAAGTCAGAAAGTTGCACTGGGAATAGTTCTAAACAAATCTGTGGTAATTGTTGCGATGCAAAAAAGACTTAGGGCTCAACCTAGACGTAGAGCAATTAGTCATGAATGTCCAGTTTACGTCCGAAAACTGAAGGTTGCTAAACAGAAGGTAGGTTGTTAGCAACTAAATTCAAAAGTAGATAATCTTTTTTATTTAAAGTGCGCTTATCTCAATATTAACAGTATAATAGCTAATAAAATGGAATTGGAAATGCTTGTTGAGACTGTAGATCCGGACATAGTTATATGCCCCGAAACATGCACTACAGAAGATATAAACGATTCAGAACTTATATTTCGTACTTATCAATTAGTTAGGTGTGTTTCGCACATTAGACATACAGGCGGAGTGATCATTATATTGCGAGATACTTGAACTTAAAAGTAATATTAAACAAATCCATAGATAAAAACGTTTGGTGTTTAGTTATTCAGCTAAAAAACTGTTAAACTAAGTGGAGAGTAGACGTGGTTTACCACTCTCCCAGTTCAAGTGATGCGGATTTCCTGACGTATATAAGCGCTGTTATCGGAAATATGCGAAAACTTGGTAAACACCATTGTTATTCGAGATTTCAATATAAATATGAACATGGTATCGACATATAAGGTCCATTCCTTATATACAGTTTTTTACAGGATTTAGTCCAAGAAGCATTCCCGTACTCAAAAAACTGTAACTGAGAGCGCACTTGAGGGAGTAACTGCGACTCTCTTCTTGCCCGAAGTTACAGGATTTAGTTATAAGCTTTTTTTGCCTGTAAATATCCAAAAAGTGTCAAAATCAGCTGTTAGCAGTATTGTTTTCCGTTGTAATACAACAAAAAAGTGTCCAATTACGAAGTTCTTAGAAATAACTTCTTGGAATGGGTACAGCGCCGAAACCTTATACATTACTTAAGACAATATAACTTCACGGACCTTAATAGTTTGAGTACTGATACAGTCCTAGAACACATTGACCGTTGTCTGATGTCTGTCATGAATAAATTAACTTTTCAAACGCAAACTAGCATTAAAATTAGGAATAAGTGGTATGATAGTTACTTAGCAGAAACTAAAAAAAAAAATAATAGTTGTACCAAAAGATTATGACAGGGGACTGGGTAGAATATAATCAAGTAAAGAAAAACTACAAGAAAATGATTAAATTAAAAAAAAATATATATATGCAAGACAAGATTGGAACAAACAGAAACGATAGTCGTTTAATGTGAAAGTATCTCAAGAGCGTTGTGAATAATACGGATAATAAAGTACTCATCAAAGAAGTTCGCATCAATGACAAAGTTTTCAGGAATAGTAATAAAATTGCTGACAATTTAAATAATTTCTTTGTGGATAGTGTCATCGATTTAAATAGATTGTCCATGTTGTAAGGAAATTTAAGAGCAAAATAGGTGGAACAAATTTATTATCTGAGGGCGTAATTAAAGACTCAGTAGAATATATGGGACATTTTTACGCTCTGCTAGTAAATAAAGAAGGTTAAAAACACAATAACAGTTGATGAACTTAGGCCAATAAACACCCTACGTAGTTTGGCAAAAATATTAGAAACGGTTGTGAAGGCGGCAGAAGAGCGCCTCCGTGAAGTACCTTTGAAGCTTTCCATGCTCTGCAGTATGAAAGGCGTTAGAGGAACGGATTGGAAATCGCTGCTTTCCAACCGAACAGCCAACGACGTCGCCAGCCAGATGCCGTATGTCAATTTGCAATTGGCGAACCCTCGCTTCTAAATCTCGTCGCCAATCAAATTGGTCCTCGGAGCCGACGTCTTCCCGTAGAATTACTTGGGCGCCTCATTGGGACCACTCCTGGCCCAAAACACCATATTTGGCTGGGTGATGTCGGGAGCCTGCTAGGCTTTACTGAAGTTAAATTTAAATATGTTTTCACCTATTTTACTTATATTGTTTAATAATGCAAAGTTATGAATTAAAACTAACAAAGTACAAGTGAAATTTAAACCACGTGGTTCAATAAGTTTTTGGATAAACAAATATTTTATTTTTCAACATAGTGTCCTTTGTGTTCTATACACTTTACCCGACGTGTCTCCAATTTGTTAACTCTTCAAAAAAATAAGATTTGTCAAAATAGGCATTTGTTTGTGAGATTATTTCATCCTTGGAGTCAAATCTCTTTCCGCCAAGCCATGTCTTCAGATTTGGAAATAAGAAATAGTCACTGGGAGCTAAATCCGGAGAATAGGGCGGATGAGGGAGTAATTCGTATCCCAATTCATGGATTTTTACCATGGAAACTACACATGTGTGCCTTTGCGTTTGTGTTCGATTGTCAGCAAACGCGGCACCCATCTTGCGGAAAGCTTTCTCATACCCAAGTGAGCCATGTGAGATGCCTAAGGCTTCCACAATCTCTCGCACTTTCAATCTTCGATCGGCCAACACCATATGGGGAATTTTTCCAACAGTTTCGGGTGTTGAGACCTCAATTGGGCGTCCAGAGCGTTCGGCATCTTCCGTGCCTGTACGGCCACAACGAAATTCATTAAACCACTTTTTTACCATTGAAATTGATGGTGAAGAGTCCCCATAGTATTTATCAAGCTTAGCTTTGGTTTGGGTGATGGTATTTTTTCGCAAAAAATAATGCTTAATGAGCACACGAAATTCAAGTTTTTCCAATTTCTCCTCAAATCACGCGGTAGTCTGCTATGAATGGCTGTCAAACACAAACGAAATAGCGCAGCTTGTTGTTTTCCTTTCCTATCATATATGTAAATCCACACCGGTGCGAGCGTGAGCTATCGATTTATACAACCCCTTGCAGCGGTGTCCAGAGCAAATGACCAGAGCGGATAACTCTACTAATTAGCTGTGCAAGCAAAATAATTGATAGGGTGTCAAACAAACATAACGGGGTGGTAATAATATTTATTTATTTTTATGAAATATAATTACAAATAATTACATTACATTTGGCAAGGCAACTAGTAACTAAGACTATCGGCCTGACTTATTACTAAAAGATTTTATAATCTATTATAAAATCCTCCAGAATAAGATAATATTAAATATATGTACAGAAGGAAATAAATGATTACATTAAGTACAAAAGGTTACTTTGGTATATTAAGTTAAAGATTTTTATTATGTTTTCAATATCTAAGGTCTTTAGCACATTTGTGGGCAGTTCATTTCCAAATATATTGACTCGCGCATTTTTATATTTCATACACTCATCGAGGGTATGTTTTATGGACAGTGCGCAGTTGCACGCTGCACAATAAGGAGGCGGTTCACCTTTTAACAAATATTCGTGCATTAACTTTGTGTGACCCATGCGTAGTCTGGTGATAATTCGTAGCTGATCTGCCGTCGCTGAGACCGGGAGTGTTGGCTTGATGCGATTTTTATTGTAAACTTTGTATTCATGTTAGAACGTTTGCCAGTTGGTCGCAGTTAGTTTTCTAACGTGGTTGTTTACTTGTCGAAGGATGTCTGTTTTTACCAAAGGCTCGAAGTATATACAGGGTGTCTGGTCGACTTCTTTAGCTGCGATGTCTGCATATTCGTTTCCGACGATGCCACAATGGCCAGGTACCCACATGATTTTAATTTTTGAAGAATGTTGTATTAAAAGATCTCTTGAACTTTCAATAAGAGGCTCTTTATTGTGTGGGAAAAGCAGTCCCGTCTTGATAACTTTCCCTTTCTCAGATACTACCGCAAAAGACGTCGATTGAGTTGTTTTCGAGCCATCCGTAAATAAGAACTTCCAGCTTTTTCTCTCTGAGTTGCTTTTAAATTCCAAAGTTTTTTGATATATTGTGGAGCTCGTTGATTGTTTAGGGTAGTCTAAAAGTTTCGAGATAGAAACGGATGGAGGGAGCATCCAGTGAGTAAATTTTGTTGATTTAGTAAGCGTAGGATTGTAAAGGATGTTGATTTCCTTCGCGTTCAGTAATGTATTATATATAGCTGAAGGTTTCTTCATCCGACGTCTTCTTTTGGTTGCATTTGCTACGTCTTTGTGCAGAATCGCGTTATTTGTGAAGTATAGTTTACTTATTAAGCGGAGAATGCTTTGCTTATAACGTTCGCCAATGAAAGGGAGACCAGACTCTGCCATCAGGTTTTTTATTGGTGTTGTGGGAAAGGCACGAAGACTTCTACGAATCGCGTTGTGATAGGGTGCAGATAAAGCCGATATTGTACTTTTAGCGCACTGTCCATAAATAGGTAGACCGTAGTCAATCACTGACAATTGCAAAGATTTTGATATGTTTATAAGAGTGTCCGGGTGTATTTTACTGTGCTTACAGGAATGGTACTTTATGACGTTTAATTTAGCATTAAGATTTTTTCTTATATATTTACAATGCTCTTTAAAGTTAAGAGACTTGTCAAAAATAATACATAAAATTTTGAGGTATTTAACATTAGTAATATTGTAATTTCTGTTTACAAAATTAAAGTTTTGACAATTTTTCTTTCTACATATGTGTAGAAAATTTGATTTTTCGTAAGATAGGCTAGCTCCAGACTTTTTTGACCAGATATAAATTTTATCCATAACATTCGATAGCCTATTCAGAGTTTGGCTTACGCAGTTGGTTTTTGAAAAAATCAAAACATCATCTGCGTAAATAGAATGTTCTAGTCCCTGTTTGTTTATTATTTTACTAATTTCCTCGAAGGCAATGATAAAAAGAATTACGGAGATAGGCGAGCCCTGAGGTATGCCGTTATATACATAGGTGTACTCTATCAGAGTACTTGTTGTTTATTTTGGCCCTAAACGTCCGATGATTAAACAAACTTTTCACTATGTTGTAGACGTCCGATGATTAAACAAACTTTTCACTATGTTGTAGATTTTCCTGCCCGTTTGCCAACTTTTGAGTTGCCTAAGAACTGCGTGAGCACCGATTCTATCAAACGCCTTCTCGAAATCTAAGCTTAAAACTGATACATGATTCCGATTCGAGAGGGCGGTTGACAAGTAATGATCAAAGTGGAGAAGTGCGTCAGATGTACCTTGCCCTGTTTAAAGGCTACCTGGTTGTGACTGATATGTTTATCTCTTAAAGCGAGCCACATGATTCGCTTTGCTACTATCTTTTCTAACACTTTACTGAGACATGACAACAATGATATTGGTCGATAACTGCTAATATGGTCTAGACTTTACTTGGCTTGCTAGGTTTTAAAATGGGAATGATGTCTGCATTTTTCCAGCTCTGTGGGTAGACGCCTGTTTCAAAAATAGTATTGAAAAGTTTAAGTAACCTATTTTTTGTGCTGATTGGCAGATTTTTAAGCATTGGATAGGATACTCTGTCGTATCCGGGGGTTTTCCCCTTAGCCAATTAAACAACTTCATCGAACTCTGTCATTGTGATATCCTTTTCAATCATTTTAGCGGAAGCTGAGATTTTAGATGGGTTATATTCCGATGCAAAATCTAAATCACCTGTCAGCGTCCTAACGTCACGCCAAATTTGCTTAGGGTGGGAATTGGGATTGATTGCAGATGTAAGTTCTTCTAAACTAGTTCTTTTGTTTGCCTTTACTTGGTATCTGATAGCCGCGTTGGCTATCTTGTAATTAATAAATTTGGCTTCAGTTCTATTCTTCTTATATATTGCCCACAATTCTTGTTTCTTGGCCCTAAGTATAGCTAGATTTCGGTTCCACCACGGAACGGCGGGTCTATGAGAAATTGTCTTCGTTTGTGGTATGTATTGCTGCTTCTTTATTTACGTTATTTGATACTGGTATTTTGGATGACTCTGAAATGCAGCTTTCTTGGAACTTCAACCAGTCGGCTAGTTCGGTGATAAATCTTGGTCTTTTAGTTGTTTTCTCGGCATATATACTAGAATTTACCGTCGTGAAAATTGGAAAGTGATCACTTCCATGTAAGTTATTTAAAATTGTCCATTTGCATTTAGGTACAAGACTCGCGGAACAGAGTGTGATATCTATGTTTGAAAAGCTTTGGTGGGTTAAAAAATGTGTAAGCGAGTCGTCGTTCAGAACTGTCAGATTTGAAGCTAGTATAACATCTTCAAGTACTTTACTTCTTGAGTTTGCTACTGATGAGCCCCAGAGTGGACTCCAGGAATTGAGATCTCCTAATAATAACATAGGGCTTGGAATATTATCAATTATTGAGAACATATCTTTCGAATTAAAGTTCTGGTCTGGAGGGATGTACATTGATAGCAGTGGAAATTTAAACCCTATGTTTATTTCCAGTACAATTGTAGTGATATTTGAAACTATGCTAATTTGTTTGTGGGGAATGCCTTTCTTAATGAGCACGCAAATGCCTTGCTTGCCTGTCGTGTTTTGCGCCAAGTTGTGGAAATAGCCTGTATATGCTTTAGGTGGGTGAGGTGCTACATTCGAGGGTATGTGGGTTTCCTGTAAGCAGATAATTGACGGACTGTATTGCTTCAGTATAAGTTGAAGTTCTTCATAATTATTAGAGTATCTTTTTATATTCCATTGCATTATGGAAGTCATTATGAACGAAAACGTAAAAGTTTTGTTGTAAAGTTAAATGAGGTATGTACATATATAAGAGTTAGAATGGATGTTTATTTTAATGAGGTAAATTTAATAGTCTTCGTCAGATGCCATTGCGGTGTCAAGAGAAGAGTTAGCGAGGGAATTATATACCGAAGTAAGAGATGATATTTTGTGGCTGATCGATGGACTGTGGTGGGTATTCGTTTTGCGAGTAGCTATTGAGTGATTCTATGTTTTAAGTTATATGGCGTGGTGGATCATTGTTAGTCGTGTTATTGATGATGTGTGAGTGAGAGTGTGAAGCAATGATGTTATTGTTGGGTACAATTGTGTTGGACTGAGGTGATTGCGAAGAGTTGAGAGAGAATGAAGGTTTTGTGTTTTGTTGCTTGTGGTTTTTTTTGGGATTTTCTTGGAGGTTGGATGGGTTAGTTATTGCATGATTTTGCATGAGCTGCATGTTTGATTCTGGTTGCATAACGACAGAAGAGAACGAAGGAGATGATTCCGAAAATAAAGCCGAAGAGTTTTTGTGAATGTTGATTGCTTCTCTCTTGGTGCATTTTTTTGTTACTTTTATCTTTAATATTTCTTTGGCTTCAATGTATTTTTCGCATTTGTTGGACGAAGACGGGTGGTCGGAAGAGCAGTTCGCGCAAAATATGCGTTTGCATATTTCAAGGGAATGAGGGGCTAGGCAGCAGTTTTCACATGCTGGCGCTCGCTTGCAATATTTGATGGTATGTCCGAGAATTTGACAATTTTTGCAGCGCATTGGAGAAGGAACGTATTGTCTCACTCGCACGTTGCGCCAAGCGATGTTTAGTTTTTCAGGAATATGAAAACGATCGAACGAAAGAAGTACAACACCGGACGGTTGCATTCGTTCCATAATTTTCTTTTGAAATTTGTACACGGCCACCATGCCTATTATCGGAAATATGCGAAAGTTTGGTAAACACCATTGTTATTGGAGATTTCAATATAAATATGAACATGATATCGACATATACTCATTGAGATTTTCGCTCAACAGGCGATGGAACAGCTAATAAATTTGAATACACGTGTTTTTTAACATTCCGCAACACAAATTGATTTATTATACTCAAATACTAGAGAGGTTTCATGCGAAAAAGCTGAGGAACATAGAATATCAGATCATGAGACTGTTATTTTCCGATGTAATACAACAAAAAAGTGTCCAATTACGAAGTTCTTAGAAATAACTTCTTGGAATGGGTACAGCGCCGAAAACCGTATACATTACTTAAGACAATATAATTTCACGGACCTTAATAGTTTGAGTACTGATATAATCCTGGAACACATTGACCGTTATCTGATGTCTATCATGAATAAGTTAACTTTTCAAACGCAAACTAGCATTAAAATTAGGAATAAGTGGTATGATAGTTACTTAGCAGAAACTAATAAAAAAAGTTAAAGTTGTACCAAAAGGCTATGACAGGGGACTGGGTAGAATATAATCAAGTAATGAAAAATTACAAGAAAATGATAAAATTAAAAAAAAAAAAAATATATGGAAGACAAGATTGAAACAAACAGAAGCGATAGTCGTTTAATGTGAAAGTATCTCAAGAGCGTTGTGAATAATACGGATAATAAAGAATTCATCAAAGAAGTTCGCATCAATGACAAAGTTTTCAGGAATAGTAATAAAATTGCTGACAATTTAAATAATTTCTTTGTGGATAGTGTCATCGATTTAAATAGATATATTGAAAACGTTTACTATGGTTATATACGTACAAGGCAGTAATGGTATAAAGGTACGTTTAAATTTGATGACATTTGTGCAGATGACATTGTCCATATTGTTAGGAAATTTAAGAGCAAAATAAGTGGAACAAATTTATTATCTGAGGGCGTAATTAAAGACTCGGTAGAATATATGGTTAATTTTTACGCTCTGCTAGTAAATGATGAAGGTTAAAAACACAATAACAGTTGATGAACTTAGGCCAATAAACACCCTACGTAGTTTGGCAAAAATATTAGAAACGGTTGTGAAGGCTGCAGAATAGCGCTTCCTTGAAGTACATTCGAAGCTTTTCATGCTCTGCAGCATGAAAGGCGTCAGAGGAACGGTTTGGAAATCGCTGCTTTTCAACCGAACAGCCAACGACGTCGCCAGCCAGACGCCGTATGTCAATTTGCAATTAGCGGACCCTCGCTTCTATATCTCGTCGCCAATCAAATGGGTCCTTGGAGCCGACGTCTTCCCGAAGATTTACTTGGGCGCCATAACACCAGGAATTATGGGACCACTCCTGGCCCAAAACACCATATTTGGCTGGGTGATGTCGGGAGCCCGCTAGGCTTTACCGAAGTTAAATTTAAATACGTTTTCACCTATTTTATTTATATTGTTTAATAATGCAAAGTTATGAATTAAAAATAACAAAGTGCAAGTGAAATTTAAACCACGTAGTTCAATAAGTTTTTGGATAAACAAACATTTTATTTTTCAACATAGTGTCCTTTGTGTTCTATACACTTTGTCCAACGTTTCTCCAATTTGTTAACCCTTCAAAGAAATAAGATTTGTCAAATTATTTCATCGTTGGAGTCAAATCTCTTTCCGCCAAGCCATGTCTTCAGATTTGGAAATAAGAAATAGTTACCGGGAGCTAAATCCGGAGAATATGGCGGATGAGGGAGTAAGTCGTATCCCAATTCATGGATTTTTGCCATTTAAACTACATATGTGTGCGTTTGTGGTACATTATCAGCAAAAGCGGCACCCATCTTGCGGAAAGCTTTCTCAAACCCAAGTGAGCCATGTGAGATGCCTAAGGCTTCCACAATCTCTCGCACTTTCAATCTTGGATCAGCCAAAACCATATGGTGAATTTTTCCAACTGTTTCGGGTGTTGAGACCTCAATTGGGCGTTCAGAACGTTCGGCATCTTCCGTACTTGTACGGCCACCTCTTTTTACCATTGAATTTGTTGGTGAAGAGTCCCCGTAGCATTTATCAAGCTTAGCTTTGGTTTGGGTGATGGTCTTTTTTCGCAAAAAATAATGCTTAATGAGCACACGAAGTTCATTTTTTCCCATTTTCTCCTCAAATCACGCGTTAGTCTGCTATGAATGGCTGTCAAACACAAACTAAATGCCGCAGCTTGTTGTTTTGCTTTCCTATCATATAAATCCACACCGGTGCGAGCGTGAGCTATCGATTCATACAACCCTCGCAGCGGTGTCCAGAGCAAATGACCAGAGTGGATAACACTACTAATGAGCTATGCAATCAAAAGAATGAAATTTTAATTGAAGTGAAAAAGGCTCCTAACTAGGGTTGACCTTAGCAAGATAGGGTGTCAAACAAACAAAACGGGGTGGTAATAATAAATACCGATAGTATCACAAAAAAAAGATAAAATTATATATGTAAAGCCTAGCAGGCTCCCGACAGCACCCAGCCAAATATGGTGTTTTGGGCTAGGAGTGGTCCCATAATTTCTGGGGTTATGGCGCCCAAGTAATTCTTCGGGAAGACGTCGGCTCCAAGGACCAATTTAATTGACGACGAGATATAGAAGCGAGGGTCTGCCAATTGCAAATTGACATACGGCGTCTGGCCGGCGACGTCGTTGGCTGTTCGGTTGGAAAGCAGCGATTTCCAAGCCGTTCCTTTAACGCCTTTCATGCTCCAGAGCATGGGAAGCTTCGAAAGGTACTTCACGGAGGCCCTCTTCGGCAGCCTTCACAACCGTTTCTAATATTTTTGCCAAACTACGTAGGGTGTTTATTGGCCTAAGTGGGATCGCCACATTACGCGGTATTACAAAATTCCACATCGCAGAATTCTGCAAAATGTAAGAAAATTCCGCTCGAGCAAAGTTCGTATTTTGAAAATTCTTTTTTTTTAATTCTTCTTTTTCATAATTCCGCATTTGAAAGTTCTGCATTTTAAAATTCTGTTTTACGGTCTTATTAATGTCACCAACAAATAGAGTGAACCACGCTTTACGATAAGAACAAAGCACAAAACAGGAAGCAAATGTAACTTTTAAGAATACGAGTAGTTCTAGTAGGAGAAGGTGAAATCATAATTTCACCACCATAATAACGGCTCCCACTCATGGTTTTCCATCATTCCGCAATCAAAAAGCAGATATTTTTGTGCAAACATATAACTAATTATAGTATTGTTTTTATATTTCTAAACATTTATAATTTACTAAGCTGTGGGGATTACATCGATATTAGTTTAGGTTTTAAAAAATAATGTAATTAAAATTCTGTGTTATAATACAATATAAACAATTGTAAAGAGGAAAAACTGAGGACAACATTGTTTATAATATATTATAACACATAATTTTGTAATCGAGTATTTTGAAAAGCAGAATTTTCAAAAAGCAGAATTTTGAAAAAGCAGAATTTTGAAAACCAGAATTTTGTTAAGCAGAATTGCGTGTTTCGAATTTTGTGCCAACAGAATTTCGATGCCAACCCGGCCTAAGTTCATCAGCTGTTTTTAACCTTCTTTATTGGGACTATGGTCGAAATTTTCAATTTTATAGGAACTGTTGCTGATCGAAGAATTTCATTTACTAGCAGAGCATAAAAATTACCCATATATTCTACTGTGTCTTTAATTACGCCCTCAGATAATAAATTTGTTCCACCTATTTTGCTCTTAAATTTCCTAACAATATGGACAATGTCATCTGCACAAATTTCATCAAATTTAAACGTACCTTCATACCATTACTGCCTTGTACGTAAACGTAGTAAACGTTTTCAATATATCTAATTAAATCGATGACACTATCCACAAAGAAATTATTTAAATTGTCAGCAATTTTATTACTATTCCTGAAAACTTTGTCATTGTTGCGAACTTCTTTGAAGAGTTCTTTATTATCCGTATTATTCACAACGCTCTTGAGATACTTTCACATTAAACGACTATCGCTTCTGTTTGTTTCAATCTTGTCTTGCATATATTTTTTTTTTTTTTTAATTTTATCATTTTCTTGTAATTTTTCATTACTTGATTATATTCTACCCAGTCCCCTGTCATAGCCTTTTGGTACAACTTTAACTTTTTTTATTAGTTTCTGCTAAGTAACTATCATACCACTTATTCCTAATTTTAATGCTAGTTTGCGTTTGGAAAGTTAACTTATTCATGATAGACATCAGACAACGGTTAATATGTTGTAGGATTATATCAGTACTCAAACTATTAAGGTCCGTGAAGTTATACTGTCTTAAGTAATGTATACGGTTTTCGGCGCTGTACCCATTCCAAGAAGTTATTTCTAAGAACTTCGTAATTGGACACTTTTTTGTTGTATTACATCGGAAAATAACAGTCTCATGATTTGATATTCTATGTTCCTCAGCTTTTTCGCATGAAACTTCTCTAGTATTTGAGTATAATAAATCAATTTGTGTTGCGGAATGTTAAGTAACACTTGTATTCAAATTTATTAGCTGTTCCATCGCCTGTTGAGCGAAAATCTCAATGAGTATATGTCGATATCATGTTCATATTTATATTGAAATCTCCAATAACAATGGTGTTTACCAAGTTTTCGCGAATTTCCGATAATAGCGCTTCCATATACGTCAGGAAATCCGCATCACTTGAACTGGGTGAGTGGTAAACCTCGCCTAATCTCCACTTAGTTTCACAGTTTTTTAGCTAAATAACTAAACAGCTAACGTTTTTATCTATGGATTTGTTTAATATTACTTTTAAGTTTATAGTATCTCGCAATATAATGATTACTCCGCCTGTATGTCTACTGTGCGAATCACACCTAACTATTTGATAAGTAGGAAATATTTTTTTTTTTTTTTTGTTGATGTATATTTATTTGCAATATATCTTTATGACAATAAGCTAATTCGATAAATAGTAGAAACTTAACCTAAATAGCAGGAATGGTTAGACTCCAGTGAGAATAACCAATATAAATATATATGTATGTATGTACATATAACATATTATTTCAGGAACTTTAAAGTTCTTTATCTGGTAAGTCCAAAACATGGCATCGTTTCAGCCTTCGAGTGGTTTGACTATTATCTAATAGATTTATAGCTAAATTATTACAATGATTGCTAAGTTTAGTGATGTATTTCTTGCTTATTTTTACAATTTCTTCTTTAACAAGAGATATTTTGAGATCTTTATGTATTTCGTTATTTTTTACAAACCAGGGAGCCCCTACTAATAGTCTTAGAGTTTTTGATTGATAGCGTTGAAGGATTTCAATATTCGAATGACTTGCCGTTCCCCAGAGCTGTATGGCATAGGTCCAAACGGGCTTAAGAATTGCTTTGTAAAGTATCACTTTATTTTCCAAGCTTAGTTGTGATTTTTTCCTAGAAAGCCAGTACATCTTTTTGGTCTTTTGGTTTAGCTGCTTTACTTTAGATTTTATGTGAGCTGTCCATGTCAGCCTTCTGTCAAGGTGTACCCCAAGATATTTAACTGTCGTGGTTTGGGGAATTTGTGTGCCATTGAGGTTTACCGGAGGACAGTCACCTCTTCTGAGTGTGAAAGTTGTATGAAAAGATTTCTGAGGATTTACTTTAATCTTCCATTTGTGTAGCCATTTCTCTATTTCACAGAGTTCCTTCTGTATGCACCGTGAGGCTTCAGCTGGAGTATCGTATGTTGCAATTATGGCTGTATCATCAGCATAAGTGGCAATATTTACTTCTGCCAAAACAGGCAAATCGGCGGTGAATATTGTATAAAGCACCGGACCCAGAACGCTACCCTGCGGTACGCCGGCGTTTATAGAGTACATATTAGATGTAACACCTTCATTTGTAACATAAAATTTTCTATTACTTAAGTATGACCTTATCAAAAGAAAGTATGGAGCAGGTAGTAATTTTTTAATTTTATATAAAATACCCGTGTGCCAGACCCGATCGAATGCCTGCTGTACGTCAAGAAATACAGCCGTACAATATTTCTTACCTTCCAGTGCTTTTGTTATTTCATTCACAATTCGATGACATTGCTCTGGTGTTCCGTGACCTCTCCTAAACCCAAACTGGTGTTCCGGTATTATGTCGAATTTGTCCAAAACTGGTAACATTCTTCTCAAAAGTATTCTCTCAAATACTTTAGAGAAAGTCACCAGCAAGCTGATAGGGCGGTATGAAGACAAACAATTTTCAGGCTTATTAGGTTTCGGAATCATGACAACTTCTGCACATTTCCATTGCGTTGGATAGTAGTCGAGTCTTAGCATTGCATTGTATATTAGTGTCAGAAGTTGAATGCACTTGGGGGGCAGATTTCTTAAAGTGTTGCCGTCTATTTTGTCAAATCCCGGTGACTTTTTGCGGTTAATATTTTTAATCTCTACTTCTACTTCTGTTTTGGAGACACGACTAATCGGAAGACTCATTTGACACGGTGCTTCTAAAAAGTTTATAATTTCCTCCTCCTCTGTTCTGTCACCGTCTAAATTGGGCTGAAATATTGTTTGAAGGTTCTGTGCAAACGCTTCAACTTTTTC
The DNA here is from genome assembly GCA_963971545.1 of Philophylla caesio. NCBI lineage: Eukaryota > Metazoa > Arthropoda > Insecta > Diptera > Tephritidae > Philophylla > Philophylla caesio. Next base: position 124,710,631 of record OZ020604.1, on the reverse strand, counting down.
TTCATTCGATCTGCACCAAACTCCATTGTTGTCTTTTACTGCTATATTTCTTATTGTTGGGCGTTTCAAATAACGCGTAGCTCTCCAGAGGCTGTATTCATAGTCGCTTGTAAATGGGTCAAGGTTTTTCAGATAATCTGCAGTTGATTCATTTCTTACTTCTGCCAATTGTTTCTTAAGCATGTTCCTTGCCTTGTTGAATAGCACTTTATCCACTGGACTCTGGCTTGTTTGCCAATTTTTCCTCATCCTTCTTTTATGCTTGACAAGTAGTCTTAACTCTGTCGATAATATATTGCTTGTTGGACACCCTGTCGGGGAAGGAGTAAAGAAAAAGGCGGCTTCATGTATCATAGCTGTAAGGGTTTCAACAGCCTTATCTATTTCGGCACCTGTCTTTAAAGACACATTTACACTTATTCTCTTATCGAGCCAGTTTTTGAAGGCAGTAATGTCGGTCTTTGACGTAATGGCCTTGTAAAGATAGTTAATCTTTTGCGTCATCATGTTGTAGGCGACGATGAGGGGCGAGTGATCCGAGCTGAGGTCATAGCTTTCAGTTATGCTTAAATTATTTTATCTGTAATGCATTTATAAAGCTGTCTTCCTTTTGGATTTATCAACCTGGATCCCCACCAAGGATGTTTGGCATTGTAGTCGCCACCAGCAATGAACTTTGGCCCAAGCTTTCGAAAAAAGTCCCAATACTCATTGTATTTGAATGTAAATCTAAGTGGAAAATATACTGCTGACAAACTGAGATCAAAATGCAAGCATTTAACCTCTATGAAAGCAGCTTGTATTGCATGGTCTCTGATACTATCCATAACTTGATACCTCAGTTTATTTTTTATTAGTATCGCTGCTCCTCCATGAGCTTTGTTATCTGGGTGATTGGCGCTAATAAGGTCATAACCATTAATTTTGAAAAAAGATTTGCTGGTAAAATGCGTTTCAGATATCAATAAAATATCTATGTTATTCGACTTTAAAAATATTTGAACTTCATCTTTATGGTTGGATAGCCCATTGGCATTCCATATAGCGATACGTAGATCTATTTGTATAGCTTGTTAACTAATAAAGTTATCATATTCAAAAGATTATTGGTTAACTCGAACTGCTTTGCAAGTAGAGTTTCTATTCTTTCTAGAGGATTGATTTCCTTTGGGGCTGAGTTGCCTTGCAGTATTTGAGCATATGTTGGCTGGGGATCAAAGTGATGTATCGTACTGTAATTACTTGTGTTAACATTGGTGGGTTCATTGAAATTTCCATTGACGTAGTGCATGTTATTGCGTGCAGGTGGATCTCTTCGTGCAACCATTTGTTGATACACTCTGCATCCCTTATAACTGGCGGCATGACTTTCGGAACAGTTAGCACATTTAGCCGATAATTCTTTGGTTTTTGGGCAGTCCTTAGTTGGGTGTTCTAGAGAGCACTTCACACATTTGTATCTTTTAGTACAATATGACTTCTTATGTCCGAACTCTTGGCATCGGAAGCATTGAACGACGTCATTAACTTTTCGGGGTTCTTCAACTACGACAATTGCATTGCCAATATGTTTGATTTGGTAAATATCTGGATTTTTGTTATTAGGCTCAAGATCAACGAAAAACATATGCAGGGGATCTTTAGTAATGCGACTCTTAATATTATTTATGCTTCTAACTTGGTGGCCAAGCTCTTCAATTTCTCGCTTTATTAACTCGGTTGAAGTTGAAAAATGCAAGTTTTTTACAACTACTCTAAATGCCCTATCTTCTTTTAGCTGGTAAGTATGAAATTTAATTTTGTCTTTTCTTAGAGCGTCCACTAAGGTTCTATATATTTTAATATACTTAACCATAACCCTAACATGGCCATCTCTCTGAGATTTGTAACTAAAATCATCTTTTTGTACTAATTTACAAATATATAACATCATACCATTGATATCATTAACATCAGAAAGAAAAATCAGTGGCGGCTTTACAGAGCTTTCACAATCAACGCTGTTGGCATTATCGGCATTAGTCTGTTTCTCATCTCCGCGGCTGTTATTTCCATTGTCGTCGTTGTCATCATCACTTAAAGCATCAAAGCGGTTTGTACTGCGGTGTGCGCCAGACGTACTGTCCAATGCTGGTCTTTTTCGCGCTGTTGGTGAGACTTCATGCGTTCGCTTTTTGGCTGTCGGCACACTTTGCCAAGGCATGACGGGATCGTCGTTGCTTTCATCAAGCATGTTTTTTAATTTTTTTTTTTTTTTAATTTTTTTTTTTTTATTTTTTTTTAATTTTTTTTTTTTTTTGTTTTGTTTTGTTAAGCACCAACGGTGCTTTTGTTGCTGTTTTCTTCAGTACCAGAAATGTTTTGAAGAACAAAGTGCATGCAAAACACAGTGAATGCAGACAATACAATACGACTGTAAAGTAGTGTAGAACTGTTGTTGTAAACTTGATTTATTTTACACAGGTATAGCGATAAACACTTCTAATCGCTTTCGCAGCCAAATAACGACTAAGTAGGAAATATAAGTTCTGAATCGTTTATATATTCTGTAGTGCATGTTTCGGAGCAAAGAACTATGTCCGGATCTACAGTCTCAACAAGGCTTTCCAATTCCACTTTATTAGCTATTATACTGTTAATATTGAGATAAACGCACTTTAAATAAAAATGATTATCTACTTTTGAATTTAGTTGCTAACAATTTACCTTCTGTTTAGCAACTTTCAGTTTTCGGACGTAAACTGGACATTCACGACTAATTGCGTTATGCTCTACGTCTAGGTTTAGCCCTAAGTCTTTTTTTGCATCGCAACAATTACCACAGATTTGTTTAGAACTATTCTCAGTGCAACTTTGTGACTTGTGTTCTTCCATGCATTTGCTACATCTTAACGTTTTGGTGCAATTAATTGAAATATAGTTAAACCCCAGCATCTCTTAAGTGTTTGTCCATCATACACTAGCCAGCGTTCCCATCCCATAAGTAGTTTCTTTGATTCTGATACCTGCAGGAAGAATTTATGCTCAACTTCGATTATCGCACTACATGTTTCTTTTCCCCGTTTAGACTTGAAAACTTTGACACATTTTAGATTAGCTGCACTCAAGAAGCTGTTTTGAACTTTTATTTTATGTACTTACTCGTCTTCTTTGTACTCGGCGTTAATTTGAGTTACCAATATTTTGGGGCTAAACATTTTTGGCTCTGAAATATCGTATACATTTTTATTAAGGTTGCTTTCTAACGTTGATATAATTTTATCTTTTTCTGTGACACTATAGGTATTTATTATTACCACCCCGTTAAGTTTGTTTGACACCCTATAAATTTTGATATTAAAAGCATCTATCTTGCTAAGGTCAACCCTAGTTAGTAGCCTTTTTCACTTCAATAAAAATTTCATTCTTTTGCTTGCACAGCTCATTACTAGAGTTATCCGCTCTGGTCATTTGCTCTGGACACCGCTGCGAGGGTTGTATGAATCGATAGCTCACGCTCGCACCGGTGTGGATTTATATGATAGGAAAGAAAAACAACAAGCTTCGGCATTTAGTTTGTGTTTGACAGCCATTCATAGCAGATAACCGCTTGATTTGAGGAGAAATTGGAAAAGCTTGAATTTCGTGTGCTCATTAAGCATTATTTTTTGCGAAAAAAGACCATCACCCAAACCAAAGCTAAGCTTGATAAGTAATATGGGGCTCTTCACCATCAATTTCAATGGTAAAAAAGTTGTTTAATGAATTTCGTTGTGGCCGTACAAGTGCGGAAGATGCCGAACGTTCTGGACGCCCAATTGAGGTCTCAACACCCGAGACAGGGCTCACTTGGATATGAGAAATACAAGCACGGTGAAGGCACTTGGCATAAGATGGAATGCTCATGCCGATCATTTCTCTTTCAACGCTAAACCGATTGAGGACCAGAATAAAATCACAAAAAGAGCAATACTTTCTGCTATCGCCAAACTTTTTGATCCTCTAGGTTGGCTCGCACCCATAATCATTATTGCGAAAATTATCATGCAAAATATATGGTTGGAAAAAACAGCTGGGATGAAGAAGTATCGCCAACCACTTTGGATCGATGGCTAGCATTTATGCGTGATTATACAGAAATCAACAGCATCCGCATACCAAGATGGGTCCAATTCGCACCAACGGAAGAGGCCGAGATACATGGGTTTAGCGATGCGTCAGAAAAGGCATATGGAGCAACTGTTTACTTACGGGTTAAGACTGCCAAAAAAGTGTTCGTCAACTTATATATAATATAATATAATTTTGGCGCGTACACTATATAGCTCAGTGTTTGGCCGAGCTTCTCCTACCATTTGTGGTGTGCGTCTTTATATTATACCACAAATGGAGGGACCTACAGTTTTGTGTCGACTCCGAACGGCAGATGTATTTAATGAGAAGCTTTTTCATGGCAGAAATACCCTCGGAGGTTTGCCATTTCCTGCCGTGGGGTGACCGCTATTAGAAAAAACTTTTTCTATGATTAAGATTTTGCTTGCCCTGACTGAGATTCGAACCTCGAACTCACCGGCATATCAAGTTATAGCACGCACCGCTACCAACTCGACCACAGCGGCCACCCACGTCAACTTACTCATGGCAAAAACAAGAGTAGCCCCAGTAAAAACAATATCCTTGCCTAGATTAGAACTGTGCGGTGCAGTCCTATTAGCGGACATTGTCGAAGCGGTCACCGATAATCTTAACCTCAGTCATTTAAAGATCAATCTTTGGACTGACTCAACAATTGTGCTGGCCTGGGTTCGGAAACCACCCTGCTCGTGGTCAACCTTTGTGGCACACCGAATAACAAAAATAATAGAAAAAGTTGGAAGCAAGACCTGGCGTCATGTGGATTCTGCATCGAATCCTGCCGATTTAGCAAGCAGAGGATTATTAGCTAGCGAACTGATCGACAATGCCTTGTGGTGGCAGGGACCTTCTTGGCTGCAAGAAGACAATTCCCAATGGCCAGCACAAGAAGAGATTTATAACACAGTCATTGAGGAAAAAGGATACAAGTTCACACGGTTGCCGCACATACAAACAACATTAACATTTTTCTCGACCGATTTTCAGATCTCCCTAGGGCTTTGCGAGTTATCTCATACATTCTGAGATTCTTTCAAAGAACATACTCAAAACAAAGTCTTCATTTCTAACAAAGTCTTGCCTCATTTCATCCGATGAAATTAAAGCAACGACTCCACGCTTAATAAGCCTTTCTCAAAAGCAATATTACTTTGATGAATATAAGAGTCTTAAATCTGATAAGTCGATTGTAGCGAAAAGTAAAATTTTGCCCCTCAACCCTATCATCGATTCAGACTCTGCGCAAGTTAAAGAAGCGTGCGCAATACAACTGCGGTCAGCCACAGACCCACTAGTCAATATCGAAACAGTGGTTCTTGTTCTACCACAGCTAACCGGGAATCTGCCAACTTGCCAAGTAAGCGCATTGACGAGGCAGGCGTTCCCAGACTTGGTATTGGCGGATAAGAGGTTCTTCATCAACAAACCAGTTGATCTTATCCTGGGCGGACGCGTTTATCCCCAAGTTATCCTAAATGGCTTAAGGAAAAATGTGCTTAGTACAATTATTGCCAAAGAAACCGTGTTTGGTTGGATAATTACCGGCAATGCAGAAACCACGAGTTCTTCCACCAATATCGTCTCCTTTTTCAACGAAGTTTCAGTGGATAAGCAGTTAGCGGCTTTCTGGGAATTAGAGGAGATTCCTAAATAGCGGAAGGCAAGCGAAGAAGACGCTTATTGTGAAAAGCTTTTCAAAACAACAACCCAACGAAATTCTGACGGAAAATACGGGCTCACTTGGGTATGAGAAAGCTTTCCGCAAGATGGGTGCCGCGTTTGCTGACAATCGACCACAAACGCTAACGCACACATGTGTAGTTTCCATGGCAAAAATCCATGAATCGGAATACGAATTACTACCTCATCCGCCCTATTCTCTGGATTTAGCCCCCAGTGACTATTTCTTATTTCCAAATCTGAAGACATGGCTTGGCGGAAAGAGATTTGACTCCAACGATGAAATAATCTCACAAACAAATGCCTATTTTGACAAATCTTATTTTTTTGAAGAGTTAACAAATTGGAGAAACGTTGGACAAAGTGTATAGAACACAAAGGACACTATGTTGAAGACGTCGGCTCAGAGGACCAATATGATTGACGACGACATATAGAAGCGAGGGTCCGCCAATTGCAAATTGACATACGGCGTCTCAACGCCTTTCATACTGCAGAGCATGGAAAGCTTCGAAGGTACTTCACGGAGGCGCTCTTCTGCCGCCTTCACAACCGTTTGTAATATTTTTGCCAAACTACGTAGGGTGTTTATTGGCCTAAGTTCATCAATTGTTATTGTGTTTTTAACCTTCTTTATTTATTAGCAGAGCGTAAAAATGCCCCATATATTCTACTGAGTCCTTAATTACGCCCTCAGATAATAAATTTGTTCCACCTATTTTGCTCTTAAATTTACTAACAATATGGACAATGTCATCTGCACAAATTTCATCAAATTTAAACGTACCTTCATACCATTACTGCCTTGTACGTATATAACCATAGTAAACGTTTTCAATATATCTATTTAAATCGATGACACTATCCACAAAGAAATTATTTAAATTGTCAGCAATTTTATTACTATTCCTGAAAACTTTGTCATTGATGCGAACTTCTTTGATGAGTACTTTATTATCCGTATTATTCACAACGCTCTTGAGATACTTTCACATTAAACGACTATCATTTCTGTTTGTTAAAATCTTGTCTTGCATATATATTTTTTTTTCTTATTTAATCATTTTCTTGTAATTGTTCTTTACTCGATTATATTCTACCCAGTCCCCTGTCATAACAGCCTTTTGGTAAATTTTTTTTTTAGTTTCTGCTAAGTAACTATCATACCACTTATTCCTAATTTTAATGCTAGTTTGCGTTTGAAAAGTTAACTTATTCATGATAGACATCAGATAACGGTCAATGTGTTCCAGGATTATATCAGTACTCAAACTATTAAGGTCCGTGAAGTTATGTTGTCTTAAGTAATGTTTACGGTTTTCGGCGCTGTACCCATTCCAAGAAGTTATTTCTAAGAACTACGTAATTGGACACTTTTTTGTTGTATTAGATCGGAAAATAATAGTCTCATGATTTGATATTCTATTTTCTTCAGCTTTTCGCATGAAACCTCTCTAGTGTTTGAGTATAATAAATCAATTTGTGTTGCGGAATGTTAAGTAACACTTGTATTCAAATTTATTAGCTGTTCCATCGCCTGTTGAGCGAAAATCTCATTGAGTATATGTCGATATCATGTTCATATTTATATTGAAATCTCCAATAACAATGGTGTTTACCAAGTTTTCGCGTATTTCCGATAATAGCGCTTCCATATACGTCAGGAAATCCGCATCACTTGAACTGGGTGAGTGGTAAACCTCGCCTACTCTCCACTTAGTTTCACAGTTTTTTAGCTGAATAACTAAACACCAAACGTTTTTATCTATAGATTTGTTTAATATTACTTTTAAGTTTATAGTATCTCGCAATATAATGATCAGTCCGCCTGTATGTCTACTGTGGGAACACACCTAACTAATTGATAAGTACGAAATATAAGTTCTGAATCGTTTATATCTTCTGTAGTGCATGTTTCGGGGCATATAACTATGTCCGGATCTACAGTCTCAACAAGCATTTCCAATTCCATTTTATTAGCTATTATACTGTTAATATTGAGATAAGCGCACTTTAAATAAAAAAGATTATCTACTTTTGAATTTAGTTGCTAACAACCTACCTTCTGTTTAGCAACCTTCAGTTTTCGGACGTAAACTGGACATTCATGACTAATTGCGATTTGCTCTACGTCTCGGTTTAGCCCTAAGTCTTTTTTTGCATCGCAACAATTACCACAGATTTGTTTAGAACTATTCTCAGTGCAACTTTCTGACTTGTGTTCTTCCATGCATTTGCCACATCTTAACGTTTTGGTGCAATTAATTGAAATATAGTTAAACCCCACATATTTTAAGCATCTCTTAACTGTTTGTCCATCATACACTGGACAGCGTTCCCATCCAATAATTAGTTTCTTTGATTCTGATACCTGCAGGAAGAATTTATGCTCAACTCCGATTATCGCACTACATGTTTCTTTTCCCCGTTTAGACTTGAAAACTTTGACACATTTAAGAATACCTTCTGTTTAGCAACCTTCAGTTTTCGGACGTAAACTGGACATTCATGACTAATTGCGTTTTGCTCTACGTCTCGGTTTAGCCCTAAGTCTTTTTTTGCATCGCAACAATTACCACAGATTTGTTTAGAACTATTCTCAGTGCAACTTTCTGACTTGTGTTCTTCCATGCATTTGCCACATCTTAACGTTTTGGTGCAATTAATTGAAATATAGTTAAACCCCAGATATTTTAAGCATCTCTTAACTGTTTGTCCATCATACACTGGACAGCGTTCCCATCCCATAATTAGTTTCTTTGATTCTGATACCTGCAGGAAGAATTTATGCTCAACTCCGATTATCGCACTACATGTTTCTTTTCCCCGTTTAGACTTGAAAACTTTGACACATTTTAGATTAGCTGCACTCAAGAAGCTGTTTTGAACTTTAATTTTATGTACTAACTCGTCTTCTTTGTACTGGGCGTTTATTTGAGTTACCAATATTTTGGGGCTAAACATTTTTGGCTCTGAAATATCGTATACATTTTTATTAAGGTTGCTTTCTAACGTCGATATAATTTTATCTTTTTCTGTGACACTATCGGTATTTATTATTACCACCCCGTTTTGTTTGTTTGACACCCTATCAATTTTGATATTAAAAAAAATGTCTTTCTTTTGCTCATTAGTAGAGTTATCCGCTCTGGTCATTTGCTCTGGACACCGCTGCGATGGTTGTATGAATCGATAGCTCACGCTCGCACCGGTGTGGATTTATATGATAGGAAAGGAAAACAACAAGCTGCGGCAATTAGTTTGTGTTTGACAGCCATTCATAGCAGACTACCACGTGATTTGAGGAGAAATTGGAAAAACTTGAATTTCGTGTGCTCATTAAGCATTATTTTTTGCGAAAAAAGACCATCACCGAAACCATAGCTAAGCTTGATAAATACTATGGGGACTCTTTGCCATAAATTTCAATGGTAAAAACAGGTGGCCGTACAAGTACGGGAGATGCCGAACGTTCTGAACGCCCAATTGAGGCCTCAACACCCGAAACTGTTGGAAAAATTCACCATAAGGTGTTGGCTGATCGAAGATTGAAAGTGTGAGAGATTGTGGAAGCCTAAGGCATCTCACATGGCTCACTTGGGTATGAGAAAGCTTTCCGCAAGATGGATGCCGCGTTTGCTGACAATCGACCACAAACGCAAACGCACACATGTGTAGTTTCCATGGTAAAAATCCATGAATTGGGATACGAATTACTCCCTCATCCGCCCTATTCTCCGGATTTAGCTCCCAGTGACTATTTCTTATTTCCAAATCTGAAGACATGGCTTTGCGGAAAGAGATTTGACTCCAAGGGTGAAATAATCTCACAAACAAATGCCTATTTTGACAAATCTTATTTTTTTGAAGAGTTAACAAATTGGAGACACGTCGGGTAAAGTGTATAGAACACAAAGGACACTATGTTGAAAAATAAAATATTTGTTTATCCAAAAACTTATTGAACAACGTGGTTTAAATTTCACTTGCACTTTGTTATTTTTAATTCATAACTTTGCATTATTAAACAATATAAATAAAATAGGTGAAAACATATTTAAATTTAACTTGGGTAAAGTCTAGCAGGCTCTCGACAGAACCCATCCAAATATGGTGTTTTGGCCAGGAGTGGTCCCATAATTGCAAGGGTTATGTCGCCCAAGTAATTCTTCCGGAAGACGTCGGCTCCGAGGACCAATTTAATTGGCGACGAGATATAGAAGCGAGGGTCCGCGTATTGCAAATTGGGATACGGCGTCTGGCTGGCGACGTCGTTGGCTGTTCGGTTGGAAAGCAGCGATTTCCAATCCGTTCCTCCAACGCCTTTCATACTGCAGAGCATGGAAAGTTTCGAAGGTACTTCACGGAGGCGCCCTTCTGCAGCCTTCACAACCGTTTCTAATATTTTTGCCAAACTACGTAGGTTGTTTATTGGCCTAAGTTCATCAACTGTTATTGTGTTTTTAACCTTCTTAATTTACTAGCAGAGCGTAAAAATTAACCATATATTCTACTGAGTCTTTAATTACGCCCTCAGATAATAAATTTGTTCCACCTATTTTGCTCTTAAATTTCCTAACAATATGGACAATGTCATCTGCACAAATTTCATCAAATTTAAACGTACCATCATACCATTACTGCCTTGTACGTATATAATCATAGTAAACGTTTTCAATATATCTATTTAAATCGATGACACTATCCACAAAGAAATTATTTAAATTGTCAGCAATTTTATTACTATTCCTGAAAACTTTGTCATTGATGCGAACTTCTTTGATGAGGTCTTTATTATCCGTATTATTCACAACGCTCTTGAGATACTTTCACATTAAACGACTATCGCTTCTGTTTGTTTCAATCTTGTCTTGCATATATTTTATTTAATAATTTTCTTGTAATTGTTCTTTACTTGATTATATTCTACCCAGTCCCCTGTTATAATAGCCTTTTGGTACAACTTTAACTTTTTAGTTTCTGCTAAGTAACTATCATACCACTTATTCCTAATTTTAATGCTAGTTTGCGTTTGAAAAGTTAACTTATTCATAATAGACATCAGACAACGGTCAATGTGTTCTATAATTATGTCAGTACTCAAACTATTAAGATCCGTGAAGTTATATTGTCTTAAGTAGTGTATAAGGTTTTCTAAGAACTTCGTAATTGGACACTTTTTTGTTGTATTACAGCGGAAAATAACTGTCTCATGATTTGATATTCTATGTTCCTCAGCTTTTTCGCATGAAACTTCTCTAGTATTTGAGTATAATAAATAAATTTGTGTTGCAGAATGTTAAGTAACACGTGTATTCAAATTTATTAGCTGTTCCATCGCCTGTCGAGCGAAAATCTCATTGAGTATATAAAATCTCATTGAGTATATGTCGATATCATGTTCATATTTATTTTGAAATCGCCAATAGCAATGGTGTTTGCCAAGTGTTGGCGATCCAACCAATTAGTTTAGCACGGCGAACTATTTATACAAATTGCCGAGGCTTTTAAATCTTTATTCAAGGAGTAAAGTTACATTTAAAACAAGTTCGTATTAAAATATTATGGTAGAGTACTTACATTTGGTTTTCCCAACCGCTTTCTTTGAATCTATTTCTTCGAATCAAACCAGATATCATTCAAATGAATCGTATGACTTTAGCTAGGGTTGCCATTAGGCACAAAGGAAAACCAAAGGTAAGCTTACAGTGCGTCTACACTTTTAAATTTAATTCTATCGATGGTAGCGGAGTCTCCAACATCCTCCCCCCGGTATCTCCCTTTGAAAGGGAATACCTAAGACTCTTGAGATACGCCACCTCGTACATATAGCACAGCTATCTTCGCCGCAGGCCGGTGGTATTGTCCTTGGGTAGTGCGGACCCAAGCACTTCTGACCTGTCCGTCTCGCGCTTGCACGACTGAATCGACAATCCCTTTCGGCTAAGAGTACCGTGGTGATTGAGGATCGACGATCACTACATCGCCAACTTTGATTGGTTTAGCCTTGTTATACCAATTCGTTCTTCTGGTGAGGAGGGGAATCACTTCTGCGACCCATCTTTTCCAGAACCGTTCGGCGAGATATTGCGAGTGCCTCCATGACGCACGCACGTATTGATCGGTGGAATTGAATTCGCCAACCGGCTTGAGTTCTGCAGATGAACCCAACAGGAAATGGTTTGGCGTTAAGGCCTCTTGTTTTGCATTGTCTAGCGAAAGATAAGTGAGTGGCCGGCTATTGACGATTTGCTCTACCTCTATGAACAGATTACACAACTTTTCGTCAGTCAGTTTCATTTCGGTTGTCACTATGTGGTACATGACGGTTTTTATCGTTCGAATTAAGCGTTCCCATGCTCCCCCCATATGCGGGGAAGCTAGTGGGATAAAGATCCAAGTGATGTTGTTGCTGGTAAATTCAGCTTCCAAGTCATGGAAGTTCACCTGCGTCATCGCGTTACGTAGCTCCTTCTCGGTCGCTCTTAGATTAGTTCCATTGTCGCTGAAGAATGTTTTAGGCATCCCTCTTCGGGCAATGAAGTTGCGCACCGCAATACAGCAAGAGCTGGTCGTTAGGCTATATGCCATCTCAATGTGCACTGCTCGACATGTGAGACACGTTAACAGCACACCATAACGCTTTTCTGTTCTTCTTCCAAAGGTCACCAGAAACGGTCCAAAATAGTCCACTCCGACATTTGTGAAGGGTCTCGTGTATGCAGACAATCGTGCCTCAGGTAAATCGGCCATTTCGGGAGGTTGAGGATACGTATTCCTATTCTTGCAAAGTTGGCAGCTTGTGAAGTAGGGTCCGTAGTTTGGTTAAATGACTAGTTCTAGGCAGTATAATTGGGTTTTTTGTGGCATCATCTACACATGCCGCTCTTTCTAAACGACTTCGCATACGTAAAATTATAGTTTCATCTAGAAACGGAGACACTTTTCGCAAAGGGCTTGTCTTTGGCATAGGGCTTAATGAGTTTTTTTGTAGTAGTTCGATCTCATTAGGAAAGGCTTGAGTTTGGGCAAGGCGATAGAGATAGTTCTGGCTCCAGGCAAGCTCTTCCACGGTTAGGCTTCTTTTAACAGGTGCACCTTGTAACTTAGTCACAAAGCTTTTAACGTACGCCATGCTTCGTAAATTCTCTCCCATTTCGAAAATCGTGTTACGTCTATGAGAGCGTTTGTTGTGCTTGAGTAACATCGGGGTATTTTCGTATCTTGCACCTTCGATAGATGTTTCAACCACTGCAGCCATTCTTCATAATATTCTGATGGAATTATGTCATCCCACCCTATACCACTTCGCCACACTTTTGCAGCAGTAATTTTATGTTAATCAGATAGAATGTTAATAGTCCAAATAGGTCGAAAATCGACATCAGCAATCGCAGAAGCTCTCTCTTTGTTACCATCTTATCCCCTCGAAGTATCTCGTCATTTGCTTTCGTAAATTTTAGATTGTACGTAAAACATCATCGGCTGTACGCCACCACATGCCCAACACCTTGTTGACATCTATGAATTGCTCGACTCGCTTTGCAGAGTTACAAAAGTTATCAATTGCTCCGACATCCCCGAGAGCATCGACTACCTCCTTTGAGTTTGATAGCCAGCCTCGAATATGAAAGTTCGCACAGTTCTAGCTAAGTCAATAGCTTCTTGCACCGAGTTTGCCCCATCCAGCATATCGTCTACGTAGTGCCTAGTTAAAATACACTTTGTCGCTCTTGGATGCGAGTTCTCGAACTGCATCGCATTTTTGTTTTTCACAAACTGAGCTAACGATGGTGAACAGCTTGCCCCAAAACTCATTACCAGAAGTGAGTATACATCGGGATCTCGACCATCATCACAGCCTCTCCACAGGAATCTCTGGGCATACTGATCCACTTCACTTACGAAAACTCCATATCTCCATACACGAAAATTCAACAGTATATCAAACAGAGAGGTCAATAAATCTGGGCCTTATCCAGGCATGAATTTAGCGATATACCTTTGCATTCCGCAGCAGCATCCCAGACGAGCCTAATCTTTTGCGGCTTGTTTGGATACGCACTACAAACATTGGCAAATACCATTTTCTCGGATGTTGTTCGTTGATTACGCTAATACTTAGCTTTCGGATATAACCCTTCTCTTTCATACTCTTTACCTGGTTACTGACAAACGCTGTCAACTCGGGATCACCTTTCAACTTCTTCTCAAAACATGTCAGTCTACGTAGTGCCATTGCATAATTGTCCGGCAGTACAACATTCTCTGATTTCCATAGTAACTTAACTATAAAATGTTGATTGTCGCGCTTAATCTTTCCCATCATAACTAACTTTTGTAGAGCCACATCATTATCGCATTCACAAATGTGGAATTGTAGTTCATAATTCGCTTGCCTCTTTTCGCTTTTGACAACTCCATACACAGTCCACCCGATACGAGTTTTAGTAGCTGCAGGCTCACATGCCCTGTCTTCTCGAGGTGCTTGTTGCTCAACCCAATAATGACCTGTGGTACAACCTTGCAATACGAGTCCACGGGTATGCCACGTAGATGCCTATATTTGTCTGCAAGTTCTTTCATTATTAATGTTTGCTGAGGCAGATCAAGTGTCTCTACTGAATGCACATTATGTAATGCGAGCCTCTGACCCTTACCACGAGGATAAACTTCTTAATCAATTACTTCCGAGTTGTTCTCGACGCGTATAGTACCATCTGTCCATCTGAGGCATACATCTTTCTTTTTTCCCTGTAGCTTCAATTGCTGCAAAACACTCTTCTCTCTGATCCGTCGTCAAGAAACGCATAAACATCAACAGAAGCCCCATTTCCATAAATTGTTATTGGAGCCACTCGATACAGCGTATTAGATGTTTGTTCATAATGCGTTGCCACTATAGCTGCATTGTCGAAGGGAGCTTCTTCAGGTTTATGAAGCTTTGGTTGGTGTCTGCGGTCGCAATTTCTTACACTACACTCCCCATTTTCACGGCAGGATTTTATGTCATGCTTTTTCAGACATACCTTACATATTTTTAATTCACGCACTGCGTTCCATTTTTCATCGTAATTCAGCTTTTTAAATTTATCGCACTTCATTATGACGTGTGTATCCTCGCAGAAATAACAAGCCAACTTTCGCTTTACTGGCCCCTGGGACTTAACCGTAGCCTCTGCTTCTTCTTTATGAAAGCTCACGCGTTGACCTCTACGATTTTCTGTTTCTGAACCAGCTAGCGTAGTAACCGATGCAACGTTGCTAGCCGCGTCTGCCAAGTCCAAAAGCCATTCACTAAAGGCTTTCACCGTAGAATTCTGACATGATCGAGATAACAGAGCCCATTGAAGACGCATCTGTGCACGCAATTTTTCGATAAGCTCCTGTATTAGAAGCGGATTGTTCATATGCGACTGAAGTCCTGACACTTCCATAGTCGCAGTTAGATTTTTAACCTCAAGCGCAAAGGTTACCAGAGTATCCAGCTTAATAACATTAACAGGTGACGAAGCACGTAACTTAACCAACAGATTATTTATTATTTGTTCTGGTCTGCCGAAAACCATCCATAGAGTGGCAATTATCTCCGGAACAAGAGCCGGAATCATCAACTTACCGCTTACATATTCAAGCGCTTTCCCTTTTAAAGCACGCTACAAGCGCAGCAAATTCTCGTCGTTGCTAAATCCACATATTCGCGTTGAGTTCTCAAAGCTGCTTAGGAACAGCGGGCAATCTTCTGGCTTACCACCAAAGATAGGCAGATCTTTTGGCATCACGTGTCGCGCGCTAATTTGCTCCGGTCTTAAACCGGCAACACCTACGGCCGCTGTTGTGCGCGCCGGCATCTGCACCCTATCTTCCTGACCCATTGCCAAATCACATTGCCCTTCCTCAGCCCTACCTAGATCACCCTGAACCTGACCCTTTGCCCAATCCAAAGTTCGAAGTTCTTTCAATGCCTCTACACCTTAATCATCCGAATCATCAGTGCTCTCGTATCTGCGCATAATATCAAATTTTTGTTCTAAGTACGCCAACTCGGTTTTTTTCTTTCTTCTAGGCGCATCAATTATATTTACATGTACCGTTTCGATTTCTCCGAAGTACGACTACTTGCCACATCTTCTACTACATTACGTACCTTTTTTGCACGTATCTGCATGCCACTTTCCTGATTTGCATTTGTTGCGGCTTGTATAGTCTTTGTTGTGCTGGTTGATGCGTTGATACATTTATCGCAGCTCCAAGCCCTTTTAGATATGTCGTCCGTTACGCCACCTGATACGATCAGTAGGCATTGTATTATTGACGTCAGAAGAAATGCAGACAGTGCTTGCGGAAACAGAATCGTTGCTGAATTCGCGGGCAATCGCACCATCCAGCCAGGATTCAAATGATGGCGAAGCTTTAACTCCAGGTCATTTAAGTAGTTTTATCTCATTGGCAAATTCATAATACTGAATTAACTGTACAATTTTAAGGAATGCGCTTTTTAACTCTTTCGCTCGCGGGATTAAAGAATCGTGTTTATATTTCAACATCGTCGAGATGCGTAGTATATAAGAAAATATTCGAAGCAGCATAGGAGGAATGGTTTGCCATCAGTTCAAACAGCAAATTGTCATTTATATTGGTTGCAATTAAAGTTAGAGCACTTTTCTTAATCTCTAGTTTTTGTAGCTCAGCATTCATTTCAGAATGCGTATTTTTTGGCCACTCCGAATTATTCTGACACAGAAACGTTGGTCCTTCGAACCAAATTGATTTCTTGATTTCATCCACACTACACCCTCTGGAGACAAGGTCTGCAGGATTTTGTTTTGACGGCACATGAGACCATTGGACATCCGTAGACAATTCTTTCAACTCTGACACCCGATTTGCACCGAATGTCGTTAAAGTTGATGGGTGTTTCTTCATCCAAAATAAAACGATCTCAGAATCCATCCAGAAATATGTACTTTCAATAGGAAAGTCTAACAGACATTTTACTGTGGACCAAAGTTTTACCAGTAGATGTGTAGCACATAGTTCAAGTCTAGGAAGTGACTGAGTTTTTAATGGTGCAACTCTAGACTTGGCAGTGAGAAGGCGACAATGCAAACCACTTTCATCGTGGGTGCGAACGTAGATGCAGCATCCATAAGCTCGAATGGACGCGTCTGAAAAACCATGAATTTGGCACCTCGCGTTTGAGTGAGAATTTACAAAACGCGGAATTTCTAAAGTGTTCAATAAGATCAAATTATCTTTAAATGCTTGCCAACTTGTATGGCAACCGGTATAGACTCGTTCCAGTCGAGCTTTTGCAGCCAAACTTTTTGCAAAAGAATTTTGGCTCGTGTGATGATTGGACACAATAGTCCCAGAGGATCGAATAGTCGCGCTGACACGGACAGAATGTTTCTTTTCGTGGCGTTGTAGTTATCAAAATTTAATTTTAAATGAAATTTGAATCTATCCGATTGAGGCAGCCACGTAATTCCCAGGGTCAGTAGCTTCACTATATAAAGCGGAATAGTCGGCGAACCACTTGACTAGCCGAAACCCTGCAGAGTTTAATATTTGCGTAACTTCTTCTTTAATTAGCATTAAATCGTTGAGGTTGTCGGCGCCAGTTAACATAACATCAACGTAAAAGTCTCGACGGATAACTTTAGATCCAGTCGGATGTGTCGGTTTAAACTTGCCACTTAAGTAGAACAGGCATCGTACGGCTAGAAATGGTGCCGGTGATGTTCCATATGTGACTGTGTTCAATTGATAAACTTGGAGGGATTCTGATGGATTTTCTCTCCAAAGTATCAATTGAAACTTTCGATCGTTCTCGTCAATCAAAATTTGACGGTACATTTTTGATATATCAGCTGTTATTGCATATTTGTGTAAGCGAAATCGAAGTAAAGTTGAAAAAAGGTCTTTTTGAATAGTTGGTCCCACCATAAGAACTTCATTTAATGACACCCCAGAAGAAGATTTACTCGAAGCACATCCTCCAGCTTCCAAAATTTTTGAATTAGGGTATCGATTGGAGTAGATTCTTCTGCTAAATTAACAGAGGCGCAGAAAGATGCTGACGGGATTTCAGGGGAGTTATGTTTTCCTGAAATTACCCATCCTAATAAAGTTTTTTGAATGACAAGACTATCTGAGCCTAACTTAATTTGGCCAACGCATAACATGCCAAAGAAAGACTCAGCTCCTAACAATAAGTAAACTTTTTGAGACTTGAAGAAAAGTGGATCAGCGAGCTCAATGTTTTGTGGAATGCTAAATTTTTTCGCAACAATTGTATGACTGGGTTGGTAAGAAGATATTGAGCGCAAAACCCAGAAATCAGAAGAAAATGTAAACGAATTCACGCGAGAATAAATTGTAGCAGACACTTTTTTATTAATCCATTGATTCGCTCGTCCTATTCCAACTAACTGCAAATCTTTATTCTCCCTTGGCAACTTTAGTTTTTCAGCTAAGTCCTCGGTTATGAAATTTATTTGAGAGCCAAAATCTAGTAATGCTCTGGCTAAAAAGTAATCACCGGATCTGCTCTTAATTTGTACAACTGCGGTAGCTAACACAACTTGGTCTATACCCGCCGACGAATAATTCACGAAGGCTTGCGACGTCGAAGGGTAATCAGCGTCCTCGCCCCTTACGGATTGTTAATTTTGCTGGGTTACAGATACTTGTGGAGACATATGGTTTGGAGCATATTGATGCAACAGTGTATGATGCTTCTTGGCACATACGCGACACTTACTTGAGTTACATTTTGAAACTGTGTGCACTCTCTTCAAGCAGTTTATGCAAAAAGGAACATTTTTTATAAACTCAAACCTTTGAGATACTGATAATGCAGTAAACGAAGTACAGCTCTGCAGGGAATGACCACCAGATTTACAAAAAACACATTTCGGTTCTTGAGGAGGAGTCGATTTGACACACGCATGTGAAGATTTTATAATCTTTTTCCCTCCCCCCTCAAATTTCTGCTTATTCGCCTGTAATTTAGACGATGAAGGTTCATCAGCCGATAAATGTTGGAAACGTTTGTTGAGTGTAGCATCGCAATCAGACCACAATGGCAGCTGTTCGTAATTGAGATGCTCTTCCCACTTTAGTTTAGTGGTACTGCCAACTTTTTACATTACTAAATGTATTAATATAGCATGGGTTATATGCCTATTGTCGAGTGAATCATAAACGGCCGAAACGGTATCGACCATCGAGCGTAATGCTGTAGCGCTGGGCTTATTC
Source organism: Philophylla caesio (assembly GCA_963971545.1). Taxonomy (NCBI): domain Eukaryota; kingdom Metazoa; phylum Arthropoda; class Insecta; order Diptera; family Tephritidae; genus Philophylla; species Philophylla caesio. Next base: position 124,691,575 of record OZ020604.1, on the reverse strand, counting down.
ATAGCAGGCAAATCAAAGAGGGTAGAAACACTGTCAAAGAAAATTAAGCAAGGATTGCCATAAAGTTTCTTTAAGCTAGAAAGCGCCTTCGCATAATTAGCTTCGTTTATTTGGAAAGCCTTTACTGCCCCTAAAGCCTCATCAGTCAGGCATGAAATTAAATGGTTGAATTTTTCAATATAGGTTAGGCTGACATCATTATCGACTAAGCTCTCAAAGAGGCTAATGAAATTCTTATACTCGCTATATTTCCCTCCAAATTTGGGTAGATGCATTTGAGGAAGCCTAGAATGATGAGGGACTGACATGGAAATATCCCGAAAACTTGTTGTTTGTTGCTTGTCCAAAATCGCCAACAACAAAGACTTTGTAGTTACGCATGCCTCTTCTAACTCAGCTGCACCATCTTCATAGGTTTCTATTAAATCAATTTCATTTTGGAATGACATCGCCTATTCAATATAACTGTTAAGAATGTCTAATCTGCATTTGATTTCTAAAGGGTTGTGCAAAATAGTCTTCTCTTTAACAGCCTTCTTTCTTCGAACAATTTTTAATAAAAGCATTTGCCTTTGTTTTCTTAAAGTGTCTACTGTGTTCTCTTGAGCAGCAACATTTGGTGATTTTGGTCTATTCTTGCCTGTCATCATAATCAGTTATGCGTAAGTAAACGCAAACAAGACAACTAAAACAATTTTTTTCTTTATTCGAATGTATTGGTTCAATGCTGATGTTGTGTTTAAAAAGTCAATATTTAGGTAATGATGTTAAGAGAACAGAGTAACTATTTTTTCCGTAATCATCAACTTATCGAAGAGAAAACAATAATTTTTAACACCGGCGACTCAGTAAACGGACGAAAAGAGAAGCGAACGATCAACACAACCACTGCAAAATTTCTTATGGAGCAAATTTGGTAAAGGCTTTGGAAGGTGATAATCCCGTTCTCAAATTCATGCATTGGTCTATGAGCGGCAAAACTTTTTATGTTATTGCGATAGAACGAAAGAGAGGTAAACGATGTAAACGCCGATAATTCAAACGCCAGCAAGGTTATTGTCGCTGCTGAGCACTATCAAAAATTATGGAACCGTTGCAAACCGCATTAAATAGCAAAGAGAGAATTAATATTGAGATCTAAATTCCTAATTGGGTACGAGCGCTTTGATTATACTCGTGCTGAATATGTAAGCTACGCTTGTGCTATTAGCCACGTGTTAGTTCTTTAATTCTTGCTGGATAATACCAATACATATGCATATACATACATATACATGGATATGTCGGCAAACTTATGGTTGCTATGCCAAAACGCCTTGATAAATCTTTTTTTTTTCGAATTTTAAAATGTTTCTCAATTTGACCAACAATAATTATACAATAATTACGTTGCCAATTGTTATTTAACTGATTATTGTTTTAGGTGTTTTTAAATAACTGCTAGCAATTTGTTTGTGTAAATGCAATTAACGGCTGTGAGTTTAAGTTTAAGAGGATCTTAACTTTCTCGGCAAGACACAATTTATCTCCCGGTTGACTCCCAAATTGAAGAATTATAACTCATTAATTACATTTGTTACCTCTGTTTTTGTGTTTTTGGAGATTTTGGAGCCATAGCAATTGATGAATATGAAGGGTGATAGTTTCCAAAATTCAATGACGTAGCTTGCTTTTTCCAGCGATGACCAAGATGATAGTAAGATAACCAAGATGAAAATCAGCTCAAGTGCTCAAATACACTTTTTTTTTTTTTTAACGCGAATATGTATGTATACGCAGGTTAATCTGTTCTTTTAGTTAACAACGCGAAACTTAAGAACGTTCTGTGCACGTTTAAATATAACAAGAAACTGTCCCAGAACGGAGAGCAACTTGGAAAAAGGCTAGTGCAACGAGAGATTAAACACTTAATTTAGTCCCTGCTCGGGCGCCATGAACAATTGCAAGCTTTTTTGCAATGCTTGATATAAATTATCGAGAATGTGAGAGCTGAATTAAGTGCGGAGAAATAAAAAATGCAGGTGCTCCTTCGTTCGAGTGAGAAAAAGAAATGGAAGAGTTTATTATGCAGCATTTTCTTCGAAGTACATACATATTTCATTTTTATAGATTGGAAGCTAATAGTAAGCAAATATTGTAATAGTTCAAAATTCATATCTTTAGGCTCTATATATATTCGATGCATTTAACGCAAGTATTAATTTCGTAACTTATAATAAACTATGAAATATGTTAAATAATAAATTCAAATTAATTCCTTAAAGAAATTGTAGGAAAAGTATTATTAAATGAAACGCAAACATGTTTAGAGTGCATGTGCGCCAACATCTACATACTGTGCGAATCACACCTAACTAATTGATAAGTAGGAAATACATATAAGTTCTGAATCGTGTATATCTTCTGTAGTGCATGTTTCGGAGCATAGAATTATGTCCGGATCTACAGTCTCAACAAGCATTTCCAATTCCATTTTATTAGCTATTATACTGTTAATATTGAGATAAGCGCACTTTAAATAAAAATGATTATCTACTTTTGAATTTAGTTGCTAACAACATACCTTCCGTTTAGCAACCTTCAGTTGTCAGACGTAAACTGGACATTCACGACTAATTGCGTTTTGCTCTACGTCTAGGTTTAGCCTTAAGTCTTTTTTTGCATCGCAACAATTACCACAGATTTGTTTAGAACTATTCTCAGTCCAACTTTCTCACTTGTTTTCTTCCGTGTATTTGCCGCATCTTAACTTTTTGGTGCAATTAATTGAAATATGGCTAAACCCCAAATATTTTTAGCATCTCTTAACTGTTTGTCCATCATACACTGGACTGCGTTCCCATCCAATAATTAGTTTCTTTGATTCTGATACCTGCAGGAAGAATTTATGCTCAACTTCGATTATCGCACTACATGTTTCTTTTCCCCTTTTAGACTTGAAAACTTTAACACATTTAAATCGTCTTCTTTGTACTCAGCGTTCATTTGAGTTACCAATATTTTGGGGCTAAACATTTTTGGCTCTGAAATACGTAAACCATTTTATTAAGGTTGCTTTCTAACGTTGATATAACTTTATCTTTTTCTGTGACACTATCGGTATATATTATTACCACCCCGTTATGTTTGCTTCACACCCTATCTTGCTAAGGTCAACCCTAGTTAGTAGCCTTTTTCACTTCAATTAAAATTTCATTCTTTTGCTTGCATAGCTCATTAGTAGTGTTATCCACTCTGGTCATTTGCTCTGGACACCGCTGCGAGGGTTGTATGAATCGATAGCTCACGTTTGCACCGGTGTGGATTTATATGATAGGAAAGGAAAACAACAAGCTGCGGCATTTAGTTTGTGTTTGACAGCCATTTATAGCAGGCTACCGCGTGATTTGAGGAGAAAATGGAAAAACTTGAATTTCGTGTACTCATTAAGCATTATTTTTTGCGAAAAAGACCATCACCCAAACGAAAGCTAAGCTTGATAAATACTACGGGGACTCTTCACTATCAATTTCAATGGTAAAAAGTGCTGGCCGTACAAGTACGGAAGATGCCGAACGTTCTGGACGCCCAATTGAGGTCTCAACACCCGAAACAGTTGGAAAAATTCACCATATGGTGTTGGCTGATCGAAGATTGAAAGTGCGAGAGATTGTGAAAGCCTTAGGCATCTCACATGGCTCACTTGGGTATGAGAAAGCTTTCCACAAGATGGGTGCCGCGTTTGCTGACAATCGACCACAAACGCAAACGCACATATTAGTAGTTTCCATGGCAAAAATCCATGAATTGGGATATGAATTACTCCCTCATCCGCCATACTCTCCGGATTTAGCTCCCAGTAACTATTTCTTATTTCCAAATCTGAAGACATGAAATAATCTCACAAACAAATGCCTATTTTGATGCCCTCGACCAATCTTATTTTTTTAAAGGGTTAAACAAATTAGTGAAACGTTGGACAAAGCGTACAGAACGCAAAGGGCACTATGTTGAAAAATATTCTCCGGATTTAGCTCTCAGTGACTATTTCTTATTTCCAAATCTGAAGACATGAAATAATCTCACAAACAAATGCCAATTTTGATGCCCTCGACCAATCTTATTTTTTTAAAGGGTTAAAAAAATTAGAGAAACGTTGGACAAAGCGTACAGAACGCAAAGGGCACTATGTTGAAAAATAAAATATTTGTTTATCCAAAAACTTTTTGAACCACGTGGTTTAAATTTCACTTGCACTTTGTTATTTTTAATTCATAACTTTGCATTATTAAACAATATAAATAAAAAGGGTGAAAATATATTTAAATTTAACTTCGGTAAAGCCTAGCAGGCTCTCGACAGCACCCATCCAAATATGGTGTTTTGGCCAGGAGTGGTCCCATAATTGCTAGGGTTATGTCGCCCAAGTAATTCTTCGGGAACACGTCGGCTCCGAGAACCAATTTGATTGGCGACGAGATATAGAAGCGAGGGTCCGCCAATCGCTAATTGACATACGGCGTCTGTATTGCTGGGTCGAGATTCGCGCGAAATCAGCGATTTCCAATCCGTTCCTCTGACGTTTTTCATCCTGCAGAGCATGGAAAGCTTCGAAGGTACTTCGCGGAGGCGCTCTTCTGAAGCCTTCACAACCGTTTCTAATATTTTTGCCAAACTACGTAGGGTGTTTATTGGCCTAAGTGGGTTCGCCACATTACGCGGGATTACAAAATTCCACATCGCAAAATTCTGCAAAATGTAAAAAAGTTCCGCTCGAGCAAAATTTTGTAGTTTTAAAATTCTGGTTTTTTTAATTCTTCTTTTTCAAAATTCCGCATTTGAGAGTTCTGCGTTTTAAAATTCTGTTTTACTGTCTTATTAATATCACTAACCGCATGCTATTCTTTTGGAACAAGACCAATTATATGAACCTTTTTTAGTTATTCGTTCTAAATAATAAGAATAACCATTAACACTTAACATGTGTCTGTTTTTATTGGATATTCACGTGATTATATGTGACATCTTTATAAAGAGAATGAACCACGCTTTAAGAATAAAGCACAAAACAGGAAGCAAATGTAACTTTTAAGAATACGAGTAGTTCTAGTAGGAGAAGGTGAAATCATAATTTCACCACCATAATAACGGCTCCCACTCATGGTTCAATTTTTCATCATTCCGCAACCAAAATGCAGATATTTTTGTGCAAACATATAACTAACTATACATAGTATTGTTTTTATATTTCTAAACATTTATAATTTACTAAGTTGTGGGGATTACATCGAGATTATTTTAGGTTTTAAAAAATAATGTAATTAAAATTCTGTGTTATAATACAATATAAACAATGTTAAAGAGGAAAAAATGCGTAAAAATTACCCATATATTCTACTGAGTCTTTAATTACGCCCTCAGATAATAAATTTGTTCCACCTATTTTGCTCTTAAATTTCCTAACAATATGGACAATGTCATCTGCACAAATTTCATCAAATTTCAACGTACCTTCATACCATTACTGCCTTGTACGTAAACGTAGTAAACGTTTTCAATATATCTATTTAAATCAGCGATCGGCAAACTAACACAACTATACTTTTATTGCTCTATGCTTGTGTTGGAAACTATGGTGGTACACTGAGTAAAATGCACAAGTTGACAAATCAATAAAAAATTCACTTTATTTTTTTTCTAATTCTTTAATTATTTGGTCCAGGTCTATTTCTTCATTATAGCATTTTATTCTGAGCAGGTCATCTAAATGTTTGTTGGAAATTTTATTTCTATTTTTAGTTTTTATGTTTTTTAATGTTGAGAACGTTGTTTCGCAATTATAAGTTGTGGGGAATATGGAGTATAATTTTTAAATTTCTTCTTTTGAATGAGGGTAATTTGCTACATTCACATTTCTTCAAAATTCTTTGCCAGTTGTACAAGGCAAATCAAAATCCGTCAACATTTTTTGAATTTCCTCTCTTAAAGGTTGTGACAGTTCTTCCATATTGCATGCAAGTGTGTTATTGTGAAGGTCTATTATGCCACGAATTTGACCAAAGTCATGAAATCGGGCTGGTTGATAAATTATGAATAATATTTTTGAATTGGGCTATTTTAGTTGGAATTGGAGATTGACTATAAAGTTTGGCTGTTTTGGGTAGAGATGCTAAATTATTGTTTTGTACTTGACTTTCTAAATGTGATAGTTTCTTACCAAAATGAAAAATTGTGACCGTTGAATCGAAAATATGTTTATTTTTTCCTTGTAATTGTAAATTTATTGTATTGTTAATATCTGAAATGTCAGAAAAAAATGATAACTCAAGGAGGAACTCGTTATTTTCTAGAGATGCAATTAATACATCCTTGTCTGGTGACGGATTTTCTTTAAAAAATTGCAGAACTTCGTTTCTTAACTCAAAAAGTCTTGCAAGACTTCTCCCTCTACTAAGCCAGCGGACTTCTGTGAATAGTAGCAAATCACCGTAATCCGATTCTATTTCTTGTAAAAATGACTTAAATTTACAATGTGTTAGAGCGTTATGCCCTCCTTTAATTTTATTTATAATTAAAATTGCAGTTTTCATTGCATTCGTCAAATTTAGCTCTTTTGCCAATAGAGCGTGTTGGTGGATGCTGCAATGAAAACTGGGAACTTTTCCTCCATTTTTCAATAAAAATCCCACAAACCCCTTATTTTTCCCGGTCATTACATTAGCACCGTCAGTATACACATAACTCAATTTGCTTGTGGAGACGTAAGAGAAGACACGTGTGTTGACAGTTTCCTATATTTTCTCTTCATTTACGTGCCTATCAAAAGCAACTGAACAAAAAAAATCTTCAAAAACTTCAAATTCATTATTTACTGTTCTGATATATATTACAAGCTGGATATCAGTACTGTCATCCAGACAGATCGAAAAAAAGGAACATTCATCCAGACGCTTAAGCACGCAGTTAAAAATATGTTTGCTGATATCTTCTGTTCTGCGGGTTATTGTGCGCTCAGACATAGGAATGGATGTTATTATTTGGGCCATTTCTTCCCCTTCTCTCCCAAAGCATTTCAAAATATTTACAAACAAATCTTTTGCAAAACCCCCATCTTGAAATGGCCTACAATGCTTCGCCAGACCCAAAGCAACCATATAAGACGCCTTTTTTAAAGGTATTTTATATTTTTGAAGTATTATATGTTGCGGTATAATATTTTCAATATTGTCAATTTGGGGTACAATTAATTCGTTATTGTCAATGTGGCAAGCTATGTACTGTAAAAAAAATGTAGCATTTAATTCTAAAAGAATTTGAGCTTGCTCATTTTCTTCAAGCAATTCATAATTGCTGTGGTTATTTTTATAATGCCTTTTTAAAAAATATATATTATGCCCACCTAAAATTTGGTGGCAAATTAAACATTGAGACTCGCCAGCCAAATTTTCATTAAAAAAAATTTACTCATTTTTCTATTTTTTGTAGTGTAAAATATTTTTTTATTTAAAAAAGTTGCGCAGCGAGGTCTTACCTTGTTGAAAGCTGAACAGCAACTGTCTTGATTTGCTTTGCCGAAGCGGCACCAACACAATTGCAAAACGCTGAACATCGTGCGCTAGTATAGGTTTTTTTTATAGCGTACAGAGCAAACGCGTAAAATTGCTCGCCTATAGCCTGCTATAGGAAATGCTAAATGTGCCGATCGCTGATTTAAATCGATGACGTTATCCACAAAGAAATTATTTAAATTGTCAGCAATTTTATTACTATTCCAGAAAACTTTGTCATTGATGCGAACTTCTTTGATGAGTTCTTTATTATCCGTATTATTCACAACGCTCTTGAGATACTTTCACATTAAACGCCTATCGCTTCTGTTTGTTTCAATCTTGTTTTGCATATATGTATATCAGGCCGGGCGATTTATATGGGTGGAAAAAAACCAACAAAGCGGCTAGCAAAAACGAAAACTACAGAAAATTCGAATAAAGTTTTGCCAAGAAATCATGGGTCTAAAATTAATTCCCAGTTCGCGCAGAGCGACTTTAGATTTTGAGGTCATACTTATTAAATTGTACTCAAAAACCTATAATTTCATAAGAAGCGATCCGGAAAACTGTGCTTGGTTGAAAATAAAATTTTATTATTGTAATTAAGTTTTCAAAAAATTAAATGTTTTTGTGGTGCAAGTTACAGACATTGGTTTTTTTTGCTGATGACTGGGAATCTTTTCTAGTTTTAGTTTTTTCAGGTTTTAAAGTCTTTTTGTGATTCCATGCGTGGTGTTGTATTACGACTTTCTATAGTTACGGCCATGATATCGTCTCTATTCTTTGCGATAGCGCGTCGGGAAACTGTTGTCAGAAGTTGTACACAACGCTCAGTTGCTTGGGTATGACATGGAATCCCTGGGTCAGGAAGCGGCGGATCATCAGACTCAATAAACTGCAACAAGTGTTCGTATGGAATGTTTGCTGAGAATGGAGGCTCAGACAAAACACTGTCATCATCTAGGTTAACCAGATCAAAGTAGTCTGAGCATTCAAAATTTATTGCGTGCTTTTTATCATAAACCCTTAGATTAGTCGGATCACAAACTTTATCACGATAATGTAGTATCTTTTTTATGGCCCTTTCGCGAACATCTTTTCTCTTATCATAAAGCATTGCCAGTAAGATATTTTCAGGATGAGCGAAGTATGAATTATTTTCGATTATAACCTCAAAGTCGGGTACAGCCTACACAAAGATTTTATTTATTTAGCTCAGATCAAAATATACATGTTAGGCTCTTTAAAACAATTGTTTACTTACCACCATCTGCTCGCATGTTTCGATATGCTTTGTTATTAACCCACTAGCTGTGCGCGGTCCGCTTGTAGTGGACTTTTCCAATGCGGAGAACAAGTGACGAAGTGGAAGTTCATTAAAGTGTAATAAACAAACAAACCAGTGCAATGGTCTATTCAACATGACTTCGAATCTCCATTTTCAGAACCTGTGTTTGTTGCTTCTCCATCACAGCAAATTCCAATCAGTCTCTCTAGGGACATATTTTTTTCTATAAGGAACTCGCACAATTGCCTCTGTTTTGTTTAAGCGTCCTCGGCGTCGACTTTTACGTAACCCAACAATCTGCTCTCAGGCTCTTTAAGAACCACTAAATGTGATTCTTTTACCATTCTCGGATGATATCTTCCATTTTCTTCTTCGCTCGTCAGAGAGTTGTTTTTTCTGCCATCAAAGGAGAAGGCTACCAGATCACAGTCATTGCGTTGCTTTCTTCGAAGATAATCCCTATATTTCTTTCTTTCACGTGAAACTCTAGATTTGTCCATAATTATTGGGTTCCCATTTTCATCTTTAAAGTCAATATCTTTGAAAAGCGATGTGGCCAAAAAAGAAGCAACCCTATTTCCGATTCCAAACCTATCGCACGCCATAGCTAAATGAGGTGTATCGTACCTTTTGGTATTAGTTTTTTTTTCGACGAACTTGGCTCTCTTGCAGTTGGCATGGCAAACATCACCTCTGATTCAAATCCATATTTGTTGAGCCAGGAAAAAAAGTTGGATCAAGACTAATTGGCGCCAGTGTTGATTGTTGGTCAACAGCAATCGCCTCGAATTCGGGAATGGTTAGCTTCCTCTTACTGTACTGATCAATCATAAACTCTTGGAGTTCAATGGGTATTAAACCACAGCAGCAAGGCAATGTTTTTGCGCACTGACATATTCCAATATAAAACACTTGATTAATTGTTTCCAGAAACGTTGAAGACTTACTTGATCTACTTTTAAATTTTATTTCATTATGATATTTATTTAGCAATGTTTTCAGTTTTTTCGAGGCTGTTTTTTCATTGATTAACGGAATGTTTAGTTTATTCCAAATTTCCCAAATTTTGTTTGCCACTTGTGTGTTAAGATTACCGTACGATTGCTTTTTTTTGGTGTTTTTTGCTCAGCCACGCGTAAAACTAAATAGTAATTTAATACGTCATGATTACTTGGTAGATTAAGATCACTTAAATCTCTTGGCAAGCCAATATTCAGACTAGGAAGAACACAAGACCCGGAGTTCATTGAAATTGTATCAATTTCTGAATTGGTGGAATCAACTGACATTGCAGATCGAAAACTATTTAAAACTTGAAAAAAGTTATTTTGAACACACTATTGTTTATTCAACGCAAACCACTTGTGTGGTAAGAGTACCGTACGATTGCTTTTTTTTTGTTGTTTTTTGCTCAGCCACGTGAAAAAACAAATAAGTTACAAAAGCCTGCTATTATTGCATTAATTGCATGGCATGCTGTAATTTTTGAAACTATAGGTTTTTGAGTACAATTTAATAAGTATGACCTTAAAATCTAAAGTCGCTCTGCGCGAACTGGGAATTAATTTTAGACCCATGGTTTCTTGGCAAAACTTTCTTAGAATTTTCTGTAGTTTTCGTTTTTGCTAGCCGCTTTATGCGAAAAAAATTCGACCCGCCCTAATATATATACCACCTATTCCTAATTTTAATGCTAGTTTGCGTTTGAAAAGTTAGCTTACTCATGGTAGACATCAGACAACGGTCAATGTGTTCTAGGATTATATCAGAACTCAAACTATAAAGGTCCGTGAAGTTTTATTGTCTTAAGTAATGTATACGGTTTTCGGCGCTATACCCATTCCAAGAAGTTATTTCTAAGAATTTCGTAATTGAACACTTTTTTGTTGTATTACATCGGAAAATAACAGTCTCATGATCTGATATTATATGTTCCTCAGTTTTTTCGCATGCAACCTCTCTAGTATTTGAGTATAATAAATCAATTTGTGTTGCGGAATGTTAAGTAACACGTGTATTCAAATTTATTAGCTGTTCCATCGCCTGTTGAGCGACAATCTCATTGAGTATATGTCATGTTCATATTTATATTGAAACCTCCAATAAAAATGGCGTTTACCAAGTTTTCGCATATTTCCGATAATAGCGCTTCCATATACGTCAGGAAATCCCCACAATTGTACTGGGTGAGTGGTAAACCTCGCCTACTCTCCACTTAGTTTCACAGTTTCTTAGCTGAATAACTAAACACCAAACGTTTTTATCTATGGATTTGTTTAATATTACTTTAAAGTTTAGTATCTCACGATATAATGATCATCGCCTGTATGTCTACTGTGCGAATCACACCTAACTAATTGATAAGTAGGAAATATACATAAGTTCTGAATCATTTATATCTTCTGTAGTGCATGTTTCGGAGCATAGAACTATGTCCGCTTCTACAGTCTCAACAGGGTTTTCCAATTCCATTTTATTAGCTATTATACTGTTAATATTGAGATAAGCGCACTTTAAATAAAAATGATTATCTACCTTCTGTTTAGCAACCTTCAGATTTCGGACGTAAACTGGACTTTCACGACTAATTGCGTTATGCTCTACGTCTAGGTTTAGCCCTAAGTCTTTTTTTGCATCGCAACAATTACCACAGATTTGTTTAGAACTATTCTCAGTGCAACTTTCTGACTGGTGTTCTTCCATGCATTTGCTATATCTTAACTTTTTGGTGCAATTAATTGAAATATGGCTAAACCCCAAATATTTTTAGCATCTCTTAACTGTTTGTCCATCATACACTGGACAACGTTCCCATCCAATAATTAGTTTCTTTGATTCTGATACCTGCAGGAAGAATTTATGCTCAACTTCGATTATCGCACTACATGTTTATTTTCCCCGTTTAGACTTGAAAACTTTGACACATTTTAGATTAGCTGCACTCAAGAAGCTATTTTGAACTTTATTTTTATGTACTAACTCGTCTTCTTTGTACTCAGCGTTCATTTGAGTTACCAATATTTTGGGGCTACACATTTTTGGTTCTGAAATATCGTATACATTTTTATTAAGGTTGCTTTCTAACGTCGATATAATTTTATCTTTTTTTGTGACACTATCGGTATTTATTATTACCACCCCGTTATGTTTGTTTGACAGCCTATCTTGCTAAGGTCAACCCTAGTTAGTAGCCTTTTTCACTTCAATAAAAATTGCATTCTTTTGCTTGCACAGCTCATTAGTAGAGTTATCCACTCTGGTAATTTGCTCTGGACACCGCTGCGAGGGTTATATGAATCGATAGCTCACGCTCGCACCGGTGTGGATTTATATGATAGAAAGGAAAACAACAAGCTGCGGCATTTAGTTTGTGTTTGACCGCCATTCATAGCAGACTACCGCGTGCTTTGGGGAGAAAATGGAAAAATGAATTTGGTGTGCTCATTAAGCATTATTTTTTGCGAAAAAAGACCATCACCCAAACCAAAGCTAAGCTTGATAAATACTATGGGGACTCTCCACCATCAATTTCAATGGTAAAAAGTGGTGGCGGTACGGAAGATGCCGAACGTTCTGGACGCCCAATTGAGGTCTGAACACCCGAAACAGTTGGAAAAATTCACCATATGGTGTTGGCTGATCGAAGATTGAAAGTGCGAGAGATTGTGGAAGCCTTAGGCATCTCACATGGCTCACTTGGGTATGAGAAAGCTTTCCGCAAGATGGGTGCCGCGTTTGCTGACAATCGACCACAAACGCAAACGCACACATGTGTAGTTTCCATGGTAAAAATCCATGAATTGGGATACGAATTACTCCCTCATCCGCCCTATTCTCCGGATTTAGCCCCCAGTGACTTTTTCTTATTTCCAAATCTGAAGACATGGCTTGGCGGAAACAGATTTGACTCCAGCGATGAAATTATCTCACAAACAAATGCCTATTTTGACAAATCTTATTTTTTTTGAGGGTTAACAAATTGGAGAAACGTTGGACAAAGTGTATAGAACACAAAGGACACTATGTTGAAAAATAAAATATTTGTTTATCCAAAAACTTATTGAACCACGTGGTTTAAATTTCACTTGCACTTTGTTTTTTTTTTTAATTCATAACTTTGCATTATTAAACAATATAAATTTAAGGTTTGGATCGCTCTGGTTTCTCTACCTAAAACGCACTACGTCTCTAGTCCTATAGACGTGCAACTTATATTTTAACAGCAAGCTGTCGATGCTGTATATTTAGGCGACTCGAAAGTCAAGCCGGATTATCGAGAAGTAAAACACATTTAGTTAGAGTGTAGTTCTAGTTCTGCCTTTATTCGATCAAAAGCGTGAGTATTTATACAATTATCAATTACTTAGCGCTTCCATGACTCCGCCCCATTATTTCCAGCCAGAACTCGAAAAAGGTCGTTGACAGTTAAACAAAGTGATTGCTGACTTTGCAGAAGGCATTGCACGTTATGAAATGTATAAAAGAGTTTCGTTGGTTATATGAAACCCTTTTGTGTATGGTGCACATGAAGTGTGACTAATTCATAAATTTGCTTATTGCTATTTATGAGTGCTGGTAAGTGGCGTTGAGGTAGGTCCACTACACCCTTACCCTTTAGAAAAATGATTACGTGCAAAATGAACGGAATAATTTTAGTTTGGTGAAGTCGTGGAGTTGCTTTACATGTTTTCTATGTGTATATATATATATATATTTTTTTTTTTTTTTTTGTATTTTACTTATGGTAGGGTGAGTGTGTGTACATATGTAGCTACGTGTGCGTTTATTTTGGTTCTATTCTTATTCTTTGTTGTATTAATGTGTCTTATTCGTAAGATATGATTATTAAATGTGTGTAAACTATTTGTTCTCATTAATAATGATATTTATTAAAATAGTAGTGGCTATATGTATACTTAGTAATTCCTTACTGTAGTGTTTAATTAATAATTAATTGTATTCTAAATTTACGCCTAGGTATTTCTTTAATATGTTGTTGTGTAGTGTTTTGGGTTTGTTTTTTATTGTTATTGTTGAATTTACACCATTTGTGTCTATGATTTTGTACGGTCCGTGATATGGACTTTGGTGTTTATATTTATTTTCGTTTTTTACGTACACCATATCTCTAATTTCTAAATTTGATTGGTTTATGTTTTTGTCATATTCTTGTTTCCTTTTTATTTTTACTGCGTTTATTAATTTTCTGGCATTTGCAATTGAATTTTTTAGCCGAATTTGCAATTCGTTTGCATAACTTTCGATGTCATAACATTTGTTAAGTTTGTTTATATTGTCGCTTGGCAGAGATGGCAATTTTCCGTATACTAGTTCATGGGGTGAATAACCAGTGTCTGTGTGTGGTGTTATGTTGTATGCGAATGTATAGTATGGTTTCCATTTGTACCATTCGTAATCGTCAGCAAAAGTAAGTAGATATTCGTTTAGTTTTCTGTGCTTTCGTTCTAGTGACCCAATTGTTTGATGGTGATATGGAGTTGAAAATATTTGCTTTGTATTTAATAGTGTGCAAGTTAACGGCAGTCCACACATAACGGCTCAATAGCAATTGTAAACAATAATGCTCTTATCTAAGAATTGCATTGCAAAGCAAGAAATGTAACTTATAAATATTTTCCTCTTCTTATGGAAACTTTTGGTAATAGATACTTTTGGATATTCCTTTGTTCTTCAAAAAGAATTTCATCACTGACTGATGCAATGATCAAGCGTCATTGTGAAATAGTTTTTAAGTAAACAATTGTAAGTAGATAAATAAGACAGGCTTTGGTAAATAAAGTTCAGTTATTGATTTTGACTCAACAAGTCTGCTGTTTGACTTAAACACCCGCAATCTGCGGAGTGTAAAGTAATTTTTTAAAAAGACTTTTCCAGTAAGGAAAAGCATAATTGGCGCCCAACGTGGGGCACATGCTAATAAAAAAAAAAACCGCGAGTGTTAAAGAATATCCTAAATTTAAAGGATTCTTTTCGTGGTGCGTGTGCATAAAGACAGCAGCAGGTAAACAAATAAGAACATCTTTACAATCAACTACTGCCAGCATAAAGACAGCAGCAGGTAACCAACATTAACAACAACATCTTTACAATCAACTACTGCCAGCGGCAGGTAAACAACATTAACAACAACATCTTTACAATCAACTACTGCCAGCATAAGGACAGCAGCAGGTAAACAAATAAGAACGTCTCTACAATCAACTACCGCCAGCATAAAGACAGCAGCAGGCTGTTTAATCCAAAAATCTACCTTAAGGTAATTTATATATGGGAAATACCCCATCTTAGTTAAAATAAACTAAGTTATATTACATATATTTATATTGTTGTAATAACTGTGGCACAGACCACAATAGTAACAAGTGAACGAAATTAAAAGTAAATAAAAAAATATAATGGCGAACAGTGACGTGTTAACAGTAGAACTAATCACCAGACTGATAGCTGACAGCAATTTAGGTCTGAAGCAGGAACTTGAGAGACTTAAATCTCAAGTAGAAGTAGGAAGTCGTAGGGCAACTGACTACGAGGCAGAAACAATAAGTGAAAATATAGCGTGCCAGGAGTCCCTAGACGTAATAAAGTCATTACCAGAGTTTCCCGGTAAATCAAATGCATATGTGAGTTGGAGAGAGGCGGCTCACAATGCCATGAGTTTGTATACTAGGAGGAGTAGGAGATACTTCGCCGCCTTAACTATCCTTAGAAATAAGGTAACGCAGGACGCGAATGACATTTTAACGAATCACGGTACGGTTCTAAATTTTGATGCGATAGTCGCTCGGCTCGACTTCGCGTACTCTGACAAACGTCCCATTCATATAATTGAACAGGAACTTAGCGTTTTGAGGCAGGGTTCGATGTCAGTAATCGAATACTATAACGTTGTCAACAGGAAGTTGACTTTGTTAATAAACGAAACTATTATGACACACAATAGTACATCGGATTTAACCAAAGAGTTAAATAAAAAGAATAGGGATCATGCCCTTAGGATTTTTATAACGGGACTAAACGCGCCGTTGAGAGATATAATATTCTCTCTGAATCCGCAGGATTTACCTGATGCTTTGGCTAAAGCGCAGGAACTTGAGTCAAACAACCAGAGAGCGTTGTTTGCTCAAAATTTCGCTACCGAAAAAATGAAGGCTAAACCGACAAATTATTCAAATAATAACTTGAGGTTTCCCCAAAAAACAAACATACCAAAACCCGAGGCGATGGATATAGATCCATCCATTTCGAGATTTAGGAGAAACGCCAATACTAAATCTCAACAAAACAATGGATTTTATAACCAAACTGCGCGAATGGCTAGCACTAGTGCTCAAGCAAATAAGGGGCAACAAAATTATGGGGCTCAAGCCCAAGATTTACATGGAATAAAGAGGCAACGTGAGAGCAACAATAGCTTCAGGCCTCAGGAAAAGGCGCAACGAATAAATAATTTAAACGAAAACCATTTTTTAGAGAGAGAGGGGACGAACTCCCCTACATCAACCTCTACGGGATATACGATAATAGAAATGAATTATCAATTCACAAAAGGGTAAAAACGATAAATGGTTATTCCATCATCAAGTTTTACCATTTGATAACTTTATTTGGAGTACAACAAATTTTCTACGAAATAGAAAAGTTAGAATCCGATCTCCTATTAGGGTATAATTTATTAAAAAAAGTCGAAGCACGTATTGACGTGTGTAATGGGAAAATTTTTTATAAAAATATAAGTGACAATGAAATGATTGAAAAAAGCATGAGCATCAAAGTTCATGAAGAGAATAAACAAATATTTTTAAACCCCTTGGAACAAAAAGTTTCTAAGGCTCCCGCCGATGAATTTACCGGCAAGTTAAAAAATAAAGATGGTAAGAAAATTACTGTCAAAAACAAAACTGTGGAACATAAAGTTTCTACAGAGCCCGCCGATGAATTTACCGGCAAGTTAAAAAAGAAAAATGGTAAGAAAATTACTGTTAAAAACAATACTGTGGAACAAAAAGTTTCTACAAAGCCCGCCGATGAATTTACCGGCAATTTAATGATAAAAAAATATTTTGCTTTGGGACACGAAGATCCTAAAGTGCCAGCCGATGACTTTACCGGCAATATCGATAACTGTTCAATACTCGGCGAAAGAGGTTCGGAAATAACAGATGATAAAAACATGAAAACATATAGTTTGGGTACATATCCTGAACATGAAAATTATGAGTTATTAGAATCAAAAGAATACATAAAAAACAATATCAGAAAAATACATCCTGAGGTCGATACGAGTTTTCCATTCAGAACAGACGTAAAAGCAGTAATAAGAACGGAGGGCAAAGATCCTATTTGGAGTAGGCAATATCCCTATCCCCTTTCTGTAAATTCGTTTGTGAATAAGGAAATCGACAGGATGTTGAACGAAGAAATCATAAGGCCAAGTAGAAGTCCTTATAACTCGCCCATTTGGGTAGTACCGAAAAAAGGTACACACGATGATGGTTCACCGAAGTTCAGATTGGTTATAGATTACAAAAAACTTAACGAGCAAACCATTCCCGATCGTTATCCTATCCCGGATACCAACATAATTCTGTCAAATTTAGGGAAAGCAAAATACTTTTCCAGCATTGACTTGGAGTCCGGCTTTCACCAAATTTTAATGTTTGAAGGCGACATAGAAAAGACGGCATTTTCCATTAATAATGGAAAGTATGAGTTCTTGCGAATGCCCTTCGGCCTTAAAAACGCTCCTAGAATTTTTCAAAGAGCAATGGATGATATATTGCGCGATTATATTGGAAAAATATGTCACGTGTACATGGATGACATCATTATTTTTTCTGAAAGCAAGGAACAACACATGAAAGACTTGGAATTAATAATTGGAATTCTAAGCAGAGCTAATATGAAGATTTCTCTTGAAAAATCGAAATTTTTTGAAATTCAAATAGAATTTTTGGGTTACATTATAGCCCAAGATACTATCAAAACCGATCCACATAAAATTGAGTTAATGCTTAATTATCCCTTACCCAAAAGTTTACGGGAATTAAGAGGTTTTATGGGCATTACGGGATATTTTCGCAAATTCGTTAAGGATTACGCGGCGATTGCAAAGCCTTTGACAAAGTATTTGTCAGCAGAAAATGGTAGAGTCTCAAAAAATATCTCGAAAAAAGTTATGATTGAAATTGATGAAGCAGGAATATCT
Organism: Philophylla caesio; assembly: GCA_963971545.1. Classification (NCBI taxonomy): domain Eukaryota; kingdom Metazoa; phylum Arthropoda; class Insecta; order Diptera; family Tephritidae; genus Philophylla; species Philophylla caesio. Next base: position 124,673,532 of record OZ020604.1, on the reverse strand, counting down.
GCATTCAATAAGCTAAAGAAACATTTAGCGTCAGAAATGGAATTGACGCAACCCGATTATTCAAAGAAATTTGTACTGACTACCGACGCTTCTAATGTTGCAATAGGCGCGGTACTTTCACAAGAAAATAAACCAATTACGTTTATCTCTAGAACTCTTAATAAAACAGAGAGAAATTATGCTACTAATGAAAAAGAATTATACGCTATAGTATGGGCATTAAAAAATCTTCGGAATTATCTTTATGGGGTGACAAATCTTGAAATCCATACGGATCATCAACCATTGACCTTTGCATTGTCCACCCGTAACCCCAACTCCAAAATGAAAAGATGGCATGCGTTTATCGAGGAATTTTCTCCAAAATTTGTCTATCAGCCAGGAAAAACAAATATTGTAGCTGATGCGCTATCACGCCTCGAAGTGAACAATTTGTCAAAAGATTCAACAGATGACGAATCACAACATTCTGCAGAAAGTAGCGACAATGTTTGCATACAGGAAACAAAAAAACCTTTAAACCAATTTAAACAACAAATTATATTATGCAAAAACAGGTTCACCATTCATGAACTAATCACAAGTTTTGGCAATAAAAGGCATTTAATTGAATATGATACCGTTGAAAATTTGCTCACCATTTTGAAAGAGTATATTGAACCAAAATTGGTGACTGCCATTCATTGTACAGTAGAGGATCTGTACGAAATACAACGTCCTCTAAGGGAAACATTCCATAACAAATTTGTACACACTAGACTATTTCCAATGGACATTCCTAACAGAGAAGACCAAGCAGGCATAATTGAACAGACTCATAATAGAGCTCATCGCAATTATGTCGAAAATACAAAACAAATAGAAAAACTCTATTATTGGCCAGAGATGCGAAAACAACTAAAACAATATGGGCAAAACTGTATAACTTGCAACAAAAATAAGTATGATCGTCATCCTAAAAAAATTCCAATAGGTAAAGCTCCTATTCCGGATAAAGAAGGCGAACAATTGCATCTTGACATTTTTTACGCTCAAAAATTAAAATTTATAACATGTATAGACGCTTACTCTAAGTTCATAATATTAAAACACATAGAAGACAAAACAAACATAGAGGAAAAAGTTTTGGAATTGTTCCAGACATTCCCAGATGTAAAACGAATCACATTAGACAATGAGCCTAGCTTCACAACACCCCAATTTAAATCATTAATGCAAAGATTGAATGTAGAAATTTATTTTTGCGATCCACGCCATAGTACAAGTAATGGACAAATAGAAAGGGTCCATTCAACACTAATAGAAATCGCAAGATGCATAAAAGAAGAATGTAATATAGTTAGCGATTTAGAAACAGTTTTTAGAGCCGGTCAACAATACAATTTAACAATCCATTCGGTCACAAACTTGAAACCGAAAGATGTTTTTCATAATACAATAAATCATGAAATGTTAGCCGAAACTCTAAAACAAGCGCAAGAAAAAATGCTTGCATCCCATAATAAAAACAGAGTAGAAAAGCAATTCCACCCAGGTGAAATTGTATATGAAAAAATTGTAGGCGAAAGGAATAAGCTGAAACCCAGATATAAAAGACAACAAGTAAAGGAAAATTTGGGGAATAAAATAATAATAAGTAATAGGAACAGAGTTATACATAAAGATAATATAAAAACATAATTTTTGTTTTATACATATACAGATCTTCAATATGCTACTTCTAATGCTTGCGACAATAATTGGCTCAGCGGCAGCTGATATTATTGACTACACTCGACAGGATTACGTACTTATTGAAAACGGAGATGTCTCAATTTACGAACATTATGGGGACATTTTTCACATTACGAATTTAACATATTTCGAAAATATTATAGAAAAGGAAAAACAAAGTTTTTATGACAGTGTTCGCTATAACAAAGATAATAATGATGAGATAGTAGTCAGAAATTCCGAAACCGAATCAGAAATTATAGTAATTGAAATGTTATTAGGACAATTAAAACAAAATCACATTAGGCATAGGAGAGGCATTGATGAACTGGGAACACTCTGGAAATGGATAGCAGGAACTCTTGATCATGACGATTTTGTGAGAATTAATGATAAATTAGAGGAATTAGTTGCAAATAACAATAAACAGTTTACAACGAATTCAGAAATTTTTAAAATTATAACAGAATTAACAGATACAGTACAAAATCTTAAAGGCGACAAAATAGCTAAGACGATAAGGAAAAAAAGAAATCAATTTATTATGCATGAACTTGAAAACCTGATAAATACAATTACATTTGGAAAAATAGGAATTTTAAATCCGACTATTTTGCACTTTGACGAAATAAAAAACATCACATACTACCAGCACGGTACAATGACAGTGACAGACTTAATGGACATTTCAGAATTTAAAATTGTTCAAAAAAATGATATAATTGTACTTTATATAAAATATCCAAAAATTGATTTAACATGTAGTTATTACGAAGTAAGAGCAGTAGCTCAACTAGACGGTAAGCTATTAATTGAACAAAATATAACTAAGTGTAAAGATAAGTTTCTAAATGTTAAAAATTGTAAAACGGAAATCCCAAATACGTATTGTAAATTAAGCAAACAGACTTCATGTTTATCGGAAATTTTAAACAGAAAACAGGGAAAATGTAATAAAATAAAAGAAAGAAATTCACCAATTGAAATTATAAAACAAGGGGCAATATTGATTTCAGGAGAAAATATTGTCGAAAATCAAACATTATCTGGAGCATATTTAATCACATTTGGAAATCAAACCATTATAAATAATATCACGTACGAAAATACGGAAGCCAAAATTTGGAATTATTTAAAGTATGACTATGTAAATAACTTTGAAATTTTAAAATATATAGAAACAACCAATAAACAGTTGAGATTGGAAAATATAAATATTTTAGGCGAAGGAAATAAAAATATTAAAACACATTTATCCTTTTGGTATATTGTCATAATTGTATGCATAATTTTAGTAATTTACATTTATATGAAATTCCAAAGATTACATACAACTGCCGAACAAAACGAAAATGTAGAAATTCAAGAAAATACTTACAAAATCATTTTGAATTAAATAGAGAAATTAACAGAAAATAATGTAGAATCGGGGACGATTCATCTTAGAGAGGGGGAGTTAACGGCAGTCCACACATAACGGCTCAATAGCAATTGTAAACAATAATGCTCTTATCTAAGAATTGCATTGCAAAGCAAGAAATGTAACTTATAAATATTTTCCTCTTCTTATGGAAACTTTTGGTAATAGATACTTTTGGATATTCCTTTGTTCTTCAAAAAGAATTTCATCACTGACTGATGCAATGATCAAGCGTCATTGTGAAATAGTTTTTAAGTAAACAATTGTAAGTAGATAAATAAGACAGGCTTTGGTAAATAAAGTTCAGTTATTGATTTTGACTCAACAAGTCTGCTGTTTGACTTAAACACCCGCAATCTGCGGAGTGTAAAGTAATTTTTTAAAAAGACTTTTCCAGTAAGGAAAAGCATAATTGGCGCCCAACGTGGGGCACATGCTAATAAAAAAAAAACCGCGAGTGTTAAAGAATATCCTAAATTTAAAGGATTCTTTTCGTGGTGCGTGTGCATAAAGACAGCAGCAGGTAAACAAATAAGAACATCTTTACAATCAACTACTGCCAGCATAAAGACAGCAGCAGGTAACCAACATTAACAACAACATCTTTACAATCAACTACTGCCAGCGGCAGGTAAACAACATTAACAACAACATCTTTACAATCAACTACTGCCAGCATAAGGACAGCAGCAGGTAAACAAATAAGAACGTCTCTACAATCAACTACCGCCAGCATAAAGACAGCAGCAGGCTGTTTAATCCAAAAATCTACCTTAAGGTAATTTATATATGGGAAATACCCCATCTTAGTTAAAATAAACTAAGTTATATTACATATATTTATATTGTTGTAATAACTGTGGCACAGACCACAATAGTAACAAGTGAACGAAATTAAAAGTAAATAAAAAAATATAATGGCGAACAGTGACGTGTTAACAGTAGAACTAATCACCAGACTGATAGCTGACAGCAATTTAGGTCTGAAGCAGGAACTTGAGAGACTTAAATCTCAAGTAGAAGTAGGAAGTCGTAGGGCAACTGACTACGAGGCAGAAACAATAAGTGAAAATATAGCGTGCCAGGAGTCCCTAGACGTAATAAAGTCATTACCAGAGTTTCCCGGTAAATCAAATGCATATGTGAGTTGGAGAGAGGCGGCTCACAATGCCATGAGTTTGTATACTAGGAGGAGTAGGAGATACTTCGCCGCCTTAACTATCCTTAGAAATAAGGTAACGCAGGACGCGAATGACATTTTAACGAATCACGGTACGGTTCTAAATTTTGATGCGATAGTCGCTCGGCTCGACTTCGCGTACTCTGACAAACGTCCCATTCATATAATTGAACAGGAACTTAGCGTTTTGAGGCAGGGTTCGATGTCAGTAATCGAATACTATAACGTTGTCAACAGGAAGTTGACTTTGTTAATAAACGAAACTATTATGACACACAATAGTACATCGGATTTAACCAAAGAGTTAAATAAAAAGAATAGGGATCATGCCCTTAGGATTTTTATAACGGGACTAAACGCGCCGTTGAGAGATATAATATTCTCTCTGAATCCGCAGGATTTACCTGATGCTTTGGCTAAAGCGCAGGAACTTGAGTCAAACAACCAGAGAGCGTTGTTTGCTCAAAATTTCGCTACCGAAAAAATGAAGGCTAAACCGACAAATTATTCAAATAATAACTTGAGGTTTCCCCAAAAAACAAACATACCAAAACCCGAGGCGATGGATATAGATCCATCCATTTCGAGATTTAGGAGAAACGCCAATACTAAATCTCAACAAAACAATGGATTTTATAACCAAACTGCGCGAATGGCTAGCACTAGTGCTCAAGCAAATAAGGGGCAACAAAATTATGGGGCTCAAGCCCAAGATTTACATGGAATAAAGAGGCAACGTGAGAGCAACAATAGCTTCAGGCCTCAGGAAAAGGCGCAACGAATAAATAATTTAAACGAAAACCATTTTTTAGAGAGAGAGGGGACGAACTCCCCTACATCAACCTCTACGGGATATACGATAATAGAAATGAATTATCAATTCACAAAAGGGTAAAAACGATAAATGGTTATTCCATCATCAAGTTTTACCATTTGATAACTTTATTTGGAGTACAACAAATTTTCTACGAAATAGAAAAGTTAGAATCCGATCTCCTATTAGGGTATAATTTATTAAAAAAAGTCGAAGCACGTATTGACGTGTGTAATGGGAAAATTTTTTATAAAAATATAAGTGACAATGAAATGATTGAAAAAAGCATGAGCATCAAAGTTCATGAAGAGAATAAACAAATATTTTTAAACCCCTTGGAACAAAAAGTTTCTAAGGCTCCCGCCGATGAATTTACCGGCAAGTTAAAAAATAAAGATGGTAAGAAAATTACTGTCAAAAACAAAACTGTGGAACATAAAGTTTCTACAGAGCCCGCCGATGAATTTACCGGCAAGTTAAAAAAGAAAAATGGTAAGAAAATTACTGTTAAAAACAATACTGTGGAACAAAAAGTTTCTACAAAGCCCGCCGATGAATTTACCGGCAATTTAATGATAAAAAAATATTTTGCTTTGGGACACGAAGATCCTAAAGTGCCAGCCGATGACTTTACCGGCAATATCGATAACTGTTCAATACTCGGCGAAAGAGGTTCGGAAATAACAGATGATAAAAACATGAAAACATATAGTTTGGGTACATATCCTGAACATGAAAATTATGAGTTATTAGAATCAAAAGAATACATAAAAAACAATATCAGAAAAATACATCCTGAGGTCGATACGAGTTTTCCATTCAGAACAGACGTAAAAGCAGTAATAAGAACGGAGGGCAAAGATCCTATTTGGAGTAGGCAATATCCCTATCCCCTTTCTGTAAATTCGTTTGTGAATAAGGAAATCGACAGGATGTTGAACGAAGAAATCATAAGGCCAAGTAGAAGTCCTTATAACTCGCCCATTTGGGTAGTACCGAAAAAAGGTACACACGATGATGGTTCACCGAAGTTCAGATTGGTTATAGATTACAAAAAACTTAACGAGCAAACCATTCCCGATCGTTATCCTATCCCGGATACCAACATAATTCTGTCAAATTTAGGGAAAGCAAAATACTTTTCCAGCATTGACTTGGAGTCCGGCTTTCACCAAATTTTAATGTTTGAAGGCGACATAGAAAAGACGGCATTTTCCATTAATAATGGAAAGTATGAGTTCTTGCGAATGCCCTTCGGCCTTAAAAACGCTCCTAGAATTTTTCAAAGAGCAATGGATGATATATTGCGCGATTATATTGGAAAAATATGTCACGTGTACATGGATGACATCATTATTTTTTCTGAAAGCAAGGAACAACACATGAAAGACTTGGAATTAATAATTGGAATTCTAAGCAGAGCTAATATGAAGATTTCTCTTGAAAAATCGAAATTTTTTGAAATTCAAATAGAATTTTTGGGTTACATTATAGCCCAAGATACTATCAAAACCGATCCACATAAAATTGAGTTAATGCTTAATTATCCCTTACCCAAAAGTTTACGGGAATTAAGAGGTTTTATGGGCATTACGGGATATTTTCGCAAATTCGTTAAGGATTACGCGGCGATTGCAAAGCCTTTGACAAAGTATTTGTCAGCAGAAAATGGTAGAGTCTCAAAAAATATCTCGAAAAAAGTTATGATTGAAATTGATGAAGCAGGAATATCTGCATTCAATAAGCTAAAGAAACATTTAGCGTCAGAAATGGAATTGACGCAACCCGATTATTCAAAGAAATTTGTACTGACTACCGACGCTTCTAATGTTGCAATAGGCGCGGTACTTTCACAAGAAAATAAACCAATTACGTTTATCTCTAGAACTCTTAATAAAACAGAGAGAAATTATGCTACTAATGAAAAAGAATTATACGCTATAGTATGGGCATTAAAAAATCTTCGGAATTATCTTTATGGGGTGACAAATCTTGAAATCCATACGGATCATCAACCATTGACCTTTGCATTGTCCACCCGTAACCCCAACTCCAAAATGAAAAGATGGCATGCGTTTATCGAGGAATTTTCTCCAAAATTTGTCTATCAGCCAGGAAAAACAAATATTGTAGCTGATGCGCTATCACGCCTCGAAGTGAACAATTTGTCAAAAGATTCAACAGATGACGAATCACAACATTCTGCAGAAAGTAGCGACAATGTTTGCATACAGGAAACAAAAAAACCTTTAAACCAATTTAAACAACAAATTATATTATGCAAAAACAGGTTCACCATTCATGAACTAATCACAAGTTTTGGCAATAAAAGGCATTTAATTGAATATGATACCGTTGAAAATTTGCTCACCATTTTGAAAGAGTATATTGAACCAAAATTGGTGACTGCCATTCATTGTACAGTAGAGGATCTGTACGAAATACAACGTCCTCTAAGGGAAACATTCCATAACAAATTTGTACACACTAGACTATTTCCAATGGACATTCCTAACAGAGAAGACCAAGCAGGCATAATTGAACAGACTCATAATAGAGCTCATCGCAATTATGTCGAAAATACAAAACAAATAGAAAAACTCTATTATTGGCCAGAGATGCGAAAACAACTAAAACAATATGGGCAAAACTGTATAACTTGCAACAAAAATAAGTATGATCGTCATCCTAAAAAAATTCCAATAGGTAAAGCTCCTATTCCGGATAAAGAAGGCGAACAATTGCATCTTGACATTTTTTACGCTCAAAAATTAAAATTTATAACATGTATAGACGCTTACTCTAAGTTCATAATATTAAAACACATAGAAGACAAAACAAACATAGAGGAAAAAGTTTTGGAATTGTTCCAGACATTCCCAGATGTAAAACGAATCACATTAGACAATGAGCCTAGCTTCACAACACCCCAATTTAAATCATTAATGCAAAGATTGAATGTAGAAATTTATTTTTGCGATCCACGCCATAGTACAAGTAATGGACAAATAGAAAGGGTCCATTCAACACTAATAGAAATCGCAAGATGCATAAAAGAAGAATGTAATATAGTTAGCGATTTAGAAACAGTTTTTAGAGCCGGTCAACAATACAATTTAACAATCCATTCGGTCACAAACTTGAAACCGAAAGATGTTTTTCATAATACAATAAATCATGAAATGTTAGCCGAAACTCTAAAACAAGCGCAAGAAAAAATGCTTGCATCCCATAATAAAAACAGAGTAGAAAAGCAATTCCACCCAGGTGAAATTGTATATGAAAAAATTGTAGGCGAAAGGAATAAGCTGAAACCCAGATATAAAAGACAACAAGTAAAGGAAAATTTGGGGAATAAAATAATAATAAGTAATAGGAACAGAGTTATACATAAAGATAATATAAAAACATAATTTTTGTTTTATACATATACAGATCTTCAATATGCTACTTCTAATGCTTGCGACAATAATTGGCTCAGCGGCAGCTGATATTATTGACTACACTCGACAGGATTACGTACTTATTGAAAACGGAGATGTCTCAATTTACGAACATTATGGGGACATTTTTCACATTACGAATTTAACATATTTCGAAAATATTATAGAAAAGGAAAAACAAAGTTTTTATGACAGTGTTCGCTATAACAAAGATAATAATGATGAGATAGTAGTCAGAAATTCCGAAACCGAATCAGAAATTATAGTAATTGAAATGTTATTAGGACAATTAAAACAAAATCACATTAGGCATAGGAGAGGCATTGATGAACTGGGAACACTCTGGAAATGGATAGCAGGAACTCTTGATCATGACGATTTTGTGAGAATTAATGATAAATTAGAGGAATTAGTTGCAAATAACAATAAACAGTTTACAACGAATTCAGAAATTTTTAAAATTATAACAGAATTAACAGATACAGTACAAAATCTTAAAGGTGACAAAATAGCTAAGACGATAAGGAAAAAAAGAAATCAATTTATTATGCATGAACTTGAAAACCTGATAAATACAATTACATTTGGAAAAATAGGAATTTTAAATCCGACTATTTTGCACTTTGACGAAATAAAAAACATCACATACTACCAGCACGGTACAATGACAGTGACAGACTTAATGGACATTTCAGAATTTAAAATTGTTCAAAAAAATGATATAATTGTACTTTATATAAAATATCCAAAAATTGATTTAACATGTAGTTATTACGAAGTAAGAGCAGTAGCTCAACTAGACGGTAAGCTATTAATTGAACAAAATATAACTAAGTGTAAAGATAAGTTTCTAAATGTTAAAAATTGTAAAACGGAAATCCCAAATACGTATTGTAAATTAAGCAAACAGACTTCATGTTTATCGGAAATTTTAAACAGAAAACAGGGAAAATGTAATAAAATAAAAGAAAGAAATTCACCAATTGAAATTATAAAACAAGGGGCAATATTGATTTCAGGAGAAAATATTGTCGAAAATCAAACATTATCTGGAGCATATTTAATCACATTTGGAAATCAAACCATTATAAATAATATCACGTACGAAAATACGGAAGCCAAAATTTGGAATTATTTAAAGTATGACTATGTAAATAACTTTGAAATTTTAAAATATATAGAAACAACCAATAAACAGTTGAGATTGGAAAATATAAATATTTTAGGCGAAGGAAATAAAAATATTAAAACACATTTATCCTTTTGGTATATTGTCATAATTGTATGCATAATTTTAGTAATTTACATTTATATGAAATTCCAAAGATTACATACAACTGCCGAACAAAACGAAAATGTAGAAATTCAAGAAAATACTTACAAAATCATTTTGAATTAAATAGAGAAATTAACAGAAAATAATGTAGAATCGGGGACGATTCATCTTAGAGAGGGGGAGTTAACGGCAGTCCACACATAACGGCTCAATAGCAATTGTAAACAATAATGCTCTTATCTAAGAATTGCATTGCAAAGCAAGAAATGTAACTTATAAATATTTTCCTCTTCTTATGGAAACTTTTGGTAATAGATACTTTTGGATATTCCTTTGTTCTTCAAAAAGAATTTCATCACTGACTGATGCAATGATCAAGCGTCATTGTGAAATAGTTTTTAAGTAAACAATTGTAAGTAGATAAATAAGACAGGCTTTGGTAAATAAAGTTCAGTTATTGATTTTGACTCAACAAGTCTGCTGTTTGACTTAAACACCCGCAATCTGCGGAGTGTAAAGTAATTTTTTAAAAAGACTTTTCCAGTAAGGAAAAGCATAATTGGCGCCCAACGTGGGGCACATGCTAATAAAAAAAAAAACCGCGAGTGTTAAAGAATATCCTAAATTTAAAGGATTCTTTTCGTGGTGCGTGTGCATAAAGACAGCAGCAGGTAAACAAATAAGAACATCTTTACAATCAACTACTGCCAGCATAAAGACAGCAGCAGGTAACCAACATTAACAACAACATCTTTACAATCAACTACTGCCAGCGGCAGGTAAACAACATTAACAACAACATCTTTACAATCAACTACTGCCAGCATAAGGACAGCAGCAGGTAAACAAATAAGAACGTCTCTACAATCAACTACCGCCAGCATAAAGACAGCAGCAGGCTGTTTAATCCAAAAATCTACCTTAAGGTAATTTATATATGGGAAATACCCCATCTTAGTTAAAATAAACTAAGTTATATTACATATATTTATATTGTTGTAATAACTGTGGCACAGACCACAATAGTAACAAGTGAACGAAATTAAAAGTAAATAAAAAAATATAATGGCGAACAGTGACGTGTTAACAGTAGAACTAATCACCAGACTGATAGCTGACAGCAATTTAGGTCTGAAGCAGGAACTTGAGAGACTTAAATCTCAAGTAGAAGTAGGAAGTCGTAGGGCAACTGACTACGAGGCAGAAACAATAAGTGAAAATATAGCGTGCCAGGAGTCCCTAGACGTAATAAAGTCATTACCAGAGTTTCCCGGTAAATCAAATGCATATGTGAGTTGGAGAGAGGCGGCTCACAATGCCATGAGTTTGTATACTAGGAGGAGTAGGAGATACTTCGCCGCCTTAACTATCCTTAGAAATAAGGTAACGCAGGACGCGAATGACATTTTAACGAATCACGGTACGGTTCTAAATTTTGATGCGATAGTCGCTCGGCTCGACTTCGCGTACTCTGACAAACGTCCCATTCATATAATTGAACAGGAACTTAGCGTTTTGAGGCAGGGTTCGATGTCAGTAATCGAATACTATAACGTTGTCAACAGGAAGTTGACTTTGTTAATAAACGAAACTATTATGACACACAATAGTACATCGGATTTAACCAAAGAGTTAAATAAAAAGAATAGGGATCATGCCCTTAGGATTTTTATAACGGGACTAAACGCGCCGTTGAGAGATATAATATTCTCTCTGAATCCGCAGGATTTACCTGATGCTTTGGCTAAAGCGCAGGAACTTGAGTCAAACAACCAGAGAGCGTTGTTTGCTCAAAATTTCGCTACCGAAAAAATGAAGGCTAAACCGACAAATTATTCAAATAATAACTTGAGGTTTCCCCAAAAAACAAACATACCAAAACCCGAGGCGATGGATATAGATCCATCCATTTCGAGATTTAGGAGAAACGCCAATACTAAATCTCAACAAAACAATGGATTTTATAACCAAACTGCGCGAATGGCTAGCACTAGTGCTCAAGCAAATAAGGGGCAACAAAATTATGGGGCTCAAGCCCAAGATTTACATGGAATAAAGAGGCAACGTGAGAGCAACAATAGCTTCAGGCCTCAGGAAAAGGCGCAACGAATAAATAATTTAAACGAAAACCATTTTTTAGAGAGAGAGGGGACGAACTCCCCTACATCAACCTCTACGGGATATACGATAATAGAAATGAATTATCAATTCACAAAAGGGTAAAAACGATAAATGGTTATTCCATCATCAAGTTTTACCATTTGATAACTTTATTTGGAGTACAACAAATTTTCTACGAAATAGAAAAGTTAGAATCCGATCTCCTATTAGGGTATAATTTATTAAAAAAAGTCGAAGCACGTATTGACGTGTGTAATGGGAAAATTTTTTATAAAAATATAAGTGACAATGAAATGATTGAAAAAAGCATGAGCATCAAAGTTCATGAAGAGAATAAACAAATATTTTTAAACCCCTTGGAACAAAAAGTTTCTAAGGCTCCCGCCGATGAATTTACCGGCAAGTTAAAAAATAAAGATGGTAAGAAAATTACTGTCAAAAACAAAACTGTGGAACATAAAGTTTCTACAGAGCCCGCCGATGAATTTACCGGCAAGTTAAAAAAGAAAAATGGTAAGAAAATTACTGTTAAAAACAATACTGTGGAACAAAAAGTTTCTACAAAGCCCGCCGATGAATTTACCGGCAATTTAATGATAAAAAAATATTTTGCTTTGGGACACGAAGATCCTAAAGTGCCAGCCGATGACTTTACCGGCAATATCGATAACTGTTCAATACTCGGCGAAAGAGGTTCGGAAATAACAGATGATAAAAACATGAAAACATATAGTTTGGGTACATATCCTGAACATGAAAATTATGAGTTATTAGAATCAAAAGAATACATAAAAAACAATATCAGAAAAATACATCCTGAGGTCGATACGAGTTTTCCATTCAGAACAGACGTAAAAGCAGTAATAAGAACGGAGGGCAAAGATCCTATTTGGAGTAGGCAATATCCCTATCCCCTTTCTGTAAATTCGTTTGTGAATAAGGAAATCGACAGGATGTTGAACGAAGAAATCATAAGGCCAAGTAGAAGTCCTTATAACTCGCCCATTTGGGTAGTACCGAAAAAAGGTACACACGATGATGGTTCACCGAAGTTCAGATTGGTTATAGATTACAAAAAACTTAACGAGCAAACCATTCCCGATCGTTATCCTATCCCGGATACCAACATAATTCTGTCAAATTTAGGGAAAGCAAAATACTTTTCCAGCATTGACTTGGAGTCCGGCTTTCACCAAATTTTAATGTTTGAAGGCGACATAGAAAAGACGGCATTTTCCATTAATAATGGAAAGTATGAGTTCTTGCGAATGCCCTTCGGCCTTAAAAACGCTCCTAGAATTTTTCAAAGAGCAATGGATGATATATTGCGCGATTATATTGGAAAAATATGTCACGTGTACATGGATGACATCATTATTTTTTCTGAAAGCAAGGAACAACACATGAAAGACTTGGAATTAATAATTGGAATTCTAAGCAGAGCTAATATGAAGATTTCTCTTGAAAAATCGAAATTTTTTGAAATTCAAATAGAATTTTTGGGTTACATTATAGCCCAAGATACTATCAAAACCGATCCACATAAAATTGAGTTAATGCTTAATTATCCCTTACCCAAAAGTTTACGGGAATTAAGAGGTTTTATGGGCATTACGGGATATTTTCGCAAATTCGTTAAGGATTACGCGGCGATTGCAAAGCCTTTGACAAAGTATTTGTCAGCAGAAAATGGTAGAGTCTCAAAAAATATCTCGAAAAAAGTTATGATTGAAATTGATGAAGCAGGAATATCTGCATTCAATAAGCTAAAGAAACATTTAGCGTCAGAAATGGAATTGACGCAACCCGATTATTCAAAGAAATTTGTACTGACTACCGACGCTTCTAATGTTGCAATAGGCGCGGTACTTTCACAAGAAAATAAACCAATTACGTTTATCTCTAGAACTCTTAATAAAACAGAGAGAAATTATGCTACTAATGAAAAAGAATTATACGCTATAGTATGGGCATTAAAAAATCTTCGGAATTATCTTTATGGGGTGACAAATCTTGAAATCCATACGGATCATCAACCATTGACCTTTGCATTGTCCACCCGTAACCCCAACTCCAAAATGAAAAGATGGCATGCGTTTATCGAGGAATTTTCTCCAAAATTTGTCTATCAGCCAGGAAAAACAAATATTGTAGCTGATGCGCTATCACGCCTCGAAGTGAACAATTTGTCAAAAGATTCAACAGATGACGAATCACAACATTCTGCAGAAAGTAGCGACAATGTTTGCATACAGGAAACAAAAAAACCTTTAAACCAATTTAAACAACAAATTATATTATGCAAAAACAGGTTCACCATTCATGAACTAATCACAAGTTTTGGCAATAAAAGGCATTTAATTGAATATGATACCGTTGAAAATTTGCTCACCATTTTGAAAGAGTATATTGAACCAAAATTGGTGACTGCCATTCATTGTACAGTAGAGGATCTGTACGAAATACAACGTCCTCTAAGGGAAACATTCCATAACAAATTTGTACACACTAGACTATTTCCAATGGACATTCCTAACAGAGAAGACCAAGCAGGCATAATTGAACAGACTCATAATAGAGCTCATCGCAATTATGTCGAAAATACAAAACAAATAGAAAAACTCTATTATTGGCCAGAGATGCGAAAACAACTAAAACAATATGGGCAAAACTGTATAACTTGCAACAAAAATAAGTATGATCGTCATCCTAAAAAAATTCCAATAGGTAAAGCTCCTATTCCGGATAAAGAAGGCGAACAATTGCATCTTGACATTTTTTACGCTCAAAAATTAAAATTTATAACATGTATAGACGCTTACTCTAAGTTCATAATATTAAAACACATAGAAGACAAAACAAACATAGAGGAAAAAGTTTTGGAATTGTTCCAGACATTCCCAGATGTAAAACGAATCACATTAGACAATGAGCCTAGCTTCACAACACCCCAATTTAAATCATTAATGCAAAGATTGAATGTAGAAATTTATTTTTGCGATCCACGCCATAGTACAAGTAATGGACAAATAGAAAGGGTCCATTCAACACTAATAGAAATCGCAAGATGCATAAAAGAAGAATGTAATATAGTTAGCGATTTAGAAACAGTTTTTAGAGCCGGTCAACAATACAATTTAACAATCCATTCGGTCACAAACTTGAAACCGAAAGATGTTTTTCATAATACAATAAATCATGAAATGTTAGCCGAAACTCTAAAACAAGCGCAAGAAAAAATGCTTGCATCCCATAATAAAAACAGAGTAGAAAAGCAATTCCACCCAGGTGAAATTGTATATGAAAAAATTGTAGGCGAAAGGAATAAGCTGAAACCCAGATATAAAAGACAACAAGTAAAGGAAAATTTGGGGAATAAAATAATAATAAGTAATAGGAACAGAGTTATACATAAAGATAATATAAAAACATAATTTTTGTTTTATACATATACAGATCTTCAATATGCTACTTCTAATGCTTGCGACAATAATTGGCTCAGCGGCAGCTGATATTATTGACTACACTCGACAGGATTACGTACTTATTGAAAACGGAGATGTCTCAATTTACGAACATTATGGGGACATTTTTCACATTACGAATTTAACATATTTCGAAAATATTATAGAAAAGGAAAAACAAAGTTTTTATGACAGTGTTCGCTATAACAAAGATAATAATGATGAGATAGTAGTCAGAAATTCCGAAACCGAATCAGAAATTATAGTAATTGAAATGTTATTAGGACAATTAAAACAAAATCACATTAGGCATAGGAGAGGCATTGATGAACTGGGAACACTCTGGAAATGGATAGCAGGAACTCTTGATCATGACGATTTTGTGAGAATTAATGATAAATTAGAGGAATTAGTTGCAAATAACAATAAACAGTTTACAACGAATTCAGAAATTTTTAAAATTATAACAGAATTAACAGATACAGTACAAAATCTTAAAGGTGACAAAATAGCTAAGACGATAAGGAAAAAAAGAAATCAATTTATTATGCATGAACTTGAAAACCTGATAAATACAATTACATTTGGAAAAATAGGAATTTTAAATCCGACTATTTTGCACTTTGACGAAATAAAAAACATCACATACTACCAGCACGGTACAATGACAGTGACAGACTTAATGGACATTTCAGAATTTAAAATTGTTCAAAAAAATGATATAATTGTACTTTATATAAAATATCCAAAAATTGATTTAACATGTAGTTATTACGAAGTAAGAGCAGTAGCTCAACTAGACGGTAAGCTATTAATTGAACAAAATATAACTAAGTGTAAAGATAAGTTTCTAAATGTTAAAAATTGTAAAACGGAAATCCCAAATACGTATTGTAAATTAAGCAAACAGACTTCATGTTTATCGGAAATTTTAAACAGAAAACAGGGAAAATGTAATAAAATAAAAGAAAGAAATTCACCAATTGAAATTATAAAACAAGGGGCAATATTGATTTCAGGAGAAAATATTGTCGAAAATCAAACATTATCTGGAGCATATTTAATCACATTTGGAAATCAAACCATTATAAATAATATCACGTACGAAAATACGGAAGCCAAAATTTGGAATTATTTAAAGTATGACTATGTAAATAACTTTGAAATTTTAAAATATATAGAAACAACCAATAAACAGTTGAGATTGGAAAATATAAATATTTTAGGCGAAGGAAATAAAAATATTAAAACACATTTATCCTTTTGGTATATTGTCATAATTGTATGCATAATTTTAGTAATTTACATTTATATGAAATTCCAAAGATTACATACAACTGCCGAACAAAACGAAAATGTAGAAATTCAAGAAAATACTTACAAAATCATTTTGAATTAAATAGAGAAATTAACAGAAAATAATGTAGAATCGGGGACGATTCATCTTAGAGAGGGGGAGTTAACGGCAGTCCACACATAACGGCTCAATAGCAATTGTAAACAATAATGCTCTTATCTAAGAATTGCATTGCAAAGCAAGAAATGTAACTTATAAATATTTTCCTCTTCTTATGGAAACTTTTGGTAATAGATACTTTTGGATATTCCTTTGTTCTTCAAAAAGAATTTCATCACTGACTGATGCAATGATCAAGCGTCATTGTGAAATAGTTTTTAAGTAAACAATTGTAAGTAGATAAATAAGACAGGCTTTGGTAAATAAAGTTCAGTTATTGATTTTGACTCAACAAGTCTGCTGTTTGACTTAAACACCCGCAATCTGCGGAGTGTAAAGTAATTTTTTAAAAAGACTTTTCCAGTAAGGAAAAGCATAATTGGCAAACGTTGTGCATTAATTCGTTGACGACTTCTGTTCCTCTGTCTGATTTTAATATTTGTATGAAGCCGTACTTTAGGATGAGCTGTTCGACCAGTGTAGTTGCAATAGTTTTTGCATCTTTTGTTTCAATAGGATGTGCTATAACGAATTTAGATAAATCGCATTGCATTGTTAGTATATATCTGTATCCGTTTGAGATACGAAGTGGGCCTACTGTGTCAATTGACACTGTACCTAAATGTTGAAGTTGGCGTGTCTGTTACTACAAGTGGTTCTTTAATATGTTTAGTTGTTTTGTTTTGTGCGCACTTTGTGCAATTATTTATAAATTCTTTTACCATTTGTCTCATGTTTTTCCATATATATCTTTGTTTCAATTTTAAAATTGTCTTTCTAACTCCTAAGTGGCCAGCTAAATTAGTGGAGTGAAATTCGTCAATTAGCTTATACTGTGTTAATGTACTATCTACTTGTTTTGGAGCTTTGTATATCAATATCTTTATCGGCACGCTTTTCTTATTTTCGAGCTCATTAAATTTTTCAATGAATGCATTCATATTAGTATTTTTTAATGTATATTCTTGTTCACAAAGGGCTAGCTCCTTTATAAGTGAACTGTGCATAGTACTATGTAGTTTCTCCAACATTGAATCTAGTTTCAAAGGGTCATCACTACATGTAACTTGCACTTCATTTTTAATAATTTCAATTGTAGTACTACTTTCTTTATTAATTATAAATTTTAATTTCTTCATATTTTTAACGTCATTAAAAGATGTGCATCGCCAAACATTACATGGCGATCCTGCCCTTACGGACCAAGCCTCCTGATCCTGCGAATCCGATCCTATAAGGACCAATAACGGCAACAGGAAACAAGATAAATTTGCAAACTATTGTGTTCAAAATAGGTGAAAACATATTTAAATATAACTTCGGTAAAGTCTAGCAGGCTCCCGACAGCACCCAGCCAAATATGGTGTTTTGGGCCAGGAGTGGTCCCATAATTCCTGGGGTTATGGCGCCCAAGTAATTCTACGGGACGACGTCGGCTCCGGAAACCAATTTGATTGGCGACGAGATATAGAAGCGAGGGTCCGCCAATTGCAAATTGACATACGGTGTCTGGCTGGCGACGTCGTTGGCTGTTCGGTTGGAAAGCAGCGATTTCCAATCCGTTCCTCTAACGCCTTTCATACTGCAGAGCATGGAAAGCTTGGAAGGTACTTCACGGAGGCGCTCTTCTGCCGCCTTCACAACCGTTCCTAATATTTTTGCCAAACTACGTAGGGTGTTTATTGGCCTAAGTTCATCAACTTTTATTGTGTTTTTAACCTTCTTCATTTACTAGCAGAGCGTAAAAATGCCCCATATATTCTACTGAGTCTTTAATTACGCCCTCAGATAATAAATTTGTTCCACCTATTTTGCTCTTAAATTTCATAACAATATGGACAATGTCATCTGCACAAATTTCATCAAATTTAAACGTACCATCATACCATTACTACCTTGTACGTATATAATCATAATAAACGTTTTCAATATATCTATTTAAATCGATGACACTATCCACAAAGAAATTATTTAAATTGTCAGCAATTTTATTACTATTCCTGAAAACTTTGTCATTGATGCGAACTTCTTTGATGAGTTCTTTATTATCCTTATTATTCACAACGCTCTTGAGATACTTTCACATTAAACGACTATCATTTCTGTTTGTTAAAATCTTGTCTTGCATATATATTTTTTTTTCTTATTTAATCATTTTCTTGTAATTGTTCTTTACTCGATTATATTCTACCCAGTCCCCTGTCATAACAGCCTTTTGGTAAATTTTTTTTTTAGTTTCTGCTAAGTAACTATCATACCACTTATTCCTAATTTTAATGCTAGTTTGCGTTTGAAAAGTTAGCTTATTCATGGTAGACATCAGACAACGGTCAATGTGTTCTAGGATTATATCAGAACTCAAACTATAAAGGTCCGTGAAGTTTTATTGTCTTAAGTAATGTATACGGTTTTCGGCGCTATACCCATTCCAAGAAGTTATTTCTAAGAACTTCGTAATTGAACACTTTTTTGTTGTATTACATCGGAAAATAACAGTCTCATGATCTGATATTATATGTTCCTCAGTTTTTTCGCATGCAACCTCTCTAGTATTTGAGTGTAATAAATCAATTTGTGTTGCGGAATGTTAAGTAACACGTGTATTCAAATTTATTAGCTGTTCCATCGCCTGTTGAGCGAAAATCTCATTGAGTATACATATGTCATGTTCATACTTATATTGAAACCTCCAATAACAATGGTGTTTACCAAGTTTTCGCATATTTCCGATAATAGCGCTTCCATATACGTCAGGAAATCCCCATCACTTGTACTGGGTGAGTGGTAAACCTCGCCTACTCTCCACTTAGTTTCACAGTTTTTTAGCTGAATAACTAAACACCAAATGTTTTTATCTATGGATTTGTTTAATATTACTTTAAAGTTTAGTATCTCGCAATATAATGATCACTCCGCCTGTATGTCTACTGTGCGAATCACACCTAACTAATTGATAAGTAGGAAATATAAGTTCTGAATCATTTATATCTTCTGTAGTGCATGTTTCGGAGCATAGAACTATGTCCGGATCTACAGTCTCAACAAGGCTTTCCAATTCCACTTTATTAGCTATTATACTGTTAATATTGAGATAAACGCACTTTAAATAAAAATAGTTATATACTTTTGAATTTAGTTGCTAACAATCTACCTTTAGTTTAGCAACCTTCAGTTTTCGGACGTAAACTGGACATTCACGACTAATTGCGTTATGCTCTACGTCTAGGTTTAGCCCTAAGTCTTTATTTGCATCGCAACAATTACCACAGATTTGTTTAGAACTATTCTCAGTGCAGCTTTCTGACTTGTGTTTTTCCATGCATTTGCTACATCTTAACTTTTTGGTGCAATTAATTGAAATATAGTTAAACCCCAGATATTTTAAGCATCTCTTAACTGTTTGTCCATCATACACTGGCCAGCGTTCCCATCCCATAAGTAGTTACTTTGATCTTGATACCTGTAGGAATAATTTATGCTCAACTTCGTGTATCGCACTACATGTTTATTTTCCCCGTTTATACTTGAAAACTTTGACACATTTTAGATTAGCTACACTCAAGAAGCTGTTTTGAACTTTAACTTTATGTACTAACTCGTCTTCTTTGTACTCAGCGTTAATATGAGTTACCAATATTTTGGGGCTAAACATTTTTGGCTCTGAAATATCGTATACATTTTTATTAAGGTTGCTTTCTAACGTCGATATAATTTTATCTTTTTCTGTGACACTATCGTTATTTATTATTAAAACCCCGATATGTTTGTTTGACACTCTATCAATTTTGATTGAGGAGAAATTGGAAAAACTTGAATTTCGTGTACTCATTAAGCATTATTTTTTGCGAAAAAAGGCCATCACCCAAACCAAAGCTAAGCTTGATAAATACTATGGGGACTCTTCACAATCAATTTCAATGGTAAAAAAGTGGTTTAATGAATATCGTTGTGGCCGTAGAAGCACGAAGATGCCGAACGTTCTGGACGCCCATTTGAGGTCTCAACACCCGAAACAGTTGGAAAAATTCACTATATGGTGTTGGCTGATCGAAGATTGAAAGTGCGAGAGATTGTGGAAGCCTTAGGCATCTCACATGGCTCACTTGGGTATGAGAAAGCTTTCCGCAAGATGGGTGCCGCGTTTGCTGACAATCGACCACAAATACAAACGCACACATGTGTAGTTTCCATGGCAAAAATCCATGAATTAGGATACGAATTACTCCCTCATCCGCCCTATTCTCCGGATTCAGCTCCGAGTGAGTATTTCTTATTTCCAAATCTGAAGACATGAAATAATCTCACAAACAAATACCTATTTTGATGCCCTCGACAAATCTTATTTTTTAAAGGGTTAAAAAAATTAGAGAAACGTTGGACAAAGTGTTTAGAGCACAAAGGATACTATGTTGAAAAATAAAATATTTGTTTATCCAAAAACTTATTGAACCACGTGGTTTAAATTTCACTTGCACTTTGTTATTTTTAATTCATAACTTTGCATTATTAAACAATATAAATAAAAAAGGTGAAAATATATTTAAATTTAACTTCGGTAAAGCCTAGCAGGCTCCCGACTGCACCCAGCCAAATATGGTGTTTTGGGCCAGGTGTGGCCCCAAGAAGGCGCCCAATCAAATCTTCGGGAAGACGTCGGCTCCGAGGACCAATTTGATTGGCGACGAGATATAGAAGCGAGGGTCCGCCAATCGCAAATTGACATACGGCGTATGTATTGCTGGGTATCGTTGGCTGTTCGGTTGGAAAGCAGCGATTTCCAATCCGTTCCTCTAACGCCTTTCATGCTCCAGAGCATGGAAAGCTTCGAAGGTACTTCACGGAGGCGCTCTTCTGCAGCCTTCCCAACCGTTTCTAATATTTTTGCCAAACTTTTGCTCTTAAATTTCCCAACAATATGGACAATCTGCACAAATTTCATAAATTTTAAACGTACCTTCATACCATTACTGCCTTGTACGTATGTATATGTTGAGTTTTACTTTGTATAAGTTATACCTTTTATGTTTCTGTAAAAATCTAGCAATCGTTGTCCTATTGTAATTAGAAATTTTACGTACTGAAAATTTTCTTGTTCAATTCAAACCATCGTACAGGTCTACAAGTAAGTGCAATTTAATATGAAATAGATGGCTGGAGTCTCTAATAAAAAGATATCCCAATTAAGTAGTGTCAGAAAGTTTTAATTTACTTTAAGTAAAATTTTAATTTTTTGACTGCGAGTTCAACTCAGCTGCTACAAGTTAATATATTATTGAATACTATTTTAAAATAATTGATTAGGACTGTTGTTAAATCTGATCTCGTTTAGAATCATATTTTATACATATGAATTAATATTGCACAGTTTTGGTCCGTATCCCTTTAAATACAACCGTGAACTTAACATTTGTTTCTTGTGACTTTGTTTTGATCTCACTATTCGTTCAATTTAAAAACCACAAATTTTGTAATTTTGTTCTGAAATTGTGCAGAAAACGCGACCGCGTGTTTCGTTATCATTTTAATTAATTAATTTCCGTAAGCAGTATGATAACCCTATGGTAAAGAAGTCGTTTGCTGCGCCTTGGTCCCACGATATTTGGCTAGACTGCACTCTTGGTGCTTCTTTAGCAACGTTCTTCAAATGGGCCTTTAAATTGAGTTGGGAGGCAATCACCACCCCAAAATATTTGATAGCGGGCTTGGTCGTGATGATGTCTGTCCCCAGGTGAATATTCAGAGACTTCACGGCCTTTTGCTGCTTAACAAACCCCTTTAGTCTTGTGATCGGCCAGCGTCAAGTGCATTGATTTCAGCCAAATTTTTATCTTTATTGCGGCTTCGGGATTTTCTAAAACCGAATTGTTCTGATACATATAATCCTTTCAAGAATTTTGCCCAGAATGCATGAACATTTATAACTGGTTAAGGGTAGTTTTGTGCAAATATACATATAAAAATAATACTAATATTACACACATATATGTGTGAACAAGTATTTACGATTGTCCAAGAAATACTGGACAGGTGCAGTTGCAAGCAAGCTTCCAGCCTTAAGGCCATGCCACATAAGACTTGCTTCGCTTTACGTGACGTTTGTAACTTTCTCAGAAAAGCGATAAACGCAAAAGGTATGCCACAATAAAACTTTGACAATACATACTTTTCGTTTGTTTATTGTGAGTTGTGAAAATCGCGCGGAACTTTATAAACTTATTAACATACATTCGGCATAATTATGGACATTATGGAAGTTTGTTAATAGTTCTTTTACTACACGAAGCCTTATTATGTTTAGAAACCATATCAAGGCGGAAAATGTGGGTAAGGGAATTGTACCAAGATCGTGACAAGGCGGGCCTGTTCGCGGCTGCTTTCGACAAAATGTTTCAGAGAGATCCGGAGCAATTTAAGAAGAGTGTTCGAATGAATTGTGAGGTTTTTAACCTGTTGCATCAACTATTGCAGCAACGTCTCACAAAAATATCCAACAGACCGTCGATATCATCACAGTGCCGACTTTTTTTAACATTAACGTAAGTGACTTAAAATGCATTTAATAAAACATCTATACACTATTCATTCCATTTATAGGTATCTGGCTCACGGAGACAGCAAGCAAACATTTGCCACGGCATTTAAAATGGGCCGCTCCACTGTAGCAGCTATCATAAGCGAGGTGTGTGAAGCAATTTGGGAGGAATTGGGGGGCATCTATCTATCAGTTCCAAATAAATACGAGTGGAAGCGTATTGCGATTGATTTCAATAATATGTGGAATTTTCCGAATTGCGTTGGTGCAGTAGACGGAAAGCATGCCACGATATCATGCCCCCCCAATTCCGGCTCATTATATTATAATTATAAGGGCAATTACTCCATTGTGCTCCTGGCGACTTGTGACGCCAATTATACTTTTACGACCGTCGATATCGGGCCATATGGTTCTCAAAGTGATGGCGGAGTACTTTGGAATTCCGGCTTTGGGCAGCGATTATTGAATGGCACACTGGATCTACCGGAGGACGACTATCTGCCTGGGACGGACATAAAATTCCCTCATTTTATGGTTGGTGACGCTGCGTTTCCGCTAAAAAATTGTATCATGCGACCATATCCAGGTTTGTAAATACTAATTTCAATATACTTATGTATGTATATACATACATACATACATACATATATATAAACATATTTAATATACAATTTTACATTTTTTCGCATTTAGGATTACGTTTGCCATTTGATCGAGATATATTCAACAAGCGTTTATCCCGCGCGAGAAGAGTTATAGAAAACGCTTTTGGAATTTTGTGCGCTCGGTGGAGAGTTCTTCTTTCACCATTGTTTATGCATCCACAAACAGCAAAAAAAGTTGTGAAAGCGACAGTGGTTCTCCACAACTTTGTAAAGTTCAACGATGGTAGTAACTGTCCCGCAGATTATGTGGACAGATATGATGGCGAAGAAATCGTAAATGGTCTGTGGAGAAATGATCTTTCAACACCGTTACGAAACCATGGACGCATGACTTGCAACAATGCAACGAGAGGTGCATTTGCTCTAAGGGACAAATTGAAAGACTACATCGTGTCCAACCCAATTTAAGTAAGTGCTATGAAGTACTATTTATGTATTCTCATTATCATTTCAGTTTTTTTGTCCCTTACAGACTCTTCTTTTGACTTAAACTCCTGTATTTTAACGATGTCCTCTAAATTATTTTATATATGTACTAGAATGTACATTTGTACATACATACATACGTAACACATGAGTGCTTATACAGAGATATGTATACAATTAATCAAATTCAGTTCAAGTTTCATTAAACATTTTTTAAAAATCGAATTTATTTGTATAATATAGATCTAAAATCATGCAAATATGCAAGTAGTGAACCTACATATAATGGAAGTGCATGAATATGTATGTAACTGCACATGAATATACATACTTATGTATGTAAATGTAAGGTCATCTTTTTGTGATTACTTAATTGTTAAGCTACTCTTCCATACGAACGCAGATATGTACATTTGTTTATTAATACGTATACCTACCTACATGTTGCGCTCAAGATTTCGCGCCACAGTTGTCTATAGTTAAAGTAAAAAAAAAACACAAGTTTCCGTAGCATGTGGAATCACGCTTAAAAATTAATTGTATTTCAACCTTCTCTTTTACAACTGTAACATAAGAAGCTCATACAACCCATATTTATACTAAAAATAGTAGAAATCTGGCGTGACATAACATTTAGGTCATTTCAACTATAACAATAGGTATATCGTAAACATATGTATAATAAGAAATGGTATTTATGTACATACATAAGTAGGTATAAATAAATATGTAATTTACAAAGCAATGATCAAGCAAACAATCAACAGTGGTTAATATGTGAATATAAGTTATGTGCATGTACAAGCATACGAGTATACGTATATACATATGTATGTAGTATAGATAGATCATTTAGGGTGATCCAGTTGTATAAATTTTTGTCGATAACACTACGTATGTACATAAATTCATACCATTTGTAAGCCGCATTGCCTGCAAGAAAAACGAAAACCATATGTAAACACAAATTAGATATTAATGTTGATCAAAACCAGTGTAACAAATCACTACCTATATTTCTGAAGAATAAGAATTACAATTTATAAATAATTCAGTCCATTTATTTTTTTTATCAGGTACGCATTTAGGTACATAAATATTTCACTAAATATACATAGATGTTCATATACATATGTAAGTATATATGTATGAAAACAAAAACAAAAAAGATAAATATATATACATATATTAAAAACTACAATACAATTTTAGTTGCTGTTGTACGCGTGATTAAGTAGCTCTATTTTGAGCCTATCGCGTACGTCTTCTGGCTTCTTTTGCAAGCACTCGTCCAGCATCTGCAGGAAGGCGCTATTTTCGGACTCGGTGTAGGAGACCTTCTTCGAAATGACGGACTCTATCGTCCCACATAGCCTATCGAACCGCTCGTGCGAGTCGTCGAAACGCTTTCGCTTCCTTCCTGCAGGAGTGCTTGCACTTGGTGACTCTTCAACCACCTCCACCAAATCCTCCATCATTTCGCCACCTTCTATCTCCGGCGCTTGTGGAGAATTACTACACGACGGCAGTTCATCGTCGAACATCAAATTGGTAAATGTTCTGTTAAGAAAAGAAGTAAAAATGAATATAGTAGCATACATAGTAATTAACTACTTGTTAATTCTTTTAAACAGCAACACGCATATCTATACATACATATTTGCCTAGACGTATGTACCTACATATGTACATACATACATGTTTCTGAATATTTTTTAATTTTTTATGAATGTACATATGTATGTATATACATACTTTGGTGTGCCTAGGTACCATTGTTTATCTATTTGTAAGCATCCAGTATACATAATTTTGTTAAACTCTTAAGGAAGGAAAACAAAACATGCTACTCAAGGGTTTTCCTTAAGACGCACTTAACGGCCAATGTTACCTTGGTCATTTGGATGCACATGACTGAGAATATCTAAATGCGTTTTGCTGTTTATTTATATTATTTGTATGAAGAGGACAGTTTTACGTACACCATATTAGATAAGTAGATGTTTTTAGTTTTAGGATATACTTATGTACGAATAGTTTTGAGATATAATACAACATATTAGTATACAGGTTTTAGTTTAAAGAAAGACAACTACTCTAAAATACCACTATTATTCTATTATTACAAAAACGTGTGCACGTACGAGTGTGTATATGCATACAAGTAATATGCAGGGAAGTGTGTATTTAGCTTACTTTCTTGGCGCAACGTGTTTTGCTAGGAAGCGCATTGCTTCCATGTAGCACCACTCCGGCTTCTCGCCTGCAGCTTCTCCTGAACGTGGACGATTTGCTGCCACCTCCCGCACGAACCGGTCACGAAGTGATTTCCACCGTGCTCTGCAATGCTCCTCTATTATAAAAGAAAAAGCCTTTAGTAAATCATCACATATATACATAAATATATTTATATATGTACAATAAAATACACGTACCAGAAACTCCTACAAAAGCAGCAACTGTCTGCCATGCCCGATCCTTTAGGTATTTATTCCGGAATAGGTGGGAGCTTTTGTCGAAGATGCTTGGCTGCACTTTCACCGCTTCGATTAGCTTTTCCTCCATTTCTTTTGCTAAAAGTAAAAAAAAACTGTGTACTCAGCATTTATTTCAGTTAAATTTTATATTTACCTTGATTTTGTAGGAAAATTTTAAAATTTCCGTCGACCGTTAACAGACAAATGTCAGAAATAAACGAAATTGGTAATGAGCGAACTGTCAAAGTCAGCGAAAAGATGAGAGTTGCCCAAGATTTCGCTTCGCTTTGGCGACGGTGTTGCCTATGTGGGAATTTCCGTATAATTGCATGTATTCATCTTTGCTGTCAAAGCTAAACTCTGACGTAAAGCGAAGCTGAAGTCTTATGTGGCATGGCCTTTAGAATACTTTCCGTTGTATTTAACCAAATAAACAATCATATACATACATACATATGTATATACATGCTGTAAAAAAAGAATATGCATACATATGTACATATACAAATTGCTTTATAACATATGTACAGTATGCAAAATTCGTATTAGTACACCGTCTCATAATCTTTTTCAAATCAATCTTAAATAAATCCGTTAATATCAATTTATTTCGCAGGAAAATCAATAATAGGAAGGTTGAATAACAAAAACGTACAAAACAATGCATTGTACTTAACAAAATAACAAAAGAGCCAAACTAGCTTCATTTATTAAAGGCAAAATTCGTATTAGTACACATATGTATGTATGTATATTTACAGATTACACAGTGTTACAAAATGGAAAAAATTGAATGAACTTTTAAAGTGACATATTGGAAATTGTTCACCTGGTCGAATATAACTCAAAACGGTTTTTGGAAAATTTGTAACACCCTCAAAATCTTGCTTTACCGTTAAAAAACCGTTCTTCGGAAGTGTACGCGCTAATCTTTTCATTACTTGGCCATTTCTTTACCGATTTTCAATATGAAATATGTTTTGGAAAGGTAAGGATTATACCTTTAAATTGAGATATAAAGATCTCTTTTTTGAGCTAGCGTGTTGTAAGTTTTCATCAGGTAAACTTGGAAAATTTGTTTTTTCTTCAAATTTTTCTACTTTCACCGCATTTTATTGCAGTATTTTACTAAAAATATATCAAGTATGAGGAGTTATTTGGAAAGTACATTCATGTCCAAAAATTTTGAGTGCAAATGCAATGAAATCGGACAAAAATTGACGAAGCTATTAAATTTTTTCTGCTATTAAATAAATTTACCTTGCGAAAAGTTTTTTTTTTTTTAATTTTTCTACTTTGACCGCATTTCATTGCGTTATTTTACTAGAAACATAGCAAGTATGAGGAATTATTTTAAACACATTCATTTCCAAAAATTTAGAGTGGTCATCTAATAAATTTACGCCGTCAATTCAACCTTGCGACCGCTTCGCAATTATATTGTGTAATAAGTGTGGTAAAATGTGTGATAGGCGCAACAAATTTTGTTACGCCTGCGGTCTATTTGTTGATAAGAAATATCGGTTCGATTTAAGAACAAATAAAGCTGTGGTTGAAGCGTTCAACCTCTTTTTCAGTTGCTCATACGTGGAAAGTGCTTGGTATGAACCCGAATATATTTGTTCGATGTGCTGTACAACATTAAAACAATGGAAAACCGGTAAATGCGATGACCAGCGTCTGCCGTTTGTGACTCCTATGGCTTGGCATTATCAAATATATCACAAGCCGGAGGATTGCTACTTTTGCCAAACAAAAATCACTGGTCACCACTATAAAAGTCGCCGCCTCATAGAATATGCCAATGTGTTGACTGTATCGAAACCGATTCCAAGAGGAAAACAAGATCAGCGAACTAAAGACAAAAATCCAGCTACATTTCCTGATTCAAGCCACAAATCTTCTAATGAGGTAAATGACGAAACGTACCTTCCAACCAAAGCAATAGAAACGGAACGTCATTTCGTGTCAAATAACGATTATTGTGATCTTGTGCGGGATATGGATCTGTCTATAAGACAGACTGAGATTCTGGCCTCCAGATTAAAGCAGTGGAATATAGTAGACAGTAACTTTAAAGTAACGTCTGCACGAGACCTATCTTCGTTCGAACACACAAGCTGATGACACCAATAACAAACTAGTTTATTGCGTTGATGTGGATGAATTGTTTGCTGCACTCGATCACGTGCACTGTCCACAAGATTGGCGATTATTTCTAGACGGTTCTTGCAAAAGTAAGTATTTAATGTGTTATGAGTGTGAGAGAACTAAATTTGAATACAATTTATCAATTCATTTTCAATTGACTAACATCGTAGGTCTGAAAGCAGTATTGCTGCACAACAGAAATGAATTGCCATCAGTTCCAGTGGCATACGCTACTGATATGAAAGAGACTTATCAAACGATGGAAAAAATTCTACGATTGCTTAAATACAATAAATTTCGCTGGCAGATTGTCTCGGACCTTAAAGTCCTGACAATTCTACTTGGAATGCAAGGTAGCTACACTAAACATCCTTGTTACTTTTGTGAATGGGACAGTCGTGCCAAAAATCATTACAAGTGTAACATATGGCCACCGAGAAAGTTTCAAATTGGCAAAAATAATGTTCTCAATATTGCATTAGTTAAGCCTGATGATATAATTTTGCCGCCATTGCATTTAAAATTGGGGTACATGAAACAGTTTGTTAAACGACTCGAAAAAAACAGCGAGGCTTTTCTACACCTGAAACTTGTATTCCCCAAGTTGAGTGACGCCAAGATTAAAGAAGGTACTTATAAAAATTTCCCAACAAGAATTCTTCAAAAAGAATTCATCCTAATTTATTTTTACATTTTGATCATGAATTACAGGCGTTTTCGTTGGACCGCAGATTCGTAAGATTATGACTGATGATGACTTCATAAAAAAATTGAACCCAGTAGAGAAAAGAGCATGGCTGAGTTTCATTTCTTTGTGCCGAAACTTTCTTGGAAACACGAGAAGTTCAAATTACGTTGAGGTGGTCCATGAATTTTTGGAAGCTTATGGAGAAATGGGATGCAACATGTCTATAAAAATTCACTTTTTGCATTCTCATTTGGAATTTTTCCCGGATAATCTTGGTCAATTCAGCGACGAACAAGGTGAAAGATTTCACCAAGAAATCTCCAACATTGAAAAACGGTTTACAGGAAAGAACCAAGTTAGGATGATAGATACTGCTGGTCACTCAAACGTGAAACAGATGACTCGTCTTATAAACGCAGAAGATCAAGCAAGCATTTTTAGCTATAAAGTTATTTAGCATTTTAATGATTAATTTTTTTTTATTTTCAGTCACAATAAAAATTTCAAATTTGAAAGATAATCAAAATGTATGAATTTTTAAATATGGTAATCATCTAAAATAATTTAAACAGTAATAACTCTGTCAATTTCCAACCGATTTTCGATTAAAATAGCTTAATCGACGCAGTACTAAATTCACTTTAATAACATTGTCTTTGATAGGTACCTTTCTGAATTAAGACTATCGTAAAAGCGTAGTCAAAGTTTCAAAATTAATTTTTTTTTATTAAGTTACGATTTTTTTTCTCTGTAGCTTCGTCAGTTCTCGTTTGATTTTGATGAGTTATACGCCATTAAAATAGTGATTTGTCACCTTTCAAAATATATACACAACTTTTGAATCGGATGAAAATTCGCAAAGATATTGATGATTGACTAGCGAATGACCTCAAAAACAGTTTTTTGGCCCTAAAATGAGATTTTGGGGGTGTTTCGCAAATTTCAAGTATACAGTTTTTCTTAGTTTTATAAGGCCTAACGCCTAGGCTAGGTCTCTTTCAAAGTTCATTTTCAGTGTTACACAATGTTATTTGTGAAGAATAAGCAAAAGTTTTCAATTGCTGTTATTTTATGACATATCCTTGTTTCAAATAGCAGATAATCTTTGCGGTTAAATTTTACTCCATTCTAGTTCTAATATCCAACGCTGTGTATTTTGGATCGTTATCCTTGCTTTTTTCTATTAAAGTCACACCGCGAACAGCTATTTATTTATTTTAAAGAAGCAATTAAATGTATGTGTATAAATACGAACTCTTTCTCTAGTAAATGGAGTTAATTTGCTTATTTTGTTATTTTGTTAAGTACAATGCATTATTTTCTACGTTTTAGTTATTGAACCTTACTATTATTGATTTTCCTGCGAAATAAATTTATTTCACGGATTGTTTTAAAATACATTTGAAAAAAATATTTATGCTTGTTCTTATGAGAAGGTGTACTAATCCGACTTTTGCATACTGTAGATAAAAGTTCAAATATAATTTTCCCGAAAAACGTCAAAATTGTTTTTGAATAAACAAACCGATAGATTTCAAAGCAGGGTTGGCATGACAATACATGTATGTATGTTTGCATGAAAACTCATGTAGGGAATCAGACTTTTAGTACGCAATGATCAATTTACGTTCTTAATATTTTGATCATTTTCACTCCAAAAGCATAAAATGCATGTTTTGCTTGATAGTTGAATATTGCTTAACACGTTTTCAGTAATAATTATTCAATAAAATATATTTTATCCGCAAGATAAATATCTAAATTTTAAAAAATGTATGAATGTGGGATCGACGGACGGGAAAAGGGTATACTAAGACTCGACGAAACTTTTAAACTACACTACTACCAAAATGTATCCCTGCACATGTAACGAACTCTATTACAGACAACCCTGACCGAACGAAGAGAGCATCGAACAATACTCAAAATGAACGGACGACACACTTAAATAAAAAGCACGGAACTGATCGGACGTCATCCACTTCCTATTAAACAATAAACTATTGTAAAATTATATTAAATCGAGTTTCTTTCGCGCGACGGAAAATAAGATTCCCAAAAATTGGGGGCTCGTCCGGGATCGTCGTATATTTGCGAAATAAAGTAAAATATAAAAAAGGTAATTCGGTAGTCGGTTCGATCGCACGCAGCGCAGCAAAGTGCATATTTTTACGGCATACATCAACCTAGCGAGCAGAGTTCCGTGTTTTTAGTGCAAAAAGCGTCAACTGTTTGCATAAGAAATTTGAGTCGATTTGATAGCAGAACGTGCGCATCTTACCAGCGAGCAGCGTGGTAGCGTCGGCTATAAGTTATATAAAAGCTCTAGCTTTTCAAAAAAAAAAAGTATTGGCGTGGAGAACAGTAAGCCGCTGGAGTAAAGCGGTACCAGCAGAATTAACGGAACTATCAGACCGGTATATTAGCAAATAACGGAAGCGCGACGTAAAGGACAGCGTACGCCGTAGCCGAGCGCAGTCGTATATAACAGCGTATACAGCAGCAGAACGCAGTCCTACATAACAGCGTACACAGTAGCAGAGCGCAGTCATACATTACAGCGTACACAGCAGCAGAGCGCAGTCATATATAACAGCGTACACAGTAGCAGAGCGCAGTCATACATAACAGCGTACGCAGCGGCATAGTGCAGTCGTACACAGAGCGCAGTCGTACACTGAGCGCAGTCGTACACTGAGCGCAGTCGCAAAGTATATCGTGCGCAGCAGCCGGTGCGATAGCAAAGCAGCGAAGTAACACCAGACAGCGTAGAATACAGCGAAATAGGTAGAGTGCAAATATAGTGCATAGGCGATAACAGCGAAGGCTTTCATCAGCAATAATCAATGCGAGCGCGATACAATTTAAGGGTGAGCAACTACAAACATGTTGCAGTGAATTCGCAACAGTTAGAAGTATATGTATCGAGAAGGAGTTCAACAGCGTATTGCAGAGAGCAGTGTTGAAGTTTGCTGAACTGAGTGGCAACAAGTTCGAAGTGTTGTAATTCGGAGTTGGATGAACTGCGGTTGAGCGTAATGCGAAGTTGAAGACGAAGGCGCATATGAAGGCTAGCATACGAATGCGTTGGCAGATAAGTACTCGTATTGTAGTGGTAGTTTGTATAATTTACTCTGTTTGACATTTCTGGTTCTTCCTACGCTGTGAACGAAATGAAATAAGTTTGAGTTGAAGTTCGACCTCGTCGTTTGAGCGTTTCGACTAAGTTGAGTTGGTTAAGAGTTGCCGTACTTGTAACTAATAAAGTTGTGCCTTGGTAAAATTTTTCATGCTGAGGTGAGAAGTTAAATACATTTTTAAGAACTAAATACAATTCGAAGCAGCGTTAATTCGGTTAAGCCATATGTATCAATAAGTTTTAATTTAAGCGGAAATAATTAATTTAATAAGTGAACGCTACAATTTTGAATTCGTTATTTAAATTGTTCTCTCGTAAATTAATTACTTTTTACAAATTGATGAAGATTGTTAAACACCAAATCGAAGTGTACGTTCATTGGCAAGCAAATAACTTTAAACTATAAGAGCCTACTGGTTATTCACATCTTATCATAAGCATATTAAAACATTGTAATTACCTATAAAAAACTTAATCGATTTTTACAATTTTGTATAACGGGTGTTTTTTTTTAGGGGTATAGAACTTCGAATTGAAATAAAACACAAGAAAATCGTTTTAAGGTCCATCAATTTGGCTTTATTGGAAGGATAATTTTATGCCATTAATGTTTAAATATGATTTCGGGCATCTGGCCGCCGCGGCTGGCTCGAATAAAGCTACTTCTACAGGTCCAATTTTCAACCACTTTTTCGAGCATATGGGGCCGTATGTCAGCAATAACGCCACGAATGTTGGCTTCCAATTCCCCTAACGTTTCTGGTTTGTTGGTGTAGACGAGCGACTGCACATATCCCCAAAGAAAATAATCCAATGGTGTCAAATCACACGATCTTGGTGGCCAATTGACAGGTCCATTCCGCGAAATTATGCGCTCAGCGAATGTTTCCTTCAATAAATCGATTGTGACGTGCGCTGTGTGGCATGTAGCGCCGTCTTGTTGGAACCACAACTCATCCACATTCATGCCATCCAACTCGGGAACAAAATAGTCGGTTATCATGGCTCTATACCGGTCTCCATTAACGGTAACTGCCTCTCCAGCATTATTGCGGAAGAAGTATGGCCCAATGACTCCACCAGCCCATAGAGCACACCAAACAGTCAGTTTTTGTGGATGTAATGGCGTTTCAAGGGTCTCATGTGGATTCTCTTCACTCCAAATGCGGCAATTTTGCTTGTTGACGTAGCCATTCAACCAAAAATGAGCCTCATCACTGAACAAAATTTTGCGATGAAAATCAGCATCGAGATCAATCTCATTTTCGGCCCATACACCAAAATCACGACGCATTGCATGGTCTCGCGGCTTTAATTCTTGCACAAGCTGGATCTTGTAAGGTCGCAAGCCAAGATCTTTGCGCAAAATCTTCCATAAAGTTGATGGACAAAGCTCCAATTGCTGTGCACGGTGGCGAATCGATTCATTCGGGTCCTCTTCAACACTTTGCTCTACAGCGGCAATTGTTTCTTCGGTGCGCACTGTTCGACGTCTCTGCGGATGCGTATTATCACATAGAGTAAACGTAGTGTGAAAACGATCCATGGTTAACCGAATTAATTGCTCTGATGGACGATTATGTCGACCATAAAATGGACGGAGCTCACGGTAAACTTTGCGAACTGAACCATTATTTTCGAAATAAATTTGCACGATTTGCAAGCGTTGTTCTTTTGTCAACCTGTTCATGATGAAATGGCAAACCAAACTGAACATAAATGACATTAGAGTTGCCAGATTTGACCACAAAATGCCAGTTTTATCTCTATTCGAAAAACAAACCTGTAAAAAATACATTGTTTATTATATTGTAAACGACATGGAAATGAACGTGGACGAAATTTTAACTTTAAATTTGAACGCCCTTAGGGAAAAACTTACTGCTTTGGGGTTATCGACTAGGGGACGGAAACACGAGCTGCAGGATGCTCTTTTGGGACATTTCGGCCATTCTAGAGAAGGCCATGTCAGTTCAGACTCAGATGAAGATTTCCCGAATGGAGCAACTAGTGTACACACGTCAGTTCAGAATCACTTTAGCCTTCGCGATATCGAAGATGCGTTGTCATCATTTTCGGGGTGTGGGCAACCTGATGTTACTCAGTGGTTAGAGGAGTTTGAGGATAACGCAGCTGTAGTTAACTGGAACAATGTACAGAAGTTCATCTATGGGAAGCAGTTGCTTAAGGGGGCAGCGAAGATATTTGTAAGGAGTCAGAGGGAAGTTAAAGATTGGAACTCGTTAAAGTCCATCCTTAAGAAAGAGTTTGGGGTTAAGCTAAGTACAAACGAAATTCATCGTAGGTTGAAGAATATCTTTACTCACTAATGGAGATTGCGAGTCAGACCAGGATAGATGATGAGGGTATCATCGAGTATTTTATAGAAGGTATACCTGATACACGTTCAAATAAGCAGATTCTCTACCAAGCTCTCACCATAGAGGACCTCAAAGAAAGCCTGCGTGTTTACGAGAAGTGTCACGGACAACATCAAGATATGGGGAAGAGATTCTTCAATCCACAGCCAGTGCGAGAGAAAACTATCGTCAAGAACGACACGCGTAGTACAAAGTCATGTTTCCAATGTGGAAAAGCGGGGCATCTGGCCAGGCAGTGTATGCAATCTACAATTCGGTGCTTTAGGTGTAGGCAGATCGGGCACAAGGCAAACGAATGCACACAGGCAATATCGCGAGTGGAAAGGAATAATGAAAATAAAAGGGTACCTGTAGCTACCGATGGCGAGGAACAACCAAGAGTGAAATCGGTTTCAGGGGATGCGTGTTTATTCCGAGACTTAGAAATCAACGGGCATATGTTTTCCGCATTATTAGATACGGGTAGTGATATCTGCGCTATCAGGTATGACACCTTAGTAAATATTGGGTACGTTGATTTGCAACCAAAGATTAAAACGCTGTATGGTATTG
Source organism: Philophylla caesio (assembly GCA_963971545.1). Classification (NCBI taxonomy): domain Eukaryota; kingdom Metazoa; phylum Arthropoda; class Insecta; order Diptera; family Tephritidae; genus Philophylla; species Philophylla caesio. Next base: position 124,637,631 of record OZ020604.1, on the reverse strand, counting down.
GTAACAAAGCTATCAAAACTGTTGGGTGTTTTAACGTGCTCATGAACCTGGATGGAGTCGAGGTCGATATTGAATTTCACGTCGCCAGAGAATGTGATATTTTGTACGATGCAATCTTGGGCAAAGATATTTTGAGGCAGGTGGATGTTGTCATTGATGGTGAAGGTGTGAAATTTCAGAAGAAGAGAGTTACCGACCGGGAGCCGGAGATACCCCAGGTTGTTACTGAGAACATCGAAGCAAATGATGAGGTGAGTTGTATTAGCGACTTGGATAAGGAGTTCGGGCATCTTTTAAATTCTGTGTGCGATGAGAGTGCGGAGATGCAGGTTGAACTCAACCATTTACCAACCGAAGTACAGCAAAACGTACTAAGCCTGATTACAAACTACAGTGGTGAGAAGAGAAAGCCAGCGCCAATTGAAATGAAAATTATCCTGTCGGATGAGGTACCCGTGTATCAAAGACCGCGTCGACTGTCGTATGTAGATCAAAACCTGGTCGAAAAGCAGGTAGAAGAGTGGCTTGCCAGTAACATTATTCAGATTAGCACGTCTGAGTATGCATCACCGATAGTGCTAGTGGCGAAAAAAGATAGTACAAAGCGATTATGCTGCGACTACCGGAAGTTGAACGACAAGATAATACGCGACAACTTTCCGATGCCGCTGATTGACAACATCTTGCAGAGACTTCAGTCAGCCAATTTTTACACCACTTTGGATCTTCGCAATGGATTTTTCCACGTTCCGCTAGAACCCAGTTCGCGTAAATACACAGCTTTTGTGACACACAACGGGCAATACGAGTTTTTGTATGCTCCGTTCGGTATCTGTAATTCCCCAGCGATTTTTACGAGATACATCAATGCGGTGTTAGGAGAACTTATCAGGAATAACACAATAATAGTTTATATGGACGATATTATTATTCCGTCAAAGAGCGTGGAGGAAGGGCTAGCTAGCTTGAGGAAAATGTTAGTGACAGCAGATTCCTACGGGTTACGAATAAAATGGGAAAAGTGCCAATTCTTAAAAAGTCGGGTTACATTCTTGGGCTACGTTGTTGAGGCGTCAACCATAGCACCGTCGCGAGAGAAGACTCAGGCAGTAAACGATTTTCCTGTCCCAACCGACAAGAAGATGTTGCAACGCTTTTTAGGCCTTACGTCATATTTTAGACGGTTTATTCCGAGTTATTCATTGGTAGCTAAACCATTGACCGATCTCATGGGAAAGAATGCAGAGTTTCGAATGAGAGACGAGCAAATAGCCGCGTTCCAAAAGTTGAAGATTGCTTTGGCGAAACCACCCGTTCTCCAACTTTTTAATCCAGCACTGCAGACAGAGATACATACTGATGCATCCATGTTTGGGTATGGCTGAGTACTGATGCAGAGAGATTCGCAGGATAGACAACTGCATCCTATCGAATATATGAGTAGGAAGACTACGCCGGTGGAGCAAAAGTACCACTCGTACGAGCTGGAAGTGTTAGCGATCATTTCTGCGCTAAAGAAATGGAGAGTATATGTTATGGGGATCAAATTTAAAATAATAACTGATTGCAATGCTTTTGCGCTCACTATGAAAAAGCAGGACATACCTTTACGAGTATCACGTTGGGCGATGTACCTTCAAGACTACGAATACGAGATCGAGCACCGTTCAGGAAGTCAGATGAGGCACGTGGATGCATTAAGCCGCGTACATTGTTTGATGATGGCAGATACATTACGACACAGGATACAAGAAGAACAAATACAAGACGATAAATTAGCAGCAATACGTAAGGTTTTAGAGCACGAGAGTTACCAAGATTTTTATATGAAGCACGGAGTTCTCCATAAGGATCTCGCTAAAGAACTTATGGTAGTACCAACGTCTATGGAGCGAGAGATTACTCAGATGGCTCACAGGCAAGGCCACTACGCGGTAAAAAAGACACAAGATTTAGTCGAGAGAGATTTCTTTATTTACAACATAGCGCCAAAGGTAACAAACTGCTCTCGATGACATCGTCTCAACGATTGAGAAAGGGTTGGCCATAAAGGAGTTCACGCTTGGGATCTTTCTAGACATCGAGGGAGCTTTCAACAATGTCTATCCCGAAGCTGTTATCAAATCACTTTGTATGGTGGGGATACAGCAGGGACTGGTGGACTTTGTGGGGCTCCTTCTCAGGAAAAGATCGATATTCTCAACAGTAGGGGACAGCTCTAAATCCAAATTTGTGGCTAGAGGCACACTCCAGGGAGGTGTTCTGTCACCTTTACTCTGGAACCTTACTGTAAATGACTTACTCTTAAACCTCAAGAGCACCGGCTGCAAGGTCGTGGCATATGCTGCAGACTTGGCAATCACAGCAACGGGCAAACATCTTCAGGTCATAAGCGATTTACTGCAAAACGCTCTAAATACCGTAGCTCGCTGGTCGGTGGAATGTGGACTTAACGTCAATCCCGCCAAGACCGAAGCAGTGCTCTTTACAAGAAAATACAAAATTCCCGTTTTCAAACTACCATCCGTAAACGGAGTGGTTCTCAGTCTCTCAACCGAGGTCAAATATCTCGGAATTGTACTAGATAAAAAACTCGACTGGAGGCGGAATATTGAAGACCGCTCCAAGAAAGCTATTGTTGCTCTATACGCCTGTAAGACGGCCGTGGGGAAGAAGTGGAGTATAAAGCCACACATTATACACTGGATGTACACAGCTGTGATAAGACCCATTCTCTTCTACGGGATCGTCGTATGGTGGCCGGCATTGAGCAGGACTCGTACCAGAGCCAAGCTAGAACGCGTCCAGAGGGCTGCCGCAATGCTCACCACGAGAGCACTGCCCTCTACACCCACCAAATCTCTGGAAATAATGTTGAATCTCCCACCGGTGGATCTCTACGGCAATTTTCTGGCGGCCTGCAGTGCGGCCAGGTTAAATGCGATCCTTCCGTGGAGAAATCTTAACCATGGGCACGCAATGGTCCTGGAAACTCTGCCCGACAACCCGATAAGGTTGGATTATATTATACACCCTCCATTCTCTGGAAATAAATTCTCCACCAGAATCCCAGAGAGAAGCGAATGGACGGGTATCGTAGACCTGGATCCAGGATCGACAGCTATATACACAGATGGTTTCAAGGTAAACGAACGAGTAGGCAGCGGGATTTACTCTAGTGAACTCGATCTAAACCTCAGTCTTCGTTTACCGGACCACTGCAGTGTTTTCCAGGCCAAACTAAATGCAATAATGGAAGCAGCTCGTGGCCTTACGACGTGCACCTCTTTAGAACGAGGCATTACCATTTATTCTGACAGCCAGGCTGCTATCAAATCTCTGACATCCTACGGTACAACCTCCAAGGTAGCCTTTGAATGCAGAGCAGCTCTAAACCAGCTGGCAGATATGTGCTCCGTATGTGTTGCATGGGTCCCTGGCCATAAGGACATTCCAGGCAACTGCCTGGCTGATGAACTAGCAAGAAAAGGGACGGAACTAACTATGATAAACTCTGCTCAAGAGGCGGGTTTACCCTTGTCATCCTTTAAATACAGATTAAGATCTGAGCTTATGGGTAAGGTAAATGTAAGGTGGGCATCGGACCCCACCTGCCATATTACCAGATAAATCTGGCCAGAAGCCGATGAGAAGCGCTCTAAAGCTCTCACTATGCTTGGCCGCTCCTCTCTCAGATTAGTAGTTTGGGTGATAACCGGGCACTGCCCCATGGGCAAGCATGGGGAAAGGCTGGGCTACGCAACAAATGATTTTTGCCGCAGTTGCCGAAACGAGGAGGAGGTGGAGAGTATTGAGCACTACCTCTGCCACTGCCCCGGCTTGGCCAAGACGCGCAGTAAAGCTTTTAAAAGTTACTTTCTGGACTGTCTAGCTGACTTGAACTCAGCAAACATCTCCAACTTTCTACTCTACATTAAGCGCACAGGATGGTTCAATTTTTGAAAGAAGGGAGAGAGGGAATGCATGGCTTATGCCAGTGGTATCACAACGGGCTTCTTACGGCCTAAGTGTGCCACCGTGCTCCTGTGCGGTGGCAGCCACCCTAACCTAACCTAACCTTGGTTGCAGAAGCTAAAGCTGGAAAGAAGGAAGGAATGCTCAGCCCAATTAACAAAGACGACAAACCTCTCGTCACGTATCATTTGGACCACGTAGGCCCCATGGAAGAAACGAAGAAGCGGTATAACTACATATTGGTGATTGTCAACGCGTTTTCCAAATTCGTTTGGTTGCACCCCACTAGAAGCACAGGCAGCGATGAAGTTTTGGAGCGGTTAGATAAGCAAGCAGCTACGTTTGGAAACCCATCCGGGGTTATAACGGACAGAGTAACAGGTTTCACATCGAATGCCTTTGAGGACTACTGCAAAAGAGAAACTATACACCATCTGGTCATAACGACCGGAGTGCCGCGTGGTAACGGACAAGTAGGGAGAGTTCACAAAGTCGTTATGCCAATGTTGACGAAACTATGCATCGAGAATCCGAAACTGTGGTATAATCACGTGGACAAAGTACAAAAGGTGATAAATTCTACTCCGACACGAAGTACACAGTATTCTCCGTTCAGACTTTTGACTGGTGTTGATATGCGCGCTAACGCAAACCCGGACATTCGCAGGCTGTTGGAAGAGTTCGCTGTGGAAGAGCTAGAGGAAGAGAGAAGTAAAATACGTGAGGAAGCGCGAGACAAGATTAGCCGAATGCAAGAAGAAAACATTCGAACTTTTAATAAAAACCGTAGAATAGAAACCGAGTATGAGGTTGGGGAGTTAGTCGCCGTCAAGCGCACTCAGTATGGAACAGGACTTAAACTTAGACCAACATTTTTCGGGCCCTATAAAATAAAAGAGAAAAGAGAACATGGTCATTATACTGTAGAGAAGATTGGGGGCACTGAGGGGCCGAGAGTAACTCATACCGTGGCAGAGTACATGAAACCATGGAATCCTTCATCCGAGGCGAATGAGGCATCAAGATGGCCGAATGTGGGATCGACGGACGGGAAAAGGGTATACTAAGACTCGACGAAACTTTTAAACTACACTACTACCAAAATGTATCCCTGCACATGTAACGAACTCTATTACAGACAACCCTGACCGAACGAAGAGAGCATCGAACAATACTCAAAATGAACGGACGACACACTTAAATAAAAAGCACGGAACTGATCGGACGTCATCCACTTCCTATTAAACAATAAACTATTGTAAAATTATATTAAATCGAGTTTCATTTCGCGCGACGGAAAATAAGATTCCCACATGAATGAACATGAGATAACACGGCAACACCGCACAGGAAATGCCTTCGGAATTTCTTCACATAACCCTGGTTATATATTTCATTCTTATGTCGTTCGTACAGGTCAGCCATTAAAATTACACTGTCAAACCGCTGGAATTCATTAAAATTACACTGTCAAAACAGAAAGAGACAGGGCGGAAATTAGAAAGGGATGGAACGAGAATATTACTTGTAGGGTTGTACAATGATTCAAACTAAAACTTTAAACTGCTAACATCAAATAAATTATATCCATTTGCTATAAAAGTCTTTAGGTTATGGGCGATGGAAAGGACAATTCAAATGGAATTCCTCAATTCCGGGGAACTGGATTCGACGACTGGCAGTTAGGATTCATCTGGATTCTGTAAATTTGGCGGAAGTTTTAACAGATGATCCTCCATTAGGAGAGCAGGTCAAGGCTGAATTCCTTAGAAAGGACAAAAAAAGCCATGGAGCGACTAGTTGCGTTTGTCTACAACGATTGTCTGAGCTACGTAAGGGAAAAGAAGTCCGCGAAGGCAATGTGGAATAGCCTCAATGAATCGTTTGCAAAGAAGTCGGTGCTAAGTCAGCTCTTGGTACGTAAGCATTTGGCAACGTTTGAAGGACTGGTTCGACACCTTAAATTATCTGGAGCTGTGATGGAAGAAAATGACGTGATAGCTCAATTGTTTCTTACCTTACCGGAGAGATTTGATCCTCTTGTTACTGCTCTTCAAAGCCTAGATGGTAAGCTAGATTATAACATTGCGAAGGTACGTTTAATCGCGGAAGAGACTAAACGAAATGACAGGGGTATTGGAGAATTTCCTGATAAGACTGCTTTTTCAAGTAAGAAGAATTTTAAGAGACATATGAAGTTTCAAGGGAAATGCCATCGCTGTCAAAACTTCGGACCCAAAGCTAAAGATTGTCGTCAGGGAAACGCTCAGTCTGCAAAATCAAAAAGCAGAGGCGGTAACCAGAGTGTTTGTTTTATGGTTCAAAGCTTTTCCAATAAGAAACACGAATCGAAATTAAGTTTTAAACTATATTCTGGAGCTAGCGATCATTTGGTAAATAATAATTTATTTTTTGATACGATTCGTAGCTTAAATCCACCAACAATAATAAATATGGCAAAGGACAACGAGACTATAGTAGCCAGGAACTGCGGAGAAATCCGTGGTAATAGCAATAAAGGTTTTTCCATTACCTTAATGAATGTTTTATACATACCTGAGCTACGTGGTAATCTTCTGTCTGTACGAAAATTGACAAGCGCTGGTCTTGAAGTGAAGTTTGGGATGACGTTTGCTGTTATTAAAAAGGATGATCTTGTAATTGCAACAGCCAATGAGAAGATTAGGCCATATCGGGCAAGGAGGTTTAAACGATTTAATTAAACATGATGTGGTAGATGGTTTAAATGTGAAAAGCGGTAATGTAAAATTTTGCGATGTTTGTTACCGAGGAAAACAATGTAGAGACCCTTTCGATGGTACACGTGAAAAATCTAAAAGAGCATTGGAGAGAATACATTCTGATGTTTGCGGACCGATCGATCCGATTTGTTATGATGGCTCCAAGTACTTCGTATCATTTATAGATGACTATTCGCATTTTGCATTGATTTTCTTAATTAAAAATAAGTCTCGAGTTTTCGCAGTATTTAAATAATATGAAGCGATGGTAACTGCAATGTTTGGCAAATCCATATCAAAGGTAACTGTGGATCAGGGTTGTAAGTATTGTTCATCGGAACAACTGAGATGGTATAAACAAAAGGGCATCCAGATTGAATCTACAATGGCGTATTCTCCTCAACAAAACGGAGTGGCAGAGCATTTTAACAGAACGCTAGTGGAAAAAGTTCGTACTATGTTAATAGAATCGCAACTACCGAAGATAATGTGGGGCGAAGCAGCACTATCTGCAGTGTATATCATCAATCGGAGTCCAACTAAGTCGTTAGCGGGCCATGTTACACCTGCTGAGTTGTTTTATGGAAAGAAGCCTGATATATCGAAAATTTGTGTATTTGGTTGTAAAGCAATGGCTTGGATACCAAATCAAAAGAGAAAGGAGCTTAATGATAAAAGTAAAAAAGCGGTAATGATCGGTTATACTCCAAACGGGTACAGACTTTGGGATAACCTTCCCGGTAAGCTTTTTGATTTCCTCACCAGTTATACTGCCGGTACTGCATCAAATTTTACCTTTGATGTTCCTGAAAACTTTAAAGACATTTCTGGAAGACCGGACAAGGATAAGTGGCTTATTGCAGTTAATGAAGAACTAAAATCGATGATGGATAATAATGTATGGGAAATTGTAACTCCTCCTGAAGGTGCAAAATTATTTATGTACATCAAAATGGGGTTTCCGAACGAAAATTGATGAAAACGGGAACTTTGTGCGTCATAAAGCAAGACTGGTGGTGATGGGTTTTCTACAAAAAGAAGGAATCGACTATAATGAGACCTTTTCCCCTGTGACGAAATTAACAACCATTCGAGTTGTTTTGGCTGTTGGTGTCAAAAACAGACTTTTATTTTTTCAGCTCGACGTTAAAACATAATTTTTAAATGGTCATCTTAAAGGAGCCTGAAGGAGTTGTCAATGAGCACAAAGGTAAATCTTATAAACTTAACAAGTCTCTTTATGGCCTTAAGCAAGCGCCTAGGTGTTGGAATCAGGAATTTAATCAGTATATACTGAAGTTGGGTTTTAAGCGATCCATGCACGATTATTGCCTTTACATAAAAAGGGTGCATGATGACTTACTAATACTTGTGCTTTACGTTGACGATCTTCTTAAAGTTGGAAATAATTTATCTGTAATAGATGATCTCAAAAAAGAATTAACTAAGAGGTTTGAAATGTCAGATTGTGGCCAATTAAAATATTTCCTGGGTATGAAAATAGAAAACTCCAAGAATGGTTTACAATTATCTCAACAAGCAAGCATTGAAAAAGTGTTGGAAAAATTCGGAATGTCGAAGTGCACCCCAGTGAAAAGTCCAATGGAGAAAAATATCCAATTATTTCCTAGAGAAGATCCAGGTTCTTTTGAAAAACCATATAGGGAGCTTTTAGGTAGCCTCATATATATATTGCTGTGCGTACGCCGTGATATTTGTTTTGCTGTTGGATATATGGGAAGGTTTCAACAAAACCCGTCTGAGCAACATTGGCAAGCCCTAAAGAGGATCGTGCGGTATATACAAGGTACCAAATCCCTAAATTTGGAGTTCAGAAATGGAAATGATTTACCATTAATTGAAAATGCAGATGCTGATTGGCAAGTGATACGATTGATAGAAAGTCAATTAGTGGTTACATCTTCAAAGTATTTGGTTGTACGGTATCTGGGTCATCGAAGAAACAAAGAACAGTATCAACCTCTTCAGTGAAGCAGAATACGTGTCTCTCAGCGCAGCAGTCTCAGAAGCTATTTGGATCAGACGATTACTCAAGGATTTGTAGCAAACCAATGACGAATCTGCTTTATTTATGAAGATAACAAAGGGTGCATCGGAATGGCCACCAACATCGAGTCAAAAAGATCAAAACATATAGATATCAAACATCATTTTATAAGAGACCACATAGAGAACGGAATAATTAAATTGAAGTCGATTGGAACACAAGACCAACTTACAGATACTTTCACGAAGGCTTTGGATACCAAAAGATTTAATGAAATGCGTTCTTACCTTGGACTAACTGATTGAGAAGGGGTGTTGAGTTTTACTTTGTAAAAGTTATACCTTTTATGTTTCTGTAAAAATCTAGCAATCGTTGTCCTATTGTAATTGCAAATTTTACTTACTGAAAATTTCTTGTTCAATTCAAACTAAAACTTTAAACTGCTAACATCAAATAAATTATATCCATTTGCTATAAAAGTCTTTAGTATATAATCATAGTAAACGTTTTCAATATACATATCTATTTAAATCGATGACACTATCCACAAAGAAATTATTTAAATTGTCAGCAATTTTATTACTATTCCTGAAAACTTTGTTATTGATGCGAACTTCTTTGATGAGTTCTTTATTATCCGTATTATTCCCAACCCTCTTGAGATACTTTCACATTAAACGACTATCGCTTCTGTTTGTTTCAATCTTGTCTTGCATATACATACATATATACCACCTATTTCTAATTTTAATGCTAGTTTGCGTTTAAAAAGTTAACTTATTCATAATAGACATCAGACAACGGTCAATGTGTTCTAGGATTATATCAGTACTCAAACTATTAGGGTCCGTGAATTTATATTGTCTTAAGTAATGTATACGGTTTTCGCCGCTGTACCCATTCCAAGAAGTTATTTCTAAGATCTTCGTAATTGGACACTTTTTTGTTGTATTATATCGGAAAATAACAGTCTCATGATCTGATATTCTTTATTCCTCAGCTTTTTCGCATGAAACTTCTCCAGTATTTGAGTATAATAAATCAATTTGTGTTGCGGAATGTTAAGTAACACGTGTATTCAAATTTATTAGCTGTTTCATCGCCTGTTGAGCGAAAATCTCACTGAGTATATGTCGATATCATGTTCATATTTATATTGAAATCTCCAATAACAATGGTGTTTACCAAGTTTTCGCATATTTCCGATAATAGCGCTTCCATATACGTCAGGAAATCCCCGTCACTTGTACTGGGTGAGTGGTAAACCTTGCCTACTCTCCACTTAGTTTCACAGTTTTTTAGCTGAATAACTAAACACCAATCGTTTTTATCTATGGATTTGTTTAATATTACTTTAAAGTTTAGTATCTCGCAATATAATGATCACTCCGCCTGTATGTCTACTGTGCGAATCACACTTAACTAATTGATAAGTAGGAAATATAAGTTCTGAATCGTTTATATCTTCTGTAGTGCATGTTTCGGAGCATATAACTATGTCCGGATCTACAGTCTCAACAAGGTTTTCCAATTCCACTTTATTAGCTATTATACTGTTAATAGTGAGATAAGCGCACTTTAAAAAAAATGATTATCTACTTTTGAATTTAGTTGCTAACAACCTACCTTCTGTTTAGCAACCTTCAGTTTTCGGACGTAAACTGGACATTTACGACTAATTGCGTTATGCTCTACGTCTAGGTTTAGCCCTAAGTCTTTTTTTGCATCGCAACAATTACCACAGATTTGTTTAGAACTATTCTCAGTGCAACTTTCTGACTTGTGTTCTTCCATGCATTTGCTACATCTTAACTTTTTGGTGCAATTAATTAAAATATAGTTAAACCCCAGCTATTTTTAGCATCTCTTAACGTTTTGTCCATCATACACTGGCCAGCGTTCCCATCCCATAAGTAGTTTCTTTGATTCTGATACCTGCAGGAAGAATTTATGCTCAACTTCGATTATCGCACTACATGTTTCTTTTCCCTGTTTAGACTTGAAAACTTTGAAACATTTTAGATTAGCTGCACTCAAGAAGCTGTTTCGAACTTTAATTTTATGTACTATTTCGTCTTCTTTGTACTCAGCGTTAATTTGAGTTACCAATATTTTTGGGCTAAACATTTTTGGCTCTGAAATATCGTAAACAATTTTATTAAGGTTGCTTTCTAACGTCGATATAATTTTATCTTTTTCTTTGACACTATCGGTATTTATTATTACCACCCCGTTATGTTTGTTTCACACCCTATCTTACTAAGGTCAACCCAAGTTAGTAGCCTTATTCACTTCAATTAAAATTTCATAATTTTGCTTGCATAGCTCATTAGTAGTGTTATCCACTCTGGTAATTTGCGCTGGACTCCGCTGCGAGCGTTGTATGAATCGATAGCTCACGCTCGCACCGGTGTGGATTTATATGATAGGAAAGGAAAACAACAAGCTGCGGCATTTAGTTTGTGTTTGACAGCCATTCATAGCAGACTACTGCGTGATTTGAGGAGAAATTGGAAAAACTTGAATTTCGTGTGCTCATTAAGCATTATTTTTTGCGAAAAAAGACCATCACCCAAACCAAAGCTAAGCTGTATATATATCGCCCAACGAGGGACCATTTTCCAAAGCTAGAAAAGGAAGTATGGAGGGAAGAACGTAAGTTACCACTATTACATTCACATACATATCTTTAATATATTTTGCAATATAAGACCACAAAAAAAGTGTACATTTAGATATTGGCCATTATTCAAAGAAACGGTACGTGTACATACGAGTATATTTGCATATATACCGTTTCTTTGTGGCGTTACTCGTTCAGCCCCCATATATTTACTTTATACTCGCTAGTAATTTATTGCAAATATACATATAAATTTTTTATACGTATGTATATACGCGTAAAAGCATCGAATACTCCTTCGCATATATACGTACACTTGTACTCCTGCTAGCGTCAGCGCCAGCACCGGTCGCAGCGACTGTTCCATATTTTCATTTCGTTCCTATTCTTGCTCTGCGCTGTTTGCGGCAGCGCTAAAACCACCACCGTTTGCCTACATTTGCATGGGTAGATCCTTCGCTGGTAAATTTGATTTGTTCAATGCTGCGCAGCCGATTATCAAGATTCAGGCAGAAGGGGATCAATACCTAAAGTGCGGAGTAAATAAGGGTTGTCCTCAGGGCGGTGTGCTTTCCCCTTTACTCTTGTGCTTGGTAATTGACTCTCTTCTTGTCACTCTTGATGACTCGAATATTTACGCTCAGGCCTATGCGGACGATGTTGCCTGTCTAGTTACGGGCCCATCTCTGTCGGCTGTTTGCAGGAAAGCGCAGACAATACTGAATAAGATTGACACCTGGTGTAACGATAATGGACTATCCGCAAACCCAACCAAAACTAGTGTTGTCCTCTTCACTGGGCGGAGAAGGTTGGATTGCCTCATTCCTCTCACACTTAAGGGAATCACAATTCATACTTCTCCCGAAGTGAAGTATCTAGGAGTAATTCTGGATGCAAAACTGTCACGTTGAGCACAAGACCTCTAAAACATTGGCAGCCTTCTGGCAGTGTAAAAGGGTCTTCGGCAAAACGTGTGGTCTATCACCAAAGGGTACCCTCTGGATGTATACCTCTATGATCAGACCCATAATCAGCTATGCTTCAGTGGTATGGTGGAGCAGACTTTCAATTAATAGCGTGGGGGACCTGCTTGCTAAACTTCAGAAAACAATCGCCGTGTGCTGTACAGGGGCATTCTCTACAACACCTGGTGCTGCTCAGACTTCTTTTTATTAAATTAACTAGCTGGCAACAGTTGCGCGCTTTCTGTTTATGTGTATGTACATATGTATTGCATCTGAAAAACAAACATATCTAACAGTGTGGATCAAGATGAATTTAGTAGACGTCTGCATGAATGTACTCATTGGCCGTTTTAACACATTCACACGTAAGCGCAACATTCTACGCATTCTGCTCACAGCAAGCACGATGACTGAATGAGTGTGCAGATAGCTGAGAATACTGCGCTCAGTCGCATTCAGAAAAATAGGCATTCGTTGTACAAAGAGAGCCAAATATGTTGTACAACTAGTAATGCGCATTCGGATGTATGAGACCACATCCGGGTGTATGAGACAACATTCGACTGAAAGATTTTATGACGGCGCCAATTTTTGCAAATGATAGCGGCTACATTATGAAAGCAATTAAATAGAAAAAATTCAATAATTGCATGTCTCTACATTGAATTTTACTGAAATTAATAAGTAACTATAAAATAAATGCATACACTTATAATAAATTCAATACACATTTGTATGAAAATATGTTCATATCAAGGCACATTCAATAGCTAGCAGCAGTAGAAAAAAAGTTTGCTGCGGCTACCTATTTGATGTGCCTTGGTTCATATGTAGGCGCAAATTTAAATGGAAAGAAAACAGATTTAGAAAAAATTTTTGCAATGCTTTTGAAATACAGAATTTCTTAAGACTCTCAATTTTTCAATTTCTCATTAAAAAGTAAGAAATTTTGGATGGGAAAATAAAATCTCGCTTGCATTAAACAAAGCCAAAGCTATCTTTGAAGAGCTAATGGCCAATGAGTCAATTAGTACTAAGAATATAACAGCAATTCGAAAGAAAAACAAAGCATGGTACACTGCATTTGTAAGGACAATGTCCAAAATAAATAGTTTGTCAGAGTAATTCGAAAGGTTGGAACAAAAAAATTAAGATATGTCACTTTCGTCACAACTTCCACCGTCTTCCACCTTGCGATACAGATGTGTTTAAAGGTGACTACTTGTCATGGCCAACATTTCGTGAAATGTTCACGGCCATTTATATACTTAACAAACGGCTTACTCCGATTCAAAAGCTTTATTATTTGAATCCAAAAACCCTGGGTGAAGCCAAAGAAACTGTTAAGAAGTGTGACCTAACAAATGAAGGTTTCAACACAGCCTGGAAAAATCTTTGCAAAAACTGCATATCCTCCTTAAAGAGCCATAAAATAAACATTTCGAACTGGGATCCAATTATTACATACCTGTGCTCCACTAAACTTGCAGAGGAAACGCTTTCGCTTTGGGATTAGTCGTTGGAAAACCCGACTGACATTGCCAAGTGGGAAGACATGGACAAGTTTCTCACAAGCAGGTTTCAAACGTTAGAATCAGTTTCAGGTTTGAGTGGATTTAGAGTTTCGAAGCCACCAAGGGTTTCTTGGCGCTCTTCAAAAGAGTGTCGTCAAGTTCATTTGCAAAATGTGTTTTTCAAAATTCCAAAAATTACCCATGGCGGATAGAATCTCCTTTGTTAGAAAGAACTGTCTTTCCTTTGGACATTCGGTGTCGCAATGCACCTGTTCTTACAATTGTGCCATTTGCCACTCTCGACAACATACGCTCTTGCATGTACAAACTGCTGGTCCAAAGGCAACGGGTAGGGGAGATTCCGGAGATCCTGCAGACAATGTACCGTCAACATCACGACAGGCTCAGTCGCGTAATGTATCTCCAAAAAACAAAGGTAACCAAGGTGCAATAACACCATGTCATGACCAACATGACTCAAGTTAACATTTTTTACAATGGTACAAACATTTCTGCAAGGGCATTAATTGATTCTGGCTCTGAGTTTTTCCTCATTACGGAGATGCTCAGACGTAGAATAAATCTGCCAACGAAAATAATGCATGCTTAGGTTTCGGGCATTAACAATACTGTTTCGCCCAAGTTACGGCAGTTTGTTCCATTAAATTGCGGTCGCTAGTTGATCCACCGATTTCCATTGATACCATGGCGTTAGCGATGCAGAATCTCACTGTGGGTCCGCTAACACAAGAAGCTTTTCCGGACTTGGTTTGAGCTGACAAGAGGTTCTTTATCAATAAACCAATCGATCTTGTTCTTAGTGAATATGTTTTAGAGGGAATATGCTAACGGAGTTATTCCAACGAATAATCGCGTATCGCTTTTTAGTGAAGTTACTCTGGACAAGCAACTACACTCATTCTGGGAACTAAAAGACATCACGAAGGGAAAAATCGTTACAGCGGAGGAAAACCAGTGTGAGGAGCTCTTCAAGCGAACCACATCGCAAAACGAGAATGGAAGATACATATGTTGTGGCTCTTCCGTTCAAGGACGGTTTTCCGGATAAAATCACTCTGGGACCTTCACTGAGAATCGCACTGTCTCAATGCTATAGGAACGAAACTCGCCTATCAAAAAAATCTGACCTGCAAAAAGAATACAAAGTCAAAGGTTCATACTTTACAGTCGGCACATGCAGTCGACAATTATTACTTACCTCACCACGCAGTTAGAAAAGAGGAAAGTACCACAACAAAGGTGAGGGTCGTTTTTAATGCCTCATGTCCCACAGCTAATGGTATCAGTCTGAACGATTTACTTCTTCCAGGACCAGTGCTTCAGTCTGACCTTACTTTATTTATTGATATTACGGTGGAGATTTTTTAGATACGTCTTTAATAGCAATATTGAGAAGATGTATAGGCAAATTTTGATAGACCCTAACCAGACATAATATCAAAGATTCTTCCTTTCTTCCTTTACAGACCAAGTTAGTGTTTACGAACTAAAAACAGTAACTTTCGGCGTGAATTGCGCGCCTTATCTTGCTATACGGACTTTATTACAATTAGCGATTGATTCCTCTTAACCCATGTCGATGATGTCCTGGCTGGCGGCCACACTATCGACAGCACGATAAGAGCGAGGAATGAAATTTCAACAGTGTTGCAGTCCGCTGGCTTTCTTCTAAGGAAAGGACGACCATTTCAATTCAACCAAATTACTAGAGGGTATTCAGAAATCACATCTTTGGCATGAGGAATTTCTTAAATTCGGGGACACAAGTAGCACCAAGGCGCTAGGCATAAGATGGAATGCGCACTCTGACCAATTCTATTTTGTAGCCAGACCCATTGAAAACAGGAGAGTCTTAGGAAAAGATCGATTATATCAGCCATCGCCAAACTTTTCGACCCACTAGGGTGGTGGGCACCGATAAATATTTATTTATTTATTTAAATATTGTTGCCAAGATACTTATGCAACTCATTTGGCTATAAGGCACTGATTGGTATAAAACATTAGAGAGATGGAAAATATTCCGACAAGATTACAACGAGATTAACAACATTCGAGTATGCCGATAGGTACAATATTCGCCAGAAGGAGACGTAGAGATTCACGGGTTTTGTGATGCATCAGAGAAGGCGTATGCGGCCGCTGTTTATCTACGTGTTTTGACAGAAGAAACAACATTTGTCAATCTGATGATTGCGAAAACTAGAGTGGCTCCAGTGAAGACAATCTCTCTTCCTCGTTTAGAACTTTGCGGGCGGTTTTACTAGCCGAAATAATCGAAACGATCACGAAAAATGTCGATCTGGGACATTTGAAAATACGATTATGGACAGATTCAACGATTGTTCTGGCTTGGATACGAAAGCTCCCATGCTCTTGGTCACCATTTGTTTCTCGCCGTATTACGAAAATTATCGACAAGGTAGAAAACACGAAATCACGTATACTCAGGGACAAATTCTGCAGAATTGGCTAGAGGTGTAACAACACACGACAACACTTTGTGGTGGCAGGGACCTTCTGAGGAAAAATGTCCTCCACAAACCACGGATTTTACTACAATACCGAAGAAAAACGGGTGCATGTCCATGCAGCGACAATGCCATGTGCGACATGTGAATGATATTCTCGACACATTTTCCAGCTTAGCGAGAGCTCTGAGAGTAATCTCATACATGTTGAGATTTTTCAGAAAACTCACCCTAGAAGAAAAACCTCTCAGCAGCAACTGTCCTGCTTTATTTCAACCGATGAAAAAGCGACCTCAAGACTGATAAAACTGATTCAGAGGCAATATTATGGGGCTGAAATTTGTGAATTGAAATCGGGAAGGTATATTGTTTCCAAAAGTGAAGTACTACCTCTGAATCCATTATTTGATGACGAGGATGTACTGAGAGCAGGTGGTCGACTGGGTGCATCCCTCGATCTGGCATACAATGAACGTCACCCGATTATTATTCCCTACTATTGTAGCCTATCGCGTCTGACAGTTAATTTTATCCACCAAATATCTCTTCATGGCGAAAACCAACTTATGTTATGCCTTATTCGAACCCAGTATTGAATTCCAACAGTTAAAACCATGATAAGGTCTGTTGGCTGGAGAAGGAAAACAGCGGTTTGCACGTACTTTAAGCGTTTATTCGTATGAAAATTAGTGCTAAAATCTAAACAATTGCAAAGATGAGTACAATGTGGTTCTTACACTTGTGCTTGCGCTTGTAGGATTATGCTGCGTTCTCTGCCAACGTCCAAAGTAAAAAGAAAGATGGTAAAGGTACGAGAGCGCACTTAGTTGTAAAGTGAGCAATCCGAAATGACGTTTATCAACAGCAATCACAGAACCCCACAAGCAGAAGTGATTGACAACTTATGTACATTTGTTTAACTTAACGCTCGCGCGTTAACACCCCTCCCCGCAAACTTCTTGCGGCGCAATGGGGTTTGCTATATCAACCTCAAGCCGCGCGAGCTTTACCACTGGTCGCGTTATTAAACCGCTCGACGTCTTCACCACCGCAGCTCTGACGTTTCCGTCACAGCCTCGTATCACATCGAATACACGTCCTCTGGTCCAAGTGTTACGTTTGGCGTTTTTGTCTACAATTATGACTCGAACGTTTAGTTAAACAGGTATTCAGATATTTATTTATTTATTTATTTTTTTATTTATTACTGCTGTTTGCCTAGTTTAAAGAAAAAGTTTTACAAAAAATTCAAAATATGTTCATCATCTTATAGCTAGTTTTTTACAATGTTCAAATAATTTTGCTTTGAAAATATTTATTTCAGTACAAGTTTTAATGTCTTTTAGTAGCTCATTAAAATATTTAAGCCCTTTGTAAAAAATATTTTGTTTATCCATTTCAGTTTTATATACTGGTAGTTTAAAATTCTTTCTATTTCTTGTGTTGAAGTTATGCGTTTGTTTAACATACACCACATTTTTGCTCATATATTCCGGTACATTTCCATTCTTAATATTAAAAATCAATTTCATTGTATAAAAGAAAATTTTTTGATTCACACTTAACCAATTTAAACTTTGCAACATATCAGCCGTTCTAGCATCACTACTCCTTTTTAAAATAAATCTCATACATCGATTTTGAAGTTTTTGAAGTTTATCAATTTTGTTCTCCGACATTATAAAAAAGATAGACGGGCAATAAAAAAATGAGGTTCAATAATTGACTTATAAACAAGTATCTTGTATTCGTCTAATACGAATTACTTTTCTTTTATTCAAAAACGGACTGCCCACGAGACCAAGGGAACTGCGGCAGTTTTCGTCCAGCATGGAAGAATAACGGGCCGTTTCACGTCTGTGGATACTCCTATAGCTGCGTCTA
This sequence comes from Philophylla caesio, assembly GCA_963971545.1. Lineage (NCBI taxonomy): Eukaryota > Metazoa > Arthropoda > Insecta > Diptera > Tephritidae > Philophylla > Philophylla caesio. The sequence goes on along the minus strand of OZ020604.1, from coordinate 124,619,429 downwards.
TCCTACCTTTTACCCGTAGGAGCCCAATTTCATCTAGGTAAGGAGAAACTTTGAATATTTTGCTTTTGCGGCTTATCCGACCATCCGATGTGTTAAGTTGGTTCAGCCTTTCTACAAAGCATTCTGATTGGCATTCTCTAAAAATGATCAATTCGGCGGCGTCGCAAGTTTTGTTTCTAAGAAGTCTCTTAGTTAACGGATTCTTTGGAACAGTCTTCATTATAAGTTGAAGAAACCGAAACACGTACATCTGTGCAGCTCGAAGCCTCTCCCATTTACTAAACCGTGTTGGGTCTGGCGTGCAGCTATTAATCGCACATGAGCCATCGTTTAAGAGATGTATCGATTCAAGCTCCTTCTCATGAGGCTTAATAAACTCAGATTGAGGCCAGCAATTTTCTGGCCCTCGGAGGAACTCAGGTCCACTAAACCGTCGCACATTATTGCTTAGCATTATACCGTCGTCCTATTTAGTGCCCGCCACCGCCACTCGTTTACTTGTGAGTCCTGCAAAATTTCGCCAATACGCACCTCTACAAATTGATTAAATTTTTGAATTGCTGCCATCACCTCCAACCGCGGCACCGATATTGGTTTTAGGGGAGCTACACGAGTTTTTGATATTACCAAGCTACAATAGAACTCACCACCAACCTCTGCGCGTAGGTAAGCAACGGCTGCGTAATTAAGTATGCTTGTGTCTACGAAAATATGAAGCTCCAGTCATTCGCTGCGGCTTTCATTTGCTTAGCACCTGGGTATGCGCATATTATCGAGTTTGCTGGAGTTTGCGTACCCACCGACACCACTCCGCATGTTCCTTGTTATGTATGGGCTCATCCCAAGTTACCCCAGATCTCCAAACGTCCTGAAGTGTTACTTTAGCCTTAATAACGAAGAATCCGAATAATCCTAAGGGATCGAAGATCGTCATAACCGCTCGTAGGATATCACTCTTAGTTGGAAGAATTGATTCATCAAAAAATCGTGCTTTATATTTTTGAATGAATATCACTTCGTCGGTGTCTGGTCACCCCCACATGCCAAGGACATTTTCTGCACTATCACCCGATTCTTCGAATCACTTGTCAGTTAACTCGGACTGACCAACTATGGCGCGTAAAACTCGCTTTGAGTTGGACAACCAGTGGCGCATTTCGAAGCCCCCATAGCTGTGTATGTGACGCACTTCGTTTGCTAGTTGGATCATTGCCTTCCGTATCGACACTTTGAAGCCAGTCGTCAACGAAAGTAGGGTGAGCTCGATGCGCCAAACCTCATGACGACCATGGAGAATGCTGTCGCCGTCACGCCAGAGAAACTGTTGCACTGCTTGGTCCTCTTTGACGACCCGCACCTGGTGAAACATTTCACGAATGTCACCACATAACGCCACGGGTTTTTCACGAAAGCGAATCAATATACCAACCAGGGATGGCAAGAAATCAGGGCCTTTCAGTAGCACATCGTTCCACGCGGTTCTTTCGACCTTGGCGGCTGCATCCCACACCAATCGCCTCTTGCCTTTATTGACGCTTAGCACGGAAAAAATTGGGATGAACCATGCCTTTCCTCTTGTGGAAATCTCATCTGCCTTTAATTTGCGCACATAACCTTTGCGAAGATAGTCTTGGATTCGTTCAGCGATAAAATCCTTCGGATCCGGATCTCTTTCCATTTTTCTCTCCAGACACTCGCGCTGTTTAAGCGCCACGTTGTACGACTGTGGTAAATCAATGCGATCAAATCTCCACAAGAGGGCAGTTTCCTATCTGTTATAACTTTGAATGTACCTTGTCGTCTTTTCCATTATCTGCACCGCACGCTCATCGTCTTTAGACACCAGAGGTTTAACATTCGGACTTATTCCAATTGACTCGACAGAAAAAAATTTCGCATAAGGTTATCGAAATTGTTACCGTTAATGCACTGACAAATGTGCATCAGACTATTTTTCGGAGCATCATCGTGCTTATCGCGACCGTAGATGGACCACCATTCGGAAAAGTCAATGCACCATACGATATTACAAACTTGTAGTTATGCCAAATGGATATTCACATTGTTTTTGCACTATTCAATTTTATGACTTGCATGAATGGCGTATATTCAAATAAAATTTTACCGGTATCCATTCAATTAACGCGTTATTAGCAACATTCAATAAAGACAATTTGGTGACATTCACAATATGTCGAAATTCGTAAAAGGACCATTAATTGTCACAAATCACTGTAATGCCGAATACTACTGGGCATGTATGTTGAATGCATGATTCAATTATAAAAGGTTAGGTCTTTGGCGGCACGGACCAGAATGGCTTAAAAAGCATCCAGACGAATGGCCATTATCATTTCGTCAAGATCTGGGTCCACTCGAGGAACGAAAAGTCGAGGTACTTCATACATCCGAAGAAGAACCCGATCTTCTAAACCGATTCTCAACCTGCTCAAAAGCCTTTCGAGTGATATCCCATATGTTTCGTTTTACTCATCGTACCAATCCAAATCGCATACAGTCCACTTCGAACATCAATTACGAAACCTTGGTAGTTACTCAAAAGTAAATTGACTGGGATAAAACACGTCTAATCAAACTAGCTCAAGAAAGGCATTATCAAAATGAATACTCTTTACTCTCTAATCAAAAACCGATTTCCATTTGCTTTTCGACCAAAGCAATCCACTTAGAACCGTGCTCAGATCTCTCCACCAAAGCTTTCCAAGCTGCGTTTTCTCGGTTCGTCGGGAGACGTGGTCTACCACAACGAATCTTTTCCGATAACGGAAAAAACTTCGTAGATGACAATCGAGCCTTCCAAACCGATTTCAAACGATTCCTTAAGGAAACATCTGACGATCTACGATCAAAATATACTCTAGACGGCTTCGAATGGCACTTCATACCCCAAATGCTCCTCACATGGGCGGCCTCTGGAAAGCCGCAGTCAAAAGTTTTAAACTTCATTTTAAAAGAATCGCTGGAAGCCACCACTTCACTTTTGAAGTACTCGCAACATTGTTGGCTGACATCGAAGCAGTGTTAAATTCACGACCTCTGTCACCCATGTCAGATAATCCCCAAGAGATGTTAGCCTTGGTATCAGGTCACTTCTTGCGTGGGGCGCCACTGCTCGCTCCACCCGAACCCAAAATTGACAACCTATCGCTTCAAAACCGATGGGAAAAACTCAAAGTATTGCATCACCAATTCAGCCAACGGTGGAAAGATGAATACTTCAAAGAACTACACCAAAGATACAAATGGAAGACCCCACAAAATAATCTTAAAGTAGGCGATTTCGTTTTCATAACAAATGATCTGACCCCACCGAATAAATGGCGGTTAGGGCGAATCGAGAAGGTTTATCAGGGTTCTGATAATTTCGTACGGGTTGCCGACGTAAAAACCCAACACGGACTCTTTACCAGACCCATTGTGAAACTGTGTCCCCTCCCTCTTCAACCTGATCTCCTCAATAGTCAGTCTCCTAACAACATCCCAACTGACGATCTTACATATGGGCAATTCTCTGATGTCGAATGCGACATTTGTACGTAATCAAACTAAAAAAAACATGTGCCTAGATTTTTTTTTATTTTTTTTAAATGCGAATTTAATAGCTCTTGGTTAGCACTATAATCTGTGTTAAGATCGATTTTGGGCATTTGTTCATTTTCAAGATAATCACAAAAATGTAAGGCATTCGCACGCGACACAAACAGAAGTCACTTTTTCGAAAACTAGCTCAAGCACTGATTTCAGTGAAACATGATGGAATATTGTAATGCAATTAATTTTAAAATGTTATGTATTGATTGTTCTTAATAATGCATTTCGTTTGACTTAAAAATATTAAGTTATTTTTTTTTTAATTGAATTTGAATCACTGTCGCACGCTACATGTCGCACGCGACATTTTCTTCCATCATAATTTTTATGTTGTTTTTGTTCTTTTTAAGTAATTAGAAGTGCATAACAGTATTTAAATTATTTTTTATATATTCAATATTTTTTTTTATTTCTTACATTAATTTTAAACTTAACAAAATATATTCAATAAAGTAAAACAAAAACAAATATATTCATCTTATATGATAAACTTAACTAAATAACGTTAATTATTTCATTAACGTCAATAAACCATTTTTTTAAATGAATATGCTGTCCTACCAGATTGCGTTTGTATGCTTTGTACATCATTCCGTTTTTCATCTAACTTATAATAAATTGACAAACTTTCAATTTGTGCAGATGGCATAAAATAAATTTTAACTCCCTTTATGTTGTTTTCTGCAAACTGATAAAACGCAAGTGCATCAGGTAACACCACATTTTTTGATTTTGTTATTTGCCAGACTTTCCATTTAATTACGGCTCCAACTCCGTCAACAGCTTCTTTTCAGTGAGAACTGGCAAAAAAATTCCATTCAATATTTTGACATCTAATTTGTTTCAAAATATCGGCCAAGCTGGTCAAAATATATGTATTTATTTTTAAATTGGGCGCAGCTGCCATCAGAAAATATAAATACTTTGGAAAAATTACCAAAAATTTTTTTAATTTCAATTATAAGGTTTATGACAAAAATATATATATACGTCGTGTTTATTATGCGTGAGCTTGTCACTAATAATTGCAAGCGACTGTGAAGCACCAGCAAACCAAGCTATGCAGGTAAAAATTGTTACCTGGTGGTAGCTAAAGTGAGCACTTTGAATCTCGTTTTGGTGTGTCAACCGATAGTTCTCCGCTGTCTGTCTAGCATTCCGCATTCTCTCCTTGTTTTTAAATTTATAATTTTGTAATTTTGTTTCATCTTTCTTTATATTTTCCCTCCACCGTTTGCAGTTGGATTTGTTTTTTTCGTTTCCTGCATTCATCTACATTAAAAGTAGTACATAAAAAAAATATATTAAAAAAAAAACAAAAAACGATTTAAAAATTTTTGACTTACCATGTCGCACGCGACAAACTTTAAAAAAGTTTCAAACTCGAAAAGCTGCTTATATTAAACCAAAATTTTTTTATTTACTTTAGTGTCAAAATATACGCTTGGACACGATATTTGATGCTCATTGCACCAAAACCTTGAATGCACTGATGAAAAGTATTCTTTTTCACTGTCGCACGCGACATTGGTAAAAACGAATAAGCTGATAAGAAATTCACCGTTATTAGCAATCGCATTGTTTCTTTTACATATTTTTTATATTCTTTGAATATAAATAGAGATTTAGAAGAGCGAATATCAATGCATAATGACTCTCTTTAAGAAAATGAATCAAAACAAAACGTGCATTAGAAATGCTCAAAGCCGAACTTACGCACTTGGTCTACTTTGCATTAAAATATTTCAAAATGTGTTATAAGTAAACGTAAAATTTGCTTATATTAGTTTAATTTAATAGATTCCCTACACAAATATGCGAAAAAAACATACTTTTATGAACTTTGATTTTTTTGGCTGCGGTTGACCTTTCTGGAGAATTGCCCATATTCCTAACAAGTCTTTTTTACTTCCAGACGAGCACCATCACTACCGTCCCCGATAAGGCCACAGCGCAACCCCAACATCCACCACTGCATGGTATCCTTTAAATACCATGCCATACGGTTCTGCAAGGTATTCCTGGCCATAGAGATCGACGACCGTATTCGCTGCATCGACCGGAACGGCTACTGTCCCAACTGTTTGGCGCGGACGCACAAGAACGTGCAACAGTGTGGGTCGCCGGACACCTGCAAAGAATGCAAAGGGCTCCATCACACCTTGCTTCATCGCCCTCCACCCGGCGGTAAAGTAATCACCTTCGCAACACGTCCAACATCGACTAGGAAGTCGTCACGTCCGCCAACCACTAGGCAGTCATCTCGGCTACGCGCAGAAAGACGGCCGCCATGTCCTAGGAGGCGCTCGGTGTTGAGGCAGTCATCTCGTCGAAGCACAGAAAGTCGGTCACGTAGTCCTCAGCGGCGCTCAAACGTCCAAGTGCGCCAGGTGTTGAAAACGGCCATGGACGCACTTGCTGAGCTCGACGGACTCCTTGCACCTGCGCAACGGGGCCGCAATGTTTAAGTGACTTGCGCACTTAAAGTAATTTCCATGACTCCCGCTCATGTGAAGAAATGCATGCCTGCATAATTCCAGAACTTAAACTGATTAAGTTCGGAATGGCGAAACAGCGCTGGAATATGTTTCCAGTGCTGCTATTAATATAAAAGCGCGGCGCGCATTTTGTACTAACCTCTTCTCATCTTTAGACTGCGGTTACGAGTTGCTAACCACGCCATTACCAAAGACCAGCGGGACCGATCTGTGCGTCAACTTTGGAGCATCACTCAACCACCGTGGGATCGCCCTCGTCCACTTAGAGCTAAGCCAATAATTTTTCCTTTTTTTATAAAATATCAATTACCACGCGCTTTGCGCCTTGAAGTATCATTTTCATCTATAATTAATTAATTAATTAGCCATTACGCGCTGTGCGCTTCGAATTATAAGTTTTTATTTAGCTCTGTGAGCCTTAGTAAATAATAAAGTCAATTATAAAGCAAAATATACTTAAAATAAGAACACTCGATGAAGTACAAACAAAGGATTTTCTATTGTTAAACAGAAAAATCTGGCTTGCATTAAACAAAGCCAAAGCTATCTTTGAAGAGCTAATGGCTAAAATAACAGCAATTCGAAAGAAAAAAAAAGCATGGTACACTGCATTTGTAAGGACAATGTCCAAAATAAATAGTTTGTCAGAGTAATTCGAAAGGTTGGAACAAAAAAATTAAGATATGTCACTTTCGTCACAACTTCCACCGTCTTCCACCTTGCGATACAGATGTGTTTAAAGGTGATTACCTGTCATGGCCAACATTTCGTGAAATGTTCACGGCCATTTATATACTTAACAAACGGCTTACTCCGATTCAAAAGCTTTATTATTTGAATCAAAAAACCATGGGTGAAGCCAAAGAAACTGTTAAGAAGTATGACCTAACAAATGAAGGTTTCAACACAGCCTGGAAAAATCTTTGCAAAAACTGCATATCCTCCTTAAAGAGCCATAAAATAAACATTTCGAACTGGGATCCAATTATTACATACCTGTGCTCCACCAAACTTGCAGAGGAAACACTTTCGCTTAGGGATTAGTCGTTGGAAAACCCGACTGACATTGCCAAGTGGGAAGACATGGACAAGTTTCTCACAAGCAGGTTTCAAACGTTAGAATCAGTTTCAGGTTTGAGTGGATTTAGAGTTTCGAAGCCACCAAGGGTTTCTTGGCGCTCTTCAAAAGAGTGTCGTCAAGTTCATTTGCGAAATGTGTTGTTCAAAATCCCAAAAATTACCCATGGCAGATAGAATCTCCTTTAATAGAAAGAACTATCTTTCCTTTGGACATTCGGTGTCGCAATGCACCAGTTCTTACAATTGTGCCATTTGCCACTCTCGACAACATACGCTCTTGCATGTACAAACTGCTGGTCCAAAGGCAACGAATATGGGAGATTCCGGAGATCGTGCAGACAATGTACCGTCAACATCACGACAGGCTCAGTCGCGTAATATATCTGCAAAAAACAAAGGTAACCAAGGTGCAATCACACCATGTCATGACCAACATGACTCAAGTTAACATTTTTTACAATGGTACAAACATTTCTGCAAGGGCATTAATTGATTCTGGCTCTGAGTTTTTCCTCATTACGGAGATGCTCACACGTAGAATAAATCTGCCAACGAAAATAATGCATGCTCAGGTTTCGGCCATTAACAATACTGTTTCGCCCAAGTTACGGCAGTTTGTTCCATTAATGGAACTGGCAATTTGCCTACGTGCCATGTGGGTCCGCTAACACAAGAAGCTTTTCCGGACTTGGTTTGAGCTGACAAGAGGTTCTTTATCAATAAACCAATCGATCTTGTTCTTAGTGAAGATATTTTAGAGGGAATATGCTAACGGAGTTATTCCAACGAATAATCGCGTATCGTTTTTTAGTGAAGTTACTCTGGACAAGCAACTACACTCATTCTGGGAACTAGAAGACATCACGAAGGGAAAAATCGCTACAGCGGAGGAAAACCAGTGTGAGGAGCTCTTCAAGCGAACCATATCGCAAAACGAGAACGGAAGATACATATGTTGTGGCTCTTCCGTTCAAGGACGGTTTTCCGGATAAAATCACTCTGGGACCTTCACTGAGAATCGCACTGTCTCAATGCTATAGGAACGAAACTCGCCTATCAAAAAATCCTGACCTGCAAAAAAAATAATAATAGAGTGATATTATAATATGAAACCATCGGGCATATGTCAAAGGTTCATACTTTACAGTCGGCACATGTAGAAACGCGCCGTAGTCGAAAATATATTGAAAACGTTTAATTAAATATCTCGTACTATATTGAAAATTTTTAATTAAAAATCTCGTAAGGAATTGAAAGTTTTTATTAAATATCTCGTAATATACGGATAGTCTTTATTATTGTCGTTTTTTTCAACATATTTTATTCATGTGTGGCAGCGCGGTATGTTCAAATCATTGCTGCACAAAAGAAGAAAGTTTGGTTAAAATTGACATTTTTCGAAACTTTAACAGCAAATTACTTAAAAACTATAAGCCTCCGGAGGGTCAAATTTTCAGATTTATAATCATGGGGTCCCCCTCTACCCCCCCCCCCCCCCCCTTTTAAGTGTTTTTTTTTCAAAGCGTGGTTCCTTATTGGAAAGTCCAACCAAAATCTGACATCCCTTAATCTATAGTTGTATTTTGAAAGTACGCAGAAATGGGGAATAATGTGATCCATTTTTGTGAAATGGTAGTAGAAAGTACTAAGTAAAATACGTATCAAAATTCAATTTTTGAGTAATTATATAATTTATGTATTAACTAGCTAATACTCGCGAGATTTTACTCTTTATTTTTGATTAGAAAACATTTTTACTGCATATGTATGTTTATAGGAGTAAGGATGTATAGTACACGATTAAAAAACAGTCCACCTAATTTTCTCTTATAAGTACATATAAAGTCACATTCTCGTTGAATCGCTCGTATTTTACACAGCTTTCATTTAATGGTGTTGCTTGATTTCCACATAACTATCGGTAGAATGGCCGTGCTCGTAGCCATAGCCCCCGTGATAGCTGTCGCCTTACGGTACACCTGAGTTTGGTGGGCATGGCCTATTTTCTTCAGCACGACATTGAAGCCATTATGATCATCGGCAGTGTATTCTACAACGCGTGTAGTACCGTCAGCTTCGCCAGAATTAGACTCGTCCTTGACATGATCTCAATCGCGATATTCCCAGTTGCAGTTGCAAGTTTAAGTTTACTTGCGTGTGTGTGTGCGTCTGTGGCAATAAAAAAGTTCTCTATGCAGTTGGAACAGGAAACACCAAACGTTCAAAAGAACCTGTAAACAAAAAGTTTCAATTTTAAAATACTTAATCTTACCTAAGAAATAAGATATTTTATATGTTTCAAATGAAAAATTGTTATATTATTATGAAATAATAATGATTTTTTGCAAAGCTTACCCAAATTCACGCAATCACAAAATCAAATGTCATTGAATACAAAAATTAGAAATTAGACAAACGAGTCAGTAATGCCAACGCATTTTTTAATATGAAGAAGTTTAACATTCTTAATGAGTTAAGAAGCCGATTTGTCATGCGGGAGCGAGAAAGCTGCTTTATTACAGAACCTTTTATAATTGAATCATGCATTCAACATACATGCCCAGTAGTATTCGGCTACAGTGATTTGTGACAGTTTTAATTAATGGTCCTTTTACGAATTTCGACATCTTGCGAATGTCACCGAATTGTCTTTATTGAATGTTGCTAATAACGCGTTAATTGAATGGATACCGGTAAAATTTTAATTGAATATACGACATTCATGCAAATCATAAAATTGAATAGTGCAAAAACAATGTGAATATCAATTTGGCATAAATACAAGTTTGTAATATCGTATGGTGCATTGACTTTTCCGAATGGTCCATCCGGTGTACTTAACCAAGTGAAACTTCAATGAAGGGTGATTTTTCAAATGTAATTAAAATTAAATTGTTGAAGCTCATTCGCAACAATTTACAAAAAATAAGTCTTATGGTATACTACAGAAATAGTTAAATAATTAATGAAAGTGCTAAGTGAAATACGGGATAATATTTTCCATTGAGCATTTCCGATACAATTGTAAAATTGTGAAACTCGTTTGTACGTAAATACGCAAAAAGTATTCAATTAACTGCCAAATCAAGTATTGTTATAAAAAGGTTCAGTAAGCTCTGTGAAGATGGGCGAATGCGTGAGAAGCCCGGTTCAGTACTTTTGCCACTTTGTTATATCTGTTCCGTAACGGAATTAATTTGCAAATAGTTGCATACTTTGCCGAGGGTCAGACAACATCCACCGAATCACCAGCGGACGATCTTGCATATGCATTGTGCTATGATCAGTGATACTTACTGACTTTTTATCTATTCATTTCCTACATTGCCCAACTAGTACATGGTATTCAAGAGCGAACGTTGCGGACATCTAAAACCGAAATGCCATCACAGTCGGAGGACAGCGATGATGCAGAAGAGGGTATGATATATACGCAAATGGGTAAGTGAACGCAATTGAAATATGCATATGATGTTAATTTTTTACTATTGATTTATTCGAGAAAAGCGCCGTAGTCGAAAATTTTTAATTAAAAATCGCGCGAATATAGTACGAGATATTTAATTAAAAATTTTCAATATAGTACGAGCTATTGATTTATTCGACAAAAGCGGCGTAGTCGAATATATTTAATAAAGAATGGCGCGATTTTTAAGTAAAAATTTTCAATATATTACGACATATTGATTTATTCGAGAAAAGCGCCGTAGTCGAAAATATTTAATAAAAAATCGCGCGATTTTTAATTCAAAAATTTTAATATATTACGAAGTATTTAGGTTGTTCACGGTAGACTGGTTGTCAGGTTATGTGGTTGTAAAATTAAAAACAACCTCTGCTCACCGTGAGCACCCTTATGTGTTGGTAATTTGCTTATTATTACATAATCAGCTGTTCGATGTTTTTCTTGTCACTTAAAATAAATTCGCCTTGAATTGTAACTAAAAAATGCCTAAGCACAGCATAAAAGGTCAAATTATAGAATTTAAAGTAAATGCAGCTATTATGGAAATAGAATATCTTGAAGGTAAGTAAGTTATTTGCAATTTAATAGTTTAAAAAAAGTTGTATTTTAAATTTATAGACACAATACGCTCTGACCAGTGCCATGCTATCATAGATGAAAAAATAGATGAACTACTTGAGGATATAGCAATAATCACCTCTTTTCGACGAGGAGATGAGCTACATGTTCCGAAATCCATTCATTGGCGGGATAATGAAGAGTTTTTAGTGCAATTTTAAAGAAATTACATTCATTCGTTGGCCTAGTGCGGCAGAGCGCCGGGAGCTTGTTGCTCAAACATTCAGCGAGCTACCGTATTGCTTTGGTTACATACACGGAAGCGAGATTAAGCTAGCCGAAAAACCCAACAACAACCATGAGGTATACTTCTCCCGAATATACTCTATTAAATTGCAGGTTGTGTGCGATCACAAGCTTCGCATTTTACACGCAGAAGTGGGCAATCCCGGAAGCTATCACGATTCCAAATTGTTTAAAAAATCTCACGTTGGAAGAAATACATCGTGCTTATTTAGTGGAGAAGAGTGGATAGCAGGTGATTCTGCGTACCAGTTGACTAAACATTTGATAACGCCATATCGAAGCAATTCTACCTTCTTGAACACTGAAAGATAAGGTGAATTCAACAAAGTACATAGCCAATATCGTGTTAGAGTGGAAAATTGCTTCGAAATCCTTAAGGAAAAATTTTTTAGCTTGAAACAGATGCGTGTTAAAATAAAAGACAAGCAGAGTCAAGCATTTTTTAATAAATGGATACTCGTCTGCTGTGTGCTGCACAACATATTGTTGAAAGAGCGCAACTTTTCACAAATTGAAAATGAAAGTCGCGAATCCAGTGAATACCAATACGATGGAACTGCTCTTGCTACAGCTACACCCGAACTTAAAAGACGAACGATTGATTAAACAAAGTTTTATTATTATATTATTACATTACATTTTCATTTATTACATTTTCAGTCTTTTAGTTATTCGATTTTCAGTCTTTTAGTTAATACAAATGTATATTTATATTCAGTTTATTACATTTTTAGTCTTTTTATATTTCTTATATATGTATATATTTTTGTTTAGCTTCTTACATTTTTAGTATGTTTCATTTATTATATTTATATTTCATTTTAATTTCATACTTTTTTAGTTTTTTATTATGTTCCAATTCCAATTTTTTAAGTTGGAAATCGTTCTCTACTTTTTGTTTATCTGGTTCGTGTTTATTTTTTTCTAGCTCCTTCGTCCACTCGAATTTCTCTCTTTCAACCATACGCTGTTTTTGCAGGAAATTCATCCGCTCTCTTTCCGTAACCGCCTGCTTATCTATGCAAGTATTCTGTTGCCTGCGCTTGACTTTCTGGCTAAACGAGTCAGCTGCAGATGACGTTGTTGCTTCTTCAAAGGTCTGCTGTTGTTGTTGTGGGAGCTCTATACTTTCCTCCTCTAAATCGCTTATATTTAGGTCAACCGTCGATGAGTCCATTACAACCACCCCAATTTTCCTTGCAGGTGTAAAGATGTCGGACAATTGGTCGTAATGAGGACACAGTTTAAGCACCTTATCTGCACATAAACGGAATAATAGCCATTAAATAGCTGAGACTAAAATAAATATAAGTTATACCCTTTATAAATATTGCACTACCCCCATCCTCCACCCCAGCGCCAGTAGAATTTCGCCATGCATCGGCCTTTTGCATGGTGCTCTTGAGATACCGAACTTTGCATTTCAGGAGGTTCCAGTTTGCGTCGATGTTTGCTTCCTCAGACATTTTGTTATAATAGATCTGTGCTGTTGGTTTCTGCAATATGTTAATAGCAAATTCGAAAAATAATAAACGGTTTGATTATACGTACAGGAATTTCAAACTGCTAAAACCACGGGACATGAAACATGGTAATGTCCACGGGAATCTTCCCGTGTATGTAACACAGCCATAAGCCACGGTCCGTGATCCCGTAGATACATACGTGAATAGTCCGGCAATAATGGAAACATTCCTAAGTAACTAAATCCGAAATCTAACCTCAACATTTCTGTGCGCCTGCATATAAGTGAGCATTCTCCTTATTTCTTCCTCTGTCCATTTTTTGACCTCGGATTCTCTTATCCGTTTGCGCTTTTCACTAGACACTGGAAAAGGAATATAAATAAATTACAAAATAGTTTTATTTTGCTCAAGCATTTTTTCTTTTACTTACTCGTGATTCCCTTTTTTATTTCTTTGTAAATAGAAAACAGCTGTAAACACCAGGCCTACCAATATAAAATTCTGAATTATGATGCCATTCGCTTAGTTTTATTTGTTTTTTGTGCTGACATTTAGTTTCATTTGTATAATTTTCCAACACTATAAATAAGCATTTAACCACATAATCCGTAAACAAGGGTGCAGGTTGGTCATAGTTGGTTATTTTTCCACAGTGTATTTTGTTGTTGTTGAATTAATCATACAACCACAAAACCTGACAACCAGCCTATCGTGAACAACCTAATTGATTTATTCGATAAAAGCGCCGCAGTCGAAAATATTTAATAAAAAATCGCGCGATTTTTAATGAAACATTTTCAATATATTACGAAGTATTGATTTATTCGATGAAAGCGCCGCAGTCTAAAATTTTTAATAAAAAATCGCACGATAGATTTCTTTTGTAAAGAACCGCTTAACCACGCAGCACTGAGACTCGATTCTTTGGATATGGGTCCCATCTGGCGCCATAAAGGGGTTCTCCGGATCGCTATGGTTGACTTTTCATTGCTCATACCCATAATTCGACAGTCGTACGCTTTCCAATAGTCGGTGCGTATAGTAGTTCCGGCTGCGACGTGCTTTAGAATTAGAGGTATGAGCACCTCAGCCGACCGCACATTCTCCGGACACTCCTCTAACCTAAGATCCTCTTTGCCGTCCTCGATCATGCCAAGGACCCAGTGACCCTCAACTCTTCTCCCTAAAAGAGATAGGAAAAACAAAACAAATTTAAAATTAAAAAATATTAAGCCATTACCGTTTATATTACCTTTGTTGTATTTCCGCTTCCCGAACTTGCTCTCGTCGATCTCAACTATTCTTCCGGGGCCGCCGATTTGTCCAGTACTTTGCTGCTGGTCCAGCTAAAACAGTACCTCTGTCTCGCGGCAATAGCCGAACCAGTCAGCAATTGTTCGGCTAGAGAAAGGGCCACTTATGTAGTCTTCACGGCGCACAAAATCATATCCAAACCTATGCTCAAGCAATAGCAAAGATACAAAATTTTTGGCATCGTCAATTTTGCGTTCTCGAACCAAGTTCCTTTGCCCCGAGAAACGCTAGGTTTCCCGCGACATTTGCCTTTGCGATAAGCAAAGCTGCCCAAGTCCGCATTGCCTTTGGCGTAAAGCGGCATGGATGTTCTATGCATTGGGCACATGTTCCTTCGTAAGAGCAGGCCGTTTTCCTCCGAGTACGAGATGCACTGCTCTACGGTGCCCAACCTTTCGCCGAATTTACGTAAATTCCACATTCTTTGCAACTCTGTGGCTGTGAGGGGCTTTTGCTTTGCTGTCCTGTCACTTGTCGTCGGCCCATCAGAATCTGTAAAAATTATCATATCGAATATACGGAAATAAAAATACTCAAAATCATAATTACCAGTCCCAGTATCATTCATTTTTATTATTATTTTTTTAACTTTTCTCTTCTAGTTGAAATACTCAAAAAAAAAAACGAAGTCACGCATTTAAAGTTTTAATTTGAATAAAAAGGAAATAAAGAATAGAACAAAAGTTACCATTGCAATAAAGCTGCCATTTGACATCAAGATTTTAAGTTTAACGGTTTTCAATTCTAGTTGCGCTCTAACAAAAGACCTTAATTATGGTGCATGTACTTTTGAAACGTCTGGCAGCACACCTTTGCTCATACTTTCGGCTATTCTTATTACGCTTGCTTACCGAAAGTTGTAATAATTGTACACACATTTATAAACGCATTTATTAAGTTAAATATAAATAAAAAATGTTACTCTATTCGCACGTTAATAAACCAAATATTGTGTATTGCATATAATATAAGTGACAAGTGTTATTTTGACTGCACATTTACTGGTGGTAGTGAAGAAACTTTCACATTTTCTTAAATAATAATATTAATAAAATAAAAACAGTGATTAAATTAGATAAAAAGGGCGTCCCCCAACATCCCCACCAAGTTTCGTGACCAAATTCCTTCTACATTCGCTGAAATCGCGAATGGTTCCTTATTGGAAAGTCAACCCCAGATTTTAGCTGTCAGTAAGTACAGAACCTTTTATAATTGAATCATGTGTTGAATGAACGTAAATCTGCTGTTTGTCCACACTGCTTCGCCTCGAAACGCGGAAGTCATTCATTAACGAAACTGATGTTGATAAATAAAAACTAGTTTCGATACCTACCCTGTGATTATTATGCCATCACCTTAGGTTACGAGCGCACGAAGTTTGTCGCAACTGGTGTAGACTTACACAAAAATTGTGAATGTGTTCCACAAGAATATTGGCACTGTAAATTTAGCATTTCGTTACTTTTGTGTCGTTTCCACTTATTCACCGTATTTTTAGGATACAAACAATCAAAGACAGCAATTTTCGCTCTCATTAAATTTCATATGTAATGATTATTTTATATTTAAGTAACTTGAGTCATCCTATACATCTTTAAGATTTTTAGTTTAAGACATATGAAATACCCTGTTACAGGAGAGTAGCCATGATCCTTTTTTGACAGTTGCCTTCTTTCCGGTTGATCTAAAAAGAGGAGTGGACGCAAACTTATAAAAATAAAGTAAATCGATATATTTTAAAAGAATCCAAAGAGGAAAATTGCTTTAATCGACTGAGGATTAAAGCATTCAGGTGTGGGGTTGATATTCCACAACCCTTTTAAATATTATAAAGTTATTTCCAAAAATAAAAGAAACTTAATAACTTAAGTGCGAAAAAAAATGCGCTCAACTCGTGGTTCGAGCAAAATGGAGGGCTCGGCAAATACTGTCACCATAAGGCGCGCTGCTGCCACCGCACCGGTCTCCTCTATGAGCAAAACCACCACGTCAGTCGCCACTACTGTTTCTGATAGATCCGCTGCCTCCGACGAACTCATTACCGCCGAATATACTGCACTACCAATTACCACCAACACTGCCGCTGCACAAGACTCTTCCGCTGCTTTTGATAAAACTGCCGCCACCGATGAATCCGCCAATGCTATTACACCAGTCGCTTTCACTGAGTCCGATAAAGCTGCCGCCACCGCCGAACCTACAACCATGCCTCTGAATCTACCTCTTACGCATATTGCACAACCGATAACCGCCAGTACCACCGCTGAACAAGTAACAACCACCGCCTCCAAACAAACCGCTGCTGAAGAAATTATTACCGATGCCACTGCTGCACTTTCCGATACCACTGCACACTTCACCACTAATGCAACCGATCAAAGAGTGGTACCAACAATAATTACCTCGTCTTACCCTGCCGTTGTGTCATCTGTCGCCGCGGCCCCAGTAAGATCTCCGGTGAATGCTACCTCCGCCTCATGCAACGAAATGGCAACAGTACCTTCTGCCAATTCGCTCGAGAGTGTTACTCCATCCATTACTTACGGTGAGGCTGAGAAGCTAGAAGAACAACTTCGAGTTTTAAAACTACGGCGTGAGATGATTGAACTCCAAAGTCAACTGGAGTACTTGGAGGAGGGTCACCAATCGTATGAAAGGAAGCACATAAACTTCGAGGAACTGGATGCGGCCGTCCCCAAGTTCAGTGGCGATAACCACCACGATGTAAATAGATGGCTACTTCAACTTGAGGACTACATTGATGCTAAAAACTATAGTGATAGAAGTAAATGCTTGGCCCTACGGCGATGTGTGATCGGTACGGCCAAGGAATGCATTTTTAATCATGGCCTAACAAACTACGCCGGCCTCAAATGCTTGTTGCGCACAATGTTTCAGCGAACGGTAACTAGGCAGGAAATTTATCGCCAGTTGCGGGCACGTAAGTTAAAGAATTCGGAGTCTTGCATAAGCTATGTAATCGCGATGCAATCCATCGCATCTAAAGCTGACATCGAGGAGGG
Source organism: Philophylla caesio (assembly GCA_963971545.1). Lineage (NCBI taxonomy): Eukaryota > Metazoa > Arthropoda > Insecta > Diptera > Tephritidae > Philophylla > Philophylla caesio. The sequence continues at coordinate 124,602,106 of OZ020604.1, read as the reverse complement.
CGAGCTGGTGGACATTATCATTGATGGCATTCAAGATAGCAGCAACCACATGAGTATTTTGTATGGCGCGAAAACAATGGGAGAGCTTATCCGCCTAATGGATCGTTACGAGCAGCGTAGATCAAATGCTACAACTAAAATAGCCACTTCAGCGACTATACGCAACGCTCCAGGAAAAAAACCAACAACCGCTGTTCCTGGTGATCTAACTACAGTCCGATGCTACAATTGCTCACAATTTGGGCATTACCAGAGCAGCTGCCCGAAACCAACGAGACCTCCAGGGTCATGTTTCATTTGCCACCAGATGGTTCACATTGTTAGACTTGAAAGATGGTTTTAATCAGTTAAGAATGGATGAAGATTCCATTCCCCTGACATCATTTGTCACTCCACATGGTCAATTTGGGAACCTCCAAATGCCATTTGGATTGAAGAATGCTCCAGCCAACTTTCAGAGGTTTATCTATAACATTTTTCGGGACTTAATAGATTCAAAAAAAATTATAGTGTATATAGACGACATTTTGATTGCTTCAGCTAGTTTTGATCTTCATATCAACACAGTCGATAAGGTATTAAAGAGAGTATATGAGAAAAATCTAGAACTTAAACTTAAGAAATGTAAGTTTGGATACAATAAAATAGAATATTTAGGGCATCTCGTTAGCCCCTTAGGCATACAGCCCTCAGACGCCCACATTCGCGCAATCGCTAAGTACCCAATCCCGAAGAATCAAAAAGAACTCCGTTCTTGTATAGGTTTGTTTTCATATTTTCGAAAATTCGTTCCGTCTTTTTCAAGAATCGCTAAACCGCTGTTAGATCTATTGCGTAAGGAAGCGACTTTCGACTTTTCTGACAACTGTTTACTAGCTTTTAAAGAGCTAAGAGATCGTTTAGTTATGACGCCGGTATTAGCCATCTACGATCCCAAACGTGAAACAGAGTTGCACTGCGACGCTAGTAGCCATGGGTTTGGGTCTGTCTTGTTACAAAAGCAGAATGATAGAAAGTTTCATCCGGTAGCGTACTTTTCAAAAACGACCACAGCAGCCGAGTCCCAGTATCATAGTTTCGAATTAGAGACACTGTCTATCATATACGCATTAAGGAGGTTCAGAATTTATTTGGAAGGAATACCGTTTAAAATCATTACGGATTGCAATTCGCTGACAATGACTCTCAATAAGAAACAGGTCAACCCGCGGATAGCTCGGTGGGCACTAGAGCTAGAAAATTTCAATTACACTATCCAGCACCGAAAGGGGATGAACCTCACCCATGCGGATGCCTTAAGTCGTCATCCGTTATCACGGAATGAAGAAACCTGCGATGAGGTTTCCTTGGTGCACGACAACGTTCAAACTCGCCTAAGTGCAGGAGACCTACCGATTCCGGAAAATATTCATACGCCTGCAAGTTTCGGGAGATCCAGACATTTTAGACGGCATCAGGGCGATCTTCTGGGTATGACTAAATACAATTTGATTGCTGCTGTAGACCCCGCCGACATAGACTTCCAAATTCAAGTAGCCCAAAATCGGGACGCTAAACTAAGAGAACTAGCCAAGGCGCTGGAAAAGGGGGAGGTTGTAGGATACGAACTTGTAGATGGATTGGTTTTTCGTAGGGTGGGCCAGCAAGTTTTATTATGTGTACCTTTGGAGATGCAAGATAACATAATTAGAATGGTTCATGAGAAAATCGGTCATATGGGGGTTGATAAGTGCCAAGATCAAATACGTAAAAGTTTTTGGTTCGATAAAATGAGAGACAAGATCACCCGATTCATCCAAAACTGCGTGAAGTGCATCATATTCTCTGCCCCAGCACGATCAAATGAACACAACTTGTTTAGTATTCCAAAAAAACCAATACCGTTTGACACCCTCCACTTGGGTCACTTTGGCCCTCTGCCCGCCATTAAGTCGAAACGAAAGCATATACTCGTAGTTATCGACGCGTTTACAAAGTAGGTAAAATTGTACCCTGTTAATTCTACCAGTACGAAGGAAGTTTGTTTTGCCTTGGAGAAATACTTCACTTATTATAGCCGTCCAAGACGGATTATAACAGACAGAGGGACGTGCTTTACTTCCCTCGAGTTTAGTAATTTCCTCTTGAAGCGCAACATAGGCCATGTAAAGGTTGCAGTGGCCTCACCACAAGCAAACGGTCAGGTAGAGAGAGTTAATCGGACACTCAAGGCAATGTTAAGCAAGTTAACCGAATCAATAGAGCATGCCGAATGGGTAGGTAGACTTCCCCAAGTGGAGTACGCCATAAATAATACCAGTCATAGCACGACTAGATATACACCCAGCGAATTGCTGTTTGGAGTTGAGCAACGGGGTTGCATAGTGGACGAGTTGACTGAATTCCTCGACGAGAAGCTACTGGACGGTACTTCTAGAGACATAGTTAATATCAGAAAAGACGCACAAGGAAAAATAGAAAGATCGCAGGAGTACAACCTACAATATTTTCGCAAGAAAAGTGTACCTGCAAAAAGATACTTGACCGGCGACTTCGTAGTGATCAGGCATGTTGACACTTCGGTTGGAACGAATAAAAAGTTTGTTCAGAAATACCGCGGACCTTACGTAATACATAAGGTCTTGCCGAATGACCGTTATGTCATTAGGGACATTGACAATTGCCAGCTAACACATTTACCTTATGACGGTGTTGTCGAAGCTATTAAAATTCGGAAATGGGTTACGCCAATTCAAGAAAACAATCACTTGCTTCAGTCGCCAGCGCAAACGGGTCACACTACTCAAACACCTAGCTGTAAGTCGTGATTGAGGCCAATCATGTTAGTCAGGTTGGTCGAGATGTAATGATTATTTTATATTTAAGTAACTTGAGTCATCCTATACATCTTTAAGATTTTTAGTTTAAGACATATGAAATACCCTGTTACAGGAGAGTAGCCATGATCCTTTTTTGACAGTTGCCTTCTTTCCGGTTGATCTAAAAAGAGGAGTGGACGCAAACTTATAAAAATAAAGTAAATCGATATATTTTAAAAGAATCCAAAGAGGAAAATTGCTTTAATCGACTGAGGATTAAACATAATTACCACATTTTCAAAGTTCACGCAAATTTAATATATTATTGACACTATAATTTAGCAAATTTGGTTCTTTGTGTTGTTTCCACATAATTACAGTATTGTTTAGATGCAAACAAACAAAAATACCAAGTTTCGCTGTAATTAAATTTTACAATTAGAACATGTTTAAACTCTAACAAAATTTCACACAAATTGAATTTCCACAAAATACAATGAAATTGAATACGCACACATACTAATACGAGAAGCTTTTTTCCATCACTAGCACGCTAGCTGGTTCTCTTCCATCATGCTGGCTGATTTTGCTGGCGAGTTATTTCCAACGAGCTGGCTGATTCTCGTTAGCGTCCTGGCGAGTCATTACTGGCATGCTGGGTAATTATTGCTGGCATTATTATTATGAAGCTTTCTTACTATAGTATTTTACGCTATTAACGAAAAACAAGCACGAAAACTTGCACGGAGGGTGTAATGGTCGCCACCCAACTATCCCTGTCACGCAAAAGTTAATTATTTGGGGAAACCAAAAAAAATACATATTACACTATGATCCGCAAGCAAGCCGAGGCCGGCCGTTATGCATTAAAATGCAGGCTGTGTGACAAAAAACACCCGTTAAGACTGTGCCCAATCTTCCGATCGAAGGCTGCAGAAGAGTGTCTCAGTGATGTACCTTCGAAGTTTTCCATGCTCTGCAGCATGAAAGGCGTCAGAGGAACGGATTGGAAATCGCTGCTTTCCAACCGAACAGCCAACGACGTCGCCACCCACAAACCGCGAATCTCGACCCAGCAATACAGACGCCGTATGTCAATTTGCGATTGGCGGACCCACGCTTCTATATCTCGTCGCCAATCAAATTGGTCCTAGGAGCCGACGTCTTCCCGAAGATTTACAATCTCTCGCACTTTCAATCTTCGGTCAGCACACATCATATGGTGAATTTTTCCAACTGTTTCGGGTGTTGAGACCTCAATTGGGCGTCCAGAACGTTTGGCATCTTCCGTGTTTGTACGGCCACAACGAAATTCATTAAACCACTTTTTTTACCATTGAAATTGATGGTGAAGAGTCCCCAAAGTATTTATCAAGCTTAGCAATTTCTCCTCAAATCACGCGGTAGTCTGCTATGAATGGCTGTCAAACACAAACTAAATGTCGCAGCTTGTTGTTTTCCTTTCCTATCATATACATAAATCCACACCGGTGCGAGCGTGAGCTATCGATTCATACAACCCTCGCAGTAGTGTCCAGAGCAAATGACCAGAGAGAATAACTCTATTAATGAGCTGTGCAAGCAAAAGAATGAAATTTTTATTGAAGTGAAAAAGGCTACTAACTAGGGTTGACCTTAGCAAGATAGATGCTTTTAATATCAAAATTGATAGGGTGTCAAACAAACTTAACGGGGTGGTAATAATAAATACCGATAGTGGCACAGAAAAAGATAAAATTATATCGACGTTAGAAAGCAACCTTATTAAAAATGTATACGATATTTCAGAGCCAAAAATGTTTAGCCCCAAAATATTGGTAACTCAAATTAACGCTGAGTACAAAAAAGACGAGTTAGTACATAAAATTAAAGTTCAAAATAGCTTCTTGAGTGCAGCCAATCTAAAATGTGTCAAAGTTTTCAAGTCTAAGCGGGGAAAAGAAACATGTAGTGCGATAATCGAAGTTGAGCATAAATTCTTCTTGCAGGTATCAGAATTAAAGAAACTAATTATTGGAAGGGAACACTGTCCAGTATATGATGGACAAACAGTTAAGAGATGCTAAAAATATTTGGGGTTTAACCATATTTCAATTAATTGCACCAAAAAGTTAAGATGTAGCAAATGCATGGAAGAACACAAGTCAGAAAGTTGCACTGAGAATAGCTATAAACAAATCTGTGGTAATTGTTGCGATGCAACAAAAGAATTAGGGCTAAACCTAGACGTAGAGCATAACTCAATGAGTCGTGAATGTCCAGTTTACGTACGAAAACTGAAGGTTGCTAAACAGAAGGTAGGTTATAATTGTTAGGTGCTGATCAATTTTATATTTATGTAGTTGCAAATAGGCTTTTTGATCTAACGTTATTGAGTGCAAAAGAAACAAAAACTTTTGTTCTTTTCACTTTCTGCCCAACGTTTCGCTAATTTCCTTAGCTTCCTCAGGGGCGACAACCTTTATTAAAACAAAAACAGAAGCATTTTTACACACATTAACAATGATCAAGACATAAAATAACAATCACAGCTGTTGTAAAACATTAGTAAACATAAATCAACAAACACTTACATGAAACAATAAATATAAATAAAACTATGCTTAATAACTAAACATCATCGGTACCAACTGTAGGTGGTACTCTTGTCGAACTAAATTTGTTTTGTAAACAAAGTAAATAACTAGCTGCGATGTCGTGAGTTTCTTCTTTTTTGTTAACTGTCCTGTCTCTATTTTGCATAATGCGGAGACTTTCTATGGTGTATCGTATTTTTTCTCTCTTCTCTATGTCTAATATCTTAGCATTGCTAAGATCAGCTTTGTGACCGCTTGTTAGTATGTGTTGTGCTAGTGCCGTGTTGTTTTTCTTCTTCCGTATGTCCGCTTCGTGTTCATATAATCTTGTGCCTAGTGAACGCTTTGTTGTTCCTATGTATATTTTGTTGCAGTCTTCGTTCTGATTACCTTTGCAAGTGATTTGGTATACAACGTTGCTTTGTTGTTGTGGTTGGATTGGATTTTTGGTATTTGTAAAAACAGAGGACAAAGTGCAGTTTGATTTATATGCCGGAATTATTAGTTGGTTATTGTTAGTTGTGAAGCGGGAGAATTTCCCATTAAGTTTGGGTACATATGTAACACCATAGAAGCGTTTTGTTTCATTTTCTGTTTTTGTTTCTGCTTCCGCGACGATGTGATTTCGGTGTTGGTTGTTTATTTTCATGAGCGCTTGGTCGATTATATTATTAGCCAAGTGAGTCGGATAATTGTTACTTTTCAGTATCTTATGTATCCTTTTTATATTTTCTGTTCTAAATTTGTGGTGGCTTAAAGTTAATATCTTTGTGATTAAATTCTTCGCGGTGTTAATTTTATATTTATATGGTTGAGTTGTTAGCAACTAAATTCAAAAGTAGATAATCATTTTTATTTAAAGTGCGCTTATCTCAATATTAACAGTATAATAGCTAATAAAATGGAATTGGAAATGCTTGTTGAGACTGTAGATCCGAACATAGTTCTATGCTCCGAAACATGCACTTAAGAAGATATAAACGATTCAGAACTTATATTTCCTACTTATCAATTAGTTAGGTGTGATTCGCACAGTAGACATACAGGCGGAGTAATCATTATATTGCGAGATACTATAAACTTTAAAGTCATATTAAACAAATCCATGGATAAAAACGTTTGGTGGTTAGTTATTCAGCTAAAAAACTGTGAAGCTAAGTGGAGAGTAGGCGTGGTTTACCACTCTCCCAGTTCAAGTGATGCGGATTTCCTGACGTATATGGAAGCGCTGTTATCGGAAATATGCGAAAACTTGGTAAACACCATTGTTATTCGAGATTTCAATATAAATATGAACATGGTATCGACATATAGTAAGAGACTGTAATGGTTAAGGAGATGTAGTCTTACAGTGATCTTTATAAGTTTAGATTCAGGCTGAGGTATCGCAAAGGATACCAACAGGCGAAACGACGCCACTGATTCTGACTAACGACTTACCGGCGGATCGGGACCCATTTATAGGTGCCAGCTCTTAGCGGTTGGGTGAGTTCGTGGCCGAGGCCGAAGTCTCCACTACACATTTTATTAAAGAGTCCCTCTGGAAACTTAATAATAAGGATTAGAAAAAAAAACTCATAGAAAAGCAAAAAAAATCTTTATTACTGTGAATTGAAGCTGTTTTTAATTGAATTCACTCGCGACGCTTTATGATGATATGCAACGTGCGGTCTTTACCCACCCTCCATGCCACTCCAGTAATGTTAGTAGAGGGCCCTTTTTATGTTGATGTTGTTGCTGTCCTATCTCATTAAGCCACAAGGAAAACTAAAATTTTATTTTCTAAACATTATAATTAACTTCTTTTATTTACAAAAACTATTTTTCATTTAATCCATTATTTTATACTTTCATAACATACTTAAACTTTAGTAATTCAATTAAAAGGGGTTAAGGGCAGGCAAAAATGAAAATACTGGCAATTGAAGTTTAGCTAAATATGCATGAATATATTTCATAATGCTTGCTAATATTATGCGTTTTTTTTTGTTGTTTGTTTGTTTTTACCAAACGGCATATGAATAAATAAATCTAAAACATTGTAATTACCCAGGAGTAAGCATCAGCATATACATATGTAGTTATGAAAAACTTTATTCGGCTGGCAAAGCAAAAGCAATTCAGGCAAAAATGTGTTTCTTTTGGTTCGCACCATAAAACCAGATCCAAGGCTTTGCGCTTACTAAATTCCATTGCTATGCAAGAAATGCTCGATACCTGTGTTGGCTTTTGCCTAGCCGATCGCGTCACCAACAATCACAAGCACTTGTCAAATTAATTATATGTTTGAGTACATTTTTTACTGCTGTTCGCTGAAAGGCCTTCCAACGACGCGTAGGTAGCTAAACTGATAACACGAAGCAAATGCAAAAGATGCTATGTATGATAAGTATACCTGTAGGATGTTGTTGTCGCTTCCCGCTTATTTTTTTGTTTGACTTATGTTCGCTCGTGGGTGTTCATGCACAGTGAGCCGAACAAGGACAATAATTACTAAATTAATTTTTTTTGTTTTTCTCAACTTATTGACGTAATTATAAATTTACAAAGTAACCTGCTACTTATTAAATATGTTGAAAGGTTATCGGTAAATGCAGTTTTATGGTGATTACACATTTTACCGTCATTACATGGTCGATATGACTTTTATTCTGACTTCATAATTATTAATTACTTATGATTATTAGTATTATTAATATTTTTGCTATCTCCTAATGATCTTTGTGGTGCGGCTAATGGCCAGGCAATCATGCGAATTTTTCGTAATTTCGTAGATACCAGTTTTGGGCATGGGCAAGTGCCGAAATGGCCCAATCGAAATCTGCTCGAAACAAAAACAAAAAAAAAACCACATGGATGGCTAGGTATCGAACTATATAGATAAATACTATGCAAAAACGCGGAACAGCGTGCAGGCGGCAAATAAGGTATTGTAAGCGGTGTTTTGCGTTTGCGGCAGCCAGTGGAAGCGTCGGAGAATGCTGGTTGTGGCTCCGGGATCTTTATACCCAGCAGCGCTTAGGCATAACCAACCTCGTCGTTGGTGGCTGCTAGGTCACGTGGGCGTGATGTAAAGTTCCTAAGTTTCTGTGCGTGGGGCATTTCGCGTTAAGAAATCAACGCAGCAGGATCTCAGGTGTCTGGCCGTGGATATTAACGTATATCGGCGACGTTAAAATTTAGGCGCGTGGCAAGCTTTTTGTTATTTAATTGGTTTTTTGTTAAACTTTTCGCGTTAACATGGTTTTTATTTTTTTTGTGTTGTGGATCGCGCTTTCAATAAAAAGTAACTTTACGAAACCAAAAAAAATAGTTTCCGAACTAAATGGGCTTTTACGGCCGCGCGATGACTTACCGTTTCTTAGAAATAAGTTTATTGCTCTTATCACTCATCAACATCAACTTACTCGGTCGACGACTTAAACGGAAAAGGATCCTAGCACTTGTAGGCAAATCTTCCAAGGCTTCTTGCTATCATTTTGACAGCTACTTACGAATGAATACAGTACAGGACTGTCAAAGACTGCAACAGAATCAATCAAAGCCGGACTAAGTGATAGTGAGTGGAAGCGGTTGGTGTCTTAGCTTAGTGAGCGAGAAATATCGCAGGATAGAATTTCTTTTTTTTTTCATTTTCCAGATGCATAAAAATTGCATTAATTATAGGAACGACAACTTTATAGCAAAATTATTTATAGCAGAATAAAATAGGAACTTGGACCATTACAAAACCAGATAATATAGCTGCCTTTGGCTGAAGATTAGATGGAATTAGGGTTTAATATCTTTGGCATGATAAGTTCCAATCTCTTTCCCCTGCGGGTCTTCGATCAAGTAGTATGCATTTCCTATTTTTTTCTCTATTCTACATTTTATAAACTGTGCTCCAAACTTTGCATTAAAATTTTTACTAAATTTACTCAGTGAAAAATTTCGTCTAAAAACTTCCTGGCCTTCCTTAAAAGATACTGGTTTGGCTCTCAAGTTATACTGAACTACGTTGCGTTCGTAAGCCTTACGCATATTGTCTTGTATGTCTTTTTGCAATATTGTTAATTTGTCGCCATGTTCAATAGCCACACTCGATTCTTCCACCAATGATAGCTGTTTAAGCAAACGGTAATCCGAGCCATGGGTTATCATGTTGCAGTCAAATAAAGCTTTAAATGGTGAACAACCAATTGACTGATGCAATGAAGATCTAAGTGCGCAAGAAATGCTCGTCAAGTATTTGTCTCATTCGGACTGGTCTTGCTTAATATAAGAGCGGATAGCAGCTAACACCGACCTGTTCACGCGCTCAGCGGCATTGCTTTGTGGCGAATATAAAGCAGTGAACATTTGCTTAATGCCGAATTCTGTCAAGAACGCTTTAAAGTCGTTCGACTTAAACTGCGAGCCATTGTCGCTTACTATAGTTTCAGGCACTCCATAACAATGAAAAATTTGATGTAGCCGAAAATCTTGTATTGTAGCGGAGGTGAATTTGCGTAAAGGATAAAGCCAATGAAACTTGCTAAAATGGTCAGGCACTATCAATAAGCCGATATAACCGCGTTTGCTTCTTGGATACGGTCCTAGTATATCTATGTACAACTTTTGAAAAGGTCTCCCTGACACACTTTGCAACCCCATGGGTGGCGTGAGTTTAACGTTTGGAGCTTTTGTTCCTTTGCAGGTGTCACATTGTCGAATATCGTCACGAACATCTTTAGCTAAACCTGGCCAAAACAAATTACGCTTTATTCGCTCAATAGTTTTTTGCGTGCCTGCATGGGCTGTAATGACACTGTCATGTGCACGTTTAAGAACGCCTTTTCTTAATTTTCCGGAACCCACAATTTCCACGCGATGTAATCTTCATCTACAATGCCGGTCAAATGGTGGGTGCGGATATACACAAATTTATCAATTACTTTTAAATCGGGCAAACTATCATTACTGTTTTTAATTCTCTGTATCAAAGTCACATAATCTGGATCGAAAAAACAAATAGATTCTAAATCAATCTCTGGACCTACTGCTTCTAAGCTGGCTATCTCGGTATCGTGAATGCGCGATAAGGCATCTGGTACAATGTGGTCTTTGCCTTTGCGGTGGGAAATTGTAAACTTATATGTTTGTAGACGAAAAATCCACCTGGCTAATCTACCGCTAACGTTCTTCTGTCGCAACAACCATAAGAGACTTGAATGGTCAGTAATAACTTCAAATTCTTGAAGTTCGAGATAACATCTGAACTTTTCAATGGCTAAAATTACAGCTAAACATTCCCTTTCCGTCACACTATAGCTTCTTTCGGCTTTAGACAGTTTTTTGGACATGAATGCTATAGGTCTTTCGTCCTTCTCTTCAGACAATTGCACAAGAACCGCGCCAATACCATAATCACTGGCATCGCAATGTAAGTAAAACTTCCTATTAAAATCAGCATTTTGCCCCTGAAGTTAACAGAAACATAAGTTTTTCTTGTGCAGCTTGTGCTTCTTAAGTCCAAACAAACTTTTTCTTTGTTGACAAAACTTCTGTTATTGGGTATTGATTTCTGCGAATTTTTTTATAAATCTCCTGTACCATCCACACACTCCCAAAAATCCACGGACTTGCTTAAGGTTTTTTGGCGAGGGCCAAGACAATATGCAAGAAATTTTTTCGGGATCCGTGGAAATTCCACCACTTCCTATCACGTAACCTAAGTAGGTAATTTTTGTTACGCAGAACTGACTTTTCTTCAAGTTTAATGTAAGATTGGCTTTTTGAAATTGTTCTGCCAGTCGAACCAATACAGATAGGTGAGAGGAAAAACTTTCGGATACTATGCACATGTCTTCTAAATATCCAAACACGCAGTTTTGCAGGTCGGGAGGAATTAACGCATCCATGAGTCGGCACATCGTTGCCGGTGCGTTGCATAGTCCAAACGGCATGACCACAAATTGGTATAACGGTCGACCGGGTATCGTGAACGCGGTTAACGGGCGTGACTCCGGCGACAACTCGATCTGCCAATAGGCGTCTTTCAGGTCTAATTTGGTAATGATGTTAGCTTTTGGTAGGCGCGAAAAGATGCCTTCAATGCTTTGCCGTGGATATGCATCCTTTTTCGTCACATCATTAACTTTTCGAGCATCCAAGCATAATCTAACCTTTCCGGGTTTTAGCACTAATCGCATGGGCGAACTCCATGGTGAATTAGATGGCTCGATTACGCCTAGTTAAATCATTCTTTCTACTTCCTCAAACATTAATCTTTCTACGGCCGGGCTAGCCGGGTAGTATCTTTGTTTAACTGGTTTAACACCTCCTACGTCAATGTGATGTTGGATCAAGCTAGTACGGCCTAAGCCTTGCTTTTCAAAATTCGGGAAAAGTAATTTTACCCATTCTAATTGCTGGTTTTGGGTGTTTGTTAATTGGTAATTAATCGAACAATCTACCTTAGAATTTTCTAATGTTAGTGTACTGATTATCCCTGACGCCAACTCGAAAATTCTCCAGAAGTCGATACCAAGAATAAGCCTTTGTGTAATCGATGGTATAATGTATAATTTTATATGTCTGTCTATATCTTTGTAGTGCATGTATGCTTTAAGGAAACCTTTAACGGGGTGTGCATTACCATCGGCTGTTTTTACATACGAATTAATGCTGTGAAATTCTGAATAATTAGAAAAATCTTTTTGTGCAAAATCGGATCCAATACAACTTACATTTGCACCAGTATCCAACAAACCTATCTCGCAAAAATTCAAAAATTTTACTTCCGCGTAACATCTAAGATCGGTGTTAGTATTAAAGATAGACGAAATTAACATCTTTCTATTTTTACGTCTTTCACCAAAAAACTTTCTCATTCGTAGTGTATTCCTCTTCACTTTCTTAACGTCCTCTTCGAAAATGATTTTTCTAGCGTTTAAGTAATTTTGCAATCGTTCATGGTACGGTTTATAAGAAAAATGAGTAGCCTGGGAAGGGCCAAAAGTATTATCATGTTTATTCATAATCGTATTAGTGTTTTCCTCTTTTATTTCATGGGCATTCGGTTGTTGTTGAACGCACCCCGTTGGGAGTTTTCCGCTTTGCGCTTCGTACATTTTTCGCACTGCGGTTTGTAAACGTTCGGTGTTCCACATCCATAGCAAAATATGCGTCGATCTACAAGACAATCTTCCCAAATATGTCCTTCCCTATCGCAGTTCCAACACTTCAACGTTTTGAGCGTCTCGTGGATAGCAGCAATAGTGGCTTGGGTACTACCAGACTCGACAAGTGAGCTTTCTTCACTTTCAAGAGAAAATACCTGTCTAGGCCCACCTGTAGTAACAAGGGGTTTAGGTTGGCTAGATCTTCCACCCTGTTCATCTTTTAGTAGATTTTCGCGCATCTGACACAATTTTCTTAAATGTGCCACTGATAGGACAGGTACGTACAACAATTCGTGCCTTATTTCCGGTCGGAGATTACGAACAAGAATTTCGATCAACTCTTCCTCTGGAATGCTTCTACCTAGCCTATCTACAAGTAAACTAACTGCATCGTAAAACCTTTGGAAGGACTCTCCTGGTTTTTGCTTCCGTGAACGTATCTGCTCTCGAAAATCGAAATCCGAACGAAAGTCTTTATATTGATAACGTAACGCTGTGCAGAATTCCTGCCAATCAATTATATCTACCTGTTTGTGGTACCTCCAATACCAATCTAAGGCTTTTCCTTTTAATAATAAGTGCAATTTTTTGCATAATGCCTCAAAATCATTGTTTAATGTTTCCATAGTTAACACTCTAATTCTGTATACAAATTCTTCCACAGTTAAATCGCCAAAAGTACCGTCGAACCTTACGTTCCATTTTTGTATAATATTAGAAATCTTTGTTGTGTTAAAGGAGGTGGTTAATGAGCCTCCATTTGGCAAGTTATTGTCCATGTTTTCATGGGCCGGACGGCTTTGATTACGCGTATTACCCTCGGTCAAATTCGAAGTTAAATTTAGCGAACGAAACATTCTTTGAACACTGTCTTCCACCATTTGTGAAATTCGGACATAATCAATACCGCTATGACGATTGGCATTATTCCCTCTGTCACGATTTCGCGCTCGGCCAGAACTATTTCCGCTAATATGATTGGAAGCATTACCCGAGCTTAAGCTGATGTCCACGATCGGAATATTTAAACTGTTATTTAAAGATGGCGGTCCCGGTTCCTGTTCTATAAGTGGAGTCATATTTGGAGCCAAACTTCTTGCAACACTTCGGGTTACTGGTCGCTGCCTGACACCTGTTGTAACCGACGCTGTGTTTTGTAAGTGACTTGGTGAGTGATTACCTACCACTAACTTTAAGTTTTTAGTCTGTAAGAGGCTTGTGCATGAGGGACATTCTGAGTGAGTTTTCAACCAATTTTCTATGCATGGTTTATGAAATATATGTTGGCACACAGTCATGCAACATGGTTGCGTATCCGTCATAGCGTTCGTGCAGACTAAACAATCGCTTGCATCTGCATTTCTACATGCAACTGTAGGGGGGCTGTGTAAAAGTGACATAGTTTTATTTTAATTATTCTTCCTTATATGTGGCCTTAGTTAATGAAAGAAAACAACAACAAACAACATTTTAACGATCAACTGAAAACAGAAAAAAAATATTTTGGGCTTTGGTATTTAATACAACATTTTCTTTAAAGCTTAATTCCTTGTCTGACTTGCTCCTCTTTACCCGGACAGAACTTCGCATTAAACGCAAAATTTTGTATTTCCAGCGGAAAATCAATGGAAGATTAAAACAATTTCTATTAGCAAAAAAATGTGTGAGAAGATTTGAAGAAATAAATTCGTGCAAAATTCACTGAAAGTCAGAGAAAGGCTTAAACAAGAGGTTACCGGACGATGGTATTTACTCAGAGATAATTCCACATAACGTTATATTAGTATTGACCAACCTCATAAATCCGCAGCGATATTTATACTTCTTTTGAAACCAAATGAGCTAATTGGGGCCTTGCTTATTAATCCGCATAACTACAACTCTCTTGCAATATACACATTTTAAGGATGGTAATTAACAATAAAAATTTCTGTATGCGTGGGGCCCCACGTTGGGCGCCAAAAATTATGTAATGGTTAAGGAGATGTAGTCTTACAGAGATCTTTATAAGTTTAGATTCAGGCTGAGGTATCGCAAAGGATACCAACACGCGAAACGACGCCACTGATTCTGACTAACGACCTACCGGCGGATCGGGACCCATTTATAGGTGCCAGCTCTTAGCGGTTGGGTGAGTTCGTGGCCGAGGCCGAAGTCTCCACTACACATTTTATTAAAGAGTCCCTCTGGAAACTAAATAATAAGGATTAGAAACAAAAAAACTCATAGAAAAGCAAAAAAAATCTTTATTACTGTGAAACAAAAGAAACCAAAAAAAAAAATATATCCGAATTGAAGCTGTTTTTAATTGAATTCACTCGCGACGCTTTATGATGATATGCAACGCGCGGTCTTTACCCACCCTCCATGCCACTCCAGTAATGTTAGTAGAGGGCCCTTTTTATGTTGATGTTGTTGCTGTCCTATCTCATTAAGCCACAAGGAAAACTAAAATTTTATTTTCTAAACATTATAATTAACTTCTTTTATTTACAAAAACTATTTTTCATTTAATCCATTATTTTATACTTTCATAACATACTTAAACTTTAGTAATTCAATTAAAAGGGGTTAAGGGCAGGCAAAAATGAAAATACTGGCAATTGAAGTTTAGCTAAATATGCATGAATATATTTCATAATGCTTGCTAATATTATGCGTTTTTTTTTTGTTGTTTGTTTGTTTTTACCAAACGGCATATGAATAAATAAATCTAAAACATTGTAATTCCCAGGAGTAAGCATCAGCATATATGTAGAAATGAAAAACTTTATTCGGCTAGCAAAGCAAAAGCAATTCAAGCAAAAATATCGCAGGAATAGAATTTCTTTTTTTTTTCTTTTTCCAGATGCATAAAAATTGCATTAATTATAGGAACGACAACTTTATAGCAAAATTATTTATAGCAGAATAAAATAGGAACTTGGACCATTACAAGACTCAATGAGATTTTCGCTCAACAGGCGATGGAACAGCTAATAAATTTGAATATATGTACGTGTCACTGAACATTCCGCAACAAAAATTGATTTATTATACTCAAATACTAGAGAAGTTTCATGCGAAAAAGCTGAGGAACATAGAATATCAGATCATGAGACTGTTATTTTCCGATGTAATACAACAAAAAAGTGTCCAATTACGAAGTTCTTAGAAATAACTTCTTGGAATGGGTACAGCGCCGGAAACCTTATACATTACTTAAGACAATATAACTTCACGGACCTTAATAGTTTCAGTACTGATATAATCCTAGAACACATTGACCATTGTCCGATGTCTATCATGAACAAGTTAACTTTTCAAACGCAAATTAGCATTAAAATTAGAAGTAAGTGGTATGATCGTTACTTAGCAGAAACTAAAAAAAAAAGTTGTACCAAAAGGCTATTATGAAAGGGGACTGGGTAGAATATATTCAAGTAAAGAACTATTACAAGAAAATGATTAAATAAAAAAAAATAAAATATATGCAATGTGAAAGTATCTCAAGAGCGTTGTGAATAATACGGATAATAAAGAACTCATCAAAGAAGTTCGCATCAATGACAAACTTTTCAGGAATAGTAATAAAATTGCTGACAATTTAAATAATTTCTTTGTGGATAGTGTCATCGATTTAAATAGATATATTGAAATCGTTTACTATGATTATATACGTACAAGGCAGTAATGGTATGAAGGTGCGTTTAAATTTGATGAAATTTGTGCAGATTGTCCACATTGTTGGGAAATTTAAGAGCGAAATAGGTGGAAGAAATTTATTATCTGAGGGCGTAATTAAAGACTCATTAGAAAAAAAGGGTAATTTTTTCGCCCTGCTAGTAAATAAAATTTTTCGATCAGCAACAGTTCCTATAAAATGGAAAACTTCGACCAAAGGCCCATTAAAGAAGGTTAAAAACACAATAACATATAATGAACTTAGGCCGGGTTGGCACCGAAATTCTGTTGGCACAAAATTCGAAACACGAAATTCTGCTTAACAAAATTTTGCTTTTTTAAAATTCTGCGTTTTGTAATATTAGAAGTTATTATTAACATTTACTAGGCCAACAGAAAAATAAACAAACATTTATATGCAAGGTTGAGCACGCCTTAAATGCATTCTAATATAAAGTAAATAACTTGAATACAGAATTTGCAAATAAAACACAAACTAGTTAAAAAGGGGCAGATCAGTTGCTCTTGTTTGTAAATGGTTTGTTTAAGGAAGATGAAATAAACACAACAGCCAACTCGGCTAGCGTAGCACAATATGTAGCGTATTAGCTCTGCAACTCCGAGCTCCCGGGTTCAAAGCCCGGGAGAAGTGGTTATGAAAACTAAATTAAATTAATTTAATAAAAAGAAGTCTGATGAGGAAATGTGGTGATTTCCGAAATAGTACTATAATTACTACCATTAAAAACTGTTGTTGTTTTTTCACAAAAATCTTCCATAAACTGGATTTGAGCTCAATAAAAATTGTAAAATTAACATTTACTAGGCCAACAGAAAAATAAACAAATATATTATATTATAACACAGAATTTTAATTACATTATTTTTTAAAACCTAAACTTATCTCGATGTAATCCCCACAACTTAGTAAATTATAAATGTTTAGAAATATAAAAACAATACTATAGTTAGTTATATATTTGCACAAAAATATGTTCATTTTGGTTGCGGATTGATGGAAAATTGAACCATGAGTGGCGGCCGTTATTATGGTGGTGAAATTATGATTACTCCATCTCCTACTAGAACTACTCGTATTCTTAAAAGTTACATTTGCTTGCTGTTTTGTGCTCTATTCTTATCGTAAAGCGTGGTTCATTCTATTTGTAAAGATGTCACATATAATCACATAAAATCCAATAAAAACAGAGACATGTTAAGTGTTAATGGTTATTCTTATTATTTAGAACGAATAACTAAAAAAGGGTCATATAATTGGTCTTGTTCCAAAAGAATAGCATGCCATTGTAAATCGCGGTTGGTGACATTAATAAGACAGTAAAACAGAATTTTAAAATGCAGAACTTTTAAATGCAGAATTTTGAAAAAGAAGAATTACAAAAAACATAATTTTAAAAATACAGAATTTTGCTCGAGCGGAATTTTTTTACATTTTGCAGAATTTTGCGATGTTTAATTTTGTAATCCCGCGTAATGTGGCGATCCCACTTAGGCCAATAAACACCCTACGTAGTTTGGCAAAAATATTTGAAACGGTTGTGAAGGCTTTCCATGCTCTGGACGTCGCCACCCACAACGCGCGAATCTCGACCCAGCAATAAAGACGCCATATGTGAATTTGCGATTGGCGGACCTTCGCTTCTATATCTCGTCGCCAATCAAATTTATCCTCGGAGCCGACGTCTTCCCGAAGATTTACTTGGGCGCCTCCTTGGGACCACTCCTGGCCCAAAACACCATATTTGGCTGGGTGCTGTCGGGAGCCTGTTAGGCTTTACCGAAGTTAAAGTTAAATATATTTTCACCTTTTTTATTTATATTGTTTAATAATGCGAAGTTATGAATTAAAACTAACAAAGTGCAAGTGAAATTTAAACCACGTGGTTCAATAAGTTTTTGGATAAACAAATATTTTATTTTTCAACATAGTGTCCTTTGTGTTCTAAACACTTTGTCCAACGTTTCTCTAATTTTTTTAACCCTTTAAAAAAATAAGATTGGTCGAGGGCATCAAAATTGGCATTTGTTTGTGAGATTATTTCATGTCTTCAGATTTGGAAATAAGAAATAGTCACTGGGAGCTAAATCCGGAGAATATGGCGGATGAGGGAGTAATTCGTATCCTAATTCATGGATTTTTGCCATGGAAACTACACATGTGTGCGTTTGTGTTTGTGGTCGATTGTCAGCAAACGCGGCATTCATCTTGCGGAAAGCTTTCTCATACCCAAGTGAGCCATGTGAGATGCCTAAGGCTTCCACAATCTCTCGCACTTTCAATCTTCGATCAGCCAACACCATATGGTGAATTTTTCCAACTGTTTTGGGTGTTGAGACCTCAATTGGGCGTCCAGAACGTTCGGCATCGTCCGTACTTGTACGGCCACCACTTATTACCATTGAATTTGATAGTGAAGAGTCCCCGTAGTATTTATCAAGCTTAGCTTTCGTTTGGGTGATGGTCTTTTTTCGCAAAAAATAATGCTTAATGAGCACACGAAATTCAAGTTTTTCCAATTTCTCCTCAAATCACGCGGTAGTCTGCTATGAATGGCTGTCAAACACAAACTAAATGCCGCAGCTTGTTGTTTTCCTTTCCAATCATATAAATCCACACCGGTGCGAGCTTGAGCTATCGATTCATAGAACCCTCGCAGCGGTGTCCAGAGCAAATGACCAGAGTGGATAACACTACTAATGAGCTATGCAAGCAAAATAATGATATTTTAATTGAAGTGAAAAAGGCTACTAACTAGGGTTGACCTTAGGAAGATAGGGTGTCAAACAAACATAACTGGTGGTAATAATAAATACCGATAGTGTCACAAAAGAGATAAAATTATATCGACGTTAGAAAGCAACCTTAATAAAAATGTATACGATATTTCAGAGCCAAAAATGTGTAGCCCCAAAATATTGGTAGCTCAAATGAACTCTGAGTACAAAGAAGACGAATTAGTTTATAAAAATAAAGTTCAAAATAGCTTTTTGAGTGCAGCCAATCTAAAATGTGTCAAAGTTTTCAAGTCTAAACGGGGAAAAGAAACATGTAGTGCGATAATCGAAGCTGAGCATAAATTCTTTTTGCAGGTATCAGAATCAAAGAAACTAATTATTGGATGGGAACGCTGTCCAGTGTATGATGGACAAACAGTTAAGAGATGCTAAAAATATCTTGGGTTTAACCATATTTCAATTAATTTCACCAAAAAGTTAAGATGTAGCAAATGCATGGCAACGCACTGCCCGTAAAATCGTACGTGGAATGCGGGCAGTGTCCAATTACATCGCGTTTATGCGTTAATGCGGATGACTACAATAAACTTATTATTCGGTAGGAAATGGCTTCGTTTTCGGCTGCTAAAATGTTTTTATTAGAAAATAGTTTATTGAAATTAAAAATATTGCAAATTTTACAATAAATAAAATAAAATAATTCGACATTGTTTACTTACTTTGAATCCCAAAATTTTTGGCAACTTCGTCCCATTCTGTTTCTGCAATTCCCCTGTCTTTGTAGCGACAATGGCTTTTATTCCACAAAATAATTCTCTTTTCTATTTCTGAAATTAGAACTTCCATCTTCGCTGATGAATTTCTCGCACGATACTGCGGGCAATATCAAACAATGCGTGCGATGCGGGGACGTCGCAATGTACGCATTATCGCAAAATCGTGCCTACGTTGGATATCTACATTTGACAACATATGTTTGATTTTGTAATCAGCCCGCATTTAACGCTCCGTACCGCACGCACCGTACCGCACGCACCGCATTTCTCGTGTCTACGCTGGATGCGGCGTAAGGGCTGTTGATGCGAAATTTGGCGGTGCATGCCACGATTCTCACATATGGAACCTGTCCAGCTAAAGAAGCGCTTAACCCTTAACCTGTGTTTCCAAAAAATGACGCTATTCGTGTTATGGGGCCTTTAGTACCCCAGTCCGTTTTTCATGTATGTATATTGGTAAGGATAATTAAAGAATTTAATTTTTTTAACCATTTTTACTGATAATTCATTAATTTAAAATTTTTTACAAAGAATTTTTCATGTCAATTATATTCGACATAACTTACATAGCATTTCTCACATACCCTGAATGTCACAAAGCTCGCAAACTGAAGTGGTTTTTGTGTCGCCCTTCGAGCCTTGCCGACCAGCTTTAAAAAATTTGTATTATTTCGTGTTGCCGGCAGAGCGGAGAGGGTTTCAACTTCAAATCCGATGGCGTTTTTTGCCGTTTTAACAGACTTTCGGAGAGATCCTTTTTCCAATCGGTTTTCAATATAGGAAGTTTTCAGTTCAACAGCCAACGATTTCAAGAATTCTTTGCGTTTCAGACGTGGATTATTAAGTTGGATCATTCTGTATGCTGCTAATACTGCAGCATCGATCATATTATAGAAGAAAGTCATTGGCCACCGGTTATTCTTTTGTTTACATATGTATGTATTTCCGGATCATTTGGTTAAATGTATCGACTCCATTTGGTATTGTAGTCCTCTATAACTTTCGACTGTTTTGTAATAACAGCATCACATTTTTCTTCTTGTCAGTAACGTAACTAACCACGTACATACTTTCCGAAAAGCAAAAAACTGACGAAAAAGGTTCCCTTCTCTTTGGTTGCGTAAGTTCCTTGGGTAACTCCGGCTTATTTAATCGAATAGTACCAACTATGGTTGTGTTCCTCAAAATCTGTTCATTGGCTAATGAAATACTGGTGAAGAAATTGTCAATTGTTATATTGTAACCTTTATCTAGAAATCCTCATGCGAGGCGATGAACCAAATCAAAAGCAACATTTATCGAACGTTCTTGGTCAGGCTGTGTACCGACGTAAATTTCACCCACCAACGGAAAATTTGTATCTGCGTCAACGAGCTAAAATATTTTTATACCGTACTTTCCCGGCTTACTCGGAATGTATTGCCGGAAGCAACATTTCCCACGAGTAACCAATTGTTCGTCTATGTTCAATTCTTTTGATGGCTTATTGCACGAAGCGAGATTGATTTGAAACAGTTTCTAAATATGGCGAAAAGCTGCCATTTTATCCTCTCTTTGTCGGATTTGTCTAGTGCGGATATCATCTATAAAATCTTAGAAATCTTATTATTTGCTCATATATATCAATACAATATAAACCAATACTGTATTCCAAGTAGTATAAATTCAACACGTTTTCCAAATTTTAATACTTACCTAATTTAAATAAATTTGATTCCTTGTGTCCATTGTACATACAATTCAAACCATTTTCAAATAAAACTGCAGATTATTTCCAAATCTACGTACAACAAAGTAATTTTGGACTTAAAGCCAAGATAAAAATGATAATTCTCACATATTTTCTCATTAGAATGTCAAAAAAGCTAAATTTCCAACAAAAAGTAACGAATTTTACTTAATTTGTATGAAAATTGTACAGGGGCACTGAGTGCCCCTTAACACAAAAACATGGTACCATTTTCAAACTGCTCTCACGAGTTAAAAAAAAGTGTTGCTTTTAATATTTCATGAGTTTTCCTTTCGCAAAAGACCAAATATGTGGCCTGCAAAGCAACACTGCTTTACCAACAAGAGAAATACGTTAAATTCAAGTTCAAAAATCGTTTTGGGCACTGAATGCGAAATGCGATATGGATTCTTGGTTAGCACCAATTTGCATTTCCATATTTTAATTTATAATTTATATTTCAGTATATTTAATTAAACTATTTAAGGTGACTCCGGATATCTACTGGAACCTTGGAAACTAACTGCCTACCGTAACGCAGTCGAACATTCAGCTGAATCCCGGTTCAATAGCTGCCATGCAAAGGGACGGTCTATCATCGAACGAGTATTTGGAATATTAAAAGGAAGGTTTCGATGTCTTTTGGCAGCACGCGAATTACATTATGCTCTCCAAAAGTGTCAGCAATTATGAACGTTTGTTGCGCTTTGCACAATATTTGTTTGCAATTTAAAGCTGACCTACACCCTTCAGAAGTGTTTCCAACAGAAGATGTACATTTATTAGAAACTGTTAATATAATTGAAGCGGATAGTAATACAGCAAATATTTCTAGAAGCCTAAGAGATGAAATACGAAATAGTTTAATTTCACGAAAGCAATTTTTTATTTCCATAGCCGTTTCGTTGCTTTTATAGTAATTTATTAAATATTCATAAGTTTCAAAAAATTAAATAACAACTTAAAAACAATTCATCAGGTTTCGATGTCTTTTGGCAGCACGCGAATAACATTATGCTCCCCAAAAGTGTCAGCAATTATGAGCGTTTGCTGCGCTTTGCACAATATTTGTTTGCAATTTAAAGCTGGCCTACACCCTTCAGAAGTGTTTCCAACAGAAGATGTACATTTATCAGAAACTGTCAATATAATTGAAGGGGATAGTAATACAGCGAATATTTCTAGAAGCCTAAGAGATGAAATACGAAATGGTTTAGTTTCACGAAAGCAATTTTTTATTTCCACAGCCGTTTCGTTGCTTTTATAGGAATTTATTAAATATTCATCAGTCTTCAATATACATACATATATGCACTAACAAAGAAAACTTATTTAAATAAAAATAAATAAAAGTTAATTCATTGCCTTTAAATTTTAAGATAACTATATGCATATATGTATTTATATACTAACTTAAAAAAAATTCATCACATTTCAATTTCAACGGATTCATTACTTTTTGGAGACCTAAAATAAATATTCTTATTGTTTTTGTTTCTTCATTCTTAAAAGTTTAAGTTTTAGTTTTCGTTTAATTTTTTCATTTTTTTTTTAACTCAAACTTTTCCCTTTAGAGTTGAAGTTTAGCTTTTTCTAACTCCACATTTATTTTAAAATAGTTATTTAAGCAATTGAGAGTCTCACTAATATCGTTTAATTTTTTTACAGAGTTTTCGTGATATTGCACTTGATTATCAATTTGCATTTATAGCAAATTATCTCTGCCTGGAGGTACTGAGCATGATCGAGAAGGTGGCAATATGTTGGGAAGCGGACTTGGTAGTGTGTTAGGGCATGGCGTTGGAGGCTGATTTTCCAAATCATAGCTTGGGCTATCGGGATATGTATCCAAATTAATTCGGCTACAGGGTTGAGGATCTATAATATTGGCACCGAACCGCAACTTGCTCCTCCATTGCAGTGAGCATGCAGAATTTGGAAGGTCCTCCTCCTGTGCCCGACATGCTCTCCTTATTTCTTCGCAGCTTTGCCTTGTTATTAGTTTTATAATCAGCCCAAATCTAGAAAATGTAGCGCGTCTTACATAAATTTTAAAATTAATATAGTTAGTGGCCTACCTATTTCCATTCGACAAAGTTATTAATTGGAGGTTCACATGAGTTTAACTCTGCTTCCAGTCTCTAGAAAATGTAGCGCGTCTTACATAAATTTTAAAATTAATATAGTTAGTGGCCTACCTTTTTCTATTCGACAAAGTTATGAATTGGAGGTTCACATGAGTTTAACTCTGCTTCCAGTCTCGTTTGCTTTGCAGCTAACCCCTTATTCTGCTTCCAGTCTCTAGAAATTTTAAAATTAATATAGTTAGTGGCCTACCTTTTTCTATTCGACAAAGTTATGAATTGGAGGTTCACATGAGTTTAACTCTGCTTCCAGTCTCGTTTGCTTTGCAGCTAACCCCTTATTTGGTGTTTCGCTAAATCATTGTGCTCCTGCATGAAATTAACCATAATCTCGAACTGTCTTGGCTTCGTGTTCGGTTGCTTAACTCTAACCGCCCTAAAAATAATATTTATATACAAATGTCCCAGTCTCTTTTTTTTAATTGCGAAAATTTACATTATTGTTGATTTCCGTGAGCTTGGTTGTTGTCGAATAGAATTTTCGAATTTTCGAACTTTCGACCATTTTGACATTTACTTTCGGAACACAGAGTACCAAATTTTTGGTAAAACGAATTAAACGAATGCTGCTCGAAAGACTCGTTCAGAGTACTAATCGTTCGAGTTCGAAAAAATTTTCTAACGAATCAATAGCCCTCCTGATCTTTTAGCTCAGAAAATGACAGAAGACATAGACAGACAGAAAGAAATCGTTATACAAACACACAGACGTGCACATAAAAATTATAAAAATAACGCAAAGAAATACAGACTACATATTTTTGGCCATCTTTACGCTAAATGTGTGAAAAAGAAACACAAGATTGTGAAATCTGCTTAACAAACTCAGACTAAGCAAACAACCAATTGAAGCCGCACCAATCCCTACAAGAAAGGAAATTTTTCGACTGACCTATTCTCCAACACACTCAAATATGAGCCAATACAAAATAATAGCTAATAAAATTCCTCCATATCTTAATAATTGGTAAAAAAGAGACATTACTGTTCAGTCGTAAGTCAATTAGTAATAAAGAGATAAAAATATAAACATTTAACCATGTTGCCATATATCTTTAGTGTCTATAAATAAGGTTGCTGAGTTCGATGTAGCTTACAACACTAAAATTGTAATATGAAACACGCTTCGTGTTAAGTTTTTGAAAGTTTACTGTATTTTGTATAATAAAACGTTTTACAAGTTTTTGCTGGCAGCAATTAGCGTGGCTTACTTGTTAGGAGATGGAAAGCGAGAGAATATGATGAAAGAAAAGAGAATATGATAACAGCTAGGCGTATGTACTAAAACTAGAAATGTAAGGATAAAGTGAATATGCAATTTACTTAAACGGAATCAATAACTAGAATACGAAGTTATTGTCAAATGTCAAAAATATGGTTCTGTCGTGTCAACAGCAAACAGGGTGCTCCACATTACTCCCCTCCAGACGAAAGCTACATGTAACGAGTGGGGAATTTTACTTTGCGGCCTCTACGTGTAAATTTTGGTGAAGTGTTGTCGTTTCCCACATCTGACTGCAGTTCTTGGCTACCGGTAATTATCAACTTCGACGGGGCGCTTATGTTGGTTCCTTTATCTGGTTGCGGCTCTAGGCTATCCATAATTGTATGTTTCGTCTGAGCGTTGTTGGTTTCTTTAGCTTGCTGTGGCTGAATGACGTTTGAAGACGTTTCGTAGTCGGTGCTTGTTAAAAAAGCGGACTCTATCGAGACTTTCGTTGCTTGAACGCCCTCGGGTGACCACTGTAAAATATTTCGGAGTTTTACGTGTGACTGCGTATGGACCGTCATAAGACTAGTTAGCGCAGGTCGTACGGAATCATTTCTGATGAATACACGTGTTGCTGATTGTAATTTTTGTGACCCAAATGTCGTTGGCGTGCAGTGTCAGTAGGCCGACTTATTTATTGACTTTCGAAATTCCTGTATTGTATCGCTATTTAGTTCGGCTGGATCAGTTGGGTGGAACAATTCTCCGGGAATCTTCAAGGTTGTACCGTAGACGAGCTTTGCGGGAGATGCGCCAATGTGTGGCTTAAAAACCACTCTTAGGCCGAGACGTATCGACGGAAGGAAATGTACCCACTTGCCTGTATCGTGACAGAGAATAGCTGATTTCAAAGATCTGTGCCATCGCTCGATCAAGCCGTTGGACTGAGGATGATACGACGTAGTACGCAAGTGATTCGTTCCAATAATCGAAATAAGCTCCTGAAAAATTGAGGACTCGAACTGTCGGCCGCGGTCTGACGTTATACGTTCTGGAACACCAAACCTCGATATCCAATGCGTCGACGACAGTTTCAGCAGTCATATCCGGAATGGGGACTGCTTTAGGCCATCGTGTGAAACGGTCGATAATCGTCAAACAGTATCGTTGGCCTTCGCATAATAGAAAGGGACCAACGATGTCAATGTTGATGTGCGTAAATCTGCCTTGTGGTGGTATGTATTTGGCCAGTGGTGATTTTGTATGGCGATAAGTTTTTGATCGCTGACATGCTTCGCAACTTTTCACAAATTCTGAAACTTGTTTCTTTACCCCTTCCCAAACAAAACGTGAAGTGACTAACTTCGTAGTGGCGCGCACTCCAGGATGTGACAAGTTTTGCATTTTGGACAATATTTGATTGCGAAAGGCTTTCGGAACATAAGGACGTAATTTTGATGTCGATGTGTCGCAAAGTAATTCGACGTTGATGCCTGGCGGCATGAATGGTTTAAGTGTTAGAGAAAATTTCGATTTCATACCTGATTTCAGCACTGTTTGTAGCTCCTGGTCGTTCTTCTGTGCATATGCAATGGCGCTATAATCGATGACTTGGTAGAGCGATTGAATTCGGGAAAATAAATGTGCTGTTACGTTGGCTTCCCCCGATATGTGGCGTATGTCGGTTGTAAACTGGCCTATGAAATCAAGTTGACGTGCACGGCGAGGAGTTGTTTTTTCCAACTTCTGTTTGAATGCAAAAACGAGAGGGCGATGATCCGTGGGTACATTGCATCGTCGTCCTTCAACCATATACCGAAAATGTGACACAGCTTGAAAAATTGCGGTAAGCTCTCGGTCGTACGTACTGTACTTACGCTGCGCCGGTGTTAGCTTTTTTGAGTAAAACGCTAACGGTTGAAGCTCCCCGTCAATCACCTGATGCAATGCAGCACCAACCGCAAAATTTGATGCGTCGGTGTGCAGAGACAATTCTGCACTTGCTGACGGATGGGACAGCAACGTCGCGTTCGATAGTTCTTCCTTACAACGTTGAAATGCAGCTTCGGCGTCCATATCCCATTTGAGTTGCGTCATGTCATTTCTTTTGTTTCCCACGATTAGTTGCTGCAATTTAGATTGGTAGTCAACGGCATGTGGAAGAAACTTCCTATAAAAATTTAACATGGCTATAAAACGCTTTAAGTCTCTTGCGATCGTTGGCTTAGGGAAATTTAACAGCGATGAAACTTTTTCAGGTAGGGGCTTGATTCCGTTTGCTTCAACCAATTGGCCAAGAAACTTTAATTCCGCCTTACCGAATTCGCACTTGGAAAAATGTATGGTCAGCTTATTCTCCCGTAGTCGTTTGAACAGTAAACGTAAATGCTGTTGGTGTTGTTCAATCGATGACGAAGCTACGCAAATATCATCAATATAGGGGAAAACGAAATCCAAACCTCGCAACACCTCGTCTATTAGCCGTTGGAAAGTCTGTGCGGCGTTGCACAGACCGAACGTCATAAAATGAAACTTAAACAAGCCGAAAGGCGTTGTTATCGCGGTCTTCGGCACGTCGTCAGGGTGAATTGGTACCTGGTGGAACGCTTTTTGGAGATCGATCTTCGAAAAAAACAATATTTCACAAAGAGTGTTGGCGAAGTCTGTAAGAAGTGGCAACGGATATCGATCCGGTAGCGTCTGGGCCTTGAGCGCGCGGTAGTCTCTACATGGTCTCCAGGTACCATCACCTTTCTTGAACATATGAAGTGGGCTAGACCAATTGCTGCTGGAGGCACGACAAATACCGGCCTTCAGTAAAAATTCGAATTCGGACTTCGCAGCTTTTAATTTGTCGGGCGGAAGGCGCCGGAGTCTAGAAAACACTGGCTGTCCCGTCGTTTGGATTCGATGAAAAATTGTTGATTTTGTATTTGACCCAAACGGAGTCAATCTGGTGATGTCTGGAAATTCAGATAAAATTTTGGTGAACGGTTCGTCGACTGTGAAAGTTTTCAGCTTCGTGTCGCTGTATTCTATTGTTGGCGATAGTGGCGTTGATAAGGCCGTCATGCTGTCGATTAGTTTATTTCGGCGCATATCTATAAGGAGGTCGTAGAATTTAATGAAATCGGCACCGATGATGGGTTGGGTGACTTCTGCAATTATAAATGACCAGACATATTCGCGTCGTAGGCCGAGATCTATTTTCAATCGCTTTTCCCCTAAAACTTTGATGGCGGCTCCGACGGCGGCATAGAGTTTCGTGGCACATGGACGAATATCATACGATGGCGTAGTTGGAACGTTGTTTTTGAAATACGGTCTTTTACCTGCAGCCGAAAAACTTAACGGTGTTCTCCAAACGAGTTGCATCTTTCCGCTAGTCATTGTTGTTTATTTTCTGCAGTTACCGCGGACGAACGGTGTCCATAGCGGCATGGACTACGGCATCTACGAGCGCTGGTGCCGTATTTTTTGTGGTACCAGCATTGATAACTGGCGAATGAAGCTGGGTTACCACTTTGTTCTTTACGTCGATTTGCGCTTCGTGGGCGAAGTTTGGTGGCAGACTGCTGTCGAGTACGGGAACGAGAGCGCACGGAAAATATATCAAGTTTACCAAGGTCTTCTACGGTTGCACGTAGTTGGTTTAGTTCGCTGGTAACTCCGGATTCTACTCGATGCACGTGATGTACGCCAACTGCGTCTATGATCGAGTCTGCGATTTTCGTAAACTCTGCAGCATTACCTGACGTGGCTGCTACGACTGGCTGGGCGAATTCTAGGAGTCGTTTCGTCCAGAGACATTATAAAGCGGCTTCACCCAATGTGCTCCCGGCGGCACGTTTCATCTCAAAATATAATTCTGAGGGTTTTTTTATCTCTGAGTGGAAGTTCGGAAAGAAGTCGATTTAAGCGCCTTTGTTTGCTGTCAGCGAAATGTTCGATTATTTTCGCTTTAACGTACTCGAACCTATCATGCTGCGGCATTGTAGCTATAACTTCAGACAATTGGCCGATCACAGTAGGGTCGAGAGCTGCAAACACTGTTGCTGCCTTTTGTTTGTCCGAAGAAATTCCAGAAGCGGTAAACCAGAAATCCATCGACGTAAACCATGCTTCGATATTATTGCTTGACATCGAAGGGATTGGTAAGCGAGCAGCGGCTTGTATTTCACCTGCAGATGGAATCCCCTGAGTATGGCGCGCGTCCTGAAGCGATGTGGTACTAGGCGGTGCCGATGAAATTCCACTATCGTTGTTCATCTTAGTAGTGAAGAAACGGAATAGCGAGATCTTATAGCTGTACTCAATTGCGTCGCAACGGAATTTTACTTCCGTTCTCTGAATACTCTTTACGGGGTCACCAGTTTTTAGTGTCTTTAAATACGGTTGCTGAGTTCGATATAGCTTACAACATTAAAATTGTAATATGAAACACGCTTCGTGTTAAGTTTTTGAAAGTTTACTGTATTTTGTATAATAAAACATTTTACAAGTTTTTGCTGTTAGCAATTAGCGTGGCTTACTTGTTAGGAGATGGAAAGCGAATGGCGTGACCAAATCTAATGATACCGTATGAAGCTTACAGTTTTTATAAAGAAAAGAGAATATGATTACAGCTAGGCGTATGTACTAAAACTAGAAATGTAAGGATAAAGTGAATATGCAATTTACTTAAACGGAATCAATAACTAGAATACTAAGTTATTGTCAAATCTCAAAAATGTGGTTCTGTCGAGTAAACAGCAAACAGGGTGCTCCACATATCTTATTGTCTGCAAATGGTACAAAAGTACCCGTACAAAGTAGTCAATAATCTTAAAAAAGCAGTTATTTGTATTGCTTATTTGTATATTTTCCATGGGGAAACATAATTTTTTATTGATAATATTATTCATAGAAATGTTTTTAATTAACACGGAAAATATATCAAGTGGTTATATTTCGTTTTAAGGAAAATGGGTAATTGGTAAGTACCGACTACTATTAGTTCATTAACGTTTATTACATCAATAGTGACTTGAAATTATCAGCCCAATTCTGAATTTCCCAGGGAGTTTTTTCGCCGGGAATTTTGTTTTTCCCGAGAATAAAATTCTCCAACTATAATTCCCTCGGGAAAAGATTTTTCCCTAAAAAACGGAGAGGAGGAAATTCGAAGTTCGAAACGGCTGTCTACAACGTTTTTGACAGTTCTGTATAAGGAAAATAGTTTGCAGATTTGTAACTGTTGCTAAATAAATTAAAAAGAACTGTGAAAAAGTGCATTTTTAAAACTGAAAATGCATAGCATAGGATAGTAAGGGAAGAGTTAGTTGCTGAAGAAGAGCTGCAGTTCGTCATTCAAAGAGTGGAAAGAAGAACTTTGCGTGATTGTTCCAATCCGATGGAATTGCCACAGTCTTTGTAAGTTCTACATTAGATTTGGACAATCCAATGGTCAAGTGAAAATTTTTTGATGTTTCAGGTTTCAGAAATATTACAGAATCAACAAACCTGCTTTTCAATATTTGCTAAGGGTGCTCACATCTTATTCACAACCCGCTAAGAAAAGTTTTGCAGTCTCTCCGGCGATTAAGTTGAGTGGGTGTTTACGCTTTTTGGCTGATGGTGGATATCAGACTGGAGTAGGGAAAGACTCCGATGTGTCGTGTGCGCAATCCACTTTCAGTAAAATACTTGCGGAAGTGTTAAATATTCTTGAAGACAAACTTTGTCCACAATGGATACAAATTGCCAAAAGTGTTGTTAAGAGAAGAAAAACTGCTTTAGCTTTTTATGTTAAACATGGCATTCCTGGTGTTGTAGGATGTATTGACGGTACACATGTCCGAATAATTGCTCCATCTCAAAATGCGCATTTGTTTTACAATCGAAAGGGATATTATAGTCTAAATGTTATGCTTGTAAGTTTTGAATAAGCTTTATTAACCCTTAACGTAATCTCTTTTATTTAGCTTTGCGAAGATAAGCTGCGAATACGCTACGTTGACGCCACCCATCCGGGAGCATGCCATGATTCCTTTATATGGAATTCAAGTGATTTACATGCTTATTTTGAAAGCGAATACGTGCGAGGCGATAAAAACTCTTGGATTTTAGGTAACGGTTTCAGTATCACCTTTTATAATTCCTTAAATGTAAAATTTTATTATATATAAGGTGATGCCGGGTATCCTCTGGAACCGTGGCTGTTGACACCTCATAGGTCTCCAGAGGAAGGTTCATCCGAAATGAAGTTCAACAATGCACATTCAAAATGCAGAAATATAATTGAAAGAACTAATGGAGTGTTGAAGAACAGATGGAGATCCATTCTTGGTGCACGGGAATTGCATTATACGCCGAAGAAAGCAGCTCAAATAGTTAACGTATGCTGCGCTTTATACAATATTTGCATCCATTTTAAGGCCGCCGCTAATATTGAAATGGAAGAAATGGAGGTACTGGAGGTACTGGAGCCGCTAGAAGAACACGAAACCCCAACAACTTCATCACAATATTTATCTGAAGCAAACGCAATTAGAAGGAATATTGGAAACACATTATAAACGCATAACTAAAACTTTTGATTCAGAAGTACTCGTAAGTGATTCTCCCATACAATTTTAAATTTTATACTTAATACGAATTTTACAATAATCCAACAATTAAAAAAAATGTTTTTTAGAAAATTTGGAGTACGGTACAACTAACCTGCTAGCAACAAATATGCACATATGCATTAATCAAAAACTACACATCACTATTATAATTTCATTGAAATAAAAACGGAGACATATGGCGACAGTTACGACAGCTGGAGAGGTTATAAGAATTATTTGCATACACATGCAGCAATTGAATTAGCATAGCCATAGCGTACTGCAATATGTACTTCTGCAATCTTTTGTCAACCCAATACTCTTGCACTGATTATTTGAAATCAAGTTAAACCACGATAGGCTCTCGGATGCACCAATAGGTAAGTTCATAAAGTGATACGCAAATACAATTCATTGATTATGTATACAAACGATTTTGGAAATTCCAGCGACTTTACGGTGCCTCAACAATACTACCCCGCTGTAGGTACCCTATACAACAAGAATACAATTGAAGTATTCAACGCGTGAGATAAAAACGACTAAACTGCAGTCAGAGGGACAAAAACTAATAGATGATTTTCGCAGTGACCGTGTTCTGTTTTCTTTTTGTTATTTCATTCGCGCTAATTTATATCAACTTGGAATATGATAATGATAATATGTATAGTTATAATATGTATGTATATGTGTAAGTATATATTTCATTAAGCCGTAAGTAATTACAAAAAAAAAGCAGAATTCATTCATTAACAAAGAAAAAAAAAAATCGAAAAGTTACAAAAAAGAATAATTTATTAAAAAGTAAATTTATGTTTTTAATTTTAATAACTCCTCCAAGAGGTCGTTATGACGCCGCATTTCTACCAGTTCTAAATTTTTTAACCTCTCCATTTCAGCGAAATGCCGTTTTTGTTCAAGATTATTTTCTGCCATACTAGTTACTGCCGTCGTTAAATTTTTTAGCATCTCTCGCTGAATTTTTAATTCATCTTCAAGAGCGTCCGTGGCTAGTGATGGCAAAAAACAAAAATCGATTAATTAATCATATGATTAATTGCAAGATAAATAAATTGATTGCATTTATTTGCAATTAAAATATAATAATCGATTAAAAAAATAATTGCTTCAAAGATTGATCACATATTTTATGGTTTATTATTCATACGTATTATCGGTCCCAAAAGGAGGTCAAAAATTTCTTTGACGACAAATAAACTTAAAAAAATAAAATAAATTAATAAAAATATAAAAAAACTGTTTTATATTTTTATTTAAAAATCAGTTGAAAATTTTATAGAAATGAATATTTCCAAGTAAGCTTGGTATCCTGTAGAACCGAAATAGAAAAAAAAAATTAGTATGCTATGTAAAAAAATAAAATTAAATTCAAGATTTATTTTCTATTTAGGTTTTACATGATACTAGTAAAACGTTGAACATTTTTAAGAAATGAATATTTTTTTGTTAAATCATCCATGTTTGCAAAAACAATAACTTCGATAAGCGTTTTGTAGTCAGGCGATTTCGTTTGAGCGTAGCTGTAGCTCCAGCTTTCGAAAATAGCCGCTCAGCAGGAACTCAAGTTCCAATAAAGTGGCAATATTTTTTCGAGACTCCATACAGCTTTGGAATTCAAATAATAAGATAACTCGTC
The DNA here is from genome assembly GCA_963971545.1 of Philophylla caesio. Lineage (NCBI taxonomy): Eukaryota > Metazoa > Arthropoda > Insecta > Diptera > Tephritidae > Philophylla > Philophylla caesio. The sequence goes on along the minus strand of OZ020604.1, from coordinate 124,569,061 downwards.
TTGGGGGTGTGTATCCTGAACATTTTTCTTCCTTTTTTTATGTGCAAGTGTCTTATGTGGAGCCCAGAGATCAAATTCATTTTCAAAGGATTCCACTGATGTCTCGCTTAATGTTTCCAAAGAATCATCCATATCGCCCATTTCCGTTCGCAAAAATTTCATCACTGATGACAAGGCTATTGCATCTTTAAAATTAAATTTTGTAAATCTATGATCCAATATTGTTGATGCAGCTAGCAAATATGAGTGTTCTATTGAGCCAAATCTCTTTTGAAACTCCTTTATAATTGCCTCTTTTAGTTTTTTAGCGGCTGGTTGATTTGGTGTTACTTTTGAAATTTGTTCAAATCCACAGTGGCTCAGTGTTCCGCTTTTTTCACCACTAATCTGCATAGTCAGTGCCTCTAAAGGTCTTAACAGAGTCAGTATTTCATTTAATGCATCTTTCTCTCTTGAGGATATCATGGGCGGCGATTCAGTGTTGTCAAGCAAAATTTGGCTGATATAAGGACAAAGTTTAATAAAGCGTTCGATCATGTAGTAAGTCGAATTCCATCGCGTTTTAACATCTATTACCACTCTCAATACTTTTTCTTCTGGAATGCCTGCTGAAGCTTGCATCTTCCTTAAGTCATCATTTGCTTTAACACTCCGCTTGAACCATTTAGCAATATTTTTGCATTTCAAAACAGCATCATTTATTTCTGGAATACTTAGCGAATTCGTACAAACCAAATTCAGGGTATGGGCGAAACATGGAATATGTATTTTTTTTCCGAACATGTCATGAACGGCTTTCACAATGTTCGCAGCATTGTCCGTTACAACCGCCATTACTTTTCTTTTGTCAATAGAAAAATCTTTTAATGCAAGAGATAATACATAAATATCCGATGCGGTATGGGATTCAGATAACTCAAATACCCCATTAAATTGTTTTTTTCCATGTAAACCATGAACAGTTACTCCCAGCGTACTTTTCATGTTTATATTCGTCCATATATCTATGGTTATAGTCAAACACGATAAATTTGACAGGTGTAATACACACTTTTTTTTTTCTTCTTCATACAACTTTTCAATGCGATCTTTGATAGTATTCCTTGTAGGGACTTTAAACAAAGGAAAGTTTTGCTTCATAAATTTTAAAAAGCCCTCGCCTGCAACAAATAAAAAATACATGGGGTTAAAAATAACAAATGCGTCAATTAATTAATATATACCTTCGACAAAGTCAAACGGCAATTTATCTCTGGTAATCATCTCCACTATTCCATCTGTCAGTTTCTGATTCTTTGTGCCGGAAGAAAAGCTTTGCACATTATGAAAGGCTTTTATAATAAGTGGCTGACTCTTGCTGCAGCTCGGCATTTCGTTTGTAAAACTTTCACTGTCTTTATCATTGCTGAGACTCAAACTATCATCTGTACTTGTCCTTTCAATTACGCTTTCCATGCTGTTTTCGTCGCTGAACAGCACATTCCTTTCTTTGCTTTGGGATTGACGCACCTAAAATATATACTTAGGTTACAGGTATATAATCCCTGAAGGAAATTGTTAAAGGATTATGTTTTAGTTTACCTTCTGTTTTTCATATTCATTAGCATGTTTCAATTTCAAATGTTGAAACATGTTTGTTGTATTGTTTGTAAATTTCAAGTTTTTGCTACGAAATTTGCAAACCACAAACTTGTTTTTGTTTTTTGTGAAAAACTTCCATGCTTCACTCTTTATAGGTGCCATTTTATTTTACCACACGACAGATATTTTAATATTAAGAGAACCTTCTTTTAAGTATTCTTTAACTCAAGCACTAGTATCTACAGTATTTCTGTTCGCAACAATTTTTTTTTCTATCAGGCAATTATTACTCAGCACAAATAAGATCAAAAGTGACGCTTAAGTCTAGGGTTGCAAATAACTAACTATATACAGTGTGGCTTTCTTGTTAAAGTACTGATATTAGTGTTGCCAATGCTGTTACTGCTGCTGTTCAGCATATTTTAAATTAGTTTTAGCGATTATTTTAGAAATTAATCGATTAAAAATCAATTAATTGAAAGGAAAACGTTGATACAATTAAATCGTTAATTGCCAAAAAATAATCGATTAATTCACTTGCTACGATTAATCTTGCCATCACTATCCGTGGCAACATTCGCCGATAATTGTTTGGCAGTTGGATTTTTTATGTTTTTGTGACCTCAAGTATTGGAACTGGTGACTTCTCGCTAGGTACTGGAGGAGATGGTATGCTTTCTACTACTTATTCTATAAGCACTTCCTCCAAGTATTCCACATTGTTACGTCCATCCAGTCGGTGAAAGCGGCTGTTGAAGGTTTGGACCGCCACCAGTACTTTTAAGGGTCCTTAAATTGTGGGACGCCTTATGCCGCACGTATTTCTTTTGGTCAGTCCAAACCTAGAATATAGATTAATTAGTTAGAGGAAAGACATGCATTTGAAAGCTTTAACAAACCTTTTTCCACTCCGTAATATTTTTTAAGGGCGGACCTGCAGAATTTAATTCTTGCTCAGCGTTCCGCCAAAATCGGGCAACCTCCTCTTTGTTTCCCTTATGGAAACCACGGGCTATATCTGGCCTGGCCTCCATTAAGGTCAACAGAATTTGCAACTGTTGCTTGTTGGTTGTTTTTGACCTATACATATAAAATAAAACCTTTATATAAAACGAATTAGTTTTAAAAACTAAATTACTTACATTTTTGCGTTATCTCCCTTTCAAATTTTTAACGAGATTTCTCCCAAAATAACTCAACCGATTTTACCCTTTTTTGGCATTCGTGATACCTACTTTTTCCCCTAAATACATTTTCCCTTTTCGAACATCGTTCTTGATACCGGGAAAGGGAAAAGAGAACAAATTCTTGGGGAATTTTGTTCATGATGGCGGGAAAGGGAAAAGAGAGAAAATTCCCCGGGAATTTCTATTCAGAATACGTCTGTATAAATCAAGAAAAACTGGAAAACAAAATATTTTAAACTTAAAAAGATAAGTAAAAAAGAAAATTAAAAAATAAAAAGAGGGCATTTAAATAATTGCATTAGCAAGGAAAACAAGATTTTCCAAAGTGAAGTGAAAAAATTTAAAAAAGAAGTGGAATGTGAAGTTTCAAGTAAAAATAAGTTCAAAATAATTGGTGGTTGCGGTTCAAGTGAAGCCCTTCCGTCCACGTCGAGTTCTTTGAAGAGTGATTTTAGCGTACAGTGTAATTTGGAATCGGATTTAGATACAGATTATATCAATGTACTTCAGTGTAGTTCTGATTCGGTTGAGCCCCATGGTGTAGAAAGCGTTCCGTTAAGAGAGTATGATATAGACAAAATTCAGGAGGTGAGGTCTTGGGCTGTGAGAAATAAAATTACGCAAAATGTTTTAGACGATTTGTTAAAAACAATGCGCAGAATAGCTAACAGATCATCCGCTTTCAGCGAAAACACTTCTAAATGGTGATTTTTTGCACATAGGAATTCAGAAAACTTTTTGCCAAGTTCTTTTGATTTTTTGGAAGAAAAAGATGCCGTGGATATTGACGTAGATATTGATGGATTGAAGCTTTTTAATAGTTCCAATAGGGTGTTGGTGCCAATTCTTGGAGCCTTAGTAGATTTTTCTAGTATCAGTCCATTCGTAATAAGCTGTTTCTCTGGATTTAAGAAACCAGTTAATATATATGATTTTATGGCTGATTTTTGTGAAGAAGTTCTTATCCTTAGAGAAAATGGAATTAAGGTTGGTAAAAACCAAGTTTCAAAAAAATTTGACGTGCGTGCATTTATTTGTAATCCTCTTGCTAGAGCATTTGTTTCAGGTAACGTGTCTTTCAATGCGAAAAAAGGCTGCCCAAAATGTTGTCAGGAAGGTTTGTTTTTCGAAGCAAGTTTGTGTTGCTAGGTCGGATTTATATTTTTCAACCATGCTCGATCCCTTACATTACACCCTTAAATACAAAGAAGAAAATAGTTTGTTGGAAAAATATAAATTTGGAATGGTCTCACAATTTCCACTTGACAGCATGCATTCAGTTGACTTAAGAGTTGTTAAAAAGTTGCTGAAATTGCTAATAAAAAGAGCGGAGATAGGGAAAATAAATGAAAAACTGAATCTGGTTGCTAATTATATTCCTTCAGAATTTGGACGTGTAGCTAGGACCGTAGATGAAGTTAATAATTGGAAGTCAACCAAATTTAGGCAATTTCTGCTCTATACAGGAATATTTGTTTTAAAAGATTCTGTTGAAAGTGATTTATATTATGATTTTTTTGTTGCTCCATTGCGGTATCCGGCTCTTGTCTTGTGAAATGTCCTGCATAGCTTAGGCTAATGTTGCCCAACAAATTTTGGAAGATTTTGTTCTCTATTTTGGTAGTATACATATATGGCGCCGAGTTAGTTAGTTTTAATATTCACGGTTTGCTCCATTTAACTTCTTGTGTCAAACAGTTTGGTGCCTTGGACTCATTCTCCGCGTATAGATTTGAAAATTATATGCAATATCTAAAAAAAGTATAAAAAAATTTAACAAAATTTTACAACAGATATATTTGCGATTAGATGAACAAGCAGGTATACCTCTAAATAAAGAAACTACTGCTAAGTTAGGCCATTTCGATATAAATTTCACAAAGGAAAAGGACTCGTACTGTTACAGTAGAAAGTTAGGTTCTGTGATGGTCGTAAACACTTTTTTTTTGAAGAATCGAAAAGAGTAGTGTGCAGGGTTTTTCAGAAAAGAGACAACTTCTTCAAAGAGCCTCTTGAATCTCTTACTGGTTTGGGTATAGTTCTCGCTGGTGAATTAGGCAATGATCGCATTGAAAAGAGTAGTGTGCAGGGTTTTTCAGAAAAGAGACAACTTCTTCAAAGAGCCTCTTGAATCTCTTACTGGTTTGGGTATAGATCTCGCTGGTGAATTAGGAAATGATCGCATTGAACTCGATATGAAAGACATTCAATACAAACATTTTTGTATCCCTTATAATGCAAATTTTCTTTTAATGCTAATTGTTTAATGAATTCGAAAACTAAACTTCACATTTCATACTAATAACAAAAACAATATATTCTAATATTAACAATTCTATTAACATTATGCTAACGCCATTTTTAAATTACTATGTTTTATATATCCACATAGATTTCGGTATGGAATCGGAAGCTGAAGAGCGTGAGTCCCAAATATACCCAAGCCAAAACAGTCAGTTTTTAATGAAATAACTTTAAAAAATAAAAACTATAATGTTTATTACTTTTAATTAAAAATAAAAAAAATAAATTTAAGACATCCCATTTGAAAGAGGGTGAAAATGAGGCACAGACAGGGGCAGAAGCTGTGATTACAAATAATGGTATGCTATATTTAAGAACTTTTTTTGAATGCCAAGTAGTTTAATACTCTTTTAATCTTTTTCAGATTTTCTTAATAAAATTAAGCTCTTTTGGATGCTCAAAACCAAAAAATGGATGCGATTTTATTGAACCAAAAAATTTTTATTAAGAGGCTTAATAACATTGAAGTGAATGTAATTATTATTTTTTTATGCACTTCACCTGACTATGACCTAATACTTTTTCTTTAAAAGCAAAAAACAATAACAATGAACCAAAACCTCTTGCAAACAGCGCTTCTTAAATATGATCCAGAAGTAAGTATGAAATTTCTCACGACATAGAAATATAAGTACATACATATGTATATCGCTACTTTAATATAGAAATGTCTTATCTCATATTTTTGTTAATTTATTTTTTTACTAAAAATGTGAATTTCTCGCAGGCTGCTCAAAAATCGGAATTATTGGCCTAGAATCGATTGCTAAGGGAGTTGAAGGTGTCGACCCAAAATACCGAAAAGTTGGTTTGTCGCGTTGTGGGAGAACCGTGTAATAAAATATTAAATGATATTGCCAGCAAGTTGCCGTTTTCCTCAGTAAGTGCAGTGATTGAGAGGGAAGAAAATTTAAAGAGAGATGAGTACGCGCAGGCAATGGTAAGCTCTTTTTGATATTTAAACATTTTAATATATTTCTAGTAACGTTAATTTAACAATGTTTTCCAACCTACATAACCAAACTTAAACAAAACTTCCACAATGTCCATAATTATGCCGAATGTATGTAAATATGTTTATAAAGTTCCGTGCGATTTTCACAACTCAAAATAAACAAACGAAAATAATGTATTGTCAAAGTTACATTGTGGCATACCTTTTGCGTTTTTCGCTTTTTGACAAAATTACAAATGTCACGTAAAGCGAAGCAAGTCTTATGTGGCATGGCCTTTAAGCTATTTGACAGCATACTTCGAGGCATGCTCAAGTATTTAAGATAAAAACCAATTATTATTCATGCATTTCCTTTTCAGATGTTTTTAAAGAAAACGGAAGCTTACTATATGAACGCGGTGTGGCATCTGACTGATTTATACGTTAACAATGACTAGACATGTCTACCTACTATATGCGTCAGCACTGACCGGTCACTTGTAGCCTAGTCACGCTTCCCTGATTTATACGGCAAAACTGACTTGAGAATGCAATTAGAGTGAGCAAAAAGCGGCAGAACACCATGTGTTAAAAAAGGATGCAAAATCACATGGACACAAAAACTAGGTGAGAATTTTTATAAAACCCTTAAATTCTGCTAAACTACATAAGCGAATAAGTACTTTGGCCCCAACTGCATAAACAAGCAGACATACGCGTATACACATAACTAGCAGGCTCTCTGCATTGTTGCATTGTCGCTACATTCGTAAGCGCTAACATATAAACATATACATACAAATGTACTTACATATATAAGCACGTACATATATATTGAAAATACTTATTCGTAAGTAGTTATACCCTACACCACATACGAGTACACGTATATATATCAAATTAAAATTTACAAAGTACGGAAAAATAAAAATTGATAAATCTTCAAATTATTTGATACAAAATAAAACTAAGAGAAACTACAGTTGCGAGAAAAATAAATGCAACGAATAAAAATAGTATATTAACATAGCTATTGGAAATAAAATCAAAGCCATTACCAATTAAATATGTACATATTCATATATACAAAGCGGTTAAAATATATACATAAAGCGCGGTGGTACTAAATTACCTCAAATTCTTACAAAAAAAAATTCTTACAAAAAAAAAGAAAAGAAATCAGCTATACAAAAAATTTATAATTTATTTTAATTTGCATCTTATACTATGTTCTGACTGCGCAGTAAACTCGAGTTTGTGGTTTTGAGTTTATGAAAAACTGTCAAGCGTTCTCATTGAGGTGTTTAAAAAACTCGGAGTGCAACTTGACATTTTTTTATTTAGTTTTTTCTGATCGCATTCTGCATATACATAAAGATTGTTTTGTTTATTGTGAAAATATATTCGCAAACGCTGCAAAAATATCGAGCCTTTACCGCCATTTTAGCGTAAGCGACAAAAACCAAATTTTACAGGAGAAGGTTTTTTTTAAATACTTTTTTTTTTTATTTAAGAGTGAATGTCGCTTACGATAAAATGTAAAGTCGTACATCTCCATAACTATAACGATTAGCGAAACAATATTTAGCCAGATGACGTATTATCAGTTTTAGAACAGTTCTGCATCAAAAAGTTAATTTTGGAAAAAATGTCGCTTACGTTATTTTCGCGGTTAGGGCTCGATATGTTCCATTAGATAATGCTTGCAAAAAAAGCATTGCGATTTATAGTGCAAAAATTTATTATTTCATGAAGACGATGTGGTTTTGTTTGACCAAACAGTTGTTGATTTTATCAATTTTGCAAAAAAATATTTCTCCTTATTTCAAAATGCATTGGAAATTGTTAAAATACATATTCAAATATTCATTCTGAGTGATTATTTTTGTTTAATATACGTATCTGTGTGTAAGTAAATCAAACACAGTAAGTCTGTGGTTTAATTATTTATTTCCCTTGCTATGCAAGGGCAGCCGATAATGCCGAGCGAGTCAATACAACTGAATTGCGGTGTCTGCACCTGAATACCTAGTTCCCTAACTACCAACACCTCACGTAGACTGCCGCGTGACTCTTTTTAGCTGAGTCGGCGATTCCCACGATTTCGGACTGCTGGCATGCGCTTCCGTTGTTGTGTCTGCGTTACCTGAACTGCGCATTTTATTTGTTTCAGTTGTTGTTGGTTCATTTGAAGTCGCCTACTATGGTATGTTAACTATTCCCCCGCTAGAAGAGGAGACGTCCACGGATTCCTTAAGAACGCTGTCCAATATTGCGATACTAACATTGCGCTTCCGGCGATTGTTGATTATGTAAGCTAATATGGCAAATACAAAAAAAGCAATTGTAACGGCGTAAGCTATAAGCCATTGAGATGATTGTGCTTCAACAAATCCCCTCAATGATGCAATATGTCGCAGATTCTTTTGGTTTATGTTGTGCAGGTATGGAAGTGACAAGAATGTTGTATGATTTGTTAGGTTCAGAAATTGTGCGGGTACGGCCTCAGGATACAAGCGTACCATCTTCCGCCAGTTCGTGTATGTTGTGCCATTAATGGTTACATTCTCTGTAAACTGTATCACAAATGTTCCATTCAAAATTACTGGTAGGGAATCTTTTTCGCGAACTTCAATCAATTTATCGTTAATAACGACTAGGCCTTCGTCAATTTCCTCCACCGGGTCGATATGGTCAGCTGTAATAGTCTGGCAGGATGCTGGTCGTTGGCTTAACAAGTTTAAAACACAAGAGCTATTTACATTTGATAATTGACAAAATATAGTTGATACTGAGTTTTTACAATTTTCAAGCTGTTGATATTTGTTGTTACATTTTGACACTATACTAGTCTCTATTATAATTGATTTGCTATTTTTTACAACAGGCTTGATTTGGAATTTCTTACAGTTCTGTTTTACTATAGGATATTTAATTACAAAATAAATGTTGTCATAGTCTTGTAAAATTTTCAATTTTGAAACTGTTAGTAAATCGCTTATTGTAATATTTGTAGAGTGCTCGGTGGTTAGTAAATTTTCAACCTCATCGCTATTTAACAACATTGGATTAATTAATTGTATCTAACCCAAAGTGACGGAATACAGGGCTGATTCTATGTCGTCAATCAACGCTCTGTTTCTTGCTGATATCAGATCAAATAGGTGTCCAGTGTCGAGTTCATGTTTTTTTGTGGTACTAATTATTTTATTTACGGTGTCAGTTAGCTGGTTTATTTTAACTTGGAGCTGGCTGTTGATGTAAATCTGTTGCTCATTTGCTTCAATCAAGGATTCTGTCCGGGTTTGGAGCTGGTTGAAGTCGTCGAAATCGGGAGTACCTGCTACGTACTTAAGAGCGGTACCCAAAAAGTTAATGCTACGGGAATGTCGGTGGTGAATTCTTAACGAGTCTAGCAGTCGTAATATGCGGTCGATGTCCAATCGTATTGTTTTCCTAATATGAGACTGTGGAAAGTTCTCAAGAACGTTGTTTGTTTCTTCGGCGATGTTCTCGTAGACGGTTAAATTCAGGTGGTGAATGATATGCTTATATTGGTCATAAATGGCAACATCCCCATCCGATATAGGTATAAAAACTGAGTCAGTATAATTTAAAATTTCCGACCGCGCTACAGCGGCCGCTATCAGGATCAGGAACCTATCGACAAAACAGAATTGTCTCAGATTAGCTTTATGAATTTTTTTACCGTCAATAAGGACTGTGGTACCCAAATCTTTTTCAACTACTTTTTCTGAGTATAGTTTAGTAAGTTTGTTGCCCAGTCTCCTATTGGATTTTATATAAACTTTTTCACCGGGCTTAAAAATTTTGGTTCGCCTATTCCTGTTGTGGTAGCTAAGTTCGGAGTTCTGCGCTTTTACTAGGTTATTTTTAATTTCGTCGAGATGTTTTGATGATGCGAAATGAATTATGTCGATGGGCCATTGTTCTGTCACGGAGTGTATTGTCCTGTTGTATTTGTAAGTCGCGAGTAGGATAAGATCGTTCGTGTCATTTAGTCCCTGGCTTAGTTTGATGCACCGACTGATTTCTGAAAGAGTTCCGTGGAGTCGTTCTACCTGTCCGTTAGTTGTGCTATGGTGCGGTGGTGTCGTAAATATTGAAATATTAAAATGATCTTTTAGCAACGACTTTATTGTGATAGAATTTAGTGCTTTTTCATTATCACATACAATATTTTGAGTGTCTTTAAAAAAATTCATAATGCGGATCAAGGGTTCCTTTATATCGACTATTGCTCTGGAGGGAATTGACTGAACTATTGCAAATTTCGAAAATTTGTCGATACAAGTTAAGTAGTGTTTTTGATCCGTTGAAAAAATATCAACATGGAGGATTTCTCCGGGCTTGCTAGGGATTGGGGTCCGTCCCATTTCGGGGTTTGGCGGATGGCGCTGATATTTCGCTTCCTGGCAAATTTTGCAATTAAGTATAATTTCTTTCAACATTTTGCGCATGTTTGGAAAATAATAGTCTCTTAAGACTTGCATCATATTTTCCTTAAGAGACCGATGAGCTCTATTATGCTCGGCGTGAAGAATTTCTTTTTGATCGTCCTCGTTAAAGATGTCTGACACCAAATTTTTTGCATGCACGAATTTGACAGATGGAAAATCAGTTTTAATTTTGTTTTGTATTTTTCCTAATACAGATATTTCGCATAGCAATCCGTTGGTAACGTTGGGGTTGATGCAATCTTTTAATTGATCCAAAACATTGTCTATATTCTGAAAAATTATATAATGCCTGATTCGCGATTGGAATAGAATTTTGGTCGTTTTTGAATTTGTATCTCCGCTTTCTAGAACAATCTGATTCATGAATGAGTTTACTGGGTTCAAAACTGTAGAAATTACTTCTGTGGACGATTCTTCGCTGTGGACAGTATCGCTGTCAGTTGTGGATTTAGGCTCTAAACTGTTTATATGGTGTCTTGATAACGCATCTGCGACTACGTTTTCTTTACCTGGTTTGTAATAGAATTTAGGAGAAAACTCTTCCACGAAGGCCCTCCACCGTTTCAATTTCGCATTCGGATTTTTATCCGATATCGAAAAGGTGAGCGGTTGATGGTCAGTAAAGATGTTAATATTGTTTGCCCCATATAGATAATTTCTAAGTTTTTGAAGGGCCCAGACAATCGCCAAAAGTTCTCGTTCGTTTGTCGCATAGTTTTCTTTCGTTTGCGACAAGGTGCGAGATATCATAGTGATGGGTCTGCCTCCTTGCGAGAGAACTGCACCCAAGGCATGAGATGACGCGTCTGTGGTTAAGTCGAAAGGCTTTTCGTGGTCGGGATAAAGAAGGAGAATATCTTCTGAAGAGAGAATATTTTTGATCTTTCGGAATGCCTCATGAGCTTCCTCGTCAAAAGAAATTTTAATATTTTTTGAAATGTTGGTACCAATGGTTCCATTTTCGCCACGCAGATATTTTGTGAGGGGTTTGGCTATCGAGGCATAGTCTTTAATAAAGCGCCTGTAATAGCTGGATAAGCCTAAAAAGGAACGCAATGCGCGGAGTGTTTTCGGGACTTCATAATTTATTATGTCTTTTACCTTGTCCTTTGATGTTTTAATGCCGTCTTTCGAGACAACGAATCCTAGGAATTCAACCTTAGATCTGAAGAATTGAGTTTTTTCCGAAGAGACCCTCATGTTGGCTGAGTATAATTTTTCGAGCACTCGACTTACATCCTGTAAATGAGTTTCGTAATCACTGGAAAAGATAATAATGTCATCTATATAAACATGACAAGTTCTCCCGATTTCCTCTCTCAACACGTCGTCAATAGCTCGCTGAAAAATGCTCGGACCATTTTTTAACCCGAATGGTAGTCTACAAAACTCGTACTTCCCGTTATTCACGGAAAATGCGGTTTTTTCCCTATCTTTCTCGGCAAGAATAATCTGATGAAACCCAGATTTCAAGTCTATTGTCGTAAAGATTGATGATTTTCCAAGGTTTGAGAGGATTACCGATTTGTCCGGGATAGGGTATTTATTGCTAACCGTCTTTTCGTTGAGCTTTTTAAAATCTATCACCATACGCAGTTTTTTCTTTCCTGTATCATCTGTTCCCTTTTTATGAACTACCCAGACTGGACTATTATATGGGGAGCGTGATGGTCTAATGATGCCATCGCGCAAGAGATGGTTAACTTCCTCGTTAACGAATGCAGAGGCTGCCATCGGATACGGGTAGGATTTAGAGTAAACTGATTCATCGTTCGTTGTTCTGACGGTTGCTATAATATTCGTATTATACGGTAATGACTCATTTGGGTCCGAAAAAACAGCAGCGTATTTTGCTTTTAACTGTTCGAGATCTCTATTTACGATTATACTGTTAACATCGTTACAATGGAAATACATTAACTTTTCTGAACCGCTTTCGTAGAACAAAATTCCTTTTTTAATATCCAATCTAGCATCTATATTTCGAAGAAGGTCGTAACCAATTATACCGTCAAAGGTCTTAAGCGTAGGTAAAATAAAGAAATCTGAGTTAGTATTGAAAATATTTATGGTGCACTTATTGATAATTTTATCCGTGCCATGAATGGAGCTGACTAAAAATGGGGATGAAATAGGTTTTATACCCTTCCAGTTTGCATTCTTAACATAGTTTTTTGATGCACCCGTGTCCACCAAAAATTTCAATAGTTTTCCATCGAATGTCCTGCTAACGTATGGCAGCAGGGAGCTACCCCTAAAAAATTAATCTCGTCGGATACTTCTTCTCGATTTGCACCATCGGTGTCGGGGTAATTGTTTTCGTACTCAGGTTCGTCGTCATATTTGTCTGGTTGGTAATAGCAGTCGGTATTTTCGTAATTTCCATTTGAAGGATATTGATCTAAATGGTTTATGCGTTGTATCTTGTTATTATTATAGCGGTCGCTATCGCGTTGTCTTTTCTGTGCTATCTGCATATCAGAATTCTTTGGGTATTGGTTCCCAAAGGCTGTTCTTCCTGAAGGAAAGGTTTGGGGGTTAGAAGGAGTAGGTTGCAATGGAGGTACTTGTGGTGTAGGGAGATCGTTGGGCCTCTCACTTCGTTGGATGACCCTGAATCTAGAGAGGCTTGGGTCTACGTCCATAGGAGTTGGTCGTTGTTGTGGTGGACCGTTCGGTTGCCTAGGAAAGGGTACGCTATTTCTGGCCAAAGGCATTGCATTAAGGCTACGTGTGTGCAGACTATAGTCCGGAAATCTGATATCAGAAAATCTGTGGGCAAATAGTGAACGTGCCTGATTGGATTCTAGTTCCTGAGCTAACGCTAGGGCTGACGCCATGTCTGATGGTCTTGACGAAAACAAAATATCGCAGAGCGGACGATTCAGACCGGATATGAATACTCGTAACGCGTCCTGGCGGTACTTCGCATTTAGTGAATCCAAGACGTCCTTCTGGCTTTTATAGGACATCAACGTCTTGTTGATAATTGCAGTTAATTTTTTCTCCACTTCGTCATAGAAGGCGGTTATTGTCAGCTTTCCTTGACGTAGAGTCGACATTTCCTGTTCTAGTATGTAGACCGGTTTCTTGTCTGCGTAGGTAAAGTCCAGTCTAGCTATAATAGCCTTAAAGTTCAGTATTGTGTTAAAGGATGACAACATTGAATCTGCAGATCCTACTACTTTGTTCCGTATTATGGCTACGGCCTGGTAATGCTTGGAGCTGCCCTGCGCGATTTCGAATATTTTATAGGCGGTATGTGCTGCCTGACGTCACGACACGTATCGTGACTGGTCACCATTGAACTCCGGCAAGGACTTAACTACGTCCAGAGATTCGTCACACCTAACTGTCGAGTCGATTGCTACTTCCAGGTATTCTTCGACCTGGGATGGTTTCTCTATCTGTGCGAGCCTAGCTGTCAATGCGTCCACTGTCGTTTGAAACTCTCTTCTTGTCTGTTCCGTTGCTGCCCGAAGGGCGGCATTCATTAAAGTGCGAATGCTATTTTCGTCCATGTCGAGTCACTTTGTTACAATATAACTTTTCTATGAGGTATTTCTGTTCTATCTTTCTCAACTTAATTATATGGAGCACTCTACTTACAGTTTCATGCTATTCTAGATACTTTTCCAGTTCCTCTGGTCCGGCTGGTGGATACGGAGTTGATTGTTTTTACTTGACGATTTTTTCGTTTATTTTTTGCCTTCCGCTAAATCTCTTTAATTTAACTCTGCTACTGTTCACTTATGCGTCTTTTTTTATTCAAACGCTTTAACTTAATTTTTGTTCGTGTTTACTTTCGGCTATACGGCCTTTTTTACTCAACACTTTAATTTAGTTTTTGTTCGTGTTCACTTTCGGCTATACGGCCTTTTTTACTCAAACACTTTAGTTTTAGTTTTTGCTCGTGTTCACTTTTCGGCTACACGGCCTTTTTTACTCAAACACTTTAATTTTAGTTTTTGTTCGTGTTCACTTTTCGGCTATACGGCCTTTTTTAAACACTTTAATTTTAGACACTGCCCTGGGTCCGGGCACACGGCCACGATACTTTACTATTAAATACGCGTGGCCCCACGTTGGGCGCCAGTAAATCAAACACGGTAAGTCTGTGGTTTAATTATTTATTTCCCTTGCTATGCAAGGGCAGCCGATAATGCCGAGCGAGTCAATACAACTGAATTGCGGTGTCTGCACCTGAATACCTAGTTCCCTAACTACTAGACTGCCGCGTGACTCTTTTTAGCTGAGTCGGCGATTCCCACGATTTCGGACTGCTGGCATGCGCTTCCGTTGTTGTGTCTGCGTTACCTGAGCTGCGCATTTTATTTGTTTCAGTTGTGTTTGGTTCATTTGAAGTCGCCTACTATGGTATGTTAACTTGTATAATCGGGCTGGTCGATTTTGGGAGATTGATTGCCTATTTCTAGGTATAGTTTTCTTTACATCATTGTTGGGAGTCCAGGAAGATTTAATGACTCTTCCATATACGAGAAGACGTTAATAAAGAAAGAAATGCAGAACTGTGTTTTGCTGAATGAAATGAGTGTGCAATTAGAGTCAGTGAATATATGCGTTCTATTGCTAGGGGACTCTGCATATCGCTTGTCCAAAAATGTTATGAAGCCTTTCCCATTTCTCGTAAACCTTACTATTGTACAAAAGCAATTCAACTATAGATTGTCAAAATGTCGTAGAGTAGTAGAAAATGCATTCGGTCATGTAAAAGCGAGGTAATAAATAAGTTTCGAATTAATTTTGTTTCCGTTTTTAATACCTTAATTAAGTAGATTCCGCAGGATTGGAAAAGGAATAGATAAGCGTTCAAAATGCGAATTCGTTTATAAAAGTTTGCTGCGTTTTACACAACGTCTTAATTCAAGAAAAAGATGACGTGCGCAGAACTTGGCTACATGAACAAGCAACCATCGATCAAAGCAGGAATTATCCAATCCATTCGATAAATGTTTTTAACACCAGGAATGAAGCCGAACATATAATACAAAAGCCACAAACATATTTTATATATACAACTTTTGTAAAGTGCACTTTATTCTCTTGATGTCAATTTAGAACTAAACTTTATTGTCTTACAATCTACCCTAGTTCCCTACTTGCGGTTTGTAGCTACTCCCTGATTGGTCGATGTGTGTGTATTAGTGTAGATGCACTGCCCGATATGGCTGACTTAGTATCGATGCGCCAGTAGCTCTGTTTATATGTTGGTGTGAATGCATTTATAGTTGCATCGCCGCCAGCTGCCCAAAGTCACGTACGTTATCAGGTGTCCGTCTGGGAATGCAACTGAACTGCAAGACAAGCGTGGGAGTTATTCTGATGAATTGGCGATCAGCTTGGCAGCAGTAAAGTCTTATTACAATCAACCAAGAACGTGGGAATGATTCTAAAGAATCGTCAAAGCGGTGTTTTAGCTCTGCAGCTGTGCAATGCGCTAACTTCTCCCCCTTTTAAGACGAGTCGCCCTCGACTTGTCCCAAAATTTCCTCCACTGCCCTATGAGTTTTGGCTTTATTAATTGTGGCATTTTTTCTGCGGTAGATGAAAAAAATTGCTATTGCGATTATTAGTAATGGACGAAAAGAAAAAATTGTCCACAACAAAGTTCGATGAAGAGATAAGCCCCCTTTTAGTTCGTGAATGCGAGAAATATTATCGATAGAAATTTGATGCAAATATAGAAGGGATAAACTTGTATGGTGTTCCAAGTAGTTAATCGATACCGTCTTTGGAGGATGTGGTTGAATAAAGACCGGTTCCTTTTTTGCCACGTGGGTTGTATCATTTATAGTGATGAAATCTCGAATTTAATTTCCAATTTTTTTTGATAAAATATTGTTGTTGGTGGCACGTTGTTAAGAATAATGATGCCTTCCTCTATTTTTGAACTGGTGGTATGTGATATGCTGATTCTAATGAGCAAGTCGCTGTGGTATTATTTAGCACCTGACTTAAGCAATTTGAGTGAGCCGGTTTGCATACTTTAGCCACCATAGTGTCATTGCAGTTTTCGAGTGCTTAAAATTTATCGGTACATTTTGCCGCAAGTGTGGTCTCTAGCTTAACGATACTATTATTATGGACTACAGGATAGATTTTTAGAAATTCGCAAAAATTGATAATCTTAGGAATCTTAAGAATACAGTAAATATTGTGCAAATTATATACATATGTAAAAGCTTATGCAACTATAATAATACAACAATGTTGCCAAAGTGATATACAAAGCAGTGCGTTGCTGTGAGGTTTGATAACCTGCATTATTGTTGTGGCAATATGTACAAACGTGCCTTACTTGCAACAAGAAACCGAAAATAATCAAAATAAGTTGTGATAACGATTTGAAATTAGTGCACCAAAGAGCAAATTATTTTCTCAGCGAGACTTAGCAATATAAAAGGCTCAGTGAATTTGGGTTTTAAAAAAAATTATACAAAGGTTTGCGGGTTTTTGAGGTTATGTTTGCCTGCCGGCGGACAGTCGAAGTAATCACACAAAAAAGTAACAAGTGTTTGTATTAACGCAACCTATTTGCAACACGAATGCGCTTATTGAATTTAATACTTTTTTGCAATTTTCATTTGAAAAATGTGAATATACGAACGAAATATTTTGAAAGTATGTAAATTACAAGCGAACTTTTGTGCTCGCGGATAGGCACAGCAAAATTTTGATTTAAAGAAATTGTTAACGCACTGTATGTATTCAGCAGTTACTCACTTAATTTTTTTAAATAAAATTGAGCTTAAAATTTCTCTTTTTTTTGTGCAAATGAATCAGAACCACTTGGTTGATGGGTGACTGATGAAATGTATGTGTATAGTGATGATTGTTAACAGTGTGTATAGATGATGGTTGTGATGAATATTTTGTATAGCTGATAGTTGTGATGAATATTTTGTAAAGCTGATAGTTGTGAGAATGGACTGTATATATATGATTGTGTTGAAGTGTGTGACAGGCTTGATCTCTAGCCCACCTCTTCTTGGCGAAATAAAATTAAACGTTCCCACCAGAATTTCAAGACATTTCCGACCTCTCTTTCTGACAGCCGGTTTCACGAAACTGATTTAAGTGAACAATAATTTATTTTAGTTTCACCATTTGACTTATAATAATAATTTTGGCGCTTACACTATATAGCTCAGTGTTTGGCCGAGCTTCTCCTGCCATTTGGGGTGTGCGTCTTTATATTATACCACAAATGGAGGGACCTACAGTTTTGTGCCGTCTCCCAACGGCAGATGTATTTAATGAGAAGCTTTTTCATGGCAGAAATACCCTCGGAGGTTTGCCATTGCCTGCCGAAGGGTGGCCGCTATTAGAAAAAACTTTTTCTATGATTAAGATTTTGCTTGCCCTGACTGAGATTCGAACCTCGAACTCACCGGCATATCGAGTTATAGCACGCACCGCTACCAACTCGACCACAGCGGCCACCATTTGACTTAATTTGTATTTAAATGGTCACCCTTTGCCATTTATATATTTATTAAATACTGTCATATGCAACTATGTTTACGTTTTCCTATCAGCTGATTTGCAAGTAGCAGAAGATAAATGTATTGTAAAACATGGAATCTGACGACGAAAGTGATATAGAGTGCGAGGTTTTAATAAATATATTTATAAATCGACGCTCTCGTATAATGAGGGAAAGAAAATATTGTTTTACATGTTATGATGGCGTTGATTTTCGGTATAGATGATACTCTAACTGATTAGGAACAAAATCCAGCACAAAACTAAGAAGTAAGTATACAAGAAAGTACTTCCAATTAAAAGTTATGTTATTCTTTGGAAAATGTTGTAGAAATGGTGCTATGTCTCCCGAATTAATGCTTTTACTAACATTGCGTTTCTTTGCAACTGGCTGCACGCAAAGAACTGGCGGTTACCTATTTGGCGTTTCAAAAAGATCTTCCTGTCGCGCAATAAGGAGAGTGTGCCACAACATTTCATTGTTAAGAGAACGCTTTGTAACCATCCCCTTGGAATTAGAAAGTCAAAGAGAAATTCAGAGCAACTTTATAAAATTGCCAAGTTTCCGCGCGTGCTAGCAGCGACTGCACACATGTAAGGATACAATCACCAGGTCAGTAAAGTAAATACTTAATTGCAACTGATGACGATTATTTAAAATGAATGACTATTTAGGTGGGGACGAAGCCGAAAAAACTACTTTTCAATTAATGTGCAAACGTTTTGTGACAGCAAACTGAACATAATGGATATCATAGCCCGTTGGCCAGGATCGTCACATGACGCCATTATACTGAAAAATTCACGAATAATATTATCGATGCAGTTGTTGAAGTACCAACAATCTCAGCTTCAGGTCGAAATAACAATTTATATAGAAAACATATAATAGAAAAATATTTTGAAAGTTTGTAAACTTCTTCTAATTTTTAAACAAAATTAACATCTTTATTCTTATATTCTTTTATTTAAAAATTCAGGAACACATTGTAGTATTTATGTTAATACTGATAAGGCATATTTATGTACATATGCATATGTGCAAAAATACAAATTAGGATCGCGAGTTGCGCGGAAAATAAAACAATGATTTTTTACGGAGATGTTCCCGTCTGTTTTATTTGGAATCTAAAATGAAACTGAAAATCTTATTCTAGTTATTATGTGCCTGCAGCTGTGGTTCGCCGGTACTGTTAACATTCCATTACCACGGGAGCGTAGACGCGCCATCAGCACTTTTGGCTTGCGCGTGCGGTATGGCCTTCTAGTAAGGTGTCGGCTCACCTGCATTCCTCTGCCATGGAGTTGTTGTTGTTGTTGGCAGTGGCTAGCGTATTATGTGCTAACTTCTGTATTTTCTGATTTTAAGCAATGAAAATTTCGGTTAGGGTTGAGTGAAACTTGTGGTATGGAGACAGGTGGGGCTGGCGTAGGATTATTTGCTAAGATTGGGGGCATAATTAAGTTATTTGTATTCGCCATATTTGTTGTTTCTGCTAACACTTAAAAAAAAAATTAATAGCAAATATTACTATTTATATGTTTTATATTTGTATTATATTTTTTTTTTTGTTATAAATCTCTGGAGGGTCCCCCCGAAGGTGGTGAATCGCAGAAATAGTTAGTTTTTTATAAGAACCGGAGTGTCGCCTGATGGTGATTAATCACTGACCTTTTTATGTTTTTATATTATAGGCTGTACGAGCCTTCTTTGACCAGATTTTAATTTATTTTTCTTTAGTTATGGTTTATATACTTAGGTATACAAAAATATTGTCGATTTAAAATATCTCAATAATCAATTTGTATTAATTTTTTAAATATCTATTAAATAAATTTTTATTTTTTCAAAAATTTCTTTCTTAATATAATGTTTTCAATTAACAATATTATTCGTTTGAACAGTTTTTTTTCTATTGAACAATTTTTGCTTTTGCGCAATTTCTTTCTTAAATTACTTCTACTTCCTTAACAATGATATTTGCTTTTGCACAATTTTTTTTCTTTTTTTAAAGAATTTCTCAGTAGTATGGTTGTGGTCATCCTTCGGCGGCTGTTCTTCTTGAAGAACTCCTTTTTCGATGTAATCGTACTAAGGGGCTTCGTTTCCTCAGGGAATTGGTTTTTGCTCTTTCTGGCTGGTTATGTTTGCTCACGTCCGGGAAGATCCTTTCCTAGTCCCTTTCCCTTTAACGTTCTGCAGTGAAGGCGCTTTATATTTTTAATTTATGTGTGGGGTTTTTTATTTTTTCGGCGGCATTTTAAAATTGTTAAATTTTTGTGTGGCGCTTTTTATTTTTTAGGCGGCAATTTAAAATTGTTACTTTTTGTGTGGCACTTTATAAAGTCGCTTCACCAGCCGAGGTATTTAGCTCAAGTGCCAATTAGGATCGCGAGTTGCGCGGAAAATAAAACAATGATTTTTTACGGAGATGTTTCCGTCTGTTTTATTTGGAATCTAAAATGCAACTGAATATCTTATTCTTATTATTATGTGCCTAAAGCTTAATTCTAAAGCTGCGCTGCAGCTGTGGTTCGCCGGAACTGTCATCATTGCATTCCCACGAGAGCGTAGAGGCGCCGTCAGCACTTTTGGCATGCGCGTGCAGTATGGCCTTCAAGTAAGGTGTCGGCTCACCTGCATTCCTCTGCCATGTGCTAACTTACATAAACAAAAACTATATAAATCCACATTTCAAAATTTGTACTAACGTTTGTGTTTGTACAACTTTTGTAAAATGCACTTTATTCTCTTGATGTCAGTTTAGGACTAGCTTTATTGTCTTACAGTCTTCTATTTGCGGTTTGTAGCTACTCCCTGATTGGTCGATGTGTGTGTATTAGTGTAGATGCACTGCCCGATCCGGCTGACTTAGTATCGATGCGCCAGTAGCTCTGTTTATATGTTGGTGTGAATGCATTTCCGGTTGCATCGCCGCAAGCTGCCCAAAGTCACCTACGTTATCAGATGTCCGTCTGGGAATGCAACTGAACGGCAAGACAAGCGTGGGAGTTATTCTGATGAATTGTCGATCAGCTTGGCAGCAGCGAAGTCTTATTACAAACAACAAAGAACGTGGGAATGATTCTAAAGAATCGTCAAAGCGGTGTTTTAGCTCTGCAGCGGTGCAATGCGCTAACTTCTCCCCCTCTTAAGACGAGTCGCCCTCGACTTGTCCCAAAATTTCCTCCACTGCCCTCTGAGTTTTTGCTTTATTAATTGTGGCATTTTTTCTGTGGTAGATGAAAAAATTGCTATTGCGATTATTAGTAATGGAGGAAAAGTAAAAATTGTCCACAACAATGTACGATGAAGAGATAAGCCCCCTTTTAGTTCGTGAATGCTAAAAAATATTATCGATAGAAATTTGATGCAAATATGGAAGGGATAAGCTTGTATGGTGTTCCAAGTAGTTAATCGATACAGTCTTTGGAGGTTCCTTTTTTGCCACGTGGGTTGTATCATTTATAGTGATGGAATCTCGAAAAAGAAGCAGATACGTTCCTTTAATTTTCAAATTTCTTTGATCAAATATTGTTGTTGGAGGCACGTTGTTAATGATGCCTTCCTCTATTTTTTGAACTGGTGGTATGTGATATGCTGATTCTGATGAGCAAGTCGCTGTGTTATTATTTAGCACCTGACTTAAGCAATTTGAGTGAGCCGGTTTGCATACTTTAGCCACCAGAGTGTCATTGCAGTTTTCGAGTGGTTGAAATGTATCGCTGCATTTTGCCGCAAGTGTGGTCTCTAGCTTAACGACACTATTTTTAGAAATTCGCAAAAATTGATAATCTTAGGAATCTTAAGAATCTTAGGAATATTGTAAATAACATCTGAATTTTGTAAAATTTTTACCTTAGATACTAAAAGCAAAGTACTTAAACTAAAGGGTAATTGCTCAAAATTGAACGTGTGATCCATCTCATCGTCATCCAAAACAAGTGGATTTATAATATTACTTTTTGCTAACACAACGGAGAGTGCTAGTCTGTTTAGTTGGCTAATTATGTGGTTATTTCTTCTTATCAAACTTTCACAAAGCAGTGTTTCCTCGTCTTTTAATATCCAATCCGTCCGATTTCCGCGAAGTGTGTTGATTTGGTTAGTTATTTCATTAATTTCATTTTGTAAATTAGAGTTAATTTTAATCTGCCTTTTGTTGTTCTCTTTTAACATGCTTTCCTTTGTTAAGAGCAGTTCAAAGTTCTCATGGTCTGGGGTAACGGCTATGAATTTCAGAGCGGACCCCAGGAAATCTATTGATCTTGCAATTCTTCTCGGTATTTCCAAGGCGCGGATGATGTGTAATATTTCTTCACCTTGGTGTTTAAGAATATTTATCTGATAATATCTGAATTTTTGATTCTGATACGAACCATCGGCTCCATAAGCTATCCGGCGGTAATCTGTCAAGTTGGTGGTATGTGCAAGGTAAATGAATTCATTATAAATAGCCACATTTCCCCGAGGGATGGTAAGCAATTTGTGAAGAGGTGTAGTCAATTAAATTGGCCCTAGTGTCGGAGATAAGGGCAAGCAGCAGTCTGAAATTGATTTTATCGTAAATTACTTTTATGAATTTTTCTTCCTTCTATCTGTACTGTTGTACCTAAATCTCGTTCTACTATTTTTTCCACGAAAACTTTCTTAAACTTATTTCCTAATCGCTTATTTCGACGAAGGAACACCCTTTCACCAGGCTGATATGTTTTAGTTATCCTTTTTTCATTTAATTTATGCAACACCAAATTTTGTGCTCCTATTAATTTTTCTTTAATTTCCCCAAATTTTCCTACTGGGCAATTTTGCAAATTTTCGATTGGTTTCGAATTTATAACGGAGTGAATTGTTCTATTGTATTTGTATGTAGCAAGTAAAATCAAATCCTTAACTTCACTTATTTGCTGCTGCGCCTTCACGCTCCTGGCTATTTCCAAAAGGGTTGAATGAAACCTTTCGACCTGTCTGTTGCTTTCACTATGTAAGGTGGGTACGAAAAACTGCTCTATAGCGAAATGATCGCGTAGCATGGATCTGATTAAATTTGAAGTAAACGCTCTTTCGTTATATGTGACAATTGTTTTAGAGCTTTGGAGCATACCCAATACCTCCAATAAAGCTTCTTTTATGTCAATGGTGCATCTTGAAATAATGAGTTTGACTATAGCAAATATTGAAAACCTATCCACAGCAGTTAGGAAAAACTGCTTTCCAGTAATTAAAATGTCTAAGTGGAGAATTTCTTCTGGACGTTCTGGGATTGGAGTTCTCCCAATTTCGGGATTTAGGGGTCTTCTTTGGTAATTATTTTGCAGACAAATCTTACAATTTGATATTGCCGTCCTGAGCATTTTTCTCATGTCAGCAAATTAGTATTCTGATAGAATTTGCTTAAAATTTTCCGACAGAGATCGATGGGCATGTTGGTCATTTGGATTAGTTAGATCGATTACAAATTTTTCCGTATGAATAAATTTAGCCCCCGGGAATGCTTCGATAAGAGGTCCCTGAATCTCTGATTATGTCGGAAGATCGCAACAAAATGCATTCGTAACGCTAGGATTTACAAGTTTCTTGAGATATTGTAATAAATTGGTTATTGTGTCGTAATTTATAGTATAACGATTTTTTTTTGAAAAATGATTTTTGTGCTTTGGTGGTAATGACCCCCCTTTGTTAAAATGAATTGTCTTTTGAATTGGTTAACTGGATATTGGATAGTTTTAATTGTGTTTGAGAGCGATGACTCGATATGTGCTGTAGCCTCTGTATTACTCATGTTATTCAAAAACTGACGAGACAGAGCGTCTGCTACGACATTGTCTCTGCCGGGCTTATAACAAAATTTTGGCGAAAATTCTTCTATGAACGCTCGTCTTCGTTTCATTTTGGTAATAGGATTTTTGTTCGAAATAGCGAACGTTAAAAGCTGGTGGTCGTTGAATATTACGATGTCCTTAATACCATATAAGTAATGTCGAAGGTTTTTAAGGGCCCACACAATTGCCAAAAGCTCACGCTCGTTGGTTGCATAATTTTCCTCTGTTCTTGAAATCATTGTGATTGCCTAAAGCGCTAGAGGAAGCGTCTGGCGTCAGTTCGAATGTTTTGTCATAATCCGGATAAAACAGCAAAACATCTTCTGATGCCAAAATGTTTTTTACCCTTTTAAACGCTTGAATGGCCTCGTCATCGAGGACTATTCTAGTATATTTGGACTTGTGGGATGACACACGGCCATTTCCCCCCGAAGATACCTTGTTAATGGTTTGACTATGGACGCATAAACCCGTATAAACCTCCTATAGTATCCTGAAACACATAAAAAGGAGCGCAATGCTTGAAGTGTTTCCGGCATCTTATAGTCAATTATGTCCCTAACCTTATTCGGACATGTTTTTATCCCTTTTTGAGAGACAATAAAACCAAGAAACTCAGCCTCCTCCTTAAAGAATTTAGTCTTTTCTGCTGAAACTCGCATTCCAGCCTTCTCCAACTTCCTTAATACCCTATCAATATTTTGAATATGAGACTTTTCGTCCCTTGAAAATATGAGTATATCATCCATATAAACTTGGCAACTTTGGCCAATGTCGTCTCTCAAGACATCATCAATAGCCCGTTCGAAAATACTGGGCGCATTCTTTAGACCAAATGGCAAACTATTAAACTCATATTTGCCGTTATTAATGCTGAAGGCTGTTTTTTCTCGGTCCCCTCTTCAAGGATTGTCTGGTGGAATCCAGATTTTAGATCTGAAGTGGTAAAAAATTTGGAACTACCCAGATTTGCTAATATAGTAGAAATATCTGGCATAGGATATCTATCCGCAATCGTTTTTTCGTTTAATTTTCGAAAGTCGATTACCATGCAGAGCTTTTGTCTACCGTGTTCATCTAGACCTTTTTTATTCACAACATGGACCGGAGAATTATATGCCGAATTAGACTTTCTGATAATGTCGTCTTTCAATAATGTTTATATTTCCCTATTAATGAATCCTGCCGCCGAAACCGGGTACGGATAAGATCGGGTGTAAATTGGTTCTGAAGAAGTAATACGAATTTTTGCTTTGACCGTAGTATTATATGGTAAAGCGTGGTTAGGTTCGGCAAAGGCCTTCAAATTCTTTCCAATCATATAATCAAACTCGTCTTTCACAAGAGCTGGGACCGAGTCCTTATCCAAACATATGGAGTTTACTTGCTCACATTTGACGTTATTTAATTTTTCCTTACCACCCTCGTAAAATAAATAAACGTATTTCGTATCAATTTTTGCTAATATATCTGTTAGGAAATCATATCCCACTATACCATCGAAGCTTTTTAAATCTGGAAGAATAAAGAAAGTTGAGACTTTTCCCAAAATGAAAACCTTGCACTTTTTTTCTATGAGATTAGACCCATTTATTGATTTGACCTTAAACCGTCTCTCTACAGGGGTAACTCCCCTTAGGAAACTCAGATTTTTGATATAGTTTTTCGAGGTTTCTGTATCAATTAACAACCTAAGCTCCCGCCCTTCTGACGACTTCTTGGTAATGTAGGGTAGGAGCGACTTTAGGCTAAAAAATTAATTTTGTCTTCCCTCGCAAAATTGGAAGCGATCTCAATATCTGAGTCACTGTCACGGTCCACAGTAACTTTTTCTGGTGGATCCACCTCTTAGGATGTCTTCAAATGATTAGTCCGTTGTACTTTCGGTTTTCGTGAATTTACTGAATACCCTTGTTCGCGATCCCGTTTATTCGCGTATTGATTAGCATCCCTTTTGGGATGCCCTCCTAATCCATTTTCCTTCCTGTAACCCTGGTTGGACTGTTTTGTACGTCGGAATGCAGAGGATCGGCGGTCTACATCCATTGGAATAGGAGTGTCCTTAGGCGTTTGGGGATTGCCTGAATAATTGTTCTGAAGTTTTGGGCTATCCGAAGTTGCCACGCTGTTAACCGCAAATGTTCTATCAAAATCATAACGCATACGGTTATTTTCCAATTCCTGGGCAGTAGCCAGTGCAGAAGGCAAACTCTTAGGGTTGGCCGAAAATAGAATGTCATATAACGGCCGTTTTATGAGCGCGGCGGCAAGCTCCCTGTTGTTTGAATGGGTCATTATATTTTTATTCGTTATAAGTGTTAATTGTTTGTCCACCGTGTCATAATACTGACATAGTGACAAATTTCCCTGCCTCAGAACACTGAGCTCTGTTTCCAAAACATGAAGCGGTCTTTTGTCCGCGTATGTTTTATCTAACCTAGTTATTATGGCTTTAAAATTCAGTACAGTTGAGAAAGAAGCGAGCGTTGCGTTCGCAGAACCTACTATCTTGTTTCTAAAAATTCCCATTGCAATATAATATTGCTCCGAACCCACCGTGTAGTAGCCGATGGCGAATTCCGATGCGGAACGCCAGGCCGGATAGGATGCGGTATCCCCCTTAAATTCTTGCAAGGATTTTATTAGATCCATACTAGTATTGCTGTTAACAACAGCTGGATCTATTTTCACTGGAGATAATTCTCCGCAGATGGCGGTTCTAAGCGCCGAAGTGTTTGCATAACTGCATCTAACTGGGCATTAAGTTCTCTTTTATTTTGCTCACTTTGTTGTTTCAAAATCTCAATTACCTGCTCCCTAGATACATTCATTTTGGTATTAGTTTAGAAAAACTCACAGTAAAAATAAATTGCCTATATTTTTTCCACTATACTTTTACTTTTTCTCCTTTAGAATAACAGGAAAATGTTTATTATTTTTTTTTTTCCTTGCACTTATTTCAATGGATCACACGAAAAATCGAATAATTACAATAGTATTGGAGTATAGTATAGCATTGTAGTCTAAATGCGGGTTCTTCTTGTGTCCTTCTAGTCAATATCCTGTTACTGCTTGCTGTTCTTCCAGTTAGTATCCTTCCAGTTAATATCCTTGCTTTAGGGGGAATTGGCAGGTTAGTTGGTTCCTTGCCAATTGGGCGCCACTTTTGAATATATGCGTCCTATTGCTAGGGGACTCTGCATATCGCTTGTCCAAAAATGTTATGAAGCCTTTCCCATTTCTCGTAAACCTTACTATTGCACAAAAGCAATTCAACTATAGATTGTCAAAATGTCGTAGAGTAGTAGAAAATGCATTCGGTCATGTAAAAGCGAGGTAATAAATAAGTTTCGAATTAATTTTGTTTCCGTTTTTAATACCTTAATTAAGTAGATTCCGCAGGATTGGAAAAGGAATAGATAAGCGTTCAAAATGCGAATTCGTTTATAAAAGTTTGCTGCGTTTTACACAACGTCTTAATTCAAGAAAAAGATGACGTGCCCAGAACTTGGCTACATGAACAAACAACCATCGATCAAAGCAGGAATTATCCAATCCATTCGATAAATGTTTTTAACACCAGGAATGAAGCCGAACATATAATACAAAAGCCACAAACATATTGTAATATTTGTTGTTAATAAAATATGAATTGTTTCCCTAACATTCGTCGTACAAAGCGCGACACGCTATATATGAAGGCCACTAGGCCGCTCTTTTGAATAATAAGATCCAAACAGTTAAGCTTGTAAATTATTATTAACTTTTGTTTCCAAATTGTTGGTCTTATATACTAATTTCCTCACAGAGGAAACTTATTTATAATTCTTAATTAACCAATGGGAAATCAACATGAAATTAGAAATATTTTCTCACGCATTGATTTCACACGGTACTAAATAAAATATGATTTGGGTAAAATGCACTTAGTGTTTGTTTTGTTTATTGGCCTTCAAATTGCCGAAATGCAATGACAGCAATTTGATGCCGGAGTGTGTTATGTGTTTTTGCTAAGCGGTCAATCACCAAAAGTACTTGCACTTGTTGTGTAATGAGCTCGCTGTTCTGCGCCCAGACATTTGGTTTTATGTTGCACTTTGTGTGTGGTGCCTTGCGCGAGTTAATATCGTTCACACGATATGAGTTTAAAAAAATATCTTTTATCGCTACGCCGAAATGCGAGCTCTTTATTGATCTTCTAAAAACTCTCTTACATTTTGAATTCTTAGTTCTATTTATACTATTGAGATGTGGTGGTAGTTATCGTAGTGGATTATTCCATTGTCAGTTGTTTGTTGTTTACGAGTGTAGATATCTATTGTTTGTAGTGATAGTGCATTTCTATTGTTCCAATGATTGTCCGTTGCTTATGTGCAGGTCAGTTGTTTGTTGTTTAAATGCATTTCTCGGTAATGCATGTTTATCTGTTGTTTACGTGTTGATAATGCATTTCTCGGTAATGCATGTTTATCTGTTGTTTACGTGTTGATAATGCATTTCTTGATAATGCATGTTTTGGTTGTGGAAACGTTGTGCCTTGTGATGACGTCATTAACTCCCCTCCTTCTTAAAATGAAGCGTCCTCGCTACACTGCTGCTAGGTGTTGTTGTTGAAGACGGTTGAGTTCGATTTCGTAAAGTTCGTCCATTCGCCTTTGTCTGCCAAGTGTTCTTTTATTTTCGCAGTATCGGCAGAGGTGTACTAGACCATAAGTGGTGACTGCTAAGGTAAGGAATGCAATTATGATGAAAAGTGTAAACTGTACAGGGTTCTCCTCGACAGGTATTAAAAACGTTGAGAGTTCTTGAATGTTGTTGAATTTGTATTTTGAGTCTGAGGAAAGGATACGGAGTACCTCAAGTTTTTCGCTATGTTGGTTGTGTATAACTTCTCTGAGTTGTTGTTGATGGTTATAATAAGTGATGCCATCGATGTTTGTAGATTCTTTAAAATGTATTAGTTTTGGGCCTGATATATGCATGTTGTTCCAAGTATGCTCATAATCCGTCAAGATGTGACCAGTCTCTAGGATTCGGAGTGGGGCGTTATTCTCATGGATTGTTTCGCATTGCGCAGGATTGTCTTTTAATATTTTTAAAGTGCAATTATCAGAGGGTTCTGATTTACAAATAAAGGTACTAATATAATTTTTACATTTTGATACTCTTTGATAATCGTTACATTTTGCAATCTTAGGATCTAAATTAATTTTACCATGCTTATGTGCTAAAGGATATACGTTAAATAGGTTACATTTAGTTTCAAGAATAGGGTATTTGTATATTGTTATAATTGCATGTTGTAGGTAACAGATATGAATGTCCGCATATTCTAATATATTGATTATTGGAAGATCCAACTGTTCATGGTTTATTAACTCATACACATCTTTCAAATTTAATGTGCCAGAATAAAAATTATTATTTTTCGCAAAATTAATAGTGTTCGCTATTGATTGAAGTTCATTATAGACTTCTGATATAACAATATTTTCGCTAATTGTTTTGGGATCAAGAGTTTCGAGTATTCTTTCGAACTGTGAGTTAATTGTTTTTTGCTTATTGTTATTTTCTATTAGCATATTAAGTGACGTTTTAATTTCTATAAGGTCATTGTGGTCTGGTGTGCCAGTGATGAATTTAAGGATGGAACCAAGGAAGTTAAGTGATCTCTTTGGTCTGTAGATATTTGGTATGAGTTGATTTTTTAAAGTTTCAATTCTGTTCACTAAAATTTGAGTCTCAGGGTAGTTTTCTAAATTATATGTAGATTTCATTACACTTTCGTAAGGCGCGAGTATTTTTGAAAGATTAGATATGTGATACAGGAAAGCTGTATTCTGATAAATGTAAACAGGATCTGTTTCCACTAGTACATATTTTCTATTGGTTAAGTCTATTATATTATCGCTAAATGCGATAGGGAAAAGTAAGATAAATACTACTCCGTACATGCCTTCACTCTGATGTTGTCCTTATGTATAATGAGTCCTTTATTTGTTGTTATCGTTTTTCCGTTGTCTTCTTTAACTATATGTTTTGCGTATGTTTTTACGTTTTTGTTCCGTCTATGCGTCTTGGAGTATATAACATCACCTTGTTTGTAATTCAGCTGTTTGCGATTGTGGTTGTGGTATCGTAAGACTCTGTCTTGGTTTTGTTGAAGGCGCTCTTTGATGCCAGGATACCCCTTTTGGTTGAAGAACACGTCCTCGGGTTTCTCGTTGGTCACTGAATGGATTGTCTTATTGTATTGTCGGACTGCTTCGTATATCTGTTCGTCAGGTGCTGAACTGTGTTGGTGTGCCAAGACTTTCGCGAGTTCGATTATCGTGCTATGCGTACGTTCGACTTGCCCGTTTGTTGTAGAATGAAAGGCAGGAGTTTTGGTGTGTGTTATTTGTAGTCGTTTGTAAATTTGTTGTGCACATATGCTAGTGAGTGTTGACTCGTTATCAGTCATTACAAACTTTGCGTTTGGGTATATTTGTGAGAGAATCTCGTCAACGTATTTGTATGTATCTTTCTTTGAGGGTATTTGTCTCAAATGGCAAAATTTTGAATATTTGTCGGTTGAGCTAATGTATGTATATGTTATTGCTCATATAAAATAAGTCTAAGTGTATGCATTCGCCTACCTTGTTTGGTATTGGTGCTGAACCTATTGGTTGTTTATTTGGTCGGCGTTCATACTTGTTGGTAAGACATATTTCGCAGTCTTGTACTTCTTTTTTACAAGCGTCACGGATGTTCGGCCAGTAATATCTGAGTGAAATTTCCTGCGCGTTATTTTTATAATTTCTGTGAGCACGTCTGTGTGTGTCTTGTATGATTTGTTTTTGTTGTTCGGTTTCGGTGATGTCGTCTACCATTTTTTGGGCTAATACGATTGATACGGTCGGAAATGTGTCAATAATGTCGTTTTCGACGTAAAATAATATTTGCTCGTCTATTTGAAGAGCGTTAGTTACCTTTGGTCTAATTATATTTTTTAGTCTGTCCAGTAATTCAGCTTTGGTGTTAAAGAAAAGTGTATGTCGACTGTTAGAAAAAATATTTTGTGATGATATTTCGATTAGGTTCGCATCTGATTGTTTTATAACAATTTGATTTTTAAAGCAGTTTAATGGTTGCTTTACTCGTTTGAGTTTTTGTGTTGGTGAGCTTTGTGCCGAATGTTGGGAGTCATCCGAATTTGATGTGTTGTTTATTTGCTGGCGAGAAAGTGCATCAGCGACAACGTTCTGGTGTCCAGGTTTGTAAACAAGTTTTGCGCCGTATTCTTCGATGAAATTTTTCCATCTTTTTAATTTTGTATTGGGGTTTTTTCCGATATGGAGAAGATTAAAGATTGATGGTCAGTGTAAATAGTCAAATCCGCTATACCATATAAGTAGTTGCGGAGTTTCTGTAATGCCCACACAATTGCGAGTAACTCTTTCTCATTTGTAGAGTAGTTCTGTTCTGTTTGGCTGAGTGTTCGTGAAATAAATGATATGGGTTTTTTATTTTGGGATAATACAGCTCCTATAGCGTAATTGCTAGCGTCCGTGGTTAATTCAAAAGGTTTATCAAAATTTGGTTGGAAGAGTTCAACCTGGGTTTGCAGTTCTTCTTTTATTTTGTTTAGTGCTTCTAGTGCAGGTTCGTCTAAGGAGATTTTTATTTTTGCACTTTGATTTTTTGATATGCCACCGTTGTCTCCTCTGAGGAACGTAGTGAGTGGCTTGACGATGGCTGCAAAATTTTGTATAAATTTTCGATAATAACTGGCGAGACCTAGAAAGGATCTGAGTTCCCTCAGCGATTTGGGAATAGAAAAATCTTTAATAGTTTGTATTTTTATAGGGTCAACAGTTATCCGGTTATATTTTATTATGTGTCCTAAGTATTCTACAGAGTCATGAAAGAAGTGTGATTTCTCATTAATGTTGATCTGTCGTAGTGAAAGTCTGGGTTTGTTGTGCTTCCAGGGTATTTACTTTTAATTGTGTATTGTTTAGAGCCTGTGTGAGGAGTTCTACCTGTGCTCGTAGAGTTGCGATGTCCTGAGCCATTGTATCGTCTTGTGGTATTGGGCGCAGAGAGTTGAAAATTTGTTGGCGTTTATCGCGTGAGTCCAGGGTGAAGGATTCTCTTTAAAATCAGGAATCTTTTATTTCACTTTTAACTTTTTTTTCGGTTTAGGCTGCCTGCTATTTCAAGGTTTGCCTTTTTACGCGACTGGATAAACTTATTATATCTCACTTTTTTCAGAGACTGGTTTTGTGCTTTTCTTCAAAGCCGTGGAATTTTTTATTTTATTATCCTGTAGTTTCGAGGATATTTGGCTGTAGTCAGGAGTTTAGACCGGTTGAGCCCCCAGTTAATATCGTTCACACGATATGAGTTTAAAAAAATATCTTTTATCGCTACGCCGAAATGCGTGCTCTTTATTGATCTTCTAAAAACTGAGTTCCCTCAGCGATTTGGGAATAGGAAAATCTTTAATAGTTTGTATTTTTATAGGGTCAACAGTTATCCGGTTATATTTTATTATGTGTCCTAAGTATTCTACAGAGTCATGAAAGAAGTGTGATTTCTCATTCGAAATCTTCATGTTGGCTTGGTGAAGTGCGTTTATAATTATGCGGATATGTTCGATATGTTCTTCGGGAGAGGAAGAATAAATGAGAACATCGTCTATATAAACGTAAGCGAACTTCCCGATATATGGTCTAAGAATATCGTCCACGCATCTTTGAAAAATGGATGGGGCATTTTTCAGGCCGAACGGCATACGAAGGAATTCGTACTTAGCTCCATTTACACTAAAGGCCATTTTTTCTCTGTCAGATTCATTAATAAGGATCTGATGGAAGCCAGACTCTAAATCTAAAGTAGTAAATACCTTTGCATTACCTAAATTCTGTATGGTCATAGCCACATCAGGTATGGGGTATCTATCTGTGATAGTTTGAGCGTTTAGCTTCTGAAAGTCTACGACCATTCTGCGCTTAGGTTTCCCTTGTTCATCGGTACCTTTTTTAGCGACTGTCCAAATGGGAGAGTTGTACGGACTTTTGCTGGGTTGAATTATTTCATTTTTTAAAAGTTTGTTAATTTCTTTGTTAATAAACTCATTATCCGACATAGGGTACGGATATTGCTTTGTCCAAATAGGATCTTCGGAATTCGTCCTAATGGTGGCTTGTATCGTGGTAGTAAATGGTAGTATGGCGTTAGTACTTTCATTTTTTTGCATTATTTCGGCGATTTCCGCCCTGAATTTTTCATTATTAATTGTATAATTTATTCTCTGTACAGAGTCACTTTCTTTCTTGGCCCTATATTTATAACTGAGCTTGTACTCGAAAAGGTTGACCTCTGCTTTGATTGCTCTGAGCCCCTGTTCGCCCAGAAGCATATCAAATTCTTCTAATGCATCTGTTTCAAAAAATGTGAGATTATGTTCTAATAATGTTATTATTTTTTTTGATTTGGTTATTGAGTGACCATGAAGAGTTTTTACTTTTACAGGTTTAATTTGAATAGGCTTACCGATATTGCATTTTGTACTTATATAGTTATTTGTTGCTCCAGTGTCGATGAGGATGTTTATAGTTTTGCCTGTATCCCTGCAGTGGCGTTGCAGACACGGCAAATCGTTCATACGCCTAAAAAAGCACTGCCGGTCTCGTATTCATCATCATCGTTATGTTCTGGTGCAAGCGATTGCAGTTCTTCGTCGCGTGTTTGGTTTACCCGCTGTACATTCTGTTGTGTGTTGAAGTTGCGAGATGAAGGATTTCGTTCTCTCTTCTGTGGTTCTCCTCTGAATGGGTTATTTTTTTAATAATAATAATCCCAACGGTTTTTTTCCCTCCATACCCGCCCGACCGACGCGAGGGGCGCATCCGTATGACGCACGGATATATAAAAAAAAAAAATTTTTTTTTTCATATACATATGCTGCGCCGAGTCATGAAAGGCAGAAGTTTGTTAAGTGTCGAGATCTAAAACTGTTCAGCTACAGAACAAATGCTCATCAGCTGATCGAGTAGTAATATATAAGTATGTTTGTATCAATTATTGAGAGCATTGAGTATAGTTTTCTTTATATAAAAAAGTGAGTCTGAAATATCAAAAGAACCGGAGTGAGTGTTAAAATCCTGACACAAACTACGCAGTGGCTCATTTAACTCAAAATTACTTTTACATGGCTTCAGAAAAAGAGGCCGGAAATGTCTTGAAATTCGGGAGGGAACGTTTAGTTTTATTTCACCAAGAAGAGATGGGCTATAGATCAAGCCTGTCAGTAACTTCACTAAAAATACTACGCCTAGCATTTCTCTACGACTAGCAAGTGTAGGAAGATTAATGAGTTTTAAACGACTTATATATGGGGGCAGGTTGTACTGAGAATCCCAACGAAAATTTCTTAAAGCAAAAAGCAGAAATTGTTTTTGAATTGACTCTATTCGGTCGGAATGAACTTGATAGCGCGGGTGCCAAACAACAGATCCATATTCCAGTATTGGCCTCACTAACGTTGTGAATAGAGCCTTCGTAATGTATGGGTCATTGAATTCTTTTGACCATCGTTTTACAAATGCAAAAACACCCTTGGCTTTGTTAACTGTAACATTAATGTGAAGATTAAAATTAAGTTTCGGATCCATTGTAATTCCAAGATCAACAAAGTTAAACACTTGTTCGAGGTTATGGTTACATATGTCATAAGAAGCCGGTTGAAGTGCCCTTCGAGGTAGCCCTTGGTTTTGGCGGTTATAGCTATTTTGTGGGGGTGCAGGATGGTTTCTGTTGAAGTTTGTAGATCTCATGTATTGGTGTGATTGATCTACTTCCATTGGTTGTTGCTGTTGCCTGGGTGCATTTTGTGTATATTGCACTCGCACGTCTGGTCTGTATCTTCGTGGGTCCTCGTGATATCTTCTGTTCTGAGGAGGTTGATGCTGCGGTGTATTGTTCGGTCTAAGGTGATGGTATTGCGGAACATCGAATTGTGAGTTCACGTTATCGTGATATATTGTGCTTGCGATAGCGTAGGCGGTCTCTAAATCTCTTGGGTTGTGGCTATAGAGGGTGCCGCTGGTATACTTGCTGTTTAATCCGAGAATAAATGTCCTGACGGCTTCCTGATTCGCATATTGTGGCATATCAGAAGGGGATGTTGAGTTCTCCATCTCGATTTTCGTGAGTGCGAGGTTTAATGCCTTGTTGACTTCACAATGGAATTCTGCTAATGTCCTTTTACCTTGCGTTATTTTCTTCATTTCTTCCAGTAAGACATATAGAGGTCTCTGGTCCGCATAAGTGTAATCGAGGCGGTTAATTATTGAATAAAAATTGAACTTTGTATCGTGGTTGATTAGAATATCTGCTGCCTCTCCTTGAATTTTTGAGTGTACAATCGAGAGTGCCGTGTAGTATGTGGGTGTTGTAGTGTATTCCCTTATATTCTCCATGTGTATCCAAGCACGTTTCCTCCATGATCTATATTGATTCCTATCGCCTGTGAAATTGGGTAACGTTTTGAATATTTCCAAGTTTATTTGCGATTGATCCGTGATGTTTGGTGTACATTCTACATGTTGATCTGTCGTAGTGAAAGTCTGGGTTTGTTGTGCTTCCAGGGTATTTACTTTTAATTGTGTATTGTTTAGAGCCTGTGTGAGGAGTTCTACCTGTGCTCGTAGAGTTGCGATGTCCTGAGCCATTGTATCGTCTTGTGGTATTGGGCGCAGAGAGTTGAAAATTTGTTGGCGTTTATCGCGTGAGTCCAGGGTGAAGGATTCTCTTTAAAATCAGGAATCTTTTATTTCACTTTTCACTTTTTTTCGGTTTAGGCTGCCTGCTATTTCAAGGTTTGCCCTTTTACGC
Source organism: Philophylla caesio (assembly GCA_963971545.1). Taxonomy (NCBI): domain Eukaryota; kingdom Metazoa; phylum Arthropoda; class Insecta; order Diptera; family Tephritidae; genus Philophylla; species Philophylla caesio. The sequence continues at coordinate 124,533,362 of OZ020604.1, read as the reverse complement.
GACTGGATAAACTTATTATATCTCACTTTTTTCAGAGACTGGTTTTGTGCTTTTCTTCAAAGCCGTGGAATTTTTTATTTTATTATCCTGTAGTTTCGAGGATATTTGGCTGTAGTCAAGAGTTTAGACCGGTTGAGCCCCCAGTTAATATCGTTCACACGATATGAGTTTAAAAAAATATCTTTTATCGCTACGCCGAAATGCGTGCTCTTTATTGATCTTCTAAAAACTCTCTTACATTTTGAATTCTTAGTTCTATTTATACTATTGAGATGTGGTGGTAGTTATCGTAGTGGATTATTCCATTGTCAGTTGTTTGTTGTTTACGAGTGTAGATATCTATTGTTTGTAGTGATAGTGCATTTCTATTGTTCCAATGATTGTCCGTTGCTTATGTGCAGGTCAGTTGTTTGTTGTTTACATGCATTTCTCGGTAATGCATGTTTATCTGTTGTTTACGTGTTGATAATGCATTTCTCGGTAATGCATGTTTATCTGTTGTTTACGTGTTGATAATGCATTTCTTGATAATGCATGTTTTGGTTGTGGAAACGTTGTGCCTTGTGATGACGTCATTAACTCCCCTCCTTCTTAAAATGAAGCGTCCTCGCTACACTGCTGCTAGGTGTTGTTGTTGAAGACGGTTGAGTTCGATTTCGTAAAGTTCGTCCATTCGCCTTTGTCTGCCAAGTGTTCTTTTATTTTCGCAGTATCGGCAGAGGTGTACTAGACCATAAGTGGTGACTGCTAAGGTAAGGAATGCAATTATGATGAAAAGTGTAAACTGTACAGGGTTCTCCTCGACAGGTATTAAAAACGTTGAGAGTTCTTGAATGTTGTTGAATTTGTATTTTGAGTCTGAGGAAAGGATACGGAGTACCTCAAGTTTTTCGCTATGTTGGTTGTGTATAACTTCTCTGAGTTGTTGTTGATGGTTATAATAAGTGATGCCATCGATGTTTGTAGATTCTTTAAAATGTATTAGTTTTGGGCCTGATATATGCATGTTGTTCCAAGTATGCTCATAATCCGTCAAGATGTGACCAGTCTCTAGGATTCGGAGTGGGGCGTTATTCTCATGGATTGTTTCGCATTGCGCAGGATTGTCTTTTAATATTTTTAAAGTGCAATTATCAGAGGGTTCTGATTTACAAATAAAGGTACTAATATAATTTTTACATTTTGATACTCTTTGATAATCGTTACATTTTGCAATCTTAGGATCTAAATTAATTTTACCATGCTTATGTGCTAAAGGATATACGTTAAATAGGTTACATTTAGTTTCAAGAATAGGGTATTTGTATATTGTTATAATTGCATGTTGTAGGTAACAGATATGAATGTCCGCATATTCTAATATATTGATTATTGGAAGATCCAACTGTTCATGGTTTATTAACTCATACACATCTTTCAAATTTAATGTGCCAGAATAAAAATTATTATTTTTCGCAAAATTAATAGTGTTCGCTATTGATTGAAGTTCATTATAGACTTCTGATATAACAATATTTTCGCTAATTGTTTTGGGATCAAGAGTTTCGAGTATTCTTTCGAACTGTGAGTTAATTGTTTTTTGCTTATTGTTATTTTCTATTAGCATATTAAGTGACGTTTTAATTTCTATAAGGTCATTGTGGTCTGGTGTGCCAGTGATGAATTTAAGGATGGAACCAAGGAAGTTAAGTGATCTCTTTGGTCTGTAGATATTTGGTATGAGTTGATTTTTTAAAGTTTCAATTCTGTTCACTAAAATTTGAGTCTCAGGGTAGTTTTCTAAATTATATGTAGATTTCATTACACTTTCGTAAGGCGCGAGTATTTTTGAAAGATTAGATATGTGATACAGGAAAGCTGTATTCTGATAAATGTAAACAGGATCTGTTTCCACTAGTACATATTTTCTATTGGTTAAGTCTATTATATTATCGCTAAATGCGATAGGGAAAAGTAAGATAAATACTACTCCGTACATGCCTTCACTCTGATGTTGTCCTTATGTATAATGAGTCCTTTATTTGTTGTTATCGTTTTTCCGTTGTCTTCTTTAACTATATGTTTTGCGTATGTTTTTACGTTTTTGTTCCGTCTATGCGTCTTGGAGTATATAACATCACCTTGTTTGTAATTCAGCTGTTTGCGATTGTGGTTGTGGTATCGTAAGACTCTGTCTTGGTTTTGTTGAAGGCGCTCTTTGATGCCAGGATACCCCTTTTGGTTGAAGAACACGTCCTCGGGTTTCTCGTTGGTCACTGAATGGATTGTCTTATTGTATTGTCGGACTGCTTCGTATATCTGTTCGTCAGGTGCTGAACTGTGTTGGTGTGCCAAGACTTTCGCGAGTTCGATTATCGTGCTATGCGTACGTTCGACTTGCCCGTTTGTTGTAGAATGAAAGGCAGGAGTTTTGGTGTGTGTTATTTGTAGTCGTTTGTAAATTTGTTGTGCACATATGCTAGTGAGTGTTGACTCGTTATCAGTCATTACAAACTTTGCGTTTGGGTATATTTGTGAGAGAATCTCGTCAACGTATTTGTATGTATCTTTCTTTGAGGGTATTTGTCTCAAATGGCAAAATTTTGAATATTTGTCGGTTGAGCTAATGTATGTATATGTTATTGCTCATATAAAATAAGTCTAAGTGTATGCATTCGCCTACCTTGTTTGGTATTGGTGCTGAACCTATTGGTTGTTTATTTGGTCGGCGTTCATACTTGTTGGTAAGACATATTTCGCAGTCTTGTACTTCTTTTTTACAAGCGTCACGGATGTTCGGCCAGTAATATCTGAGTGAAATTTCCTGCGCGTTATTTTTATAATTTCTGTGAGCACGTCTGTGTGTGTCTTGTATGATTTGTTTTTGTTGTTCGGTTTCGGTGATGTCGTCTACCATTTTTTGGGCTAATACGATTGATACGGTCGGAAATGTGTCAATAATGTCGTTTTCGACGTAAAATAATATTTGCTCGTCTATTTGAAGAGCGTTAGTTACCTTTGGTCTAATTATATTTTTTAGTCTGTCCAGTAATTCAGCTTTGGTGTTAAAGAAAAGTGTATGTCGACTGTTAGAAAAAATATTTTGTGATGATATTTCGATTAGGTTCGCATCTGATTGTTTTATAACAATTTGATTTTTAAAGCAGTTTAATGGTTGCTTTACTCGTTTGAGTTTTTGTGTTGGTGAGCTTTGTGCCGAATGTTGGGAGTCATCCGAATTTGATGTGTTGTTTATTTGCTGGCGAGAAAGTGCATCAGCGACAACGTTCTGGTGTCCAGGTTTGTAAACAAGTTTTGCGCCGTATTCTTCGATGAAATTTTTCCATCTTTTTAATTTTGTATTGGGGTTTTTTCCGATATGGAGAAGATTAAAGATTGATGGTCAGTGTAAATAGTCAAATCCGCTATACCATATAAGTAGTTGCGGAGTTTCTGTAATGCCCACACAATTGCGAGTAACTCTTTCTCATTTGTAGAGTAGTTCTGTTCTGTTTGGCTGAGTGTTCGTGAAATAAATGATATGGGTTTTTTATTTTGGGATAATACAGCTCCTATAGCGTAATTGCTAGCGTCCGTGGTTAATTCAAAAGGTTTATCAAAATTTGGTTGGAAGAGTTCAACCTGGGTTTGCAGTTCTTCTTTTATTTTGTTTAGTGCTTCTAGTGCAGGTTCGTCTAAGGAGATTTTTATTTTTGCACCTTGATTTTTTGATATGCCACCGTTGTCTCCTCTGAGGAACGTAGTGAGTGGCTTGACGATGGCTGCAAAATTTTGTATAAATTTTCGATAATAACTGGCGAGACCTAGAAAGGATCTGAGTTCCCTCAGCGATTTGGGAATAGGAAAATCTTTAATAGTTTGTATTTTTATAGGGTCAACAGTTATCCGGTTATATTTTATTATGTGTCCTAAGTATTCTACAGAGTCATGAAAGAAGTGTGATTTCTCATTCGAAATCTTCATGTTGGCTTGGTGAAGTGCGTTTATAATTATGCGGATATGTTCGATATGTTCTTCGGGAGAGGAAGAATAAATGAGAACATCGTCTATATAAACGTAAGCGAACTTCCCGATATATGGTCTAAGAATATCGTCCACGCATCTTTGAAAAATGGATGGGGCATTTTTCAGGCCGAACGGCATACGAAGGAATTCGTACTTAGCTCCATTTACACTAAAGGCCGTTTTTTCTCTGTCAGATTCATTAATAAGGATCTGATGGAAGCCAGACTCTAAATCTAAAGTAGTAAATACCTTTGCATTACCTAAATTCTGTATGGTCATAGCCACATCAGGTATGGGGTATCTATCTGTGATAGTTTGAGCGTTTAGCTTCTGAAAGTCTACGACCATTCTGCGCTTAGGTTTCCCTTGTTCATCGGTACCTTTTTTAGCGACTGTCCAAATGGGAGAGTTGTACGGACTTTTGCTGGGTTGAATTATTTCATTTTTTAAAAGTTTGTTAATTTCTTTGTTAATAAACTCATTATCCGACATAGGGTACGGATATTGCTTTGTCCAAATAGGATCTTCGGAATTCGTCCTAATGGTGGCTTGTATCGTGGTAGTAAATGGTAGTATGGCGTTAGTACTTTCATTTTTTTGCATTATTTCGGCGATTTCCGCCCTGAATTTTTCATTATTAATTGTATAATTTATTCTCTGTACAGAGTCACTTTCTTTCTTGGCCCTATATTTATAACTGAGCTTGTACTCGAAAAGGTTGACCTCTGCTTTGATTGCTCTGAGCCCCTGTTCGCCCAGAAGCATATCAAATTCTTCTAATGCATCTGTTTCAAAAAATGTGAGATTATGTTCTAATAATGTTATTATTTTTTTTGATTTGGTTATTGAGTGACCATGAAGAGTTTTTACTTTTACAGGTTTAATTTGAATAGGCTTACCGATATTGCATTTTGTACTTATATAGTTATTTGTTGCTCCAGTGTCGATGAGGATGTTTATAGTTTTGCCTGTATCCCTGCAGTGGCGTTGCAGACACGGCAAATCGTTCATACGCCTAAAAAAGCACTGCCGGTCTCGTATTCATCATCATCGTTATGTTCTGGTGCAAGCGATTGCAGTTCTTCGTCGCGTGTTTGGTTTACCCGCTGTACCTTCTGTTGTGTGTTGAAGTTGCGAGATGAAGGATTTCGTTCTCTCTTCTGTGGTTCTCCTCTGAATGGGTTATTTGGAGGTAGCCCTTGGTTTTGGCGGTTATAGCTGTTTTGTGGGGGTGCAGGATGGTTTCTGTTGAAGTTTGTAGATCTCATGTATTGGTGTGATTGATCTACTTCCATTGGTTGTTGCTGTTGCCTGGGTGCATTTTGTGTATATTGCACTCGCACGTCTGGTCTGTATCTTCGTGGGTCCTCGTGATATCTTCTGTTCTGAGGAGGTTGATGCTGCGGTGTATTGTTCGGTCTAAGGTGATGGTATTGCGGAACATCGAATTGTGAGTTCACGTTATCGTGATATATTGTGCTTGCGATAGCGTAGGCGGTCTCTAAATCTCTTGGGTTGTGGCTATAGAGGGTGCCGCTGGTATACTTGCTGTTTAATCCGAGAATAAATGTCCTGACGGCTTCCTGATTCGCATATTGTTGCATATCAGAAGGGGATGTTGAGTTCTCCATCTCGATTTTCGTGAGTGCGAGGTTTAATGCCTTGTTGACTTCACAATGGAATTCTGCTAATGTCCTTTTACCTTGCGTTATTTTCTTCATTTCTTCCAGTAAGACATATAGAGGTCTCTGGTCCGCATAAGTGTAATCGAGGCGGTTAATTATTGAATAAAAATTGAACTTTGTATCGTGGTTGATTAGAATATCTGCTGCCTCTCCTTGAATTTTTGAGTGTACAATCGAGAGTGCCGTGTAGTATGTGGGTGTTGTAGTGTATTCCCTTATATTCTCCATGTGTATCCAAGCACGTTTCCTCCATGATCTATATTGATTCCTATCGCCTGTGAAGTTGGGTAACGTTTTGAATATTTCCAAGTTTATTTGCGATTGATCCGTGATGTTTGGTGTACATTCTACATGTTGATCTGTCGTAGTGAAAGTCTGGGTTTGTTGTGCTTCCAGGGTATTTACTTTTAATTGTGTATTGTTTAGAGCCTGTGTGAGGAGTTCTACCTGTGCTCGTAGAGTTGCGATGTCCTGAGCCATTGTATCGTCTTGTGGTATTGGGCGCAGAGAGTTGAAAATTTGTTGGCGTTTATCGCGTGAGTCCAGGGTGAAGGATTCGCTTTAAAATCAGGAATCTTTTATTTCACTTTTCACTTTTTTTTTCGGTTTAGGCTGCCTGCTATTTCAAGGTTTGCCTTTTTACGCGACTGGATAAACTTATTATATCTCACTTTTTTCAGAGACTGGTTTTGTGCTTTTCTTCAAAGCCGTGGAATTTTTTATTTTATTATCCTGTAGATTCGAGGATATTTGGCTGTAGTCAAGAGTTTAGACCGGTTGAGCCCCCAGTTAATATCGTTCGCACGATATGAGTTAAAAAAAATATCTTTTATCGCTACGCCGAAATGCGTGCTCTTTATTGATCTTCTAAAAACTGTCTTACATTTTGAATTCTTAGTTCTATTTATACTATTGAGATGTGGTGGTAGTTATCGTAGTGGATTATTCCATTGTCAGTTGTTTGTTGTTTACGAGTGTAGATATCTATTGTTTGTAGTGATAGTGCATTTCTATTGTTCCAATGATTGTCCGTTGCTTATGTGCAGGTCAGTTGTTTGTTGTTTACATGCATTTCTCGGTAATGCATGTTTATCTGTTGTTTACGTGTTGATAATGCATTTCTCGGTAATGCATGTTTATCTGTTGTTTACGTGTTGATAATGCATTTCTTGATAATGCATGTTTTGGTTGTGGAAACGTTGTGCCTTGTGATGACGTCATTAACTCGGGCGCCAAACCGTCTGCTATATATGCATTTTCTAATCGTATTGTGAGACACTCAATTTCTTTAGCGAAGTCATTGTCGCTTTTATCGTGCTGCTTTACATTATGCAATTTAGCTGTTATATTTTGCGGTGACTCATGGTTAACGTTTGATTTCAGTGTATGTTGCTTTGATAGCTTAAAGCGTTGCTTCATTAGTCAGCCATCTGCTTGCCGTTTGCGATAATTTTGTCTTTATTAATGATATTGCGATCGCTTCGTTGCTTTCTTTTATTGATTCTAGTACATCCAGAGTATTAATGAATTTTTAAAAATTGTCGATTTTTCCGTCGAAGTCAGGCAACAATTTTGTTGCTATGTTTATAAGCTCTACAGTGTCATTTTGCTTGTCTTAGATTCTGAGGGACTTTGGTTGTTAGTGTCTGTATCTGTATCGTCAGTATTTTCGTTGTCTGTGAATTCTAGTAATTTTAGATTTAAGAATTCGTTTATATCTTGCGGTATATGCTCTTGTATTTGCAGCCGCTCGAACAAGTACTCAAGCGTTGTTTTAGTCGAAGTAAAGAAATTTATAAATTCAGTTTGGTGGGTTGCGCTTAGTACAGGGGCGAGTCCAGAACGCTTTTAGAGGGAGGGCGAATGAAAATTCCTATAGACAATTTTCGTGAGACAAATCAAGTTTGTTGTGGCAGCTACCTATATCTTATAATCATATGAAAATGTTCGTATTTTTTAAATCTTGTTCAACTGTGATTGATTTGGGTGTGCAGTATATCCATAAAAATTTATGTATATTTGACAAGTATAGCTGATATAGCTTTTCCTTGCAACTGCTGGAACATTGAAATCGAGGTTAAGGTTTCTACAGCAAGATGTTTGCAAGTTTAACTGCTAAGCACACTGAGAGAATGATTTACTTGCGTTCAACCGAACTTGTGAAATGTTAACAAACTCCTTATTTGGTTATTAGAAAATATGTATATATTTATTTGTGCCAGATCAATCTTTTCATGTGCAAAATAAAAATTTATATGAGACAATTCGTCAAGAAAGTGACCTTAGGTTGACATAGGGTGAGGTTCATTTCCCTATATTCAAGCATGGAAAAATGAGTCTTAATCAAACCCAATGTCAACCTAAGGTCCCTCTCTTGGCGGAGCATTACTGTAATGATTGCATTAGGTACATTTTTTTTTGTCGCATAAACCATGCGAGAAAAATTGGTCTCATGCGAAAGAATTGAGAAAAAAAAAGCTCATACCGTGGTGGCGCTGCTGTCCTATATGTAAATAGAATGCGAGCTTGATTTAATTAATTAGTTTACTACAAAAAAAATGCATTCATTTTTACAACTAAAATTGCAAGTAAACTCAAAGAAAAAATGTGAATAGAATGAAGAAAAAGCATTAAATTAGTATTAAAATATTGAATCGTGAGAAGGAAAAGGTGAAGTAAAGTTGTCTTTACTAATGAAAAAAAAAATTAACAAGAAATAGTAAATGAAAGAAGAATTGGTGGAAATATTATTTTTATTTTTGACCAACCAAAAAAATATAATAGATAATACCAAAAAAAAAAAACAAATCGCACAGAACAAAATAAAGTGATCGCGAACAAGAACAAATTTAAAGTTTATATGTAAAGCCGCAGAGAGAGACTTAGAGAATAACTCCAAACTAGAAGAAGCAACAACCTTACATCCACTTTACTCTTTTTGCTCATTTTTCTAGGTATACAAGTAGCTTTTAATGTAGTAAAACTAGCGATAGTGACTTATGCCTTTTCTTTCTTTTTAATCACTATCTCCAGAAAGATAAAGAAAAAATCCGAATTTATCACCTGGTAGGAAAAATTCCGAATCAGAAAACGAAGAAAATAAGATATGATTATATAAATAAAATCACAAATGAAGAATTAAGTTGACCTGCATTACATTTTTTTTCCCAAGCTCATACACTTTTGCACTAATATGCAGCTTTGACTGGAAATAAAGTTGAAACCATTTTGAATTCTTAATGAAAAAAGTATGTGTTAATATTTTTGAATGTTCCTGGGCGACATGAAGACGTAGGTAGGAGGTAGTGTAAGCAAAAGGGATCTTCAGTAAATTTTCATATTGAAGATTTTGAAAGGGTAGGGTCAAAACCGCGAGTGTCGAATTTCAGCTTAGACCTCGCTTATCTTTAAGCCATGTAAGCATGTCACAACATACCAATTTTGATTGTTTGCTTTCGTTTACTTTTGCATCCTGTAGCTTTGTTGTTGTATTTTGTTCCCTTTATATTCAGATAAGAATCCTTTAATTTAAAGTTTATGTGTGATCGGTCGAAGCCTGGCAAACACCCACTCCACGCCGAAAGAGCTAAGGCACAGGAGGATTCTGCCCGCTACGGCCCTGTGACCGAGAAAGTGATTGTGGTGGTAGTGATCGACCTTAATATATTTTACCACCACGTACATATAACACCATCCACGTACACATCACATTTCATATGTGCTTATTATGCAAACACGCACTTGGCTCAAAACCTGTGAAGAATTCGTTCAATAACGTACTATTTATGATTCGGGAGGAACAAGAGTAGGCATTATTCATAAAAATTATTTGAATTCTTTTGCTTACGAAAAATTCATAATATGTTTCCTGGGATAGAGTAGAGTTGATAATGACGCAAAAAATTAAAAAAAAAAACAAAAACCAATTAGAGTTCTGGGGGGAGGGGCCTATTTATATCTTAAATTTTTAAGTCATAGACAGTCACATGACTGCTTACTGAGTGGTGTGAATGGACGTCGGTAATATAAGTGCACCTAACAAAAGCGCCCTTTGTGTGTGGCCGTTAAGTGTTTCATAGGTGTTCGATATCGGCAACAATGCAATTTTCGAAGTCATTAAAGTTCTTTTACGCAGATCTTGATTATTAATACCATTAATAATATAACGCGCGTTCGCGAATTCAGGGTTTTCCCCTTTTGTACCAATTGAAACCATTTTAAAATAATATTCTTGCTTCGTTCGTTGACGTCGTGTTCGTCCCATTTTTATGTGGATATCGGCGACGTTCTCAACTGTTGAAAAATCAGAACAAAATTTCGCGACGGATTCCGACAATCAATCCAGGATTTCGCATGGCAGCACGAATAACAACACTTGGTCACCCCATTCGTATACAGGACTCGAACTCGTTTGACAGGTCGCGCGATATTCGAAAAGTGGCAAGCTCAATGTGTTGCACACAACCACTAACATATGTATTTTACGCACAAGTATAAGGTAAGAACATATAACATAAACAAAAAAACAAAACTTAAAATAGGTACACAAACTGGAATTCACAAATAACTTTATTTATATAGGTAAATAGACTGTATATAAGAAACAATCAAGTAGCCTCATTAACCTAACTGATATTTGGAGAAGTTGAAAGCGAAAGTCATCATCGCAGCTGTCCTCGATGTTCCTGGAGGATGAATAGGTGGTGGCAGCTTAGCTTTTATTTCTATGACACTAACAGACCACTTGTCTTCTATGTCAGGATAGAAAAACCTATAGGAACCCGGGTTCCTTTTTAAGAAGCTGACGTTGTACATGTTGCCATCTTTCTCATTTATTCGGCCAACAAAACCTAATATCTTATTATTATTTTTATTGGAACATTCCACCAATATATAATCGCCTGGATTTAAATGGTCGTAACTTAAATCGATACATGCTTCGTATTCGTGCTCTGCATCAAGTTGTTCAATGGATGAGTCATCAGCAAAGTTGAAATCTAGATCTGTGTCATCATTCACCGAGTACGAACAACTCTCGTCAGAGTCCGAACTCAATTCCTTTTCCTTTGGCTTTTTAGCTTTGATTGCCCGTTTAGTTCCTTGATCTAGCTTTAAACGCTTGTTAAAAGAGTGCGTTCCTGATTTTTTTAAGCGCTGCTGTCGTTCCTTGTAGGCAGTCTCAATTTCATTTTTATCTGGTGTTTCCGTCAAAATCCGTGATTTTCCCTTCTTTCTTCCTCGATTTGAATTTTGTCTTGGACCAGCTTTCGGGAAAGGCCTAGCGATTTCAGGTGATGCAACATTTTCTTTGAAAGTACAGCGATCATCCATATTTGAATACTCAACACCTGATTCATTATTTACAGAACATAATAAGGGTTCAACATCTCGTGGTGCTTCACATGGTTCGGCATTTATAATTGGCGCAACTGGAACTTCGACTTCTCTATTTGTGACCTCCGCGCACTCAAAATCTTCGTCAGTGAATGCAGTTCTTGAAAAGGGATAAATTCCTGGCTTAGAAAACCCTGCAACTATATTTTTAGGTGTAAATGCAGCAATATAAGCGGTATTAGCAATACCCGAGAGATCATGTATTCTTATAGTTTTTGCAGGATTATTTAGTAGCCAGTCATTTTGCGCCACGGATAACATATGCTTGAATGGTCCCAGTACTGCTACATCGAGGGGCTGAAGTCTATGAGTGCAATGAGGGGGGAATGTAACTAGAACGATACCATGTTCTCGGCAAAAGTTTATAGCTTCTATTGTACAATGGCTTTCGTGATTGTCCATTAGAAGTAATATCATATCATTCTTTGCACATCTTGTTTGTTTTTGAATGTGTTCTAGAACTTTTATAAAAAGCACTCCCGTCATCCAACCACTTGTGGGGCTGTTAACATAACCCACACTACCAGCTGGGGCTCCAGTAAGCATACTATCATGATATCTAGCTCGCGGGAAAATAAATACTGGAGGAATTGTATTACCAACTGCATTGACAATAGCGCACATAGTTATCAACTGGCCTCTTTCAGCAGAAACACACTGTCCAACTTGTTTTTGCCCTTTTGGTGCAATTACGTTTGGGGCTTGGACCACTGTAGTCACCCCTGTTTCATCTAAGTTTAATATTCGGTCGGGGGTAAAATTAAACTTACCAAGTGCTCTTTGGTAATTGGTTTGAAATTCTTCGATATTGTGCCTGTTGAAGCTTGTTGATCGTGATAAGCTCGTATTTTCTGGCTTCCTTAAAGAAAGGGTGGTGTGTCTCTTCATGAAGCCTTTCATCCAATCCCTCCCAGCTTGCCTGTTATCAGTCCAAATGTCGGGACATTTTTTTAGGAGGGTGGCATATTGAAATGCTAATGTTCGAGCTTGAACATATGTTAATCCATAATTCATTCTTGAGCTTCGAAGTAAATATTTCTCTAGCATGTCTTCTTCAGCGGTGGTAAAAACTTGCCTTGTAGAAAAATTGCTTGAATAATCTTGACCTTGGAGAGTTTTGTTTAGTTTATAGTTCTTAATTCTATAAAATAAAGTATTCGGCAGAATACCGTAAGTACTGGCAGCACCTCTAAGGGTCATTGTTTTATTAATAACTGCCGTGATAGCACTCTTTACGTCATCTTCGTTAATTTCTGTGGTTTTTTTCTTCTTATAGTTACGCACCATTGTATTCACCTGAAAATAATTTAAAACTTGATAGAAACAACACCAACAAATTCCAATGCACATGACAAGGAATATACAAAAAACACCTAGGGGCACCTTTGAACATGTTCAAACCTGCCCCGACCGATTTGTTCAAACCTGCCCCAACGTGTGATGTCAAGAACAATTTAGCTTTAAAAATTTGATTGTACTTATATATAAAAAAACTTACCTTAATATGGCTCTAAATGAACCTTCGCATTCGAAAATTATTTTTCACAAAAAAAAAAGCTCACCAAAAATTGTGTATACTCTTACAAAGAAAAAAGAAAAAAGTGGGAAAACCAGCATGAAAACATCCACCACGAGCGAATTTCAAGTGACTACTGAAAAGATGACCGAAAGCTGTTGACGTTTATAGATAACAATATTGCCAGGATGAAAATTTGGTTTACGCTCTCATATATTTTTTTAATAAGATTTTATTAGTGCTGTTCAAAGGTGCCCCACGTTCAAAGGTGCCCCCCTCTCCCCTATATTATATGTGTGTTTGTGTCAGTATGTTTCATTCTGTGCTATGTGCATTGTGTATGTTTGTATGTCTGTATGTTTGTATGTCTGTATGTTATCGTTTAGCATATTTGTATATTAGTTTGTAATGTGTATTGGTTATGTATGTGCATACTACATCCTACCCCTTTAGTTAAATGTACAATTGCTGTAGTTTCTTAAAAGTTAAGCAAATGTGCATATATATTATGTTACAATTTATGTATGTATATTAATATGTTATAGTTTACAATTAATTATATATTTCTAGCTTTAATTATATTGTTATTGTGTATTTTAACTAATTTATTTTCTATTTGTATAAAGCTATTGACGCCTTCTTGTCTAATGACTTTGTAAGGGCCTTTAAAAATTTTATCAAATTTTTTCTTATTTCCTACTTTAATATAAACTAAATCATTATTTTTGAAATTACTTATATTATTGTTTGTTTGTTTCTTAATTCTATCAATCTTTGTTTAGGCTTCCGGCCTAAACCTCATTCCCACCCTCCTTTGACCGACAAATCGTACACGCAACCCTAGTAAGCGGTTTGCGTGTACACACTCACACACATACACACACTTTCACCCCCATGCACACACACACACATACACACACTTTCACCCACATGCACATTCGTATGTGCAATTGTTGTGAACAGTCGACAAACTTATTAGCTCTGTGTTTTATCAAAGATATATAGTGAAAAGTGACGGTGTATCCGAAAAAAAAAGTGTACAGGGCGGTTGTTAAAACTACCCGCTTCCCTGCAACAGTGAAAAACACCGACACAAACGGAATCCAGATAAGTATAATCATCTGTAAGAAAATTTATAAACCTTTTTTTCAGCCTACGTTCTGTTTTGTTTTGGGTTTTCATAAAGAAAACAAAAACAACACCAACAGCAAATAAAACTATTTTTGGCGCACTAAACAGCTGACCCAAAGTGTGTGTTCAACTACAAACTGCAAAACAGCTGGAAATAGTGAAAGTGATAAAGCAGTGACTTTCGTCGATAAGCAAACCTCTAAGTCCGGTTTTCCTCCGAATAGCAAGGACACAACCCATACGTCGATAAAGCAGTATACGATCACTCCTGATACAACGGTGTGCACAAAATTAGCAGCGGACTAATCCGAAACTCATGGCGAATGGCTGAACCCGCCGAAAACCCATTTAGGCGGAGTTCAGGTGTTATGCACTCCCCTCCGAGAGTAAGGGAAAGGACTGAAGCCGAAAAAAGCGAAGTCCAAAAGAGAAGTGCGCTCGCTTTAGAAGACGACGGATGTCAAGAAGCGAAAAAAGCCAAAAAAGCCGATATAAGCGATAAAGGCCCCACTGAATGTTCTCCTAACGCGGAAAGACGTCACCAGATGAATGTTGAGAAAGCTGCAGAAAATTTACGTTCGCGCTCCTCACCACCGGATATCAGCCGTGGGGTAGCCCCTATGGCCGAAAACTCTCCTGCAAACGTCAAAAGCCCTATGAAAGAGTTGGGCTATAAGATAAATGAGCTTCTAAGCATGATAGGCGGAGGCAGAAGATCCATTCACCAACCCATGCGCGATCTAGTCGGGGAAATTGCGAAGTTGCACAAAGAGGCAACAGAAGTGCAGAACGCGGACGTAAGCAACAAAAGAAACAAGAAAACCAGAGAGCAATACGTCCAAACTTCAAGTGACCGAAAGGGTAACAAGCCGACAGTAAACATGCGGCAAATGCAGGTCGAATCGACTAAAAGTAACACCGATTCAAATATAAGAAACAAGGCGGCCGCAAGGGCAGAAACCCCAGCTAACAAATGGACCTTGGTGCAAACCCAGAAAAAATTGAGCAAAACCGCAAGAAAAGCGTCGAAGCCCGATGCGGTAATAATATCAAAAACAGGCGAAACCACATATGCGGACATCATCAAGCAAATGAAGAAGCAACCCGCAATGCAAGAACTAGGGCAAAGTGTCAACAAAATTGTCACCACATCTAGAGGAGACTTACTAGTCCAACTACGCGACAACACTGGACACGTGGCAAGCAAGTTCAGGGAGTGCGCTAACGAGGTACTAAAAAATGTCGCAGATGTAAAAGTCCTGACACACACACTAAACGTGGAGATTCGCGACATGGATGCGGCTACAACAGAAGAAGAGGTTGGCGACGCAATCAAGCACCAGTTCCCCGAAGTAAACTATGGGAAGCCGGTTTCAGTCAAATCCATAAGAACAGTAAGAAATGGAACACAAACTGTGCTCATAAGCCTTTCAGTGCGAGACGCAAAAACCTTGGTAGAGGCGGGACGAATTCGCATAGGCTGGGTCAACTGCCGAATTCGGGAACTATTCAGTCCCACCAGGTGTTATCGATGCCTCGATTTTGGACACATATCCAGGCATTGCAAGTCCGCCGAAGATCGCAGCGGTACGTGTCTTCGTTGTGGGGAGAAAGGACACTTTGCCAAGCAATGCAAAGCAGCACCCAAATGCGCCATTTGCAAGACAGCGACTGGTGTCGCACAAGACCACCCTACTGGAAGCTTCAGGTGCCCTGCGTATAAAAAAGCGGTAAACCAACTAAAATAATGATTAAGTGCATACAAATAAATTTAAACCATTGCAAGGCGGCACAAGATCTTTTAAAGCAGGCAATCTACGAGCAAAAGATCGATATTGCACTCATCAGCGAGCAGTACAAAGAACCCTCAGTGGAAGGAAATTGGCTCCAAGACAGAAGGAAAAAAGCTGCAATCTGGGCATGTGGGGCCACGCCCATCGAAATCAGAGGTAATAGTCAACATGAGGGCTTCATCTACGCAAAAATCGGTGGAATTCACTTCTACAGCTGCTACGCGCCTCCAAGCGAACCAATAGAAAGTTATAAAAACATGCTGAGCCGTCTGGTAACCGATGCTGCGGGAAAAGCACCACTCGTAATATCTGGAGACTTCAACTCGTGGGCAGTTGAATGGGGCAGCCCAAAAACAACCCCACGGGGCCAGGCGCTGCTTGAAGCCTTTGCCAGTCTTAACATCGTGCTGCTCAACAAAGGAAGAAAAAATACCTACCAAAAAGGCAATGCGGGTTCGATCATCGACCTGACATTCAGCAGCTCTGCGATATTCAATAAAATAACATGGGACGTCTCAGAGGAGTTTACATTCAGCGACCACTTTGCCATCTACTTAACCATCCACCCGTCTCGAAACTCCGCGAATAAAAGGAGAGCGTCGAAAGTGCAAAGCATTGGATGGAAAACAAAAATGTTAGATAACAGCATGTTGGAATACATGACAGAACTCATACCAGACACACTTGATGGAAGCTCTGGAAGCCCCAACACATGTGCTAATGCAATAGTAAAGCTAATCACTGACATCTGCGATGCATCAATGCCACGGAAAAAGAGTGGTAACCGAAGAGCACCAGCGTACTGGTGGACAAACGAAATAGCGGAGCTAAGAGGGGAATGCCTAAGACTGCGCCGGCAACACCAGAGACAGAGGGCAAGAAATAATCCCCAGTATCAACACCTCCAAGCTGCATACAAGCACAGCCGAATAAAACTACGAAAAGCAATCCAAAAGAGCAAGCGCGAGGCCTTCGCAGAGCTAGTAAAAGACGTTGACGACAATCCTTGGGGTAGCGGGTACAATATCGTCATGAAAAAACTGAAAGGGTACAACGCCAAACCGCCAGTATGCCTACTTATAATGAAGCGGATCGTCTCAGGCCTTTTCCCACAACAAGAAATATGCAGTGTACCGAGGGAGCTAGTAGTAGAAACCGCCGAGATCCCTCCGGTAACAAATAATGAAGTGCTCGCTGCTGCAGCTAGAATAAAAACCAGCAAGTCCCCAGGTATGGATGGAATCCCAAATAGCATTCTTAAATATGTAGTTAAGAAGAAGACTAAAACCTTCAGCAATCTATACACGAAATGCATTCAAGAAGGCATTTTTCCAAAGAAATGGAAGCGGCAACGGCTAGTTCTACTACCCAAAGGCAACAAGCCCCCAGAAGAGCCTTCTTCGTACAGGCCTCTGTGCATGCTGGACACTGCAGGGAAACTATTTGAATCAATCATAAGCGCCCGACTCCAAGAGATTACGGAAAGTGACGACGGGCTCTCAAATAAACAATACGGCTTCCGAAAAATGCGGTCAACTGTCGATTCCATTGCGTCTGTCTGCGATATAGCACGTAAAGCACTCGAAGGCAAAAGATGGTTCGAAGGAACCAAACAGTACTGCGCTGTAGTTACGCTGGATGTAAAAAATGCATTCAACTCCGCCAACTGGAACTACATAATTAAGGCGTTGATAGAGATGAAAATTCCAGACTATTTGACCCGAATACTCCTAAACTATTTTAGCGAAAGAGAGTTATTTTATGATACAAATGAAGGCCCGAAAAGGTACCATGTCACAGGTGGTGTGCCGCAGGGTTCGGTTCTCGGACCAATCCTTTGGAACATCATGTATGATGGCATCCTTAAAATTGAAAAACCCGAGGGCGTGTCTATAATAGGCTATGCGGATGACATAGCAATCGTAGTAGTGGCGAAACATCTGGTGGACGTGTCGCGCATGTGTAGCGAAGCAATAGCGTCAGCAAAAACTTGGCTGCAGAACGCAGGACTAGAGTTGGCTGATCACAAGACAGAGGCATTGCTCATGACCAGTCGAAAAAAGCTGGAAAAGATTCAAATCCGCATAGGAGAACATACTGTAATGTCAGCGCAAACTTTAAAATACCTCGGTGTCGTACTCGATCCACGACTGAACTTTAAGGAACACTTGAAATATGCCAGTGAGAAGGCAAGGAAGACCAGTATGGCTCTTGCAAGACTCATGCCAAATATGGGAGGCCCAAAAGAGAAACAAAGAACCCTGCTTGCGAGAGTCAGCTCATCAATTTTAATGTACGCGGCACCAATCTGGGCAAGCGCGACCCCTATAACCTCATATATGAGAGCACCAGCCTCGGTGCACAGATTATCATCTCTTAGAGTATGCTGTGCATTCGTGACTGTGTCAGACGAGGCTGCAAATTTGCTGGCTGGAAGATGCCCGGTAGACATAGCTGCAAGAACGGCGGCAGCAATAAAGCATAGCCCAAGTGAACGCAACAAGATCCTGCAACAAAGCACCGACGAGTGGCAACAAAGGTGGGACTCGTCCCCAAAAGGACGTTGGACAAAGAGATTGATCCCAAGGGTAGACGAGTGGATTAAGAGAAAACACGGAGAAACAAACTTCTACCTTACCCAGTTCCTTACCGGGCATGGCTGCTTTCGACAATATTTATATAAATACAAGCACGTTGACCACCCCTTCTGCCTACATTGCGATGGGAAAATTGAAAGCGCAGAACACATACTTATGGACTGCCACAGATTCGACACAGAACGCAACTATCTAGAATGTTATATGCGAAAAGCAGTGTCCCCCGAAGGCTTGCTGGAGGCTTTGCTGTCCGATAAGGATATTTGGCACAAATGTGTTGACAACATCACGGGAATAATGAAAAGACTCCGAATGGACGAGCGAAACGCGAACCGCGCAGAATTATAACGCACGCTGAGTGAAGACGAAGAATAACGTCCAGTGCCTGCCCTGCGAAGTAATATCGGAATTGATAGTCCCGCAGGGGTGCCACAGGCCCAGCGTACGAAGGAGGTTGGGTTTAGTCCGTAGGTGCCTGGAGGCAAATCGGGCATGCGGGCAGCACGGGCTGCTCGTATCTATGAAGATTCCTCCTCCCTGGTCGTAACCGAAAAAAAAAAAAAAAAAAAAAAAAACCCACATGCACACACACACTCACAGCCTTTCACACTTTTCGGAATGCCGGTACATGCCGCCAAACGGTGCCCCTTCGTTAACTTTCCCCTTAACTCGGTGCACCGTTTGGCGGTTCAACGGCGTTTACACAAATTCCGACAATTTACTTCTTTTCCGAAGACGAGACAAGCAGGTTTTCACAGCAGCCACCACGCCACTACGGAGGTAATTGATACGTTTATATATATTCTCATATAATCACCGATTCCGATTTATAACGTTTGAAAGTGAATAAATTCAATTCTTTACTAATATCGAAACACTCGTTCATTTTATTATCTTTCCATAAAACTTTACTACGGAGCGTATATTCCGTATACGCCGTGAGTAAATATTGGTCCTATCGGAGCCGTGAGAAAATACAGTCCACTACTACTACAGAGCTATCAACTCATCACCCGTGTACACCACATTATTGTTCCAAGAATTAATCTCAGCACTTAATATCCATATCGGAGCGAGAAGTTTTAAGCGAACGAGTCGCTAACACACAACATCATTTGCAGAGACAAAGTTCAAACAAATCAGCACTGCAATCATTCCAGATATTATAAACACAAGGTACGTGGTTTGAATTTCAGTGCTACTCCGTTTGTTCTTAAAACCAATCGTAATAAAATCATAAAAAAAAGTTTGTAAACGCAAAGAGTGAAGAAGAATACTCAGTGGAGACACATTTTGAGGCGCGCACATTGATATTAATAATTTTTCTTTGTTCCAATAAATACGCGTTTTCACACATAAAATTGTTCAGCTTAAAAAGAATTTACGCGCGAACATTGACCTTGTGTAAGACTTTTCCAAACAACTATCACAAATAAGCGATCTGCGCAATATAAGCACACGCACATATGTTATTGATCACTTCGCGCACTGTGTTGTTGTTTCATTGCTATTTCAATCAAGTGATCGATTTAAACGAATCTAATCAATTTCCACTTACATGGCATTTAATTCGAGATCACAAAATTTATTTGGCACATATTATTTGTTGCGTATAAGCGGTCAAATTGTTTTTTAAATCACTTAATTTTGTAAAGGTTCATTTGCACATAACCTTGAATATCACCTTGCACACTGCTTCTTCTTCTTCAAACTTGCGTCGACACAATCACTTATTGCATTGTCAAAAAAAAATTTGAGTTTGAGAATTTGCGAGTTTAAAATAAACTTTTATACTGTTGCGTATATTCCGTATACGCGGCCGTGTAGATATTGTTTGTATAAATATTGTAAAACGTTGCACTGTTGCGTATATTCCGTATACGCAGCCGTGTACACATCGTTATTGTTATTGATATATTCCATATACACGTCTATAAAATTTTACTTCACACACTTGAAATCACCGGTCGTTGGGGTGGCGAGTTAGCTGGAGAAAGTAATACATATTAAAAAAAATACATAAATACAATTGAATCAATAAATACTATTACTTTTATATGCACATTCTTGCATACATAAAACCAAGTTGTTATTTTTTTAAAGAGGCGTTTGTGTTTTTTCCTAGCGTGATTAGGCTAAGGCTACTAATTTGGTCAGAGATTTCAAAAGAGACAATAAAATTTTCTAAAAAACTTGTCAACTACGGTCATAGACACAGAAACTCAAATAATGGAAACTTTCATCCGGTTGGCAGACTCAGTAGCAGAATTCGAAACTGACTACACCAGCGCTGACGCAGCTGAACACACAAAACATTCTATTGCAATTGAGCAAGAAGAA
The DNA here is from genome assembly GCA_963971545.1 of Philophylla caesio. Lineage (NCBI taxonomy): Eukaryota > Metazoa > Arthropoda > Insecta > Diptera > Tephritidae > Philophylla > Philophylla caesio. The sequence goes on along the minus strand of OZ020604.1, from coordinate 124,512,901 downwards.
CTTAAAGCTTTATGGGGAAAAACTAAAGTAGCTTATGATGAACTCGTTGGTTCAACACAACTATCTTCAAAAGACCTCATGGCTATAAAGAAAAAATATAAAATGAGTTATTATAGTTTTGTTCGCTGCCAGACTACCATGGCCGACCTCTCCGAAAAATTGACCAAAGCTGAGAAGGTCACTGAAGATAAACCTGCTCGCGAGCACAACATTCACTTGCCTCCATGTGATACAGACATCTTTAGGGGAGATTATCTCTCATGGCCTTCCTTCCGAGACATGTTCACGGCCATATATATAATAAATAAACGTCTTACCCCGGTTGAAAAACTATTTCATCTAAACCAAAAAACCCAAGGGGAAGCGAAAGAAATCGTGCAAAGGTGCCCATTAACAAACGAAGGTTTTTCAACAGCTTGGAAAAACCTCAGTGACAGATACGAAAACAAACGTATACTAGTCAACACCCAGCTAAAGCTTCTCTTTAGCTTAAAGTCAGTTGAGAGTGAATGTGGTAGCTCTATCAAAAAGTTGCAGCGCGATATAAATAATTGCATCTCATCACTTCAATGTCATCAAATTGACATCTCCAACTGGGATGCAATCATCACATATTTGTGCTCAACAAAACTTCCAGAATGCACACTGGCACTATGGGAACAGTCCATTGAAAACAAAACCGAAATATCCAAATGGGAGGATATGGATCGATTCCTATCCAATCGGTTTCAGACTTTGGAAACAGTGTCAGGCTTGAGAGCCAGTAAAATTTCACAGGCACCTAAACCACAAAGCCTGCGGCAAAACCCTGACATTCCACCAAAAAGATTTGGCGCTTATCCAACGAACGTGAAGCAACATTCCTGTAAAATTTGCCAAAGCAATGACCACAAATTACGAAATTGTCAAAGATTCCGACAACTAACCACGACTCAAAAAATAGAGTATGTCAAGAACAATAATGGATGCTTGAATTGCTTATCATTTGGACACACGGTGTCAAGATGCACAAGCTCCTTCAATTGCAGTACATGTCACTCGCGACATCACACACTGCTCCATGTGCAAGCATTCCAGCCCAAAGCAACAGCTCAGAGGGGAACTCCGAACCCCCAAGATGACATACCTTCTACTTCAAGGCAAGCACAGTGGAGACGAGAATCTACGAATAATAATGATAAAACTGTGAAAAACGTTAACTCCTGCTACGCAAACACAAATGTGGGAGTGCTATTAGGTACGGCACGTGTCAACATATGTTATAATGGCACAAATTTTTGTGCTAGGGCACTCATTGATTCGGGTTCTGAGTGTTCATTCATTACCAAAAAGCTCAAGCGCAGAATTAACATTCCGTCACAGCGGTTCTGCGCTCAAGTGTCGGGAATCAACAATACCAAGTCTGCGCAAGTTAAAGAAGCATGTGCAATACAACTGCGGTCGTCCACAGACCCACTAGTAAAAATCGAAACAGTGGCTCTTGTTCTACCACATCTAACGGGGAATCTGCCAACTTGCCAAGTAAGCGCAATGACGAGGCAAGCATTCCCAGACTTGGTATTGGCAGATAAGAGGTTCTTCGTCAACGAACCAGTTGATCTTATCCTTGGCGGAGACGTTTATCCCCAAATTATTCTAAATGGCTTAAGAAAAAATGTGCTTAATACACTCATTGCTCAGGAAACCGTGTTTGGTTGGATAATTACCGGCAATGCAGAAACTACGAGTTCTTCCACTAATATCGTCTCATTTTTCAATGAAGTTTCAGTGGATAAGCAGTTAGCGGCCTTCTGGGAATTAGAGGAGATTCCTAAAAAGCGGAAGGCAAGCGAAGAAGACGCTTATTGCGAAAAGCTCTTCAAAACAACAACTCAACGAAATTCTGACGGAAAATACGTTGTATCCCTGCCGTTTCGACAAGATTTTCCGAATCATGTCTCCCTCGGGCCTTCTTTGAAAAGTGCATGCTCTCAGTTCTACCGGAATGAGACACGACTAGCAAAGAAACCTGTACTACAAACGGAATACAACAGGGTTATTAAGGAATACGAGACACTTGGACACATGACGAAAATTACTAGCAACGTGGCAGCGGATTCCACCGATTGTTACTTCCTACCACACCATGCAGTCCTGAAAGAGGAGAGTGTCTCAACAAAGGTCCGAGTGGTATTCAATGCCTCGTGTCCTACCGCAAACGGCGTGAGTCTAAATGATGTCCTCCTTCCAGGTCCAGTTTTACAAGCCGACCTAACAATACTGATCCTGCGTTGGAGGTTGTTTAAGTACGTCTTCAATAGTGATATCGAGAAAATGTATCGGCAAATTCTGATAAACAAAAACCAAGTAAAGTATCAACGCATAGTTTTCAGAAACAATCCTCAGGATCCAATCAGTTTATACGAATTAAAAACCGTGACCTTTGGTATCAACTGCGCCCCATTCCTGGCGATCAGGACATTACATCAATTGGCCGACGACGTGGAAACATCCCACCCACGAGCATCGACCATTCTTAAGCGATGTATGTACGTCGATGACGTACTCGCCGGTGAACACACTATAGAGGCTGCTATAACAGCGAGAGACGAGATAACGCACGTACTACAATCGGCTGGTTTCCCATTAAGAAAATGGACCTCAAACTGTAGCGAATTTTTAAACGGCATACCTAAGGAACATTTGCTGTCCGGCGACTTCTTGGAGTTTGAGGATACCAGCACGGTGAAGGCACTTGGCATCAGATGGAATGCTCATGCCGACCATTTCTATTTCCACGCTAAGCCAATTGAGGAACAGAACAAAATCACAAAAAGAACAATACTTTCCGCTATTGCCAAACTTTTCGATCCTCTAGGTTGGCTCGCACCCATAATCATTATTGCAAAAATTATCATGCAAAATATATGGTTGGAAAAAACAGACTGGGACGAAGAAGTATCGTCAACCACTTTGGATCGATGGCTAGCATTTATGCGTGATTATACAGAAATCAACAGCATCCGCATACCAAGATGGGTCCAATTCGCACCAACGGAAGAGGCCGAGATACATGGGTTTAGCGATGCGTCAGAAAAAGCATATGAAGCAACTATTTACTTGCGGGTTAAGACCGCCAAAAAAGTGTTCGTCAATTTACTCATGGCAAAGACAAGAGTAGCCCCAGTAAAAACAATATCCTTGCCTAGATTAGAACTATGTGGTGCAGTCCTATTAGCGGACCTGGTCGAAGCGGTCACCGAGAACCTTAACCTCAGTCATTTAAAGATCAATCTTTGGACTGACTCAACAATTGTGCTAGCCTGGATTCGGAAACCACCCTGCTCTTGGTCAACATTTGTGGCACATCGAATAACAAAAATAATAGAAAAGGTTGGAAGCAAAACCTGGCGTCATGTGGATTCTGCATCGAATCCTGCAGATTTAGCAAGCAGAGGATTACTAGCTAGCGAAATGATCGACAATGCCTTGTGGTGGCAGGGACCTTCCTGGCTGCAAGAAGACAATTCCCAATGGCCAGCACAAGAAGATCATTATAATACAGTCATTGAAGAAAAAAGGATACAAGTTCACGCTGCTACCACATATATAAACAACATTAATATTTTTCTCGAGCGATTTTCAGATTTACCTAGGGCTTTGCGAGTTATCTCATACATTCTGAGATTCTTTCAAAGAACATACTCAAAAACAAAATCTTCATTTCAAGCAAAGTCTTGCCTCATTTCATCCGATGAAATTAAAGCAACGACTCAACGCTTAATAACCCTTTCTCAAAAGCAATATTACTTAGAGGAATATAAGAGTCTTAAATCTGATAAGTCGATTGGAGCGAAAAGTGAAATTTTGCCTCTCAACCCTTTCATCGATTCAGCTGATATTATAAGGATCGGAGGCCGTTTAGGTGCTTCGTTAGACCTGGCGTATGGTGAACGACATCCAATCATATTACCGTATGATTGCCGGATGTCCCGACTCATTGTTCAGTTCATCCATCGAATTTCCCTTCATGGAGAAAATCAGCTCATGCTACGCATAATCCGAACACAGTATTGGATCCCACGGGTAAAGAATATGATCCGATCTGTCATACATAATTGTAAGGTATGCACCATTCATAAAAAACGCACAAAAACGCAAATTATGGGCATCTTACCCCAGGAACGCACCACCTTCTCCCGGGCCTTCACAAATAGCGGTGTAGACTTCGCAGGACCCTTTGATATTAAGAGCTACCGCGGTAGAGGATGTAGAACTTCCAAAGGGTATGTCTGCTTATTTGTATGCTTCACCACCAAAGCCATACACCTCGAAGCTACCACCGACCTTAGTACCGCGTCTTTTTTGGCTGCATTTGCCCGTTTTATTGCGAGACGAGGTTGTCCGCAAAACGTTTATTCCGACAATGGCACTAACTTTGTCGGAGCTTCTCGATCTTTACGATCCGAAGCCAAAGCCTTTATGGCTGAAGCACGCGGTAGCACCCTGTCAAAGTATTCGCACCAATTGATTTCCTGGCATTTCATACCGGCGGCAGCTCCACACATGGGAGGATTGTGGGAGGCCGGGGTAAAAAGTTTTAAAAACCATTTTAAGAAAATCGCCTCGAATACAAAATATACGTTAGAAGAGTTTATGACTCTCCTATGCCGAGTTGAATCGTGCCTCAACTCACGCCCAATGAGTCCTGCTTCGAATAACCCATCAGACCTGGAGCCGCTTACCCCAGGCCACTTCTTAGTGGGGGGACATTTATTGGCTCCACCCGAGCCAGACACCCACGAAAACCCTGCCTCTGTCATAAATCGATGGGAAAAGCTCAAGGCTCTCCACCAGTTATTTTGTAGAAGATGGAAGTCCGAGTACTTGAGTGAAATGCAAAAACGCATAAAATGGAAGCATCCACAAGGTAATCTACAAAGCGGAGACCTTGTTGTTATTAAGGAAGAGAACCTACCGCCTAATGAATGGAGACTGGGACGAGTCGTGAAATTATACCCAGGCTCCGATAAACGGGTCAGAGTCGCAGAAGTTACAACTGAAAAGGGACAAGTTACTAGACCAATTGCAAAATTGGTCTTGCTACCATTTCTCTTCCCAACAAACCACAAGCAAACCCAACGATAACTATAAAATATATTAAAAAAAAAAAAAAAAGGGAAGTTACAACTGAAAAGGGACAATCACTATACTACGTGTATGCACATAAGTTCGGACATATACTCATTCCCCTACAAACTTCGTTAGTTAGCAAAGTAGCCGAATCTTTTAATCACCTGTATGATCATAATAAGATTGCAACAGAGATATTCATTTAGCGCATGCATAAATATATATGTCTACTCACGACAACGAAAAAGAAACACTCACCCCATGTCCCAAACGTTTTTTTTTCGGCAACCGCAAATTCCTGAGGACATCTCATCAACTTCGTTGAAATTAAGGTATATCCTTCCCATGGCAGGACGAACTTGGCGTAGAGTCGATGTGGTATGTACATACGTGACCTGAAAGTAAACGATTTTAGTTCATTCATACATGAGAATCTTAGTCGATACGTTAGTGGGGGGGGTATATTTGTAATACATATCAACAAACGCAAACCAGCGCCAATTTCCCGAAGGATCACTATACATGCCAGTCATGACATAGACAATAGCCTGGCCAATTGTAATAACCACACCAAAGAGTTTTGTGCGCCATTAAACAATGCACGAGCCTTGGGCGTATCGCACCCGCCAGCAGCTGCATAATCAAACCGGACATTACGATCGGCGAAATACCAAGCTCTATGAGTGTGCCACGATTCGAAGCCAAGATCACACGGATCCAATAAAATGGATCAGCCGAGTATGAGCTCATGATACCGAACCGCGGGATTCGGCAACAAACCAGGAAGATGAATAGTGTTACTGCAATCCATAGCACCTTCTCCCTGAATTGAATCTTTCGCTTCGGCTTTGTAATTTCAGGGAGTATGCTGCAGAGGGGTTTGATAACTTCAAGGAATTTTTGTTCTATTATGCCGTTTTATTTTCACGTGTATTTAATTAAGTATATGGAATTTTTCCCGAAAACGCACAGAAGATTTGACTTTCCAAATTCGACCACCAATCACGGTAAACACACGTCTACCACAATCAAATTTCGATTTCATTTGAAGAAGAATACCCATTATATATAAATATATTCCGCACATAAGCATTTGGGCGAGATGCCTGTCTTGCATCAACAATTTTAATATCCTGTCTTGCAAGAACAATTTCCACGCAGCAAGCGATGAGCGTCGTTATAAAAGAGCATTCGACAATAAGTAAGGGATATCAAAATACTACAACACTTGGTTCTTTGTTCTTTCCTGAAATGATAAAACATTGATTAAGACATATACAATAATCACCGCAACTACTACATACAATACCTGGTGTTTTACATACGTACGTGATGTTGGAATCCGCGGGTATGTTCACAAATGCAAGGCTTCTTACGGTGTACTTTGCTCTATCCGAGCCCGACAATGATTCTGATGCGGGTGCTGCTTCTACCACCGCAGTCGGGGCCATTGTCGGGCACGTCGAACTCGCATGTACACCTCATTTCATTCCTTGCGAAGGAAGGCCCAAGAACTCGGTGCCCTCTGCTGAGAGCATTGCAACATCGCAGCGTACATGTTTTTTTTTTTTTTTTCGGTTACGACCAGGGAGGAGGAATCTTCATAGATACGAGCAGCCCGTACTGCCCGCATGCCCGATTTGCCTCCTGGCACCAACGGACTAAACCCAACCTCCTTCGTACGCTGGGCCTGTGGCACCCCTGCGGGACTATCAATTCCGATATTACTTCGCAGGGCAGGCACTGGACGTTATTCTTCGTCTTCACTCAGCGTGCGTTATATTTCTGCGCGGTTCGCGTATCGCTCGTCTATTCGAAGTCTTTTCATTACTCCCGTGATGGTGTCTACACATTTGTGCCAAATATCTTTATCGGATAGCATAACCTTCAGCAAGCCTTCGGAGACACTGCTTTTCCCATATAACGTTCTAGATCGTTGCGTTCTGTGTCGAATCTGTGGCAGTCCATCAGTATGTGTTCGGCGCTTTCAATTTTCCCATCGCAATATAAGCAGAAGGGGTGGTCAACGTGCTTGTATTTATGTAAATATTGTCGGAAGCAGCCATGCCCGGTAAGGAACTGGGTAAGGTAGAAATTTGTTTCTCCGTGTTTTCTCTTAATCCACTCGTCTACCCTTGGGATCAATCTCTTTGTCCAACGTCCTTTTGGGGACGAGTCCCACCTTTGTTGCCACTCGTCGATGCTTTGTTGCAGCATATTGCTGCGTTCGTTTGGGCTATGCTTTATTGCTGCCGCCGTTCTTGCAGCTATGTCTACCGGGCATCTTCCAGCTAGTAAGTTTGAGGCCTCGTCTGACACAGTCACGAATGCACAGCATACTCTAAGGGATGACAATCTGTGCACCGAGGCTGGTGCTCTCATGTATGAGGTTATAGGGGTCGCGCTTGCCCAGATTGGTGCCGCGTACATTAAGATTGATGAGCTGACGCTCGCAAGCAGGGTTCTTTGTTTCTGTTTTGGGTCTCCCATTTTTGGCATGAGTCTTGCAAGAGCCATACTGGTCTTCCTTGCCTTCTCGCTGGCATATTTCAGGTGTTCCCTAAAGTTCAGTCGTGGATCGAGTACGACACCGAGGTATTTTAAGGTTTGCGCTGACGTTACAGTGTGCTCTCCTATGCGAATTTGAATCTTTTCCAGCTTTTTTCGACTGGTCATGAGCAATGCCTCTGTCTTGTGATCAGCCAACTCTAGTCCTGCGTTCTGCAGCCAAGTTTTAGCTGCGTACATGTGTCGTGCTGCATGTGTGTGTGTGTGCGCGCACGGAATGCACATGTTCTGCGTTGGCAATTTTACGCGTAATGGTTGCAACTTATAATCACTTGAGAAAAAAAACTGAAAATAAAACTGCTTGTTTCGTTGAGCTTTGTTCTAAGCTGGTTTTGTGAAAATTGCACAGACTTGTAGTTTTAATCTTTTCTTCGCAAATGTCAAAAAAGACTATGTGTGCATGCTAAATGTGAGAATGGTGCATATGTATATGTGTGCGTGCACGAAATACTCATGTTCTGCACTGGCAATGGATCGGCAAACCAAATGAGTCCTCAAAGCATTTTTTCCTGAAAATAGAGAAGAAATTAGTAAAATGTATGCTGAAGAGTCTAAATTGCTACATACTATACCGTGGTTGTTATACATTACCCGTATTACGCAAGAAAATTTCATTTTTCTCACGACCTCGTGCTGCTGCATATGTTCTGAATGACAGCTGAGTCAATTCAAGAAAGTGGCAGGGTATGGTGTGTTGAATAAGCACATACCGTGTTGCCACATGCGACACTTCATGCATATATTTCGAGACACTTCATGCATATATTTCCAGTCACGGAAAATTATTGATAATTTTTTTTACACAATGTTCAAAATAACTATATTTTATTGTAAACGATTTTATGCGGAAATTATAGATAATAAATATATTGCAGCGAGACATGCATGCACTGCGTGCATGTGTACATACACATGTACATATGTGAACTGCACATTGTTGTCTGTTATTTGGAATGAAATGTTTCTATTTTTTCAATTTCCAATTGAAATCTGCTCTTCTTATATAAGAGGGTGCACTTCGCAAATTGCAATGTTGAACGTCTATGACAAATATTTTAAGGAATTGCCGCAAATGTTAGAGTTTAAAGTTGAAACTTTTAAAAATAAGTCCTCTTCAATTAAAGTGCGAAGTCCGTATTTATTTATCCACAAACACCTCACAAAAATTCCGCTGTCAATAAATTTGCGAGGAGGAATGACAGTGGAGTCAATTCAAGAAAGTGGCAGGGTATGGTGTGTTGAATAAGCACATACAGTGTTGCCACGTGCGACACTTCAAAGTACTAAAAAAAAAAAAAAAAAAAAAAAAAAAAAAAAAAACTTGGAAATTTTATTCAACACTTTGAACATCCCACCTTTTTCTTTTTTAAAAAAAAAAAAAAAAAAACCAAACAAAACAGAACGAGCCCACAATTCAAGACAATTATTTAGGTGAGTTTTGAAACCAATCGGGGCGCGCCATCTATCGTGGAGTATTTTTAATTTATTTTAATTCAACCATTTCGACTTAGCCAAGGACACAAACCAAATCGGCTAAGATCGTAAATTTTTCGGGTTGCAGGCTATGGTGACCGACAAAGTCACCACTCATATTGGATAGCTAGCAACTAGGGATGTTCAAGTAAATACTCGAAAATCTCACTTACCATGAAAAAAAACTTTGAGTTTAATGAATGAATCTCTCAATTATTTGTAAATCAATTAAATTTCATTGAACTCAATTCACTTACCATAAATTACAATGAATGAATGAATTTTCAATTAGTTTTCAATTCAGCTTAATTTTATTTCATTCAATCTCAATTCAAATCTCATAACACCTACTGCTATAAGGAACAACAATTCGTTACCTATAATAATAATAACTTTAGCGGCCCACGGCAGACACAAAGGGCCGGACCTCCACACTACGTAGTCCAAGGCCATCAACTTTTACACGCAGGGTCATGCGCGGTGGCGGCGGGACGGGGTTCGAGGCAACCAACCCAATCCTGGGCTGAGTCGCGGCATCGTACTTTTGCCAAACCACCACCCGACGGGTTTCTGGGCCCCGGGTATGCACAATCACGCGCATAGTCATGCCTTCTTTCGCTGGGGTCAAATTTCCCAATTGATTCCTGGAGAAAAAAAAAAAATAAAAATAAAAATATATAAATAAGATAATAAAGAAAATAATAATAAGTGAATAAAATAAAAAATATATAAATGAGATAATAAAGAAAATAATAATAAGTGAATAAAATAAAAAATAACTTGCTACTTACAAATTTGGACTATCCATATCTCAGTTCAAGCCGCGTGCTGTGTTATCCTGTAGGTTATGCGCCAAATGACCGCTAACCCGTTAGGACACCTGTCAAGTGTGGGTGGTGAAAACCACTCACACAGCGTTGCCATACCTTATCTGTATTTCCGATACAAGATAAATAAATAAATGATGACAAACCGTTTTACGCGTAGTACCTAAAGAATGGGCACCTTCAGCACACCCTCTAGCACAAATTTTTAGATTTTTTCATAGCTCGCCTGTAATTGGCAGCATACCAGACATCTGGCATGAACTTTTGTTCGTCCCTCTGGCAAAACGCAACTCTGAACATACTCACCTCAGTCTTGAATAAAAACCTTACAAGACGCCTGCACTGACGAGGTTTCGCATTATTAGCACCCTCTCTATCAGTTGTTAGCATTTCATTGCACCTTCTTACCCAGTTGTAAGGGAATAGTTAGGAGCATATCCGCCACTACTCGCCACCCAATAACGACAAGAAAGTTGGAGATAGATAAAAATAATATACCTTTTCTAGCAATATGGGCCGTTTCACAGTAACGCGAACCAAGCAGGAAGACCGTGGCCAGCGATTTGAGATCGCATGTCGACTCTGCGACAAGAACCACGGATTACGGTTCTGTCCAATATATCGGAAGAAATCCGCGGAAGAGAGACTCCGAGTGGTCATCCTTCACCGGTATTGCACCAACTGTCTATCCCCATTTCATCACCGGGAAATATGCGGCAGCCAGGGGCGGTGCTTCCGATGCCATGAAAAGCATCACACCACTCTGCATCTCGACGAGGAAGATGCTCGCCGACCGCCAAGCTCCGCAACGCTGACGGAAATGGATGAGGTATTGTCTCTTGACCTCACTGGGCAGACGTTGTCCTGGGCGCAGTAAGTGGAGGAGGCGGAGAGGCTGGATACGGAAGAAGCCGAAGAATCTGCGCAGCCGATAACTACGGACATATCCATACCAAGGAGATTGCGTCCGAAGCTGCAACACGAAATACACGCAGGCGGCTCGGAAACCCGTCCTTTCCGACCGTCAAAGCAGCGCGGCTCTGGATCACGTCCATTCAGACCGCCTGTTCAGCAGCGTGTTCGCCACACTGAGGACAGCTCGGAAACCCGTCCTTTCCGACTGTCAACCCGTGAAAACCACCAACGTATGAGTGGCTCGGGAACACGTCCTTTTCGACCACTCCATCGCACAACGCGCCACGATGCAATCGTCCCTCGTGAGGCGATAATGAGGCGACTCGGCCAACCGGCCAGCTTCCGAACCGGGCGACTCACCAGTTCCAACATCCCCCCCCTGACGAGGGTCTTTGAAGCTGTGGCACCAACTGTGGTGGCTAAAATAGAAGCAGGGGGGCGCCTCCATCTGGTCCGCGCGCTGGTCGACCCTTGTGCGGCGTCCACGATCATAGACGATGAGCTGCCGCGAACCCTCCGACTCGAGCGCGCCACTCCAGAGCGCGGAGCGACGTGCGCATTGATTCTCAGGGGGAGACACGGCGTGGCGGAAAGAATTACGACGCAGGCGACCGTTGCCGAACATTATAGCCGCATCGTTCCGCGAGAAACATTGGACCCAAAGGTGGCGATCCCATTCAGACTAATGCGGCTTGCGGACCCGCATTTCTACCAGTCCACTCCCGTGAGATTAACCCTGGGGTGCGATGTGGTCCCCCAGATTATGCTGAGCGACCCCCCTCCTACGACAGTCGGCGGTCTCCTCACACAGGCCACAATATTTGGTCTGATGGTCTCCGGCGCTCACCAACGATAATCATTCTCGTACCATTTTCCAATAAATTTTCATCAAACGAATTATCCTTATAAATTAAAACTTGCATTAAAAAAAAAAAAAAAAAAAAAAAAAAAAAAAAAATAATTATTATTGTTAAGGTACATGCACAACAACCAGAGTTTTAAATTCCAGTGCATGTATGAGCCAGTTAGACATAAAACATATTATACACTACATGTTAATTTACTTAATTGTAAGTTTTTAACAGCACTGAAATTCATCCATAACCACGTCCATATCGTAGTATTTAAGTATTTCATAGAATTAAGTTTACTTTATCATAGAATTATATTCCCGCACGTGAGCGTGGTGGCGCGCACCCTCTCTGTAATTTTGCTGACAGCAAGGGGGCCGGTATGTTTAGGCTTCCGGCCCAAACCTCATTCCCACCCTCCTTTGACCGGCAAATCGTACACGCAACCCTAGTAAGCGGTTTGCGTGTACACACTCACACACATATACGAGTACATATGTACATGTTGTGAACAGTCGACAAAATCATAAGCTCTGTGTTTTATTAAAAATTTATAGTGAAAAGTGACGGTGTATTCCGAAAAAAGTGTACAGGGCGGTCGTTAAAATTACCCGCTTCCCTGCAGCAGTGAAAAACACCGACACAAACGGAATCCAGATAAGTATCATCATCAGTGAGAAAATTTATAAACCTTTTTTTTCAGCCTACGTTTTGTTTTGTTTTGGGTTTTCATAAAGAAACCAAAAACAACACCAACAGCAAACAAAAGTACTTTTGGCGCGCTAAACAGCTGATTAAAAGTGTGCGTTCAACCACAAGCTGCAAAACAGCTGGAAATAGTGAAAGTGATAAAGCAGCGTCTTTCGTCGATAAGAAAGCTCCAAGTCCAAGTTTTCCTCCGAATAGCAAGGACACAAACCACACGCCGATAAAGCAGTATATACAGCGATCACTCGAAATACAACGGCGTGCACAAAATTAGCAGCGGGCCAAGTCGAAACTAATGGAGAATGGCTGAACCCGCCGAAAACCCATTTAGGCGGAGTTCAGGTGTTATGCACTCCCCTCCGAGAGTAAGGGAAAGGAATGAGGCTGAAAAAGCCGAAGTCCAAAAGAGAAGTGCGCTCGCTTTAGAAGACGACGGATGTCAAGAAGCGAAAAAAGCCAAAAAAGCCGATATAAGCGATAAAGCGCCAGCTAAATGTTCTCCTAACGCGGAAAGACGTCACAACATAAATGTTGAGAAGGAAGCAGAAAATTTACGTTCGCGCTCCTCACCACCGGATATCAGCCGCGGGGTAGCCCCTTTGCCCGAAAACTCTTTAGCAAACGTTAAAAGTCCTATGAAAGAGTTGGGCTCCAAGATAAATGAGCTCTTAAGCATGATAGGCGGAGGCAGAAGATCTATTCACCAACCCATGCGCGATCTAGTCGGGGAAATTGCGAAGCTGCACAAACAGGCAACAGAAGTGCAGAACGCAGGCGTTAGCAACAAAACAAATAAGATTACCAAAGAGCAATACGTCCAAACATCAAGCGACCGAAAGGTTAACAAGCCGACAGTAAACGCGAACCATGCGCAGGCAGAACCGACTAAAAGAAATACTGATGCAAAGGTTATAAACAAGGCGGCCGCAAGGGCAGAAACCCCAGCTAACAAATGGACCCTGGTGCAAAACCAGAAAAAATTGAGCAAAACCGCAAGGAAAACGTCAAAGCCTGATGCGGTAATAATCTCAAAAACAGGCGAAACCTCATATGCGGACATCATCAAGCAAATGAAGAAGCAACCCGCAATGCAAGAACTAGGGCAAAGCGTCAACAAAATTGTCACCACAGCTAGGGGAGACTTACTAGTCCAATTACGCGATAAAACCGGCCACGTGGCAAGCAAGTTCAGAGAGTGCGCTAACGAGGTACTAAAAAACGTCGCAAACGTAAAAGTCCTGACCCACACAGTAAATGTAGAGATTCGCGACATGGATGCTGCAACAACAGAAGAAGAGGTTGGCGATGCAATCAAGCACCAATTCCCCGAAGTAAATTATGGGAATCCAGTTCCAGTCAAATCCATAAAAACGTTAAGAAATGGAACGCAAACTGCGCTCATAAGCCTTCCATTACGAGACGCAAAAACTTTAGTAGAGGCGGGACGAATTCGCATTGGCTGGGTCAACTGCCGAATTAGGGAACTAATCAGTCCCCTCAGGTGTTATCGATGCCTCGATTTTGGACACATATCCAGGCATTGCAAGTCCGCCGAAGATCGCAGCGGTACGTGTCTTCGTTGTGGAGAGAAAGGACACTTCGCCAAGCAATGCAAAGCAGCACCCAAATGCGCCATTTGCAAGACAGCACAAGACCACCCTACTGGAAGCTACAGATGCCCAGCGTACAAAAAAGCGGTCAACCAGATAAAACAATGATTAAGTGCATACAGATTAATTTAAATCACTGCAAGGCTGCACAAGACCTCCTAAAGCAAGCAGTATACGAACAAAAGATTGATATTGCGCTCATCAGCGAGCAGTACAAAGAACTCTCAGTGGAAGGAAGTTGGCTGCAAGACAAAGGGAAAAAAACTGCAATATGGGCATGCGGAGACTTCCCCATTGAATCCATGGACAACGACCAGCAGCAGGGCTTTATCTACGCAAAAATTGGCAAAATCCACTTTTACAGCTGCTACGCGCCACCAAGTGAACCGTTAGATGCTTATAAAAACATGTTAAGTCGTCTGGTAGCAGACGCGCTGGGAAAAACACCCCTCATAATATCTGGAGACTTCAACGCATGGGCCGTCGAATGGGGTAGCCCAAAAACAACTCCACGGGGTCAGGCGCTTCTTGAAGCCTTTGCCAGCGTTAATGTCGTGCTACTCAATAACGGAAGGAAAAACACATTCCAAAAGGGCAACGCGGGTTCAATCATTGACCTGACCTTTAGCAGTCCTGCAATATATAATAATATAACATGGGATGTTTCCGATGAATTTACATTCAGCGACCACTTTGCCATTAAATTTACCATAAACTCGCACCGAAACTCTTCGAATAGGAAAAAAGGGTCGAAAGTTCAGAGAATTGGTTGGAAAACCAAAATGCTTGATAACAGCATGTTGGAATATATGACGGAACTCCTTCCAGACACACTCGATGGAAACATTGAAAGCCCTAATACATGCGCTAATACACTAATGAAGCATGTCACCGACATTTGCAATGCATCAATGCCACGTAAAAAGAGCGGAAAGGAGAGAACACCCGCTTACTGGTGGACAAAGGAAATAGCGGAGCTGCGAGGGGAATGTTTAAGACTGCGCCGACGATACCAAAGGCAGAGGGCAAGGAGCAATTCCGAGTACCAATGTTTCCAAGATGCGTATAAAAACGGGCGAGTGAGACTGTGAAAAGAAATACAAAAAAGTAAGCGCGAGGCCTTTGTGGAACTTATCAAAGACGTGGACGACAACCCCTGGGGCAGCGGATACCACATCGTCCTGAAAAAACTAAAAGGGCGCAACGCCAAGCCGCCAGTATGCCCACATATAATGAAACGCATTGTCTCAGGGCTTTTCCCGCAGCAAGAAGCATGTAGCGCACCAAGAGAGCTAAAAGTAGAGCCCACCGAGATCCCTCCAGTAACAAATACCGAAGTGCTCGCCGCTGCAGCAAAAATCAAAAGCAATAAGTCCCCAGGCATGGACGGTATACCGAATAGCATCCTGAAGTATATTATTAAGAAGAAGACTGAAACCTTTAGCAAACTGTACACGCAGTGCATACAAGAAGGCACCTTTCCAAAGAAATGGAAGCGCCAACGGCTAGTTTTACTACCCAAGGGTAATAAGCCCCCAGAAGAGCCGTCCTCATATAGACCTCTGTGCATGTTAGACACAGCAGGAAAAGTACTGGAAGCAATTATATGCGCGCGACTCCAAGAGATCACGGAGGGTGACAGGGGACTCTCGAATCAACAATACGGCTTCCGAAAAATGCGGTCAACGGTCGATTCCATTGCGTCTGTCTGCGATATAGCGCGAAGAGCACTCGAGGGCAAAAGATGGTTCGAAGGAACAAAACAGTACTGCGCTGTAGTTACGCTGGATGTAAAAAATGCATTCAACTCCGCCAACTGGAACTACATAATTAAGGCGTTGATAGAGATGAAAATTCCAGACTACCTGACCCGAATACTCCTTAACTATTTTAGCGAAAGAGAGTTATTTTATGATACAAATGAAGGCCCAAAAAGGTACCATGTCACAGGTGGTGTGCCGCAGGGTTCGGTCCTCGGACCAATCCTTTGGAACATCATGTATGATGGCATCCTTAAAATTGAAAAACCCGAGGGCGTGTCTATAATAGGCTATGCGGATGACATAGCGATCGTAGTAGTGGCGAAACATCTGGTGGACGTGTCGCGCATGTGTAGCGAAGCAATAGCGTCAGCTAAAACTTGGCTGCAGAACGCAGGACTAGAGTTGGCTGATCACAAGACAGAGGCATTGCTCATGACCAGTCGAAAAAAGCTGGAAAAGATTCAAATTCGCATAGGAGAGCACACTGTAACGTCAGCGCAAACCTTAAAATACCTCGGTGTCGTACTCGATCCACGACTGAACTTTAAGGAACACCTGAAATATGCCAGCGAGAAGGCAAGGAAGACCAGTATGGCTCTTGCAAGACTCATGCCAAATATGGGAGGCCCAAAACAGAAACAAAGAACCCTGCTTGCGAGCGTCAGCTCATCAATCTTAATGTACGCGGCACCAATCTGGGCAAGCGCGACCCCTATAACCTCATACATGAGAGCACCAGCCTCGGTGCACAGATTGTCATCCCTTAGAGTATGCTGTGCATTCGTGACTGTGTCAGACGAGGCCTCAAACTTACTAGCTGGAAGATGCCCGGTAGACATAGCTGCAAGAACGGCGGCAGCAATAAAGCATAGCCCAAACGAACGCAGCAATATGCTGCAACAAAGCATCGACGAGTGGCAACAAAGGTGGGACTCGTCCCCAAAAGGACGTTGGACAAAGAGATTGATCCCAAGGGTAGACGAGTGGATTAAGAGAAAACACGGAGAAACAAATTTCTACCTTACCCAGTTCCTTACCGGGCATGGCTGCTTCCGACAATATTTACATAAATACAAGCACGTTGACCACCCCTTCTGCTTATACTGCGATGGGAAAATTGAAAGCGCCGAACACATACTGATGGACTGCCACAGATTCGACACAGAACGCAACGATCTAGAACGTTATATGGGAAAAGCAGTGTCTCCGGAAGGCTTGCTGAAGGTTATGCTATCCGATAAAGATATTTGGCACAAATGTGTAGACACCATCACGGGAGTAATGAAAAGACTTCGAATAGACGAGCGATACGCGAACCGCGCAGAAATATAACGCACGCTGAGTGAAGACGAAGAATAACGTCCAGTGCCTGCCCTGCGAAGTAATATCGGAATTGATAGTCCCGCAGGGGTGCCACAGGCCCAGCGTACGAAGGAGGTTGGGTTTAGTCCGTAGGTGCCAGGAGGCAAATCGGGCATGCGGGCAGTACGGGCTGCTCGTATCTATGAAGATTCCTCCTCCCTGGTCGTAACCGAAAAAAAAAAAAAAAAAAAAAAAAAAACCCCCATGCACACACACACACATACACACACTTTCACCCACATGCACACACACACTCACAGCCTTTCACACTTTTCGGAATGCCGGTACTTGCCGCCAAACGGTGCCCCTTCGTTAACTTTCCCCTTAACTCGGTGCACCGTTTGGCGGTTCAACGGCGTTTACACAAATTCCGACAATTTACTTCTTTTCCGAAGACGAGACAAGCAGGTTTTCACAGCAGCCACCACGCCACTACGGAGGTAATTGATACGTTTATATATATTCTCATATAATCACCGATTCCGATTTATAACGTTTGAAAGTGAATAAATTCAATTCTTTACTAATATCGAAACACTCGTTCATTTTATTATCTTTCCATAAAACTTTACTACGGAGCGTATATTCCGTATACGCCGTGAGTAAATAATCTTATTTTGTATTAAAGATTGATGAGCCATATTATGAGCATGTATAAGTTTCAGTTTGAGCTCTGTCAGATAATCATCAATATTGTATAATTTGTTTTTAGATTTAAGTATTTCGCAAGGTAGACTGCTAATTTTTCCAAACACTAGCTCATGTGGAGAATAATTTGTTGTACAGTTTGGCGTTGTGTTGTAGCAGTACACGTAATAGGGTAATAAGTCTTCCCAATTGTCTTCTTTTTGAAGTGCTCGTAGGTAATCATTTAGTACTCTATGGTTTCGTTCTAATGCTCCTAATGTCTCATGGTGAAATGGTGCTGAAACCTTTTTGTCTATGTTTAATAGTTTACATATGTTGGTAAGTAATTCGTTTGTAAATTCTGTACCTTTGTCAGTTTTTATGGTTTTAAAACATCCATATTTTAATATAAATCCTTCAACAATTGTTCTTGCTACAGTAACTGCATCTTTACTTTGCATTGGAAATGCTGCTATATATTTTGTAAGTTCACATTGAAAAGTCAGAATGTATCTGTATCCATTTGATGGACGTAAAGGGCCTATTGTGTCAACTGTAATTGTTTCAAATGAAGTTGTTGGAGTGTCTGTCATGGTCATTTTTTCTTTCGTATATTTAGTTACTTTTATTTCATTGCATAGTTTGCAGTTATTAATATAATTCTTTACCATGTTACTCATGTTTTTCCAAACATATCTTTGCTTTAATTTTTTAATGCATCTGGAGATTCCTATATGTCCTCCTAATTCTTCATCATGATATTTGCTTATTAGACGCTTCATTTCTTTAATATTCTTTATTTCTTTTGGCGGTGTATATACTATAATGGCTGTATTAGTTTTCATTTCTTTTTGTAGCTTATTCCATTTTTCTTTAAATTCTTGCATGCTTATATATTGGAAAATTTTGTCTTCTGCAGAGACTGCTAATTTAGCTATTTCCTGTTGTTCTACGAATAATCCTAGCTTCCTCAGAATCAACGTCATAGTTGATAACGATTTATCGCTATATTCAACAACAATATTTTTCTTTTGCGCTACTATATTGGCTTTTTCATTATACATAATA
Source organism: Philophylla caesio (assembly GCA_963971545.1). Lineage (NCBI taxonomy): Eukaryota > Metazoa > Arthropoda > Insecta > Diptera > Tephritidae > Philophylla > Philophylla caesio. Next base: position 124,494,017 of record OZ020604.1, on the reverse strand, counting down.
TTCTTTTTGAACTGAAATTGCAATTTCTTAATATGCGTGACGTCTGATAATGAGCAACGTCATTATGTGAAGGTGATCAAGCTTCTCTTGAGTTGCAGCACTAGTTCTGTTTGCAAGTGGTTTTCTTGCCATGCCATTTATATCTTTATTTAGCTTTTTGCTTTCTTTGCCATTTAATTTTTCATTTAGCTTTTCGCTTTCTATGCCATTTAATTTTTCATTTTCTAATTTTTTACTAGCCGCTCTTGTAATTGTAAGCATATCATATGATGGTATCATTTTTCTTAATTCGTTTGACGTAATTTTAATTCTTGATAGCGCGTCTGCATTTGTATTAATCTTTCCTTGTTTGAAAATTATTTCAAAATCATAATCCATAAGATCTACTCGTATTCTTGTTAACTTTGATGACGGGTTTTTATGTGTGAATAAACTTACTAATGGTCTATGGTCAGTGTATACCATGAATTTTCTACCGAATAAGTAAGGTCTGAAATAGTTAATTCCCCAATGGATGGCTAATAACTCCTTTTCTATTATTGGTTTGTTGACTTCATGTTTGTTCAAAGATTTACTTGCATATGCTATTGGAGTGTCTTCTACAGGCGTCCCTTGAGATAAAACTGCTCCTAATGCATCAGTAGTCAAAATAAAAGGTTTGGAGAAATCGGGATATTTCAAAACAGGTGGTGTCGTTAGTTTTGACTTAAGAGTTTTGAAAGCTATTTCACATTCTTTTGACCATATAAAGAGTTTGTTTTTCTTTAATAATTCGTTTAGCGGTTTAGCTATTTGCGCAAAATTTTCTATAAAACGTCTATAGTAGTTACAAAATGCTACAAATCTACGTACCTCGTCTGCATCTTTTGGACATGGAAAGTTAGTTATAGTGTCATACTTATTTGGATCAGTCGTGATACCTTCTGCTGTTATAAGGTGACCTAAATAAACTACTTCTGTTTTTAAGAAGTTACATTTGTCTGGATTTAGTTTTAAATCATATTGTTTTAGTCTTTCGAAAACATTTATTAAATTTTCATTGTGTTCTTTTAGAGTTGAACCAAAAATTATTACGTCGTCTACATATAAAAATGCAGCTTCTTAGAGTCCACTCAAAGCTCTAGTCATCATGCGTTGAAAACTATTAGTTGCAATTTTTAAACCAAAAGGTAGCCTTTTGAACTGATAATGTCCTTTATTAGTCGAAAAAGCTGTAAGCGGTCTGGATTGCTTATCTAAAGGTATTTGATTGAATGAGCTGGTCATGTCCAAGGTTGAAAAATATTTGGCTTTGCCTAATTTGTCTAACACATCTTCTAGTCTTGTTAATGGGAATTTATCATTTACAATTTTGTTGTTTAGTTGTCTGTAGTCAACTACTAATCTCCATTTAGTTTCATCATTTGTGCTTTTCTTTGGCACAATTAATAATGGTGAATTATATGGACTGGTCGAATGTTCAACAATGTCCTCTTTAATTAATTTGTCAACTTGTTGGTTAATCTCTTCAACATGTGTATTTGGTAATCTGTAGTTTTTTATATAAACTGGAGTTTTGTCATGTACAGAAATATTTTGTGTATAGAAATTGTTTTTTGTTAAAATGTCTCCTTTTAGATGAAAAATCTCCTTGTATTTGGTACAAATATTTATTATAGATTCTCTTGCTTGTGGATCTAAATTTTCAAAATTTATTGTATTTTTAATAAAATTAATTCGGTCGCTTGAATTAAATTTTGAGTCATATTTTAGAATTGTAAAATTTTTTATTGGTTGTATGTGTAATGGAATATCTTTAATTGTTATGTCATACTCATTTGTATTTATGAACTTTATATGTTTGTGACCTTTCTTTGGAATTATTGTGTTAGCTATAAATATGCCTGGTGTTATTTCACTAGCACATACTAAACTGTCTTCATTTAAGTCAATGTCTACTTCTTTAATAATTTCTGTTCTAGGTGGCAAATTAATACTTGGTAATGTACTGAGTTTCATGTACATTGGCAAGATTATTTGTTGTTCTTCATATATAATTGTGAGTACAAAGGTTTCATAATCTATTTTACAATTATATTTTGTCAAGAAATCTCTACCTATAATTCCATCTGTAGATATGTTAATATTGTCAAAAATATAAAATGTATGTTCAATCATAAATTCATCAGATTGAAGTGAAAGATTTGTTTTCGAATTTGTTGTTAATAAATTGTCACTAAGTCCATTTATGTTATATTGTTGACAATTTGTTATTGGACTGTCTTCTATAGATGCATTTTTTATAATTGATATGTCTGCACCTGTGTCTATTAGAAATGTTATTGGTTTTCGTATTGTCTTTGATTTAATTATGATATAATTTGTGTCTTTTTGGGCTATACTATACGTATTTAAAGTTTTATTTATGACCCCAGCTTCTTTCATCTGGGGACGTCCTAGTTTTCCTGAGAATTTTTATTTTGATTATTATTATTTGTTCTGTTCTGATCAGAATTTTGAGGACGTCGGTCATTATTTCTGTTGTTAGAATAATTTCTATTGTTATTATCATTATTCCTGTTGCTGTTGTTATAACTTCTGTTGTTATTGTTATTATTATAATTCCTATTGTTGTTATTATAATTTCTGTTATAATTTGTATTATTAGAAACACGATTGCGATCGTCATACCTTCTGTTTCCATTATTATTTCTTGTATTAAATGGTTGACGCGTGTTATTATTATAGTTATTATTGTAACTAGTATTGTTATTTCTTGTCCGATATATGTTCGAGTTGTTAGTTGGTACATCTGCCTCTTGAGCTGTTTGCAGTGCTTCGGAAAAAGTCTTTGGTCTAGCCGCGAAAACAATTGATTTTAATGGTTAATTTACACCATTTTTAAAAGCGTTTAATGCCAATTGGTCATTTAGTTTGATAATTATCGATTTAGATTCTGAGCCTTGCTGCGATATTTGAATTTCATTAAGTGAGGCTGTTATGCTCTCAATCTTCGATGCAAAATTTTGCAATGGTAAGTTATTTTGTTTTATCACACTAAGCGTGTTTTGTAGCTTCAGCGGATTTTTATTCAATTTATATAATTTTTCAAGAGTTTCTTTGGGCTGATCAACAGTGGTTGGCTCTGTTTCAGCTAATAGTCTGTTTTTTACTTTTTGAGAAAGTTTCCCTGCTAGAATATATTTTGTGAGCATTAATTTTTCTGCATCATTTAAAGTATTAGCATAAAATTCTATAGTGTCTACAAATTTGGTTAGAAGATATTGTTCTCCTCCGAACTCGGGGATTATCTTTGAAGCAGTAGAAATATCAAAGTTTGCCATTTTATCATTTAAAAATGTATATATTTTTGAACTTATTTCTTGAAATTTTGGTTTTATTTCATCTATTTCGTGCTGCTTGTGTTTTAGAATCAATTCTGACCAAATTTGCTTTATTTTATCTTTAGTATTTTCTATATATGCATTTGAATATGTTCTATTTGGATTCTTTTTTAAATTGATTAAAATATTATTTATTTTGTCCATGTATTTATTTTAATTTTCATATTTTAGCTATTTAGGCACTAATATTGGCCACTGATCTTGTTATTTGTTTTTAACAAAATTTTTATAATACTTATGTAATCTATATAAACCATATGTTATTATAATTACTAATATTAAATATATTAAATAGGTGGTGTTGTGGTCTTCTTTTGTTACCACGCTGTCGTTGATATTGTTATTAATTACTTCAGCTGGTCCCTGCTGGTTCTGCTTTGGGCCGCACATTCTTTAAGTTGTTTTAATTTATCTAAGTATTTCTTCTGTTCTTTTCCATTCGTTATATGTATAAGTTGATATAACTCTCGCATTTGTTTTCTATATCTCACCGCTTTACCGGCTCTTGATTTTCTTTTTGACTTCTCAGAAATTGTTTGCTGAAAATTTTTATAATCAATACTGTGTTGTTCCTGTCTTTTTCTGTATTCACTTATCGTAAGTCTTTTTGGGCCTGATTTAATAGGTGTTGGTATATATTTTGGAGCATTTGTTGGTGGATCTTCCGGTTTATATTCAAGAATTTTTGAATATTTCAAAAAAATTTGATCAAACTCAGCTTTGCTGATCGTTTGATTTATATCAGTCATTTCTTCTATGTCCTGATTTTCAAGTCTTTTTCATTAGATGTCGAAAAAAATTGTCGATGGTCGCCAGTTTGGCAGGATCGCCATGTAATATTTGTTGTTAATAAAATATGAATTGTTTCCCTAACATTCGTCGTACAAAGCGCGACACGCTATATATGTAGGCCACTAGGCCGCTCTTTTGAATAATAAGATCCAAACAGTTAAGCTTGTAAATTATTATTAACTTTATTTTCCAAATTGTTGGTCTTATATACTAATTTCCTCACAGAGGAAACTTATTTATAATTCTTAATTAACCAATGGGAAATCAACATGAAATTAGAAATATTTTCTCACGCATTGATTTCACACGGTACTAAATAAAATATGATTTGGGTAAAATGCACTTAGTGTTTGTTTTGTTTATTGGCCTTCAAATTGCCGAAATGCAATGACAGCAATTTGATGCCGGAGTGTGTTATGTGTTTTTGCTAAGCGGTCAATCACCAAAAGTACTTGCACTTGTTGTGTAATGAGCTCGCTGTTCTGCGCCCAGACATTTGGTTTTATGTTGCACTTTGTGTGTGGTGCCTTGCGCGCGTGCAGTGTATATTATATGTGTGTGTGTGTGTCAGTATGTTTCATTCTGTGCTATGTGCATTGTGTATGTTTGTATGTCTGTATGTTTGTATGTCTGTATGTTATCGTTTAGCATATTTGTATATTAGTTTGTAATGTGTATTGGTTATGTATGTGCATACTACAATATTTTATATATACAACTTTTGTAAAATGCACTTTATTCTCTTGATGTCAATTTAGAACTAAACTTTATTGTCTTACAATCTACCCTAGTTCCCTACTTGCGGTTTGTAGCTACTCCCTGATTGGTCGATGTGTGTGTATTAGTGTAGATGCACTGCCGGATCTGGCTGACTTAGTATTGATGCGCCAGTAGCGTTGGTGTGAATGCATTTCCAGTTGCATCGCCACAAGCTGCCCAAAGTCACGTACGTTATCAGGTGTCCGTCTGGGAATGCAACTGAACGGCAAGACAAGCGTGGGAGTTATTCTGATGAATTGTCGATCAGCTTAGCAGCAGTGAAGTTTTATTACAAACAACCAAGAACGTGGGAATGATTCTAAAGAATCGTCAAAGCGGTGTTTAGATCTGCAGCTGTGCAATGCGCTAACTTACATATACACATTAGTAGATACATATATGATATGATATGATATAACACATATAATAAACTAAATTCATAATAAATCGGGCAATACAATAATAACTGAATATAATTATAATTAAATATAATTAAACTAAATTAAAATAACATAATTTTAATAATAATCTGAATAGAATAACAAAAACAATATATAAAAAAAAAATACCGATAAATTAATTAAAGTAAATTAAAATCAACGAAATAAACAACCTAAAATAAATAAATATATAAATAAATAAATAAGGAAATAAGTAGGACTCAGCGCATGGACGCCAACTCACCTCGCGGTGGTTGGGTGCGTCCTGACCGAGCAAATATGCCGGTCAACACAGAGTCGGAGTCTCCTTTTCTGCGGAGCTCAAAAATAATGAGGTCTCCGGAGCGCCCCACTTCCTCAGGGCAGGAAGCACAGAAGGTAAATGGAGAGTCAGCCGCTGATCGCGGTGAGGACAAAATGATGTCTGCAAACGTATCGGTAGTGGATATCGGAGGCACGGCTCCAAATCCCCTAAGTCACCAGGGCCAGAGAAGTATTGAGTTGCATAGGGAAAGCAGAGAAAGCGAATTTGTGCCGTGCGAAGCTGGCAGCGCAGCCGGTCCGGAGAGCACAAGTGCGGCGATTGAAATGAAAAGCAAGATAGAAGAGCTTAGAAGAATGATGGACGGGCAGAGACATGTAAACCAGCAAATGAAAAATGTCTTATCCAGCATAGCAAAGCTCTGCGAAGAAATATGGAGCGTCAGCACTCCACCAAGGAAACCGTCTGTAGATACGAAATCAACACAGACGAAGTCCAAAGCTGAACCCTTTAAACAGGGAAAAAGGTTTAGAGACTCTAACGATGGGGGCGTGACCGTGGAAAGACCGAGTCATCCCACGGAAAAGCGCGCATGTGCTCCTTCTCCTCGAAATGAGTCGGAACAAAAAACAAAAAAAATTAGACTTGGCAACCAAAAGGCTAACGAAGAGTCGAACATAGGGAAAGGAAGAACCACGAAAAACCCGGCAGGAAAACTGCGCCCAGAGGTGCATGAACCGGAGTGGACGAAAGTCGTGAAACAAAAGCGCCAAAAAATGAAGACTGCTCGTCCTGATGCCATCGTGGTTAAAAGCGTTGGAGATTGCTCATACGCTGACATCCTGAGGATGGTTAAGACGGAAGAGAGCCTAATAAGTTTCAGCGACGCCGTCCGAAAAATAAGGAAAAGGGCGAGCGGCGATTTACTTTTCCAATTAGGTAAAGCATCTGACACAAACACCGTGAAGCTGCAGGCTGCCGTTGGAAAGTTGTTGACCGGTAAGGCCGAGGTAAAGGCCCTGACGGAGCAAGTACGTGTGGTTATTCACGACATAGACGAAATTACCTCGAGTGATGAGATATGCCTAGCCCTGAACTCAATAAGCAGCGACCTCGATATAAAAGCCAACGACATTCGCTCACTGCGAAAGGCCTACGGAGGCACGCAAACCGCTTCGCTCCTTCTCCCAACCGATGCGGCAAAGATTCTGCTCGAGCAGGGAAAAGTTCGAATTGGCTGGGTAGTATGTAGAATAAGGGAAATGCTACAACCATTGCGATGCTACAAGTGCCTTGACGTTGGCCACATCGCGAAAAACTGCGCTAGCGCGGAGGACGGCAGAGGCATTTGCTTTAGGTGCGGACAAACAGGGCATACCGCTAAAGGCTGCAACAATACGCCTAAATGCCTGCTTTGCACTAAGAAAGGCACGGACCGTATTGACCACAACACCGGTGGCGTAAAATGCCCAATTTATAAAGAAGCCATCCGGAAAATGAAAAAGCTATGACACTACTTCAGCTAAACTAAACCATTGCCAGTCTGCCCAAGACCTGTTGGCGCAAACCGTGAAAGATCTCAACATAGATATTGCAATCATTAGCGAGCCTTACAAACATAAGGATGACGCTACATGGCTTCAAAATCCGGATGGCAAGGCTGCAATATGGATGTGTGGCAACGAACCAAAACATATGCAATGCGTCTCAGTAGAGGTAGGCTTCGTGTGCGCAAAGGTAGAAAACGTAAGTATTTATAGCTGCTATATCCCACCCAGCATGCCAATTGCTGCGTTTGAAAACATTGTGATGAGCCTTGGTAGGGATGCCAGCGATAGAAGTGAAGTCATAATAGCCGGTGACTTTAACGCTTGGGCGCAGGAATGGGGCTGCCCTAGAACGTCTCCAAGAGGCAAAGCTCTTTTGGAGGCGCTGGCATGCCTAGACGTTGCCTTGTTAAACACGGGCACGCAATACACTTTCAACCGAAATGGGTTTGGGTCAATTATCGACCTCACGTTCGTTAGCAGGAGTATGTTTAGAAAAGCGGAATGGGAAGTGAGCGACTGTTACACCCAAAGCGACCACGCCGCAATTATCTGCCAAATAAATCGTGGGACCGAAAAACCCCAACGGGCAGATAGGCCAGGAAACTTCCGGGGCTGGAAATTAACATCCTTCGACGCCGATCTATTTGCGGAAGCGTTTCCCACATCACAGTACCAGGGGTCGGCAGAAATTATGGCGAAGAAGCTAATAACAGACATCAGGGCTGCTTGCGACGCGTCGATGAAGAGAGGCTCCTCTTATAAACACTCCAATGCCGTCTATTGGTGGAACGAGTGCATCGAAGCTTTGAGAAAGAACTGCTTGCAAGCTAGGAGATCCTTTCAACGCGCAAGAGGAAGGATAAATTTTCTAGTATGCCAAATTATATATAAGGCCGCACGAAACTTGTTTAAAAAAGCTATCAAGGAAAGCAAGCGTCAGTGTTTCCTCGAGCTGTGCGATGATGCCGAAGAAAATCCTTGGGGAACGGCATACAAAGTTGTAATGAAGAAGCTCAAAACTACCAAAGCTGCAGTTCCAACGTGCCCACTGTTTCTACAAACAGTAGTAGATACTCTGTTTCCCTCACAAAGACGGCTCGTCTCTCCAGTACACGATGTAAATCTGCACCTATTTGACAAGGTAACGACTGATGAAGTCACTCAAGCCGCAAAAAGAATTAACGTAAAAAAAGCGCCTGGCCCCGATTGTGTACCAAACAAAGTCTTAAAAGTGGCTATCGGTAAAAATACGTCGGCGTTCACCTCAGTCTTCAACGCATGTTTTGCTGAAGGTCGTTTTCCGTCGATTTGGAAGCAGCAAAAGCTGGTGCTGCTTCCTAAGCCTGGCAAGCCCACTAAAGACCCATCGAGCTACAGACCCATTTGTCTTTTAGACTCGGCGGGTAAACTGTTCGAGCGTATTATCTGTAACAGGTTGGACGTTGAGTTGGAGACACTGGGTGGCATCTCAAATGAGCAATATGGCTTCAGGAAGGGAAGATCTACGGTGCAGGCTGTAACAGAAGTAATTCAGCTAGCGAGAAAAGCAACCAGTGGGTCCAGATGGCTTGGTGGAACAAAACAGTATTGTTTGATTTTAACGCTCGATGTCAAAAACGCGTTCAGCTCGGCTAACTGGGCAAAAATTTTGGACACCTTAGAGCACATAGGAGTATCATACTACTTGCGACGGCTAATGAGAAGCTACTTCCAAGATCGCATACTGTGGTACGACACGGAGCAAGGAAGAAAGAAGTTGGAATTTACGGGCGGCGTACCGCAAGGTTCAGTCCTAGGCCCATTACTGTGGAACATCATGTACGACGGTATTCTACGCCTGCAGCTACCGCAGGGTGTGAAGGTGATTGGCTTTGCCGATGATATTGCGGTGGTGATAATGTCAAAACAACTTCAACAAATATCCGAAACAGCTACTGCTTCTGTGGAGAAGATTAAAGAATGGCTCGACAACCACGGGCTCGCCCTAGCGGAACAGAAGACAGAGGCAGTTCTTATCTCAAGCAGAAAAAAGCTGGAGGATATAACGTTCAGAGTAAATGGCTTTCCTGTCTCCACGAAGCCTGCGATAAGGTATCTGGGTATCATTATCGACAGAAGGTTGTCGTTCAAAATGCATCTCGAATACGCCAGAGACAAGGCGGCCACTACAATGACCTCTTTGTCCAGAATAATGCTCAACGCAAGAGGACCAAAGCAACGAAGCAAAAAATTGCTTGCAGGCGTAAAAAGAAGTCAAATCTTGTATGGAGCTCCGGTGTGGTTCGATGCCGTATGTCACTCATCGTATTATCGGGGCATAAAGTCAACGTATCGTCTGTGTGCACCCCGGGTATGCAGCGCATTCAAGACTGTATCGGATGAAGCAGCCCTGGTAATTGCTGGTATGTATCCACTAGACATACTAGCTAAGGAGTCTGCTCATATCTTCTCAAGTACGGAGATAACTACTGAAGCCACCCGCAAGGAAGCTAGAGTAAAGAGCCTAGCCGAATGGCAAAACAAATGGAGCATTGCGACAAACATACGATGGACATACCGATGCATTCCAGACTTAGAGCGTTGGGTTCAAAGAAGCCACGGCGAAGTTGACTTCTACACGACCCAATTTCTGAGCGGTCATGGATGCTTTAAGTCGTATCTGCACAGATTCAAGCACGAGGTTGATCCTTACTGTGACTGCTGCGGGATCGGCGTAGCAGACAGTGTGGAACATGTATTCTTGAGATGCCCACGCTTCAACGACCAAAGGGCTATACTGCAAAGACAAATTTGGGAAATCCTTTCGCCGGAAGCAATTGTGAACTACATGCTAAGAGGCAAAGACGAATGGAACCTAGCCAATGGCATTATTTCAACGACGATGAAGATTCTTAGAAGAGAAGAAAGACAAAGACGCAGAAGCGCCAACGCAACAGTGACACTGGATACGTAGTAACGGCACCATAAGAGTGGTAGTAAGTGTTAGATCGGAATCTAGGCCTTTCCGACTGCACTTAGCTTACTAAAAAGGTCCTAGGCATCCTAGAGTGGTAGTAAGTGTTAGAACGGAATCTAGGCCTTTCCGACTGCACTTAGCTTACTAAAAAGGTCCTAGGCATCTCAGCGGAGTGGAACCTAGGCCGTTCCAACCGCCAAATGGCGCTCTCAGATTGCTCGCCTGACTCAACAAAATGGGCAGATCGGAATCTCGGACTTTCCGACTGCGTATGCGAAATTAGAGCTGATTTTCTAGGCTCACGAGCGTGCCGAAACATTCACATTCAGCCGTCAATGCGGATTGGAACCTAGGACGTTCCAACCGTAAAATTAAGCAACGAAAAGCTACAGTGATGTAAAAGTTTAATGTTTCTCAGATATAAATACAGTCAAAGAATAAAGAATGTAAAGCGTCTTGGCGGATTGGAACCCAGGCCGTTCCAACCGCCAAGAGCTACAGAGGCAAAAAAACTGGGCTATCTTTCCCTTTGAGCAAAAAAAAAAAAAATATACATATATGGAATACAGCTTGTGTTGCAAAGACAGAAGCAAAAATGGCGTAGCAGGGGCGGCTAACCGCCCTTCCCCCCATGATGTTATGCTTGACGGCAGTCCCGTGGGGAGTGGAATTCGACGGAAAACAGGCTTATCCTGGTTTCAAAGGGCCACTTGAGGGTAGCGCGCTACCACAACGCCCATGGAAAAAAAAAAAAAAAGATACATATATGTACAAATAAATTAATACATATACTTATACATACATATATATGTATATATATATTCGGTGTACATACATATAGGCTTGTAGGATCTGCATTCATCCATTCATTTAACAATGCGTACATACATATGTATGTATATATGCACATATGTTTTGCATCAACATGTATTTAATGCAATTTGAAACCTGCCAACAAACATACTTACGTAAAAAAGTACTTGTATAAAATGTAAACTCTGTGTTTTCATAGAACATGTTTTTAACGATTAATTTTTTAATTTAATTTAAACGTCTTAAGTAATTTAACACGCCTTCGGTCAGTTTTTTTTTATCGTTGCGCATATAAGGGTTGCACGTCCATAACCAAATAAGGGTTGCAAGTCCACAAACACCAAATAAAAGTGGTATTTAAAGCTAGTTAAATGAAAAATATTTGTTTGGTAAACTCCGAGTTTATGAGTAGTGTTTGTTAAACTCCAAAATTGCTCATAAACTCAAATTAACGGCGCAGTCAGAACATAGTATTAATGCCACTTGACAAATCCCAGCTAAAAGAAACAAAAACACCTAAATTTTTAGAACTACAGACAATGGCCGATGACGATAAGCATAAAAGCACACCTGCAGAAGCTACACGCTCAAAACAGGGTGCAAAGCAAAAAACGATAAAAGATTTATCCGCCACAAAATTTATTTCAGAGAGTGAAAGTTAATTAAAATACTGCACTCGATTTTCCTCAACCCCAATTTAAGACAATCCAGAATCCGTTCTGGAAATAAATAACAAAAGTCTTGACAACTTTTGGACACGACTCCAGTCTGCATATCACGCAATTATTAAAACAGATGATTAATATATGCCAGACAATATAGACCAATATGAAGAAGCAGAGGCTATGATCTCCGATCAATTAAAATTACTAAAGCCTATAGCAAATATTCCACCCCCGCGAGTAGAGCTGCCCCCAACACCAATACAAGAAGCAAATTCAGGCATATATGTACCTCAAAGTGTCAGCATGTGATACAGAAGTTTTTCATGGAGGTTATGAACAATGGACATGTTTACAGCCGTGTACATCAACAATCCAAAATTATCTCAAGCGCAAAAACTGTATCACCTCAGATATAAAACGAAAGGTCAAGCAGGCTCAATAGTAAAACAGTTCGCCCTCAATGATGACGGAAGCATTAAAATCTCGTTATGAAAATGAACGAGTATTGGTTGACAACCAAGTAACGATTCTTATGAACTTGGCAAAAATACAAAAAGAAACTGCCGAAGTATTTTTAAAATTACATTCCACAGTGGCTAAATGAGCCGCTAGGCAACGCGGTTGCTCGCTGACACAAATACACTATTACACTTACATTATATCAGACACACACACAAATATACATGTAAACATATGACAAGACACAATTTCTGGGATCATAAAAGCGAACGGACGTGTCCCCCCAGCAATCATACTTATAATTTAATAAAGTGTATAATTGAAATTCGAACTAAATTTTTTTATTTAAATAAACGGTTGTGTAAAAAGTTGTGAGTGGTCATAGTGCAGTGATTGCAAGCACACAAGTGCAGTGAGTAGCGCAGACTTGTAAATGGTCCTTCTGCGCCAAAAAGAAAGGCACCTTAGAAAATATTAAATTTTAAAATATTAAAACCAAAAAAAACAAGGCTACAATTTTATAAGCCAAAAAGTGCAAACAGTGAAAAAATGGCCTAATACAATATTAGTAGACAAAACAAAAACAACATTCAATTAATACAAACAACACATAAATCTTCTTCCGGGCGCGAAAAAACAAAACAAAACCAACGTACAACTAATACAAAAATCATAAAACTTAATTCGGGCGCGAAAAAGTAGAATAAAACAACACAGTAACTAAAAGATAAGGAGATACAATATCAGGAGCGCAGGAAAGAAAGGAGGAAGACAAATTCAACAAGGGAAAAAGGAAGTAACATAAAAGGGCAACTCATACGTGTATAAACATACATACATACATTGGCCAAATAAATCCACCCCCCAAAAATCCCTTGAAGCCATCAAAGTGAGTTAAATTTTGTCCACTTTATACAATTATTAAAAATTAAAAAGCGAACGGTTTGAAAATTTTGGAATTTACACCCTTAAGGCGTTCGCTAGTCTACAGCTACAAGTATAATAATATAATTTTGGAGCGTACACTATATAGCTCAGTGTTTGGCCGAGCTTCCCCTACCATTTGTGGTGTGCGTCTTTATATTATACCACAAATGGAGTGACCTACAGTTTTGTGCCGACTCCGAACGGCAGATGTATTTAATGAGAAGCTGTTTCAAGGCAGAAATACCCTCGGAGGTTTGCCATTGCCTGCCGGGGGGGTAAGTAGCCAAGTACAAAAACTCAATACACTCCACTAACCATCCTAAAATCCAACATATCTCTATACACAAAAATTTAATATTTTAATGCCCCAACTAAATAATAGTTCGCTTAAAAACTAAAGATTTTGTGCTTATAGTTCGTGTATTAAAATACACGGTCACATACAATTTCAAGTAAAAACTTGCAAAATATTTCTGCAATACCCCTTCTGTTTGTATAACAAACATAATCAGGATTGCATATACAAATAAGCACAAAGCATAATATTTATTAATAACTTGCAAAAATTAAGCGGCAAAACAATATTAACAAAAGTATTTAAAAAACGCTTAGTCACAACAAAGTGCCTCAATCTTCTGTGCGCCCAACATAAATCATATCTATATTGATATACATATAAACAAACATTAAATATCAAAACAGCTTAAATATACTAAAGCTTATTAGCATTATTGCTGCCGTTGTTTGCACTAGTGGGTGCACACACAAGTTAACTTAGGGTAAGTTAATACCACACAAGCTGCTTGACAGATGACTCGCCGTCATATATCAAACACTCCAAGCCGATACATTAGAACCACCCATGAAGACAACGTAAATTAAAACCCGAAACCAACCACTTCTACAAGACGTCGTAAATTAGTTATTTACAAAGACCCGCATTCCAGAGAAGCAAATAACGCATTCGTATTTTGTTATTTGATTACTAATCATAAACTGGCTTCACCAAGTTGACCCACTTCAATACATTTACTGGTCAACTTAAGAAAAGCCAATACTGCACATGTTGCCCGAAATATGATTACCCATCATAAATTCGGCCGCACCAACAAACGCACAAGCAAGATGAGCATGCAAAGTGGCGCACTTCTATGTAGACCGGAAACTAGCGAACGATCGACCACTCAGCACAACTGTGCCGAATTTAATGCACAACAACACATGGCGACCACCCGCTACATTGTATGCAGTCGCAGCGCAGCAATATGAGTTTACCACGCAACAGAATACAGACGCTACGCAGCAAAATGCAGTTGCAGCACAGGCGTTAGTAACGAAGAAAAGGCTAGGGCTATGCAATGGGTATTCAATTGCATAGGAGAAAATAGAGTAGCCACACATCTTGGCTATGACAAAAGGGAAAATATTGAGGAGAAATCCATAAGATTACTTCGATCGATGGAAATTAGAAACGAAAAAATTAATAAATAAAAAAATAAATGTTAAAAGAAAAAAATAGCGCATTAGCCTTTCTTTATTTTTTGAGGAAAACATATTAAAAACTTAAAAGTATATATTCGAAATTTTTCTATTTTTTCAGCATAATTATTGTCAAAATGTCGAACCACAATAATTTGATAAGAGCTCCAACTCTCTCGCAGAATCCTTCTGCACCACAAGTTTCAGGAAATTCACTGTTAAGTATGCAAGACCTTAATGCACCTTTTTCAGAAATAGCAGCTAATGTCTTAAGGCAACAAGGACCACAAGTGGTCCAAACTATTCTAAGCCCTAACTCCAGTCTAGCGTCAGCAGATGACCAACAAATAGACGAAGGAAGTAGGGGAAACTTAAGTGAACTAGATAAAATACCCGATGTGGTAAAATGTCTTAAGGAATTCTCTGGGCGGCAAGGAGAATTCAACTCCTGGAAGAAAAGTGTAGACCGCATCCTTAATATGCATGATCCATTAAAAGGCTCCCCAAAATATTACGGAATTTTAAGTGTGATTAGGAATAAGATTACCGGACAAGCCGACACAGCTCTGAAATCCTATAACGCTCCGCTTGATTGGCCAGCCATAACAAAATGCTTGTCAATGCACTATGCCGATAGGCGCGACTTATCTGCCTTGGAATACCAAATGACAACTTTGGTGCAAGGTACCAATACAGTTTCTGATTTTTATCAGCAGGTGTACAAACACCTCTCGCTAATTTTAAATAAATTAGGATGTGAAGGAATGGGAAATGAATCCCTGCACATACTAACGCAATCCTACTGGAATAAAGCGTTAGACACCTTCATAAGAGGACTAAATGGTGACCTACCGAGAAACCTGTTGACTTACTTCAGGCCCTTCACCTTTGTTAAAAACTAGACAACCAGAATTTCCGAACGAACCATGCCAACAGCGTAATGCAATCATATCAAAAACCGCAAGCAGCAAAAAATAATTAAGCTTCGCGCACCCAAAATTTTTACCCCCAGTTAGCGCATAATCCGCAATTAAATCAACAAGCGTGGAAAACTAATAATCCCCGCTACAACGCAAATGCAAATGCAAACGCGCCACCTAGTCCACCGAAGCCACAACCGCGACCTGAGCCAATGGATGTCGACCAGACATTGCGTTCGCGTAGGGTTAATTATATGAATAAACCACCGCAAAACCAGTACCAAGCGAAAATACCTGCAGAGGACCCCACCCAGAAGGGAATCAAGGCACAAAGGACTTTCCACATCTCAGAGCAGAAGGAAAATGACCATTTAGAGGATGAACCCACAGATGTTAATTTTTTAGCCTTATGAGCTCTTCGCTCCCCTATTTTAAGGCTAGGACGGAGGGTCGAAAAATATTGAAATTTCTAATAGATCACAATTAGTAAAAAATATTATTAAGACCAAAAAACCATTCTACGCTAAATCAGTGGTTGGCGGGGGGATAAAAATCGAAGAACACACATATTTAAAATTGTTTAACCTCGATGATGAAATCAGATTTTATTTGATGTCATCATTAAAAACTTTCGATGGTATCTTAGGAAACGATACCCTAAGGGACCTCGGAGCCATCGTACATACTAGTGAGAATTTCTTAACTATTAAGAATGGGAAAAAAATAAAGCTCAAACAGCTCCCCTCAAAATCAGTGAACATTATACAAATAAAGGACGAACACTTGTCATCTCAGCAGAAGATAGACATGAATAAAGTGATTCAAACATGCCCAATTTATTCTCAGAACCAGATGAGAAATTAACATATACGACAAATGTCGTCGGTGAAATAAGGACGGTAAATGATACCCCTATTTACTCAAAGCATTATCCATAACCAGCATCTCTCAAAACAGAGGTTGAGAGACAAGTAAAAAGCTTGTTAGCGGAAGGAATTATAAGACCGTCTAGGTCTCCCTACAATTCACCAGTATGGATTGTTCCGAAAAAAGCGGACTCAGAGGGCAATAAACAATACCGTATGGTAATAGATTATCGTAAGCTGAATTCGGTAACGACAGCAGATAGATATCCAATACCTGAAATATCCGAAGTGATTTCCAATTTAGGGGAAAATAAATTTTTTTCAGTATTGGATTTGAAAAGTGGTTTTCATCAAATTCCCCTAAAGGAATCTGATATTCAGAAGACTGCCTTTTCAATAAATAACGGCAAGTACGAATTTACACGGTTGCCATTTGGGTTGAAAAATGCACCTTCAATTTTCCAACGGGCACTCGACGACATACTGCACGAGCATATTGGAAAATATTTTTACGTCTATATTGACGACATAATAATTTTAAGTAAGACAGAAGAGGAGCATCTCAACCACAAAAAAAAGATATTCCAAACACTAGAAGAAGCAAATATGAAAATGCAGCTGGATAAATGTCACTTTTTTAAAGAAGAGGTTGAATTTTTGGGATTCGTTATATCGCCAATTGGAGTAAAAACCAATCCTGCCAAAGTGCAGACAATTGCGAATTTCCCTCAACCTAAATCCATTAAAGAGCTTCGCAGTTTTTTAGGTATGTCCGGATACTACCGAAAATTTATCAAGGACTATGAGAAGTTAGCAAAACCCTGACATCTCTTTTAAGAGGGGAAGAGGGAAGGATATCAAAGCACAAGTCTTTAAGAGTAAAGATAAATTTGAACGAAGAGGCAGTAAAAGCTTTTAACTGCATAACACGCTCTCTCATTTCTAGAGACGTCATCCTTGCGTACCCAGATTACAAGAAACCATTTGAATTGGTAAGAGATGCTTCCAATTTTGCTATCGGAGCGGTACTGTCACAGGAATCAAGACCTCTAGCATTCATTTCCAGAACACTGAATAGGGCCGAATAGCATAACGCGGCCAATGAAAAAGAGATGTTAGCTATAATTTGGGCTTTAGACACATTCAGAAATTTATTTTGCGGTTCAGCGAAGGTACAGATATTCACTGACCACCAACCTCTCACTTATGCATTAAGCAATAAAAATAATAATTCTAAGATGAAGAGATGGAAGGCAGCATTAGAGGAATACTCATACGAGTTGCTTTACAAGCCTGGCAAGCAGAACGTCGTTGCTGATGCATTGTCCAGAATTCCAAACGGAGAATCCGAAATTAAAAGAGCACAATAGAGCACATAGAAATTGTAAAGAAAATAAATTACAAATTTTAAGAAACAATTACTTTCCAGGAATGGCAGGCAAAATTCGGAAACTAATTAAAACTTGCATTACATGCAAGGAAAACAAATATGACAGGCATCCCGAATTCCCAGGCCAAATAGTACACATCAACATACTGCACATGGGAAAGCAATTAATTTTGACCGTGGTAGACAAATTATCCAAATACGCAGTTGCAAAACCCATTAAATCTAAAGCAGCTGAGGATTTAAGACAACCGTTGAGAGACATTCTTTTCTCTCTTATACCAGAAACCGTAGTTATGGATAATGAGAAGTCGTTTAGATCGGAAACAATAAATTACATGATGGAAAACGAATTTAGTATAGAAATTCATCGGACAGCTCCATACACAAGCTGCTCCAACGGTCAAGTGGAACGATTTCATTCCACATTGCAGGAAATAATGCGATGTCTCCAATGCGACAAAACTCATTATTCTTTCAACGAGCTTTTGGAAAAATCAGTCAAGGAGTATAACCATTCTGTGCATTCCACCACTGGAGAAAAACCAGTAGAATCATTTTTTGGGAGGAGAGTCAATAGTGACCCCCAATTATTAGATAAACATAGGGTAGAAATAGCAAATAAAATTAGGGAAAAACAGAAAATTCATCTTGCTTACCATAACAAAAACAGGAAAGAATTGAAGCAATATGCTCCGGGAGAATTAATATTTGTTAAGATCAGTAGGAGATTAGGCAATAAACTGACATATAGATATAAGAAGGAAATAGTTTCACAAAACTATAACACTACCGTTAAGACACAATCAGAAAGAATAGTACATAAAATTAATATTAAACAAAGTTAAATTTTTTGTTTTATTTTTTTTTTTACCCTTAGGGAAATTTCAACAAAATAACCAAGATGAAGATAAACGTAATTACTTTGGTTCCATCACTGATTACCATTTTTGCACAACAAATCGACATACAGGACTTAACAAATAACAAGAGATACATACCCATAAAAACAGGAGAACAAAAGACCATAAGTCCCTTCAATAAAGTTCTTCACTTTAAAAATTTGACAAATTACGACGAAACAACTTCATTAATCTCAAACAATATCGAGGCGTTAACAGCAACGAACTTAGAGCACACAAAGTTACTAGTTACGGTAAACAAAAACTTTTTACTACTTAAAGCTAAAATAAGTTATCTACACCCGCATACAAAAACAAACGAGGTAAAGCACTCAAACACATAGCAGGTACTATGGAGAGTGACGATGAACAACAAATAATTGATACACGACACAATTCAAAATAATGAAAAGAATACAGTAGACCACGTAAACAATTTAATTCTCGTTAACAATCTCCTAACGAATCAAATTACCAATATTACCAATCATATAAACAGACAACAGACCCTTATTCAAAATTATATAAATATAGTTAGGAAAACCACTCAAAATAAAATTAAAACCATAGAAGACGAATTGGAATTTATTTAATATTAATTTATTACAAAATCATATTAACGACATAGGACAAGTAATTTTTTCAAGCAAATTAGGTATAATCCAAACAGACATATTAGCGCAGACCGAACTTGACCATATTAGTGACTTTGATACATACAATAGTAGATATACAAGTAGCAGTTATCTTGTACAAAGACAACATCGTAATAACCTTACCAATACCCCAATTCTCCTCCAATATTCTATCTAAAATAATTTTTGAACCTATTCCCGATCAAAAAAATGTATCATTAGTTTTAGATGAATATGAAATACTTACAGATGAAAATAATAATTTGTATAAAAAAATTGTAAAGGACAACCTGAAAAAAAAATTTAATCAAATTAGATAACACCTGTTTAAAAAATATTTTTAAATTTAAAGAAGCTGATTGTAACCTAAAACCATTAGAAAAACAGAAATTAAAGAAATTTTAACTGGAATATTGATATTTAAAAATTTTTACTCAAGCATATTCCACAATTGTAACAAATTAGAAATTCAACAAACAGGCAGCTTTCTAATAAAATTTGAAAATTGTAAAGTAATAGCTGTAAATAAAACATTTGAAAATATTAAAATTAAAATGTACGATTCATTTATATTACCAAATAAGATCACAAAAATTAAAGAAAATAAAAATATTACACAAACAGAATTAAAATTAGAAAAATTGTACTTAAAGCAAATTAATCAACAGGAACACATTGAACTATTGTTTAAAAATAATAAAAGTGTTAGTTTAAGTTTAGATTTATTAAATTTAATTGTACTATCTATTATTGTAATAACTTTTATTTTAATATGTATCAATAAATATAAAAGAAAATTATATATATCGGCTGAACTGCAATCACAGAATCAAGACACTGCAAAACCAATGGAAGGTCCATTTCTGCAATTAAAAACAAAAGCATAACTCATTCACAACAACAATGCCGATTAAGGACAATCGATTTAAGAGGGGAAGAGTTAACTTAGAGTTAACTTAGGGTAAGTTAATACCACCCAAGCTGCTTGACAGATGACTCGCCGTCATATATCTAACACTCCAAGCCGATACATTAGAACCACCCATGAAGACAACGTAAATTAAAACCCGAAACCAACCACTTCTACAAGACGTCGTAAATTAGTTATTTTCAATAGACCCGCATTCCAGAGAATCAAATAACGCATTCGTATTTTGTTATTTGATTACTAATCATAAACTGGCTACACCAAGTTGACTCATTTCAAAACATTTACCGGTCAACTTAAGAAAAGCCAATACTGCACATGTTGCCCGAAATATGATTACCCATCATAAATTCGGCCGCACCAACAAACGCACAAGCAAGATGAGCATGCAAAGTGGCGCTATGTAGACCGGAAACTAGCAAACGATCGACCACTCAGCCAACTGTGACCGAATTTAATGCACAACAACACATGGCAACCACCCGCTAAATTGTATGTCAACATGCAGTCGCAGCGCAGCAACATGAGTTTACCACGCAGCAGAATACAGACGCTACGCAGCAAAATGCGTATATAAAACTTAAAAGTATTTGATACAAAATAAAACTAATAGAAACTAAAGTTGCGAGAAAAATAAAAGCAACGAAGAAAAGTGGTATACTAACACAACTGTTAGAAATAAAATCAAAGCGGTTTCCAATTATATACATACATATATACAAAGCGGTTAAAATATATACATAAAGCGCGGCGGTACTTAATCACCTCAAATACTTTGGTATACAAAAAAAAAAAACAGCTATACAAAAAATTAATAATTTGTATTTTAATTTTGCTGCTTAATGCCACTTGATAAATCCCCGCTAAAAGAAACAAAAACACCTAAATTTTTAGAACTACCGACAATGGCCGATGACGATAAGCATCAAAGCACACCTGCAGAAGCTACACGTTCAAAACAGGGTGCAAAGCAAAAAAAGATAAAAGATTTTTCCGCCACAAAATGTATTTCAGAGAGTGAAAGTTTAATAAGACACAGCACTCGATTTTCCTCAACCCCAATCCAAAAAAAAACAAAAGTCTTGACAACTTTTGGACACGCCTCCAGTCTGCATATGACGCAAATATTGAAACAGATGATTCAGATATGCCAGAAAATTTTAAATCTTCGGCTTATGCAAAATATGAAAACTGCTTAGACCAATATGAAGAAACAAAGGCTATGATCTCCGATCAATTAAAGTTACTAAAGCCTATTTCACCTGCTCCATCCCCGCGAGTAGAGCTGCCCCCAACCCTAATACGAGAAGAAAATTCAGGCATATACCTCAAAGTGCCAGCGTGTGGTACAGAAGTATTTCATGGAGGCTATGAACAATGGCCGTCCTTCCGGGACATGCTTAGAGCCGTGTACATAAACCATCCAAAATTATCTCAAGCGCAAAACTGTATCACCTCAGATATATAACGAAAGGTCAAGCAGGCGCTATAGTAAAACAGTTCGCCCTCAATGATTTCAATCTGGCTTGGGAAGCATTAAAATCTCGTTATGAAAATGAACGAGTATTGGTTGACAACCATGTAACGATTCTTATGAACTTGCCAAAAATACAAAAAGAAACAACTGAAAAATTTTTAAAATTACAATGCACTGCAACAAATTGTTTGTCAGTTCTCTCGACACAAAATATTCCCACTGATATCTGGGACCCCATTCTGGTAAATATATGCGCTGCCACTTTACCAGAAAAATCGTTACTCTTATGGGAGCAATCGCTCTCATCCCGAAAAAGATGCCCAACGTGGCAACCAATGAAAGACTTCCTAACTACCCAATTCGAAATCGCAGAAAGGGTAGATACAAAATTATCTAAGCCAAAAAATGTACAACAAGACTTCAATAGAAGCTACCCTAAACCCCAAGCCAGCAACAATAATTTTCAAAACAGGAGTTTCAATAAAACTCAATCGTTCATTTCCGAACAACAAAAATATTTGTCATGCGAACTTTGCAAAGAAGCTCATAAATTAAAATCTTGCGAGAGGTTTAAGAAACTTTCAACACATGAAAGAAATAACTTTGCCAAATCAAACAGGCTTTGTAGTAATTGCTTTTCACATTCTGACTCATTAAAGGATTGTGAGAGCAAATTCAATTGCGTTTATTGTCATAAAAGATACCACTCTATGCTTCACTTTAACAGTATCCGCCAGAGCAATAGTACAAATGTAAAGAGAACCACGGGTCTTCTTGCCACAACAAGACCCGAAAACCCCGAAATCCAAAATCCCGTAAATTCTCACGAGAAACCATGTTGCTCAAACGCAGCTAGAATACAAACGCTTCATTCTGAGAATGCAAGCAAAATATTACTACCCACTGCCGTAATCTCCTTCGAACAGAGAAATATTTAAGGATCCCAACGATCGTTTATTTCATCTTAGGCCCAAAACAGATTGAAATTGCCAATTAAACAAGCCAATTTTGAAATTTCGGGAATGGGCGGAAGAGTAGTCCAAAACTCAAGTAAAATCTGCTCCATTACCCTAATTTCCCCCAAAGCGGACAAAAAAATACAAGCTCAAGCTACACTCACAAATATGCTCCCAAGCTATCACATAAATAGCAAAGTTTGACAAAAGTTTTCACATCTAAAGTTAGCTGACCCCAATTGCCACACCCCCGAGCAAATTGATATTTTATTAGGCAGCGACCTATTCCTCCAAATATTACTAGAAGGTTTTGAGAAAATTACCAACACCTTATTAGCTCAAAACACCATCTTCGAATGGATTCTAAGTGGCAAAGTAGCAGAAAGAATCCAGCAATTTTCAAGTATGGAAAGAAACCTACTTAAAAAATGCGAGCTAAAGACCTCATACGACAATGTTCTTGAGGAATATCTACAATTAAATCATATGGAAAAAGTAGATTCCTTTGAAAAAGTTGAAAATGGTAAATACTCATCCTTTTAATATAGACACACATATATGGTAGGTATTAACGGGACACTTTTGCTCCCTTTTCAAGCATATTCTATGTACATCGTTATTAGCATTCGGAGCTCTGCTCATGTACTTTAAGTTTCAGTCTGTAAGCAATCGTGAATCAATTAAGGTCATTACAGTGGCGACGAGTAAAAAGTACCCACAGGAGACAAACCATATTCAAGAGGAGATGGCCTCGCTAATTATTGGCAGTGTGCCGCATTTTCGGCACGAAGATAATAATTGGAATGTGTTTCATCAACACCTTAACCAATTTTTTATCGCGAATGAAATTACGGACGATAAGAGGAAAAAAGCAATTTTCCTAACGTCAATCGGCGAAGGATCCTATGTACTTCTTCAAAACCTTATGTGTCCACAAAAGGAGGACAAGGCAACTACGACCTTCAAGAGTTGCGTAGAGGTTATGAATGCTCATTTTAAACTGCCACAGAGACCATAAATAATTGGGCTGTGCGAGTCAGGTCCTTGTCGCAGAATTGCAAATTTGGTGCATGTCTGGACGACGCACTAAGAGACAGATTCATCATGGGGCTGGAGAAAAGTCCAGCACGTGATAAGATATTCATGGAAACGGTAGCATGCTATTTTAAGAAGGCGGTAGAGATCGCGAACATAACCGAATATATATACACGCAACAGTTCGGTGGCTCTATTAAACAAGAACCGCAAGAACCGTCAAATTATGTACAAAGCAAGCAGCAGCGACTGGAAGGACGTGAACAGCAGAGACCAAAGCAGCCAGGGAGCGGATAGCAGCGACAACAACAACGGAAGCAGTGTACGGTAGCTTTAAATGCTATAATTGCAAACAAAGAGGACATTTAAAAAAGGTGTGTACGGTTAGGGAGACACAACTAAAGTTCATGGATAATTGTGAAATTAATTTATTTGCACTGCAAACTGTAAACGATGGTCCAATAAAATTAAATGTATGTTTAAATAAAGTTTCGATATGCATGGAATTGGACACGGGTTCTGAATATAGTATTATCTCGGCAATTAGTTTCGCGAAGTTATTTAGCGAATATGAACTGGTAGATACAAACCTTAAAATCGTGGAACTGGCCAAACAAACCGTGGAATAGGGTACATTTTGACTTTTTTGGACCATTTATGAATCGATGGTGCTTAGTCGCTGTCGATAGCTATAGCAAATGGGTTGAGTGCATCGATATGGGGAAAAATGCGACAAGTAATGCGACGATAGGGGTGTTAAAAGAAATTTTTGCTCGGTTTGGGTTACCGGACACCTTAGGTGAATTGCAATATTTTTTGAAAACAAATGCCATTAAACACATCACAACACCCGTCGGTCATCCGGCTACCAACGGCCAAGCCGAAAATTGCGTGAAAACAATAAAAGCTGCATTGAAAAGAGGACTGTATCAAGTCGGGGAAACAGAGTTTCAGAATGTTTTAAATCGATTTTTATTGGACTATCGTAATGCGGTGCACAGTACAGGGGTATCCCCAGCGCAGCTTATGTTTGGTAGGCAACTACGTACTCGGCTAGACATTTTGAACCCCAAACGGAAAGCGGATCCCAAATCTGATTTATTTGTAAGACAAAAAGTAAAAGACCAGCAATTTAGACAGAAAATTTATTATCGCGGTAATAAAAGGAACAATTATAAAGTAGGCGATAAAGTTATTGTTAAGGATAACTCGAAACCGGGAAGGATCAGTTGGATCAAAGCTAAAGTTTTAGAAATACTGGGCAAACAGATTTTTAGGGTTGAAATTATAGCTTCAGGAAAAATATGGAAACGCCATGCAAACCAAATGGTTGCATGTAATTCACAAAACACCAACGAGCCATGCAGTTCTAAAAATTTACTTGTTGCGCTAGAGAAGCAAAGTTTAGATATCAATAGCAGGAGAAAGGAGAATTCTAAAAACTCTGTGGGTTTACCCGAAATGGAAAATGAACAAGAAATCGCAAACACGGATAACAGGATACGGGAGGAAAATGAAACGCAAACTTATAAATTTAAATTGAGGAGTAGAGTAGTAATTTAAGTTAAGAAAGAAAAAAATAAAAAAAATTTTTAAAAAAACCACAAGAGATCTATTTTGTAACTGAGTTGTTATTACTGAAGTTAATGGTATCATACCTATACTAAATGGATAAAAAATCAAATAGTCAAATGTATATTTTAATTAAGAGGGGAGTATTGTAGTATATTCCATATAGCCACGTAACACATAAAGTATACCATGAATAGTGGAACGTAGAAACATTTTGTAATACTGAACAAGCTGTGCTCACTCTTATACTTTTAATATACATATGTAGACACACATACATATATGGTAGGTATTAACGGGATACCTTTGCTCCCTTTTCAAGCATATCCTATGTACATCAAGATGTATCTATTATAGGTGACATCGATTTAAGACGTGCTTCTTCTTATTCTTGTTGTCGAAAAAGCGTATGTCAAACTATCAGGTGTGTTGGCTTTGTTTACGTTTTATTGTTTACATCTTTCTTTTGCGAAAAGTATTGTGATTTGTGACTACGCGTTAGTTTTGTGAATAATATTATTTTTTATACCATTAAAGCGACATTTGCGGAAAGCCGAAAAGGAGAGGAGGATCGTTTTTTCGTGTTCCGGGTGATATGCGACGCAGAGCTGCGTGGAGTGAATCCGCCGGCATTGCAAATTGGGTGAGAAATGCTGTATGCGAGGACCACTTTATACCGTCCGATTTGATTCGAGGCAAGCCGATCAGACTTATGCCGTCAGCAGTGCCGACAGTCAATATCGGGACGAAATTCAATTTGAGAACTGAAACCAGGTAATTCAAATCAAAAGAATTTAAACTATACTAAAACATAAACAACACATTTTGCAGACATAATGCGGAAGAGCACTGGGCCGCGGCTGCTTTACTTGATATTGGAAAGTCAAGTGAACTTCTACCAGCTCTCTCAAGCATTGTGGCACACAAACGGAGTAAGTTTTCATAGTCAACCGTGTTATTTTCGAAATACTTACATATTGCTTCTTTTCTAAGTTGGGAGTACTTTGAGTCCCGTGCGCTTGCTGAAAACTACCGTTTAAAGCAGGCATATAAAAAGTTGGAGGCAAATTACCGTGCTGCTAAAAAAAATCTGGAGGAGGCGGAAAAAACGATTGAGATGATGAGGACGATTTTCACCGAGGGTCAAAAAAGGAAAATGGCTTACCCTGGTGAGTTATAAACGAGTGACTATGATACTTAACATATTTGTAACCTGATTTCTCTTTTTTAATTAGACAAACCAATTAATTGGACATGGGAGGATATATCCAGCGCCTTTTGTTTACATGCGGCTGGACCTCGCGCGTACAATCACCTTTATGGTAAAGGCTATCCATTCCCACACGTATCGACGCTTCAACGGTGGTACAGGAAAGTGGATGTGGATGAAGGCTTAATCAACTTTTCCATCCAGTCTATGGCACGGGCCCGGAGCAGCATGTCCGATGAAGAATGCCTATGTGTACTGGCATTCGATGAAATGTTTTTAACCGAAGCATTTGAGTACGATGCCAGTACAGATAACGTAAAAATCCCAGCAAAGCGGGTGCAAGTGGTGATAGCACGAGGTCTATTAAAGTCGTGGAAGCAACCAATATACTTCAAGTTTAGCTGCGATATGCAGAGCGATATTTTGTTGGAATTAATAAAGGCTCTTCACACTGCTGGATACAATGTTGTATCTATGGTAAGCGACATGGGTTCCGCAAATCGTAACTTGTGGAAAGCTCTTGGAGTGAGTCATGGTAAGTAGTGATATTTTTCTTCTTGTACAAAAATAAATATAACAGAAACAGAAAAGGTTTTCGTGTTTGCCGACGCTCCGCATTTGCTGAAACTCATCCGCAACCACTTTATTGATACCGGCTTGATTTGGAAGGGGAAGATATTAACCTGCAAAACCATTGCAGACTTAATAGCGCATCTCTCCAAATCGGATGCGTCAATCGCATTCAACAACAAACGACTGGTTCGATGTTCTTAATTCGTCTATGAACACTTTTGGCAAACCTGGAAAGGTATATCCATAAAAAAAAATATGTTTAAAAATATTTATTCTATAAAAATATTTATTTCAGGAACCTTTCGGTATAAAATTTGACCAACAAATCGCAACTCTAAAGGAAATGAGCAACTTTATGTCACAAGTGATCGTGCCGCGGAAGAAGACTTTAGAATATTTTCAAAAAGGGGTTTTAATGACAAATTCGTCATTAATTCAACTTTTTGAATATATTCAAGAAAAATTAAACACCAAGTTTGTGCTGACATACAGGCTCAATCAAGATCTTCTTGAGCACTTCTTTGGAGCTATACGCAGCAAGGGCGGATTGTACGACCATCCGACTGCCCAGGAATTCAAATTTCGGCTAAGGAAATACCTTTTGGGTGAGTATTTGTATTATATATGTATATACTTCAAAGCTCAATAAGCTGTAGAAATTTGATTTCAAAATTTCTGCAGAGTATTAAGCTGACAACGCATCATTTCTTTATATTTATTTATTATCATTTTTTGTGTATTTATATTTATAAAAGTAAAACTTCGCGATCTTTACATCTTCCCCTATCAACTAAGTCTGCAAGGATTTCCTTACACGGCAATTGTCGTAAGTACATAAGTAAATAAATATGTATAATATTTATTTACTTATAATTTTCTAAGTGAGAATTATTTTTCATTATTTAAGTATTTATGTTTTTTTTTTTAATTTGATTTTATTTCTGCTATTTACATATATATAACTTTTATTGAAATTTATTATATTATGAGGGTTTGTCATTTTCCCCTAGTAAAACTGCCAGGAATTCTCTTTCATGTCGTCACTTGTAAGTACGCTTAAAGGTAGTAAAATTTTTTACTATTGCATTTTTCCTATTATGATATATGTATTATTGTACTAGCATTTATATACAATTATATAAAGGTATCACCGTTCCTCAACAGTAAGTTTGCAAACATCCAACTGTTTCAAATTAAATTAAATTTCTTATTAATAGCAAGAAACACAGAGCATCTGGAAAGTTCCGGAAACACACAACGCGATGACTCACATTGGCTGAAACCCGACGTTTCAGTGGAAGAATTGTGCGAGCTGTCTCCTCTCCGAACATCAAGAAGGCATTGGCGCTTTGCAGGAAGATGCACTGGAGTATGTGGCGGGCTATATCATCCGTAAGCTTCACCTGGACGGTTACGAAAACCATGACAATTCGTTAACTTGGGTGGATCAAGTGTCCAAAGGATACTTGACGAAGCCCAGTACGAATTTCGTTAGCGGTATAAAAAAGCTAGAAGCTGTTTTTCACGGGATGAATGACAATGAAATAGCCCACTGCAAAAATCTGAATACAAAAATGCTCCAAAGAAGTTCCGAGGTTGATTTGCCGGAAGCCGCAAAACGTTTGTTTTTTAAATGCAGAACGTTTTTCAGAATCCAGCAGCTTAATCGACGCTTGAAAGTAAAAAAGGCAAAAGAGCGCGTAATGGGTCACCGAAGGTTCCTACACATCAAATTGTAGTTCCACCAGACATTTCCAATTTAAAACGGCCCTTTTAAGGGCCACCAATATATCCAAAGAGACAAAAATTGACTTTAACAATAAACATATGTACATATAAAATTGTCATTTAATTTATTGCCAACACATACATATGTAAGTACATTTAGATCTTTGATATTATAGCACAACATATACCAATAATACCACCAGCTTAACGCCAGCAATATATTCAAGATAAAAGTATTTATGTATATCACCAAAAACTGATAAAAAACTAAGTATCTTTCCACTTTAAGATCCTCTGGATTGTATAATAGGAGCGTAGCGCAATTTTAAAACCACGGACACGTATTTGTCGCCGGTAAGTGTTTCTGTGAAATTTTAAATGAATTAAGTATTTTACTGCAGTAATATTTACACTAATACCTTTTATATTTGTTTAACAAATGCACGTATAATCTCTCATACTTCTTCGTGCACATCACTGAATGCTTTTCGCAATGCTTCTACACTGTTAAGAGTGTTACCACTTACACAACAAATATAAATAAAGCATTAAATTAGCAATTTGTATTTAAATATTTAAAGTTTTTAACATTTCAATATGTTTCCATCGATTTCATTTCCTTGTTGTTTTACGAAAATATGTAAATAAACAAATCAAAGCAGCTGTCTCTGACATGTCGAAAAACAGTCGTCAAACGGGAAATTTTATTGTTGCCTGATCAACACAACCTTACATTATTGAGTCATGATGTACATCGTTATTAGCATTCAGAGCACTGCTCATGTACTTTAAGTTTCAGTCTGTAAGCAATCGTGAATCAACAAAGGTCATTACAGTGGCGACGAGTAAAAAGTACCCACAGGAGGCAGACCATATTCAAGAGGAGATGGCCTTGCTAATTATTGGCAGTGTGCCGCATTTTCGGCACGAAGATAATAATGGGAATGTGTTTCATCAACAACTTAACCAATTTTTTATTGCGAATGAAATTTCGGACGATAAGAGGAAAAAAGCAATTTTCCTAACGTCAATCGGCGAAGGATCCTATGTACTTCTTCAAAACTTTATGTGTCCACAAAAGGTGGACAAGGCAACTACGACCTTCAAGAGTTGCGTAGAGGTTATGAATGCTCATTTTAAACTGCCACAGAGACCATAAATGATTGGGCTGTGCGAGTCAGGTCCTTGTCGCTGAATTGCGAATTTGGTGCATGTCTGGACGACGCACTGAGAGACAGATTCATCATGGGGCTGGAGAAAAGTCCAGCCCGTGATAAGATATTCATGGAAACGGTAGCATGCTATTTTAAGAAGGCGGTAGAGATCGCGAACATAACCGAATATATATACACGCAACAGTTCGGG
The DNA here is from genome assembly GCA_963971545.1 of Philophylla caesio. Classification (NCBI taxonomy): domain Eukaryota; kingdom Metazoa; phylum Arthropoda; class Insecta; order Diptera; family Tephritidae; genus Philophylla; species Philophylla caesio. The sequence continues at coordinate 124,463,978 of OZ020604.1, read as the reverse complement.
GGCTCTATTAAACAAGAACCGCAAGAACCGTCAAATTATGTACAAAGCAAGGGCAAAAGAGGATAGCCGCAGCAGCATCGAAGCGCGCAGAGGCAGTCCCCGCAGCAGCGACTGGAAGAACGTGAACAGCAGAGACCAAAGCAGCCAGGGAGCGGACAGCAGCGACAACAACAACGGAAGCAGTGTACGGTATGTGGACAATCGAACCTTATAAGTAGAGAATGCAGGTATAGGAGCTTTAAATGCTAAAATTGCAAACAAAGAGGACATTTAAAAAAGGTGTGTACGGTTAGGGAGACACAACTAAAGTTCATGGATAATTGTGAAATTTATTTTATTTGCACTGCAAACTGTAAACGATGGTCCAATAAAATTAAATGCATGTTTAAATAAAGTTTCGATATGCACGGAATTGGACACGGGTTCTGAATACAGTATTCTCTCGGCAATTAGTTTCGCGAAGTTATTTAGCGAAAATGAACTGGTAGATACAAACGTTAAAATCGTGGAACTGGGCAAACAAACCGTGGAAAAGGGTACATTTTGACTTTTTTGAACCATTTGTGAATCGATGGTGCTTAGTCGCTGTCGATAGCTATAGCAAATGGGTTGACTGTATCGATATGGGGAAAAATGCGACAAGTAATGCGACGATAGGGATGTTAAAAGAAATTTTTGCTCGGTTTGGGTTACCGGACACCTTAGTTTCTGATAATGGGACGGCTTTTGTGTCAGGTGAATTCCAATATTTTTTGAAAACAAATGCCATTAAACACATCACAACACCCGTCGGTCATCCGGCTACCAACGGCCAAGCCGAAAATTGCGTGAAAACAATAAAAGCTGCATTGAAAAGAGGACTGTATGAAGTCGGGGAAACAGAGTTTCAGAATGTTTTAAATCGATTTTTATTGGACTATCGTAATGCGGTGCACAGTACCGGGGTATCCCCAGCGCAGCTTATGTTTGGTAGGCAACTACGTACTCGGCTAGACATTTTGAACCCCAAACGGAAAGCGGATCCCAAATCTGATTTATTTGTAAGACAAAAAGTAAAAGACCAGCAATTTAGACAGAAAATTTATTATCGCGGTAATAAAAGGAACAATTATAAAGTAGGCGATAAAGTTATTGTTAAGGATTACTCGAAACCGGGAAGGATCATCTGCTAGTGTGCTTTACGTGGGTCCCTGCCGCCGACGGCTTAACCCCACGGTGTTCTAAAAACACAGCGGATCAATACAATGCGTCAATCAACGCCCCGGAATGCGAAAACATTTCCGGTACCAATTGGCGGTGTGGCATGGGCACACCAACCTCCTTGGTTGGGATCGAGGCCTATCTAAACCTCTGCCGTGCTTTGGGTCCGGCACCCGGTTGCAATGCAACTCCACATCGAGCTCGGCCAAGGCCGAACTCTACCCGCATTTGGGTGTAAACCGCAGCCACCACGATACTCCCCGAGGGGCCGTACCCAAAAAAACAGGCCAGAGCAAGCTCTGGGGGCTCCTGTTTCCCGTGGTACCAGATTAAAGTCTCCGGTCAGACTTCGTAGCCGAAGCTACTACCAGTTGAGTTTCCATACTACTCTGGACTGGTGACCAAGGGTTGGACTACATTCACACGTCCCCCATTCTTACATTCATCCCCCATTCGATCACGCAACAATTACTAACCTACCTACTGCAATGAACGTCTACGCCGCCCAAACACTTCACGCGCATACACTTCCAACCTATCGACATTCTGACGGGAGTGCAACACACAACCAACATTCAGTCGTCTATCTGTCCAGCTAATCCCCATACCCCCAAGGTCCCTAATGTCTGAGTACACCGGGCATTCCGCTAAAACATGGGCCCAGTCCTCCCTCCGGGCCCCGCAAGAGCAACCCGCCCCCTGAGACAGGCACCTCTCATGCAAAAATGCATTAAGAGGGCCATGCCCAGTTAGCAGGAAACCCAAGCTAAGGGAAAACCCGAAGTCGGGACACCGGCCCACGAACGAAACGTCCCGGATGTACTCGTATATCACCCGGCCGTTTGGGCTATTGTCCCAACGGTCTTGCCACTCACGCATCACACACACTTCTAGGAGCCGACGGCTCTCTAGATACCCGCCCCGCACATCCTCGTCAGATAACCAACCATTCTGCAGCCCTGACACACTCATCCCCCTTCTCAACCTGAAGGATACAGCACGCTGTATTACCACCAGGTCAAGAGGGGGCACACCCAACAACACTTGCAACGCATCAGTCGACACAGTGCGGCATACAGGCAAAACCGGGAAGGATCAGTGGGATCAAAGCTAAAGTTTTAGAAATACTGGGCAAACAGATTTTTAGGGTTGAAATTATAGCTTCAGGAAAAATATGGAAACGCCATGCAAACCAAATGGTTGCATGTAATGCACAAAACACCAACGAGCCATGCAGTTCTAAAAATTTACTTGTTGCGCTAGAGAAGCAAAGTTTAGATATCAATAGCAGGAGAAAGGAGAATTCTAAAAACTCTGTGGGTTTACCCGAAATGGAAAATGAACAAGAAATCGCAAACACGGATAACAGGATACGGGAGGAAAATGAAACGCAAACTTATAAATTTAAATTGAGGAGTAGAGGAGTAATTTAAGTTAAGAAAGAAAAAAAAAAAAAAAAAGAAAAAAAAAAAACCACAAGAGATCTATTTTGTAACTGAGTTGTTATTACTGAAGTTAATGGTATCATACCTATACTAAATGGATAAAAAATCAAATAGTCAAATGTATATTTTAATTAAGAGGGGAGTATTGTAGTATATTCCATATAGCCACGTAACACATAAAGTATACCATGAATAGTGGAACGTAGAAACATTTTGTAATACTGAACAAGCTGTGCTCACTCTTATACTTTTAATATACATATGTAGACACACATACATATATGGTAGGTATTAACGGGATACCTTTGCTCCCTTTTCAAGCATATCCTATGTACATCAAGATGTATCTATTATAGGTGACATCGATTTAAGACGTGCTTCTTCTTATTCTTGTTGTCGAAAAAGCGTATGTCAAACTATCAGGTGTGTTGGCTTTGTTTACGTTTTATTGTTTACATCTTTCTTTTGCGAAAAGTATTGTGATTTGTGACTACGCGTTAGTTTTGTGAATAATATTATTTTTTATACCATTAAAGCGACATTTGCGGAAAGCCGAAAAGGAGAGGAGGATCGTTTTTTCGTGTTCCGGGTGATATGCGACGCAGAGCTGCGTGGAGTGAATCCGCCGGCATTGCAAATTGGGTGAGAAATGCTGTATGCGAGGACCACTTTATACCGTCCGATTTGATTCGAGGCAAGCCGATCAGACTTATGCCGTCAGCAGTGCCGACAGTCAATATCGGGACGAAATTCAATTTGAGAACTGAAACCAGGTAATTCAAATCAAAAGAATTTAAACTATACTAAAACATAAACAACACATTTTGCAGACATAATGCGGAAGAGCACTGGGCCGCGGCTGCTTTACTTGATATTGGAAAGTCAAGTGAACTTCTACCAGCTCTCTCAAGCATTGTGGCACACAAACGGAGTAAGTTTTCATAGTCAACCGTGTTATTTTCGAAATACTTACATATTGCTTCTTTTCTAAGTTGGGAGTACTTTGAGTCCCGTGCGCTTGCTGAAAACTACCGTTTAAAGCAGGCATATAAAAAGTTGGAGGCAAATTACCGTGCTGCTAAAAAAAATCTGGAGGAGGCGGAAAAAACGATTGAGATGATGAGGACGATTTTCACCGAGGGTCAAAAAAGGAAAATGGCTTACCCTGGTGAGTTATAAACGAGTGACTATGATACTTAACATATTTGTAACCTGATTTCTCTTTTTTAATTAGACAAACCAATTAATTGGACATGGGAGGATATATCCAGCGCCATTTGTTTACATGCGGCTGGACCTCGCGCGTACAATCACCTTTATGGTAAAGGGTATCCATTCCCACACGTATCGACGCTTCAACGGTGGTACAGGAAAGTGGATGTGGATGAGGGCTTAATCAACTTTTCCATCCAGTCTATGGCACGGCCCGGAGCAGCATGTCCGATGAAGAATGCCTATGTGTACTGGCATTCGATGAAATGTTTTTGACCGAAGCATTTGAGTACGATGCCAGTACAGATAACGTAAAAATCCCAGCAAAGCGGGTGCAAGTGGTGATAGCACGAGGTCTATTAAAGTCGTGGAAGCAACCAATATACTTCAAGTTTAGCTGCGATATGCAGAGCGATATTTTGTTGGAATTAATAAAGGCTCTTCACACTGCTGGATACAATGTTGTATCTATGGTAAGCGACATGGGTTCCGCAAATCGTAACTTGTGGAAAGCTCTTGGAGTGAGTCATGGTAAGTAGTGATATTTTTCTTCTTGTACAAAAATAAATATAACAGAAACTTTTTTTATTATAGAAAAATCGTGGTTTTTAAGTCCAGCAAATGGCGAAAAGGGTTTCGAGTTTGCCGACGCTCCGCATTTGCTGAAACTCATCCGCAACCACTTTATTGATACCGGCTTGATTTGGAAGGGGAAGATATTAACCTGCAAAACCATTGCAGACTTAATAGCGCATCTCTCCAAATCGGATGCGTCAATCGCATTCAAGTTAACGGATGAACATCTACGAGTGAAAAACGCTGGTAAGATAATTGTTATTGCTTATCCAGTTAATCAATTTCATCTAAATTTAATCATGTTTAAATTATGTGTTTTCTTCCATATAGGTCGACAAAAAGTAAAATTGGCTGCACAGCTTTTCTCGCACACGACTGCCAACGCTATTCGACGCTACTACAGTCTTGGTTTGAAGTTGTACGAGCCAACTGAAACAGCGGACTTCGTCCAGTTAACAAACGACTGGTTTGATGTTCTTAATTCGTCTATGAACACTTTTGGCAAACCTGGAAAGGTATATCCATAAAAAAAAATATGTTTAAAAATATTTATTCTATAAAAATATTTATTTCAGGAACCTTTCGGTATAAAATTTGACCAACAAATCGCAACTCTAAAGGAAATGAGCAACTTTATGTCACAAGTGATCGTGCCGCGGAAGAAGACTTTAGAATATTTTCAAAAAGGGGTTTTAATGACAAATTCGTCATTAATTCAACTTTTTGAATATATTCAAGAAAAAGTAAACACCAAGTTTGTGCTGACATACAGGCTCAATCAAGATCTTCTTGAGCACTTCTTTGGAGCTATACGCAGCAAGGGCGGATTGTACGACCATCCGACTGCCCAAGAATTCAAATTTCGGCTAAGGAAATACCTTTTGGGTGAGTATTTGTATTATATATGTATATACTTCAAAGCTCAATAAGCTGTAGAAATTTGTTTTCAAAATTTCTGCAGAGTATTAAGCTGACAACGCATCATTTCTTTATATTTATTTATTATCATTTTTTGTGTATTTATATTTATAAAAGTAAAACTTCGCGATCTTTACATCTTCCCCTATCAACCAAGTCTGCAAGGATTTCCTTACACGGCAATTGTCGTAAGTACATAAGTAAATAAATATGTATAATATTTATTTACTTATAATTTTCTAAGTGAGAATTATTTTTCATTATTTAAGTATTTATGTTTTTTTTTTTAATTTGATTTTATTTCTGCTATTTACATATATATAACTTTTATTGAAATTTATTATATTATGAGGGTTTGCCATTTTCCCCTAGTAAAACTGCCAGGAATTCTCTTTCATGTCGTCACTTGTAAGTACGCTTAAAGGTAGTAAAATTTTTTACTATTGCATTTTTCCTATTATGATATATGTATTATTGTACTAGCATTTATATACAATTATATAAAGGTATCACCGTTCCTCAACAGTAAGTTTGCAAACATCCAACTGTTTCAAATTAAATTAAATTTCTTATTAATAGCAAGAAACACAGAGCATCTGGTAAGTTCCGTAAACACACAACGCGATGACTCACATTGGCTGAATCCCGACGTTTCAGTGGAAGAATTGTGCGAGCTGTCTCGTGAGATTTCTGCTGAAGAGTCAGAGGACAAGGAAGAAAGCGGTATTGTCGACGACATGTACAATGCCGAACATCAAGAAGGCATTGGCGCTTTGCAGGAAGATGCACTGGAGTATGTGGCGGGCTTTATCATCCGTAAGCTTCACCTGGACGGTTACGAAAACCATGACAATTCGTTAACTTGGGTGGATCAAGTGTCCAAAGGATACTTGACGAAGCCCAGTCCGAATTTCGTTAGCGGTATAAAAAAGCTAGGAGCTGTTTTTCACGGGATGAATGACAATGAAATAGCCCACTGCAAAAATCTGAAACAAAAATGCTCCAAAGAAGTTCCGAGGTTGATTTGCCGGAAGCCGCAAAACGTTTGTTTTTTTAAATGCAGAACGTTTTTCAGAATCCAGCAGCTTAATCGACGCTTGAAAGTAAAAAAGGCAAAAGAGCGCGTAATGGGTCACCGAAGGTTCCTACACATCAAATTGTAGTTCCACCAGACATTTCCAATTTAAAACGGCCCTTTTAAGGGCCACCAATATATCCAAAGAGACAAAAATTGACTTTAACAATAAACATATGTACATATAAAATTGTCATTTAATTTATTGCCAACACATATGTAAGTACATTTAGATCTTTGATATTATATCACAACATATACCAATAATACCACCAGCTTAAGGTTCAATTAGAGGTACCATACCATAACGCCATAACCATAATCGTAGTCATAACCATAACCATATTTAAGCAATCGATTAGTGGTGCCATAACCATAAACAGCTGATATTTGCAATAAACTGAAAGTAAATAAAAATTTAGTAAAGTAAGTAAAACGCGGACGCAAAATATAAATTAAAACTCATCAAAACAAAATAAACTGCACACGAAGAACAAAAATATCACAATAAACAAGGCGAATCAGCAATCATTTGTTTATGGTTACGGCAAAAACCAAAATTCTGTTGGTCGCTATGGTTATGGTTATGGTTATGGCGTTATGGTATGGCACCATTAATCGATTACAGTGTAACCCATAAGGTTGGTTGGATCAGCTGTTTTCTATGGTTATGGTTATGGCACCTCTAATTGAACCTTTAATGCCAGCAATATATTCAAGATAAAAGTATTTATGTATATCACCAAAAACTGATAAAAAACTAAGTATCTTTCCACTTTAAGATCCTCTGGATTGTATTTGTTGCCGGTAAGTGTTTCTGTGAAATTTTAAATGAATTAAGTATTTTATTGCAGTAATATTTACACTAATACCTTTTATATTTGTTTAACAAATTCACGTATAATCTCTCATCCTTCTTCGTGCACTTCACTGAATGCTTTTCGCAATGCTTCTACACTGCTAAGAGTGTTACCACTTACACAACAAATATAAATAAAGCATTAAATTAGCAATTTGTATTTAAATATTTAAAGTCTTTAACATTGCAATATGTTTCCATCGATTTCATTTCCTTGTTGTTTTACAAAAATATGTAAATAAACAAATCAAAGCAGCTGTCTCTGACATGTCGAAAAACAGTCGTCAAACGGGAAATTTTATTGTTGCCTGATCAACACAACCTTACATTATTGAGTCATGATGTACATCGTTATTAGCATTCAGAGCACTGCTCATGTACTTTAAGTTTCAGTCTGTAAGCAATCGTGAATCAACAAAGGTCATTACAGTGGCGACGAGTAAAAAGTACCCACAGGAGACAGACCATATTCAAGAGGAGATGGCCTTGCTAATTATTGGCAGTGTGCCGCATTTTCGGCACGAAGATAATAATGGGAATGTGTTTCATCAACAACTTAACCAATTTTTTATTGCGAATGAAATTTCGGACGATAAGAGGAAAAAAGCAATTTTCCTAACGTCAATCGGCGAAGGATCCTATGTACTTCTTCAAAACCTTATGTGTACACAAAAGGTGGACAAGGCAACTACGACCTTCAAGAGTTGCGTAGAGGTTACGGATGCTCATTTTAAACTGCCACAGAGACCATAAATGATTGGGCTGTGCGAGTCAGGTCACTGAATTGCGAATTTGGTGCATGTTTGGACGACGCACTAAGAGACATCATGGGGCTGGAGAAAAGTCCAGCACGTAATAAGATATCCATGGAAACGGTAGCATGCTATTTTAAGAAGGCGGTAGAGATCGCGAACATAACCGAATATATATACACGCAACAGTTCGGTGGCTCTATTAAACAAGAACCGCAAGAACCGCCAAATTATGTACAAAGCAAGGGCAAAAGAGGAAAGCCGCAGCAGCATCGAAGCGCGCAGAGGCAGTCCCAGCAGCAGCGACTGGAAGAACGTGAACAGCAGAGACCAAAGCAGCCAGGGAGCGGACAGCAGCGACAACAACAACGGAAGCAGTGTACGGTATGTGGACAATCGAACCTTATAAGTAGAGAATGCAGGTATAGGAGCTTTAAATGCTAAAATTGCAAACAAAGAGGACATTTAAAAAAGGTGTGTACGGTTAGGGAGACACAACTAAAGTTCATGGATAATTGTGAAATTAATTTATTTGCACTGCAAACTGTAAACGATGGTCCAATAAAATTAAATGCATGTTTAAATAAAGTTTCGATATGCACGGAATTGGACACGGGTTCTGAATACAGTATTCTCTCGGCAATTAGTTTCGCGAAGTTATTTAGCGAAAATGAACTGGTAGATACAAACGTTAAAGTCGTGGAACTGGGCAAACAAACCGTGGAAAAGGGTACATTTTGACTTTTTTGGACCATTTATGAATCGATGGTGCTTAGTCGCTGTCGATAGCTATAGCAAATGGGTTGAGTGTATCGATATGGGGAAAAATGCGACAAGTAATGCGACGATAGGGGTGTTAAAAGAAATTTTTGCTCGGTTTGGGTTACCGGACACCTTAGTTTCTGATAATGGGACGGCTTTTGTGTCAGGTGAATTGCAATATTTTTTGAAAACAAATGCCATTAAACACATCACAATACCCGTCGGTCATCCGGCTACCAACGGCCAAGCCGAAAATTGCGTGAAAACAATAAAAGCTGCATTGAAAAGAGGACTGTATCAAGTCGGGGAAACAGAGTTTCAGAATGTTTTAAATCGATTTTTATTGGACTATCGTAATGCGGTGCATAGTAGTACAGGAGTATCCCCAGCGCAGCTTATGTTTGGTAGGCAACTACGTACTCGGCTAGACATTTTGAACTCTAAACGGAAAGCGGATCGCAAATCTGATTTATTTGTAAGACAAAAAGTAAAAGACCAGCAATTTAGACAGAAAATTTATTATCGTGGTAATAAAAGGATCAATTATAAAGCAGGCGATCAAGATATTGTTAAGGATTACTCGAAACCGGGAAGGATCAGTTGGATAAAAGCTTAAGTTTTAGAAATACTGGGCAAACAGAAATTCAGGGTTGAAATTATAGCTTCAGGAAAAATATGGAAACGCCATGCAAACCAAATGGGTGCATGTAATGCACAAAACACCAACGAGCCATGCAGTTTCTTTAGCATTTCCTATTTGAAATGGACTTAGATTAAACCAAACGTAATATAAAATTAATGTGCTTGAGACAGTGACTCTAATTAAATATTCATTTTAAAAGTTATACTAAATTATATGCATAAAATGCCATGTATATGTGAGCAAACAGTTGATCGCAACAAAGCCAAAGTGCAGTGTGGAAAATGCAACGACTTTTTTCCTATGGAATGTGTTGGTGTTTTGCCAGATGATTTCGAATTTTCACTCAGCTCTAATAACAACTACTTCTGCAATAACTGTGCGGCCGTTCGCCGAAAATCCATCCGTTCTCCCCCTACTTCCTTTAGTGGGGATGAGATACCTTTATCTAAAAATACTATGCCAATTAATTCTGCAATCCCAGCCCAAACGACGCTAAATGTAATGCTACCGCCACAGCAACAAGTGCGTAATCGGTAACAAGTAAACAACGTGATGAGAATAAAAACGATAATAACTCTATTTCTTTGTTCACTATACTTGGTGAAATTGCTGCTCTTAAATCAGAGCAAACTCGTGCAGTTAACATGATTAGTGATCTACAATCCGACAAACATCTCTTGATAACTAAAATCGAAGAACTACGTTCAGAAATAAAATCCATGCATAAGCTTCATACTGAAGATATTGCTTCTGTCCGTACACTGCTTACGGTAAAAGACAGCGAGCGTCGTGGCTTTTTTTTTTCGTTTACGACCAAGGAGGGGGAATCTTCATAGATACGAGCAGTCCGTGCTGTCCGCATGCCCGATTTGCCTCCTGGCACCTACGGACTAAACCCAACCTCCTTCGTACGCTAAGCCTGTGGCACCCCTGCGGGACTATCAATTCCGATATTACTTCGCAAGGCAGGCACTGGACGTTATTCTTCGTCTTCATTCAGCGTGCGTTATTACACTGCGCGATTTGCGTTTCGCTCGTCTATTCTAAGATGTTTCATGACTAACGTGATGATGTCTGCATACTTTTTCCATACGTCGTTTTCGGACAACATGGCCTTCAGCAAGCATTCGGGGGACACTGCTTCTCCTATATATTGTTGCAGGTAATTGCGTTCATTACTAAATCTGTGACAGTCCATTAGTATGTGCTCTGCGCATTCAACTTTCCCGTCCCAATGTAGGCAGTAGGGACTATCTGCATGTTTGTACTTATGCAAGTATTGGCGGAGACAGCCATGCCCGGTGAGGAACTGCGTGAGGTAGAAATCAGTATCACCGTGTTTCCTGTTTATCCAGTCATCTACCTTTGGGATCAATTTCCTTGTCCATCGTCCTTTCAAGGAGGAGTCCCACCTTTTTTGCCACTCGTCGATGCTCTGTTGCAATGTTTTGCTGCTATGTCCGTAGGACATCTTCCAGCTAGCAAATTTGCAGCCTCGTCTGACACTGTCACGAACGCGCAACACACTTTAGTGACGCTAGTCTGTGCACTGAGGCTGTTGCTCTCATGTAAGAGGTTACTGGAGTAGCGAATGCCCATACTGGAGCCGCGTACATCAGGATGGACGAACTGACCGTTGCAAGCAGTTTCCTTTTTTCTTATTTTGGACCTCTTATGTTTGGCATGAGTCTTGCCAGAGCCGTGCTGACTTTTCTCGCCTTCTCGCTAGCATAATTCAGATGTTCTTTGAAGCTCAGACGCCGGTCGATTATGACACCGAAGTATTTGATAGTTGGGCTGGATTCTACGGTGTGACCTCCTATTCGTATCTGAATATTTTCAACTCTTTTCCGGCTGGTCATTAGCAGCGCTTCGGTCTTATGTTCCGCTAGCTCTAATCCTGCTGTTTGGAGCCAAGTTTTGGCAGACTCTATGGTTTCAGTGCTCATGCGCGCCACGTCTACTAAGTGTTTTGAGACCACTACGACAGCGGTATCATCAGCGTATCCTATAATGGACACTCCTTCCGCTTTTTCTATTCTCAAGATGCCATCATACATGATGTTGCAAAGAAGTGGTCCAAGGACTGACCCCTGGGGCACACCTCCAGTAACATGGTGCTTTTTTGGTACTTCGTTGGTGTCGTAGAAGAGCTCTCTTTCGCTGAAATAGCTTTTCATTATTCGAATTAAATAGTGGGGAATATTCATTGCCATCATCGCCGTTATTATTCGGGTCCAGTTGGCAGAATAGAATGCGTTTTTCACGACCAACGTGATCACAGCACAGTACTGCTTTGCTCCTTCAAACCATCTCTTACCCTCGAGGGCTTTGCGCGCAATCTCACACACAGCCGATAACGCGTCGACAGTTGAACGCTTCTTCCGAAAGCCATATTGCCACCTTGAGGGGCCCTGATCACCTTCCGTGGTCTTTTGAGTCCGCGCGCAGATTATTGCCTCAAGTATTTTTCCTGCACTGTCCAGCATGCATAAGGGCCTATATGATAATGGCTCTTCCGGTGGCTTGTTGCCTTTGTGCAGTAGGACTAGCCGTTGTCGCTTCCATTTCTTTGGGAAAATGCCTTCCTCAATACACTTCGTGTATAATCGGCAAAAAAGTTCTATTTTCTCTTTAATTATATATTTCAGGATCCCATTCGTAATGCCGTCCATGCCTGGTGACTTATTGCTTTTTATTTTGGCTGTAGCGGCGATCAATTCGTCCTTCGTAACTGGAGGGATTTCCACGAATTCTAACGTTAAATCTTGCGGCATTCGGCATAAATCTTGCTGCGGGAAAAGCCCAATAACGATGCGCATCATTATTGCAGGACACACTGGCGGTTTGGCCTTGCTCCCTTTCAATTTTCTTAGGACAGTATTATAGCCACTACCCCAGGGGTTATCATCGACGTCTTTTATGAGTTCTAGAAAGGCATGACGTTTGCTTTGCTGTATAGCTTTTCGTAGTGCCTGTCGCTTGCTTTTGTATGCGGTTTGGAGGCGTTGGTATTCAGTGGAATTCCTGGTTCTCTGTCTTTGGTGTTGACGTCGCAGTTTAAGGCATTCAGAGCGCAGTTTCGCGATTTCTTCGTTCCACCAGTAGGCTGGAGTTCTTCTGTTTCCACTTATTTTCCGTGGCATCGATGCGTCGCAGATATCACTGACAATCTTCATTACTTTGTTAGCAAAGGTGTCGGTATTTTCATTTCTATCGTCAAGCGCGTCTGGCAGCAGCTCTGTCATGTATTCAACCATACTGCTATCCAACAATTTCGTTTTCCATCCGATGTTCTGCACTTTTCGGGTTTTCTTTTTCTGTGCGCTGCTTCGCTGTGGATGAATTTCAAAGCGTATCGCAAAGTGATCACTATAGATGAAGCTCTCTGAAATTTCCCATTTAATTCTCTTAAATAACACAGGGCTGCAGAAGGTCAAGTCGATAATTGATCCTGCGGTACCTTTCTGATACGCATTTTTGTTTCCATTGTTTAGCAGTACGATGTCTAGATTAGCGAAGGCTTCTACTAAGGCTTGGCCTCGGGGGTTGCTTTTGAGCTTCCCCATTCCACTGCCCATGCGTTGAAATCTCCGGCGATGATGACTGGTGTTTTGCCGGTAGCATCGGATGCCATGCGCCTAAGCATAATTTAATAGCCTTCAAATGGTTCACTTGGGGGCGTGTAGCAGCTGTAGTAGTGGATCCCCCAATTTCGCATAGATGAAACCCTCCCGTTGATTGTTGCCTATGGCTTCGAAGGGGAGAGCCCCGCATGCCCAGACCGCAGTTTTCTTTCTTTTGTCCTGCAGCCAGTTTCCTGCTATAAACGGTGCTCTATAGTGCTCGCTGATGAGTGCGACGTCAATGTTTTGCTCGGAAACTGACTGGTTTAGCAGGTCGTGTGCCGCCTCGCAGTGGGTGAGATTGATTTGCAGGCATTTAATCATATGTTCAGTTGGGTTACTGCTTTTTTATACGCCGGACACCTGAAGCTTCCTGTGGGAGGGTTCTGTGTGACGCCAGTCCCTGGTTTACAGATGGCGCATTTTGGTTCTGCCGTACACTTCTTGGCAAGGTGACCTTTCTCTCCGCAGCGTAAACATGACCCACTACGGTCCTCCGTCGATTTACAGTGCCTTGCGATATGTCCAAAATCGAGGCATCGGAAGCATCTGAGGGGCCTGCTGCCGGATTCGGCAGTTAACCCAGCCCACTCTGATTCGTCCCGTTTCAACCAGAATTTTCATATCTCGGACTGTCGCACTTATTGTCGCTGTTTGCGTGCCATTTCTGGTCGGCTTTAAAGACCTTACTGCAACCAGTTTCCCGTAATTCACTTCTGGGAATTGTTCTTTTATAGCGTTGGCAATATCTTCCTCTGTTGTGGCTACATCCACATCACGAATTTCGACATTCACTGTGTGACTCAAGACCTTTACATTTGCGGCATCTTTGAGTACAGCAGACGCTCGTTCTTTAAATTTGTTCGCCATCTGGCCAGACTTATCACAAAGTTCGACAAGTAAATCTCCTTTCGCTGTTTTTCTGATTCGGTTTACATTCTCGCCGAGTTCTTTCATATCAGGCTGCTGCTTCATTTGCCTGATAATGTCTGCATACGTCATTTCACTCGTTTTCAAGATGAATACCGCGTCGGGTCTGGCCAGTTTTCTTGCAGTTTTGCTGATTTTTTTTCGCGTTTTTCACCAAAGCCAGTATTCTGTTTCTCGGTTTCCTTGGCGTCTTTGCCGGGGTTCTTTGCCACTGCGTTGATTTCGTTCAGATCCCGCTTTTTCCACTCTTTTTCTGTTTGCACGTGTTGTTCCCTTGTACTTGTATTGCCGGGTTTGCGTTTATTAGGCTGGGTTGTTGCCTGGCTATGTAGCTTAGCGATTTCTGCAACCAGGTCTCGCATGGGATGATGGATTGTTCTTCTGTCGCCGCCGATCATGCTTAGTTGATTTTTACTCCTAGCTCCTTCATGGGGTTTTTTGCCACAATTGGATCATTTCCGGTGCGTGATGCCATGCGTCTAATATCCGGTGGAGAGGAGTGCGCGCGCTCGTTTTGGACCGTCTTCTCGGTGCCCAAAGCTGTCTTAAGACTTCTCGTTGCCCCGTGTGGAGCTGCTTCCGGCTAACCGGGACGCTTCGCGAAAGGGTATATTACAGACTCGCAGTTGCTGGTACCAATGCCCGGTGAAGAGGTATCTACGGCTTCTGTGGTATTTCGACCAGGGGGGGGGGGGGCGATCCAGTCACACTCATTGTTTAGGTTTTGTTTTATGTTTTTTAATTGTTTTTATTAATATTATTATTATAGCTTTTATTAGTGTTTTTGGTTATATTTTGTTAAATAAATTTATATAATTTATTTGCGTCTGCCTTTTAATTCAGTTATTACCTTTGTTGTTGATATTATTAGTTAATTATATGTTGCGTATTAATTTAGTTATATGTAAATGTTATTGTTAGTCAATTTAAATTAATTATTTTAATTTCTTTTATTTTAATAATTGGCGTTTTGTATTTTGTTTAATTTTATTATTGCTTTCGGTTTCATTAATATTACTTTATTGTTATTATTATTATTAGTTATTTTATGTTGTGTATTATTTTATTTATTATTATTTTAATGTTTGAATTGAATTCATTATTGAATACTTTCAAATATTATTAAATTTATTTTATGTATTTAAGGCCCGCCCTGATGTTCCAGAGCTTAGAAGCCTTTTAGGATCACTGTACTAGTCAAGTGCTTTCGCAACTGTTTGGGTTTATCACCTTACTAACAGCGGTTCCTTTTCTGAAAGAGAAGCTCAACTGTATTTGACAACTGGCTTATACACTTTTGCTTTTCAGCTGTCTAGTTGTTTCACTATTTTTCACAAAAAAATATTTTCGCGCGTGTTTCTAAAAATAAAAAGAAAAAGAACGAAAAAAACATAAAAAAGTTCCAATTTTCCACGGTTTTTTGTGGCGATATTCAAAAATCGACTTTCGAGCGTCGTGGCTGCGTACGGGCGTGTGTGTCATGATGCTAAAAAGGTAAAAGGAAAAAATGCACAAAACGAAAGTAAACGTCTAGATGCCTCTCCTTCGTCTGCGGTTAACACAACTTCTCTCTCGCCTTCTCCCGCTATTGATGTCGCTAGTCACTCCCACTCAGTTGTTCCTGAGAAAAGTGTCATTCCCGTCGACTCGGCTACTGCGATAACAGCAACCGAGCGTCGTATCTTTGATGCTTCTACGTGCACAGCTAAAACGATTGGGGAAGCTGCTAATGTTCTAGCTATACCTGGATCCTATGCTAACGTCGTTCGTTCGGTTAACGCAGTTGATCAAAATACAGCCTCGCATGCTGCCGCTGCTTCTGCCTCTGCTGCTTTATTTCCATTCAACCCAGTAAGAAAATAAAAGCACAAGGCATTGTCGGATGTAATAAGAGTGCCGAATTAGATGTAGCACAGGGTGAAATGGCTACATATATCTTCCTTCAAACCTTCAGTCACTGCAGAAAACATTGTCGCGTATGTATCGAAACATTCATCAATCGATTCAAAGGCGATTTCCTGCTATAGGCTCGTCAAAAAGGATGTCGCTGTTGAATCCTTGAAACGAGTCAACTTTAAGTTAGGAGTTTCCTCAAACTATTTCGATTTGGCCAGCCGATGTTAAAATACGGCCGTTCAAGTTTTTTAGACAACTAGGGAATGGAGAAGTAACCACATACATAAGTGCTGTACCGCAAGCTTTATCGCACTCTAATATATCGCTCTTAGAATATACATTATACTACCAAAATGTTAGCGGCATGCGCACGAAATCTACAGACTTCTATCGATGTACCTCGCTACATGAATATGATATTATCGCTATAACCGACACATGGCTGAATGAAAATATATCCTCATCGGAATACTTTGATTGCTATTATCAAGTGTACCGAAATGATCGTTGTTCGAAGGCTACTGGCTTTAGTAAAGGCGGTGGTGTACTATCAGCAATTAGAGCGGACTTACGCTGCAAGGAAATTAAAATTACCAATGCTGAAGGCAAAGTAAAGCAAATCTGTGTCAGCGTTATGTTTTCAAATAATAAATCAATTATATTTATATTGTCATATATTCCTGATTATAGTGACTTAGATATTTATCAGAAGCATTTAAATAATTTAGTCCACGTAATGGGTGTTGTTAGGAGTTTCCTCAAACTATTTCGATTTGACCAGCCGATGTTAAAATACGGCCGTTCAAGTTTTTAGACAACTAGGGAATGGAGAAGTAACCACATAAGTGCTGTACCGCAAGCTTTATCGCACTCTAATATATCGCTCTTAGAATATACATTATACTACCAAAATGTTAGCGGCATGCGCACGAAATCTACAGACTTCTATCGATGTACCTCGCTACATGAATATGATATTATCGCTATAACCGACACATGGCTGAATGAAAATATATCCTCATCGGAATACTTTGATTGCTATTATCAAGTGTACCGAAATGATCGTTGTTCGAAGGCTACTGGCTTTAGTAAAGGCGGTGGTGTACTATCAGCAATTAGAGCGGACTTACGCTGCAAGGAAATTAAAATTACCAATGCTGAAGGCAAAGTAAAGCAAATCTGTGTCAGCGTTATGTTTTCAAATAATAAATCAATTATATTTATATTGTCATATATTCCTGATTATAGTGACTTAGATATTTATCAGAAGCATTTAAATAATTTAGTCCACGTAATGGGTGTTGTTAGGAGTTTCCTCAAACTATTTCGATTTGACCAGCCGATGTTAAAATACGGCCGTTCAAGTTTTTAGACAACTAGGGAATGGAGAAGTAACCACATAAGTGCTGTACCGCAAGCTTTATCGCACTCTAATATATCGCTCTTAGAATATACATTATACTACCAAAATGTTAGCGGCATGCGCACGAAATCTACAGACTTCTATCGATGTACCTCGCTACATGAATATGATATTATCGCTATAACCGACACATGGCTGAATGAAAATATATCCTCATCGGAATACTTTGATTGCTATTATCAAGTGTACCGAAATGATCGTTGTTCGAAGGCTACTGGCTTTAGTAAAGGCGGTGGTGTACTATCAGCAATTAGAGCGGACTTACGCTGCAAGGAAATTAAAATTACCAATGCTGAAGGCAAAGTAAAGCAAATCTGTGTCAGCGTTATGTTTTCAAATAATAAATCAATTATATTTATATTGTCATATATTCCTGATTATAGTGAATTAGATATTTATCAGAAGCATTTAAATAATTTAGTCCACGTAATGGGTGTTGTTAAGTATGATGAAATAATCTATCTAGGTGATTTCAACTTAAGTAACTTGTACTGGTCAGAACATAGCAATAATTTATTACCAATAACCTCAAATCGGATATCGATATATTGTTTATTAGTACTATATTTTCGCAAAATCTCAATCAGTGCAATTCGATTTTAAATAATAACGGCAAAATTCTTGATCTTGTATTCACTTCCAATGATTTAAAGATTTTTTTGTGAAGAATGCGAAGCTCCTATTTCTAGAAATACTTTGCACCATAAAGCAATAAAAGTAATTTTTCAGTTCTACCATTACGAGACTTTACCCGCTACTATATCACATTAATACAATTACTCAAAAGGAAATTACGTAGCGATTAATGAGCTTTTTAAAGCAACTGACTGGGAGTTTTTGAGTATCTCCGATGATCTAACGGCGTCTTATGAGACTTTTTGTCAAAAGCTCTCATATGCGATCTCTTGTTTCGTGCCTCTAAAATTAGTAAAAGCGAATAATAAACCACCAAGGTTTAACTATAAGCTATGCAACTTCAAAAATCTAAAAAATAAAGCGTTCAAAAAATACAAATCGAGTAGAACTGAAGTAGATCACCAGCATTATCTGAAGTTGAGGAAAGAGTTCGACAGCCTGCACAATGCCTTGTTTAAAGAATATATGATTTCTGTTGAAAATAAACTTAAATCCAATCCGAAAAGCTTTTGGAATTTTATTACCTCTAAAAGAAAGACCAATGGTTTTCCATCGAGCTTGTCGTATGGCGGCGTTGTTTCCAACAATACCCAGGAAACATGCGATCTATTTGCGAGCTTCTTTTAAAAAGTTTATGAAAAGTATGACAATACAACATATCCACATTTGACCTCTTATCCGTTAAAAACTATTACCACCTTTGATATTTGCGTGAATGATGTTCAGATTGCGATTTCGTCATTAAATCCTAGTTCAAAAATAGGTTGTGAAGGGTTTTCCCCTCAATTCTTCAAAACCTGCTCCGCTATTGTAGCTTATCCCCTTGCGATCTTATTCAAGAAATGTTTAGATAATGGCACATTTATAGACTCGTGGAAGCTTTGCTCAATTGAACCTATTTATAAATCAGGCGACCGTAATGATGCGAGCAGTTATAGGCCTATCGTTAAGCAAACTACCATAGCCAAACTATTTGATCATATAGTTCAATTAAAACTATTTGATCACGTGAGTAAAGTTATCTGTAACTGTCAACATGGATTTATGCCTAGTAGATCAACATGCACAAATTTAGCTTTAGCCACAAATCAAATAATAAAGTCATTTAGTAACCATGCTCAATTAGACGTAATATATACAGATTTCTCGAAGGCGTTTGACAAAGTAGACCACTCAATTTTATTATACAAGTTGAAGCACTTTGGAGTCAGGGATAAACTTTTAGGAACTCACTGTGGCCCATTGCTATTTATTATTTTTATAAATGACTTGGTGAACCACTTTAAGTTTGCAAAGTGTTTAATGTTTGCAGATGACATAAAGCTCCTCTTAGAGGTACACAGTTTATCAGACAGTAACAATCTGCAGTCCGATCTAGATGCTTTTGAACTGTGGTGTGCAACAAACCATTTACATCTAAATGTTAAGAAATGTTTCGTGGTAACATTCACCAGAAAAACATCTATTTCAATGTTTAATTACAAATTAAATCACTGTTTCCTTAATCGCTGTCACGAAATGAAAGATCTAGGTGTTATTTTTGACTCCAAGCTATCCTTCTCCAAACATATTGACTATATTGTTTCCAAGTCATTTGCAATGATCGGTTTCATTAGAAGAAACACTGGTGGTTTTAGAGATCCTCAAACCTTGAAGTCTCTTTATGTTGCCTTAGTAAAAAGCCGGCTCGAATACTGCTCGCTAATATGGAAACCATACTATGAGGTCCATTCCGTAAAAATTGAAAAGGTACAGAAAGTCTTTACCAGGTTCGCCCTGTGCAAAATGTATTGGCCTAACGGCCCTCCACATTATATAGGGCGATGGAAATTGCTAGGTTTTGCAGTCATTGCATGATAGAAGAATATACTTTTCATTAATTTTCGT
The DNA here is from genome assembly GCA_963971545.1 of Philophylla caesio. Lineage (NCBI taxonomy): Eukaryota > Metazoa > Arthropoda > Insecta > Diptera > Tephritidae > Philophylla > Philophylla caesio. Next base: position 124,444,138 of record OZ020604.1, on the reverse strand, counting down.
TTACAATGTTATCAATGAGAACATTGACTGCAATGAGTTGGCTAACCTTTTTCAATCTCATATTCCTCCTCGCTGTCTGAGAAATAGTCATATATTTGGCTTCCAACTTACAAAACTAATTACTTATTGAACGAACCTCTTGTACGATGTGCCCGATTATGCAATGCTTATAGTGATATAGTAGATTTCAATGTTAATTTAGAAAGACTTAAACTTAATCCCTTTACTGTATTCAATTAGTCTGTAAGATACCTTTTTCTTTTTTATCGTAACTAGTCTGTAAGATGTTTTTTCTGTAGACTGAAATGGAATAAATAAATAAATAAATATATATATATATATTCGGTGCAAATACATATAGGCTTGTAGTATATGCATTCATCCATTCATTTAACAATGTGTACATACATACATCAAATTGTATGGGTCAAAAAAAGTCGATGTTTGGTACCCCCTAGTTGTGTTTTATAAATCATTTAAAGCAACTTTTCCAATCGAAGTATGGTTTTATTTTGAATTCCGAGCCCCCCAATTTTTAAAAATAGGTATTTTATCGTCCTTTTCAAGATTCGACTTGGACACTGCATTGAAAAAAGGATTACAATATTTTGCTATGTATGTGTAAAGGGGTTTTTTGGTACGAAAAACCCGAATTTGACATTGGCTCGGCGATAAAATTATGTTTTGATACTCAATTTGAACAAAAAAGGCTTAAGATGGACGAAAATTGCACAAAAATCGGAATATTTGTATTTTTCATCGTGATGACTTAAAATTTTGCACAAAGTTTTTTTTTTACAAAAAGAAAAGATAATGAAACTTACAGTGCAATACAATAAAAATTAAGGGTACTTCACATACAAGATTTTCGATTTTTAGCCTTTTTCTGGCCAAAAATTTCAAAATTTGTATAGAAAATATGTTTATTTTCTATCGGAATGACTTGGAACTTGCTGAGATTGTAAAGTTCAGTTAAAAAGAGAGATTCAAGAGTTCTCGTTATGATGTTACAACTACTACTATAGATTTCAGATAGAAAATGGAAGACAGAAATTTAGATCTTCCTCTATCTACTCGCTAAATGAACAGAACATTTTTTTATCAAAGTTTTTTTTCTTCAGAAATTCAACTCTAAAGATGGAAACATATGTTAAAAAACAAGAAGCAATAAAGCATTCTCTAATATTTCAATTTCTAAATACATACATAAAAATAACGTCTTTTTAAAAAAAACTTGGCAGTGCAGTTCATCGACGTCCTGAATATTAATATTTTCTAGAAAAAATTTTCTAGAAAAATCGAATAGAATGTTCTAGCGATTTCTAACAAAATCGCATATAATGTTCAAGAAGTTTATAGAAGAATCAAATAAAATATTTTAGGAGTTTGCAGAGAAATCGAATAGAATATTCTATAAATTTCTAGAAAAATCGAATAGAATGTTCTAGCGATTTCTAACAAAATCGCATATAATGTTCAAGAAGTTTATAGAAGAATCAAATAAAATATTTTAGGAGTTTCCAGAGAAATCGAATAGCATGTTCTAGAAATTTCTGAATAAATTGAATAAAATGTTCTAGAAACTTCTCGAAAAGTTTTATCCTCACCACTGGCCACTCTTCTACCATCGGCAGCTTCACTTGGACTTTTATACCAGTTCAATTTTAGTAAGCGAAGAAGCAACAACAAAATGTGACAGAAAAAAAATTAAAAGTAAAAAAGTGACGAAACAAATTTAAAGATAATAGAAAAAGTGAATATAAAATTTGAATATTTTTAGTTAAAGTGTACAATGGATCCAGTGCCGTCTACATCGCAAGTCGTAAAAACATCAAGTACCGAAAGTACTTTGAAACATAAGCCCACTCACGATGTTGCTGCTTTTGGTGTGTCTCGTGATTTGAGTGGTCTTAATCTGCCAACTAAACGGGATATATTGAGATATTATTTTTTGGTGGCAGAACGTGCTAAAATCCATAGCAAAATGTATTCGTATAAAACATTTACCCCCCACGTAGTAGCCAAATTGATTGAAATTTAGAGTAATCTTAATGTTGAAATTATGCATGAGAGGAGCATCAGTAAAAAATGTCATGTACTCCTTGACAAATATCAAGCCGAAATCAAACACAGAATTAAACGCTCAACATTTACAGCGTTCGTATAATCTACAAACGATTTATTTTACATTGCAAAATGTAATTGCGACTTGAAAGCAGCACTATGCACATGTGGATTGATTCCAAAACACTTGAAAGAGTTCATGCTGGATCAACATAATGCCAGAAAATGTACGATACCGGAATACGTGGCACAAATTGAAGAGCAAGTACCAATGTCTACAATAATACTAACAAGTGTAGAGGACCGAGATGATACATACCTACCAGAAGAAGATATGAATATCGATTATGAGGATAGTTCACATTCAGTCGGTGCACAAGATTTTCTTTCAACGAGACGAGGACCATATACTCCCAGATACGATACTTTGAACTTTGCTATGATGTGTGACAGATTTGGTGTGTCTGACAGAATGGCATCAGCATTAGCAACATCTCTTATGAAAGACATTGGGGTAAAAGATGATCGTGGCAATCTTGTCATTATGGATAAATGTAAAGTTCGTAGAGAAAAAACTAAATATAGACAAGAAGTGCTTCGTAAGCGGTATGATGCTTCAAATTTTATAGCATTTTCATTAAAGTCATGAAATTGAACGAATTTTTCATCAAAAAAGCAATATCTTTGGATTCTTTGATTGGCATATGCTGTGATGGTGAACCAGCAAATACTGGCATAAGAAATGGAATTTTGCGACGATTTGAAATGCAGTTAAAGAGACCACTGCATTGGTTTGTGTGTCTTCTCCACTTCAACGAGCTTCCACTCCGACATTTGTTTGATACTTTGGAAAAATCATCTACCACTGGACCACGAACAACAACTGGAAAGTTAAGCAAAGAAATTGAAACTTGTGAAAATCATCAGGTATCTAGCTGTTTTTAATTATTTATTACCATTTTTAATTCTATTTCTCAGCTGTAATGCTTCAATAATAAATGATAAAATTGTATTTGATTCATCGAATCTTTTCTATTTTCAGGTAGTAAATGATTTCAAGAGGATCACACTGGAAAATATGACTGATTTGAGTGATGTTGAATTAACTACCGACGCAATGTACTTGTACAGAATGGCACTTGCAATTTCTTCTGGTGAGGTTTCAGCCGATTTGTCTAACATTAAACCAGGGCCAATTGCACATTCTCGCTGGCTCACCAAAGCCAGTAGATTATTACGGTTATACGTGACAACGAATAAGCCGTCTAAAAATTTTAAAATTCTGACAAACTATGTAATGAAAGTGTATACGCCAATGTATTTTAATATTAAGTACTATTACTCTGTCGTTTATGGCAGTGTATTACTTTGTAAATTCATACGTTGGACTCAATATTTGGATTCGAATTTAAGAAAAATTGTGAATAATGTTGTTCAAGAAAACGCGTATTATGCTCACTCAGAAAACGTTTTATTAGCAATGTTGTTCGACGATGAAAAAAACATACGCGACTTAGCTCTAAAAAAAAGTGTACACTACCGCAACCATGTGGATAATCCGATGCAACTGAGAGCTTATGAAAAACCTATCTTGAACTTCAATTGCACGGATTATACGAATATGATTGATATGAATGATAATTCAATCATATTCGAACCACCGTTTACTCTAAGCATCCCTTATGAACATCTAGAACAATATCTGGAAAATGATGATCGACCGCTACCTGATCCAAAAATTCCGTTACACATATGTATGTACAAGCAACGGAAAGACATGTTCAATTGCTAGCTAGCGTGTCCAAACGAGTTTTAGAACAGAAACGAGAAGAAGTGATGGCAGTGACACTAGAAAGCCGTAAAAAATTTCCTAAACTTGACAGAATAAGTCCTTCTCGCTTCTTACAATATTCAATTGAATTTTTTTCATTTATATTTTATATAAGTTTTTATCTTTAAGGTTGGAATTGTAAAGAATAATAAATTTGAAATGAGAAAAATAGGCTTTGTTCATTTAGCGAGTAGATAGAGGAAGATCTAAGAAAAGGAAAAAAAAAAATACCTATTTTTAAAAATTGGGGGGCTCGGAATTCAAAATAAAACCATACTTCCATTGGAAAAGTTGCTTAAAATGATTTATAAAACACAACTAGGGGGTACCAAACATCGACCAAAAATTTAACCCACATACATATGTATGTATGCACATATGTTTTGCATCAACATGTATTTAATGTATTTTGAAACCTGCTAACAAACATACTTACGTAAAAAGGTACTTGTATAAAACGTAAATACTGTGTTTTCATAGAACATGTTTTTAACGATTTATTTTTGAATTAAATTCAAACGACTTTAGTAATTTAACACGCCTTCAGTCAGTTTTTTGTTATCGTTGCGCATATAAGGGTTGCACGTACATAACCAAATAAGGGTTGCACGTCCACAAACACCAAATAAAAGTGGTATTTAAAGCGAGTTAAATGAAAAATATTTGTATGGTAAACTCCGAGTTTATGAGTAGTGTTTGTTAAACTCCAAAATTGCTCATAAACTCAAATTAACGGCGCAGTCAGAACATGGTATTAATGCCACTTGACAAATCCCAGCTAAAAGAAACAAAAACATCTCAATTTTTAGAACTACCGACAATGGCCGATGACGATAAGCATCAAAGCACACCTGCAGAAGCTACACGCTCAAAACAGGGTGCAAAGCAAAAAACGATAAAAGATTTTTCCGCCACAAAATTTATTTCAGAGAGTGAAAGTTTAATAAAATACTGCACTCGATTTTCCTCAACCCCAATTCAAGACAATTCAGAATCCGTTCTGGAAATATAAAACCTAAAGTCTTGACAACTTTTGGACACGACTCCAGTCTGCATATCACGCAATTATTGAAACATTTGATTCAGATATGCCAGAAAATATAGACTAATATGAAGAAGCAGAGGCTATGATCTCCGATCAATTAAATTTACTAAAGCCTATAGCACCTACTCCGCGAGTAGAGCTGCTCCCAACACCAATACAAGAAGCAAATTCAGGCATATACCTCAAAGTGTCAGCGTGTGATACAGAAGTATTTCATGGAGGTTATGAACAATGGACACGTTTACAGCCGTGTACATCAACCATCCAAAATCATCTCAAGCGCAAAAACTGTATCACCTCAGATATAAAACGAAAGGTCAAGCAGGCTCAATAGTAAAACAGTTCGCCCTCAATGGTGACGGAAGCATTAAAATCTCGTTATGAGAATGAACGAGTATTGGTTGACAACCAAGTAATGATTCTTATGAACTTGCCAAAAATACAAAAGGAAACTGCCGAAGAATTTTTAAAATTACAATCCGCAGTAACAAATTGTTTGTCAATTCTCTTGACACAAAATATTCCCACTGATAGCTGAGATCCCATCCTGGTAAATACATATATGCACTGCCACTGTGCCAGAGAAATCGTTACTCTTATGGGAGCAATCACTCTCATTCCGAAAAAGATGCTCAACGTGGCAACAAATGAAAGACTTCCTCACTATCGAAATCGCAGAAAGGGTACATAAAAAATTATCTAAGCCAAAAAATTTACAACAAGACTTCAATAGAAGCTTCCCTAAACCCCAAGCCAGTAACAAAAATTCCACAACAGGAGTTTCAATAAAACTCAATCGTTCATTTCCGAACAACAGAAACATTTGTCATGAGAACTGTGCAAAGGAGCTCACAAATTAAAACCTTTTTGAGAGGTTTAAGAAATTTTCAACACATGAAAGAAATAACTTTGCCAAATCAAACAGGCTTTGTACTAATTGTTTATCACATTCTCACACACTCAAAGATTGTGAAAGTGTAATGGCACAGGGTATGAATACCCTTAACCAGCTCATAAATACAACCCTATAAAAAATCTATTACAAGTATAAGCCTATAATGTTATAACCGCAACTAACTTTAAGAAAAAACGAAGGCAAAACGATACGAAGGTGATAGAAGCCGCCTGAGGCATCGAGCATTCAATTCGATTTGGCTTGACAACCGCAACGGACGCCCAAGTCCGCAGTATCGCGATTTTATTAAATTTGTTCAAATAAATATTAGAAAAAAGTGTAATTTTAAAGTTTTCGTTTTGTTTAACACCGAAAACATCATTCGCCTGCATGGCAGGAAAGTGTGTTACCGGGAGTTGGCCGCAAGTGGCCCCCTGCACACAAGACGCGCAACGCAGCACGAAGAGGTGCAGTGAAATAGCGGACCGGCTGGTACTCCGCCGGAGGAGCGTTACCTAACGACACAGGTAACGCCACATAGTGACCGTGACTTCGAATCCGACGACGTGTGTGGGACAAAATAACAAATAAAAATTTAAAAAAAAATGTAAAAAAAAATTTAAAAAAAATATAAAATCCAAAAATATATACATAAATTGCAAAAATCAAAAAAAAATTCCTAATCTAATTCAAAAATATAATTCCTAAAATAAGCAAATAAATGAATTTAAAATAAAAAGAACATTTTGCTTAGTTTTCAAATACTTTACACAAAAAATTACTTACAAAAAATAAATAAAATTTCAAAACTAAGAAATTACTAAATTTAAATACATTTTGGAAAACCAAAAAAAAAAATTTTAAAAAATCAGAAACAAAAATATATAAACGTTATAACCCAAATCAAAAACTTAAGACTTAAAATATCCAAAAAATTAATTTAAACTTATTCCTCGAAAATAAACTGTACAGCAGTGGTGGTGGAAAAAAAAAAATAGAAAAAGGGGTGAATTTCAAAAAAAAAAAAAGAAATGAACTAATAGTTTTGATTCGTTTTCAAAAAATTACAAAAAAACATAAAAATTAAATTTCAAAACCAAGACACAACTAATTTAAACAAACATTTAAAAAAAAAAACGAAAGGAAACGCGAAAACCACAATTTTTATAACAAACCAAAAACCACGTTTTGAGAGATCCAAGAGGTACAGTCGGGTATGCAGCCGAAAGCCGCTAAAAGAATCACGCCAAATAACGGCCATTTGTTTTGACCACCATAACGGCTATTTTTGCCACGCCGTGACGCGGCATATGCAGCAAACAGCAGTAGCAACGGTAAAAGCAGCAGAGAGCAACAGCGGTAGCAACAGTAGCAGCAGCAGCAAGTAAACAACAGTAGCAGCAAGCTAGCAAACTGCGGTAGCAACAGTAGCAGCAGCAGCAAGCAAACAACAATAGCAGCAGCAGCGAGCAAACAGCGGTAGCAACAGTAGCAGCAGCAGCAGCAGCGAGCAAAAAAAGGACAGTAGCAACGGTAGCAGCAGCAGCAGCAGCAAGCAAATAAAGGTAGCAGTGGTAGGGGTCACAGCAAGGTGAAACGGCGAGAAACACCCACATACACTTCTGTTTAATTTAAACATTTTTTTTTTTCTTAAAGATTGTTACCTTTGTATTTTATTAATTATCTTTCCGATATATATACTCTTATTATTACCTTTCTAATATACAAGCGTGTAATTACCTTTTGATATGTTATATACAAATCTATAATTTTCATTACTTTTGTACTATATAATCAACTTTTGGAAAAAATTTAAATTAAAATTTTTTTGATGCACAACCAAACAGTATATTGTGACCTGCAAATGGAAAAATTGTTTTTGCATGAAAGCTCTCTCTGCATGCCTATTTCAGCCGATGACATATGTATGTCCGAAAATTCATATAAGTATAGTACATTTTTTCTCGTAAATTTCAAAAATTTCCTTTTTATACATTCTTACATTTTGATATTGTCTGGCGAACGGTGATTTTTTCGTAAATTTTGTTCTCACCTTCTACGTGATTACGTGGTTATGAACGAATTTGAACTACAATTTAAACAATATCTAGCAGATTTTACTAAAGCTACAAAGCGAATTTTACATAATCGTCCAATTTCAACAAACGCCAATAAGCTGAAAAATTATAAATACTCGCTTATTACAGCATATAATAATATTTTATTACTGGTTATTGCTAATAGCTCGGTTCATACGTGTGATCTCAGGGAAGTTCAGGCCAAGTTAGCACGCTGTAAGGAACTCTTAGCGAAGTGTTTTTCTAGACTCAATTCTCACGTTAGAATTCCAAAAGGCAACTTAACATTAATCTGTCAAGCAGACCTAACCACTTCCGAGTCCTAAGAAGAATTTACTGAAGCAAAGGTAGAAGTGTCGGAACAGACTAGTTACAATAGAAGCAGTTCGCGGAATTTGCCAAACGTGTCGAGGAGCTATCTGATGCCCTTCGACGTTCTTTAATCACTGAAGGTATGACACAAGCCAAAGCCCAAGAAATGGCAGTTGAACAAACTGTAAATGTATGCAGGTTAAATACCCGTTCTGACTTAGTTAAGTCAATTTTAGCATCAACAACCTTCAACGATTCAAAGGATGTAGTAGCAAAAATGATCATAGAACAAAATAACCAAGCAAAAGAGTGACAAGTGTTGGCGTTTCGATTACAAACTAACAGAACAAATAATTTTCAAGGTAATTTTTACGAACAATATTTTAATAGGTACAACAATAATGGCAACAACTTTAGGTACAACAATAACAACAACAACTTTAGATACAACAATAACGGCAACAATTACAGGTCAAACAACAATGCCTACAATAATAGGTACAATAACAACGGTACGAGGGGTAACGCAAACAATCTTAACAACAATACGCAAAACAGGAACAACAATAACAACGGAATTAACAATAACAGTAGAAATTGTTCATATGTGTGGACTTTTTTATAAGACATAATCTACATGTGGTGAATGACGATTTTAACATTCCATCAGACGGTATACTAGGTAAAGACTTTTTTAAAACAAACAAGTGTGTTATTAGCTATGCAAACGACTGCATTTCCTTCTGGGTAGGCAAAGAAAAAGTCGCGATTCTGATTCTTCACGGGACACAAAGCAATAACTGTGTTATACCCCCCAGATGCGAAGTTTTTCGACCTTTTCACTTGGGCAAGCAACCGGAACCACTCTTCGTGGACTCACAAGAAATTGATAACGGTGTGTTTACAGCGAGATGCATTGTTAATGCCAGTAACCCAATCATCAAGATTATAAACACCACAGACGATGTAAAATACGTAAAGAACTGTAACATTCGGACCGATAAACTTTCTAATTATCATGTTTATTCCACCAAAAAGACGACGAAAGACGATAACCGGACAAACGAATTTATTAAAATTTTAAAGAAACAAATTCCAAGCAATAACGCAAGTAAATTACTCGACTTATGTCTAGAATATGGCGATATATTCGCTCTGCCTGACCACAATTTGACATTAAATAATTTTTACGAACAAAAATTAAGACTGACAAACACAAACCCCGTTTACATTAAAAATTACCGATTACCATATTCTCAGCGTGAAGAAATAAATAGCCAAGTGAATAAATTGTTAAACAATGACGTTATCGAACCAAGTTACTCAAATTATAACAGTCCTTTAATTATAGTTCCAAAAAAGACAATGATGGGCGAAAAGCATATCGTATGTGCGTAGATTTTCGTGCAGTCAATAAAAAACTAATTGCAGACAAGTTCCCTTTGGCACGTGTTGATGACATTTTAGATAACCTTGGTCCTGCAACGTATTTTTCGTCACTTGACCTTTTCTCTGGATTTCATCAAATCCCCTTGCATACAGATTCACGCGATATAACTTCTTTTAGCATCGAACGTGGAGCATTTAGATGAAAAGTTTTGCCTTTTGGTTTGAATGTAGCACCGAATTCGTTTACACGAATGATGACAATCGCTTTTTCAGGTATTCCGGCTCATGTAGCATTTTTATACGTCGACGATATCATCGTCATAGGCTGTAGTGAAGAACATCACATTAAAAACACTTCAAAAGTTTTCGATACATGTCGATATTTTAACCTCAAACTTAATCCAAATAAGTGCAATTTTCTAAGGCCAGAAGTAACATTTTTAGGCCACAAATGTTCCGCAACGGGTTTGTTGCCAGACGATTCCAAAATTAACGCAATTAAAAAATATACAAAACCGACTGACAAAGACGCAGTACGACGATTCGTTGCATTTGCAAATTACTATAGAAGGTTTATACCTGACTATGCGTCTCTAGCCGCACCATTGAATCGTTTAAACAGAAAAAAAATAGAATTCATTTGGAATTGTGAGTGCGAGAAAGCTTTCGAATCACTAAAATCAGCGTTAACGTCACCTAAATTGCTACAATGTCCAGATTTTTCCAAACAATTTATAATTACAGTTAATGCTTCATTTACGGAACTAACTTCCTTGTTATATCAGATCACAGACCACTAGTTTTTATTTTCAATATGAAGGATCTATCTTCAAAACTTGCGAGAATTCGTCTCGAATTAGCCGAATATAATTTCATTATAGAGTACATTAGAGGTAACTCAAACGTCAGTGCCGACGCACTTTCACGCATTTCCATTGACGAGATTAGGGAATCAACGAAACACGTTCTTGCAGTTAAAACTATAGCGATGACTGAGAAATTTAACAGAAAAGACACACAAAACAGCGACATAGACGATTCAACGCAGACTTTAAACGTTTGCGACAAATTTGCATTCAGTTTTTCGAAAAAGATACCGCGTATTAAATCAACAACGAATTACGATAAAAATATAAGAATTTCAAATTTACAAATTTGCGCACATATAAAACACAAAAAACTCGAGTTACTTAATGTCGAGATTGTTAAAGAAATAACGAATTTAGATGACTTACTTTCGAGGCTCGAAAACGAAGCCGGCAATCGCAACATTAAACATTTTGAATGGCCAAAAAACGATACATTTTTTAAATATTATTCTATAGCAGAATTAAAAAACAGCATAAACAAAATTTTAAAGAATTTACAAATTATCCTTACAGACCCAGTAGAGACTGGAGACAACGACGATCAGAAACAAAAACTAATGACAATTTACCACACTGACCCGCTTTCAGGAGGACATTGCGGAAACAAAAAACTTTATGCCAAAATACGTACAAAATACTATTGGAAAAACATGATTCGTGACATTGCTAAATTTGTAAAAAGTTGCGAAAAATGTCTATTAAACAAAGTTAAGCCTAAAACTAATGAAAATCTTGTTCTTACACCAACATCATTCGACATCGTAGTTATTGATACAATAGGTCCTTTACCTGAGTCGAATAATGGTAATAAGTTCGCACTTACCATTATATGCGATTTAACCAAATATTTAGTCATGATTGCTATGCCAGACAAAAGTGCTAAAAGAATTGCATCTGCCATTTTTGAGAGTTTCGTGTTAACATACGGTATTATGAATTCCATTAATTCCGATTTAGGTACAGAATTCAAAAACGATATTTTTTCAGAATTAACGAATATTTTAAAAATCGAACATAATTTTTCAACCGCATACCATAGTATACCATCATATATTTGCGAGCGTATTTAGAAGAAACATATTCCGAATGGGACGTATATTTAAAATATTTTACATTTTTGCATAACACAACAACTAACACAGTTTTCGATTACAAATTTACTCCATTTGAATTAATATTTGGAAGAAAGGCTATTTTGCCAAAAGAAATACAAAAAGAAAATATCGATCCAATATACAACGTTGAAAATTATGCAAAAGAAGTAAAATATAGAATGCAAAAATCACACGCACTCGCAAAAGAACTTATTAACAAACATAAATTTCGAAATAAAACTCTATACGACCAAACCGCGCGTCCTTTATCAGTTAACATAAATTATTTGGTTTTAATTCAAAAAGAACCACGAGATAAACATGCAAACATATACCATAGTCCATACATAGTAAAAAATATTGACGGTGTAAACATAACGATTTTTGATAAAACAAAAAATAAAGAAATAAACAATACATAAAAATCGAATTCAAAAAGTAGACTAAAAACAAATAATTTCTTACTTTATTTAAATTATTATAACCACTACTAAAATAAGTGCTAATCTAGCAAAAAGTCTAAAAACATTAAATATGTTAAATAAGCAAAAAAATCTATAAATAATAAAAATGCAAAATCTGAACTATTTCATATTTATGTATATATACAAATACAAACAAGAATTGTTCAATAACGAGGTATTAAATTTTCAAAATTGCTATCTATTTTTAAGCAATACCAAAATATGTATCCATTATTTTCCAACTAACGACACTAAGCAAAAGAAATATATAAAAAATCATTGTAATCGTACATATGTACATAGCCAATTTAACGCATCTAATGTAAAATTCTAAACAAAAGAAAAAAAAACCATGAATTTTTTTAAATGCATTGATCCATTAACTTTATTTTAAAAATTAGAAATGCATACATATTTGTAATTACTATTATTTCGGTTACTACGCAAACAGTACTTAAGTAAGTAAAAATATTTTTAATTTGCAATAAGCATAATATTTAAATTGCATCAATTTGTATTCTTAAATTGGATTGTTGTGAATGAACGATTAAAAGGGGAAAGGATAATTGATAAATCTTACTAAAGTTCCTTCATTCAAAACAATCTAATTTTTTTGGAAGTTGGCCGCAAGTGGCCCCCTGCACACAAGACGCGCAACGCAGCACGAAGAGGTGCAGTGAAATAGCGGGCCGGCTGGTACTCCGCCGGAGGAGCGTTACCTAACGCCACAAAAGCAAATTCAATTGCGTTTATTGTCATAAAAGACACCACTTTATGCTTCACTTTAGCGGCATACACCAGAGCAATAGTATAAATGTAAAAAGAACCACGGGTCTTATTGCCACAACAAGATCCGCGCATGTCGATATTTTATTAGGCAGCGACCTAATCCCCCAAATAATATTAGAAGGTGTTGAGAAAATTACCAACACCTTATTAGCTCAAAACAACATCTTCGGATGGATTCTAAGTGGCAAAGTAGCAGAAAGAATCTCCACTTTTACCACACAAGTGGAAGAGGTCTCAAACGGAAACCTAAATTCGCAATTGAGAAAATTTTGGGAGATAAAAGAATCCAAACTACCCCCCCCCCCCCCCCCCCCAAACCCAATGCAGCACCACAAACTAAGTATTGTAAAGATTTGTATAAAACCACAAATACGAAATCTAATAACGGTGGGTACGTCGTTCGACTCCCCGCAAACCTCAACTCAATTGCGCCCTCTTTCTAGCCTTGGCCGAACCCCATTGTTAAAAACACGAACATATGTGCTACAAACCTTCACCTCAGAAGGGTTCCCCTTACAAAAGACTACGAATAACAACCCCACAATATTACAAAATATTGATAAAAAAAATTTGTTTGACGAAAATTTCTCAAAATTAAAAAAAAAAAGTACCATGAAAACCTTGGGAATTCAGTTAATTGCAAATCCTTATGGCGGTTGCAAAACTTTTCGGCCCGCAGGATGCCTTACCACAATTATGACATAAGCCAAAATTCCGATTCAAGAACCAATACCACTCCGATTGGTGAAATAGTCTCAATTTGCAATTCACGTTTGAGGAATTTACAACACTGTTAGCTCGGTCGCATAGAAAAGATACATCACGCCTCCGACGGTCCTATTAGATTAGTTGACCTACGTACGCAAACCGGAAATCTTACTCGACCGCTCGTTAAACTCTGTTTCCTCCCTAACGCTAATAATATCGATACCACAAATTCCGATAATTAACCGCATTTAACCGCTTAAACAGTATAAACCAGGTGACCGAGGTGACCTGTCGATTGTGTGACAGGCCGCACCACCCGCTGTTACACCACACGAGTCGACGTGTGGTACCAGAGCGCACGACTTCACGAAACAACATGCGGCAAACACCGTAACCACCTATCACACCACGACACCGACGGCAACAAATCGCGCACCACCACCGCAACAGGCGCCAACCAGTATGCAGCGTTCATTCCACCTGGCCTCGCAATCATCGCCCAGCAAGGCTCAGTAGCGTCGTAGCGACGCTCCAACAGTTCCAACGCTTCCTAGGCGTAAACTTCGCCTAGGGGGGCTGGGATGGCTAAATGAGCCACTTGGCAACACGGTTGCCAGCCGACACAGGAGTTTTTTTTTTTTTTTTTTTTCGCTCGTCTATTCTAAGACGTTTCGTTACTAACGTGATTATGTCTGCAGACTTTTTCCATACGTCGTCTTCGGACAACATGGCCTTCAGCAAACCTTCGGGGGACACGGCTTCTCCTATATATTGTTCCAGGTGGTTGCGTTCATTATTAAATCTTTGGCAGTCCATTAGTATGTGCTCTGCGCATTCAACTTTCCCGTCCCAATGTAGGCAGTAGGGACTATCTGCATGTTTGTACTTATGCAAGTACTGGCAGAGACAGCTATGCCCGGTGAGGAACTGCGTGAGGTAGAAATCAGTCTCTCCGTGTTTCCTTTTTATCCAATCATCTACCTTTGGGATCAGTTTCTTAGTCCATCGTCCTTTCATGGAGGTGTCCCACCTTTTTTGCCACTCGTCGATACTCCGTTGCAATATTTTGCTGCGATCACTTGGGCTGCGCTTGATTTCTGCTGCCGCTCTGGCAGCTTTGTCTATCGGACATCTTCCAGCTAGCAAATTTGCGGCCTCGTCTGACACTGTCACGAACGCACAACATACCCTTAGTGACGCTAATCTTTGTACTGAGGCTGGTGCTCTCATGTATGAGGTTACTGGAGTAGCGAATGCCCATACTGGGGCCGGGTACATCAGGATGGACGAACTGACCGTTGCAAGCAGTTTCCTTCTTTCTTATTTTGGACCTCTTATGTTTGGCATGAGTCTTGCCAGAGCCGTGCTGACTTTTCTCGCCTTCTCGCTAGCATAATTCAGATGTTCTTTGAAGCTCAGACGCCGGTCGATTATGACACCGAAGTATTTGATAGTTGGGCTGGATTCTACGGTGTGACCTCCTATTCGTATCTGAATATTTTCAACTCTTTTCCGGCTGGTCATTAGCAGCGCTTCGGTCTTATGTTCCGCTAGCTCTAATCCTGCTGTTTGGAGCCAAGTTTTGGCAGACTCTATGGTTTCAGTGCTCATGCGCGCCACGTCTACTAAGTGTTTTGAGACCACTACGACAGCGGTATCATCAGCGTATCCTATAATGGACACTCCTTCCGCTTTTTCTATTCTCAAGATGCCATCATACATGATGTTGCAAAGAAGTGGTCCAAGGACTGACCCCTGGGGCACACCTCCAGTAACATGGTGCTTTTTTGGTACTTCGTTGGTGTCGTAGAAGAGCTCTCTTTCGCTGAAATAGCTTTTCATTATTCGAATTAAATAGTGGGGAATATTCATTGCCATCATCGCCGTTATTATTCGGGTCCAGTTGGCAGAATAGAATGCGTTTTTCACGACCAACGTGATCACAGCACAGTACTGCTTTGCTCCTTCAAACCATCTCTTACCCTCGAGGGCTTTGCGCGCAATCTCACACACAGCCGATAACGCGTCGACAGTTGAACGCTTCTTCCGAAAGCCATATTGCCACCTTGAGGGGCCCTGATCACCTTCCGTGGTCTTTTGAGTCCGCGCGCAGATTATTGCCTCAAGTATTTTTCCTGCACTGTCCAGCATGCATAAGGGCCTATATGATAATGGCTCTTCCGGTGGCTTGTTGCCTTTGTGCAGTAGGACTAGCCGTTGTCGCTTCCATTTCTTTGGGAAAATGCCTTCCTCAATACACTTCGTGTATAATCGGCAAAAAAGTTCTGTTTTCTCCTTAATTATATATTTCAGGATCCCATTCGTAATGCCGTCCATGCCTGGTGACTTATTGCTTTTTATTTTGGCTGTAGCGGCGATCAATTCGTCCTTCGTAACTGGAGGGATTTCCACGAATTCTAACGTTAAATCTTGCGGCATTCGGCATAAATCTTGCTGCGGGAAAAGCCCAATAACGATGCGCATCATTATTGCAGGACACACTGGCGGTTTGGCCTTGCTCCCTTTCAATTTTCTTAGGACAGTATTATAGCCACTACCCCAGGGGTTATCATCGACGTCTTTTATGAGTTCTAGAAAGGCATGACGTTTGCTTTGCTGTATAGCTTTTCGTAGTGCCTGTCGCTTGCTTTTGTATGCGGTTTGGAGGCGTTGGTATTCAGTGGAATTCCTGGTTCTCTGTCTTTGGTGTTGACGTCGCAGTTTAAGGCATTCAGAGCGCAGTTTCGCGATTTCTTCGTTCCACCAGTAGGCTGGAGTTCTTCTGTTTCCACTTATTTTCCGTGGCATCGATGCGTCGCAGATATCACTGACAATCTTCATTACTTTGTTAGCAAAGGTGTCGGTATTTTCATTTCTATCGTCAAGCGCGTCTGGCAGCAGCTCTGTCATGTATTCAACCATACTGCTATCCAACAATTTCGTTTTCCATCCGATGTTCTGCACTTTTCGGGTTTTCTTTTTCTGTGCGCTGCTTCGCTGTGGATGAATTTCAAAGCGTATCGCAAAGTGATCACTATAGATGAAGCTCTCTGAAATTTCCCATTTAATTCTCTTAAATAACACAGGGCTGCAGAAGGTCAAGTCGATAATTGATCCTGCGGTACCTTTCTGATACGCATTTTTGTTTCCATTGTTTAGCAGTACGATGTCTAGATTAGCGAAGGCTTCTACTAAGGCTTGGCCTCGGGGGTTGCTTTTGAGCTTCCCCATTCCACTGCCCATGCGTTGAAATCTCCGGCGATGATGACTGGTGTTTTGCCGGTAGCATCGGATGCCATGCGCCTAAGCATAATTTAATAGCCTTCAAATGGTTCACTTGGGGGCGTGTAGCAGCTGTAGTAGTGGATCCCCCAATTTCGCATAGATGAAACCCTCCCGTTGATTGTTGCCTATGGCTTCGAAGGGGAGAGCCCCGCATGCCCAGACCGCAGTTTTCTTTCTTTTGTCCTGCAGCCAGTTTCCTGCTATAAACGGTGCTCTATAGTGCTCGCTGATGAGTGCGACGTCAATGTTTTGCTCGGAAACTGACTGGTTTAGCAGGTCGTGTGCCGCCTCGCAGTGGGTGAGATTGATTTGCAGGCATTTAATCATATGTTCAGTTGGGTTACTGCTTTTTTATACGCCGGACACCTGAAGCTTCCTGTGGGAGGGTTCTGTGTGACGCCAGTCCCTGGTTTACAGATGGCGCATTTTGGTTCTGCCGTACACTTCTTGGCAAGGTGACCTTTCTCTCCGCAGCGTAAACATGACCCACTACGGTCCTCCGTCGATTTACAGTGCCTTGCGATATGTCCAAAATCGAGGCATCGGAAGCATCTGAGGGGCCTGCTGCCGGATTCGGCAGTTAACCCAGCCCACTCTGATTCGTCCCGTTTCAACCAGAATTTTCATATCTCGGACTGTCGCACTTATTGTCGCTGTTTGCGTGCCATTTCTGGTCGGCTTTAAAGACCTTACTGCAACCAGTTTCCCGTAATTCACTTCTGGGAATTGTTCTTTTATAGCGTTGGCAATATCTTCCTCTGTTGTGGCTACATCCACATCACGAATTTCGACATTCACTGTGTGACTCAAGACCTTTACATTTGCGGCATCTTTGAGTACAGCAGACGCTCGTTCTTTAAATTTGTTCGCCATCTGGCCAGACTTATCACAAAGTTCGACAAGTAAATCTCCTTTCGCTGTTTTTCTGATTCGGTTTACATTCTCGCCGAGTTCTTTCATATCAGGCTGCTGCTTCATTTGCCTGATAATGTCTGCATACGTCATTTCACTCGTTTTCAAGATGAATACCGCGTCGGGTCTGGCCAGTTTTCTTGCAGTTTTGCTGATTTTTTTTCGCGTTTTTCACCAAAGCCAGTATTCTGTTTCTCGGTTTCCTTGGCGTCTTTGCCGGGGTTCTTTGCCACTGCGTTGATTTCGTTCAGATCCCGCTTTTTCCACTCTTTTTCTGTTTGCACGTGTTGTTCCCTTGTACTTGTATTGCCGGGTTTGCGTTTATTAGGCTGGGTTGTTGCCTGGCTATGTAGCTTAGCGATTTCTGCAACCAGGTCTCGCATGGGATGATGGATTGTTCTTCTGTCGCCGCCGATCATGCTTAGTTGATTTTTACTCCTAGCTCCTTCATGGGGTTTTTTGCCACAATTGGATCATTTCCGGTGCGTGATGCCATGCGTCTAATATCCGGTGGAGAGGAGTGCGCGCGCTCGTTTTGGACCGTCTTCTCGGTGCCCAAAGCTGTCTTAAGACTTCTCGTTGCCCCGTGTGGAGCTGCTTCCGGCTAACCGGGACGCTTCGCGAAAGGGTATATTACAGACTCGCAGTTGCTGGTACCAATGCCCGGTGAAGAGGTATCTACGGCTTCTGTGGTATTTCGACCAGGGGGGGGGGGGGCGATCCAGTCACACTCATTGTTTAGGTTTTGTTTTATGTTTTTTAATTGTTTTTATTAATATTATTATTATAGCTTTTATTAGTGTTTTTGGTTATATTTTGTTAAATAAATTTATATAATTTATTTGCGTCTGCCTTTTAATTCAGTTATTACCTTTGTTGTTGATATTATTAGTTAATTATATGTTGCGTATTAATTTAGTTATATGTAAATGTTATTGTTAGTCAATTTAAATTAATTATTTTAATTTCTTTTATTTTAATAATTGGCGTTTTGTATTTTGTTTAATTTTATTATTGCTTTCGGTTTCATTAATATTACTTTATTGTTATTATTATTATTAGTTATTTTATGTTGTGTATTATTTTATTTATTATTATTTTAATGTTTGAATTGAATTCATTATTGAATACTTTCAAATATTATTAAATTTATTTTATGTATTTAAGGCCCGCCCTGATGTTCCAGAGCTTAGAAGCCTTTTAGGATCACTGTACTAGTCAAGTGCTTTCGCAACTGTTTGGGTTTATCACCTTACTAACAGCGGTTCCTTTTCTGAAAGAGAAGCTCAACTGTATTTGACAACTGGCTTATACACTTTTGCTTTTCAGCTGTCTAGTTGTTTCACTATTTTTCACAAAAAAATATTTTCGCGCGTGTTTCTAAAAATAAAAAGAAAAAGAACGAAAAAAACATAAAAAAGTTCCAATTTTCCACGGTTTTTTGTGGCGATATTCAAAAATCGACTTTCGAGCGTCGTGGCTGCGTACGGGCGTGTGTGTCATGATGCTAAAAAGGTAAAAGGAAAAAATGCACAAAACGAAAGTAAACGTCTAGATGCCTCTCCTTCGTCTGCGGTTAACACAACTTCTCTCTCGCCTTCTCCCGCTATTGATGTCGCTAGTCACTCCCACTCAGTTGTTCCTGAGAAAAGTGTCATTCCCGTCGACTCGGCTACTGCGATAACAGCAACCGAGCGTCGTATCTTTGATGCTTCTACGTGCACAGCTAAAACGATTGGGGAAGCTGCTAATGTTCTAGCTATACCTGGATCCTATGCTAACGTCGTTCGTTCGGTTAACGCAGTTGATCAAAATACAGCCTCGCATGCTGCCGCTGCTTCTGCCTCTGCTGCTTTATTTCCATTCAACCCAGTAAGAAAATAAAAGCACAAGGCATTGTCGGATGTAATAAGAGTGCCGAATTAGATGTAGCACAGGGTGAAATGGCTACATATATCTTCCTTCAAACCTTCAGTCACTGCAGAAAACATTGTCGCGTATGTATCGAAACATTCATCAATCGATTCAAAGGCGATTTCCTGCTATAGGCTCGTCAAAAAGGATGTCGCTGTTGAATCCTTGAAACGAGTCAACTTTAAGTTAGGAGTTTCCTCAAACTATTTCGATTTGGCCAGCCGATGTTAAAATACGGCCGTTCAAGTTTTTTAGACAACTAGGGAATGGAGAAGTAACCACATACATAAGTGCTGTACCGCAAGCTTTATCGCACTCTAATATATCGCTCTTAGAATATACATTATACTACCAAAATGTTAGCGGCATGCGCACGAAATCTACAGACTTCTATCGATGTACCTCGCTACATGAATATGATATTATCGCTATAACCGACACATGGCTGAATGAAAATATATCCTCATCGGAATACTTTGATTGCTATTATCAAGTGTACCGAAATGATCGTTGTTCGAAGGCTACTGGCTTTAGTAAAGGCGGTGGTGTACTATCAGCAATTAGAGCGGACTTACGCTGCAAGGAAATTAAAATTACCAATGCTGAAGGCAAAGTAAAGCAAATCTGTGTCAGCGTTATGTTTTCAAATAATAAATCAATTATATTTATATTGTCATATATTCCTGATTATAGTGACTTAGATATTTATCAGAAGCATTTAAATAATTTAGTCCACGTAATGGGTGTTGTTAGGAGTTTCCTCAAACTATTTCGATTTGACCAGCCGATGTTAAAATACGGCCGTTCAAGTTTTTAGACAACTAGGGAATGGAGAAGAAACCACATAAGTGCTGTACCGCAAGCTTTATCGCACTCTAATATATCGCTCTTAGAATATACATTATACTACCAAAATGTTAGCGGCATGCGCACGAAATCTACAGACTTCTATCGATGTACCTCGCTACATGAATATGATATTATCGCTATAACCGACACATGGCTGAATGAAAATATATCCTCATCGGAATACTTTGATTGCTATTATCAAGTGTACCGAAATGATCGTTGTTCGAAGGCTACTGGCTTTAGTAAAGGCGGTGGTGTACTATCAGCAATTAGAGCGGACTTACGCTGCAAGGAAATTAAAATTACCAATGCTGAAGGCAAAGTAAAGCAAATCTGTGTCAGCGTTATGTTTTCAAATAATAAATCAATTATATTTATATTGTCATATATTCCTGATTATAGTGACTTAGATATTTATCAGAAGCATTTAAATAATTTAGTCCACGTAATGGGTGTTGTTAGGAGTTTCCTCAAACTATTTCGATTTGACCAGCCGATGTTAAAATACGGCCGTTCAAGTTTTTAGACAACTAGGGAATGGAGAAGTAACCACATAAGTGCTGTACCGCAAGCTTTATCGCACTCTAATATATCGCTCTTAGAATATACATTATACTACCAAAATGTTAGCGGCATGCGCACGAAATCTACAGACTTCTATCGATGTACCTCGCTACATGAATATGATATTATCGCTATAACCGACACATGGCTGAATGAAAATATATCCTCATCGGAATACTTTGATTGCTATTATCAAGTGTACCGAAATGATCGTTGTTCGAAGGCTACTGGCTTTAGTAAAGGCGGTGGTGTACTATCAGCAATTAGAGCGGACTTACGCTGCAAGGAAATTAAAATTACCAATGCTGAAGGCAAAGTAAAGCAAATCTGTGTCAGCGTTATGTTTTCAAATAATAAATCAATTATATTTATATTGTCATATATTCCTGATTATAGTGAATTAGATATTTATCAGAAGCATTTAAATAATTTAGTCCACGTAATGGGTGTTGTTAAGTATGATGAAATAATCTATCTAGGTGATTTCAACTTAAGTAACTTGTACTGGTCAGAACATAGCAATAATTTATTACCAATAACCTCAAATCGGATATCGATATATTGTTTATTAGTACTATATTTTCGCAAAATCTCAATCAGTGCAATTCGATTTTAAATAATAACGGCAAAATTCTTGATCTTGTATTCACTTCCAATGATTTAAAGATTTTTTTGTGAAGAATGCGAAGCTCCTATTTCTAGAAATACTTTGCACCATAAAGCAATAAAAGTAATTTTTCAGTTCTACCATTACGAGACTTTACCCGCTACTATATCACATTAATACAATTACTCAAAAGGAAATTACGTAGCGATTAATGAGCTTTTTAAAGCAACTGACTGGGAGTTTTTGAGTATCTCCGATGATCTAACGGCGTCTTATGAGACTTTTTGTCAAAAGCTCTCATATGCGATCTCTTGTTTCGTGCCTCTAAAATTAGTAAAAGCGAATAATAAACCACCAAGGTTTAACTATAAGCTATGCAACTTCAAAAATCTAAAAAATAAAGCGTTCAAAAAATACAAATCGAGTAGAACTGAAGTAGATCACCAGCATTATCTGAAGTTGAGGAAAGAGTTCGACAGCCTGCACAATGCCTTGTTTAAAGAATATATGATTTCTGTTGAAAATAAACTTAAATCCAATCCGAAAAGCTTTTGGAATTTTATTACCTCTAAAAGAAAGACCAATGGTTTTCCATCGAGCTTGTCGTATGGCGGCGTTGTTTCCAACAATACCCAGGAAACATGCGATCTATTTGCGAGCTTCTTTTAAAAAGTTTATGAAAAGTATGACAATACAACATATCCACATTTGACCTCTTATCCGTTAAAAACTATTACCACCTTTGATATTTGCGTGAATGATGTTCAGATTGCGATTTCGTCATTAAATCCTAGTTCAAAAATAGGTTGTGAAGGGTTTTCCCCTCAATTCTTCAAAACCTGCTCCGCTATTGTAGCTTATCCCCTTGCGATCTTATTCAAGAAATGTTTAGATAATGGCACATTTATAGACTCGTGGAAGCTTTGCTCAATTGAACCTATTTATAAATCAGGCGACCGTAATGATGCGAGCAGTTATAGGCCTATCGTTAAGCAAACTACCATAGCCAAACTATTTGATCATATAGTTCAATTAAAACTATTTGATCACGTGAGTAAAGTTATCTGTAACTGTCAACATGGATTTATGCCTAGTAGATCAACATGCACAAATTTAGCTTTAGCCACAAATCAAATAATAAAGTCATTTAGTAACCATGCTCAATTAGACGTAATATATACAGATTTCTCGAAGGCGTTTGACAAAGTAGACCACTCAATTTTATTATACAAGTTGAAGCACTTTGGAGTCAGGGATAAACTTTTAGGAACTCACTGTGGCCCATTGCTATTTATTATTTTTATAAATGACTTGGTGAACCACTTTAAGTTTGCAAAGTGTTTAATGTTTGCAGATGACATAAAGCTCCTCTTAGAGGTACACAGTTTATCAGACAGTAACAATCTGCAGTCCGATCTAGATGCTTTTGAACTGTGGTGTGCAACAAACCATTTACATCTAAATGTTAAGAAATGTTTCGTGGTAACATTCACCAGAAAAACATCTATTTCAATGTTTAATTACAAATTAAATCACTGTTTCCTTAATCGCTGTCACGAAATGAAAGATCTAGGTGTTATTTTTGACTCCAAGCTATCCTTCTCCAAACATATTGACTATATTGTTTCCAAGTCATTTGCAATGATCGGTTTCATTAGAAGAAACACTGGTGGTTTTAGAGATCCTCAAACCTTGAAGTCTCTTTATGTTGCCTTAGTAAAAAGCCGGCTCGAATACTGCTCGCTAATATGGAAACCATACTATGAGGTCCATTCCGTAAAAATTGAAAAGGTACAGAAAGTCTTTACCAGGTTCGCCCTGTGCAAAATGTATTGGCCTAACGGCCCTCCACATTATATAGGGCGATGGAAATTGCTAGGTTTTGCAGTCATTGCATGATAGAAGAATATACTTTTCATTAATTTTCGTTTACAATGTTATCAATGAGAACATTGACTGCAATGAGTTGGCTAACCTTTTTCAATCTCATATTCCTCCTCGCTGTCTGAGAAATAGTCATATATTTGGCTTCCAACTTACAAAACTAATTACTTATTGAACGAACCTCTTGTACGATGTGCCCGATTATGCAATGCTTATAGTGATATAGTAGATTTCAATGTTAATTTAGAAAGACTTAAACTTAATCCCTTTACTGTATTCAATTAGTCTGTAAGATACCTTTTTCTTTTTTATCGTAACTAGTCTGTAAGATGTTTTTTCTGTAGACTGAAATGGAATAAATAAATAAATAAATATATATATATATATTCGGTGCAAATACATATAGGCTTGTAGTATATGCATTCATCCATTCATTTAACAATGTGTACATACATACATCAAATTGTATGGGTCAAAAAAAGTCGATGTTTGGTACCCCCTAGTTGTGTTTTATAAATCATTTAAAGCAACTTTTCCAATCGAAGTATGGTTTTATTTTGAATTCCGAGCCCCCCAATTTTTAAAAATAGGTATTTTATCGTCCTTTTCAAGATTCGACTTGGACACTGCATTGAAAAAAGGATTACAATATTTTGCTATGTATGTGTAAAGGGGTTTTTTGGTACGAAAAACCCGAATTTGACATTGGCTCGGCGATAAAATTATGTTTTGATACTCAATTTGAACAAAAAAGGCTTAAGATGGACGAAAATTGCACAAAAATCGGAATATTTGTATTTTTCATCGTGATGACTTAAAATTTTGCACAAAGTTTTTTTTTTACAAAAAGAAAAGATAATGAAACTTACAGTGCAATACAATAAAAATTAAGGGTACTTCACATACAAGATTTTCGATTTTTAGCCTTTTTCTGGCCAAAAATTTCAAAATTTGTATAGAAAATATGTTTATTTTCTATCGGAATGACTTGGAACTTGCTGAGATTGTAAAGTTCAGTTAAAAAGAGAGATTCAAGAGTTCTCGTTATGATGTTACAACTACTACTATAGATTTCAGATAGAAAATGGAAGACAGAAATTTAGATCTTCCTCTATCTACTCGCTAAATGAACAGAACATTTTTTTATCAAAGTTTTTTTTCTTCAGAAATTCAACTCTAAAGATGGAAACATATGTTAAAAAACAAGAAGCAATAAAGCATTCTCTAATATTTCAATTTCTAAATACATACATAAAAATAACGTCTTTTTAAAAAAAACTTGGCAGTGCAGTTCATCGACGTCCTGAATATTAATATTTTCTAGAAAAAATTTTCTAGAAAAATCGAATAGAATGTTCTAGCGATTTCTAACAAAATCGCATATAATGTTCAAGAAGTTTATAGAAGAATCAAATAAAATATTTTAGGAGTTTGCAGAGAAATCGAATAGAATATTCTATAAATTTCTAGAAAAATCGAATAGAATGTTCTAGCGATTTCTAACAAAATCGCATATAATGTTCAAGAAGTTTATAGAAGAATCAAATAAAATATTTTAGGAGTTTCCAGAGAAATCGAATAGCATGTTCTAGAAATTTCTGAATAAATTGAATAAAATGTTCTAGAAACTTCTCGAAAAGTTTTATCCTCACCACTGGCCACTCTTCTACCATCGGCAGCTTCACTTGGACTTTTATACCAGTTCAATTTTAGTAAGCGAAGAAGCAACAACAAAATGTGACAGAAAAAAAATTAAAAGTAAAAAAGTGACGAAACAAATTTAAAGATAATAGAAAAAGTGAATATAAAATTTGAATATTTTTAGTTAAAGTGTACAATGGATCCAGTGCCGTCTACATCGCAAGTCGTAAAAACATCAAGTACCGAAAGTACTTTGAAACATAAGCCCACTCACGATGTTGCTGCTTTTGGTGTGTCTCGTGATTTGAGTGGTCTTAATCTGCCAACTAAACGGGATATATTGAGATATTATTTTTTGGTGGCAGAACGTGCTAAAATCCATAGCAAAATGTATTCGTATAAAACATTTACCCCCCACGTAGTAGCCAAATTGATTGAAATTTAGAGTAATCTTAATGTTGAAATTATGCATGAGAGGAGCATCAGTAAAAAATGTCATGTACTCCTTGACAAATATCAAGCCGAAATCAAACACAGAATTAAACGCTCAACATTTACAGCGTTCGTATAATCTACAAACGATTTATTTTACATTGCAAAATGTAATTGCGACTTGAAAGCAGCACTATGCACATGTGGATTGATTCCAAAACACTTGAAAGAGTTCATGCTGGATCAACATAATGCCAGAAAATGTACGATACCGGAATACGTGGCACAAATTGAAGAGCAAGTACCAATGTCTACAATAATACTAACAAGTGTAGAGGACCGAGATGATACATACCTACCAGAAGAAGATATGAATATCGATTATGAGGATAGTTCACATTCAGTCGGTGCACAAGATTTTCTTTCAACGAGACGAGGACCATATACTCCCAGATACGATACTTTGAACTTTGCTATGATGTGTGACAGATTTGGTGTGTCTGACAGAATGGCATCAGCATTAGCAACATCTCTTATGAAAGACATTGGGGTAAAAGATGATCGTGGCAATCTTGTCATTATGGATAAATGTAAAGTTCGTAGAGAAAAAACTAAATATAGACAAGAAGTGCTTCGTAAGCGGTATGATGCTTCAAATTTTATAGCATTTTCATTAAAGTCATGAAATTGAACGAATTTTTCATCAAAAAAGCAATATCTTTGGATTCTTTGATTGGCATATGCTGTGATGGTGAACCAGCAAATACTGGCATAAGAAATGGAATTTTGCGACGATTTGAAATGCAGTTAAAGAGACCACTGCATTGGTTTGTGTGTCTTCTCCACTTCAACGAGCTTCCACTCCGACATTTGTTTGATACTTTGGAAAAATCATCTACCACTGGACCACGAACAACAACTGGAAAGTTAAGCAAAGAAATTGAAACTTGTGAAAATCATCAGGTATCTAGCTGTTTTTAATTATTTATTACCATTTTTAATTCTATTTCTCAGCTGTAATGCTTCAATAATAAATGATAAAATTGTATTTGATTCATCGAATCTTTTCTATTTTCAGGTAGTAAATGATTTCAAGAGGATCACACTGGAAAATATGACTGATTTGAGTGATGTTGAATTAACTACCGACGCAATGTACTTGTACAGAATGGCACTTGCAATTTCTTCTGGTGAGGTTTCAGCCGATTTGTCTAACATTAAACCAGGGCCAATTGCACATTCTCGCTGGCTCACCAAAGCCAGTAGATTATTACGGTTATACGTGACAACGAATAAGCCGTCTAAAAATTTTAAAATTCTGACAAACTATGTAATGAAAGTGTATACGCCAATGTATTTTAATATTAAGTACTATTACTCTGTCGTTTATGGCAGTGTATTACTTTGTAAATTCATACGTTGGACTCAATATTTGGATTCGAATTTAAGAAAAATTGTGAATAATGTTGTTCAAGAAAACGCGTATTATGCTCACTCAGAAAACGTTTTATTAGCAATGTTGTTCGACGATGAAAAAAACATACGCGACTTAGCTCTAAAAAAAAGTGTACACTACCGCAACCATGTGGATAATCCGATGCAACTGAGAGCTTATGAAAAACCTATCTTGAACTTCAATTGCACGGATTATACGAATATGATTGATATGAATGATAATTCAATCATATTCGAACCACCGTTTACTCTAAGCATCCCTTATGAACATCTAGAACAATATCTGGAAAATGATGATCGACCGCTACCTGATCCAAAAATTCCGTTACACATATGTATGTACAAGCAACGGAAAGACATGTTCAATTGCTAGCTAGCGTGTCCAAACGAGTTTTAGAACAGAAACGAGAAGAAGTGATGGCAGTGACACTAGAAAGCCGTAAAAAATTTCCTAAACTTGACAGAATAAGTCCTTCTCGCTTCTTACAATATTCAATTGAATTTTTTTCATTTATATTTTATATAAGTTTTTATCTTTAAGGTTGGAATTGTAAAGAATAATAAATTTGAAATGAGAAAAATAGGCTTTGTTCATTTAGCGAGTAGATAGAGGAAGATCTAAGAAAAGGAAAAAAAAAAATACCTATTTTTAAAAATTGGGGGGCTCGGAATTCAAAATAAAACCATACTTCCATTGGAAAAGTTGCTTAAAATGATTTATAAAACACAACTAGGGGGTACCAAACATCGACCAAAAATTTAACCCACATACATATGTATGTATGCACATATGTTTTGCATCAACATGTATTTAATGTATTTTGAAACCTGCTAACAAACATACTTACGTAAAAAGGTACTTGTATAAAACGTAAATACTGTGTTTTCATAGAACATGTTTTTAACGATTTATTTTTGAATTAAATTCAAACGACTTTAGTAATTTAACACGCCTTCAGTCAGTTTTTTGTTATCGTTGCGCATATAAGGGTTGCACGTACATAACCAAATAAGGGTTGCACGTCCACAAACACCAAATAAAAGTGGTATTTAAAGCGAGTTAAATGAAAAATATTTGTATGGTAAACTCCGAGTTTATGAGTAGTGTTTGTTAAACTCCAAAATTGCTCATAAACTCAAATTAACGGCGCAGTCAGAACATGGTATTAATGCCACTTGACAAATCCCAGCTAAAAGAAACAAAAACATCTCAATTTTTAGAACTACCGACAATGGCCGATGACGATAAGCATCAAAGCACACCTGCAGAAGCTACACGCTCAAAACAGGGTGCAAAGCAAAAAACGATAAAAGATTTTTCCGCCACAAAATTTATTTCAGAGAGTGAAAGTTTAATAAAATACTGCACTCGATTTTCCTCAACCCCAATTCAAGACAATTCAGAATCCGTTCTGGAAATATAAAACCTAAAGTCTTGACAACTTTTGGACACGACTCCAGTCTGCATATCACGCAATTATTGAAACATTTGATTCAGATATGCCAGAAAATATAGACTAATATGAAGAAGCAGAGGCTATGATCTCCGATCAATTAAATTTACTAAAGCCTATAGCACCTACTCCGCGAGTAGAGCTGCTCCCAACACCAATACAAGAAGCAAATTCAGGCATATACCTCAAAGTGTCAGCGTGTGATACAGAAGTATTTCATGGAGGTTATGAACAATGGACACGTTTACAGCCGTGTACATCAACCATCCAAAATCATCTCAAGCGCAAAAACTGTATCACCTCAGATATAAAACGAAAGGTCAAGCAGGCTCAATAGTAAAACAGTTCGCCCTCAATGGTGACGGAAGCATTAAAATCTCGTTATGAGAATGAACGAGTATTGGTTGACAACCAAGTAATGATTCTTATGAACTTGCCAAAAATACAAAAGGAAACTGCCGAAGAATTTTTAAAATTACAATCCGCAGTAACAAATTGTTTGTCAATTCTCTTGACACAAAATATTCCCACTGATAGCTGAGATCCCATCCTGGTAAATACATATATGCACTGCCACTGTGCCAGAGAAATCGTTACTCTTATGGGAGCAATCACTCTCATTCCGAAAAAGATGCTCAACGTGGCAACAAATGAAAGACTTCCTCACTATCGAAATCGCAGAAAGGGTACATAAAAAATTATCTAAGCCAAAAAATTTACAACAAGACTTCAATAGAAGCTTCCCTAAACCCCAAGCCAGTAACAAAAATTCCACAACAGGAGTTTCAATAAAACTCAATCGTTCATTTCCGAACAACAGAAACATTTGTCATGAGAACTGTGCAAAGGAGCTCACAAATTAAAACCTTTTTGAGAGGTTTAAGAAATTTTCAACACATGAAAGAAATAACTTTGCCAAATCAAACAGGCTTTGTACTAATTGTTTATCACATTCTCACACACTCAAAGATTGTGAAAGTGTAATGGCACAGGGTATGAATACCCTTAACCAGCTCATAAATACAACCCTATAAAAAATCTATTACAAGTATAAGCCTATAATGTTATAACCGCAACTAACTTTAAGAAAAAACGAAGGCAAAACGATACGAAGGTGATAGAAGCCGCCTGAGGCATCGAGCATTCAATTCGATTTGGCTTGACAACCGCAACGGACGCCCAAGTCCGCAGTATCGCGATTTTATTAAATTTGTTCAAATAAATATTAGAAAAAAGTGTAATTTTAAAGTTTTCGTTTTGTTTAACACCGAAAACATCATTCGCCTGCATGGCAGGAAAGTGTGTTACCGGGAGTTGGCCGCAAGTGGCCCCCTGCACACAAGACGCGCAACGCAGCACGAAGAGGTGCAGTGAAATAGCGGACCGGCTGGTACTCCGCCGGAGGAGCGTTACCTAACGACACAGGTAACGCCACATAGTGACCGTGACTTCGAATCCGACGACGTGTGTGGGACAAAATAACAAATAAAAATTTAAAAAAAAATGTAAAAAAAAATTTAAAAAAAATATAAAATCCAAAAATATATACATAAATTGCAAAAATCAAAAAAAAATTCCTAATCTAATTCAAAAATATAATTCCTAAAATAAGCAAATAAATGAATTTAAAATAAAAAGAACATTTTGCTTAGTTTTCAAATACTTTACACAAAAAATTACTTACAAAAAATAAATAAAATTTCAAAACTAAGAAATTACTAAATTTAAATACATTTTGGAAAACCAAAAAAAAAAATTTTAAAAAATCAGAAACAAAAATATATAAACGTTATAACCCAAATCAAAAACTTAAGACTTAAAATATCCAAAAAATTAATTTAAACTTATTCCTCGAAAATAAACTGTACAGCAGTGGTGGTGGAAAAAAAAAAATAGAAAAAGGGGTGAATTTCAAAAAAAAAAAAAGAAATGAACTAATAGTTTTGATTCGTTTTCAAAAAATTACAAAAAAACATAAAAATTAAATTTCAAAACCAAGACACAACTAATTTAAACAAACATTTAAAAAAAAAAACGAAAGGAAACGCGAAAACCACAATTTTTATAACAAACCAAAAACCACGTTTTGAGAGATCCAAGAGGTACAGTCGGGTATGCAGCCGAAAGCCGCTAAAAGAATCACGCCAAATAACGGCCATTTGTTTTGACCACCATAACGGCTATTTTTGCCACGCCGTGACGCGGCATATGCAGCAAACAGCAGTAGCAACGGTAAAAGCAGCAGAGAGCAACAGCGGTAGCAACAGTAGCAGCAGCAGCAAGTAAACAACAGTAGCAGCAAGCTAGCAAACTGCGGTAGCAACAGTAGCAGCAGCAGCAAGCAAACAACAATAGCAGCAGCAGCGAGCAAACAGCGGTAGCAACAGTAGCAGCAGCAGCAGCAGCGAGCAAAAAAAGGACAGTAGCAACGGTAGCAGCAGCAGCAGCAGCAAGCAAATAAAGGTAGCAGTGGTAGGGGTCACAGCAAGGTGAAACGGCGAGAAACACCCACATACACTTCTGTTTAATTTAAACATTTTTTTTTTTCTTAAAGATTGTTACCTTTGTATTTTATTAATTATCTTTCCGATATATATACTCTTATTATTACCTTTCTGATATACAAGCGTGTAATTACCTTTTGATATGTTATATACAAATCTATAATTTTCATTACTTTTGTACTATATAATCAACTTTTGGAAAAAATTTAAATTAAAATTTTTTTGATGCACAACCAAACAGTATATTGTGACCTGCAAATGGAAAAATTGTTTTTGCATGAAAGCTCTCTCTGCATGCCTATTTCAGCCGATGACATATGTATGTCCGAAAATTCATATAAGTATAGTACATTTTTTCTCGTAAATTTCAAAAATTTCCTTTTTATACATTCTTACATTTTGATATTGTCTGGCGAACGGTGATTTTTTCGTAAATTTTGTTCTCACCTTCTACGTGATTACGTGGTTATGAACGAATTTGAACTACAATTTAAACAATATCTAGCAGATTTTACTAAAGCTACAAAGCGAATTTTACATAATCGTCCAATTTCAACAAACGCCAATAAGCTGAAAAATTATAAATACTCGCTTATTACAGCATATAATAATATTTTATTACTGGTTATTGCTAATAGCTCGGTTCATACGTGTGATCTCAGGGAAGTTCAGGCCAAGTTAGCACGCTGTAAGGAACTCTTAGCGAAGTGTTTTTCTAGACTCAATTCTCACGTTAGAATTCCAAAAGGCAACTTAACATTAATCTGTCAAGCAGACCTAACCACTTCCGAGTCCTAAGAAGAATTTACTGAAGCAAAGGTAGAAGTGTCGGAACAGACTAGTTACAATAGAAGCAGTTCGCGGAATTTGCCAAACGTGTCGAGGAGCTATCTGATGCCCTTCGACGTTCTTTAATCACTGAAGGTATGACACAAGCCAAAGCCCAAGAAATGGCAGTTGAACAAACTGTAAATGTATGCAGGTTAAATACCCGTTCTGACTTAGTTAAGTCAATTTTAGCATCAACAACCTTCAACGATTCAAAGGATGTAGTAGCAAAAATGATCATAGAACAAAATAACCAAGCAAAAGAGTGACAAGTGTTGGCGTTTCGATTACAAACTAACAGAACAAATAATTTTCAAGGTAATTTTTACGAACAATATTTTAATAGGTACAACAATAATGGCAACAACTTTAGGTACAACAATAACAACAACAACTTTAGATACAACAATAACGGCAACAATTACAGGTCAAACAACAATGCCTACAATAATAGGTACAATAACAACGGTACGAGGGGTAACGCAAACAATCTTAACAACAATACGCAAAACAGGAACAACAATAACAACGGAATTAACAATAACAGTAGAAATTGTTCATATGTGTGGACTTTTTTATAAGACATAATCTACATGTGGTGAATGACGATTTTAACATTCCATCAGACGGTATACTAGGTAAAGACTTTTTTAAAACAAACAAGTGTGTTATTAGCTATGCAAACGACTGCATTTCCTTCTGGGTAGGCAAAGAAAAAGTCGCGATTCTGATTCTTCACGGGACACAAAGCAATAACTGTGTTATACCCCCCAGATGCGAAGTTTTTCGACCTTTTCACTTGGGCAAGCAACCGGAACCACTCTTCGTGGACTCACAAGAAATTGATAACGGTGTGTTTACAGCGAGATGCATTGTTAATGCCAGTAACCCAATCATCAAGATTATAAACACCACAGACGATGTAAAATACGTAAAGAACTGTAACATTCGGACCGATAAACTTTCTAATTATCATGTTTATTCCACCAAAAAGACGACGAAAGACGATAACCGGACAAACGAATTTATTAAAATTTTAAAGAAACAAATTCCAAGCAATAACGCAAGTAAATTACTCGACTTATGTCTAGAATATGGCGATATATTCGCTCTGCCTGACCACAATTTGACATTAAATAATTTTTACGAACAAAAATTAAGACTGACAAACACAAACCCCGTTTACATTAAAAATTACCGATTACCATATTCTCAGCGTGAAGAAATAAATAGCCAAGTGAATAAATTGTTAAACAATGACGTTATCGAACCAAGTTACTCAAATTATAACAGTCCTTTAATTATAGTTCCAAAAAAGACAATGATGGGCGAAAAGCATATCGTATGTGCGTAGATTTTCGTGCAGTCAATAAAAAACTAATTGCAGACAAGTTCCCTTTGGCACGTGTTGATGACATTTTAGATAACCTTGGTCCTGCAACGTATTTTTCGTCACTTGACCTTTTCTCTGGATTTCATCAAATCCCCTTGCATACAGATTCACGCGATATAACTTCTTTTAGCATCGAACGTGGAGCATTTAGATGAAAAGTTTTGCCTTTTGGTTTGAATGTAGCACCGAATTCGTTTACACGAATGATGACAATCGCTTTTTCAGGTATTCCGGCTCATGTAGCATTTTTATACGTCGACGATATCATCGTCATAGGCTGTAGTGAAGAACATCACATTAAAAACACTTCAAAAGTTTTCGATACATGTCGATATTTTAACCTCAAACTTAATCCAAATAAGTGCAATTTTCTAAGGCCAGAAGTAACATTTTTAGGCCACAAATGTTCCGCAACGGGTTTGTTGCCAGACGATTCCAAAATTAACGCAATTAAAAAATATACAAAACCGACTGACAAAGACGCAGTACGACGATTCGTTGCATTTGCAAATTACTATAGAAGGTTTATACCTGACTATGCGTCTCTAGCCGCACCATTGAATCGTTTAAACAGAAAAAAAATAGAATTCATTTGGAATTGTGAGTGCGAGAAAGCTTTCGAATCACTAAAATCAGCGTTAACGTCACCTAAATTGCTACAATGTCCAGATTTTTCCAAACAATTTATAATTACAGTTAATGCTTCATTTACGGAACTAACTTCCTTGTTATATCAGATCACAGACCACTAGTTTTTATTTTCAATATGAAGGATCTATCTTCAAAACTTGCGAGAATTCGTCTCGAATTAGCCGAATATAATTTCATTATAGAGTACATTAGAGGTAACTCAAACGTCAGTGCCGACGCACTTTCACGCATTTCCATTGACGAGATTAGGGAATCAACGAAACACGTTCTTGCAGTTAA
This sequence comes from Philophylla caesio, assembly GCA_963971545.1. NCBI lineage: Eukaryota > Metazoa > Arthropoda > Insecta > Diptera > Tephritidae > Philophylla > Philophylla caesio. Next base: position 124,409,948 of record OZ020604.1, on the reverse strand, counting down.
AACTATAGCGATGACTGAGAAATTTAACAGAAAAGACACACAAAACAGCGACATAGACGATTCAACGCAGACTTTAAACGTTTGCGACAAATTTGCATTCAGTTTTTCGAAAAAGATACCGCGTATTAAATCAACAACGAATTACGATAAAAATATAAGAATTTCAAATTTACAAATTTGCGCACATATAAAACACAAAAAACTCGAGTTACTTAATGTCGAGATTGTTAAAGAAATAACGAATTTAGATGACTTACTTTCGAGGCTCGAAAACGAAGCCGGCAATCGCAACATTAAACATTTTGAATGGCCAAAAAACGATACATTTTTTAAATATTATTCTATAGCAGAATTAAAAAACAGCATAAACAAAATTTTAAAGAATTTACAAATTATCCTTACAGACCCAGTAGAGACTGGAGACAACGACGATCAGAAACAAAAACTAATGACAATTTACCACACTGACCCGCTTTCAGGAGGACATTGCGGAAACAAAAAACTTTATGCCAAAATACGTACAAAATACTATTGGAAAAACATGATTCGTGACATTGCTAAATTTGTAAAAAGTTGCGAAAAATGTCTATTAAACAAAGTTAAGCCTAAAACTAATGAAAATCTTGTTCTTACACCAACATCATTCGACATCGTAGTTATTGATACAATAGGTCCTTTACCTGAGTCGAATAATGGTAATAAGTTCGCACTTACCATTATATGCGATTTAACCAAATATTTAGTCATGATTGCTATGCCAGACAAAAGTGCTAAAAGAATTGCATCTGCCATTTTTGAGAGTTTCGTGTTAACATACGGTATTATGAATTCCATTAATTCCGATTTAGGTACAGAATTCAAAAACGATATTTTTTCAGAATTAACGAATATTTTAAAAATCGAACATAATTTTTCAACCGCATACCATAGTATACCATCATATATTTGCGAGCGTATTTAGAAGAAACATATTCCGAATGGGACGTATATTTAAAATATTTTACATTTTTGCATAACACAACAACTAACACAGTTTTCGATTACAAATTTACTCCATTTGAATTAATATTTGGAAGAAAGGCTATTTTGCCAAAAGAAATACAAAAAGAAAATATCGATCCAATATACAACGTTGAAAATTATGCAAAAGAAGTAAAATATAGAATGCAAAAATCACACGCACTCGCAAAAGAACTTATTAACAAACATAAATTTCGAAATAAAACTCTATACGACCAAACCGCGCGTCCTTTATCAGTTAACATAAATTATTTGGTTTTAATTCAAAAAGAACCACGAGATAAACATGCAAACATATACCATAGTCCATACATAGTAAAAAATATTGACGGTGTAAACATAACGATTTTTGATAAAACAAAAAATAAAGAAATAAACAATACATAAAAATCGAATTCAAAAAGTAGACTAAAAACAAATAATTTCTTACTTTATTTAAATTATTATAACCACTACTAAAATAAGTGCTAATCTAGCAAAAAGTCTAAAAACATTAAATATGTTAAATAAGCAAAAAAATCTATAAATAATAAAAATGCAAAATCTGAACTATTTCATATTTATGTATATATACAAATACAAACAAGAATTGTTCAATAACGAGGTATTAAATTTTCAAAATTGCTATCTATTTTTAAGCAATACCAAAATATGTATCCATTATTTTCCAACTAACGACACTAAGCAAAAGAAATATATAAAAAATCATTGTAATCGTACATATGTACATAGCCAATTTAACGCATCTAATGTAAAATTCTAAACAAAAGAAAAAAAAACCATGAATTTTTTTAAATGCATTGATCCATTAACTTTATTTTAAAAATTAGAAATGCATACATATTTGTAATTACTATTATTTCGGTTACTACGCAAACAGTACTTAAGTAAGTAAAAATATTTTTAATTTGCAATAAGCATAATATTTAAATTGCATCAATTTGTATTCTTAAATTGGATTGTTGTGAATGAACGATTAAAAGGGGAAAGGATAATTGATAAATCTTACTAAAGTTCCTTCATTCAAAACAATCTAATTTTTTTGGAAGTTGGCCGCAAGTGGCCCCCTGCACACAAGACGCGCAACGCAGCACGAAGAGGTGCAGTGAAATAGCGGGCCGGCTGGTACTCCGCCGGAGGAGCGTTACCTAACGCCACAAAAGCAAATTCAATTGCGTTTATTGTCATAAAAGACACCACTTTATGCTTCACTTTAGCGGCATACACCAGAGCAATAGTATAAATGTAAAAAGAACCACGGGTCTTATTGCCACAACAAGATCCGCGCATGTCGATATTTTATTAGGCAGCGACCTAATCCCCCAAATAATATTAGAAGGTGTTGAGAAAATTACCAACACCTTATTAGCTCAAAACAACATCTTCGGATGGATTCTAAGTGGCAAAGTAGCAGAAAGAATCTCCACTTTTACCACACAAGTGGAAGAGGTCTCAAACGGAAACCTAAATTCGCAATTGAGAAAATTTTGGGAGATAAAAGAATCCAAACTACCCCCCCCCCCCCCCCCCCCAAACCCAATGCAGCACCACAAACTAAGTATTGTAAAGATTTGTATAAAACCACAAATACGAAATCTAATAACGGTGGGTACGTCGTTCGACTCCCCGCAAACCTCAACTCAATTGCGCCCTCTTTCTAGCCTTGGCCGAACCCCATTGTTAAAAACACGAACATATGTGCTACAAACCTTCACCTCAGAAGGGTTCCCCTTACAAAAGACTACGAATAACAACCCCACAATATTACAAAATATTGATAAAAAAAATTTGTTTGACGAAAATTTCTCAAAATTAAAAAAAAAAAGTACCATGAAAACCTTGGGAATTCAGTTAATTGCAAATCCTTATGGCGGTTGCAAAACTTTTCGGCCCGCAGGATGCCTTACCACAATTATGACATAAGCCAAAATTCCGATTCAAGAACCAATACCACTCCGATTGGTGAAATAGTCTCAATTTGCAATTCACGTTTGAGGAATTTACAACACTGTTAGCTCGGTCGCATAGAAAAGATACATCACGCCTCCGACGGTCCTATTAGATTAGTTGACCTACGTACGCAAACCGGAAATCTTACTCGACCGCTCGTTAAACTCTGTTTCCTCCCTAACGCTAATAATATCGATACCACAAATTCCGATAATTAACCGCATTTAACCGCTTAAACAGTATAAACCAGGTGACCGAGGTGACCTGTCGATTGTGTGACAGGCCGCACCACCCGCTGTTACACCACACGAGTCGACGTGTGGTACCAGAGCGCACGACTTCACGAAACAACATGCGGCAAACACCGTAACCACCTATCACACCACGACACCGACGGCAACAAATCGCGCACCACCACCGCAACAGGCGCCAACCAGTATGCAGCGTTCATTCCACCTGGCCTCGCAATCATCGCCCAGCAAGGCTCAGTAGCGTCGTAGCGACGCTCCAACAGTTCCAACGCTTCCTAGGCGTAAACTTCGCCTAGGGGGGCTGGGATGGCTAAATGAGCCACTTGGCAACACGGTTGCCAGCCGACACAGGAGTTTTTTTTTTTTTTTTTTTTCGCTCGTCTATTCTAAGACGTTTCGTTACTAACGTGATTATGTCTGCAGACTTTTTCCATACGTCGTCTTCGGACAACATGGCCTTCAGCAAACCTTCGGGGGACACGGCTTCTCCTATATATTGTTCCAGGTGGTTGCGTTCATTATTAAATCTTTGGCAGTCCATTAGTATGTGCTCTGCGCATTCAACTTTCCCGTCCCAATGTAGGCAGTAGGGACTATCTGCATGTTTGTACTTATGCAAGTACTGGCAGAGACAGCTATGCCCGGTGAGGAACTGCGTGAGGTAGAAATCAGTCTCTCCGTGTTTCCTTTTTATCCAATCATCTACCTTTGGGATCAGTTTCTTAGTCCATCGTCCTTTCATGGAGGTGTCCCACCTTTTTTGCCACTCGTCGATACTCCGTTGCAATATTTTGCTGCGATCACTTGGGCTGCGCTTGATTTCTGCTGCCGCTCTGGCAGCTTTGTCTATCGGACATCTTCCAGCTAGCAAATTTGCGGCCTCGTCTGACACTGTCACGAACGCACAACATACCCTTAGTGACGCTAATCTTTGTACTGAGGCTGGTGCTCTCATGTATGAGGTTACTGGAGTAGCGAATGCCCATACTGGGGCCGGGTACATCAGGATGGACGAACTGACCGTTGCAAGCAGTTTCCTTCTTTCTTATTTTGGACCTCTTATGTTTGGCATGAGTCTTGCCAGAGCCGTGCTGACTTTTCTCGCCTTCTCGCTAGCATAATTCAGATGTTCTTTGAAGCTCAGACGCCGGTCGATTATGACACCGAAGTATTTGATAGTTGGGCTGGATTCTACGGTGTGACCTCCTATTCGTATCTGAATATTTTCAACTCTTTTCCGGCTGGTCATTAGCAGCGCTTCGGTCTTATGTTCCGCTAGCTCTAATCCTGCTGTTTGGAGCCAAGTTTTGGCAGACTCTATGGTTTCAGTGCTCATGCGCGCCACGTCTACTAAGTGTTTTGAGACCACTACGACAGCGGTATCATCAGCGTATCCTATAATGGACACTCCTTCCGCTTTTTCTATTCTCAAGATGCCATCATACATGATGTTGCAAAGAAGTGGTCCAAGGACTGACCCCTGGGGCACACCTCCAGTAACATGGTGCTTTTTTGGTACTTCGTTGGTGTCGTAGAAGAGCTCTCTTTCGCTGAAATAGCTTTTCATTATTCGAATTAAATAGTGGGGAATATTCATTGCCATCATCGCCGTTATTATTCGGGTCCAGTTGGCAGAATAGAATGCGTTTTTCACGACCAACGTGATCACAGCACAGTACTGCTTTGCTCCTTCAAACCATCTCTTACCCTCGAGGGCTTTGCGCGCAATCTCACACACAGCCGATAACGCGTCGACAGTTGAACGCTTCTTCCGAAAGCCATATTGCCACCTTGAGGGGCCCTGATCACCTTCCGTGGTCTTTTGAGTCCGCGCGCAGATTATTGCCTCAAGTATTTTTCCTGCACTGTCCAGCATGCATAAGGGCCTATATGATAATGGCTCTTCCGGTGGCTTGTTGCCTTTGTGCAGTAGGACTAGCCGTTGTCGCTTCCATTTCTTTGGGAAAATGCCTTCCTCAATACACTTCGTGTATAATCGGCAAAAAAGTTCTGTTTTCTCCTTAATTATATATTTCAGGATCCCATTCGTAATGCCGTCCATGCCTGGTGACTTATTGCTTTTTATTTTGGCTGTAGCGGCGATCAATTCGTCCTTCGTAACTGGAGGGATTTCCACGAATTCTAACGTTAAATCTTGCGGCATTCGGCATAAATCTTGCTGCGGGAAAAGCCCAATAACGATGCGCATCATTATTGCAGGACACACTGGCGGTTTGGCCTTGCTCCCTTTCAATTTTCTTAGGACAGTATTATAGCCACTACCCCAGGGGTTATCATCGACGTCTTTTATGAGTTCTAGAAAGGCATGACGTTTGCTTTGCTGTATAGCTTTTCGTAGTGCCTGTCGCTTGCTTTTGTATGCGGTTTGGAGGCGTTGGTATTCAGTGGAATTCCTGGTTCTCTGTCTTTGGTGTTTACGTCGCAGTTTAAGTCATTCAGAGCGCAGTTTCGCGATTTCTTCGTTCCACCAGTAGGCTGAGGGTCTTCTGTTTCCACTTTTTTTCCGAGGCATCGATGCGTCGCAGATATCACTGACCATCTTCATTATTTTGTTAGCGCAGGTATCGGTATTTTCATTTCCTTTTCTAGCGCGTCTGGCAGCAGCTCTGTCATGTATTCTACCATACTGCTATCCAACAATTTCGTTTTCCATCCGATATTCTGCACTTTCAGAGTATTCTGTTTCCGTGCGCTGCTTCGCAGCGGGAGGATTTCAAAGGGTATCGCAAAGTGATCACTATAAGTGAAGTTATCTGAGACTTTCCATTTAATTCTATTAAATAACGCCGTACTGCAGAAGGTCAAGTCAATAATTGATCCTGAGGTTCCTTTTTGATATGTATTTTTGCTTCCATTATTTAGCAGTATGATATTTAGATTGGCGAAGGCTTCGAGTAGGGCCTGGCCTCGGGGGTTGTTTTTGAGCTGCCCCATTCCACTGCCCATTCGTTGAAATATCCTGCGATGATGACTGGTGTTTTGCCGGTAGCATCGGATGCCAAATGCCTCAGCATATTCTTATAGCTTTCAAGCGGTTCACTTGGGGGGCGCGTAGCAGCTATAGAAGTGGATTCCCCCCAATTTTGCATAGATGAATCCCTCCTCTTGGTTGTGGCCTATAGCTTCGAAGGGCAGAGCCCCGAATGCCCAGACCGCAGCTTTCTTTCTCTTGTCCTGCAGCCAATTTCCTTCTATAGGCGACGCTCTATATTGCTCGCTGATGAGTGCGACGTCAATGGCTTGTTCGAAGACTGACTGTTTTAGGAGGTCTTGTGCCGCTTCGCAGTGGTTTAGATTAATCTGTAGGCATTTAATCATTTCTTTCTTTTTTATACGCCGGGCACCTGAAGCTTCCTGTGGGATGGTTCTGTGTGACGCCGGTACCTGGTTTACAAATGGTGCATTTAGGGGCTGCCGTACACTGCTTGGCAAGGTGGCCTTTCTCTCCGCGGCGAAGACATGAGCCACTACGGTCCTCCGTTGATTTACAATGCCTCGCGATGTGTCCAAAATCAAGGCATCGGAAGCATCTGAGGGGACTGACCTGCTCCCGGATTCGACAGTTGAGCCATCCCACGCGGATGCGTCCCGCCTCCACCAGGATTTTTGTGTCCCGGACTGTCACACTTATTGTCGCAGTTTGCGTGTCATTTCTCGTCGGCCTTAAGGGCTTTACTGACACAGGTTTCCCGTAGTTCACTTCTGGGAATTGTTGTCTTATAGCGTTGGCAATATCTTCCTCTGTTGTGGCTACATCCATATCACGAATTTCGACGTTCACTGTGTGACTCAAGACCTTTACATTTGCGGCATATTTAAGCACAGCAGACGCTCGTTCTTTAAACATATTCGCCATCTGGCCAGATTTATCACGGAGTTGGTCGAGCAGATCTCCCTTCGCTGTTGTTGTGATTCGATTAACGTTCTCGCCTAGTTCTTTCATATCAGGTTGCTGTTTCATTTGTCTGATTATATCCGCATAAGTCATTTCACCCGTCTTCGAAATAATTACTGCGTCAGGTCTAGACAGTTTCCTTGCGGTTTTGCTAAGTTTTCTCGCGTTCTTCACCAGAGTCCATTGTTCGTTGTTAGCCTGTTTTTTGGTCTCCTTGGCTTCTTTGCCGGTGCTCATTGCGACTTCGCTGGTTTCGTTCAAGACCCGCCTTTTCCCTTCTTTTACTGTTTGTACATGCTTGTCTCTTGTGCTTGTATTGCCGGGACTTCGTTTAACAGGCTGTGTTGCTGCCTGACTATGCAGCTTAGCGATTTCTGACACCAGGTCTCGCATAGGTTGATGAATAGATCTCCTACCGCCGCCAATCATGCTCAGTAACAAATTAATTTTTATTCCTAGCTCCTTCATGGGGTCTTTTGCTTCCATTGGTCTATTAACGGTGCGTGATTCCACGCGGCTAATGTCCGGCGGAGAGGAATGCGAGCGCGCGTTTTCGGCCGTCTTATCGGCGCTCGATGTGGCTTTAAGGCCTATCGTGGCCCCAATTGGAGAATCATCAGGTTCCTGTAGCATTAACCGGGGACGCTTCGCGAAGGGGTTTATTAGAGACCCGCATTCGTTGGTATTAGTGCCCGGTAGCGATGGGCTTTCGACTTCCCTGATATTTCGCCCTGGGGGGGGGGGGGGCGATCTAGTCACACTCATAGTTTTGTTTCTTCTTAGGTTATCTTATTTATTTTTATCTTTACTGTATACGAATAATGTTGTTATTTTATTTAATTCGGTTATTTTAATTTACTTGATAGTTCGCGTTTAGTATTTTATTTTATTATTGGGTTTTTGTTTTTTAGATTTTATTTTATTAATATTGTTATTATTTTTTTTTTTTTTAATATATTAGTTATTATATGTTTTCTGCTGATTTATTTATTTTTATTTTTATTTGTATTTTATATTTCAATAAGATTTTATTTCTTTTTAATGTTTTATTTTTATTATATTTATATTTATATTTATATTTTTATAATTTAATTGATAGTTCGCGTTTAGTATTTTATTTTATTTATTATTGGGTTTTTTGATTTTTAAGGAGTGCTTTTGTACAAACGCACAAATTATACCAAACACACACACACAAATATACATGTAAACACTCTCCTGCAAACGTCAAAAGCCCTATGAAAGAGTTGGGCTATAAGATAAATGAGCTTCTAAGCATGATAGGCGGAGGCAGAAGATCCATTCACCAACCCATGCGCGATCTAGTCGGGGAAATTGCGAAGTTGCACAAAGAGGCAACAGAAGTGCAGAACGCGGACGTAAGCAACAAAAGAAACAAGAAAACCAGAGAGCAATACGTCCAAACTTCAAGTGACCGAAAGGGTAACAAGCCGACAGTAAACATGCGGCAAATGCAGGTCGAATCGACTAAAAGTAACACCGATTCAAATATAAGAAACAAGGCGGCCGCAAGGGCAGAAACCCCAGCTAACAAATGGACCTTGGTGCAAACCCAGAAAAAATTGAGCAAAACCGCAAGAAAAGCGTCGAAGCCCGATGCGGTAATAATATCAAAAACAGGCAAAACCACATATGCGGACATCATCAAGCAAATGAAGAAGCAACCCGCAAAGCAAGAACTAGGGCAAAGTGTCAACAAAATTGTCACCACATCTAGAGGAGACTTACTAGTCCAACTACGCGACAACACTGGACACGTGGCAAGCAAGTTCAGGGAGTGCGCTAACGAGGTACTAAAAAATGTCGCAGATGTAAAAGTCCTGACACACACACTAAACGTGGAGATTCGCGACATGGATGCGGCAACAACAGAATAAGAGGTTGGCGACGCAATCAAGCACCAGTTCCCCGAAGTAAATTATGGGAAGCCGGTTTCAGTCAAATCCATAAGAACAGTAAGAAATGGAACACAAACTGCGCTCATAAGCCTTTCAGTGCGAGACGCAAAAACCTTGGTAGAGGCGGGACGAATTCGCAACTGCCGAATTCGGGAACTATTCAGTCCCACCAGGTGTTATCGATGCCTCGATTTTGGACACATATCCAGGCATTGCAAGTCCGCCGAAGATCGCAGCGGTACGTGTCTTCGTTGTGGAGAGAAAGGACACTTTGCCAAGCAATGCAAAGCAGCACCCAAATGCGCCATTTGCAAGACAGCGACTGGTGTCGCACAAGACCACCCTACTGGAAGCTTCAGGTGCCCTGCGTATAAAAAAGCGGTAAACCAACTAAAATAATGATTAAGTGCATAAAAATAAATTTAAACCATTGCAAGGCGGCACAAGATCTTTTAAAGCAGGCAATCTACGAGCAAAAGATCGATATTGCACTCATCAGCGAGCAGTACAAAGAACCCTCAGTGGAAGGAAATGGGCTCCAAGACAGAAGGAAAAAAGCTGCAATCTGGGCATGTGGGGCCACGCCCATCGAAATCAGAGGTAATAGTCAACATGAGGGCTTCATCTACGCAAAAATCGGTGGAATTCACTTCTACAGCTGCTACGCGCCTCCAAGCGAACCAATAGAAAGTTATAAAAACATGCTGAGCCGTCTGGTAACCGATGCTGCGGGAAAAGCACCACTCGTAATATCTGGAGACTTCAACTCGTGGGCAGTTGAATGGGGCAGCCCAAAATCAACCCCACGGGGCCAGGCGCTGCTTGAAGCCTTTGCCAGTCTTAACATCGTGCTGCTCAACAAAGGAAGGAAAAATACCTACCAAAAAGGCAATGCGGGTTCGATCATCGACCTGACATTCAGCAGGTCTGCGATATTCAATAAAATAACATGGGACGTCTCAGAGGAGTTTACATTCAGCGACCACTTTGCCATCTACTTAACCATCCACCCGTCTCGAAACTCCGCTAATAAAAGGAGAGCGTCGAAAGTGCAAAGCATTGGATGGAAAACAAAAATGTTAGATAACAGCATGTTGGAATACATGACAGAACTCATACCAGACACACTTGATGGAAGCTCTGGAAGCCCCAACACATGTGCTAATGCACTAGTAAAGCTAATCACTGACATCTGCGATGCATCAATGCCACGGAAAAAGAGTGGTAACCGAAGAGCACCAGCGTACTGGTGGACAAACGAAATAGCGGAGCTAAGAGGGGAATGCCTAAGACTGCGCCGGCAACACCAGAGACAGAGGGCAAGAAATAATCCCCAGTATCAACACCTCCAAGCTGCATACAAGCACAGCCGAATAAAACTACGAAAAGCAATCCAAAAGAGCAGGCGCGAGGCCTTCGCAGAGCTAGTAAAAGACGTTGACGACAATCCTTGGGGTAGCGGGTACAATATCGTCCTGAAAAAACTGAAAGGGTACAACGCCAAACCGCCAGTATGCCCACTTATAATGAAGCGGATCGTCTCAGGCCTTTTCCCACAACAAGAAATATGCAGTGTACCGAGGGAGCTAGTAGTAGAAACCGCCGAGATCCCTCCGGTAACAAATAATGAAGTGCTCGCTGCTGCAGCTAGAATAAAAACCAGCAAGTCCCCAGGTATGGATGGAATCCCAAGTAGCATTCTTAAATATGTTGTTAAGAAGAAGACTGAAACCTTCAGCAATCTATACACGAAATGCATTCAAGAAGGCATTTTTCAAAAGAAATGGAAGCTGCAACGGCTAGTTCTACTACCCAAAGGCAACAAGCCCCCAGATGAGCCTTCTTCGTACAGGCCTCTGTGCATGCTGGACACTGCAGGGAAACTATTTGAATCAATCATAAGCGCCCGACTCCAAGAGATTACGGAAAGTGACGACGGGCTCTCAAATAAACAATACGGCTTCCGAAAAATGCGGTTAACTGTCGATTCCGTTGCGTCTGTCTGCGATATAGCACGTAAAGCACTCGAAGGCAAAAGATGGTTCGAAGGAACCAAACAGTACTGCGCTGTAGTTACGCTCGATGTGAAAAATGCATTCAACTCCGCCAACTGGAACTACATAATTAAGGCGTTGATAGAGATGAAAATTCCAGACTACTTGACCCGAATACTCCTAAACTATTTTAGCGAAAGAGAGTTATTTTATGATACAAATGAAGGCCCGAAAAGGTACCATGTCACAGGTGGTGTGCCGTAGGGTTCGGTCCTCGGACCAATCCTTTAGAACGTCATGTATGATGGCATCCTTAAAATTGAAAAACCCGAGGGCGTGTCTATAATAGGCTATGCGGATGACATAGCGATCGTAGTAGTGGCGAAACATCTGGTGGACGTGTCGCGCATGTGTAGCGAAGCAATAGCGTCAGCAAAAACTTGGCTGCAGAACGCAGGACTAGAGTTGGCTGATCACAAGACAGAGGCATTGCTCATGACCAGTCGAAAAAAGCTGGAAAAGATTCAAATCCGCATAGGAGAACATACTGTAATGCCAGCGCAAACTTTAAAATACCTCGGTGTCGTACTCGATCCACGACTGAACTTTAAGGAACACTTGAAATATGCCAGTGAGAAGGCAAGGAAGACCAGTATGGCTCTTGCAAGACTCATGCCAAATATGGGAGGCCCAAAAGAGAAACAAAGAATCCTGCTTGCGAGCGTCAGCTCATCAATTTTAATGTACGCGGCACCAATCTGGGCAAGCGCGACCCCTATAACCTCATATATGAGAGCACCAGCCTCGGTGCACAGATTATCACCTCTTAGAGTATGCTGTGCATTCGTGACTGTGTCAGACGAGGCTGCAAATTTGCTGGCTGGAAGATGCCCGGTATACATAGCTGCAAGAACGGCGGCAGCAATAAAGCATAGCCCAAGTGAACGCAACAAGATCCTGCAACAAAGCACCGACGAGTGGCAACAAAGGTGGGACTCGTCCCCAAAAGGACGTTGGACAAAGAGATTGATCCCAAGGGTAGACGAGTGGATTAAGAGAAAACACGGAGAAACAAACTTCTACCTTACCCAGTTCCTTACCGGGCATGGCTGCTTCCGACAATATTTATATAAATACAAGCACGTTGACCACCCCTTCTGCCTACATTGCGATGGGAAATTTGAAAGCGCAGAACACATATTTATGGACTGCCACAGATTCGACACAGAACGCAACTATCTAGAACGTTATATGCGAAAAGCAGTGTCCCCCGAAGGCTTGCTGGAGGCTATGCTGTCCGATAAGGATATTTGGCACAAATGTGTTGACAACATCACGGGAATAATGAAAAGACTTCGAATAGACGAGCGAAACGCGAACCGCGCAGAATTATAACGCACGCTGAGTGAAGACGAAGAATAACGTCCAGTGCCTGCCCTGCGAAGTAATATCCGAATTGATAGTCCCGCAGGGGTGCCACAGGCCCAGCGTACGAAGGAGGTTGGGTTTAGTCCGTAGGTGCCTGGAGGCAAATCGGGCATGCGGGCAGCACGGGCTGCTCGTATCTATGAAGATTCCTCCTCCCTGGTCGTAACCGAAAAAAAAAAAAAAAAAACATGTAAACATAAGACACAAACACAATTTTTCGATCATTAAAGCGAACGGACGTGTTCCCCCCGATCATAATTTTTAATTAAATAAAGTTTTAATTTAAATCCGAACATCATCTCTTTATATTTAAAAATAAAAGGGTTGTGCAAAGTGGTGAGTGGTTCCAGCAAATAATTGCATTGAGTAGCGCAGACTTATAAATGTATTCTTCTCTATGATTTTTTAGGATTTTATCATATGTTTCTTCTTCAGAATATTGTGGTAATACATTTATATATTTTATTTGTCCATGATTTAAGATTATTATATATATTTTGATATTCTTTAAATACTTCATCATTATCGAAGTATACGAGTATACCTGTATTTCTTGTCCTGCATTTGTTTAATATTTCCATTAGTTGGTTTTTAAAATATTTGGGTTGTTTAAATATGATTGAATCTTGATATCTCTTCCGTCGTTAAAACTAGAATTCGTGTTTTAAACATATTAAGTGGTTTTTCACTTATTTCAATTCCTTTATTACTACGTATATCATCTTGTGCGCTATGAATAGTTTCTAAGTCATTAGTTGGTTAGTTGCTATTTTCGTAATGTGCGCTCAACATGTATTGTCGAAGTGTGTCTGTTCGTTTATAACGGTTCAGATGTTATATAATCTTTTTCATGTTGAACTTTCTTTTCTTCAGTCGCATGTTTAGATCTAATTGTTAAAACTATATTTATATATAAAAGATTTGTTACATTGTTCGCATGTTAACTGAGTACATTTTTTCTTGTGTTTATCAAAAATTTTTTCTTCTGAAAAATATTTCTTATAGTTTATATTTATATTGAAACCGTGTTCTATTGTGGTGTCAGTTTACATGCCGTTGAAATAAGTATTTAGTAGGAAACGTTTATTTGCATTGGCTGCATATGAAAGTATGCGTTCTTATGTGGTCCTTATATTCGTCCTCAGAATTAAATGATGTTTGCATAGTTCGCAGCAAATTTTGTATCACTGAGACACTTGTCACACTCGAATAGATTAATTTCCTTTGAGCTAATTTTTACTCTAGTTAGTGCATCTGCTACTTTATTTTCTTTGCCTTCTAAGTGCGTTATATTGAAATCGTATTCGTTAGTAACATTTTCCATCTCTGAATTTTAGAGTTGAATTCCTTTAGAGTAGCTAACCTGATAATGGGCTATGATCAGTTTTGAATTGAATTTTTGTTCCCCAAAGGTAATGGCTGAATTATTTAGTCGACCATACAATTGCTAGTAATTCCTTTTTAATCGTAGAATAATTTAACTCATGTTGATTTAAGGGCCTATAAACGAATGATATTGGCAGGTGTAATTGGGATAACACGGCTCTTAATGCAAATTTGCTTCATTTCATTTCATTTCATTCTTTATTAGGTCTATGATTACAAAAAATCTTACAGACTAGAAGTACAGAAAAATTATATAGTAAGTAACGCACTAACTGATACATGTAAATATGTATATTACGCCTTTAAATTGCAAATTCTAATAGAGTATAGGTAAAAATAATTGGCATACAATAGTAATTTTAGGAGAAAAATGATCTAAGATGGTTTAATAATATGGCATACGGCAACGTGAAATCAGCATCAAAAGAACTGAAGAACGAATTTAAATCAGAACATGCCCTAGAAATAGGGGCATTCACTCCGTAATTGGTTCTGGAGAAATCAATATGTAAGGTTTAAAACTGCCTGAGATTCTTATATTGGACATTAAACTGAATCTTACTTAGAAGCGTAGGGCAATCAATAGTCCCAGAAATGATACCAATGACAAATGAAGACGACAGTATAGATCTTCTGTTCTCACAATACAATGTTTTGAGAGTATACGGAGTAGCTATGTCTACCGGGCATCTTCCAGCCAGCAAATTTGCAGCCACATCTGACACAGTCACGAATGCACAGCATACTCTAAGATATGATAATCTGTGCACTGAGGCTGGTGCTGGTTGAATGTACTTTTTACATCCAGCGTGACTACAGCGCATTACTGTTTAGTTCCTTCGAACCATATTTTGCGTTCGAGAGCTTTACGCGCTATATCGCAGACAGGCGCAATGGAATCGGTTGTTGGCCGCATCTTACGGAAGCCGTTTGTTGATTTCAAAGCCTGTCGTCACCTTCCCTAATCTCTTGGAGTCGGGCGCTTATGATTGCTTCAAATATTTTCCCTGCAGTGTCCAGGCCTGTATGAAGAAGGCTGTTCTGGGGGCTTTCGTGTATAGAATGCTGAAGGTTTCAGTCTTCTTCTTAACTACATTTTTTTTTTCAGGGGCGTTGTGGTAGCACTCTACCCCCAAGTGAGCATTTGAAACCAGGATAAACCCGTTTTCGTCGAATTCCTCTCCCCACGGGGCTGCCGTCAAGCATTACATCATGGGGGGGGAAAGGTGGTTAGTCGCCGCTGCTACGCTGTTGTCTGGTGAGAGTTCTCAACCTCTTCATTGCTTCTGCTATTACATATCTGTGATGTTTTCCATATTTTGTGCACTAGTTGGCTTTTATTATTGACTGGACGCCAAGTCTATACACTGGTTGTATTTTCAATCGGACACTTATATTTTTAAAGGGCTGTCGGAACCGACGAAGTTCCGAGCAGAACCCTTTCTATCTATCTGGGGGCTGTCGGAATGGACGAGATTTCGAGCAGTCTCATAGAGAGATTCTAATTTTGGGGAATGTCGGAGCGGGCGGGGTTCCGAGCATCGCCATCGCTGGATTTTTTAGCTGTCAGAATGGACGAGGTTCCACGCAGCGCCATCGCTGGATTCTTTAGCTGTCGGAATGGTCGAGATTCCGAGCAACCTGTTTTGAGCACGTGGCTTGTGGTAGCTTAATGGTTCGCTCGCCGCTGTCTCTTCAGGCCTCTAAGTTGTTTTAAGATTGAAGCAATTACATCGCTGGTTGATGTCCATTCACTAAGACTTTTCATCGTGTTACTGATGATGGTCTCCGGTGCAAGCACCTTACCAATTGTAGTCCTCAGTACGTTCATTTGGAGATTAAATTTTAACTATTATACGGATGTTCTTCATAAAATTTAACGTTCATTAGTTACTTTGCCCGCCGGTCGGAACGGACTTCATCTCTTCTGGTGTTTCATAGTTTCTGCTTGTTTAACTGCTTTGCAGCGGTCGGAACGGACTGGGTTCCGAGACGCCTACTCACTTGGTAATAATGTATGTACATACATATGTGTGCACATACATATGTTTCTTTTTCAGAGGAGGAAGTATCGAAAGCCTAAACCCCGTCTGTGTAGGACTTTAACCTCACTAAACCTCCTACCGGCAAGTACAAGTATGTGTGCACATACATATGTACATAGAAATATTATCGCAAAAATCTTTCTGAAAAAAATTGATATTGCATTTTCGCTTATCACATTTTCGAATTCATTTGAATTAGGTTGAATTATGGTGAATTATTGTCAATTTTGATGAATTATATACCGTTAAGCCGCTCTTGTTTTATTGTGCTCGCGTTCATAGGTTCGGCGCCATGGCTTCGTTTTACTTATGAAACGAACGAATTGCGTCTTCGGCAATAGCAAAGTAAGCAACTGCCGCACAACTTCGCCGCCTGCATTCATACGGACCATTTCAAATGGTTAGCGGCTTCATGCGTACGGGTAAGTTGTGCATTCATGAATGAAATAATTCATGCAGATGTCTAGTATACACATACATATATAAGTATATAAATTCTTAATTTTCATTTTGAAATTTTTTATCACATATTCTTAATTTTTACCTTCCTTTTTACATTTAAGCAAGAGTTAATTTAGTTTTTTTTATATTACTCTTGAATTAATTTAAACCCTGCCAATATTTCGTCACTCGTCCCTTTTATGTGCACACTGAAAAACTGATTTGAGGTCTGGCCTTGCCTGCACGATCAATTTATTAATATACCTTCTGTTGTCTTTTTTCAGCATTGTCCGTTACAACAGCAGTAATTTTGTGGTCAAGTTCCCATTCCAGCAAAATATCCTTCATTTTTCTTGTTATGTTGTCAGCAGATAGATATATACATAGATAGATATTAATTTTTGAGGTAAGCACTGCGACGAATGGGTCTATTGAGTTTATATATAACACAGTGTTACAAAATGGAAAAAATTGAATGAACTTTTAAAGTGACATATTGGAAATTGTTCACCTGGTCGAATATAACTCAAAACGGTTTTTGGAAAATTTGTAACACCCTCAAAATCTTGCTTTACCGTTAAAAAACCGTTCTTTGGAAGTGTACGTGCTAATCTTTTCATTACTTGGCCATTTCTTTACCGATTTTCAATATGAAATATGTTTTGGAAAGGTAAGGATTATACCTTTAAATTGAGAGCTAGCGTGTTGGAAGTTTTCATCGGGTAAACTTGGAAAATTTGTTTTTTCTTCAAATTTTTCTACTTTGACCGCATTTTATTGCAGTATTTTACTAAAAATATATCAAGTATGAGGAATTGTTTTGAAAGTACATTCATGTCCAAAAATTTTGAGTGCTCATGCAATGAAATCGGACAAAAATTGACGAAGCTATTAAATTTTTTCTGCTATTAAATAAATTTACCTTGCCTTACCTTTTTTTAATTTTTCTACTTTGACCGCATTTCATTGCGTTATTTTACTAGAAACATAGCAAGTATGAGGAATTATTTTAAACACATTCATTTCCAAAAATTTTGAGTGGTCATCTAATAAATTTACGCCATCAATTCAACCTTGCGACCGCTTCGCAATTATATTGTGTAATAAGTGTGGTAAAATGTGTGATAGGCGCAACAAATTTTGTTACGCCTGCGGTCTATTTGTTGATAAGAAATATCGGTTCGATTTAAGAACAAATAAAGCTGTGGTTGAAGCGTTCAACCTCTTTTTCAGTTGCTCATACGTGGAAAGTGCTTGGTATGAACCCGAATATATTTGTTCGATGTGCTGTACAACATTAAAACAATGGAAAACCGGTAAATGCGATGACCAGCGTCTTCCGTTTGTGACTCCTATGGCTTGGCATTATTAAATATATCACAAGCCGGAGGATTGCTACTTTTGCCATACAAAAATCACTGGTCACCACTATAAAAGTCGCCACCTCATAGAATATGCCAATGTGTTGACTGTATCGAAACCGATTCCAAGAGGAAAACAAGATCAGCGAACTAAAGACAAAATCCAGCTACATTTCCTGATTCAAGCCACAAATCTTCTAATGAGGTAAATGACGAACCGTACCTTCCAACCAAAGCAATAGAAACGGAACGTCATTTCGTGTCAAATCACGATTATTGTGATCTTGTGCGGGATATTGATCTGTCTATAAGACAGACAGAGATTCTGGCCTCCAGTTTAAAGCAGTGGAATGTAGTAGACAGTAACTTTAAAGTAACGTCTGCACGAGACAGAGACCTATCTTCGTTCGAACACATTTTCAAAGCTGATGACACCAATAACAAACTAGTTTACTGCGTTGATGTGGATGAATTGTTTGCTGCACTCGATCACGTGCATTGTCCACAAGATTGGCGATTATTTCTAGACGGTTCTTGCAAAAGTAGGTATTTAATGTGTTATGAGTGTGAGAGAACTAAATTTGAATACAATTTATCAATTCATTTTCAATTGACTAACATCGTAGGTCTAAAAGCAGTATTGCTGCACAACAGAAATGAATTGCCATCAGTTCCAGTGGCATACGCTACTGATATGAAAGAGACTTATCAAACGATGGAAAAAATTCTACGATTGCTTATATACAATAAATTTCGCTGGCAGGTTGTCTCGGACCTTAAAGTCCTGACAATTCTACTTGGAATGCAAGGTGGCTACACTAAACATCCTTGTTACTTTTGTGAATGGGACAGTCGTGCCAAAAATCATTACAAGTGTAACATATGGCCACCGAGAAAGTTTCAAATTGGCAAAAATAATGTTCTCAATATTGCATTAGTTAAGCCTGATGACATAATTTTGCCGCCATTGCATTTAAAATTGGGGTACATGAAACAGTTTGTTAAACGACTCGAAAAAAACAGCGAGGCTTTTCTACACCTGAAACATGTATTCCCCAAGTTGAGTGACGCCAAGATTAAAGAAGGTACTTATAAAAATTTCCCAACAAGAATTCTTCAAAAAGAATTCATCCTAATTTATTTTTACATTTTGATCATGAATTACAGGCGTTTTCGTTGGACCGCAGATTCGTAAGATTATGACTGATGATGACTTCATAAAAAAATTGAACCCAGTAGAGAAAAGAGCATGGCTGAGTTTCATTTCTTTGTGCCGAAACTTTCTTGGAAACACGAGAAGTTCAAATTACGTTGAGGTGGTCCATGAATTTTTGGAAGCTTATGGAGAAATGGGATGCAACATGTCTATAAAAATTCACTTTTTGCATTCTCATTTGGAATTTTTCCCGGATAATCTTGGTCAATTCAGCGACGAGCAAGGTGAAAGATTTCACCAAGAAATCTCCAACATTGAAAAACGGTTTACAGGAAAGAACCAAGTTAGGATGATGGCTAATTACTGCTGGTCACTCAAACGTGAAACAGATGACTCGTCTTATAAACGCAGAAGATCAAGCAAACATTTTTAGCTATAAAGTTATTTAGCATTTTAATGATTAATTTTTTTTTATTTTCAGTCACAATAGAAATTTGAAGTTGAAAGATAATCAAAATGTATGAATTTTTAAATATGGTCATCATCTAAAATAATTTAAATAGTAATAACTCTGTCAATTTCCAACCGATTTTCGATTCAAATAGCTTAATCGACGCAGTACTAAATTCACTTTAATAACATTGTCTTTGATAGGTACCTTTCTGAATTAAGACTATCGTAAAAGCGTAGTCAAAGTTTCAAAATTAATTTTTTTTTATTAAGTTACGATTTTTTTTCTCTGTAGCTTCGTCAGTTCTCGTTTGATTTTGATGAGTTATACGCCATTAAAATAGTGATTTGTCACCTTTCAAAATATATACACAACTTATGAATCGGATGAAAATTCGCAAAGATATTGATGATTGACTAGCGAATGACCTCAAAAACAGTTTTTTGGCCCTAAAATGAGATTTTGGGGGTGTTTCGCAAATTTCAAGTATACAGTTTTTCTTAGTTTTATAAGGCCTAACGCCTAGGCTAGGTCTCTTTCAAAGTTCATTTTCAGTGTTACACAGTGTAATTTTTACCACTAGGATTGAAAATTATATTATAGAAATTGATTCTTTATTGTTAAAATTCAAAGTTGAAAAGAACAAATTTTTGTAATTGTTGCTGATATTTATACCTCTTTTGTACAAAAGTTTTACATTTCATTTACAGTATTCATAATCGTATAATAAAAAGAAGTAAGAAAAGCTAAATTCGGGCGAAACCGATTTTTATATACACTCGCGATATATTTTTGTATGGTCGGTGACCATGTTTTCATAAAATTCCTGTTCTTTTTTGTTTCAAATCGCAGCTAGTATTGAACTTTACAAAATTTCTTACAATAAAAACAGAAAAACGAAGTTTTTTGCGTTTTCAAAATTTCTGTTATATGGAAGTTCGACGAGGTTATGGTCCGATTTCAAAAATTATTGACGGTAATGCCAATGGTATCAAGGGCAATATGTTCACAAAATTTTGTGACGATACCTTACACCGTTATTGAGATACCTACAGACGTTTTATAAGTGGGCGTGGTAACGCCCATTTTTAAAAATTTCATAAAAATCAAGTTTTTTAATAAAATGTCTCTCTAAATAACAAATATGCTTCAAAAGATAAAGAAAAACGACATTTTTGCATTTTTAAAAATTTCCGTTATATGGGAGGTGGGCGAGGTTATGGTCCGATTACAAAAATTTTTAACGATGATAACAGCGATATTGAGGAAAATATGTCCACCAAATTTTGTGACGATACCTTATACTGTGATTGAGATACAGAAAATGTTTCATAAGTGGGTGTGGCAATGCCCATTTTTCAAATATTCATAAATCCAAATAATTTCTTAGTTCAAAATCGCTCCAAATACCAATTTCACTCAATTTGCTGTAATAGACACCGCAAATGAAGTTTCGCATTTTGTAAAACTTCCGTTATGTGGGAGGTGGGCGTGGTTATTACCCGATTTCAAAAAGTTTCTACGGTAATAATAGCGATGTCAAGGAAAATATGTCCACCAAATTTTGTGACGATATTTAATACTGTTATTGAGATGCCGAACATTTTTCATAAGTGGGCGTGGCATCGCCTTTTTTCAAAATTTTATAAATTCCTAATTTCTTAGTTCAAAATCGCTCCAAATACCAATTTCACTCAATTTGCTGTAATAGATACCGAAAATACGGAGTTTTCGCATTTTCCAAAACTTCCGTTATATGGGAGGTGGGCGTGGTTATGATCCGATCTAGACCATTTTCAATACCAACCTACCCTGTCCAAAGAGCAATCTATGTACCAAATATACCAGATATCTAAATTTTTACTCAAGTTATTGTAACCACGGACAGACGGACGGACGGACAGACAGTCAGGGCTAAATCGATTTTTTTTTTCATTCTGATCATTTTAGTATATATATGTATGTCTATGCGAACAAAGTTATAATACCCTTGTGTACAAGTACGCTCGGGTATAATTACATTATCATCAAGTTATACAGATCACAGTATTTTTACATATCGTATGGTATTTTAGCAAAGTGCGATAAAACTTGGGACTTATTTGTATAATTCACAAAAAGTATTTAACATAACTTTTCCTTCATATTGTTTTAGATATATAACACCTACCTCAGAAGATTTGTTCCCATTTGTGGGTACGTTTATGTCAGTCACAATTTTTTGTACACGTTTTTTTATATTTTTTTTTATTTAAACCTACTTAATTTTAAACTTGAAGTCTTTACTTATCATATTACGTATACGCTCAGGTGACCCACATAAAATTACCGGCATTCAAATTAAATGTACGTCCTTATATGGCGGCCTATCATTGACTTTCATTTTGTCAACTTAACTTTATATATTTAAATTATAACTGATCTGATTTTCGTACTTTAAGTCGGACATTTCATACAGTTGAGCCCCGATTGTCAATAATAGATTGATTGTCATCATTATTGTTTGGATGTTGATGTTATTTTAGTTTCCTGAATTGGTTTATGTGGAATTTGGTTGGTTTGTTATGCCTTTTAGTTGTAACCTGATACTCTCTCCCCCTTTCTTGGATAACATCATTGATTGATTCTCTATGCTTCATTATTCGTATATTCTCATTTAAAGTACTATGAAGTCTATCTATATCAGACTTACCTGTATGTCTATTAGGAGTTGTAAAGTGACATTGTATGTCATTTCTTTCGAGAAATTCTAAAAATGGCAGTGTTTTAAATATTGTTTCATTATCGAGAGTTATTAATTTTGGTTTCTCCATATAATAGAATATATTGGTCATGACATTAATTAAGTTTATAAAACTGCTTTCATCCTCGGGGAGTCTATGGCTGCAAATTTAGAAAACTTTTCGATAATAGTAAGATATTTTTTTGTTTTTGCTGAGATACCAAATGTACATGTGGTAGTGTTCAAATGGTTGTTTATGAGTGAGTGTGTTCATATATGGCAAATTAATTGGCTTTCTTTCGACATTCCTTGAACATATTTTGCAATTGTTTATGATTTTTGTATTTTGTCCTTTTAGATTTGGAAAATAAAGTTATCTTCTTAATTCTTCATATGTTTTGTCTATACCTGGGTGATCGTATTCTTCCTTATGATTTTTTATGATTTTTTGTATGTTTCTTCTTCAGAATATTGTGGTAATTCCTTTGTACATTTATATATATTTTATTTTTCCATGATTTATGATAGTTATATATATTTTGAAATTCTTTAAATACTTCATCATTATCGAAGTATACGAGTATACCTGTATTTCTTGTCCTGCATTTGTTTAATATTTCCATTAGTTGGTTCCTAAAATATTTGGGTCGTTTAAATATGATTGTATCTTGAAGTTATATATTTTCCGTCGTTAAAACATATTCAGTGGTTTTTCACTTATTTCAATTCCTTTATTACTACGTCTATCATCTTGTGCGCTATGAATAGTTTCTAAGTCATTAGTTGGTTAGTTGCTATTTTCGTAATGTGCGCTCAACATGTATTGTCGAAGTGTGTCTGTTCGTTTATAACGGTTCAGATGTTATAGAATCTTTTTCATGTTGAACTTTCTTTTCTTCAGTCGCATGTTTAGATCTAATTGTTAAAACTATATTTATCTATAAAAGATTTGTTACATTGTTCGCATGTTAACTGAGCACATTTTTTCTTGTGTTTATCAAAAATTTTTTCTTCTGAAAAATATTTCTTATAGTTTATATTTATATCGAAACCGTGTTCTAGTGTGGTGTCAGTTTACATGCCGTTGAAATAAGTATTTAGTAGGAAACGTTTATTTGCATTGGCTGCATATGAAAGTATGCGTTCTTATGTGGTCCTTATATTCGTCCTCAGAATTAAATGATGTTTGCATAGTTCGCAGCAAATTTTGTATCACTGAGACACTTGTCACACTCGAATAGATTAATTTCCTTTGAGCTAATTTTTACTCTAGTTAGAGCATCTGCTACTTTATTTTCTTTGCCTTCTAAGTGCGTTATATTGAAATCGTATTCGTTAGTAACATTTTCCATCTCTGAATTTTAGAGTTGAGTTCCTTTAGATTAGCTAACCTGATTAATGGGCTATGATCAGTTTTTAATTGAATTTTTGTTCCCCAAAGGTAATGGCTGAATTATTTAGTCGACCATACAATTGCTAGTAATTCCTTTTTAGTCGTAGAATAATTTAACTCATGTTGATTTAAGGGCCTATAAACGAATGATATTGGCAGGTGTGATTGGGATTACACGGCTCTTAATGCAAATTTGCTTCATTTCATTTCATTTCATTTCATTCTTTATTAGGTCTATGATTACAAAAAATCTTACAGACTAGAAGTACAGAAAAATTCTATAGTAAGTAACGCACTAACTGATACATGTAAATATGTATATTACGCCTTTAAATTGCAAATTCTAATAGAGTATAGGTAAAAATAATTGGCATACAATAGTAATTTTAAGAGAAAAATGATCTAAGATGGTTTAATAATATGGCATACGGCAACGTGAAATCAGCATCAAAAGAACTGAAAAACGAATTTAAATCAGAACATGCCCTAGAAACAGGGGCATTCACTCCGTAATTGGTTCTGGAGAAATCAATATGTAAGGTTTAAAACTGCCTGAGATTCTTATATGGGACATTAAACTGAATCTTACTTAGAAGCGTAGGGCAATCAATAGTCCCAGAAATGATACCAATGACAAATGAAGACGACAGTATAGATCTTCTGTTCTCAAGGGATTTTAAGTTTATCAATAGACAACGAGATCGGTAAGATGGCAAAGGATCTGAAAAATTCATTGATCGAAGTGCAAATCATAGAAAGACTTTTGAACTCTCTCAAGACGATTGGAAAGCCCTATTTGGCAAGGCCTCCAGATAAAAGCGGCATATTCAAGCCTCGATCTAATAAACGCACAATACAATGTTTTGAGAGTATACGGAGTAGCTATGTCTACCGGGCATCTTCCAGCCAGCAAATTTGCAGCCACATCTGACACAGTCACGAATGCACAGCATACTCTAAGAGACGATAATCTGTGCACTGAGGCTGGTGCTCTTGGCGGAGTTGAATGTACTTTTTACATCCAGCGTGACTACAGCGCATTACTGTTTAGTTCCTTCGAAACATATTTTGCGTTCGAGAGCTTTACGCGCTATATCGCAGACAGGCGCAATGGAATCGGTTGTTGGCCGCATCTTTCGGAAGCCGTATTGTTGATTTCAAAGCCTGCCGTCACCTTCCCTAATCTCTTGGAGTCGGGCGCTTATGATTGCTTCAACTATTTTCCCTGCAGTGTCCAGGCCTGTATGAAGAAGGCTGTTCTGGGGGCTTTCGTGTATAGAATGCTGAAGGTTTCAGTCTTCTTCTTAACTACATTTTTTTTTTTCAGGGGCGTTGTGGTAGCACTCTACCCCCAAGTGAGCATTTGAAACCAGGATAAACCTGTTTTCGTCGAATTCCTCTCCCCACGGGGCTGCCGTCAAGCTTTACATCATTGGGGGGGAAAGGTGGTTAGTCGCCGCTGCTACGCTGCTACGCTGTTGTCTGGTGAGAGTTCTCAACCTCTTCATTGCTTCTGCTATTACATCACAGATAGTTTTCCATATTTTGTGCACTAGTTGGCTTTTATTATTGACTGGACGCCAAGTCTATACACTGGTTGTATTTTCAATCGGACACTTATATTTTTAAAGGGCTGTCAGAACGGACGAAGTTCCGAGCAGAACCCTTTCTATCTATCTGGGGGCTGTCGGAATGGACGAGATTTCGAGCAGTCTCATAGAGAGATTATAATTTTGGGGAATGTCGGAACGGGCGGGGTTCCGAGCATCGCCATCGCTGGATTTTTTAGCTGTCGGAATGGACGAGGTTCCGCGCAGCGCCATCGCTGGATTCTTTAGCTGTCGGAATGGTCGAGATTCCGAGCAACCTGTTTTGAGCACGTGGTTTGTGGTAGCTTAATGGTTCGCTCGCCGCTGTCTCTTCAGGCCTCTAAGTTGGTTTAAGATTGAAGCAATTACATCGCTGGTTGATGTCCATTCACTAAGACTTTTCATCGTGTTACTGATGATGGTCTCCGGTGCAAGCACCTTACCAATTGTAGTCCTCAGTACGTTCATTTGGAGATTAAAACGGGGACACACAAAAAATACATGGTAGACATCTTCTACGTCGCCATGGCATTTATCGCAGTATGGGTCGTTGTCGTGTTTGTACTTAAACAGGTATGCCTTGAAACAACTGTGTCCGCTCAGGAATTGCTTTAAGTAGAAGTCAACCTCGCCATGTGTTCTGTTAACTCAAGTGGCCAGATTTTGAATCAATCGATGGGTCCAACGACCTTTTGGGGTGTTATTCCACCTGTTTTGCCACTCCATGAGGCTACTATGCCGAGCACGATCTCGGTCCTGTTGTGTAACGTAGGGGGATGCCGTAGCCAGCCTATGCGCCTCTTTTTCCAGTATGCCTATAGGTGTCATACTAGCTATTACGAAAGCTGCATCATAAGATACCGTTCTAAATGCATTAAAAACCCGTAATAATGTATTTTTTTACGAAGAGGAATCATCGAAAGCCTAACCGTCACCGGTTTGTCAGTGTGGGATTTTAACCCGAACTAAACCTCCTACTGTCTGAGTACCATTCCCCCGATACTACCGTCAAGTACTTCGTCGGGAGATGGTTTGAGCTTACGCCCAACGTTCGTGAAAGTCCGGATAACGTTTGTAGCAAGTTGCGTCAACTTGAACCACCCTCTGTACTGTTGCTTGTTGCATCTTCGTGGGGATTGAAATTGCCCTTTTTCGCTTCCAAGCAATTTCTTTTTTTTTTTTTTTAATTATTATTGCTTCTACTGGGTTTCGGAACGGATCGACTTATGTGGACTCATTTCTAGTTTCGTTTTCCTTCCTGCATTTTATCTTGCAAATTTGACACTATTGTATAAACCTTATGCCCTTCAATCATACACGTCGGTCGGAACGGACGGGGTTCCGAGCCGCTCAGTTTTTCTTTTGTCTTCCTCTTGTCTTGTTTTTTATGTTTTCTGGTATTTTAACTATTATACGAGTACATAATGTTCTTCATAAAATTTAACGTTCATTAGTTACTTTGCCCGCCGGTCGGAACGGACTTCATCTCTTCTGATGATTCATAGTTTCTGCTTGTTTAACTGCTTTGCAGCGGTCGGAACGGACTGGGTTCCGAGACGCCTACTCACTTGGTAATAATGTATGTACAAACATATGTGTGCACATACATATGTTTCTTTTTCAGAGGAGGAAGTATCGAAAGCCTAAACCCCGTCAGTGTAGGACTTTAACCGCACTAAACCTCCTACCGTCAAGTACAAGTATGTGTGCACATACATATGTACATAGAAATATCATCGCAAAAATCTTTCTGAAAAAAATTGATATTGCATTTTCGCTTATCACATTTTCGAATTCATTTGAATTAGGTTGAATTATGGTGAATTATTGTGAATTTTGATGAATTATATAACGGCGCCATGGCTTCGTTTTACTTATGAAACGAACGAATTGCGTCTTCGGCAATAGCAAAGTAAGCAACTGCCGCACAACTTCGCCGCCTGCATTCATACGGACCATTTCAAATGGTTAGCGGCTTCATGCGACCGAAAAAATCGGTACGAATAAGTAATGCATTCATGAATGAAATAATTCATGCAGATGTCTAGTATACACATACATATATAAGTATATATATTCTTAATTTTCATTTTGAAATTTTTTTATCACATATTCTTAAGTTTTACCTTCCTTTTTACATTTAAGCAAGAGTTAATTTAGTTTTTTTTATATTATTCTTGAATTAATTTATTTCCTACCAATATTTCGTCACTCGTCCCTTTTATGTACACACTGAAAAACTAATTTGAGGTCTGGCCTTGCCTGCACGATCAATTTATTAATATAGCTTCTGTTGTCTTTTTTCAGCATTATTCGTTAGAACAGCAGTCATTTTGTGGTCAAGTTCCCATTCCAGCAAAATATCCTTCAGTTTTCTTGTTATGTTGTCAACAGATAGATATATAGATAGATATTAATTTTTGAGGTGAGCACTGCGACGAATGTGTCTTTTGAGTTTATATATAATTTTTACAACTAGGATTGAAAATTATATTATAGAATTTGATTCTTTATTGTTAAAATTCAAAGTTGAAAAGAACAAATTTTTTTAATTGTTGCTGATATTTATACCTCTTTTGTACAAAAGTTTTACATTTCATTTACAGTATTCATAATCGTATAATAAAAAGAAGTAAGAAAAGCTAAATTCGGGCGAAACCGATTTTTATATACATTCGCGATATATTTTTGTATGGTCGGAGACCATGATTTCATAAAATTCCTGTTTTTTTTTTTTTTCAAATCGCAGCTAGTATTAAACTTTACAACATTTCTTCCAATAAAAACTGAAAAACGAAGTTTTTTGCGTTTTCAAAATTTCTGTTATATGGAAGTTCGACGAGGTTATGGTCCGATTTCAAAAATTATTGACGGTAATGCTAATGGTGTCAAGGACAATATGTTCACAAAATTTTGAGACGATACCTTACACCGTTATTGAGATACCTACAGAGGTTTTTTTATAAGTGGGCGTGGTAACGCCCATTTTTTAAAATTTTATAAAAATCAAGTTTTTTAATAAAATGTCTCTCTAAATAACAAATATGCTTCAATAGATAAAGAAAAACGACATTTTTGCATTTTTAAAAATTTCCGTTATATGGGAGGTGGGCGAGGTTATGGTCCGATTACAAAAATTTTTAACGATGATAACAGCGATATTGAGGAAAATATGTCCACCAAATTTTGTGACGATACCTAATACTGTGATTGAGATACAGAAAATGTTTCATAAGTGGGTGTGGCAATGCCCATTTTTCAAATATCCATAAATCCAAATAATTTCTTAGTTCAAAATCGCTCCAAATGCCAAATTTGACTCAATTTGTTTTAATAGACACCGCAAAATGAAGTTTCGCATTTTGTAAAACTTCCGTTATGTGGGAGGTGGGTGTGGTTATTACCCGATTTCAAAAAGTTTCTACGGTAATAATAGCGATGTCAAGGAAAATATGTCCACCAAATTTTGTGACGATATTTAATACTGTTATTGAGATGCCGAACATTTTTCATAAGTGGGCGTGGCATCGCCTTTTTTCAAAATTTTATAAATTCCTAATTTCTTAGTTCAAAATCGCTCCAAATACCAATTTCACTCAATTTGCTGTAATAGATACCGAAAAAACGGAGTTTTCGCATTTTCCAAAACTTCCGTTATATGGGAGGTGGGCGTGGTTATGATCCGATTTCAAAAATTTTCTGCGGTAATAATAGCGATATTATGGAAAATATGTCAACCAAGTTTTGTGACGATACCTTACACCGTTATTGATATACAGAAATTTGTTCCTAAGTGGGCGAGGCAATTTCTTAATTACCTAATTTCTTAGTTCAAATCGATTCAAATACGAAATTTCACTCAATTTGCTTTAATAGATACCGAAAAAACGGAGTTTTTGCATTTTTCAAAAACTTCCGTTATATGGGAGGTGGGCGTGGTTATTGACCGATCTAGACCATTTTCAATACCAACCTACCCTGTCCAAAGAGCAATCTATGTACCAAATATACCAGATATCTAAATTTTTACTCAAGTTATTGTAACCACGGACAGACGGACGGACGGACAGACAGTCAGGGCTAAATCGATTTTTCTTTTCATTCTGATCATTTTAGTATATATATGTATGTCTATGCGAACAAAGTTATAATACCCTTGTGTACAAGTACGCTCGGATATAATTACATTATCATCAAGTTATACAGATCACAGTATTTTTACATATCGTATGGTATTTTAGCAAAGTGCGATAAAACTTGGGACTTATTTGTATAATTCACAAAAAGTATTTAACATAACTTTTCCTTCATATTGTTTTAGATATATAACACCTACCACAGAAGATTTGTTCCCATTTGTGGGTACGTTTATGTCAGTCACAATTTTTTGTACACGTTTTTTTATATTTTTTTTTATTTAAACCTACTTAATTTTAAACTTGAAGTCTTTACTTATCATATTACGTATACGCTCAGGTGACCCACATAAAATTACCGGCATTCAAATTAAATACTTTAAGTCGGACATTTCATACAGTTGAGCCCCGATTGTCAATAATAGATTGATTGTCATCATTATTGTTTGGATGTTGATGTTATTTTAGTTTCCTGAATTGGTTTATGTGGAATTTGGTTGGTTTGTTATGCCTTTTAGTTGTAACCTGATACTCTCTCCCCCTTTCTTGGATAACATCATTGATTGATTCTCTATGCTTCATTATTCGTATATTCTCATTTAAAGTACTATGAAGTCTATCTATATCAGACTTACCTGTATGTCTATTAGGAGTTGTAAAGTGACATTGTATGTCATTTCTTTCGAGAAATTCTAAAAATGGCAGTGTTTTAAATATTGTTTCATTATCGAGAGTTATTAATTTTGGTTTCTCCATATAATAGAATATATTGGTCATGACATTAATTAAGTTTATAAAACTGCTTTCATCCTCGGGGAGTCTATGGCTGCAAATTTAGAAAACTTTTCGATAATAGTAAGATATTTTTTTGTTTTTGCTGAGATACCAAATGTACATGTGGTAGTGTTCAAATGGTTGTTTATGAGTGAGTGTGTTCATATATGGCAAATTAATTGGCTTTCTTTCGACATTCCTTGAACATATTTTGCAATTGTTTATGATTTTTGTATTTTGTCCTTTTAGATTTGGAAAATAAAGTTATCTTCTTAATTCTTCATATGTTTTGTCTATACCTGGGTGATCGTATTCTTCCTTATGATTTTTTATGATTTTTTGTATGTTTCTTCTTCAGAATATTGTGGTAATTCCTTTGTACATTTATATATATTTTATTTTTCCATGATTTATGATAGTTATATATATTTTGAAATTCTTTAAATACTTCATCATTATCGAAGTATACGAGTATACCTGTATTTCTTGTCCTGCATTTGTTTAATATTTCCATTAGTTGGTTCCTAAAATATTTGGGTCGTTTAAATATGATTGTATCTTGAAGTTATATATTTTCCGTCGTTAAAACATATTCAGTGGTTTTTCACTTATTTCAATTCCTTTATTACTACGTCTATCATCTTGTGCGCTATGAATAGTTTCTAAGTCATTAGTTGCTTAGTTACTATTTTCGTAATGTGCGCTCAACATGTATTGTCGAAGTGTGTCTGTTCGTTTATAACGGTTCAGATGTTATAGAATCTTTTTCATGTTGAACTTTCTTTTCTTCAGTCGCATGTTTAGATCTAATTGTTAAAACTATATTTATCTATAAAAGATTTGTTACATTGTTCGCATGTTAACTGAGCACATTTTTTCTTGTGTTTATCAAAAATTTTTTCTTCTGAAAAATATTTCTTATAGTTTATATTTATATCGAAACCGTGTTCTATTGTGGTGTCAGTTTACATGCCGTTGAAATAAGTATTTAGTAGGAAACGTTTATTTGCATTGGCTGCATATGAAAGTATGCGTTCTTATTTGGTCCTTATATTCGTCCTCAGAATTAAATGATGTTTGCATAGTTCGCAGCAAATTTTGTATCACTGAGACACTTGTCACACTCGAATAGATTAATTTCCTTTGAGCTAATTTTTACTCTAGTTAGAGCATCTGCTACTTTATTTTCTTTGCCTTCTAAGTGCGTTATATTGAAATCGTATTCGTTAGTAACATTTTCCATCTCTGAATTTTAGAGTTGAGTTCCTTTAGATTAGCTAACCTGATTAATGGGCTATGATCAGTTTTTAATTGAATTTTTGTTCCCCAAAGGTAATGGCTGAACTATTTAGTCGACCATACAATTGCTAGTAATTCCTTTTTAGTCGTAGAATAATTTAACTCATGTTGATTTAAGGGCCTATAAACGAATGATATTGGCAGGTGTGATTGGGATAACACGGCTCTTAATGCAAATTTGCTTCATTTCATTTCATTTCATTTCATTCTTTATTAGGTCTATGATTACAAAAAATCTTACAGACTAGAAGTACAGAAAAATTCTATAGTAAGTAACGCACTAACTGATACATGTAAATATGTATATTACGCCTTTAAATTGCAAATTCTAATAGAGTATAGGTAAAAATAATTGGCATACAATAGTAATTTTAAGAGAAAAATGATCTAAGATGGTTTAATAATATGGCATACGGCAACGTGAAATCAGCATCAAAAGAACTGAAGAACGAATTTAAATCAGAACATGCCCTAGAAACAGGGGCATTCACTCCGTAATTGGTTCTGGAGAAATCAATATGTAAGGTTTAAAACTGCCTGAGATTCTTATATGGGACATTAAACTGAATCTTACTTAGAAGCGTAGGGCAATCAATAGTCCCAGAAATGATACCAATGACAAATGAAGACGACAGTATAGATCTTCTGTTCTCAAGGGATTTTAAGTTTATCAATAGACAACGAGATCGGTAAGATGGCAAAGGATCTGAAAAATTCATTGATCGAAGTGCAAATCATAGAAAGACTTTTGAACTCTCTCAAGACAATTGGAAAGCCCTATTTGGCAAGGCCTCCAGATAAAAGCGGCATATTCAAGCCTCGATCTAATAAACGCACAATACAATGTTTTGAGAGAATACGGAGTAGCTATGTCTACCGGGCATCTTCCAGCCAGCAAATTTGCAGCCACATCTGACACAGTCACGAATGCACAGCATACTCTAAGAGATGATAATCTGTGCACTGAGGCTGGTGCTCTTGGCGGAGTTGAATGTACTTTTTACATCCAGCGTGACTACAGCGCATTACTGTTTAGTTCCTTCGAACCATATTTTGCGTTCGAGAGCTTTACGCGCTATATCGCAGACAGGCGCAATGGAATCGGTTGTTGGCCGCATCTTACGGAAGCCGTTTGTTGATTTCAAAGCCTGTCGTCACCTTCCCTAATCTCTTGGAGTCGGGCGCTTATGATTGCTTCAAATATTTTCCCTGCAGTGTCCAGCATGCACAGAGGCCTGTATGAAGAAGGCTGTTCTTGGGGCTTTCGTGTATAGATTGCTGAAGGTTTCAGTCTTCTTCTTAACTACATTTTTTTTTTCAGGGGCGTTGTGGTAGCACTCTACCCCCAAGTGAGCCTTTGAAACCAGGATAAACCTGTTTTCGTCGAATTCCTCTCCCCACGGGGCTGCCGTCAAGCATTACATCATGGGGGGAAAGGTGGTAAGTCGCCGCTGCTACGCTGTTGTCTGGTGAGAGTTCTCAACCTCTTCATTGCTTCTGCTATTACATCACAGATAGTTTTCCATATTTTGATTTGACTCCATAGTTGCTGCATCTATTTATCTTGGCGCAGACTTCATTAAGTGCATTTAGTATGGCAGAGTATTTATTCGCCGTTGCTTTGAATAAGTGCGACCGTCGGAACGGACAAGGTTCCGAGCAGCCTCGCTGATAGGCTTCGTCTAGGGATGAAGACCCGAAAGCACTAGTTTGTTGACAACTGCACTAGTGCACTAGTTGGCTTTTATTATTGACTGGACGCCAAGTCTATACACTGATTGTATTTTCAATCGGACACTTATATTTTTAAAGGGCTGTCGGAACGGACGAGGTTCCGAGCAGCACCCTTCCTATCTATCTGGGGGCTGTCGGAATGGACGAGATTTCGAGCAGTCTCATAGAGAGATTCTAATTTTGGGGAATGTCGGAACGGGCGGGGTTCCGAGCATCGCCATCGCTGGATTTTTTAGCTGTCGGAGTGGACGAGGTTCCGCGCAACCTGTTTTGAGCACGTGGCTTGTGGTAGCTTAATGGTTCGCTCGCCGCTGTCTCTTCAGGCCTCTAAGTTGTTTTAAGATTGAAGCAATTACATCGCTGGTTGATGTCCATTCACTAAGACTTTTCATCGTGTTACTGATGATGGTCTCCGGTGCAAGCACCTCACCAATTGTAGTCCTCAGTACGTTCATTTGGAGACTAAAACGGGGGCACACAAAAAATACATGGTAGACATCTTCTACGTCGCCATGGCATTTATCGCAGTATGGGTCGTTGTCGTGTTTGTACTTAAACAGGTATGCCTTGAAACAACTGTGTCCGCTCAGGAATTGCTTTAAGTAGAAGTCAACCTCGCCATGTGTTCTGTTAACCCAAGTGGCCAGATTTTGAATCAATCGATGGGTCCAACGACCTTTTGGGGTGTTATTCCACCTGTTTTGCCACTCCATGAGGCTACTATGCCGAGCACGATCTCGGTCCTGTTGTGTAACGTAGGGGGATGCCGTAGCCAGCCTATGCGCCTCTTTTTCCAGTATGCCTATAGGTGTCATACTAGCTATTACGAAAGCTGCATCATAAGATACCGTTCTAAATGCATTAAAAACCCGTAATAATGTATTTTTTTAAGAAGAGGAATCATCGAAAGCCTAACCATCACCGGTTTGTCAGTGTGGGATTTTAACCCGAACTAAACCTCCTACTGTCTGAGTACCATTCCCCCGATACTACCGTCAAGTACTTCGTCGGGAGATGGTTTGAGCTTACGCCCAACGTTCGTGAAAGTCCGGATAACGTTTGTAGCAAGTTGCGTCAACTTGAACCACCCTCTGTACTGTTGCTTGTTGCATCTTCGTGGGGATTGAAATTGCCCTTTTTCGCTTCCAAGCAATTTCTTTTTTTTTTTTTTAATTATTATTGCTTCTACTGGGTTTCGGAACGGATCGACTTATGTGGACTCATTTCTAGTTTCGTTTTCCTTCCTGCATTTTATCTTGCAAATTTTACACTATTGTATAAACCTTATGCCCTTCAATCATACACGTCGGTCGGAACGGACGGGATTCCGAGCCGCTCAGTTTTTCTTTTGTCTTCCTCTTGTCTTGTTTTTTATGTTTTCTGGTATTTTAACTATTATACGAGTACATAATGTTCTTCATAAAATTTAACGTTCATTAGTTACTTTGCCCGCCGGTCGGAACGGACTTCATCTCTTCTGGTGATTCATAGTTTCTGCTTGTTTAACTGCTTTGCAGCGGTCGGAACGGACTGGGTTCCGAGACGCCTACTCACTTGGTAATAATGTATGTACATACATATGTGTGCACATACATATGTTTCTTTTTCAGAGGAGGAAGTATCGAAAGCCTAAACCCCGTCAGTGTAGGATTTTAACCGCACTAAACCTCCTACCGTCAAGTACAAGTATGTGTGCACATACATATGTACATAGAAATATCATCGCAAAAATCTTTCTGAAAAAAATTGATATTGCATTTTCGCTTATCACATTTTCGAATTCATTTGAATTAGGTTGAATTATGGTGAATTATTGTGAATTTTGATGAATTATATAACGGCGCCATGGCTTCGTTTTACTTATGAAACGAACGAATTGCGTCTTCGGCAATAACAAAGTAAGCAACTGCCGCACAACTTCGCCGCCTGCATTCATACGGACCATTTCAAATGGTTAGCGGCTTCATGCGACCGAAAAAATCGGTACGAATAAGTAATGCATTCATGAATGAAATAATTCATGCAGATGTCTAGTATACACATACATATATAAGTATATATATTCTTAATTTTCATTTTGAAATTTTTCTATCACATATTCTTATTTTTACCTTCCTTTTTACATTTAAGCAAGAGTTAATTTAGTTTTTTTTATATTATTCTTGAATTAATTTAAATCCTACCAATATTTCGTCACTCGTCCCTTTTATGTGCACACTGAAAAACTAATTTGAGGTCTGGCCTTGCCTGCACGATCAATTTATTAATATAGCTTCTGTTGTCTTTTTTCAGCATTATTCGTTAGAACAGCAGTCATTTTGTGGTCAAGTTCCCATTCCAGCAAAATATCCTTCAGTTTTCTTGTTATGTTGTCAACAGATAGATATATAGATAGATATTAATTTTTGAGGTGAGCACTGCGACGAATGTGTCTTTTGAGTTTATATATAATTTTTACAACTAGGATTGAAAATTATATTATAGAATTTGATTCTTTATTGTTAAAATTCAAAGTTGAAAAGAACAAATTTTTTTAATTGTTGCTGATATTTATACCTCTTTTGTACAAAAGTTTTACATTTCATTTACAGTATTCATAATCGTATAATAAAAAGAAGTAAGAAAAGCTAAATTCGGGCGAAACCGATTTTTATATACATTCGCGATATATTTTTGTATGGTCGGAGACCATGATTTCATAAAATTCCTGTTTTTTTTTGTTTCAAATCGCAGCTAGTATTGAACTTTACAACATTTCTTCCAATAAAAACTGAAAAACGAAGTTTTTTGCGTTTTCAAAATTTCTGTTATATGGAAGTTCGACGAGGTTATGGTCCGATTTCAAAAATTATTGACGGTAATGCTAATGGTGTCAAGGACAATATGTTCACAAAATTTTGTGACGATACCTTACACCGTTATTGAGATACCTACAGAGGTTTTTTTATAAGTGGGCGTGGTAACGCCCATTTTTTAAAATTTTATAAAAATCAAGTTTTTTAATAAAATGTCTCTCTAAATAACAAATATGCTTCAATAGATAAAGAAAAACGACATTTTTGCATTTTTAAAAATTTCCGTTATATGGGAGGTGGGCGAGGTTATGGTCCGATTACAAAAATTTTTAACGATGATAACAGCGATATTGAGGAAAATATGTCCACCAAATTTTGTGACGATACCTAATACTGTGATTGAGATACAGAAAATATTTCATAAGTGGGTGTGGCAATGCCCATTTTTCAAATATTCATAAATCCAAATAATTTCTTAGTTCAAAATCGCTCCAAATGCCAAATTTGACTCAATTTGTTTTAATAGACACCGCAAAATGAAGTTTCGCATTTTGTAAAACTTCCGTTATGTGGGAGGTGGGCGTGGTTATTACCCGATTTCAAAAAGTTTCTACGGTAATAATAGCGATGTCAAGGAAAATATGTCCACCAAATTTTGTGACGATATTTAATACTGTTATTGAGATGCCGAACATTTTTCATAAGTGGGCGTGGCATCGCCTTTTTTCAAAATTTTATAAATTCCTAATTTCTTAGTTCAAAATCGCTCCAAATACCAATTTCACTCAATTTGCTGTAATAGATACCGAAAAAACGGAGTTTTCG
Organism: Philophylla caesio; assembly: GCA_963971545.1. Lineage (NCBI taxonomy): Eukaryota > Metazoa > Arthropoda > Insecta > Diptera > Tephritidae > Philophylla > Philophylla caesio. The sequence goes on along the minus strand of OZ020604.1, from coordinate 124,373,363 downwards.
CATTTTCCAAAACTTCCGTTATATGGGAGGTGGGCGTGGTTATGATCCGATTTCAAAAATTTTCTGCGGTAATAATAGCGATATTATGGAAAATATGTCAACCAAGTTTTGTGACGATACCTTACACCGTTATTGATATACAGAAATTTGTTCCTAAGTGGGCGAGGCAATTTCTTAATTACCTAATTTCTTAGTTCAAATCGATTCAAATACCAAATTTCACTCAATTTGCTTTAATAGATACCGAAAAAACGGAGTTTTTGCATTTTTCAAAAACTTCCGTTATATGGGAGGTGGGCGTGGTTATTGACCGATCTAGACCATTTTCAATACCAACCTACCCTGTCCAAAGAGCAATCTATGTACCAAATATACCAGATATCTAAATTTTTACTCAAGTTATTGTAACCACGGACAGACGGACGGACGGACAGACAGTCAGGGCTAAATCGATTTTTCTTTTCATTCTGATCATTTTAGTATATATATGTATGTCTATGCGAACAAAGTTATAATACCCTTGTGTACAAGTACGCTCGGATATAATTACATTATCATCAAGTTATACAGATCACAGTATTTTTACATATCGTATGGTATTTTAGCAAAGTGCGATAAAACTTGGGACTTATTTGTATAATTCACAAAAAGTATTTAACATAACTTTTCCTTCATATTGTTTTAGATATATAACACCTACCACAGAAGATTTGTTCCCATTTGTGGGTACGTTTATGTCAGTCACAATTTTTTGTACACGTTTTTTTATATTTTTTTTTATTTAAACCTACTTAATTTTAAACTTGAAGTCTTTACTTATCATATTACGTATACGCTCAGGTGACCCACATAAAATTACCGGCATTCAAATTAAATACTTTAAGTCGGACATTTCATACAGTTGAGCCCCGATTGTCAATAATAGATTGATTGCCATCATTATTGTTTGGATGTTGATGTTATTTTAGTTTCCTGAATTGGTTTATGTGGAATTTGGTTGGTTTGTTATGCCTTTTAGTTGTAACCTGATACTCTCTCCCCCTTTCTTGGATAACATCATTGATTGATTCTCTATGCTTCATTATTCGTATATTCTCATTTAAAGTACTATGAAGTCTATCTATATCAGACTTACCTGTATGTCTATTAGGAGTTGTAAAGTGACATTGTATGTCATTTCTTTCGAGAAATTCTAAAAATGGCAGTGTTTTAAATATTGTTTCATTATCGAGAGTTATTAATTTTGGTTTCTCCATATAATAGAATATATTGGTCATGACATTAATTAAGTTTATAAAACTGCTTTCATCCTCGGGGAGTCTATGGCTGCAAATTTAGAAAACTTTTCGATAATAGTAAGATGTTTTTTGTTTTTGCTGAGATACCAAATGTACATGTGGTAGTGTTCAAATGGTTGTTTATGAGTGAGTGTGTTCATATATGGCAAATTAATTGGCTTTCTTTCGACATTCCTTGAACATATTTTGCAATTGTTTATGATTTTTGTATTTTGTCCTTTTAGATTTGGAAAATAAAGTTATCTTCTTAATTCTTCATATGTTTTGTCTATACCTGGGTGATCGTATTCTTCCTTATGATTTTTTATGATTTTTTGTATGTTTCTTCTTCAGAATATTGTGGTAATTCCTTTGTACATTTATATATATTTTATTTTTCCATGATTTATGATAGTTATACATATTTCGAAATTCTTTAAATACTTCATCATTATCGAAGTATACGAGTATACCTGTATTTCTTGTCCTGCATTTGTTTAATATTTCCATTAGTTGGTTCCTAAAATATTTGGGTCGTTTAAATATGATTGTATCTTGAAGTTATATATTTTCCGTCGTTAAAACATATTCAGTGGTTTTTCACTTATTTCAATTCCTTTATTACTACGTTTATCATCTTGTGCGCTATGAATAGTTTCTAAGTCATTAGTTGCTTAGTTGCTATTTTCGAAATGTGCGCTCAACATGTATTGTCGATGTGTGTCTGTTCGTTTATAACAATTCAGATGTTATATAATCTTTTTCATGTTGAACTTTCTTTTCTTCAGTCGCATGTTTAGATCTAATTGTTAAAACTATATTTATCTATAAAAGATTTGTTACATTGTTCGCATGTTAACTGAGCACATTTTTTCTTGTGTTTATCAAAAATTTTTTCTTCTGAAAAATATTTCTTATAGTTTATATTTATATTGAAACCGTGTTCTATTGTGGTGTCAGTTTACATGCCGTTGAAATAAGTATTTAGTAGGAAACGTTTATTTGCATTGGCTGCATATGAAAGTATGCGTTCTTATGTGGTCCTTATATTCGTCCTCAGAATTCATTGATGTTTGCAAAGTTCGCAGCAAATTTTGTATCACTGAGACACTTGTCACACTCGAATAGATTAATTTCCTTTGAGCTAATTTTTACTCTAGTTAGTGCATCTGCTACTTTATTTTCTTTGCCTTCTAAGTGCGTTATATTGAAATCGTATTCGTTAGTAACATTTTCCATCTCTGAATTTTAGAGTTGAGTTCCTTTAGATTAGCTAACCTGATTAATGGGCTATGATCAGTTTTTAATTGAATTTTTGTTCCCCAAAGGTAATGGCTGAATTATTTAGTCGACCATACAATTGCTAGTAATTCCTTTTTAGTCGTAGAATAATTTAACTCATGTTGATTTAAGGGCCTATAAACGATTGATATTGGCAGGTGTGATTGGGATAACACGGCTCTTAATGCAAATTTGCTTCATTTCATTTCATTTCATTTCATTCTTTATTAGTTCTATGATTACAAAAAATCTTACAGACTAGAAGTACAGAAAAATTCTATAGTAAGTAACGCACTAACTGATACATGTAAATATGTATATTACGCCTTTAAATTGCAAATTCTAATAGAGTATAGGTAAAAATAATTGGCATACAATAGTAATTTTAAGAGAAAAATGATCTAAGATGGTTTAATAATATGGCATACGGCAACGTGAAATCAGCATCAAAAGAACTGAAGAACGAATTTAAATCAGAACATGCCCTAGAAATAGGGGCATTCACTCCGTAATTGGTTCTGGAGAAATCAATATGTAAGGTTTAAAACTGCCTGAGATTCTTATATGGGACATTAAACTGAATCTTACTTAGAAGCGTAGGGCAATCAATAGTCCCAGAAATGATACCAATGACAAATGAAGACGACAGTATAGATCTTCTGTTCTCAAGGGATTTTAAGTTTATCAATAGACAACGAGATCGGTAAGATGGCAAAGGATCTGAAAAATTCATTGATCGAAGTGCAAATCATAGAAAGACTTTTGAACTCTCTCAAGACGATTGGAAAGCCCTATTTGGCAAGGCCTCCAGATAAAAGCGGCATATTCAAGCCTCGATCTAATAAACGCACAATACAATGTTTTGAGAGTATACGGAGTAGCTATGTCTACCGGGCATCTTCCAGCCAGCAAATTTGCAGCCACATCTGACACAGTCACGAATGCACAGCATACTCTAAGAGACGATAATCTGTGCACTGAGGCTGGTGCTCTTGGCGGAGTTGAATGTACTTTTTACATCCAGCGTGACTACAGCGCATTACTGTTTAGTTCCTTCGAAACATATTTTGCGTTCGAGAGCTTTACGCGCTATATCGCAGACAGGCGCAATGGAATCGGTTGTTGGCCGCATCTTACGGAAGCCGTATTGTTGATTTCAAAGCCTGCCGTCACCTTCCCTAATCTCTTGGAGTCGGGCGCTTATGATTGCTTCAAATATTTTCCCTGCAGTGTCCAGCATGCACAGAGGCCTGTATGAAGAAGGCTGTTCTTGGGGCTTTCGTGTATAGATTGCTGAAGGTTTCAGTCTTCTTCTTAACTACATTTTTTTTTTCAGGGGCGTTGTGGTAGCACTCTACCCCCAAGTGAGCCTTTGAAACCAGGATAAACCTGTTTTCGTCGAATTCCTCTCCCCACGGGGCTGCCGTCAAGCATTACATCATGGGGGGAAAGGTGGTAAGTCGCCGCTGCTACGCTGTTGTCTGGTGAGAGTTCTCAACCTCTTCATTGCTTCTGCTATTACATCACAGATAGTTTTCCATATTTTGATTTGACTCCATAGTTGCTGCATCTATTTATCTTGGCGCAGACTTCATTAAGTGCATTTAGTATGGCAGAGTATTTATTCGCCGTTGCTTTGAATAAGTGCGACCGTCGGAACGGACAAGGTTCCGAGCAGCCTCGCTGATAGGCTTCGTCTAGGGATGAAGACCCGAAAGCACTAGTTTGTTGACAACTGCACTAGTGCACTAGTTGGCTTTTATTATTGACTGGACGCCAAGTCTATACACTGATTGTATTTTCAATCGGACACTTATATTTTTAAAGAGCTGTCGGAACGGACGAGGTTCCGAGCAGCACCCTTCCTATCTATCTGGGGGCTGTCGGAATGGACGAGATTTCGAGCAGTCTCATAGAGAGATTCTAATTTTGGGGAATGTCGGAACGGGCGGGGTTCCGAGCATCGCCATCGCTGGATTTTTTAGCTGTCGGAGTGGACGAGGTTCCGCGCAACCTGTTTTGAGCACGTGGCTTGTGGTAGCTTAATGGTTCGCTCGCCGCTGTCTCTTCAGGCCTCTAAGTTGTTTTAAGATTGAAGCAATTACATCGCTGGTTGATGTCCATTCACTAAGACTTTTCATCGTGTTACTGATGATGGTCTCCGGTGCAAGCACCTCACCAATTGTAGTCCTCAGTACGTTCATTTGGAGACTAAAACGGGGGCACACAAAAAATACATGGTAGACATCTTCTACGTCGCCATGGCATTTATCGCAGTATGGGTCGTTGTCGTGTTTGTACTTAAACAGGTATGCCTTGAAACAACTGTGTCCGCTCAGGAATTGCTTTAAGTAGAAGTCAACCTCGCCATGTGTTCTGTTAACCCAAGTGGCCAGATTTTGAATCAATCGATGGGTCCAACGACCTTTTGGGGTGTTATTCCACCTGTTTTGCCACTCCATGAGGCTACTATGCCGAGCACGATCTCGGTCCTGTTGTGTAACGTAGGGGGATGCCGTAGCCAGCCTATGCGCCTCTTTTTCCAGTATGCCTATAGGTGTCATACTAGCTATTACGAAAGCTGCATCATAAGATACCGTTCTAAATGCATTAAAAACCCGTAATAATGTATTTTTTTACGAAGAGGAATCATCGAAAGCCTAACCATCACCGGTTTGTCAGTGTGGGATTTTAACCAGAACTAAACCTCCTACTGTCTGAGTACCATTCCCCCGATACTACCGTCAAGTACTTCGTCGGGAGATGGTTTGAGCTTACGCCCAACGTTCGTGAAAGTTCGGATAACGTTTGTAGCAAGTTGCGTCAACTTGAACCACCCTCTGTACTGTTGCTTGTTGCATCTTCGTGGGGATTGAAATTGCCCTTTTTCGCTTCCAAGCAATTTCTTTTTTTTTTTTTTAATTATTATTGCTTCTACTGGGTTTCGGAACGGATCGACTTATGTGGACTCATTTCTAGTTTCGTTTTCCTTCCTGCATTTTATCTTGCAAATTTGACACTATTGTATAAACCTTATGCCCTTCAATCATACACGTCGGTCGGAACGGACGGGGTTCCGAGCCGCTCAGTTTTTCTTTTGTCTTCCTCTTGTCTTGTTTTTTATGTTTTCTGGTATTTTAACTATTATACGAGTACATAATGTTCTTCATAAAATTTAACGTTCATTAGTTACTTTGCCCGCCGGTCGGAACGGACTTCATCTCTTCTGGTGTTTCATAGTTTCTGCTTGTTTAACTGCTTTGCAGCGGTCGGAACGGACTGGGTTCCGAGACGCCTACTCACTTGCTAATAATGTATGTACATACATATGTGTGCACATACATATGTTTCTTTTTCAGAGGAGGAAGTATCGAAAGCCTAAACCCCGTCAGTGTAGGACTTTAACCGCACTAAACCTCCTACCGTCAAGTACAAGTATGTGTGCACATACATATGTACATAGAAATATCATCGCAAAAATCTTTCTGAAAAAAATTGATATTGCATTTTCGCTTATCACATTTTCGAATTAATTTGAATTAGGTTGAATTATGGTGAATTATTGTGAATTTTGATGAATTATATAACGGCGCCATGGCTTCGTTTTACTTATGAAACGAACGAATTGCGTCTTCGGCAATAGCAAAGTAAGCAACTGCCGCACAACTTCGCCGCCTGCATTCATACGGACCATTTCAAATGGTAAGCGGCTTCATGCGACCGAAAAAATCGGTACGAATAAGTAATGCATTCATGAATGAAATAATTCATGCAGATGTCTGGTATACACATACATATATAAGTATATATATTTTTAATTTTCATTTTGAAATTTTTTTATCACATATTCTTAATTTTTACCTTCCTTTTTACATTTAAGCAAGAGTTAATTTAGTTTTTTTTATATTATTCTTGAATTAATTTAAATCCTACCAATATTTCGTCACTCGTCCCTTTTATGTGCACTCTGAAAAACTAATTTGAGGTCTGGCCTTGCCTGCACGATCAATTTATTAATATAGCTTCTGTTGTCTTTTTTCAGCATTATTCGTTAGAACAGCAGTCATTTTGTGGTCAAGTTCCCATTCCAGCAAAATATCCTTCAGTTTTCTTGTTATGTTGTCAACAGATAGATATATAGATAGATATTAATTTTTGAGGTAAGCACTGCGACGAATGTGTCTTTTGAGTTTATATATAATTTTTACAACTAGGATTGAAAATTATATTATAGAAATTGATTCCTTATTGTTAAAATTCAAAGTTGAAAAGAACAAATTTTTTTAATTGTTGCTGATATTTATACCTCTTTTGTACAAAAGTTTTACATTTCATTTACAGTATTCATAATCGTATAATAAAAAGAAGTAAGAAAAGCTAAATTCGGGCGAAACCGATTTTTATATACACTCGCGATATATTTTTGTATGGTCGGTGACCATGATTTCATAAAATTCCTGTTTTTTTTTTGTTTCAAATCGCAGCTAGTATTGAACTTTACAAAATTTCTTTCAATAAAAACTGAAAAACGAAGTTTTTTGCCTTTTCAAAATTTCCGTTATATGGAAGTTCGACGAGGTTATGGTCCGATTTCAAAAATTATTGACGGTAATGCTAATGGTATCAAGGACAATATGTTCACAAAATTTTGTGACGATACCTTACACCGTTATTGAGATACCTACAGAGGTTTTTTTATAAGTGGGCGTGGTAACGCCCATTTTTAAAAATTTTATAAAAATCAAGTTTTTTAATAAAATGTCTCTCTAAATAACAAATATGCTTCAATAGATAAAGAAAAACGACATTTTTGCATTTTTAAAAATTTCCGTTATATGGGAGGTGGGCGAGGTTATGGTCCGATTACAAAAATTTTTAACGATGATAACAGCGATATTGAGGAAAATATGTCCACCAAATTTTGTGACGATACCTAATACTGTGATTGAGATACAGAAAATGTTTCATAAGTGGGTGTGGCAATGCCCATTTTTCAAATATTCATAAATCCAAATAATTTCTTAGTTCAAAATCGCTCCAAATGCCAAATTTGACTCAATTTGTTTTAATAGACACCGCAAAATGAAGTTTCGCATTTTGTAAAACTTCCGTTATGTGGGAGGTGGGCGTGGTTATTACCCGATTTCAAAAAGTTTCTACGGTAATAATAGCGATGTCAAGGAAAATATGTCCACCAAATTTTGTGACGATATTTAATACTGTTATTGAGATGCCGAACATTTTTCATAAGTGGGCGTCTTTTTTCAAAATTTTATAAATTCCTAATTTCTTAGTTCAAAATCGCTCCAAATACCAATTTCACTCAATTTGCTCTAATAGATACCAAAAAAACGGAGTTTTTGCATTTTCCAAAACTTCCGTTATATGGGAGGTGGGCGTGGTTATGATCCGATTTCAAAAATTTTCTGCGGTAATAATACCTATATTATGGAAAATATGTCAACCAAGTTTTGTGACGATACCTTACACCGTTATTGATATACAGAAATTTGTTCCTAAGTGGGCGAGGCAATTTCTTAATTACCTAATTTCTTAGTTCAAAATCGATTCAAATACCAAATTTCACTCAATTTGCTTTAATTCCGAAAAAAACGGAGTTTTTGCATTTTTCAAAAACTTCCGTTATATGGGAGGTGCGCGTGGTTATTGACCGATCTAGACCATTTTCAATACCAACCTACCCTGTCCAAAGAGCAATCTATGTACCAAATATACCAGATATCTAAATTTTTACTCAAGTTATTGTAACCACGGACAGACGGACGGACGGACAGACAGTCAGGGCTAAATCGATTTTTCTTTTCATTCTGATCATTTTAGTATATATATGTATGTCTATGCGAACAAAGTTATAATACCCTTGTGTACAAGTACACTCGGATATAATTACATTATCATCAAGTTATACAGATCACAGTATTTTTACATATCGTATGGTATTTTAGCAAAGTGCGATAAAACTTGGGACTTATTTGTATAATTCACAAAAAGTATTTAACATAACTTTTCCTTCATATTGTTTTAGATATATAACACCTACCACAGAAGATTTGTTCCCATTTGTGGGTACGTTTATGTCAGTCACAATTTTTTGTACACGTTTTTTTATATTTTTTTTTAATTAAACCTACTTAATTTTAAACTTGAAGTCTTTGCTTATCATATTACGTATACGCTCAGGTGACCCACATAAAATCAAATGTACGTCCTTATATGGCGGCCTATCATTGACTTTCATTTTGTCAACTTAACTTTATATATTTAAATTATAACTGATCTGATTTTCGTACTTTAAGTCGGACATTTCATACAGTTGAGCCCCGATTGTCAATAATAGATTGATTGTCATCATTATTGTTTGGATGTTGATGTTATTTTAGTTTCCTGAATTGGTTTATGTGGAATTTGGTTGGTTTGTTATGCCTTTTAGTTGTAACCTGATACTCTCTCCCCCTTTCTTGGATAACATCATTGATTGATTCTCTATGCTTCATTATTCGTATATTCTCATTTAAAGTACTATGAAGTCTATCTATATCAGACTTACCTGTATGTCTATTAGGAGTTGTAAAGTGACATTGTATGTCATTTCTTTCGAGAAATTCTAAAAATGGCAGTGTTTTAAATATTGTTTCATTATCGAGAGTTATTAATTTTGGTTTCTCCATATAATAGAATATTTTGGTCATGACATTAATTAAGTTCATTAAACTGTTTTCATCCTCGGGGAGTCTATGGCTGCAAATTTAGAAAACTTTTCGATAATAGTAAGATATTTTTTGTTTTTGCTGAGATACCAAATGTCCATGTGGTAGTGTTCAAATGATTGTTTATGAGTGAGTGTGTTCATATATGGCAAATTAATTGGATTTCTTTCGACATTCCTTGAACATATTTTGCAATTGTTTATGATTTTTGTATTTTGTCCTTTTAGATTTGGAAAATAAAGTTATCTTCTTAATTCTTCATATGTTTTGTCTATACCTGGGTGATCGTATTCTTCCTTATGATTTTTTATGATTTTTTGTATGTTTCTTCTTCAGAATATTGTGGTAATTCCTTTGTACATTTATATATTATATTTTTTCATGATTTATGATAATTATATATATTTTGAAATTCTTTAAATACTTCATCATTATCGAAGTATACGAGTATACCTGTATTTCTTGTCCTGCATTTGTTTAATATTTCCATTAGTTGGTTCCTAAAATATTTGGGTCGTTTAAATATGATTGTATCTTGAAGTTATATATTTTCCGTCGTTAAAACATATTCAGTGGTTTTTCACTTATTTCAATTCCTTTATTACTACGTCTATCATCTTGTGCGCTATGAATAGTTTCTAAGTCATTAGTTGCTTAGTTGCTATTTTCGAAATGTGCGCTCAACATGTATTGTCGAAGTGTGTCTGTTCGTTTATAACGGTTCAGATGTTATAAATAGAATCTTTTTCATGTTGAACTTTCTTTTCTTCAGTCGCATGTTTAGATCTAATTGTTAAAACTATATTTATCTATAAAAGATTTGTTACATTGTTCGCATGTTAACTGAGTAAATTTTTCTTGTGTTTATCAAAAATTGTTTCTTCTGAAAAATATTTCTTATAGTTTATATTTATATTGAAACCGTGTTCTATTGTGGTGGCAGTTTACATACCGTTGAAATAAGTATTTAGTAGGAAACGTTTCTTTTCATTGGCTGCATATGAAAGTATGCGTTCTTATGTGGTCCTTATATTCGTCCTCAGAATTAAATGATGTTTGCATAGTTCGCAGCAAATTTTGTATCACTGAGACACTTGTCACACTCGAATAGATTAATTTCCTTTGAGCTAATTTTTACTCTAGTTAGTGCATCTGCTACTTTATTTTCTTTGCCTTCTAAGTGCGTTATATTGAAATCGTATTCGTTAGTAACATTTTCCATCTCTGAATTTTAGAGTTGAGTTCCTTTAGATTAGCTAACCTGATTAATGGGCTATGATCAGTTTTTAATTGAATTTTTGTTCCCCAAAGGTAATGGCTGAATTATTTAGTCGACCATACAATTGCTAGTAATTCCCTTTTAGTCGTAGAATAATTTAACTCATGTTGATTTAAGGGCCTATAAACGAATGATATTGGCAGGTGTGATTGGGTTAACACGGCTCTTAATGCAAATTTGCTTCATTTCATTTCATTTCATTTCATTCTTTATTAGGTCTATGATTACAAAAAATCTTACAGACTAGAAGTACAGAAAAATTCTATAGTAAGTAACGCACTAACTGATACATGTAAATATGTATATTACGCCTTTAAATTGCAAATTCTAATAGAGTATAGGTAAAAATAATTGGCATACAATAGTAATTTTAAGAGAAAAATGATCTAAGATGGTTTAATAATATGGCATACGGCAACGTGAAATCAGCATCAAAAGAACTGAAGAACGAATTTAAATCAGAACATGCCCTAGAAACAGGGGCATTCACTCCGTAATTGGTTCTGGAGAAATCAATATGTAAGGTTTAAAACTGCCTGAGATTCTTATATGGGACATTAAACTGAATCTTACTTAGAAGCGTAGGGCAATCAATAGTCCCAGAAATGATACCAATGACAAATGAAGACGACAGTATAGATCTTCTGTTCTCAAGGGATTTTAAGTTTATCAATAGACAACGAGATCGGTAAGATGGCAAAGGATCTGAAAAATTCATTGATCGAAGTGCAAATCATAGAAAGACTTTTGAACTCTCTCAAGACGATTGGAAAGTCCTATTTGGCAAGGCCTCCAGATAAAAGCATCATATTCAAGCCTCGATCTAATAAACGCACAATACAATGTTTTGAGAGAATACGGAGTAGCTATGTCTACCGGGCATCTTCCAGCCAGCAAATTTGCAGCCACATCTGACACAGTCACGAATGCACAGCATACTCTAAGAGATGATAATCTGTGCACTGAGGCTGGTGCTCTTGGCGGAGTTGAATGTACTTTTTACATCCAGCGTGACTACAGCGCATTACTGTTTAGTTCCTTCGAACCATATTTTGCGTTCGAGAGCTTTACGCGCTATATCGCAGACAGGCGCAATGGAATCGGTTGTTGGCCGCATCTTACGGAAGCCGTTTGTTGATTTCAAAGCCTGTCGTCACCTTCCCTAATCTCTTGGAGTCGGGCGCTTATGATTGCTTCAAATATTTTCCCTGCAGTGTCCAGCATGCACAGAGGCCTGTATGAAGAAGGCTGTTCTTGGGGCTTTCGTGTATAGATTGCTGAAGGTTTCAGTCTTCTTCTTAACTACATTTTTTTTTTCAGGGGCGTTGTGGTAGCACTCTACCCCCAAGTGAGCCTTTGAAACCAGGATAAACCTGTTTTCGTCGAATTCCTCTCCCCACGGGGCTGCCGTCAAGCAATACATCATGGGGGGAAAGGTGGTAAGTCGCCGCTGCTACGCTGTTGTCTGGTGAGAGTTCTCAACCTCTTCATTGCTTCTGCTATTACATCACAGATAGTTTTCCATATTTTGATTAGACTCCATAGTTGCTGCATCTATTTATCTTGGCGCAGACTTCATTAAGTGCATTTAGTATGGCATAGTATTTATTCGCCGTTGCTTTGAATAAGTGCGACCGTCGGAACGGACAAGGTTCCGAGCAGCCTCGCTGATAAGCTTCGTCTAGGGATGAAGACCCGAAAGCACTAGTTTGTTGACAACTGCACTAGTGCACTAGTTGGCTTTTATTATTGACTGGACGCCAAGTCTATACACTGATTGTATTTTCAATCGGACACTTATATTTTTAAAGGGCTGTCGGAACGGACGAGGTTCCGAGCAGCACCCTTCCTATCTATCTGGGGGCTGTCGGAATGGACGAGATTTCGAGCAGTCTCATAGAGAGATTCTAATTTTGGGGAATGTCGGAACGGGCGGGGTTCCGAGCATCGCCATCGCTGGATTCTTTAGCTGTCGGAGTGGACGAGGTTCCGCGCAACCTGTTTTGAGCACGTGGCTTGTGGTAGCTTAATGGTTCGCTCGCCGCTGTCTCTTCAGGCCTCTAAGTTGTTTTAAGATTGAAGCAATTACATCGCTGGTTGATGTCCATTCACTAAGACTTTTCATCGTGTTACTGATGATGGTCTCCGGTGCAAGCACCTCACCAATTGTAGTCCTCAGTACGTTCATTTGGAGACTAAAACGGGGGCACACAAAAAATACATGGTAGACATCTTCTACGTCGCCATGGCATTTATCGCAGTATGGGTCGTTGTCGTGTTTGTACTTAAACAGGTATGCCTTGAAACAACTGTGTCCGCTCAGGAATTGCTTTAAGTAGAAGTCAACCTCGCCATGTGTTCTGTTAACCCAAGTGGCCAGATTTTGAATCAATCGATGGGTCCAACGACCTTTTGGGGTGTTATTCCACCTGTTTTCCCACTCCATGAGGCTACTATGCCGAGCACGATCTCGGTCCTGTTGTGTAACGTAGGGGATGCCGTAGCCAGCCTATGCGCCTCTTTTTCCAGTATGCCTATAGGTGTCATACTAGCTATTACGAAAGCTGCATCATAAGATACCGTTCTAAATGCATTAAAAACCCGTAAGATTGTATTTTTTTACGAAGAGGAATCATCGAAAGCCTAACCGTCACCGGTTTGTCAGTGTGGGATTTTAACCCGAACTAAACTTCCTACTGTCTGAGTACCATTCCCCCGATACTACCGTCAAGTACTTCGTCGGGAGATGGTTTGAGCTTACGCCCAACGTTCGTGAAAGTCCGGATAACGTTTGTAGCAAGTTGCGTCAACTTGAACCACCCTCTGTACTGTTGCTTGTTGCATCTTCGTGGGGATTGAAATTGCCCTTTTTCGCTTCCAAGCAATTTCTTTTTTTTTTTTTTTTAATTATTATTGCTTCTACTGGGTTTCGGAACGGATCGACTTATGTGGACTCATTTCTAGTTTCGTTTTCCTTCCTGCATTTTATCTTGCAAATTTGACACTATTGTATAAACCTTATGCCCTTCAATCATACACGTCGGTCGGAACGGACGGGGTTCCGAGCCGCTCAGTTTTTCTTTTGTCTTCCTCTTGTCTTGTTTTTATGTTTTCTGGTATTTTAACTATTATACGAGTACATAATGTTCTTCATAAAATTTAACGTTCATTAGTTACTTTGCCCGCCGGTCGGAACGGACTTCATCTCTTCTGGTGTTTCATAGTTTCTGCTTGTTTAACTGCTTTGCAGCGGTCGGAACGGACTGGGTTCCGAGACGCCTACTCACTTGCTAATAATGTATGTACATACATATGTGTGCACATACATATGTTTCTTTTTCAGAGGAGGAAGTATCGAAAGCCTAAACCCCGTCAGTGTAGGACTTTAACCGCACTAAACCTCCTACCGTCAAGTACAAGTATGTGTGCACATACATATGTACATAGAAATATCATCGCAAAAATCTTTCTGAAAAAAATTGATATTGCATTTTCGCTTATCACATTTTCGAATTCATTTGAATTAGGTTGAATTATGGTGAATTATTGTGAATTTTGATGAATTATATAACGGCGCCATGGCTTCGTTTTACTTATGAAACGAACGAATTGCGTCTTCGGCAATAGCAAAGTAAGCAACTGCCGCACAACTTCGCCGCCTGCATTCATACGGACCATTTCAAATGGTAAGCGGCTTCATGCGACCGAAAAAATCGGTACGAATAAGTAATGCATTCATGAATGAAATAATTCATGCAGATGTCTGGTATACACATACATATATAAGTATATATATTCTTAATTTTCATTTTGAAATTTTTTTATCACATATTCTTAATTTTTACCTTCCTTTTTACATTTAAGCAAGAGTTAATTTAGTTTTTTTTATATTATTCTTGAATTAATTTAAATCCTACCAATATTTCGTCACTCGTCCCTTTTATGTGCACACTGAAAAACTAATTTGAGGTCTGGCCTTGCCTGCACGATCAATTTATTAATATAGCTTCTGTTGTCTTTTTTCAGCATTATTCGTTAGAACAGCAGTCATTTTGTGGTCAAGTTCCCATTCCAGCAAAATATCCTTCAGTTTTCTTGTTATGTTGTCAACAGATAGATATATAGATAGATATTAATTTTTGAGGTAAGCACTGCGACGAATGTGTCTTTTGAGTTTATATATAATTTTTACAACTAGGATTGAAAATTATATTTTAGAATTTGATTCTTTATTGTTAAAATTCAAAGTTGAAAAGAACAAATTTTTTTAATTGTTGCTGATATTTATACCTCTTTTGTACAAAAGTTTTAAATTTCATTTACAGTATTCATAATCGTATAATAAAAAGAAGTAAGAAAAGCTAAATTCGGGCGAAACCGATTTTTATATACATTCGCGATATATTTTTGTATGGTCGGAGACCATGATTTCATAAAATTCCTGTTTTTTTTTGTTTCAAATCGCAGCTAGTATTGAACTTTACAACATTTCTTCCAATAAAAACTGAAAAACGAAGTTTTTTGCGTTTTCAAAATTTCTGTTATATGGAAGTTCGACGAGGTTATGGTCCGATTTCAAAAATTATTGACGGTAATGCTAATGGTGTCAAGGACAATATGTTCACAAAATTTTGTGACGATACCTTACACCGTTATTGAGATACCTACAGAGGTTTTTTTATAAGTGGGCGTGGTAACGCCCATTTTTTAAAATTTTATAAAAATCAAGTTTTTTAATAAAATGTCTCTCTAAATAACAAATATGCTTCAATAGATAAAGAAAAACGACATTTTTGCATTTTTAAAAATTTCCGTTATATGGGAGGTGGGCGAGGTTATGGTCCGATTACAAAAATTTTTAACGATGATAACAGCGATATTGAGGAAAATATGTCCACCAAATTTTGTGACGATACCTAATACTGTGATTGAGATACAGAAAATGTTTCATAAGTGGGTGTGGCAATGCCCATTTTTCAAATATTCATAAATCCAAATAATTTCTTAGTTCAAAATCGCTCCAAATGCCAAATTTGACTCAATTTGTTTTAATAGACACCGCAAAATGAAGTTTCGCATTTTGTAAAACTTCCGTTATGTGGGAGGTGGGCGTGGTTATTACCCGATTTCAAAAAGTTTCTACGGTAATAATAGCGATGTCAAGGAAAATATGTCCACCAAATTTTGTGACGATATTTAATACTGTTATTGAGATGCCGAACATTTTTCATAAGTGGGCGTGGCATCGCCTTTTTTCAAAATTTTATAAATTCCTAATTTCTTAGTTCAAAATCGCTCCAAATACCAATTTCACTCAATTTGCTGTAATAGATACCGAAAAAACGGAGTTTTCGCATTTTCCAAAACTTCCGTTATATGGGAGGTGGGCGTGGTTATGATCCGATTTCAAAAATTTTCTGCGGTAATAATAGCGATATTATGGAAAATATGTCAACCAAGTTTTGTGACGATACCTTACACCGTTATTGATATACAGAAATTTGTTCCTAAGTGGGCGAGGCAATTTCTTAATTACCTAATTTCTTAGTTCAAAATCGATTCAAATACCAAATTTCACTCAATTTGCTTTAATAGATACCGAAAAAACGGAGTTTTTGCATTTTTCAAAAACTTCCGTTATATGGGAGGTGGGCGTGGTTATTGACCGATCTAGACCATTTTCAATACCAACCTACCCTGTCCAAAGAGCAATCTATGTACCAAATATACCAGATATCTAAATTTTTACTCAAGTTATTGTAACCACGGACAGACGGACGGACGGACAGACAGTCAGGGCTAAATCGATTTTTCTTTTCATTCTGATCATTTTAGTATATATATGTATGTCTATGCGAACAAAGTTATAATACCCTTGTGTACAAGTACGCTCGGGTATAATTACATTATCATCAAGTTATACAGATCACAGTATTTTTACATATCGTATGGTATTTTAGCAAAGTGCGATAAAACTTGGGACTTATTTGTATAATTCACAAAAAGTATTTAACATAACTTTTCCTTCATATTGTTTTAGATATATAACACCTACCTCAGAAGATTTGTTCCCATTTGTGGGTACGTTTATGTCAGTCACAATTTTTTGTACACGTTTTTTTATATTTTTTTTTATTTAAACCTACTTAATTTTAAACTTGAAGTCTTTACTTATCATATTACGTATACGCTCAGGTGACCCACATAAAATTACCGGCATTCAAATTAAATGTACGTCCTTATATGGCGGCCTATCATTGACTTTCATTTTGTCAACTTAACTTTATATATTTAAATTATAACTGATCTGATTTTCGTACTTTAAGTCGGACATTTCATACAGTTGAGCCCCGATTGTCAATAATAGATTGATTGTCATCATTATTGTTTGGATGTTATTTTAGTTTCCTGAATTGGTTTATGTGGAATTTGGTTGGTTTGTTATGCCTTTTAGTTGTAGCCTGATACTCTCTCCCCCTTTCTTGGATAACATCATTGATTGATTCTCTATGCTTCATTATTCGTATATTCTCATTTAAAGTACTATGAAGTCTATCTATATCAGACTTACCTGTATGTCTATTAGGAGTTGTAAAGTGACATTGTATGTCATTTCTTTCGAGAAATTCTAAAAATGGCAGTGTTTTAAATATTGCTTCATTATCGAGAGTTATTTATTTTGGTTTCTCCATATAATAGAATATATTGATCATGACATTAATTAAGTTTATAAAACTGCTTTCATCCTCGGGGAGTCTATGGCTGCAAATTTAGAAAACTTTTCGATAATAGTAAGATATTTTTTTGTTTTTGCTGAGATACCAAATGTACATGTGGTAGTGTTCAAATGGTTGTTTATGAGTGAGTGTGTTCATATATGGCAAATTAATTGGCTTTCTTTCGACATTCCTTGAACATATTTTGCAATTGTTTATGATTTTTGTATTTTGTCCTTTTAGATTTGGAAAATAAAGTTATCTTCTTAATTCTTCATATGTTTTGTCTATACCTGGGTGATCGTATTCTTCCTTATGATTTTTTATGATTTTTTGTATGTTTCTTCTTCAGAATATTGTGGTAATTCCTTTGTACATTTATATATTTTATTTTTCCATGATTTATGATAGTTATATATATTTTGAAATTCTTTAAATACTTCATCATTATCGAAGTATACGAGTATACCTGTATTTCTTGTCCTGCATTTGTTTAATATTTCCATTAGTTGGTTCCTAAAATATTTGGGTCGTTTAAATATGATTGTATCTTGAAGTTATATATTTTCCGTCGTTAAAACATATTCAGTGGTTTTTCACTTATTTCAATTCCTTTATTACTACGTCTATCATCTTGTGCGCTATGAATAGTTTCTAAGTCATTAGTTGCTTAGTTGCTATTTTCGTAATGTGCGCTCAACATGTATTGTCGAAGTGTGTCTGTTCGTTTATAACGGTTCAGATGTTATAGAATCTTTTTCATGTTGAACTTTCTTTTCTTCAGTCGCATGTTTAGATCTAATTGTTAAAACTATATTTATCTATAAAAGATTTGTTACATTGTTCGCATGTTAACTGAGTACATTTTTCTTGTGTTTATCAAAAATTGTTTCTTCTGAAAAATATTTCTTATAGTTTATATTTATATTGAAACCGTGTTCTATTGTGGTGGCAGTTTACATACCGTTGAAATAAGTATTTAGTAGGAAACGTTTCTTTTCATTGGCTGCATATGAAAGTATGCGTTCTTATGTGGTCCTTATATTCGTCCTCAGAATTAAATGATAGTTTGCATAGGTCACAGAGTGGGTGAATATGAACAGTTTCTATATGTTTTTCTAGTGTTGTTTTGGAGGCAAATTTTGTATCACTGAGACACTTGTCACACTCAAATAGATTTATTTCCTTTGAACTAATTTTTACTCTAGTTAGTGCATATGCTACTTTATTCTCTTTGCCTTCTAAGTGCGTTATCTTGAAATCGTATTCGCTTAGTAAAATGTTCCATCTCTGAATTTTAGAGTTGGGTTCCCTTAGATTAGCTAACCTGATTAATGGTCTATGATTAGTTTTTAATTGCAATTTTCTTCCCCAAAGGTAATGTCTGGATTATTAAGTCGCCCATACAATTGCTAATAATTCCTTTTCAATCGTAGAATCATTTATTTTATGTTGATTTAAGGTCCTAGAAACGAATAATATTGGCCCGTGTGATTGGGATAACACAGCTCTTAATGCAAATTCGCTTGCGTCTGTAGTTAAAGTAAATTCCTTTTGAAAGTATGGATACTGTATTACTAGATCACTAGATAAAAGATACATTAACTTTTGAAATGCTTCTTTATAATCTTGTTCATTTACATTTATTTTTGTTCCCTTTTTTTAGCCGTGTGAGAGAGGTTTGGCAATTTTTGCGTAGACCTGTATACATTTTCTATAATAACCCGTGAGTCCTAGAAAGGATTGTATTTTTTTATTATTTGGTTTTATACCATCTTGAGTGATAATATGTTGTTTCATGTTTCAAGAATTAACTTTTATTTAAAGACACTTTCAAATTTGCGTTCTGTAGAGCCGTAAATATTTGTGCTAGACTTTTAATATGTTAATTCAAGGTGGTTGAAAATATTATTATGTCCTCTAAATACACATGGTGTTTGCTTTAAACACGTAAGAGTTTCGCCGATACAAACTCCCCAACAATTGCGGAAAATGATATGTAACAAAGAATAATAAAATGGGGGTAATAGTTTTTAATATTTATTTATATTATTTTATATAGATATGGACATATGTACATATATATGCATAAGAAAATATGCATGGATTTAATTAGGTATAGTTACTTTATAAGAGTATTTTAATGTATAATTTACCTATATTCGCTGATGGCAAGTCCGCACTCCGCTGTCTCGATATCACGACTGAATAACAGACTCAACGGATCAGCGGGACTCGCCTCTCATCGTTTGCAACTTCGAAACAAACCACCGGTTGCTTTCCAGCAGCGGTGCAGCTTTGTCGCGACCCACTGTGCGGGAAAACCACCAGCAGTTCCCAACCATTGAAGGCTTTTGGCTTCAACATTGCCGCCAGCCTTGCAATACTTAGGAATTGCAAGAAAAGGAAACTTACTTCAGCACATAAAATCACCAATGGTAAATTAACGTGTTCATATATATGTACATTTCTTACAATACTTTTATTCTACAAATTCAATTGGGCATGTAAAAACAAATTGTTGAGCTTCTTTTCTTTTTTTTGTTGTTATTAAATTTCAGTGTGATTAAGTTTATTTAAATTCAATGTATAAAGATATTATAAATAAAAAATTATTTAAAACTTCGTGACCCAGTACGGGGTTGTTGTACCTTAAAGGGTACATGGGCCAGAAAGGACCCAACCGAAAATGGTGTTCTGGGCAGTAGGGTACCCAGGATGAGCGATGGTCTCGCAGCGTATAAATTTGGGGTAGATGTCGCCTCCAAAAATTAAGGCCACTGCGCACGAAGTGCTAAAATTTGGATCTGCCAATTTCATGTTGGTGAACTTATCACGAACGGTCGGATTCAGGTGGCGAGAAGGCGTTCTCAACCCGATCTCTGCAATAACCCTTGCCGTATGTGAAAGCCTAACGCACGGGTCATGCAACGAGCTCATCATAAACTCACACATTTGGATGTTGGCGACGGGCATGGTTGGAATACGAAGTTTCTTGATAAGCGACTCGCACACCTTACTTGTTTGAGAGCAAGGATCGAGCAGAGCTCGGGTTAAGAACCTGCGATTACCGACGTGGACATACACCGCAACCGTTGGCAACACCGTCACTGTTCTCGATAGTTGGCTAAGAAGCGGTGGTAGTGGTCGATGTGGAGACAGGCGATCGTTGGCATGGAGCAGTGTGTGGTGCTTTTCGTTGCAGTATGAGCACATTCCCTTACTACGGCATCCTTTAGCTGTATGAAAATACGCTAAGCACCGAGAACAATAGCTGTGGATAAGGACTAACCGGAGGCGACGTTCATAATTCGCGGCGATAAACCGCTTACAATACCGTAATGGGTGACTTCGATGACAGACTCTGCATTTTGCCGGTTGGTAGGTTGTCTTTGTTTTGATAGGTGATTCCGCGCAAGCGGGTGGCGAAGTTGGAGGTGCAGTGTTGATGTTAGACGCTAGTGGTACCAATTCCATGTTTGTTAACTGAAAATGGTAGAAGATACTTAATAATTTGGTGATCGAATATCCGCCACTCTAACTCGTTTATCACTGCCGTGATATACCTTCGTTACCCTGCCCAAACGCCACTCATTTGGAGGGAGAGTTTCTTGGCGAACTACGACCATGTCATCTACTGCTATCTCCTTTTGAGGAAATTTCCATTTATATCTTTTGTGAAGCTCCTTTAAATATTCTTCCTTCCATCGAAGAGCATGCTGTTGGCTCAAAGCTTTCAATTTCTGCCACCTATTTATAAGAGACAGCGGATTTGCGTTTATGGAGGGTTCAGCAGGAGCGAGAATAGGGCCACCTGTAAGGAAGTGGCCTGGAGTGAGATCAGTACAATCGTTAGGATCCTCAGAATATGGTGAAATCGGTCGGGAGTTAAGGCAGGCTTCAATACGACACAGTAAGGTTTGAAATTCTTCAAAGGTGAATTTTGATGAACTAGCTATCCTTCGGAAATGAAATTTAAAGCTTTTAAATCCAGCCTCCCACAATCCTCCCATATGTGGAGCGCCGGCTGGAATAAAGTTCCAGGTCACTTCTTGATGGCAATAAAGATGACAAATGGTCTCTTGCGCAGTTGTGAGAAATCTCTTAAAATCACTTTTTAAGCAATTTGAAGCGCCTACAAAATTAGTCCCGTTGTCCGAAAGGAGATTCTTTGGGCAACTTCTTCTAGCGATGAATCTGGCGAATGCGCCAAGAAACGTTTCGGCCGATAAGTCACTTGTGGCTTCTAAGTGGATTGCTTTCGTAGAGAAACATACGAAGATGCAGGCATAACTCTTTGTTATTTTGCATGCTCTGCCTGTGAAGCTTTTAATCTCGAACGGACCAGTGAAATCCATTCCAGTATTTTTAAAGGGTCTTGAAAGTATTGTTCGTTCTTTAGGGAGTGCCGACATGATTTGGGATTGTTCTTCCCTTTTGTGAATGACACAAACCTTGCAGCTATGGATAATTGTTTTTATTAGATTCTTTGCCTTAGGAATCCAATATTGTTGGCGAAGTAGACGTAACATCAATTGGTTAGATCCATGAATAGATATATGGTGCATGAACGAAATCAACAATTTTGAATAGGTACAACTATAAGGTAAAAGGATAGGATATTTTTCACTATACGACAAAATAGGCGAATTCACGAGTCGTCCGTTGACTCTCATTACACCCTTATTATCCAGAAAGGGATTCAATGTGAGCAGTTTACTTTTCGAACTGATAGCGATCTTTAACGACAAATTTTTGTGCTCTTCCGAAAAATATCGCATTTGAGCTAAAATAATCATACGCACTCGAATTTTCGATACTTCCTCTCCCGAAATAGCTAATGAAGGGTACGAATGAAACGCTTTTGTGTGCCTGTTAGTCTTAGTAAAGAAACGGAAAACGTAAGCTAAAACATGCAATGCGCGTGGTAAGTGAGAAAATCTTTCTAAAGGATCTTCGCAATTTGCAACGAGGGAAGTGTGCGCGTTTATTTTCTTTGCTTCAATAGTAACATCATCCATCTCCTTGTCGAACACAGGCCATTTCGCTTCATCCTCAGTCAACCAAGCGGGTCCATGCCACCATAAAGCAGTGGAGCATAACTCCTGAGGCAGCGCCCCCCTGCTGCCAAGATCCGCTGGGTTATCTTTAGAATCAACATGGTGCCACTGCTTAAAACCAACCACCTCCTGGATCTTTGCCACCCGATTAGCAACAAAGGTCGTCCAGCAACATGGCTGCTTTTTAAGCCAGGCGATAACGATGGTTGAGTCCGTCCAACAAAAGATATTTTCGACTTGGAACGAGAATTCGTTAAAAAGAGATTTCATCATTTCAGTAACAAGTACGGCACCACATAACTCCAAACGGGGGAGCGAGATTGTTTTGATAGGGGCTACTTTCGTTTTCGCTAATAAAAGGTGTGAGTACGCTCTCCCTTTTTTTTCTACACGTAAATATATCACCCCCGCGAATGCCTTTTCCGACGCGTCGCAAAAGGCATGAACTTGAAGAGAAGATGCGACGGTGGAGTTCATCCGCCGCGGGATTTTTATCTTTTCAATGTACCTGTAGTTCTCTACAAACACTTTCCATTTAGAAAGTGTTGGCGTACTTAAAGGTTGATCCCAGAGAGTGCCGTCTGACCAAATTTGCTGCAAAATTATTTTTGCTACTACCACTATGGGAGCTAGCCAACCCGCTGGATCAAAAAGCTTAGCAATCAATGACAACACTTCGCGTTTGGTATAATTATCCCTGCAGTCGAGGGACTGAACGCTGAAGAAAAAGTAATCTAACCTGGCATTCCATTTTATTCCCAGTGCCTTTGTGGTTGTTGCCTCATCCAAAGTTAAAATTTCTTTGTCCAGTAGATGATCGCGAGGAAGATCCCTTAAGATTTCCTTAGAGTTTGAGGACCATTTCCTCAAGCAGAATCCTGCACTATCGAGAACTTCAACTAATTCGTTTCGCGCCTGCAAAGCTACGGAAATGTCGTGAAAACCCGCTAACACATCATCTACATACATCGAGTTTCTTAAAATCTGAGAGGCTAACGGATGCGAATCCTGATAATCCAACGCTAGTTGTAAAAGAGTCCTAATTGCCAAGAAAGGTGCGCAGTTAACTCCGAAAGTAACAGTCTTCATTTGGAAGTCTTGAATGCTGCTGTTTGGATCCTTTCTAAAGAGAATTCTTTGATATGGCCTATGAGATGGGTGGACCAATATTTGCCGGTACATTTTTTGAATATCACTGTTGAACACATACCTATACATCCGCCATCGGATAAGTAAAAACGTCAAATCAGCTTGAAGAGCTGGGCCTACATGTAAAATGTCGTTGAGGCAAACTCCATTAGAAGAGTTGCTCGATGCATTGAAGACTACCCTTAATTTCGTAGAAATGCTCTCAGGTTTGACGACTGCATGATGAGGCAGATAGAAATGGGTGGGAGAGTATTCAAAACTTGGAGCCTCTATTTACTCCATATGTCCTAGATCTAAATATTCTCTAAGAACGTTATCATAGTCATCCTTTAAAGAAGGATTTTTCATTAACCTTGCCTCGTTGCGTACGAATTGTCGAAATGCAATAGGTCGTGATGTTCCGAGTTTTATATCCGTTGGGTAAAGGCCTTTGAAAGGTAGTGAAACCACATATCTCCCGTCCGAATTTCGAGTTGTAGTTTTGAGATAAAGATCCTCACAAAAAGTATCTTAGTCCGATACAAGGTTCCTTTTTGGGACTTCTTCTATCTCCCAGAACTTTCGTAGTTGGCTATCTAAAGAACTATCCTCTCCGATTGAGACCTTGGTAGCAAAGCAAGAAACGTGCGCCGTGGACAATGCCCCTGTGACAATCCACCCAAAGACGGTTTCTTGGGATATAGGTTGCAATGAATACTGCGTTTAACCCCGTCCAGCATAACTTTAGGGTACAAATCCCCCCCAATTAAAACATCGATTGGCGTGCTTTCTAAAAATTTAGAATCTGCTAAAGGAACTTTAGGCAGGTGATCTAATATGCTTTTGTCGATAGACGATGCAGGCAAGTTGCCAGTTATTTGTGGCAATACAAATGCGTTAGCCTCTATAAGAAGGTTCGGATCACGAGGTGAACCTAATACGAATGAACAAATCTTAGAAGCATTATTGCAGACCTTTTGATTTAACCCTGAAATGGTTGCATTTGTTTTTGAAGATGGAAGTTTTAAAAGCTTTCGTAGTCGTTCCGAAATGAACGATGCCTCTGATGCTGAATCAATTAAAGCTCGAGCAATATAAGTTGTTCCGAAATGACAAATATGAACCAATGCGGTTCCAAGAAGAGCCGAAGACATATTCGAAGTTATCAAAGTATCTTACTTTAAAGACGAGCTATTACTATTAGAACAGGTGGACTGTATGTTTGCATGGAATACTTGCGAAGCGTTTCCACTGTTTGAAACTTCGTTATTGGGTTGAGTGTTCAAACCCACGCGATGTAGCAGAGAATGATGTCTGCTTTTGCACGTTGTGCATGAGAATTGACTTTTACAATCTCTAACAGAATGGCCTTTCGAAAGGCAGTTGAGACAGCAGTTATGCTTCTTGACTATAGCGAATCTATCCGTGACAGAAAGGGACAAAAACCTTTTACATAAGCGCAGAAGATGTTGTTGCTTCGGACACATTATGCAGGATAATTGCGCGACATTGGTGGCAAGTGACAGCTTCTTTTGTCCACTAGGGCCATGATGATGTGCAAATGTTTTCAAATGGTCAATGAGGTTGAGCACTTAACATCCACGATTGATTCCAATGTCCTGTAACGTTGTGTGAGAAAGTTATCCATTTAACCCCACTCCGGCAACGCTGCTTTGTCGTATAAAGTGTTTTCCCACATGCTAAGTGTGGTTTCAGGAAGCCGATTCGAGCATAAAAAACTAAGTATTGGATCCAATTTTTCAACGTCAACCTCGTACATTGCTAGGGTCGTAATACATCCATTGATATTTCGTTGTAGTTCCTTCAACGCAGCTGCACTTTCGGTACGAATGTTCGGAAGTGAAAACAACAACTTAAGTTGGCTATTAACCAAAACCCGTTTATTTTCGTACGATGCCTTTAAATTGGACCACGCCATCTCAAAACCCTGATTAGTTAATGGCGATTTGCTAACAATGTCTTTCGCTTCACCACTTGTTTTCTGTAGCAAGTGGTAAAGTTTTTCCACATTACTAAGGCGCGCGCTATTTATATAAATCGCCATAAAGAGATCCCGAAATGATGGCCAATACGCATAATCCCCACTGAATATTTCGGTATCACACGGCGGTAAATGTAAGTTATTCGAAAAGCTGGCTGTTTGAGAAGGGGTCATCACGAAAGCAGCATCAGCTGTAGAGCTGCACTGTTGAATGAATTCGGTGATGCGTGAAAAACAGGAAATGTAATCCTTTAGAGTTGTAGATTGTTTTGCTCTTACGGCCTCAACCTCATCTTCTTTTGATAAAGATTGTAAACATAGTTCATAGACTTCTTTAGTCTTAGACCAGATCTCCGTTAATTCTGTTTTAAGAATTTCTAATGAAGTTTGTGAATGCTCACGTAAGGTCGCCTCATCGAACCCCGCATTGAATTCCACCACTTGGTCTGAGCACCGAGTGAACCAAGTTAATTTCGACATTTTTAAACAATTCACCTAATGAGCGTTGGTTTAAAGAAGACCAAATACAAAAAGCGAAAAAAATTAACCAAAAACCACAGAGGGGATGATACGCGTCTATATACCGACAAGGACTTCAAAAATTAAACGAACAAAATTTTTTAAGTAATTGTGGTTTATTCCCTACCGGGTTTGCCTAAAGATTTCCTGCTGGGTCTCGTATGTCGAATTGCTGATATACACATGTATGTATGTATATGCGTAAGCCTAATTGTCTAAGCGTAATGAAATATGTGTATGTTATATAGTCACTGACTGTGACTACTAAAGAAGGTACATGCAAATAAGAAAAAAAATGCAATTTTTTCAAGTAAGTTTGTACGGATGTGTGTATGTACATACGTACTACTAAATGCTTTATATAGTGACCGACAATCAAGCTGAGTATTATATGCTTTGGTAAGTATGTTTGTAAAGTACTAAAAAAACACGACTTGGCGAAAATTAGCGAAATTTAATGTTTCCAGTCACGAAGGGAATAACGCGAAAATAATCAAAAGAGCTTAGTCTCTCACTATTTTTAATTTTCTGAGTTGGCATATCTTGGTTTTTTTTTTTTTTTACTTTTATTTAATTTTGAAGCTCAACAATTTTTTGTTCTTACACGCACCTGTTTCAAAGCCGGGAACTGTTGATTTTATAAGCTGAGCTGCTGTTGTTGTATTCTTCTGGTTGCTCGTTAGGGCTGCTGATTTTTGGATTTTTGTTTTTTTTTGTCAATCGCTGGAAAAACGTATTATTTTTAACTGTCCACAGCAATTGTTGAAGTTCGTCGGCTCGAAGGACCAAAATGTTTGCTTTAAACACGTAAGAGTTTCGCCGATACAAACTCCCCAACAATTGCGGAAAATGATATGTAACAAAGAATAATAAAATGGGGGTATTAGTTTTTAATATTTATTTATATTATTTTATATAGATATGGACATATGTACATATATATGCATAAGAAAATATGCATGGATTTAATTAGGTATAGTTACTTTATAAGAGTATTTTAATGTATAATTTACCTATATTCGCTGATGGCAAGTCCGCACTCCGCTGTCTCGATATCACGACTGAATAACAGACTCAACGGATCAGCGGGACTCGCCTCTCATCGTTTGCAACTTCGAAACAAACCACCGGTTGCTTTCCAGCAGCGGTGCAGCTTTGTCGCGACCCACTGTGCGGGAAAACCACCAGCAGTTCCCAACCATTGAAGGCTTTTGGCTTCAACATTGCCGCCAGCCTTGCAATACTTAGGAATTGCAAGAAAAGGAAACTTACTTAAGCACATAAAATCACCAATGGTAAATTAACGTGTTCATATATATGTACATTTCTTACAATACTTTTATTCTACAAATTCAATTGGGCATGTAAAAACAAATTGTTGAGCTTCTTTTCTTTTTTTTGTTGTTATTAAATTTCAGTGTGATTAAGTTTATTTAAATTCAATGTATAAAGATATTATAAATAAAAAATTATTTAAAACTTCGTGACCCAGTACGGGGTTGTTGTACCTTAAAGGGTACATGGGCCAGAAAGGACCCAACCGAAAATGGTGTTCTGGGCAGTAGGGTACCCAGGATGAGCGATGGTCTCGCAGCGTATAAATTTAGGGTAGATGTCGCCTCCAAAAATTAAGGCCACTGCGCACGAAGTGCTAAAATTTGGATCTGCCAATTTCATGTTGGTGAACTTATCACGAACGGTCGGATTCAGGTGGCGAGAAGGCGTTCTCAACCCGATCTCTGCAATAACCCTTGCCGTATGTGAAAGCCTAACGCACGGGTCATGCAACGAGCTCATCATAAACTCACACATTTGGATGTTGGCGACGGGCATGGTTGGAATACGAAGTTTCTTGATAAGCGACTCGCACACCTTACTTGTTTGAGAGCAAGGATCGAGCAGAGCTCGGGTTAAGAACCTGCGATTACCGACGTGGACATACACCGCAACCGTTGGCAACACCGTCACTGTTCTCGATAGTTGGCTAAGAAGCGGTGGTAGTGGTCGATGTGGAGACAGGCGATCGTTGGCATGGAGCAGTGTGTGGTGCTTTTCGTTGCAGTATGAGCACATTCCCTTACTACGGCATCCTTTAGCTGTATGAAAATACGCTAAGCACCGAGAACAATAGCTGTGGATAAGGACTAACCGGAGGCGACGTTCATAATTCGCGGCGATAAACCGCTTACAATACCGTAATGGGTGACTTCGATGACAGACTCTGCATTTTGCCGGTTGGTAGGTTGTCTTTGTTTTGATAGGTGATTCCGCGCAAGCGGGTGGCGAAGTTGGAGGTGCAGTGTTGATGTTAGACGCTAGTGGTACCAATTCCATGTTTGTTAACTGAAAATGGTAGAAGATACTTAATAATTTGGTGATCGAATATCCGCCACTCTAACTCGTTTATCACTGCCGTGATATACCTTCGTTACCCTGCCCAAACGCCACTCATTTGGAGGGAGAGTTTCTTGGCGAACTACGACCATGTCATCTACTGCTATCTCCTTTTGAGGAAATTTCCATTTATATCTTTTGTGAAGCTCCTTTAAATATTCTTCCTTCCATCGAAGAGCATGCTGTTGGCTCAAAGCTTTCAATTTCTGCCACCTATTTATAAGAGACAGCGGATTTGCGTTTATGGAGGGTTCAGCAGGAGCGAGAATAGGGCCACCTGTAAGGAAGTGGCCTGGAGTGAGAGCAGTACAATCGTTAGGATCCTCAGAATATGGTGAAATCGGTCGGGAGTTAAGGCAGGCTTCAATACGACACAGTAAGGTTTGAAATTCTTCAAAGGTGAATTTTGATGAACTAGCTATCCTTCGGAAATGAAATTTAAAGCTTTTAAATCCAGCCTCCCACAATCCTCCCATATGTGGAGCGCCGGCTGGAATAAAGTTCCAGGTCACTTCTTGATGGCAATAAAGATGACAAATGGTCTCTTGCGCAGTTGTGAGAAATCTCTTAAAATCACTTTTTAAGCAATTTGAAGCGCCTACAAAATTAGTCCCGTTGTCCGAAAGGAGATTCTTTGGGCAACTTCTTCTAGCGATGAATCTGGCGAATGCGCCAAGAAACGTTTCGGCCGATAAGTCACTTGTGGCTTCTAAGTGGATTGCTTTCGTAGAGAAACATACGAAGATGCAGGCATAACTCTTTGTTATTTTGCATGCTCTGCCTGTGAAGCTTTTAATCTCGAACGGACCAGTGAAATCCATTCCAGTATTTTTAAAGGGTCTTGAAAGTATTGTTCGTTCTTTAGGGAGTGCCGACATGATTTGGGATTGTTCTTCCCTTTTGTGAATGACACAAACCTTGCAGCTATGGATAATTGTTTTTATTAGATTCTTTGCCTTAGGAATCCAATATTGTTGGCGAAGTAGACGTAACATCAATTGGTTAGATCCATGAATAGATATATGGTGCATGAACGAAATCAACAATTTTGAATAGGTACAACTATAAGGTAAAAGGATAGGATATTTTTCACTATACGACAAAATAGGCGAATTCACGAGTCGTCCGTTGACTCTCATTACACCCTTATTATCCAGAAAGGGATTCAATGTGAGCAGTTTACTTTTCGAACTGATAGCGATCTTTAACGACAAATTTTTGTGCTCTTCCGAAAAATATCGCATTTGAGCTAAAATAATCATACGCACTCGAATTTTCGATACTTCCTCTCCCGAAATAGCTAATGAAGGGTACGAATGGAACGCTTTTGTGTGCCTGTTAGTCTTAGTAAAGAAACGGAAAACGTAAGATAAAACACGCAATGCGCGTGGTAAGTGAGAAAACCTTTCTAAAGGATCTTCGCAATTTGCAACGAGGGAAGTGTGCGCGTTTATTTTCTTTGCTTCAATAGTAACATCATCCATCTCCTTGTCGAACACAGGCCATTTCGCTTCATCCTCAGTCAACCAAGCGGGTCCATGCCACCATAAAGCAGTGGAGCATAACTCCTGAGGCAGCGCCCCCCTGCTGCCAAGATCCGCTGGGTTATCTTTAGAATCAACATGGTGCCACTGCTTAAAACCAACCACCTCCTGGATCTTTGCCACCCGATTAGCAACAAAGGTCGTCCAGCAACATGGCTGCTTTTTAAGCCAGGCGATAACGATGGTTGAGTCCGTCCAACAAAAGATATTTTCGACTTGGAACGAGAATTCGTTAAAAAGAGATTTCATCATTTCAGTAACAAGTACGGCACCACATAACTCCAAACGGGGGAGCGAGATTGTTTTGATAGGGGCTACTTTCGTTTTCGCTAATAAAAGGTGTGAGTACGCTCTCCCTTTTTTTTCTACACGTAAATATATCACCCCCGCGAATGCCTTTTCCGACGCGTCGCAAAAGGCATGAACTTGAAGAGAAGATGCGACGGTGGAGTTCATCCACCGCGGGATTTTTATCTTTTCAATGTACCTGTAGTTCTCTACAAACACTTTCCATTTAGAAAGTGTTGGCGTACTTAAAGGTTGATCCCAGAGAGTGCCGTCTGACCAAATTTGCTGCAAAATTATTTTTGCTACTACCACTATGGGAGCTAGCCAACCCGCTGGATCAAAAAGCTTAGCAATCAATGACAACACTTCGCGTTTGGTATAATTATCCCTGCAGTCGAGGGACTGAACGCTGAAGAAAAAGTAATCTAACCTGGCATTCCATTTTATTCCCAGTGCCTTTGTGGTTGTTGCCTCATCTAAAGTTAAAAATTCTTTGTCCAGTAGATGATCGCGAGGAAGATCCCTTAAGATTTCCTTAGAGTTTGAGGACCATTTCCTCAAGCAGAATCCTGCACTATCGAGAACTTCAACTAATTCGTTTCGCGCCTGCAAAGCTACGGAAATGTCGTGAAAACCCGCTAACACATCATCTACATACATCGAGTTTCTTAAAATCTGAGAGGCTAACGGATGCGAATCCTGATAATCCAACGCTAGTTGTAAAAGAGTCCTAATTGCCAAGAAAGGTGCGCAGTTAACTCCGAAAGTAACAGTCTTCATTTGGAAGTCTTGAATGCTGCTGTTTGGATCCTTTCTAAAGAGAATTCTTTGATATGGCCTATGAGATGGGTGGACCAATATTTGCCGGTACATTTTTTGAATATCACTGTTGAACACATACCTATACATCCGCCATCGGATAAGTAAAAACGTCAAATCAGCTTGAAGAGCTGGGCCTACATGTAAAATGTCGTTGAGGCAAACTCCATTAGAAGAGTTGCTCGATGCATTGAAGACTACCCTTAATTTCGTAGAAATGCTCTCAGGTTTGACGACTGCATGATGAGGCAGATAGAAATGGGTGGGAGAGTATTCAAAACTTGGAGCCTCTATTTACTCCATATGTCCTAGATCTAAATATTCTCTAAGAACGTTATCATAGTCATCCTTTAAAGAAGGATTTTTCATTAACCTTGCCTCGTTGCGTACGAATTGTCGAAATGCAATAGGTCGTGATGTTCCGAGTTTTATATCCGTTGGGTAAAGGCCTTTGAAAGGTAGTGAAACCACATATCTCCCGTCCGAATTTCGAGTTGTAGTTTTGAGATAAAGATCCTCACAAAAAGTATCTTAGTCCGATACAAGGTTCCTTTTTGGGACTTCTTCTATCTCCCAGAACTTTCGTAGTTGGCTATCTAAAGAACTATCCTCTCCGATTGAGACCTTGGTAGCAAAGCAAGAAACGTGCGCCGTGGACAATGCCCCTGTGACAATCCACCCAAAGACGGTTTCTTGGGATATAGGTTGCAATGAATACTGCGTTTAACCCCGTCCAGCATAACTTTAGGGTACAAATCCCCCCAATTAAAACATCGATTGGCGTGCTTTCTAAAAATTTAGAATCTGCTAAAGGAACTTTAGGCAGGTGATCTAATATGCTTTTGTCGATAGACGATGCAGGCAAGTTGCCAGTTATTTGTGGCAATACAAATGCGTTAGCCTCTATAAGAAGGTTCGGATCACGAGGTGAACCTAATACGAATGAACAAATCTTAGAAGCATTATTGCAGACCTTTTGATTTAACCCTGAAATGGTTGCATTTGTTTTTGAAGATGGAAGTTTTAAAAGCTTTCGTAGTCGTTCCGAAATGAACGATGCCTCTGATGCTGAATCAATTAAAGCTCGAGCAATATAAGTTGTTCCGAAATGACAAATATGAACCAATGCGGTTCCAAGAAGAGCCGAAGACATATTCGAAGTTATCAAAGTATCTTACTTTAAAGACGAGCTATTACTATTAGAACAGGTGGACTGTATGTTTGCATGGAATACTTGCGAAGCGTTTCCACTGTTTGAAACTTCGTTATTGGGTTGAGTGTTCAAACCCACGCGATGTAGCAGAGAATGATGTCTGCTTTTGCACGTTGTGCATGAGAATTGACTTTTACAATCTCTAACAGAATGGCCTTTCGAAAGGCAGTTGAGACAGCAGTTATGCTTCTTGACTATAGCGAATCTATCCGTGACAGAAAGGGACAAAAACCTTTTACATAAGCGCAGAAGATGTTGTTGCTTCGGACACATTATGCAGGATAATTGCGCGACATTGGTGGCAAGTGACAGCTTCTTTTGTCCACTAGGGCCATGATGATGTGCAAATGTTTTATGATGCAGAGTTGTTGTGGTCAATGAGGTTGAGCACTTAACATCCACGATTGATTCCAATGTCCTGTAACGTTGTGTGAGAAAATTATCCATTTGACCCCACTCCGGCAACGCTGCTTTGTCGTATAAAGTGTTTTCCCACATGCTAAGTGTGGTTTCAGGAAGCCGATTCGAGCATAAAAAACTAAGTATTGGATCCAATTTTTCAACGTCAACCTCGTACATTGCTAGGGTCGTAATACATCCATTGATATTTCGTTGTAGTTCCTTCAACGCAGCTGCACTTTCGGTACGAATGTTCGGAAGTGAAAACAACAACTTAAGTTGGCTATTAACCAAAACCCGTTTATTTTCGTACGATGCCTTTAAATTGGACCACGCCATCTCAAAACCCTGATTAGTTAATGGCGATTTGCTAACAATGTCTTTCGCTTCACCACTTGTTTTCTGTAGCAAGTGGTAAAGTTTTTCCACATTACTAAGGCGCGCGCTATTTATATAAATCGCCATAAAGAGATCCCGAAATGATGGCCAATACGCATAATCCCCACTGAATATTTCGGTATCACACGGCGGTAAATGTAAGTTATTCGAAAAGCTGGCTGTTTGAGAAGGGGTCATCACGAAAGCAGCATCAGCTGTAGAGCTGCACTGTTGAATGAATTCGGTGATGCGTGAAAAACAGGAAATGTAATCCTTTAGAGTTGTAGATTGTTTTGCTCTTACGGCCTCAACCTCATCTTCTTTTGATAAAGATTGTAAACATAGTTCATAGACTTCTTTAGTCTTAGACCAGATCTCCGTTAATTCTGTTTTAAGAATTTCTAATGAAGTTTGTGAATGCTCACGTAAGGTCGCCTCATCGAACCCCGCATTGAATTCCACCACTTGGTCTGAGCACCGAGTGAACCAAGTTAATTTCGACATTTTTAAACAATTCACCTAATGAGCGTTGGTTTAAAGAAGACCAAATACAAAAAGCGAAAAAAATTAACCAAAAACCACAGAGGGGATGATACGCGTCTATATACCGACAAGGACTTCAAAAATTAAACGAACAAAATTTTTTAAGTAATTTTGGTTTATTCCCTACCGGGTTTGCCTAAAGATTTCCTGCTGGGTCTCGTATGTCGAATTGCTGATATACACATGTATGTATGTATATGCGTAAGCCTAATTGTCTAAGCGTAATGAAATATGTGTATGTTATATAGTCACTGACTGTGACTACTAAAGAAGGTACATGCAAATAAGAAAAAAAATGCAATTTTTTCAAGTAAGTTTGTACGGATGTGTGTATGTACATACGTACTACTAAATGCTTTATATAGTGACCGACAATCAAGCTGAGTATTATATGCTTTGGTAAGTATGTTTGTAAAGTACTAAAAAAAACACGACTTGGCGAAAATTAGCGAAATTTAATGTTTCCAGTCACGAAGGGAATAACGCGAAAATAATCAAAAGAGCTTAGTCTCTCACTATTTTTAATTTTCTGAGTTGGCATATCTTGGTTTTTTTTTTTTTTTTTACTTTTATTTAATTTTGAAGCTCAACAATTTTTTGTTCTTACACGCACCTGTTTCAAAGCCGGGAACTGTTGATTTTATAAGCTGAGCTGCTGTTGTTGTATTCTTCTGGTTGCTCGTTAGGGCTGCTGATTTTTGGATTTTTGTTTTTTTTTGTCAATCGCTGGAAAAACGTATTATTTTTAACTGTCCACAGCAATTGTTGAAGTTCGTCGGCTCGAAGGACCAAAATGTTTGCTTTAAACACGTAAGAGTTTCGCCGATACAAACTCCCCAACAATTGCGGAAAATGATATGTAACAAAGAATAATAAAATGGGGGTATTAGTTTTTAATATTTATTTATATTATTTTATATAGATATGGACATATGTACATATATATGCATAAGAAAATATGCATGGATTTAATTAGGTATAGTTACTTTATAAGAGTATTTTAATGTATAATTTACCTATATTCGCTGATGGCAAGTCCGCACTCCGCTGTCTCGATATCACGACTGAATAACAGACTCAACGGATCAGCGGGACTCGCCTCTCAATTTATCTAAAATTCCTTCAATGTTGGGTATTGGGTATTTATCCTCTTTGGTAACTTCGTTAAACTTCCTATAATTCCTGTGTCAAATAAAAGTTTAGTTTTACAATTATTTTTGATTAATCGAATATAGGTTAGGTTTGATTCACTTCCGAGGCTATTGATCGAAAATCCTTACCGGTTTCAATATAATTTGTTTTTGACCGTCGTGTTTGTGCAGACATATTTATGTCCATTGGTTCTGTTGGCTCTGCTTGCGTAGATCGTGGTTGATAAAACATTTAATTATGGGTGTTATGCCTAAAATTGTTTTGTATAAAAGTATTATGTTGTTGAATAGGACTGTAAGCTTTTGGCTGACATTGCATTTGCTCATGATTAGTTTTAAAGTTGAGCGTGTTTTGTGTCATTTCTACAACGTCGATCTTTGCTGGGAGTTTGGTGAAATGACTAATCAAGAGCCTGCGATTCATTTAAAAATACTGCTGCTGTTAACTCATGCAGTGCTTCTTCTATAGTTGATGGTTTTAATGCATATTAAATGGTCCTCATATGAACAGGTAATTTATCTTTAAATATTTTTAAAGCTGCTTCAATATTTCTTGGAATTTCTATAATATTTTCCTGAGTGCACTTTTGATTTAATATACTCGTAGTAAGCTTTTTTGTATATGGTTTTAGAAACTAAATACATCGCCTCTATATTGTGAAAACCGTAAATCTTCATATAACTCGTTTTAAAACTACTAAAATTATGGCACAAATGGCTATGTATTTCTCTAGCTTGTCTGGCACGTCCAGTTAACTTACTTTTAATCATATTTAAACACATAAGCTGCGATTGTTCATTATACAAACAAAGAGTTGGAATAATGTCATCTATATTTGATAGGAAAATCGGCAAATCCTGAAAATTTTGTAGTCGTTCAATATACTTAATGGGATTAAAGTCTAAACTTCTTTACTGATTATAACCGATAGATGCTGCAACGTTGGCTGCTACACCGGCTGCTGCTGCTAGCTGTTCGTTTGCTGATTGTATATTCATGGTCCTAGGAATGCTCCTTCGCGGATTTAGCAATATTAGAAGATATACAGGCTTCTTGATTGATGCAAGCTTCAAGTAATGATGAGTACATTATTCTCAAAATGGTTGGTATTGAATGGTTGTCCAATTCATTGTTGAAAACATTTTTGCTGGAACCGTTTTTGTCCAACTCTTTCTTGACATTGTTTTTGCTTGGAAAGTCCTATAATTATTTCTTGAATAGTTATGACCGACTCCACAAAATTTTTGAATGCTAAAATTTTAGCGGAATCGGTTGACGTTGCAAGGAGTCTTTGCTTATTTTACAAAGAGAATCCTACCGACTGCGCCAGTTTTAATATAATTTTTACAACTAGGATTGAAAATGATATTATAGAAGTTGAAAGAAACTATATTTTTTAATTGTTGCTGATATTTATACATTTTTTCGTACAAAAGTTTAACATTTCATTTACAGTATTCATGATCGTATAATAAAAATTACATTATCATCAAGTTGTACAGATCACAGTATTTTTACATATCTTATGGTATTTTAGCAACGTGCGCACAAACTTGGGACTTATATATTTGTATAATTCACAAAAAGTATTGAACATAACTGTTGTATACTTTGCACATGTGAGTTCTTTATTGGAATGACTTGTACATTATTCAGTGATTACACAAGTGGTAAAAATATTTCAAGTTTCTCTTTACATGACAATCAAGTGCTTATGCTAAGTATACATGTATATATCTCATCTATCCGCCACCTATTTCAAGACTGCAAGCGGCAAAAATTCCATATTTTATAACTTCGCATTTATATCTTAAATTTAAGTCTATTTTATTTTTCATATCAGAGATAATTTCTTTTATTTTATTTAATTTATTATTTTTTTTGTTTTTTTTTTTGTTTTTATTACTTAATATCTAATTAGGTTTAATCATATTGAATTCGGTCAGGTTCTTTTCGAACTCTCTTTGAACGTCTTACATGCACCTCGGTATCTGGATTCTGCTCGGTTGGTGCGGGTACTACTTTCGGTAGAGCTCCATTATTTATTTTGGCTTCCTGTGAGGCTTGTGCTTGCGCCTGTGTGGTGCTTTCGCGCTGCTCGTACCTCTCACACTGTACGCTGGATTCTATCTGGTCAGGAGCAATCGGTTGAACGCGACCTAGACGCGACGGTTGCTTCATATCTTGGATAGCTTCTACTTTCGTTTTTAATTTGCGTATACCCTTCTTGCTAATTTCGTAGCCGCAGTATTCGATTTTGTCACGCAGAAACTCTGATTTATCCAGATGTACACGCATATTGCGCGAAGTCGTCACTCGCCGTGATCTCTATATCATCCAGGAACACTTTCACGCCCGCTATATCTCCCAACAGCTGTTCCATAATTCTTACCATTTTGCTGGCGCACTCGCAATTCCGAACATCATACGCGTCGGTTGAAATAAACATTTGGGTGTGCTTAACGTCAGCCACTCTCGATTATCCGGATGGATTTCATCGTAAATTTTTCACCTCTCGCCATTGAGCTGAATAGCTCGTCTATTGTAGGTAGCGGATGCTCATCGAGTATTAGCACTGAGTTGACCGTTAGCTTATAACCCCCACAGATACGTACCGTACCATCTTTCTTTGGCATTGCGACTATCGGAGTAGCCGACTCTGATTTATCGACGTTTACTAACAGCTGTTAACGCACCTGTTTATCTATTTCGTTCTCCACTGCTTTCATTAGTGGATATGGGACCCGCCGCGCTTTTATAGACCTCGGCGCAGCGTTTGCTTTTAAGTAAAGTTTTTCCTGGTGATTGGTACATAAGTGTACCTACATTTGGTGCCGATAAGAGTGGAAATTTGCTTAATATGCGATGTAGCTTATCTTGAATACTATCACCAGAGAAAGCATTGACTGTCGCACGTTCTTTCACTTGCTTGTCTATAATATTTTCCAATCTATATCGATTCCTCGAAGCCAATCTCGCCCAAGCAGAGCTGGAGGATCGGAACGCACGATGTACATTTTTGCCTGCACTGGCACTTTTGCCTTCATACATATGTGTAACAGATATGTAGCCTAAACATTCCAGCTTTGTTTGGCAATAGCTGTACAATTGCAAGTTACTTTTAATTACTGGCTCGTTATTAAAATACTTTTTGTACTTTCAAACTGATAATTGTCACTGGAAAACCGGTATCGATTTCAAAGTCCATGTAAATATTATTTATCCTTAATCACACATAACTTTCGGATGCAAAGAGTTGCAATTTAGTTTTAGTAAATCGTAAACATAATCTTCACTTTGATTCTGTTTTTCTATGCCGTTTACACTCTTATTTTCTTTTAGGCACATTTTTCTAACCATAACCGCAGTACCAGCGCGCCCAAGTAAAGGGAGCATCCGAACTGCCGAGAACACCGTCCAGAGTAGCAGAATACAGTAGCGATAGCGGGACATCGCCGTGGCTTACGCCGAGTAGCAGCGTAGCAGAATACAGTAGCGACAGGAGACATCGCCGTGGCTTACACCAAGTAGCAGCGTAGCAGAATACCGTAGAGACAGTGAGACACCGACGTGGCTTACACCGAGTGCACCCAAGTAGCGGCAACCTTACATCGATTCCCAGAGTGACGCCAGTACCGGCGCAGCGAATTAGCGCGAGCGACCACCAAGACACCTATAGAGCGTCAGCACTACCATTATTGTAATCTGATTGAAGTCACTCATATGTATCGTTATTTGAATAGTCCCATAACAATAAATATATTGTAAACGAACCCTGGCAGAGGCGAGTATACCCCGGCATAAGAGGCAAGAAGCACGGGGGCAAGAAAAGCTTCGTTACACAACGATAACGGCGCAACCTAAGGGGTGAGAGAGAGAGAGAGCTGGCGCCCAAACAATGAAGTGTAAGTTTTTTTTTTAATTAATATATAATTCGAATTTGCATATCAATCCCTTACCACACAAACCTCAAACCACACAAAACAAATCTCATCGTTTTTTGGGTAAGTAGGTGGCCTTCTCAATTTTTACTGAATCGGACTAAGCGCTTGCGTATATACCGGCGTGTTTTCGCCCCAACCGCGCTTGATTTCATATCATTTCAGTTTCATTTATTAAGCTTGCGATTAGTACAATAAGGGTTTACACCTTTTATAGCACAACAAACAATTACGGGAATTATAATAACGGATAATTAAAGTAGTGTACTAAGAATACAAGTTATAAATAAGGACAAATATAATAAGAATAAGGATAAAAACTTAATGTGTGGAATCTGTTTTGGCACCATGCTGCAAAAAAGGAATGTATTTATTTCGGCGCCAGCTAAACTCCTCTATACTCAGATACTCACGTAATGCAGTTTATAATGGGACAAACATACACACAGAGCGTGCAACTGGAATTCCAAATCGTTGGCTCGCTCCGCATTCGTGACCGTATTTGAGACATTATACCAACATTTTAACCTCTGGCTCTTTAGCTGTAGCGGGGCCCAAATTATCGGCGGTAACTGGTAAATTATCTATTAACTGTGTTGCTATCAAGTCTACTTCTTCTAGAAAATTATCTTGCCTTTGCGTTAGGAGTCGTGACATGGCATCAGCGTTCGCATTTTCTTTACTAGCTTTTACACGGATTACGTAGTCAAAAGATTCCAAAAATATCGCGTAGTGTTGCATACGCATTGCAGATAAAGTAGGTAAGCCCTTATGCGGAGAAAATATTTGGGAAATAGCTTTGTTGTCCGTTACTAAAGTAAAGTGTCTCCCAAACACATACTGGTAAAACCTTTTGAGACCCGAATATTATTGCGTATGCTTCTTTATCTACCTGACTGTATCGCTGTTGGACATCATTTAGAAATTGCGAAGCAAACTGAATTGGCTTTTCTGTAGCGTTCGAAAAAGTGTGGCTTAGTACGGCTCTAACACATGTGGGACTAGCATCCACAGCTAGAACAAGCGGTAGCTGCGGGTCGTAATGAGTCAAAACCGTATCCGTTTGCATCATTCCTTTAATTTGTTTGAACGATTCCCAACATTTTTTGCCGAAATTAAAAACTGAGCGATTGTGCAATAATTGATTTAATATATATAGTACGTCACTAAGATTTAGAATGAATCTTCCGTAATAATTTACTAGACCTAGACGCGACGGTTGCTTCATATCTTGGATAGCTTCTACTTTCGTTTTTAATTTGCGTATACCCTTCTTGCTAATTTCGTAGCCGCAGTATTCGATTTTGTCACGCAGAAACTCTGATTTATCCAGATGTACACGCATATTGCGCGAAGTCGTCACTCGCCGTGATCTCTATATCATCCAGGAACACTTTCACGCCCGCTATATCTCCCAACAGCTGTTCCATAATTCTTACCATTTTGCTGGCGCACTCGCAATTCCGAACATCATACGCTTCGGTTGAAATAAACATTTGGGTGTGCTTAACGTCAGCCACTCTCGATTATCCGGAAGGATTTCAAGCTGCAAGTACGCTTTAGCTAAGTCGATTTTCGTAAATTTTTCACCTCTCGCCATTGAGCTGAATAGCTCGTCTATTGTAGGTAGCGGATGCTCATCGAGTATTAGCACTGAGTTGACCGTTAGCTTATAATCCCCACAGATACGTACCGTACCATCTTTCTTTGGCATTGCGACTATCGGAGTAGCCGACTCTGATTTATCGACGTTTACTAACAGCTGTTAACGCACCTGTTTATCTATTTCGTTCTCCACTGCTTTCATTAGTGGATATGGGACCCGCCGCGCTTTTATAGACCTCGGCGCAGCGTTTGCTTTTAAGTAAAGTTTTTCCTGGTGATTGGTACATAAGTGTACCTACATTTGGTGCCGATAAGAGTGGAAATTTGCTTAATATGCGATGTAGCTTATCTTGAACACTATCACCAGAGAAAGCATTGACTGTCGCACGTTCTTTCACTTGCTTGTCTATAATATTTTCCAATCTATATCGATTCCTCGAAGCCAATCTCGCCCAAGCAGAGCTGGAGGATCGGAACGCACGATGTACATTTTTGCCTGCACTGGCACTTTTGCCTTCATACATATGTGTAACAGATATGTAGCCTAAACATTCCAGCTTTGTTTGGCAATAGCTGTACAATTGCAAGTTACTTTTAATTACTGGCTCGTTATTAAAATACTTTTTTGTACTTTCAAACTGATAATTGTCACTGGAAAACCGGTATCGATTTCAAAGTCCATGTAAATATTATTTATCCTTAATCAC
This sequence comes from Philophylla caesio, assembly GCA_963971545.1. Lineage (NCBI taxonomy): Eukaryota > Metazoa > Arthropoda > Insecta > Diptera > Tephritidae > Philophylla > Philophylla caesio. The sequence continues at coordinate 124,332,390 of OZ020604.1, read as the reverse complement.
ACATAACTTTCGGATGCAAAGAGTTGCAATTTAGTTTTAGTACATCGTAAACATAATCTTCACTTTGATTCTGTTTTTCTATGCCGTTTACACTCTTATTTTCTTTTAGGCACATTTTTCTAACCATAACCGCAGTACCAGCGCGCCCAAGTAAAGGGAGCATCCGAACTGCCGAGAACACCGTCCAGAGTAGCAGAATACAGTAGCGATAGCGGGACATCGCCGTGGCTTACGCCGAGTAGCAGCGTAGCAGAATACAGTAGCGACAGGAGACATCGCCGTGGCTTACACCAAGTAGCAGCGTAGCAGAATACCGTAGCGACAGTGAGACACCGACGTGGCTTACACCGAGTGCACCCAAGTAGCGGCAACCTTACATCGATTCCCAGAGGGACGCCAGTACCGGCGCAGCGAATTAGCGCGAGCGACCACCAAGACACCTATAGAGCGTCAGCACTACCATTATTGTAATCTGATTGAAGTCACTCATATGTATTGTTACTTGAATAGTCCCATAACAATAAATATATTGTAAACGAACACTGGCAGAGGCGAGTATACCCCGGCATAAGAGGTAAGAAGCACGGGGGCAAGAAAAGCTTCGTTACACAACGATAACGGCGCAACCTAAGGGGTGAGAGAGAGAGAGAGCTAGCGCCCAAACAATGAAGTGTAAGTTTTTTTTTTAATTAATAGATAATTAGAATTTGCATATCAATCCCTTACCACACAAACCTCAAACCACACAAAACAAATCTCATCGTTTTTTGGGTAAGTAGGTGGCCTTCTCAATTTTTACTGAATCGGACTAAGCGCATGCGTATATACCGGCGTGTTTTCGCCCCAACCGCGCTTGATTTCATATCATTTCAGTTTCATTTATTAAGCTTGCGATTAGTACAATAAGGGTTTACACCTTTTATAGCACAACAAACAATTACGGGAATTATAATAACGGATAATTAAAGTAGTGTACTAAGAATACAAGTTATAAATAAGGACAAATATAATAAGAATAAGGATAAAAACTTAATGTGTGGAATCTGTTTTGGCACCATGCTGCAAAAAAGGAATGTATTTATTTCGGCGCCAGCTAAACTCCTCTATACTCAGATACTCACGTAATGCAGTTTATAATGGGACAAACATACACACAGAGCGTGCAACTGGAATTCCAAATCGTTGGCTCGCTCCGCATTCGTGACCGTATTTGAGACATTATACCAACATTTTAACCTCTGGCTCTTTAGCTGTAGCGGGGCCCAAATTATCGGCGGTAACTGGTAAATTATCTATTAACTGTGTTGCTATCAAGTCTACTTCTTCTAGAAAATTATCTTGCCTTTGCGTTAGGAGTCGTGACATGGCATCAGCGTTCGCATTTTCTTTACTAGCTTTTACACGGATTACGTAGTCAAAAGATTTCAAAAATATCGCGTAGTGTTGCATACGCATTGCAGATAAAGTAGGTAAGCCCTTATGCGGAGAAAATATTTGGGAAATAGCTTTGTTGTCCGTTACTAAAGTAAAGTGTCTCCCAACACATACTGGTAAAACCTTTTGAGACCCGAATATTATTGCGTATGCTTCTTTATCTACCTGACTGTATCGCTGTTGGACATCATTTAGATATTGCGAAGCAAACTGAATTGGCTTTTCTGTAGCGTTCGAAAAAGTGTGGCTTAGTACGGCTCTAACACATGTGGGACTAGCATCCACAGCTAGAACAAGCGGTAGCTGCGGGTCGTAATGAGTCAAAACCGTATCCGTTTGCATCATTCCTTTAATTTGTTTGAACGATTCCCAACATTTTTTGCCGAAATTAAAAACTGAGCGATTGTGCAATAATTGATTTAATATATATAGTACGTCACTAAGATTTAGAATGAATCTTCCGTAATAATTTACTAGACCTAGACGCGACGGTTGCTTCATATCTTGGATAGCTTCTACTTTCGTTTTTAATTTGCGTATACCCTTCTTGCTAATTTCGTAGCCGCAGTATTCGATTTTGTCACGCAGAAACTCTGATTTATCCAGATGTACACGCATATTGCGCGAAGTCGTCACTCGCCGTGATCTCTATATCATCCAGGAACACTTTCACGCCCGCTATATCTCCCAACAGCTGTTCCATAATTCTTACCATTTTGCTGGCGCACTCGCAATTCCGAACATCATACGCGTCGGTTGAAATAAACATTTGGGTGTGCTTAACGTCAGCCACTCTCGATTATCCGGATGGATTTCAAGCTGCAAGTACGCTTTAGCTAAGTCGATTTTCGTAAATTTTTCACCTCTCGCCATTGAGCTGAATAGCTCGTCTATTGTAGGTAGCGGATGCTCATCGAGTATTAGCACTGAGTTGACCGTTAGCTTAAAATCCCCACAGATACGTACCGTACCATCTTTCTTTGGCATTGCGACTATCGGAGTAGCCGACTCTGATTTATCGACGTTTACTAACAGCTGTTAACGCACCTGTTTATCTATTTCGTTCTCCACTGCTTTCATTAGTGGATATGGGACCCGCCGCGCTTTTATAGACCTCGGCGCAGCGTTTGCTTTTAAGTAAAGTTTTTCCTGGTGATTGGTACATAAGTGTACCTACATTTGGTGCCGGTAAGAGTGGAAATTTGCTTAATATGCGATGTAGCTTATCTTGAACACTATCACCAGAGAAAGCATTGACTGTCGCACGTTCTTTCACTTGCTTGTCTATAATATTTTCCAATCTATATCGATTCCTCGAAGCCAATCTCGCCCAAGCAGAGCTGGAGGATCGGAACGCACGATGTACATTTTTGCCTGCACTGGCACTTTTGCCTTCATACATATGTGTAACAGATATGTAGCCTAAACATTCCAGCTTTGTTTGGCAATAGCTGTACAATTGCAAGTTACTTTTAATTACTGGCTCGTTATTAAAATACTTTTTTGTACTTTCAAACTGATAATTGTCACTGGAAAACCGGTATCGATTTCAAAGTCCATGTAAATATTATTTATCCTTAATCACACATAACTTTCGGATGCAAAGAGTTGCAATTTAGTTTTAGTAAATCGTAAACATAATCTTCACTTTGATTCTGTTTTTCTATGCCGTTAACACTCTTATTTTCTTTTAGGCACATTTTTCTAACCATAACCGCAGTACCAGCGCGCCCAAGTAAAGGGAGCATCCGAACTGCCGAGAACACCGTCCAGAGTAGCAGAATACAGTAGCGATAGCGGGACATCGCCGTGGCTTACGCCGAGTAGCAGCGTAGCAGAATACAGTAGCGACAGGAGACATCGCCGTGGCTTACACCAAGTAGCAGCGTAGCAGAATACCGTAGCGACAGTGAGACACCGACGTGGCTTACACCGAGTGCACCCAAGTAGCGGCAACCTTACATCGATTCCCAGAGGGACGCCAGTACTGGCGCAGCGAATTAGCGCGAGCGACCACCAAGACATCTATAGAGCGTCAGCACTACCATTATTGTAATCTGATTGAAGTCACTCATATGTACTGTTATTTGAATAGTCCCATAACAATAAATATATTGTAAACGAACCCTGGCAGAGGCGAGTATACCCCGGCATAAGAGGCAAGAAGCACGGGGGCAAGAAAAGCTTCGTTACACAACGATAACGGCGCAACCTAAGGGGTGAGAGAGAGAAAGAGCTGGCGCCCAAACAATGAAGTGTAAGTTTTTTTTTTAATTAATAGATAATTAGAATTTGCATATCAATCCCTTACCACACAAACCTCAAACCACACAAAACAAATCGCATCGTTTTTTGGGTAAGTAGGTGGCCTTCTCAATTTTTACTGAATCGGACTAAGCGCATGCGTATATACCGGCGTGTTTTCACCCCAACCGCGCTTGATTTCATATCATTTCAGTTTCATTTATTAAGCTTGCGATTAGTACAATAAGGGTTTACACCTTTTATAGCACAACAAACAATTACGGGAATTATAATAACGGATAATTAAAGTAGTGTACTAAGAATACAAGTTATAAATAAGGACAAATATAATAAGAATAAGGATAAAAACTTAATGTGTGGAATCTGTTTTGGCACCATGCTGCAAAAAAGGAATGTATTTATTTCGGCGCCAGCTAAACTCCTCTATACTCAGATACTCACGTAATGCAGTTTATAATGGGACAAACATACACACAGAGCGTGCAACTGGAATTCCAAATCGTTGGCTCGCTCCGCATTCGTGACCGTATTTGAGACATTATACCAACATTTTAACCTCTGGCTCTTTAGCTGTAGCGGGGCCCAAATTATCGGCGGTAACTGGTAAATTATCTATTAACTGTGTTGCTATCAAGTCTACTTCTTCTAGAAAATTATCTTGCCTTTGCGTTAGGAGTCGTGACATGGCATCAGCGTTCGCATTTTCTTTACTAGCTTTTACACGGATTACGTAGTCAAAAGATTCCAAAAATATCGCGTAGTGTTGCATACGCATTGCAGATAAAGAAGGTAAGCCCTTATGCGGTCAAAATATTTGGGAGATTGCTATGTGGTCCGTTACTAAAGTAAAGTGTCGCCCAAACACATACTGGTAAAACCTTTTGACACCGAATATTATTGCGTATGCTTCTTTAACTACCTGACTGTATCGCTGTTGGACATCATTTAGAAATTGCGAAGCAAACTGAATTGGCTTTTCTGTAGCGTTCGAAAAAGTGTGGCTTAGTACGGCTCTAACACATGTGGGACTAGCATCCACAGCTAGAACAAGCGGTAGCTGCGGGTCGTAATGAGTCAAAACCGTATCCGTTTGCATCATTCCTTTAATTTGTTTGAACGATTCCCAACATTTTTTGCCGAAATTAAAAACTGAGCGATTGTGCAATAATTGATTTAATATATATAGTACGTCACTAAGATTTAGAATGAATCTTCCGTAATAATTTACTAGACCTAGACGCGACGGTTGCTTCATATCTTGGATAGCTTCTACTTTCGTTTTTAATTTGCGTATACCCTTCTTGCTAATTTCGCAGCCGCAGTATTCGATTTTGTCACGCAGAAACTCTGATTTATCCAGATGTACACGCACATTGCGCGAAGTCGTCACTCGCCGTGATCTCTATATCATCCAGGAACACTTTCACGCCCGCTATATCTCCCAACAGCTGTTCCATAATTCTTACCATTTTGCTGGCGCACTCGCAATTCCGAACATCATACGCGTCGGTTGAAATAAACATTTGGGTGTGCTTAACGTCAGCCACTCTCGATTATCCGGATGGATTTCAAGCTGCAAGTACGCTTTAGCTAAGTCGATTTTCGTAAATTTTTCACCTCTCGCCATTGAGCTGAATAGCTCGTCTATTGTAGGTAGCGGATGCTCATCGAGTATTAGCACTGAGTTGACCGTTAGCTTAAAATCCCCACAGATACGTACCGTACCATCTTTCTTTGGCATTGCGACTATCGGAGTAGCCGACTCTGATTTATCGACGTTTACTAACAGCTGTTAACGCACCTGTTTATCTATTTCGTTCTCCACTGCTTTCATTAGTGGATATGGGACCCGCCGCGCTTTTATAGACCTCGGCGCAGCGTTTGCTTTTAAGTAAAGTTTTTCCTGGTGATTGGTACATAAGTGTACCTACATTTGGTGCCGATAAGAGTGGAAATTTGCTTAATATGCGATGTAGCTTATCTTGAACACTATCACCAGAGAAAGCATTGACTGTCGCACGTTCTTTCACTTGCTTGTCTATAATATTTTCCAATCTATATCGATTCCTCGAAGCCAATCTCGCCCAAGCAGAGCTGGAGGATCGGAACGCACGATGTACATTTTTGCCTGCACTGGCACTTTTGCCTTCATACATATGTGTAACAGATATGTAGCCTAAACATTCCAGCTTTGTTTGGCAATAGCTGTACAATTGCAAGTTACTTTTAATTACTGGCTCGTTATTAAAATACTTTTTTGTACTTTCAAACTGATAATTGTCACTGGAAAACCGGTATCGATTTCAAAGTCCATGTAAATATTATTTATCCTTAATCACACATAACTTTCGGATGCAAAGAGTTGCAATTTAGTTTTAGAAAATCGTAAACATAATCTTCACTTTGATTCTGTTTTTCTATGCCGTTTACACTCTTATTTTCTTTTAGGCACATTTTTCGCAGAGTACATTTTTTCTTGTGTTTATCAAAAATTGTTTCTTCTGAAAAATATTTCTTATAGTTTATATATAAAAACCGTGTTCTATTGTGGTGGCAGTTTACATACCGTTGAAATAAGTATTTAGTAGGAAACGTTTCTTTTCATTGGCTGCATATGAAAGTATGCGTTCTTATGTGGTCCTTATATTCGTCCTCTTAATTAAATGATAGTTTGCATAGGTCACAGTTTGGGTGAATATGAACAGTTTCTATATGTTTTTTCTAGTGTTGTTTTGGAGGCAAATTTTGTATCACTGAGACACTTGTCACACTCAAATAGATTTATTTCCTTTGAACTAATTTTTACTCTAGTTAGTGCATATGCTACTTTATTCTCTTTGCCTTCTAAGTGCGTTATATTGAAATCCTATTCGCTTAGTAAAATTTTCCATCTCTGAATTTTAGAGTTGGGTTCCTTTAGATTAGCTAACCTGATTAATGGTCTATGATCAGTTTTTAATTGAAATTTTCCTCCCCAAAGGTAATGTCTGGATTATTAAGTCGCCCATACAATTGCTAATAATTCCTTTTCAATCGTAGAATCATTTATTTTATGTTGATTTAAGGTCCTAGAAACGAATGATATTGGCCCGTTTGATTGGGATAACACAGCTCTTAATGCAAATTCGCTTGCGTCGGTAGTTAAAGTAAATTCCTTTTGAAAGTATGGATACTGTATTACTAGATCACTAGATAAAATATACATTAATTTTTTAAATGCTTCTTTATAATCTTGTTCATTTACATTTATTTTTGTTCCCTTTTTTTAGCCGTGTGAGAGAGGTTTGGCAATTTTTGCGTAGACCTGTATACATTTTCTATAATAACCCGTGAGTCCTAGAAAGGATTGTATTTCTTTATTATTTGGTTTTATACCATCTTGAGTGATAATATGTTGTTTCATGTTTCAAGAATTAACTTTTATTTAAAGACACATTCAAATTTGCGTTTTGTAGAGCCGTAAATATTTGTGCTAGACTTTTAATATGTTAATCCAAGGTGGTTGAAAATATTATTATATCGTCTAAATACACATAGCAATTTCTTTTTATAAATTCATGTAAAATGTTATTCATCAGCCTTTGGAATGCGGCTGGTGCATTTTTAAGTCCGAAAGGCATACAATTTGATAAAACCTCTTTATACGATCAAGTGTTGTGAAATAGTTAGATCTTCCCAATTTATCTAAAATTCCTTCAATGTTGGGTATTGGGTATTTATCCTCTTTGGTAACTTCGTTAAACTTCCTATAATTCCTGTGTCAAATAAAAGTTTTGTTTTACAATTATTTTTGATTAATCGAATATAGGTTAGGTTTGATTCACTTCCGAGGCTATTGATCGAAAATCCTTACCGGTTTCAATATAATTTGTTTTTGACCGTCGTGTTTGTGCAGACATATTTATGTCCATTGGTTCTGTTGGCTCTGCTTGCGTAGATCGTGGTTGATAAAACATTTAATTATAGGTGTTATGCCTAAAATTGTTTTGTATAAAAGTATTATGTTGTTGAATAGGACTGTAAGCTTTTGGCTGACATTGCATTTGCTCATGATTAGTTTTAAAGTTGAGCGTGTTTTGTGTCATTTCTACAACGTCGATCTTTGCTGGGAGTTTGGTGAAATGACTAATCAAGAGCCTGCGATTCATTTAAAAATACTGCTGCTGTTAACTCATGCAGTGCTTCTTCTATAGTTGATGGTTTTAATGCATATTAAATGGTCCTCATATGAACAGGTAATTTATCTTTAAATATTTTTAAAGCTGCTTCAATATTTCTTGGAATTTCTATAATATTTTCCTGAGTGCACTTTTGATTTAATATACTCGTAGTAAGCTTTTTTGTATATGGTTTTAGAAACTAAATACATCGCCTCTATATTGTGAAAACCGTAAATCTTCATATAACTCGTTTTAAAACTACTAAAATTGTGGCACAAATGGCTATGTATTTCTCTAGCTTGTCTGGCACGTCCAGTTAACTTACTTTTAATCATATTTAAACACATAAGCTGCGATTGTTCATTATACAAACAAAGAGTTGGAATAATGTCATCTATATTTGATAGGAAAATCGGCAAATCCTGAAAATTTTGTAGTCGTTCAATATACTTAATGGGATTAAAGTCTAAACTTCTTTAAAATTGTTGGTATTGAATGGTTGTCCAATTCATTGTTGGAAACATTTTTGCTGGAACCGTTTTTGTCCAATTCTTTCTTGACATTGTTTTCGCTTGGAAAGTCCTATAATCATTTCTTGAATAGTTATGACCGACTCCACAAAAATTTTGAATGCTTTGCGGAGTCTTTGCTTATTTTACAAAGAGAATCCTACCGACTGCGCCAGTTTTAATATAATTTTTATAACTAGGATTGAAAATGATATTATAGAAGTTGAAAGAAACTATATTTTTTAATTGTTGCTGATATTTATACATTTTTTCGTACAAAAGTTTAACATTTCATTTACAGTATTCATGATCGTATAATAAATATTACATTATCATCAAGTTGTACAGATCACAGTATTTTTACATATCTTATGGTATTTTAGCAACGTGCGCACAAACTTGGGACTTATATATTTGTATAATTCACAAAAAGTATTGAACATAACTGTTGTATACTTTGCACATGTGAGTTCTTTATTGGAATGACTTGTACATTATTCAGTGATTACACAAGTGGTAAAAATATTTCAAGTTTCTCTTTACATGACAATCAAGTGCTTATGCTAAGTATACATGTATATATCTCATCTCTCCGCCACCTATTTCAAGACTGCAAGCGGCAAAAATTCCATATTTTATAACTTCGCATTTATATCTTAAATTTAAGTCTATTTTATTTTTCATATCAGAGATAATTTCTTTTATTTTATTTAATTTATTATTTTTTTTGTTTTTTTTTTTGTTTTTATTACTTAATATCTAATTAGGTTTAATCATATTGAATTCGGTCAGGTTCTTTTCGAACTCTCTTTGAACGTCTTACATGCACCTCGGTATCTGGATTCTGCTCGGTTGGTGCGGGTACTACTTTCGGTAGAGCTCCATTATTTATTTTGGCTTCCTGTGAGGCTTGTGCTTGCGCCTGTGTGGTGCTTTCGCGCTGCTCGTACCTCTCACACTGTACGCTGGATTCTATCTGGTCAGGAGCAATCGGTTGAACGCGACCTAGACGCGACGGTTGCTTCATATCTTGGATAGCTTCTACTTTCGTTTTTAATTTGCGTATACCCTTCTTGCTAATTTCGTAGCCGCAGTATTCGATTTTGTCACGCAGAAACTCTGATTTATCCAGATGTACACGCATATTGCGCGAAGTCGTCACTCGCCGTGATCTCTATATCATCCAGGAACACTTTCACGCCCGCTATATCTCCCAACAGCTGTTCCATAATTCTTACCATTTTGCTGGCGCACTCGCAATTCCGAACATCATACGCGTCGGTTGAAATAAACATTTGGGTGTGCTTAACGTCAGCCACTCTCGATTATCCGGATGGATTTCAAGCTGCAAGTACGCTTTAGCTAAGTCGATTTTCGTAAATTTTTCACCTCTCGCCATTGAGCTGAATAGCTCGTCTATTGTAGGTAGCGGATGCTCATCGAGTATTAGCACTGAGTTGACCGTTAGCTTATAATCCCCACAGATACGTACCGTACCATCTTTCTTTGGCATTGCGACTATCGGAGTAGCCGACTCTGATTTATCGACGTTTACTAACAGCTGTTAACGCACCTGTTTATCTATTTCGTTCTCCACTGCTTTCATTAGTGGAGATGGGACCCGCCGCGCTTTTATAGACCTCGGCGCAGCGTTTGCTTTTAAGTAAAGTTTTTCCTGGTGATTGGTACATAAGTGTACCTACATTTGGTGCCGATAAGAGTGGAAATTTGCTTAATATGCGATGTAGCTTATCTTGAACACTATCACCAGAGAAAGCATTGACTGTCGCACGTTCTTTCACTTGCTTGTCTATAATATTTTCCAATCTATATCGATTCCTCGAAGCCAATCTCGCCCAAGCAGAGCTGGAGGATCGGAACGCACGATGTACATTTTTGCCTGCACTGGCACTTTTGCCTTCATACATATGTGTAACAGATATGTAGCCTAAACATTCCAGCTTTGTTTGGCAATAGCTGTACAATTGCAAGTTACTTTTAATTACTGGCTCGTTATTAAAATACTTTTTTGTACTTTCAAACTGATAATTGTCACTGGAAAACCGGTATCGATTTCAAAGTCCATGTAAATATTATTTATCCTTAATCACAAATAACTTTCGGATGCAAAGAGTTGCAATTTAGTTTTAGTAAATCGTAAACATAATCTTCACTTTGATTCTGTTTTTCTATGCCGTTTACACTCTTATTTTCTTTTAGGCACATTTTTCGCAGGGTACATTTTTTCTTGTGTTTATCAAAAATTGTTGCTTCTGAAAAATATTTCTTATAGTTTATATATAAAAACCGTGTTCTATTGTGGTGGCAGTTTACATACCGTTGAAATAAGTATTTAGTAGGAAACGTTTCTTTTCATTGGCTGCATATGAAAGTATGCGTTCTTATGTGGTCCTTATATTCGTCCTCTTAATTAAATGATAGTTTGCATAGGTCACAGTTTGGGTGAATATGAACAGTTTCTATATGTTTTTTCTAGTGTTGTTTTGGAGGCAAATTTTGTATCACTGAGACACTTGTCACACTCAAATAGATTTATTTCCTTTGAACTAATTTTTACTCTAGTTAGTGCATATGCTACTTTATTCTCTTTGCCTTCTAAGTGCGTTATATTGAAATCCTATTCGCTTAGTAAAATTTTCCATCTCTGAATTTTAGAGTTGGGTTCCTTTAGATTAGCTAACCTGATTAATGGTCTATGATCAGTTTTTAATTGAAATTTTCCTCCCCAAAGGTAATGTCTGGATTATTAAGTCGCCCATACAATTGCTAATAATTCCTTTTCAATCGTAGAATCATTTATTTTATGTTGATTTAAGGTCCTAGAAACGAATGATATTGGCCCGTTTGATTGGGATAACACAGCTCTTAATGCAAATTCGCTTGCGTCGGTAGTTAAAGTAAATTCCTTTTGAAAGTATGGATACTGTATTACTAGATCACTAGATAAAAGATACATTAATTTTTTAAATGCTTCTTTATAATCTTGTTCATTTACATTTATTTTTGTTCCCTTTTTTTAGCCGTGTGAGAGAGGTTTGGCAATTTTTGCGTAGACCTGTATACATTTTCTATAATAACCCGTGAGTCCTAGAAAGGATTGTATTTCTTTATTATTTGGTTTTATACCATCTTGAGTGATAATATGTTGTTTCATGTTTCAAGAATTAACTTTTATTTAAAGACACATTCAAATTTGCGTTTTGTAGAGCCGTAAATATTTGTGCTAGACTTTTAATATGTTAATCCAAGGTGGTTGAAAATATTATTATATCGTCTAAATACACATAGCAATTTCTTTTTATAAATTCATGTAAAATGTTATTCATCAGCCTTTGGAATGCGGCTGGTGCATTTTTAAGTCCGAAAGGCATACAATTTGATAAAACCTCTTTATACGATCAAGTGTTGTGAAATAGTTAGATCTTCCCAATTTATCTAAAATTCCTTCAATGTTGGGTATTGGGTATTTATCCTCTTTGGTAACTTCGTTAAACTTCCTATAATTCCTGTGTCAAATAAAAGTTTAGTTTTACAATTATTTTTGATTAATCGAATATAGGTTAGGTTTGATTCACTTCCGAGGCTATTGATCGAAAATCCTTACCGGTTTCAATATAATTTGTTTTTGACCGTCGTGTTTGTGCAGACATATTTATGTCCATTGGTTCTGTTGGCTCTGCTTGCGTAGATCGTGGTTGATAAAACATTTAATTATGGGTGTTATGCCTAAAATTGTTTTGTATAAAACTATTATGTTGTTGAATAGGACTGTAAGCTTTTGGCTGACATTGCATTTGCTCATGATTAGTTTTAAAGTTGAGCGTGTTTTGTGTCATTTCTACAACGTCGATCTTTGCTGGGAGTTTGGTGAAATGACTAATCAAGAGCCTGCGATTCATTTAAAAATACTGCTGCTGTTAACTCATGCAGTGCTTCTTCTATAGTTGATGGTTTTAATGCATATTAAATGGTCCTCATATGAACAGGTAATTTATCTTTAAATATTTTCAATATTTCTTGGAATTTCTATAATATTTTCCTGAGTGCACTTTTGATTTAATATACTCGTAGTAAGCTTTTTTGTATATGGTTTTAGAAACTAAATACATCGCCTCTATATTGTGAAAACCGTAAATCTTCATATAACTCGTTTTAAAACTACTAAAATTATGGCACAAATGGCTATGTATTTCTCTAGCTTGTCTGGCACGTCCAGTTAACTTACTTTTAATCATATTTAAACACATAAGCTGCGATTGTTCATTATACAAACAAAGAGTTGGAATAATGTCATCTATATTTGATAGGAAAATCGGCAAATCCTGAAAATTTTGTAGTCGTTCAATATACTTAATGGGATTAAAGTCTAAACTTCTTTAAAATTGTTGGTATTGAATGGTTGTCCAATTCATTGTTGGAAACATTTTTGCTGGAACCGTTTTTGTCCAATTCTTTCTTGACATTGTTTTCGCTTGGAAAGTCCTATAATCATTTCTTGAATAGTTATGACCGACTCCACAAAAATTTTGAATGCTTTGCGGAGTCTTTGCTTATTTTACAAAGAGAATCCTACCGACTGCGCCAGTTTTAATATAATTTTTATAACTAGGATTGAAAATGATATTATAGAAGTTGAAAGAAACTATATTTTTTAATTGTTGCTGATATTTATACATTTTTTCGTACAAAAGTTTAACATTTCATTTACAGTATTCATGATCGTATAATAAAAATTACATTATCATCAAGTTGTACAGATCACAGTATTTTTACATATCTTATGGTATTTTAGCAACGTGCGCACAAACTTGGGACTTATATATTTGTATAATTCACAAAAAGTATTGAACATAACTGTTGTATACTTTGCACATGTGAGTTCTTTATTGGAATGACTTGTACATTATTCAGTGATTACACAAGTGGTAAAAATATTTCAAGTTTCTCTTTACATGACAATCAAGTGCTTATGCTAAGTATACATGTATATATCTCATCTCTCCGCCACCTATTTCAAGACTGCAAGCGGCAAAAATTCCATATTTTATAACTTCGCATTTATATCTTAAATTTAAGTCTATTTTATTTTTCATATCAGAGATAATTTCTTTTATTTTATTTAATTTATTATTTTTTTTGTTTTTTTTTTGTTTTTATTACTTAATATCTAATTAGGTTTAATCATATTGAATTCGGTCAGGTTCTTTTCGAACTCTCTTTGAACGTCTTACATGCACCTCGGTATCTGGATTCTGCTCGGTTGGTGCGGGTACTACTTTCGGTAGAGCTCCATTATTTATTTTGGCTTCCTGTGAGGCTTGTGCTTGCGCCTGTGTGGTGCTTTCGCGCTGCTCGTACCTCTCACACTGTACGCTGGATTCTATCTGGTCAGGAGCAATCGGTTGAACGCGACCTAGACGCGACGGTTGCTTCATATCTTGGATAGATTCTACTTTCGTTTTTAATTTGCGTATACCCTTCTTGCTAATTTCGTAGCCGCAGTATTCGATTTTGTCACGCAGAAACTCTGATTTATCCAGATGTACACGCATATTGCGCGAAGTCGTCACTCGCCGTGATCTCTATATCATCCAGGAACACTTTCACGCCCGCTATATCTCCCAACAGCTGTTCCATAATTCTTACCATTTTGCTGGCGCACTCGCAATTCCGAACATCATACGCGTCGGTTGAAATAAACATTTGGGTGTGCTTAACGTCAGCCACTCTCGATTATCCGGATGGATTTCAAGCTGCAAGTACGCTTTAGCTAAGTCGATTTTCGTAAATTTTTCACCTCTCGCCATTGAGCTGAATAGCTCGTCTATTGTAGGTAGCGGATGCTCATCGAGTATTAGCACTGAGTTGACCGTTAGCTTATAATCCCCACAGAAACGTACCGTACCATCTTTCTTTGGCATTGCGACTATCGGAGTAGCCGACTCTGATTTATCGACGTTTACTAACAGCTGTTAACGCACCTGTTTATCTATTTCGTTCTCCACTGCTTTCATTAGTGGATATGGGACCCGCCGCGCTTTTATAGACCTCGGCGCAGCGTTTGCTTTTAAGTAAAGTTTTTCCTGGTGATTGGTACATAAGTGTACCTACATTTGGTGCCGATAAGAGTGGAAATTTGCTTAATATGCGATGTAGCTTATCTTGAACACTATCACCAGAGAAAGCATTGACTGTCGCACGTTCTTTCACTTGCTTGTCTATAATATTTTCCAATCTATATCGATTCCTCGAAGCCAATCTCGCCCAAGCAGAGCTGGAGGATCGGAACGCACGATGTACATTTTTGCCTGCACTGGCACTTTTGCCTTCATACATATGTGTAACAGATATGTAGCCTAAACATTCCAGCTTTGTTTGGCAATAGCTGTACAATTGCAAGTTACTTTTAATTACTGGCTCGTTATTAAAATACTTTTTTGTACTTTCAAACTGATAATTGTCACTGGAAAACCGGTATCGATTTCAAAGTCCATGTAAATATTATTTATCCTTAATCACACATAACTTTCGGATGCAAAGAGTTGCAATTTAGTTTTAGTAAATCGTAAACATAATCTTCACTTTGATTCTGTTTTTCTATGCCGTTTACACTCTTATTTTCTTTTAGGCACATTTTTCGCAGAGTACATTTTTTCTTGTGTTTATCAAAAATTGTTTCTTCTGAAAAATATTTCTTATAGTTTATATATAAAAACCGTGTTCTATTGTGGTGGCAGTTTACATACCGTTGAAATAAGTATTTAGTAGGAAACGTTTCTTTTCATTGGCTGCATATGAAAGTATGGGTTCTTATGTGGTCCTTATATTCGTCCTCTTAATTAAATGATAGTTTGCATAGGTCACAGTTTGGGTGAATATGAACAGTTTCTATATGTTTTTTCTAGTGTTGTTTTGGAGGCAAATTTTGTATCACTGAGACACTTGTCACACTCAAATAGATTTATTTCCTTTGAACTAATTTTTACTCTAGTTAGTGCATATGCTACTTTATTCTCTTTGCCTTCTAAGTGCGTTATATTGAAATCCTATTCGCTTAGTAAAATTTTCCATCTCTGAATTTTAGAGTTGGGTTCCTTTAGATTAGCTAACCTGATTAATGGTCTATGATCAGTTTTTAATTGAAAGTTTCCTCCCCAATGGTAATGTCTGGAATATTAAGTCGCCCATACAATTGCTAATAATTCCTTTTCAATCGTAGAATCATTTATTTTATGTTGATTTAAGGTCCTAGAAACGAATGATATTGGCCCGTTTGATTGGGATAACACAGCTCTTAATACAAATTCGCTTGCGTCGGTAGTTAAAGTAAATTCCTTTTGAAAGTATGGATACTGTATTACTAGATCACTAGATAAAAGATACATTAATTTTTGAAATGCTTCTTTATAATCTTGTTCATTTACATTTATTTTTGTTCCCTTTTTTTAGCCGTGTGAGAGAGGTTTGGCAATTTTTGCGTAGACCTGTATACATTTTCTATAATAACCCGTGAGTCCTAGAAAGGATTGTATTTCTTTATTATTTGGTTTTATACCATCTTGAGTGATAATATGTTGTTTCATGTTTCAAGAATTAACTTTTATTTAAAGACACTTTCAAATTTGCGTTTTGTAGAGCCGTAAATATTTGTGCTAGACTTTTAATATGTTAATCCAAGGTGGTTGAAAATATTATTATATCGTCTTAATACACATAGCAATTTCTTTTTATAAATTCATGTAAAAAGTTACTCGTCAGCCTTTGGAATGCGGCTGGTGCATTTTTAAGTCCGAAAGGCATACAATTTGATAAAACCTCTTTATACGATCAAGTGTTGTGAAATAGTTAGATCTTCCCAATTTATCTAAAATTCCTTCAATGTTGGGTATTGGGTATTTATCCTCTTTGGTAACTTCGTTAAACTTCCTATAATTCCTGTGTAAAATAAAAGTTTAGTTTTACAATTACTTTTGATTAATCGAATATAGGTTAGGTTTGATTCACTTCCGAGGCTATTGATCGAAAATCCTTACCGGTTTCAATATAATTTGTTTTTGACCGTCGTGTTTGTGCAGACATATTTATGTCCATTGGTTCTGTTGGCTCTGCTTGCGTAGATCGTGGTTGATAAAACATTTAATTATGGGTGTTATGCCTAAAATTGTTTTGTATAAAAGTATTATGTTGTTGAATAGGACTGTAAGCTTTTGGCTGACATTGCATTTGCTCATGATTAGTTTTAAAGTTGAGCGTGGTTTGTGTCATTTCTACAACGTCGATCTTTGCTGGGAGTTTGGTGAAATGACTAATCAAGAGCCTGCGATTCATTTAAAAATACTGCTGCTGTTAACTCATGCAGTGCTTCTTCTATAGTTGATGGTTTTAATGCATATTAAATGGTCCTCATATGAACAGGTAATTTATCTTTAAATATTTTTAAAGCTGCTTCAATATTTCTTGGAATTTCTATAATATTTTCCTGAGTGCACTTTTGATTTAATATACTCGTAGTAAGCTTTTTTGTATATGGTTTTAGAAACTAAATACATCGCCTCTATATTGTGAAAACCGTAAATCTTCATATAACTCGTTTTAAAACTACTAAAATTATGGCACAAATGGCTATGTATTTCTCTAGCTTGTCTGGCACGTCCAGTTAACTTACTTTTAATCATATTTAAACACATAAGCTGCGATTGTTCATTATACAAACAAAGAGTTGGAATAATGTCATCTATATTTGATAGGAAAATCGGCAAATCCTGAAAATTTTGTAGTCGTTCAATATACTTAATGGGATTAAAGTCTAAACTTCTTTAAAATTGTTGGTATTGAATGGTTGTCCAATTCATTGTTGGAAACATTTTTGCTGGAACCGTTTTTGTCCAATTCTTTCTTGACATTGTTTTCGCTTGGAAAGTCCTATAATCATTTCTTGAATAGTTATGACCGACTCCACAAAAATTTTGAATGCTTTGCGGAGTCTTTGCTTATTTTACAAAGAGAATCCTACCGACTGCGCCAGTTTTAATATAATTTTTATAACTAGGATTGAAAATGATATTATAGAAGTTGAAAGAAACTATATTTTTTAATTGTTGCTGATATTTATACATTTTTTCGTACAAAAGTTTAACATTTCATTTACAGTATTCATGATCGTATAATAAAAATTACATTATCATCAAGTTGTACAGATCACAGTATTTTTACATATCTTATGGTATTTTAGCAACGTGCGCACAAACTTGGGACTTATATATTTGTATAATTCACAAAAAGTATTGAACATAACTGTTGTATACTTTGCACATGTGAGTTCTTTATTGGAATGACTTGTACATTATTCAGTGATTACACAAGTGGTAAAAATATTTCAAGTTTCTCTTTACATGACAATCAAGTGCTTATGCTAAGTATACATATATATATCTCATCTCTCCGCCACCTATTTCAAGACTGCAAGCGGCAAAAATTCCATATTTTATAACTTCGCATTTATATCTTAAATTTAAGTCTATTTTATTTTTCATATCAGAGATAATTTCTTTTATTTTATTTAATTTATTATTTTTTTTGTTTTTTTTTTGTTTTTATTACTTAATATCTAATTAGGTTTAATCATATTGAATTCGGTCAGGTTCTTTTCGAACTCTCTTTGAACGTCTTACATGCACCTCGGTATCTGGATTCTGCTCGGTTGGTGCGGGTACTACTTTCGGTAGAGCTCCATTATTTATTTTGGCTTCCTGTGAGGCTTGTGCTTGCGCCTGTGTGGTGCTTTCGCGCTGCTCGTACCTCTCACACTGTACGCTGGATTCTATCTAGTCAGGAGCAATCGGTTGAACGCGGCGACTTGGTAGTTGCTGACCCCCGTGCCGTATTTGGTCGACATGGCTTCTCTATATTCTACTATCATCAACTTGAATTTCTTAGTGGATATCACCGCGTCAGACAATAATTTTTCCGAATTGCCAGCGTTCACTTGATAAGTAATCTCGTACTAAGACTCTCTCGCCTTCAGCGAAAACTTTCTTGGTAATGTTTTTGTACATGTTATCGGGCGTTGGTTTCGGCAGTAGAAAATCTAAACGTGTTCGAATTTGCCGACCAAACATAATCATCGCGGGACTTTTAACTGTAGTCGGGTGGATTGCTCCTCGGTAACTTAGTAAAATATTTTGCAACCCTTTATGCATTTAACCTGATTTAGTCATTGCTGCCGTCAGCTTCTGCTTGACTGTCTGGATGAACCATGCAGCCTGTTCATTCGTTGCCGGATGATAGAGGGCACCTTGCTTATGGACTATGCCATTCGCTTTTAAAAACGCCTTTAGAGTTAAACTGAGTGCCGTGATCACTTACCAATATACTCGGTATGCCGAACGTTGCAACAATATCTCGACATTCGCCGATAGTTACCTTTAGTCATATTATTAACAATTTTTACAATAGGTCACTTGCTGTAGGCATCTACCAAGGCAAATAAATACTTACTTACTTACTTAATTGGCGCAACAACCGCCTAAGATTTTGGCCGAGGTCAACAAAGCACGCCAGCTGTCCCTATCTTTTGCTAACTGGCGCCAATTGGAAATCCCAAGTATAGCCAAGTCTTTTTCCACTTGGTCTTTCCAACGCAGAGGAGGTCTTCCTTTTCCTCTGCTACCACCCGCGGGTACCGCGTTAAAAACCTTCAGGGCTGGAGCTATTTCATCCATTCATACGACGTGGCCTAGCCAGCGGTTCTTAATCCGCTGCACTATATCTACGTCATTGTACAGCTCGTACAGCTCATCGTTCCATCGAACGCGGTATTCGCCGTCGCAAAAACGCAAAGGTCCATAAATCTTTCGAAGAATCTTTCTCTCGAACACTCCAAGAGCTCTCTCATCTGATGTTGTCATCGTCCATGCTTCTGCGCGATACAATAGGACGGGCATGATGAGAGACTTATAGAGTATGGTTTTTGTCCGTGGAGAGAGGACTTTACTGTGCAATTGCCTACTCAGTCCGAAGTAGCACTTGTTGGCAAGAGAGATTCTGCGTTGGATTTCAAGGCTAACGCTGTTATTGGTGTTAATGCTGGTTCCTAAGTAAACGAAGTCCTCTACTTTTTCGAAGTTATAACTGTCAACAGTGATGTTTGAGCCCAGTCGTGAATGTGCCGACTGTCTATTTGATGACAGGAGATACTTCGTCTTGCCCTCGTTCACCTCCAGACCCATTCTCTTCGCTTCTCTATCCAGTTTGGAGAAGGCAGAACTAACTGCGCGGTTGTTAAGACCGCTGATGTCAATATCATCGGCGTACGCCAGCAATTGCACACTCTTATAAAAGATGGTGCCTGACCGATTAAGTTCTGCGGCTCGAATTATCTTCTCCAGCATCAGGTTAAAGAAATCGCACAACGACCCTGTCTGAAACCTTGTTTGGTATCAAACGGCTCGGAGAGGTCCTTCCCGATTCTGAAGGAGCTGGTGGTGTTGCTCAACGTCATTTTACATACCCGTATAAGTTTTGCCGGGATACCAAATTCAGACATTGCGGCATATAGGAAACTTCTTGTCGTGCTGTCGAAGGCGGCTTTGAAGTCGACAAAAAGATGGTGTGTGTCGATTCTTCTTTCTCGGGTCTTTTCCAAGATCTGGCGTATTGTGAATATCTGGTCGGTGGTAGATTTACCAGGTCTAAAGCCAGACAAATAAATACTTGCCATATATTGGGCCTGCAAAGTCCACATGTACGCGCTCGAAGACTTTATTCGGTGGTGCCCAACAATGTGCGGGAACCGCGACTGGATCGGACCGGGTACTTTGGCAGGGCACACAATTATTAACTTAGTTTTCTATATCCCGTTCTATTTTAGGTCACCAGCAATAAGAACGCCCTAGCGTTTTCATTTTGACCATTCCAAAGTGTCCGCTATGTAATTCGTTAAGTACTTTGGATCACAGTGCTGTTGGTATGTACAGCCGGAAACCTCGTAAACGGCAACATTTTCCATATATAACAACTGTGAGGACAAAATATCCAAATGGAATTTAGCCCACACAAAACTCCACTCTCCTCACCAAACGCCAGTAAGCCGACTCAACAACAACACCAAGGGCACCGTTCGTACTGTACGTGCGGAATGACGCCAAAATCAGGCCATCTGCGAGTAACGGTAGAATCACGCCACTCACAGTATAGCAGCAGAGCGACGCTACCCTGCTGATCGCATGTTCTCACAACATTCAGCATCATCCTACCGTTGTCAACATGTTGCTAAGATAGCCAGCAACATGAGCCTCATTGCCTATAAAAGGAGCAACACAGCAGTACACTGGACAGTCTGCACCGGGCTACGCGTGTGGAAAGACATTGTTTGCGAAGAGTTTGTCTCGTTCAGGGTTGACTTCTCAAGCGAGGCCAGCACTTTCGGAAGCAAGAACTCGGGCTAGGCGGGAGTGGGTACAGGGTTTTATCTCATGCCCATCTCCTTGTCGACGACCGTGTTCACACATATCCACACCGTAGCTAAGGTGAACCGCGCGCCAACGACAACCAATCGTTATTCGGCAGCGTCACACCGCCGTGACTGCCAACCATAACCGCAGTACCAGCGCGCCCAAGTAACGGGAGCATCCGTACTGCCGAGAACACCGTCCAGAGTAGCAGAATACAGTAGCGATAGCGGGACATCGCCGTGGCTTACGCCGAGTAGCAGCGTAGCAGAATACAGTAGCGACAGGAGACATCGCCGTGGCTTACACCAAGTAGCAGCGTAGCAGAATACCGTAGCGACAGTGAGACACCGCCGTGACTTACACTGAGTGCGCCCAAGTAGCGGCAACCTAATATCGACCCAGAGGGACGCCAGTACCAGCGCAGCGAATTAGCGCGAGCGATCCCTGGCAGAGGCGGGTATACCCCGGCATAAGAGGCAAGAAGCACGGGGGCAAGAAAAGCTTCGTTGCAATCGGCGCCCGAGCAGGGACAGTGATCAAATAAAACACCAAGAGCGAAAATCTGACTACAGAATGACCGAACATGTTAACACCACGTGGCTGGACAACGTCTCCAAGGAACAACTGATGTCTATCGCACAGGAGCTTGGGATAGAACACACGGGCAGTGCCCGCGAGATCCGCAAGCGCATCGCGATGTTGGCAACCAAGGCGCTTTCTGTTCCTGAAATTCATGCAAGGTTCCTGTCGATGGAACAAATATACCAAGCGAGGGACAATACGTTGGAAGACGCAGTTGACCCAAAATAACAGATGTCACTTAGTCAAGGCGAATATCCCTCCGCAGGATTATCAAATTGGGGCTCAATAATATTCACAAGGCAGGACATGCCACCCCGGCAATAGTATTTAAGTATATCGAACGGAAACGCAATGCCGAACAAGAGTCAAACACCCGCATCGACGTTCGCACCGATCATTGACCAGGTACGTAAGTGGTCAGTGAATTTCGACGGTAAACGAGACCCGCTAGCATTCGTGGAACGACTTGAGGAACTAGTTGAAGTATACACTTTAAATATAGACCTTCTACCAAGAACCATGCCAGAACTGCTTCGCGACAAGGCGCTCCAATGGTATCGCAACAATAACGAGCACTGGGCAAATTGGACAAGTTTTAAGCGGGATTTTCTTCACTTCTTCCTGCCCGCCCGACACTTCGAACTTCTCGAGGATGACGTACGACAGCGAAAAGAGTACGCACGGCAGCAATACAAGGACTACGTTATCGCAATACAAAGCTTGATGCGATATACGGGGCTTAGCAGTGAACAGCGTTTGGAGCGAATTTTTCGGAATAGCCACTCCGATTATTTGCTTTACATTCGATTGATTATGAAGTACTTAACCGAAACACATGTACACAGCAAATTTTATATGCATACGTCCAAAAATAACGACTTTATAGGCGACAATCAAAAGGCCGCAACTACAACTTCAACAATTTCATAAACCAAAAAGCCGTAACTACCCTTTTTTTCATTCTCTTTGATTCAATTTCAATGTGACACATTGTGTTATCCGTAATTACAGTTGTTTTCATTATATTTCATTCTTTATCAAATTGTGTTATTGTGTTACTGCCTTTATTCCCGGAATAAAACAAAATTAATAAAATGAGTACTAATTGTGAAAATGGTTGTAATGAAAAACTTAAAAAACATAATAAAAGATCTGGAAATATAATAAACCGATTGAAAGGAAAAAAATACATGGGACTATCGAAAGGCATTATTAGTGAAAAAGCTCCAAGAGAACTTAAAGCTGGATGTACTTCAAAATTCTGTGAGAAAAGTGCTGTACGGAATTGTTCTACATTTTCCGAAGAAAATTGTAAGGAAATATTTAATGGGTTCTGGAAAATGTCATGGGATCAAAAAAAATGTATGTCGTTAATCTTGTTGAACGTGCAAACATAAAGCGAATTGGCGTTGAGAAATCTAGAAGATCAATTACAAATCGTTACTATTTAAAACATTATTCTAAACGTGTTCAAGTGTGCTTTCATATGTTTTTATCTACGCTTGGAATAAATGAGAAAATGGTGAGGACATACACAAATGGAGTGTGATTCGACCCACTCCCTCATTCAAAGAAAAATCAACAAGAGACAAATAAATTTACCATCTGAGCTGTCTGGCTTGATTAGAGAGTCTCGAAAGAACCCATTTCCTCTAAAAGTGCATCATGTTGATTACAAGTATTTCCTTGACTACGAAAGTATTCCTAAGCGCTACGTGTCTATTCGACCAGGTAAAATTTAACACACATGTATAAATTATGTATAAAAAACTCAGTATCTTCATTATAGGCAAAAAATCCGGAGAGCCAACTGTTTATATGATCCGTGCCTTGGCATATGATCCATCTGGAATAATTTATTATAAAACAAATATCAACGACGATTATAACGTTTTGCCACAACGAACACAATAAAAATTTAGGGACATCGAACCTCCACAGTTACATACCGAAAGAATACCAATATCCAAAAAGAAATGGGAACAGCTGCAGGAACTTAAATTTTTACTTCCGGCTGACTGCCACAGCTTTTATGATAATATACCCTTTACATCTTAAACCTATTCTAATTTGCTATTTGTAATGCGGGTTTTGTTGTTTTCAAATGAATTATTTTGTTTTTCTTAACCAGTTTAATTTAATTTTATTTTCTCAAATTAAATGTATTAATTAAATAATTTCTTTTGTGATTAAATACTTACAATAAATAGATACAAAAAGACATAACTTGTTAAAAACTTTTTTAGTTACAGCCTAAAAGCACATTTTCTTATTTTAACCATTGGTTTTATTTCATGCACACTTTTTTTTCAAGTAGTTACGGCTTTTTGGTTTCAGAAAAATAGAGTGCAAAAGGCCGTAACTAACATTTCTTAAAAACTGCTTTTTTCCCATTAATTTGGTTTTCAGAAACAAATCCGTCTTTGTTTTCTAAGCTTAAATCTACAATTTGGATATTTAGCTTTAAGTAGTCTTTAATTTATAACGTTTTTTGCTTCTCCTGTAAAATACTAAAAATGTTAGTTACGGCCTTTTGCATTTTAGGTGACGATAAAATCATCATGACCGACGAACGTCCCATCAAGCAACGATACTTCCCCCGTAACCCGGCAATGCAAGCCATCATCAACAAGGAAATCGACGAGCTCCTCTCGAAAGGATGTATCGAACCATCTTGCAGCCCTCACAGCGCCCCAATCGTGTTGGCCCGGAAGAAGGATGGCAAGTGGCGTCTATGCGTGGACTACCGACAACTCAACGCGCGGTCGGTACCTGACGCATACCCCTTGCCAAGAATACATCACATACTGGACAAGCTACGACAGGCTAAATACATCAGCAGCTTGGACCTTAAAAATGGTTACTGGCAGATACCCCTCGAACAGCCGCCCATACACAGCCTTCACTGTCCCAGGACGCGGTTTATTTCAATGGCGCGCCTGCAACTTTCCAAAGGGCACTCGACCAAGTCATCGGCCCGGAGATGGAACCACACGCCTTCGCCTACCTTGACGACATTATCGTCATCGGCTCTACCTTCGAGGAACACATACAAAACCTACGAGAAGTACTTACGCTACTACAGCGCGCCAATCTCCGCATCAACCCCGAAAAATGCGATTTCTTTAAGAAGGAGCTCAGATACTTAGGCCACGTGGTCAGCGGCAAAGGAATTCATACCGATCCCGAGAAAGTCGCGGCCATACTGGAACTGAAAACACCAAGAAACGTAAAGGAGGTACGCCAATATCTAGGGATAGCCTCCTGGTACCGCCGTTTCGTTCCCGACTTTGCAACAGTAAGTCAACCGCTCACCACCCTCCTCAAAAAGGGCAAGCATTGGAGGTGGGGCCCCGAACAACAAGAGGCTTTCCAGAGCATCAAACGAAAGCTTACCGGAGCACCCATTTTAGCGTGCCCGGACTTTAGCAAGAAAATCACCCTGCAAACAGACGCAAGCAACATTGGGCTAGGAGCCGTTCTAACACAGGAGTTGGAAGGCGGCGAACGAGTAATTGCGTATGCTAGTCGCAAACTCAACAAAGCGGAGATTAATTACTCCCCTACAGAGAAGGAATGCCTCGCCATTGTCTGGGGAATCCGGAAAATGCGACCCTACCTAGAGGGATACCGGTTTAGCGTAATAACCGACCACATGTCACTCAAGTGGCTCAATTCTATCGAAAGCCCTTCCGGTCGCATTGCGCGATGGGCTCTAGAGTTACAACAACACTCCTTTAATATTGAGTATCGAAGAGGGAAACTGAACGTGGTCGCGGACGCATTGTCTCGACAACCACTAGAGACATTACGGCTAGCAGCAACGACGGAACCACAATGCAAGTGGTGGCGTAAGCGCCTCGCAGAAGTATGCAACAGTCCTCAGAAATACGCTGATTATTCGGTGATGGACGGGCAAATGTACCGCCATATACCTTGCAGATCACACGACGACGAGGCGACACCTTGGAAGCTATGCGTACCAACCCCCCTACGCCAACGGGTATTACAGGAAAACCATGATGTGCCCAGCGCTGGACACATGGCCATCCGCCGCACAGTAGCGCGGATTGCCAGTCGCTACTATTGGCCAGGGATGTTCCGCGATATCAGCCGGTATGTACGCCAGTGCGAGTCCTGCCAAAAATTCAAGGAGGGGCAGCAAAAACCGGCAGGAATGATGCTGTCACAGGTGGCACAAGAGCCATTTTCAACTGTATGTGCCGACTTCGTTGGACCCCTACCGCGATCGACGCATGGCAACACCATGCTGCTAGTATTCTTTGACAGATTTAGTAAGTGGGTGGAACTGGTACCCATGAGACGTGTTACGGCTGAGGGACTCCGACGCGAACCAAAACTACCGGGAGCCCTCTCTGATGAAGTCAGCATCGGGACGGGCACAATACCACAAACGGCTGAAGATAAATCCCAGTGGCTACACGAAGCCTTTACAATCGTCCGCCAAAATATGGAGCGCGCCGCAACTGACCAAGCGCGCCACTACAGCTTACGCCGGCGAAGGTGGACGCCCGAGGTTGGCGATCTAGTGCTAGTAAAACAACACCACCTCTCAAAGGCCGCAGAGAATTTCGCCGCAAAATTAGCGCCCAAATATGACGGGCCCTACCAGATCCTGAAGTACGTGTCACCGGTGATTGTGCAAGTACGAGAGGTCAACAGCGGGAAAACAAAAACAACGAGCATCACCGGGCTGAAAGAATACAATGCGAAGGAAACCATAGAAACACCGTAGAGAGGAAAAAAAAATTAATAGATAAAATGTATTAGTAATAATGTATAACGATCAATTGACGGTCAACCGCCAGCGACCAACACGTAAACAGAGAGTGAAATATTCTTACATATCAACCAACAGCATCCATGGAAAACGCAAGCGACGAGAAGTTTGCAAGGAGTGTCAAGCGGATGCGCGAACGAATGGAGGAAGAGGAGGCGAAACGGCCACGCGTCATGTGCCTTGGGCCAACGATTCCCGCTGGAATCAGGAGTGCCACCTCCGCACGCATCGACGCCACGAATGCGGCAACCATACACGCGGAGCTAACTCGCTCAATAGCAGGGCGCAAAGTAACCGCAGGTTCTAGTACACAAGGTAGCGGCGCTAGGTATACCACCGTCCGGGCAGGAGCACCAGCGAAGACAGCCGCAAACCCACCGTTTTGTTGCCTGTATTCCCCGTAGGGAGGATAACAACGCATACCGAAGTCGTTCGTACGGCTGGAACCAGCTTGCCGCCAGCAAATACCGCGCCGGGTAACAAAACATTAAGCCCAGCCATCAGTGATTCATCAACAACATCATCAAGCCACACGTCCGAAAGCAGCTCATCGCCGACATCAGTGGCTTCGACGCACTCGGCTACACCAGTTCGACCAATACACGAAACCATTGAGATATCTTCGGATGAAGAGCCGACACTGCCGGAAGCGGATCAACCGAAAGTTATCTTCCCACCTGAGCAAGGAATCGCACTATACGAAGCCGACTTGGAAACTTTGCAAGGGCCACTTTGGCTGACGGACAACATCATTGAAGCCTGGACGAAGGGTCTCGAAGCCGAACTAGGCCCACATGCCACCATTCTCAGCCCCTTTGTAATCTGGCAACTGAACCAGCAGGGCAACCGCGAGGAGAACTACCGACGCATCCACCGTTGGACACGTCACATTGACATCTTTGGGCAACGGGAAATCCTAGCACCACACAATGCCAGGAAGCATTGGTACCTCCTCGCTCTGGCTAACCAGGAGCTCACCCACCATGTAACCGACTGGGAGTGTTTCCACAAACGCTATATATGGGTAGCAGATTCGTGGATGGAGGGGAAGGTGACACACGCGGTCGAGGCCTGGCGAGAGTTTCTACAATGGGAGAATCAACGGAGATACGGCGGGGAGGACTTCGACGCCCAAGAAATTCAGCTTAGTGTGCCACAGCAGCAAAACCAAAGTGATTGTGGGGTATATTTAGTAGAGACCATGGAACGAGTCATGCGCTTTGTAGGACGAAGGGAGGGCATGCCAGGATGTATCGGCCTAACCTTCACCGAAGATATGGCAGCCCAGAAACGTTCACAAATGCTGGGTGTCTTCCGCCACTACGCCTGCCACCGCCAAGTAGTCATACCCCCACCGTCAAGCGCAACAACCATTGTAGCACCACCTCTACAACCACCATCACCACCAGCCCCACCACTGTTGGAGCTCGAGTCCGAAATAGAACTCCCTACGGAAGGGATCAAAATCTCTGCCACAGACATCAACGGACCAACACTGGACCAATTCCCCGACATTGCCGTGAGGGTTCGACGTACTCACCAGAACCTGGTGAAGGGAAATCTCGGTACGCGCTTGAGATTTACAACGCCCAACTACTGGGTAACCGTATACCGATGGGGAGTACACATTCGCAACCGACGGTAGTTGCACAACACCGAAGTGGGAGGGGAGTGTGAGGACAAAATATCCAAATGGAATTTAGCCCACACAAAACTCCACTCTCCTCACCAAACGCCAGTAAACCGACTCAACAACAACACCAAGGACACCGTTTGTACTGTACGTGCGGAATGACGCCAAAATCACGCCATCTGCGAGTAACGGTAGAATCACGCCACTCACAGTATAGCAGCAGAGCGACGCTACCCTGCTGATCGCAAGTTCTCACAACATTCAGCATCATCTTACCGTTGTCAACATGTTGCTAAGATAGCCAGCAACATGAGCCTCATTGCCTATAAAAGGAGCAACACAGCAGTACACTGGACAGTCTGCACCGGGCTACGCGTGTGGAAAGACATTGTTTGCGAAGTGTTTGTCTCGTTCAGGGTTGACTTCTCAAGCGAGGCCAGCACTATCGGAAGCAAGAACTCGGGCTAGGCGGGAGTGGGTACAGGGTTTTATCTCATGCCCATCTCCTTGTCGACGACCGTGTTCACATATATCCACACCGTAGCTAAGGTGAACCGCGCGCCAATGACAACCGATCGTTATTCGGCAGCGTCACACCGCCGTGACTGCCAACCATAACCGCAGTACCAGCGCGCCCAAGTAACGGGAGAAACCGAACCGCCGAGAACACCGTCAAGAGAAGCAGAATACAGTAGCGATAGCGGGACATCGCCGTGGCTTACACCGAGTGCGCCCAAGTAGCGGCGACCTTACATCGATTCCCAGAGGGACGCCAGTACCGGCGCAGCGAATTAGCGCGAGCGACCACCAAGACACCTATAGAGCGTCAGCACTACCATTATTGTAATCAAATTGAAGTCACTCATATGTATTGTTATTTTTTGTAAACGAACCCTGGCAGAGGCGAGTATACCCCGGCATAAGAGGCAAGAAGCACGGGGGCAAGAAAAGCTTCGTTACACAACGATAACGGCGCAACCTAAGGGGTGAGAAAGAGAGAGCTAGCTCCCAAACAATGAAGTGTAAGTTTTTTTTTAATTAATTTAAATAATTAATTGATTTCATATCATTTCAGTTTCATTTATTAAGCTTGCGATTAGTACAATAAGGGTTTACACCTTTTATAGCACAACAAACAATTACGGGAATTATAATAACGGATAATTAAAGTAGTGTACTAAGAATACAAGTTATAAATAAGGACAAATATAATAAGAATAAGGATAAAAACTTAATGTGTGGAATCTGTTTTGGCACCATGCTGCAAAAAAGGAATGTATTTATTTCGGCGCCAGCTAAACTCCTCTATACTCAGATACTCACGTAATGCAGTTTATAATGGGACAAACATACACACAGAGCGTGCAACTGGAATTCCAAATCGTTGGCTCGCTCCGCATTCGTGACCGTATTTGAGACATTATACCAACATTTTAACCTCTGGCTCTTTAGCTGTAGCGGGGCCCAAATTATCGGCGGTAACTGGTAAATTATCTATTAACTGTGTTGCTATCAAGTCTACTTCTTCTAGAAAATTATCTTGCCTTTGCGTTAGGAGTCGTGACATGGCATCAGCGTTCGCATTTTCTTTACTAGCTTTTACACGGATTGCGTAGTCAAAAGATTCCAAAAATATCGCGTAGTGTTGCATACGCATTGCAGATAAAGAAGGTAAGCCCTTATGCGGTCAAAATATTTGGGAGATTGCTATGTGGTCCGTTACTAATGTAAAGTGTCGCCCAAACACATACTGGTAAAACCTTTTGACACCGAATATTATTGCGTATGCTTCTTTAACTACCTGACTGTATCGCTGTTGGACATCATTTAGAGTTTGCGAAGCAAACTGAATTGGCTTTTCTGTAGCGTTCGAAAAAGTGTGGCTTAGTACGGCTCTAACACATGTGGGACTAGCATCCACAGCTAGAACAAGCGGTAGCTGCGGGTCGTAATGAGTCAAAACCGTATCCGTTTGCATCATTCCTTTAATTTGTTTGAACGATTCCCAACATTTTTTGCCGAAATTAAAAACTGAGCGATTGTGCAATAATTGATTTAATATATATAGTACGTCACTAAGATTTAGAATGAATCTTCCGTAATAATTTACTAGACCAAGAAATGACCTTACCTCATCCTTAGTTCACGGTTGCTTCATATCTTGGATAGCTTATACTTTCGTTTTTAATTTGCGTATACCCTTCTTGCTAATTTCGTAGCCGCAGTATTCGATTTTGTCACGCAGAAATTTATATTTATCCAGATGTACACGCATATTGCGCGCGTTCAACCTTTTAAGTACTTCTTCAATTCTTT
This sequence comes from Philophylla caesio, assembly GCA_963971545.1. Classification (NCBI taxonomy): domain Eukaryota; kingdom Metazoa; phylum Arthropoda; class Insecta; order Diptera; family Tephritidae; genus Philophylla; species Philophylla caesio. The sequence continues at coordinate 124,302,217 of OZ020604.1, read as the reverse complement.
GCAAATGAGTGAAGTCGTCATTCGCCGTGATCTTTATATCATCCAGGAACACTTTCACGCCCGCCATATCTCCCAACAGCTGTTCCATAAATGTTTGCCATTTTGCTGGCGCACTCGCAATTCCGAACATCATACGCGTCGGTTGAAATAAACCTTTGTGTCTGCTTAACGTCAGCAACTCTCGATTATCCGGATGGATTTCAAGCTGAGCTGAACAGCTCGTCTATTGTAGGTAGCGGATGCTCATCGAGTATTAGCACTGAGTTGACCGTTAGCTTATAATCCCCACAGATACGTAATCTACCATCTTTCTTTGGCACCGCGACTATCGGAGTAGCCCACTATGATTTATCGACCTTTACTAACAGCTGTTCACGCACCTGTTTATCTATTTCGGAGAACGAAGCTGCTTTCATTAGTGAAAATGGGACTCGCCGCGCTTTTATAGACCTCGGCGCAGCGTTTGCTTTTAAGCAAAGTTTTTCCTGGTGATTGGTAAGTGTACCTACATTTGGTGCCGATAAGAGTGGAAATTTGCTTAATATGCGATGTAGCTTATCTTGAACACTATCACCGGAGAATGCATTGACTGTCGTACGTTCTTTCAATTATATATAATATAATTTTGGCGCATACACTATATAGCTCAGTGTTTGGCCGAGCTTCGCCTACAATTTGTGGTGTGCGACTTTATATTATACCACAAATGGAGGGACCTACGTTTTGTGCCGACTCCGAACGGCAGATGTACTTAATGAGAAACTTTTTCATGGCAGAAATACCCTCGGAGGTTTGCCATTGCCTGACGAGGGGTGAACGCTATTAGAAAAAACTTTTTCTATGATTAAGATTTTGTTTGCCCTGACTGAGATTCGAAACTCGAACTCACCGGCATATCGAGTTATAGCACGCACCGCTACCAACTCGACCACAGCGGCCACACGTTCTTTCAATTGATTGTATATAATATTTTCCAATCTATATCGATTCCTCAAAGCCAATCTCGGCCAAGCAGAGCTGGACGATCGGAACGCACGATGTACATTTTTGCTTGGACTGGCACTTTTGCCTTCTTATGTGTGGAGAACCGGTATCGATTTCAAAGTCCATGTAAATATTATTTATCCTTAATTTACAAATAACTTTCGGGTACAGAGTTGCAATTTAGTTTTAGTAAATCGTAAACATAATCTTCACTTTGATTCTGTTTTTCTATTCCGTTTACACTCTTGTTTCCTTTTAGGCACATTTTTCGAAGACGGCCTCGCTTTTTGCAGTAGTGACATGTGACATCCTGTAATGGTCCAAGTTCCTATTTTATTCTGCTATAAATAATTTTGCTATAAAATTGTCGTTCCTATAATTAATGCAATTTTTATGCATCTGGAAAAAGAAAAAAAAAAAAGAAATTCTATCCTGCGATATTTCTCGCTCACTAAGCTAAGACACCAACCACTTCCACTCACTATCACTTAGTCCGGCTTTGATTGATTCTGTTGCAGTCTTTCACAGTCCTGTACTGTATAGGTTGGAAACTATTTTTTTGGGCTCCGTAAATTTACTTTTTATTGAAAGCGCGATCCGCAAAACCAAACAAAAAAAAAAAAACATTAACGAAGTTCACGCGAAAAGTTTAACAAAAAAAAAAACCAATAAAATAACAAAAAGCTTGTCACACGCTTAATTTTTAACGTCGCCGAGATACGTTAATATCCTCGGCCAGACACCTGAGATCCTGCTGCGTTGATTTCTTAACGCGGAATGCCCCACGCACAGAAACTTAGGAACTTTACATCACGCCCACGTGACCTAGCAGCCACCAACGACGAGGTTGGTTATGTCTAAGCGCTGCTGGGTATAAAGATCCCGGAGCCATAACCAGCATCCTCCGACGCTTCCACTGGCTGCCGCAAACGGAAAACACCGCTTACAATACCTTATTTGCCGCCTGCACGCTGTTCCGTGTTTTTGCATAGTATCTATCTACATATATAGTTCGATACCTAGCCATCCATGTGGTTTTTTTTTTGTTTTTGTTTCGAGCAGATTTCGATTGGGCCATTTCGGCACTTGCCCATGCCCAAAACTGGTATCTACGAAATTACGAAAAATTCGCATGATTGCCTGGCCATTAGCCGCACCACAAAGATCATTAGGAGATAGCCAAAAATATTAATAATACTAATAATCATAAGTAATTAATAATTATGAAGCCAGAATAAAAGTCATATCACCATAAAACTGCATTTACCGATAACCTTTCAACATAGTTAATATGTAGCAGGTTACCTTGTAAATTTATAATTACGTCAATAAGTTGAGGAAAAAAAAAAAAAAAAAAAAAAAAAATTAATTTAGTAATTATTGTCCTTGTTCGGCTCACTGTGCATGCACACCCACGAGCGAACATAAGTCAAACAAAAAAATAAGCGGGAAGCGACAACAACATCCTACAGGTATACTTATCATACATAGCATCTTTTGCATTTGCTTCGTGTTATCAGCTTAGCTACCTACTCGTCGTTGGAAGGCCTTTCAGCGGGTACTGCAGTGAAAATGTAAGTACTAAAACATATAATCTAATTTGACAAGTGCTTGTGGTTGTTGTTCACGCGATCAGCTAGGCAAAAGCCAACACAGGTATCGAGCACTTCTTGCCTAGCAATGGAATTTAGTAAGCGCAAACCCTTGGATCTGGTTTTATTGTGCGCAAAAAAATAAAAATAAAAAAATTGCCGGTATTGCTTTCGATTTGCCAGCCGAATGAAGTTTTTTTTAGATAGGCTTATGCTTACTCCTGGGTAATTACAACGTTTTAGATTTATTTTTTCATATGCCTATTGGTAAAAACAAACAAAAAAACAAAAAAAAAAAACGCATAATATTAGCAAGCATTATGAAAGCTATTCATGCATATTTAGCTAAACTTCAATTGCCAGTATTTTCATTTTTGCCTGCCCTTAACCCCTTTTAATTGAATTACTAAAGTTTAAGTATTATATGAAAGTATAAAAAATGGATTAAATGAAAAATAGTTTTTGTAAATAAAAGAAAATAATTATAATGTTTAGAAAATAAAATTTTAGTTTTCCTTGTGGCTTAATGAGATAGGACAGCAACAACAACAATATAAAAAGGGCCCTCTACTAACATTACTGGAGTGGAATGGAGGGTGGGTAAAGACCGCGCGTTGCATATCATCATAAAGCGTCGCCAGTGAATTCAATTAAAAACAGCTTCAATTCGGGTTTATTTTTTTGGTTTCTTTTGTTTCACAGTAATATAGATTTTTTTTGCTTTTCTATGAGTTTTTTTTCTAATCCTTATTATTTAGTTTCCGGAGGGACTCTTTAATAAAATGTGTAGTGGAGACTTCGGCCTCGGCCACGAACTCACCCAACCGCTAAGAGCTGGCACCTATAAATGGGTCCCGATCCGCCGGTAGGTCGTTAGTCAGAATCAGTGGCGTCTTTTCGCCTGTTGGTATCCTTTGCGATACCTCAGCCTGAATCTAAACTTATCAAGATCACTGTAAGACTACATCTCCTTAACCATTACAATCCCTGAACTTGCACTTGTTGGCCATATGATTTGAGTTGCCACATCGAAAATATTGTTTTTTTGTTATTGCCGTATCTTTCTCTTGTGTGTTTTTATTTCTTTCGTGATTTTTCTTTTTTTCAGGTAATGGTCCTCCCCTTATTTCTTGTATTTTATTAACCTCAGTTGTCCCGCCTTTTTGCTATAGCTCGCATCCCTTTTTTCCGCTACTTCGTAGGCCTTGGCTATATTTATTGCGTCATCCACTGTTAAGCTTTTCTTTTCCAGTAAGCGATTTTGAATTACTTGATTCCTTAAGCCAAACATCAGTTGATTCCGTAATGCCGTATTCAAATAGTCACCAAAATTGCACCCTTTGCCAGAAGACGCAAAGCCACCAGAAACTGTTAACATGACTCACCAGTTTGCTGCTTCCTAAGATGGAATCTATAGTTTTCCAAAATTTCGTTTGCCTTTGGATTGAAGTGGCGCTCCAACGTCGATACGATAACCTGGTACTGCAGGTTCTCTGGCTCATTGGGCAGCACTTTATCGCAAAGTACATTGTATGTCATGGCTCCCATATAATGTAATAGCAATTAAAGTTTTTTTTTTCATCAGCATTGAAGAGTGATAACGCTGTTTCAAATTGTTTTACCCACCGATTCCATGGCAAAGTTTTCCTGTCGAAAGCGTCCAACTACGTTGTCTCCTGGCATTTTTTTTTTTGCAAAAAAAAAGGAATATATCCTCGTCGCCAAAACTGTTGTATACTTTGCACGTGTGACTTCTTTATTGGAATGACTAGTACATTATTCAGTGATTACACAAGTGGTAGAAATATTTCAAGTTTCTCTTTACATGACATTCAGGTGCTTATGCTAAGTTTACAAGTATATATTTAACAATAACTTTTCTTTCATTTTGTTTTATATACATATATAACACCTCCCTCCGAAGAATTGTTCCCATTTATGTCAGTCACAATTTTTCGTACACGTTTTATTTTTTTTTTTTTATTTAAACCTACTTAACTTTAAACTACTTAGGTAATATATTCATGAACAATTAAGATAGTGATATACATATGTATAAGTAGACACGTAGCAGTACGTATTTTGATTTTCATATTTAAATATTTTATATATTACATATTTTGGGTTTACATTGTCTTTTTGTAGTTCTTTATTTTAACGTTGCCTAATTGTTTTTATATATATACATATATGTGCATGTATACCGGCCTACAAATTAAATGTACGTCCTTATATGGCCGCCCGTCATTGACTTTCATTTTGTCAACTTAACTTTATAAATTTAAATTATAACTGATCTGCTTTTCGTACTTTAAGTCGGACATTTCATTCAATTGAGCCCCGATTGACAATATTAGATTGATTGTCATCATTATTGTTAGGATGTTGATGTTATTTTAGTTTCCTGACTTGGTTTATGTGAATTGGTTGTAACCTGATACTCTCTCCCCCTTCCTTGGACTACCCTTTCCTGCCATATATCTTTGAAGTTTTTGCCTGGTAGTCAATTATCATTGTTTTGTTAATAGGCTGATCTTTCCTATTTTGATTTTAATTACTTGTTCTTTTTTCTTTTCTAGCCTTAGATATATTACTTGATTGTCCGCTTGTCCATTATGAAGGTCAATAGGTTTTTCTTTAGTTGACAAGTGATCTAAATTCTTATAATCTTTTAATGCTTTATATACATTATCGGTTTTTAGGATAGCATCATTGACTGATTCTCTATGCTTCATTATTCGTATATTCTCATTTAAAGTACTATGAAGTCTATCTATATCAGAGTTACCTGTATATCTATTAGGAGTTGTAAAGTGATATTGTATGTCATTTCTTTCGAGAAATTCTAAAAATGGTAATGTTTTAAATATTGTTTCATTATCGACAGTTATTAATGTTGGTTTTTCCATATAATAGAATATTTTGGTCATGACATTGATTATGTTCATAGAACTGTTTTCATCCTCGGGGAGTCTATGACTGCAAATTTAGAAAACTTGTCGATAATAATAAGATATTTTTTGTTTTTACTGAGATACCAAATGTCCATGTGGTAGTGTTCGAATGGTTATTTAGGAGTGGGTATGTTCTTATATGGCAATTAATTTGGATTTCTTTCGAACTTCCTTGCTCATATTTCGCAATTCTTTATGATTTTTGTAATTTGTTCTTTTAGATTTAGAAAATTAAGTTTTCTCTTATGATTTTTTAGGATTGTATCATATGTTTCTTCTTCAGAATATTGTGGTAATTCCTTTCTACATTTACATTTTTTATTTGTCCATGATTTATGATTATTATATATATTTTGAAATTCTTTAAATACTTCATCATTATCGAAGTTTACGAGTATACCTGTATTTCTTGTCCTGCATTTGTTTAATATTTTCATTAGTTGGTTCCTAAAATATTTGGGTTGTTTAAATATGATTGTATCTTGAAGTGATATCTCTTTCGTCGTTAAAACTAGAATTCGTGTTTTAAACATATTAAGTGGTTTTTTACTTATTTCAATTCCTTTATTACTATCATCTTGTACTAAGTCATTGGTTGCTTTTTTGCAATTATGTGCGCTCAACATGTGTTGTCGAAGTGTGTCTGTTCGTTTATAACTGTTTAGATGTTATAGAAAATTTTTCATGTTGAGCTTTCTTTTCTTTAGTCGTATGTTTAGATCTGCAATATTGGCATACATGCGAATGTTTTGTATGCCAATTAGCGTGATTGTTAAAACTATATATTCTTCTCATTGACTAATATTCGTTACGATCGGACTTGTTTCCATAAGTGCTCGGGTTTAAGTTAGTTATTGCTTCACGCGTTGTGTTTTTCTTTTCCTCAATAATAACCCCTTCGTTCAGCTAAACGCCAAATATTTGTTGTTAATAAAATATGAATTGTTTCCCTAACATTCGTCGTACAAAGCGCGACACGCTATATATGTAGGCCACTAGGCCGCTCTTTTGAATAATAAGATCCAAACAGTTAAGCTTGTAAATTATTATTAACTTTATTTTCCAAATTGTTGGTCTTATATACTAATTTCCTCACAGAGGAAACTTATTTATAATTCTTAATTAACCAATGGGAAATCAACATGAAATTAGAAATATTTTCTCACGCATTGATTTCACACGGTACTAAATAAAATATGATTTGGGTAAAATGCACTTAGTGTGTGGTGCCTTGCGCGCGTGCAGTGTATATTATATGTGTGTGTGTGTATCAGTATGTTTCATTCTGTGCTATGTGCATTGTGTATGTTTGTATGTCTGTATGTTTGTATGTCTGTATGTTATCGTTTAGCATATTTGTATATTAGTTTGTAATGTGTATTGGTTATGTATGTGCATACTACATCCTACCCCTTTAGATAAATGTACAATTGCTGTAGTTTCTTAAAAGTTAAGCAAATGTGCATATATATTATGTTACAATTTATGTATGTATATTAATATGTTATAGTTTACAAGTAATTATATATTTCTAGCTTTAATTATATTGTTATTGTGTATTTTAACTAATTTTTCTATTTGTATAAAGCTATTGACGCCTTCTTGTCTAATGACTTTGTAAGGGCCTTTAAAAATTTTATAAAATTTTTTCTTATTTCCTACTTTAATATAAACTAAATCATTATTTTTGAAATTACTTATATTATTGTTTGTTTGTTTCTTAATTCTATCAATCTTATTTTGTATTAAAGATTGATGAGCCATATTATGAGCATGTATAAGTTTCAGTTTGAGCTCTGTCAGATAATCATCAATATTGTATAATTTGTTTTTAGATTTAAGTATTTCGCAAGGTAGACTGCTAATTTTTCCAAACACTAGCTCATGTGGAGAATAATTTGTTGTACAGTTTGGCGTTGTGTTGTAGCAGTACACGTAATAGGGTAATAAGTCTTCCCAATTGTCTTCTTTTTGAAGTGCTCGTAGGTAATCATTTAGTACTCTATGGTTTCGTTCTAATGCTCCTAATGTCTCATGGTGGAGTGGTGCTGAAACCTTTTTGTCTATGTTTAATAGTTTACATATGTTGGTAAGTAATTCGTTTGTAAATTCTGTACCTTTGTCAGTTTTTATGGTTTTAAAACATCCATATTTTAATATAAATCCTTCAACAATTGTTCTTGCTACAGTAACTGCATCTTTACTTTGCATTGGAAATGCTGCTATATATTTTGTAAGTTCACATTGAAAAGTCAGAATGTATCTGTATCCATTTGATGGACGTAAAGGGCCTATTGTGTCAACTGTAATTGTTTCAAATGAAGTTGTTGGAGTGTCTGTCGTGGTCATTTTTTCTTTCGTATATTTAGTTACTTTTATTTCATTGCATAGTTTGCAGTTATTAATATAATTCTTTACCATGTTACTCATGTTTTTCCAAACATATCTTTGCTTTAATTTTTTAATGCATCTGGAGATTCCTATATGTCCTCCTAATTCTTCATCATGATATTTGCTTATTAGACGCTTCATTTCTTTAATATTCTTTATTTCTTTTGGCGGTGTATATACTATAATGGCTGTATTAGTTTTCATTTCTTTTTGTAGCTTATTCCATTTTTCTTTAAATTCTTGCATGCTTATATATTGGAAAATTTTGTCTTCTGCAGAGACTGCTAATTTAGCTATTTCCTGTTGTTCTACGAATAATCCTAGCTTCCTCAGAATCAACGTCATAGTTGATAACGATTTATCGCTATATTCAACAACAATATTTTTCTTTTGCGCTACTATATTGGCTTTTTCATTATACATAATATTCTTTTTGAACTGAAATTGCAATTTCTTAATATGCGTGACGTCTGATAATGACGTTGCTTCCCAAATGTGAAGGCGATCAAGCTTCTCTTGAGTTGCAGCACTAGTTCTGTTTGCAAGTGGTTTTCTTGCCATGCCATTTATATCTTTATTTAGCTTTTTGCTTTCTTTGCCATTTAATTTTTCATTTAGCTTTTCGCTTTCTATGCCATTTCATTTTTCATTTTCTAATTTTTTACTAGCCGCTCTTGTAATTGTAAGCATATCATATGATGGTATCATTTTTCTTAATTCGTTTGACGTAATTTTAATTCTTGATAGCGCGTCTGCATTTGTATTCATCTTTCCTTGTTTGAAAATTATTTCAAAATCATAATCCATAAGATCTACTCGTATTCTTGTTAACTTTGATGACGGGTTTTTATGTGTGAATAAACTTACTAATGGTCTATGGTCAGTGTATACCATGAATTTTCTACCGAATAAGTAAGGTCTGAAATAGTTAATTCCCCAATGGATGGCTAATAACTCCTTTTCTATTATTGGTTTGTTGACTTCATGTTTGTTCAAAGATTTACTTGCATATGCTATTGGAGTGTCTTCTCCAGGCGTCCCTTGAGATAAAACTGCTCCTAATGCATAGTTTGATGCATCAGTGGTCAAAATAAAAGGTTTGGAGAAATCGGGATATTTCAAAACAGGTGGTGTCGTTAGTTTTGACTTAAGAGTTTTGAAAGCTATTTCACATTCTTTTGACCATATAAAGAGTTTGTTTTTCTTTAATAATTCGTTTAGCGGTTTAGCTATTTGCGCAAAATTTTCTATAAAACGTCTATAGTAGTTACAAAATGCTACAAATCTACGTACCTCGTCTGCATCTTTTGGACATGAAAAGTTAGTTATAGTGTCATACTTATTTGGATCAGTCATGATACCTTCTGCTGTTATAAGGTGACCTAAATAAACTACTTCTGTTTTTAAGAAGTTACATTTGTCTGGATTTAGTTTTAAATCATATTGTTTTAGTCTTTCGAAAACATTTATTAAATTTTCATTGTGTTCTTTTAGAGTTGAACCAAAAATTATTACGTCGTCTACATATAAAAATGCAGCTTCTTGGAGTCCACTCAAAGCTATAGTCATCATGCGTTGAAAACTATTAGTTGCAATTTTTAAACCAAAAGGTAGCCTTTTGAACTGATAATGTCCTTTATTAGTCGAAAAAGCTGTAAGCGGTCTGGATTGCTTATCTAAAGGTATTTGATGGAATGAGCTGGTCATGTCCAAGGTTGAAAAATATTTGGCTTTGCCTAATTTGTCTAAAACATCTTCTAGTCTTGTTAATGGGAATTTATCATTTACAATTTTGTTGTTTAGTTGTCTGTAGTCAACTACTAATCTCCATTTAGTTTCATCATTTGTGCTTTTCTTTGGCACAATTAATAATGGTGAATTATATGGACTGGTCGAATGTTCAACAATGTCCTCTTTAATTAATTTGTCAACTTGTTGGTTAATCTCTTCAACATGTGTATTTGGTAATCTGTAGTTTTTTATATAAACTGGAGTTTTGTCATGTACAGAAATATTTTGTGTATAGAAATTGTTTTTTGTTAAAATGTCTCCTTTTAGATGAAAAATCTCATTGTATTTGGTACAAATATTTATTATAGATTCTCTTGCTTGTGGATCTAAATTTTCAAAATTTATTGTATTTTTAATAAAATTAATTCGGTCGTTTGAATTAAATTTTGAGTCATATTTTAGAATTGTAAAATTTTTTATTGGTTGTATGTGTAATGGAATATCTTTAATTGTTATGTCATACTCATTTGTATTTATGAACTTTATATGTTTGTGACCTTTCTTTGGAATTATTGTGTTAGCTATAAATATGCCTGGTGTTATTTCACTAGCACATACTAAACTGTCTTCATTTAAGTCAATGTCTACTTCTTTAATAATTTCTGTTCTAGGTGGCAAATTAATACTTGGTAATGTACTGAGTTTCATGTACATTGGCAAGATTATTTGTTGTTCTTCATATATAATTGTGAGTACAAAGGTTTCATAATCTATTTTACAATTATATTTTGTCAAGAAATCTCTACCTATAATTCCATCTGTAGATATGTTAATATTGTCAAAAATATAAAATGTATGTTCAATCATAAATTCATCAGATTGAAGTGAAAGATTTGTTTTCGAATTTGTTGTTAATAAATTGTCACTAAGTCCATTTACGTTATATTGTTGACAATTTGTTATTGGACTGTCTTCTATAGATGCATTTTTTATAATTGATATGTCTGCACCTGTGTCTATTAGAAATGTTATTGGTTTTCGTATTGTCTTTGATTTAATTATGATATAATTTGTGTCTTTTTGGGCTATACTATACGTATTTAAAGTTTTATTTATGACCCCAGCTTCTTTCATCTGGGGACGTCCTAGTTTTCCTGAGAATTTTTATTTTGATTATTATTATTTGTTCTGTTCTGATCAGAATTTTGAGGGCGTCGGTCATTATTTCTGTTGTTAGAATAATTTCTATTGTTATTATTATTATTCCTGTTGCTGTTATTATAACTTCTGTTGTTATTGTTATTATTATAATTCCTATTGTTGTTATTATAATTTCTGTTATTATTTGTATTATTAGAAACACGATTGCGATCGTCATACCTTCTGTTTCCATTATTATTTCTTGCATTAAATGGTTGACGCGTGTTATTATTATAGTTATTATTGTAACTAGTATTGTTATTTCTTGTCCGATATATGTTCGAGTTGTTAGTTGGTACATCTGCCTCTTGAGCTGTTTGCAGTGCTTCGGAAAAAGTCTTTGGTCTAGCCGCGAAAACAATTGATTTTAATGGTTCATTTACACCATTTTTAAAAGCGTTTAATGCCAATTGGTCATTTAGTTTGATAATTATCGATTTAGATTCTGAGCCTTGCTGCGATATTTGAATTTCATTAAGTGAGGCTGTTATGCTCTCAATCTTCGATGCAAAATTTTGCAATGGTAAGTTATTTTGTTTTATCACACTAAGCGTGTTTTGTAGCTTCAGCGGATTTTTATTCAATTTATATAATTTTTCAAGAGTTTCTTTGAGCTGATCAATAGTGGTTGGCTCTGTTTCAGCTAATAGTCTGTTTTTTTACTTTTTGAGAAAGTTTCCCTGCTAGAATATATTTTGTGAGCATTAATTTTTGTGCATCATTTAAAGTATTAGCATAAAATTCTATAGTGTCTACAAATTTGGTTAGAAGATATTGTTCTCCTCCGAACTCGGGGATTATCTTTGAAGCAGTAGAAATATCAAAGTTTGCCATTTTATCATTTAAAAATGTATATATTTTTGAAGTTATTTCTTGAAATTTTGGTTTTATTACATCTATTTCGTGCTGCTTGTGTTTTAGAATCAATTCTGACCAAATTTGCTTTATTTTATCTGTAGTATTTTCTATATATGCATTTGAATATGTTCTATTTGGATTCTTTTTTAAATTGATTAAAATATTATTTATTTTGTCCATGTATTTATTTTAATTTTCATATTTTAGCTATTTAGGCACTAATATTGGCCACTGATCTTGTTATTTGTTTTTTAACAAAATTTTTATAATACTTATGTAATCTATATAAACCATATATTATTATAATTACTAATATTAAATATATTAAATAGGTGGTGTTGTGGTCTTCTTTTGTTACCACGCTGTCGTTGATATTGTTATTAATTACTTCAGCTGGTCCCAGCTGGTTCTGCTTTGGGCCGCACATTCTTTAAGTTGTTTTAATTTATCTATGTAAGTATTTCTTCTGTTCTTTTCCATTCGTTATATGTATAAGTTGATATAACTCTCGCATTTGTTTTCTATATCTCACCGCTTTACCGGCTCTTGATTTTCTTTTTGACTTCTCAGAAATTGTTTGCTGAAAATTTTTATAATCAATACTGTGTTGTTCCTGTCTTTTTCTGTATTCACTTATCGTAAGTCTTTTTGGGCCTGATTTAATAGGTGTTGGTATATATTTTGGAGCATTTGTTGGTGGATCTTCTGGTTTATATTCAAGAATTTTTGAATATTTCAAAAAAATTTTGATCAAACTCAGCTTTGCTGATCGTTTGATTTATATCAGTCATTTCTTCTATGTCCTGATTTTCAAGTCTTTTTCATTAGATGTCGAAAAAAATTGTCGATGGTCGCCAGTTTGGCAGGATCGCCATGTAATATTTGTTGTTAATAAAATATGAATTGTTTCCCTAACATTCGTCGTACAAAGCGCGACACGCTATATATGTAGGCCACTAGGCCGCTCTTTTGAATAATAAGATCCAAACAGTTAAGCTTGTAAATTATTATTAACTTTATTTTCCAAATTGTTGGTCTTATATACTAATTTCCTCACAGAGGAAACTTATTTATAATTCTTAATTAACCAATGGGAAATCAACATGAAATTAGAAATATTTTCTCACGCATTGATTTCACACGGTACTAAATAAAATATGATTTGGGTAAAATGCACTTAGTGTGTGGTGCCTTGCGCGCGTGCAGTGTATATTATATGTGTGTGTGTGTATCAGTATGTTTCATTCTGTGCTATGTGCATTGTGTATGTTTGTATGTCTGTATGTTTGTATGTCTGTATGTTATCGTTTAGCATATTTGTATATTAGTTTGTAATGTGTATTGGTTATGTATGTGCATACTACAATCGGTATAAACTGCAATGAGTTCCTCGACCCCCTTGGGGGGAACAGTTTTAGTGTGTTGCCATATGACGCACAAACCAGCCCCAAAGCCAAACGGAAGAAAAAAGTGAATATCACAAACGAGGTATTTCCCGAGCTTCCAGTAAAAAAACAACAATCTGCAACCAAAATTCATCATTATCAAATCAACAGAAGAAAGCAAACCATTGTCAAACTTCAGTGTATTTGCTAAAAAAAAAGCACTCTATTCCATCAGCACAGAAATACAATCAGTCAGCATGCTTCGTGATGGCAACCTTCAGGTTTTAACAAAAAAGCAACATGTTGCCGATAAATTTATTAGGACGACTAATTTTGACGGGCTGTGCAAAGTCTCAATCGAGCTCCATAACAGCTTTAACTCCACAAAAGGTACGATATACGACAGAAATCTTATTCCTACACCAGAAGAAGAAATCTTAGCAGACCTGAAAAGTCAAGGCGTAGTTGGCTTTTACAAATTCACTAAGAAAATCAATAATAACTTTGTACCTATTGGGTGAATTTTGCTAACATCTAACTTATACACTCTCCCTAAAAATGTTGACATTGCGTTAGAGAGAATATGCGGTGCAAGAGCTGCCAAAGATTTGGCCACACGGTTAAATTTTGCAAAAACAATCCCATTTGCGTGGGATGCAATTTACCACCACATGACCCATCCTCATGCAACCGAAATTTATGTGCAAACTGTCTAGGTCCTCACCCCGCATCCGCCTCTTCTTGCCCTACCTTTCAACAGCAGAAAGAAATTCTAAAACTAAAAACGCAAAACAAGTGTAGTATTTTTGAAGCAAGACGTTTATTCAAAGAAGCACACCCACTCCCTTTCAACCGTGAGGCTTCTTACGCCACAGTTCTTACTTCAAACAAAGAAAACAACGAATCACTTCCACTCAGTATACTTCAAATCCACAACCAAATGATAATAATTCCCAATCTCTCAACAGTAACGACCCAAACGCCACTCCAAACTTACCATCCACATCTACCAGTCTCTCACAAATTCTCACATATCTCTCATAATCTTACTCAGCTACCCTAAATACTCCCTCACTAGAACTCAACATGTCCACAGATCACAACAACGCTTAAATATCACTTGTCTCAATACATTAGGTGTATTGTTGTTAAGTGAATTTATTTCTCTTTTAGTTATACTGATGTTGAATATTCTGCAATGGAATATTCGCGGCTATCAAAATAACTACGTAGATTGGGAAATAATAATTAAAGAGCACTTTCCAAAAATAATATGTCTCCAAGAGACGCACTGCCAATTCATCTCAAAACCACCTCTACCTAAGCAATGCAACGGACACTTCCACAATTTCAGCTACAACACTACTGCTAAGTAGGGCACTGCATTATTGATACACAAAAGCATACCATACACGTCGGTTAATATCAACTCCCCTCTTTCAGTTATTGCAGCCAAAATAAAATTAAAAGTTCACTTCACCATACTCTCAATTTATATCCCACCTCAGCAAACTTTTTCAACTTCTGACTTATTTAATATATTAAACTCAATCTATAGCCCAGTAGTAATAGTTGGTGACCTCAATGCTTGTAGTCCCCTCCGGGGTTCCCCTAGTTCTAACTCAAGGGGAAAAATAATTGAAGATTTTATATTAGGATCAGGACTTGTTATATTAAACGATGGATCCCCCTCCCACCACTCCACTCATTGCACTTTCACGCATATTGATCTGTCCCTTTGTTCTTCCCAGCTACTTCCGATGTGTAATTGTTACGCAGTAAATGACCTACATAACAGCGACCACTTTCCTACAATTACGTCAATCAAACTCGATAGATACGTTCCATATCGTAAAATCTCACAATTTAACACAAAAAGAGCAAATTGGCCACTGTTCCACAACAAACTTCTTGACCTATCTATAACTTTTCCCCCAGTCGACAATGTCAATAATGAAGCCGCACGCATTCAAAAAGTTATCCGTAAAGCGGCAAACGAATCAATTCCAAGAACTTCTTTCAAACAAATCAGTAGAACAGTACCCTGGTGTTCTCCGGAGCTGAAAGCCTTGAGAGTAGCAAAACAGGATGATTGGAAACTGTACCGGAACTCTCTGGCTAGCGATAAAATTGTGGCATACAAAAAAGCAAACCATCAGTTTAATAAAGCCAATATTGAAAGCGAAACTTAAAAGTTTTACAGACTTCACTCGTAAGTTAAACCCAAGGACTCCAACGTCTCTAATAAGGCAAGATATACGAAAACTGGTTGGCACCTACAGCCCTCAACCACAGCAGCTACTGTCACTAACCCAAGGGAAATATCAGAATTATTTGCACGAAGTTGATCTTCCAATTCGGCTGACTCAAACTTCTCTGCATCATTTTGTCAAATCAAACGCACGCTTCTTCACCGGTGCTTAAATAGCAATTGTAATAAAAATTCAAAAATTATTGATTCTCAGCTTTGTTTTAATGAGTTTGATAGTTGTCTAAAATCCTTCACTGGGACTACACCTGGAGAAGACAAGATATCCTACCCAATACTGGCTAATATACCCCTTTCTTTTAAAAAACGTCTTTTACATTTATACAACAATATTTTCGAAACGGGCGTTGTCCCACAATCATTTAAGTCAGCAATTGTCATTCCAATAAAGAAATCAAACAAGGACAGCCATTCGTTGGAATCATATCGCCCTTTTTCATTGCTTCCTTGGATCAGTAAAATATTACAGAAAATGGTTGCACAAAGACTCACCTGGTATTTAGCATCTTCTAAAACGCTATCTAGAAATCAGTTTGGATTCAGACCCGGTACAAGCACAATGGACGCTTTGTATTACCTTGACCATTTGATCAACAAAACGCTATCATCAAAAAATCATATTTCATATTTTCGACTTCGAAAACGTTTGTGACAGGGTCGGTGTTCACGTCGTGCTAAAAAAACTGCAAGAATTACAAATGGGATCAAAGATGTACAACTATATCAAATCATTTTTAACAAACCGAACCTTTCGCTGCAGGGTAAACATGATATATTCGTCAAAATATCCCCTATCCAACGGCATCCCGCAGGGGTCCCCTCTATCAGTTTCTTTATTTCTAGTTGCATTTGATGAGCTCAGTAAAAAGCTTTATCGAACACAAACACATCGAACATTGCCTCTACGCTGATGACTTATATATAACATGTAACAACAAGAACCTACAGGAAATAAAGAATCATCTTGAAAACGCTTTGGCAAGCATTGACAACTGGTCCAAACACTCCGACGCAAAATTATCGGTAGAAAAATGTAAACACCTACACATATGCCGGAAACATTATTGTAATCCTGTAAATATTAATAATAACAACATAATTATACAAAATGTACAAAATGACAATGCGCTAAATCTCACTTGGCGGTAATAAAAGGACCATATCATGCAGCCGCCAGATGTAGCCTTAGGGCTTTCAGAACTACGCGTACAGACAATCTGTTGGCAGAGAGCGGTTTACTTACAATTGAAGATCGCCTTAATGACATAAGATGTCTACAGACTCAAATAATCTACTCCAACAGTAACACGGTCATCCAGAGAAAAATAAAGATCTTAAAACAACGTAAACGACGTCCTAGATTTTCCTCCGCACTCACACGCATATATGATATAGCGTCAACCTAGGATTTGACACCCATTCACTGTCCAAAATGGAAGACGCCGCCATGGCTGCTACAGAAAAATTCCTTCATAGGCAAACTTACTTGTTACGGGAAGCAAACCACTAAGCCGGTCACTTATAGGAAAATTTTCTACGAAGTTACAAACTACTCCAAAAAACGGAACTGGAAGCTAGTCTACACAGACGGATCCAAGTCAATAGATGCTAAGGGATTTGCAGTAGTAGATCAGACTGGTAAAGTGTTGGGTCATGGAATTTTACGTATTGTCGCAACCGCCTTTGACGCTGAAGTACAAGCTGTACTGTCCGCCCTCCGTGTACTAAGTACATTGAGGAAAAACGTAATTATATGCACTGACAGCCTTTCGGTTTTTGAAGCCACGAGATCTAAACGCAAACCATCAGAACCAATAGCCGCTGTAAAGGAGCTTATGATACAACTACATAATAGAGTTAAACTGATGTGGATACATACCAGGGCACGCAGGAATAGCTGGAAACGAGCTTGCTGATACCGCCGCAAAATCAGCCATAAAAGCACCTCCCATTTCGTTTATGTTACTTTCAAACAAAAGTGTGGCAAAAATGTCATCCAAATCAATATTTGTAAATCTAGCCATCAGATGGACAAGCCACAACCATTTCTACAAAAGGTTCAACACACACAGATCTCAAATTACTCTACCCACGTCCACGACCATTGCTATGAACAGATGCTTCGTTCGCCTAAGATTGGTTCACACCAATCTCACACACGCTCACTTACTCAAAAATGAACCACCGCCAACATGTCAATTTTGTCGAAATACTACCATAACAATATCCCACATCCTTGCTGAATGCCCCTTTTTAAGAACTCATAGAACATCCATTTTCCAACACCACAACCCCTTAGACATTCTTAGTAACCCAATTGAAAAAAATATTAAACAGATCTTCGATTTTTGCAAAACGATACACATAGAAAAGCTGCTTTAAGACACATGAATTGTATTTGTAACGTAAGCCGATAGCCCTGGCAGCTAGTGCTTCATTAATTAAAGTTTCAATCAATTATAGTTAATTTGTAATAAATAAATAAATAAAATATCTTCTTCTATATACATATATAAAACAGGATGTGTGTATGTATGTAACGTATGGACTCCAAAACGGCTGGGCCGATTTTGATGAATGGGAATGTTCAGAATATTCAGGCGGGTGACACTGTGAAGTCTGATTTTTGATTTTCGGTCTGCGGGCGGAGGGGCGTGTCAAAATCCAATTTTCATTTTGCGATATTTACAAAAAACCTATGTTAATAATGATCTAATATCAAAATTTTAAAACTTTCGGAATGTTGCATTCAAAAATCCGAGTTTTCGGTTTATTTACAAAATATTTACATCATTCGATAACACAAGATATTCCGCGCTTACTAAGGTGCAACATTGTACAATAAGTTAAAAATAATATAGAATATATGATCAAATTTTAAAATTTAACAAACTTGGTATATGCACTCCTATTATATTGACCGCAACTGTAAATTTTTCATCTTTATATATAAAAATGAAGCGCTATTTCCGAACCACAGCACCGAAAACCGTTCAATTTGCACAGTTATTCGTTTATTCCTGCAGAAGGTCCTAACGGAGGCCTTTTTTAAGTTATAGGACAACAGAGTTCAAAAAGTGTTTGATTTACTTCTAATAAATTTTGGGCGGGACGAAGTTCGCCAGGCCTTCTAGTTTATCTATAAAAGATTTGTTACATTGTTCGCATGTTAACTGATTACATTTTTTCTTGTGCTTATCAAAAATTTTTTCTTCTGAAAAATATTTCTTATAGATTATATATTGGGATAACACAGCTCTTAATGCAAATTCGCTTGCGTCTGTAGTTAAAGTAAATTCCTTTTGAAAGTATGGACACTGTATTACTAGATCACTAGATAAAAGATACATTAATTTTTGAAATGCTTCTTTATAATCTTGTTCATTTACATTTATTTTTGTTCCCTTTTTTAATCGTAAAGTGAGAGGTTTGACATTTTCTATAATAACCCGTGAGTCCTAGAAAGGATTGTATTTCTTTATTATTTATTTTTATACCATCTTGAGTGATAATATGTTGGTTTCATGTTTCAAGAATTAACTTTTATTTAAAGACACTTTCAAATTTGCGTTTTGTAGAGTCGTAAATATTTGTGCTAGACTTTTAATATGTTAATCCAAGGTGGTTGAAAATATTATTATATCGTCTAAATACACATAGCAATTTCTTTTTATAAATTTATGTAAAATGTTATTTATCAGCCTTTGGAATGCGGCTGGTGCATTTTTAAGTCCGAAAGGCATACAATTTGATAAAACGTCTTTATACGATCAAGTGTTGTGAAATAGTTTGATCTTCCCAATTTTTCTAAAATTCCTTCAATGTTGGGTATTGGGTATTTATCCTCTTTGGTAGCTTCGTTGAGCTTTCTATAATTTATGTGTATTCGCCATTCTTTGTTCCCGACATTATCCTCCTTTTAAGGGACTACCCAATATACCGTGAGGTACTATATGTTTATTAACTATTTATTTATTAACTTCTGCATATGCACCTGTAAATGCGTGAATAAATTGGCGAATTGTCTTTAGTTGGTATAGACTGTTTCAACGCGTGGTTAAAAGTTAGGTCGTCTCCGTTTTTATAAAATGTTTTCTTTTTTCCTCTTTATCCATTATTTCTGGATACAGATCAAGTTTTTCCATATGATTAATATTACGGTTATACTCGTTTTACCTTTGTTATCAAAAACCATTGGTAACATTTTATCATTTAAGGTAAGTTTTTGATTTTTTAAATTTATTATGCCATTATTTTTTTGTAGTATATCATTTCCTAGTCCATCAAACTTAGAATTAAATTCGTAGATGTTGAAGGTACAATAATTTTTTATGAATAATGTTATGCGGTCCTGAGGTATAATTGCATCTTTGAAATTGTAACATTTCCTGAAGCAGTTTTTATATTTAAGGGTTTAATACGGTATTTTATTGTACTAGGCCGCCAAATTCGTCTTTTTAATAAGCTGTTTGTACTACCTGTGTCAAATAAAAGTTTAGTTTTACAATTATTTTTGTTTAATCAAATAAAGGGGAGGTTTGATTCACTTCCGAGGCTATTGATCGAAAATCCTCACCGGTTTCAATATAATTTGTTTTTGGCCTTCGTGTTTGTGCAGACATATCTATGTCCATTGGCTCTGAGGGATTTGTTTCCGTAGATCGTGGTTGATAAAACATTTGATTTTGGGTGTTATGCCTAAAATTGTTTTGTATAAAAGTATTATATTGTTGAATAGGACTGTAAGCTTTTGGCTGTCAATGCATTTGCTGATGATTAGTTTTAAAGTTGAGCGTGTTTTGTGTCATTTCTACAACGTCGATTTTTGTTGGGAGTTTGGTGAAATGACTAATTAAGAGTCTGCGATTCATTTAAAAATACTGCTGCTGTTAACTCATGCAATGCTTCTTCTATAGTTGATGGTTTTAATGCATATTAAATGGTCCTCATATGAACAAATAATTTATCTTTAAATATTTTTAAAGCTGCTTCAATATTTCTTGGAAATTCTATATTATTTCCCTAAGATCACTTTTGATTTAATATACTCGTAGAAAGCGATTTTGTATATAGTTTTAGAAACCAAATATATCGCCTCTATATTGTGAAAACCGTAAATCTTCATAAAACTCGTTTTAAAACTACTAAAATTCTGTATTAACATTTATTTTATAGTTGGCTACTGGCACGAATGGCTATGTATTTTTATAGCTTGTCTGCTTTATAATTTGTTTCTCCGCGTTTTCTCATAATCTACTCGTCTACCCTTGGGAGTAATCTCTTTGTCCAACGTTCTTTTTGGAACGAGTCCCACCTTTGTTGCCACTCGTCGGTGCTTTGTTGCCGTATCTTGCTGCGTTCGCTTGTCTATGCTTTATTGCTGTCGCCGTTCTTGCAGCTATGTCTACCGGGTATCTTCCTGCCAGCAAATTTGCAGCCTCATCTGACACAGTCACGAATGCACAGCATACTCTAAGAGATGATAATATGTACACTGAGGCTGGTGATTTCAAGAATAGAGGTTATAGGAGTCGCACTTGCCCAGATTGGTGCCGCGTACATTAAAATCGATGAACTGACGCTCGCAAGAATGGTCCTTTGTTTCTGTTTTGGGCCTCCCATATTTGGCATGAGTCTTGCTAGAGCCATACTGGTCTAACTTGCCTTCTCGCTGGCATATTTCAAGAGTTTCTTAAAGATCAGTCGAGGATCGAGTACGACGAGATATTTTTAAGTTGGCGCTAACGCTGCTGGGTTTGAATCTTTACCAGCTATTTTCGACTGGTCATGAGCAGATCCTCTGTCTTGTGGTCATCCAACTCTAGTCCTGCATTCTGCAGCCAAGTTTTTGCTAACGCTATTGTTTCGCTACACATACGCGTTCGCTATAGCGGCAAATAAACATGCAGACTTGTCTGTACTACGTGTCAAGTATGGCATACCGTCGCATCGTGTATAGCCTGGTGTGCACACCAAATTTTAGGTCTGCATACAAGTATGAAGAAAATTGAAATGTTTAAATTTTTCTGCTTGTTGTTGCGGCATGTATGACCGTTTATTGTGTGCATTGCAGCCATAACCTCATACTTCGAAAGATTGCAGAGCGATAGGTGGTGCGGGCATAATCGCTGTAACGGACAATGAATTTTGGCGCGATTTTATCGAAGAGTTTAGGACAGAAAAAATAGTATGGAAAGTAAAAAATGAAAACTATAAAAATAAATTAAAGTGTTTTTAAAGCTGGGAAATTCTTTTGACAAAGTATAAAGAATTTTATTCGAGTGCTACGATAGACGTTGTGAAAAAACGTATAAATGGCATGAGGAATTGCTATAGGCGTGAGCTGTCCAAAATGAAAAAATCGCGAAGTCTGGTGTTGGCTGTGAAGATATTTATGAACCGAGATTATGGTATTTTTACCAATTAAATTTCCTACGAGATCAGGAAATGCAAGTAAGTGGAATAAATACTTTTGAAGATAATGAAGTTGAAAACGTGGTGAGTAATGTTTAATATTGAAAATATTTTTATTATAATATATTTAATTGCATATTACAAAATTTTATTTTGCCATGGAACTGATCCAACTGTGTTGAAATACTCTTTGTATTTATTGCGTGCACATTTCGCTGCATTTGTTGCATTGAAGCGCTCTTAATTTTGAAAGTTGCTGAGATACGTTTTGAGTTTGTGTTGTGGTAACATTTTCTACATCGATACTGTCATTCATATATTGCTGTATATTTTTCCGTGTTAAGAAATTATGAATATAACAACAGGCCAAAACTATTTTTGATGCTTTTTGTGGACTCAAATTTATCCTATTGGCGAGAATGTGAAATCTGCTGCACAAAATTCCGAACGCGTTTTCAACGACGCGTCTTGCCCTCGATAATCTGTAATTGAAAATAATTTCCTCTGCCCTTAATTGGGTACGACTAAATTGCTTTGACCGAATATTCCAGCATCATATGCTCTTCCGTTTGCACCAACTTCAACGGCTATGAACAAATATTTCACATTAACGATTGCCATCATAACAATAGAGTAGGATTTTTTATAATTGTAATAATATGAGCCCGTTCCAGGTGGTTTCATAATTTCCACATGCTTGCCGTCTATTTCTCCAATGCAGTTGGGGAAGTTCCATAGTGTATAGAAGTCATCAGCAATAGATTTCCATTCATTTTTGTTTTTTGGAGTCTGAAAGAAAAGTTGAACTTATTTTAGTTTCCTTTTTATTTTTATATGGATTCTGAAAGCACACGAAAACGAAAGAAATCAGACAACAATTCAGAATTTCTTGAAAAGGCCATACAGCATCTAGATCAAGTCAAGAATTCAAAGAAAGAACGCGATGAAGCTAACGTATTTGCTGAATCTTGGGCAATTTTATTTAGAAAATTGTCCGCGGAGCAGGAAATATTTGCAAAACAAGGTATTGAGGAGATTCTCGTTGGGTAACCTTGACATGAATTCCGTTCAAATAACCGCCGTTCGAAGAAATCCAAGAATCTGCACAATATCTCGCGCCTCGACTCCATATAATTCATCGTCGTCTAATGCAGAACTTCCCCTATAGTTTTATACAAATACCACAACTACGTGTATCTGGGAATGGATATTCGCAGAATCAAAAGAATATGTTCTGTCACATAATTCCGGAAAATCCACCTCGTCGCAATCATTCCATGAACTATTTACGGACACTCAATATCAATGAATTTTTAATTTAATTTCTTTTCCATTTTTGAATTATTTATAATTTTTAATTTTATTTCTTTTCCATTTTTGAATACTTTATTTTATTTCTAAAATTTTATTATTTAACTTTAAATAATAAATTACCTGAATATATTCCTTCAATGTTTTTATTATGGCTTCACAAGTTTCCAATATAATTTGACTTAGACTAGGTGGTGAAATTGCTACCAAAAATTTTAAATCCTCGAAGCTTTCGCCGGATGACAAAAAGCGTAGCCGAAAGACGTTCATGGGGCGTAATTGCGTCTCTCATGATGGTGTCCCTTTTTTTATTAGGGGTTCCACCATCGACAGGAGTTCTTGATAATTATGCATTCGGACAAAATTTTGTATGGAATTTGTTTCCAATTCCTTGAGCAGAAGTACGTGTGGCCTTTCTTTATAAAAATTTTCACACAAAAATCGTTCTTTTCGCTTTTTTGCCTTTCATTTCTTTTCGACCTTTCTTTATAAAAATTTTCACAAAAAAATCGTTCTTTTCGCTTTTTTGCTTTTAATTTCTTTTCGTTCTCAGTGCACACAGAATTTATAAGCAGCGCCACAATTTCATCTTCCGATGCCATAATGTCCGCTCACTTTAACGATTACAACGAAATGATGTATGAACAACATGTCGGACAAGTGTATAGTGAACTGACTTGCGACCCGGTACGCATACAAGTCTGCATGTGTTTTTGCCGCTTATGACATCCGCATAGCCTATTATAGACACGCACTCGAGTTTTTCCATTTTAAGGATACCATTATACATGATGCTCCAAAGAATTGGTCCGAGGACCGAACCCTATGGCACGCCACCTGTGACATGGTACCTTTTTGGGCCTTCATTTGTATGATAAATAACTCTCTTTCGCTAAAATAGTTTAGAAGTATACGGGTAAGTAGTCTAGAATTTTCATCTCAGCGCCTTAATTATGCAGTTCCAGTTGGCGGAGTTGACTACAGCGCGTGACTACAGCGCATTACTGTTTAGTTCCTACGAACCATCTTTTGCCTTTGAGTGCTTTACGCGCTATATCGCAGACAGGCGCAATGGAATCGACGGTTGACCGCATTTTTTTGAAGATGTATTGTTGATTTGAAAGCCCGTCGTCGCCTTCCGTAATCTCTTGGAGTCGGGCGCTTACGATTGCTTCAAATATTTTCCCTGCAGTGTCCAGCATGCACAGAGGCCTGTATAAAGAAGGCTGTTCTGGGGGCTTTGCCTTTGGGTAGCAGAACTAGCCGTTGCCGCTTCCATTTCTTTGGAAAAAAATAAAAATAGGACTGACGTCAAGCATTACATCATGAGGGGGAAAGGCGGTTAGTCTGGCCGCAGACTTCATTAAGAGCATTTAGTATGGCAGAGTATTTATTCGCCGTTGCTTTGAATAAGTGCGACCGTCGGAACGGACGAGGTTCCGAGCAGCCTCGCTGATAGGCTTCGTCTAGGGATGAAGACCCGAAAGCACTAGTTTGTTGACTCCTGCACTAGTGCACAAGTTGGCTTTTATTATTGTCTGGACGCCAAGTCTATAAAGTAGTTGTATTTTCAATCGGACACTTATATTTTTAAAGGGCTGTTAGAACGGACGAGGTTCCGAGCAGCACCCTCCCTATCTATCTGGGGGCTGTCGGAATGGACAAGATTCCGAGCAGCCTGATAGAGAGCTTCTCATTTTGGGGAATGTCGGAACGGACGTGGTTCCGTGCATCGCCATCGCTGGATTCTTAAGCTGTCGGAATGAACGAGATTCCGAGCAACCTGTTTTGAGCACGTGGTTTGTGGTAGCTTAATGGTTCGCTCGCCGCTGTCTCCCCAGGCCTCTTAGTTGTTTTAAGATTTAAGCAATTACATCGCTGGTAGATGTTCATTCACTTAGACCTTTCATCATGTGACTGATGATGGCCTCCGGTGCAAGCACCTCACCAATTGTAGTCCTCAGTACGTTCATTTGGCGACTAAAACGGGGGCACACAAAAAATACATGGTAGACATCTTCTACGTCGCCATGGCATTTATCGCAGTATGGGTCGTTGTCGTGTTTGTACTTAAACAGGTATGCCTTGAAACAACCGTGTCCGCTCAGGAATTGCGTTAAGTAGAAGTCAAACTCGCCATGTGTTCTGTTAACCCAAGTGGCCAGATTTGGAATCAATCGATGGGTCCAACGAACTTTTGGGGTGTTATTCCACCTGTTTTGCCACTCCACGAGGCTACTTTTCCGTGCACGATCTCGGTCCTGTTGTGTAACGTAGGGTGATGCCGTAGCCAGCCTATGCGCCTCTTTTGCAAGTATGTCTATAGGTGTCATACTAGCTATTACGAAAGCTGCATCATTAGATACCGTTCTAAATGCATGACAAACCCGTAGTGAGCAAAGGCGGTATGTAGAGTTGATTCCGCGGTAATATGCCGCACTGTGTTGCATGTGCCCAGATAGGGGCCCCATAGAGAATTTGGTTTTTAACCACACTCGCTAAAAGCAGACGTCGTCGCCTCTTTGGTCCTCTTGTGTTAAGCAATATTCTCGACAGTGCCGTTACTGTTGCAGCTGCTTTTTCTCTAGCGTAGTTTAAGTGGGCTTGGAAGGTTAGGCGTTTGTCCAGTATCATACCTAGGTATTTAATAGTAGGCTTAGTCGAGACAGTTTAGTCGCCAATTTTCAGCTGTACTTCTTCAAGCTTCTTTCGACTCGAGATGATTTTTGCTTCTGTTTTATGCGGTGCCAGGTTAAGCCCGTAACTTTCCATCCAGTCTTTAATAACTGTAACGGCGGACGAGGCTTTTTCGCAGACAGTTTCACGATGTTTTGCTTTTACCAGTACTGCGATATCGTCTGCAAAGCCAACTATAGTTGAGCCCTCGGGTAGCTCCATGCGGAGTACCCCGTCGTACATTAAGGTCCATAGTAAAGGTCCAAGAACGGACCTTTGTGGAACTCCGCCTGTTATTTCTGCTCTCTCCAAACCTTCCTCGGTCTCGTACAGTAGTACACGGGAATGGAAGTAGCTTCGGATAAGCCTGCGTATTTAGTACGAAACTCCGATGTTCTCTAATCTATCGAGTATTTTGGCCCAATTTGTACTATTGAACGCGTTTCTGATGTCCAGGGTGATGATTACACAGTATTCTTTTCCTCCCCTTAACCACCGCGTGCCACTAATAGCCTCGCTTGCAAACCTTACTACTTCAGATATCGCATCTATTGTAGACTTCCCCTTTCTGAAACCGTACTGATTTGCTGAAATACCACCTTTCTCTTGAACTTCGAGACAAAGACGTTAAGCTATTATATGCTCTAGAATTTTCCCCGCTGAGTCTAATAGACAAATGGGTCTGAAACTTGGAGGGTCATCTAATGGTTTTCCTGGTTTGGTTATCAGTACAAGCTTTTATCTTTTCCAAATCTGTGGAAAGATTCCATGCTTGAAGGAGTCATAAAAACCTCTTGAAATATCGCAGTACGTTGATTAACTGCAATTTTTAGTGCCTCGTTTGGAATGCAGTCAGGTCCAGGAGCTTTTTTTGGTCCCAGCTTAGCTGCTGCCATTGTAACTTCTTCTTCTGTTATAGGATCAAAATCCGTTGACAAATTTTCGTCTCTGGTGGAAACCAATGGCCTCTGTGCAGGGAAAAGGGTTTCTACCACTACCTTTAAATATCCTGCACTAGTTGGCATCATATTTTTGCCTTTGTTCAATTTCTGTGTGACAATTTTATATGCTGCCCCTCACGGATTTCGTTCTGCGTCATCACAAAGTTCTAGAAAACACTTTCGCTTGTTTTCATTAATGGGATTCTGCAAAGTTTTCTAATCCCCTAGCTCTTTGTGAGTTTCGTCTAATTCTTAAGCATTCTTTCCTTAATGTTGCTATATTTTCGGTCCACCAGTAAACCTCCTGGCGATGTTTCGAACCAGATTTTCTCACCATTGATGCATCACACGCTACTTTTATGTCTGCCATTAGGTTTTTAGCTTTTAAATCTGGTGATCCGCGATAGTCCGTGGAAGGCAACATGGTATCAAAGGAATCACGATCGAAGGCACTGGTTTTCCAGCCGTTCGGCGTTTCTCGAATTTTTTGCGGCAACGAATATTTTTTGTCGCGATTAATGCTGCAGATTAGGGCTGAGTGGTCGCTCTGAGTATAGCAAGCACTATTTTCCCATTCCGCAAACCTAAATAGCCCGTAACTGATAAAAGTCAGGTCTATTATCTATCCAAAACCATTTCTGTTATAAGTGTATTTAGAGCCTTTATTCAGTAGAACCACGTCTAGACATGCGAAAGTCCCTAGAAGAGCTCTTCCCTTAGGGTTTGTGCTGGGGCATCCCCACTCCTGTGCCCAAGCGTTAAAGTCCCCTTCCATGATAATATTTTTACTGGCTCTTGCATCGATTGCAAGCTTTAAAACGATATCTTCGAACTCTTGAATACTTGCACTTGGAGCAATGTAACAGCTATAAACGTATATGTCATTAATTTCTGCACCTACAAAGCAATTATCTCTAAAGGTATTTTGCATCCAGAGAGCCGGATTTCCACATACCAATAGGGCCGCCTTTCCGCTTGTATCTTGAACCCAGCATAGTGGTGACTTCACTTTGTGAGGCTCGCTGAGTAATGCCACGTCGATTTGTTTTTCCAAAATGGTTTGCGAGAGAAGATCTTGTGCAGCTCGGCAGTGATTGAGATTTAATTGCAATAATTTCATCAGTGTTTAATTTTTTTAGCGCTTCCTGGTATCCTGGACACTTTGTGCCTCCAGTGATGTGGTTACTAGAACCACTTTCGCGCTTTGCACATAACAAGCTGTTATAGGCATTGGTGCACGTTTTGATTTATGACCAGATTGGCCACACTAGAAACATAATTTGCTAAAGTTGTCGCTACTTCGGCAATTCTTTGAGAGATGACCAAAGTCACAACATTTATAGCAAAGCTTTTGTTAAATTTTTTGTCGAATTCTACATATAACCACCCGATTCTGACCTTACCCTTACCCTTTTCTAGCTTGTTAGTTACACAGAGTAGACGTGTTTTTTTGGTGCGCTGCAGTAATTGTTTATTTATATTGAGTTTTCGTCAATTTATTTGAGTTATAAGTATATAATTACGTGTCTAATTAAACTTTCTCTACACTTTATATTGAGAAGTTCTGTTGCCTTGATTTCGCGTGTAAAAATTTAAATTTAAATCTAATCGTAAACAAAAATTTGCAAATATGACAACAAGAGCCAAAGTTGTGTGCCAAGCGGTACTTACTCCGCAAAACAACTCTCTTGGTAAAGCAGAGAAAAAGATGAGCTCACCACCTTCTTCTTGGATTGAGTGGATTGAGGAGAAAGAGCATTGTCGAAGAGATAGCTGAACGAGTGAAAGCGTCTGAAGAGCGCGTGATGCAACGATTTGGCGAGCTGACTGCTGAGTTGGCGAATTTTAGAAAGGCAATAAAAAACATAGATGAACGAGTGAAAAAAGCAGAAGTCTAAATTAAGCAAAGTGAACAATTACATAAGGAAATTGTGCTGCTTAAATCGGAGGTAAATGAATGCCAAAACCAAAGCGTGTCCACCGATCTTATTATCAATGGTCTCCCTTACATGGATGGCGAGAACATTGAAGAGACTTTTGGCAGCCTGTGTCAGACGCTACAACTGCCTGCGCTCCGTGTATGCACTGCCTTTCGAGTGCGAAATCAGAATAACGTCGCTGCTTCTGTGATTGTCAAGTTAGCATCTTCTGCGGATCGCTCTCTCCTTTTTAAATCGTTAGCTAGCTTTAGCAAAGAAAAAGGGCGGCCACTATCGCTTCGTGATGTTGGACTCAACTCTAATGGCAAAATACACATACATGAGTGCCTTACGAAAAATAATCGGGAGCTAATGCGTGTCGCAATGCAGCTTAGAAGAGAAAGAAAACTTGTGGCTGCTTTCTCAATTCGAGGGTATGTGTATGTTCGCGTCAGATCTAAATGCAAAGCAGTGAAGGTACTCAACATTGAAAACATTAACGCTGTTGTTAATGCAGACACCTGATGAAGTATGTTTAAGTATAGTTGTTATGTTTACCATTTGTTTAAATCATATGTGCTCATTTGTATACTCTTGTTCTATCATCTGTTGTCGTATATTCTTAATTTGTCTCTTAACTACAGTCATTCTATATCTTGTTTTCTTTTTGTTATTGCCCTGCTCCCATGCAAACATATATACTTACATACATACATACTGTACATGCTTGATATTAGTTGTGTCTGTTTTGGTTCAGTATTGCGAATATAGGTCCGTTCGATAAGTCAGACTATCGCGTTAGTGAAAATAAAAAAGCTCTTATTGACATTCTATGTAAACAAAATAATCATTTTAATGTTGTACACTTTAATGCACGTAGCCTAAGGCATGAAAAACTTGATTTTGCTTCTTTAACTGGATACAATTTACTGCGAAATAATCGCAAGCATAGAAAAGGGGGAGGAGTTGCCGTGTACTGTAAAAATAATCTCAAATTCAGACTGCTAACAAAATCAAGTAATTGTGAAACTGAATACATGTTTACTGAAGTATCTGACGGCGAAAACAAAATTTTTATCTCATGTGTTTATAATCCTAATAAAAGTGTTGTCCTTGATTAATTTTTTGTTGATCTTATTAAGTATGTGTTAGATTATGAGCGTATTTTAATATGTGGTGATTTCAATGTAAACTTACTAACAAAAGACACATGTAGTGACAAATAATTCTCCACACTTCTTTATAACGTGTGACCCTAGCATATCCTTAAATTTGACCAAGTTAAATTTATTTCCGACCATGATCTAATATTTTGTACTCTTGATGTTGTATTAAATCGTCCGTCCCGCGCAAGTTCTTTTTTCTATCGTGATTTTAAATCGTTGAATGTAAATTCTTTGTATTCAGACTCGTGTAATGTAAATTGGAATAAATGTTGGTTTCTTGACACTGTTGATAAAAAGCTTGACTTTCTAAATAAAAACCTAACCATGTTATTTAATGTGCATGTTCCTCTTCGTTCTGTTAATGTTATAAATAATTCATGTCCTTGGTACACTGCCAAAGTTCGTTCGGCCATTAAAAAGCGAAATCAGCATTATGCCAAGTGGAGAAAAAATTTAACGGATACCTCTTGGCGTCGTTATAAAGAAATACGCAATGAAACTACTGCTGTAATTAGACAAGCTAAGCGTTGGTATGGCTACTTAAGGCTAGATCCCTCACTCACATCTAAGGAACTATGGCGTAACCTAAAAAATGTTAAAATACATGGCAAAGAAAAGTCTGTGTGTGATATAGACCTTGATGAGCTTAACGACTATTTTGTAAATGTCAATAATAAAAACAAATGTATCGCTCTACCAAAGGAATTCTCAACTTCCGCGAATCTTAAAGAAGAGTTTCAATTTATGGCAGTTAGAGAAGTTGACGTTCTGAAGGCACTGTCAAACATAAGGTCTAATGCTACAGGGGAGGATGGAGTCTCACTAAAATTTGCCAAAATTGTTATGGAATTTATAATAGGCCCCTAACCCACATTATTAACCATAGTCTTACAAGCTCGTGTTTCCCATCAGTTTGGAAAAAAGCTCTCATACTGCCAATAGCAAAGAAAGTGGGCGCTAGTTGTGCTGGGGACTATAGGCCAATAAGCATATTGCCTGCCTTTTCCAAGGCCTGCGAAAACTTGATGGCTTCGCAAATTTCTGCATTTGTACATAACAATAATCTTCTTTCGCCACTACAATCTGGCTTTCGACAAAAGCATAGCTGTTCGACAGCTATGGTTAAAATACTGGACGACATTAGATCTAACTTTGACAATGATGACTTGACTCTTCTTTGCTTACTTGACTTTTCGAAGGCGTTTGACACAGTGGATCATAATTTACTGTGTCTTAAGCTGAAATATTACTTTGGCTTCAGTGATAATTCAGTTAAACTTATGGCCAGATACCTTGAAGGCAGAACGCAGAAGGTCAAGTCAATAAATTCGATATCTCAGCCTAGATCTGTATATACTGGTGTACCGCAGGGATCTATCCTTGGTCCGCTTTTATTTAGTCTTTTTGTCAATGATGTTTTTTCTGTGTGTCAGTATGTGAATGTTCATGCATATGCTGATGATATACAATTGTACTTGTCCAGTCGGATTGGTTTAATTGAGGATTTATGTTTCAAAATAAATAGTGACTTGTCTGCTATATCTCTCTGGGCTAGTGAAAATGCTTTGTGTCTAAATGCGTCAAAGTCATACGTCTTGCCTATATGTAACAGTGTTTTATATGTAGATAATATTCCAAAGTTGTGGATAGGCGCTAGCTCCCTCAGTTTTACAGATAAGGTGTAAAATTTAGGTTTTATACTTAATTCAAAACTTTCGTGCAGACGTCGTCGCCTCTTTGGTCCTCTTGTGTTAAGCATTATTCTCGACAGTGCCGTTACTGTTGCAGCTGCTTTTTCTCTAGCGTAGTTTAAGTGGGCTTGGAAGGTTAGGCGTTTGTCCAGTATCATACCTAGGTATTTAATAGTAGGCTTAGTCGAGACAGTTTAGTCGCCAATTTTCAGCTGTACTTCTTCAAGCTTCTTTCGACTCGAGATGATTATTGCTTCTGTTTTATGCGGTGCCAGGTTAAGCCCGTAACTTTCCATCCAGTCTTTAATAACTGTAACGGCGGAGGAGGCTTTTTCGCAGACAGTTCCACGATGTTTTGCTTTTACCAGTACTGCGATATCGTCTGCAAAGCCAACTATAGTTGAGCCCTCGGGTAGCTCCACGCGGAGTACCCCGTCGTACATTAAGTTCCATAGTAAAGGTCCAAGAACGGACCCTTGTGGAACTCCGCCTGTTATTTCTGCTCTCTCCAAACCTTCCTCGGTCTCGTACAGTAGTACACGGGAATGGAAGTAGCTTCGGATAAGCCTGCGTATTTAGTACGAAACTCCGATGTTCTCTAATCTATCGAGTATTTTGGCCCAATTTGTACTATTGAACGCGTTTCTGATGTCCAGGGTGATGATTACACAGTATTCTTTTCCTCCCCTTAACCACCGCGTGCCACTAATAGCCTCGCTTGCAAACCTTACTACTTCAGATATCGCATCTATTGTAGACTTCCCCTTTCTGAAACCGTACTGATTTGCTGAAATACCACCTTTCTCTTGAACTTCGAGACAAAGACGTTAAGCTATTATATGCTCTAGAATTTTCCCCGCTGAGTCTAATAGACAAATGGGTCTGAAACTTGCAGGGTCATCTAATGGTTTTCCTGGTTTGGGTATCAGTACAAGCTTTTATCTTTTCCAAATCTGTGGAAAGATTCCATGCTTGAAGGAGTCATAAAAACCTCTTGAAATATCGCAGTACGTTGATTAACTGCAATTTTTAGTGCCTCGTTTGGAATGCAGTCAGGTCCAGGAGCTTTTTTTGGTCCCAGCTTAGCTGCTGCCATTGTAACTTCTTCTTCTGTTATAGGATCAAAATCCGTTGACAAATTTTCGTCTCTGGTGGAAACCAATGGCCTCTGTGCAGGGAAAAGGGTTTCTACCACTACCTTTAAATATCCTGCACTAGTTGGCATCATATCTTTGCCTTTGTTCAATTTCTGTGTGACAATTTTATATGCTGCCCCCCACGGATTTCGTTCTGCGTCATCACAAAGTTCTAGAAAACACTTTCATTAATGGCTTTTTTAAGTGCGTCCCGAGCTTTTTTATAAGCTGTACGGGTTTCTGCAAAGTTTTCTAATCCCCTAGCTCTTTGCTAGTTTCGTCTACTTCTTAAGCATTCTTTCCTTAATGTTGCT
Source organism: Philophylla caesio (assembly GCA_963971545.1). Lineage (NCBI taxonomy): Eukaryota > Metazoa > Arthropoda > Insecta > Diptera > Tephritidae > Philophylla > Philophylla caesio. The sequence continues at coordinate 124,269,285 of OZ020604.1, read as the reverse complement.
ATATTTTCGGTCCACCAGTAAACCTCCTGGCGATGTTTCGAACCAGATTTTCTCACCATTGATGCATCACACGCTACTTTTATGTCTGCCATTAGGTTCTTAGCTTTCAAATCTGGTGATCCGCGATAGTCCGTGGAAGGCAACATGGTATCAAAGGAATCACGATCGAAGGCACTGGTTTTCCAGCCGTTCGGCGTTTCTCGAATTTTTTGCGGCAACGAATATTTTTTGTCGCGATTAATGCTGCAGATTAGGGCTGAGTGGTCGCTCTGAGTATAGCAAGCACTATTTTCCCATTCCGCAAACCTAAATAGCCCGTAACTGATAAAAGTCAGGTCTATTATCTATCCAAAACCATTTCTATTATAAGTGTATTTAGAGCCTTTATTCAGTAGAACCACGTCTAGACATGCGAAAGCCCCTAGAGGAGCTCTTCCCTTAGGGTTTGTACCACTCCTGTGCCCAAGCGTTAAAGTCCCCTTCGATGATAATATTTTTACTGGCTCTTGCATCGATTGCAAGCTTTAAAACGATATCTTCGAACTCTTGAATACTTGCACTTGGAGCAATGTAACAGCTATAAACGTATATGTCATTGATTTCTGCACCTACAAAGCAATTATCTCTAAAGGTATTTTGCATCCAGAGAGCCGGATTTCCACATACCAATAGGGCCGCCTTTCCGCTTGTATCTTGAACCCAGCATAGTGGTGACTTCACTTTGTGAGGCTCGCTGAGTAATGCCACGTCGATTTGTTTTTCCAAAATGGTTTGCGAGAGAAGATCTTGTGCAGCTCGGCAGTGATTGAGATTTAATTGCAATAATTTCATCAGTGTTTAATTTTTTTAGCGCTTCCTGGTATCCTGGACACTTTGTGCCTCCAGTGATGTGGTTACTAGAACCACTTTCGCGCTTTGCACATAACAAGCTGTTATAGGCATTGGTGCACGTTTTGATTTATGACCAGATTGGCCACACTAGAAACATAATTTGCTAAAGTTGTCGCTACTTCGGCAATTCTTTGAGAGATGACCAAAGTCACAACATTTATAGCAAAGCTTTTGTTAAATTTTTTGTCGAATTCTACATATAACCACCCGATTCTGACCTTACCCTTACCCTTTTCTAGCTTGTTAGTTACACAGAGTAGACGTGTTTTTTTGGTGCGCTGCAGTAATTGTTTATTTATATTGAGTTTTCGTCAATTTATTTGAGTTATAAGTATATAATTACGTGTCTAATTAAACTTTCTCTACACTTTATATTGAGAAGTTCTGTTGCCTTGATTTCGCGTGTAAAAATTTAAATTTAAATCTAATCGTAAACAAAAATTTGCAAATATGACAACAAGAGCCAAAGTTGTGTGCCAAGCGGTACTTACTCCGCAAAACAACTCTCTTGGTAAAGCAGAGAAAAAGATGAGCTCACCACCTTCTTCTTGGATTGAGTGGATTGAGGAGAAAGAGCATTGTCGAAGAGATAGCTGAACGAGTGAAAGCGTCTGAAGAGCGCGTGATGCAACGATTTGGCGAGCTGACTGCTGAGTTGGCGAATTTTAGAAAGGCAATAAAAAACATAGATGAACGAGTGAAAAAAGCAGAAGTCTAAATTAAGCAAAGTGAACAATTACATAAGGAAATTGTGCTGCTTAAATCGGAGGTAAATGAATACCAAAACCAAAGCGTGTCCACCGATCTTATTATCAATGGTCTCCCTTACATGGATGGCGAGAACATTGAAGAGACTTTTGGCAGCCTGTGTCAGACGCTACAACTGCCTGCGCTCCGTGTATGCACTGCCTTTCGAGTGCGAAATCAGAATAACGTCGCTGCTTCTGTGATTGTCAAGTTAGCATCTTCTGCGGATCGCTCTCTCCATTTTAAATCGTTAGCTAGCTTTAGCATAGAAAAAGGGCGGCCACTATCGCTTCGTGATGTTGGACTCAACTCTAATGGCAAAATACACATACATGAGTGCCTTACGAAAAATAATCGGGAGCTAATGCGTGTCGCAATGCAGCTTAGAAGAGAAAGAAAACTTGTGGCTGCTTTCTCAATTCGAGGGTATGTGTATGTTCGCGTCAGATCTAAATGCAAAGCAGTGAAGGTACTCAACATTGAAAACATTAACGCTGTTGTTAATGCAGACACCTGATGAAGTATGTTTAAGTATAGTTGTTATGTTTACCATTTGTTTAAATCATATGTGCTCATTTGTATACTCTTGTTCTATCATCTGTTGTCGTATATTCTTAATTTGTCTCTTAACTACAGTCTTTCTATATCTTGTTTTCTTTTTGTTATTGCCCTGCTCCCATGCAAACATATATACTTACATACATACATACTGTACATGCTTGATACTAGTTGTGTCTGTTTTGGTTCAGTATTGCGATAAGTCAGACTATCGCGTTAGTGAAAATAAAAAAGCTCTTATTGACATTCTATGTAAACAAAATAATCATTTTAATGTTGTACACTTTAATGCACGTAGCCTAAGGCATGAAAAACTTGATTTTGCTTCTTTAACTGGATACAATTTACTGCGAAATAATCGCAAGCATAGAAAAGGGGGAGGAGTTGCCGTGTACTGTAAAAATAATCTCAAATTCAGACTGCTAACAAAATCAAGTAATTGTGAAACTGAATACATGTTTACTGAAGTATCTGACGGCGAAAACAAAATTTTTATCTCATGTGTTTATAATCCTAATAAAAGTGTTGTCCTTGATTAATTTTTTGTTGATCTTATTAAGTATGTGTTAGATTATGAGCGTATTTTAATATGTGGTGATTTCAATGTAAACTTACTAACAAAAGACACATGTAGTGACAAATAATTCTCCACACTTCTTTATAACGTGTGACCCTAGCATATCCTTAAATTTGACCAAGTTAAATTTATTTCCGACCATGATCTAATATTTTGTACTCTTGATGTTGTATTAAATCGTCCGTCCCGCGCAAGTTCTTTTTTCTATCGTGATTTTAAATCGTTGAATGTAAATTCTTTGTATTCAGACTCGTGTAATGTAAATTGGAATAAATGTTGGTTTCTTGACACTGTTGATAAAAAGCTTGACTTTCTAAATAAAAACCTAACCATGTTATTTAATGTGCATGTTCCTCTTCGTTCTGTTAATGTTATAAATAATTCATGTCCTTGGTACACTGCTAAAGTTCGTTCGGCCATTAAAAAGCGAAATCAGCATTATGCCAAGTGGAGAAAAAATTTAACGGATACCTCTTGGCGTCGTTATAAAGAAATAAGCAATGAAACTACTGCTGTAATTAGACAAGCTAAGCATTGGTATGGCTACTTAAGGCTAGATCCCTCACTCACATCTAAGGAACTATGGCGTAACCTAAAAAATGTTAAAATACATGGCAAAGAAAAGTCTGTGTGTGATATAGACCTTGATGAGCTTAACGACTATTTTGTAAATGTCAATAATAAAAACAAATGTATCGCTCTACCAAAGGAATTCTCAACTTCCGCGAATCTTAAAGAAGAGTTTCAATTTATGGCAGTTAGAGAAGTTGACGTTCTGAAGGCACTGTCAAACATAAGGTCTAATGCTACAGGGGAGGATGGAGTCTCACTAAAATTTGCCAAAATTGTTATGGAATTTATAATAGGCCCCTAACCCACATTATTAACCATAGTCTTACAAGCTCGTGTTTCCCATCAGTTTGGAAAAAAGCTCTCATACTGCCAATAGCAAAGAAAGTGGGCGCTAGTTGTGCTGGGGACTATAGGCCAATAAGCATATTGCCTGCCTTTTCCAAGGCCTGCGAAAACTTGATGGCTTCGCAAATTTCTGCATTTGTACATAACAATAATCTTCTTTCGCCACTACAATCTGGCTTTCGACAAAAGCATAGCTGTTCGACAGCTATGGTTAAAATACTGGACGACATTAGATCTAACTTTGACAATGATGACTTGACTCTTCTTTGCTTACTTGACTTTTCGAAGGCGTTTGACACAGTGGATCATAATTTACTGTGTCTTAAGCTGAAATATTACTTTGGCTTCAGTGATAATTCAGTTAAACTTATGGCCAGATACCTTGAAGGCAGAACGCAGAAGGTCAAGTCAATAAATTCGATATCTCAGCCTAGATCTGTATATACTGGTGTACCGCAGGGATCTATCCTTGGTCCGCTTTTATTTAGTCTTTTTGTCAATGATGTTTTTTCTGTGTGTCAGTATGTGAATGTTCATGCATATGCTGATGATATACAATTGTACTTGTCCAGTCGTATTGGTTTAATTGAGGATTTATGTTTCAAAATAAATAGTGACTTGTCTGCTATATCTCTCTGGGCTAGTGAAAATGCTTTGTGTCTAAATGCGTCAAAGTCATACGTCTTGCCTATATGTAACAGTGTTTTATATGTAGATAATATTCCAAAGTTGTGGATAGGCGCTAGCTCCCTCAGTTTTACAGATAAGGTGTAAAATTTAGGTTTTATACTTAATTCAAAACTTTCGTGCAGACGTCGTCGCCTCTTTGGTCCTCTTGTGTTAAGCATTATTCTCGACAGTGCCGTTACTGTTGCAGCTGCTTTTTCTCTAGCGTAGTTTAAGTGGGCTTGGAAGGTTAGGCGTTTGTCCAGTATCATACCTAGGTATTTAATAGTAGGCTTAGTCGAGACAGTTTAGTCGCCAATTTTCAGCTGTACTTCTTCAAGTTTCTTTCGACTCGAGATGATTATTGCTTCTGTTTTATGCGGTGCCAGGTTAAGCCCGTAACTTTCCATCCAGTCTTTAATAACTGTAACGGCGGAGGAGGCTTTTTCGCAGACAGTTCCACGATGTTTTGCTTTTACCAGTACTGCGATATCGTCTGCAAAGCCAACTATAGTTGAGCCCTCGGGTAGCTCCACGCGGAGTACCCCGTCGTACATTAAGTTCCATAGTAAAGGTCCAAGAACGGACCCTTGTGGAACTCCGCCTGTTATTTCTGCTCTCTCCAAACCTTCCTCGGTCTCGTACAGTAGTACACGGGAATGGAAGTAGCTTCGGATAAGCCTGCGTATTTAGTACGAAACTCCGATGTTCTCTAATCTATCGAGTATTTTGGCCCAATTTGTACTATTGAACGCGTTTCTGATGTCCAGGGTGATGATTACACAGTATTCTTTTCCTCCCCTTAACCACCGCGTGCCACTAATAGCCTCGCTTGCAAACCTTACTACTTCAGATATCGCATCTATTGTAGACTTCCCCTTTCTGAAACCGTACTGATTTGCTGAAATACCACCTTTCTCTTGAACTTCGAGACAAAGACGTTAAGCTATTATATGCTCTAGAATTTTCCCCGCTGAGTCTAATAGACAAATGGGTCTGAAACTTGCAGGGTCATCTAATGGTTTTCCTGGTTTGGGTATCAGTACAAGCTTTTATCTTTTCCAAATCTGTGGAAAGATTCCATGCTTGAAGGAGTCATAAAAACCTCTTGAAATATCGCAGTACGTTGATTAACTGCAATTTTTAGTGCCTCGTTTGGAATGCAGTCAGGTCCAGGAGCTTTTTTTGGTCCCAGCTTAGCTGCTGCCATTGTAACTTCTTCTTCTGTTATAGGATCAAAATCCGTTGACAAATTTTCGTCTCTGGTGGAAACCAATGGCCTCTGTGCAGGGAAAAGGGTTTCTACCACTACCTTTAAATATCCTGCACTAGTTGGCATCATATTTTTGCCTTTGTTCAATTTCTGTGTGACAATTTTATATGCTGCCCCCCACGGATTTCGTTCTGCGTCATCACAAAGTTCTAGAAAACACTTTCATTAATGGCTTTTTTAAGTGCGTCCCGAGCTTTTTTATAAGCTGTACGGGTTTCTGCAAAGTTTTCTAATCCCCTAGCTCTTTGCTAGTTTCGTCTACTTCTTAAGCATTCTTTCCTTAATGTTGCTATATTTTCGGTCCACCAGTAAACCTCCTGGCGATGTTTCGAACCAGATTTTCTCACCATTGATGCATCACACGCTACTTTTATGTCTGCCATTAGGTTCTTAGCTTTCAAATCTGGTGATCCGCGATAGTCCGTGGAAGGCAACATGGTATCAAAGGAATCACGATCGAAGGCACTGGTTTTCCAGCCGTTCGGCGTTTCTCGAATATTTTGCGGCAACGAATATTTTTTGTCGCGATTAATGCTGCAGATTAGGGCTGAGTGGTCGCTCTGAGTATAGTAAGCACTATTTTCCCATTCCGCAAACCTAAATAGCCCGTAACTGATAAAAGTCAGGTCTATTATCTATCCAAAACCATTTCTATTATAAGTGTATTTAGAGCCTTTATTCAGTAGAACCACGTCTAGACATGCGAAAGCCCCTAGAAGAGCTCTTTCCTTAGGGTTTGTACCACTCCTGTGCCCAAGCGTTAAAGTCCCCTTCGATGATAATATTTTTCTGGCTCTTGCATCGATTGCAAGCTTTAAAACGATATCTTCGAACTCTTGAATACTTGCACTTGGAGCAATGTAACAGCTATAAACGTATATGTCATTGATTTCTGCACCTACAAAGCAATTATCTCTAAAGGTATTTTGCATCCAGAGAGTCGGATTTCCACATACCAATAGGGCCGCCTTTCCGCTTGTATCTTGAACCCAGCATAGTGGTGACTTCACTTTGTGAGGCTCGCTGAGTAATGCCACGTCGATTTGTTTTTCCAAAATGGTTTGCGAAAGAAGATCTTGTGCAGCTCGGCAGTGATTGAGATTTAATTGCAATAATTTCATCAGTGTTTAATTTTTTTAGCGCTTCCTGGTATCCTGGGCACTTTGTGCCTCCAGTGATGTGGTTACTAGAACCACTTTCGCGCTTTGCACATAACAAGCTGTTATAGGCATTGGTGCACGTTTTGATTTATGACCAGATTGGCCACACTAGAAACATAATTTGCTAAAGTTGTCGCTACTTCGGCAATTCTTTGAGAGATTACCAAAGTCACAACATTTATAGCAAAGCTTTTGTTAAATTTTTTGTCGAATTCTACATATAACCACCCGATTCTGACCTTACCCTTACCCTTTTCTAGCTTGTTAGTTACACAGAGTAGACGTGTTTTTTTGGTGCGCTGCAGTAATTGTTTATTTATATTGAGTTTTCGTCAATTTATTTGAGTTATAAGTATATAATTACGTGTCTAATTAAACTTTCTCTACACTTTATATTGAGAAGTTCTGTTGCCTTGATTTCGCGTGTAAAAATTTAAATTTAAATCTAATCGTAAACAAAAATTTGCAAATATGACAACAAGAGCCAAAGTTGTGTGCCAAGCGGTACTTACTCCGCAAAACAACTCTCTTGGTAAAGCAGAGAAAAAGATGAGCTCACCACCTTCTTCTTGGATTGAGTGGATTGAGGAGAAAGAGCATTGTCGAAGAGATAGCTGAACGAGTGAAAGCGTCTGAAGAGCGCGTGATGCAACGATTTGGCGAGCTGACTGCTGAGTTGGCGAATTTTAGAAAGGCAATAAAAAACATAGATGAACGAGTGAAAAAAGCAGAAGTCTAAATTAAGCAAAGTGAACAATTACATAAGGAAATTGTGCTGCTTAAATCGGAGGTAAATGAATACCAAAACCAAAGCGTGTCCACCGATCTTATTATCAATGGTCTCCCTTACATGGATGGCGAGAACATTGAAGAGACTTTTGGCAGCCTGTGTCAGACGCTACAACTGCCTGCGCTCCGTGTATGCACTGCCTTTCGAGTGCGAAATCAGAATAACGTCGCTGCTTCTGTGATTGTCAAGTTAGCATCTTCTGCGGATCGCTCTCTCCATTTTAAATCGTTAGCTAGCTTTAGCATAGAAAAAGGGCGGCCACTATCGCTTCGTGATGTTGGACTCAACTCTAATGGCAAAATACACATACATGAGTGCCTTACGAAAAATAATCGGGAGCTAATGCGTGTCGCAATGCAGCTTAGAAGAGAAAGAAAACTTGTGGCTGCTTTCTCAATTCGAGGGTATGTGTATGTTCGCGTCAGATCTAAATGCAAAGCAGTGAAGGTACTCAACATTGAAAACATTAACGCTGTTGTTAATGCAGACACCTGATGAAGTATGTTTAAGTATAGTTGTTATGTTTACCATTTGTTTAAATCATATGTGCTCATTTGTATACTCTTGTTCTATCATCTGTTGTCGTATATTCTTAATTTGTCTCTTAACTACAGTCTTTCTATATCTTGTTTTCTTTTTGTTATTGCCCTGCTCCCATGCAAACATATATACTTACATACATACATACTGTACATGCTTGATATTAGTTGTGTCTGTTTTGGTTCAGTATTGCGAATATAGGTCCGTTCGATAAGTCAGACTATCGCGTTAGTGAAAATAAAAAAGCTCTTATTGACATTCTATGTAAACAAAATAATCATTTTAATGTTGTACACTTTAATGCACGTAGCCTAAGGCATGAAAAACTTGATTTTGCTTCTTTAACTGGATACAATTTACTGCGAAATAATCGCAAGCATAGAAAAGGGGGAGGAGTTGCCGTGTACTGTAAAAATAATCTCAAATTCAGACTGCTAACAAAATCAAGTAATTGTGAAACTGAATACATGTTTACTGAAGTATCTGACGGCGAAAACAAAATTTTTATCTCATGTGTTTATAATCCTAATAAAAGTGTTGTCCTTGATTAATTTTTTGTTGATCTTATTAAGTATGTGTTAGATTATGAGCGTATTTTAATATGTGGTGATTTCAATGTAAACTTACTAACAAAAGACACATGTAGTGACAAATAATTCTCCACACTTCTTTATAACGTGTGACCCTAGCATATCCTTAAATTTGACCAAGTTAAATTTATTTCCGACCATGATCTAATATTTTGTACTCTTGATGTTGTATTAAATCGTCCGTCCCGCGCAAGTTCTTTTTTCTATCGTGATTTTAAATCGTTGAATGTAAATTCTTTGTATTCAGACTCGTGTAATGTAAATTGGAATAAATGTTGGTTTCTTGACACTGTTGATAAAAAGCTTGACTTTCTAAATAAAAACCTAACCATGTTATTTAATGTGCATGTTCCTCTTCGTTCTGTTAATGTTATAAATAATTCATGTCCTTGGTACACTGCCAAAGTTCGTTCGGCCATTAAAAAGCGAAATCAGCATTATGCCAAGTGGAGAAAAAATTTAACGGATACCTCTTGGCGTCGTTATAAAGAAATACGCAATGAAACTACTGCTGTAATTAGACAAGCTAAGCGTTGGTATGGCTACTTAAGGCTAGATCCCTCACTCACATCTAAGGAACTATGGCGTAACCTAAAAAATGTTAAAATACATGGCAAAGAAAAGTCTGTGTGTGATATAGACCTTGATGAGCTTAACGACTATTTTGTAAATGTCAATAATAAAAACAAATGTATCGCTCTACCAAAGGAATTCTCAACTTCCGCGAATCTTAAAGAAGAGTTTCAATTTATGGCAGTTAGAGAAGTTGACGTTCTGAAGGCACTGTCAAACATAAGGTCTAATGCTACAGGGGAGGATGGAGTCTCACTAAAATTTGCCAAAATTGTTATGGAATTTATAATAGGCCCCTAACCCACATTATTAACCATAGTCTTACAAGCTCGTGTTTCCCATCAGTTTGGAAAAAAGCTCTCATACTGCCAATAGCAAAGAAAGTGGGCGCCAGTTGTGCTGGGGACTATAGGCCAATAAGCATATTGCCTGCCTTTTCCAAGGCCTGCGAAAACTTGATGGCTTCGCAAATTTCTGCATTTGTACATAACAATAATCTTCTTTCGCCACTACAATCTGGCTTTCGACAAAAGCATAGCTGTTCGACAGCTATGGTTAAAATACTGGACGACATTAGATCTAACTTTGACAATGATGACTTGACTCTTCTTTGCTTACTTGACTTTTCGAAGGCGTTTGACACAGTGGATCATAATTTACTGTGTCTTAAGCTGAAATATTACTTTGGCTTCAGTGATAATTCAGTTAAACTTATGGCCAGCTACCTTGAAGGCAGAACGCAGAAGGTCAAGTCAATAAATTCGATATCTCAGCCTAGATCTGTATATACTGGTGTACCGCAGGGATCTATCCTTGGTCCGCTTTTATTTAGTCTTTTTGTCAATGATGTTTTTTCTGTGTGTCAGTATGTGAATGTTCATGCATATGCTGATGATATACAATTGTACTTGTCCAGTCGTATTGGTTTAATTGAGGATTTATGTTTCAAAATAAATAGTGACTTGTCTGCTATATCTCTCTGGGCTAGTGAAAATGCTTTGTGTCTAAATGCGTCAAAGTCATACGTCTGGCCTATATGTAACAGTGTTTTATATGTAGATAATATTCCAAAGTTGTGGATAGGCGCTAGCTCCCTCAGTTTTACAGATAAGGTGTAAAATTTAGGTTTTATACTTAATTCAAAACTTTCGTGCAGACGTCGTCGCCTCTTTGGTCCTCTTGTGTTAAGCATTATTCTCGACAGTGCCGTTACTGTTGCAGCTGCTTTTTCTCTAGCGTAGTTTAAGTGGGCTTGGAAGGTTAGGCGTTTGTCCAGTATCATACCTAGGTATTTAATAGTAGGCTTAGTCGAGACAGTTTAGTCGCCAATTTTCAGCTGTACTTCTTCAAGCTTCTTTCGACTCGAGATGATTATTGCTTCTGTTTTATGCGGTGCCAGGTTAAGCCCGTAACTTTCCATCCAGTCTTTAATAACTGTAACGGCGGACGAGGCTTTTTCGCAGACAGTTCCACGATGTTTTGCTTTTACCAGTACTGCGATATCGTCTGCAAAGCCAACTATAGTTGAGCCCTCGGGTAGCTCCACGCAGAGTACCCCGTCGTACATTAAGTTCCATAGTAAAGGTCCAAGAACGGACCCTTGTGGAACTCCGCCTGTTATTTCTGCTCTCTCCAAACCTTCCTCGGTCTCGTACAGTAGTACACGGGAATGGAAGTAGCTTCGGATAAGCCTGCGTATTTAGTACGAAACTCCGATGTTCTCTAATCTATCGAGTATTTTGGCCCAATTTGTACTATTGAACGCGTTTCTGATGTCCAGGGTGATGATTACACAGTATTCTTTTCCTCCCCTTAACCACCGCGTGCCACTAATAGCCTCGCTTGCAAACCTTACTACTTCAGATATCGCATCTATTGTAGACTTCCCCTTTCTGAAACCGTACTGATTTGCTGAAATACCACCTTTCTCTTGAACTTCGAGACAAAGACGTTAAGCTATTATATGCTCTAGAATTTTCCCCGCTGAGTCTAATAGACAAATGGGTCTGAAACTTGCAGGGTCATCTAATGGTTTTCCTGGTTTGGGTATCAGTACAAGCTTTTATCTTTTCCAAATCTGTGGAAAGATTCCATGCTTGAAGGAGTCATAAAAACCTCTTGAAATATCGCAGTACGTTGATTAACTGCAATTTTTAGTGCCTCGTTTGGAATGCAGTCAGGTCCAGGAGCTTTTTTTGGTCCCAGCTTAGCTGCTGCCATTGTAACTTCTTCTTCTGTTATAGGATCAAAATCCGTTGACAAATTTTCGTCTCTAGTGGAAACCAATGGCCTCTGTGCAGGGAAAAGGGTTTCTACCACTACCTTTAAATATCCTGCACTAGTTGGCATCATATTTTTGCCTTTGTTCAATTTCTGTGTGACAATTTTATATGCTGCCCCCCACGGATTTCGTTCTGCGTCATCACAAAGTTCTAGAAAACACTTTCATTAATGGCTTTTTTAAGTGCGTCCCGAGCTTTTTTATAAGCTGTACGGGTTTCTGCAAAGTTTTCTAATCCCCTAGCTCTTTGCTAGTTTCGTCTACTTCTTAAGCATTCTTTCCTTAATGTTGCTATATTTTCGGTCCACCAGTAAACCTCCTGGCGATGTTTCGAACCAGATTTTCTCACCATTGATGCATCACACGCTACTTTTATGTCTGCCATTAGGTTCTTAGCTTTCAAATCTGGTGATCCGCGATAGTCCGTGGAAGGCAACATGGTATCAAAGGAATCACGATCGAAGGCACTGGTTTTCCAGCCGTTCGGCGTTTCTCGAATTTTTTGCGGCAACGAATATTTTTTGTCGCGATTAATGCTGCAGATTAGGGCTGAGTGGTCGCTCTGAGTATAGCAAGCACTATTTTCCCATTCCGCAAACCTAAATAGCCCGTAACTGATAAAAGTCAGGTCTATTATCTATCCAAAACCATTTCTATTATAAGTGTATTTAGAGCCTTTATTCAGTAGAACCACGTCTAGACATGCGAAAGCCCCTAGAAGAGCTCTTCCCTTAGGGTTTGTACCACTCCTGTGCCCAAGCGTTAAAGTCCCCTTCGATGATAATATTTTTACTGGCTCTTGCATCGATTGCAAGTTTTAAAACGATATCTTCGAACTCTTGAATACTTGCACTTGGAGCAATGTAACAGCTATAAACGTATATGTCATTGATTTCTGCACCTACAAAGCAATTATCTCTAAAGGTATTTTGCATCCAGAGAGCCGGATTTCCACATACCAATAGGGCCGCCTTTCCGCTTGTATCTTGAACCCAGCATAGTGGTGACTTCACTTTGTGAGGCTCGCTGAGTAATGCCACGTCGATTTGTTTTTCCAAAATGGTTTGCGAGAGAAGATCTTGTGCAGCTCGGCAGTGATTGAGATTTAATTGCAATAATTTCATCAGTGTTTAATTTTTTTAGCGCTTCCTGGTATCCTGGACACTTTGTGCCTCCAGTGATGTGGTTACTAGAACCACTTTCGCGCTTTGCACATAACAAGCTGTTATAGGCATTGGTGCACGTTTTGATTTATGACCAGATTGGCCACACTAGAAACATAATTTGCTAAAGTTGTCGCTACTTCGGCAATTCTTTGAGAGATGACCAAAGTCACAACATTTATAGCAAAGCTTTTGTTAAATTTTTTGTCGAATTCTACATATAACCACCCGATTCTGACCTTACCCTTACCCTTTTCTAGCTTGTTAGTTACACAGAGTAGACGTGTTTTTTTGGTGCGCTGCAGTAATTGTTTATTTATATTGAGTTTTCGTCAATTTATTTGAGTTATAAGTATATAATTACGTGTCTAATTAAACTTTCTCTACACTTTATATTGAGAAGTTCTGTTGCCTTGATTTCGCGTGTAAAAATTTAAATTTAAATCTAATCGTAAACAAAAATTTGCAAATATGACAACAAGAGCCAAAGTTGTGTGCCAAGCGGTACTTACTCCGCAAAACAACTCTCTTGGTAAAGCAGAGAAAAAGATGAGCTCACCACCTTCTTCTTGGATTGAGTGGATTGAGGAGAAAGAGCATTGTCGAAGAGATAGCTGAACGAGTGAAAGCGTCTGAAGAGCGCGTGATGCAACGATTTGGCGAGCTGACTGCTGAGTTGGCGAATTTTAGAAAGGCAATAAAAAACATAGATGAACGAGTGAAAAAAGCAGAAGTCTAAATTAAGCAAAGTGAACAATTACATAAGGAAATTGTGCTGCTTAAATCGGAGGTAAATGAATACCAAAACCAAAGCGTGTCCACCGATCTTATTATCAATGGTCTCCCTTACATGGATGGCGAGAACATTGAAGAGACTTTTGGCAGCCTGTGTCAGACGCTACAACTGCCTGCGCTCCGTGTATGCACTGCCTTTCGAGTGCGAAATCAGAATAACGTCGCTGCTTCTGTGATTGTCAAGTTAGCATCTTCTGCGGATCGCTCTCTCCATTTTAAATCGTTAGCTAGCTTTAGCATAGAAAAAGGGCGGCCACTATCGCTTCGTGATGTTGGACTCAACTCTAATGGCAAAATACACATACATGAGTGCCTTACGAAAAATAATCGGGAGCTAATGCGTGTCGCAATGCAGCTTAGAAGAGAAAGAAAACTTGTGGCTGCTTTCTCAATTCGAGGGTATGTGTATGTTCGCGTCAGATCTAAATGCAAAGCAGTGAAGGTACTCAACATTGAAAACATTAACGCTGTTGTTAATGCAGACACCTGATGAAGTATGTTTAAGTATAGTTGTTATGTTTACCATTTGTTTAAATCATATGTGCTCATTTGTATACTCTTGTTCTATCATCTGTTGTCGTATATTCTTAATTTGTCTCTTAACTACAGTCTTTCTATATCTTGTTTTCTTTTTGTTATTGCCCTGCTCCCATGCAAACATATATACTTACATACATACATACTGTACATGCTTGATATTAGTTGTGTCTGTTTTGGTTCAGTATTGCGAATATAGGTCCGTTCGATAAGTCAGACTATCGCGTTAGTGAAAATAAAAAAGCTCTTATTGACATTCTATGTAAACAAAATAATCATTTTAATGTTGTACACTTTAATGCACGTAGCCTAAGGCATGAAAAACTTGATTTTGCTAGATATGTGTTTGATGACTCTGCAGTGGATGTAATTTGCGTTTCCGAGACCTGGTTTCACAGCGACCTTCCTGATTTCAACCTTTCTTTAACTGGATACAATTTACTGCGAAATAATCGCAAGCATAGAAAAGGGGGAGGAGTTGCCGTGTACTGTAAAAAGAATCTCAAATTCAGACTGCTAACAAAATCAAGTAATTGTGAAACTGAATACATGTTTACTGAAGTATCTGACGGCGAAAACAAAATTTTTATATCATGTGTTTATAATCCTAATAAAAGTGTTGTCCTTGATTCATTTTTTGTTGATCTTATTAATTATGTGTTAGATTATGAGCGTATTTTAATATGTGGTGATTTCAATGTAAACTTACTAACAAAAGACACATGTAGTGACAAATAATTCTCCACACTTCTTTATAACGTGTGACCCTAGCATATCTTTAAATTTGACCAAGTTAAATTTATTTCCGACCATGATCTAATATTTTGTACTCTTGATGTTGTATTAAATCGTCCGTCCCGCGCAAGTTCTTTTTTCTATCGTGATTTTAAATCGTTGAATGTAAATTCTTTGTATTCAGACTCGTGTAATGTAAATTGGAATAAATGTTGGTTTCTTGACACTGTTGATAAAAAGCTTGACTTTCTAAATAAAAACCTAACCATGTTATTTAATGTGCATGTTCCTCTTCGTTCTGTTAATGTTATAAATAATTCATGTCCTTGGTACACTGCTAAAGTTCGTTCGGCCATTAAAAAGCGAAATCAGCATTATGCCAAGTGGAGAAAAAATTTAACGGATACCTCTTGGCGTCGTTATAAAGAAATAAGCAATGAAACTACTGCTGTAATTAGACAAGCTAAGCGTTGGTATGGCTACTTAAGGCTAGATCCCTCACTCACATCTAAGGAACTATGGCGTAACCTAAAAAATGTTAAAATACATGGCAAAGAAAAGTCTGTGTGTGATATAGACCTTGATGAGCTTAACGACTATTTTGTAAATGTCAATAATAAAAACAAATGTATCGCTCTACCAAAGGAATTCTCAACTTCCGCGAATCTTAAAGAAGAGTTTCAATTTATGGCAGTTAGAGAAGTTGACGTTCTGAAGGCACTGTCAAACATAAGGTCTAATGCTACAGGGGAGGATGGAGTCTCACTAAAATTTGCCAAAATTGTTATGGAATTTATAATAGGCCACTAACCCACATTATTAACCATAGTCTTACAAGCTCGTGTTTCCCATCAGTTTGGAAAAAAGCTCTCATACTGCCAATAGCAAAGAAAGTGGGCGCTAGTTGTGCTGGGGACTATAGGCCAATAAGCTATTGCCTGCCTTTTCCAAGGCCTGCGAAAACTTGATGGCTTCGCAAATTTCTGCATTTGTACATAACAATAATCTTCTTTCGCCACTACAATCTGGCTTTCGACAAAAGCATAGCTGTTCGACAGCTATGGTTAAAATACTGGACGGCATTAGATCTAACTTTGACAATGATGACTTGACTCTTCTTTGCTTACTTGACTTTTCGAAGGCGTTTGACACAGTGGATCATAATTTACTGTGTCTTAAGCTGAAATATTACTTTGGCTTCAGTGATAATTCAGTTAAACTTATGGCCAGCTACCTTGAAGGCAGAACGCAGAAGGTCAAGTCAATAAATTCGATATCTCAGCCTAGATCTGTATATACTGGTGTACCGCAGGGATCTATCCTTGGTCCGCTTTTATTTAGTCTTTTTGTCAATGATGTTTTTCTGTGTGTCAGTATGTGAATGTTCATGCATATGCTGATGATATACAATTGTACTTGTCCAGTCGTATTGGTTTAATTGAGGATTTATGTTTCAAAATAAATAGTGACTTGTCTGCTATATCTCTCTGGGCTAGTGAAAATGCTTTGTGTCTAAATGCGTCAAAGTCATACGTCTTGCCTATATGTAACAGTGTTTTATATGTAGATAATATTCCAAAGTTGTGGATAGGCGCTAGCTCCCTCAGTTTTACAGATAAGGTGTAAAATTTAGGTTTTATACTTAATTCAAAACTTTCGAGTACAGACCATATCAACAGGGTTGTGGGTAATGTATATGCTATACTTCGCAAACTTACGGTCTCAGCTGCATTTACGCCTATTGAAACCCGGCGTAAATTGGTACTACAGTTAATTATGCCACTAATCACATACTCTGAGATAGTGTACAGTAAGTTAGACTCAATATCTTCTCATAAAATCAATGTAGCATTCAATAATGCTACACGTTATGTGTATGGGATCGATAGATATGATCACATTTCTGATTGGCGTACAAAGATCCCGGGTTGTAGCTTGGATAACTACCTGTCCTCAAGAAATTGCATATTTATGTACAAACTCTCTATATGGAAGACGCCATCTTATATGTTTGAAAAGCTGATACCAGTAAGGTCGCGGAGACACCACGGACTTATTGTTCCAAAGTTTAAATACTTAACATCATCAAGGCTATTTTTCATTAACGCGGTTAGAATCTGGAATTCGATACCTCAAACCGTCAGGGCTGGACTAAGCAGATTCAACTACAAGACACAAATGTATGACTATTTTAAATCTGTCTGATTGCATTGAAGCGGGACATTAATCTAAAACTTAACTTTTTAGCTAATTTATTTCTTCATTTTCTTCTCTTTCCTTTTTTCATTCACATTAATCTTTAAGGTTTATTTAAAAAAAAAAAAAAAAAATTGTAATATATGTATATTTTAGATTTAAGTTATTAGCATTATATCTTCTATGTACACTACATGATAGTTGAAGTACTATTAAAAGACCTAAGTCTTACTTTGTACTACTATAACATAAATAAATAAATAAATAAATAACTAAAGCTGCGGTTTGTGTACCCCCGTAGGCTTTTCGCATAGGTTTTATGTTGGATGGTTGCAATTGAGCAGAGCCACACAGCGTGTTAATGGCGGAGCACACTTCATCGGGAGTGGTAACTTCATCGATGTCGTGAATTTTAACCGGCACCAGTTCCATAAGAGTTTTAACATCTGCTTTGCCTGTTAGAACCTCTTTTACCGCCGTATGTAGTTTGTGTTAGTTGTGTAGTCGGTGTTAGCATTATCCTTCTGCTTGAGCTGGAACAGGAGATCACCATTTGCGGTTTTCCTAATTTTCTGAAACGCTTCGCTCAATCCTTTTAAGCTTTCTTCGCTTTTTACTAGCTTTAGGATGTCTGCTTAAGAACACTCTCCTGATTACTTTATTACAATAGCATCAGGGCGAGTTGGCTTTTTTCTCTGACGTCTAGTATTTTTAAACGTAGTCCATTGTGAATTCGCATTGGCTTTACCGCTATTTTCAACTAACAGCTGCTTATCACTATTTATCTTGGCTGCTGATTGGTTCTTACTCAGAATTTGACGGCTAGGTAGATCAGCGTGCGCTTTAGGAGAATTACCCGGTTACGCTTTTCTATTGGTTGTAGGGACTTTTCACTTTCGATCGATGCCCTACCCCTTTTGCCGGCGGGTTTCTCATTCGCTGGCTCATCTGTTTGCGTCGACTTCGCTGAGAAGTTAATAACCGTTGGTGTTAAATCACTACTCTCTAGTAATCAGTACTCACATAGTTTGGAGATGCTAGTCGGCTCATTCTTCATCTGCTGATTTACATGTCTTTGGTTATCCATCATCCTTCTCATTTTTGTGATTTTTGCTTTCATCATGCAGAGAGCGCTTTTAAGCGTTTGGCCTGATTTGGCGATTGCTTTAATTCTCTCCGAGTCCGTTGAGATTGCACTCTCTTTGCGTGCTGCGTTATCAACTTCATAGTCGCTGTTATTGACATTCGCGTTTTCGCTGGCTAAGCGAAAGGGAAAGGGGTAGAATTTTCCGACAACGACTGGCGCACCGGACACTGGTTTTGCATTGCACTTCAGTGTTTTTTGCAGAATTATCTATCTTGCCACCACTTTTTAACTTTCCTCACTTACCTGTTTCCCTTCTCTCCCTTTTCACAGACTTTCGCCCACCTTAAATTGTACACCACAAAAATCTCTATTGCATTTCCGCTTATCACATTTTTGAATTCATTTGAATTAGGTTGAATTATGGTGAATTATTACGAATTTTGATGAATTATATAACGTTAAGCCGCTCTTGTTTTATTGTGCTCGCATTCATAGGTTCGGCGCCATGGCCTCGTTTTACTTATCAAACGAACGAATTGCATCTTCGGCAATAGCAAAGCAACCAACTGCCGCACAAGTTCGCCACCTGCATTCATACGGACCATTTCAAATGGTTAGCGGCTTCATGCGACCGAAAAAATCGGTACGAATAAGTTTTGCATTCATGAATGAATTAATTCATGCAGATGTCTGGTATGCACATACATACATATGTATATATAGCGGTTAGAGTACTTGAAGGTAAAACACAATGAAACCAGCTACGTTATATATATGTACATTATTTTATTTAATATAAGAGACTATCACAAATTATAATATTCGATTAACTAAGTTTATAGTCATTCAACCACGGCGCGTGTTACTCGGTGAGCTGGTGATACCAAAGAAGGCAGAATCTTGGTAGAATAGAAAAATATGAAAGAGATTGCCCTAACGGGACAATGGTATTAACTAACAGAAAAGTAAATGTCAAAATATGGGAATTAGCTAATTAGAGAAATCTTTTACAATATGTTGTGGATGTGGTATTCACTACACTACTCCCCTTCTTGAAGGAGGTTTATATTAATATGCATTACATTAAAATTTGAATTTTAACTTAAAGTAAGAACATAAATTTACATCCTAAATCGAACTGCTGCAGCTTGGTACGATGACGTGTTGCCCTCAGCGGAGTTGTTGTGTTCATTAGAAAAATCGTCAGCGTCTTACACTGGCTTCAGCTTGTCTATGGAAATTGCAGTTTGGCTTCCTCTGTATTCCACAAAGAAATACTTGTCGTGGCGTGTGATAACCTTGTAGGGTCTCTCGTACGGCGATGAAAACGAAATTTCGATGTGGTCATTTCTTACCAACACGTGTGAACAGGTGTTTAGGTCCTTGAAATAGAACACAGATTTCTTGTCGTGTCGTGACATTTCAGTAGGTGCCAACTTTTTGAAGTGGCTTTTCAAATTTACTAATAGTTCGCTAGCCGTAATTTGTTTGTTCGAAGGTGCTAAGAACTCGCCTAGTAAAGGTATTTGTTCGCCGTAAACAAGTTCAGCAGGTGTGGCTGCAACATCTTCCACCCAGCTCGCATACCAAGCAATACAACTGGCAGGGCATCGACCCATGTTTCGCGATGACATAACAGTGCAGATTTTAGTTGACGATGAAGGCGCTCGACCAACCTGGTTGACTGTGGTGATATGGTGAGGTCCTCAGGTGTTTGGCGCCGAGAATCTGCGACAGTGAGTTGAACAATTTCGACTCGAACTAAATAAGGTGTTGTAGCTCTGCGTCGTAAGCTCTCGAGCTGGAACTGCGGCAGAAATTACCTCGCCGCTTGAGAGCGTATCGGCAACAACGTTGTGGTTTCCGGCAATGTGCCTTATGTCGGAGGTGAACTGTCCCCCATAATCCAACCGGCGGAACTGCCAAGGTGAAGCTCGCTCAGTACGTTGCTGAAATGCGTTCTGTAATGGCATATGATCCGTGTAAACGATCACGTGCCGACCTTCACAGATGTGGCGAATAGTTCACGATCATACGTCGACAGTTTCTACACAGAAGGCGGTAGCTTCCTTCTAAAGAACGCAAGTGGCTGCCACTTGTTGTTTACACTCTGCTGACGTACAGCGCCGATACCGTAATCCGATGCGTCGGTAAAAATCGCCTATTGTACATTGGTATTTGGATGGACTAAGAGTGTGCTCTGAGCTAGTGCTTGTTTCGCACTGTCGAAAGCGGCTTTCAGCTCGTTCATCCACACGACGATTTTGGAGTTTTTAACGTTCGCGCCTTCTAGTAACGCATTAAGTGGGGCCAGGATTTTAGCAGCATTTTTAACGAACTTCCTATAAAAATTAATTGTGCCCAGAAACCTTCGCAACTGTTTAATTGTATATAGCATTAACCTTTTCAGTTAATGGAATAGTACTTTCATTATTAACCGTGTCCCCCAAAAATTGCACTTCGGTCTGACCCAGGCGCGACTTGGATTAATTTATTACCAAACCGCATTTCTGCAGGCGTTGAAACAAGAGTTCTAGGTGTTTCATATGCTCATGTACATTGGAAGAAGCGATTAAAACGTTGTCGATGTAGACGAATACAAACGCCATATCGTGCGTTACTTCATCCTTTCCTCGCCACAAACTAGAGCTGTCAAAATTCCTTAACGACAAGGAAATTGACGTTATGCTCCTTGCTGAAACACACCTAACTAACAAATATAATTTCAATATTTCGGGATATACTTTTTACTGCACGAATCATCCAGATGGAAAGGCGCATGGCGGAACTGGTATTTTAGTCCGAAATCGCATTAAACACCATCCCTCGATTGGAATTGCCAAGAATTATCTGCAAGCAACATCAATATGCCTACAAAAAAGCAAGGAGATATTACACTGTCCGCGGTTTATTGCCCCCCACGTTTTACGATAACAGAAAAACAATTTATGGATTTCTTCAGTTTGCTGGGGGAGCGCTTCATTGCTGCAGGCGATTATAATGCGAAGCAGCCTCACTGGGGCTCACGCTTGTCCAACCTTAAAGGCAAGCAATTATATAACGCGCTTATATGTAAAAGAAACAAACTTGATTACGCTTTTCCTGGAAAGCCCACATATTGGCCTTCAGATCCGCAAAAGCTGCCAGATTTGATTGACTTCGCGGTGACAAGAAAAATTCCTCGTAGCCTTATTAGTACAGAATAAGTGCAGACCTCTCTTCAGATCACTCACCTGTACTCTTCACTTTGTGGCACCAGCCGCACGAAAAAGAGTCACTCTACATGCTCACGACAAAGGCTACAAACTGGTTGAAGTATAAAAAATATATCAGTGGGCATATAGAACTCCACCCAAATTTAGATACACCTGACAACATTGAAAACTCCGTAGCAACTTTTGAATCTACAATCAGAGCTGCCGCTAGCATTTCCACTCCAAAGCAAGGTTATATGGGAAACAAAAAACATTATCCGACCAACAGAAAAATTGAAATGCTGCTATTAGAAAAGCGACGCCTACGACGGATATGGCAGACTCATAGGTCACCTGCTTCTAAACAACTGCTGAAGGCGGCTACATATGCGCTAACGAGAGCCCTCAAGAGCGAGGAACAGCACGCACAGTACCGGTACCTTCAAAAGCTTTCTCCGACTAGCACAAAGTATCCGCTGAGGAAAGCACATAAAAACTTAAGTGGCCCAATGGAGACTGAAATGCCAGTACGGGACAAGAATGGTAATTGGGCTCGGAGTGACGCGGAAAAAGCAAACACCTTTGCTGCTTATCTACAAAATGTTTTCAGACCAACCTCAGCAACCAATGGGTTTACACTACCACCCGTACCCAAAGTGTCGGAATCTGAGCCACTGAAATTTGCACCTGAAGAAATTTCAATAGTAATTAAGGAACAACTGAAACCAAATAAGGCCCCTGGGCACGAATTGATTACTCCAAAAATGATTATTGAGCTACCAAATTGTGCTGTACTTTGCATCTGTATGTTATTTAATGCAATTACTAAGCACTGATATTTCCCTCAACAATGGAAAAAGTCAACTATTGTAATTATACCAAAGCCCGGAAAAGACAAAACACAACCATCCTCCTATAGACCTATCAGCCTGCTACCGTGCATATCGAAATTATTCGAAAGACTTCTTATGCTGCGCATTTACCCACATCTTCAAGCCCACAGCATAATACCATCCCACCAATTTGGCTTCAGGGAGAAACATGGTACGATCGAACAAGTAAATCGCATTACATCTGAAATCCGTACATCGTTTGAAAAGAGGGAATATTGTGCTGCAATATTTCTTGACGTGGCCCAGGCATTTGGTTGAGTATGGCTAGACGGTCTAATGTATAAAATACAAATGTTACTCCCTCAGAGCACCCACAGACTACTTAAGTCCTATCTGTATGATCGAAAGTCCACAGTTCGATGTAACACTGCCATCACTGAAGCTCATCTAATAGAAGCTGGAGTACCACAAGGCAGTGTTCTCGGCCCGACGCTCTACGTCTTATACACCTCGGATATTCCAACAAACGGCCGCCTGACAATGTCCACTTTTGCTGACGACACTGCGATAATCAGCCGCTCCAAGTGTCCCCTGCAAGCATCTGCGCTCTTAGGTAATCATATGGAAGCTGTGGCCAATTGGCTTGCAAACTGGCGTATAAAGGTTAACGAACAAAAATCTAAGCAAGTTACATTTACACTAAATAAGAAAAATTGTCCGCCCTTGACTTTGAACAACGTTCAAATACCACAAAGCAATAATGTCACATACCTAGGGGTCCACCTGGATAGGCGACTTACTTGGCGCAACCACATAGAGGCTAAACGGACTCATCTTAAGTTGAAGACCAGTTCTCTACACTGGCTTATTAACTCTCGCTCACCCCTGAGCCTGGAGTATAAAGTGACTATATACAACACGGTTCTAAAACCCATTTGGACCTATGGATGTGAGTTATGGGGCAACGCGAGCAGCAGCAACATCGAAATCCTTCATCGTGCGCAAACTAAAATCCTTCGAACAATAACCAGAGCACCATGGTATATCCGAAACGAGAATATCCACCACGACTTGAGAATCCCGGAAGTACGAACTGAAATAGAACAGCGAGAGGCGAAATATGCATCGAAGCTTTTAGCGCACCCTAATCAGTTAGCAAGAAATCTATTGCATGTAAACAGGAACTCAAGATTACGTAGGAATGACTTTTCAGCCCAGTCGTAATATTTCTTAGGGCCAGTTAATTAAAATTCTCATCCCGACTATGGGATGTAAATTATGTGATTAGAATAAGATTTGCAAACTTGTTGTTAGGCTCCTTAGTTGAGCAGATTCAATAAATAAAAGTAACAGTTAAAAAAAAAAAAAAAATCTTTGGAACGTCTGGGCGGCGTTTCTTAGGCCAAAAGTCATTTTTGGAAACTCAAAAAGGCCGAAAGGCGTTATTATCGCTGTTTTACAGATGTCTTCTGGTACAACCGGTTAAAATTTGGTCGAAAAAATTTGTTTCCCATGGAAAGTCGCAGTGAAATCCTCCAGACATCGGCCGGGGTATTTGTTGGGTACAGTGCGCGCGTTTAGACTTCTGTAGTCCCCGCATGGTCACCATCCACCAGAACTTTTTGGGGTAAGATGCAACGGCGATGACCAAGGACTGTTAGAGGGTTGCCCGTTGCCGAGTTTAATCATCTTATCAAACTCCTCCCGTGCAGCCTTCAGCTTATCCGGTGGCAATCTGCGAGCTTTATTTGTAATTGGTGGTCCGTTTGACGTGCGAATGTGTTTAAGCGTGGCATGTTTTTTGGCTTTAGCCACTATTGCAGGATTTGTAATTTCCGGGTATTTTCGGAGCAAGGAATGATAAACAGTGTCACCTTTAATAGCTTTGATTGATATTGCGTTCGTTGATGGAGCTAGAAGTCCCGGTGACGTGAAACCGGTATGCCCGTCTCGCAAGCGTTTTCTTTTCAAGTCGACTAATAAGTCAGAGTAACTCAAAAAGTCGGCTCCGATTATCGGTTTGATAACATCAGCAACGATAAATTGCCACACAAACTTACGGCGAAGGCCTTAATTGACTGACATCAACGTTGTTCCGTAGGTTTGGATTTTAGAGCCGTTAGCTGCTTGAAGCTCAAAGTTTGCTGGAGACGATTTATTTCTTGACCGCACGCACGGAAACACTGAGGTCGGAGCCTGTGTCAATAAGAAATTGAGTACCAGAGGCTCGATCCCTGATGTATAGGTGGTGAGAATTGGATAGAAAATCACTATCCGCCATTAATGACTCTTCGCGGCGTTTCCCGAATACTTGCATCCATCTTTGCAACGCCTCGCATTTTTACCAAACTTTGCATGGTAGTAACAAAATTCGTTCGAGTTCGAGCTTCGCGAATTAGAATAACTACGTGTTTGCGCCTCGCATGCTGTCGCGACTTATCCCTAGGCTCGCGTTTATTAATAACGGTTGTCAAAGCCGCTACTTGCTTTGTTAAGTCCGAGATTTTCTTTGTTAAGTCTGGATGTAGGGGGCTGGTTGTCAGTGATGAAATTTGCCTATTTTGCAAAATCTCATGAAGTTTGTCAGCAATAACACTTAGATTGTCTAACGTTGCATTCGTTAGCAATGCTTACATTGCGCGCGTGTCTTTGGGTAGGGCTGAAAGCCATTTTGCCCTCAGCACGTCCTCGTCGACGCCTGGAACTAAAGGCTTGAGATGACGTGCGGTCGCCAATTTCTTCTCCATCTAGGAGTAGCTGCAATTTTGCTTCTTCTTATTTGGAAAAACGTGTAATCAATGCATTTTTTTGCGTGAAAAAAGGTGAAATGGTAGGTGGATTGACAATTATGTCTTCCCCTTCGGCAGCATACCGTGCGTCAAGAACGTAAATTGCGTGATAAAATTTATTCGAGTCTTTCACAACACCTAATATTCTAAACTGCGCTTCAATTTGAACAACTCACAGTGAAGGTTTATCCGGACTAAATGGTACGGGCCGAATAACGTTAGATAACGGATGAAAAGGTTTGATATCACCTGCCTCGTCTTCTGATGGCGGATCTCTCACGTTGGTCATTTTGCGGACTTAGTTTCAAAGATTACGCTCGTGCGCGAATATGAAATTTTTTTCAGCGATACACAATTACAATTGCTTGGCAATATGCTCAGCGCGTGTTCAGGCGATTTATTACGGAAGTATTTTTTTTTTAATCGTAATTTATTTTTTCGATCGGGGTCACCAATGTAATATTTGATTAACTAAGTTTATAGTGATTCAACCACGGCGCGTGTTACTCGGTGAGCTGCTGATACCAATGAAGGCAGAATCTTAGTAGAATATAAAAGTATGAAAGAGATTGCCCTAACGGGATATTGGTATTAACTAACAGAAAAGTAAATGTCAAAATATGAGAATTAGCTAATTAGAGAAATCTTTTACAATATGTTGTGGATGTGGTATTCAATACATATATAAAGTAACTCGATAATAATTTAGAGTTGTAAAAAAATTAATTAGTGCTCTATGAGCACATCCTTATTGAGCACAAAAACTGAACTAAACTAGCATTTACATTTTGTTCTTAACATAAGCTTGCCGCGTCGCTTTGTCACATGCACCCAACATGTGCCAAGTTTATTTCACACTGTTACGGTGTGATCCGATATCCGAAATTCGTAGACATGGCGTCAGCAGAAAATGAGTTGCGCGTGGGAACTGCGCTGTTAACTTTTGAGGAGTTAACTCCTCCCCCTTTAAGTTCAACAGTGTCCTCACTGTTGTGGTTTGAAGTACAAGAAAGGTCATCGGCCAGATTTTTTGGTGTTTGTATGGTTACTTTATTGTTCCTTCTGGAGATGTACGTCGTCTATGACAGAAGACTGATAATTACGACAAGGGTGATGAAACTAGTGGTTAGGCTAGCGCCATATTTGTACTTGATTCCTCTCAGCTGTTCAGTGTTACTTATCTGTAATTCTTGCAGCATCTGTAAGGACAGGGCGTCTTTAAATATATTGGTCGCATTCGCAATTTGTGCTATTGCAGGTAGTGGTTTGGCAGCTGATATCTGTTTGCTTTTGAATAATTGATTTTGCACCAATATTATAGAATTGATATGGTGAATAAAAAATGTTCCTTGTAAAGATACGGATCTGCCATCTATGTATTGATACCTCTCCTCTGTGATCATTTAGTAAAAGGATGTTGGGTGTTATTTCTTCGATTGTCGGTAAATGTTGTTTGTTGGTGTGGTGCATGTTGAAGGCAAGCTTTCAAATAGATTAGGGATGCACTTGGTCTAGTTATATTTTGTCTAAAGTATTACATTCGTTTTTGCTTCCCAAATTTAATTTTTACAAAAAATTATATTTTCAAATTCCAACTTAATGGTAACATTTTTCGTTTTTACAGGTTTTAGTAACAACTTCTTACAACTATTTTTTT
Organism: Philophylla caesio; assembly: GCA_963971545.1. Lineage (NCBI taxonomy): Eukaryota > Metazoa > Arthropoda > Insecta > Diptera > Tephritidae > Philophylla > Philophylla caesio. The sequence goes on along the minus strand of OZ020604.1, from coordinate 124,242,735 downwards.
CTGTTAATGGTAGTGAAACACTGTACAACAAAGTTGATTGATTTGATGCGACTTTAACTTGCTGAACTCCAAGGCTTCTATTAGATTTACAAAAGGCATTTTGTGTTCTTCGAAGAGGGTTTTTGTAATATTAATTTCAAAATTTAATAAGATAAGGGAATTGACGATGCTGGCTTTGGCCCACTGTATCGAGTAATCTATCTGAACCAATTCCTCTTTAATTATTTTCAGTTGGCGTTCTATATTGCGAATAATCTCTTTTTTTGCTATTTTACTTGATTGGACTGTGTTTAGAAGTGTATTTGTCGTTTCTGAAATTTCGGTTACTCGGTTAATCGTTATCCTGTTAATTATTACCTGTTTGTCATTATTATGTCTAAGATTGCGTACTCGTATTGATTAAGGTTAATTTTCTGTATGAGTGCAATTCCCTTCTCGATTGCAATAATTTGGGAATTGCTGTAATCTAAAACTTGGGTTTCACAGTGGCCTGTCGTCAAAAGTCTTAATAGAAACGGTATGTATCTAATGAGGTTGGTCATGTTGTTCCCTGCAAAACAAAATATAACTATTATCATCTAAAGATTTGTTTCTATATTTTTTTTTTTCTTGTTTTAGTTTCTTATTAGTCCTTTATGGACTATTCTTCCAGAGTTTGTGGTAACTGTGCTGTTTTTATTTTCCGCTACGGTTTCTTCTTTGTAACGGCATGTAAGTTTATTTCCTATTCTTTTGTTTGTTTTTACAAATATTACGTCACCCACATTATAGCCTTTGTAAGGGTTTCTTTTTTTGTTGTGGTAATTTAGATCAGCATCTTGTTTGCATTGAAAAACAATTTCTGCTTTTTGCTTTAAGGAATTTTCGTTGGGATTCTCAGTACAACCTGCCGCCATATATAAGTCGTTTAAAACTCATTAATCTTCCTACACTTGCTAGTCGCAGAGAAATGCTAGGCATTGTATTTTTGGTCAAGTTACTGACAGGCTTGATCTCTAGCCCATCTCTTCTTAGCGAAATAAAACTAAACGTTCCCTCCAGAATTTCAATACATTTCCGGCCTCTCTTTCTGAAGCCATGTAAAAGTAGTTTTGAGTTAAATGAGCCACTACGTAGTTTGTGTCAGGATTTTAACACTCACTCCGGTTCTTTTGATATTTCAGACTCACTTTTTTACATAAAGAAAACTATACTCAATCCTCTCAATAATTAATACATATATACATATTCATATATTACTATTCGATCAGCTGATGACCATTTGTTCTGTAGCTGAACAGTTTTAGATCTCGACACTTAACAAACCTCTGCCTTTCATGACTCGGCGCAACATATATGAAAAAAAAAAAAAAATTTTTTTTTATATCCATGCGTCATGCGGATGCGCCCCTCGCGTCGGTCGGGCGGGAATGCAGGGATAAAACCGTTGGGATTATTATTATAAGTCTCTGAATACTCTTTTGTTTTTCGAATTCAACTTGAAGAGAATCAGAGGCTACACGTCGCGAAAAATAGCTCTACAGGTTTTCGTTTTGTATTTAGTAGAATGAATAGAATAATTGTCTTTCCAAATGGATTTGTCGAGGAGGTCTGTGAAGGATGAATGAACTTTTTCTGCCTTCAGGCAACGCATTATTTCTGATAAAGTGCTATGGAAACGCTCGATTTGTCCGTTTACTGTACTGGTGTAAGGTGGGCATTTAAATATTTCTATATTTAATTCATCTTCTAAGAGATGTACTATTGAAGCTGATTTTTCGTTGTCAATAACTATTCTTTCTGGTATTCCAAAACACATCAGTAGTCTTTTTAGAGGTTCTTTAATATGTTGTGTGGCTCTTGATCTAACTAATGCCGCTTGTGCATATTTAGAAAACGTATCTATAGCAGTAAGGATAAGTCTATCGTTTGTGAAGTAAATGTCTAAAAGCACGATCACGTAAATCTTATTTTATAGTTTCTGAAGTGTAGAGGGGAAATTTTCTTGTATTTTTCCAAGAATATGCTCTTCAGTGCTTAAGCCGTTCACTACTGATGGATTTAAATATCGTTTTAAAATTTCGATTTATTTATCGTGAGAGTAGTCACTTTCAGTATCGGGATGTCTGTGGTAGGTGGGAAAAAGTATATTGAACCTGTATGTAGAAATTTCATCAACGTTTAGGAATATTTGGTTCTTAAAAGCATTTATAGGAGCCTCCGTTATAGGTATTAAATTATTTTCGGAGCTTTCGTCACTATGCATGGTTCCCGTCAGTGAGTTTACCTGGGGCGGTCGCGAAAGTGCATCTGCCACCACATTTGCCTTTCCTGGTTTGTAATACAACTCATAGTTGTACTCTTCCAAAATGGCTTTCCATCTTATCATCTTATTGTTATTGTTTCTTGTACTAAGTGCGTATGTCAATGGCTGGTGATCGGTGAAGATTTTAACTTTCGCCGATCCGTAAAGGTAGTTTCGTAAGTTACCTAAAGCCCAGATAATCGCCAGCACTTCTTTTTCATTCGTGGCGTAGTGTTATTCTGTATGGCTTAGTGTTTGGGATATGAAAGCAATGGGTTTATCGTTTTGTGACAGTACAGCTCCAATCGCGTAGTTAGATGCGTCTGTTGTTAATTGGAACTCTTTTGAATAGTCAGGGTGAGTGAGCATAACTTCCTCTGCAGTCAGCGATAATTTAATTTTGTTAAATGCGTCGATTGCTTTCTCGTCAAGTGATATAAGCGTTTTTTTGAAACGTTTTTGGGCTTTCGCCCATCTTCCCCCCTTAAAAGGACTGTAAGGGGTTTTGCCAGCTTCGCGTAATCTTTTATGAAGCGCCGATAATACCCTGAAAGTCCCAGGAAAGAGCAAAGATCTTCCACAGTTTGGGGCGTTGGAAAATTTACTATTGCGTCAGTTTTCTTTGGATTCGTTTTGAGACCCTACTCGGAAATTATAAATCCGAGAAATTCAATCTTAGATCTTAAAAATTCGCTTTTATCTAATTGTATTTTTAAGTTGGCGTTTTCTAGAGTTATCATCCAAATTTTTGCACACTCTTCCGAATTCTGCTGGTACCCAAGCAGAGACTTGTTTTAACTTTTCATTCATTTGAGTAACATTTCCGTTTTTCATAAATAAATGGAAAAGTTTTTTAGCCACTCCTAAATCAACGAGATGTATCGGATCCAACGGAAATAGGGAAACCATACCGAAGTTGGCTGCTTCTAAAACACTTTCTTGATTCAAAACAGGTTTATTATGATGGGCTTGATCAACTTTATTTTTAAACGAAATATCTGTTCTTTAATCACTTATTTCTTTACAAAAGCTTACTGTTCTGTTTATATAGCTGCCTATTTGACAACATTATGGACAGTTATTCCCGTTGTGACTTTGAACACCGGTCACAAAAGCCCGAGCAGGAGAATCACATATAAACCAACCAAAATTAAATCTTTTTAATGTAGGGTTTTGAAGTCCAACTTTCAAGCCATTTTCTCTCAAACAAACAACTTCGTCGCAAAACTCTTTCATATATTCATTTACGTTAACTGTTTACTGTGACTGTTTCTTTCCATATATTCGATAAGTGTCTCATGTCTCATTCGCTTAGCTTAATGTATAGCCGAACTGCTCACAACCGTCACAGCTACTCTGGTTTTTACTAGTAAAATGACCAAGTTTTTTTGAAGGAAGTAACCAGTTCCATGACCGTCATTTTACTTGGATATGTCCTATAAATTTCTTAATAAAATGACTAGTAAAATGATCGTAAATTTACATATCACTTTACATGTAATTTAACCTCAGTTTTACTACTTAAATCATAATCCATTTCTAATTTAATTTAAAACGCTTGTTTGTTTTTTTATTTTTTATATTTTATATAATTTTATTTTATATTTAAGTTGATATTTTTAAATAAATTAAAATTGTTTTTATATATCCATAAATTAAATAGTAAGATTAGTAAAATAATACATTATTATATGCAGGTACATGTTTTAGCAAAATGTAATTGGTATATGTAAATTAGGTACTGTAAGTTTTAAAAGGTTAACATTATATGCCAATTGTTTAGGCCTACAGTCTAAATAACCACCCTAATGTTTAACATAAATCAGCGTTGGCTATGTTGAAATTTCCTTTTTGTAAAACCGTTTTTTGGCTAGCGCAACTGTTCAAGAAAACGGGTAACTCACTTGCATTCTAGATACAGGATCGAGAAGAAGAAACCAGGCCAACCACCACGCTCCATGTTTTGATTTTTTCACACGGATCCACTTGTTCATACAAAGGTAATCCTTTAGAGAAAACTGCATTGAATAACACTGGATTTACAAATATATTATTTAATTAAACAAACTAACTTGCTTTATTTACTTTTGCATAAATCTACACCGGTGCGAGCGTGAGCTATCGATCATATATTCCTCGCAACGGTGCACATGGTCCTTCGTCGCCGAGAAATTAACATATTTTGATTCGCGCCAGCACACAGCACATCCTAAGTCGGAAAAGAAGTTAAATCAGTCCAACAGCGATCATTTGCCGGGAATTTCATACTGCAAGCACAACAGTCACACAACACATCCCCATCAAGGAAGCAGTTTTTTTGTATATCTATTACAACATCAGCACATATGTATAAAGGAAAAGGTACGTGGTTTAATATATCACTGCACTTTTTGTTAAAAACTAAATAAGTTACAAGTAAGAATTCGGCAAGTGATTTTGTGAAGTGGTCATCCAGATAAATACAAAGAAAGTGCACAAACACAGTGACTATCTAAAAATTCTATCTGTCCGCATACAGACATAACCTCATAATTCGAGCGCCCAAGTTTATTCGTGGTAACAAGCCACAATTGAAAAACAATAACCGCGATTTTATTTTTTGTTACATTTGTTTTAATTCTATAAAAATTTAACACTTAATTTTCGATTCACAGCAACTGGTGACTGTGCACTTCACGCACGTCAGAGGCATAACCGCAAAGCACGTTATTATTGACTTCACAAGGTCACCAACGCGGGTATATAAACAAAGCACTCACTTTTATTCTTAAAAAAAAAAAAAAAAATGTTTACAGGCACAAACAAGAGTTCCTGATGATGATCTCAAATTGAGGTCGAAATATCGACAGTTAAATACAAAAATAAACAAACATCGAAGTTTATTTAATTTGGGGGCCTCGAGCTTGAAAAATAAAAATTGTTTAAAAATTTTAATTCAAAGGCCGATCATCGTAATACAAAAAATGTTTACGTAGAATTAATTGAAATAATTGTTAAAAATAAGACATAATAAATAAGATAAATAATTTGGGTGGCGATCAAGTGTGCTAACATCAAATACCCATACATATCTATAAACATACAAACGCAATTTAATAAACCTAACACATATACGTATATACGGGTTTGCGGGTTGGTTGTTTATTTTTTTTAGGTATTTTCGACTGTGTCCTTCATTTTCGTGATTGTTTTCTCTAAGTTCTATTCTGGTCGAAATACCATTCCTTGCTTTCTCAGGTGATTCCATTTGCACATAATGTCGGGATTAGAAACGTACATCCGCTGGTCAGACTCAATCATAGAGTTTAACACTGAGTTCCTTAGCATACCTACAAGTGACCACAATAAAGATTCGCTGAAAATTCAGCAAACCGAATTAAAAGTTATGTGGGACAAAGCTAAAGAAGTCTTTGAAGAACTTATGGCTAACGAAACAATTAGTGCTAAGGATATGAGCTCAATAAAAAAGAAGATAAGACATGTTATACTGCTTTTGTTAGATGTACATATGTCCAAAATGAATGAGTTAAGTGAGAAAGTTGAAAATGTAGAAAGGGAAAATGACGATATGTCACGTACGTCGCACAATTTGCATCTACCACCTTGTGATACCGACGCATTCAAAGGTGACTACTTGTCATGGCCAACATTTCGTGACATGTTCACGGACATCTATATTTTAAACAGACCCACACCTATATTTTAGGAATTGTGTACTAACAAATGTCGGTTTTAATATAGCGTGGAGAAATCTATGTGATAGGTACGAAAATAAGAGGATCCTAGTTAATACCCAATTGAAGATTCTCTTCAATCTGAGTTCGGTAGAAGCTGTATGCAGCAGCTCTATTAAAAGGCTCCAGAGAGATATCAACCACTGAATATCCTCTTTAGAAAGTCACCAAATAGACATTTCAAACTGGGATCCACTTATAGCGTACGTAAGCTCTAATAAGCTCCCAGAGGAAACTTTTTCGCTTTGGAAGCAGTCGGTTGAAAATAAAACTGACATTTCTAAGTGGGAAGACATGGACCGATTCCTGTCAAGCAAATTCCAAACATTGAAATCGGTCTCAGGTTTAAGAGGAATCAAAAGTTCAAAGCAACCAAAAGCTTCGAGCCGTAAGCACTCCTCTGAACCACCACAAAGAAAACTTGGCGTTTTTTCAAACTAGTGTCGCCAAATATATATGCAAAATGTGTCAGAGCAACGAACACAGGACTCAGAGTTGCCCTAAATTCCAAAAGGTACCCATTGCAGATAGGATTTCTTTCGTTAAAAGCAACAATAGTTGCTTCAACTGTCTTTCCTTTGGACATTCGGTGTCGAAATGCACGAGTTCGTACAATTGTGCCATTTTCCATTCTCGACACCATACGCTCCTTCATGTTCCGACTTCTCCTCCAAGAGCAACGAGTAGGGGAGATATAGTGGATCCTGCGGATAATGTACCGTCCACGTCAAAGCAGGTTCAATCGCGTAATCTATCTGCAAAGAATAAAGGCAAACCAACTAAAAACGTTCAGTCACATCATGCTAATACTAGTAAAGGTGTGCTGTTGGGTACAGCTCAGGTTAATATTCATTATAATGGTACCAACTTTTCAGCAAGGGCATTGATTGACTCGGGCTCTGAGTGTTCCTTTATTACGGAGAGACTCAGACGCAGAATCAATCTGCCAACAAAGAAGATGAATGCTCAGGTATCGGCATTTATAATACAGTTTCTGCACAGGTTACCGAAGCATGTTCGATTCAAATGCGGTCACTAGTTGTCCCACTGGTTTCTATAGATGCTGTTGTGCAAGTGATGCAAAATCTTACTGGTTATTTGCCTACGTGCCACGTGGGTGCGATCACACAACAAGCTTTTCCAGATTTGGTTTTGGCAGACAAGAGGTTCTTTGTCAACGAACCAGTTGACTTGGTGTTGGTTGGAGATATCTACCCGCAAGTCATTTTAAATGGAATAAAGAAAAATGTTCTAAGCACTCTTCTTGCTAAAGAGACAGTATTCGGTTAGATATTGACTGGAAGTGCGAATGCAGTCAATCCAACAAACAATCGTGTATCGTTCTATAGTGAAGTTGCATTAGACAAACAACTCAGTTCCTTTTGGGAGCTGGAAGACATTTCAAAAGGAAAAATTTCTACCGCAGAGGAAACCCAGTGTGAGGAGCTATACAAGCGGACCACAATGCGCAACGAGGATGGGAGGTATACAGTGTCCCTTCCGTTTAAAGACGGGTTTCCGGGAAAAGTAACTCTAGGTCCTTCACTAAGAATTGCACTGTCTCAATTCTACAAAAACGAGAACCGTCTGGCCAAAAATTCTGACCTTCAAAGGGAATATAATAGAGTTATAGCGGAATACGAAACAATGGGACATATGAAAGGGATTAATGAAATACAGTCGACACATGCAGTCGACAGTTACTACTTACCTCACGACGCAGTTACTAAAGAAGAAAGTACTACAACAAAGCTGCGGGTGGTTTTTAATGCCTCATCTCCAACAGCTAATGGTATCAGTCTGAACGATATTCTTCTACCAGGACCAGTGCTTCAGTCTGACCTTACCATTTTAATACTACGTTGGAGATTGTTCAAATATGTCTTTAATAGCGATATTGAGAAGATGTATAGGCAAATTCTATTAGACCCAAGTCAGACCAAATATTAGAGAATTGCGTTCCGCTTTTCTCCTAGCAATACCGTGAGCTTTTACGAACTTAATACGGTTACCTTTGGCGTGAACTGTGCTCCTTATCTTGCTGGAAGGACACTACTTCAATTAGCTAATGACTCTGAAAGCTCTTATCCAATATCCGCGAATATTTTGAGCAATTACATGTATGTGGATGATGTCCTGGCTGGAGAGCATACTATCGAAAACGCAATAAGAGCTAGAGACGAAATATTGATAGTGCTGCAATCAGCTGGATTTTCTTTAAGGAAATGGACATCAGATTGCAATAAAATCCTGGCGGGTATTCAAAAATCGCATCTTTTACACGAAGAATTTCTAGAGTTCGAGGACACAAGCAGTGCAAAAGCGCTTGGCATCAGATGGAATGCTCTTTATGACCAATTCTATTTTATAGCAAGGCCTATTGAGGGTCAGAAGAGTATTAATAAAAGAGCTATCCTATCAGCTATTGCCAAACTGTTTGATCCACTGGGGTGGCTAGCACCGATAATCGTCATTGCCAAGATATTGGTGCAAACAATTTGGCTAGAGGATACTGATTGGGATGAGACTATATCCTCATTCACATTAGCTCGATGAAAAAACTTAACGAAAAACTACAAGGAGATTGATAGTATTCGGATACCCCGATGGGTGAAGTATTCACCAAATGGAAACATAGAAGTCCACGGATTTTGTGATGCATCAGAGAAGGCTTTTGCAGCCACTGTGTATCTACGGGTAGTAATGGGAGAAAACACTTATGTTAATCTGCTAATTGCAAAAACTTGAGTAGCTCCAGTAAAGACAATTTCGCTTCCTCACCTAGAACTTTGCGGGGCAGTATTGCTGGCAGAAATAATCGAATCGGTCATTAATAACCTCGACTTAGAAAACCATAAAACCCGACTATGGACCGATTCTACAATTATGTTGGCATGGATACGTAAACCCCCTTAACGAGTAGAAAGAATTACTGAACAATTGTTTGTGGTGGCAGGGACCTTCTTGGTTACAAGAAGATGAAGGAAAATGGCCACCGCGACTCACTGACTTCAACACGGACATTGAGGAAAAATGAGTGAACATTCGTGCAATGACATTGACAAACGACATAGACACTATTCTTGATAGATTTTCTAGCTTACCAAGAGTTGATTTTGCCGGACCGTTTGACATAAAGAGCTATTGTGGACGTGGGAGTCGTGTTTCTAAAGGGTACCTCTGTCTGTTTCGCTACTAAAGCCGTTCATTTGGAAGCAACAAGCGATTTAACTACATCATCCTTTCTAGCAGCACTCGCACGATTTGTGGCTAGATACGATGGAATATTTATTCCGACAACGGATCGAATTTTGTAGGTGCGTCACGAGCGCTCAAAACTGAGTTGAAGGCTTTCATAGCTGATGCTCGTTGCAAAGCGCTATCAAAGTATGCCCATCAAACCATGAATTGGCATTTCATACCCGCTGGATTTATTTATTTTTTTTATTGATTATTTACAGTATTGCGACTTTAAAGTGTACAATTTTACAAAGTTATAATTTATTTTCCATTAAAGCGTAAGTATATGTTAGATATATTTTTACAAATCAAATATAAAATTGCTTTAAAATAATTGCGTAGTTGGGTAGTTGTGGAGCTGGAAAGGCCTTGTTTCGAATCTTCCATTATGTGCCACGGGCGGAAAGGCCTAGTTTCCGCTCCGCATTTCTGTTACTTGGTTTCCCGAGTTTCCGATCCATATTCCACTTCTTACTTTTCATACGAACAGTTGTCATGGTCGGAAAGGCCGTGTTTCCGATCCATGGTCATATCGCCTTTATTTGGTGCTAGGACGGATGGAAAGACCAAGTTTCCATTTCGCGCCCTTACCGGATTGCCAATGTTTTGCAATGGTCATACAGTAATTTCTTGAAACTAGTAAAGTTAGTGCCGTTTTTTATGTGCGACGGTAATTCATTAAAACACTTTAGTCCTTTATAGAAAATGTTTATTTTATCCATTTCGGTTCTATAGAAGGGTAGCCTAAAGCTGTTGTTCTATCTTAGTAGGTATGAGTGGGTGTCGTTAATGTATCAAAGTTTGCCACTTAAATAATCCGGAAGTCTGCCTTCTTTTATGTTAAACACAAATTTCATAGCATGATACAAAACTTGCTGCTTCACACTCAGCCAATGCATATCAGCGATCTTATCCCGCGTGGGTGTATCATTAGGCTTATTTAGGTTTTGGGGTGCAATGGGGTACAGTGGTACTTCTGGGTATACAGATACAGTTGCGCGGCTGTACTCAATCCCTACTCTTACGTCCACGTTCGTGCACCCTGGGCAACGTGAGCAACCCATGTGCGAGATACGGTAACCAACCCATGTGGAGCCATGGGTCACGGCTAATAGAGAGGGAGCTTTAGTGGAGCCACTCCGACATATTCGGATTAAGGGTCCACTAAAGTCCGCAGCGTCTGTTCACCAGGAGGTGCGGCTGCAAGCGGGCGGCTGTCTTGGAGCAAGCGGCTCGCTATATAAACGAATTTAAAATTTCAACCCGCAGCAATGGGTTGTGCGCAGGGCTTGGAACCCGCCACGTAAAAAACAACTTCCAATGAAAAGCAAAGCAAAGCCTCGGACAGGACCCCCCTTTTAAGATGACGACCACGGCAAACGTTTAAAGGACCATGATTTGAAGGCATGCACCTTAATTGGGAAGGTGCCTCTGCCCGGCTGGTAGATGTCCTCGGCAGAGCGAAGGCTGACATCACCGCCATCCAAGAAATGCGATGGACGGGGCAAGGGAGGAAAACGGTAGGCCCTTGCGACGTATACTACACCTGCCATGTAAAGGAGAGCAAATTTGGTGTCGGATTTGTGGTGGGAGAGAGACTTCGCCGTAAAGTACTGTCGTTCACTCCGGTGGACGAACGTCGCGCCACAATCCGCATAAAGGCGAGATTCTTCAACATCTCCCTGATTTGCGCCCATGCCCCGACGGAAGAGAAGGACGATGGGACCAAAGATTGCTTCTACGAACTCCTGGAGCGCACGTTCGAACGCTGCCTCCAACACGATATAAAAATCGTGCTAGGCGATTTTGACGGCAAGGTGGGCAAGGAAGGCATCTTTGGTTCCACAGTCGGAAAATTCAGTCTCCACGAGGAAACCTCTGATAACGGATTGAGTCTGATCGACTTCGCCGGGGCCCGAAACATGGTAGTCTGTAGTACAGGTTCCAGCATAGGAGGATACATCAGGCTACGTGGCTGTCTCCAGATGATAAGACACGAATCCAAATCGACCATGTTGTGATAGACGGAAGGCACGCTTCCAGTGTCCTAGATGTGCGCACGATCCGAGGAGCCAACATCGACTCGGACCATTATCTTGTCGCAGCCAAGATACGCACGAGCCTCTGTGCGTCAAAAAGCGTGCGGAAAGGCACACAAGGAAAGCTCGACGTCGGAAAGTTGCAATCACAACAGACAGCTATGCACTTCTGCTCTCTGACAGCTCTAATCAACACACCGATATTTCAGAGCAATGGAACCACATCTCTTGCTCTTTACGTACGGCCGCTGAACAATCTATTGGTTTCCAGCGAGCCCGGAAAAATTATTGGTACGATGAGGAATGTCGCGTTGCCACGGAACGGAAAGATGCTGCCTACAGGGCCACGTTGCGATCGGGCGCAACTCGAGCCTTGCGGGAGAGATATCGTGAGTGTAAGAAGGAAGCGAGACGCATTTTTCGAGAGAAGAAGAGAAAGGCCGAAATGCGTGAGTGCGAAGAGCTTGAAATGCTGGCCGACAGGAAAAGCGCCCGGAAATTATTTCAGAAAGTACGACGGCTAACAGAAGGTTTTAAGACCGGGGCGAATTCCTGTAAGAACGACAACGGCGACCTGGTAACTGACGTTCAGAATATACTTAGTTTATGGAGGGAGCACTTCTCCACACTACTTAGTGGTAGTGACAGAGACCACCTTGGAGAAGATGATGATCCCGAAACCCCAATCAATGACGACGGAATTCATGTTCCGTTACCCGACTGCGATGAAATCCGTATAGCAGTAGCACGGGTAAAGAACAACAAAGCGCCCGGAGTTGACGGGCTGCCAGCTGAGTTATTCAAATACGGTGGAGAAGAGTTGGTTAAGCACATGCACCAGCTTATTTGTAGAGTATGGTCGGACGAATGCATGTCTACTGATTGGAATCTAAGTGTACTTTGCCCAATTCATAAGAAGGGTGATACTGCAATTCGCGCCAACTATCGTGGTACCAGCCTTCTTAACATCGCATATAAGGTTCTGTAGAGCGTATTGTGTGAGAGAGTAAAGCTAACCGTCAATGAACTGATTGGACCTTATCAGTGTGGCTTTAGACCTGGTAAATCTACTATCGACGATATTCACAGTGCGCCAGATCTTGGAAAAGACCTAAGAAAGAAGAATCGACACGCACCACGTTTTTGTCGACTTCAAAGCCGCTTTCGACAGCACAAAAAGTTGCCTTTATGCCGCAATGTCTGAATTTGATATCCCCGCAAAACTTATACGGCTATGTAAAATTACGTTGAGCAACACCACCAGCTCCGTAAGGATTGGGAAGGACCTCTACGAGCCGTTTGATACCAAACGAGGTTTTAGACAGGGTGACTCTTTGTCGTGTGACTTTTTTAACCCTATGCTGGAGAAGATAATTCGAGCCGCAGAACTAAATCGGTCAGGCACTATCTTTTATAAGAGTGTGCAGCTGCTGGCGTACGCCGATGACATTGATATCATCGGCCTTAACAACCGCGCAGTTAGTTCTGCCTTCTCCAAACTGGATAGAGAAGCAAAGCGAATGGGTCTGGAGGTGAACGAGGGCAAGACGAAGTATCTCCTGTCATCAAATAAACAGTCGGCACATTCACGACTGGGATCAAACATCACTGTTGACAGTTATAACTTTGAAAAAGTAGAAGACTTCGTTTACTTAGGAACCAGCATAAACATCAATAATAATGTCAGTCTCGAAATCCAAAGGAGGATCACTCTTGCCAACAAGTGCTACTTCGGACTGAGTAGGCAACTGAGTAGTAAAGTCCTCTCTCGACGGACAAAAATTACGCTCTATAAGTCTCTCATTATGCCCGTCCTATTGTATGGCGCAGACGATGAAGATATCTGATGAGAAGGCTCTGGGAGTGTTTGAGAGAAAGATTCTCTGAAAGATTTATGGGCCTTTACGCCTTTGCGATGGCGAATACCGTAGAAGATGGAACGATGAGCTGTACGAGCTTTATAACGACATAGATATAGTGCAGCGAATTAAGATCCAGCGGCTCCGCTGGCTTGGTCATGTCGTTCGAATGGATGAAAGCGCTCCAGCTCTGAAAGTATTCGACGCGGTACTCGCCAGTGGTAGCAGAGGAAAAGGGAGGCCTTCTCTGCGTTGGAAAGACTAGGCGGTAAGGGACTTGGGTACGCTTGGTATTTCCAACTGCCGCCAGTTAGCGAAAGACAGAAATAACTGGCGTGCTGTGCTAAGCTCGGCCAAAATCGCATAGGCGGTTATCGAGCCAATGAAAGAAGTTACCTTGCCTGCCGGTCGGATCGGACGAGGTTCCGAGGCGCTCAGTTATTGTATTGACTTCGTCTCGTCTGGTATTTCTTAATTTCTGGTATTTAACTGTTTTCCAGCGGTCGGAACGAACTGGATTCCGAACCGCCTACTCACTTAATTCGACTTTTCCTACTATGTATGAACATTATAGAAAAAACATTAATTTATAGCCGGAATTTTACCTGCATATATACTCGTATATCTAAATATCTCGAAAGTAGTATATTGTGCAATAACCTTTCTTCGTAGCCGGAAAGGACGAGATTCCGAGCTACCCGGCCGTTTAGATCCACCTTGGGATGTTCGTTGAGGGTCGAATTTAGAGCCACAATGGTTAAATGGCACTGTCGCCTGACATAGCTTCGATATTATAATATTTGCCATGTTGCAGACGGCGGACCAGTTTTCGGTTGATTCGAGCATTACATCGATCAGGTTCTCTACTTTAGCCAGTCTCCCTACCTGTTAGTTTTGGTAGTTTATTTGATCTTCAAAATATGTGCTGGCAAAAAACAGTGTTCAGCATCGTGGATATCGTCGTATGCGCAGAGAGTGCAATAATTTCTGAAATTGCTCCACTTTTGGGCGAATGTTGTGTTTCAATTTGTATAATATTCTTTATGAAACGTTGTATAATGGCGTTCAAAATTGTTTTTTTCTTATAGTTAGTACCCATTTTATATAACCATAACATACATTGTGATTCATAAAGAACATTCACAGAGAATAAAAATTTATTTTCCCATTCGACCTTAAACATTGTGCGCAAGTGAATTATTTTCCGTGTACGAAATTTTGGACGCGAGCGAGCAACAATATTGAGATTAAAATTAAAAAATGATTAAAAAATCGTTTGCCTCAAAGGACATTATCGTACATACATACATTACGTCGCCAGGAAAAATGAATGTCGTATGTGAAATTGAGTCCAAATTAAGTTAATAATGCAGTTATACTAAACTTATTAAGAATTCTGAAATGGTGTTATCCATTTTTGGATTTCACGAGATTTCAGTAAAATTTTGTCGCATATGCAAAGTCGAAGCGATTGTGGCCAATTTTGTCGTATTTTTTTTTTACTTACGACAGTTTTTCATATAAATTCCGTGCTTTGAACACTCGAAAATTACCTTGGACAAAATTTTAAAATATTTAAAAAATTTTTTGTAAAATCTGTAATTTTTTTTCCTATTATCGCACAGATAATTATATGTTTTATGAGAATTTTTGCAAATATAGTTAACAACGCTGTTATTTTCCATCAATCAAGCCATTTAAAATGGGGCTATTCGTTTTTGATATCTTATTTAGTTTTCGATAGATGAGTAATTTGTATCTCTTTTGTCGTTTGCATAAAGAACATAAACTCACGAAAAACAAAAACGACAAACATTTTGTATAAACACACATGTATACATATAAATAATTAATAACACTACGAAAAAAATTACAAAACTTACATTATACTTCTTATTACTGCTTAAAAAACTGGTTTCAATACCGTCTTGTTGTGGTACATTCGTCATAATAATTCTAATTTATAAACATAACATATGTTTATGTAGCCGCAATATCGTCAGTGTCTCCTTTCTTGTTAATTGTTTTTGTCCTTTTTTCCAATATCCGTAAGAATTCTAGTGTGTACCTTGTTTTTTCTCTCATTTCTCTGCATATTATTTTCACATTTTGAAGATCAGCTGTGTCTCCGCTTGCCAATATGTGTTGTGCTAGTGCTGTATTATTTTTGTTTTTCCTTAACTCCGCTTCGTGTTCTGCTAGCCTGATTTCTAACATTAGTTTTGTTGTTCCTATGTACACCTTGTTGCAGTGTTCGTTCTCTCTACCCTTGCATGTGACTTCGTAAACAACATTAGGGTGCAATTTACAATTGAAATGGAGGAAAACTCAAGAATCCCTTTCCTGGACGTTATGATATATAGGAGAAATAAAAAATTATACTTGGAAGTTTAACTTCATATATACTCGTATATTTAAAAATCTCGAAAGTAGTATACTGTGCACTAACCTTTCTTCGTAGCCGGAAAGGACGAGATTCCGAGCTACCCGGCCGTTTAGATCCACCTTGGGATGTTCGTTGAGGGCGTATTTAGAGCCACACTGTTTAAATGGCACTGTCGCCTGACATAGCTTCGATATTTTAATATTTGCCATGTTGCAGACGGCGGACCAGTTTTCGGTTGATTCGAGCATTACATCGATCAGGTTCTCTACTTTAGCCAGTCTCTCCCTACCTGTTAGTTTTGGTAGTTTATTTGATCTTCAAAATATGTGCTGGCAAAAAACAGTGTTCTGCATCGTAGATATCGTCGTATGCGCAGAGAGTGCAATAATTTCAGAAATTGCTCAACTTTTGGGCGACTGTTGGGTTTCAATTTGTATAATATTATTTATGGCGTTCAAAATTGTTTTTTCTTATAGTTAGTACCCATTTTATATAAGCATAACATACATTGTGATTCATAAAGAGCATTCACAGAGAATAAAAATTTATTTTCCCATTCGACCTTAAACATTGTGCGCAAGTGAATTATTTTCCGTGTACGAAATTTTGGACGCGAGCGAGCAACAATATTGAAATTAAAATTAAAAAATGATTAAAAAATCGTTAGCCTCAAAGGACATTATCGTACATACATACATTACGTCGCCAGGAAAACTGAATGTCGTATGTGAAATTGAGTCCAAATTAAGTTAATAATGCAGTTATACTAAACTTATTAAGAATTCTGAAATGGTGTTATCCATTTTTGAATTTCACGAGATTTCAGTAAAATTTTGTCGCATATGCAAAGTCGAAGCGATTGTGGCCAATTTTGTCGTATTTTTTTTTTTACTTACGACAGTTTTTCATATTAATTCCGTGCTTTGAACACTCCAAAATTACCTTGGACAAAATTTTAAAATATTTAAACAATTTTTTGTAAAATCTGTAAATTTTTTTCCTATTATCGCACAGATAATTATATGTTTCATGAGTATTTTTGCAAATATAGTTAACAACGCTGTTATTTTCCATCAATCAAGCCATTTAAAATGGGGCTATTCGTTTTTGATATCTTATTTAGTTTTCGATAGATGAGTAATTTGTATCTCTTTTGTCGTTTGTCATACCCACCCCTGCAAAACTGTTGCTAAAAGTAACATACGACAAAATTAACTAAAAAAATCTTTCGTAAATTCAAAAATAAATAAGAACCAAAAATAAAAATAAAATAGGTTTTCTTATCTATTATTATTATTATCTATATTATTATTATTATCTATATAAACGAATTTAAAATTTCAACCCCCAGCAATGGGTTGTGTGCAGGGCTTTGAACCCGCCACGAACGTCTCGCCACAATCCGCATAAAGGCGAGATTCTTCAACATCTCCCTGATTTGCGCCCATGCCCATATTGCTTCTACGAACTCCTGGAGCGCACGTTCGAAAGCTGCCTGCAACACGATATAAAAATCGTGCTAGGCGATTTTAATGGCAAGGTGGGCAAGGAGGGCATCTTTGGTTCCACAGTCGGAAAATTCAGTATCCACGAGGAAACCTCTGATAACGGATTGTGACTGATCGACTTCGCCGGGTCCCGAAACATGGTAGTCTGTTGTACCAGGTTCCAGCCTAGGAGCATGCATCAGGCTGCGTGGCTGTCTCCAGATGGTAAGACACGAAACCAAATCGACCATGTTGTGATAGACGGAAGGCACGCTTCCAGTGTCCTAGATGTGCGCACGATCCGAGGAGCCAACATTGACTCGGACCACTATCTTGTCGCAGCCAAGATACACACGCGCCTCTGTGCGTCAAAAAGCGTGCGGAAATGCACACAAGGAAAACTCGACGTCGGAAAGCTGCAATCACAACAGACAGCCACGCACTTCGCTACTCGACTCGCACTCCTGCTCTCTGAGAGCTCTAATCAACACAGCGATATTTCAGAGCAATGGAACCACATCTCAACCTTTACGTACCGCCGCTGAACAATCTATTGGTTTTCAGCGAGGCCGGGAAAACGACTGGTACGATGAGGAATTTCGCGTTGCCACGGAATGAAAAGATGCTGCCTACAGGGCCACGTTGCGATCGGGCGGAACGCGAGCCTTGCGGGAGAGATATCGTGAGTTGAAGAAGGAAGCGAGACGCATTTCTCGAGAGAAGAAGAGAAAGGCCGAAATGCGTGAGTGCGAAGAGCCGACAGGAAAAGCGCCCGAAAATTCTTTCAGAAAGTACGATGGCTAACAGAAGGTTTTAAGACCGGGGCGAAGTCCTGTAAGAACGACAACGGCGACCTGGTGACTGACGTTCAGAATATACTTAGTTTATGGAGGGATGACTTCTCCACACTACTTAGTGGTAGTGGCAGAGACCACCTTGCAGAGGATGATGATCCCGAAACCCTAATCAATGACGACAGAACTCATGTTCCGTTACCCGACTGCGACGAAATCCGTATAGCAATAGCACGGCTTAAGAACAACAAAGCGCCCGGAGTTGACGGGCTGCCAGCTGAGTTATTCAAATACAGTGGAGAAGAGTTGGTAAAGCACATGCACCAGCTTATCTACAGAGTATGGTCGGACGAATGCATGCCTACTGATTGGAATCTAAGTGTACTTTGCACAATTCACAAGAAGGGTGATACTGCAATTCGCGCCAACTATCGTGGTACCAGCCTTCTTAACATCGCATATAAGGTTCTGTAGAGCGTATTGTGTGAGAGAGTAAAGCTAACCGTCAATGAACTGATTGGACCTTATCAGTGTGGCTTTAGACCTGGTAAATCTACTATCGACCAGATATTCACAGTGCGCCAGATCTTGGAAAAGACCCAAGAAAGAAGAATCGACACGCACCACCGTTTTGTCGACTTCAAAGCCGCTTTCGATAGCACAAAAATAAGTTGCCTATATGCCGCAATGTCTGAATTTGGTATCCCCGCAAAACTTATACGGCTATGTTAAATGACGTTAAGCAACACCACCAGCTCCGTCAGGATTGGGAAGGACCTCTCCGAGCCGTTTGATACCAAACGAGGTTTCACACAGGGTGACTCTTTGATGTGTGACTTTTTTAACCTTATGCTGGAGAAGATAATTCGAGCCGCAGAACTAAATCGGTCAGGCACTATATTTTATAAGAGAGTGCAGCTGCTGGCGTAAGCCGATGACATTGACATCATTGGTCTTAACAACGGTGCAGTTAGTTCTGCCTTCCCAAACTGGATAGAGAAGCAAAGCGAATGGGTCTGGAGGTGAACGAGGGCAAAACCAAGTATCTCCTGTTATCAAATAAACAGTCGGCACATTCACGACTGTGTAAAATCGCGGGTACTCTTTGCTTGTGAGCTCAGATGTACCGGATTTTATTTGGTTTGATTGTGCAAGAAAAGTAAAGGAAAAAAAAACGCAATAAGGTTTTAGTTTTTTCGTTATAATAGATATGTGCTTGTGTGTATTTAAAATATTTTTATGAATAATATTTTACAAAGATTAGTTTACCTTGATGAGGCTGGTAGCTCGCTGTCTTCAGTTTAACTCGGTCAAAAAAGAAGTGTCCGCAGAAGCAGAACGGTTTTGTGTCCGAACCGTCGGACCATATAAATCAGGGGAAAATTAACGAGAAAATGTTTATCCGGCGGGAAAATGTAAACGGAAGAAATTGAGTGAAAGTGTCAATTTGTACGTGTGTGTAAACTTATGTGTGTGCTCATCCACACACACACAACTACATGAAAGCCGTGCATAAGTGTGACCGCTGCACATTAGGGCGGGTCGTTTATTGGCGGTTGATTTGAGTTTTAGGCATAGAGGCCTAAACATGCCGCCCCCATTGCGGTACGCAACATGGCCAAAACGAGTAAAAACTTTGAGCTACCAGCGTCACGTACATACATATGAAGAAACTTAGGAATATTGAATAACGCTGTCCTCTGTCACCATTGCCAGGATCTTGCACCAACAGTATCGTTCCTCGTCACCTCTCTTAACCTAGAAGGCTGGGGGAGAAAATGTTGTACATTACAAAAAAATATACGTGGTTATCTTTCAATGCACTCTAATATCGTAAAAAAAAGGGGATACAATTTTTAACTTCTTATTTATCTTTATTACATTTTTTTTTTTTTTTTTTTTTTGTATATATATTTTTAATTTGATTTGTATATATACATTTTTAATTTAAAAGGATGGGCGGCACGCCCCGGACAGAGTCCACCCAAAGATGGTGCTCTGTGCCACTAGGGGGCCAAATGTCTGGGGTAATAACCCGGGCAGCACTATGTCGGCGTATACATCCGCGCCGAGTGCCAGGCGGATGGTTGATGTCGCAAAAAATTTTGGGTCAGCAAGCTTGATGTGGGTGTAAGGTGTTGCGACTGCTGGGTCCACATTTGTGGTGGGCGATATCCCAAGCGCGCGCTTTACTACAAGGGCGTGAGTTGCCACCCGCTTGTTCTGCCCGTGTTTGCCGCGAAGACAGAGGAAGCAGCCCCTTTGTACCCCAATGCGCGTCTCCGGAAGACCCAGCTCCTCGACCAGGTCTGCTGCGATGACGGTGTTAGGCGTACACGCGTTTATAAGTGCGCGGACCAGATGAAGGCGCCCTCCTGCTTCCACCTTCACAACGGCTGTCGGCGCAATTGCAATGGTGGGTTGCAGCGACGGTGCGACAATTGCGCTCCGAAACGTCGAATTATGGGATAGCTGGCGAGGCCTAGTCGCCAGTCTATCTTCTCGGCGGAGTTTTCTGGTTGGATGCAGGCGGAAAGGCCGTGTTTCCGCTCTGCGCTTGTTGATCTCGCCACAGGGAGGTAATCGTCTCTTATTGTTAACTTTCTCATGTTGTAGTAGAGGCCGGAAAGACCGTGTTTCCAGTCCCCTCGGGGTCGGCGAGCGGAGAGGCCTCGTCTCCGTTTCGCCCGCTGTAGCTTCGCTTTCGAGATCTGGACGGAACGGCCTCGATTCCGTTCCAGAGTCCGAAGCGTACAGGGAGAGTGTGCCATCTACCTCGGCTTCTTCTACTTGCACACTCCAAGGCTTATTGGGGCTCTCGCTCATTTCTTTACGTGGGGCCCTCCACGACTCGCGTTTGCTTGGTGAGCTGTCCTCTAGATGGAGTGTCGAGTGGTGCTTCTCTCCACACCGGCGGCATCTTCCTTCGCTTTGGCACTCTTTAATTTGGTGCCCTATTGCCAAACAATTAGTACAGAAGCGCCCCAAGAGCGCTTCGCGCATGCGCTCCTCCACTGATTTGCTGCGGTACACCGGGCAAAGGCGGATTGGGTGCCTGGCATCACAAAGCCGGCATGTTTGTGGAAAACGCTGTCCACTTTTCTCGGCTTTTTTACGGAGCGTAGTATAACGAGTCATTGTTGCTAAAAATTAAGGGTTTAGAAATACAATACGTTTTTAACACGCTCCTGTTCATGAAATTGGGTTGGGTGGCGAGCGAAATTTCCATTCATTACATGGAATTGTAGTAAAAATTTGATTTGGGCAAGTGCGATTTTGGCCTTATAAAGCTACACAATTATTTCTTGTGTGAGCGTGGTGTAATTCTCGTAATAAGTTATGGCAATTGGCTAATGGGCAGCACTGGTGTCGTTGCCCAGAGTTGCAAATATAAATGCTGAATATAAGTTGGGAGATTTTTAGGGGTTTAGCCAAGCTTGGCACCCAATTTCTACCCACCCGAAAAAGTTTGAATATCACTGGCATAGAACGAGCGCAGGGTGACTCGCATGCGAATTAACGCAACTACCAATCTTAGTTTCTTTTGCGTTAATGAGGTCTCTTGGACATGATGAATAATTAGAATATAGGTTGTTCTTTACAAGATTGGTAATTTTGTCATAAAAGTGAAAGGTGTGTACAAAAAAAGCATCTAAAATGAGCATACTATAAAAAATTGCAGGTTATTGAGAGTGGGTGCTAAGTGTTATATTTTCATTCATTTGTGGAACGAGTGTATATACAGAATGCCATTGAGGGAAATTCACTGAATTATTCATTCAGCTAAATTTTCTGTATACCATCGTTGAGATGTCAATTAAAGTCAATTTCTTTTCACACACCATGAGGTAAAAACGGGGTAAGTAGTATTTCCTTTGACTTTTTCATTTTACTCTTGTTAATTTTTTATTCTTTTATGTAATTATGTCGTTAAAGATACAATGGAGCATTTGGACACACTGGAATAAGAGCGACGATGTTGCTACAGAGCAAGTACAACGTACCATACGAAAAACTCTACCAAATGGATTATATGATCCCAATTCGCAGATTCGCTCGTCGGTGGCGCATACCCCTTCCACAACTGCCATGACTGACTGGCCAACAGTTTGGACAGAGTTTGGGTGGCAATGAAGACTCTATACATGGTGCTATGCATGCGGATTGACAATACACAATGCGAATATCTTCGGGAGTGGCGGATTTCATTAACGCATCCATTGTCGGCAATATCGGCTGCTTCATTTGCTGCAGAAAGAATACAACAAGACAGGTGAGTGAGAAATTCGTTATTCAGCGACCGGGCGAGGGATTAGTTAGACCACACGCTTGCGCCCAACGGCGGATGCAGAACGTCAACGGTCGAACGCGTTCGTCAAATTCGCCGAACATATAAAACAGCTCGGACATGTAGGAACCAGTGAGATTGCTCATAGAGAGATCTACTTCCAAATTCAAATGTTCATGGTGATATTTAGTAATTTTTTTATTTCTTGTGTGCATTTTTTCACAAAGACTTCAAGATATGACATATTTATATACATAAATATCAATGTTTAAATTATTATAAAACTAATTTTAAGGCGCATTTTCTAAAAATTCAAAACTCCAATTTGTGCAATACAAGTTGTCCGAATTCTTATAGAATTCTTAAAGACGTCAAACTAGAGTGTATAGCAAATGTTCTGTTTGATCTCATACTCAACTCTAGTAAAACTACAAAATAAATTAAGAAATGCTCACACTTCTGCAATACATTAAGTGTGGAAAAGCAAAGAAGATAATAATCAACAATTTCAATAAACAAATATTTAAATTAACGCCATCTACAATTAGACATTGTAGCCGGGGTCGTAAACCAAGTGTACATGTATTTGTTATACGAATGTATTTACATACATGCATAATTATGTTGCGGTTAATCAAATATACATTTATAAACTTTTGGCTCAATAATATGTGTAAGTGGAAGAGAAAAATTTTAAAACTCTATTCAATTGTTAGACCAGTTAAAATGTAACTCTGTGGTCTTTCTACATTGTTGAAAATATATTACTTGTTATATTGTTCTGCAACAATGCCTGTCTTGATTATTTTTGATTTTTGAAAAACATTGTTGCCTAATTGGTTGCGGCTGCTGTTGCTGTTACTGTTGTCGTTACGTTGTTTACATCGACGGCGCTATGAGGCTGGGATTTTAAGGAGTTATTACGTGACCGCGGATTACAATTGGCACGCTGACAGTTATACTAAATTGCAAAGCTTTTATCAAATCGTATGATTTCAGATCATTAAATTTTTAAATTGTAATGCCCTATTATATTATGAACTTTAGTTGTATGCCAATGTTGCATTTGGCAGGCGAAGTCGAAAAATCGGCAAGCAAATTAATTTTATTTATATAAAAATTTTATCATAAAAAAAGGGCTTAACTTAAAAGTAATTATATTCAACTATTGAATTGAGCAGCCAACTTTTGTAAATCTTTATCAAAAGAACTAAAGTTCTCAGCAACATAAAATAATTAAAAGCAGTATTTAAACGATTTTTGAAAATTTTCGACGGTTTCATACAATTGCCCTCAATTGTCAGCCCATGCAGACCCACACTCACCAAACAATAAAGATGTGTATATTGAAATTATTGCGCTCATTTAAAATTCTGTATGAATTAAACGCTATTATAAGCGAAAGCTACATTATTATGTAATAACTTAAAAAAAGTAACAATTCCGTGGCACATACATAAAAGCGAATGCTTGAAGCAAAGCGCACCGCAGGACCATTTGGAATTGAGTAGCTTGGCTTACTTTTCCAATTACATCAATGCATTTGCAAGCAGTTCGATTGTCCAAAACATTTTGTTCGCCTCTTTTTGAAGTGTTTATTTTATAAAGGCTGATGATTGCAAGTGAAAAACAATCTACTATTATATCGTATTTTCACTTTTTTCTCTAATCATTGCATGAAATTATTTTTAATTAAATTTAATTTAGTTAAACTTCCTGGTAATATAAATATTTAAGTAAAATGTCAACAAAGACTAGCACAATCGAACGAAGCAGTAATGGTAATCCAAAATCGGTGAATCTTTCAGAGATTTGCTCCCGTGCACTACAAGCGGGTTCTGAATGGCCTGACAAGGACGAATTTTTTGACGTTATCTACTGGGCTAGGCAAATCTTTGGAATTCTATTGGGTATTGTATGGGGTATAGTGCCATTAAAGGGATTTTTAGGTTTGGTTCTCTTCGCAGGCATTAGCTGCGGTATTGTCTACATTTATGCCATTAACTTTCAAGGTATTGATGAAGAGGCCTACGGAGGTGCTTGGGAGTTGGTGAAAGAAGGTTTTATGACATCATTCGCCGGTTTTCTAATGACGTGGATTATTTTCTATACCGGCCTGCATTATGATGCGATTATGGCTGAAAAGGATTTATCGTAATACAGTAATAAAATCTAAGGATTTTATCATTAGTTATACAATCGTTTGAAGCTATCAACTAAATTATATTTATATATATATACAATATGTATGTATGTACTTTCGAAAATAGGAAATTTAAATATTCTTGCGAAAGGGCGTTAATACTCGATAATGTAACTCCAAAACAAATTAACAATTTTAATCCCTTCCACATGTCAAGACGGTTCCTTGCATTTAATTGCATAATACAATTATGGCGGTTTTAACGACTATTAGTTAATAAAATAGTGTAATTACTGCGGGAACATAATAACTTAATGCTACAATATGGTTCATTTCTTTATAATTAGCAAATTATTGCTTGCATTTTCGAGCATTTTGTTATTGCAGTGCCACGAATTGTAGCTAATGCTGCTGTTGTCATTTTGGCAGCTGTTTTTCAACGCACGCCGGCCACTGGTCGCTCTGAACCAAAGAAATGGTGAATGCGCTGGTACGCCGGTGAGTTCATCATTGTACACTGAGGCAGAGATAGCTGCTGAAGCTTCCTGAGAGCTCGCAAACTCAAATAATATGTAATGTTGCTCGTCCTCGTGTTGTATGTAATAATGATGCGCACTGAGTATTTGTCCAAAACTGGCGCAACAGTTATACAATTCGGGGAATGATTTTTCAGATTGCACTTGCACTACAATACTGCGTTTGGCCTGCTGCTGCCGCCGTTGCATCATTTTATTATAGGCAACTTTTCCTACTTCTTCGGTAGTAATGAACTTGGAGTTACATGTTCTTCTTAAATGTTTGCTTCCAAATAGAACCTGTTTTATGTTGTTTCTCATAAAGCAATGCATAGTAGCTCTCGTCAATATCTAATTAACGTGATTTATTGAAAATATTTGGTAAATTTAACGTACTTTTATTATTATCGAATAAAAAAACAAAAATATACAAACCAAATGGGCAGGGTCGCCCACAGAGGCAAACAAATGCGTATGTACGAGTATGTTTCTTCTTTCTTAACAATCCAAACTAATTTTCAAATAAACAGTGTAGCGTCAAATGAACAAGCTGCACCTACGTTCATTTGTAATATGTAGACATTTTTATAATTCAGCCTAATCCTGTTGTACCTACTTACGCAGAAAATCCACAGAGGGTTTGGGTCATAATCGCTATGCAATTTGATATTATATTTATTCGGACATAAATACGAGTGTTGCATGTACGCACATATATTGAATACTTTATTTAAGTATCCCCTCTTTTAACCTGATTGGTTTTATTGTCAAAAATTACAATCGAAATGCTAGTAGCGATTACATAGTGCTTTGCTTATTTGCGCAAATTTAGAAAAAATATAAAAGGCCGAGTGCATTGCTGATCGTTTAAGCGCCAGCATATTATCGTAAAATAATAGATTAATATTATGAAGAGAAATTTGATATTATATAGTTAAAAATATCAACATTTGAAGTACAAATATATTTCTCCTAAACTTTTTATATAACGGCTTTTATGAAAGTGCGTATCTCGTTTTATGAAGTTCTTTAAGAAAAATAAAACGCGTTTTTGGTACCAACGCTTAAATTAAGATAATAAAAATTAACATTGATAACGTCCTTGATACTTCACTGTATATAAGAGTACCTAAAAAATTAAGTTTTGGGATAACGAGTTGTGCGCTTCGTATAAATATTTTTTGCATTGACTATTATTACTGATAAGTAAATTCTCGCTTGGATATGTTTCGAGTTGTAAGTGGGCGATAAGTGGTGACCTATTGGGAGGTTGTCTCGTTCTCCCTGAGTCAAGTAATTCTAAAACTTTGCATTTTTCGGTGATATTTATCCTTTTATGTTGCTTTTTTATCGCTGACATTCTCAAATTACTTTTTTTTTTTTTTTTTTTTTTTTTAATACGCAGAATATTATAAACTGTAACCACAACTTGCAGTACTAATCTTTCTGATACTTCACATGCGCAATGTGCCTGCGCAAAAGTTGCCTTGCTCGAACGTTCGGCATGATGCAAATGTTGCTAGAAGCTCGCTTCGAACGCGATACTTCGGCGCCGTTATGTGGTCATAGGTAGAGAACAAATTGTTCTTTTGTCGATCTTATGATGGTCGGTTTAATATTACCAGATCGACCCGGGGAGACCCGGTAAAGAACCATCACCTGAAAATTGGCATGCAGGTTAAAGGATCATGGTCGTTGGTGAATCTATGGTATTTGTGGGAGTGGAATTCTACGGATATAAAGGAAATGGAATTTTGTGGTAAGCCAGGGAGTGGAATATCAGGAAGAGTAAGGTTCATTTTTGTTTTATTGTTTCGAGTTGTAAGTGGTGACCTATTGGGAGGTTATACCGTTGTCGTTGTCTTCTCTGTAGGGCGGAAGTAGCACCAATTTTACAATTGGTCGGGTGATTGTGCCCTTTTCGGTCAGTACCTCTGCAACTCTCACTTTGTTGTCGGAGCCTGGGTGTGGTTTTAAGATTCGCCCCAGTCTCCATTCATTCGGAGATAGATTATCCTCTTTTATGACAACAAAATCTCCTACCTGCAAGTTGTCTTGTGGATGCTTCCATTTGATGTGTTTTTGCATCTCTACTAGATACTCTGCCTTCCATCTTTTACAAAAACCTTGGTGCAGGGCTTTGAGCTTTTGCCATCGGTTTATTATGGATGCAGGGTTCTCATTGATATCTGGTTCTGGTGGAGCTTATAAGTGCCCACCAACTAAGAAGTGGCCTGGGGTAAGCGGCTCCAGGTCAGATGGCTTATTTGAAGAGGGACTTATTGGACGAGAGTTGAGACAAGACTCAACTCTACATAAAAGAGTCATAAATTCTTCGAAGGTGTATTTGTAGTTCAATGCTATTTTCTTAAAATGGCTCTTAAAGCTCTTCACTCCCGCCTCCCACAGTCCGCCCATGTGTGGAGCTGCAGCGGGGATGAAATGCCATGAAAGCAATTGATGCGCGTACCTGGACAAGGTGCTGTTACGCGCTTCAATCATGAAAGCTTTAGCTTCGGATCGTAAAGATCGGGAAGCTCCGACAAAGTTGGTGCCGTTGTCGGAATACATGTTTTGTGGGCAACCTCGTCTGGCTGTAAACCGGGCAAAAGCTGCCAAGAAAGACGCTGTACTTAGGTCAGTAGTGGCTTCAAGGTGTATGGCTTTAGTTGCGAAGCACACAAATAAGCAGACATAACCTTTTGAGATTCGACATCCTCTCCCGCGATAGCTTTTGATGTCAAATGGTCCTGCGAAATCCACTCCGCTGTTTGTAAATGCCCGAGAATAGGTGGTGCGTTCCTGGGGCAGGATTCCCATAAGCTGAGTTTGGGTCCGTTTTTTATGGATGGTGCAGATCTTGCAGTTGTGGATGACTGAGCGTATCATATTCTTGACCCTAGGAATCCAGTATTGGGTACGGATGATGCGCAACATCAGCTGATTTTCTCCGTGCAAAGATACTTTGTGGATAAACTGGACGATGAGACGGGACAACCTGCAGTTATATGGCAGTATAATGGGATGGCGCTCATTGTAGGCCAAATCCAGAGACGTCCCTAGACGACCACCAGCCCTTATAACTTTCGATTCATCAATGAATGGGTTTAGGGGCAGAATTTCGCTTTTTCCGTTGATCGATCCACCTGATCTAAGACTCTCATACTCTTCACCAAAGTGTTGTCTTTGGGAAAGCTGTATCAAGCGTTGAGTCGTTGCTTTAATTTCATATGCTGAGATTAGGCAAGACGTTGTTTGGAAAGACGATTTTATTTTGGAGTGAGCTCCCGGCAAAATCTCATAATATATGAGATAACCCGCAAAGCCCTCGGTAAATCTGAAAATCGATCAAGTAGGTCGCTAAAATTCTGTTTATCGATTGTAACTGCATGTGCTTGAACCCTTTGCTCTTCAATTTGCGTTTTGTAGTCTGAATTTTGTGTGGGCCAATTGGAGCTATCTTCTTGTAGCCAAGAAGGGCCTTGCCACCACAAGCAATTGTTGACTAGTTCATATGCTGGAAGTCCTCTGCTTGCCAAGTCAGCTGGGTTTGATGCTGAGTCCACATGTGACCAGTTTTTTGTACCGACATTTTCAACGATTTTTGTTATTCTATGGGCGACGAACGATTGTGGAGTCTGTCCACAGGTATACTTTGACATGTCCCAAGTCAAGACTCTCCGTCACAGATTCAATTATTTCTGCTAGCAGCACGGCGCCACAAAGTTCCAATCGTGGTAACGAGATAGTCTTGACCGGGGCTACCCTGGTTTTTGCTAGTAGTAGACTTACTTCGACCCTTGACTGGTGCCTAACACGTAGATATACTGCTGCACCATACGCTTTTTCTGATGCGTCACAGAAACCGTGCAATTCTACTTCGTTTGTTGGTGAATAGTGTACCCAACGAGGTATTCGAATGTTATTAATTTCGTCGTATTGATGTATGAAATTATTCCATCGCTCGAGAGTGGTCGGGGTTACTGCTTCGTCCCAGTCCGTTTTTTCAAGCCAAATATTCTGCATCAGCATTTTGGCGACAATTATGATAGGAGCGAGCCAGCCTAGAGGATCGAATAATTTGGTGATGGCCGAGAGGATCGTTCTTTTTGTGACGGCAATACCCCCTTCCAATGGCCTCGTCATAAAGTAAAATAAGTCCGTGCGGGCATTCCATCGTATGCCCAGAGCCTTTACTGCGCTCGTTTCTTCGAATTCCAAAAAATTTTCAGAAAGTAGATCGATTTTTGGAATATCTTTTAGGAGATCTTCACAATTGGCAGTCCATTTCCGTAATGGAAAACCGGCTGACTGCAATACGTGAGTTATTTCATTTCTGGCTTTAATTGCAGAGTCGATACTATGTCCTCCCGCCAGTACATCGTCAACGTACATATACTTTCTTAAAATATTAGAGGCTATGGAAAAGGAGCTTTCTGTATCATCAGCGAGTTGTAAAAGTGTCCTTATCGCGAGGTAAGGAGCACAATTTATACCGAAAGTAACAGTCCTCAGCTCGTAAAGACTGATTGGTTCGGTTGACTTTGCGCGAAAAACTATGCGCTGATACTTCGTATATTTGTCGTGTACCAGTATTTGACGGTACATCTTCTCTATGTCGGTGTTGAAAACGTATTTGTATAATCTCCAACGCAGGATTATAATAGGAAGATCTGCCTGTAGCACTGGCCCTGGAAGGAGCACATCGTTGAGGCTTATGCCATTAGCCGTTGGACTTGAGGCATTGAAGACCACCCGGACTTTCGTTGAGCTGCTCTCCGCCTTGATGACAGCATGATGCGGCAGGAAATAGTGATCGGAGGAATCTGCAGGTATAAATTGATTAACCTTTGACATATGTCCTAACGACTCGTATTCCGTTAACACCCTATTATATTCATTTTGCAGATCTGGATTCTTGGCAAGTCGCGTTTCATTCCGATAGAATTGCGAGCAGGCCCTTTTTAGTGATGGTCCCAGGCAGGTATTTACTAGGAAATCCTGTTTAATGGGTAAGGCCACTACGTATTTTCCAGAATCGTTTCTTAGGGTCGTAGTTTTGTATAGCGTCTCACAATATTTATCCTCTTCGCTTTGGCTTCGGCTTTTCGGTAAGTCCTCTACTTCCCAGAAAGAGGTGAGTTGATTATCCAGTGCAACTTCACTGAAATATGAGGCTATATTGTTAGTTGGACTTGTTATGGCCGTGCGGCCTATTAATATCCAACCGAACACTGTTTGCTGAGCGAGAAGCGTACTAAGTACGTTCTTCTTCAGACCGCTCAAAATAATTTCGGGATAGATGTCTCCCCCAAGTACAAGGTCCACTGGTTCATTAACAAAGAACCTTTTATCTGCCAAAACTAAGTCTGGAAATGCTTGTTGAGTTAAGGCGCTAATCGGTGTAGTTGGGAGATTTCCAGTTAGTCGTGCTAATACAAGCACAGTGGCATTCAATCGAAAGAGTGGGTCAACTGGTGACCGCAACTCTATTTTGCACGCTTCTCTAACCTGCGCAGATACCGAATTTGAAATGCCTGACACTTGGGCATGCATTCTTGTTGATGGCAGGTTGATTCTTCGTTTGAGTCTTTCTGTTATGAATGAACATTCAGACCCGGAATCAATAAGAGCGCGTGCTGAAAAAGCTGT
Organism: Philophylla caesio; assembly: GCA_963971545.1. Lineage (NCBI taxonomy): Eukaryota > Metazoa > Arthropoda > Insecta > Diptera > Tephritidae > Philophylla > Philophylla caesio. The sequence goes on along the minus strand of OZ020604.1, from coordinate 124,212,314 downwards.
GCCGTTCAGTTGTATATGTACGCGAGCTGTTCCCAGCAGTACGCCTGTGTTTGTGTTTGCATGGCATGACTGTATATTTGGGTTTTCAGCCGTTTTTGCCTTTGAAGAATCTCGCCATGCTAGAGCTTGCTTAGATGTTGACGGCATATCAACTGAAGGGCTCGTAGGCGTTCGGCGATGCGGTGCTTTTGGCTGAATTGTCTGCAAATGAAGGAGCGTGTTATGTCGCGAGTGACACGTATTGCAATTGAATGCGCTAGTTCATCTTGACACAGTATGTCCAAGCCGCCAAGTCGTTTAGCAGGGACTTCAGTGGGCTGTCGTTGTATTTGAGACCATGGTGCTCTGACAACTTTGGAATCTTTTAGCCCTGTTAAGGTTTCTAATGTTTGAAACCTATTTGAAAGGAACCGGTCCATTTCTTCCCATTTCGGTATATCATTTTTGTGGTCTATGGTCTGTTCCCATAGAGCCAGCGTTCTTTCGGGTAATTTGGTTGAGCAAAGATAAATTACAATTGCATCCCAATTCGAAATGTCAATCTGCAACCTTTTAATCGAGCTACCACACTCACTTTCTATTGAATGTAAATTAAAAAGTAATTTCAGTTGTGTATTTACGAGTATACGTTTATTTTCGTATCTCTCATACAGATTTTTCCAGGCAGTTTGGAAGCCTTCATTGGTGAGTGGACACTTTCTCACGATATCTTTGGCCTCTCCTTGAGTCTTATGGTTGAGGTGAAATAGTTTCTCAACCGGAGTGAGGCGCTTATGGTTGAGGTGAAATAGTTTCTCAACCGGAGTGAGGCGCTTGTTATTCAAAAATTTTATTGTATGCTGATGATGTAAAGCTTTTTAGATCGTATCATTCTGTTGAGGAAAGGTCCTTACTACAAGCGGATTTAAATAGCATGACTAACTGGTGTGAAATAAATTACATGCCACTAAACCTTAAAAAATGTAAAGTAATGTGCTTTTCTCGCAGAGCAGTTCAACCAACATCTTATGAAATAGGTAACCATAACCTCGAACAAGTGTTTAACTTTGTTGATCTTGGAATTACAATGGATCCGAAATTTAATTTTAATCTTCACATCAATGTTACAGTTAACAAAGCCAAGGGTGTTTTTGCATTTGTAAAACGGTGGTCAAAAGAATTCAATGACCCTTACACCACGAAGGCTCTGTTCACAACGTTAGTGAGGCCCATACTGGAATATGGATCTGTTGTTTGGAACCGGCGCTATCAAGTTCATTCCGACAGAATAGAGTCCATTCAAAAACAATTTCTGCTTTTTGCTTTAAGGAATTTTCGTTGGGATTCTCAGTACAACCTGCCGCCATATAAAAGTCGTTTAAAACTCATTAATCTTCCTACACTTGCTAGTCGTAGAGAAATGCTAGGCATTGTATTTTGGGTCAAGTTACTGACAGGCTCGATCTCTAGCCCATCTCTTCTTAGCGAAATAAAACTTAACGTTCCCTCCAGAATTTCAAGACATTTCCGGCCTCTCTTTCTGAAGCCATGTAAAAGTAATTTTGAGTTAAATGAGCCACTCCGTAGTTTGTGTCAGGATTTTAACACTCACTCCGGTTCTTTTGATATTTCAGACTCACTTTTTTACATAAAGAAAACTATACTTAATCCTCTCAATAATTAATACATACATACATATACATATATTACTATTCGATCAGCTGATGAGCATTTGTTCTGTAGCTGAACAGTTTTAGATCTCGACACTTAACAAACCTCTGCCTTTCATGACTCGGCGCAATATATATGAAAAAACAAAATTTTTTTTTTTTTATATATCCGTGCGTCATGCGGATGCGCCCCTCGCGTCGGTCGGGCGGGTATGGAGGGATACAACCGTTGGGATTATTATTATTATATTATTATATGGCCGTGAACATATCACGGAAAGACGGCCACGACTCATAATCTCCTTTGAACACGTCCGTATCACACGGAGGAAGGTGGATATTGTGTTCGCGAACCGGAAGAGAGAGGAGATCCTTTTCATCCTTGTCTGATTTTTCAAGCGCCTCCAATTGAGAGGCTATTGCAGACATGCATTTAATATAGCTGGCAAAGGAAGTTTTGTATTTCTTCCGAATTGCCTGATTGTCCGCTTTGGACAACCCCTCCGCATTACTCAGATTGTCGTGACCAAGTTTTGTCTTCTCCCAGAGAGCTTTTAACTCCTCTTGCTGAATGGCAAGACCATGTTTATTTTGATCTGAGGCGGAAGTGCTGCTGAAATCTGCGTCAAATTCAATTATTGATTCTGCTAAGCGTATGGAAGCTTTATTAAATTGTATGAGAAGTTATCATTTATGAAGCGACCTTTAAAAACCAAAATCGACACAAGCCTGTCAACGAAGCGGATACTCGATATCGTTTGTATATTTCGTAGAAATGAACCAACAAATTTAGAAGATATCAGGTTGTTTATATTTATAATATACTTTCAACTCTTTATTTAAATTGTTTATTTTAATGTACTTATGTATATTGTTTACTTGCAGAGTATGTGTACAATTTTTTAAGAAGTGCTCGCCACCCAACTGTGTTAACAAATACGTGTATCGGTACTATAAATGTCGTGGAATATAAACGTAGTATGTAGATAGTGTACTGTGCAACGTACCAACGTGAAAAAACGGCGTTTAAAATACAATAATATGCAACGCGTTTGTCTACTGTGCAACGAATAAATTCTTCGAGTTTATGCGACTTTAAATACAAAAATGTTGCCTAAACCTGTGTGTGTGTGTGCAAAGTGGCAATGTGATGTGCAACGCTTGAATATAATATGCAGCGTGTTCTTCAAACCAAAGTGTCAATCGAGTGTGCAACGCATCAAAGTGAAACGAAAAAATTTGGAACGCACACGTTAATATACGAGTTTGTGTGTTTTAAAATGAAAAACTCTAATTATGTGTGTGTATAAAAGTGCATAAGCGTAAATGCTAATAGGTTGAACAAACAACCAAAAGACAAAAAAAAATAGGTTATGTACCTTATTAATGTGCAGTGTCATAAAATGAAAAAAAGAAATGCATTCGCGTTGCAATGAAGTGGTCACTTGGATAAATAAAAATGTGTATTTATTAAAAAAGAGGAATTGTTCCCAAATAAAAATGTGGAGTAAATTTAAAAAAAAAGGTTATGTACACTCGTGTATATCCACTGTGCTGTAGTGATGTGATGCGTTGCACTGTGATTGTTGGCACTAGTATTGCACAATTAATTTAGTAAAATAAAATGCACCAATAATGCAGCATATGCTCACTTTTTAACAATTTTGTTTTTTGTGTTTATATTTTAATATATGACTCGAAAGTGCGATTGAAGTGATAACCACGTACCTTGTTCAATGTAGACGGTGACAAAATAATGTGGCAAGTGTTGCGTTGTGGTTGATCACAGTGATGGTGTTGTGTTGAGAAAAATGTTGGTGTTCTGTGGCCAGGTGGTGTGGCAAGTGCTGTGTAAAGTGTTGCGTTGTGGTTGATCAAGAAGTGATGGTAATGTGTTTTTGAAAAATGTTGGTGTTGTGGCGATTAACTGGTGCGCAAAACGATGTAGTTGATCAAAATGATGGTGTTGTTATCTTCGTGGACTGTATTTTTTTTGTTGAATAAACTGGCTGATTTTTCTGAGGTGAAGTGTAAAATTTCAGTTCTTCTCGGCGAAGAAAGGACCATGTAAAATCGCGGGTACTCTTTGCTTGTGAGCTCAGATGTACCGGATTTTATTTGGTTTGATTGTGCAAGAAAAGTAAAGGAAAAAAAAACGCAATAAGGTTTTAGTTTTTTCGTTATAATAGATATGTGCTTGTGTGTATTTAAAATATTTTTATGAATAATATTTTACAAAGATTAGTTTACCTTGATGAGGCTGGTAGCTCGCTGTCTTCAGTTTAACTCGGTCAAAAAAGAAGTGTCCGCAGAAGCAGAACGGTTTTGTGTCCGAACCGTCGGACCATATAAATCAGGGGAAAATTAACGAGAAAATGTTTATCCGGCGGGAAAATGTAAACGGAAGAAATTGAGTGAAAGTGTCAATTTGTACGTGTGTGTAAACTTATGTGTGTGCTCATCCACACACACACAACTACATGAAAGCCGTGCATAAGTGTGACCACTGCACATTAGGGCGGGTCGTTTATTGGCGGTTGATTTGAGTTTTAGGCATAGAGGCCTAAACAACTGGGATCAAACTTCACTGTTGACAGTTATAACTTTGAAAAAGTAGAAGACTTTGTTTACTTAGGAACCAGCATTAACATCGATAATAAAGTCAGCCTCGAAATCCGAAGGCGGCAACTGAGCAGTAAAGTCCTCTCTCGACGGACAAAAATCACGCTCTATAAGTCTTTCATTATGCCCGTCCTAATGTATGGCGCAGAGCATGGACGATGAAGATATCTGAGAGAGATGAGAAGCCTCTAGGAGTGTTCGAGAGAAAGATTCTCCGAAAGATTGATGGGTCTTTACGCCTTTGCGATGGCGAATACCGTAGAAGATGGAACGATGAGCTGTACGAGCTTTATAACGACATAGATATAGTGCAGCGAATTAAGATCCAGCGGCTCCGCTGGCTTGGTCATGTCGTTCGAATGGATGAAAGCGCTCCAGCTCTGAAAGTATTCGACGCGGTACTCGCCAGTGGTAGCAGAGGAAAAGGGAGGCCTTCTCTGCGTTGGAAAGACCAGGCGGTAAGGGACTTGGGTACGCTTGGTATTTCCAACTGCCGCCAGTTAGCGAAAGACAGAAATAACTGGCGTGCTGTGCTAAGCTCGGCCAAAATCGCATAGGCGGTTATCGAGCCAATGAAAGAAGAAGAAGAAGCAGAGCTCGGTTTTGCAGTTTTTGCAGTTTATCACAAGTAGTATCGCTAACTATGAAGAATATCGTTGGACAATATATAAAGTGGGGTTCCACTATATATCTATAGACAATGGTTTTGTATATCCTTACTAGACATTTACAAGATCTTTTTTTAAAGCCAATTTTTTTTGCAATTTTTTTTACTGTATATTCAACATGCTCATCCATTTTTAATTTATTATCAATGTATATCCCTAAATATTTAATGAGTTTAATTTTAGTTTAGATTATTTTTAGGCTGTAGTTTGAGCATCCGTTATTGACTGCCCTATTTAAGACCATGAACTGCGTCTTATTAACATTCAGTTTTAGTTTATTAGAGCATGACCAGTTATATAAGAAATTCAGATCTTCTTGCATTTTTCCAATCGCATTCTGCACGTTCCTATCACTGACTGTTAGGAGTGTGTCATCAGCGAACAATTTTATCATACAGTGTTTTAGCACCAAATTAATATCATTGATATAAATATTGAAAAGAACTGGTGCTAACGCCGAGCCCTGTGGTAACCCAATGTTCACGGCTACTTTTTTTGGCACAGTTGACTCGATCACTGTTTGCTGCATACGATCGGTAAGGTAGCTCCGAAACCAGTCAAGCTCCTTGTCTTTTATACCAATATGCTCAAGCTTTTCCAACATTCCATCCCTGTCAATAGTTTCAAAAGCTCTTTTGAGATCAACAAACACCGCTACGATATTCAACTTTGAATTAAGATTTTCCTTCCACTGGGATAGTACCGAATTTAGTGCAGTCTCACACGAGTGCTTCTCCCGGAAACCTGATTGCTCTTTTATGAATATGTTATTAGTTTCAATATGACATAACAACTGCGTTTTAACCACATTTTCCAGAATTTTTTCAATGTTTGGAAGAGTGTTAATTGGCCACATTTCTTCAACTTTTATAATACCTTTTACTTTTTTAACGGGGACAATCGTCGAAATTTTCCAATCTTTAGGTACTATTCCTGATTCAAGGCTCTTATTTATCAGTAAAGAGTAGAAGTGTCCCACATACTCTACTGAGTCTTTAATTACACCCTCAGACAATCAATTTTTGCCTCCTATTTTTCTCTTAAATTTCTTTACGGTATGTTCAATATCTTTAGAGTTAATCTGGTGGAATTCAAAGTTATTTACCAGATTAGCCTGCGGTAAAAAGTTACTGCTAATGTCTTTTATGTTTCTGTTTATCTCTACTATACTTTCTACTAAGAAATCGTTTACGGTTTCTGCAATTTTATAGCTGCTTTTTAATATTTTATCCCTTATTAAAACTTCGGTTATTTTTTCTTTACTATCTGATTTATTAACCACTTGTTTTAAGTGTTTCCACATTAATCGGCTATCATTTCTATTTGCTTCGGCTTTCTGTTCCATATAGCTAATTTTCTTATTTTTGATAATTTTTTTGTATTGCTTTTTTACCATGTTATATTCTGCTCAATCTCCTGTAAGCACTGCTTTTTCATGTAATTTGAACTTCTTCTTGTTAACCTCAGCTAATTGCCTGTCATTCCATTTGTTTCTAATCTTAATATAATTTTGTCGCTGGTTGGTTAATTGGTGCATAGCCGACATAATACAATTGTTAATGTGCTCTAGCATCCCTTCAACATCAAGACTACTTATGTAACTAAAGTTATACTGTCTCAGCAAATTAAGTAAATTATCAGGGGTATACATATCCCAGGAAGTAAATTCTGACAGCTTTTTTAACGGGATTAATTTGTTTATATTAAATCGAAACTGTATAGTTTCGTGATCCGTTATTCTGTGATCCTGTAAATTTTTACAGAACACCTCTTTACTGTTAGAATACAACAAGTCTATTAGTGTTGCGGAGTGCTCCGTAATCCGTATATTAAAGCTAATCAGCTGTTTCATTGCTTGGTGTGAAAAGATCTCTTTCAGTAGTTTACTATAAGTCGACACTACTTTAATGTTTATGTTGAAATCTCCAACAACAATAGTGTTTATTAAGTTATCAGATATTTCTGTTAGATTAGCCTCCATATATGTATGTGAGAAACTCGGCATCACTTGTGCTAGGTGAATGGTATACCACCCCGATCTGCCATTTAGTCTGGCAACTTTTCAGTTGGATGACCATGCACCATACATTATTATTTACCGATTTGTTGACCTTTATCTTGAACTCAAGAGTGTCGCGTAAAATTATGATCACACCGCCTGTATGTCTACTGTGTGAAACGCACCTTATTACCTGGTATGTTGGAAAATTTATCTCCGAGTCATCTATTTCATTTGTAATACATGTCTCGGAGCATAGCCCATGTCTGGGTTACCATTTTCCATTAGTCTTTCTAGTTCAATTTTATAAGCTAATAAAATATTTATATTGAGATACACATTGGCGATCTTTTCTTACGTCTAGTTGCTAACATCCCACTCTCTGTTTCTCTATCTTTAGTTTTCTAACATAGACTGAACACTCTCGGCTAAAAACACTATATTCTACATCTAATTTTAGACCTAGCTCTTGGTAAGCGTCACAACAATTACCGCAAATTAATTTTGGACTACTCTCTGTGCAATTTTCTGCTTTATGCTCCCTCATGCATTTACTACACCGTAATTTCTTCGTAAAATTATTAGCATTGTGATCGAAACCAAGGCATTTATAGCATCTTTTCACTGATTGCCCATCGTATACCCGACATCGATCCCATCCAATGTTTATTTTTTTCTTATCTAGAACCTGTAAGAAAAATGTATGTTCGACCTCATTATTGCATTAAAGGATGTTAATTCCCCATTACTACGTTTCGACTTGAATACTTTTACACTCTTAATGTTAGCATTACTCAAAGAATTGTTCTGGCCATTTATTTTATTAATTACCTCAATTTCACTATATTCTGCATTCATATGTGACTAATATATCTGGGCTGTTCACTTTTGGTTCGGTAATATCATATAATTCCTTATTTAGATTGTTAGTTAGTGCAGCTTTTATTATATCTTTCTCTTCAACACTATTCGCATTTATTACTACGGCCCCGTTTTGGTTATTTGACACTCTATCTATTTTCATATTCGATGCATCGACTTTGTTTAGGGCTACCCTAGTTTTTCCCACTGCTTGTTTACCCTTTGGCTTTATTATTAGTGGAGGTACTCCCTTTAGAGCGCTAGCATATGATACACCCACACCACTTGGTTTGTTATTTTTGTTAGTGTTTGCCACTTTTTTTATATCGCTCACAATATCTTTCTTTTGCTTGCAGAGCTCAGCAGTGGACGAACCAACTCTAGCCATTTGCTCTTTATTGGCTTTGCATAAACTCTCTACTCTCTTTATTACCTCTAAGTTTTCTTGGTTTGTCTTCTTTATTCCTTCCATCACCCTACTAAGCTCTTTGTTGTGCTCACTTAGCATTTTTTCGATGTCATCCTTTTGTTCTCTGATGATGGAGCACCACATACGGATGGCTTGTGGGAAGCGGGCGTGAAAAGTTTCAAAAATCATTTCAAAAAGATAGCAGCGACTACGAAATATACATTTGAGGAGTTTAACACATTACTGTGTCGGGTTGAGTCATGACTCGCGACCTTTAAGTCCAGCCTCAAATGGACCCTCTGACCTTGAGCCTTTGACTCCGGATCACTTTCTAATCGGTGGCCATTTGCTTTTCCCACCGGAAATCGACGTGAATCAAGCTCCTGCCTCGATCGTTAATCGGTGGCAGAAGTTGAAGGCCTTGCATCAAAACTTCTGCAAGAGATGGAAAACTGAGTACCTTACCGAACTACAAAAGCGGATAAAATGGAAACACCCTTAATCGAACCTTAAAATTGGGGATATGGTGGTAATCAAGGAAGACAACCTGGCACCTAACGAATGGAAGTTGAGAAGGGTTGTCAACCTGCACCCTGGCTCCAACAGCCAGGTGCGTGTCGTCGATATTAAAACAGAGAAGGGCCAGGTGAAAAGACCGACTGTCAAACTGGTATTACTGCCCCCCTGCGAAGAAAACTTATCTACTGCATAAATCGTATATGTTATCCCAAATCCAATAAATCCACAACGGTGCGAGTGTGAGCTAATGAATCAAACAAACCTCGCAACGGTATCCATGGTCTTTTAACCATTTCAAAGATGGACGTTTACGTTCAAATGGAATCAAAGACAGTACTTTTCTCTTATATTTACTCACTTTTTAAATACCACCTGTTTTATTTATATGTATTTTCAATATATGCGATTGTTTCAAAGTATTATAAAAGGTCTATTAGCATAAAGAAAATGCATTAAACACGAAATCTGACAAGAGCTTCAAAACTTTGATCCGCATTCGCCAACACATATTCAAAATAACGCTGCTTATCTGTATCGTCCATAATATTTTCCCAATGTATATGTAAATTACGCAAACGCATTTCTGAAAGTTTTCCTTGTACGGTCTTAGTAATGAAGTCCACTTCGTCGCTTTATACAATTTTGGTTTTATAGGGTATATGTTACAGTTTTTCAATATAAACAAATTTTATTCACTATCGCAAGTGAAAATTCAACTCAATATACTGGTACTCGTATATGTACATACATACATACATATATATTATAAACATATGTAAAGGCACAATCTAATGTTTTGTCAATATATATCCACAATTCCAATAGTAAAGATAGCGTTCACTTACCCATTTACGGATATAACATATCCCCTTCCATAGGCGCAGGCTATATTTCTTAAAACGATTCGTATTCCGAGCGAATAATTCCTTGATGTTGATATCTTTCCCAAGAGCATTGTGGGGTTGCTACAACTTTTGGTATGCCGGCTTCTCTGAAAGTAATGGCAGTGGTCCTGCCATTTCTCCGAGCTTAGTAATATCCCGTGGGAATTAACTTATCAGGGTTTGTTGCTTTTTTATGCAAATGCTGAAGGTGGCGCGCACATGATATACATAACTAAATATTAACAATTTTTAGTCAACCGCAATTAATATTTATATGTTTAGAAAGGCAAATTAAGTGATCAACCCGATTTATTACAACTTAACAAGAACGACGAAGCCAGTCCTGCTGCATGGACTAGGCAAATTCAATTCCCCTCACTGTCGCATTTGGCTGGAAATGCGTAAAATTGTTGTGCCCACGCAATTGGATGATGAATGGCGGAAGTCATCCATTCATGAAACTCATGTCGATTAATAAAAACTTATTTCGATACCTTTCCTTCGATTATTGTGCTATCACCTTAGGCCGAGTGCGCACTAAGCCTAACTCAACTGCTGTACACTTGCTCAAAACTTGTGTGTGTGTTCGATCAGAATATTGGCACTGTAAATTTAGCAAATTTATTACCTTTGTGTCGGTTCCACTTATTTACAGTATTCTTTAGAAGGCAAACAAGCAAAAATACCAAGATTCGCTGTAATAAAATTTCACAATTACAACATTTTCAAACTTTAACAAAATTTCGTACAAAATTAGTTTAATTGTGAACATAATTTTAATACACAACAACATAGAATTCGCACATATACTAAGAGGGAGAGCTTTATTTAAATTGCTGATTCCTTCCGGCATGCTGGCGGATTTTTCTTGCGAGTTATTTCTGGTGAGCATGCGAGTTCTCGCAAGATTTAGGACAAGTTATTGCTGGTAATTTCTAGCATGCTGACGAGTTATTTTCTGCGAGCTTGCTGATTCTCATTGGCGAATCACTACTGGCATGCTAAGTAATTATTGCTGGAAGCATTATGATCGAATTATACTCTAATAACCCTGTCGATAATTGACACAGTCATAATATAGCCATACACAACCGTTAAATATCGTCAAACATTAAGGAGCCCTCCGAATATATTATATTACGCTATTAATGAAGAACAAGCACAAAAACTTGCACGAAGGGTGTATTGATCGCCTCCCAAATATCGCTGTCACCCAAAAGTTAATTATTCGGGGAAACAAAATTTTCAGAAAATGACACGTTACAGTATGATGCGCAAACAAGCCGAGGCCGGCCGTTATGCATTAAAATGCAGGCTGTGCGAAAAAAAACACCTGTTACGACTGTGCCCAATTTTCCGATCGAAGGCTGCAGAGGTACTTATCCATCAGTAATGCTCGAATTGCTTGTCAGGAGTACACCGTTTGGCTCAATGCACACACGAGCGGAGATGCCGGCGCTGTAACGAGCAGCATCATACGTTGCTCCACATCGTGTCGCAAGACGAAAAGCTGCGCCATCATCATCGACCCTGCCGAAGTACAATATTTGACGATGCAAGCGTCGCAAGTCGGAGCGGAATCCATAGCATTCCACCCGGAGACCGAGGAGATACGAATTCCGTTACGGGAAACCCACGCTTTCCGTTCTGATAAGGCATCTGGAATGGAAACCGGGGCTTTCGACCCAGAAGAGTAACCAAGACCGGCACGTCGGCGCCCTGTCCTGCAGCACGAAAGGCTTCAGAGACACGGATTGGACATCGCTACTTTCCAACCGAACAGCCAACGACGTTGCCATCAAAACCGCCCTCAAGGTAATCGTGAAAGGAGAGTGGAATCCCGCTTCCATATCTCGTCGCCAATCAAATTGGTCTTCGGAGCCGACGTCTTCCTAAAGATTTACTTGGGCGCCATCACCCCAGGAATGATGGGACCACTCCTGGCCCAAAACACCATATTTGGCTGGGTATTGTCGGGAGCCTGCTAGGCTTTACCGAAGTCAATTATATATTTACACCTTTTTATTTATAGTCGTATTGTTAAATAATGCAAAGAAATGAATTAAAAAAAAAAAAGAAGTGCAAGTGAAATTTAAACCACGTAATTTTTTATCTTTCCGTTTCTAACAACCCATAATAGCAATAAGTTTATTTAGAGCTTAAGACAAACTTTTATTATAATTCATTAAAAAAAAAGAAATGCTTAAGTTGTTGCGTACCGCAAGAGGGCCGGCATGTTTAGGCCTACAGCCTAAATAATCCCCCGATGTTTAACATAAATCAGCGTTGGCTATGTTAAAATTTCCTTTTTGTAAAACCGTTTTTTGACTAGCGCAACTGTTCAAGAAAACGGGTAACTCACTTGCATTCTAGATACAGGATCAAGAAGAAGAAACCAGGCCAACCACCACGCTCCATTTTTTCATCTGCTCACACCGATCCACTTGTTCCTACAAAGGTAATCCTGTAGAGAAAACTGCATTGAATAACACTGGATTTACAAATATATGTATATATGTATTTAATTAAACACAACTAACTTGCTTTATTTTCTTTTGCATAAATCCACACCGGTGCGAGCGTGAGCTACCGATCATATATTCCTCGCAACGGTGCGACGTCTGTATGGCTGGGTCGAGATTCGCGCCTGGGGAGTTCCTGCGGTAATAAGGGACAATTAACGCGCGTGTCGTGACTGTCAATGTCTGCCCGTGCTTTCCCCGTATTTTGATGAAGCAGCCTCGCTGCACACTCACCCTCGTCATGCTGAGATGCAGGTCTCTTGCCAGATCATCGGCTATTATCGAGGTTGGGGAGCACTGGTCTATCAAGGCCCATATCAAATGCAGCCGTCCTCCTGACTCGATCTTTACCACCGCTGTCGGTGCCAGTGGTGTTAACCACTGTGCGGTCATCGCTGCTGCTCGGCCGTCTTGAAGGCCAGATCGGAATCGTCTTGGTAGGTGAAATACGCGGGATTTCAGTCTGCTTTCACGATTACCTTGAGGGCGAATTTGATGGCGACGTCGTTGGCTGTTCGGTTGGAAAGTAGCGATTTCCAATCCGTTTCTCTGAAGCCTTTCGTGCTGCAGGACAGGGCGCCGACGTGCCGGTCTTGGTGACTCTTCTGGGTGGAATGCCCCGGTTTCCATTCCAGATGCCTTATCCGAACGGAAAGCGTGGGTTTCCGGTAACGAAATTCGTATCTCCTCGGTCTCCGGGTGGAATGCTACGGATTCCGCTACGGCTTCCGACGCTTGCATTGAGATGACATCGGTGTCGTCGCATTAAATATTTGTTTTGCTTATATTTCTTATGGCTTAACTCTATGCTCCTTTTGATTCTTTTTTTAAAATCGATGCGTCCTCGTTATTTAAAAATATCTGTAAATTTAAAAATATAAATGCGTTTCATCGCATGAATATAGATTTATATAATAAAAAATATTACCAAAAAGCACCTCGTCAACCAATTTCAATTTCGACGTAGCCTTTTCATTGCACCTGCCATCCCAGTTGAAAAGTTGTGGCACTTCGTCGCCAAAAATTCTTCACAGCACGGCATCAATGTATCCGCTAGTCTTAGCAAAAATATGTAAGAAGTCTGAAAAATAAATGTTTTTATTTAACGTAAGCACACGTATTAGCCAATAAAATGGTGAATTATTACGTACAACAGCGTCTTCGAAGTTTTTGTCCTGCATAAAGCGACAAAAGGGGCATAACGTCGGCCAGCTCTGTATGCAAGTCATCGCATGTCTCTCCACTAATTTTGCAAACTATGCGGTGAAACTTTTTGAGGATGACTTTAGACTCTCTCAAAGTTTTGTGGTGAGCCAAGAGATCAGTTTTTGGTAGCATCTGAAATACACACAAATATGAATATATTTTAGATACATATGTAGTATGTACTCGTATATGCTTCTGTGTTAAATTCTAGATTACGTTTTCTTCCAGCTTGTCCGACCGTAATTCCAAACTATTTTGTTTTTGAAGTATTAGCCTCAACGTATCCATTATTTCTGTAGCAATATATAAATTAATTTAAAAACAATATATGACATGAGAACGCGCTTGTGAAGTAAACCGTCAAAGCTGCCTATTTGACAACATTGTGGACAGTTATTCCCGTTGTGACTTAGAACACCGGTCACAAAAGCCCGAGCAGGAGAATCACATATAAACAAACGCAAATGAAATATTTTTACTGTAGGGTTTTGAAGTCCAACTTTCAAGCCATTTTCTCTCAAACAAACAACTTCGTCGCAAAACTCTTTCATATATTCATTTACGTTAACTGTTTACTGTGACCGTTTCTTTCCATATGTTCGATAAGTGTCATTTTACATCTCACTCTTTCTCATATCTCATTCGCTTAGCTTAATGTATAGTCGCACTGCTCACAACCGTCACAGCTACTCTGGTTTTTACTAGCAAAATTACCAAGTTTTTTTGAAGGAAGAAACCAGTTCCATGACCGTATTTTTACTTGGATATGTGGATAAAATAGTTTTAGTAGCTTACGAAAAAATGCTATTTAAATTTTTTTTATATACGAGTAATATAATTAATTGCAAATTCATGCAAGAGGTGGTGCAAAATCGGTATTAAAATTACATCATTTTCATTTGGTATACAAAAATATTTGTAGTCGATTTGAGTTTTGAAAATTTTTATTTTTTCATTAAGTCCACTTGCAACCAAAATACCAAGGGCGGAAAAAGATTCAACGGGTTCATCAATATAATTATATATTTGCTTAAAATTCTGCCCAATAAGAAACTCTTCTCCAGATTCTACAAGTGTAGAAGTTTTTATAGGTCCCGTAGTTCAGCTAAAGCAAAACGAGTCTTTTTATTTTTTTGAATTAATTATATATGACCCGATTTTTAATATTTTTTCTACATTTAGAAGTTTCGTTTCTTCAAGTCTATAAAACAATTGTTGTAACATATTAGTGGAGCTTTTTATAATTTTTTTTTAGTGCTGCATATAGTTTTCGAATTTATATGCAGAGAAAGAATCTAAAGGCCCAATTTCTTTAGCACTATCAGCTAAGTGAAGTAAACCGTCAATGCTGAAACTTAGTAAGTGATCCCCATGCTACCAAATAAATTCACAAATTCTTGCAGCAGTTGTTGAACGACATTCTTTTCGGGTTTTCAGGACCTTTCACAAGAGAGAATACGTATACTGGCATGCAATAAAATAAAGTGATAAAACATATCACCATTGACGCAATTTTTTAAAATAAAAATTCCCGAATATAACAAAAATTTTCTGTATTTGGTAGATTTCCAATTTCCGATATCATCCAAATTTCTGCACACTCTTCCGAATTCTGCTGGTACCCAAGCATATACTTGTTTTAACTTTTCATTCATTTGAGTAACATTTCCGATTTTCATTAATAAATGCAAAAGTTTTTTAGCCACAAAACTCTTTCATATATTCATTTACGTTAATTGGCTTTTCTTTTCCTGAGAAGCAGGCAATAGTAAAAGGATTTTCGTTTGGGAATCCGAAAATTTAACCGAGAATCGGCCACAAAACTTTTCTCGAACTTTTAAATAACTTCAAACCATCAATTCCAACATCTATTAAAATTTCACTTAATTCATTTAAAAACGGAAAATAATGAGATTCAAAATAGTCTCGAATGCCAATATACAAAAATTCTGCCCCAGAAATCGCCTGAATTTGAACTTTCTTTTTATTTGTTTCGAAAAGAGTTTTCGCGGACAATCGCAAATCGTTAACACAGATTTTTCGAAGAGCACAAAGCGAAGAGTTTAACGTAGCTTTTTAGCTACTTCAGTGAAATTATTTTCCGTCGAATATTCAGAGTCGGAAAATAAAAATGGAGTTTCCGGGCTATAATTATGTGCATTTTCAGTTCCACTGAACTCATCCCAATTTGATTCCGCAAATTGAGGTAGTTTTTTATATTTAGCCGCACTTCTTTCACACTTTTTTTCTGCACTTAGTTGGTTATAAACAGTACACGTTTCATTTTTATTTTATAATACAGAACTTACCTGCAAATTACTTAACATTTTCGACCGCCGAAAACAAAACTTATATACATATTTAAATTCTAAACAAACGTCAAAATTCATTTTTCTTTTTTTTTACTTTTTTACCATTCCTATTCATGCAATTTGCACGAATGAAACATATTTATTAAATCAGAAGAAAATATACATACATGTCACTTTTTCATTTTAGAATTTTTTCACAACGAAATGTCAAATATACTGTTTATGTATTAGTGAAAACTGAAAATGTGTGTAAATGAATTACAGTTTCGCTCATTCGAGTTTTGCAGGGAAGCTTTAAGGCCAAGTCACATAAAACTTCTGCTTCGCTTTACGTCAGAGTTTAGCTTTGACAGCAAAGATGAATACATGCAATTATACGAAATATCCCACATAGGGAAATTTTCCTACAAGATCGAGGTAAATATAAAATTTAACTGAAATAAATGCTTAAATATACAGTTTTTTTAACTTTTAGAAAAAGAAATGGAGGAAAAATTAATAGAAGCGGTATTAGCCAATAAAATGGTGAATTATTACGTACAACAGCGTCTTCGAAGTTTTTGTCCTGCATAAAGCGACAAAAGGGGCATAACGTCGGCCAGCTCTGTATGCAAGTCATCGCATGTCTCTCCACTAATTTTGCAAACTATGCGGTGAAACTTTTTGAGGATGACTTTAGACTCTCTCAAAGTTTTGTGGTGAGCCAAGAGATCAGTTTTTGGTAGCATCTGAAATACACACAAATATGAATATATTTTAGATATGTAGTATGTACTCGTATATGCTTCTGTGTTAAATTCTAGATTACGTTTTCTTCCAGCTTGTCCGACCGTAATTCCAAACTATTTTGTTTTTGAAGTATTAGCCTCAACGTATCCATTATTTCTGTAGCAATATATAAATTAATTTAAAAACAATATATGACATAAATAAATAGTTTTAGTAGCTTACGAAAAAATGCTATTTAAATTTTTTTATATACGAGTAATATAATTAATTGCAAATTCATGCAAGAGGTGGTGCAAAATCGGTATTAAAATTACATCATTTTCATTTGGTATACAAAAATATTTGTAGTCGATTTGAGTTTTGAAAATTTTTATTTTTTCATTAAGTCCACTTGCAACCAAAATACCAAGGGCGGAAAAAGATTCAACGGGTTCATCAATATAATTATATATTTGCTTAAAATTCTGCCCAATAAGAAACTCTTCTCCAGATTCTACAAGTGTAGAAGTTTTTATAGGTCCCGTAGTTCAGCTAAAGCAAAACGAGTCTTTTTATTTTTTTGAATTAATTATATATGACCCGATTTTTAATATTTTTTCTACATTTAGAAGTTTCGTTTCTTCAAGTCTATAAAACAATTGTTGTAACATATTAGTGGAGCTTTTTATAATTTTTTTTTAGTGCTGCATATAGTTTTCGAATTTATATGCAGAGAAAGAATCGAAAGGCCCAATTTCTTTAGCACTATCAGCTAAGTGAAGTAAACCGTCAATGCTGAAACTTAGTAAGTGATCCCCATGCTACCAAATAAATTCACAAATTCTTGCAGCAGTTGTTGAACGACATTCTTTTCGGTTTTTCAGGACCTTTCACAAGAGAGAATACGTATACTGGCATGCAATAAAATAAAGTGATAAAACATATCACCATTGACGCAATTTTTTAAAATAAAAATTCCCGAATATAACAAAAATTTTCTGTATTTGGTAGATTTCCAATTTCCGATATCATCCAAATTTCTGCACACTCTTCCGAATTCTGCTGGTACCCAAGCATATACTTGTTTTAACTTTTCATTCATTTGAGTAACATTTCCGATTTTCATTAATAAATGCAAAAGTTTTTTAGCCACAAAACTCTTTCATATATTCATTTACGTTAATTGGCTTTTCTTTTCCTGAGAAGCAGGCAATAGTAAAAGGATTTTCGTTTGGGAATCCGAAAATTTAACCGAGAATCGGCCACAAAACTTTTCTCGAACTTTTAAATAACTTCAAACCATCAATTCCAACATCTATTAAAATTTCACTTAATTCATTTAAAAACGGAAAATAATGAGATTCAAAATAGTCTTGAATGCCAATATACAAAAATTCTGCCCCAGAAATCGCCTGAATTTGAGCTTTCTTTTTATTTGTTTCGAAAAGAGTTTTCGCGGACAATCGCAAATCGTTAACACAGATTTTTCGAAGAGCACAAAGCGAAGAGTTTAACGTAGCTTTTTAGCTACTTCAGTGAAATTATTTTCCGTCGAATATTCAGAGTCGGAAAATAAAAATGGAGTTTCCGGGCTATAATTATGTGCATTTTCAGTTCCACTGAACTCATCCCAATTTGATTCCGCAAATTGAGGTAGTTTTTTATATTTAGCCGCACTTCTTTCACACTTTTTTTTCTGCACTTAGTTGGTTATAAACAGTACACGTTTCATTTTTATTTTATAATACAGAACTTACCTGCAAATTACTTAACATTTTCGACCGCCGAAAACAAAACTTATATACATATTTAAATTCTAAACAAACGTCAAAATTCATTTTTCTTTTTTTTTACTTTTTTACCATTCCTATTCATGCAATTTGCACGAATGAAACATATTTATTAAATCAGAAGAAAATATACATACATGTCACTTTTTCATTTTAGAATTTTTTCACAACGAAATGTCAAATATACTGTTTATGTATTAGTGAAAACTGAAAATGTGTGTAAATGAATTACAGTTTCGCTCATTCGAGTTTTGCAGGGAAGCTTTAAGGCCAAGTCACATAAAACTTCTGCTTCGCTTTACGTCAGAGTTTAGCTTTGACAGCAAAGATGAATACATGCAATTATACGAAATATCCCACATAGGGAAATTTTCCTACAAGATCGAGGTAAATATAAAATTTAACTGAAATAAATGCTTAAATATACAGTTTTTTTAACTTTTAGAAAAAGAAATGGAGGAAAAATTAATAGAAGCGGTATTAGCCAATAAAATGGTGAATTATTACGTACAACAGCGTCTTCGAAGTTTTTGTCCTGCATAAAGCGACAAAAGGGGCATAACGTCGGCCAGCTCTGTATGCAAGTCATCGCATGTCTCTCCACTAATTTTGCAAACTATGCGGTGAAACTTTTTGAGGATGACTTTAGACTCTCTCAAAGTTTTGTGGTGAGCCAAGAGATCTGTTTTTGGTAGCATCTGAAATACACACAAATATGAATATATTTTAGATATGTAGTATGTACTCGTATATGCTTCTGTGTTAAATTCTAGATTACGTTTTCTTCCAGCTTGTCCGACCGTAATTCCAAACTATTTTGTTTTTGAAGTATTAGCCTCAACGTATCCATTATTTCTGTAGCAATATATAAATTAATTTAAAAACAATATATGACATAAATAAATAGTTTTAGTAGCTTACGAAAAAATGCTATTTAAATTTTTTTATATACGAGTAATATAATTAATTGCAAATTCATGCAAGAGGTGGTGCAAAATCGGTATTAAAATTACATCATTTTCATTTGGTATACAAAAATATTTGTAGTCGATTTGAGTTTTGAAAATTTTTATTTTTTCATTAAGTCCACTTGCAACCAAAATACCAAGGGCGGAAAAAGATTCAACGGGTTCATCAATATAATTATATATTTGCTTAAAATTCTGCCCAATAAGAAACTCTTCTCCAGATTCTACAAGTGTAGAAGTTTTTATAGGTCCCGTAGTTCAGCTAAAGCAAAACGAGTCTTTTTATTTTTTTGAATTAATTATACTATATGACCCGATTTTTAATATTTTTTCTACATTTAGAAGTTTCGTTTCTTCAAGTCTATAAAACAATTGTTGTAACATATTAGTGGAGCTTTTTATAATTTTTTTTTAGTGCTGCATATAGTTTTCGAATTTATATGCAGAGAAAGAATCGAAAGGCCCAATTTCTTTAGCACTATCAGCTAAGTGAAGTAAACCGTCAATGCTGAAACTTAGTAAATGATCCCCATGCTACCAAATAAATTCACAAATTCTTGCAGCAGTTGTTGAACGACATTCTTTTCGGTTTTTCAGGACCTTTCACAAGAGAGAATACGTATACTGGCATGCAATAAAATAAAGTGATAAAACATATCACCATTGACGCAATTTTTTAAAATAAAAATTCCCGAATATAACAAAAATTTTCTGTATTTGGTAGATTTCCAATTTCCGATATCATCCAAATTTCTGCACACTCTTCCGAATTCTGCTGGTACCCAAGCAGATACTTTTTTTAACTTTTCATTCATTTGAGTAACATTTCCGATTTTCATTAATAAATGCAAAAGTTTTTTAGCCACAAAACTCTTTCATATATTCATTTACGTTAATTGGCTTTTCTTTTCCTGAGAAGCAGGCAATAGTAAAAGGATTTTCGTTTGGGAATCCGAAAATTTAACCGAGAATCGGCCACAAAACTTTTCTCGAACTTTTAAATAACTTCAAACCATCAATTCCAACATCTATTAAAATTTCACTTAATTCATTTAAAAACGGAAAATAATGAGATTCAAAATAGTCTTGAATGCCAATATACAAAAATTCTCCCCCAGAAATCGCCTGAATTTGAGCTTTCTTTTTATTTGTTTCGAAAAGAGTTTTCGCGGACAATCGCAAATCGTTAACACAGATTTTTCGAAGAGCACAAAGCGAAGAGTTTAACGTAGCTTTTTAGCTACTTCAGTGAAATTATTTTCCGTCGAATATTCAGAGTCGGAAAATAAAAATGGAGTTTCCGGGCTATAATTATGTGCATTTTCAGTTCCACTGAACTCATCCCAATTTGATTCCGCAAATTGAGGTAGTTTTTTATATTTAGCCGCACTTCTTTCACACTTTTTTTTCTGCACTTAGTTGGTTATAAACAGTACACGTTTCATTTTTATTTTATAATACAGAACTTACCTGCAAATTACTTAACATTTTCGACCGCCGAAAACAAAACTTATATACATATTTAAATTCTAAACAAACGTCAAAATTCATTTTTCTTTTTTTTTACTTTTTTACCATTCCTATTCATGCAATTTGCACGAATGAAACATATTTATTAAATCAGAAGAAAATATACATACATGTCACTTTTTCATTTTAGAATTTTTTCACAACGAAATGTCAAATATACTGTTTATGTATTAGTGAAAACTGAAAATGTGTGTAAATGAATTACAGTTTCGCTCATTCGAGTTTTGCAGGGAAGCTTTAAGGCCAAGTCACATAAAACTTCTGCTTCGCTTTACGTCAGAGTTAAGCTTTGACAGCAAAGATGAATACATGCAATTATACGAAATATCCCACATAGGGAAATTTTCCTACAAGATCGAGGTAAATATAAAATTTAACTGAAATAAATGCTTAAATATACAGTTTTTTTAACTTTTAGAAAAAGAAATGGAGGAAAAATTAATAGAAGCGGTATTAGCCAATAAAATGGTGAATTATTACGTACAACAGCGTCTTCGAAGTTTTTGTCCTGCATAAAGCGACAAAAGGGGCATAACGTCGGCCAGCTCTGTATGCAAGTCATCGCATGTCTCTCCACTAATTTTGCAAACTATGCGGTGAAACTTTTTGAGGATGACTTTAGACTCTCTCAAAGTTTTGTGGTGAGCCAAGAGATCAGTTTTTGGTAGCATCTGAAATACACACAAATATGAATATATTTTAGATATGTAGTATGTACTCGTATATGCTTCTGTGTTAAATTCTAGATTACGTTTTCTTCCAGCTTGTCCGACCGTAATTCCAAACTATTTTGTTTTTGAAGTATTAGCCTCAACGTATCCATTATTTCTGTAGCAATATATAAATTAATTTAAAAACAATATATGACATAAATAAATAGTTTTAGTAGCTTACGAAAAAATGCTATTTAAATTTTTTTATATACGAGTAATATAATTAATTGCAAATTCATGCAAGAGGTGGTGCAAAATCGGTATTAAAATTACATCATTTTCATTTGGTATACAAAAATATTTGTAGTCGATTTGAGTTTTGAAAATTTTTATTTTTTCATTAAGTCCACTTGCAACCAAAATACCAAGGGCGGAAAAAGATTCAACGGGTTCATCAATATAATTATATATTTGCTTAAAATTCTGCCCAATAAGAAACTCTTCTCCAGATTCTACAAGTGTAGAAGTTTTTATAGGTCCCGTAGTTCAGCTAAAGCAAAACGAGTCTTTTTATTTTTTTGAATTAATTATACTATATGACCCGATTTTTAATATTTTTTCTACATTTAGAAGTTTCGTTTCTTCAAGTCTATAAAACAATTGTTGTAACATATTAGTGGAGCTTTTTATAATTTTTTTTTAGTGCTGCATATAGTTTTCGAATTTATATGCAGAGAAAGAATCGAAAGGCCCAATTTCTTTAGCACTATCAGCTAAGTGAAGTAAACCGTCAATGCTGAAACTTAGTAAATGATCCCCATGCTACCAAATAAATTCACAAATTCTTGCAGCAGTTGTTGAACGACATTCTTTTCGGTTTTTCAGGACCTTTCACAAGAGAGAATACGTATACTGGCATGCAATAAAATA
Source organism: Philophylla caesio (assembly GCA_963971545.1). NCBI lineage: Eukaryota > Metazoa > Arthropoda > Insecta > Diptera > Tephritidae > Philophylla > Philophylla caesio. Next base: position 124,190,084 of record OZ020604.1, on the reverse strand, counting down.
AAGTGATAAAACATATCACTATTGACGCAATTTTTTAAAATAAAAATTCCCGAATATAACAAAAATTTTCTGTATTTGGTAGATTTCCAATTTCCGATATCATCCAAATTTCTGCACACTCTTCCGAATTCTGCTGGTACCCAAGCATATACTTGTTTTAACTTTTCATTCATTTGAGTAACATTTCCGATTTTCATTAATAAATGCAAAAGTTTTTTAGCCACAAAACTCTTTCATATATTCATTTACGTTAATTGGCTTTTCTTTTCCTGAGAAGCAGGCAATAGTAAAAGGATTTTCGTTTGGGAATCCGAAAATTTAACCGAGAATCGGCCACAAAACTTTTCTCGAACTTTTAAATAACTTCAAACCATCAATTCCAACATCTATTAAAATTTCACTTAATTCATTTAAAAACGGAAAATAATGAGATTCAAAATAGTCTTGAATGCCAATATACAAAAATTCTCCCCCAGAAATCGCCTGAATTTGAGCTTTCTTTTTATTTGTTTCGAAAAGAGTTTTCGCGGACAATCGCAAATCGTTAACACAGATTTTTCGAAGAGCACAAAGCAAAGAGTTTAACGTAGCTTTTTAGCTACTTCAGTGAAATTATTTTCCGTCGAATATTCAGAGTCGGAAAATAAAAATGGAGTTTCCGGGCTATAATTATGTGCATTTTCAGTTCCACTGAACTCATCCCAATTTGATTCCGCAAATTGAGGTAGTTTTTTATATTTAGCCGCACTTCTTTCACACTTTTTTTTCTGCACTTAGTTGGTTATAAACTGAACTATTTATAAATTGTAATTGTTATTCTTCAAAAATATAGGTAATGATTTGTTACAATGGTTTTGCTCAACATAAATATCTAATTTGTGTTTACATACGGTTTTCGTTTTTCTTGCAGGCAATGCGGTTTACAAATGCGTATGAATGTATGTATGTACATATGTAGTGTTACCAACAAAAATTGGTACAACGGGATCACCCTATATGATCTAGCTATACTACATACATACATACGTATACTTGTATGCTTGTACATGCACATAACTTATATATACATATTAGACGTCTGCATGAATGTAGTCATTGGTCGTTTTAACACATTCACACGTAAGCGTAACATTCTACGCATTATGCTCACAGCAAGCGCGATGACTGAATGAGTGTGCAGATAGCTGAGAATACTGCGCTCAGTCGCATTCAGAAAAAGAGGCATTCGTTGTACAAAGAGAGCCAAATATGTTGTTCAACTAGTAATGCGCATTCGGATGTATGCGACCACAACCGGGTGTATGAGAAAACATTCCACTGAAAGATTTTATAACGGCGCCAATTTTTGCAAATGATAGCGGCTACATTATAAAAGCAATTAAATAGAAAAAATTCAATAATTGCATGTCTCTTCATATTTACGTACATACAAGTTAGCACAATAAACAAATTGCAGCATTGCATAAACTCAATAAACAATAAAGTCTGCACTTTTTGTAAAATAAGAACAACAACAACGACTTCACATTTCGCAAGCACCAACTTCAACCGGAAGCCGTGCCGACGCAATGTGAATCCGCTGTGAACCAAAACTGCATTGCCTAAAATTGCATTATCAGCATAATTCACCTTAATGCGAGGAATTAAGCAATAGGTAGTTCAAAGCAAAGTAAATAAGCCACACCAAGTTGCAGTGCCTAAAACTGCAACGTTAGCAGTCAATATGTAATTCCAAATTCGAATTCCAACAACAATTGAGTTCCCCAATTTTTGCCTTTACTTATAATTAAGTACATAGTTATGTAGTTGTAGTAGTAACTGTAGCAAGTAAGCAAAATTTGTATAAAAGGGAAATGACAATAAAATTTATAAGTTCATTCTACCACTCAACCTCGGCTTTTCTATTTGTTCCGGTGGCGCGGCGGTAATTTACATGCATAATCTACATTGAATTTTACTGAAATTAATAAGTAACTATAAAATAAATGCATACACTTATAATAAATTCAATACACATTTGTATGAAAATATGTTCATATCAAGGCACATTCAATAGGTAGCAGCAGTAGAAAAAAAAAAAAATTTGAGCTCTGTATATTTTGTTTTTGCGTTTAAAAGCTAAAATTTCAAAAATATTTTATCAACTACCTTGAATTGTACTGAAAGTATTCCTATGACAACGAAATTCAAAATTTGACACTTCAAATAAAAAAAAATATATGCAAAAAGTTCAAAAAAAAAGTTTGCGGCTACCTATTTATATACAGAATTTCTTAAGACTCTCAATTTTTCTTTTTCTCATTAAAAAGTTAGAAATTTTGGATGGGAAACTTTCATATTTGGAAAATGTGTGCAAGTTTTGAAACTTTAATTGATATTGTTCTAGTTAAAGAATGCGATGTTATTTTATAAAGAATTAACGGAAAGTATTTGTGTTAAAAAACATTGTAAGTATTGCATACAACTGTAACCTGTTTTTGACGCTGAAGTGCATACATATCTATATACGTATTTATACACGTACATATGTCTATTTATGTGTGGGTATAATGTATGGTAGTAAAACATATGTATGTATAAGTTAACACCAGTAATGTTGATAATAACAGCTTAGGCTAGCACAATAATTAGCAATAAACAATAACAGGCTAATAAGTGAAGACGTCAGCTTAACAATCGTCACCGGTCGCAACACTACCAATATTGCCAATAATAGCCAGAATCAGCAAAACGTTAACAACACATTGGGAAGTGACCCAGACGCTGATTCAACCAAAAATCGGGAACAACATCCGGCACACGCCGAGAAATGCAATGCTGACGCAAGTAGAAATAGTTTATATTAATAGTAGAATTAATATTGTAAAGTTAGTCTTAAGATAATTTTGAAGGAATAAAGGTCGGAAGACCAAAAATTATATTTTTTTCGGAGTTTTAATTAACAATCCGATAATTGGCGCCCGAGCTAATTATTCGGCACGGGAGTGAAAAGAAAAAGTGTATCATATGTAATACAAAAGTGACACAACCCAGCCGACACCATAACTGTTTGGAATTGGAGCACCATACGAAGTGCTAAACGAACAGCTTGGATAATTTTACCTTACCCACACCTGAGGAAGGGAGGTGGCAACCAAGGAGCGAGAGGATTATCCTGAGTATCAGAAGAAAAACGGAGAAAATAATCATCGCCAGCCACTATGCAGTTGTTAATGTAAGAATTAGATTAAGAGTATTAAAATATTTTATAAGGAAAAGTTGTAATGACGAAAGATACAAATTGATAAGAAATTATCCAGGAAAATTGCAAAAATCATCCAAAAGATAAAGCAGCAATTGTGAATTAAATCAAATATAAAACTTGAATTTGTGAAAGAATTTCATTTTAAAAGGAAAGTTTAACTTTACAATTAAATTTGTGAAAAAAAAACACTATATTTATATATCAAACATATTTCTTCTAAGAAAGGAAAAATTGCAAATTTAAAATAAAATTGGTGAAAATTTTTAAGCAAAAATTATATAAAAAAAAAAAAAAATTTTTTTTTACAAATTAAAATCGTGAAAATATAAAAGAAACAAGTATATATCTATATATTTATTTACTAAGGCAAATTTCAGCAACCACTAAACAAACTGTTTAGTGATATATAATTAATAAATTATAAAAAATAAAAAAACGGCTTGTACAGCCCATAAATAACAAAGAAACCTCACACTATAACATTGCTTAACTCTGCGATGCCGTAGCCAACTCAGGAGTTGACCGGACCCTCTAGAGTAAAAAGCCCCCTTCGCAGAAGGGATAACATAAAAGATATCAAATAAAAGAGAAAAATAAAAATTCTAAATGGCGAATCAAAATAACTTAATTGGGCCTCCAATGCTAGGGAATGCAGCTCCCGCTGCACCAGCAGCAAATCCTGCTTTTCCTAACCAAATCTCGCCAGATTTGGCAAATCTAATTAGGACTATGGTAGCTTAAGCCATAGAAACAAACGGACCTGCCTTAGTCCAAAACGCACTTACCAACAGGACAAATCCCATTTTTACAGACCAAACAATAGACGAACGATTTCAAAATAACATGAGTGAAATGGACAAAATACCAGACGTTGTTCGATCGCTACGAGAATTTTCAGGGAACGCTTCAGAGTTTAGCTCCTGGAAGAAAAGTGTCGAACGCATTTTGAGGATATACGAACCCTCAAGAGGCACTCCACGGTATTTCGGTATTTTAAATGTAATTAGAAACAAAGTAATAGGAAAAGCAGACTCAGCCCTAGAATCCTACAATACACCCTTAGACTGGACAGCAATATCACGATGTCTGACCACTCACTACGCTGACAAAAGAGACATAGGTACGCTAGAGTATCAAATGACGTGCCTTGTACAAGGAAGATTGACAACCAATGAATTTTACCACTAATACTTAACATTTATCACTAATACTTAACAAAATAGGATGCATGGAAGTAGGAGAAGAAGCAGTTCACTTATTGACCGAAAACTATCGCGCTAAGGCCCTTGATACCTTCGTTAGAGGACTTTCCGGCGACCTTCCTAGGCTTCTTGGTATAAAAGAACCAAAAAGTCTCCCTGAGGCTCTACACCTTTGTCTGAAGCTCGAAAATCAAAATTTCAGAGCTCAACACGCCAACAACCAAACCTTTAACGCCCCGTCAGGCTCTCGCCAGCAACATTCCCGACAACAAGTTGCCCAACCAAGATATCCCCAACCATTAGCCCAACAATACCCAAAAATGAAATTCCACCCCGCACTGGCTCATATTCCACAACCCCTGCAAAATCCTTACTTAAGCAATTACCAAAGTGCTCAACAGAACTATAACCCAACTAACCTGCAGCAACTTACAAACGCAAATCTTAACCAATTTAACCAACAACGTAATTACCAAAACTATAACTATCTCAACCAGCCACAAAACTATCCCCCACAAAGACCGCCTAAACCCCCTCAACCTATGGACGTAGACATGAGCGTGAGGACAAACGCTGTAAATTACGTAAATCGACCAAAACAACAGGACGTAGGTAAACGACCAATAAACTCATCCACAAAAAACCTTCCCCCACCGAAAGTTCAAAGGAATATTCATATAAATTCTGAACAAGAGGTAGAAGGACAAAACTACGAGGATCAGTACAACTATGATCAATACAACTTTGATCAATACAACTATGACCCAAACACAACATATAGTGACAATAACGAACAATCCCTTGACTTAACCGACATAAATTTTTTAGACTAAATAGCTCTTCGCTACCCTACTTTAGATGCAGGACGAAGAGCGGAGAAATCTTAAAAATTTTGGTTGATACCGGTTCAAATAAAAATTATATCCAGGCTAACTTAGTAGAAAAAATATCAAAGAAAATGATATCAAATTTTACGCAAATTCAGTAGGTGGTAAAATAAAAATTACACACCACACATTTATTAATCTTTTTAACTTAGATGACTGTAAATTAAAATTCTTCCTGTTACCAACACTAAGCACCTTTCACGCTATATTAGGAAACGACAGCTTAAAAGATCTTTCAGCAGTAATACACACTAAAGACAATTTTATGAAACTAAATACAGTGACAATTGCAGATAGGTATCCAATACCAGAAATAAATGAGGTGCTCTCACAATTGGGAGAAAATCGAATTTTTTCTGTGATTGACTTAAAAAGTGGTTTCCATCAAATTCCTCTTAAGGAATCTGACGTGGAAAAAACAGCATTTTCAGTGAACAATGGAAAATATGAGTTCACAAGACTACCTTTCGGCCTGAAGAACGCCCCAGCCATATTCCAAAGGGCATTAGACGACATTTTAAGATCATACATAGGCAAAATATGCTATGTATACATAGACGACATAATTATATTCAGCAAGGACGAAAAATCACATTCAGAACATATAGAAAAGATTTTTGATACACTAAACAAAGCAAATATGAAAGTACAAATGGACAAATGGTAATTTTACAAAAAACAAGTTGAATTCCTAGGATTCGTCGTTTCTTCCGATGGAATTTCCACTAACCCTTCAAAAGTACAATCCATAGCAAATTTCCCATACCCTACTAATCTCAAAGATTTACGATCATTTTTAGGTCTATCTGGTTTCTATAGAAGATTCATCAAAGACTATGCCAAATTAGCAAAGCCACTCACATCACTCCTTCGAGGTGAGGAAGGCAGAATGTCGAAAAATATGTCAAAAAAGACTAGCATTCAATTAAATGAAGAAGCTAAAGCGGCATTTAATAAAATCAAAGCCACACTTACATCCAAGGATGTCATTTTACAATATCCAGATTTCAAAAAAGAATTTGATCTAACTACAGATGCCTCCAAATACGCCATAGGTGCTGTTTTAGAACAAAATGGCAAACCAATAACCTTTATATCCAGAACACTAAGTAAAGCGGAAGAAAATTATGCAGTTAATGAAAAATAAATGCTTGCCATAATTTGGGCATTAAACTGCTTCAGAAATTATCTCTATGGCACTGCAAAAGTTATAATCCACACTGATCACCAACCTCTCACATACGCCTTAAGCAACAAAAACAATAACTCAAAATTAAAACGTTGGAAAGCCATACTCGAAGAATACAATTACGAGATAAAATATAAACCAGGCAAATCCAATGTAGTGGCAGACACACTGTCCCGATCATTTGAGGTAAACTCCCTATCAGTCGCTACACATTCAGATGGAAGTTCTTCGCACAACCTAATTCCTGCGGTAGAAGCCCCCATAAATGCCTTTAAAAATCAACTGTGGATCTCATTAGGAGACGAGGACAGCTATCAATTCAAAATTCCATTCCCAACATACCATAGGCACTTAATCACAAAACCAAACTTCTCTTTAGAAAATTTAATTTCACTTTTAAAACGTTACCTTAATCCGTCAGTCATAAATGGTATATTTACTTCTGAAAACATAATGGGAAAAATCCAAGAAATTTATACTCTCCATTTTTCCAACTACCAGATCCGCTATACCCAGACAAAAGTAGAAGACATAACCAACGAAGACGCTCAAAATGAAGCAATACTAACAGAACACAAACGAGCACACAGAAATCGAGACGAAAATAAAAAACAGCTCATACAAAAATTGTATTTCCCAAGAATGAAAGCAAAAATTGAAAATATAATTAAACAATGCAAAATTTGCAAAGTATATAAATACGACCGTCATCCCAACAAACCGCAACTACATGAAACTCCCTTTCCTGAATATCCTGGTGAAATAGTCCATATAGACATATATGTATAATACAGAAAAAAAGTTGGTACTCACTGCAGTAGACAAATTTTCAAAGTATGCTCAAGTCAAGCTAATAGAACCAAAAGCAATAGAAGATATCAGAGAACCATTGCGCCAAATACTTTTCGCCTTTGGTATTCCAAAAATGATAGTAATAGACAATGAAAAATCCCTTAATTCTGCTTCAATTCAATTCATGGTTGAAGATCAACTTGGTATTCGAATTTTCAAAACACCCCCATACGCAAGCAAAGTTAACGGACAAGTCGAAAGATTTCATTCGACGTTATCCGAAATTATGCGTTGCCTACAAACCGAACGTGCCCACCGTTCATTTCTTGAACTACTAGACCGATGCACATACGAATAAAATTACTCCGTACATTCTGCAACAGGAAAAAGACCGATCGAGACATTTTTTGGCAGACGAATTTCAGCAGACCCGGAACAATACGAAAACTCAAGACGAGAAAATATCGAGACTCTTAGGAACAGACAAGCAAAAGACTTAGAAATTCATAATAAAACACGGAAACCAACAAAAACTTATTCCCCCGGAGATATTATTTATGTTAAAATAGACAAGCGCGTAGGATCGAAACTCACAGCTAGATATAAAAAAGAAGTTGTGAAAGAAGATAAATCCAGCGTAGTTATTACCGAAAAAGGACGGACAGTACACAAAAGCAACATAAGAACCTAGCCATAATTCCATTTTAAATTTTTTTTTCCTTTTTTTTTACTACAACTAGCAACTTTCAATACTGGACTAACAAAAACTCAAACTGGGACATACAGAATAATACATAAAATAGACTTAGACGCTTGCCAGAAAACTTTGGACGAACTTAACTTTATAATCAGAACAAAGATCAAAGAAGAAAATTTCCTTCTACCCATTCTCACTAACGAAATAAATCTCACTCAAACCTACCTAAACAGATTAAAACCGAAAAGATTCAGAAAAGCCATAAACGAAATAGGAACTGTCTGGAAATGGATCGCTGGAAATCCAGACCATGACGATTTAACCATTTTAGAAAATCAAATTAATAACATAATAGAAAATAATAATAAACAAGTAGTTATTAATAGAATAATATCCGACAGAATTAATAATATAACTACATTATCAAATAAATTTCTAAAAACAATACAAACAGATGAAAATATACAACATAACTTTGCAATTGAAATAAAATACAAATTAAAAATCATTAAGGAAGAAATTATTAATATAGACTATGCAATACATTGGGCTAAAGCCGGCATAGTCGATTCATATATTTTAGCAAATAACGAACTTAAAATTATAAAATCAATATTTGGAAAAAATAATTTTACGCTAAATAGTATAGAAGAATCTTTAGAACTTGCAAACATAAAAATTGCAACTAATGAAACGATGTTATTTTATATAACAGGAATACCGCTTACAAGCGAAGAAATTTGTGAAACTATTTTGATAAAAGCGAAAGAGATAAAAGAAACATTAACAAAATTCCCTATGAGGATATTATAACTTGTAAAAGTAATAAAGTTTTTGGAATTAAAAATAAATGTAGTGAATACAATAATATAAAAATTTGTAGTCATAAGAATATTATAGATATTAGTAACACTACTTGCGTCCCAAGACTACTAAAAAGCGAACCAGCAGAATGCATTATAATAAATAATCAGCACATCCCTTTAGTAGAAAATATCTCACCTGGCATTATTCTTTTAAATCAATACAATGGCACAATAGAAATAAACGACCAAAAAATAAACCTTACTGGATCATATGCAGTACAATACCACAACTCCACAGTTTGCATCGACAACCAAAAATATTATTTTAATGAAATTTTTACCAGCAAACCACTACCTGCAATCCTTCAACCAAATACCTTTTCTAATAAAGAAGAGGAAATCCTCAGTTTAGAGATGATGAAAGAACTCCATGTGAACAACACCAACCACTTGGAAGCGCTACAAACAACCCATACAGCAGCTTTGGTAACAAACTTTTCACTTTCAATAATCAGCATGATTTCGATTGCATTTTTAATCATTGCATCAGTCATAAAAAAGAATTCTAAAAAGAAACCAGTCGAATTGTCAAGTTAATGTCAACGTGAACGACAGCCCGGCAACAACATCCGAAAAACCCACGTTTACAGAGCCAATAACCTCAACAGGCCAAATACAATAATCCAGCTAAACAAACGAGGACGTTCGTTTTTGACGGCGGAGGAGTTAACACCAGTAATGTTGATAATAACAGCTTAGGCTAGCACAATAATTAGCCATAAACAATAACAGGCTAATAAGTGAAGACGTCAGCTTAACAATCGTCACCGGTCGCAACACTACCAATATTGCCAATAATAGCCAGAATCAGCAAAACGTTAACAACACATTGGGAAGTGACCCAGACGCTGATTCAACCAAAAATCGGGAACAACATCCGGCACACGCCGAGAAATGCAATGCTGACGCAAGTAGAAATAGTTTATATTAATAGTAGAATTAATATTGTAAAGTTAGTCTTAAGATAATTTTGAAGGAATAAAGGTCGGAAGACCAAAAATTATATTTTTTTCGGAGTTTTAATTAACAATCCGATAATTTATATGCAGCCTATTTACTGAGTGCCAGGCCATTTGCTCAACTTGTTGATTACCCCTTTTGTATTTATGTACACACATACATATATACATACATACATACATACATGTGTATTGTACGTATTAGACGTCTGCATGAATGTACTCATTGGCCGTTTTAACAGATTCACACGTAAGCGCAACATTCTACGCATTCTGCTCACAGCAAGCGAGATGACTGAATGAGTGTGCAGATAGCTGAGAATACTGCGCTCAGTCGCATTCAGAAAGAGAGGCATTCGTTGTACAAAGAGTGGCAAATATGTTGTACAACTAGTCATGCGCATTCGGACGTATGAGACCTCATCCGGGTGTATGAGACCACATTCGACTGAAAAATTGTATGACGGCGCCAATTTTTGCAAATGATAGCGGCTACATTATGAAAGCAATTAAATAGAAAAAATTCAATAATTGCATATCTCTTCATATTTACGTACATACATACATACATGCATAATCTACATTGAATTTTACTGAAATTAATAAGTAACTATTAAATAAATGCATACACTTATAATAAAGTCAATGCACATTTGTATGAAAATATGTTCATATGTAGGCGCAAATGTAAATGGAAAGAAAACATATTTAGAAAAAATTTTCACAATGTTTTTATATACAGAATTTCTTAAGACTCTCATTAAAATGTTAGAAATTTTCAATTTCTCATTAAAACGTTAGAAATTTTGGATGGAAAACTTTGATATTTCGAAAATGTTTGCACTCTGTACAAGTTTTGAAACTTTAATTGATATGGTTCTAGTTAAAGAAACGATATTATTTAATAAAGAATTAACGGAAAGGATATGTATGTGTTAAAAAACATTGTAAGTATTGCATAAAACTGTAATCTGCTTTTGACGCTGAGGTGCATACATACATATATATATACGTATTTATATACGTACATACATATGTATGTCTATTTATGTGTGGGTATATAGTTTGGTAGTAAAACCCTTTTATAAATACATATTCGCTAGCTTCTTCACATCCGTAAATATGCATGTATGTACATGTATGTACATATATGCAGCCTACTTACTGAGCGCCAGGCCATTTGCTCAACTTGGTGAATATCCCTTTTGTATTTATGTACACACACATACATATATACATATGTACATTAGGGTGACAGTTAATTTCGAAAGTGATATTTTCTTTGGTCTCAGTATTTTTTTGTGTGTAGTTTTATTTAAAAAAAATTCTAGTAAAATTTCAAGGTCGTAGGAAGAGGATTAGGGGGCGCGTCGGCCCCCCAAAGTTACACAAAATACGTTTTTTCACGCAAATTCTTACTTTGACTGCTTGTAACTTTCTCTGTGTTTTTTTTTTTTAAGCATTACTGGCGAAAGATGTTCATTAATATGTCTACAATAACATCTGTCAATAACATTTTTGTCTAATGTTAATATTTAATGAAAAAAACTTAAATATAGGAGAAAAAGTACGCCTCAATGTCGATTTATTATACTTAAATAAAACTACTTATGTATATGATTTCTCTTTTTATTAATATTGTTTAAAGCACTTAAGACAATGTCTTTTTATTACAGTGCGGAAACCGATGGCGGTAATCGCTAACAATTTTTAAAACAAATTGTTTTTGGCGTTCATTTTTGGTAAATAGTTTATTATACTCTTCCATCAATTTAACCCCGCTTTCGGCAGTGTCATTTGTAACATTTAATTTTTTCATCAGTTCAGCCGCTTTACAATAAGATTGGTCCTGCTCCCATTTGTCTGGGTTTAATTTAAAAAAATCAGTATTTATTTGAAATCTTTCAAATAATGCTTTTGTTTCGGCAGAGACGAACTGTTCAATTCCGTCATGGAATATTTCAACGATTTCTCTATCATTTATTGTAGCTCGCTTTGTGTTTTGCTCTTGTTCAAAATCATTTTCCAAAGCCGCCACCATTTTTTGTTTTGAAAAAAGGGATACGTTGCTGTCAAAAAATGCAAGACCAACCGCCTCAGGGCTTAAATACCACAAGTGGTTCCTGAACTTTTTAAGAGCAACATAAGATATAGCAGCATCAATTTTTTTGAAGTTTTCAAGTTTTTGTAAAAATAAAAAATCTTGATATGGCGCTTTAATGGCCAAAGGAGCAGAAAACCACGCTTCGACATAGACTTCAGCAATAAAAACACAAATTTGACGAAGCCCATTTAATTCAGTTGCTGAAAGCTGGAACTCGTTACGGAATAAAAATATTTTTAGACAGTAAATCGCTTTTGCCATCCACCTTGCATGGTGAACAGCTCCTGGCGATCGAAACATTAGGCTGTTTGGATGTGTCTTTTCTGGTTTTTGACCCAGGAAGAGCAAAGTGAGTTCCAAGAATTCTTTATAGTCTTCCCTGGGTTGTTTTTCTTCCAAGATATTATTTACTGCACCGATAATGCGAACAGCATACTCTTTCATGTACGTCTTGACAGTTGGATCGTTGATGCCATACTCTTAGTTTTTAGCATCAATCTTAGCCCAAGCATTTTTAAATTTCTCAAACATTTTAACGTTTGGACTTCCATAACAGCTTATTTTTTCTTCGAAAACGCATCTTAAAACAATCTCGTATATATGATGACGGCATGGTAACCATAAAAGTTGTCTTTGTAAATTATTTTCAACTAACGTACAGGTACCATTGAAACGCCCAGTATTGACCGCTGTTGTATCAAACACTAAATCTTTGATGTGATTTTGCAGACCATATTCATAAATAGCATCGCATACAGCGGATGCCTGTTCTTTTCCAGTACCGGAATCAAGTGCAGGTATTTCAAGAAGCTGTTCAACTTTACCGCTCGATATTATTATAGGCAACCTATCAACTTTATCATTTCCCGTCAGCGCCGGCAAAAGTTTACCATCCCAATGAAGGCAGATAGCGTCGAGCTCATTTAATTTTAATTTATTTTTTAATGCTGAAATTCTTTCTTCACGGATTTGTTCCCTTTCCTGGTGTACAGACGTTCGGTTTAAAATATAATCTTCAACATTATTACCCAGAGCTTCAACGACTGCGCTTATTAGATGAACCGCATGTCTGTCACTGATTTTACAGACATCGAGTGCGGCCGCCAGTTTTGGTGTTAGTATTTTATTTGTTCCCCTACATTTTTTGGCTGGAGGTTGACTACAACGTGGGTCACATTCCATATCTGGAAAACTGTTATCATTCTCTGAAGATTCAGATGACAGCAACTCTGCAGTTTCATCTAATAAAAACGAACGAAAAAATAAACAATAACATACAACGAACCAATTAATGCAATTTCACGATTATTCCGCTCCACTTGTTGTAATAAATTGTTGTTGCGTTCTTCAAGTCGGCACTCTCGGCGTACTTCTTCGTAATCGATACCATACATAAAGCCTGGGCGCCCCGTTTTTCGTTGACTTATCAAGAAATCAATATCTTCTTGATTCGACATTATTTTTAATGCACTTGCATGCACCACGTCAAAAAGCATATCCAATTTTTCTTTCCACGTGTTTACTTTGCTCTTGTGGAAATTAGAAGTCTTCTTTGAATCTTTTTGAAAGCTTTGCCATTCTTTATACAATTTCTCTACATTTGTAATGCAGTGTTGTTTATCCTTGACCGGAATGCGGGCTTTTTCCCAGAACACGAATAGTTCTTTTACAACTAAATCTGAACTTTCCCGTAAATTTTTTTTTACTACACGTAAATTGAAAAACAAAACTTTCAACACTTCTATATTGGAGGGTAGTTTACTTCCCGTTAATGAGTTGGTACAATAACCAATTAAATATATGCGTTCACGTAAATTTCTAGCAGACATTTTCGACTTTTCACATTCAAATATTCACTTCGAATGATTTTTTTGCAAATTTAATGCTATTAAAAAATGTTTGCGGCTGCTGCATATAACTGTAAAATAAGAATCTATTTTCCGAGAAACATTGGTGCTGATTTTTTGTCGGTAGCTTACGCAAGCATTGAGAATAATATTGTTGAGGTTGTAACGGAAATATTCTCGGTCACAATTGTCAATATTATAGATCGCTTCAGCATACAGGCAAAAAAAATTTGAAGCAAACTTTTAAAGACAATTCTTACACTTGAAAACAAAAGTAAACAAAAAAAGTCTGAAGTTCGGACTAGCGAGGTCTTACTGTATATAATTGTTGAAGCTACTCTTACGTAAATCATAAGGAATTTTCTATATGAATCTTTAATTAAATAAATCTGAACAAAATCCAAAATTTGAATCATATAAGTAATTTTATTTAAGTATAATAAATCGACATTGAGGCGTACTTTTTCTCCTATATTTAAGTTTTTTTCATTAAATATTAACATTAGACAAAAATGTTATTGACAGATGTTATTGTAGACATATTAATGAACATCTTTCGCCAGTAATGTTTAAAAAAAAAAAAACACAGAGAAAGTTACAAGCAGTCAAAGTAAGAATTTGCGTGAAAAAACGTATTTTGTGTAACTTTGGGGGGCCGACGCGCCCCCTAATCCTCTTCCTACGACCTTGAAATTTTACTAGAATTTTTTTTAAATAAAACTACACACAAAAAAACACTGAGACCAAAACAATAAAGAAAAAAAAAATACTCCATACATTTAATTGTCACCCTAATGTACATACATGTGTATTGTGCGTATGCATAGTGTGCGTCTGCGCTTGTGAACACATATGTATGTATGTATGTATGTATGTACATACATGCATACATATATTCCCTTCCTGTGTGTGATCGTATATCATATTCTGTATACCTTTGAAAAAAAAAATTATAAAGTTTCTGGTTCTGATTTTTGAAAATGGAAGTGCACTATAGTTTCAATGGTATTATAAAACATATTCATATGTACATAAGACATTTCGAATTTATTCCCAAAAAACCATTATAATTAATTAATACCTACATATGTACATATGTACGTATGTACATTGAATTGTGGAAAAGTAATAATATCAAAAAAACAACTCAGAAAATATTTAAACATTCAAATTATCTTTTAGGATTATTTGGATAATTTAATGAAGTCAAATGTCCACTAATATTTCATTCACATCAATATTATTTAAGTCTTAAATAATAATAGTATTGTATAAATAACATGAGTTAAAAGAATTTTCTAATCCGCTTTAATAACAGAGTAGGTAGTAAGCATAAGCGAAAACAACGCATATGCAAAGCGTTGTTACGTACACACATAATAACAGCCATCGCTAGCTGCGTCTTGCATATGTATGTATGTATGTGCGTTTGGTGTCGTCTCCCTGCGCAACGTCCGCCACATTCGTCACATTCGTGCAAAACCCGGACATGCCGTGAATGCATGAATGATCGATGACTATAAATGAGCGTAGCGAAGAGAAAAATTTGTACATTCCTTAAATCATAAGCAGAGAGTACCCATATTGGTCTCTTTTTTCTCTGTAAGTACACATATTTATAATCGCATGAGTGCCTGAGTTGAATGAGTATCGCATTCACATTCGTGTAATCCGGCTAACAGAAGAAATGAATGTGCTCATGCAGCCCTCTAGTACGTATGCATAGAGTGTGCGTCTGCGCTTGTGAAGACATATGTAGGTATGTACATACATACATGCATACATATATTCTCTTCCTGTAATTGTGTTTCTATGTACATCATATTCTGTATACCTTCGAAAAAAAAATTATAAAGTTTCTGGTTCTGATTTTTGAAAATTGAAGTGCACTATAGTTTCAATGGTATTATAAAACATATTCATACATAAAACTTTTCGAATTTATTTCAAAAAAACCATTATAATGCATTAATTTTGCGAGCTTTCTATTTACAATATCTCGAAAATAAAGCATTTAACTACTATTGCATATACCTACATACATATGTATGTATGTACATTGAATTGTGGAAAAGTAATAATATCAAAAAAAGCAACTCAGAAAATATTTAAATATTCAAATTAAAATTTTCTTTGAGGGTTATTTGGATAATTTAATGCAGTCAAATGTCTACTACTAATATTTAATTCACATCAATATTATTTAAGTCTTAAATAATAATAAAATTGTATAAAAAACATCAGTTAAAAGAATTGTCTAATCAGTTATCCATCAGCTTTAATAACAAAGTAGTAATCATAAGCGAAAACAACGCATATGCTAAGCGTTTTTACGTACACACATAATACCAGCCATCGCTACATAGCTGCGCCTTACATATGTATGTATGTGCCTTTGGTGGTGTCTCGCCTTTGGTGAGTTGAATGAGCACCGCATTCACATTCGTGTCATTCGGCTAACAGAAGAAATGAATGTGCTGATGCAGCCCTCTACATAATACATATTAACCACTGTTGATTGTTTGCTTGATCATTGCTTTGTACATTACATATTTATTTATACCTATGTACATAAATACCATTTATTGTTATACATATTTTTAGTATAAATATGCCTTGTATGAGCTTCTTATGTTACAGTTGTAAAAGAGAAGGTTGAAATACAATTAATTTTTAAGCGCGATTCCACATGCTACCGGAAATTGTGTTTTTTAAACTTGAACTATAGACCACTGCGGCTCGAAATCTTGAGCGCATCATGTAGGTATTAATAAACAAATGTACATATCTGTAGCCCGTCTCTGTAAGAAATCGACAAAATTGTCGATTATATTGACGTCACATCGATTCGATCCAAATTAGTCGATTGATCGAGAAAGAGTGTTTCCGTAAGACTTAATCGAGAAAATATGGAACAGTGAGAGAAATGGAATGCCAATCGACAGGAAATTCATGACATCGGATTAGCAATTACATATTTAAGAAAATCGTATTGTGAAAAGTGAGCATTTTGCCCAAATATGTAAACAAAACATTTAATATTGATAAATATTGTTTCTATTTCACCTATGAGTTTATTGGTAATTGGTAGCCCAACCCGACGTATTTCTTTGTAATAAAAATACATAAAAGCTTTTATAATTATCCATATAAAATATATTAACCATAATATAAATTAGAGAAACAAGTGGTGTTTGTTAAATATTTTATTTCCCTTGCAAGAGAGCAAGGGCAGCCGGTTAAGTCGGGTGAGTTAATACAACTGAAACATTAATTCGACGACTTCGCCTAAATACCTGAAAACTCAAACAGTCCCTGCCAGCTGCTGCACGTTATCGATCGCGTGACTTGTGAATGCATTTCGGCAATTTACTGCTTTCGCTGCTGCCGCGGCGATCACTTGTTAGTGTTAACTGTTGTTGTCATACGCAGACCCGTAGACGCGCCGTCAGCAATATCAGTGGGAGTGAAGTTGTTGTAGGAGTTTACGTTGTTGTCACGCGCAAACTTCCAGCTGCGCTGTCAGCAATATCGGTGAGAACAGAGTTTTGGCCGGATTCGAGTTTGCTGGTGTTAACTATGGTGTTAACTACTCCCCCTCTTGAAACGAAGGCGTCCTCGGCTTCTTTTATAACGTTATTCAGTACTATTGTATTTTTTCGTCGTTGCTTCAAAAATATTGCGATGCTCCCAGCGATGGCTAATAGGATCAGGAGTATGGCGCTTCTTGATTGTAGAGAGCGGGTAGCAATGAGATCCCGCAGGTGTGCTATGTGCTTAAGGTTCTTTACATGCAGGTACGGCAGTGATAGCAAATCGATATGTTCAGTGAAGTTGACATGTTGCGCTGGTACAGCTTCAGGATGTGATCGAACTATCTCATTCCAGTTGTTGTAAGTAGTGGTGTTTATCGTAATATTATCTTTGAAGGTTATGAGGAAAGTTCCTTTCGTCAGCGGAATGAAT
Organism: Philophylla caesio; assembly: GCA_963971545.1. Taxonomy (NCBI): domain Eukaryota; kingdom Metazoa; phylum Arthropoda; class Insecta; order Diptera; family Tephritidae; genus Philophylla; species Philophylla caesio. Next base: position 124,172,331 of record OZ020604.1, on the reverse strand, counting down.
TCCCTATTGCATTCAGCTACGAGATTCGTCTCTAAAGAAATAATCATAATCATAATAATTCATTAATTTGTCTCTGCATAGCTGAATTAATGGTTATCTGTTGTTCGTTTGCCTCTATTAAGGATTCAGCTCTGGTCTCAACTTCTTGAAAATCGTCAAAGTCTGGTGTACCAGCTATATATTTTAATGCAGTCCCCAGAATATTAATGCCTCGGGTGCCTGTGCAGGTGGTGTGGTGTATATCGTGACCCCGAAGTGGTTTTTGAGAATAGCTTTGATGGTTTCTGAATTCAACGACCTTTCATTGTCGCAAACTAACACCCTAGTATTCCTGTAGAAATTTAGAAGTTCGTAAATTGGTTCTTTAATATCGCTCTAGATTTTACTAAAAAAACTATTGCGAACTTGGAAAACTTATCTATTGCTGTAAGAAAGTGTGTTTTGTTCGTGGAGTAAATGTTAACGTGAAGGATTTCCCCTGGAAACGAAGGTATAGGAGTTGATCCTATTTCAGGACATATTTTGCAGTTCGAAATTATTTTTTTTAGGATTTTCCGTAAATCGGGAAAGTAAAAGCTCTCAAGGACTTGTTGTTCATTTTCAATTTGGCGTTTGGGTTCTTGTCGGACAAAGCAAAGGTAAACGGTTGATGATCAGTATAGACGTTTAGATGTTTTACGCCGTACAAATAGTTTCGAAGTTTTTGTAGAGCCCATACTATCACCGAGAGCTCCCTCTCGTTAGTTGCATAAATTTCTTCTGTTGGAGACAGGGATCTCGAGATCATGGTGATAGGTCTTCCGTTTTGTGATAAAACGGCAACTATGGCGTGTGAAGAGGCATCCGTGGTCAAGTCAAAAGGTTGTTTGTAGTCAGGGTAAAGGAGCAGAACATCTTCCGAAGCAAGTATGCTTTTAATTTTATTGAAAGCATTAAGTGGTTCTTCGTCCAAGGCTACTTCGACTTTCCGAGATTGGTTAGCACCGACATTTCCGTTTTCTCCACGAAAGTATTTTGTAAGTGGCTTTGCAATCGAAGCATAGTCCCTTACAAACCGTCGATAATACCCAGCTAACCCTAGAAACGATCGTAAAGCCCTTAACGACTTGGGGGTAGCGTAGCCCAAAATATCCTTGACTTTATCGGGGCATGTTCTAATACCGTCTCTGGATACTGTAAAACCTAAAAACTCAACACTCTCTTGAAAAAATTTTGACTTGTCAGCGGACACTCGCATATTAGCAGCGTAAAGTTTGTTTAATACTCTGTCAATGTCCTTTAGATGTTGTTCAGCATTTTCAGAAAAAAGGATGACATCAGCTATATAGACATAGCATATTTTACCTATTTCTTCCCTACGAACGTCATCAATGGCTCTCTGAAAAATGCTTGAAGCATTTTTTAAGCCAAAGGGAAGCCTGCAAAATTAAAATATTCCATTGTTGACCGAGAGGGATTTTGCCCTAAAAAATTAATACCATCATTTGGTAGGTCCTGAGAATCCTCTGCGCTTCTATCATCATACCCTTCGTTCTGGTAGTAACTGTCATATTGAGCATCGGCCCAATATTCTCCTTCAGGTTCTTCCTGTTCTTGGGTAAGGTGATTTACTCGTTGTATTTTTTGTACTGCCAGCTGGTTCCTTCCATGTGGTATTTTTTCTGGCTTTTCTCTATTCAGAGACATTGCTACCTGTTGTCCAAATTGCTGGGTAGCGTTTCGGCTGAGCGTGCCGCCTGTATTACCAATATTCGGATATGCTATAGGGTAGGCTCCCTGCTGGCGGTACCTGTCGTCATTACCAATTAGTGGTTGGGGTATATTTTGTCTGAGCCTAGAAAGGGATGGGTCTACATCCATTGGTACTGGAGTTTGCCGCTGTTGATCATGTGGAACTCTGCGGTATTGTGGTAAATATGGATACTGGTTGGGGACCTGAATCACTAGTCTATTAAAGGAATGGGCAAACATAGACCGTGCCTGGTTTGCTTCAAGCTCCTCTGCTAAGGCCAATGCGGAACGAAGATCGTTAGGCCTAGAGGAGAAAATATATCGCACAAGGGGCGATTGAGACCTGAAATAAAAATGCGAAGAGCGTCCTCGCGATACTTCTTATTGAGTGACTCTATTAGGGGGGTATTTCCACCGGGAGTCATAATGGTTTTATTAACTATGAGAGTTAACTTTCTTTCCACCTCATCGTAGAACCCTATTACTGATAATTTAACCTGTCTCAAGGTGGATAATTCCTGCTCTATTAAATGGATAGGTCTTTTTATTGGCATAGGGGAAGTCTAGCCGTGAAATTATTGCATGAATAAAATAAAATAAAAATAAAATAAACTTCGGCCTATAAATTAATGTTTTCTCTATAATGTTCATACAAAGTAGGAAAAGTCGAATTAGTGAGTAGGCGGCCGTTCCGACCGCTGGAAAACAGTTGAAATACCAGAAATTAAGAAAAACCAGACGAGACGAAGTCAACAGAATAACTGAGCGTCCGATCCGACCGGCAGGTAAGGTAATAAATAAACGTAAATTATATGAAAAACGTTATATTTATATAATAGTAGAAATTTCAGATATTATGAAATACAAGACGAAAATAAGTCAACAGAATAACTAGCCGGCTCGGAACCTTGCCCTTTCGACCGGCAGGTAAGATAAAATAAATAAACGTAAATTATATGAATATAATAGTGTCAGAATTTGCTAAAATAAAAGACAGGAAAGAAAAAAAACGAGAAATTTGTCCAGATATATTGAGGAAATGGAAAAAGGGGCGTCTCGGAACCTAAACCATTCCGACGGCTAAAACCAGACAATCATAGGAGGCATAGATGTTGAAAGGGACATAGAAGAAAAAGAAAATAATAGTAGAAATTTCAGATATTATGAAATACAAGACGAGAATAAGTCAACAGAATAACTAGGCGGCTCGGAACCTTGCCCTTCCGACCGGCAGGTAAGATAAAATAAATAAACGTAAATTATATGAAGAGCAGTAGGTTTATATAATAGTGTCGGAATTTGCTAAAATAAAAGACAGGAAGGAAAAAAAACGAGAAATTTGTCCAGATATATTGAGGAAATGGAAAAAGGGGCGTATCGGAACCTAAACCATTCCGACGGCTAAAACCAGACACTCAATAGAGGCATAGATGTTGAAAGGGACATAGAAGAAAAAGAAAAGAAATGCTTGAAAACGAAAAGGGGCATTTTAAACCCCCACGAAGATGCAACAAGCAACAGTACAAAGGGCGGCTCAAATTGATGCAACTTTCTACAAACTGTAACCATCTCCCGACGAAATACTTCACGGTAGTACCGGGGGAATGGTACTCGTGACAGTAGGAGGTTAAGATCGGGTTAAAGTCCCACACTGACAAACCGGTGAATGTTAGGCTTTCGAATGCTTACTCCTCGTAAAAAAACATACTTGCGCAATGTTTGATTGCATTCGATGCTTACTGCGCCCAGCCCTGTATATAAACAATTAGATATTATACATACTACAACATCAGCATTTCATTCCACTACAAACGGTCATGTGGAACGCATTCACAGTACGTTAATTGAACTAGTAAAGGCATTAACACACGAAAACTCACGCAACGCAGTGTTGCCCACCTCTAATAGGTAGTCAGAGTTAAGTGTATTCAAAGCTGTATTATAACTTCCAATAGAATTGAAAAAAAAAACAGAATAGTGGGGTTAAAATCTAGGCTTATACAATTTTTTAAGCGTTAGAGTTGCATTTACATGAGGAGATTTTTTGACAGGCAATAATTGTCTTGCAAAGTTGACTTGCAATCGCCCGGATAAATTAATGTCGTATGTTACATTTGAAGACTTTTGGGAAATCGAAATTGATGTTTGGAATTAAATTTCTCAAAAAGACGACAATAGATTTTTTCCAAAATTCTAAGGTAATATTACTAGTTCACGAAAATCTTAAATTATTTAATTTTTAATTTTCAATTTTGTTGCTGATTAATTTTGTATAATTTTGTTGAGTTTAATAGGCTTTTTTGATCTATTATTAAATTAAGTGCAAGTAATACTTCACTTTTCTGGCCCAACGTTTCGCTAAGTACCTTAGCTTCCTCAGGGGCAAACCTTTATTTTCAAACGAACAATTAAACAAAATAAAACATAAATTTTAACATTTTGTATGAAGAACATAAACTTACGAAAAAAACCTCAAATATTTTGTATAAACATACATGTATACATATAAATAATTAAAAACACTACGAATAAAATTACAAAACTTACATTGTATTTGTTATTACTGCTTAAAAAACTGGGTTCAATACCGTTAAGGTACATTCGTCAAACTAATTCTAATTTATAAACATAACATATATGTAACCGCAATATCGTCAGAGTCTCCTTTCTTGTTAATTGTTTTTGTCCTTTTTTCCAAATTCCGTAAGCATTATAGTGTGTACCTTGCTTTTTCTCTCATTTCTCTGCATATTATTTTCACATTTTGAAGATCAGCTGTGTGTCCGCTTGCCAATATGTGTTGTGCTAGTGCTGTATTATTTTTGTTTTTCCTTAACTCCGCTTCGTGTTCTGCTAGCCTGATTCCTAACATTAGTTTTGTTGTTCCTATGTACACCTTGTTGCAGTGTTCGTTCTCTCTACCCTTGCATGTGACTTCGTAAACAACATTAGGGTGCAATTTACAATTGAAATGGAGGAAAACTCAAGAATCCCTTTCCTGGACGTCATGATATATAGGAGAAATAAAAAATTATACTTGACTGGTACACAAAAGCGTTTTCTTCTGAACGTATCATCAATTTCTTATCATCACAACCCCTAAAATATAAAGGTCATCTCCCTTCCACTCCTCCCTTGATGGGATGTGTGTGGTGAAGGACCCTCTAGGGGCAATCTTCGGCGCGCACAGATCTACCTCCTCCGGGATGAACTCGAATTGTCTTAGGATCACTGAGTGCCCATGCACTGGGGTTAAAGAAAACCCGGCACTCCGCAACCTGATGGCAGAGCAAGCGGCGGCAACTTTACCCACCAAGTCCACGGGGATGATGCCAAGCATCACGTTTAGAGCCAGTGTTGGGGTGGTGCGTAGTGCCCCACTAATGCCAATCAAGGCGCTTCTCTGCACCCGTTCTAAGTTCTTAGCTAGAGTAGATCTATCTACTGCGTTCCACCAGATGAAGACTCCATAAAACATAATTGGTTTTATAACTGTTTCATACAGCCAGAGGACCACTTTTGGAGCCGACGCACTCCCCCATTCCGCCACGACAGTTCTGTCGCAAAGCATGTTGGAAATAAACCTTATTAAATTGGTCTCGAACCCGAACCGACCTAGGGCCAGCATAACCGCGTCCGGGAGAACATTGTTAAGCTACTTCAATGTCAATAAACGCTCCCACTGCATAATCTTTATGCTCGAAGGACTCTTCGATTATTTTAATCGATCTAGTGATCTACCTTTCATATAGGCATGTTGAGAGAGGCTTAATTTCTCGCGTGGAATTCTATTTCTGATGTATAGGTCTATCAGTCCCTCAAGGGTCTTCAGGAGGAAAGACGAGAGGCTGATTGGCCTGAAGTCCTTGGGGGACACGTGAGAGCTCTTCCCCGCCTTGGGAATAAAAGTCTCCCTCACCCGCCTCCAAGCCTTCGGGAAATATCCCCTATCCACGCTGTACGCATAGATGGGGGCAAGCCACTGACATAAGACATCTCTCGCCCTTTGTTGTTGCGTGGGTATAATACCATCCGGTCTCGGCGACTTGAAAGGTTTAAAAGAGTCCAGGGCCCAGAGCAGTTCACTAGAGGGGACCGAGATGCCACCGATATCCATGTCGGTTGCTATATTCGGCGCGGGGTTCTCAGGAAAGTGTACTCCCAGAAGCAGCCTGAGAGATTCCTCACCACTGGTCGCCCATTGTCCGAATTCAGCTCTCAGGTATCCCATTGGGACAGGATTGCTAGATATAATGCGTTTAAAACACGAAGCCTCATGACAACCTTCCACGGTCTCGCAGAAGTTTCTCCATGATGTGCGTTTAGACTTCCTAATTTCGTATTTATAAATTGAGAGGCTAGCTTTGTAGAGTTCCCAGTGCTGCTGGATATTACTCTTTTTAGCCTTATTGAAGAGACGTCTACTCGCCGTCCGAAGTTCAGACAGCTCCGCTGTCCACCAGCTCGGATTTACCCTTCGTGAACCTCTGCTCAAGGGGCATGAGCTTTTAATTGCATCATTGCATGCTAAGGTAAATTTCTCTACCATATCGTCGATGTAACGTACCAAAAGATCTGAGCTCGCAACCGGGGGTTCAGTCAGCTTTTCCTGCAGTTAGATATCCCACCTAGTTCTCTTTAAATTCCTAAAGGGTTTGTTTTTGGGACAATCCTCGTTCAAGGTGAATTCAATATACCTGTGGTCCGAATAGGAATGAGTCTCTAGAATTCTCCAGTCAGATATAAGTGGTATTAGGGAAGGAGAGGCCAGGGTGATGTCTAGCACCTCACGCCTGACCGCACTTATAAAGGTAGGCTCAAAGCCTCTGTTGCAGATAGCTAAATTCGCACTTACAATAAAACCAAAAAGTGACTCACCTCTTTTATTTATGTCCGAGCTTCCCCAGCACGTGTGCCATGAGTTCGCATCAGATCCAATGATGATAGCGATATTTCGCCATTTCGTCTCGGCAGTGACTTCCCGAAGCAGGGTTGGTGGTGGTTCCACCACGTCATCGTGCGCCATGTATGCCGATATAAGCCAGAGTTTACCAGCGCCGCCCTCCAGGCTTACTGTGACAATAACATTATTGCTGAAATTGGGCAAAATAAATGCTTTTAGTTCTTTTCTTACGAGCATGCAAGATCTAGGTTTACATACTTGCTTCTGCATAATCAGGTTATAGTTAGGCGTCCTGATGCCAGAGATTCCGCTACTACTCAGCCACGGCTCTTGAATCAGGACTATATAAGCTCCACCTTGCTCCAGGTGGATTGTTAGGTTTGCGGAGGCCGCTCTAGAGTGCTGGAGGTTTATTTGTAGGATCTTCATCCAGTAACTCCTCCATCCACGCCAAATCGGCATCCTCGTCAACAGCGGACAGTAACCTGTCCTCCTCTGCTCTGTCAAAAAGACGTCCGATGCTAATTTCCGAACCCGGCGAAGAGGGAACATCACCAGCGCTTTCCGCCTCTGACACCTCAGATTCCACCTCCATACTCATGCAGTCCGCTTTCGAAGGCTCTTCCGCCCCACGCACCACTGGAAGTCCGGGTTCGTCCCTACCGGCGTCGGAATGGTAGACATTTAGGACCACCTTTTCGAAGCCGTAGTTGACAACCCCCTGGCACTCGGAGAGGGGAACGAGCGACTCCGCATTCAGCAGTAACACTGCCTGCCTATTCAGGTGCTCAGACCGCTCCACCTTGACCACCTTCCAGTTGTGCGCCGGGAGGTGCGGGTTACAATATCGAAGAAGTTCCTCCGTTTCCTCTGGCGTAGAAGGCCCTCCTGATAGCCAGACCCGCGCGCGCGGACGTGAGGGTAGATCCCTCTCGTTCACGGCCTCCAGCTTGGCACCCTTCCAGACCTCCCTCCCCTTCAACTTGTGCCCCATTAGATTGAGCCGTGGACGGTTTCGTCCTCGACTCCCCACCCCCTATCCTGCGGTTTGTAGTAGCCGCGGCCGATTTCGGCGCAGCAGCCCTGTCCCCCAGCTTCTGCTTAGAGCCAAAGGGTAGGTTCGGTCTCGACCCTTCAACCCCCGCATCATGAGTCCTACTGCCGGGCATGCTGATCCCACTCGAGATGAAGCCTTAGGCGATTTCGCCTCGCCGGCAGTAGATTCTGTTACCCGCACAGAGGAGCCACCGTTGGTGCTTGATTTCGGATCACCTCTACCGCCCTAAAAAAAGGTTTGTTTGTTTAGTTTGTTAGTGTTTAAGTTTGTATTCATTCTATATGGGTCCCCACTCAGAGCCGCTATCCGCACGCCGATGTGTAGTCGCCTATGAAGGTCCCATAGTTGTCCCCGAGGGGGCCATGGCGAGGGTTGACGCGTGCCCTTATGGGGGTCACGCGTTCAGAGCCGAGCGGCGCAAAGCCGGAGCGTAGCTCAACCAACACCTACACCACCAACCTAACGGTGACGGGGAGCGGAACGTATTCTGAGGCCTTCCAGGGTTTTAACGGGACGGGGGCAGTTGCGACATTAGCCCACCAGCCATTTCTGCAGAGTGTCACCTCTACATACTCAGGTGGCAGAATACCGCAACCACCAGCGCCGAGATCAACAGATCCAAAACATCAAAACCAAGAAAGTCCAGAGGAAAAGGCAGGGTCGTTACCGTTCAGTTGTGGCCGTGTAGGCCGCAGGTTATTTAGCGTTACCCAGGATGCACCGCGAGGAGGCGACCCGCCTTACATCCCAAGTATAATGAAAGTTTTGTAATTTTATTCGTAATGTTATTAATTATTTATATGTATACATGTGTGTTTATACAAGAGGTTTGTCGTTTTTGTTTTTCGTGAGTTTATGTTCTTTATACAATTGTACGTCGAAAAATATAGATTCGCCCCTGAGGAAGCTAAGGTGTTTAGCAAAGCGTTGGGCCGGAAAAGTGAAGTATTACTTGCACTTAATTTAATAATAGATAAGAAAACCTATTTTATTTTTATTTTTGGTTCTTATTTATTTTTGAATTTACGAAAGATTTTTTTAGTTAGTAGATTTTTAGTTTTAGTTAATTTTTGGAAAATAACAGCGTTGTTAACTATATTTGCAAAAATACTCATGAAACATATCTGTGCGATAATAGGAAAAAAATTTACAGATTTTACAAAAAATTGTTTAAATATTTTAAAATTTTGTCCAAGGTAATTTTGGAGTGTTCAAAGCACGGAATTAATATGAAAAACTGTCGTAAGTAAAAAAAAAATACGACAAAATTGGCCACAATCGCTTCGACTTTGCATATGCGACAAAATTTTACTGAAATCTCGTGAAATTCAAAAATGGATAACACCATTTCAGAATTCTTAATAAGTTTAGTATAACTGCATTATTAACTTAATTTGGACTCAATTTCACATACGACATTCAGTTTTCCTGGCGACGTAATGTATGTATGTACGATAATGTCCTTTGAGGCTAACGATTTTTTAATCATTTTTTAATTTTAATTTCAATATTGTTGCTCGCTCGCGTCCAAAATTTCGTACACGGAAAATAATTCACTTGCGCACAATGTTTAAGGTCGAATGGGAAAATAAATTTTTATTCTCTGTGAATGCTCTTTATGAATCACAATGTATGTTATGCTTATATAAAATGGGTACTAACTATAAGAAAAAACAATTTTGAACGCCATTATACAACGTTTCATAAAGAATATTATACAAATTGAAACACAACATTCGCCCAAAAGTGGAGCAATTTCATAAATTATTGCACTCTCTGCGCATACGACGATATCCACGATGCTGAACACTGTTTTTTGCCAGCACATATTTTGAAGATCAAATAAACTACCAAAACTAACAGGTAGGGAGACTGGCTAAAGTAGAGAACCTGATCGATGTAATGCTCGAATCAACCGAAAACTGGTCCGCCGTCTGCAACATGGCAAATATTATAATATCGAAGCTATGTCAGGCGACAGTGCCATTTAACCACTGTGGCTCTAAAAACGACCCTCAACGAACATCCCAAGGTGGATCTAAACGGCCGGGTAGCTCGGAATCTCGTCCTTTCCGGCTACGAAGAAAGGTTAGTGCACAATATACTACTTTCGAGATATTTAGATATACGAGTATATATGCAGGTAAAATTCCGGCTATAAATCAATGTTTTTTCTATAATGTTCATACAAAGCAGGAAAAGTCGAATTAAGTGAGTAGGCGGTTCGGAATCCAGTTCGTTCCGACCGCTGGAAAACAGTTAAATACCAGAAATTAAGAAATACCAGACGAGACGAAGTCAATACAATAACTGAGCGCCTCGGAACCTCGTCCGATCCGACCGGCAGGCAAGGTAACTTCTTTCATTGGCTCGATAACCGCCTATGAGATTTTGGCCGAGCTTAGCACAGCACGCCAGTTATTTCTGTCTTTCGCTAACTGGCGGCAGTTGGAAATACCAAGCGTACCCAAGTCCCTTACCGCCAGAGAAGGCCTCCCTTTTCCTCTGCTACCACTGGCGAGTACCGCGTCGAATACTTTCAGAGCTGGAGCGCTTTCATCCATTCGAACGACATGACCAAGCCAGCGGAGCCGCTGGATCTTAATTCGCTGCACTATATCTATGTCGTTATAAAGCTCGTACAGCTCATCGTTCCATCTTCTACGGTATTCGCCATCGCAAAGGCGTAAAGACCCATCAATCTTTCGGAGAATCTTTCTCTCGAACACTCCTAGAGGCTTCTCATCTCTCTCAGATATCTTCATCGTCCATGCTCTGCGCCATACATTAGGACGGGCATAATGAAAGACTTATATAGCGTGATTTTTGTCCGTCGAGAGAGGACTTTACTGCTCAGTTGCCGCCTTCGGATTTCGAGGCTGACTTTATTATCGATGTTAATGCTGGTTCCTAAGTAAACAAAGTCTTCTACTTTTTCAAAGTTATAACTGTCAACAGTGAAGTTTGATCCCAGTTGTTTCGGCCTCTATGCCTAAAACTCAAATCAACCGCCAATAAACGACCCGCCCTAATGTGCAGCGGTCACACTTATGCACGGCTTTCATGTAGTTGTGTGTGTGTGGATGAGCACACACATAAGTTTACACACACGTACAAATTGACACTTTCACTCAATTTCTTCCGTTTACATTTTCCCGCCGGATAAACATTTTCTCGTTAATTTTCCCCTGATTTATATGGTCCGACGGTTCGGACATAAAACCGTTCTGCTTCTGCGGACACTTCTTTTTTGACCGAGTTAAACTGAAGACAGCGAGCTACCAGCCTCATCAAGGTAAACTAATCTTTGTAAAATATTATTCATAAAAATATTTTAAATACACACAAGCACATATCTATTATAACGAAAAAACTAAAACCTTATTGCGTTTTTTTTTCCTTTACTTTTCTTGCACAATCAAACCAAATAAAATCCGGTACATCTGAGCTCACAAGCAAAGAGTACCCGCGATTTTACATGGTCCTTTCTTCGCCGAGAAGAACTGAAATTTTACACTTCACCTCAGAAAAATCAGCCAGTTTATTCAACAAAAAAAATACAGTCCACGAAGATAACAACACCATCATTTTGATCAACTACATCGTTTTGCGCACCAGTTAATCGCCACAACACCAACATTTTTCAAAAACACATTACCATCACTTCTTGATCAACCACAACGCAACACTTTACACAGCACTTGCCACACCACCTGCCACAGAACACCAACATTTTTCTCAACACAACACCATCACTGTGATCAACCACAACGCAACACTTGCCACATTATTTTGTCACCGTCTACATTGAACAAGGTACGTGGTTATCACATCAATCGCACTTTCGAGTCATATATTAAAATATAAACACAAAAAACAAAATTGTTAAAAAGTGAGCATATGCTGCATTATTGGTGCATTTTGTTTTACTAAATTAATTGTGCAATACTAGTGCCAACAATCACAGTGCAACGCATCACATCACTACAGCACAGTGGATATACGAGTGTACATAACCTTTTTTTTTAAATTTACTCCACATTTTTATTTGGGAACAATTCCTCTTTTTTAATAAATACACATTTTTATTTATCCAAGTGACCACTTCTTTGCAACGCGAATGCATTTCTTTTTTTTATTTTATGACACTGCACATTAATAAGGTACATAACCTATTTTTTTTTGTCTTTTGGTTGTTTGTTCAACCAATTAGCATTTACGCTTATGCACTTTTATACACACACATAATTAGAGTTTTTCATTTTAAAACACACAAACTCGTATATTAACGTGTGCGTTCCAAATTTTTTCGTTTCACTTTGATGCGTTGCACACTCGATTGACACTTTGGTTTGAAGAACACGCTGCATATTATATTCAAGCGTTGCACATCACATTGCCACTTTGCACACACACACACAGTTTTAGGCAACATTTTTGTATTTAAAGTCGCATAAACTCGAAGAATTTATTCGTTGCACAGTAGACAAACGCGTTGCATATTATTGTATTTTAAACGCCGTTTTTTCACGTTGGTACGTTGCACAGTACACTATCTACATACTACGTTTATATTCCACGACATTTATAGTACCGATACACGTATTTGTTAACACAGTTGGGTGGCGAGCACTTCTTAAAAAATTGTACACATACTCTGCAAGTAAACAATATACATAAGTACATTAAAATAAACAATTTAAATAAAGAGTTGAAAGTATATTATTGTTGTGGTAGTGCAGACGTGTGCTACCCTGCGTTTAATTATTACTTGAGAGTGGCAGCGCTATTCGCGCAATTATTCAGTTCTATTCTTTATATTATTTTGACTTTCTTCTTTTTCCTGTACTTCTGGAGTGAGCACATGCGGCTCTTGACTAAATTAAATATATTTCTTATTTGTAAAATAAAAGGCATTTTTCTCTATTCTGTTGGACCACAACAGATATTTGGCGACGAGGATTAGGAGTGCGGATCCGCAAGTATATTGGAACCGTTTCTTACATTTTTTTTTCAAAGTGAGTCGAGAACATTCGCTACAATAATTTGTGGTTATCACCAAAAGCACATGACATTACGCAAGTCCTTACAATGGCTAACGAAAAGATTCAAGAGCTATTGGAATTGCAAAGCAAATTGCTTTCAATGCTTACAGAAGATAGTGCAAAAAGCCGAGGAAATCTAATGGAGAATTTGGCTGGCCGCATTGTTGAATTTTGTCATGATCCGCAAAATAACCTAACATTTGATGCGTGGTATGCACGACACGAAGATGTGTTCACGGTAGATGGCAAGGACTTGGATGACGCAGCTCGGGTACGATTGTTAATGAGGAAGCTCAATCCTGTAGCATATGGGAAATACGCAACGTTTACCTTACCAAAAAATCCAAGAGATTTAACATTCGCTGAAACGGTGAAAACCCTGAAAGAAATGTTCGGATCGAAGGAGTCGATTTTCAGCCTAAGATATAAATGTTTGCAATTAGCAAAAGAAGATCAAGAAGACATCGTGACATATGCCGCATGAGTGAATGCATGCTGTGAAAATTCAAAGTTTGCAGACATGAAACCTGATCAACTCAAAAGCTTAATCTTTGTCATTGGGCTGAAAGGCAAACATGATGCTGAGGTTCGTACTAAATTGCTTGCTGGGCTGGAAGACGACTCCAATCAGAAATTGAATAATTTAGTCAGTACAGCAAATCGATTACTAAATCTTAAAAGGGATACGATAATGGTTGAACAGCCAAATAAAATCGTAAATGCTATTAAGACTCATGTTGCTGAAAGCAAGAAGTTCAAGACAAGTGTACGCAGTGTAGCCGAACCGGTCATAAGGAAGGGTATTGCAACGCACAGAGGTCAAAGCCGCAGAAAGGAGCATTCCATAGCGGTAAACCAAATATACAACCGCGACCAAAAAGCAACGCAGTGCAGGTGAACTGCGTCGAATTCATAGCGCGTCGCAAATATGTCGAGGTTATTATCAAACCGATGAAGCCAGCAGCAGCGGCCGGAGAAGAGAAAATCTTCAAGTTGCAAGTTGATACCGCCTCTGATGTGACGATAGTGGATAAAGAAAGTTGGCGTAGTTTGGGTAGGCCAGGAGTCAAGCTATCCAATAGTCATGCCGTGAGTGCGTCAAGGAATGATATTCGCTTCATAGCTGAATTCCCTTGCGAAATTCAGCTTAACGGGGAAGTAAAGCCAATGAAAATTTTTGTAGCTGAAATTGATTCCTTGAATATTCTAGGTACAGACGCACTTGACATTTTTGGGTTGTGGGACAAGCCACTAAGCAGCGTATGCTGTCAAGTCCAGAAATCAGTGCCGACTATCGCAGCTGCCACCCTAGCAGACCTTAAGCAACTATATGCAGATGTTTTTAGCGCGGTTCCGTCAAAATGCAGCAAGGCAGTGGTCAACCTACATTTGAAACCAAATGCAAAGCCAATATTTCGCGCAAAACGACCAGTTGCGTACGCAGTACAATCGCTAATCGAAGCGGAACTAGACAGACTAGTGCGTTTAGGAATCATAACGCCGGTAGATTTCTCCGATTGGGCAGCTCCAATCGTAGCCGTTAGGAAAGCAACGGGAGGAATTCGAATTTGTGGAGATTACTCATCTGGGTTAAATGCATCACTAGAACCGCACCAATATCCCCTTCATACGGCGGAAGATATATACGCTAAAATTGCAAATAGTTACTGTTTTTCGCACATCGATTTGGCAGATGCGTACCTACAGACGGAAGTTGCGCCGGAGGCAGCGAAGTTGCTAACAATCAACACGCATAAAGGCCTATACACGTTTAACCGCCTAGCACCAGGAGTTAAAAGTGCACCAGGTGCGTTTCAACAAATAATGGATACTATGTTGGCCGGCATAGATGCAACCGCAGCTTACATAGATGATATAATCGTTGGAGGCTCTACATGGGAAAACCATCAACAAAACCTGCACAAGGTCATGCAAAGGTTAAGGGAATATAACTTTCATGTCAAGTTTGAGAAATGCAAATTTTTCGCGAAGGAGGTAAAATATTTGGGAAATATCATTTCGCAGACCGGAATACGCCCAGATCCAGAAAAGATTAATGCCATACTAAAAATGCCACCGCCGAAAAACGTGCCGGAACTACGAGCATTTTTGGGTAGTGTTAACTATTACGGGAAATTCGTTTTTAACATGAGTAATCTTAGGGCACCTCTGGACGAACTACTACGTGATAACGTAAAATTTGTATGGACATCGCAGTGTCAGCAAGCTTTCGAGAAGTTTAAGAGCATTTTAAATTCTGACTTACTTCTTACGCATTACGATCCTGATCTTCCTATAAAAGTAGCAGCAGATGCATCGGGTAGAGGGATAGGAGCGTTCGTTTGCCACATTATGCCTGATAAGACAGAAAAAGTCATCGCGCACGCAGCATGTACATTAAGCCCAACTGAACAAAGGTACTCTCAGATCGAGAAGGAGGCGCTTGCGTTAATATTTGCTGTAAAGAAATTTCATCGATACATTTTTGGACGGAGATTTATATTGTGGACAGATCACAAGCCATTACTTTCCATATTCGGTAGTAAAAAGGGTATTCCAGCTCATACTGCAAATAGGCTACAAAAACTGATTGACACGGAAGAGCAGGAAGACATGGTCATAGCGTGCACTCAACTGGAAGAAGAAATGTTGGGCGATGTCAATGACCAGTTCAAAAAGATTCCAGTTACGTTTAACATGGTACAAAAGGCTACAAGCAAGTGTAAGCAATTACAGGCGGTAATGAAAGCTTTGAAGACCGGATGGCAAGCAAACATACCATACGAGTTACTACCTTTTCATAGGCGCAAAGATGCCTTAAGTGAAGTGAAAGGTTGTCTACTATTTGGCGCGCGGATAATCATTCCATATTTTCTGCAAAAGCGTGTTTTACATCAATTACATCGGGGGCACCCCGGGAAAGAGAGGATGAAATCCATAGCAAGAGGGCACGTTTATTGGCCTGGCATAGACGAAGAAATTGCGGCATTCGTGCGGAACTGTCAACCATGTGCAATCGCAGCGAGATCGCCAATAAAATCAACCCTTCGATCATGGCCGTTAGCAACAAAGCCAATGGAGAGATTGCACATAGATATCGCTGGACCCTGTAACGGAAATTACTATTTTGTGGTGATTGATGCCTACTCTAAGTGGCCAGAGATTTTTCAAACCACAAGCATAACCTCGTCCGTAATAATAGAAAATATGGATGAGATATTTGCAAGGTACGGAAATTGCGATACCATCGTGTCGGACAATGGAACGCAATTTGTAAGTGCACAATTTCAACAATTTCTGCAGATGCGGGGTGTGAATCATGTCCGAACAGCGCCATATCACCCACAATCGAACGGGCAGGCAGAGCGGTTCGTAGATACTCTAAAGAGAGCACTGCAGAAGCTTAAGAGAGAAGGAACGAGTGTAGAGAATCTGCAAACATTCCTGCAAACTTACAGGTCGACTCCAAACACAAATGTACCTGGCGGGGGAACACCGGCAGAGGCATTTCTGAAAAGAAAAATAAACACATCATTGAATTTGTTACATCCACAAAAATTGCAGCAGCAGAAAATGCAAAGGAATCTTAAGCAAGAACAGCAGTTCAATACGAAGTACGGTGCGAAACCGAGACACCTGGCAGCCGGAGATCTGGTTTATGTAGCAACATATAAATATAACAATAAGCGCTGGGCTGCAGGCACTATAATCGAGAGAATTGGCAACGTAAACTACAACGTATTACTTGTTGAAAATCTTAAATTAATTCGAGCGCACATAAATCAGCTAAGAGCCAGATGTGGTGACGAAGGGTTATCATCGGCAGGTGTAACAAGGCTTCTATGTGATAGTTTCGATCTTTACAAATTGCCTGAGCAACACCAACAAGCAGCAAGTAATAGCGAAACAACACAATCTACAGAACCACCCGAAGAGCATGAACAACCTGGGATTCCGGCCCAGTTGCAGCCCGTAATCCATGAAGTCCCAAACGTTAATCAAGATGCTCCCGAAGCGATACGTGAAGCCAGACCAAGCCGAGAAAAAAGGACACCGGTGTGGATGCGTGACTATGAAATTTCTTAAGAGGGAGAGATGTTGTGGTAGTGCAGAGGTGTGCTACCCTGCGTTTAATTATTACTTGAGAGTGGCAGCGCTATTCGCGCAATTATTCAGTTCTATTCTTTATATTATTTTGACTTTCTTCTTTTTCCTGTACTTCTGGAGTGAGCACATGCGGCTCTTGACTAAATTAAATATATTTCTTATTTGTAAAATAAAAGGCATTTTCTCTATTCTGTTGGACCACAACAATTATAAATATAAACAACCTGATATCTTCTAAATTTGTTGGTTCATTTCTACGAAATATACAAGCGATATCGAGTATCCGCTTCGTTGACAGGCTTGTGTCGATTTTGGTTTTTAAAGTTCGCTTCATAAATAATAACTTCTCATACAATTTAATAAAGCTTCCTTACTAGCTTATAGCTATTTTTGAAAAATGGAAGCATTCATACGCTTAGCAGAATCAATAATTGAATTTGACGCAGATTTCAGCAGCACTTCCGCCTCAGATCAAAATAAACATGGTCTTGCCATTCAGCAAGAGGAGTTAAAAGCTCTCTGGGAGAAGACAAAACTTGGTCACGACAATCTGAGTAATGCGGAGGGGTTGTCCAAAGCGGACAATCAGGCAATTCGGAAGAAATACAAAACTTCCTTTGCCAGCTATATTAAATGCATGTCTGCAATAGCCTCTCAATTGGAGGCGCTTGAAAAATCAGACAAGGATGAAAAGGATCTCCTCTCTCTTCCGGTTCGCGAACACAATATCCACCTTCCTCCGTGTGATACGGACGTGTTCAAAGGAGATTATGAGTCGTGGCCGTCTTTCCGTGATATGTTCACGGCCATATACATCCTGAACAAGCGCCTCACTCCGGTTGAGAAACTATTTCACCTCAACCATAAGACTCAAGGAGAGGCCAAAGATATCGTGAGAAAGTGTCCACTCACCAATGAAGGCTTCCAAACTGCCTGGAAAAATCTGTATGAGAGATACGAAAATAAACGTATACTCGTAAATACACAACTGAAATTACTTTTTAATTTACATTCAATAGAAAGTGAGTGTGGTAGCTCGATTAAAAGGTTGCAGATTGACATTTCGAATTGGGATGCAATTGTAATTTATCTTTGCTCAACCAAATTACCCGAAAGAACGCTGGCTCTATGGGAACAGACCATAGACCACAAAAATGATATACCGAAATGGGAAGAAATGGACCGGTTCCTTTCAAATAGGTTTCAAACATTAGAAACCTTAACAGGGCTAAAAGATTCCAAAGTTGTCAGAGCACCAAGGTCTCAAATACAACGACAGCCCACTGAAGTCCCTGCTAAACGATTTGGCGCCTACCAGTCAAGCATGACCACTTCTACATGTAAAATGTGCAACTCCAATGAGCACAAAATACGCAGCTGTTCACGATTTCTAAGGCTGACCCCAGCTGACAGAATCGAATTCTTGAAGAAGAACAACGGTTGCCTGAATTGTCTAAGCTTTGGACATACTGTGTCAAGATGCACTAGCGCATTCAATTGCAATACGTGTCACTCGCGACATAACACGCTCCTTCATTTGCAGACAATTCAGCCAAAAGCACCGCATCGCCGAACGCCTACGAGCCCTTCAGATGATATGCCGTCAACATCTAAGCAAGCTCTAGCATGGCGAGATTCTTCAAAGGCAAAAACGGCTGAAAACCCAAATATACAGTCATGCCATGCAAACACAAACACAGGCGTACTGCTGGGAACAGCTCGCGTACATATACAACTGAACGGCACAGCTTTTTCAGCACGCGCTCTTATTGATTCCGGGTCTGAATGTTCATTCATAACAGAAAGACTCAAACGAAGAATCAACCTGCCATCAACAAGAATGCATGCCCAAGTGTCAGGCATTTCAAATTCGGTATCTGCGTAGGTTAGAGAAGCGTGCAAAATAGAGTTGCGGTCACTAGTTGACCCACTCTTTCGATTGAATGCCACTGTGCTTGTATTAGCACGACTAACTGAAAATCTCCCAACTACACCGATTAGCGCCTTAACTCAACAAGCATTTCCAGACTTAGTTTTGGCAGATAAAAGGTTCTTTGTTAATGAACCAGTGGACCTTATACTTGGGGGAGACATCTATCCCGAAATTATTTTCAGCGGTCTGAAGAAGAACGTACTTAGTACGCTTCTCGCTCAGCAAACAGTGTTCAGTTGGATATTAACAGGCCGCACGGCCATAACAAGTCCAACTAACAATATAGCCTCATATTTCAGTGAAGTTGCACTGGATAAGCAACTCACCTCTTTCTGGGAAGTAGAGGACTTCCCGAAAAGCCGAAGCCAAAGCGAAGAGGATAAATATTGTGAGACGCTATACAAAACTACGACCCTAAGAAACGATTCTGGAAAATACGTAGTGGCCTTACCCATTAAACAGGATTTCCTAGTAAATACCTGCCTGGGACCATCACTAAAAAGGGCCTGCTCGCAATTCTATCGGAATGAAACGCGACTTGCCAAAAATCGAGATCTGCAAAATGAATATAATAGGGTGTTAACGGAATACGAGTCGTTAGGACATATGTCAAAGGTTAATCAAATTATACCTGCAGATTCCTCCGATCACTATTTCCTGCCGCATCATGCTGTCATCAAGGCGGAGAGCAGCTCAACGAAAGTCCGGGTGGTCTTCAATGCCTCAAGTCCAACGGCTAATGGCATAAGCCTCAACGATGTGCTCCTTCCAGGGCCAGTGCTACAGGCAGATCTTCCTATTATAATCCTGCGTTGGAGATTATACAAATACGTTTTCAACACCGACATAGAGAAGATGTACCGTCAAATACTGGTACACGACAAATATACGAAGTATCAGCGCATAGTTTTTCGCGCAAAGTCAACCGAACCAATCAGTCTTTACGAGCTGAGGACTGTTACTTTCGGTATAAATTGTGGTCCTTACCTCGCGATAAGGACACTTTTACAACTCGCTGATGATACAGAAAGCTCCTTTTCCATAGCCTCTAACATTTTAAGAAAGTATATGTACGTTGACGATGTACTGGCGGGAGGACATAGTATCGACTCTGCAATTAAAGCCAGAAATGAAATAACTCACGTATTGCAGTCAGCCGGTTTTCCATTACGGAAATGGGTTGCCAATTGTGAAGATCTCCTAAAAGATATTCCAAAAATCGATCTACTTTCTGAACATTTTTTGGAATTCGAAGAAACGAGCGCAGTAAAGGCTCTGGGCATACGATGGAATGCCCGCACGGACTTATTTTACTTTATGACGAGGCCATTGGAAGGGGGTATTGCCGTCACAAAAAGAACGATCCTCTCGGCCATCGCCAAATTATTCGATCCTCTAGGCTGGCTCGCTCCTATCATAATTGTCGCCAAAATGCTGATGCAGAATATTTGGCTTGAAAAAACGGACTGGGACGAAGCAGTAACCCCGACCACTCTCGAGCGATGGAATAATTTCATACATCAATACGACGAAATTAATAACATTCGAATACCTCGTTGGGTACACTATTCACCAACAAACGAAATAGAATTGCACGGTTTCTGTGACGCATCAGAAAAAGCGTATGGTGCAGCAGTATATCTACGTGTTAGGCACCAGTCAAGGGTCGAAGTAAGTCTACTACTAGCAAAAACCAGGGTAGCCCCGGTCAAGACTATCTCGTTACCACGATTGGAACTTTGCGGCGCCGTGCTGCTAGCAGAAATAATTGAATCTGTGACGGAGAGTCTTGACTTGGGACATGTCAAAGTATACCTGTGGACAGACTCCACAATCCTTCTCGCGTGGATACGTAAGCCACCTTGCTCATGGTCGACCTTCGTCGCCCATAGAATAACAAAAATCGTTGAAAAGGTCGGTACAAAAAACTGGTCACATGTGGACTCAGCATCAAACCCAGCTGACTTGGCAAGCAGAGGACTTCCAGCATATGAACTAGTCAACAATTGCTTGTGGTGGCAAGGCCCTTCTTGGCTACAAGAAGATAGCTCCAATTGGCCCACACAAAATTCAGACTACAAAACGCAAATTGAAGAGCAAAGGGTTCAAGCACATGCAGTTACAATCGATAAACAGAATTTTAGCGACCTACTTGATCGATTTTCAGATTTACCGAGGGCTTTGCGGGTTATCTCATATATTATGAGATTTTGCCGGGGAGCTCACTCCAAAATAAAATCGTCTTTCCAAACAACGTCTTGCCTAATCTCAGCATATGAAATTAAAGCAACGACTCAACGCTTGATACAGCTTTCCCAAAGACAACACTTTGGTGAAGAGTATGAGAGTCTTAGATCAGGTGGATCGATCAACGGAAAAAGCGAAATTCTGCCCCTAAACCCATTCATTGATGAATCGAAAGTTATAAGGGCTGGTGGTCGTCTAGGGACGTCTCTGGATTTGGCCTACAATGAGCGCCATCCCATTATACTGCCATATAACTGCAGGTTGTCCCGTCTCATCGTCCAGTTTATCCACAAAGTATCTTTGCACGGAGAAAATCAGCTGATGTTGCGCATCATCCGTACCCAATACTGGATTTCTAGGGTCAAGAATATGATACGCTCAGTCATCCACAACTGCAAGATCTGCACCATCCACAAAAAACGGACCCAAACTCAGCTTATGGGAATCCTGCCCCAGGAACGCACCACCTATTCTCGGGCATTTACAAACAGCGGAGTGGATTTCGCAGGACCATTTGACATCAAAAGCTATCGCGGGAGAAGATGTCGAATCTCAAAAGGTTATGTCTGCTTATTTGTGTGCTTCGCAACTAAAGCCATACACCTTGAAGCCACTACTGACCTAAGTACAGCGTCTTTCTTGGCAGCTTTTGCCCGGTTTACAGCCAGACGAGGTTGCCCACAAAACATGTATTCCGACAACGGCACCAACTTTGTCGGAGCTTCCCGATCTTTACGATCCGAAGCTAAAGCTTTCATGATTGAAGCGCGTAACAGCACCTTGTCCAGGTACGCGCATCAATTGCTTTCATGGCATTTCATCCCCGCTGCAGCTCCACACATGGGCGGACTGTGGGAGGCGGGAGTGAAGAGCTTTAAGAGCCATTTTAAGAAAATAGCATTGAACTACAAATACACCTTCGAAGAATTTATGACTCTTTTATGTAGAGTTGAGTCTTGTCTCAACTCTCGTCCAATAAGTCCCTCTTCAAATAACCCATCTGACCTGGAGCCGCTTACCCCAGGCCACTTCTTAGTTGGTGGGCACTTATTAGCTCCACCAGAACCAGATATCAATGAGAACCCTGCATCCATAATAAACCGATGGCAAAAGCTCAAAGCCATGCACCAAGGTTTTTGTAAAAGATGGAAGGCAGAGTATCTAGTAGAGATGCAAAAACGCATTAAATGGAAGCATCCACAAGACAACTTGCAGGTAGGAGATTTTGTTGTCATAAAAGAGGATACTCTATCTCCGAATGAATGGTGACTGGGACGAATCTTAAAACCACACCCAGGCTCCGACAACAAAGTGAGAGTTGCAGAGGTACTGACCGAAAAGGGCACAATCACCCGACCAATTGTAAAATTGATGCTACTTCCGCCCTACAGAGAAGACAACGACAACGGTATAACCTCCCAATAGGTCACCACTTACAACTCGAAACAATAAAACAAAAATGAACCTTACTCTTCCTGATATTCCACTCCCTGGCTTACCACAAAATTCCATTTCCTTTATATCCGTAGAATTCCACTCCCACAAATACCATAGATTCACCAACGACCATGATCCTTTAACCTGCATGCCAATTTTCAGGTGATGGTTCTTTACCGGGTCTCCCCGGGTCGATCTGGTAATATTAAACCGACCATCATAAGATCGACAAAAGAACAATTTGTTCTCTACCAATGACCACATAACGGCGCCGAAGTATCGCGTTCGAAGCGAGCTTCTAGCAACATTTGCATCATGCCGAACGTTCGAGCAGGGCAACTTTTGCGCAGGCACATTGCGCATGTGAAGTATCAGAAAGATTAGTACTGCAAGCTGTGGTTACAGTTTATAATATTATGCGTATTAAAAAAAAAAAAAAAAAAAAAAAAAAGTAATTTGAGAATGTCAGCGATAAAAAAGCAACATAAAAGGATAAATATCACCGAAAAATGCAAAGTTTTAGAATTACTTGACTCAGGGAGAACGAGACAACCTCCCAATAGGTCACCACTTATCGCCCACTTACAACTCGAAACATATCCAAGCGAGAATTTACTTATCAGTAATAATAGTCAATGCAAAAAATATTTATACGAAGCGCACAACTCGTTATCCCAAAACTTAATTTTTTAGGTACTCTTATATACAGTGACGTATCAAGGACGTTATCAATGTTAATTTTTATTATCTTAATTTAAGCGTTGGTACCAAAAACGCGTTTTATTTTTCTTAAAGAACTTCATAAAACGAGATACGCACTTTCATAAAAGCCGTTATATCAAAAGTTTAGGAGAAATATATTTGTACTTCAAATGTTGATATTTTTAACTATATAATATCAAATTTCTCTTCATAATATTAATCTATTATTTTACGATAATATGCTGGCGCTTAAACGATCAGCAATGCACTCGGCCTTTTATATTTTTTCTAAATTTGCGCAAATAAGCAAAGCACTATGTAATCGCTACTAGCATTTCGATTGTAATTTTTGACAATAAAACCAATCAGGTTAAAAGAGGGGATACTTAAATAAAGTATTCAATATATGTGCGTACATGCAACACTCGTATTTATGTCCGAATAAATATAATATCAAATTGCATTGCGATTATGACCCAAACCCTCTGTGGATTTTCTGCGTAAGTAGGTACAACAGGATTAGGCTGAATTATAAAAATGTCTACATATTACAAATGAACATAGGTGCAGCTTGTTCATTTGACGCTACACTGTTCATTTGAAAATTAGTTTGGATTGTTAAGAAAGAAGAAACATACTCGTACATACGCATTTGTTTGCCTCTGTGGGCGACCCTGCCCATTTGGTTTGTATATTTTTGTTTTTTTATTCGATAATAATAAAAGTACGTTAAATTTACCAAATATTTTCAATAAATCACGTTAATTAGATATTGACGAGAGCTACTATGCATTGCTTTATGAGAAACAACATAAAACAGGTTCTATTTGGAAGCAAACATTTAAGAAGAACATGTAACTCCAAGTTCATTACTACCGAAGAAGTAGGAAATGTTGCCTATAATAAAATGATGCAACGGCGGCAGCAGCAGGCCAAACGCAGTATTGTAGTGCAAGTGCAATCTGAAAAATCATTCCCCGAATTGTATAACTGTTGCGCCAGTTTTGGACAAATACTCAGTGCGCATCATTATTACATACAACACGAGGACGAGCAACATTACATATTATTAGAGTTTGCGAGCTCTCAGGAAATGCTCGAAAATGCAAGCAATAATTTGCTAATTATAAAGAAATGAACCATATTGTAGCATTAAGTTATTATGTTCCCGCAGTAATTACACTATTTTATTAACTAATAGTCGTTAAAACCGCCATAATTGTATTATGCAATTAAATGCAAGGAACCGTCTTGACATGTGGAAGGGATTAAAATTGTTAATTTGTTTTGGAGTTACATTATCGAGTATTAACGCCCTTTCGCAAGAATATTTAAATTTCCTATTTTCGAAAGTACATACATACATACATATTGTATATATATATAAATATAATTTAGTTGATAGCTTCAAACGATTGTATAACTAATGATAAAATCCTTAGATTTTATTACTGTATTACGATAAATCCTTTTCAGCCATAATCGCATCATAATGCAGGCCGGTATAGAAAATAATCCACGTCACTAGAAAACCGGCGAATGATGTCATAAAACCTTCTTTCACCAACTCCCAAGCACCTCCGTAGGCCTCTTCATCAATACCTTGAAAGTTAATGGCATAAATGTAGACAATACCGCAGCTAATGCCTGCGAAGAGAACCAAACCTAAAAATCCCTTTAATGGCACAATACCCCATACAATACCCAATAGAATTCCAAAGATTTGCCTAGCCCAGTAGATAACGTCAAAAAATTCGTCCTTGTCAGGCCATTCAGAACCCGCTTGTAGTGCACGGGAGCAAATCTCTGAAAGATTCACCGATTTTGGATTACCATTACTGCTTCGTTCGATTGTGCTAGTCTTTGTTGACATTTTACTTAAATATTTATATTACCAGGAAGTTTAACTAAATTAAATTTAATTAAAAATAATTTCATGCAATGATTAGAGAAAAAAGTGAAAATACGATATAATAGTAGATTGTTTTTCACTTGATATCATCAGCCTTTATAAAATAAACACTTCAAAAAGAGGCGAACAAAATGTTTTGGACAATCGAACTGCTTGCAAATGCATTGATGTAATTGGAAAAGTAAGCCAAGCTACTCAATTCCAAATGGTCCTGCGGTGCACTTTGCTTCAAGCATTCGCTTTTATGTATGTGCCACGGAATTGTTACTTTTTTAAGTTATTACATAATAATGTAGCTTTCGCTTATAATAGCGTTTAATTCATACAGAATTTTAAATGAGCGCAATAATTTCAATATACACATCTTTATTGTTTGGTGAGTGTGGGTCTGCATGGGCTGACAATTGAGGGCAATTGTATGAAACCGTCGAAAATTTTCAAAAATCGTTTAAATACTGCTTTTAATTATTTTATGTTGCTGAGAACTTTAGTTCTTTTGATAAAGATTTACAAAAGTTGGCTGCTCAATTCAATAGTTGAATATAATTACTTTTAAGTTAAGCCCTTTTTTTATGATAAAATTTTTATATAAATAAAATTAATTTGCTTGCTTCAAGCATTCGCTTTTATGTATGTGCCACGGAATTGTTACTTTTTTAAGTTATTACATAATAATGTAGCTTTCGCTTATAATAGCGTTTAATTCATACAGAATTTTAAATGAGCGCAATAATTTCAATATACACATCTTTATTGTTTGGTGAGTGTGGGTCTGCATGGGCTGACAATTGAGGGCAATTGTATGAAACCGTCGAAAATTTTCAAAAATCGTTTAAATACTGCTTTTAATTATTTTATGTTGCTGAGAACTTTAGTTCTTTTGATAAAGATTTACAAAAGTTGGCTGCTCAATTCAATAGTTGAATATAATTACTTTTAAGTTAAGCCCTTTTTTTATGATAAAATTTTTATATAAATAAAATTAATTTGCTTGCCGATTTTTCGACTTCGCCTGCCAAATGCAACATTGGCATACAACTAAAGTTCATAATATAATAGGGCATTACAATTTAAAAATTTAATGATCTGAAATCGTACGATTTGATAAAAGCTTTGCAATTTAGTATAACTGTCAGCGTGCCAATTGTAATCCGCGGTCACGTAATAACTCCTTAAAATCCCAGCCTCATAGCGCCGTCGATGTAAACAACGTAACGACAACAGTAACAGCAACAGCAGCCGCAACCAATTAGGCAACAATGTTTTTCAAAAATCAAAAATAATCAAGACATGCATTGTTGCAGAACAATATAACAAGTAATATATTTTCAACAATGTAGAAAGACCACAGAGTTACATTTTAACTGGTCTAACAATTGAATAGAGTTTTAAAATTTTTCTCTTCCACTTACACATATTATTGAGCCAAAAGTTTATAAATGTATATTTGATTAACCGCAACATAATTATGCATGTATGTAAATACATTCGTATAACAAATACATGTACACTTGGTTTACGACCCCGGCTACAATGTCTAATTGTAGATGGCGTTAATTTAAATATTTGTTTATTGAAATTGTTGATTATTATCTTCTTTGCTTTTCCACACTTAATGTATTGCAGAAGTGTGAGCATTTCTTAATTTATTTTGTAGTTTTACTAGAGTTGAGTATGAGATCAAACAGAACATTTGCTATACACTCTAGTTTGACGTCTTTAAGAATTCTATAAGAATTCGGACAACTTGTATTGCACAAATTGGAGTTTTGAATTTTTAGAAAATGCGCCTTAAAATTAGTTTTATAATAATTTAAACATTGATATTTATGTATATAAATATGTCATATCTTGAAGTCTTTGTGAAAAAATGCACACAAGAAATAAAAAAATTACTAAATATCACCATGAACATTTGAATTTGGAAGTAGATCTCTCTATGAGCAATCTCACTGGTTCCTACATGTCCGAGCTATTTTATATGTTCGGCGAATTTGACGAACGCGTTCGACCGTTGACGTTCTGCATCCGCCGTTGGGCGCAAGCGTGTGGTCTAACTAATCCCTCGCCCGGTCGCTGGATAACGAATTTCTCACTCACCTGTCTTGTTGTATTCTTTCTGCAGCAAATGAAGCAACCGATATTGCCGACAATGGATGCGTTAATGAAATCCGCCACTCCCGAAGATATTCGCATTGTGTATTGTCAATCCGCATGCATAGCACCATGTATAGAGTCTTCATTGCCACCCAAGCACTTGATTATAATATCAAATAACTCTGTCCAAACTGTTGGCCAGTCAGTCATGGCAGTTGTGGAAGGGGTATGCGCCACCGACGAGCGAATCTGCGAATTGGGATCATATAATCCATTTGGTAGAGTTTTTCGTATGGTACGTTGTACTTGCTCTGTAGCAACATCGTCGCTCTTATTCCAGTGTGTCCAAATGCTCCATTGTATCTTTAACGACATAATTACATAAAAGAATAAAAAATTAACAAGAGTAAAATGAAAAAGTCAAAGGAAATACTACTTACCCCGTTTTTACCTCATGGTGTGTGAAAAGAAATTGACTTTAATTGACATCTCAACGATGGTATACAGAAAATTTAGCTGAATGAATAATTCAGTGAATTTCCCTCAATGGCATTCTGTATATACACTCGTTCCACAAATGAATGAAAATATAACACTTAGCACCCACTCTCAATAACCTGCAATTTTTTATAGTATGCTCATTTTAGATGCTTTTTTTGTACACACCTTTCACTTGTATGACAAAATTACCAATCTTGTAAAGAACAACCTATATTCTAATTATTCATCATGTCCAAGAGACCTCATTAACGCAAAAGAAACTAAGATTGGTAGTTGCGTTAATTCGCATGCGAGTCACCCTGCGCTCGTTCTATGCCAGTGATATTCAAACTTTTTCGGGTGGGTAGAAATTGGGTGCCAAGCTTGGCTAAACCCCTAAAAATATCCCAACTTATATTCAGCATTTATATTTGCAACTCTGGGCAACGACACCAGTGCTGCCCATTAGCCAATTGCCATAACTTATTACGAGAATTACACCACGCTCACACAAGAAATAATTGTGTAGCTTTATAAGGCCAAAATCGCACTTGCCTAAATCAAATTTTTACTACAATTCCATGTAATGAATGGAAATTTCGCTCGCCACCCAACCCAATTTCATGAACAGGAGCGTGTTAAAAACGTATTGTATTTCTAAACCCTTAATTTTTAGCAACAATGACTCGTTATACTACGCTCCGTAAAAAAGCCGAGAAAAGTGGACAGCGTTTTCCACAAACATGCCGGCTTTGTGATGCCAGGCACCCAATCCGCCTTTGCCCGGTGTACCGCAGCAAATCAGTGGAGGAGCGCATGCGCGAAGCGCTCTTGGGGCGCTTCTGTACTAATTGTTTGGCAATAGGGCACCAAATTAAAGAGTGCCAAAGCGAAGGAAGATGCCGCCGGTGTGGAGAGAAGCACCACTCGACACTCCATCTAGAGGACAGCTCACCAAGCAAACGCGAGTCGTGGAGGGCCCCACGTAAAGAAATGAGCGAGAGCCCCAATAAGCCTTGGAGTGTGCAAGTAGAAGAAGCCGAGGTAGATGGCACACTCTCCCTGTACGCTTCGGACTCTGGAACGGAATCGAGGCCGTTCCGTCCAGATCTCGAAAGCGAAGCTACAGCGGGCGAAACGGAGACGAGGCCTCTCCGCTCGCCGACCCCGAGGGGACTGGAAACACGGTCTTTCCGGGCTCTACTACAACATGAGAAAGTTAACAATAAGAGACGATTACCTCCCTGTGGCGAGATCAACAAGCGCAGAGCGGAAACACGGCCTTTCCGCCTGCATCCAACCAGAAAACTCCGCCGAGAAGATAGACTGGCGACTAGGCCTCGCCAGCTATCCCATAATTCGACGTTTCGGAGCGCAATTGTCGCACCGTCGCTGCAACCCACCATTGCAATTGCGCCGACAGCCGTTGTGAAGGTGGAAGCAGGAGGGCGCCTTCATCTGGTCCGCGCACTTATAAACGCGTGTACGCCTAACACCGTCATCGCAGCAGACCTGGTCGAGGAGCTGGGTCTTCCGGAGACGCGCATTGGGGTACAAAGGGGCTGCTTCCTCTGTCTTCGCGGCAAACACGGGCAGAACAAGCGGGTGGCAACTCACGCCCTTGTAGTAAAGCGCGCGCTTGGGATATCGCCCACCACAAATGTGGACCCAGCAGTCGCAACACCTTACACCCACATCAAGCTTGCTGACCCAAAATTTTTTGCGACATCAACCATCCGCCTGGCACTCGGCGCGGATGTATACGCCGACATAGTGCTGCCCGGGTTATTACCCCAGACATTTGGCCCCCTAGTGGCACAGAGCACCATCTTTGGGTGGACTCTGTCCGGGGCGTGCCGCCCATCCTTTTAAATTAAAAATGTATATATACAAATCAAATTAAAAATATATATACAAAAAAAAAAAAAAAAAAAAAAATGTAATAAAGATAAATAAGAAGTTAAAAATTGTATCCCCTTTTTTTTACGATATTAGAGTGCATTGAAAGATAACCACGTATATTTTTTTGTAATGTACAACATTTTCTCCCCCAGCCTTCTAGGTTAAGAGAGGTGACGAGGAACGATACTGTTGGTGCAAGATCCTGGCAATGGTGACAGAGGACAGCGTTATTCAATATTCCTAAGTTTCTTCATATGTATGTACGTGACGCTGGTAGCTCAAAGTTTTTACTCGTTTTGGCCATGTTGCGTACCGCAATGGGGGCGGCATGTTTAGGCCTCTATGCCTAAAACTCAAATCAACCGCCAATAAACGACCCGCCCTAATGTGCAGCGGTCACACTTATGCACGGCTTTCATGTAGTTGTGTGTGTGTGGATGAGCACACACATAAGTTTACACACACGTACAAATTGACACTTTCACTCAATTTCTTCCGTTTACATTTTCCCGCCGGATAAACATTTTCTCGTTAATTTTCCCCTGATTTATATGGTCCGACGGTTCGGACACAAAACCGTTCTGCTTCTGCGGACACTTCTTTTTTGACCGAGTTAAACTGAAGACAGCGAGCTACCAGCCTCATCAAGGTAAACTAATCTTTGTAAAATATTATTCATAAAAATATTTTAAATACACACAAGCACATATCTATTATAACGAAAAAACTAAAACCTTATTGCGTTTTTTTTTCCTTTACTTTTCTTGCACAATCAAACCAAATAAAATCCGGTACATCTGAGCTCACAAGCAAAGAGTACCCGCGATTTTACACAGTCGTGAATGTGCCGACTGTTTATTTGATAACAGGAGATACTTGGTTTTGCCCTCGTTCACCTCCAGACCCATTCGCTTTGCTTCTCTATCCAGTTTGGGAAGGCAGAACTAACTGCACCGTTGTTAAGACCAATGATGTCAATGTCATCGGCTTACGCCAGCAGCTGCACTCTCTTATAAAATATAGTGCCTGACCGATTTAGTTCTGCGGCTCGAATTATCTTCTCCAGCATAAGGTTAAAAAAGTCACACATCAAAGAGTCACCCTGTGTGAAACCTCGTTTGGTATCAAACGGCTCGGAGAGGTCCTTCCCAATCCTGACGGAGCTGGTGGTGTTGCTTAACGTCATTTAACATAGCCGTATAAGTTTTGCGGGGATACCAAATTCAGACATTGCGGCATATAGGCAACTTATTTTTGTGCTATCGAAAGCGGCTTTGAAGTCGACAAAACGGTGGTGCGTGTCGATTCTTCTTTCTTGGGTCTTTTCCAAGATCTGGCGCACTGTGAATATCTGGTCGATAGTAGATTTACCAGGTCTAAAGCCACACTGATAAGGTCCAATCAGTTCATTGACGGTTAGCTTTACTCTCTCACACAATACGCTCTACAGAACCTTATATGCGATGTTAAGAAGGCTGGTACCACGATAGTTGGCGCGAATTGCAGTATCACCCTTCTTGTGGATTGGGCAAAGTAAACTTAGATTCCAATCAGTAGGCATGCATTCGTCCGACCATACTCTGTTGATAAGCTGGTGCATGTGCTTTACCAACTCTTCTCCACCGTATTTGAATAACTCAGCTGGCAGCATTCGTCCAACCATACTCTGTAGATAAGCTGGTGCATGTGCTTTACCAACTCTTCTCCACCGTATTTGAATAACTCAGCTGGCAGCCCGTCAACTCCGTGCGCTTTGTTGTTCTTAAGCCGTGCTATTGCTATACGGATTTCGTCGCAGTCGGGTAACGGAACATGCATTCCGTCGTCATTGATTGGGGTTTCGGGATCATCATCCTCTCCAAGGTGGTCTCTGCCACTACCACTAAGTAGTGTGGAGAAGTCCTCCCTCCATAAACTAAGTATATTCTGAACGTCAGTCACCAGGTCGCCGTTGTCGTTCTTACAGGACTTCGCCCCGGTCTTAAAACCTTCTGTTAGCCATCGTACTTTCTGAAAGAATTTTCGGGCGCTTTTCCTGTCGGCTCTTCGCACTCACGCATTTCGGCCTTTCTCTTCTTCTCTCGAGAAATGCGTCTCGCTTCCTTCTTCAACTCACGATATCTCTCCCGCAAGGCTCGCGTTCCGCCCGATCGCAACGTGGCCCGGTAGGCAGCATCTTTTCATTCCGTGGCAACGCGAAATTCCTCATCGTACCAGTCGTTTTTTCGGCCTCGCTGAAAACCAATAGATTGTTCAGCGGCGGTACGTAAGGGTTGAGATGTGGTGCCATTGCTCTGAAATATCGCTGTGTTGATTAGAGCTCTCAGAGAGCAGGAGTGCGAGTCGAGTAGCGAAGTGCGTGGCTGTCTGTTGTGATTGCAGCTTTCCGACGTCGAGCTTTCCTTGTGTGCATTTCCGCACGCTTTTGGACGCACAGAGGCGCGTGTGTATCTTGGCTGCGACAAGATAGTGGGCCGAGTCAATGTTGGCTCCTCGGATCGTGCGCACATCTAGGACACTGGAAGCGTGCCTTCCGTCTATCACAACATGGTCGATTTGGTTTCGTGTCTTACCATCTGGAGACAGCCACGCAGCCTGATGCATGCTCCTATGCTGGAACCTGGTACAACAGACTACCATGTTTCGGGACCCGGCGAAGTCGATCAGTCACAATCCGTTATCAGAGGTTTCCTCGTGGATACTGAATTTTCCGACTGTGGAACCAAAGATGCCCTCCTTGCCCACCTTGCCATTAAAATCGCCTAGCACGATTTTTATATCGTGTTGCAGGCAGCGTTCGAACGTGCGCTCCAGGAGTTCGTAGAAGCAATATGGGCATGGGCGCAAATCAGGGAGATGTTGAAGAATCTCGCCTTTATGCGGATTGTGGCGAGACGTTCGTGGCGGGTTCCAAGCCCTGCACACAACCCATTGCTGGGGGTTGAAATTTTAAATTCGTTTATATAGCGAGCCGCTTGCAGCCGCACCTCCTGGTGAACAGACGCTGCGGACTTTAGTGGACCCTTAAACCGAATATGTCGGAGTGGCTCCATTAAAGTTCTCTCTCTATTAGCCGTGACCCATGGTTGCACACGGGTTGGTTACCGTATCTCGCACATGGGTTGCTCACTTTGCCCAGGGTGCACGAACGTGGACGTAAGAGTAGGGATTGAGTACAAGCGCGCAACTGTAACCGCATACCCAGAATCACCACTGTACCCCATTGCACCACTGGCAAGGTAACTAATCAACGTAAATTATATGAAAAGCGTTATGTTTATATAATAGTTGAAATATCAGATATTATGAAATACAAGACCAGAAAAAGTCAACAGAATAACTAGGCGGCTCGGAACCTCGTCCGTTCCGATCGGCAGGCAAGATAAAATAAATAAACGAATATTATATGAAGAGCAGTAGGTTTATATAATAGTGTCAGAATTTGCTAAAATAAAAGACAGAAAGGAAAGAAACGAGAAATTTGTCGAGATATACTGAGGAAATAGGAAAAAAATGTTGCGTCTCGGAACCTAGACAATTCCGACGGCCAAAACCAGACACTCAATAGAAGCATAGATGTTGAAACGGACATAGAACAAAAAGATAAGAATTGCTTGAAAACGAAAAGGGGCAATTTAAACCCCCACGAAGATGCAACAATCAACAGTACAAAGATCGGCTCAAGTTGATGCAACTTTCTACAAACTGTTACCATCTCCCGACGAAATACTTCACGGTAGTACCGGGGGAATGGTACTCGTAACAGTAGTTGGTTAAGTTCGAGTTAAAGTCCCACACTGACAAACCGGTGAATGTTAGTCTTTGGAATGCTTACTCCTCGTAAAAAGAACATACTTGCGCAATGTTTGATTGCATTCGATTCTTACTGCGCCCAACCCTGTATATAAACAATTAGATATTATACATACAACAACATCAGCATTTCATTCTACTACAAACGGTCATGTGAAACGCATTCACAGTACGTTATTGGAACTAGTAAAGGCATTAACACACGAAATCACACGCAACGCAGTGTTACCCACCTCTAATAGGTAGTCAGAGTTAAGTGTATTCAAAATATTATAAATTCCAATAGAATTGAAAAAAAAAGAATAGTGGGGTTAAAATCTAGGCTTATAAAATTTTTTAAGCCTTAAAGTTGCATTTATGTACATGAGGAGATTTTTTGACAGGCAATAATTTTCTGGCAAAGTTGACTTGCAATCGCCCGGATAAATTAATGTCGTATGTTACATTTGAAGACTTTTGGGAAATCGAAATTGATATTTGTAATTAAATTTCTCAAACCAAAATTCTAAGATAATACTACTAGTTCTCAAAAATCTTAAATTATTTAATTTTTAATTTTCAATTTTGTTGCTGATCAATTTTGTATAATTTTGTTGAGGCTTTTTTGATCTATTATTAAATTAAGTGCGAGTATTACTTCACTTTTCTGGCCCAACGTTTCGCTAAGCATCTTAGCTTCCTCAGGGGCAAACCTTTATTTTCAAACGAACAATTAAACAAAATAAAACATAAATTTTAACATTTTGTATGAAGAACATAAACTTACGAAAAAAACCTCAAATATTTTGTATAAACATACATGTATACATATAAATAATTAAAAACACTACGAATAAAATTACAAAACTTACATTGTAATTGTTATTACTGCTTAAAAAACTGGGTTCAATACCGTTAAGGTACATTCGTCAAACTAATTCTAATTTATAAACATAACATATATGTAACCGCAATATCGTCAGAGTCTCCTTTCTTGTTAATTGTTTTTGTCCTTTTTTCCAAATTCCGTAAGCATTATAGTGTGTACCTTGCTTTTTCTCTCGTTTCTCTGCCTATTATTTTCACGTTTTAAAGATAAGCTGTGTGTCCGCTTGCCTATATGTGTTGTGCTAGTGCTGTATTATTTTTGTTTTTCCTTAAGTCCGCTTCATGTTCTGCCAGCCTGATTCCTAACATTCGTTTTGTTGCTTCTATGTACACCGTGTTGCAGTATTCGTTCTCTCTACCCTTGCATGTGACTTCGTACACAACGTTAGGGTGCAATTTACAATTGAAATGGAGGAAAACTCAAGAATCCCTTTCCTGGACGTCATGATATATATGAGAAATTAAAAAAAGTTATAACTGACTTGTACACAAAAGCGTTTTCTTCTGGACGTATCATCAACTTCTTATCATCACAACCCCTAAAATATAAAATAAATACTGCCAAAAATTTAATACATCAGACTATAACAATAAGCAACCAGGATTTCAGAAAAATAACTATCCAAACTACCTAATACGCAGCTTAGTTGAAAATAACCTAATGGAAATAAACAACAAACAAAATAAAATACCAACAACGCAAAACAAAAATAAAACAGAAAAATATTACAGCGTCACTTATATTCCAAAACTGGCGGAGCACTTTGACCGGGATGTACGTACCAACAAAGAAAACATTACTTAAGCGTATAGGTCTAATTGCTCAATGTCCACGATATTCACAAGAACAAAAAGCCCAATAGAGCCCTACCAACAAAATAACGTAGTGTACGAAGTCACATGCAAGGGTAGAGAGAACGAACACTGCAACAAGGTGTACATAGGAACAACAAAACTAATGTTAGGAATCAGGCTAGCAGAACACGAAGCGGAGTTAAGGAAAAACAAAAATAATACAGCACTAGCACAACACATATTGGCAAGCGGACACACAGCTGATCTTCAAAATTTGAAAATAATATGCAGAGAAATGAGAGAAAAAACAAGGTACACACTAGAATTCTTACGGATATTGGAAAAAATGACAAAAACAATTAACAAGAAAGGAGACACTGACGATATTGCGGCTACATATACATACATATGTTATGTTTATAAATTAGAATTAGTATGACGAATGTACCACAACAAGACGGTATTGAAACCAGTTTTTTAAGCAGTAATAAGAAGTATAATGTAAGTTTTGTAATTTTTTTCGTAGTGTTATTAATTATTTATATGTATACATGTGTGTTTATACAAAATGTTTGTCGTTTTTGTTTTTCGTGAGTTTATGTTCTTTATGCAAACGACAAAAGAGCTACAAATTACTCATCTATCGAAAAGTAAATAAGATATCAAAAAACGAATAGCCCCATTTTAAATGGCTTGATTGATGGAAAATAACTGCGTTGATAACTATATTTGCAAAAATACTCATAAAATATATAATTATCCGTGCGATAATAAGAAAAAAATTTACAGATTTTACAAAGAATTGTTTAAATATTTTAAAACTTTGTCCAAGGTAATTTTCGAGTGTTCAAAGCACGGAATTTATATGAAAAACTGTCGTATGTAAAAAAAAAATACGACAAAATTGGCCACAATCGCTTCGACTTTGCATATGCGACAAAATTTTACTGAAATCTCGTGAAATCCAGAAATGGATAACACCATTTCAGAATTCTTAATAAGTTTAGTATAACTGCATTAGCAACTTAATTTGGACTCAATTTCACATACGACATTCAGTTTTCCTGGCGACGTAATGTATGTATGTACGATAATGTCCTTTGAGGCTAACGATTTTTTAATCATTTTTTAATTTTAATTTCAATATTGTTGCTCGCTCGCGTCCAAAATTTCGTACACGGAAAATAATTCACTTGCGCACAATGTTTAAGGTCGAATGGGAAAATAAATTTTTATTCTCTGTGAATGCTCTTTATGAATCACAATGTATGTTATGCTTATATAAAATGGGTACTAACTATAAGAAAAAACAATTTTGAACGCCATTATACAACGTTTCATAAAGAATATTATACAAATTGAAACACAACATTCGCCCAAAAGTGGAGCAATTTCATAAATTATTGCACTCTCTGCGCATACGACGATATCCACGATGCTGAACACTGTTTTTTGCCAGCACATATTTTGAAGATCAAATAAACTACCAAAACTAACAGGTAGGGAGACTGGCTAAAGTAGAGAACCTGATCGATGTAATGCTCGAATCAACCGAAAACTGGTCCGCCGTCTGCAACATGGCAAATATTATAATATCGAAGCTATGTCAGGCGACAGTGCCATTTAACCACTGTGGCTCTAAAAACGACCCTCAACGAACATCCCAAGGTGGATCTAAACGGCCGGGTAGCTCGGAATCTCGTCCTTTCCGGCTACGAAGAAAGGTTAGTGCACAATATACTACTTTCGAGATATTTAGATATACGAGTATATATGCAGGTAAAATTCCGGCTATAAATTAATGTTTTTTCTATAATGTTCATACAAAGCAGGAAAAGTCGAATTAAGTGAGTAGGCGGTTCGGAATCCAGTTCGTTCCGACCGCTGGAAAACAGTTAAATACCAGAAATTAAGAAATACCAGACGAGACGAAGTCAATACAATAACTGAGCGCCTCGGAACCTCGTCCGATCCGACCGGCAGGCAAGGTAACTTCTTTTATTGGCTCGATAACCGCCTATGAGATTTTGGCCGAGCTTAGCACAGCACGCCAGTTATTTCTGTCTTTCGCTAACTGGCGGCAGTTGGAAATACCAAGCGTACCCAAGTCCCTTACCGCCAGAGAAGGCCTCCCTTTTCCTCTGCTACCACTGGCGAGTACCGCGTCGAATACTTTCAGAGCTGGAGCGCTTTCATCCATTCGAACGACATGACCAAGCCAGCGGAGCCGCTGGATCTTAATTCGCTGCACTATATCTATGTCGTTATAAAGCTCGTACAGCTCATCGTTCCATCTTCTACGGTATTCGCCATCGCAAAGGCGTAAAGACCCATCAATCTTTCGGAGAATCTTTCTCTCGAACACTCCTAGAGGCTTCTCATCTCTCTCAGATATCTTCATCGTCCATGCTCTGCGCCATACATTAGGACGGGCATAATGAAAGACTTATAGAGCGTGATTTTTGTCCGTCGAGAGAGGACTTTACTGCTCAGTTGCCGCCTTCGGATTTCGAGGCTGACTGTATTATCGATGTTAATGCTGGTTCCTAAGTAAACAAAGTCTTCTACTTTTTCAAAGTTATAACTGTCAACAGTGAAGTTTGATCCCAGTCGTGAATGTGCCGACTGTTTATTTGATAACAGGAGATACTTGGTCTTGCCCTCGTTCACCTCCACACCCATTCGCTTTGCTTCTCTATCCAGTTTGGGAAGGCAGAACTAACTGCACCGTTGTTAAGACCAATGATGTCAATGTCATCGGCTTACGCCGGCAGCTGCACTCTCTTATAAAATATAGTGCCTGACCGATTTAGTTCTGCGGCTCAAATTATCTTCTCCAGCATAAGGTTAAAAAAGTCACACATCAAAGAGTCACCCTGTGTGAAACCTCGTTTGGTATCAAACGGCTCGGAGAGGTCCTTCCCAATCCTGACGGAGCTGGTGGTGTTGCTTAACGTCATTTTACATAGCCGTATAAGTTTTGCGGGGATACCAAATTCAGACATTGCGGCATATAGGCAACTTATTTTTGTGCTATCGAAAGCGGCTTTGAAGTCGACAAAACGGTGGTC
Organism: Philophylla caesio; assembly: GCA_963971545.1. Classification (NCBI taxonomy): domain Eukaryota; kingdom Metazoa; phylum Arthropoda; class Insecta; order Diptera; family Tephritidae; genus Philophylla; species Philophylla caesio. Next base: position 124,134,232 of record OZ020604.1, on the reverse strand, counting down.
CGTGTCGATTCTTCTTTCTTGGGTCTTTTCCAAGATCTGGCGCACTGTGAATATCTGGTCGATAGTAGATTTACCAGGTGTAAAGCCACACTGATAAGGTCCAATCAGTTCATTGACGGTTAGCTTTACTCTCTCACACAATACGCTCTACAGAACCTTATATTCGATTTTAAGAAGGCTGGTACCACGATAGTTGGCGCGAATTGCAGTATCACCCTTCTTGTGGATTGGGCAAAGTACACTTAGATTCCAATCAGTAGGCATGCATTCGTCCGACCATACTCTGTAGATAAGCTGGTGCATGTGCTTTACCAACTCTTCTCCACCGTATTTGAATAACTCAGCTGGCAGCCCGTCAACTCCGGGCGCTTTGTTGTTCTTAAGCCGTGCTATTGCTGTACGGACTTCGTCGCAGTCGGGTAACGGAACATGAATTCCGTCGTCATTGATTGGGGTTTCGGGATCATCATCCTCTCCAAGGTGGTCTCTGCCACTACCACTAAGTAGTGTGGAGAAGTCCTCCCTCCATAAACTAAGTATATTCTGAACGTCAGTCACCAGGTCGCCGTTGTCGTTCTTTCAGGACTTCGCCCCGGTCTTAAAACCTTCTGTTAGCCATCGTACTTTCTGAAAGAATTTTCGGGCGCTTTTCCTGTCGGCTCTTCGCACTCACGCATTTCGGCCTTTCTCTTCTTCTCTCGAGAAATGCGTCTCGCTTCCTTCTTCAACTCACGATATCTCTCCCGCAAGGCTCGCGTTCCGCCCGATCGCAACGTGGCCCTGTAGGCAGCATCTTTTCATTCCGTGGCAACGCGAAATTCCTCATCGTACCAGTCGTTTTCCCGGCCTCGCTGAAAACCAATAGATTGTTCAGCGGCGGTACGTAAAGGTTGAGATGTAGTTCCATTGCTCTGAAATATCGCTGTGTTGATTAGAGCTCTCAGAGAGCAGGAGTGCGAGTCGAGTAGCGAAGTGCGTGGCTGTCTGTTGTGATTGCAGCTTTCCGACGTCGAGTTTTCCTTGTGTGCATTTCCGCACGCTTTTTGACGCACAGAGGCGCGTGTGTATCTTGGCTGCGACAAGATAGTGGTCCGAGTCAATGTTGGCTCCTCGGATCGTGCGCACATCTAGGACACTGGAAGCGTGCCTTCCGTCTATCACAACATGGTCGATTTGGTTTCGTGTCTTACCATCTGGAGACAGCCACGCAGCCTGATGCATGCTCCTAGGCTGGAACCTGGTACAACAGACTACCATGTTTCGGGACCCGGCGAAGTCGATCAGTCACAATCCGTTATCAGAGGTTTCCTCGTGGATACTGAATTTTCCGACTGTGGAACCAAAGATGCCCTCCTTGCCCACCTTGCCATTAAAATCGCCTAGCACGATTTTTATATCGTGTTGCAGGCAGCGTTCGAACGTGCGCTCCAGGAGTTCGTAGAAGCAATATTTGGTCCCATCGTCCTTCTCTCCGTCGGGGCATGGGTGCAAATCAGGCAGATGTTGAAGAATCTCGCCTTTATGCGGATTGTGGCGAGACGTTCGTGGCGGGTTCCAAGCCCTGCACACAACCCATTGCTGGGGGTTGAAATTTTAAATTCGTTTATATAGCGAGCCGCTTGCAGCCGCACCTCCTGGTGAACAGACGCTGAGGACTTTAGTGGACCCTTAAACCGAATATGTCGGAGTGGCTCCACTAAAGTTCCCTCTCTATTAGCCATGACCCATGGTTGCACACGGTTTGGTTACCGTATCTCGCACATGGGTTGCTCACTTTGCCCAGGGTGCACGAATGTGGACGTAAGAGTAGGGATTGAGTACAACTGTAACCGCATACCCATAATCACCACTGTACCCCATTGCACCACTGGCAAGGTAACTAATAAACGTAAATTATATGAAAAGCGTTATGTTTATATAATAGTTGAAATATCAGATATTATGAAATACAAGACCAGAATAAGTCAACAGAATAACTAGGCGGCTCGGAACCTCGTCCGTTCCGATCGGCAGGCAAGATAAAATAAATAAACGAATATTATATGAAGAGCAGTAGGTTTATATAATAGTGTCAGAATTTGCTAAAATAAAAGACAGAAAGGAAAAAACGAGAAATTTGTCGAGATATACTGAGGAAATAGGAAAAAAATGCAACAAGGTGTACATAGGAACAACAAAACTAATGTTAGGAATCAGGCTAGCAGAACACGAAGCGGAGTTAAGGAAAAACAAAAATAATACAGCACTAGCACAACACATATTGGCAAGCGGACACACTGCTAATCTTCAAAATTTGAAAATAATATGCAGAGAAATGAGAGAAAAAACAAGGTACACACTAGAATTCTTACGGATATTGGAAAAAAGAACAAAAACAATTAACAAGAAAGGAGACACTGACGATATTGCGGCTACATATACATATGTTATGTTTATAAATTAGAATTAGTATGACGAATGTCCCACAACAAGACGGTATTGAAACCAGTTTTTTAAGCAGTAATAAGAAGTATAATGTAAGTTTTGTAATTTTATTCGTAGTGTTATTAATTAGTTATATGTATACATGTGTGTTTATACAAAATGTTTGTCGTTTTTGTTTTTCGTGAGTTTATGTTCTTTATACAATTGTACGTTGAAAAATATAGATTCGCCCCTGAGGAAGCTAAGGTGTCTAGCAAAGCGTTGGGCCGGACTTGCACTTAATTTAATAATAGATAAAAAAACCTATTTTGTTTTTATATTTGGTTCTTATTTATTTTCGAATTTATGAAGGATTTTCTTTAGGAAAAATTTGTCGTATGTTACTTTTGGCAACAGTTTTGCAGGGTTGGGTATGACAAACGACAAAAGAGCTACAAATTACTCATCTATCGAAAAGTAAATAAGATATCAAAAAACGAATAGCCCCATTTTAAATGGCTTGATTGATGGAAAATAACTGCGTTGATAACTATATTTGCAAAAATACTCATAAAATATATAATTATCCGTGCGATAATAAGAAAAAAATTTACAGATTTTACAAAAAATTGTTTAAATATTTTAAAACTTTGTCCAAGGTAATTTTCGAGTGTTCAAAGCACGGAATTTATATGTAAAAAAAAAATACGACAAAATTGGCCACAATCGCTTCGACTTTGCATATGCGACAAAATTTTACTGAAATCTCGTGAAATCCAAAAATGGATAACACCATTTCAGAATTCTTAATAAGTTTAGTATAACTGCATTAGCAACTTAATTTGGACTCAATTTCACATACGACATTCATTTTTCCTGGCGACGTAATGTATGTATGTACGATAATGTCCTTTGAGGCTAACGATTTTTTAATCATTTTTAATTTTAATTTCAAGCAAGTAATATTGTAGCTCGCTCGCGTCCAAAATTTCGTACACGGAAAATAATTCACTTGCGCACAATGTTTAAGGTCGAATGGGAAAATAAATTTTTATTCTCTGTGAATGCTCTTTATGAATCACAATGTATTTTATGCTTATATAAAATGGGTACTAACTATAAGAAAAAACAATTTTGACCGCCATTATACAACGTTTCATAAAGAATATTATACAAATTGAAACACAACAGTCGTCCAAAAGTGGAGCAATTTCAGAAATTATTGCACTCTCTGCGCATACGACGATATCCACGATGCTGAACACTGTTTTTTGCCAGCACATATTTTGAAGATCAAATAAACTACCAAAACTAACAGGTAGGGAGACTGGCTAAAGTAGAGAACCTGATCGATGTAATGCTCGAATCAACCGAAAACTGGTCCGCCGTCTGCAACATGGCAAATATTATAATATCGAAGCTATGTCAGGCGACAGTGCCATTTAAACAGTGTGGCTCTAAATACGACCCTCAACGAATATCCCAAGGTGGATCTAAACGGCCGGGTAGCTCGGAATCTCGTCCTTTCCGGCTACGAAGAAAGGTTAGTGCACAATATACTACTTTCGAGATATTTAGATATACGAGTATATATGCAGGTAAAATTCCGGCTATAAATTAATGTTTTTTCTATAATGTTCATACAAAGTAGGAAAAGTCTTAAGTGAGTAGGCGGTTCGGAATCCAGTTCGTTCCGACCGCTGGAAAACAGTTGAAATACCATAAATTCAGAAATACCAGACGAGACGAAGTCAATACAATAACTGAGCGCCTCGGAACCTCGTCCGATCCGACCGGCAGGCAAGGTAACTTCTTTCATTGGCTCGATAACCGCCTATGAGATTTTGGCCGAGCTTAGCACAGCACGCCAGTTATTTCTGTCTTTCGCTAACTGGCGGCAGTTGGAAATACCAAGCGTACCCAAGTCCCTTACCGCCTGGTCTTTCCAACGCAGAGAAGGCCTCCCTTTTCCTCTGCTACCACTGGCGAGTACCGCGTCGAATACTTTCAGAGCTGGAGCGCTTTCATCCATTCGAACGACATGACCAAGCCAGCGGAGCCGCTGGATCTTAATTCGCTGCACTATATCTATGTCGTTATAAAGCTCGTACAGCTCATCGTTCCATCTTCTACGGTATTCGCCATCGCAAAGGCGTAAAGACCCATCAATCTTTCGGAGAATCTTTCTCTCGAACACTCCTAGAGGCTTCTCATCTCTCTCAGATATCTTCATCGTCCATGCTCTGCGCCATACATTAGGACGGGCATAATGAAAGACTTATAGAGCGTGATTTTTGTCCGTCGAGAGAGGACTTTACTGCTCAGTTGCCGCCTTCGGATTTCGAGGCTGACTGTATTATCGATGTTAATGCTGGTTCCTAAGTAAACAAAGTCTTCTACTTTTTCAAAGTTATAACTGTCAACAGTGAAGTTTGATCCCAGTCGTGAATGTGCCGACTGTTTATTTGATAACAGGAGATACTTGGTCTTGCCCTCGTTCACCTCCACACCCATTCGCTTTGCTTCTCTATCCAGTTTGGGAAGGCAGAACTAACTGCACCGTTGTTAAGACCAATGATGTCAATGTCATCGGCTTACGCCAGCAGCTGCACTCTCTTATAAAATATAGTGCCTGACCGATTTAGTTCTGCGGCTCAAATTATCTTCTCCAGCATAAGGTTAAAAAAGTCACACATCAAAGAGTCACCCTGTGTGAAACCTCGTTTGGTATCAAACGGCTCGGAGAGGTCCTTCCCAATCCTGACGGAGCTGGTGGTGTTGCTTAACGTCATTTTACATAGCCGTATAAGTTTTGCGGGGATACCAAATTCAGACATTGCGGCATATAGGCAACTTATTTTTGTGCTATCGAAAGCGGCTTTGAAGTCGACAAAACGGTGGTCCGTGTCGATTCTTCTTTCTTGGGTCTTTTCCAAGATCTGGCGCACTGTGAATATCTGGTCGATAGTAGATTTACCAGGTGTAAAGCCACACTGATAAGGTCCAATCAGTTCATTGACGGTTAGCTTTACTCTCTCATACAATACGCTCTACAGAACCTTATATTCGATTTTAAGAAGGCTGGTACCACGATAGTTGGCGCGAATTGCAGTATCACCCTTCTTGTGGATTGGGCAAAGTACACTTAGATTCCAATCAGTAGGCATGCATTCGTCCGACCATACTCTGTAGATAAGCTGGTGCATGTGCTTTACCAACTCTTCTCCACCGTATTTGAATAACTCAGCTGGCAGCCCGTCAACTCCGGGCGCTTTGTTGTTCTTAAGCCGTGCTATTGCTGTACGGACTTCGTCGCAGTCGGGTAACGGAACATGAATTCCGTCGTCATTGATTGGGGTTTCGGGATCATCATCCTCTCCAAGGTGGTCTCTGCCACTACCACTAAGTAGTGTGGAGAAGTCCTCCCTCCATAAACTAAGTATATTCTGAACGTCAGTCACCAGGTCGCCGTTGTCGTTCTTTCAGGACTTCGCCCCGGTCTTAAAACCTTCTGTTAGCCATCGTACTTTCTGAAAGAATTTTCGGGCGCTTTTCCTGTCGGCTCTTCGCACTCACGCATTTCGGCCTTTCTCTTCTTCTCTCGAGAAATGCGTCTCGCTTCCTTCTTCAACTCACGATATCTCTCCCGCAAGGCTCGCGTTCCGCCCGATCGCAACGTGGCCCTGTAGGCAGCATCTTTTCATTCCGTGGCAACGCGAAATTCCTCATCGTACCAGTCGTTTTCCCGGCCTCGCTGAAAACCAATAGATTGTTCAGCGGCGGTACGTAAAGGTTGAGATGTGGTTCCATTGCTCTGAAATATCGCTGTGTTGATTAGAGATCTCAGAGAGCAGGAGTGCGAGTCGAGTAGCGAAGTGCGTGGCTGTCTGTTGTGATTGCAGCTTTCCGACGTCGAGTTTTCCTTGTGTGCATTTCCGCACGCTTTTTGACGCACAGAGGCGCGTGTGTATCTTGGCTGCGACAAGATAGTGGTCCGAGTCAATGTTGGCTCCTCGGATCGTGCGCACATCTAGGACACTGGAAGCGTGCCTTCCGTCTATCACAACATGGTCGATTTGGTTTCGTGTCTTACCATCTGGAGACAGCCACGCAGCCTGATGCATGCTCCTAGGCTGGAACCTGGTACAACAGACTACCATGTTTCGGGACCCGGCGAAGTCGATCAGTCACAATCCGTTATCAGAGGTTTCCTCGTGGATACTGAATTTTCCGACTGTGGAACCAAAGATGCCCTCCTTGCCCACCTTGCCATTAAAATCGCCTAGCACGATTTTTATATCGCGTTGCAGGCAGCGTTCGAACGTGCGCTCCAGGAGTTCGTAGAAGCAATATTTGGTCCCATCGTCCTTCTCTCCGTCGGGGCATGGGTGCAAATCAGGCAGATGTTGAAGAATCTCGCCTTTATGCGGATTGTGGCGAGACGTTCGTGGCGGGTTCCAAGCCCTGCACACAACCCATTGCTGGGGGTTGAAATTTTAAATTCGTTTATATAGCGAGCCGCTTGCAGCCGCACCTCCTGGTGAACAGACGCTGAGGACTTTAGTGGACCCTTAAACCGAATATGTCGGAGTGGCTCCACTAAAGTTCCCTCTCTATTAGCCATGACCCATGGTTGCACACGGTTTGGTTACCGTATCTCGCACATGGGTTGCTCACTTTGCCCAGGGTGCACGAATGTGGACGTAAGAGTAGGGATTGAGTACAACTGTAACCGCATACCCATAATCACCACTGTACCCCATTGCACCACTGGCAAGGTAACTAATAAACGTAAATTATATGAAAAGCGTTATGTTTATATAATAGTTGAAATATCAGATATTATGAAATACAAGACCAGAATAAGTCAACAGAATAACTAGGCGGCTCGGAACCTCGTCCGTTCCGATCGGCAGGCAAGATAAAATAAATAAACGAATATTATATGAAGAGCAGTAGGTTTATATAATAGTGTCAGAATTTGCTAAAATAAAAGACAGAAAGGAAAAAACGAGAAATTTGTCGAGATATACTGAGGAAATAGGAAAAAAATGCAACAAGGTGTACATAGGAACAACAAAACTAATGTTAGGAATCAGGCTAGCAGAACACGAAGCGGAGTTAAGGAAAAACAAAAATAATACAGCACTAGCACAACACATATTGGCAAGCGGACACACTGCTAATCTTCAAAATTTGAAAATAATATGCAGAGAAATGAGAGAAAAAACAAGGTACACACTAGAATTCTTACGGATATTGGAAAAAAGGACAAAAACAATTAACAAGAAAGGAGACACTGACGATATTGCGGCTACATATACATATGTTATGTTTATAAATTAGAATTAGTATGACGAGTGTACCACAACAAGACGGTATTGAAACCAGTTTTTTAAGCAGTAATAAGAAGTATAATGTAAGTTTTGTAATTTTATTCGTAGTGTTATTAATTATTTATATGTATACATGTGTGTTTATACAAAATGTTTGTCGTTTTTGTTTTTCGTGAGTTTATGTTCTTTATACAATTGTACGTTGAAAAATATAGATTCGCCCCTGAGGAAGCTAAGGTGTCTAGCAAAGCGTTGGGCCGGACTTGCACTTAATTTAATAATAGATAAAAAAACCTATTTTGTTTTTATATTTGGTTCTTATTTATTTTCGAATTTATGAAGGATTTTCTTTAGGAAGAATTTGGCAACAGTTTTGCAGGGGTGGGTATGACAAACGACAAAAGAGCTACAAATTACTCATCTATCGAAAAGCAAATAAGATATAAAAAAACGAATAGCCCCATTTTAAATGGCTTGATTGATGGAAAATAACTGCGTTGATAACTATATTTGCAAAAATACTCATAAAATATATAATTATCCGTGCGATAATAAGAAAAAAATTTACAGATTTTACAAAAATTGTTTAAATATTTTAAAACTTTGTCCAAGGTAATTTTCGAGTGTTCAAAGCACGGAATTTATATGTAAAAAAAAAATACGACAAAATTGGCCACAATCGCTTCGACTTTGCATATGCGACAAAATTTTACTGAAATCTCGTGAAATCCAAAAATGGATAACACCATTTCAGAATTCTTAATAAGTTTAGTATAACTGCATTAGCAACTTAATTTGGACTCAATTTCACATACGACATTCATTTTTCCTGGCGACGTAATGTATGTATGTACGATAATGTCCTTTGAGGCTAACGATTTTTTAATCATTTTTAATTTTAATTTCAAGCAAGTAATATTGTAGCTCGCTCGCGTCCAAAATTTCGTACACGGAAAATAATTCACTTGCGCACAATGTTTAAGGTCGAATGGGAAAATAAATTTTTATTCTCTGTGAATGCTCTTTATGAATCACAATGTATTTTATGCTTATATAAAATGGGTACTAACTATAAGAAAAAACAATTTTGACCGCCATTATACAACGTTTCATAAAGAATATTATACAAATTGAAACACAACAGTCGCCCAATTTCATAAATTATTGCACTCTCTGCGCATACGACGATATCCACGATGCTGAACACTGTTTTTTGCCAGCACATATTTTGAAGATCAAATAAACTACCAAAACTAACAGGTAGGGAGACTGGCTAAAGTAGAGAACCTGATCGATGTAATGCTCGAATCAACCGAAAACTGGTCCGCCGTCTGCAACATGGCAAATATTATAATATCGAAGCTATGTCAGGCGACAGTGCCATTTAAACAGTGTGGCTCTAAATACGACCCTCAACGAATATCCCAAGGTGGATCTAAACGGCCGGGTATCTCGGAATCTCGTCCTTTCCGGCTACGAAGAAAGGTTAGTGCACAATATACTACTTTCGAGATATTTAGATATACGAGTATATATGCAGGTAAAATTCCGGCTATAAATTAATGTTTTTTCTATAATGTTCATACAAAGTAGGAAAAGTCTTAAGTGAGTAGGCGGTTCGGAATCCAGTTCGTTCCGACCGCTGGAAAACAGTTGAAATACCATAAATTCAGAAATACCAGACGAGACGAAGTCAATACAATAACTGAGCGCCTCGGAACCTCGTCCGATCCGACCGGCAGGCAAGGTAACTTCTTTTATTGGCTCGATAACCGCCTATGAGATTTTGGCCGAGCTTAGCACAGCACGCCAGTTATTTCTGTCTTTCGCTAACTGGCGGCAGTTGGAAATACCAAGCGTACCCAAGTCCCTTACCGCCAGAGAAGGCCTCCCTTTTCCACTGCTACCACTGGCGAGTACCGCGTCGAATACTTTCAGAGCTGGAGCGCTTTCATCCATTCGAACGACATGACCAAGCCAGCGGAGCCGCTGGATCTTAATTCGCTGCACTATATCTATGTCGTTATAAAGCTCGTACAGCTCATCGTTCCATCTTCTACGGTATTCGCCATCGCAAAGGCGTAAAGACCCATCAATCTTTCGGAGAATCTTTCTCTCGAACACTCCTAGAGGCTTCTCATCTCTCTCAGATATCTTCATCGTCCATGCTCTGCGCCATACATTAGGACGGGCATAATGAAAGACTTATAGAGCGTGATTTTTGTCCGTCGAGAGAGGACTTTACTGCTCAGTTGCCGCCTTCGGATTTCGAGGCTGACTGTATTATCGATGTTAATGCTGGTTCCTAAGTAAACAAAGTCTTCTACTTTTTCAAAGTTATAACTGTCAACAGTGAAGTTTGATCCCAGTCGTGAATGTGCCGACTGTTTATTTGATAACAGGAGATACTTGGTCTTGCCCTCGTTCACCTCCACACCCATTCGCTTTGCTTCTCTATCCAGTTTGGGAAGGCAGAACTAACTGCACCGTTGTTAAGACCAATGATGTCAATGTCATCGGCTTACGCCAGCAGCTGCACTCTCTTATAAAATATAGTGCCTGACCGATTTAGTTCTGCGGCTCAAATTATCTTCTCCAGCATAAGGTTAAAAAAGTCACACATCAAAGAGTCACCCTGTGTGACACCTCGTTTGGTATCAAACGGCTCGGAGAGGTCCTTCCCAATCCTGACGGAGCTGGTGGTGTTGCTTAACGTCATTTTACATAGCCGTATAAGTTTTGCGGGGATACCAAATTCAGACATTGCGGCATATAGGCAACTTATTTTTGTGCTATCGAAAGCGGCTTTGAAGTCGACAAAACGGTGGTCCGTGTCGATTCTTCTTTCTTGGGTCTTTTCCAAGATCTGGCGCACTGTGAATATCTGGTCGATAGTAGATTTACCAGGTGTAAAGCCACACTGATAAGGTCCAATCAGTTCATTGACGGTTAGCTTTACTCTCTCACACAATACGCTCTACAGAACCTTATATTCGATTTTAAGAAGGCTGGTACCACGATAGTTGGCGCGAATTGCAGTATCACCCTTCTTGTGGATTGGGCAAAGTACACTTAGATTCCAATCAGTAGGCATGCATTCGTCCGACCATACTCTGTAGATAAGCTGGTGCATGTGCTTTACCAACTCTTCTCCACCGTATTTGAATAACTCAGCTGGCAGCCCGTCAACTCCGGGCGCTTTGTTGTTCTTAAGCCGTGCTATTGCTGTACGGACTTCGTCGCAGTCGGGTAACGGAACATGAATTCCGTCGTCATTGATTGGGGTTTCGGGATCATCATCCTCTCCAAGGTGGTCTCTGCCACTACCACTAAGTAGTGTGGAGAAGTCCTCCCTCCATAAACTAAGTATATTCTGAACGTCAGTCACCAGGTCGCCGTTGTCGTTCTTTCAGGACTTCGCCCCGGTCTTAAAACCTTCTGTTAGCCATCGTACTTTCTGAAAGAATTTTCGGGCGCTTTCCCTGTCGGCTCTTCGCACTCACGCATTTCGGCCTTTCTCTTCTTCTCTCGAGAAATGCGTCTCGCTTCCTTCTTCAACTCACGATATCTCTCCCGCAAGGCTCGCGTTCCGCCCGATCGCAACGTGGCCCTGTAGGCAGCATCTTTTCACTCCGTGGCAACGCGAAATTCCTCATCGTACCAGTCGTTTTCCCGGCCTCGCTGAAAACCAATAGATTGTTCAGCGGCGGTACGTAAAGGTTGAGATGTGGTTCCATTGCTCTGAAATATCGCTGTGTTGATTAGAGCTCTCAGAGAGCAGGAGTGCGAGTCGAGTAGCGAAGTGCGTGGCTGTCTGTTGTGATTGCAGCTTTCCGACGTCGAGTTTTCCTTGTGTGCATTTCCGCACGCTTTTTGACGCACAGAGGCGCGTGTGTATCTTGGCTGCGACAAGATAGTGGTCCGAGTCAATGTTGGCTCCTCGGATCGTGCGCACATCTAGGACACTGGAAGCGTGCCTTCCGTCTATCACAACATGGTCGATTTGGTTTCGTGTCTTACCATCTGGAGACAGCCACGCAGCCTGATGCATGCTCCTAGGCTGGAACCTGGTACAACAGACTACCATGTTTCGGGACCCGGCGAAGTCGATCAGTCACAATCCGTTATCAGAGGTTTCCTCGTGGATACTGAATTTTCCGACTGTGGAACCAAAGATGCCCTCCTTGCCCACCTTGCCATTAAAATCGCCTAGCACGATTTTTATATCGTGTTGCAGGCAGCGTTCGAACGTGCGCTCCAGGAGTTCGTAGAAGCAATATTTGGTCCCATCGTCCTTCTCTCCGTCGGGGCATGGGTGCAAATCAGGCAGATGTTGAAGAATCTCGCCTTTATGCGGATTGTGGCGAGACGTTCGTGGCGGGTTCCAAGCCCTGCACACAACCCATTGCTGGGGGTTGAAATTTTAAATTCGTTTATATAGCGAGCCGCTTGCAGCCGCACCTCCTGGTGAACAGACGCTGAGGACTTTAGTGGACCCTTAAACCGAATATGTCGGAGTGGCTCCACTAAAGTTCCCTCTCTATTAGCCATGACCCATGGTTACCGTATCTCGCACATGGGTTGCTCACTTTGCCCAGGGTGCACGAATGTGGACGTAAGAGTAGGGATTGAGTACAACTGTAACCGCATACCCATAATCACCACTGTACCCCATTGCACCACTGGCAAGGTAACTAATAAACGTAAATTATATGAAAAGCGTTATGTTTATATAATAGTTGAAATATCAGATATTATGAAATACAAGACCAGAATAAGTCAACAGAATAACTAGGCGGCTCGGAACCTCGTCCGTTCCGATCGGCAGGCAAGATAAAATAAATAAACGAATATTATATGAAGAGCAGTAGGTTTATATAATAGTGTCAGAATTTGCTAAAATAAAAGACAGAAAGGAAAAAACGAGAAATTTGTCGAGATATACTGAGGAAATAGGAAAAAAATGCAACAAGGTGTACATAGGAACAACAAAACTAATGTTAGGAATCAGGCTAGCAGAACACGAAGCGGAGTTAAGGAAAAACAAAAATAATACAGCACTAGCACAACACATATTGGCAAGCGGACACACTGCTGATCTTCAAAATTTGAAAATAATATGCAGAGAAATGAGAGAAAAAACAAGGTACACACTAGAATTCTTACGGATATTGGAAAAAAGGACAAAAACAATTAACAAGAAAGGAGACACTGACGATATTGCGGCTACATATACATATGTTATGTTTATAAATTAGAATTAGTATGACGAATGTACCACAACAAGACGGTATTGAAACCAGTTTTTTAAGCAGTAATAAGAAGTATAATGTAAGTTTTGTAATTTTATTCGTAGTGTTATTAATTATTTATATGTATACATGTGTGTTTATACAAAATGTTTGTCGTTTTTGTTTTTCGTGAGTTTATGTTCTTTATACAATTGTACGTTGAAAAATATAGATTCGCCCCTGAGGAAGCTAAGGTGTCTAGCAAAGCGTTGGGCCGGACTTGCACTTAATTTAATAATAGATAAAAAAACCTATTTTGTTTTTATATTTGGTTCTTATTTATTTTCGAATTTATGAAGGATTTTCTTTAGGAAAAATTTGTCGTATGTTACTTTTGGCAACAGTTTTGCAGGGTTGGGTATGACAAACGACAAAAGAGCTACAAATTACTCATCTATCGAAAAGTAAATAAGATATCAAAAAACGAATAGCCCCATTTTAAATGGCTTGATTGATGGAAAATAACTGCGTTGATAACTATATTTGCAAAAATACTCATAAAATATATAATTATCCGTGCGATAATAAGAAAAAAATTTACAGATTTTACAAAAAATTGTTTAAATATTTTAAAACTTTGTCCAAGGTAATTTTCGAGTGTTCAAAGCATGGAATTTATATGAAAAACTGTCGTATGTAAAAAAAAAATACGACAAAATTGGCCACAATCGCTTCGACTTTGCATATGCGACAAAATTTTACTGAAATCTCGTGAAATCCAAAAATGGATAACACCAGAATTCTTAATAAGTTTAGTATAACTGCATTATCAACTTAATTTGGACTCAATTTCACATACGACATTCATTTTTCCTGGCGACGTAATGTATGTATGTACGATAATGTCCTTTGAGGCTAACGATTTTTTAATCATTTTTAATTTTAATTTCAAGCAAGTAATATTGTAGCTCGCTCGCGTCCAAAATTTCGTACACGGAAAATAATTCACTTGCGCACAATGTTTAAGGTCGAATGGGAAAATAAATGTTTATTCTCTGTGAATGCTCTTTATGAATCACAATGTATTTTATGCTTATATAAAATGGGTACTAACTATAAGAAAAAACAGTTTTGACCGCCATTATACAACGTTTCATAAAGAATATTATACAAATTGAAACACAACAGTCGCCCAAAAGTGGAGCAGTTTCAGAAATTATTGCACTCTCTGCGCATACGACGATATCCACGATGCAGAACACTGTTTTTTGCCAGCACATATTTTGAAGATCAAATAAACTACCAAAACTAACAGGTAGGGAGACTGGCTAAAGTAGAGAACCTGATCGATGTAATGCTCGAATCAACCGAAAACTGGTCCGCCGTCTGCAACATGGCAAATATTATAATATCGAAGCTATGTCAGGCGACAGTGCCATTTAAACAGTGTGGCTCTAAATACGACCCTCAACGAATATCCCAAGGTGGATCTAAACGGCCGGGTAGCTCGGAATCTGGTCCCTTCCGGCTACGAAGAAAGGTTAGTGCACAATATACTACTTTCGAGATATTTAGATATACGAGTATATATGCAGGTAAAATTCCGGCTATAAATTAATGTTTTTTCTATAATGTTCATACAAAGTAGGAGAAGTCTTAAGTGAGTAGGCGGTTCGGAATCCAGTTCGTTCCGACCGCTGGAAAACAGTTAAAATACCATAAATTCAGAAATACCAGACGAGACGAAGTCAATACAATTACTGAGCGCCTCGGAACCTCGTCCGATCCGACCGGCAGGCAAGGTAACTTCTTTCATTGGCTCGATAACCGCCTATGAGATTTTGGCCGAGCTTAGCACAGCACGCCAGTTATTTCTGTCTTTCGCTAACTGGCGGCAGTTGGAAATACCAAGCGTACCCAAGTCCCTTACCGCCTGGTCTTTCCAACGCAGAGAAGGCCTCCCTTTTCCACTGCTACCACTGGCGAGTACCGCGTCGAATACTTTCAGAGCTGGAGCGCTTTCATCCATTCGAACGACATGACCAAGCCAGCGGAGCCGCTGGATCTTAATTCGCTGCACTATATCTATGTCGTTATAAAGCTCGTACAGCTCATCGTTCCATCTTCTACGGTATTCGCCATCGCAAAGGCGTAAAGACCCATCAATCTTTCGGAGAATCTTTCTCTCGAACACTCCTAGAGGCTTCTCATATCTCTCAGATATCTTCATCGTCCATGCTCTGCGCCATACATTAGGACGGGCATAATGAAAGACTTATAGAGCGTGATTTTTGTCCGTCGAGAGAGGACTTTACTGCTCAGTTGCCGCCTTCGGATTTCGAGGCTGACTGTATTATCGATGTTAATGCTGGTTCCTAAGTAAACAAAGTCTTCTACTTTTTCAAAGTTATAACTGTCAACAGTGAAGTTTGATCCCAGTCGGGAATGTGCCGACTGTTTATTTGATAACAGGAGATACTTGGTCTTGCCCTCGTTCACCTCCACACCCATTCGCTTTGCTTCTCTATCCAGTTTGGGAAGGCAGAACTAACTGCACCGTTGTTAAGACCAATGATGTCAATGTCATCGGCTTACGCCAGCAGCTGCACTCTCTTATAAAATATAGTGCCTGACCGATTTAGTTCTGCGGCTCAAATTATCTTCTCCAGCATAAGGTTAAAAAAGTCACACATCAAAGAGTCACCCTGTGTGAAACCTCGTTTGGTATCAAACGGCTCGGAGAGGTCCTTCCCAATCCTGACGGAGCTGGTGGTGTTGCTTAACGTCATTTTACATAGCCGTATAAGTTTTGCGGGGATACCAAATTCAGACATTGCGGCATATAGGCATCTTATTTTTGTGCTATCGAAAGCGGTTTTGAAGTCGTTAAAACGGTGGTGCGTGTCGATTCTTCTTTCTTGGGTCTTTTCCAAGATCTGGCGCACTGTGAATATCTGGTCAATAGTAGATTTACCAGGTGTAAAGCCACACTGATAAGGTCCAATCAGTTCATTGACGGTTAGCTTTACTCTCTCACACAATACGCTCTACAGAACCTTATATGCGATGTTAAGAAGGCTGGTACCACGATAGTTGGCGCGAAATGCAGTATCACCCTTCTTGTGAATTGTGCAAAGTACACTTAGATTCTAATCAGTAGGCATGCATTCGTCCGACCATACTCTGTAGATAAGCTGGTGCATGTGCTTTACCAACTCTTCTCCACTGTATTTGAATAACTCAGCTGGCAGCCCGTCAACTCCGTGCGCTTTGTTGTTCTTAAGCCGTGCTATTGCTATACGGATTTCGTCGCAGTCGGGTAACGGAACATGAGTTCTGTCGTCATTGATTAGGGTTTCGGGATCATCATCCTCTGCAAGGTGGTCTCTGCCACTACCACTAAGTAGTGTGGAGAAGTCATCCCTCCATAAACTAAGTATATTCTGAACGTCAGTCACCAGGTCGCCGTTGTCGTTCTTACAGGACTTCGCCCCGGTCTTAAAACCTTCTGTTAGCCATCGTACTTTCTGAAAGAATTTTCGGGCGCTTTTCCTGTCGGCTCTTCGCACTCACGCATTTCGGCCTTTCTCTTCTTCTCTCGAGAAATGCATCTCGCTTCCTTCTTCAACTCACGATATCTCTCCCGCAAGGCTCGCGTTCCGCCCGATCGCAACGTGGCCCTGTAGGCAGCATCTTTTCATTCCGTGGCAACGCGAAATTCCTCATCGTACCAGTCGTTTTTCCGGACTCGCTGAAAACCAATAGATTGTTCAGCGGCGGTACGTAAAGGTTGAAATGTGGTTCCATTGCTCTGAAATATCGCTGTGTTGATTAGAGCTCTCAGAGAGCAGGAGTGCGAGTCGAGTAGCGAAGTGCGTGGCTGTCTGTTGTGATTGCAGCTTTCCGACGTCGAGCTTTCCTTGTGTGCATTTCCGCACACTTTTGGACGCACAGAGGCGCGTGTGTATCTTGGCTGCGACAAGATAGTGGTCCGAGTGAATGTTGGCTGCTCGGATCGTGCGCACATCTAGGACACTGGAAGCGTGCCTTCCGTCTATCACAACATGGTCGATTTGGTTTCGTCTCTTACCATCTGGAGACAGCCACGCAGCCTGATGCATGCTCCTATGCTGGAACCTGGTACAACAGACTACCATGTTTCGGGACCCGGCGAAGTCGATCAGTCACAATCCGTTATCAGAGGTTTCCTCGTGGATACTGAATTTTCCGACTGTGGAACCAAAGATGCCCTCCTTGCCCACCTTGCCATTAAAACCGCCTAGCACGATTTTTATATCGTGTTGCAGGCAGCTTTCGAACGTGCGCTCCAGGAGTTCGTAGAAGCAATATGGGCATGGGCGCAAATCAGGGAGATGTTGAAGAATCTCGCCTTTATGCGGATTGTGGCGAGACGTTCGTGGCGGGTTCCAAGCCCTGCACACAACCCATTGCTGGGGGTTGAAATTTTAAATTCGTTTATATAGCGAGCCGCTTGCAGCCGCACCTCCTGGTGAACAGACGCTGCGGACTTTAGTGGACCCTTAAACCGAATATGTCGGAGTGGCTCCACTAAAGTTCCCTCTCTATTAGCCGTGACCCATGGTTGCACACGGGTTGGTTACCGTATCTCGCACATGGGTTGCTCACTTTGCCCAGGGTGCACGAACGTGGACGTAAGAGTAGGGATTGAGTACAAGCGCGCAACTGTAACCGCATACCCAGAATCACCACTGTACCCCATTGCACCACTGGCAAGGTAACTAATAAACGTAAATTATATGAAAAGCGTTATGTTTATATAATAGTTGAAATATCAGATATTATGAAATACAAGACCAGAATAAGTCAACAGAATAACTAGGCGGCTCGGAACCTCGTCCGTTCCGATCGGCAGGCAAGATAAAATAAATAAACGAATATTATATGAAGAGCAGTAGGTTTATATAATAGTGTCAGAATTTGCTAAAATAAAAGACAGAAAGGAAAAAAACGAGAAATTTGTCGAGATATACTGAGGAAATAGGAAATAAATGTTGCGTCTCGGAACCTAGACAATTCCGACGGCCAAAACCAGACACTCAATAGAAGCATAGATGTTGAAACGGACATAGAACAAAAAGATAAGAATTGCTTGAAAACGAAAAGGGGCAATTTAAACCCCCACGAAGATGCAACAAGCAACAGTACAAAGATCGGCTCAAGTTGATGCAACTTTCTATAAACTGTTACCATCTCCCGACGAAATACTTCACGGTAGTACCGGGGGAATGGTACTCGTAACAGTAGGAGGTTAAGTTCGGGTTAAAGTCCCACACTGACAAACCGGTAAATGTTAGTCTTTCGAATGCTTACTCCTCGTAAAAAGAACATACTTGCGCAATGTTTGATTGCATTCGATGCTTACTGCGCCCAACCCTGTATATAAACAATTAGATATTATACATACAACAACATCAGCATTTCATTCTACTACAAACGGTCATGTGAAACGCATTCACAGTACGTTAATGGAACTAGTAAAGGCATTAACACACGAAATCACACGCAACGCAGTGTTACCCACCTCTAATAGGTAGTCAGAGTTAAGTGTATTCAAAATATTATAAATTCCAATATAATTGAAAAAAAAAGAATAGTGGGGTTAAAATCTAGGCTTATAAAATTTTTTAAGCCTTAAAGTTGCATTTATGTACATGAGGAGATTGTTTGACAGGCAATAATTTTCTGGCAAAGTTGACTTGCAATCGCCCGGATAAATTAATGTCGTATGTTACATTTGAAGACTTTTGGGAAATCGAAATTGATATTTGTAATTAAATTTCTCAAAAAGACGACAATAGATTTTTTCCAAAATTCTAAGATATTACTACTAGTTCTCGAAAATCTTAAATTATTTAATTTTTAATTTTCAATTTTGTTGCTGATCAATTTTGTATAATTTTGTTGAGTTTAATAGGCTTTTTTGATCTATTATTAAATTAAGTGCGAGTAATACTTCACTTTTCTGGCCCAACGTTTCGCTAAGCACCTTAGCTTCCTCAGGGGCAAACCTTTATTTTCAAACGAACAATTAAACAAAATAAAACACAAATTTTAACATTTTGTATGAAGAACATAAACTTACGAAAAAAACGACAAAGATTTTGTATAAACATACGTGTATACATATAAATAAATAAAAACACTACGAATAAAATTTCAAAACTTATATTGTAATTGTTATTACTGCTTAAAAAACTGGGTTCAATACCGTTAAGGTACATTCGTCAAACTAATTCTAATTTATAAACATAACATATATGTAACCGCAATATCGTCAGTGTCTCCTTTCTTGTTAATTGTTTTTGTCCTTTTTTCCAATTTCCGTAAGCATTATAGTGTGTACCTTGTTTTTTTCTCTCATTTCTCTGCCTATTATTTTCACATTTTGAAGATAAGCTGTGTGTCCGCTTGCCAATATGTGTTGTGCTGTATTATTTTTGTTTTTCCTTAAGTCCGCTTCATGTTCTGCCAGCCTGATTCCTAACATTCGTTTTGTTGTTCCTATGTACACCGTGTTGCAGTGTTCGTTCTCTCTACCCTTGCATGTGACTTCGTACACAACGTTAGGGTGCAATTTACAATTGAAATGGAAGAAAACTCAAGAATCCCTTTCCTGGACGTCATGATATATATGAGAAATTAAAAAAAGTTATAACTGACTTGTACACAAAAGCGTTTTCTTCTAGACGTATCATCAACTTCTTATCATCACAACCCCTAAAATATAAAATAAATACTGCCTTGATTGATGGAAAATAACTGCATTGTTAACTATATTTGCAAAAAATACTCATAAAACATATAATTATCCGTGCGATAATAGAAAACAAATTTACAGATTTTACAATTTTTTTTTTAAAGATTTTAAAATTTTGTCCTGGGTAATTTTCGAGTGTTCAAACTGTCGTATGTAAAAAAATCAGTGACATTCGACGAAAATGACGATGCAATCGCTTCGACTTTGCATATGCGACAGAATCCAAAAACTGATAACACCATTTCAAAGTTCTTAATAAGTTTAATATAACTGCATTATTAACTAAATTTGGCGTCAATTTCACATTCGACATTTATTTTTCCGGGCGACGATATGTATGTATGTATGTATGTACGAGTCTGTCCTGTGAGGCAAGCTATTGTTAATCTCCTCATTTATGTATATAGATGAAGCGTTGCACATATTCAATTTCTTGTCTTGTTGCCTTTGTTTTTCTTAATGCCAAAAAATAAAAGATTTTTCTAATATGCAGTTGGTAGCCCGAAAATCCGGAGCACTGTTTCTGTCAAGTGGTTAATATGGCGTCTAAAATGACAGAGTGAAACTACCTTTAACTAGTAAGGAAAGCTAAATTCGGGCGAAATCGAATTTTATACACCCTCGCAATGTATTTTTTTATGGGCGGTGCCCATAATTTCATAAAACCCCGTTCCTTTATTTCAAATCGCTGCTAGTATTCAACTTTACCTCAATTTGTTCCAATAAATACTGAAAACGTTTTTGCTTTTTTCAAAATTTCCGTTATATGGAAGTTTGGCTTGGTTATGGTTCCATTTCAAAAATTTTTGACGGTGATGCTAGTGATGTCAAGGACAATATGTTCACCAAATTTTGTGACGATACCTTATATCGTTATTGATATACCTAAAGACGTTTTTTTTATAAGTGGGTGTGGAAACACCCATTTTTTAAAATTTCATATAAATCAACGTTCTTAATTAACAATCTCTCACAATATCAAATTTTAATTAATATGTTCCAATAGATACCGAAAAACCGAAGTTTTTGTATTTTCCAAAACTTTCGTTATATGGGAGGTGGGCGTGGCAGTTGACGAATCTTGACCATTTACAATACCAAGGGTAGCAATCTATGTACCAAATTTCATTGAGATATCTTAATTTTTTCTCAATTTATTGAAACCATGGAGTCAGTTACGCAGTGAATTTCAAGCAAGTAAGGTTGTCGCTGGCTCGCGTACAAAATTTAGTAAACGTTTCATAAAGAATATTATACAAATTGAAACCTAACTGCCGCCCAGAAGTTGATCCGTACTGCACTGTCTCCGCATACGACGATATCCAAGATGATGAACACTGTTTTTTTGCCGGCACATATATTGAAGATCAAATAAACTACCAAAACTAACAGGTAGGGTGACTGGCTAAAGTAGAGAACCTGATCGATGTAATGCTCATATCAACCGATAACTGGTCCGCCGTCTGCAACATGGCAAATATTATATTATCGAAGCTATGTCAGACGATAGTACCATTTAAACAGTGTGGCTCTAAATACGACCCTCAACGAACAGCCGAAGATGGATCTAAAAGGCCAGGTAGCTCGGAATCTCGCCCTTTCCGGCTATGAAGAAAGGTTAGTGCACATTATACTACTTTCGAGATATTTAAATATATATATGCAGTAAAACTTCCGGCTATAAATTAATGTTTTTTCTATAATGTTCATACAAAGTAGAAAAAGTCGAATTAAGTGAGTAGCCGGCTCGGAATTCAGTCCGTTCCGACCGCTGGAAAACAGTTGAAATACCAGAAATTAAGAAATACCAGACGAGACGAAGTCAACAGAATAACTGGGCGGCTCGGAACTTTTTCCGATTCGACCGGCAGGCAAGGTAACTAATAAAAGTAAATTATATGAAAAGCGTTATGTTTATATAATAATTGAAATATCAGATATTATGAAATACAAGACCAGAATAAGTCAACAGAATAACTAGGCGGCTCGGAACCTCGTCCGTTCCGACCGGCCGGCAAGATAAAACAAATAAACGAAAATTATATGAAGTGCAGTAGGTTTATATAATAGTGTCAGAATTTGCTAAAATAAAAGACAGGAAGGAAAAAAAAACGAGAAATTTGTCCACTGAGGAAACGGCCAAAACCAGACACTCAATAGAGGCATAGATGTTGAAAGGGACATAGAAGAAAAAAAAAGAATTGCTTGATAATGAAAAGGGGCAATTTAAACCCCCACGAAGATGCAACAAGCAACAGTACAAACGGCGGCTCAATTGATGCCACTTTCTACAAACTGTAACCGGACCTTAGAGAACGTAGAGCGTAAGCTCAAACCATCTTTCGACGAAATACTTCACGGTTGTACCGGGGGAATGGTACTCGAGACAGTAGGAGGTAAAGTTCGGGTTAAAGTCCCACACTGACAAACCGGTGAATGTTAGTCTTTCGAATGCTTACTCCTCGTAAAAAAAACATACTTGCGCAACGTTTGATTGCATACGATGCTTACTGCTACTGATAGTAAATTTGCTTTTAATAACCACATACATTTCATCACCACAAAAGCTTTCTCTATGTTGGATTTCGTTAGAAGAAAGGCGTCTAAATTTTATGATCCCTATACTATCAAGTTACTCTATGTATCATTTGTAAGGTCTCATCTAGAATATGCTGTTTTTATTTGGAGACCAAGTAGTCAGTTAGCTGTCACAAGAATTAAACGGGTGCAAACAATTTTTCATAAATTTGCGTTTCGGTTTCTGCATTTGACTGATCCCATACCATCATACCCTGCTCGTCTCATGCTTATAAGTCTCAAGTCATTAGAAAGTCGTAGGTCCATACACTGCTGTTCATTTGTTCATAACTGGAGTCATTGATTGCCCTTGCTTACTGGAAAGGATTCGATTTAATGTTCCCCAGAATCCTCTTCGAAATTTCTACCTGTTTTATGGGGACAATTTAAAACTAAGTACGCCAGTAATGCGCCCATTACTCGCGCTTTTCACGTGAATTAAATTCCATTAATAATAATAATGATCTTGATTTTTCCCTATCTAGGGCTGCTAATTTAAACTCTGTCTTATAGTGAATAATATTTATATTCCACAATGTGATTTTAAAAATTTCCTGTGAAAGTGAATTAGTGTGCTCCCAATTTCACAAATTTCGCATATCAGGTCATCCCTGTTGCACATATCGATTATCGATGTGGCAATTCACAAACAACGGTTGTTGAAATTTCCCTTTCGGGTTTAGCTATGTATGCTTTTTTGAAGAGTCATCAGCAAAACACTTAAAAATACGCATATTTCAATGAATAACTAATACAGAAATGTCATAAATGGCTTCAACACACATCAAAGAATATTTAAAAAATTATTCCAATCGGAAATAACTAAACATTCACACACTTTTTGTCATTTACTTTTCATTTCACATACAACCAAGCATTCGGATTCAATTCACTTCACTTATGTGAATGCGGAATTGGGAGCACCAAACATGTGATTTCAAACCGAATCCACAGGGAAATTTGTTCGTAGTCTGTAAGGAATTGAATTCAAAGACGCAAATAAATAAATTTAAAAAAAATAAAAAAATAATACCACACCACAAATGGTAGGAGAAGCTCGGCCAAACACTGAGCTACATATGTATATAGGGTAAGCGCCAAATTATTATTATTATTATTTTAAAACGCTGATAATTAAATTATAATATAACGAAATTTAGTGATAAAAAATATGTTATAATTGAAAGTGAACCTGTGTACATTTATGAAAACAGTACATGTCTATACCACATGTTTAACTTAATAAAGATATTAATTTCATATGAAAACGTAATAAAACCAGTATACAATATCGAAGATCGTTCTGATCTAAAAATATTAATAAATAAAATAGAAGTACAAAAATCTGAACTTTATCGTAATAGCAGTAGGAGCGCTTTAAATTCATGTTAAAGTTTATAAAAGGCATCATGACGATTTGTTAGAAATCAAAACGGGAATAAATCAGCTAATTGAAAATAATAATAAACAAAAAGTAATAAACTCAAAATTTTAGAAGATTTTGGAAACTTTAAAGAAACCATAATTCTTTCAGAAGTTTTATACGAATTACAAACAATGACTAATACAATAAAATTTTGCCAAGAACCATAATTTATATTCAGGAAGTCTAAACTTAAAAGAAATTAAGGATATAAGTTTTTTTTTTTTTTTATTCAAGTTAAATTTACAATCTGTCTTAATGTTAATAGACAATAAGTAAATGCGATGTTAAGGTACAAACAATTTGTGAGTGTTACTTCATTAAGTGACACTCTATTTATTGACAGGATAATTAAATTTAAAATAAAAATCCTAACTACATATTTACATAATTAAATAACATAATTACATACTAGCTTGTGTTCAAGTTACATATATATTTACATTATGAGCATGCGTGCTGGATTACAAGTTTAATATATTTTTTCTTTTTAGCCTTGTTGTAGCGGGTGGCTGCAGTAATGCCACTGCTAAAGGATTGGGATGGTTCTCTAACCTGATTTTGTATCTTTCACTGAACTTTTTTATTTCATCTTTCACGGTGCATATTTTTAAGTCTCTGTGAATAGTATGGTTTGAAACATACCATGAAGCATTTGTTATTGACCTTAGAATTTTAGATTGAACGCGCTGAATTATTTCAATATTTGAATTGCTTGCCGTTCCCCATATTTGTATCGCATAAGTCCAAATGGGTTGTATAATGGCTTTATATATAAGCAATTTATTTTCAAGAGAAAGAACAGATTTTTTACCCATTAGCCAATAAAGACTTCTCAATTTTATATTAATTTGTTCCTTTTTTGCTTTTACATGATATTTCCAGGTAAGCCTTCTATCTACATATGTGTAACCCCAGGTATTTCACATGATCACTAACAGGTATGGCTGTATTGAAAATTTTGATTGAAGGACAATTACCTTTTCTTAGGGCAAAAGTAACATGGACAGATTTATCTGAGTTGACTTTTATGTTCCACATCTTGAGCCAGTCTTCTAGTTGGAATAAGTAATTTTGTGGGATGACAGAAGATTCTGAAAGTACTTTATTTGAAGTTAGGACTGCAGTGTCATCAGCGAATATTGCTATTGTAACATCGTTGTTTTTTGGAATATCCGCTGTGAAGATCGAATAAAGAATTGGCCCTAAAACACTTCCCTGTGGTACGCCTGATTTTATATTATACATATTTGAGAACTCATTTCCAACCCTAACATAAAATTGTCTATCTTTTAAATAAGATTTAATAAGAAATAAATAGGGAGCAGGTAAATTTTTCTTTAATTTGTAAAGCAGTCCGCGGTGCCAGACTTTATCAAATGCTTGCTGCACATGAAGGAATACCCCTGACCAATATTCTTTTTGTTCTAAAGCTGACATTATTTTATTAAACACTCTATGGCATTGTTCAGGAGTTCCGTGGTTTCTGCGAAACCCGTCCTGTTGGTCCGGAATTATATTTAAATCTTCCAATACTGGCAGCAGTCTTCGTAAGAGAATTCTTTCGAATACCTTTGAGAAAGCGACCAGTAGACTTATGGGGCGATACGAACTAACTAAGTTATCTGGTTTTTTTGGTTTAGCGATCATAATTATTTCTGCACATTTCCAGGCTGTAGGAAAGTGCTGAAGCCTCAGTATGGCATTGAAAATAATTGTAAGGGTTCGCATGGACTTCTCAGTTTAGTGCTTTAGTACAGCGTGGTCTATCTGATCGTAGCCTAGGCTCTTTTTGTTGCTACATTTTGCGAGTTCCTCTTTCACTTCTGATAAAATAATACGCTTTATTGAAAGATCCATTTGGCATGGAGTATCCAAAAAGTGCATCACTTCCCTTTCATCAGAAACATTAATAAAATTGAATGGTGTGAATACTTCTATTAAGTACTTAGCAAACTCCTCTGCTTTATCCTCGTCTGACCGATACCATGAATTGCTGGAGTCTTTTATTGGAACCTTTCTGCCTTTTGGTCGTTTTAGATATTTTGTGGCATTCCACAGACATTCAGAGCGAGTTGCGTTAGGACTAAGGTTGGATAAAAAGGTTTCAAGAGAGCTATTTTTTAGCTGTTTAAGCCTTGTCTTTAAATATTTAGTAGCTCTGTTTAAAATTAATTTATCAATTGGATCCTGTGTCCTTTGCCATGTTTTCCTCAATGCTCGTTTTTCCCTTATTAGGGTTTTGATTTCCGCAGGGATAAAGGTATTGTTTACTACACAAGTATCTTGTGGAGTTGAGATAAAACCTGCTTCTACAATGATGTTATTAAATTTTTCAACAAAGCCGTCTGATTGGGCAGGGGTTCTTAATTGGACACTAAGATCAATATTATTGTCTAACCAGTAAGAAAATGATGAAATATGAGTTCGTGGAGTCACAGTTTTTGGCTTACTTTGACGAATTATAGGCGAGGATAGGAGTACCGCAATTAAGGGTGAGTGATCAGAGCTTAGTTCAAAGTTTTCTTCAATTTTTAGCAAATTACTAGAGAGGCTTGAGTACACAACAAAATCTAATAGATCCGGGGCTTTAGCGGGGTCTGATGGCCACTAGGTAGTCATACCGGTCAAGAGAACTGATAAATTCTTATTCATAATGCATTTGAATAGTTCGTTACCTTTCGGATTATTTAAGCGAGAGCCCCACCAAGGGTGTTTGGCCTTAACATCTCCTCCGAGTAAAAACGTCGAGCCGAATTCATTAAACAAATTTTCATATTCTATGCAACTGATTTTGTGCCTGGGTGGAAAGTATCCAGCACCAATAGCTATTGAGCGTGTGTTTGTTTTGATTTTTATGCGTGAAATTTGCATCCATGGTGAACACATTTCTTTCAATGGTTCATATTTAATTTTTGTGTTAATAATCACAGCCGACCCGCCTCGGGCTTTACCCCCAGGGTGGTTACAATATACTATGTCGTATCCTCTTATATTAAAAAACGATCTTGGTGAAAAGTGAGTTTCGGAAACTAAAAATACATCTATACAATTTTTGTTAAGAAATGTTTCGATTTCGTTAATATGGTTGACAATACCGTTGGCATTCCAAATTCCTATTCTTAAATTTAGTTGCATACTTTGTTCAATAAACTATTGATTATTGCTAATAAATTATTTATCTGAGCAGTCTGCGCGTTAATTATTTGCTCAATTTTTTCTAAAAATGTATCGAGGTTAGTTGTTTTTACAGCATCAGCATACGAGGCCGTGTTATATGTTTTGCTGGTGAAAAATTAGTTTTTTTTTTTGCAAATTTGGGGATTCTGTGTTGTTATAAACAAACGGACTCTCCGTCGTGCGAGCTTTGCTTGCATTATGTATATTTATTTTTTAGTGACTGGTGTACTTGACACCCGCGATTGTTAGCTGGATGTTCGTGCTGGCAGGCACATTTCTGGCTTTGGTACAATCAGTAGTGTTGTGATTGTAGCCGCATTTAACACAAGCATAAGATTTGTTACTGTTACGGAAAACGGTCGACGTAAATGCATACATATTGATATTAATGCAAACGGTCGACATAAGCACATACATACAGATACTAATGCAAACGGTCAGTATAAATGCATACATATTGACATGCATGCAAACATACATATTCTTATACATTACTTTCCCACACTTTTGAGACCGACGTTGATTATTCAACGCTTAAGGCCAATGTCGATCACATAACATAAACCATAACTAAGAATATCAAGGCACTTGATACGCACTAAGCGCTAACATTCAAGTGTGCAACTGTCTTGGTTATTTAAAACCCAGACTGAATTAAATGCATTTCTTTACACCAAAATAATATGCCAATGACATTTGAGACCTGTGGGTTCGTACCGTTTTCCATCAACGCCTCAAGCACAGCGATCGCATGATTAGACATTTTCCCACCAAATGCGATCGCTGGGCTGACTTAGTTTAGCTATAAATACATTAAGAAAAATATGATTAAGACAGTTTTGTAACGTCAAGTGAGAACGCCTAGACCAGGTATTTTACTGGTCTCGTGGCATTGAATAAAACATAAAATCTCTTTACATCGTTTGTTGAAACTTATTTAAAATTACTCTACATGGCGATCCTGCCAGGAGCATTAAAATAAAAGAAGGCTAAAAATAGCAAGTAAAATTGCTGAGAAAGCCACATATAAAATAAATTAAAGGACTATAAATAGCAAATATATTGCTGAAATGTCTTTAAATAAATAAAAAAAAAAAAAAAAAAAACAATTTTTTAAAAAAAGTAATTTTTAAACGTTCCCGAGCAACCAACCTCAAAAGATTTGGATGAAATTACGAAGCGAACACCTGACTTTGGCAATCACCATCAGATCCAGTGAAAGTTCCAAAAAACTCGAAAAAAAAATTTTACAAAGGAATACAAGGCAAACAAAAGGGTATATAACTTGCGGCACCACGAATTAATGGACGAATTCGAGAAGATACTAGAATACTGGAGTCACTACTACAAATCCTTCGATAAGCAAACGCAGGAAACAACATCCCAACAACAATCAAACACACCTATAAATATTGGCCCTCTACCAATAACAATCGAGGAATACCAGCGGCGTAACAGCTACAAAAAGGCACAAGGGGCAGTAAAAATCCCAGTTCCGATTAAATTTAAAAGGAAGCGAGGCGGAAAAAAGTACGCCCAACGAAGGAAAATTGCTGAACTATACAAGCAAATAAATATGGAGACATCGACAGAAGCAAAAATTCAGCTGAAGCAGGAGATAAGCAGTATAAGGAATCTATAGATGTAACAGTAGTTAATATTTATAAAAATAAAAAATAAAATATATATATATATATAAAAACATTTTAACATAATATTTTGGCAACCTAACGGCTGCCTATTGAAGGGCAACAATTGTTGCCGTTTTAGAAATTTAAGTATGGGCGGACAAAATACAAAAATAGCCGACCCAAAAGCTAATGTGGTAAATTCCATAGAAGTTGCCGATCATACAGTTGATTTAGATTCAATTAGGATTATGCTATTACTAATTACCATATGTAGTTGCATAGGATTATTTCTAAGACTTTATTCTACCCATAATAAAATATTGAAAAAAAAATATAAGAGTCGCTCCGACGGCCTTGATAAAGTTTAAGAGTTAAAATTTTGCCATGAAATGGGAAGCTATCAGTACAGATTTAACAAAACATAAAATAAATTTTTTAAAATCTTTCAAATGTCTGAGTCAGAATAGAGCTATAAAAAAGGAAACAGTGGTTAGACATATAAATATTTTACAAGACAATTTAAACTACATTAGAGCCATATCAAATGTTTACCAAACAAAATTTACTAGAGAACACAAAGCAATAGTAGGAAAATTGTTTAAAGAACTCAGGGAAAAATTTATTAAAGTTCTATGCAAATTCGAAATTGAACAAGATATTCCTGAAACAACAATCAATCAGATTGATGTAAATTTAGATAGGCTAAACATTTCTGACCACGACAGTACTTTAAATATACCAGAATCCAACATGCCACAATCATTAAACGATTTCCTTTGCAATACTGCAAAACTAATACCACCATTCGATGGAAAACCTGAAAATCTACAAAGTTTTCTTGACGCACTTCAGTTAGTTGATCTAGTCAAAGGAGATCATGAAGAAGCAGCAGTAACCTTAATTAAATCAAGATTAAAAGGTACAGCAAGAAATCTAATCAGTAATGAGAGTACAGTAGCTGCAATTATAGCAAAATTAAAATCAGCAGTCAAAGGTGAATCAGTCGAAGTATTGACTGCAAAAATTATGAATACCAAACAGTTTAGCAAAACAGCAACAACATTTTGTAACGAGATAGAAGATCTCACTAAATCACTGCAAAACGCGTACATTAATGACGGACTTAATCCAGATTTAGCTAGTTCTTATTCGACAAAAACAGCTACAAAAGCTCTGGTAAAGAATTCCTCAAATGAAAAAGTTAAACTTATAATGGAAGCAGGTACATTCACTAATATGAATGATGCTGTAGCAAAATTCGTGAACAGCTGCACAGAAGCTACTGATAGTAGATCAGTAATGCAGCTGAATAGAAGAAACAATTTCAAAAGATTTCCATCTTTTTCTGGTAACAGAAATCAAAACAGCTATAGAGGAAGAAATAGATATTACAATAACAATAATTCAAGGCCAAACTTTAGAACCAACCAAAATAGAAATTATACCAACAATCAAAATAGGAACCAAACTAATCGTAACAGCAATAACAACCGTAACTTAAGAGCAGTTGAAGCCCATCCGGAAAACGGATCAGCTCCCCAGAATGCCCAACTGGGGAATGCTCGCAACAATTAACATCGAAAATTCTTAACATTAACCTAAATTTCAGTAATTACCTTATTATTGAATCTTCATTTAATGAAATACCAAACACTTTTTTGCTTGACACGGGATCAGAAATTTCGATCATTAAAAATACTTCAATTACCAATACTAACACTTTTAACAAAAACGCAATATATAAATTAACTGGCATAGGTAAAGGTACAACAAACACTTTAGGTAGTATAAATGCAGATATTTATTTTGACAATATAATAGTGAATCACAATTTTCAAGTAGTAGACGAAAACTTTCCAATCCCATGCGATGGAATAATAGGTATTGATTTTATTAAGCAAAATAATTGCACTTTAGAATACCGAAATAATGGCCAAAGTTTTATTATGATTAGATCTCATTATAACAATCAAAAACAAAAAGTAGAAATATTAGATTCACCAAAAGATAACACAATATCATTACCAGCTAGAGCAGAAGTAATAAGAAGAATTTCAATCAATTCAAATGAAGATGAAGTTCTTATTCCAAACCAAGAACTATCATCTGGAGTATATATAGGAAATACAATAGTAACAATAAAAAACGCCTTTGTACGTATAATTAATACAACAGAAGAAAATTTATTACTGGAAAATTTCACAATTAGAACAGGAAACCTTAATGGCTACAACGTAGTTAAAATAAGCGAAATACAAAATGACACTAGTGAAAGAAAAAACATAATTTTAAATAAAATTTCTCAAAATTGTCCATTACAACACAAAAAGAAATTGCTTAGCCTTTGTTCAAATTTTACAGACGTTTTCGCTTTAGAAACAGACCCATGTATGTGCAACAACTTTTACAAACAGAAACTCCACTTAAACGACAAAACACCAGTATATATAAAAAATTACAGAACTCCACACAATCATAAAGAGGAAATAAATAGACACATAGAAAAATTAATCAATGACGATATCATTGAACCTTCTGTTTCAGAATATAATAGTCCAATCTTATTAGTTCCCAAAAAGTCAAATACATCAGAGAAAAAATGGAGACTTGTAATAGATTATAGGCAAGTCAATAAGCGCTTAGCATCAGATAAATACCCATTACCGAGAATAGATGATATTTTAGACCAACTAGGACGTGCAAAATATTTTTCATGTTTAGACTTATTATCAGGATTTCACCAAATAGAACTAGAAGAAAAATCACGAAATATTACATCATTCTCGTCCGACCAAGGTTCATTCCGATTTAAAAGATTACCTTTTGGTTTAAAAATAGCACCCAACTCATTCCAAAGAATGATGAACATCGCATTCTCAGGTCTAGGCCCAAACAAAACATTCGTATACATGGATGACCTCATAGTCATCGGATGTTCGGAAACGCATATGCTAAACAATTTAAAATCAGTCTTTGAAATTTGTAGAAAAACCAACTTAAAATTACAACCAGATAAATGTCAATTTTTCAATTCAGAAGTAACATTTTTAGGACATAGGTGTACTGATCAAGGAATTTTACCAGATAACTCAAAATATGACAAAATCTTATATTATCCAAAACCAACAAACGCTGATGAATCTAAACGATTCATAGCCTTTGTAAATTACTACAGACGATTTATACCTAATTTCGCTCATCATGCAATACATATCACTAGACTAACAAGAAAAAAAGCACAATTCATATGGACACCAGAATGTGAAAAAGCATTTCACTATTTAAAGAATTCCCTATTATCTCCACAAATACTAAAATATCCTAATTTCGATCAACCCTTTTGCATAACTACGGACGCAAGTAAAATTGCATGCGGCGCCGTACTTAGCCAAGATCATAATGGTATACAGTTACCAATAGCTTTCGCATCTAGAACTTTTACAAAAGGAGAAAGTAATAAATCAGTAATAGAACAAGAACTTACAGCAATACATTGGTCAATCAACTTCTTTAAACCATACATTTATGGACGAAAGTTCTTAATACAAAGTGATCACAAACCTCTTACATACCTATTTGCCATGAAAAATCCTTCATCTAAATTAAAACGTATGAGATTAGATCTTGAAGAATTCGACTTCGAAGTTGAATATATTAAAGGAAAAGACAATTGCGGAGCTGACGCTTTATCTCGAATTGATTTCGGGCAAATTAAAAGACTTAAAGAAGAAAACACTGCAATTATACAAGTTATTACTCGATCTAAATCGAAAAATACAATAACACCAACTAAAAAAGCAACTAATATAAAAAATATGACATTAAAAGTGTACGAAACAATTACGACACACGAAGTGAAAAAGTTACCAAGCCTAAAACTTATGATAAGGTGCACCTCAAATGAATATAATGAGAAGAATGAAAAATTAAATGAATCCTCTAATTTAATTTTATTCCATGGAAAAAGAAAGACAGTTGAATTCAACGCTAAAGATTTTATTGCTTATGGGAAGATTGAACTAGCTCAATTGTTTCTCAAACTTGAAAAAGTAGTTGGCAATAAAAACTTCAGCAATATAAAAATCGCGATTAATGATAAATTATTTGAGTATGTCGACATTGAGGACTTTAAAAGAATAGGTAATAAAACTCTAGAGAAGGTAACAATAGCGATAACGCCAAAAATAACAACAATCACTTCACCAGCTAAAAAACTGGAAATTTTGACTAAATATCATGATGACCCTGTATTTGGAGGCCACCCAGGTGTCACAAGATTATTATCCAAGCTAAGACGAAAATACTATTGGAAAAATATGATTTCAGACGTGAAATTATATATAAAAAATTGCGAAAAATGTAAACAAAATAAATCTGGTTAAACCATGTAGAACCATTAATTACTACACAAACGCCAGCGAAATCCTTTGAAATTGTACAAATCGACACAGTAGGTCCATTACCTAAGTCATTTAATGGAAATGAATATGCACTAACGATAATTTGCGATTTGACAAAATACTTAATAACTGTAGCTATTCCAAACAAATTAGCTAATCAAGTAGCCAAAGCTATAGTTGAAAACTGTATTTTAATTTATGGCCCCATAAAAACAATTATAACAGATATGGGTACAGAATATAAAAACCAAATTTTCAATGAAATATGCAATCTGCTAAAAATTGAAAATAAAACGTCAACACCATATCACCATCAAACAGTAGGATCAATAGAACGTAGTCATAGAACTTTTAATGAATACATTAGATCATATATAGCAACAAACAAATTAGATTGGGATCACTGGTTAAAATACTTCACGTATTGTTATAATACGACACCATCAACAACCCATGGTTACACCCCATTCGAACTTGTATATGGAAAAATCCCAGAATCTTACGACTTTATGTTAAAAAATACAATAGACCCAGTTTATAATACTTAGATGATTATCACACAGAACTGAAATTCAAATTACAAACAGCTCAAAAACGAGCAGCAGAATTAATAGAAAAATCAAAAAGAATTGCGAAACAGAATTATGACAAGAAATCAAATCCTCAAACAATTCTAATAAATGATATGGTCTACCTAAAAAATGAAGCTAGCCATAAACTTGATAGCATATACGAAGGCCCATACAAAGTAATCGAAACAGATTATTTAGGAAATTGTAAAATAAAGAAAAATTCAAAAGAAATGATTGTACACAAAAATCGATTAAAATTAGCTTAACTAAATTTAGTATAATTTAATCTTTTTATAAGAAACCATTCAATCTTTAATATTATAACTATGATATATGTCAAAACAAAAAAAATGTATTATTAATTCCATAACTTCTGTAAAATAAAACAGAGTTTTTTCCCAGTGCTACGCCACTGTAGTATATCGGTTTATTCAATTCGTGCGTTCGTCTACGCGGTTTACAAAGAACTGTGTTTCAATTTCAACTAACTATATCGTATGATGTCGTTTCAGTTACCATATGTATGTATATACCTATGCCTATTATACAAAGTGAATTCCGTTACATTTACATAAGAATATACAGGGTGATTAATACTAAAGTGTTGTCGAACTTCTTGGCTGCTCTAACACCTCCCCTCCAAGTCGTGAGACCATAAGAGTTATATAGGTAAAACGCCTAGAGCTTCAATGCATTTATGGTGTTTGAAGATGCTCAAGCCTTTGGTTAAAACATCAGCCGGCATATCTTCACTTGGCATGTAGTTAAGCTCAATCTTACCGGTTCGGTGGCATTCTTTAACAAAATGATGTCGCACATCAATATGCTTTGTGCGTGGACGGTGACCCACGCACTGTATTAGTTTATGTGCGCTCTGGCTATCGTTGAAGAGTACAACGGTTTTGTTCGTCATACCCAAGTCGTTAAAAATTCCTTGAAGATATAGCGCCTCTTTTGACGCTTCAGATATGGCCACATATTCGGCCTCTGTGCTAGAGAGCGCGACTGAACGTTGCTTGCGCGCTTCCCAGCTGATTGCTGCACCGGCAAATATAAACGCGAACCCACTGTAGGATCTTCGGTCAGTGAGATTTGCTCCCCAGTCTGCGTCAACCACACCATACAGCTCACTTCCGCTTTTCGTAAAATATAAGCCGTAGTCTTTGGTTCCACTCAAGTACCGAAGTATGCGTTTCGCTGCTTTCCAGTGCTGCTCATCATAATTTGAATTAAATTGACTCATAAAGTTAACTGCGAAAGCTATATCGGGTCGTGTAGTTACCGAAAGGTACATCAGCGCACCTACCAATTTTTGGAATGGGTACTTCCTCATTACTTTCTCGTCAGCATTCTCTGGTTTTGCCAGTTTACAGGTGCTCTCGATTGGAGTTCGTGCCGCCTTGCATTGAGACATATTGAAACGCGTCAGAATGACCTCTGTGTAGCTTTTCTGCGACAAAAATACGCTGTGTGAATTAAAATTTTGCTGGAAGTCGATGCCAAGGCAGCGCTTTGCTGGCCCAATGTCCTTCATCTCGAACGATTCAATTAATTGTCGCTTTGTATCCTTAAGCCATTCCATATCATTTGATGCTAATAATAAGTCGTCTACATATACCGTGATAAGTAGCATCCTGTTACCTTTTTGTCTGATGAATAAACAGGGATCTTGACTGGTTGCTTTTAACCCCATCGAATATAGTTTCTCCGTCAACTTGTTATACCACATCAAGCCAGATTGGCGTAGGCCATACAACGCCTTCTTCAATAGGCATACTGGATTCGACTTTTCCTGCAATGCGTTAAGCCATTCCTCAGCCGTCTTTTTCACACTTATTTGGCCTACACTCTGCTGAACGATTAACGTTCCAGATTTAATTTTGGCGAGTGTTTCTGTAAACATTTCAGGGATTTCCATGTACACGCTTTCGTCTAGGTCGCTGTTCAGGTAAGCGGTCACGACGTCCATCTGGTGGATTTCCAAATCGAATTCTGCTGCCAACGCCGTCAGCAAACGGATGGACATGGAACGGGCAACTGGCGAATAGGTTTCTTTAAAGTCTTCCCCTTGACGTTGTGCATACCCTTTCGCTACTAAGCGCGCTTTTTTCGTCCCGTTATCTTTGGTATGCAATACCAGACGATTCCCAACGACCTTTCGTTTATCAGGACGTTCGACAATATCCCACGTTTTGTTGCGAATCTGCGCCAAGTACTCGTTCTCTATGGCTGTTTTCCATGCTGCGGCGTCACTGCTAGCCATCGCCTCAGTCCAATTTAATGGGTCTTCGCCTACGCTGAGACAGACCATTTCACATTCCTCGAAGTTTTCTTCTTCAGATTCACTTTCGCTGGGCGACGCTAGGTTATACACCTTTTTAGGCCTACCTCTCTGTCCCAACCGTAACAATTTCGGACGCCCCTTACCGCGCTTTAGACCTTTTACACAAGTTTCAGTCTCACATTCACTGTCCGCGTTCTCTAAACTTTTGTTCTTTAGAAATTCAATTTCAACGCCACTGTCTATTTGAGGTTCGTATATTTCTTCATACTGATCGTCAAATCCGAGTTCATTAAGAAATTTCACGTCACGGCTTATTATTATTATTTTTCTTTCCTTTGACCATAAGCGATAGGCTTTCGATTCCGACGAGTAGCCCACAAACACACACGGCTCGGATCGCGAATCGAATTTACCTTTTGATTTCTCTTTATTTAAAACGTACGCTTTCGCACCAAACACTTTCATATGTATAACTGTTGGAGTTTTATTCGTCCATATTTTGTAAAGTACTTCGCCGGTCGATTTTGTAGTGCACCTATTTCTTATATAGCAGGCGGTACTGATTGCTTCCGCCCAGAACGACGGGGGAACCCCCGCCTGCTTCATTAAACACCTGGACATCTCGACGAGTGTCCGATTTTTGCGCTCGGCCACCCCATTCTGCTGTGGTGTATGAGGCGTTGTGAGGCGGTGTTTGATGCCTGCTTGTTGCAAGTATTCATCAAACTCGCGGTTGCAATATTCGCGGCCATTGTCCGATTGCAATGCTTTTATTTGGCGGCCAGTAAACTTTTCCGCGGCAGCCTTGAATTTTTTAAAAACGCCAAATACGTCAGATTTTCGATTTATAAAATATATTTCACACCATCGCGACATGTCGTCAATGAAGGTAACAAAATATTTCATACCGCCGTTCGATTCACACCTCATCGGACCACATACGTCTGTGTGCACAATTTCTAATAGCTCACTAGTACGGTTTTCTTTCTGTTTAGGAAAAGCCGATCGCGTTTGCTTCTCGCTTATGCATATTTCGCACTCAGACAATTTTTCTTCTGGATTGAATTTTAGTCCAAAAACGTCACTTTTTCTAGCCATGTCTTTTAAGTCCCTTTCATTTAAATGTCCCATACGGCAGTGCCACACATCTATGTCGTTTTTCGCGTGGGACAAAAAGGCTTTATCGGTAACATTATTGGCCATGAAATACAAATTTCCGCTTCTGTTAGCTCTAAACAACACACTTTTATTTTTGTCGATTACTACCGCATCGTTTTGGCGGAAATGCACTTCGTAACCTTTATCGGTTATTTTTGATACCGATAGCAGATTTGTACGCAGGTCGGACACATAAAGCACATCGCTAAGCTTGATTTCTTTTTCGACACCAAATTCGTTTGTTTTTACTTTCACGTCACCGATACCGTTTATCGTTGTTGAATTTTCGTTCGCTAGGTTTAGCACTCTTGTCATTTTGGATAGCTTCAGAAAATTGTTTTTGTTGGCGCTCATGTGCGACGTGCACCCACTGTCCAAACACCATTTCGTATTACCGTCCGGACACAGAAATACTGTTTCTGCAGCATTTAATGACGCGCTTTGTTTTTCACGGAGTTTTTCCTCACTTTTATTCGCACTTTGCTTTTGATCAATTTTTGTTTTGCAATCTCTTGCGAAATGTCCACTTTTTCCACACCTGTAGCAGGTCAAATTGCGATTACGACTTTTCGAACCACGGCTATCAAAGTTGTTGTTAAGCCTGGGGTGACCTTGCTTCTTTTGAGTGTTTTTCGCATACAAAACTTCATTGTCACCCTTTTCCTCTTTCACTTTGCGCGATTCGGACTCTTCCAAGATTTTCACACGGAGTATTTCCGGTTTTGGTAATTCGTCACGAGTTTCTAATGCGCATCGAAATGTTTCGTAGGAGCCTGGCAAGCTGTACAAGAGCAATATGGCCAGCAATTCATCTCCCATTTCAACACCGATTTGTTTTAATTTTGCGACCGCGTCAAAAAACTCGTTTAGGTGGTTTCTCACCAAATCACTTTCGTTCATTCGCGCGAGCGCGACTTTCTTTAAAAGTGTTGCCTTACGAGCAGGACCTTTCGATTGGTACGTGGATTCCAACTTTATCCACATTTTTCGAGAATTTTCGCACTCCGAAATTAACCCCAGTTCGCTTGGGCTCATAGCGAGCGTTATGTCTGCACATGCTTTTTGGTCGTTCACTTCCCAGGCAGCAGCATCCGCAGATTCAGTTGGACACTGTTTACTGCCATCTACGTACGACCACAAGTCATTTTTTATAAGGATTGCACGCATTTGTAACCGCCACGTGTCGTAATTCTCCGCGTTTAGCGGCTCGATACGTACGACACTAGCCATTTCGCAACTTCTGCAATTTGGCTTTACCGAACGCGTGGATTGTAGAATTTTCCGATTTATTAGAGTTTTTCGCTCCTACTACTACACGTCCGCGTGGTTATGGTCTGGGCCCATAACCTGTAAAATAAAACAGAGTTTTTTCCCAGTGCTACGCCACTGTAGTATATCGGTTTATTCAATTCGTGCGTTCGTCTACGCGGTTTACAAAGAACTGTGTTTCAATTTCAACTAACTATATCGTATGATGTTGTTTCAGTTACCATATGTATGTATATACCTATGCCTATTATACAAAGTGAATTCCGTTACATTGACATAAGAATATACAGGGTGATTAATACTAAAGTGTTGTCGAACTTCGTGGCTGCTCTAACAACTTCATAATAACATAATTAACTAGATTTATCCGGTACCGATAAAATCATAAGAAATAAATATATCAGATAGATTTTAAATACATATAACTATAAGAAAATTACTTCATACATATATATATAAAAAAAAAAAAAAAAAAAAAAAAAAAAAAAATTTTACTAATTATACTTGAAGATTTTTTTTTTTT
Source organism: Philophylla caesio (assembly GCA_963971545.1). NCBI lineage: Eukaryota > Metazoa > Arthropoda > Insecta > Diptera > Tephritidae > Philophylla > Philophylla caesio. The sequence continues at coordinate 124,095,446 of OZ020604.1, read as the reverse complement.
TTTTTTTTTTTCCAAAAAGGGAGGTGTTACGGAAAACGGTCGACGTAAATGCATACATATTGATATTAATGCAAACGGTCGACATAAGCACATACATACAGATACTAATGCAAACGGTCAGTATAAATGCATACATATTGACATGCATGCAAACATACATATTCTTATACATTACTTTCCCACACTTTTGAGACCGACGTTGATTATTCAACGCTTAAGGCCAATGTCGATCACATAACATAAACCATAACTAAGAATATCAAGGCACTTGATACGCACTAAGCGCTAACATTCAAGTGTGCAACTGTCTCGGTTATTTAAAACCCAGACTGAATTAAATGCATTTCTTTACACCAAAATAATATGCCAATTACATTTGAGACCTGTGGGTTCGTACCGTTTTCCATCAACGCCTCAAGCACAGCGATCACATGATTAGACATTTTCCCACCAAATGCGATCGCTGGGCTGACTTAGTTTAGCTATAAATACATTAAGAAAAATATGATTAAGACAGTTTTGTAACGTCAAGTGAGAACGCCTAGACCAGGTATTTTACTGGTCTCGTGGCATTGAATAAAACATAAAATCTCTTTACATCGTTTGTTGAAACTTATTTAAAATTACTCTACATTACAATACCTTTTCGTTTGCCCAAACTCTTGGCATCTGTAACATTGAACAATGGAATTAATTTGCTTTGGAGGTACCACCTGAAGGACTGCATTAACTAGGTATCTAATGTCATAAATGTTTTTGTTGTTCTTAGCTGGTTCAATATTTCTTTCTTAATGTTTTCAATTTCAGATGTAGGGTGAAGGTTTTTAATCACCACCCGGAAAGATCGCTCTTGCTTGATCTGGTATGTGTGAAATTCCATATTTTTGGTATTCAGATATTTAACAAGAGAGCGGTAAGCTTCAATTGTTTTTGTGGTTATTCTTGTTTGTCCGTCTGCTTGTGTTTTGTAGTAGAAATAAGCTTTGTTTATGACTTCGGAAAAAGCAAGTACCATTCCACTAATATTTGACACATTTGGTTGCCGTTGTTGATATCAGTATCAACGTTAACTTTGGCTAGTTTTCGTGAGGATGAAAGGGGAGAGTTAGGGGCTGCTCTTCTTTTATTGTTCACTGCTTCCCATCCCGTGTCGGTTTTCGGCATTGTTAAGCTAATTGCACTGCTTATGCACTTAGTCAATTTTTTTTTTTTTTTTTTTTTTTTTTTTTTCATTTTGCAATCTCAGTTATTAAGAAAAATTCACTATGCGCGCACTTGTTATTCGGTCCGCTGACAATAGCAAACTCTAAGGATATAAGTAGTGTAACATATAACGTTGTAGATTGTGTCGAGCGTATGAAAGGTACACACAGCAGAGCACGCGCTTGTACCGGCTCAGTATTGTCGGCTTGGGTGGGGTCGATATTGACTGCTGGGTGTTTGCTCGCTAGCAAAGAAACAATAAACAAACAAAAAAATTCGCGTGCTGATTGGGGAGAGAAGGAATAGGGGAAAACAAAACTTATTTGCCACAGACACATAGGGACTACACACTTATGATTGTAGGTAAGAAAGAAAATAGAATAGAGAAGGAGCTAACCTAGCTAAGATCGCTTACGATCGCTTGTTGTTGATGTTGTTGCGAGATGAGAGCGCAACATTAAAATCGCCCACCCTACCATGATCACTTACTGCCTGAGTAAAATTTAATTGTGATCCCTTATAAAAAAAATCAGAGACTAATGCCCCTATTCACACTGTGTCGATGCATGGTTCCGTAATCCAAAAAGCTCAAATGAACACATGATTAGATTTTTACAAAGATTTAATTAAGCTTAATTTCATTTCGAATTCTTTCTAAAATAATACAAATACAATGCAGTTTTAATTCAAAATTACGATTTTGGGTATAATAAAAAGAAAAAAGAACTTAAACGAAATATAAAAGAAAAAAAAACTATGGCTCAAGCGTATGAGCTCATGCTGAAAAGCAAGATTAATGTTTATGTACATATGTATGTACAATATAATGCAATAATAAAATTATATCTACATAGGTAAATGCTAGTTATGTAAATATGTAAAGAATATACATATGTTTTATTGTTTTACAATATTAAATTTTAATATGCGGTTCGTAAGAACAACCGTCGATCAACAAAATAAAATACTTACATACAAACATATGTGCAAAAAGATTTATGCAGCCAAGAGGCAAATTAAGAGGTAGGTTAATTCTCTTTTCCTTTTCTAATACGAAAGCTTAAAATGAAAAGAGCGTGACTTATACGCATGTGTGTATGTATGTATTTAACTAGCTATGGAAAATATATGTAGGTATGCACCAAAGAAAATGCTATTGACTTTGCAGGCGTCAAAAGTTGCAAAAAATAACCAAAAACAAATAATAACAAAACCTAAATCATGCCTACTAACTTCAACTTTGTTTTTATTTTATGTATATGCATTTGTTAAAGAATTATAGGTATGTATGTATGTATGTAAAAGTTAACGATCACTTACATTATTATGCTCCCACGACGAAAGATCTTTCGATGTGCGGTTGATGCTAGACATTATGTATGTACATAGGTATGTATTAAACGTATGTTTTGGCTCAGCATGCATGATTAGGTATGTAAGTTTGTTTTAGCTGTACATTTGTATGTACATATGCAATATTAACATTAGGTTGGTTCTCTAAGTTAATTAATTAAATTTTGAAGCATACTAATTGACTTATAAATTACATTTTTTTTCTATTTCATAATTTTTTAACTACAAAAATTTTAGCGAACATTCTTTTTTTTTTCTTAATTTATGCTTTTACTACTTTTCTTAAACATCATTCAATGAATTTGTATATTAATATGTTTACAAATTATTTGCCTATCCAAGAAATGTTAAGCATGAAAATAAGAAAAGAAAATGAGACCATATAATTCAAATCTCTTTTATGGCTTTATGCCTTACTGATATTGTAGGTAAAAGTAATTAAATTTTCCTAAATATGCATATGGGCAGTTAAAAGCACAAACAACGCCGCGTAAAAGCGATAGGCTTTGCAGGGCGGGTACACGTGGATGGTAACTCCTCCACTGGTACATATGTATGTATGCGAGGCCGATCACTTCGCTGGCAATGACGGGTTATGTCCATGCAAAATGATATTACGCTAATAGCTGCTCCAGAAATGATGTAGGTGGATGAAAAGAGCGGCTTAGCGCATATCCATATATGTATGTATGTATGTTCGTATGTACTTGATTTCTTAGCACATGATGGCTATGCGGGTGGTAGCTAAATTATTTTGCGATCGGGTATGGGTTTGTGGTTTTTAATAAGCTTTAATTGCTGACTAGGTGCCAATTCTGCACAAAAATACAAAAATAACACAAACAATAAGAGAAAGCTCTTATTATGAGTAATGTAGAAGACACTTACCCTTAAGGAAATGGCACCAAATGGGGCACAAGTAGGGTGCGGAACCAATGTGTTGATTCCAAAGTCTCTTCTTGCATATATGTATGTTAAAATCAAAGGTGAGCTTGCAACAAAGCTTGCAAAATGGATTGCGGGTTTCTTGTAGCAGATGGCTACTTTGGACGCAACTATAAAACCAAGCTATTAGCTCACTGCATTTTATAGCATTTTATTAAAGAGATAAACACTTACATTCTCTGTCTGATGATCGGAGTTTAATCAGTAGATTAAAAAGAAGGTTTTGCGCACACTGATATAAAATGGAAACAAGAAAACTTTTTTTTTCAATTGAAAACTTTATTTTAGCTAAAGCGCACTCAACTGAAACGATCGAAATCCACGAGGAAAGAGGCTCAGGTTAAGCGCTTTGTCAAAAAGGAAAACTCTCCTGGGCGGAAACTCTCTCTTCCTGTTTTGTTTGACACAGAAAAGTAAACATGTCAAAACAAGCTTATTACCTATTGACATTTAATCTTGTCGCTAGGGGATTCAAGCTAATATGACCGATAGATGGCGGGATAACGAAAATTACAAATAAAGAAATTATTTTGAACATTCAGTTTTAGAATTTTGTATGCTTTCTTCTGCAAGGCGACAAGCGGCATTACAAGTCCCCTCCGCCAAGATCACACTTTACGTTGTAACAACAAGGAAAGGGTGATCAACGCTTGGAGCAAGGATTGATATTTTCTTATTGCTTAATGTCTTTTGCGTGAAATTTTCCGACTGGGCGACCATGCAAATCCTCCAGCTCATAGTAGCTGTTTCCAAGTTTGCGTGCTATTCTAGCCTTGACGAAAGTTGGTGCTAGCTTCGCCGAAAATCCTTTAGAAAAGTTACTTTGCTGAAAGTTACGACGGTACACTTCCTGACCAACAGCGAAATACACATTGTAACTCCTCAAATTATAGGATTTTTCATTGCGGCTATATTGATTTTTCATAACTTCAGCCGCTTTTGTTTTCAAAATATTAAAGGAATCGTCTCTTTCAAAATGAACTGAGCGATCCTCAAGTAAATTTAAATTCCGAAGCAACTTGTATGTAGATCCATTTGTGACCATGTGTTGGCCAAAAGCAAGTCGATACGGGGTTGTGTTAATTGCAGAGTGGAAACTCGAGCGCAGCGAACAACAAATGCTGCTGAGTTGAGCATCCCAATTGGACTGGTTAGGGTGAATGTATGCTTTTATAGCTGAAAGTACCGAGCGGTTAACTCTTTCTGAGGCATTCGCTTGGGGTGCATAAACAGCAGTGTATGAATGGTGGATACTGTATTTATCAAGCAACGCGTTAAAAACGTGTGACTTGAACTGAACTCCATTGTCAGACACTATAACTTCAGGTACTCCGAAACAGTGAAATAAATCTTCTTCCATAAAGCGTATTATCGATTCGGCAGTCATTTTCTTGACAGGTTTCAAGAAAGGAAACTTTGTGAAGTGGTCCACAATTACTAAAATTGCGATATTCCCTGAACGGGATCTAGGATAAGGACCTAAGAAGTCGATAAATAATCTTTGAAATAATCGAGAAGATTCGGTTAGATTAGCCAATGGAGGTCGTAAGGCACGATTTGGGTGTTTGGTACACTTGCAAATAGAACAGTTATTTACGTAGTTTTTAACATCAGATACCAAATTAGGCCAGTAATAAAAGCGACGTATTCTCTCTAATGTTTTATTAATACCTCCATGAGCTGCTTGCGGGTCATCATGGGCCAATTTCAGAGCAGTTGGGATCAAGTCTCGTGGAAGCCACAACTTCCATACTAAATCGTCGGCTACTTTTTCGCCAGGTGCATGCTCAGAACGGCGATATACAAATTTGTCAATGACTTTGACATCCGGTAGATGAGAAATGTTCTCAGTAACTTTAGTTTTCAACTTTTCATACTCTTCTGAGCTAAAATGTTCAGAATCTAAATCTATAAAAAGCTCTGTGCTAAGTGCGGATAAATCGTCTGTGAACGTACGTGACAAAGCATCCGGTACAACATTTTGAGTACCCTTTCTATGCTGTATCTTGAAAGAATAACCCTGAAGCTTGAGAGCCCACCGAGCTAAGCGACAACTAAGATCGGACTGAGACATTAACCATTTCAATGAAGCATGGTCCGTAATGACCGTAAAATCGTGACCTTCTACATATGCTCGAAACTTTTTAATACTCATGATGGCGGCTAGACATTCCTTTTCAGTCACTGAGTAATTCCGTTGACACTTATTGAGCTTTCGGGACATAAAGGCGATGGGAATCTCATCGCCTGTGCTATTAATTTGCATGAGGACTCCACCTATACCGGTATGACTAGCATCGCAGTGGATGTAGAAAGGCGTAGAGAAATCCGGACTGTGTAAGACAGGAGCCTCAGACATTTGAGCTTTCAAAGATTCGAATGATTTCTGGGCTTCGGCTGTCCATTCAAACTTCCGTTTTTGCTTAAGAGCATCCGTGAGTGGGGATGCGATTGAAGCGTAGTTTTTAATAAACTTATGATACCATCCTGTCATTCCGAGGAAACGACGTAATTGCTTGGCAGAGCGGGGAACTGGGTATTCAGAAATGGCGGCTACTTTCCCAGGATCAGTACTGATCGTGCCATTGCCTATAATGTGGCCTAAATAGTGCACTTGCTTCAAGCAAAATTTGCTTTTCTGCACATTAATCGTTAAACCTGCTTTTTCTATTTCATATGCGATATCTTTTAGGACACTCAGATGTCGTTCGAAAGTATCAGAAACAATAAGCAAGTCGTCCAAATAAATAAATACTTCATTTCGCAACTGCGGCGGAAATATTTTGTCCATTAGTTTCGACATTGTCTGTGGTGCATTGCACAACCCAAAGGGCATTACAGTATACTGATAGAGTGGCCTACCGGGCACTGTAAACGCGGTTTTGTCACGTGACTTTGGGTCCAAAGGGATTTGCCAAAAGGCATCCTTCAGATCAAGACTGGTGATGTACTCAGCCTTGGGTAAGCGACTAAATATACCGTCTATAAAAGGCATGGGGTATGCATCCTTGATGGTTACATCGTTAAGTTTCCTACTATCGAGGCAGAGGCGAACCTTGCCAGGTTTCCTAACTAAAACGACAGGGGAAGACCAAGCACTAGACGACTCTTCGATGGCTCCAAGCGATAACATTCTATCCAACTCGTCGTACATAAGTTTCTCTATAGCTGGGGAAACTGGGTAGTGACGTTGTTTGATTGGAGCTTCATTCACATCAATCGTATGCGCCAGCACATTTGTGCGTCCTAGGCCTGTTTTAGCAAAAGAAGGAAATTTTTTAATAACCAAACTTAATTGGTTACGCTGTTCAGAAGTTAGTGTTCGCAATAATGGCTCTTCGAAATTCAAAGAATCTAAACAGCTTCCTATCAATTGTTTTGGTAGTAATTCAAAGCAATTCCAAAAGTCAATTCCAAGATATAAGTCCTGAGATAAAGAAGGCACTATATAGAATAATATTGTTTTTGATTCTCCTTGGTAAGAAACCGTAGTCGTTAGTTTACCAATGATACTCTGTGCTTTGCCATCGGCAGTGCGAACAGCAGTCGACATTGGTTGATAACAAGTGGATGAATCAATCAGTTCGCGAGCGAAATTGTTACCTATACAACTAATAGTTGCTCCTGTATCCATTAGACCTAAAACTGTTCGTCCTAGCATGAAGACTTTTGCGTAAGGGCGAAAATCTTGTATTTTTCCTATCACAGCTGATATAAGGTTTCTTCGTTCAGCTTTACTCTTTTTATTATAAGCTATTCTACGCAACTGCGATCTACACTTATTGGTTGACAAATCATGGGTTGAAGGTTTAGCATTACAAACTCTTGAATCGGTTTTTATGAGTTTGTGAAGCGGACTATCAGGGATTGTAGAAAATTCCGGTGGTTTGGTTCTAGGAGATGATGACAAATCTGCTAGTCCGTATTGGTCGCTTTGGAGATAAATTGTTTGCGTGCACTTGTCAATTGTGCACGTCCGTGGGAGTTTTTTGGATTACATTTGCTACAAGTGGGCTTATACGTGTTTAATTTCCCACAACCATAACAAAAAACTCTACGTTCTGCCGTACAATCTTGGTATCGGTGCCCGTTTTTTCCGCAATTCCAACACTCTAAGGACATGGCAGCTAACTCTTGTTCTTCTTCTTCATTAGTCTCGCTGACACAGGCTTCTTGTGCGGAAATTTCTATTTCATTACCGTGTTTACGATTTACAACACGATGAGCGAATATTTGTGGCTTAGCCAAATTCTGTAAAAATATTTCTCTAGTGCGTACGAGATGACGTAGTTCAGCAAAAGTTCGAGCAGGCTCGTAAAGTATTTCGCGCTGAATCTCTGGCAACAGATTAGAACGCAGGATTTCTACTAGTGAATATTCGGACAAAGGACTAGAAAGCCTATCATTCAACACCACGATTGCTTCATACAATTGGTCAAATGATCCGCTTTGCTTCTGTTTACGTTGTAGCATCTCGTTTCGGATACTATGATCCGTACGATCATCTTTATAATGACCTTTCAATGCTGTACGTAGGCCATTCCATTCTACAACAGAAACACTTCTATGATATCGCCAAAACCATTCACTAGCGCAACCTTCAAATATATTACTGGCATTACGTGCAAGCAAATCGAAATTCCCGTTTAGGGTCTGTTTAGTCAGAGCTTCAATTCGGTAAATGAAATCGTCGACTGACATCGAAGATCTGCCTGAAAAACGTAGTTTCCAATTCGAAATGATTTGGCTAATTCGATCTGGGCGCAAGTCCATAAGGTTACTTTGGATTTCCAAAGGCGAATTCCTGGTAATGGATCCACCACTTGCCGGATTCTCAGTAGAATTCGGAGCACGGGGGGGCAATCCTAAAATTTGTTGAAAAGTTTGGTGTTCCACCTGCGGTAGTGTCTGCATTCCAACATTAGATGCTCTTTCTTCACTGGCAATCTGAGAGGAAATACGAGGCGAAAGTCTATCCAAACTAGTTTCTAAAGTTCGAGTCAGTAATTCGGTTTGCCTCGCAGTAGCTGCAATTAAGGCGTCTTCTATTGCTTTTTGCAATCCTTCAAGACTGAAGAACTGTGTTTCATGAACTGTTGCATCTTTATTTCCCGAGGGAACGTCATTAATATTTCTACTTGTGGAAGCCATAGCAGTTTCTTGAAAAGATCGAGCGCGTTTAGTTTGCGCTCTGGTGTAATGAGTCTTAGCCGGTGTGTATGATGGTCCACTAGAAGGCTGACTAGAGGGAGGGATGTCCAATAAGTTGGACGTCGAAGAGTGTAAAGACGCTTTGCAAACTGGACAACCTTTGTTGGGATTGATCCCTACATTAGTATTAAAACAAAATTTATGAAAGGTATGGTCACAGTTAGTTTTTAACAATTGAGCATTGTGCTCTATAACCTTAGTGCATATAAAGCAATGGATGGGAAGGTCCTCAACATTTGTTAAGTCTTCACAGCTATGCGCTAGTGGCATTTCAACACAAAAAGAATTTCATAAAATAAAAATTATCTAAATGAAAACCAAAAAAAGATCAAAAAAAAATCGAAATTAATATATAATATCTTTATATTAATTGGAAACCATGCAAACAACTTATGAGAATAAGGATAATCGATGCCGTATGTAAGGCTCAAAGCTAGATATGTTTAGGAACGGAAATGAAATTGAAAATAAAAATAAAATACTAATATTCAGAGCCAAATAATTTTCGATGGCGGACAATCCACAGTTTTCCACCGTGAGATTGCATCCATGCTATCCTAAATTGAGATGGGTCAGTAAAAGAAAAAAAACAGAAAGTAAGATAGAAAAATAGAAAAACCAATCATCATTGCGGAAGGAAAGTTTAGGGTGTATCTACATGTAAGTATATAAGGAACCGGAAGGTAGTAGTTCTTGACCACGTACAAACATTCAATCAGGAAACAACTACACAAACAGGCTGAAACACAAGGGCTAAATCGTTTATGCATAGAAATGATTTCAGAAACTAGACCTATATTGAAGGTAAAAACTAGCATATCAATGAAACCAAACACAAACTCTTGCAGTGTTCAGCTTAATGCGAGATAAGGCAACTAGAGCCAAGTTGAAGCAGCTAGTATTTCACTAATCTCCAAACTGAAAAACAGGACAAGGGAACGGGGGATAATCGGAAAGGTAATAGGATAGAAGCCCGAGTTTTAAAGTTATATAAGTTGGAATTTACTCGAATATTAAGGAGAAGTTGAGCCCAAAACGTTTGAATTAAAAGCAAATTTTAATTGTACTAACCATACGAAACAAAAAAAAATAAAAAATAAAATCTTTTTTTTTTTTTTTTCTTTCTTGCTATCAAAACAAAATTAAGTAATTAAACTAAAAAAAGCAAATTTTTCAAACGGATGGGCCCCACGTTGGGCGCCATTTTTTTATTTATTGTAACATATAACGTTGTAGATTGTGTCGAGCGTATGAAAGGTACACACAGCAGAGCACGCGCTTGTACCGGCTCAGTATTGTCGGCTTGGGTGGGGTCGATATTGACTGCTGGGTGTTTGCTCGCTAGCAAAGAAACAATAAACAAACAAAAAAATTCGCGTGCTGATTGGGGAGAGAAGGAATAGGGGAAAACAAAACTTATTTGCCACAGACACATAGGGACTACACACTAATGATTGTAGGTAAGAAAGAAAATAGAATAGAGAAGGAGCTAACCTAGCTAAGATCGCTTACGATCGCTTGTTGTTGATGTTGTTGCGAGATGAGAGCGCAACATTAAAATCGCCCACCCTACCATGATCACTTACTGCCTGAGTAAAATTTAATTGTGATCCCTTATAAAAAAAATCAGAGACTAATGCCCCTATTCACACTGTGTCGATGCATGGTTCCGTAATCCAAAAAGCTCAAATTAACACATGATTAGATTTTTACAAAGATTTAATTAAGCTTAATTTCATTTCGAATTATTTCTAAAATAATACAAATACAATGCAGTTTTAATTCAAAATTACGATTTTGGGTATAATAAAAAGAAAAAAGAACTTAAACGAAATATAAAAGAAAAAAAAACTATGGCTCAAGCGTATGAGCTCATGCTGAAAAGCAAGATTAATGTTTATGTACATATGTATGTACAATATAATGCAATAATAAAATTATATCTACATAGGTAAATGCTAGTTATGTAAATATGTAAAGAATATACATATGTTTTATTGTTTTACAATATTAAATTTTAATATGCGGTTCGTAAGAACAACCGTCGATCAACAAAATAAAATACTTACATACAAACATATGTGCAAAAAGATTTATGCAGCCAAGAGGCAAATTAAGAGGTAGGTTAATTCTCTTTCCCTTTTCTAATACGAAAGCTTAAAATGAAAAGAGCGTGACTTATACGCATGTGTGTATGTATGTATTTAACTAGCTATGGAAAATATATGTAGGTATGCACCAAAGAAAATGCTATTGACTTTGCAGGCGTCAAAAGTTGCAAAAAATAACCAAAAACAAATAATAACAAAACCTAAATCATGCCTACTAACTTCAACTTTGTTTTTATTTTATGTATATGCATTTGTTAAAGAATTATAGGTATGTATGTATGTATGTAAAAGTTAACGATCACTTACATTATTATGCTCCCACGACGAAAGATCTTTCGATGTGCGGTTGATGCTAGACATTATGTATGTAGGTATGTATTAAACGTATGTTTTGGCTCAGCATGCATGATTAGGTATGTAAGTTTGTTTTAGCTGTACATTTGTATGTACATATGCAATATTAACATTAGGTTGGTTCTCTAAGTTAATTAATTAAATTTTGAAGCATACTAATTGACTTATAAATTACATTTTTTTTCTATTTCATAATTTTTTAACTACAAAAATTTTAGCGAACATTCTTTTTTTTTTTCTTAATTTATGCTTTTACTACTTTTCTTAAACATCATTCAATGAATTTGTATATTAATATGTTTACAAATTATTTGCCTATCCAAGAAATGTTAAGCATGAAAATAAGAAAAGAAAATGAGACCATATAATTCAAATCTCTTTTATGGCTTTATGCCTTACTGATATTGTAGGTAAAAGTAATTAAATTTTCCTAAATATGCATATGGGCAGTTAAAAGCACAAACAACGCCGCGTAAAAGCGATAGGCTTTGCAGGGCGGGTACACGTGGATGGTAACTCCTCCACTGTTACATATGTATGTATGCGAGGCCGATCACTTCGCTGGCAATGACGGGTTATGTCCATGCAAGATGATATTACGCTGATAGCTGCTCCAGAAATGATGTAGGTGGATGAAAAGAGCGGCTTAGCGCATATCCATATATGTATGTATGTATGTTCGTATGTACTGGATTTCTTAGCACATGATGGCTATGCGGGTGGTAGCTAAATTATTTTGCGATCGGGTATGGGTTTGTGGTTTTTAATAAGCTTTAATTGCTGACTAGGTGCCAATTCTGCACAAAAATACAAAAATAACACAAACAATAAGAGAAAGCTCTTATTATGAGTAATGTAGAAGACACTTACCCTTAAGGAAATGGCACCAAATGCGGCACAAGTAGGGTGCGGAACCAATGTGTTGATTCCAAAGTCTCTTCTTGCATATATGTATGTTAAAATCAAAGGTGAGCTTGCAACAAAGCTTGCAAAATGGATTGCGGGTTTCTTGTAGCAGATGGCTACTTTGGACGCAACTATAAAACCAAGCTATTAGCTCACTGCATTTTATAGCATTTTATTAAAGAGATAAACACTTACATTCTCTGTCTGATGATCGGAGTTTAATCAGTAGATTAAAAAGAAGATTTTGCGCACACTGATATAAAATGGAAACAAGAAAACTTTTTTTTTTCAATTGAAAACTTTATTTTAGCTAAAGCGCACTCAACTGAAACGATCGAAATCCACGAGGAAAGAGGCTGAGGTTAAGCGCTTTGTCAAAAAGGAAAACTCTCCTGGGCGGAAACTCTCTCTTCCTGTTTTGTTTGACACAGAAAAGTAAACATGTCAAAACAAGCTTATTACCTATTGACATTTAATCTTGTCGCTAGGGGATTCAAGCTAATATGACCGATAGATGGCGGGATAACGAAAATTACAAATAAAGAAATTATTTTGAACATTCAGTTTTAGAATTTTGTATGCTTTCTTCTGCAAGGCGACAAGCGGCATTACAGTAGCCATGAAGTGTTAGATCGTCTTATTATAAACATGGAAGGTTAATATAAGACAACAGAAACAAGAAACACGAGATAAATATATATTAAATATATTAGAAGAAAAGCCTGCAAACTGCGAAACTAAACACGAAAACAACCAACCTATAGATGTATTCCAAAACGCACACATATTTGTTGATCATGGGCATATATGAATTGGAGCTCCAGTACGAGGACCTCACTTAATACAATTCAATAACACTGTCATAATAGATCAAGTAAAATATTACAATTCAGAACAAACAATCATATCCTTTATAAAAAGGCTAAAGCGTTTTCAGAACTTCTGCAAAACAATATAAAAAGAAAAATATTGAAAAATTCACGGAGAAGATGAAGCACCACTCTTGCAAAAGGAAAATAAGGGATTATATAAATAAATAAATAAATATGATCTCCTAAATAACCTCTTTAAGGTCCATTAACTTCTCCCGAAAAATTTTCTTCTATTCTTTCAGTCGCTTCATCCGGCGCAAGGTTTTCTAATATGTTCCGAAACCTAAATCATCAACGAATAAGTAATGAGCCACCTATTTTGTAATCTTAATCGCCTGCTGCTAGGCAACTGAAATCGAAAATTTTGCTTACCGAATTCGAATGTGCCCTTTTGTCTGGTGCTATCCTCAAGCCTCAAGCTAACCGTATTAATTGATTTTCTGAAAGTATTCTACCATATCATTGTGAGATAAATAGATAAGTGGAAACTAGGCCCTAAATCAAGCAATTTGTGAAAAACTTCCTTACTCACAGACAATGAAAAGTTAAAATAAATATCCCCCACCACATCGTTTGAGAATGAAATTCTGCATTATCCGCTTTTCTTTTTTTAATAGTTTTCGAAGGGATAACTCAATATAGTTTCAACCATCGTGGCATCGAGTGCCTGCTTTATGTTGGCGATATTATTTTCTTTACGAAACAGTCGACACATTCGAAAGACCGTTTTCTGTTAGATCTTATTTCGCTCTCAATTTAATTTGGCAATGCAGCATAAGAGATTGTTGCATGAATGATAGATACATGATGGCATACATACGTGTCAGTTTCCACAATTAAGGTCCCGCAAACTTAAAATATTGTATATCAAAATTAAGTTAAATATTAGTTACCTTTTAATGTCAAGACATTGGTTTTATAAGACAAATTAGAAATGCGACAATTGAAATCTAAAGCTATATTCCCCCTAACCAATAAAACACAGAAATAAATAATAAAAAATGTTTGTTTGCTGAAATAAATTTTATGTTAAAGAATTGTTGTTAATCTAATTACTTTTGAAAATTGCATTTATAACTTAAATATTTTCCTAAAAAAAACAAAGAAAAGAGCGAACTTTGTATACTAGGGGATGCGCTTTTTTAAGCTGCTTCACTAGCCCTACTACTTTTGTAAGCTGCTTTTCTAGGACCAGCGACTTTTGTGTAAAACAGAAAAGAGTAGAATAAAAAAAAATGGAAAACCCAAGAATCATTAAAATGAATGAAAATAAATGAATTAAGGTAGTCTGTGTTGCTCTCTTTTAATTTAAGAAAAAAAATGTTATCAAACACGTGGCAATTAGTACTTTTCTTGTGAAATTGTGACAGGCAACTCTGTTGCCTTTTTGTAGTTTTTAATTATTTCAGCATGCCCTACATTAAATAATATAATTTACGGCATTCTCGTATTTTCCCAGTAGCCTTGCTTATCTAGCAGCGAACAGGAATTGCAATTTTTTTTCTTTGCATGTATGAAATTGATTGGTCATTCGTTCGATTCCCGGCCAGGTCAGATCATTTTGTTTGATATTTTTTTTTCAAAGAAAGCATTTTATGTTTTTAAATTTTTTACTGTATATATTTTATATAAAATAACAAAAAATTAAAAAAAAAAATTTATTTAAATATTAACAACCATAAAATTATACAGTTAAAAAATCGAATAGAAGAACATTTATTAGTATTTTGACCAGTTTTGACTAACGTCTTTACTTGTTTTCTAACAGATGTATATCAATAAAAATTCCGTTAATTTTTTGACGAAGGTATTGTGTAGTGTTTTCTATATAAAACATTTTTTTTTTCGAACAACTAATGTTACATTTTTAGCGACTTGAATCTTACAATTTTATGTTCTACAAAAATGGCAATTATATTTTTAAAAAAGTTTGAAATTGTAATGAAATATGTATACAATCCTGGTTACTGGGCTTTTAAAAGATACCTCATATTTTGGTTGCTAAAATTGATATTGAATTAAAGAAAACTTTATTATCAAAATTTTACCAAATGTGATAGTTCTGTTTTCTGCATGTAAAAACTTAAAAAAAGTTAAAATCACATTGTTTTTGTTAACAAAATGTGTAAAAAATATTTGCTTCTAAATCACACTTGCGTTTTTTTTTAATATAATTTGTTGTATTAAGGTGCTATGTACATACATACATATATATATATACATGTGTGGTTGAATATTCGATTATATGTATTATATTAAATTGAAATATCAAATTTCTGCAAATATGTTTCATGCAAAGTACAAACCGCATTTCGCTAGTTGCCTACTTTTCTATTACATTTTGCCCACAATGGAATAAAATATTTTCCCCTTTATCATACCTTCCTAAATGCAACCTTACCAGGCAGTCGGAAAACTCAAACGTCAATAGGTATCCAACCTTTTATAATTGAATCACGGCTCTTGGGCTCGAAAACATCAAACTCTAACCAGTTTCCCCTGAAATAAAAAAAGTGTACACACGCATTCACATATTTTAAGTCATTTCACCCTCACCTTTATATATTTTTCTGAACTGTCGAAATTATTTATTTAAGTTATATCAGTGATGTCTTACTCCAAAAAAACTGTGTTAGATGGAGCAAGAAATATGTTTTTAATCGAAGTAGGTAACGAAAAATTCAAAAACTCCTTTTTTCCGGCATCCATTAAAGCAAATTGAGTGAAATTTGGAGCGATTTAAAACTAAGAAATTAAGTATTTATGATAATTTAAAAAATCAACGTTGCCACGCCCACTTATGATATAATTTTTGTAACTCAATAACGGTGATAGTTAGCACCACAAAATTTGATATACATATTGTCCTTGATATTAATCTTATCATAGTAAAATAGTTTTGAAATCAAACTATAACCGCGCCCACCTCCCATATAACGGTAGATTTGAAAAATGCAAAAACTCCGTTTTTTCGGTATCCATTAAATCAAATTTAGTGAATTTGGTATTTGGGTTGATTTTAAGTAAAGGAACTATATTTTTATAAAATTTTGAAAAACAGGCGTTGCCACACCCACTTGTGAAAAAATTTCTGTATGTTAATAAGGGAGTTAGGTATCCCCAGAAACCTTGGTATACATATTGTCCTTGATAGCGTTCTTACTATGGTCAAATATTTTTGATATCGGACCATAACCACGCCCACCTCCCATATAACGGAAATTCCAAAAAATGGAAAGCTTCATTTTTTCTTTATCCGTTGTAACAAATGAATTAAAATTTTATGAAATAGCGAATTTAGATAAATAAGCTTTATTTTTATAAAATTTAAAAAAATTGGCGTTACATCGCCCACTTATGAGAAAATGTCTGTTTAGGCCTCTATGCCTAAAATTCAAATAAACCACCGTTAAACGACCCGCCCTAATGTGCAGCGGTCAAACTTATTCACGGCTCTCATATAGTTGTGTGTGTGTGCAGATGAGCACACACATAAGTTACACACACGTACACATTAACATGTTCACTGAATTTCTGATGTTTATTTTTTCCCGCCGGATAAACATTTTCGTTTAATTTTCCCCTGATTCATATTGTCCGACGGTTCGGAGACAAAACCGTATTACTTTTGCTTTCACTTCTTTTTTGACCGAGTTCAAGCGAGGATCGGAGCTACCAACCTCATCCTCAGGTAAAATAATAATTTGTAAAGAATATTATACATCAAAAATAATTTAAATACACCCACACATATCATAACGTAAAACTAAAACATGAATGCGTTTTTCTTTTATTTTCGTTTTACTACAAAACGAATTAAACCCGGTAAACCTGAGCTCAATAGGCAAAGATTACCCGCAGTTTTTCAATGTATGTATTTGCAATAATAGTGCAAGGTATCATCACTAAATTTATGGAACATATTGCCCTTAATATCACATTACCGTCAAAAAATTTTGAAATCGGACTATAATCACGCCCAACTACCATATAACGGAAGTTTTGAAAATGGATAAAACTTCCTTTATGGTTGTGTTTATGAAATTTTCGTATTGTACCACAAATTGAGGGATCTACAGTTTTGTGCCGACTCCGAACGGCAGATGTAATTATACCTAGAAGTTTTTTCGTTCATAAATACCCTTGGAGGTTTGCCTTTACGATTCTACCTGACCTAGCTGAGGTTCGAACTTCGAACTTAGCAACATATCGCTTCCCATCCGACTACAGCGGCCACCTCGCTTGAGGGCATTATATATGGCAAATATGTGACTTTGTCACTGCTACTTAAAAGTCACTGGTTACTGCAGTGACCAAGTAGCAGTCGCAGTATTGGGATATTTTAACTGTGAAAAAGTAGCACTAACAGTCACAATCGCGTATAAGGCTCGCGAAAAGAGTCTGTGACAAAGTAACAGTCGCAGCAACACAATAAGAAATTGCGACTCTGAAAAAGTATCAGTAACAGTCACAATCGTGAACTGAGTCTTTGACAAAGTAGCAGTCGCGTTACCGCAATGGGATATTGCAACAGTGAAAAAGTACCAGGCGCAATAACGCTTGAATACAGGGACTATGAAAAATTGGCATTGCCACACTTTAAAATAGGTTTATTACTTATAGATGAGATAAATTGTAAACCTAGATATTTGAAGTATTTTGAACATTTAAATAATGACATTGAAAACATCGAACGGAAATAGTAAAATACATATTTGTTCCTACATATTCAAAATTTATTAATACGTTCCGACACGCTGTTGAAACTATAAGTAGTTATGCATATTGCTTGGAGGAGTATAAAAAGTGTTTATATCTTGCAGAACTAACAAACCAATTTGGACTATTAGATGCTGGTATTTTCATCACCGTTATAACTTTTCAACACTAAATTTTGATACTTTACTTTCGGCGAAGTTTAAAATGTCGCTCAAGAAAGCAAGAAGTAGTTTTATCTGGAATTTTTTTGAAAAAAATGGACGATACTTTTGCGAAATGTAATATTTGCAGAAGTAAAATTTCTTTTAAGATATCTACGTGTAATTTAAAAAAGCATATGGAGCGCAAGCATGCAACTGTACAATTAGAAGAGCCTGTGGTAAGTTTTCAAACACATTGGCTGTGTATACCTGGTCAAATAGGAAGCGACCGGCGGTCGCGATTGAGCGAAAAAAATACAGAAATTTTATTATTTCTAAATACTAATGGAAAATGTTTGTGAAAATTTTAACATGACATCGTATTTCTTTGCTTAACTTTTACATATAAAAATGCACAAATATTCGTATGTACTGATATGCATATGTAGATATGTACATATACTTTACCAGTAAATTAATTTAAGGTATTTTTATTATTATTATAACTCCATACATGTTACTTTCATTTTTCGTAATCTCATTGTGTTCAAATGTTAAGTCCCAAATTATATTTTTTTTCTTGAAGCATTTCACTTAATTTTTATTTTTTCTTTTTTAACACAAAAATAATGTGTAAAAATGTGCTTCAAATGAAGTTTATATACTTATACATTTATGTATAGCTAAACGTTCCTGTACCTGTAAAATAATGCATTTTTCTGTCACAGTTTTTGTCACAGTCACAATTGACTGGAAAATCACAGTCACAAGTAACATTTTTTCTGAAAGGTCACGAGATAGCCCATCACTAGAGGGCATGTAGTTTTTGTAATAGCGATCGCCTTACGACAGGAAATGGCGAACCTTCGAAGATTTCATATTTTTTAAATCGACACACAAGCGATTTATTATAAATAGATATTTAGTTTTTTTCAATAATTTGTATTTTTTATAACATAATACACACATATATGAATGTACATATTTAATCCCTCTCACATTTTACAAGAGTTTGCCTACTTAGGTATCATCTGAAGGCGGAAATTTCGATTCTAATTTTGCGTGACAATAAATTTTAGGTAACTAAATTGATTACTGTACATACATACATACCTGCTAAATAAATCTAGAATATATCGTTCTTGTAATTTCATTAAAAAGTGTTTTAGTTTGATTAAAGTGAATTTTGCGAATAGTGGTTAATAGTGGTGAACAAAGAATTATTAAATTCTAGAAGTGCATGTCAAGTTTGAGGATCATTATAAAAGCACGAGGAAACAACAACAGCACCAAGTTGTGAAGCAAAAGCAACAACATATAACAGCAAACCAGAACCAGGAGCAAGGAATATATAAATAAAGGAGCGGACGAACAAGAGGTCACAGGAAAATTTTTCGGCAGCAAGGTTTTAAATAAGTAAGAGTTTTATTTATTATAAAGTATTTATAGGGAAAAATTCTATTTATTTGTTATATTTGCAATTAGTTTAAAAAATATAATGCCGAGGCTTAGTAGGAAATCTATTTTGTGTCATATTTTTCGTTTATTTATTTTTTTCTTGAAAAGACCAATAAATACGTACATGATTTACAACAAATCGTTCTTCTTTATTATATTAATGTTATTTTGTATACTTCTACAATACAACGATTACAGACGTGTTACATTTTTTGGCAAATTAAAAAGTCCGAATGAAAAAATGCCCATAATTGACATCCCTAGTAAGTATATACATACATGTGTGGTTGAATATTCGGTTATATTTATGAACATTAAATTGAAATATCAAATTTCTGCAAATATGTTTCATGCAAAGTACAAACCGCATTTCGCTACTAGTTACCTACTTTTCTACTACCTTTGCGCGAAAAGGGATAAACTATTTTCCCCTTTATCAAACTTTCCTAAATGCAACCTTACAAGGCAGTCGGAAAACTTAAACGTCAATAAGTATCCAACATTTTATAATTGAATCATGGGTTACTGCCAATATATGAGTATTATATATATGATTTCTAATAATAATAATAATAAAAATTTGGCGGTTACACTATATAGCTCAGTGTTTGGCTTAGCTTCTCCTACCATTTGTGGTGTGCGTCTTTATATTATACTACAAATGAAGGGGCCCACAGTTTTGTGCCGACTCCGAACGGCAGATGTATTTAATGAGAAACTTTTTCATGGCAGGAATATCCTCGGAGGTTTGCCATTGCCTGCCGAGGGGTGACCGCTGTTAGAAAAAACTTTTTCTATCATTAAGATTTTGCTTGCCTTGACTCAGATTCGAACCTTGAACTCACCGGCATATCAAGTTATAGCACGCACCGCTACCAACTCGACCACAGCGGCCTGCATTTAGGTTGTGGAAAATAGTCTAAACATTTTTTACAGCACTCAAAAATTGTTGAGGAATCTTTTCGATATATGGACCACCCATGTAAACGTATTTTTCCAGCTTTTATGGTCCGTGAAGTTTAGCTATTAAATTATGTAGCCAGAAAAGTACTCCAATGCGTCCTAGTACAGAACCCCACATTCAACCGGTTGTGAAGTATTCAATCCGTTCATGATTTCCGGGTTCATTTCAAATTGTTGCATATTTCCTCACCGCCGCCTACATAAATTTCCTACTTACCATACTAACATCCGCTAATTTTGAGGTTGTCGGCGTTTCCGAATAAGTTAGCTATTCGCTTGTATGTGTCAACACATTTCCCCGTACTTGTAGACACTCCGTGTTGCGCGCTGCAAAGATAGGAATAATAAAAATCACATATCACATCTTTAGTAAGTAATATAAATTAATACGAGTATACACTCCAAAGATACACGATCAAGCCACTATTGCTGCGGATAGCACCAGATAATGATCCAGAATATCTTGATTTCAACGTTTCGTGAGAATATATTCCACGTTTGAATTTTGCTTGACTTGTTCGTCAGGCGCGATTTGTCAATACTTTCCCTTCTGAAATAATACAAATTCCTTCTTGTTGGGAATGATAGGCAATAGCATGAGTTAATTCATGGTTTTCAAAACGTCTAATTGTTTTGGAAGCGCGGTTCCAAAAGGTTTCTTTAGGTATACAAGTTAACATATGTAGTGGAATTCGCTTCCATACATTTGACCCCACCAACAATAGCAACAGTTTAGTTTAAAGAAATTAGAAAATAAGAAATAAAATTAAGAACTAGCATACATTAGTATATTACGAGTATAACAAGAAATTTAAAATAAAGCCAGTCTGAATTTGACAACCAGCTAAAACTGGCGCCCAACGTTAAATTCGCATAGAGAAAAAGGATAGAACAGCATCAGCAGTAGAACCAAGAAATACCAACTGGATATTTTGGAAAACAGCGGCATATTTAATACAGCACCATATTCGATGTATTTAGTGTTAGTCTGTGCATTATAAGAAAACATTGTGAACAAGTTAGATCCCGATTCAAAAATTAAAGTAGTATTTTAAGTTAAGTGAGTCATATTTAATTTTTTTGGGGATTGAAATTATCCTTGTGTTTAAGTGAAAAGTGTCTAAAAAAGAAGTTGTTAACAAAATGACTGAACAAATCGCAGCAACAGTACAAAGGGCTGTAGAAACGGCATGCACGGCCGTAATGAGTAGGGAGGCATCAATGATCCGATCGCACGAGCAGGCAAATAGTGAGTTGAAGGAAAAAGTAGACAAGTTGTCGGGACTAGTAAATACAATGCACCTAAACTCTCCAAAAATCGTTGCCTACCAACTAGTTTAGGTGAATAATCCAGACGCAGTGTGTCATATTACATTGGACATCAAATCGCTGCCTGAATTTCAGGTGAACAGGCTAAATATGTATGTTTTTGTGAGACCTGATATCGTTGGTCCTATCATAGCCCTCCCTTCGATTTTCCCGATAAAACGCAGGTTTTCCATACTTATCTTGTGAAGGTATGGAAGACTCAAAATCTCTCGATGACTGGTGATATTGAGGAGCGCCTTCGTTGCTGATCCTACTAATTTTTTAAACATAACGTTTAGGTTTTTGAAGTAGGATCCATTAATTTGAATCTCATTTACGAAGGAAAGTAAATCAGTTCCCTTTATGGTCTTCTCGGTGTCTGCGGTAGTCTTGACTAAAGCGTTATTATCGTAAATGATGATTATGCCATCATCGACCACCATAATTGGTTCAAGGTGGCTAGAGCGAGTGCTGCAGTGGGCAACATTACCAGAATAAAGCTGCTGCGCGCACGTTGGATGTTGTAATTTTTTGCAAAACGTTGATGTGAGCGTTGCTCTGCAATTTCCAATCGCCAAAATTTGATTATGACAATCGGCAACATTGTTGTCATTCCCATTTCCCATAATTTTCTTACAGACTAGTACTGGGTTAGGATATTTGATAATAAAATGTAGAAGGCTACCGTCTAATAGAACCTTAATATATGATACCTCCATTATATCAGTGATAGTTGTGTTTGTAGAGCGCATTTTAAGAATGTTTTTTATATCATTTGAGTTTAGCAACATGAGATTTATTATTCCTATCTTTGCAAGGGTAGTAGTTGAAATTAAAGTTTTAATTTCATTTATAATGATCCTATTTCTTGCAAGCAGCATTTCATACAAGTGTCCAGTGTCGATCTGTCCAGCTATTGAGTTTTTAATGATGTGGTTAACCTTTTCCGTCAGTTCATTTATCTTATGCTATTTAAAGAATTCTAAAATATGCTAGGAACTTTTCCTTACTTTAGGTTGTCCTTATGGACCACCCTCCCTTTTATGAGAACCGTGGTTCCTTAGTCTGCCCCAACTTTCCCCTCAACATATAAAGGGGATAATTTATTTTCGAGTCGTTTGTTAGTCTTTACCAATACTCTTTCCCCCACGTCGAATACTTTATTCTGTCTGGAGGGGTTATTCCTATCCATTTGTGCTTATTGGGCCTTCATTATTTTCAAGATTATCTCATTCCTCATTTCGGGTGGGTTGGCGTGAATTATTTCGATTGGTTTCTTGTTGGTCACCGAGTGAATCCTTCGATTGTATTCAGTTGTTGCCATTAATATGAGGTCTGTCGTTTCGTTAATTTTTCTGTCCAGTTTCAAACATCTGGCTATCTCCAAAAGTGAACTATGGAGGCGTTCAACCTGCCCGTTCGAGGTGCTACGAACGGGTGGTGCGTTTACGATGTACATATACACCAAAATTATTTTTTAATAATGAGGTTATCGTTTCAGAATTTAGAGAAGCTTCATTATCACAATAATCTTTGTGTTTGGAAATATATTCATGAACTGAATGATTGGGGCCTTTACATCCACAATGGTTTGAGATGGTATAGGCCGCACCATCGCAAATTTTGAGAATTTGTCCAGACAGGTAAGAAATTACTTTTTGTCGAAAAGATATCAATGTGCAGCATTTCTCCGGTATAGGAGGGGGTTGGAGTTACACCATGTTCCTGCTTACGTGGGTGCCTGTCGTATTTAGCCTTACTACAGATTTTGCAATTCGAGACAACTTCGTTCGCCAATTGATCATCTTTGGAAAATAGTGATGGCAGAAGATTTGTTTAATATTCTCCTGGGCTGCTCTGTGAGCTCGATTGTGCTCAGCAACAACAATCTTCCTCTGTTCGTTTTTGTTGACAATATCTGACACCAT
This sequence comes from Philophylla caesio, assembly GCA_963971545.1. NCBI lineage: Eukaryota > Metazoa > Arthropoda > Insecta > Diptera > Tephritidae > Philophylla > Philophylla caesio. Next base: position 124,071,975 of record OZ020604.1, on the reverse strand, counting down.
GTTTTTGCAGTGCCGAAACTTTGTTGGCGGAAAACTTCTTACCAATTCATGTTGTATGCTGGCCAATGTTGGTAGATCGCAATGTATGGCATCTACCACATTTGGGTTCACAGCTATTTTTATCTCTTTAATAAGGTGCTTCCTATTTGTAAATTGAATTATAAGACGACTTTTACTGCCAAAGTATATGAAGTTCCGTCTTAAAGTCATGTCTGATTTGGTTTCGGAAACAATTTTATGGTTACTCGGTTCCTTCTATCGTATAGGATAGTGACATTTCGCTGTGGATTGTAGCCAAATCTGATTGGGCATCCTGCTCTAGGTCGTGGATGTTCTGTCGTGACAGCGTGTCAGTAACATGATTTTCCTTGCCCGGTTTGTAAAAAGTTTGAGCGTTGTGATCGTCGATAAACGCTTTCCAGCGTTTAATTTTGGCATTTGGGTTTCAGTCTGAAACGGCAAACGTAAGTGGCTGATGGTCTGTAAAAATGTTAAAATTTTTAACGCCATAGAGATAGATTCAAAGACTTTTTAGGGCCCAGACTATGGCAAGTAACTCTCGTTCGTTAGTTGCGAAGTTTTGCTCACGATCTTTCAAAGTCCTCGAAATAAAAGTAATTGGCCTATTGTCTTGTGACAGTACTGCCCCTATACCCAAAGATGAAGCGTCTGTCGTTAGATCAAATGGCTTCCTGAAGTCTGGGTAGAGTAACATAACATCCTCCGATGTAAGGACTTCTTTCAATTAAAAGCAAGTGATTGTTTTTCGTCTAATTCCACTTCAATCTTTATTGATTGTGTGGCGCTAACCTTGCCGTTTTCTCTTTTCAAAATATCTGTTAAAGGCTTTGCTATTGCCGCAAAGTGCTTAATAAAGCAAGCTATTAGCTATACCTAGAAAGGATCTGCCATTGAAAAGAGTGGCGGGTTTTTCGTAAGTATGGATAGTATCTACTTTGCTGCGGCATGTTTTAATGCCTCCCCTAGACACAACAAAGCCTAAGTATTCAACGCTTTCCTTAAAAAATTGTGATTTCTGGTGCTAAATTCTCATATTACCTGATGTAACCTCTTTAAAATCCACTCGATATGCTCGACATGTTTTTCTTCGGTTTCTGAAAAGATAATAACGTCGTCGACGTAAACGTAATAGGACTTTCCTATTTGTTCTGTCAATACGTCGTCGATAGCTCTTTGAAAAATGCTGGGCGCATGCTTCAAACCAAAGGCAAGCCTGCAGAATTCGTATTTCCCGTTGCATACCGAGAAAGCAGTCTTTTCCCTATCGGATTCGGCGAGAGTTATTTGGTGAAAGCCCGATTTCAGGTCAAGTGTTGTGAAATACTTGGCCTTTCCAAGATTTGATAGTATTATGGTTACATTGGGGATGGGGTATTTGACATCGATGGTTTTTTGGTTTAATTATTCTTTCTTCACATTGCCTTGTTCGTCCTTTCCTTTTTTGTCTACAACCCATATTGGGTTGTTGTATGGTGACCTAGACGGTCGGATAACACCATTTTTTAGTAAATCGCGAATTTCAGTATTCACGAATTCCGCTACACCCATTGGATAATAGTATAGCTTAGAATAGACCGGGTCGTCACTTTCGGTGCGAATAGTGGCGACAATATTTGTGTTAAATGGTAGGGCCTCATTAGGTTCAGAAAAAACTAGTAATACATTTTTCACCATTTTTTGAAATTTGCCCCTTACAACCTCGGGGACTTCTATGTCCTCTACTCGTGTGAAATTCACATTTGCACACTTTAAAAACTTTATTTCCTCTGAGCCATTATTGGTTATTATAATTTTTTGATTTTGAATCTATTGTTGCATCTGTTTGGGTTAGGAAATCCAGACCTATTATTCCGTCAAACGTTGAAAGAGGCGGGAGTATAAAAAGGTACTGTTTGTGTCGAAAAGGTTGACCGTGCATTTTTCTTTAATGTGAGTAAAGGCATGGATTGATTTTACCAAGAAAGAATTTTCGACAGGTGTTATGTGCTTAAGCACTTTTAGAGGCTTTATATAGTTTTTTGATGCCCCCGTATCAATTAATAATTTTAGTTTTCTCCCTGCAATTGTTCTTTCAATAACTGGTTAGGTTCAGCAAGGTCTTCTTCGATTGCTGAGGCCTCTAAGGTTGCTACCACATGATACGTCGTATCTTCATGATTAGAAGAAGAACTTCGGTTTGGCATGTAGTTAACCCGTTGTTGTTTTGGTCCTGTGAATTTTGCAGAACCATTACTTGGTCTCTTCACTGTCTATCCGTATTTTTGATTTTGATTATAAGGATATCGAGATGAGTATCCACTATTTTTCTGTTGTGCTGTAGGTTCTCTGAAGCGTTGCGAGGTATCAACGTCCATTGGCTGTACTGGCTCTAGTTTCTGCGGAGTCTTGCTGTTGAAGTCCCGCGTTCTGTTTAAATGGGGATTTTTCGCATGATACGTGTCATTTGTTTGATGTCTACTACTCGTACCGTTTTCGCTAGATTGGTCTATATTTAGCCTTTGTGCTTTGTCTTCCAAGCTCCTGGCATAGGTGCTTGTGAACTGGTATCGCTCATGGTTAGATTCCACCTCTTGTGATAACGCTAGAGCCGAAGGTAGATCTTTAGGCCGGGCTGAGAATAACACATCACTAACAATTCCATTCTGTATTTTTCGTTTAGTGATGCAGCTATGGATTTTTCGTAGGTCATTACCGTTTTGTTAGTTAAAAGGGTTAATATTTTCTACCTCGTCATAATATTGGAGTAGTGACAAACTTCCTTGGCGGAGAGTTGACATCTCTTGCTCGATCAAGTAAATTGGTCGTTTGTCGGAATAGCTAAAATCAAGGCGGTTAATTATGGCTTTGAAATTTAGAACGGTATTAAATGAGGCCAAAACCATGTCGGCCGGGCCTTTAACTTTGTTTCTAATGATGGCAACAGCCTGATAATGTTTGCTGCTACCCTCATAGCCTTCAAAAACTTTGTAGGCGGTGTGTGCCGCCTGTCGCCACGATACATAATTCTCCTGCTTACCGTCGAAGTCCGGTAAGGATTTTACAATATCGAGTGGCTCCTCACATCTATTCCCGTGTACAATTTCTGTTTTCCTACATGTTTCTATGTTCGGTGTGTCGATTTTAACGTCATTTAGTCGTTGATTAATACTTGCAAGCTTTTGTTCGAAATTTTCTCTTTGAGTGGCAAGTGCACAACAAACTGCACTTTCTACTAATCCCTATTGTTGCACTGTCTTTTACTTACTTCTATTCCTTAAAGGCTTTCAAATATTTTGTCCAGGTCCTGATCACTCATGAGCTTGAAACAAAACCGATACCAATAAGCTGGCCTGCGCAAAATATATTTATTTTCAAAAACTCGTGCAAAGATTTACAGTTAATAGCGTTAATTATATTTAACACAAGTTTTCTTTTCTAGTTACTTTTCTAGTAGAACAATTCAACACACTATATTTTTTATACTTTGCAAAATACTTACATATTTTTTAATCTTAATTCTATTGTTTAATTTTTGGTAGACATTTTTGATCTCCTTTGGTCCGTGATTCCTTTTTTGTGACGTCTCCTCCTTAATGGGTCCGTACAATTATTCCCGAATAGTTCTTACTATTTTTTATCGAACTTTAATTTTTGTTCTCGAATAGTTTTTACTATTTTTTATCGAACTTTATTTTTTTGTTCCCGAATAGTTGGGCGCCAATTAACGATAATGCCGTATGATTCTTTATTAATCAGATCATGTTATCCGATGAGTTCTCTGTTACAAACTGAAACTTACATTCTAAAGCTAATGTTTTAAACAGGTCCCTGCACCTTGTTGTAGTTGTTGTGTTCCGCAATTCGATGTTGTAGTAGTTGTAGAGTTATTGCAGCGGATACGACGCCGACGCTTGTGTTGGCAGTTTACCGCTAACGCTGTGCCTTACCCGTTAGCGTGGGAATGTGAATTCGCTGACATAGGCCACGCGCGGACTTTATTGTTGACAAAGGGCTGCTTATGTTAACTTATATACATATTTTTGTTGGATTTTTACTACATTTGCTATAAAATCCTCAGAAACCACGAATACAAAATACAATGGCAAATACAACAGATCCCGAATACCCCTAATTACACTGTCCAACAGCATTTTTGGAACAGAATAGCGACCCTATAATTCTGAAAGGGTATGTTGAGTAGATCATTTTTGTAGAACAAACTTATGGTCCACCACGTCTGAGTTTTTTTTTACAGTGGGTCAAAGTTTTCATTTTTTTGTCGAAGGGAGCATTATACTATATGAACCAAATGTTGTAAGTTAATGTCTGAGAGAATTCTTATGGTCAGAGTTGTATTGTGGAATTGTATGAGGATTATTTTTGTGGAAGATCTTAACCCTCTAACTGGTCTCTTTATGGGTCAATTTGACCCTTTTTTCGAGAAAATCAAAAAATATCCTTTAAAAAAGGACATTTAAGGATTAAAATATTCTACGAAACTGTTTGGCCGAAAATTTTAGTGGGGGTCACCAAAGACACCATTGTTGTAAATAAAGCTCTTTACGACTAATTGGCAAAATTACACGCCAACATATACAAAGGGAGAACTCAGTGTTTGGCGCGGCCGAACTTGACGACGTTCTACTATGATCTATGATCTACTCAACATATCCTTTCAGAATTATAGGGTCGCTATTCTGTTCCATTCAAAAAGTCTTCATTTGTTGGACAGTGTTATTTGGTAAGTTTTCTGATTTTTTCATACTCTCAGCATTAAAATATGCGGTATACTCAAAGCCACGGCCATATATAAAAAAAAATTATTGAGATACGGTATAATTCAGCCGACGCGATCTCTCTATAATGTTTTGTCATTTCTACATAGATGACGTAATAATCTTTTCCAAATAAACAGAAGAGCATACAACAGATGTAAAGAGAATATTGACAAAACTCTTGCAAGCAAAAATGCGAGTAGCACCAGAAAATACAAATTTTTTCATATGGAAATATAGTTTTTAGTTTTGTGATGGAATTAAGACATGTCCCAACAAAGTTAAAGATATAACTAAATATAAAATACCAAAATTCTTCGTAGGCTGAGATTTTTTCTAGGAATTGCGGAGTATTACAGGAGATTTGTGAAACGGTATGCGGGAATTGCGAATCTTGTAACAAAATACCTTAGTGGCGAAAACGGGCACGTATCAGCTAGAAAGTCTATGTATATAAAACTTCAGCTAAACGCCAAAGCGATAGGTGCATTTAATAGAATTAAATCTATATTAGCCTAAGCAGACGTGTAACTTTTATAGCCCGATTTTAGGAAACCCTTTGAGTTAACAACGGATGCATCTGCTGATGCTATTGGAGCCGTTATATCACAAAAGGGACGGCCAATAACGATGGTTTGACGAACATTAAGTAAAATCGAACAAAACTAAGCAACAAATAAACGGGAAATGCTGGCAATAGTTTGGGCTTTGCAAAGCCTACGAAATTATTTATATGGGGCTCCAAATATTCATATTTATACGGACCTCCAGCCGTTAATTTTTTCGATGTCCGAAAAAAAGCCAAACACGAAACTTAAAAGATGGAGGAGTTTTATTGAAGAATTTTCTCCGAAAATCTATTATAAGCCAGGATTAGAAAACAAAGTTGCTGACGCGCTATCACGTCAACATATGCACGCAACTACTGCTCATAGCGAACAGTCATCCACAAATATTATATATTATAAGCTTCTTTAGGAACCAAATATTTATTCAACATTCACTTAACACGGATCGGAAACAAATGAAAGCATTATTTCAAAAACAAATCAGACACACGGTCCCAAATTTGATATGAACTTTGAAAGACATATTGAACGCGGCAATTGTGAATGGCATTCAATGCAGTTTAGAAACTTTCGGAATGATTCAAAACGATTTGGTAAACGAATTTCCAAGAGCAAAAATTAGGTATACCAGCTAATTCGTGTAGGATACCTTCAATAAAAATGACCCGTTTGAAATTATTGCCAACGAGCATACTAGAGCGCATAGGGAAAGCAATGAAAATTGTAAACAAATATTGGCCGACTATTATTTCCCAAATATGAAAAAAAATGGTTAAAATATTTGTCGCAAATTGCAAAATTTGCTGGGAAAATAAATACAAACGCAGACCGATACTGCATCCTATAGGAGAAACGCCTGTCCCTAAACAGAGATTCTTTATACAGGGTGTCCCAGAACTCAACGTCAAGCCGAAACGGGGTGACAAGATTGATTGTAGGCATCGTGAGAAAAATCAGAAAATAAATCTATCCTATGCAGTTTGAACGTCCAATCCACCTTCCCGGATATTCCTGGTCAAGGAAAGGTATCAACAAGGTGGATGCCCAGCGCATTACTCAGTGCAAGTAAGAGATTTCCTTGACCAGGAATATCCGGGAAGGTGGATTGGACGTTCAGGTACTATCTCTTGGCCAGCCCGTTCCCCAGATTTAAATCCCCTGGATTTTTTTATTGGGGCGTTCTCAAAGAAAAAGTTGATTCAAAGCCTATTGAGAGCGTAGCCGAGCTGCGTATACGAATTTCTCAAGCTGCTGAGGACATCAGCTCTCGAGGATATGTCTGGTTAATAAGTAGATATTTTTTAAGAAGATGTAGGGCGTGTATTAAGGCTGATGGTAAACAATTTGAACATTTATTGTAATAAAAAATGTTATTTCAATATCTGACTTTTATTCCAATAAACCTAAACTAAACTAGGTCAAGATTTTTCATTATTTTATTAATTTTACATACTTTTGTTAACTTTGGTAAAAGTGGCGTCACTATCTGTCTCGCTCGCTCATGGCAAACATGTCCACTATCCATCTCTCTCATCATTTTGACCTAAAATTAAGAACGAACCAATAGCTTGTGCGCATAAAAAAACATTTGAACTGAGTAAAATGGGTTAGAAAAATCGGTTTACTTTAGGTTTTTATTTTTTTACTCGTTATTTTTAGTATGAAACTAACAAGTATTGTATCATTAAATACCTGGTTAAATACGCGAACTTTTAATGTCACTTGCCAAGGCACATTAGTACATTCTTTTTAAAGGAGGGCCTTTCAAAGTCAAGAAATTATAAAAATTTTAAATTCATAGCTTAACAAATAGTCTTTATTCTAGAAAGCTTGGGGCAATTGTGTCATTATTTTTGACTTAGGTTCTAGAAATGTTATTTAGGGTTAAGGTTCTAAAGTTTAAATGAACAAAAATAATAAAAACTAAACACAAATTTCTAGGGTTTTCTAAAACGCCCATAATTTTCAAACTGCATGGGATAGATTTTTTTTCTGATTTTTCTCATGGTGGTTACAATCAATCCTGTCACCCCGTTTCAGCTTGACGTTGAGTTTTGGGACACCCTGTATAGATATACACATATAACACAGGAGGGAAATATTTTATTACACGCACAGATACATTTTCAAAATTCGCTGTGCTAAAGAATATTGCGTCTCGCAATACAATTGACGTAAAAAACCCACTTATTGAAATTATCTCGCAATTTGACGACGCTAAACAGACTATCACTGATAATGAAGGAGCTTTCACATCAAAAACTGTCCAGAGTCTTTTACAAAATCTATTCTAAATTTCTATGTTTACTGTTCCATCACTTCACAGTCGCAGCAATGGCCAAGTGGAACCCTTCCATACCACTCTTGCTCAAATTGCATAAGAGGATATTCCACTGATGTAGTTGAATTAATTTTGTTAGCAACTCACAAATATAATAACTCCATTCATTCAGTTACCAAATATAAGCCAATGAAACTATTATACAATTCAACGGAAGAAGCTAAAAAAGGAATTGAGAGTCGTTAAAAAATGAGACAGGAAAATGACTTAAGTTACCATAATAAAGAAACAAAACCAAGAGAATTTGAACCAGGTGAAATGGTCTATGTAAAAAATAATAGGATAATAGGAAATAAATTTTTAAAACTTTATTATGAAAAGGTTATTCAGGCGGATCTAGGGACTGCGGTAGTAATAGATGGAAGGCAAGTCCACAAAAATAATATAAAATAAACATTTACTTGCAGGGTGGTCCTTGTGCCGTTAGTGGCAGCGAGAAGTGTGGACTACTCAACAGCTCTATTTATTCCGATACCATTAGGCGAAACAGCAATTTTTCAGAATTTAATTTATCTGAAGCACACCATAAACTTTATAGTCAAAGGAGTTGTGGACAACATAAATATAATAACAGCTCTTAAAAATGATAAAGAAAAAGAAATCCTAGAACAGGACCTATAAGAGATGCATGACTTTGTGCGCATTCTCAGGATTCCCGGTAGAACTCGACGTGCCATCGTTTTGCCTGGGGTGGCGGGAGTCCCCGACCAAGTGACTTATGACTCGGAGCAATATAATAGTTATTGATAATTTAAAAAAAAAACATTTTATATGGTATATCTTTAGCAAAATATAATATCGTAAATCCACTAATTTTAAATACAGAAGAAATCAGTTTGATAGAATTAAAAAAAAATACTCTTGTTCCCATGTCCGATGTTATCACAATTGCTGATGTAAAATTTTTTTATCAAAAGTATGTGCTGATTTGTCGGGTAAAAATTCGTCAAATAATAAAAATTTGCCAATTATATCCAATAAGCACTGTGGCTCAAAATAATAAAATGTTGTATTTAATAATAATTGTAAGTGAAACCAATATCTAATTGAAAATTACAGAAAATCTGTAGGATGTAACTATTGTAGTATTAATATGTATGATGTTTGCCTTTTACAACTGCTGAACAACCATAAAGCAAATTGTAAGCTAGACATCGAAGAAAATGGAGAAATGATTAGAGGAGGAGGAATGGAACTTTATTAATAACATTTGAAAAATATCTTACGATAAATGGAGTGAAATCTAAACTAAATGGAATAGATAAAAATCATTCTTGGAGACAGCAAATGGATTGGTATGGCGTAATTGTAATACTCACATCAATCATAATAGTAATATTGTATATGAAGTTAAAACCCAAAGTTATCCAAATAAAAACTGATACTGACCAGCCTTATCATAATTCGTCAAAGATAAACATTGCCAAAAGCAGAGAAGATATTAGAGCTCGCCTGGAAGCAATTGTGTCTGAGAGCAACCACATTTGAAGGGGAGGGTTGTTAACATATGTAGTGGAATTTGCTTCCATACATTTGACACCACCAACAATAGCTGCAGCAAAAATGCACATACGTGTACATAACCAAATACGAATATATTATAAATATAAATGCTGTGTCAACAATTTAGTTTTAAGAAATTAGAAAATAAGAAATATAATTAAGAACTAACGTACATAAGTAGATTATAATATGAAATTGTAAATAAAGCCAGTCTGGATTTGAAAACCAGCTAAAACTTAAATTCATATCAAAAGAGGTTAAACTATAGTAAATATCGAATACCTTTCCGGGATAGCCAAAGGTTGTTATTTACAAATTTTATATATCGAACCAGTCGTTAACATGCTGAATTAGGTCAGCTGTCTCAGTGGGCTTAAATAACTCAAAACCCAAAGAACAACAGCGCCTTATCAAAGTTAACACGTTCGCTAGTGCCCAGTCCAGACAGTTCCCACAGTCAGCCACGACACGTGCGCTGTGTCAGCAGAATCCTATTTCATCATATGCTGTAACTGTGCCTTAGCATAGCTAATGCTCCACCTGTGGGAAATCAAGGCCACGGTCGTTACCGCCGGATATGCTTACACAAGCACTCTAGAGCATGGTGAAATGCCCGTGGGAAGCCAACATCGTAGCCGCTGCAATGTAACATCATGACGCAACAGATGCGTCGCTGCTGCTATACCGATGGCTGGTGCTCGACGCTGCTACAGTTGAGGAGTGAGTTACCTAGTGCTAATAAGTGACCTTTTATAATGTACAAATATCTTTCAATTACTCTTAGGGCGAGTTGGCCCTTCTTTTTTTTTTAGTGTAAGGATCTATGATCCTTTAACTGGTGCCCGAGCAGGGACCCAGTAGTGATTAAAAGAGTGTGTGACTGATAAATTTCCTAAAAGGAAAAAGTGAACAAGAAATATTTAAGGAAGAATTAAACAAAAAATATTTTTTTAATCAAAAAATAAAACCTCACAAAAAGGGAAAAGGGCTTCCAAAGTGCACAACTGAGGAGCGAATTGTGAAGTGACTGAGCTGCATCACGAGATCAAAGAAGACATCTAGGAAGGCATCTAAAATTCGTACTAATCGCCTCGATACGCACCCGGATTTTATGAAATCTTTGAATTATCTGTTGTAAGTAAATTATAGAAAACCCAAACATTTTATCTATCGTTTCAGTATGGAGGACCTCAGGACAACCGTAACGAACCTCACTGGGGCTGTCAATGCCATTCTAGAAAAATTGAACACTATGGAAAGGCGAGTGGCACATCTAGATGTAGTGAGCTCCAGGTCTGCCACAGCAGGAGCTAGCGCCCTTCCTGAACCAGCGGAAGAAGTGGTGGCTCAGGCCCCCACGACTGAAGCCGATATTAGGGACATTAGCCGGCTTCCTGACTGTGTCAAGGAGCTGCAGATCTTTGATGGCAATCCAGTGCAGTATGTGTCTTGGGTTCACTCCGTAGAGGTGATCCTGTCCGACTTCGCTGTTGTTAGAGGCAAACCTCTTTATCGGGCAATTTTGCAGCATATTAGGCAAAAAGTGCGAGGTGAGGCTGATTCAGCCTTAATATCCTACAACATCTTTGAAAGCAATTGGTTAAAAATTAAGGAATGCCTTTCGCTGCACTACGCGGATAAACGCGATATCCGCACCCTTGAGCACCAGTTGCATCAGCTGCAACAAAAGGGGTCAAGGATTGACGAGTTCTACGCGAGGGTGAACCACCAGTTCTCTCTCATTATCAATAAGATTAAAACCGAGTCCTACACGGACGAAACGGTGAGAGTCCTGGTGGAAACTTATCGAAACCGCGCCCTCGACGTGTTCATTCGTGGTCTAAATGGGGAAATGTCAAGGATGCTTCTAATACAGCGTCCTAAAACCCTACCCGAAGCCTACTCGGCCTGTTTGGAAATTCAAAATGTGGATTTCCGAAATTTTTCCATTCACTCTCCCACGATGAATAATCGGGTGGTAGTGCCTCTGAACAATTTGCCGAGCAGCTCTTACCAGCCGAATAGAAGCAACAATCCTCCACTCCCTCCGAAATCGAATTGGCGCTCTCAGGATTATCGAAACTCAAATTCACCAAATGAACGTCCTTCCGGACGCGATAGTAACCAAACCGCAGTGCGCCCACCTGTCGAAAAGATGGAGGTTGATCCTTCAGTGCAAACACGAAACGTGAACTACATGAACAGGCATAACCCATTCAAGCGCACCGCCAAGTCTGACAACCTACCACGGAAACAGTAAAGGTTGTTTCACACTGTTCCGGAGGCGACTGAGGATCTAGAAAATGATCAGGAGTCTGCCACCGATGAAAAATCTGAGGATTTTCTATCCTCCGGGCATCCAGCGTACCATACTTAGAATATACGCTACCCAATGGTCGCGTGCTAGATTTCTTAGTTGATCAAGAAGGCATTGCGACGAAGACAATTCCAGTAAAAACCTTGTTCAATGTTTCATCTGTGGGGGGCTTCGTGTTGATAAAAGACAAGGCACAAATAAGGTTATTTGAAGGCATAGGTAATTCTACAGGATTTGAATTTTTCATTTTACCAACCCTTACCGGGTTTTGTGGTATCATCGGCGACGACACCCTAAGAAGATTAGGCGCAATAATTGACAGGAAAGAAAACCTACTCCAGATAGGGGACTACAAAATTCCTCTTAAAGCCCGCAAATCTTGCGATGTTAATTTTACGTTGGGCAAGGACTTGCCCCCTGATGTTCATAAAAAAATTAGTATCTTGCTAAAAAAGTACTGCGAACTTTTTAAACCAATAAACGGAAATGAGCTTATAGATACCAGTGTCCGAGCTGAGATAAAAACCTCTACTCCTGAGCCAATTTATAGCAAAAGCTATCCATATCCAGCTTGCATGAGAAACGAAGTAGAAAAACAGGTTGACGAATTGCTCACGGAAGGCGTGATACGACCTTCGAAGAGTCCTTACAACTCACCAATTTGGGTGGTGCCAAAAAAACCAAAGGCAAATGGCGAAAAACAGTACCGAATGGTGATTGATTATAAGAGACTTAATGCAGTGACAATAGCAGACACGTATCCTATCCCTGATATTAACGCGACACTTTGCAGCCTTGGTCAGGCTAATTACTACACCACAATAGATTTAACGTCCGGTTTCCACCAGATACCAATGAAGGATGCAGACATAGCAAAAACAGCCTTTTCAACGATGAACGGGAAATATGAGTTTCTACGATTACCCTTTGGGCTGAAAAACGCCCCGGCTATTTTCCAACGGATGATAGATGATGTCCTGAAAGAATAGATAGGTAAAATTTGCTATGTCTACATCGATGACATCATAGTATTTGGGAAAGACGCGGACGAACACCTAAATAACGTAGAAAAAGTTTTCTCAAGGCTTTTGCAAGCAAATTTAAAAGTAAATCTAGAAAAGACTTGTTTTTTTGAAAAAGAAGTTGATTTTCTGGGCTATGTGATTACTCCTGATGGAGTACGCGCTGATCCTAAAAAAGTAGAAGCTATAAAAATGATTTTACCCCCAAGGAATTTAAAAGACTTAAAAAGCTTCCTTGGCATGACCTCATACTATAGGAAGTTTATAAGGGACTATGCCAAGGTTGCTAAACCTTTGATCAACCTCACTCGGGGACCAAACGCGTAGGTAAAAGCCAATGCGTCAAAAAATGTAGGAGTCGAACTCGACGAAAATGCGCTGGAGGCTTTCAGCGACTTGAAGCAACTCTTAGTATCTGCCGATGTTTTAGCCTTTCCAGATTTCGAGAAACCATTCAACCTGACGACAGATGCTTCAAACTACGCTGTTGGTGCGGTTCTCTCACAAGGAACTATAGGCGAGGATAAACCTATAGCCTACATTTCGCGGTCCCTGAACAAATCAGAGGAAAATTATGCCACAAACGAGAAGGAGCTCCTCGCCATCGTTTGGGCACTTGATAACCTGCGATCTTACCTGTATGGTGCACGCAAAATTAAAATTTACAACGACCACCAACCGCTGACGTTCTCTATGAGTAACCGCAATTATAACGCAAAGCTTAAGCGATGGAAAGCGCGTATAGAAGAGTATAACTGCGAGTTAATCTACAAGCCAGGTAAGACGAATGTGGTCGCCGATGCACTCTCCCGCCTTAAGACGGAAGTAAATACTCTCACGGACTCAATCGTTGCTCAGCCACCGTGTACTGTAACTGATGTGGCTTCCGAAACGGACACCGCATCAGAATGCACTATGCATTCTGCTGAGCAAGATAGCTCAGATCTCATACCACACGTTGAGGTACCGATTAATGTCTTCAGGAACCAAATAATCCTCAGACAGGGGGCGAGTTGTGAGTGTAGCGAAGAACCTCATAGAGGCTACAGAAGGTATTTTATTACGTTGCCCATACTAAATTGCGAATCTCTGGTAGCTGTCCTTAAAAAAAAATTTAAATCCAATTGTTATAAACGGGATTAAAATACCAGAATGTTCGCTCTATAGTTTGCAAAATGCTTATATTAATAATTTCAGTAAGTATAAAATTAGAATCACTCAGCGCATAGTGGAAGACGTTACAATTGCTGATAGAGTATTCAGCATAATCGAGAAGGAGCATAAACGTGCTCATAGAAATGCTCGCGAAAATAAGGAGCAAATCCTTGAAAAATTCTACTTTCCGGCTATGTCAAAACAGGTTAGGGAATACATTAGTCAATGCGAAACATGTAAATTAAATAAATATGATAGGCATCCTGCAAAACCGTATATGCAGCCGACCCCTATCCCTAGTTATCCGTGCGAAATTCTTCACATTGATATTTTTGAAATAGAACGGCAGAAATATTTGAGCTACATTGATAAATTCACCAAATTCGCGAAGCTTTTTCCGATAAAGAATAAATCTTCTACTCATTTGCGAACCAAACTAACAGTTGCGCTTCACTATTTTACAGTTCCACAAGCTTTAGTTATGGACAACGAGCGCGGATTTTTAACGCCACTGGTATTGAACTATATCAGATCCTTAGGAATAGAGGTATATCAAACGCCAACGCAACGAAGCGAGGCCAACGGCCAGGTCGAGAGGTTACACTCTACTTTGATTGAAATGTATCGTTGCCTTTGCACTGAATATCCTAGACTAACAACCCAGGAACGCGTTGCTATAACTGTTGATAGGTATAACAATACAATCCATTCCGTGACAAGAAGGAAACCCGCGGATGTATTCCTGAACAGAACAGCTAGGATTAACTATCAGGAGTTGACGGACTTTAGGGAACATACAAATGACAACATTAAAGCATTATTATTACATGAACACGAAAGTAGAAATGCCAGAAACAATAAAACTCGCTCGCCCCCCCCGCAATTTTAATAGTAGCGATCAATTATTTATCGCTAACAAACAAATAAAGAGCAAGCAGAAACCGCTTTATAAAAAAGAAGCTGTGGCTGAAAACAGAAATGCGACCATTGTCACACAAAGTGGGAAAAAATTCCATAAATCGGACATCAAGAATGTCTGAAAGACAAAATTAAATATCAGCAATATTAATTGAATATCGCAAACATTGGTTGAAGGGCAAAAAAAACTCATGCGTAGATCCTTAAGCCCCAGCGGTCTGGGTACAAATCTTTTATTTGTATTCGATCAGTCGTATTGGTTCAATTCCAGTTCACTCGGTGGTCCGAGCGATATCAATCGAAGTGGTTCAACTCCTCCAGGGGACTATGACTTTAACTGACGTGAAGTCACTCGTGCCATGAGTAGGCCATTTGCAATCATCAACGCTTATGGCTAAAAGGGATTAACGCGAGCCTTCCAAGGTCATCTGAGTTTATTCCTGTATTCCGATGAAAAGGAACTGAACAGTAAAGATTCAAATATGAAATCGATCTTTTTAGCGTTCCATAAGTTCCATAATTTTACAAAAAAGGGGGGTATACTTCAAATAAAAATATATTAAATAAAAGCAAAATTTTAACAATATTTTCTATTTGAGGGAACGAAAAGTTCTCACTATTAATCATATTTACAATAATAAATTTACAATAATAAATTTGAATTACATTACAAAACGGGGGAATAAAAAAAAAAATAAAAAAAATAAAAAAAAAAGAAATAAAAAAAGGGAAAGCGTTCCACAAAGTTAAGGAAAAAAAAGGAATTAACATAAAAAACTAACACCTAAATAATTTTAAATATACTAACTTACTAATCCACATAAGTCTTACATAAATGAGTCAAAAGATTAATAAAAATAAATATGCTCACTTACTAAGATGTACTAACAATAATTAAACGAACTAACAAATTTACAAATAAATTCCACTCTTAACATCACCTACTGGGTCCTAATTAATCCTTCTCACCCTTATCCTCCCGAACTCCACTCAAAAGCTATAATGTTACTATTAAGGAAAAATTATTAAGTAGAATTGCTACCTTAGCATAAGGCACTCTTTTGTTAAATTTTCGGCATACACACCTCCAAGAAATTTAAAATATATGAATGAAAAAATGTTGTATTTAGTTTGTTAAGTATTAACTATTGAATTATTATTGTAGGCAAATTTAATTGCTAAAAAAGTAGAATTGTGTTATGTCCTTTTAAACCATTTAGAAAATAAGCATAGAATTAAGCTAATAGTTATTAACGTATTCTTAGAATCTGCCTCTGTGCAACCGCACAAGCATACGTCGTATTCAACCTAGGCTCTCCCGTTTTAACTGTTCGTGATGGTTACGGATGGATAGTCAACGGACACTTCAAGCTAATCCACGTGATCGACTTGACCCGCTATGAAGAAATTCTACATCGCTTAGAGGACGAAGCTGCGGAGATAAACGACACCAATGGTATCACGGATGTCATCGCGTACCAGTTAGAAAAGATTCATACTCAACTTGATGTACTAAAGGGCCCAAAACCTATAAGACCAAGGCGCTCAATTAACTGGATCGGTTCGGCCTGGAAATGGATTGCCGGCTCACCTGATGCTTCAGACTGGGATGAAGTCCTGCGGAGCCAAAATGCAATTGTTGCCAATAACAACCAACAATATAAGGTAAACTCTGAAATATTCAAAAAAACTCAGGAATTATTTCAGGCCGTCAACGGAATTGCGATGACCACGAACGACATTCGCGGACACGACAACCTGGTAAAGTTTTCCCAACAAATACAGCAGAAAATGATGATCCTCAAGGATGATGTCGGCGAATTGGTTCGGGCATGCGAAATGGCAAAAGCTGGAGTAGTAAACAGCAACCTGTTGAATAAAGAGGAGATAAACCAGTTGATAAGCGAAATAGAAGTACTTCCTTACAGCAACGTCATCGAAGCCATTGAATACAGCGAACCCTCGATCTACACAAACGGCACCTTTTTGCTTTATGTGCTGTCCATGCCAAAGGTGGCACAAACAAGATTCAACCACCTAATCACTCGGGCAATTCTGAAGGAAGGCCAGCGAGTAGATCTGAAGTATAAAACCATTTTGATGAACAAACAACAAACGTATGGGGTCAAGGATAGTTGCCTGCATCTTACCACTGCCATGGTCTGTAAGAAGGAAGCGCTGGATTTACTACCTGAAGAAGATTGCCTACCACGACTGCTCAAGGGTGGTCAGGCAAGTTGCCGCTACATAACCTGTACAGAGTCAACTGTCGAAGTACTTAAAGACGATACAATATTCTTGGATAACTTCAATAGCAGCGTTTGGTCAGGTAAAACACCCCATCAACTTTCTGGTTCTTATATTCTACAGATGGAAAACGAGACCGTTACCATTAATAACCAGAGCTATGCGAGCTCAAGCATCTCAGGAGCTCAAGTCCTTCCATCAGTTTTGACCAGCATAACCAATCGAAGCACGGCCCTGAACCTTAACCTCGTACACGAGATGGCGATTGACAACGTCCAATTACTGGGCCACCTTGCGGAAAAAACAAATTGGTTTACTGTCATCGAATCCCTGGGGTTAGTCGCTCTTTTGCTGGCGATTTGGTTCATTTGGCGCAAAATCACCGCAAGGGTCAACCTGCCTGAACTAAAGATATCCTTACCAAGATGCGATAGTATCCAACGTAGGAGGCGCTCTCCCTTGCCGCATGATCTGCGGGACGCAGATTTTTGAAGGGGGAGGAGTTACCACGTTCGCTAGTGCCCAGTCCAGACAGTTCCCACAGTCAGCCACGACACGTGCGCTGTGTCAGCAGAATCCTATTTCATCATATGCTGTAACTGTGCCTTAGCATAGCTAACGCTCCACCTGTGGGAAATCAAGGCCACGGTCGTTACCGCCGGATATGCTTACACAAGCATTCTAGAGCATGGTGAAATGCTGGTGGGAAGCCAACATCGTAGCCGCTGCAATGCAACATCATGACGCAACAGATGCGTCGCTGCTGCTATACCGAGGGCTGGTGCTCGACGCTGCTACAGTTGAGGAGTGAGTTACCTAGGGGTACTAGTAGTGTTAAGACCTAATTTAAGTGTATAGTGCTAATAAAGTGACCTTTTGTAACGTACAAATATCTTTCAATTACTCTTAGGGCGAGTTGGCCCTTCTATTTTTTTTAGTGTAAGGATCTATGATCCTTTAACTTCAATGTTGGGGTGGTGTTTGAAAAGAGTTGCGCTGCTAATTTAACATCGATTATTTTATCTCGATTGATTTTATGACAGTAATTTCTTACCTATGTATTTACCTGATAAGTGTGAGTTACTTTACAAGTGATTAATGAATCCGAAGTAGCAGTGAACTTTAAGAGGTCAGAAGTTGTCGTCGGGATTAGGATTTCTCCCTTCCATAGCAAACCAGTATCTAAAAAATGGTTTCTTATGAGCTTTAAGAGATCCGGTGCATCAACGAATGTAAATACTTTATCGTTTTCGTCGTTATGATGTGCGAACCACGGTTTTTCGGAAAAAAGTACACAAAATAAATAAAGATGACGAAGATTTAATCGAAAATTTTAAACAGAAGAAAGGGGAATGTTAAGTGTCAGTGGATCAACTAAACGTTTGTGTTTAATGTCAATCAAGAGACCGAATTTGCACAGAAAGTCGGCCCCTGTAATTGGCTTAGCTATATCAGCAATCAAAAAGGTAAATGGAAATTCGCACCATAACCCTAAATTTACGTTTAAAAGTTTTTTCCCGTATGTTGAAATATTAGAACCGTTGGCCGCTGTAAAAATTATATCTGAAGATATCCTTGTACAACAGAATTTTGAAGCTGGAAGTACCGAAATTTCTGCTCCGCTATCGATTAAAAATTTCAATTTGTTTCCTTTGTCAAATATAAATAAGCGACGAGTTGATACATCTAAGTTTCCGTTGTCGCCGCAACAACGGATGAATTTAGTTTGTTGGACTATAATTTTTCGAAAAAGTGCACGGCTGCTCACATTTCATAGCATTATTTCCTAACTTATAAGGATATCTACATAACCTGTGCACCCCTGCGAGGGATGGTTGAATCGATAGCTCACGCTCGCACCGGTGTGGAATTCTTTGTATGCGCAAGTGAATCCGTTTAAACAAAATGAAAATGGAGCGTGGTGGTTGGCCTGGAGTGTCTTCTTGATCTTGAATCTAGAAAGCAAGTAAGTTACCCGTTTTCTTAAACAGTTGCGCTAGCCAACAAACGGTTTTACAAAAGGGAAATTTTAACATAGCCAACGCTGAGTTATGTTAAACATTAGGGTGGTTATTTAGGCTGTAGGCCTAAACATGCCGGCCCCCTTGCGGTATGCAACAACTAGAAGCCAGCCACCATGCTTCATTTTTTGTATTATAATAAAAGTTTGTCTTAAGTTGTAAATAAACTACTTCCTATTATGGGTTGTTAGGAAAGAAAAAATAAAAAATTACGTGGTTTAAATGTCACTTGCACTTTTTTTTTTTTTTTTTTTTTTTTTTTTTTAATTCATTTCATTGTATTATTAAACAATATAAATAGAAAGGTGAAAATATATTTAAAATTTTACTTCGGTAATGCCTAGCAGGCTCCCGACAGTACCCAGCCAAATATGGTGTTTTGGGCCAGGAGTGGGCCCATAATTCCTGGGGTGATGGCGCCCAAGTAAATCTTTGGGAAGACATCGGCTCCGAGGACCAATTTGATTGGCGACGAGATATAACTAGCTAGCCCATAGCCAGCAGACCAATTTATAACCAAATTTAGATGACCTTGCATGAGATCGTAAAGCGAGTTCAGGACCTTCCCCCTGACTATGAGTGCCACATCATCCGCATAGGCGACCACCCGGCAACCCCTCCCCTCCAGTTTCTCTAGAACCTCGTTTAAGACAATGTTCCAGAGGAAGGGTGAGAGAACCCCCTTTGTGGGGTGCCCCTGCTTCCCCACTCCGCCACGACAGTTCTGTCGCATAGGATATTTGAGATGAACCTGGTCAAGTTGGTTTCAACTCCAAGCCGGCCAAGGGCCAATATAACCGCATTTGGAAGAACATTGTTGAATGCCCCCTATATGTCGATGAAGACACCCACTGCGTATTCTTTGTGCTCGAAAGACTCTTCGATGTTTTTAAACACGGTATGCATAGCAGACTCTACGGATCTGCCCTTCGTGTAGGCATGCTGAGAGAGACTAAGTCCCTCGCGTGGAATTTTATTTCTAATATATAGGTCGATCAGCCTCTCTAAGGTCTTCAGAAGGAAG
The DNA here is from genome assembly GCA_963971545.1 of Philophylla caesio. Taxonomy (NCBI): domain Eukaryota; kingdom Metazoa; phylum Arthropoda; class Insecta; order Diptera; family Tephritidae; genus Philophylla; species Philophylla caesio. The sequence goes on along the minus strand of OZ020604.1, from coordinate 124,052,083 downwards.
GACGAGAGGCTGATTGGTCTGAAGTCCCTTGGCGACACGTGGGAGCTTTTCCCCGCCTTGGGGATGAATGTGACCCTCACCTGTCTCCAGGCCTTCGGGACATACCCCCTGTCCACGCAGTTCGCGTAGATGGGGGTGAGCCACCGACAGGAAACATCTTTCGCCCCACGGCGACTTGAAGGGTTTGAAACAGTTAAGAGCCCAGAGCAGACGACGCCCCTCCAGTAGTTCACTGGAGGACACCAAGCCACAGCCGAGACACATGTCAGGGCCTATACTCGGCCCAGGGTCTTAGGGAAAATGAGCACCCAAAAGCAGCTTGAGGCATTCCTCGCTACTTGTCGCCCATTCTCCCGAATCAGCCCTCAGGTATCCCAAGGGAACAGGATTGTTCGAGATAATGCGTCTGAAGCGCGAAGCTTCATGGCAGCCTACCACGGTTTCGCAGAAGTTTCTCCATGACATAGGCTTGGACTTCCTAATTTCATATTTATATATTGAGAGACCCTCCTTGTAGAGTTCCCAGTCCCGTGGAAGATTGACCTTCCTAGCCTTATTGAAGAGGCGTCTGCTCGACGTCCTTAGTTCGGACAACTCTATCGTCCACCAGCCCGGCTTTGCCCTTCGTGCGTTTCTGCTGAGCGCGCACGAGCTTTTGATTGCACTATTGCATGCCGAGGTGAACTTCTCCACCATACCGTCGATGGAATATTCCGAGAGAACCGAGGCCTCATCTGGGGCTTCAGAGAGCTTTTCCTGCAGTTTCCTACAGTACATATCCCACCGTGTTCTTCTGAGGTTCCTAAATGGTTTGCTAATTGAGCGATCTTCGTCTAAAATAAACTGAATATACCTATGGTCTGAGTAGGAGTGAGTCTCCAGCACTCTCCAGTCAGATATGCTGGGTATAAGGAAAGAAGAAACCAGGGTAACATCTAGCACCTCACGCCTGGCCGCAGTTAAGAAGGTGGGTTCATTTCCTCTATTGCATATAGTTAAGTTTTCGCTAACAATAAAATCAAAAAGTGACTTATCTCTTATGTTTATATCCGAGCTTCCCCAGCATGTGTGCCACGAGTTTGCATCAGATCCAATGATGACCGCGACGTTCCGCCGGTTGGCTTCGGCTATGGCTTCCCGTAGCAGAGTCGGAGGTGGTTCCACCGCATCGTCATGCGCCATATATGCCGAGATAAGCCAGAGCTTACCCGCGCCGCCTTCCAGGCTTACGGTAACAATGCCTTCATTGCTGAAATTGGGCAAAATAAATGCTTTTAGTTCTCTTCTGATGAGCATGCAAGATCTAGGTTTACCTGCTTGCATCTGCGCCACCAGCTTATAGTTTGGCGTCCTGATACCAGAAATTCCGTTACTGCTCAGCCACGGCTCCTGTATCAGGACTATGTCGGCTCCACCTTTTTCAAGGTGGATAATGAGGTTTGCGGACGCCGCTTTAGAGTGTTGGAGGTTTATCAGTAGGATCTTCATCCAAGATTTCCTCCATCCACGCCATTTCGGCGTCCTCGTCCACCGCGGTGAGAAGGTTTTCTTCCTCCGCTCTGTCGAAGAAACGGCCAATGTTCATAACAGAACCCGCCGAAGAGGGAACGTCACTAGCACTTTCCGCCTCCGAAGCCACTGATTCGACGTCCATGATCATGGAATCGACTGTCGATGATTCCTCAGCCCTGTTCACTTCTGGAGGTGCGGGGTTATCCCCCCCCGGCATCGGATTGGTAGACCCTAAGGACTTCCTTTTCGAAGCCGTAGTTTATAACCCCCTGGCATTCGGAGAGGGGGACGAGCGACTCCGCATTCAGCAGTATGACCGCCTGCCTGTTCGGGTCCTCGGACCGCTCTACCTTGATCACCCTCCAGTTGTGCGTCAGTAGGTGCGGGTTGCAGTACCGGAGAAGCTCCTCCATTTCCTCCGGCAGCCAGACCCGGGCGCGTGGACGAGAAGGTAGATCCCTCTCGTTCACAGCTTCCAGTGAGGCGCCCTTCCAGACCTCCCCCACCAGAACCACCGCAGCCTTGTAGAGGTTCGCTGACCTTTCATCAGCGCATATTATCCGCTTGTGGATACCATGGTGCCACCCGGCACTTTCACACTTTGGAGGAGGGCCAGGGTTTTCCCTGACCGCCCTCATAAACACCGTGGTTATGGCCGCAGCAACCCACCTCCACTTTTCTTTGGGGATGGCTCCATCCTCCTTGCTATTGTCAATCACCCCAAGGGTGACCGATCCCGCCCGTTTAGCGATTTCGCTGAAGGAAAAAGGTGGGCCACCCGTCTTGGGTCTTTTGACCGCCGGGTTTTCACCTTCCAGAGACCTTTGTCTATTCAGTGGCTGGATTGAAGAGGGTATGTTTGCGGTCCTAGTCGCCGCCTTCTCCCCCTCGGCCTTCATCTCGTTTAGCACCCCACGAGCCCACTCGAAGGTCTTCGCGTGCCTCTCAGGCAGCTGGCCAGTCTCCTGCCCGCCGTATCGGCCGATAATTTTGGCTGCTAACCGTCGGTCGGAGTGCGCTCTTCGCCCAGCAGACCTCTGGCTGTCCGACCGCTTAGGCGCAGGTTTCTGCGCACTAACGGAGTTATTGGACGCCCCTTTGCTAATGCTATCAAAGGCTTGTTCCGTATTAGGCTGAGCCGTGGACGGTTTCGCCCTTGGCCCCCCCGCCCCTTTCCTACCGTTTGTTGTAGCTGCGGTCGTTTTCGACTCGGCTGCCCTACTGGTCGATGACGAATTCTCCGTAAACCTACCCCATAGCTTGGACTTAGAGTCAGTAGGGTTCGGTCTGGACCCTCCACCCCCTACAGCAGGAGCCCTCGTGCTGGGCGTGCTAACCCCACTGGAAATGGGACCAGCAGCTTGGGACGGTTTCGTCTCCCCAGCGAGAGATGCTGCCTGCTCAGATGAGCCAGCTTTGGTGTTCAATTTTGACTGACCTCCGCCGCTCGAAATGGAAATTGATGTTGTTGTTGTTTTTGTGTTCATTTTTAATGGGTCCCACTCAGAGCCGCTATCCATTGAAGAGTTAAATGCGGCCTTTTATTTTAAGTACAAGTTTATAGAAAAATGGTTTTAGTATTTATCTTAAATAAGGAATTTTGGTCGTTCTTTCTTCTTTGAATACTTTTGAAAAGTTACATAAAATCATTAGTATATCTACGATGCTCAAAACGTTTTATATTATAATGTTCTAGTTTCCAAAATATCAACTTTTTTGTTTAAAGCTATAATAATTCAAAATTTCCAGGACAACAAGTGGCAGGCTTTTTTACTCATGCTTATTTACGTAAATCAAATTTCGATTTGAACGAAATACACAAAACAGAGTGGTCATTACAATTTTTATGAAATAAACATGCAGTTTTTGCAAAAAAAAACGCAAACATAAAGAAAAAGTTAGTTGAACTGTACTCGTACAAAACCCGTTTTTGATGTTAAATTATACATTTATTGAATTTTTTTTGTGTTTTGCAAAATGGAGTATGTAATGTTAAATAATACATTTATTGATTTTTTTTTGTGTTTTGCAAAATGGAGAGTGATTTTGAAGGTATGAAAACCAAGATTTCTATTAAAAATTATTGTGTTTGTCATTTACTTGTTTTACTTGTTGTGATCACAGCCAATTATTTTCTTCATGCACCAATATTTAGGGCGCTTTTAGAGTTTAATAAAATTTCAAAGAGATTAAATATTGATTTTTCATCACCGAGATCTGTTTTTAAATCAGCCATTGACGATCTGTATCGTTAGTTTTAAGAAAATTGTATATGTAAATACCTCTAGTCTGTAAGATATACTATGTCATAGACTGAATAAATAAATAAATGTTGCGATACACTTGTAATTAATGTAAAAAGTATGACCCCAGTAGATCCTGCCAAAATAATAGAATAAGGCGATTGTTAGAAGTGTATTGTTTTATATTTTTGAAGAAAAAATTTCGGAATCCTTCAGATTTGTGCTAAATATTGTTTTTTCGTCGCTGTTTTCTGACAACTATTTCCGAAAAACTGTCCGCCATTTTATGTCAACCATTTTGAATTTTTACATTCAGATGACATTTTTTAAATCAGTTTTTTAGTAAATCGCGAATTTCAGTATTCACGAATTCCGCTACACCCATTGGATAATAGTATAACTTTCGGTGCGAATAGTGGCGACAATATTTGTGTTAAATGGTAGGGCCTCATTAGGTTCAGAAAAAACTAGTAATACATTTTTCACCATTTTTTGAAATTTGCCCCTTACAACCTCGGGGACTTCTATGTCCTCTACTCGTGTGAAATTCACATTTGCACACTTTAAAAACTTTATTTCCTCTGAGCCATTATTGGTTATTATAGTTTTTTGATTTTAAATCTATTGTTGCATCTGTTTGGGTTAGGAAATCCAGACCTATTATTCCGTCAAACGTTGAAAGAGGCGGGAGTATAAAAAGGTACTGTTTGTGTCGAAAAGGTTGACCGTGCATTTTTCTTTAATGTGAGTAAAGCCATGGATTGATTTTACCAAGAAAGAATTTTCGACAGGTGTTATGTGCTTAAGCACTTTTAGAGGCTTTATATAGTGTTTTGATGCCCCCGTATCAATTAATAATTTTAGTTTTCTCCCTGTAATTGTTCTTTCAATGAACGGTAGCAAGGAGTTCTGTCTAAAAAATATAACTGGTTAGGTTCAGCAAGATCGTCTTCGGTTGATGAGGCCTCTAAGGTTGCTACCTCATGATACATCGTATCTTCATGATAAGAAGTAGAACTTCGGTTTGGCATGTAGTTAACCCGTTGTTGTTTTGGTCCTGTGAATTTTGCAGAACCATTACTTGGTCTCTTCACTGTCTATCCGTATTTTTGATTTTGATTATAAGGATATCGAGATGAGTATCCACTATTTTTCTGTTGTGCTGTAGGTCCTCTGAAGCGTTGCGAGGTATCAACGTCCATTGGCTGTACTGGCTCTAGTTTCTGCGGAGTCTTGCTGTTGAAGTCCCGCGTTCTGTTAAAATGGGGATTTTTCGCATGATACGTGTCATTTGTTTGATGTCTACTACTCGTACCGTTTTCCCTAGATTGGTCTATATTTAGCCTTTGGGCTTTGTCTTCCAAGCTCCTGGCATAGGTGCTTGCGAACTGGTATCGCTCATGGTTAGATTCCACCTCTTGTGCTAACGCTAGAGCCGAAGGTAGATCTTTAGGCCGGGCTGAGAATAACACATCACTAAGGGGTTTCTTAGTCCCTGAAATAAATACGCGTAATGCATCCATTCTGTATTTTTCGTTTAGTGATGCAGCTATGGATTTTTCGTAGCTCATTACCGTTTCGTTAGTCAAAAGGGTTAATATTTTCTACCTCGTCATAATATTGGAGTAGTGACAAACTTCCTTGGCGGAGAGTTGACATCTCCTGCTCGATCAAGTAAATTGGTCGTTTGTCGGAATAGCTAAAATCAAGGCGGTTAATTATGGCTTTGAAATTTAGAACGGTATTAAATGAGGCCAAAACCATGTCGGCCGGGCCTTTAACTTTGTTTCTAATGATTTCAACAGCCTGATAATGTTTGCTGCTACCCTCATAGCCTTCAAAAACTTTGTAGGCGGTGTGTGCCGCCTGTCGCCACGATACATAATTCACCTGCTTACCGTCGAAGTCCGGTAAGGATTTTACAATATCGAGTGGCTCCTCACATCTATTCCCGTGTACAATTTCTGTCTACATGTTTCTATGTTCGGTGTGTCGATTTTAACGTCATTTAGTCGTTGATTAATACTTGCAAGCTTTTGTTCGAAATTTTCTCTTTGAGTGGCAAGTGCACAACAAACTGCACTTTCTACTAATGCCCTTAATTGGTCTGGTTCCAGCGCCATTTCTTATCTTTTGTCTGCCAATCTATATTCTGTCCACCAATTTTTTGTATTATCCCTATTGTTGCACTGTCTTTTACTAACTTCTATTCCGTAAAGGCTTTCAAATATTTTGTCCAGGTCCTGATCACTCATGAGCTTGAAACAAAACCGATACCAATAAGCTGGCCTGCGCAAAATATATTTATTTTCAAAAACTCGTGTAAAGATTTACAGTTAATAGCGTTAATTATATTTAACACAAGTTTTCTTTTCTAGTTACTTTTCTAGTAGAACAATTCAACACAATATATTTTTTATACTTTGAACAATACTTACATATTTTTTAATCTTAATTCTATTGTTTAATTTTTGGTAGACATTTTTGTTCTCCTTTGGTCTGTGATTCCTTTTTTGTGACGTCTTCTCCTTAATGGGTCCGTACAATTATTCCCGAATAGTTCTTACTATTTTTTATCGAACTTTAATTTTTGTTCTCGAATAGTTTTTACTATTTTTTATCGAACTTTATTTTTTTGTTCCCGAATAGGTGGGCGCCAATTAACGACAGTGCCGCATGATTCTTTATTAATCAGATCATGTTATCCGATGAGTTCTCTGTTACAAACTGAAACTTACATTCTAAAGCTAATGTTTTAAATAGGTCCCTGCACCTTGTTGTAGTTGTTGTGTTCCGCAATTCGATGTTAGTAGTAGTTGTAGAGTTATTGCAGCGGATACGACGCCAACGCTTGCGTTGGCAGTTTACCGCTAACGCTGTGCCTTACCCGTTAGCGTGGGAATGTGAATTCGCTGACATAGGCCAGCTGCAAGTTTGTTGTTGACAGTGAACGGATCGTCTTACGCTAGCGCTGTGACTTACCTTATATACATATTTTTGTTGGATTTTTACTACATTTGCTATAAAATCCTCAGAAGCCACGAATACAAAATACAATGGCAAATACAACAGATCCCGAATATCCCTAATTACACTGTCCAACAGCATTTTTGGAACAGAATAGCGACCCTATAATTCTGAAAGGGTATGTTGAGTAGTGTAGTATAATCATACATACAAACACACAGACGCACACACAAAATACACAAAACCTAATTATACATACCGACATACACACGCACACACAGAATGTACAAAATATACAAAGTGTACAATAATAAATAACCACACAGAATTATGCAACACAATATCACATAACAATACATACTGACACACACACACACAATGCGTATGGCACACGCGTAAGGCACCACTTACAAAGTGTAACATGAAATATGTCTTGACGCCGAGCGGCGAGAATGCATACATATTTACATTCTGGCATCAAATTGCTGACACTTGCATTTTTAGCAATTTGAAGGCCAACATTTCAAGTGCATTACCCCAATAAAATATATTAGTTTACTACCGTGTGAAATCAATGCATGAGAAAGTAATTGTAAATATCACATTGATTTCTCATTGGTTAATTAAGAATTAAGTATAAGTTTCCTCTGCGAGGAAAATAGTATATAAGCTAAAACTTTTGTAAATAAAATTCAATATTAATCTTCAAGCTGATTCAGTTTGTTTGATTTCTATTCATATAGCAAGACAGGCATTTTACTGCTATGCAATAATGAGCCTACGAGGAAGCGCATTCGCTTCAACTTAGGAAATATAACTTCACAAATAATATTACATGGCGATCCTGCCAAACCGACAAAATTTTAAGATCCTGCCAAACCGGCAACAAATTTTTAGATCCTGCTAAAGAAAAATTAAAATTCCAATAAATTTATTTAAAATAAAATGGATGAAATTTTTACTTTTGAAGAATTTCACAATACCTTTGCAAAATATGAGAATTTATTAAACCAACAGAAAAATACTGAAGTAAAATCAGATATAACAGAAAAATATACTGTAGAGGAAGTAGCTGATGCTCCAGTGTACAAGGCAACTCCCAAAGGGGCTGGACCGAAGGCTATCTCCCTGGAAGAGTATAAAATAAGATTGCAACAACAAAAACAAAATTATACAAATTTTCATGAATCCATAAAAGAAGTTCATACCAGAAGACCTAGAGGGGGTAAAGCTGTACGTTACAGAAAGGAATGTAAGGAATTGTATCAAATGATACATTTATCCTACGGAGTGGAGAAGAGACAACACCTAGAAAAGTTAAAAATTCTAAAAAGATGTGCGGTCCAAAACAGGAACGACAAAACCCGTCAGAAGTAATAAACAACAACATTAATGATAGCATAATAACCAAGGAAGACCACAGTCTGCAACATATAGTTTATTTGTTAATTTTTATTATTATTATTTACGGTTTATTCAGGTTACATAATTACTATAAAAATTATGTTAATCAACAAATAAGTAGATCTGTAGCCAATCTTAGTACATAAATAATAAATAAAAAAAAAAAAATTATGAAAAATAAAAGAATTTATTTATGGATGAAATACAAAACATATTAATTAAATTAAAAAAGAGACCAAATAGGACATATTCTGATGTATATATAGAGCATACAAAAACTATAATCAAGCAAATATGGTCAGAACTAGTAGTGCAACTCAAAGAGCACGAAATAGAGGATATTAAACTAAAATTTCAGCAAATAACTGCAAAAATACATTTACTTTTAAAAAATAAAATGGCAAATTTTGACTTTGCCACTGCCTCAAAAATCATTCCTGAATTTGGAGGGGAACAATATCTTCTGGCAAAATTTCTTGATACAGTTGAATTTTATGCAAATACATTATCAGAAACACAGAAAATTATGTTATTAAAATATATTTTAGCTGGAAAACTTTCACAAAAAGTAAAGAATAGACTTTTAGCTGAAACAGAGCCAATTACTATTGAACAACTAAAAATTACCCTAGAAAAATTATACAAGTTAAATAAAAATCCGCTAAAGCTACAAAATACGCTTAGTGTGATAAAGCAAAGCAACTTGCCATTACAAAATTTTGCTTCAAAGATTGAAAGCATAACAGCTTCACTTAATGAGATTCAAATCTCGCAGCAAGGATCAGATAATAAATCAATAATTATAAAGCTTAATGACCAATTAGCATTAAACGCATTTAAAAATGGTGTTAATGAACCATTTAAATCTATTGTTTTTGCGGCTAGACCTAAAACGTTTTCTGAAGCACTCCAAACAGCTCAAGAAGTAGACATTCCAACTAACAATTTGAACATGTTTCGTAACAAAAATAACTATAATAATAATACGCGACAATCTTTTAATAATGGAAACAGAAGGCATGATGATCACAATCGAATGTCTAATAATACAAATTACCACAGGAGTAATAATAACAACAGAAGCTATAACAACAACAACAGGAATAATAATAATAACAGTAGAAGTTATAACAACAGCAACAGGAATAATGATAATAACAATATTCTAACAACAGAAATAATGACCGACGTCCTCAAAATTCTGATCAGAACAGAACAAATAATAATAATCAAAATAAAAATTCTCAGGAAAACTAGGACGTCCCCAGATGAAAGAAGCTGGGGTCATAAATAAAACTTTAAATACGTATAGTATAGCCCAAAAAAAACACAAATTATATTATAATTAAATCAAAGACAATACGAAAACCAATAACATTTCTAATAGACACAGGTGCAGACATATCAATTATAAAACATGCATCTATAGAAGACAGTCCAATAACAAATTGTCAACAATATAACATAAATGGACTTAGTGACAATTTATTATAACAACAACAACAGGAATAATAATAATAACAGTAGAAGTTATAACAACAGCAACAGGAATAATGATAATAACAATATTCTAACAACAGAAATAATGACCGACGTCCTCAAAATTCTGATCAGAACAGAACAAATAATAATAATCAAAATAAAAATTCTCAGGAAAACTAGGACGTCCCCAGATGAAAGAAGCTGGGGTCATAAATAAAACTTTAAATACGTATAGTATAGCCCAAAAAAAACACAAATTATATTATAATTAAATCAAAGACAATACGAAAACCAATAACATTTCTAATAGACACAGGTGCAGACATATCAATTATAAAACATGCATCTATAGAAGACAGTCCAATAACAAATTGTCAACAATATAACATAAATGGACTTAGTGACAATTTATTAACAACAAATTCGAAAACAAATCTTTCACTTCAATATGATGAATTTATGATTGAACATACATTTTATATTTTTGACAATATTAACATATCTACAGATGGAATTATAGGTAGAGATTTCTTGACAAAATATAATTGTAAAATAGATTATGAAACCTTTGTACTCACAATTATATATGAAGAACAACAAATAATCTTGCCAATGTACATGAAACTCAGTACATTACCAAGTATTAATTTGCCACCTAGAACAGAAATTATTAAAGAAATAGACATTGACTTAAATGAAGATAGTTTAGTATGCGCTAGTGAAATAACACCAGGCATATTTATAGCTAACACAATAATTCCAAAGAAAGGTCACAAACATATAAAGTTCATAAATACAAATGAGTGTGACATAACAATAAAAGAGATTCCTTTACACATACAACCAATAAAAAATTTTTCAATATTGAAATATGACACAAAATTTAATTCAAAACAACGAATAGATTTTATTAAAAATACTATAAATTTTGAAAACCTAGATCCAGAAGCAAAAGACTCCATAATAAATATTTGTATCAAATACAATGAAATATTTCATCTAAAAGGAGATATTTTAACAAAAAACAATTTTTATACACAGAATGTTTCTGTACATGACAAAACTCCAGTTTATATAAAAAACTACAGATTACCAAATGCACATGTTGAAGAGATTAACCAACAAGTTGACAAATTAATTAAAGAGGACATTGTTGAACATTCGACCAGTCCATATAACTCACCATTATTAATTGTGCCAAAGAAAAGCACAAATGATGAAACTAAATGGAGATTAGTAGTTGACCGTTAGATAAGCAATCCAGACCGCTTACAGCTTTTTCGACTAATAAAGGACATTATCAGTTCAAAAGGCTACCATTTGGTTTAAAAATAGCGACTATTAGCTTTTAACGTATGATGACTATAGCTTTGAGTGGATTACAAGAAGCTGCATTCTTATATGTAGACGACGTAATAATTTTTGGTTCAACACTACAAGAACATAATGAAAATTTAATAAAGGTATTCGAAAGACTGAAACAATACGATTTAAAATTAAATCCAGACAAATGTAACTTCTTAAAAACAGAAGTAGTCTATTTAGGTCACCTTATTACAGCAGAAGGTATCACGACCGATCCAAACAAGTATGACACTATTACAAATTTTCCATGTCCTAAAGATGCAGACGAGGTGCGTAGATTCGTAGCATTTTGCAATTACTATAGACGTTTTATAGAAAATTTTGCACAAATAGCCAAACCACTAAACGAACTATTAAAGAAAAACAAACTGTTTATATGGTCCAAAGAATGTGAAAAAGCTTTCAGAACTCTTAAGTCAAAACTAACAACTCCACCAGTTTTGAAATATCCCGATTTCTCCAAACCTTTTATTTTGACAACTGATGCATCAAACTATGCCTTAGGAGCAGTATTATCTCAAGGGACGCCTGGGGAAGATACTCCGATAGCATATGCAAGTAAATCACTTAATAAGCATGAAGTCAACAAGCCAATAATAATAATAATAATAATAATAATAATAATTTTGGCGCTTACACTATATAGCTCAGTGTTTGGCCTAGCTTCTCCTACCATTTATGGTGTGCGTCTTTCCTTATACCACAAATGGAGGGACCTACAGTTTTGTGCCGACTCCGAACGGCAGATGTATTTTATGAGAAGCTTTTTCATGGCAGAAATACCCTCAGAGGTTTGCCATTGCCTGCTGAGGTGTGACCGCTATTAGAAAAAACTTTTTCTATGATTAAGAAAAGGAATTATTAGCCATCCATTGGGGAATTAACTATTTTAGACCCTACTTATTCGGTAGAAAATTTATGGTATACACTGACCATAGACCGTTAGTAAGTTTATTCACGCATAAAAACCCGTCATCAAAATTGACAAGAATACGTGTAGATCTTATGGATTATGATTTTGAAATAATCTTCAAACAAGGAAAGATGAATACAAATGCAGACGCACTATCTAGAATAAAAATTACATCAAAAGAATTAAGAAAAATGATACCATCATATGATATGCTTACAATTACAAGAGCGACTAGTAAAAAATTAGAAAATGAAAACTTAAATGGCAAAGAAAGCGAAAAGCTAAACGAAGAAATAAATGGCCAAGCAAGCAAACCACTTGCAAAAAGAACTAGTGCTGCAACTCAAGAGAAGCTTGATCACCTTCACATTTGGGAAGCAACGTCATTATCTGACGTCACGCATATAAAGAAATTGCAATTTCAGTTCAAAAAGAACATTATGTATAATGAAAAGGCCAATATAGTAGCACAAAAGAAAAATATTGTTGTTGAATATAGCGATAAATCGTTATCAACTATGACGTTGATTCTGAGGAAGCTAGGATTATTCGTAGAACAACAGGAAATAGCTAAATTAGCAGTCTCTGCAGAAGACAATGTTTTCCAATATATAAGCATGCAAGAATTTAAAGAAAAATGGAATAAGCTACAAAAAGAAATGAAAACTAATACAGCCATTATAGTATATACACCGCCAAAAGAAATAAAGAATATTAAAGAAATGAAGCGTCTAATAAGCAAATATCATGATGAGGAATTAGGAGGACATATAGGAATCTCCAGATGCATTAAAAAATTAAAACAAAGATATGTTTGGAAAAACATGAGTAACATGGTAAAGAATTATATTAATAACTGCAAATTATGCAATGAAATAAAAGTAACTAAATACACAAAAGAAAAAATGACCATGACAGACACTCCAACAACTTCATTTGAAACAATTACAGTTGACACAGTAGGCCCTTTACGTCCATCAAACGGATACAGATACATTCTGACGTTTCAATGTGAACTAACAAAATATATAGCAGCATTTCCCATGCAAAGTAAAGATGCAGTCACTGTAGCAAGAACAATAGTTGAACAATTTATATTAAAATATGGATGTTTTAAAACCATAAAAACTGACAAAGGTACAGAATTTACAAATGAATTACTGACCAACATATGTAAACTATTAAACATTGAAAAAAAGGTTTCAGCACCATTCCACCATGAGACATTAGGAGCATTAGAAAGAAACCATAGAGTACTAAATGATTACCTACGAGCACTTCAAAAAGAAGACAATTGGGAAGACTTATTACCCTATTACGTGTACTGCTACAACACAACGCCAAACTGTACAACAAATTATTCTCCACATGAGCTAGTGTTTGGAAAAATTAGCAGTCTACCTTGCGAAATGATTAAATCTAAAAACAAATTATACAATATTGATGATTATCTGACAGAGCTCAAATTAAAACTGTTACATGCACATAACATGGCTCATCAATCTTTGATACAAAATAAAAATGATAGAATAAATAAACATACGCATAATAAGATAAGTAATTTTAAAACTAATGATTTAGTTTATATTAAAGTAGGAAATAAGAGAAAATTTGATAAAAATTTTAAAGGCCCTTACAAAGTCATTAAATAAGAAGGTGTCAATAGCTTTATACAAATAGATAACAAATTAATTAAAATACACAATAATAATATAATTAAAGCTAGAAATATTTAAATTACAATATTTTAATGTACAAACATAAATTAATACATATATGTACATTTGCCTAACTTTTAAGAAACTACAGCAATTGTACATTTATCTAAAGGGGTAGGATGTAGTATAATCATACATACAAACACACACACGCACACACAAAATACAAGTTAACTTAGGGTAAGTTAATACCACCCAAGCTGCTTGACACATGACTCGCCGTCATATACCAAACACTCCAAGCCGATACGTCAGAACCACCCAAGAGGACAACATAAATTAAAACCCAAAACCAACCACTTCTAAGACGTCGTAAATTAGCCACTCACAATAGACCCGCATTCCAGAGAATCAAATAACGCATTAATATTCCGTTATTCGATTACTAATTACAAACTGGCTACACCAAGTTGACCCACTTCAAATTAATGGTCAACCCGAGGAAAAGCCAATACAGCACATGTTGCCCGAAATATGATTACCCATCATAATTCGGCCGTACCAACAAACGCACAACAAGCCGATCGTGCAAAGTGGCGCACAGCTAGACCGGAAACCCGAGAACGATCGACCCAGCACAACTGCACTTGAACCAAATGCAATTGTGTAAACATGACCCGCGCAACAAACAAACATGTGGGCCACAGACGGAGTCAGCATAACGGCGACCGAATTAATGCTGTAAACATTACAAGCGCAGCAACTTACAATGTCAACATGCAGTTGCAGAGCAGCAGAACGCACAGACGGAGTGAGCATAACGGCGACCGAATTAATGCTGTAAACATTACAAGCGCAGCAACTTACAATGTCAACATGCAGTTGCAGAGCAGCAGAACGCAGACGCATCAGAATGCAGTCGCGACGCAGGCTTAGTTTAGTATAAATATTGTAAAAATTGTAATTTAATTTCAATCTTTAATCCAGATTCAATAAACGCGGTCGTGCTGCCCCTCTCAGCCCCGCAATAAAACTCTTGTTTTACTTAACTGGCGCCCGAGCAAAAGTCTCGAGCCACGCGAGTTTAAAAAAAAAAAAATCCTGAAAACGCCAAGTAAGGACTCGCGCGCGCCCGAGTGAAAGTGTTAAATCGTGAATGTGAAAAGCCTGAAAATAAAAAGTAAGGCATCGCGATTACCAAACTATATAACAAAAAAAATCCGGTACAAGTCCTGAAAACTAAAAAGTAAGGCAACGGTTAAATTTAAAGTAAAATCTTAATTCGTTTTATCAAAGCCTGAAAACCAAAAAGTAAGGCAACGCGATACGTGAAAAAGGAAAGTGTGAAAACATGAAAAAAGAAGTCTGAAAATAAAAAAGTAAGACATCGCGAAATATTAAAAAAATAAAAAACAATTAAACCTGAACATAAAAAGTAAGGTACCGTGATATAACGACGCGAAGTGTTCGTGAGTGATATGTATCGCAATTATATCGACTAGGCCCCTTAGTAGCTAAGGCAAACCGGTGGTATTTTATGTACCAGCCTACGATATATAAAAAAGTAACAAAAACTATCGAGAAAACATTTAAAAAAACAATATATACTCCTTAAAAAGGAAACAGTGAAAGAAAAAAATATCAGACTTTAAAAACAAAAAACTCTAAGAATAAAAAACTATCGAGAAAATATAATAAACATTTGAAAAATATATACTCCTTAAAAAGGAAATAGTGGAAGAAAAAAAAAAAAACAACACCACCTTTAGCCAGCGATTACAGTCATTACCAGCCAGAAGTCATACCAACGCCAACAGCAGCTTCAACACCAGCGGTAACCAAACGCAGATACACCAAACACAGAAGTAGAGTAAGAAATTAATATTAAGCACATATATAAAATCTCTGTTCATTAATTTTAAATACCCTACTAACAACCCCATAAAGCTAAATGGACGCGTTACCAGTCGACTTTGACTACGAGGGACTAGACAAAATCATAGAACAGGTAGAAATAGATTGTGAGCTAGACAGAAATAAACCTCCCACATTTGCAGGCATAAGTAACGAAGAAAAGGCTAGGGCTATGCAACTTATATTCAATATCATAGGGGAAAATAGAGTAGCTACACATCTCGATTTTGACAATAGGGATAATATTGAAGAAGAAACGATTAGACTGATCCACGCGGCTGAAAGAAAGTCGAAAAGACAGAACAAATAAATATTGCATGTAAAAGCAAAAACAAATTGTTACAAAATTTAAATAAGGAAAATGAGAAAATAATTTAAGTAATAAATACGGTTTAAATTATATTTTGAAATTGCAAATTTATAAAT
Organism: Philophylla caesio; assembly: GCA_963971545.1. Classification (NCBI taxonomy): domain Eukaryota; kingdom Metazoa; phylum Arthropoda; class Insecta; order Diptera; family Tephritidae; genus Philophylla; species Philophylla caesio. The sequence goes on along the minus strand of OZ020604.1, from coordinate 124,036,199 downwards.
AAAAAAAAAAAGAAAAAAAAATAATAACAATTCAATTAAAATGTCAAACCCAAGTAATCTAATTAGGCCTGCATTGCTTAATCAGGATGACCAGCCTCCTCAAGCACCAGAAAATGCGCAATTAAGCATGAGTGACTTGACGAGTTTAATTTCCCAAATTGCAGCTAATGTCCTTAGACAACAAGGACCGCAGGTAATTCAAAATGTCCTGAATCCAAATGCTAGTTTGGCTACGGCGGTAGACCAAATAATCGAGGAAGGACACAGGCAAGACCTGAGTGGATTAGATAGAATACCAGACGTTGTGAAATGTCTAAAAGAATTTTCCGGAAAACCAGGAGAATTTAATTCTTGGAAAAAAAGTGTCGATCGCATGTTGACACTATATGAGCCATTAAAAGGAACACCCAAATACTATGGTATGCTGAGCATAGTAAGGAACAAGATTACCGGTGAGGCCGATACGGCGCTGGAGTCCTATAATACACCATTAGATTGGTCAGCAATAACTAAATGCCTATCGATGCATTATGCCGATAAACGTGATTTGTCAACCTTGGAGTACCAAATGACTACATTGGTACAAGGCACTAAATCGATAGCCGAGTTCTACCAACAGGTGTATAAACACCTCTCATTAATTTTAAATAAATTAGGTTGCGAAGGCATGAGCAACGAAACATTGTATATATTAACGCAGTCTTACCGAAATAAAGCGTTAGATACTTTTATAAGAGGGTTAAATGGAGATTTGCCAAGACTATTAGGAATGAAAGAGCCAGCAGATTTACCTCAAGCATTTCACCTGTGCCAAAAATTGGACAACCAAAATTTTCGGACAAATCATGCCAACAACATAAGGCAATCGTACCAAAAACCCCATAATGCTACAAAAAAATATAGCTCACAAGGTAAACCACAAGCATTTTACCCCCAGTTAGCGCACAACGCACAAACGAACCAGTCTAATTGGCAAAATAGGGGCGCACGTTTCGAAAATACAAACGCTCCACCTAGGCCAGCAAAGCCACAACCACGACCAGAACCCATGGAGGTTGACCAAACCATGCATTCACGAAAAGTGAACTACATGAATAAACCAGCGCAAACCCAGTACCAAGGGAAAATACCCTTAGAGGCTCCCAATCAACAGGTCAGCAAAGCGCAAAGAACTTTCCACATATCGGAGCAAAAGGAAAGCGATTATTTAGAAGATGAACCAAAATCGGATGTTCATTTTTTAGCCTAATGAGCTCTTCGCTCCCTTACTTTGAGGCTAGGGCGGAGAGAGGCAAAATATTAAGATTCTTAGTAGACACAGGATCTAGTAAAAACTATATTCAACCATGCTTGGTAAAAAGAAGCATTAAAAATAAGCAGCCATTCCACGCCAAATCAGTGGCAGGCGATATAAAAATTGAGGAACATACATATTTGAAATTGTTTAACCTCGATGATGAACTCAAATTCTATTTGATGTCATCCTTGAAGACCTTTGACGGGATCTTAGGCAACGACACGTTAAGAAGTCTTGGAGCCATCGTGCACACAAGCGAAAACTTTATAACGTTTAAAAATGGGAAAACAATTAAGCTTAAACAGCAGCCCTCACAGTCTGTAAATACCATTCAGATAAAGGACGAACACCTATCATCGCAACAAAAGATTGATATGAGTAGAGTAGTTCAAACATGTCCAAATTTATTCTCAGAACCAAATGAGAAATTAACATATACGACAAGAGTCGTAGGAGAAATAAGGACGGTAACAGATACCGCCGTTTACTCCAAACGATATCCATATCCAGCATCTCTCAAACCAGAGGTGGAGAGACAGGTAAAAGACCTGCTAGCTGATGGAATTATAAGACCGTCTAGGTCGCCCTACAATTCACCAGTATGGATTGTTCCGAAAAAATCGGACTCGGAGGGAAATAAACAATACCGTATGGTAATAGACTATCGAAAGCTGAATTCGGTAACGACAGCTGATAGGTACCCAATACCTGAAATATCCGAAGTAATTTCTAACTTAGGAGAAAACAAATTTTTTTCAGTATTAGACTTGAAAAGTGGTTTTCATCAGATTCCTCTAAAGGAATCTGATATTGAGAAAACTGCCTTTTCAATAAACAATGGCAAATACGAATTTACCCGTTTGCCATTTGGGTTGAAAAATGCACCCTCAATCTTTCAGCGAGCGCTCGATGACATATTGCACGAGTGCATCGGAAAATATGCTTACGTTTATATCGATGATATAATAATCTTTAGTAAGACAGAAGAAGAGCACCTCGAACACATCGAAAATTTTTTTAAAATATTAGAAGATGCAAACATGAAGGTTCAACTGGACAAATGTCATTTTTTTAAACAAGAGGTTGAATTTTTGGGATTTGTTATATCACCATCTGGTATTAAAACCAACCCTGCGAAAGTGCAGGCAATAGCGACTTTCCCACAACCAAAAACTTTGAAAGAACTTCGCAGCTTCTTAGGTATGTCTGGATACTACCGTAAGTTTATTAAAGATTATGCAAAATTGGCAAAACCGCTGACATCTCTTCTAAGAGGGGAAGAGGGTCGAATATCAAAACATAAATCTTCAAGAGTAAGGATTAACTTGGACAAAGATGCAATAGAAGCCTTCAGTTGCATAAAACGCTCACTCATTTCCAGAGACGTTAATCTTGCATATCCTGATTACAAGAAACAATTCGAGTTAGTAACAGACGCCTCCAATTTCGCTATAGGAGCCGTACTATCTCAGGAGTCAAAACCATTAGCATTCATTTCCCGCACATTAAGCAGAGCAGAAGAACATTACGCGGCTAACGAAAAAGAAATGTTAGCCATAATATGGGCTTTGGATTCCTTCAGAAATTTCCTTTACGGGGTAGCTAAAGTGCAAATATTCACTGACCACCAGCCACTTACGTATGCCTTAAGCAACAAAAATAATAACGCTAAAATGAAAAGATGGAAAGCAGCTCTAGAGGAATACTCGTACGAGCTATGCTACAAACCAGGAAGACAAAATGTCGTAGCTGACGCATTGTCCAGGATGCCAATCGAAGAGTCCCAAAGTAACTCTCTGTCAATAGCAACAAATTCTGATGAAAGTTCATCACATAACTTGATATACAGTGTCGAAACACCGATTAACGCATTTAAAAACCAAATTTTTTTAAATAGGAATACAACACAAAATTACGAATTTAATATAGTATTCCCCACTTACCATCGACACATTGTAACGGAAACAGGTTACTCCCAACAGAATCTCGTCCAGATTCTAAAAAAAATTTTAAACCCTTCTGTAATAAACTGTATCAAATCAGAAGAAGACGTAATGGGAATAATACAAGAAATATATCCCCTGCATTTCAGCAAATACAAAGTTAGATTTTCTAGCATACAGGTTAAGGATGTGACCAATTGGCAGGAACAGCAAAATCTCATAATAAGAGAACATAATAGAGCGCACAGAAACACTCAGGAAAACAAAATCCAACTTTTAAGGAAATATTACTTTCCAGCAATGTCAAGTAAAATAAAAAAAATTATTAAAACTTGTATTATATGTAAAGAAAACAAGTATGACCGACATCCGGCAAAACCAAAAATTCAGGCAACGCCTATTCCGAAATTCCCAGGCCAAATAGTACATATTGATATACTTCACATGGGAAAACAACTAATTTTAACTGCAGTGGATAAATTATCCAAATATGCGGTTGCAAAGCTAATCAAATCTAAAGCAGCCGAGGATATAAGACAACCTTTGAGAGATATTCTTTTTTCTTTGGTACCAGAAACTGTAGTTATGGACAACGAAAAGTCATTTAGATCAGACACAATTAATTACATGATGGAAAACGAATTCGGGATAGAAATTCACAGAACAGCTCCATATACAAGTTGTTCTAATGGCCAAGTGGAACGGTTTCATTCAACATTACAGGAAATCATGCGATGTATCCAGAGTGACAAAACCCACCAATCTTTCAACGAACTTTTGGAAAGATCGGTCAAGGAGTATAATCACTCTGTGCATTCCACAACAAAAGAAAAACCGATTGAATCATTCTTTGGGAGAAGAGTCAATAGCGACCCCAAATTATTAAATAAGCATAGGTTGCAAATCTCAAACAAAATTAGGGATAAGCAAATAAATGATCTAAATTACCATAATAAGAATAGAGTAGCATTAAAGCAATATGCTATAGGAGAAATAATATTTGTTAAGATAAATAAAAGATTAGGGAATAAACTAACACCTAGATATAAAAAGGAGGTAGTGTCACAAAATTATAATACTACAATTAAAACACAATCAGGGAGAATAGTACACAAAAATAATATTAAACAGAGTTAAAATCAATTTTTTTTCCTTCTCTTTAGGGAAATTCAAAATATTCAGAATGACGGCACATATATTTATCCTGTTATCGTCATTGTTAGCCATTTCTGCACAACAAATCGACATACAGGACCTAACAAATAACAACGGATACATACCTATTAAAACAGGAGAACGAAAGACTATCAGCCACTTTAATAAGGTTCTTCACTTTATAAATTTAACAGCTTATGACAAAACGACTTCACTGATCACAAATAATATTGAAGCCTTAACATCGACAAACTTAGAGGACAAACAGTTACTGAATACGGTAAACAAAAACTTTTTGTTACTCAAAGCAAAAATAAAGTATTTACACCCTCATACAAAGACGAAACGAGGTATAGCAAACATTTTAGGTAAAGGACTAAAATACATAGCAGGTACTATGGACAGTGATGACGAACAGCAAATAACCGATACATTAAAACTAATGCAAAATAATGAAAAGAAAACAGTAGACAATGTAAACAATCTAATTTTTATAAATAAATTTTTAACGGACCAAATTAACAACATTACTAGTCACATTAATAGACAGCAAACCTTAATTCAAAATTATGTAAACATATTTAGGGAAACGACTCAAAATAGAATAAAAACCATAGAGGACGAATTAGAATTCATGAGACATTTATATCAAATCAATAATGATATTTTACTTTTACAAAACCATATTAACGATTTAGGACAAGTAATATTTTCAAGTAAACTAGGTATAATTCCCACAGACATATTAACGCAGACTGAACTTGACCTTATTAATGACTTTGACATGTATAACAGTATACAGGTAGCAGTAGTTTTTTATAATGACAATATTATTATAACCTTACTAATACCCCAATTTTCCTCCAATATCCTATCCGAAATTATTTTTGAACCCATTCCCAACCAAAAAAATGTATCATTAGTATTAGATGAATATGAAATATTAGTAGACGAAAATAATAATTTGTACAATAAAAATGTAAAGGATAACTTGGAAAAGAATGTAATCAAACTAGAAAACAACTGTTTAGAAAACATTATTAAATTTAAAGAAGCCAACTGTAATTTAAAACCACTAATAAAAGCAGAAATTAAAGAAGTATTACCAGGAACATTAATATTCAAAAATTTCAATCTGAATATATCTCAAAATTGTAATAAATTAAAAATTAAACAAACAGGAACATTTTTAATCAAATTTGAAAATTGTAAAGTAACAGTCAATAACAAAACTTTTGAAAATATTAAAATTAAAATGTATGATTCATTTGTACTTCCTAATAGAATCACAAAAATCAAAGAAAATGATAATACTTCACAAACAGAACTAAAATTAGAAAAATTGTACTTAAAACAAATTAACCAACAAGAACACATTGAGCTTTTGTATAAAAATAATAAAAGTGTTCATTTAATTAGTTTAAGTTCAGATTTATTAATTGTAATATCTATTTTTGTAATTACTTTTATATTAATATTTGCTAATAAATATAAAAAAAAATTATATATATCGCCTGAACTGCAATCTTCGAGTCAAGTTACTGCAAAAGCAACAGAAGGTCCATTTCTTCAACTAACATCAATGGCATAACTCATCCACAACAATAATACCGATTGAGGACAATCGATTTAAGAGGGGAAGAGTTAACTTAGGGTAAGTTAATACCACCCAAGCTGCTTGACACATGACTCGCCGTCATATACCAAACACTCCAAGCCGATACGTCAGAACCACCCAAGAGGACAACATAAATTAAAACCCAAAACCAACCACTTCTAAGACGTCGTAAATTAGCCACTCACAATAGACCCGCATTCCAGAGAATCAAATAACGCATTCATATTCCGTTATTCGATTACTAATTACAAACTGGCTACACCAAGTTGACCCACTTCAAATTAATGGTCAACCCGAGGAAAAGCCAATACAGCACATGTTGCCCGAAATATGATTACCCATCATAATTCGGCCGTACCAACAAACGCACAACAAGCCGATCGTGCAAAGTGGCGCACAGCTAGACCGGAAACCCGAGAACGATCGACCCAGCACAACTGCACTTGAACCAAATGCAATTGTGTAAACATGACCCGCGCAACAAACAAACATGTGGGCCACAGACGGAGTCAGCATAACGGCGACCGAATTAATGCTGTAAACATTACGAGCGCAGCAACTTACAATGTCAACATGCAGTTGCAGAGCAGCAGAACGCACAGACGGAGTCAGCATAACGGCGACCGAATTAATGCTGTAAACATTACAAGCGCAGCAACTTACAATGTCAACATGCAGTTGCAGAGCAGCAGAACGCAGACGCATCAGAATGCAGTCGCGACGCAGGCTTAGTTTAGTATAAATATTGTAAAAATTGTAATTTAATTTCAATCTTTAATCCAGATTCAATAAACGCGGTCGTGCTGCCCCTCTCAGCCCCGCAATAAAACTCTTGTTTTACTTAACTTACACAAAACCTAATTATACATACCGACATACACACGCACACACAGAATGTACAAAATATACAAAGTGTACAATAATAAATAACCACACAGAATTATGCAACACAATATCACATAACAATACATACTGACACACACACACACAATGCGTATGGCACACGCGCAAGGCACCACTTACAAAGTGTAACATGAAATATGTCTTGACGCCGAGCGGCGAGAATGCATACATATTTACATTCTGGCATCAAATTGCTGACACATGCATTTTTAGCAATTTGAAGGCCAACATTTCAAGTGCATTACCCCAATAAAATATATTAGTTTACTACCGTGTGAAATCAATGCATGAGAAAGTAATTGTAAATATCACATTGATTTCTCATTGGTTAATTAAGAATTAAGTATAAGTTTCCTCTGCGAGGAAAATAGTATATAAGCTAAAACTTTTGTAAATAAAATTCAATATTAATCTTCAAGCTGATTCAGTTTGTTTGATTTCTATTCATATAGCAAGACAGGCATTTTACTGCTATGCAATAATGAGCCTACGAGGAAGCGCATTCGCTTCAACTTAGGAAATATAACTTCACAAATAATATTACAGTAGATAATTTTTGTAGAACAAACTTATGGTCCACCACGTCTGAGTTTTTTTTTACAGTGGGTCAAAGTTTTCATTTTTTTGCCGAAGGGAGCATTATACTATATGAACCAAATGTTGTAAGTTAATGTCTGAGAGAATTCTTATGGTCAGAGTTGTATTGTGGAATTGTATGAGGATTATTTTTGTGCAAGATCTTAACCCTCTAACTGGTCTCTTTATGGGTCAATTTGACCATTTTTTCGAGAAAATCAAAAAATATCCTTTAAAAAAGGACATTTAAGGATTAAAATATTCTACGAAAATGTTTGGCGGAAAATTTCAGTGCGGGTCACCAAAGACATTGTTGTAAATAAAGTTTTTTACGATTAATTGGCAAAATTACACGCCAACATATACAAAGCGAGAACTCAGTGTTTGGCCCGGCCGAACTTGACGACGTTCTACTATGATCTATGATCTACTCAACATATCCTTTCAGAATTATAGGGTCGCTATTCTGTTCCATTCAAAAAGTCTTCATTTGTTGGACAGTGTTATTTGGTAAGTTTTCTGATTTTTTCATACTCTCAGCATTAAAATATGCGGTATACTCAAAGCCACGGCCATATATAAAAAAAAATTATTGAGATACGGTATAATTCAGCCGACGCGATCTCTCTATAATGCTCCCGTATTGGTGGTTTCAAAAAAGAGACATGACATGAGGCTCAGAAAAACAGGTTAGTTTTTGATTATCGAAAATTGAATGAAAAAACGGTGACCGATCGTTACCAAATTCCTCTCATTTCAGTGATCTTATCTAACTTGGGGTTAGCCAAATATTACACTACAGTTGATTTGAAAGCAGGATTTCTTCAAATTTTGTTAGAAGTAACTTACAGGGAAAGACCGCATTTTCTGTCAATAACGGCAAATATGAGTTTCGAAGATTGCCGTTTGGCCTAAAAAATGGCCCAATCATATTTCAAAGAGCGATAGATGACGTGCTGCAAGAGGAAACAGAAAAATGTTTTGTCATTTGTACATAGATGACGTAATAATCTTTTCCAAATAAACATAAGAGCATACAACAGATGTAAAGAGAATATTGACAAAACTCTTGCAAGCAAAAATGCGAGTAGCACCAGAAAAGTAAAAATTTTTTCATATGGAAATATAGTTTTTAGACTTCAGGGTATCTTGTGATGGAATTAAGACATGTCCCAACAAAGTTAAAGATATAACTAAATATAAAATATCAAAATTCTTCGTAGCCTGAGATTTTTTCTAGGAATTGCGGAGTATTACAGGAGATTTGTGAAACGGTATGCGGCAATTGCGGATCTTATAACAAAATACCTTAGTGGCGGAAACGGGCACGAATCAGCTAGAAAGTCTATGTATATAAAACTTCAGCTAAACGCCAAAGCGATAGGTGCATTTAATAGAATTAAATCTATATTAGCTTAAGCAGACGTGTAACTTTTATAGCCCGATTTTAGGAAACCCTTTGAGTTAACAACGGATGCATCTGCTGATGCTATTGGAGCCGTTATATCACAAAAGGGACGGCCAATAACGATGGTTTGACGAACATTAAGTAAAATCGAACAAAACCAAGCAACAAATAAACGGGAAATGCTGGCAATAGTTTGGGCTTTGCAAAGCCTACGAAATTATTTATATGGGGCTCCAAATATTCATATTTATACGGACCTCCAGCCGTTAATTTTTTCGATGTCCGAAAAAAAGCCAAACACGAAACTTAAAAGATGGAGGAGTTTTATTGAAGAATTTTCTCCGAAAATCTATTATAAGCCAGGATTAGAAAACAAAGTTGCTGACGCGCTATCACGTCAACATATGCACGCAACTACTGCTCATAGCGAACAGTCATCCACAAATATTATATATTATAAGCTTCTTTAGGAACCAAATATTTATTCAACATTCACTTAACACGGATCGGAAACAAATGAAAGCATTATTTCGAAAACAAATCAGACACACGGTCCCAAATTTGATATGAACTTTGAAAGACATATTGAACGCGGCAATTGTGAATGGCATTCAATGCAGTTTAGAAACTTTCGGATTGATTCAAAACGATTTGGTAAACGAATTTCCAAGAGCAAAAATTAGGTATACCAGCTAATTCGTGTAGGATACCTTCAATAAAAATTACCCGTTTGAAATTATTGCCAACGAGCATAATAGAGCGCATAGGGAAAGCAATGAAAATTGTAAACAAATATTGGCCGACTATTATTTCCCAAATATGAAAAAAATGGTTAAAACATTTGTCGCAAATTGCAAAATTTGCTGGGAAAATAAATACAAACGCAGACCGATACTGCACCCTATAGGAGAAACGCCTGTCCCTAAACAGAGATTCTTTATACAGGGTGTCCCAGAACTCAACGTCAAGCCGAAACGGGGTGACAAGATTGATTGTAGGCATCGTGAGAAAAATCAGAAAATAAATCTATCCTATGCAGTTTGAACGTCCAATCCACCTTCCCGGATATTCCTGGCCAAGGAAAGGTATCAACAAGATGGCTCCCCAGCGCATTAAGCAGTGCAAGTAAGAGATTTCCTTGACCAGGAATATCCGGGAAGGTGGATTGGACCTTCAGGTACTATCTCTAGGCCAGCCCGTTCCCCAGATTTAAGTCCCCTGGATTTTTTATTGGGGCGTTCTCAAAGAAAAAGTTGATTCAAAGCCTATTGAGAGCGTAGCCGAGCTGCGTATACGAATTTCTCAAGCCGCTGAGGACATCAGCTCTCGAGGATATGTCCGGTTAATAAGTAGATATTTTTTAAGAAGATGTAGGGCGTGTATTAAGGCTGATGGTAAACAATTTGAACATTTATTGTAATAAAAAATGTTATTTCAATATCTGACTTTTATTCCAATAAACCTAAACTAAACTAGGTCAAGATTTTTCATTATTTTATTAATTTTACATACTTTTGTTAACTTTGGTAAAAGTGGCGTCACTATCTGTCTCGCTCGCTCATGGCAAACATGTCCACTATCCATCTCTCTCATCATTTTGACCTAAAATTAAGAACGAACCAATAGCTTGTGCGCATAAAAAAACATTTGAACTGAGTAAAATGGGTTAGAAAAATCGGTTTACTTTAGGTTTTTATTTTTTTACTCGTTATTTTTAGTATGAAACTAACAAGTATTGTATCATTAAATACCTGATTAAATACGCGAACTTTTAATGTCACTTGCCAAGGCACTTTAGTACATTCTTTTTAAAGGAGGGCCTTTCAAAGTCAAGAAATTATAAAAATTTTAAATTCATAGCTTAACAAATAGTCTTAATTCTAGAAAGCTTGGGGCAATTGTGTCATTATTTTTGACTTAGGTTCTAGAAATGTTATTTAGGGTTAAGGTTCTAAAGTTTAAATGAACAAAAATAATAAAAACTAAACACAAATTTCTAGGGTTTTCTTAAACGCCCATAATTTTCAAACTGCATGGGATAGATTTTTTTTCTGATTTTTCTCATGGTGGTTACAATCAATCCTATCACCCCGTTTCAGCTTGACGTTGAGTTTTGGGACACCCTGTATAGATATACACATATAACACAGGAGGGAAATATTTTATTACACGCACAGATACATTTTCAAAATTCGCTGTGCTAAAGAATATTGCGTCTCGCAATACAATTGACGTAAAAAACCCACTTATTGAAATTATCTCGCAATTTGACGACGCTAAACAGACTATCACTGATAATGAAGGAGCTTTCACATCAAAAACTGTCCAGAGTCTTTTACAAAATCTATTCTAAATTTCTATGTTTACTGTTCCATCACTTCACAGTCGCAGCAATGGCCAAGTGGAACCCTTCCATACAACTCTTGCTCAAATTGCATAAGAGGATATTCTACTGATGTAGTTGAATTAATTTTGTTAGCAACTCACAAATATCATAACTCCATTCATTCAGTTACTAAATATAAGCCAATGAAACTATTATACAATTCAACGGAATAAGCTAAAAAAGGAATTGAGAGTCGTTAAGAAATGAGACAGGAAAATGACTTAAGTTACCATAATAAAGAAACAAAACCAAGAGAATTTGAACCAGGTGAAATGGTCTATGTAAAAAATAATAGGATAATAGGAAATACATTTTTAAAACTTTATTATGAAAAGGTTATTCAGGCGGATCTAGGGACTGCGGTAGTAATAGATGGAAGGCAAGTCCACAAAAATAATATAAAATAAACATTTACTTGCAGGGTGGTCCTTGTGCCGTTAGTGGCAGCGAGAAGTGTGGACTACTCAACAGCTCTAATTATTCCGATACCATTAGGCGAAACAGCAATTTTTCAGAATTTAATTTATCTGAAGCACACCATAAACTTTATAGTCAAAGGAGTTGTGGACAACATAAATATAATAGCAGCTCTTAAAAATGATAAAGAAAAAGAAATCCTAGAACAGGACCTATAAGAGATGCAAATTGTAAGCTAGACATCGAAGAAAATGGAGAAATGATTAGAAGAGGAGGAATGGAACTTTATTAATAACATTTGAAAAATATCTTACGATAAATGGAGTGAAATTTAAACTAAATAACCAGATTGCTATTATTGAGCTCTTAGCTCCAAAGAAAACTATTTTAAATGAGACAATTCAACAAAAACAGTTATCATTGCAATTCCTTAATAAATTGCATATTCGATATAACGAGAGAATGGAATAGATAAAAATCATTCTTGGAGACAGCAAATGGATTGGTATGGCGTAATTGTAATACTCACATCAATCATAATAGTAATATTGTATATGAAGTTAAAACCCAAAGTTATCCAAATAAAAACTGATACTGACCAGCCTTATCATAATTCGTCAAAGATAAACATTGCCAAAAGCAGAGAAGATATTAGAGCTCGCCTGGAAGCAATTGTGTCTGAGAGCAACCACATTTGAAGGGGAGGGTTGTTAACATATGTAGTGGAATTTGCTTCCATACATTTGACACCACCAACAATAGCTGCAGCAAAAATGCACATACGTGTACGTAACCAAATGCGAATATATTATAAATATAAATGCTGCGTCAACAATTTAGTTTTAAGAAATTAGAAAATAAGAAATATAATTAAGAACTAACGTACATAAGTAGATTATAATATGAAATTGTAAATAAAGCCAGTCTGGATTTGAAAACCAGCTAAAACTTAAATTCATATCAAAAGAGGTTAAACTATAGTAAATATCGAATACCTTTCCGGGATAGCCAAAGGTTGTTATTTACAAATTTTTTATATCGAACCAGTCGTTAACATGCTGAATTAGGTCAGCTGTCTCAGTGGGCTTAAATAACTCAAAACCCAAAGAACAACAGCGCCTTATCAATGTTGGGGTGGTGTTTGAAAATAGTTGCGCTGCTAGTTTAACATCGATTATTTAATATCGATTGATTTTATGACAGTAATTTCTTACCTATGTATTTACCTGATAAGTGTGAGTTACTTTACAAGTGATTAATGAATCCGAAGTAGCAGTGAACTTTAAGAGATCAGAAGTTGTCGTCGGGATTAGGATTTCTCCCTTCCATAGCAAACCAGTATCTAAAAAATGGTTTCTTATGAGCTTTAAGAGATCCGGTGCATCAACGAATGTAAATACTTTATCGTTTTCGTCGTTATGATGTGCGAACCACGGTTTTTCGGAAAAAAGTACACAAAATAAATAAAGATGATGAAGATTTAATCGAAAATTTTAAACAGAAGAAAGGGGAATGTTAAGTGTCAGTGGATCAACTAAACGTTTGTGTTTAATGTCAATCAAGAGACCGTTTTTGCACAGAAAGTCGGCCCCTATAATTGGCTTAGCTATATCAGCAATCAAAAAGGTAAATGGAAATTCGCGCCATAACCCTAAATTTACGTTTAAAAGTTTTTTCCCGTATGTTGAAATATTAGAACCGTTGGCCGCTGTGAAAATTATATCTGAAGATATCCTTGTACAACAGAATTTTGAAGCTGGAAGTACCGAAATTTCTGCTCCGCTATCGATTAAAAATTTCAATTTGTTTCCTTTGTCAAATATAAATAAGCGACGAGTTGATACATCTAAGTTTCCGTTGTCGCCGCAACAACGGAAGAATTTAGTTTGTTGGACTAAAATTTTTCGAAAAAATGCACGGCTGCTCACATTTCATAGCATTATTTCCTAACTTATAAGGATATCTACATAACCAATTTGGATTATCGCGTGATTTTGACCGGATTCTAAATGGGCTTCTAAAACGATTTCTATTTACTGAACGTGACCTCGAATACTTAATTGTTATTGACTACCTTATTCATTTCGCATAGTTCTAAATTAAGTTTCTCAAATTTTTCATAAATGAGAGCAGTTGTCTTGACTAAATTCGTTATAACTGAGTTTTCTTCTTTTGAATTTTGAGAACTATTCATAACAGCCATTTCATTTTTATTGATTACTTCCCAAATGTTATCAGCTAATTTTGTCAATTCATTAATATCACTGGAAGTAGAACTCGTGAAAACAATATTCAGATTTTTTGGTAATATTCTCATCCAAAGTTTCTTTAAAAGATCTTGACTAAAATTAGAACCAGAAAGTATTGCCAGAGACAGATAAAATTCCGAGGGTTTACGACCACCCATTTCAGAATCGGATAATACTTTATCTAATTTAGCATTCTCACTTAAAGAATGTCTTTCAATCAAAATTTTTTTTAACGCAGAAAATTTATTATCCCGTGGTGGATTTTGAATAAAATCTAATATTGTAATAATGACATCCTGAGGAAGTGCAGTAATTACATATTCATACTTTGTTGTCTCTTGAGTTATATTTTTGGTATTAAATTGCATTTCAGCATGGATGAACCATGCTTCAGGACAACTTGTCCAAAATTGTGGAAGCTTAATTGAAGTCGCAAAAATTTCATTATAATTTTGATTTGCATTAGGATTTTCTAACTCCATTTGAAAAGTTTTGTAAATCAATAAGAGTTCCGTTTAAAGTATGTGTTCCTGTAGACGTATATGTGTCGTGTTGCGGTGAATGAAACATTTCTATTGTTTATTCTCAAAGTGTACAAATATCTCAAAAAGGAAGAGTTTACAATGTAGTTACTTTGTTATTTTTTGTTTAATCAGTGAAATAAATAAATGTGTAACAGTAAAATAAATACTTATACATTCATATAAAAATCTTAAATTATAAATGATACAGCTCACCAAATAAAATTATACTGGTTGCTGCTGTTGATGTAATTTTGTTGATTTTCTTTCCGGTTCTGCAGCAATAGCCAATTACCGCCAGCCACTGTTAACCGTCAATACAAAATGGCTCAGACGCTCTATTAATCGCTGAGTTTAAAACGATTCTATAATAATTTTGGTTTCCTACTGAGCCGCGTGCTGTTTCTGATTCTTTCAACATTACTAACAAACTACTAATAAGGTAAATGTACCAAATGCCGGGATCTTAAGGCATGCTTCTCTTATTTGGTGTTCAAAAGTAGTTTATATGGCTTTGTGCACAAAAAAATTTATTTTATTTAAAAATATATCCTTTTAATAGCGAAATTGCTTATAAAAAAACTAATTTATTAGTAGTATTATATTATAATTTAAAGATTTTTGAAACACTTGCAAAGAACACTATTCCGGGATAAATATTACCGTTGAACTTTATTCCGGGAGGCAAGCTTCTAGTTCCGGGAGTTAAATTTTTTCTTCAACAAAAGCATATTTTAAATCATGTTTCATGGAAATTCATTTATTATTAGCATTTGCATAAGATCAGTAAACAAAAAAAAATGAATAGAAGAATTCATTTACATAAGTGAACAAACAAGCTTAACAAAACACAATTCATTAACTTTAATTCTTTTGCAATTTACATTTCTATTGCAAACACACCCCTTTTGTTTAAAGGGACAGGTGGATAAATTTTTTTTATGATACCGTAAGCATGATATATCAGTATATCATCCTTCTCAGGCCAGCGCCATGTGCATCGGCCGTTGACAAGTGTGGTCATGGTCATTGTTTTTATTTCAAATTGCTTATAATCACAAATTCGAATGACTTGGCCGGGAAATTTTTCTGCTTCATACAAAACAACAACAAATTCACCTTTAGAGATGGAAGCATCTTGTTCGACTTTTTTATTATCCTTTATTTTCAGTTTTAAAGTCGATTTTTTGGTATTATTCTCATAAATTTTTTCAACCTTCTTCTGTTCGCGCAACTTCTTTCTTTCTTCCACCTTTTTCAACTTTTCTTGTTTTTCATTGATCACACGCCTTTGATGCTCAATAAATTCTTCGGAGGATGCCACAGTTGGATTTCTTTGTAACACTCTTCTTCTTGCTGTTAATTGGTGTTTCCGGCCAAAGTAAGGCATTTTTAAAGGTGTTGGAAATCCAGATTTGGGAATTAGTAATTCTTCTTCGAGTACATGATGTACGAGTGCATCCAATGATTTTTTCTCAGATATCGACTTAGATATATTGTCTGGACTTGCCGAGGGTATACGTGTTCCATCTTTATCAAAAATAATTTCCATTTCCGATATATTCTCAGGCCAATCCAAGTTAATATTTGCCAAAGTGCACTCATTAGCCATTAATGTAGAGTCACCAAGATACATTGAAATACTAGTTGCACTTTGTGAAACTGGCCCACTTGCCAAATTTTTTGAATTTTTCCAAAATTTATAAAAATTTTTGTCTTTTATATCGCCTTTCCATTCATCAGCAGACTGCTGAAATATTTGTAGTTTGTCAGCACCCAAACGCTCCTTGAAAAGTTCTAAAAAATATTTGTTTTTGTTGAAATTGGTCGTATTTTGCTCAAAACAATCAGCGCGGTGATGCGGAGCACTTGGTATAGAAAGCGAAAATGAACCGGTAGTGCTTGGTCAACAACGTTTCATAAATTATGGTATTTTCATTGAATGGGTACAGGGAAATTGATTTTTCAAAAAGTGGTGCAAAATCCTCTATCTTAAGGCGACTTCCATTGTTTTCAATGCGCCATTCATAAACATTTTTGCTCCAAGATATTTTTAGAGGTTTAAACACTGCAACATCTATGGGCTGCATTAAATGAGTAGAGTTTGGAGGTAAGGCTTCTAACACGATCTCGTTGTTTTTACAAAATTCACTCAAATGGAGTGATAAGTGTGAGACGTGGCCATCTAAAAATAGAACAGCTGGCTTTTTAATATTTTGTTCTGTCAAAAATGGATTGAAAATATTTGTAATGTATTCAAAAAATGCTTCGCAAGTCATCCATCCTGTATCTGACCTGCCAAATGCCCAGCTTTTTGGATAAGCGTTCAAAATATTTTGGGGAATCCTTTTGTAAAGAAAATTACCATGGGAGGCATCAATTTACCGTCTTTTTCATTGTTTCCAGACCTGCTGTATACATTTTTAGCACCTGTCTAGGCAATACAAGCCTGTCCTTTGGGACACAAAAAAAAGCTGATTCATCGCAATTGAAGATCCTGGATGGATCACATAAAAGTCCAGCAGATTGTGTTCTAGGAAATACGTTTCCACTCTGTGGAATCAGTCTCTAAGCAGGCCTTCGCTCACAGAAACTCTGGACAGCGTCAACGACTGGCAAACTCTTTTACTAATAGCTGGATGTCTTTGCATGAAAGATTCAAACCAATGCCGTCCAGGAGTTCAATTTTTTAATTTATTTGGCCGATCTAACTCATTGACCAACTTCTTCACGGAATGCAAAAGCAAATCTTTAGAGACTGGGAAACCCATATCAGCTATATGAAAAATCCATTTAACCAACTTGTCTTCTTCTTATTATTTGGGTATCTACCGTGTAATTTATCATACAGCGTCTGGTTGGGTATTTTATAATGTTTCAAAGCCTGAAAAACAGATATTGTTCCATCTTCCACATCTTTGAGTGCTTTATGCAATGTGTCTAAGCTATATTTTTTCGGCATTTTTCTACCGTATTAATAAAAAAAATTTAAAGTATGTAGGTGAATGAATGTTAATTGTTAAGTATAGTTCGAAAACCATCGAAGTTTTACACTATCGCGACTATCGATGGTTAAAAGCACACTATCGATAGTATTTACATTAATTTTTATCATAGAATTTGCAGTCAAAGAGTGTGTTTTTCAGTAATATTTAATTTATATAATTATATAAGTAGTAAATTAGATTCAATTTAATAATATTTTATGGAATTCCATTGCAATAGAAATATATTATTTTAATATACATAAGTATCTTAAAGCAGTTTTTGCAATATTGTAGTGTTTTTATCTTGATTTTACAGTTTACAAAAATTTTAAGGGATTTGTCAATACCATAAAAAAAATTAAAACTATACTATCGATGGTCGCGACTATCGTTAGCTTGCGAACTGTAGTGCAAAGTTTAGGTATGTAATAAAATTTATGGAAGTCTATATTTCTTCACCAAAATATAAATTACGGAATTAAAAGCACGTTAGATTCGAATTGGCTTTAATTCCGGGAATGTTCCGTAATTAGGTTCACTATAAATAATACGTGTACATAATTCCGGGATAGACAAAATCACATATTTTAGAATGAAAACTAATTAAAATTTAGCATTTTATTCATTTAAACTATGTTAAACATTTTAATTTTCAATGTTTCAAAAAATTGGGTTAAAATACTTACCAGAATGTTATGTGTAACCCTTACAAATTGCTTCGACTCACTATGCTCACGTACAACACAACTGCCTGATATGCGCGTCAACGGCAACTGACAAAATAAAACTTCAAAATAGCTTAATAAAAAAAATAATAAAAAATTTCCGTTATTTTCATTGCTTCAGAATTTGTTCCTCCGCACTTATTAACACTTTTTACGTGATCCGCTCAGTTTTTGTTTTTCTTGCTTATTTGCTAGTATTTGTTGTGTTGTTCTTTTCTGATCTTTGCTTCGCTCTCTAGTTCATGCTGTTTTTTGATACCTGCATTAATCTTTGGTATCTTCAAATATTTGTATGTAACTGCTGGAGGTTGTTGTTATCGATTCAAAACTCGTACACAGCATCAACTCCGCACAGCATGCAGGCTCCTGGCAGGATCGCCAATTGTAGTCATTGTAAATTGTAGTAATTGTAGTTATTATATGAATGAAAAATTTATTTTTATATATATTTTCAAAAAATTATATATGTATCAAGGCACATTCAATAGGTAGCAGCAGTAGAAAAATTGAAAAAAAAAATTTGAGCTCTGTATATTTTGTTTTTGCTTTTAAAATCTAAAATTTCAAAAATATTTTATCAACTACCTTGAATTGTACTGAAAGCATTCTTATCACAACGAAATTCAAAATTTGACAATTCAAATTAAAATAAAATATGAAAAAAGTTCAAAAAAAAAAGTTTGCTGCGGCTACCTATTTGATGTGCCTTGATATGTATACAAATTTTCTTTTTGATTTAATATTACAGAAATTACTTAAATCTAAAATTATACAACAAACAAAGTTAAATTTATCAAAGTACCATAACATATAATAATGCAAATTAAGAAAATGATTAACCCTACAATCAAATCGTTTAACAACATTTGTCGCCCGAAATATGATGACCCATCATAATTCACCAGCTCCAAAATAATGGCCAGTAAGACGATATGCTAAGTGGCACGCAGCTATTAAGGCCAGCGGAAGACCGACCCAATATAATCAACTCAACCAATAACGCCAATAGGAAAGGCACACTTACCCACTTGAGAGTTGGCGACTCTGCACAATTGCATCAGATGACCAAAAGTCAATATGTAAACAGAACCAGCATTAATAAACATATTGGAACCACGCAATGGTCACATCAGCAAACAATGCAGTTGCAGCTTAGCAGAATGCAGCCGCAGCGCCGGCATAGGTTTAGTTTAAATACTGTAAGATTTGTATTTTTAAGATCAGTTTTTATACTCACTCACTAAACGCGGTTACTCTGCCTAAATAGCAGATCGCAACCCTAATCCTCGTTATCTTTTCATCAAAAGGGATTTAGGGAGCCCAACTACAACGTTGGGAATCATAAATTAGAGTATCGGACATATCATTTGCAACCAAGTTACGAATGGCATAGCTTGCCACTTATATTCATTTACTTATTTTTGATCATTTTCATTTAAAATTCTATAGAATCTATAATGTAACCCATTTAAATAAAAGTTTCAAAGCTTATACGAAATAATTGTTATCAAAATTCCAAACTTTTTATTCAGGATTTTTAAGAAAGTTTTGGGCATGCAATTTCAGTTAAACAAAGTGCAAGTTTCAGTTGTCTAAAAATTATCGTTGATTTATTAGAAGTTTTTTGTCAAGGGTGTCGATCATTTCCTTCCGTATAAAATTGGATTTTGATGATACGTTGACAATTTGTTATTGAAGAGTTAAATGCGGTTTTAGTATTTATCTTAAATAAGGAATTTTGGTCGTTCTTTCTTCTTTGAATACTTTTGAAAAGTTACATAAAATTATTAGTATATATACGATGCTCAAAACGTTTTATATTATAATGTTCTAGCTTCCAAAATATCAACTTTTTTGTTTAAAGCTATAATAATTCAAAATTTCCAGGACAACAAGTGGCAGGCTTTTTTACTCATGCTTATTTACGTAAATCAAATTTCGATTTGAACGAAATACACAAAACAGAGTGGTCATTACAATTTTTATGAAATAAACATGCAGTTTTTGCAAAAAAAAAACGCAAACATAAAGAAAAAGTTAGTTGAACTGTACTCGTACAAAACCCGTTTTTGATGTTAAATTATACATTTATTGAATTTTTTTTGTGTTTTGCAAAATGGAGTATGTAATGTTAAATAATACATTTATTGATTTTTTTTTGTGTTTTGCAAAATGGAGAGTGATTTTGAAGGTATGAAAACCAAGATTTCTATTAAAAATTATTGTGTTTGTCATTTACTTGTTTTGAATGTTGCGATACACTTGTAATTAATGTAAAAAGTATGACCCCAGTAGATCCTGCCAAAATAACAGAATAAGGCGATTGTTGGAAGTGTATTGTTTTATATTTTTGAAGAAAAAATTTCGGAATCCTTCAGATTTGTGCTACAGATTGTTTTTTCGTCGCTGTTTTCTGACAACTATTTCCGAAAAACTGTCCGCCATTTTATGTCAACCATTTTGAATTTATACATTCTGATGACATTTTTTAAATCAGCGAACCAAAAACCTTAAATATATCTGCGCTTTACGGAAAATAATGTTGTTGCTTCGTTACGCCCAGAATTTTCCGAATTTAGCCCACTGTGCAGCGAATTATTACTATATGTTTCATGGAAATGACATATTAAATTTGGCCCGATGTTGTAAGTACCAGATGGATTATAGATAGACCCATCAAAAAGTATTCATAAATGATCAGGATGATAAGCTGAGTCGATTTAGCCATATCCGCCTGTCCGTCTGTTTGAATGCAAACTAGTCCCTCATTTTTTTGAGCTATGGTATTTCGATGAAATTCGGTAGTCAGGTGCCTTTTTATAATGCTTTAATCATTTGTTGGAAACGGTCGGAAAGATCGGACGACTGTAACGTATATGGGAGCCGATTGTTCAGATATTCTATGTTGCCCACTACTCCTTCATTTAAGCAGCTACAGGCTTGAAATTGTGCACATATATCGTTTATTGTTAGCAATATATGACCAGTGGAAATCAGAGAAATATAACATGCAGCTACTATACAATTATTCCATTCATGAAAGGAACAAAAGGTCTGTCTTGCATAGCATTTCCGAAGACGAAAGACAACTTGTTTTTATATAATTTGGCGCAGGCGTTTTTATCTTGAACGTGAAAGCGGCGAAATTATTCGTTTAACTCTTTTGAATTGATGTTATCGGAGAGTCGTTAGAACAGGTCTAAAATTTTTTTTTCTAAATTTCGAATACCAAATCTGGACTTAGATCCAGAAACTATTTTCCATGTTTTTTCAAAGAATATTTTTTTCTATCTAAAACGACACATTCGTTGCCCGGGCTGTGAGAAACTATTTTTAGTTCTATTAATTTTGAAAATATTTTGTGGAGCTAAGATGTATGGTTCCAATAATCCGAATTTTCGAGTTTAGAATTTTTTTTTTTTAATTTTGGTTGTGGAAGTTTTGGACCGGGTAGCAATATTTTGTATTTTACAACGGCTTTTCGTTTCGGTTTTGACGTCGTTTTTCAGTCTTAAAACTTCTCTGAAGATAACACGGTGCCGCCATCGGTATGCCTCCAAGAAAAACTTTATAAGAAATGAGAGTCATTCCAAAATGAATAGTTATGTTGAATCAATATTCTCTGGATATAGATTTTTTTTAAAAAACGTTATAGTTTAAATATTCACTGTTTGAAATGTTTAGTTATAATGCATATTTAAGTTGTTTAATGGGAAGTATTTTGTAGGATAAAAAATATATGAAAATAAATCGAAAAAGTTTCAATAAATCGACAATGTCTTCTAAACCGCAAGTACATCAGCTATAAAAAAAATACACATGCCTAATACGAGCATAACTATTGAAATAGTTGTATAATTAAATTTGCCACATGTTTTTGATATCCATCTTTAAAAAGCGCTTGCGCATTCATAAATGTGAATGAATAGTAAAATCTTGAGAGTTAAGTTGGCCTTATTCCCTTGCACTCAAACAGATATGTATTAACCGAAAGTATAAGAACAAAAGTTTTTAGAGGTACTAAATAAAAGACTTTCGGTAATGTAAATTTTTTTTAGCGATTTATGTATATACTCGTAAAATGTTTGTGTTTTCTGTGTACAGTTGAAAACAATGAAAAAGTGCTCAACAATTATTTTTTAGTAAGGGCATATTCAATTTATATACATACAAATGTATATATGAACGCAAGTATGCTATACTCTAATATTTAAGTGTAATTTCTAATTCCAAAATCAACTTTAGCAAATGCCTGTGAAATTTCAGGGGATATAATCATGCAAACATGAATGAACACACATGAGAATATACATGTGTATATATATACATATATATATGTATATCTTAGATACCTTATAGTATTCATATGTACACACACATTTACAAGTTTAAACTGTTCAATTGAAATATGTAAGAAAATTTGTCTGTGGGCAAAATGCGTTTTTACCATTTTGAAAATTGTGTCTGAAATTTAAGATTGCCTGTGCAAATTGCGTTATCGTTAATAAATAATTACTTCCAGTAATTTGCAATCGCCTAATGTTAGAAACTCCAATATTAAACGTTTCCTATTAAATTAAAACTCTAGATATCCGCCTTCATAACCCTTCGTAAAATGTACATATTAATAAACAATTTGGGGAAGTTTTGACCAAAAAGTTTTTAATTAAAATCAAAAATGTTCTATTTTCTTTAGTTTTGTGTTGCTTTTGATTGTTTTGTTTCTGTTGTTGCTTTGTATTGTTTTGCTTTTGTTTTGCGTTGTGACGCTTTGTTTTCCTTTGTTTGTTTTGTTTTATATTGTTTTGTTTTTGCCTTGTTTGCTTTTGGTTTCTTTAATTTTTTGTTTTATTTTTTTTCTTTTCTGTTTTGTTTTATTTTTGTGTTTTTTGCTTTGTTTGTTCTTTTTTTTTGGTTTTGTTTTGTGTTGTTTTAATTTGGGGTTTTTTTATTTCTGACTTTTTTTTTGTGTTTTTTATTGTTTTTCATATATTTAGTTTTCTTTTGTATTGTTATGTTTTATTTTGTATTATTCTGAATTGTTTGGTTTTGTAATATGTTGTTTTTGATTTGTTTCGCTTTGTTTTGTTTTGTTTTGATTGCGTTTGCTTTGTTTTGGTTTGTTTTGTTTAATTTTTTTTATACATATATAATCTTCTCCGTTTTGTTTTGTTTCGCTTTATTTTGTTTTGTAATATGTTTTCTTTTTTTATTTATTTATATTGTTTTGTTTTGTTTTGCTTTGCTTTGTTTTAGTTTTTTTTGTTTTGATTTGTTTTATTTGTGCTGTTACGTTTATTTTTGTTTTATTTTCTTCTCTTATGTTTTTTTGTTTAGTTTTGTTTAGCTTTGTTTTATTTTTTGTTATTTTGTTTCTGTTTTTGTTTTATTTATTTTTTATTTTATTACTGTTGTTTAATTTTTGTTTGGTTTATTTTATTTTAATTGCTTTTTCGATTTATTATGTGCTTAGGCCTCCAGTCTAAATACAAATTATCTATTTACGGTGTGTCACCGTAATGTAAAGTTGTGTTTTCTTGTACACGTACATACATGCATGTGCAAAGTAGTTTTGTACACACACATGCATGTGTAAACTAGTTTTGTACACACACATGCATGTGTAAAGGATTTAGGGTGTACACACATACACGCGCGGGGCTGGAAAACTTACAGTTTTTCCAGATAAATAATTTCGGGCAGTTTCCCCTTAAAAGGGTTCTCAAGATTTGTTTCGTGGGTTCAGTCCGGTTTTGGAAAATTCTGTTAACTCACTCGATTTTGGACACTCTAGAGGCAACACGATCAGCTACCACCCAACGTGAATAAATCAAGGTAATATTATAACCATTGCTTCAAATAAAAATAATATTCATTTTTATATACAACCAAACTAATTCTTGGCTTTTATTTATTTTAAATTAAACACTGGTGCCCACTGGAGATAGCTCCCATTTTATGCATCCCGTGTTCATTATGTTTTGTTTTGCTTGTTTTCCTTTTGTTTTGTTTTGTTTACTAATGTTTAATTTTTTAGATTTTTTTTATTTTAATTTGTTTATTTTATATTTGTTTAATTTGGTTTTGTTTTATTTTATTTTGTTTTTTAATATTATTGGATTTGGTTTGTTTTTTATTTATTTTTATTCGTATTGTTTTGCTTTGTTTTTTTTTTGTTTTATTCGCATTTGAAGTTATTTTGAAACAGATGGTGTTGCCACGCCTATTCACGATAAACTGTCTTCATCTCAATAAAACTGTCAGATACCGTCACTAAATATTGTACACAAACCTTATGTCTTTGACATCTTTAAGCTAATAGTTCAAAATTTTTGTAATCGGAAAGTAACCACGTGCACCAAAAATGATAAATGCGCAATGCCCCAATGACTCCAATCCAGGCGCACCTCTGCACCCGTTCCAAGTCCTTAGCCTGGGTAGTTCCAACAGACAATGGCTCTATATAGCACAATAGGTTTTAATAATATTTCATACAACCAGAGGACAACGCTGGGGGAAAGAACCCGTTCTTTCTAATGGCGACCCTATAGTAGCGGCGACTGACGCCGTCTTTACATGCTCCTTTATGATCGACCTCCAGTTTAGCTTTCTGTCAAGAATAACCCCCAAGTAACTGGCTCTGTCAGAAAGTACAAGGGGAGTGCCAGCCACCGAATGGAAGCTGGGCATCTAGTACCCTATATTTCCTGGCGAACTAAACTTATTGGGATTTAAAGCTAAAACACGGTAAGGGGACCAATTTATTAAAAAGGTGGGGTTATCTTGCATGATGTCATACAACTTGCTCATGAGATTTTCCATGACCATCTCTAGCTTCTCCGGAAACTCATTTACAAAAACATTCCAAAGGAAGCGGGAAATAACGTTTCCTTGTGGGGTACCATTGCGCACCTTCAGTAAACCGCCGCGTTCTGTCGCAGAACGTATTGGATGTGAACTTAATCAGATTTGTCTCAACTCCGAGCCGGGCAAGGGACAGCACAACCCTGTCAAGAAGTATATAGCTGAATCTACAGATATGCCTGCACGTAGGCGGTTATAATATCGTCCATCGGGCAACTTGAGAGGTTTAAAAGAGACCAGAGCCCAGAGCAGGCGACGCACCTCCACTAGTTTACCAGAGGAGACTGAGCTGCTACCGGAATTTTTGCCGGCAGCTCTGCTCGATACAGTATTTTCGGTAAAAATTAGTGCTCCGAAGCAGAATAAGGGACTCCTCGCCACTTGTTGCCCATTCATCCGACTCATTTCTCAGGTATCCCAGAGAAACAGGACGCATCTTAAAGAGGCGTCTGCACTATCCCCTAAGTACCGATGTCCACCAGCTCGGTCTTACCCTGCTCTACGGTGACGAGCATTCGATGGCACGGTAAACTTCTCTGCCATGCTATCGATAGAAATTTCAGAGAGATCTTGGTTCTCATCCGGGACTTCAGCTTTTCCTGCAGTTTCCTGCAGTTCAGATCTCACCTAGTACTCATTGAATTTAAAAAACTTTTGGGGCGACCTTCGTCTAAACTGAGCTGGATAAATATATGATCAGAGAACGAGTGAGCCTAAAGCACCATCGTCAGATATACGGGATATCAGTGAATTAAAGCCAGGGAGACGTCTAAGTCACCTAACCGCGGCAACGAAAGTGGGCTCATTATCTCTGTTGCAAATAGCTAAGTCTCCACTTATTATGCAATCAATAAGGTGTTCATCTCTTGTGTTTATAACCGAGCTTACCTAATACGTTTGCCTCGAGTTTGCATCAGGCCCAACGATGCCATTTCGTGTACTTTCCGAACTGCGAACCTCTAAGTGTCTGGAGGCTTTAGCGAAACATTCTTTACGATTATATTCCTATTCCTATTACCTATTAGAGTCCGTAGGGACGGTCGGTTTTGAACCTCCTACCCAAGCAAGGAGCCGTGGTGTTGTGCGTGCTGGCCACACTAAAGATAAAGCCTGCATTTTGAGAAGATTTCGGCCCTTGCAGAAGATGCCGCCACGCGTTTGAATGAGCTGGATTTGGTGTTCAATTTGGACTCACCTCTGCCGCCTAAAGAAAAAAAATTGTTTTTTGATATTAGTTTCATTTTTCATGCTATATGGGTCCACTTTAAAATGGTTATATGATTACCTCCGCGGAGCCATGGGGAAGGTTGACGCATGCCCTTATGGGATAAGGAAGCAAAATGAAATACCAAAAAATGTAAAATACTACAATATAACCAAATTTGACAAGGGATGACGGAAAATCATTCCAACATACATAAAATTTCCACCCTATCGGAAAATCAGAATAAAATCAAAATACAATATAACCATTAAAATTAGGAAATTTATATTTAAATACTGAAAGATTTTACCAATTAGATCATTTGCTATTCAAATATTTAAATAAAATATACAAACTGAAATATTTTAAATTGTTATAATATATAAATACATGCAAAATAAAACAAATAAGAGGTTAGTTCGAATATTTTTTACTAGAATTTATGATACTTTTGATTTTAAGAGATAATTATATTTTTATATTTTTTAATTAAAAATTAACACAATTTCACTCAGGAAATAGTTTAAAACAATTGAATTTCTAAGAAAATTATGTGCAAATTCTGATTGGAAATTTGAAGAGAATTACAAAATAACATTGTGTACGAATGCGGGTCACAAGTGGTAAACACAATTTGAGCACGTTGACTTCAGCGATCTTAGTAATTTTTCTGGATTGTCTCTAGTTTTGGAGCTATTGAAATTTTCACAAAAGAGGCCCCAAAACGATTACTTTTTATATTTCAACCGTGACACAATAAACAGATAATAGTATAATGTAAACAGTGGATTGTAGTTTTTTTTTTAGATATGTGTTCCATAAAAAGTAAAACTTTGTTTACAAAAGAAACTTTGTTTACAATCAATCTTTGATTACAAAAAAAATCATATTTACAAAAACACTCTAGTTTTTAAAAAAAATTGTATATTAACCAAATTTTTTTTCAACCAAACTTTGTTACAAATCTAACTTTATTTATATTGCGTGTATTTATATGAGTTTGGCAGTTCAGCTGAATATTAATTATAAAAATATTGCGTTAAAAGAAATTTGAGATACATCCATACATACATATGTACATACTTAGAAATGGGAAAATGTGCATTGTGTTTTAGACATATTTTTTTTTAATTCCGCAGGACTGCGGAGAAAATCCTTTCGGAACATGGCTTATGTCATGGAGCTTGCTGCAAACAGTTGGGTGTGCAGTCGGACCTCATTAGCGGAGCGCAAAGAGTCAACTTTATGCCCAACTCTGTTCCTTAGACACTTTTACGGAATACGAGTACATAAATGGCTTCACCTACTTCTGCATGTCGTCCATCGGTACATATAACATAAGTATATCAAAACGCAATATAATAACTTTGAAATTTTCTTTATGGTTAATGCGAGTAGTTTTTGTGCCATATTTCTTCTTTGGGGAATGTTGTTACCAGGAGCTTCGCGTCCGGAAAGTTTCTGTTGTGTGGTTCATTCATCTTGCTACACGCTCTAAAGCAGAAGAAAATTAAGCTTATGCACTAAGAATAAAACTCTGTAAAAACAATAAGTAAAAACAAAACACAGTCGGAATAATTTCACTTAACCTTAAAATACTGGTGTTTTTACGCGTCAAAACAAAGTAAACAGTGCCGGCAACCATTTTCATTTTTGCATCACCAAACATTTTTTGGAAAAAGGCTACTTGTCAAGTTAATGGAAGTGCATAAAAGAGGTATCACTTTGAGATCCGTAAGCTTTCATTAATGGTTATTGTATTTGATAGCGTCCAAGAATTTCTTCAAGGAGGGATATGTTTCTTAGGTATTATTGCTGAATGCGATAAGAACTTAATTTTTCGAGTTTGTGACATGAAAAAGAACTTATTTCAAACTGCATTCTTTATACAATCTCCAGTCTTCAAAAATTCGTAAAGTTATGTTGACGACCGTATGTTCCATATGTACAAACCAGAGAGCAGAATGGATGGAATCAAAATGCGTAGTAAGTCACTCGTTTTCTTTTCTTACCTACACACTCTACCTCTCAGTGCTCTCCAAACATAACATGCGATAGCATTGGAATAAGAGAGTCAAGTGAGTGAGTGATTCACGCTATCAAATGCTTGATTTGAATAACAAGTGCAAGGCCGCTTTGCAGTTGTAAATAAATGTATCGGACTATCAGGAATAATTAAATGCGCTGAAAAGTATTTATATAAATAGATGTCTCATGAAGTTGCGAACACCTACAGTGTTTTTAGCTTACGTATGAGTCCTTTTTTTACTACATGTATAAATACCTATTGCTAATTTTTAAAATAAGTAAATGAATTAAATTAAGAAACACGAAATATAAAGATTTATTTTATTAATTCATTTGAATTGATCAGTGCATATTGCAATGCAAAAATATCAATTGGTTTATAGCGGTATCATTTAATAATATTTGGCATCTTTTTTCTGAAATTATATTTCCAGCTGAAGAAAACACTCTTTCCGACGATGCACTACTTGCAGGGGTTGCTAATACTCTACAACTGAGTTTGTGCAGCAATGGCATTTCACTTTTATGAAGCTCCCACCATTTGATTATGTCGAAGTCCATATGAAAATAAACCTCCATATTTTCATAACGCTGAAGCTCTCTAGCTACTTTATCAGCGCTACTAACTAAACTCCGTCCATACTTTTCATTCCCAATAGAAAATTATCCAATCTTGCATCTCTTATAAAATGCATTGTTATTGCCAAAAAACTTTTATGAAAATAGCAGTCGGTCCACAAATCAGACGTCAGAGCGAAACCTATGTTTTTAAGTCCCTCAACATCTGCTTTAACTTGAGACAATGTTTTCAAATAAATGTTTTCAACATTACATATTAGCAACTGTGGTCGAATGTGGCAACAATGACTGAACGTTAACGTTTGGCCCATACTTAGCACCAATGGAAATCAAAAATTGTGCAAGTTTTTCGACACCTGTATCCTCTATTATTATATACGGACGGCAATTCTGGACAATCCATTTAGTGACTACTTCCACGGCTTCTTTTTTGGTGCTGGAATCTATTTCGACGGTTATATTTTCTCCTCTTTCATTCTTCTTTGCCTCGATATAGCATTTATGTCGAATTAAATTAGTAGTTGACTTGCTATTGTTTTTGTAAACTCCACAGCAATTACGACACGCCACCAAGTATGGAATTTCATTTCCAGTATCATCTGTGATATTCCCAAAAGTGCTCCAAACTTTACTCCGACCTCTTTTCTCGCTAATTTTGAAGCTACCACTTAAAATATTACTTTTAATAGCGCTGTGATTCAACACATTGCTCGGGGCGACGCTCGATTCACCACTACACATAGTATCATTAATTGTCTATTGAATATAATAAAGAGTACTTATATTTACCATAAAAACTAATAAATTGTAATAAAAATATATATAAAAGTATATTACTTACCTCTTCAATATCCATTTCAACGTACTAGTGCCTTCGTTTACTTTTCGCATATATGTACATACATACATACATATGTACTGTTTGCAATAACCGTTGTAATGCCATTCGAGTGCCCGATTTGTTTGGCATACAATAGTTTCTCATTCGAACGATTTGATTTAGAAAGAGCATGTCAATGACGCACTTGAAAAAAATGAGTGCAACGCAGCCTACTGTTAGTGAGAGATTTAACATACGATCTTACTGCTAAAAGAATGTTTTTCACTCGCTGTTTAGTGTTAACAGCATTGAATTCACAGTGTCTATGTAGAAATGAGTATATCCATTCTGCACTCTGGTACAAACCGATTGTTCCAATTGCTTTGCTAGCAATATATACTGTCGCAGCTATTGTTGAAGGCGGCGAACGATGATATCGAAGCCATTTGGAGTAATTCCGATGTGGTTGCATTTTAAAATGAAGATCGATGGTAGAAACGATAATTCAGAAAATACGCCCAACAGATTCAAATGATGGCGCTAAATATTCTTCCGTTTGGCTTGGTCTTTTTGGAACCGGGATGCTTTCTGAATGCGGTAATGGCACTGAACGTTTGTTTTTTTTGCCTTGCATTCTAAATGGCGTTTTTAGTTCTATTTAACCCAATACTATAATTCAAGCATGTATAACATTCTTCTGGACTATGATCTTGTAAATTCACTTAAATAGCTTTGCCTTTACTTCATTCCATCAATCGCGCTAAACATCGCGTACATGCATACATATTACAGCCGGAACTTACAAGATTAGTTTTATTTTAGAGCAGAAAAATAAAACTCACCGCGTAAGTTTTTTTTTGGGGAAAAATAAAACTCAAAAAAAGTATTATTATGCGAGCAAACACAAAACTTAAAAATAATTCTTAAATTTCATGAAAGATTCAAAAAATCATAGAACTTGAAAAAATATAGAACTTTATATATTTACGAACATTCCTTCATGTCGGAATTTTAAACAAATTTGCCTGACAAATTAGCATTATTACTTAAAGTATATAATTCGCTGCTTACAGCGAGGATGCAAGCGGCTTATGTAATTTTGAAATAGCAAAACAAAAAAATATTAGCTAAGCTTGGTTGGTTGGTTGATAGAGGCGTAGCCTAGTCTAAAGATATCCTAAGACCCAATTACCTAATCCTATCTTCAGTACTTTTTATGCAATTGTTTCACAAGCATAAGTTTCGAAGTCTTTCAAGCATAACCCTGTCGCGATGTTGAGATGTTAGACCAGCCGTAGAAAAAGTCGCTTGCAAGGGACTGATCTTGTCACGACGGGCAAATACAGCTTTGTCGATTCATAAAGCTGTAAAAAACACCTCATATTGTTTCGCATATCTTTAAAGGGTTTTCGGTTAAACTCGCCAGTGGAGATTTCAAATAGAAAAACATTTCTTCAGAAATATCGTTACTGAGCACGAATCTTCAATAAAAATGACCGTTTTTTTATCTGCAACAATCCGAAAATGCTACACCCACAGTAATATTCCACCGACACGCAAAAAGAATTGTGAAATAACTTCAGTGAAATCGGCTTCTTCGAATTTAAATTAAATTCATTTAAAGAGCTTTATAAATCACTTTTTATATCGTGAGAGAACAAAACGGTTTTAATTCAACGCCACGGGTAATTGCAATTATACGTATAGCTACATATATGTTGTTTTATTCATTTCTTTTCTGCCTTGTGCTTCTGTTTACTACAGCATTGTCCGTGCAAAGTGTAAAAGCATTGCTTAAGATCAAGAATGATCTATTAGAAAATTGAGACCATTTTAGATACTGAATAATAGTAACAACTTACTTTCTTATTTACTTAATTGGCGCATTAACCGCCTTATCGATTTTGGCCGAGGTCAACAAAGCACGCCAGCTTTGCCTATCTCTGGCTAACTTGCTAACTGCATACATCTTTCGGATAATAATTCTCTCGAACACGCTTAGAGCCCACTCATCTGATGCTGTTATCGCTATGCTTATGCGTCATACAATAGGACGAGCGTAATGAGACAATTATATAGTGTGGGTTTAGTCCGTCGAGAGAGGACTTTAGTGCCTACTCTCTCCGAAGTAGCACTTGTTGGCAAGAGATATTCTCCGATGGATTTTAATGATGCTTCCTCTCTCCGAAGTAGCACTTGTTGGCAAGAGATATTCTCCGATGGATTTTAATGATGCTTCCTAGGAACAACAAAGTTCTCTACTTTTTCTAAGAAATAACTGTCGACAGTGACGTGAGTGCCCAGCCGTGAATTTGCTGACTGTATATTTGATGACAGAAGATACTTCGTCTTGCCCTCGTTCACCTTCAAAGCACCTCGCTTCACTGCTCTATCCAGTTCGGTAAAGGCAGAAATTACTGCGCTGCTGTTAAGAACGCTAATGTAATTGTCATCGGCGTACGCAAGCAGTTGCACATACCTGATCGATTTAGTTCTGCGGCACGTTAAAGAAGTCGCACGACAGAGGGTCACCCTATCTGAAACCTCGTTTGATATAGGCTCGTAGAGGTCCTTCCCAATTCTGACAGAGCTGGTGGAGTTGCTCAACGTCATTTTACATAACCGTAAACGGTTTGCTAGGGAAGCGGCTTTGAAGTCGATTCTTCTTTCTCGCGTCTTTTTCAAGATCTGGCGTATTGGAAATATCTGCTCGATGGTAGATTTAGCAATAAGGTTCAATCAGTTCATTGACGGTGAGCTTAAGTCTTTAAAAAAATACGCTAGACAGAACCTTATACGCGATAATTGGCGCTGCAGGATAACCCTTTTCGTGAATTGGGCAGAGTACACTTAAATTCCAATCAGCAGGCATGCAGGAATAAGCTCGTGCCTGAACTTAACCACCTTCTCCCCGCCGTACTTAAATAATTCAGTTGGCAACTTATCAGCCCCGATGGCTTTATGTTTATTCTGTTGTGCTATCGCTTTCCGAATTTCATCACAGTCGGGAGATGGTCCATCGACTCCATCACCATTGATTGGGAATTCGGGTTCATAATTTTTTTCAAAGTTGTTGCAGCTGCTACCACTTATCAATGTGGAGAAGTTTTCCATCATAATTTAAGTACGCTATGGACATCAGTCACCAGTTTGCCATTGTCATTCCTGCAGGAATTCGTCCGGTCTTGAAATATTCTGTTAGTCGTCGTCCTTTTTGAAAAAAATTTCAGGCGCTTTTTCTGTCGGCCATCATCCAAAGCATTTCGGCCTCTCTCTTTTTCGCAAATGAAAAATGCGTCTTACTTCCTTTGTCAACTAACGATAAAGCTCCCGCACAGCTTGGGTTGCGCTCGATCGCAGTGTGACCCTGTACACAGCGTATCTATGTTCCGAAACGACACGACATTCCTCGTCACACCAGTTGTTTCTTCGGTCCCGCTGAAATCCGATGGTGTCTTCAGCGGCGGTATGTAGACAGCAAGAAATATGGTTTCCCTGCGTGGAAATAATCTTTCTGTTGATCATTGCCCTCAGAGCAGGAGAGCAAGTCGGTTGCTTGTATGTTGCGATTGCAGCTTTCCGACGAGAACAGAGGTAATTTGGCGAATATAAGCAAATGACACTTTAAAATATGTGAAATTGTGATATTCCGGTATTGTTGACTCAGGTAATGGTGTATTTGTACAGCTCTGAAATTGTGGAAAAGGAACATAAAATCCTATTGTTTAAATACTTTAATATTGAAATATAGTGAACACTTTGTTTTTAAAAAAAAACCCTAATTATTTGTTTATTTGTTTAATTGTTTTGCACGCGAATGTGATTATCTATTTCTTTTCCCTTTTGACT
This sequence comes from Philophylla caesio, assembly GCA_963971545.1. Lineage (NCBI taxonomy): Eukaryota > Metazoa > Arthropoda > Insecta > Diptera > Tephritidae > Philophylla > Philophylla caesio. The sequence continues at coordinate 124,002,670 of OZ020604.1, read as the reverse complement.
CGATATTCTGATATGCTATGACGTCACACACAAATCAAACTTAACTTCCTGAGAAATGTTCGGGACTGTTAAGGGATTCTATACGAATTGCCATTTCCTATAATACCAGCGTAACCCAAAAATACCAGACAAAGTTATTCGGACCAAGCGTGTTCAACTTGTCAAGAAACTTTATCACTAGTTTTAAGGACTTTGACAGCTTTTCAAAAATATCGCAATTCTTCAATGCAGGTAGTTACGCCTGAAATTGAATTTATCTCATGTTTCGGAGAGTTTCCGAAAATTGTAGCTCAAGCCAAAATACACCGGTATCTTCTGGGTTCATGAGCTGTCCGTATATCAGGCTAACATAGTCGTACTGAGTGAAAATATCTCAAGTGGGCCCCAAAAATCGAAATGTTTTATTTCTTGAATGTTTCATCAGTTTTGATTCTTGTTATGGCCATCTAACACTCCGTAAAATTTTTCTTCTTGGAAACAATTATTAGTCAAGTTATAAACAATTATAAACATGCATTAAAATTTGCAAAACCAGTTTAACTAAATAATGAATGTAATGAATTGTGAAAAAAAATTTTTTGTATTAACAGTTCATATTTTTATAAACAATTGAACTTTTTTGTTACTTCTGGAGCTCCGATTTTATTCCGACAAAAAAAAGTGAGTTGTCAACGGGCTTGTGGAAAAATATAACTCTATTATTGGGGGAGTTATGCCAACGAGTAACTGGCTCGCAGTTGCGCGTGGTATCTTTTAGGGTTTTAGCTGGTGACTCAATAGCTTCGATGCAGGATCAGCTATCTGTGCATATAAGGTACTTCCTTTTATTCAGTTTAGAATATTTAATGGCTTCATATATGGCGGCTAGTTCCGCTGTACATTCTGAGCATATGGGGTGTGGCAGGCCATGTTTGATTAAATCGCCATTTTCTTTTGTTACAGCAAAGGAAGTTGACAAAGGAGTTTTTGAGCCATCCGTGAAGAGTAGATTCCAACCTGAAGATAGGAGAGAATCACACTCGGAAGCAAAAAGTGTTCTGTATTCCTCTCTTGAAGTTTACAGTAGGGTGCGAAAGATGACTGATCGTATTCTTGGGCGTGTTTTCCTTTTCAAAGCGTTATTAAAATCCTTTGCAAGAATGATGGAGAATAAAAGCTTTCGAAGGAGGCGATGGGTGCTGTCATTCACTCTATTTGCTATGCTGAGAAGCCCCGTTTCGGCAAACAGATTCCTTAGCGGGGTAGTAGGGAATGCCCGAAGTGATCATCGCATGGCGATATGGTAAGGTGTAGAAATTAATTTTAAAGAACGTTTGTCGCAGTATCCATAAAAAGGTAAACCGTAATCGATCTTTGATAACAGTAAAGCCCTCGTGACGTTGACAAGTGTTGACGGATGGGAAAGCGCTTTTTTAGAAGTAAGATACTTAATTATATTTAATCTTCCTACAAGCGATCTTTTATATATTTACAGTAGTGTTTAAAATTATATTTAGAATATATTATAAGACCAAGTAAGTTAATTTTGTGTGCCATTATCCAAAGGTTTTGTCGTTGATAGAAATCCATTGATTCTAACCTTGCACTTTATATTAGAGAAAACATTTTTTACTAAAGCTCTAATTTTTGCCTACTTTTCATTTATCTAGTTGTCTCAAAATTATGTGAACTCCGATTCGATGAAAAGCCTTCTGGAAGTCAATTGAGAGCAAGATATATGATTTCTGGATGAGAGTTCACTTGAAACAAAATGATCAATCTGTAGGAAGCAGTCAATGGGACCGTGATGCATTTTATATGCAGCTTGATTCGGACTGAGTAATTTTTGCTTGTTGGCATACCACATGAGTCTGTTGACAATAATTTTTCAAACAATTTTGCAAGGCAAGATAATAAGGAAATTGGCCTATAGCTGTCAATTTCCGATGGTGTTTTATTGGGTTTTAGAATCGGAACTATGTATGCATGCTAACTTCCAGGCTTCAGGAAAAATGACACTATCTAAGATGTTGTTGTATAGGCTTATTAACCTAAGCTTAACCGAACTAGGAGTATTTCGTACTATTGGGTACGGGCGTTTTGCCTTTTACGGTGCTGAGCGCGTATTCGAATTCAGCTATTTGTATTTTTGATTCAATTTGTTTACCGGCCGCATTTAAGATATGGAAGTTGTCAATAAGAGCTGCAAAGTTTTGCGTGCGGAAGTTGTTTAAAAAAGCTCTCGTTGGATGAAATCGAGAAGTTACAAAGTAGTCAGAAATATCGGTAGGAGAAAAGAGTACTCCGTTGGTAGAGTTAATATGCGAAAAGTTTGGACATTGGGGTGCACCAGTTAACATTTTTATGTATCTCCATATTTTTTGGGCATATGGTAGGGTCTACTGGGTGAAGTCACGTCCTTAAACTTCTTCCGTTTGGATGATTCGGCAACACGCTTGAAAAGAGCATTGGCTTTTTTGTATAGTCTGCCTGTTATTATCCAGTCGGATGCATTGAAGGCGAAACGCGTGCCAATCAGCTGCATCAGTTTTAAATTTAATTGAAGGTTTAAAGACTGTTTGGGGTATTTGACAGTTTAATTGAGTGATAATTGGATAGTGATCGCTGCTATGGAGCGAGTCTAAACCTTTCCAAGGACATGAAGGGGCAAAAGAAGCAGAGCAAAAGGTAATGTCAACACATGTTAAAGAATTGTGAGTTAAGAAGTGAGTGGCGGACCAATCATTTAAACATATAAGGTTTGAGTGCAAAAGAGCGTCTTCAACCTTTTTTCCTCTTGAGTTCAATTGTGAAGAACCCCAAAAGGTACTCCAAGCATTGAGATCTGCACCCAAGACGAGTTGGGTGGGAGAAACTACAAAGCAAGTGAGTGATCTCCGCTGGGGAAAATTCCTGGGCTGGGTATGTAAAGAAGAGATATTCGATTGAATTGGAACAAGCTTGTGTGGAATATTCCTCCTAACGAGTATCGCTACTCCATGTTTTTTTGAAGTTATGTGTGTTAGGTTGTGGAAGTAACCAATATACATATTGGGTGTGTGCGGGGATTGATTTTGTGGGAGATGCCTTTGGTGAGATGGGTGCGTTGGAATTTAGTAGTATTTCGAGTTTAGTGTAGTTATTGTAGTATCCATGTAGTTATTGTAGTATTCAGTATTCATGTTCAATTGCAAAATGGAGAGCATTTTAGCGTAACGAGAGAGAAAGGGAATAAAAATAGAAAATAAGATAAATGTGCAAAGACTGCTTAGACTCGGTCTGCTTAACAGAGCGAGGAGAGTCTTTAATTTTATTCGTTCTTAGTCGCTGCTGGGCTGAGAATTGTCATCTGAAAAAACAAAAGTTAGATCAGTGGGCATTTCCTCGTCTCGGTTTGTAGAGATTGTAGGAGGAAGAGGGAATATGGAAGCGTTATTGTGTGAGTAGAGGTAAGAGTTAGAGTTTATTGGTGTACTTATGAATACAAGTTTTTTCAAATAAATACCAATGTCAACTTCTCAACCAAACATATGCAGTGGAAAAATATTTGGAACAAGTGGAATCTGAATTATCCGATTTACTGAGGCACGATTTTACTCGTATTGCATCATCTCATGTATCTTTTTCAGAGTCTCTGATAAATGAACTTGGCTAAGGAGCATTACAGCTTTCACATCTTACACGTGCCATCCGTGCAATCTCAACCCTCGTCCAAAGATCAGATGACATTGCATGTGTACGTAATATATTAGGGGGGTCTTATAAGTCTTGCATGATTGCACTAAATGCAAAAATCCATTACCAAAACATCCATGAGTACGAGAACACCCCATTGCAGAGTGGTAGCAACTTTAAATGAAACAGCTCATGTGAAGTGTCAAACTCTCGTTATAATAAAAACAAAAAAACAAAATTTTAACGAATTTGTTTTTTAAAATTCCACGTATGATTGAAGAAGTCGCTTTTAATATTCTGCTTCTGTAAGGTAACTATTTGTTTACTTTATTTAACTTTAAAAATGTACTCGCAGACACAGCCAATTTCAACTTTTAAGACGACGACAGCTTTTGGCAGAATATGGATGAATTATGTAGATAAAGAGTTTGCAGTTATTTTATCGATTCATCGCGGAAGTAATCAACATGTGCGCAAATGCTTGGAATGGAGATCTACTGTCCTTGACCAACTCGATGAAGGACGGTTTCAACAGATGCTCCGTGTTTCAAGATATCAATTTACGTTGCTATATTCCTTGATCAAAAATAGTGCAGAGTTTAACAACACTCATTATATTAGACAATATTTGGTAAATCTCCAGCTAGCCATAACTTTATACCGTTTGGGTTGATCTGGTGAAAATGCGGCGATTCCGAAAGTAGCTACACAGTTTGGAGTGGGAGATGGTAAAATGCTTTACTAGATCACAGGGCGAGTATTTTTGTCCTTTTTGGAACTAAAATCTAAATATATCACAAATGAAAGACGTTAAATCGTCAAAACAAAGTAAAATTAGATGCCGCATTGTATAGGGTACATTGATGGTACTGAATTGAAACATGCCGCAGCACCGGTGGTTAATCATTCAGCGTATTTTTCAAAAAGTCGAGTCTATTCCATAAAGACCCAAGCCATATGCGATTACCAATTAAGGATTCGACACGTCGTTTCGGGACACATTGGTAGTGTACATGACGCTCGCATGTTTCGTACTAGTGCTCTCTCCACTCAGGAAGATTATTTTTTTTCATCTTCTCAATGGCTAGCAGGCGATCCATTACCAGGGCCGACGGAACACTTTCAGCCCGAGTGTGTAGTGAAAAAAAGAACGTCTGAAAGAACGACTTGGCAGTTTTAAAGAATTGAGAATACGTATTCAGGACGAAATAAATCATAATCTCTGTTCCAATTGGTTTATTGTTTGTTGCATTTTGCATAACATCTTAAGAGCTACTTCTGATGATACAGAATATGTAGGCAATATGGTTGCCGATAACGACGGAGAACCGGAAGCATTTTCTCCAAACGAAAATGGTCAGCGAACTTTTGAAGCAGAGGCGAAGCGCAAATATTTGTACTCAATAATTTTTGCGACCAATAAAACTTGAAAATACATACCTATATTTCTACATATATATATGTCGGAGCTATGGTAGATATGCCAAGCAATAATGTATTGCTTGAGTGAAGCAATGGTGGTAAACTGCTATTTAAAATAAACACTTGTTAGGAAAAACACTTGCTAAATAATAAAACTCAGTAAGCTCAGAGAAGCCAAATGTGAATAGTAGGCTATGAAATTGACTGAGATAGAAAAATGAGTTTAATGATAGAGTCGTTTTTGAGAAGCAGAGTGACGCGAACGGTTTGAGAAAATAGTGTAGCCACCTGCGAATCACTGCATATCATAAAAAGCATAAACGATATGGAGAATTCGACATCAGAAGTGGAGCATGTGCCCAATGCCCTACTTCGTAGTGAATGTGAAAGTGGTGCAGGAAAATGGAAAATGTTGTATGAACAACAAAATAGACAATTCTTGGAGTTAATAAAAACGCTCAAAGCTCCAAACAGTGATAGGATACAGTTGCCTGAATTTGATCCTGACGGAGCAGATGTAAGTGCACATTCCTGGATATCAACGGCCGATATTGTCATGGAAGGACACATATTGCAAGGTTCTGTGTTGATGTTATCGCTCACTCAAGCTTTGAAGGGGCCAGCTGCTACATGGCTGTCTCAAGTAGCATTTCCGCAAATGTCATGGAACGATTTCAAGGAGCTTTTCATCGCAAGATTTAGTTTTTCTGAGACCCTGGCTGCTTTCTTGATTCAATTACAAAGTAGCAAACCAAAGGATGGCGAATGTATAGCGTCATATGCAGCAGCGCTGATTACTTCACTCAGTTTAAAGCTGCAAAAAGTATCAACAGAACAAATTGCTGTTTCAACTGTTCTAGCACATATTGCTCAATTCGAGTCACGTATTCACCGTCTTGCCTTTACTACCAACATTTCCACAAGGAACCAATTAACGCGAGAATTGAAAGCAATGCCGCTTTTGAAAAGGAAATTTGCAGCTACTAAAATTGAATCTGAAGAGGTAGGCGGTAAGCGGCAAAAGGTTGTGTATAACATTTTCAAATGCTATAAGTGCGGTAAAATGGGCCACAAGGCTGCAGTGTGTCGAATCAGCTTTAGAACACCGGCCCAGCAAAATACTTCAATCAGCAAGGCTTGGGACAAGAATTCATCAACTTCGACTTCAACAAATATTGTCTGCTTCCGCTGTCTTGAGCCTGGACACTATGCGTCGCGATGTCCAACCATATCAAAAGCAAAGGAATTTAATAATAAAACTAGTGGATTTTCTAGCCCACGTGTTGACGTATGCGTTTTGAATACTCCTTCAGGTAGTTTGCGTCAGTCAGGTGAGCTTTATGCATTTTATTTTGATTCTGGAGCGGAATGCTCATTAATAAAGGAGTCTCTAAGTTCCAAATTTTGTGGTAGGCGATTAAATAATGTCGTCACGATGACCGGTATTGGTCAAACAAGTATAAAGAGCACCTTGCAAATTTTGACTTTGGTAGAGATTGATAATATAAAAATACAAATTCTCTTTCATATTTTACCAGATAATTTTTTGAAATGTGATATTATGATTGGTTGTGAAATTTTGACACAAAGTATATGTGTTAAAATGACTCTGAAAACTTTGCAGTTTTGCAAATTAGATTCTGCCGAAGTAAACGTATGTGACATTAAAAATGTTGACGTAAATTTTAATGACATTGATACAGATATTCCCATTGAACATAATTCTAAGTTGATTGAAATTTTGAACAAATTTAGAGACAGATTCATAGAAAATACCCCGTGGAGTTCTTTTAATATAGAGCCCATGCAAATTAGACTTAAAGATCCAAACAAGACAGTTTGTAGACGACCATACAGGATGAGTCCTGAAGAGCGCCGAATTGTTCGAAATAAAGTTGACGAACTGTTAAAAACAAATGTTATTCGACCTAGTTGCTCACCTTTTTCAAGTCCTATTTTACTGGTCAAGAAAAAAGATGGGTCAGACCGAATGTGTGTTGATTTTCGACAACTGAATGATAACACAATCCTGACCGATTTCCATTACCCCTGATTTCTGATCAGATTAATAGACTGCATGGCTGCCACTATTTTACCACTCTAGATATGACAAGTGGATACCACCAAATACCCGTCCATTCCGACTCGATTGAAAGAACCGCCTTCGTAACGCCTGAAGGTCATTTTGAGTATCTGGCTATGCCATTTGGGCTACTAAACGCTCCTGCAGTATTCCAACGTGCTGTAATGAAAGTTCTTGGAAAGCTTGCCAATACTTATGTTGTAGTTTACATGGATGACATCCTGGTTTTAGGAAATGAAGACTTAAACGAAAGTTTAAAAAGGATAGAAAATGTCTTAAGCACGCTTGCGAAATTCGGGGTTTCTTTAAATAGCAAAAAGTGTTGTTTTATGAAGAAAAAAGTGGAGTATTTAGGGTTTGAAGTTAGCAGTGGAGAAATTAGGCCAAATCCGAAAAAAAATTGAAGCATTAATAGCTTTACCTCCTCCTCAATCTATTACTCAGGTGCGACAATTTATAGGATTGGCCTCATATTTTCGACAATTTATTCCTAAGTTTTCGCAAATCCAATGGCGTCATGATTGTATAGATTGACTAGTGCCACTAAGACACATCTTGATTGGAATTCATCCCATGAATCCATAAGGAAAAAAATTATCTCGGTTCTTACAAATACTCCTGTTCTAGCCATGTTTGATCCAAATTTTCCCATAGAGTTGCACACTGATGCAAGCTCGATAGGATACGGTGCAGTCCTCTTGCAAAAGAACGATGACAAGCTTCATGCAGTTGCGTATTTTAGTAAAAGTACGACTTCCGCAGAATCAAAATACCATTCATATAAATTAGAAACTTTGGCAGTTGTTAATTCAATAAAGCATTTCAGGCATTATTTGCATGGCCGAAACTTTACGGTAGTAACAGACTGCAATTCTCTTAAGTCATCTCGCACCAAATTAGACTTAACTCCCAGAGTACATAGGTGATGGGCGTTTCTACAAGCGTTTGACTTTGACATTGTTCATAGAAACGGAAATCGAATGTGTCATGTAGATTTCTTTTCGAGAAATCCACAGCCTCTAAAGGCAACATCGAATTCACCGAAGGTTCAACAAAAAGAGATTAACTTTGCAGAACTTTCTAAAGACTGGATGTTGGCTGAGCAGCAACGCGATCCTGATATTGTAAAACTAATAACTGACCTTAAGGAAGAAAAACTTAATAATGATTTATCTAAAACGTACGAGCTTCATTTTGGTATATTGCATCGTAAAATACAACGTCATGGTAGGACTAGATGTATACCCATGCTTCCTAGAGCACTGAGGTGGTCTTTTGTAAACACAACACATAAAGCATTAATGCATCTCGGGTGGGAAAAAACGCTTGAAAAATTGTATGAAATATATTGGTTTGAAAATATGGCAAAATTTACAAAAAAACTTATTGACAATTGCATTACATGCAAGATTTCAAAATCCCACTCAGGAAAGATACAAGCTGAGCTCCACCCTATACAAAAAGTTCCAATACCTTGGCATACAGTACATATAGATGCCACAGGAAAACTTAGTGGGAAAAACGATAAGAAAGAGTATGTCTTTGTATTGATTGATGCTTTCACGAAGTTTGTGATTTTGTACCATACAACTCACATTGATACTGCCAGCAGTATTCGGGCCATAAAATATTCCGTTTCTTTGTTTGGGGCACGTATCATAGCAGATCAGGGAAGATGCTTTGCGAGCTCCGAGTTCCGTGAATTTTGTAAAATGCGTGGAATCAACCTTCACTTAATAGCAACAAGTAGTTCACGGTCCAATGGACAAGTTGAACGGGTAATGAGTACGTTAAAGAATATGCTTACGGCTGATGAAACTAGTAAAGATAGTTCATGGCAAGATGCACTCCTCGATGTACAGTTAGATTTAAATTGTACCGCTAACCGCGTTATAAAATCTAGCCCTCTTGAGTTGATGATAGGTAAAATCGCTAGACCCCTTGACCTTAATTTATGCGATGGAAGTGACCAAGTCGTTGATATTGACGCAGTGAGACAAGAGGCCACAACCAATATTGAAAAAAGTGCTAAGTATAATAAAATTAAATTTGACCAAGGTAAAGCCAAAGTAAATAAGTTTGCTCTTGGTGACTTCGTTTTGCTTCAAAATGAGGAACGAAACCAAACAAAACTCGACCCTAAGTATAAGGGACCATTAAAAATTATTGAAATTTTAGATGGCGACAGATATGTAATTTCGAATCTTAGCTCCAAGAGGACTTATAAATACGCTCATGATCGGTTACGCAAAATGCCTGAAGGAGAAGTAGATTTAGATGTCGTAGACGTTGAGTAAAGAATTGTACATTAATTTAGTAATTTTCTAATTTCATCTGAATGCATGTAGCGTAATTATATATTGAATATGTTCTATTAAAAAAAAAAAAAAATAATAGTAATTAACCTTTGTTAAATACTGGAAGGAAGTATTAATGGATGAGAAGTTGAAAGAGTCTCTAAACGCTGGCTAAGTGTTGGAATGGTTAAATGAAAGTAGTCAGTATCAGATGTGAGACAAGTTCTAACTCTAACGGTGGTTAAGTGTCAGAACGATATTGATTAAGCTGGAAGGAAGCGATTAATGAATGTGAAAATTACCGCACGAGGACGTGTGGTAGGCCAGAATGGCCGTAGTTGTATGCATGTATTTTAAAGTAAGCGCATGTATTCAGCTCTGAATTGAATTAATTTAATGAATTCTTTCTTTTAATACATAAGCTTTAGTTTGTATCATTTTGTACAATAAATTTAAATAAATGAAATGAATTATAAAAACTGAATTAAAAAAAAAAAAAAAAATGACGGTTGAATTGCATTATTGGGTCAGGAGTGACCGAGTATGTAAATCACACGAGGTCGTGTGTCTTGTCAGAATGGCCGTGTCGGAGCTATGGTAGATATGCCAAGCAATAATGTATTGCTTGAGTGAAGCAATGGTGGTACACTGCTATTTAAAATAAACACTTGTTAGGAAAAACACTTGCTAAATAATAAAACTCAGTAAGCTCAGAGAAGCCAAATGTGAATAGTAGGCTATGAAATTGACTGAGATAGGAAAATGAGTTTGATGATAGAGTCGTTTTTGAGAAGCAGAGTGACGCGAACGGTTTGAGAAAATAGTGTAGCCACCTGCGAATCACTGCATATCATAAATAGCATAAACGATATGGAGAATTCGACATACATATATACAAACTAGCTTTTAACCGTGTAGTGTTCAGGGAGTGATGGGTGGTATAGAGGAAATGGATATGCTTCTGAGATTGAAGTCAGGTCTCGAGCTCTCATCCTCACCTATACTCTTTTGAAGGGCCAAGGCGGACGCTTTCTGTACCTTCTGTACCGTTATAATTACAATTCAGTTTTTAATTAGGAGGTAACCTTCTCTCAAAACATTTTGGGAATAAAGGCTTTCTAAAACCTCTTTTGTTTGATACCCATATGTCAATGCTTGATTCCATTCATTGTTTTTATTGAATTTAACCATTTAAACATACGGCAGACCCTTTAAATGCCTTTATAATAGCCAATATAATTGACTATATGTATATGTGCCAAATCTTAGTGAAATCTGACCAGTAGTCATATAATAATATGTGATTAAAGTTGTTTATTTAATTGACTCCAACTTTTTTTACAGGTGACAACTCTCTTTAAAATATATCCTATATAAATGTTATTGAGGTCGAGACCAGTTTACGGACGATTTTTATTTGAGAAAAAAACAGTTTTTAAATGGTCTCGAGCTCAATAATATAGTGAATTATTATTCATTTATAAGGCCAATAAAAATCTTAACAAAATTTTTATGCATGCATGAGCACGCCTAAATTCATTCTTAACTTAGTAAAACTAATAAATATAAAGAATTACTAAAACACAAACAACAACCACACAAGCAAGTTTAAATAGCAGTTGGTTTGTTTAAGGAAGATGAAATAAACACAATAGTCCACTTGTTACTCATATAAAACCGCACCATAGGTTAGGGTTAGGTTAGGTCAGGTAGTAGCCCCAAGAATGGGGCTCACTTAGACTAGATTTAAAGTCCATTGTGGTACCACTGGTATAATTATACCCTATTTTATTTTAACCTGAACAGAGACGATACCCACCGTAAGATGCATATATATATTACAAGAAGCGCCGGGAGCTCGCAATGAAGGTGCGCAACCTACTTATGTTTACCCCACAGAGCCTCTCTGGAGCATCGAAGAAGTACGATCCCAGGTGCTTAAATCTGAGCCTTGCGAAGGCAGGGCAACTGAGAAGGTAGTGTTGAGAAGATTCCACCTCATCATCCTCCATGCAGCTGCCGCACCTCGGGTTCGAGATAATGCCCAGCCTTACGGCGTGAATTCCCATTGCGCAGTGCCCGGTCAGTACGCCGATCAAAGCCGAGAGCAGTGGCCTGGTTGTGCTCAGTAACTCCGCAGACCGCCCGCGGTCCAGCACCGGCCAAAAGGACCTTGCAACTTTGCAAGTCGGTGTTTCCGCCCAGCGTTTGCCGAGCCAACCGAAGGCCCATTTTTCCAGGAGCAGACCGCAAGTGGAAAGGGGAATCCCAATGCCCTTCCTCAACGGAGCGATATCCTCTGTTGTACCCTTTCGGGCCAGCTCATCAGCACGGCAGTTTCCAGCTATGTCACTGTGTCCTGGGACCCAGATTAGCCGGATGTGGAAATCCTCTGACGCAGCCGAAAGGGAGGTCAAGCATTCGCCGACCAATTTTGACCTCACCGTCAGCGATCCCAGGGCTCTAATAGCGGCCTGGCTGTCGGAGTAGATGTTCACCGCCCCCTGAGGTGTGGTTATACCACCCAGGAGATCCACCGCTCCTTTGATTGCAGCTACTTCTGCTTGAAAAACACTGAAAAAATTTGGTAACCTGAACTTACTACTGAGCGATAGTTCCTCGCAGAAAACACCCCCTCCAACTCTACCCTCCAGTTTCGATCCATCCGAAAACAGGTTCACTGCGCCTTTACACCAGAGGTCATCTCCCTTCCACTCCTCCCTTGATGGGATGTGTGTGGTAGGGGCAATCTTCGGCGCGCACAGTTCTACCTCCTCCGGGATGAACTCGAATTGTCTTAGGATCGCTGAGTGCCCATTCACCGGGGTTAGAGAAAACCCGGCACTCCGCAACCTGATGGCAGAGCAAGCGGCGGCAACTTTACCCGCCAAGTCCACGGGGATGATGCCAAGCATCACGTTTAGAGCCAGTGTTGGGGTGGTGCGTAGTGCCCCACTAATGCCAATCAAGGCGCTTCTCTGCACCCGTTCTAAGATCTTAGCTAGAGTAGATCTGTCTAGTGTGTTCCACCAGATGAAGACTCCATATAACATAATTGGTTTAATGACTGTTTCATACAGCCAGAGGACCACTTTTGGAGAGAGACCCCATCGCTTTCCGATGGCTCCCCTACAGCAGTATAACGCGACCGACGCCTTCTTGACCCTATCCTCGATGTACGGCCTCCAGTTCAGCTTTCTGTCCAGAATAACCCCCAAGTACCTGACTCTGTCAGAAAGCACAAGAGGAGTGCCATCGATGGAGGGTAATTGTGCATCCGGGACCCTATGCTTCCTTGTGACCAAGACCAGCTCCGTCTTGTTGGAATTTATAGATAACCCACAGCTTGTGGACCATTTTGTCACCAGATTAAGGTAACCTTGCATGAGGTCATACAGCGTGGTTAGGAACTTTCATCTCACTGTAAGCGCCACGTCATCAGCGTAGGCAACAACCTGACATACTCTCCCCTCCAACTTTTCCAGGACCTCGTTAAAAACGACTATCCAGAGAAAGGGAGAGAGAACCCCTCCTTGTGGAGTGCCCCTGCTCACCTTTTGATGAGTCGACGCACTCCCCCATTCCGCCACGACAGTTCTGTCGCAAAGCATGTTGGAGATAAACCTAATTAAATTGGACTCGACCCCGAGCCGACCTAGGGCCAGCATAACCGCGTTCGGGAGAACATTGTTAAAAGCTCCTTCAATGTCAATAAACGCTCCCACTGCATACTCTTTATGCTCGAAGGACTCTTCGATTATTTTAACTGTGGAGTGCAAAGCAGACTCCACAGATCTACCTTTCATATAGGCATGTTGAGAGAGGCTTAATTTCTCGCGTGGAATTCTATTTCTGATGTATAGGTCTATCAGTCTCTCTAGGGTCTTCAGGAGGAAAGACGCGAGGCTGATTGGCCTGAAGTCCTTGGGGGACACGTGAGAGCTCTTCCCCGCCTTGGGAATAAAAGTCACCCTCACCCGCCTCCAAGCCCTCGGGACCTACCCCCTAACTACGCAGTTCGCATAGATGGGGGCAAGCCACAGACATGAGATATCTTTCGCCCTCTGTAGTTGCGCGGGTATAATACCATCCGGTCCCGGCGACTTGAAGGGTTTAAAAGAGTCCAGGGCCCAGAGCAGGCGGCGTCCCCTCAGTAGTTCACTAGAGGGGACCGAGATGCCACCGAAATCCATGTCGGTTGCTATATTCGGAGCGGGGTTCTCAGGAAAGTGGACTCCCAGAAGCAGCCTGAGAGATTCCTCACTACTAGTCGCCCATTCTCCCGATTCAGCTCTCAGGTATCCCATTGGGACAGGATTGATAGATATGATGCGTCTAAAACGCGAAGCCTCGTGGCAACCTTCCACGGTCTCGCAGAAGTTTTTCCATGGTGTGCGTTTAGACTTACTAATTTCGTATTTATAAATTGAGAGTCTAGCTTTGTAGAGTTCCCAGTGCTGCTGGAGGTTACTCTTTTTAGCCTTATTGAAGAGACGTCTACTCGCCGTCCGAAGTTCAGACAGCTCCGCTGTCCACCAGCTCGGATTTACCCTTCGTGAACCTCTGCTCAAGGGGCATGAGCTTTTAATTGCATCATTGCATGCTAAGGTAAATTTCTCTACCATATCGTCGATGTAACGTACCAAAAGATCTGAGCTCCCAACCGGGGGTTCAGTCAGCTTTTCCTGCAGTTAGATATCCCACCTAGTTCTCTTTAAATTCCTAAAGGGTTTGTTTTTGGGACAATCCTCGTTCAAGGTGAATTCAATATACCTGTGGTCCGAATAGGAATGAGTCTCTAGAATTCTCCAGTCAGATATAAGTGGTATTAGGGAAGGAGAGGGCAGGGTGATGTCTAGCACCTCACGCCTGACCGCACTTATAAAGGTAGGCTCAAAGCCTCTGTTGCAGATAGCTAAATTCGCACTTACAATAAAATCAAAAAGTGACTCACCTCTTTTATTTATGTCCGAGCTTCCCCAGCACGTGTGCCATGAGTTCGCATCAGATCCAATGATGATAGCGATATTTCGCCGTTTCGTCTCGGCAGTGACTTCCCGAAGCAGGGTTGGTGGTGGTTCCACCACGTTATCGTGCGCCATGTATGCCGATATAAGCCAGAGTTTACCAGCGCCGCCCTCCAGGCTTACTGTGACAATAACATTATTGCTGAAATTGGGCAAAATAAATGCTTTTAGTTCCTTTCTTACGAGCATGCAAGATCTAGGTTTACATACTTGCTTCTGCATAATCAGGTTATAGTTAGGCGTCCTGATGCCAGAGATTCCGCTACTACTCAGCCACGGCTCTTGAATCAGGACTATATAAGCTCCACCTTGCTCCAGGTGGATTGTTAGATTTGCGGAGGCCGCTCTAGAGTGCTGGAGGTTTATTTGTAGGATCTTCATCCAGTAACTCCTCCATCCACGCCAAATCGGCACCCTCGTCAACAGCGGACAGTAACCTGTCCTCCTCTGCTCTGTCAAAAAGACGTCCGATGCTAATTTCCGAACCCGGCGAAGAGGGAACATCACCAGGGCTTTCCGCCTCTGACATCTCAGATTCCACCTCCATACTCATGCAGTCCGCTTTCGAAGGCTCTTCCGCCCCACGATATGAGCTCCCAACCGGGGTTCAGTCAGCTTTTCCTGCAGTTTCTTGCAGTATATATCCCACTTAGTTCTCTTTAGATTCCTAAAGGGTTTGTTTTTGGGACAATCCTCGTTTAAGGTGAATTCAATATACCTATGGTCTGAATAGGAATGAGTCTCTAGAACTCTCCAATCAGATATAAGTGGTATTAAGGAAGGAGAGGCCAGGGTGATGTCTAGTACCTCACGCCTGACCGCAGTTAAAAAAGTAGGCTCAAAGCCTCTGTTGCAGATAGCTAAATTCTCGCTAACAATAAAATCAAAAAGTGACTCACCTCTTTTGTTTATGTCCGAGCTTCCCCAGCATGTGTGCCATGAGTTTGCATCAGATCCAATGATGATAGCGACATCTCGCCGTTTCGCCACGGCAGTGACCTCCCGAAGTAGGGTTGGTGGTGGTTCCACCACGTCATCGTGCGCCATGTATGCCGAAATAAGCCAGAGTTTACCAGCGCCGCCCTCCAGGCTTACTGTGACAATATCATTATTGCTGAAATTGGGCAAAATAAATGCTTTTAGTTCCTTTCTTACAAGCATGCAAGATCTAGGTTTACATACTTGCTTCTGCATAATCAGGTTATAGTTTGGCGTCCTGATACCAGAGATTCCGCTACTACTCAGCCACGGCTCTTGAATCAGGACTATATCAGCTCCACCTTGCTCCAGGTGGATTTTTAGGTTTGCGGAGGCCGCTTTAGAGTGCTGGAGGTTTATTTGTAGGATCTTCATCCAGTAATTCCTCCATCCACGCCAACTCGGCACCCTCGTCAACCGCGGACAGTAACCTGTCCTCCTCTGCTCTGTCAAAAAGGCGTCCGATGCTAATTTCCGAACCCGCCGTAGAGGGAACATCACCAGCGCTTTCCGCCTCTGACATCTCAGATTCCACCTCCATACTCATGGAGTCCGCTTTCGAAGGCTCCTCCACCCCACACACCACTGAAAGTCCGGGTTCGTCCCTCCCGGCATCGGAATGGTAGACCTTTAGGACCACCTTTCCGAAGCCGTAGTTGACAACCCCCTGGCACTCGGAGAGGGGAACGAGCGACTCCGCATTCAGCAGTTACACTGCCTGCCTATTCAGGTCCTCGGACCGCTCCACCTTGACCACCTTGCAGTTGTGCGCCGGGAGGTGCGGGTTACAATATCGGAGAAGTTCCTCCATTTCCTCTGGTGTAGAAGGCCCTGCTGGTAGCCAGACCCGCGCCCGCGGACGTGAGGGTAGATCCCTCTCGTTCACGGCCTCCAGCTTGGCGCCCCCCCAGACCTCCCCCACCAGAGCCACTGCAGCCTTATATATGTTCGCCGACCGCTCGTCGGCACAAACTATTCGTTTGTGGATGCCATTCGGTTTGTTGTAGCCGCGGCCGATTTCGGCGCAGCAGCCCTGTCCCCCAGTTTCTGCCTAGAGTCAATGGGGAGGTTCAGTCTCGACCCTCCAACCCCCGCATCAGGAGACCTACTACCGGGCATGCTGATCTCACTGGAGATGAAGCCCGCAGCCTTAGACGATTTCGCCTCGCCGGCAGTAGATTCTGCTGCCTGCCCAGATGAGCCAGCGTTGGTGCTCGATTTCGGATCACCTCTACCGCCCGATGAAAAAATTTCATTGCCCTTATGGGGTCACGCGTTCAGAGCCGACCGGCGCAAAGCGGGAGCGAAGCTCAACCAACACCTACACCACCAACCTAACGGTGACGGCGAGCGGAACGTACTCTGAGGCCTGCCAGGGTTTTAACGGGACGGGGGCAGTTGCGACATTAGCCCACCAGCCATTTCTGCAGAGTGTCACCTCTACAAACTGAGGTGGCAGAATTCCGCAACCACCAGCGCCGAGATCAACAGATCCAAAACATATAAACTAAGAAAGTCCAGAGGAAAAGCCAGGGGTCGTTACCGTTCAGGTGTGGCCGTGTAGGCCGCAGGTCATTTAGCGTTACCCAGGATGCACCGCGAGGAGGCGACCCACCTTACATCCCAACCGCAACCATACCTACTGGAAGAACAGAACTCAAATTTGTTAAGTTTTTTTTTATTTAATATAGAAGAATATGAGATAAGCATATATAACATTAAATTATATTTTGATTTAAATTAAATTAATTTCATGAAAAATTATTTTAAAATTAAATGTATGTACTTTATACTCGTATTAATAAAACTCAAGTTTTTAAATAGGTGTTAGGCATCGATACAGAGTTCAAGTATAGTTAAATAATTTTAAAAAAATAGCCATTGGTTTTTAAGATCGTTTACGTGAAATATTTTTTGTAATGAAATAAGCTAACTGTAAAAAATTTTGAAAACTAATGATAAGCATTATTTCTTAATGCAGTTAATTTAACACATTAATATTATTTTCGTTTTTAAGAGATCAATGTAGATAGTTATGTATATATAATATAATTTTGGCGCTTACACTTTATAGCTCAGTGTTTGGCCGAGCTTCTCCTACCATTTGTGGTGTGCGTCTTTATATTTTACCACAAATGGAGGGACCTACAGTTTTGTGCCGACTCCGAACGGCAGATGTATTTTATGAGAAGCTTTTTCATGGCAGAAATACCCTCGGAGGGGTGACCGCTATTAAAAAAAAACACTTTCTATGATTAAGATTTTGCTCGCCCTGACTGAGATGCGAACCTCGAACTCACCGACATATCAAATTATAGCACGCACCGCTACCAACTCGACCACAGCGGCCACGATAGTTATATATATATATATATATTTAAATACGCGTAAGCGTACGCGCTTAAAATAATGTACCTATGTACATACTATACATATATAATAATATAATATTTCAAAATTTAGGAACTAGTTAAATTATTCAGTTTTGATTATTTGTTAATTTCAGTTACTTTCAGCTTTAAAATTTCTTAATGTTTTGATTCAAAAGCCTAAAATAATGAGCATGCTTTGCTAAGTTTTTTAGTGTTATAGAAAGTTTTTTTCTTACAAAATTAACTGCAAAATATTACTATTTTCAACGCAGCTATTCATTTCACTGATATGAAATATTAGAAATCAAAATTATATGACCCTTTTTAAAATCTAAAAACTTTAAAAACTACAAGAAATTACATAAATGTCAGAACGTAGCTAAAATTACCTAAGAATTTAGGTACATACATATGTATGTGTGCATATAAACATAAAACTTTATAAATATAAAGGTATGTACATACATATATGTATATATCAATACACAAAAATATTAGCAGCTGGGTTTTATTTATTTCATCTTTACTTTGTTACTAGTTTACAGTACGGAGCTTCTTAGTTGGGTCAGGACCATTGATGGCAGCTGTTTTTATACGATTTACATAGAATAAAAGGAAAAAAATTAATTAATCTTGCAAATTTAAAACTTTTTTTAATTTCAAATAGGTACATAACATACATTACATATGTACATAAAAAAGTATTGAAAATCTGCTTATGCTCTTTCAAACCTTGTTTTCCATGAATTCCATCTATGTTAACTGCAATTATTATTTCTGTGGTAAAAACGTTATCAAACTTTTTAGCGATTTTACCCCTTAGTAGCGCTTTCAGTGCCTTAATCTATAGAATAAAATAATTAGAATTAGCATTTTAATAACCTTAGGATAACTTACATAAATGGCTCGATTAGTTTCGCATATTTTTTCGTCAATTTGTTTTAATTCCTCTAACGATTTCAAAGTAAAACCTTTGAGTGGAATTGTCTCCTGGTAGATTAATTGCTTTATTAAAATATTGTGCGTTGCTAAGGCATCCATAATTATTTTATTTTGATTTTTTATAATGCCTGAAGGGATAATATTACGCAATATTTTAAAACAATTCAAAATATTTTCTCTGCCAGGTACCTTTAAGGTCTTGTATCTCTTTATACTAATTATTCGTGTTGGCACACATATCGCATGAATTCGAATCTGAAAAGGTAACATTTAAAATACTCGTATATATGTAAGTAGGTATAAAATAAAACATTTAAAAGCAATAAACTATTGTAAGGTATGTGTACTTTTAAAGGCTGAATTTCCCAGGCATCCGTATTAAGCCGAATAACTTTCCCCTTTCTATTCACTTTAAAGAAGTTTGCAATAAAGGTACTAAAAAAAATTCATTACGGTGAGGTAAACATATTAGTTTCTAATCTACTTGGTTAATGTCAAATTTATAAATTGGTTGGGAAATGTCGTAATCAGCAATACAAATACCTAAGGATGTTAAGGAATCTACTGGTTCTGTAAAGAAGCTTCTCAAGTTTATTAGTTTTCTTTCCACGATTACGCCACTTAGACCTTTTTCGAAGCCCAAAATTCTAATTGGTTCATTATGTTTAGGGCAGCAGAAACTATAGGAAATTCGGAATTCCAACGGTATTCGTCAGTAAAACTATCGATGTAAATGGAAACATCTTTTGATTCAACTTTTTTCTTGTAGAATCGTTTCATTTCTTATGTGTTAACATATTTGTTGTAAAATATGTGTTGGTTTTGTAACATTTTGTTTTAATTTTTGCAAGTAATTTCCAAATATCTTGAAAAACTATACAAATGCCCAAAATCTTTGACATTTTCGCTCAAATGAAGCAATCCGTGAATGTTATATGATACGCTATCCTCTCCAAAAACTGGCGGAAAATTTTGCACAAAAAGTTTAAGAATAGAGTGAGATATGGAAACATTGTTTTTAAATGTTTTCGGACAAGTAAGCAACCGACAGGCAGTGTGTCGTAATAGGAAATAGTAGTAAAAGTCATCGTGTACTTTTTCTTTTAAAACCAAAATTCCAGAGTACAAAAGAAATTTCCTAAACTCAGTTGCTTTCCAATACATGTCTTCATCAAATGAACGTGGTTTTCGAACGATTTCGATTTATTAGTTTTACTAATTTTAAAAGCAATTTTATTTTCAATTAAGCGTAACAAAATGTTTCTCATAACACCACGATCTAGCAGAAGCATTTGGTCAAGTGGAACTTGTTGAATCATCTTCAGAATTAATAACTCAAAAGGAGTTTTATTTATTTGAAAGCTTTTTTTATGATGATGCGCATATTATATGCATTCAAAATCGTCATTAGTTATAATTTCACCACACTGCAAAGAATAAGTTAAATGTAATTAATTTTTCTTGCTACTTGGGTGCATTTTGAGCAATCATGAGCAAAAGTTTGGCCAGGAATGCCAGAAACAACTGCTTTCGCCGGAGCGTCGCATACTAATGCTCTTATTTTAATTTTAATTAATTTACTATCCATGTAGAAGCCGTTTTCTATTAATTCTTTTAGTTCACATATCACATCAGCTAAATATTTTTGGATGCAATCTGATTTCGATTTACCTAGATAAATTCCAACAGGAAAAACTGACAATCTTTTTATATTTACAATTTTGACCAAAACTGTCCACAATTGCGCTTTTGAGCTTCGATATAATGGAAGTCCGTCTATGTTATATCTATAATTATCTCATCATAATCAATAATTACATATCTAATTTTATTCTCCGGTGTATAAACGCCGGGAGGAACGTCCCTGATTAACACTTCTCGTTTTCCACCATCAAAACTAGAAGCACTGAGGGGCACATCTAAACCTTCTTCATGCGAGATTGTCAGAATTTATTTAAGACATATACGAGTGGGCTTGTTCCTCATATACCACTCCTTTAATTTTTCTTAAGTGTTGTTTGCTGCAATGGACTTCCCAAATTGAAGTTGGGCACTGCTTCCGGAGTGCCAACTACACCATCCGCAAACACACTTTCACTCACTACGTTATTCACATTACACTGTGTAACACTGAAAATGAACTTTGAAAGAGACCTAGCCTAGGCGTTAGGCCTTATAAAACTAAGAAAAACTGTATACTTGAAATTTGCGAAACACCCCCAAAATCTCATTTTAGGGCCAAAAAACTGTTTTTGAGGTCATTCGCTAGTCAATCATCAATATCTTTGCGCATTTTCATCCGATTCAAAAGTTGTTTATATATTTGGAAAGGTGACAAATCACTATTTTTATGGCGTATAACTCATCAAAATCAAACGAGAACTGACGAAGCTACAGAGAAAAAAAATCGTAACTTAATAAAAAAAAATTAATTTTGAAACTTTGACTACGATTTTACGATAGTCTTAATTCAGAAAGGCGAGGAGGCGACCCACCTTACATCCCAACCGCAACCATACCTACTGGAAGAACAGAACTCAAATTTGTTAAGTTTTTTTTTATTTAATATAGAAGAATATGAGATAAGCATATATAACATTAAATTATATTTTGATTTAAATTAAATTAATTTCATGAAAAATTATTTTAAAATTAAATGTATGTACTATATACTCGTATTAATAAAACTCAAGTTTTTAAATAGGTGTTAGGCATCGATACAGAGTTCAAGTATAGTTAAATAATTTAAAAAAAATAGCCATTGGTTTTTAAGATCGTTTACGTGAAATATTTTTTGTAATGAAATAAGCTAAATGTAAAAAATTTTGAAAACTAATGATAAGCATTATTTCTTAATGCAGTTAATTTAACACATTAATATTATTATTGTTTTTAAGAGATCAATGTAGATAGTTATGTATATATAATATAATTTTGGCGCTTACACTTTATAGCTCAGTGTTTGGCCGAGCTTCTCCTACCATTTGTGGTGTGCGTCTTTATATTTTACCACAAATGGAGGGACCTACAGTTTTGTGCCGACTCCGAACGGCAGATGTATTTTATGAGAAGCTTTTTCATGGCAGAAATACCCTCGGAGGGGTGACCGCTATTAAAAAAAAACACTTTCTATGATTAAGATTTTGCTCGCCCTGACTGAGATGCGAACCTC
This sequence comes from Philophylla caesio, assembly GCA_963971545.1. Lineage (NCBI taxonomy): Eukaryota > Metazoa > Arthropoda > Insecta > Diptera > Tephritidae > Philophylla > Philophylla caesio. The sequence goes on along the minus strand of OZ020604.1, from coordinate 123,980,723 downwards.
GAACTCACCGACATATCAAATTATAGCACGCACCGCTACCAACTCGACCACAGCGGCCACGATAGTTATATATATATATATATATTTAAATACGCGTAAGCGTACGCGCTTAAAATAATGTACCTATGTACATACTATACATATATAATAATATAATATTTCAAAACTTAGGAACTAGTTAAATTATTCAGTTTTGATTATTTATTAATTTCAGTTACTTTCAGCTTTAAAATTTCTTAATGTTTTGATTCAAAAGCCTAAAATAATGAGCATGCTTTGCTAAGTTTTTTAGTGTTATAGAAAGTTTTTTTCTTACAAAATTAACTGCAAAATATTACTATTTTCAACGCAGCTATTCATTTCACTGATATGAAATATTAGAAATCAAAATTATATGACCCTTTTTAAAATCTAAAAACTTTAAAAACTACAAGAAATTACATAAATGTCAGAACGTAGCTAAAATTACCTAAGAATTTAGGTACATACATATGTATGTGTGCATATAAACATAAAACTTTATAAATATAAAGGTATGTACATACATATATGTATATATCAATACACAAAAATATTAGCAGCTGGGTTTTATTTATTTCATCTTTACTTTGTTACTAGTTTACAGTACGGAGCTTCTTAGTTGGGTCAGGACCATTGATGGCAGCTGTTTTTATACGATTTACATAGAATAAAAGGAAAAAAATTAATTAATCTTGCAAATTTAAAACTTTTTTTAATTTCAAATAGGTACATAACATACATTACATATGTACATAAAAAAGTATTGAAAATCTGCTTATGCTCTTTCAAACCTTGTTTTCCATGAATTCCATCTATGTTAACTGCAATTATTATTTCTGTGGTAAAAACGTTATCAAACTTTTTAGCGATTTTACCCCTTAGTAGCGCTTTCAGTGCCTTAATCTATAGAATAAAATAATTAGAATTAGCATTTTAATAACCTTAGGATAACTTACATAAATGGCTCGATTAGTTTCGCATATTTTTTCGTCAATTTGTTTTAATTCCTCTAACGATTTCAAAGTAAAACCTTTGAGTGGAATTGTCTCCTGGTAGATTAATTGCTTTATTAAAATATTGTGCGTTGCTAAGGCATCCATAATTATTTTATTTTGATTTTTTATAATGCCTGAAGGGATAATATTACGCAATATTTTAAAACAATTCAAAATATTTTCTCTGCCAGGTACCTTTAAGGTCTTGTATCTCTTTATACTAATTATTCGTGTTGGCACACATATCGCATGAATTCGAATCTGAAAAGGTAACATTTAAAATACTCGTATATATGTAAGTAGGTATAAAATAAAACATTTAAAAGCAATAAACTATTGTAAGGTATGTGTACTTTTAAAGGCTGAATTTCCCAGGCATCCGTATTAAGCCGAATAACTTTCCCCTTTCTATTCACTTTAAAGAAGTTTGCAATAAAGGTACTAAAAAAAATTCATTACGGTGAGGTAAACATATTAGTTTCTAATCTACTTGGTTAATGTAAAATTTATAAATTGGTTGGGAAATGTCGTAATCAGCAATACAAATACCTAAGGATGTTAAGGAATCTACTGGTTCTGTAAAGAAGCTTCTCAAGTTTATTAGTTTTCTTTCCACGATTACGCCACTTAGACCTTTTTCGAAGCCCAAAATTCTAATTGGTTCATTATGTTTAGGGCAGCAGAAACTATAGGAAATTCGGAATTCCAACGGTATTCGTCAGTAAAACGATCGATGTAAATGGAAACATCTTTTAATTCAACTTTTTTCTTGTAGAATCGTTTCATTTCTTATGTGTTAACATATTTGTTGTAAAATATGTGTTGGTTTTGTAACATTTTGTTTTAATTTTTGCAAGTAATTTCCAAATATCTTGAAAAACTATACAAATGCCCAAAATCTTTGACATTTTCGCTCAAATGAAGCAATCCGTGAATGTTATATGATACGCTATCCTCTCCAAAAACTGGCGGAAAATTTTGCACAAAAAGTTTAAGAATAGAGTGAGATATGGAAACATTGTTTTTAAATGTTTTCGGACAAGTAAGCAACCGACAGGCAGTGTGTCGTAATAGGAAATAGTAGTAAAAGTCATCGTGTACTTTTTCTTTTAAAACCAAAATTCCAGAGTACAAAAGAAATTTCCTAAACTCAGTTGCTTTCCAATACATGTCTTCATCAAATGAACGTGGTTTTCGAACGATTTCGATTTATTAGTTTTACTAATTTTAAAAGCAATTTTATTTTCAATTAAGCGTAACAAAATGTTTCTCATAACACCACGATCTAGCAGAAGCATTTGGTCAAGTGGAACTTGTTGAATCATCTTCAGAATTAATAACTCAAAAGGAGTTTTATTTATTTGAAAGCTTTTTTTATGATGTTGCGCATATTATCTGCATTCAAAATCGTCATTAGTTATAATTTCACCACACTGCAAAGAATAAGTTAAATGTAATTAATTTTTCTTGCTACTTGGGTGCATTTTGAGCAATCATGAGCAAAAGTTTGGCCAGGAATGCCAGAAACAACTGCTTTCGCCGGAGCGTCGCATACTAATGCTCTTATTTTAATTTTAATTAATTTACTATCCATGTAGAAGCCGTTTTCTATTAATTCTTTTAGTTCACATATCACATCAGCTAAATATTTTTGGATGCAATCTGATTTCGATTTACCTAGATAAATTCCAACAGGAAAAACTGACAATCTTTTTATATTTACAATTTTGACCAAAACTGTCCACAATTGCGCTTTTGAGCTTCGATATAATGGAAGTCCGTCTATGTTATATCTATAATTATCTCATCATAATCAATAATTACATATCTAATTTTATTTAATTGCTTCTCCGGTGTATAAACGCCGGGAGGAACGTCCCTGATTAACACTTCTCGTTTTCCACCATCAAAACTAGAAGCACTGAGGGGCACATCTAAACCTTCTTCATGCGAGATTGTCAGAATTTATTTAAGACATATACGAGTGGGCTTGTTCCTCATATACCACTCCTTTAATTTTTCTTAAGTGTTGTTTGCTGCAATGGACTTCCCAAATTGAAGTTGGGCACTGCTTCCGGAGTGCCAACTACACCATCCGCAAACACACTTTCACTCACTACGTTATTCACATTACACTGTGTAACACTGAAAATGAACTTTGAAAGAGACCTAGCCTAGGCGTTAGGCCTTATAAAACTAAGAAAAACTGTATACTTGAAATTTGCGAAACACCCCCAAAATCTCATTTTAGGGCCAAAAAACTGTTTTTGAGGTCATTCGCTAGTCAATCATCAATATCTTTGCGAATTTTCAAAAGTTGTTTATATATTTGGAAAGGTGACAAATCACCTCTTTTTATGGCGTATAACTCATCAAAATCAAACGAGAACTGACGAAGCTACAGAGAAAAAAAATCGTAACTTAATAAAAAAAAATTAATTTTGAAACTTTGACTACGATTTTACGATAGTCTTAATTCAGAAAGGTGCCTATCAAAGACAATATTATTAAAGTGAATTAAGTACTGCGTCGATTAAGCTATTTCAATCGAAAATCGGTTGGAAATTGACAGAGTTATTTCTATTTAAATTATTTTAAATGATGACCATATTTAAAAATTCATACATTTTGATTATCTTTCAACTTCAAATTTTTATTGTGACTGAAAATAAAAAAAAATTAATCATTAAAATGCTAAATAACTTTATAGCAAAAAATGTTTGCTTGATCTTCTGCGTTTATAAGATGAGTCATCTGTTTCACGCTTGAGTGACCAGCAGTAATTAGCTATCATCCTAACTTGGTTCTTTCCTGTAAACCGTTTTTCAATGTTGGAGATTTCTTGGTGAAATCTTTCACCTTGTTCGTCGCTGAATTGACCAAGATTATCCGGGAAAAATTCCAAATGAGAATGCAAAAAGTGAATTTTTATAGACATGTTGCATCCCATTTCTCCATAAACTTCCAAAAATTCATGGACCAGCTCAACGTAATTTGAACTTCTCGTGTTTCCAAGAAAGTTTCGGCACAAAGAAATGAAACTCAGCCATGCTCTTTTCTCTACTGGGTTCAATTTTTTAATGAAGTCATCATCAGTCATAATCTTACGAATCTGCGGTCCAACGAAAACGCCTGTAATTCATGATCAAAATGTAAAAATAAATTAGGATGAATTCTTTTTGAAGAATTCTTGTTGGGAAATTTTTATAAGTACCTTCTTTAATCTTGGCGTCACTCAACTTGGGGAATACAAGTTTCAGGTGTAGAAAAGCCTCGCTGTTTTTTTTCGAGTCGTTTAACAAACTGTTTCATGTACCCCAATTTTAAATGCAATGGCGGCAAAATTATATCATCAAGCTTAACTAATGCAATATTGAGAACATTATTTTTACCAATTTGAAACTTTCTCGGTGGCCATATGTTACACTTGTAATGATTTTTGACACGACTGTCCCATTCACAAAAGTAACAAGGATATTTAGTGTAGCCACCTTGCATTCCAAGTAGAATTGTCAGGACTTTAAGGTCCGAGACAATCTGCCAATCGTAGAATTTTTTCCATCGTTTGATAAGTCTCTTTCATATCAGTAGCGTATGCCACTGGAACTGATGGCAATTCATTTCTGTTGTGCAGCAATACAGCTTTCAGACCTACGATGTTAGTCAATTGAAAATGAATTGATAAATTGTATTCAAATTTAGTTCTCTCACACTCATAACACATTAAATACTTACTTTTGCAAGAACCGTCTAGAAATAATCGCCAATCTTGTGGACAGTGCACGTGATCGAGTGCAGCAAACAATTCATCCACATCAACGCAATAAACTAGTTTGTTATTGGTGTCATCAGCTTTGAAAATGTGTTCGAACGAAGATAGGTCTCTGTCTCGTGCAGACGTTACTTTAAAGTTACTGTCTACTATATTCCACTGATTTAATCTGGAGGCCAGAATCTCTGTCTGTCTTATAGACAGATCCATATCCCGCACAAGATCACAATAATCGTGATTTGACACGAAATGACGTTCCGTTTCTATTGCTTTGGTTGGAAGGTACGGTTCGTCATTTACCTCATTAGAAGATTTGTGGCTTGAATCAGGAAATGTAGCTGGATTTTTGTCTTTAGTTCGCTGATCTTGTTTTCCTCTTGGAATCGGTTTCGATACAGTCAACACATTGGCATATTCTATGAGGTGGCGACTTTTATAGTGGTGACCAGTGATTTTTGTTTGGCAAAAGTAGCAATCCTCCGGCTTGTGATATATTTGATAATGCCAAGCCATAGGAGTCACAAACGGCAGACGCTGGTCATCGCATTTACCGGTTTTCCATTGTTTTAATGTTGTACAGCACATCGAACAAATATATTCGGGTTTATGCCAAGCACTTTCCACGTATGAGCAACTGAAAAAGAGGTTGAACGCTTCAACCACAGCTTTATTTGTTCTTAAATCGAACCGATATTTCTCATCAACAAATAGACCGCAGGCGTAACAAAATTTGTTGCGCCTATCACACATTTTACCACACTTACAATATAATTGCGAAGCGGTCGCAAGGTTGGTTAAGTGCATGCACAAGCTCATCTCTAGAATATGGTCGGAAGAACGCATGCCTACTGATTGGAACTTAAGTGTGCTCTGCCCAATCCACAAAAAGGGTGATCCTGCAGTCTGTGCCAATTATCGCGGGATTAGCTTTCTTAACATCGCGTATAAGGTTCTGTCAAGTGTATTGTGCGAAAGACTTAAGCCCACCGTCAACGAACTGATTGGACCTTATCAGTGTGGCTTTAGACCTGGTAAATCCACCACCGACCAGATAGATATTCACAATACGCCAGATCTTGGAAAACACCCGAGAAAGAAGAATCGACACACACCATCTTTTTGTCGACTTCAAAGCCGCCTTCGACAGCACGAAAAGAAGTTGCCTTTATGCCGCAATGTCTGAATTTGGTATCCCCGCAAAACTTATACGGCTATGTAAAATGACGTTGAGCAACAGCACCAGCTCCGTCAGGATTGGGAAGGACCTCTCCGAGCCGTTTGATACCAAACGAGGTTTCAGACAAGGTGACTCTCTGTCGTGCGATTTCTTTAACCTGATGCTGGAGAAAATAATTCGAGCCGCAGAACTAAATCGGTCAGGTACCATCTTTTATAAGAGTGTGCAACTGCTGGCGTACGCCGATGACATTGACATCATCGGCCTTAACAACCGCGCAGTTAGTTCTGCCTTCTCCAAACTGGATAGAGAAGCGAAGCGAATGGGTCTGGAGGTGAACGAGGGCAAGACGAAGTATCTCCTGTCATCAAATAGACAGTCGGCACATTCACGACTGGGATCACAAATCACTGTTGACAGTTATAACTTTGAAAAAGTTGAGAACTTCGTTTACTTAGGAACCAGCATTAACACCAATAACAGCGTCAGCCTTGAAATCCAACGGAGAATCTCTCTTGCCAACAAGTGCTACTTCGGACTGAGTAGGCAATTGCACAGTAAAGTCCTCTCTCGACGGACAAAAACCATACTCTATAAGTCTCTTATCATGCCCGTCCTATTGTATGGTGCAGAAGCATGGACGATGACAACATCAGATGAGAGGGCTCTTGGAGTGTTCGAGAGAAAGATTCTTCGAAAGATTTATGGACCTTTGCGTCTTTGCGACGGCGAATACCGCGTTCGATGGAACGATGAGCTGTACGAGCTGTACAATGACGTAGATATAGTGCAGCGGATTAAGAATCAGCGGCTCCGCTGGCTAGGTCACGTCGTTCGAATGGATGAAATAGCTCCAGCCCTGAAGGTTTTTGACGCGGTACCCGCGGTTGGTAGCAGACGAAAAGGAAGACCTCCTCTGCGTTGGAAAGACCAAGTGGAAAAAGACTTGGCTATACTTGGGACTTCCAATTGGCGCCAGTTAGCACGAGATAGGGACAGCTGGCGTGCTTTGTTGACCTCGGCCAAAATCGCTTAGGCGGTTAATGCGCCAATTAAGTAAGTAAGTAAGGTCGCAAGGTTGAATTGACGGCGTAAATTTATTAGATGACCACTCAAAATTTTTGGAAATGAATGTGTTTAAAATAATTCCTCATACTTGCTATGTTTCTAGTAAAATAACGGAATGAAATGCGGTCAAAGTAGAAAAATTAAAAAAAAAAAAACTTTTCGCAAGGTAAATTTATTTAATAGCAGAAAAAATTTAATAGCTTCGTAAATTTTTGTCCGATTTCATTGCATGAGCACTCATTTTTGGACATGAATGTACTTTCGAAATAATTCCTCATACTTGATATATTTTTAGTAAAATACTGCAATAAAATGCGGTCAAAGTAGAAAAATTTGAAGAAAAAACAAATTTTCCAAGTTTACCCGATGAAAACTTACAACACGCTAGCTCAAAAAATAGATCTTTATATCTCAATTTAAAGGTATAATCCTTACCTTTCCAAAACATATTTCATACTGACAATCAGTAAAGAAACGGCCAAGTAATGAAAAGATTAGCGCGTACACTTCCGAAGAACGGTTTTTTAACGGTAAAGCAAGATTTTGAGGGTGTTACAAATTTTCCAAAAACCGTTTTGAGTTATATTCGACCAGGTGAACAATTTCCAATATGTCACTTTAAAAGTTCATTAAATTTTTTCGATTTTGTAACACTGTGTTATTAATTAACGCACATACATTTATTTTTCATTTTTAATTAACCTACGCTGACTACGGCTACTTTTACATTTTTTATACATTTTTACTTACTTTTAATAATTTATATATGTATATTCAAAATTCACAAATTTCGGGTCCGCGTTTACTTTTTCACTTTTTTTTTTGTTTTCAATCGTTTGATAGCAGATTTGTGTCATTGAAAACTACGTATATAGTATGTTAACAAATTTTTATGAAGTAAAGTAATGTTTTTGGATTGTTATGTATGATTTTTAGCTGACCAATAATTAGTTTTCATGCATCTGATAAAAGTGGGGAATTTTTTCGCAATTATCGTAAAGTAGTTATTTAAAAGTTAGCTAGTTTTAGCAATTGATATTTTTTTACTGCAGGGGATATATTTACATACATACATATGTTTATGTACCATAAGATCATGCTTACCATAAAAATGCATTGTCATTTGAACTAAACAAACGTGTCAAATTTGAACTCGGTATGATTAGAGGAACTGGTTCTAATTTACCTTTCCATATTTGACCTAAATGAACAAACAAATTAACTAACTAACATACAGGTTAGGTTTGTTGACTTGATAAATTTCGACAGTGCTTTTGGGTTTATTAGCGCTATCTCCGCGAGGCTTTGTAGAGTTGGTCTGCCAAGCGTGCGAAGTCTTCTTCTGCTTAAAGCTGGACATTGGCAAAGTAGGTGTTCCACGTTTTCTTCTTCTTCGTCGCAACTTCGACAGTGTTCCGGAGCATTTACTCCTAGTCTTTTCGCATGAGTACCAATTAGACAGTGCCCTGTGAGGGTTCTTGTTAAGGCAGAGACTTCGCTTCTCTTTAGCCCCAGAAGGTTTGATGTGCGCCTTTTATCGTAAGACGGCCACGTGAGTTTGGAGATTTCGCAGTGTGGGTGACTACCCCAACGTTCATTCGCCACCTTTATGGTGTTATGCTTGATGTGTAGTTTAAAAGTGGCAAGTGGTATACCTAACCTGTTCCTACTCGGAAGGATCGGGGTGGTCGTACCATTCCTTGCCAGTTCGTCCCCTTTGCAGTTGCCCTCGATATCGCGGTGTCCAGGCACCCATATGAGTTGAATTCTATAATGCTGAGCCATCTCGTTTAGAGATCTGCGGCATTCAGTGAGAGACTTCGTTTTGTCTATACAGGAGTCTAGCGCCTTCAGTGCAGCTTGGCTGTCAGAAAAGATAAAGACCTGTTTGCTTTCTTTAGGGTTTTTGATTAGGTGCTGTGTAGCCTCCTGGATGGCCAGCACGTCCGCTTGGTACACGCTACAGTGGTCGGGGAGTCTGAACGATGTTTCAAGTTTTAGTTCAGGGGAGAATACACCTCCCCCGACTTTTCGGTTGAGTTTGGAGCCATCAGTGTAAATGTTGATGGCCTTAGGCATATGGTGTGGTCTTGTGTACCAATCCTGTCGGGTTGGTACGATGACTTCATAGTCCTTTTTAAAGGAAGCTGATGTACAGTAGTCCGTATTTGTTGGTATTTGAATTGGAGCCATTTTTCTCAGAATTTCTGTGTGGCCAAGTGTGCTCTGGGTCCAGAACCCAGCTTCTCTAAGTCTTAAAGCTGTGATAGCGGCTACCTCTTGAGCTACTACGTCAAGAGGTGGCAGGTGTAGTATGGCGTTTAGAGCCTCAGTGGGTGAGGAGCTTAGGGCTCCACTTATGCAGAGCTCCGCGCTTCTTTGTACTCTCTGCAGTTGTTTAAGCGTTGTTGATTTTACTAGAGTGGGCCACCAGACCAAGGCTCCGTATAATAGGATTGGGCGGACGATGGCTGTATAGATCCAGTGTACTATCTTAGGGGAGAAACCCCATTTTACACCAATAGCTTTTTTGCAAGTGAAAAGCGCCGTAGTGGCTTTCCTTATTCGCTCCCTTGTGTTGTCTTTCCAGTACAGCTTATTGTCTAAACATACATACAAATGCAAATAAATTAAGGCTTGTAAAAAATACACTTGATTTATGATTTATTTGAATATTTTTTTTCGATTTCATACATCGCCATTGTTTCTGTCATTTCTAATTCTAACTTTTTCCATTGATCTTCTAATTCCAACTTTTTTGTTTCAATATCCAGCTTTCTTTCTTCTGTTTACGTATCTCTCTGATATTTCTTTTCTTCGAAATCTAGCCTTTTTTTTCAATGGCAATGTTTTGTGCTTGAACAGCTGCAAGCTGACTTATTGAAGACTTTGGTGCACGCGACGCTATGATTCGTGGTAATGAGGATTAGCAGAACTGAGTGGAAACTGGCACAGAGAAGCTGCGGCATTTGATAGCGCAGTACTTGATGCCTCCACGCTCTCTGGAACTTCCACATCAACGATTTCGTTGACTGGCAAAAACGTCTGTCGTCACTAGCTCATCCGCCGGTCAAAATGCGGACACATTTTAATGATTTTTGCTGAAATTGTTTAAGAATAGTATTTATTTAAGTTCAATTATTACTGCAAATGACTCGATTATTGTACTTGGTGACTTCAATATGCCAAACATATCATGGACTCTCATGGACGTTTTTATCGTTCCAATTTCATCAAGAGATAGATACAATGTGTTCTTAGAAGATATGACTGAGCTCTGCCTAAGTCAGATTAATTTAACTCCAAACAATTTTGGAACCATTCGGGATATTGATATATGAAGAGGTGCGAAGCCTTGGTTATTCCAGTGGACTCTTATCACCCTGCAATTGAGGTAAATTACGAGGTTATAGATGATTTTGAAAATAATGTTGATAAATCAAGTAGCTCAAACGTTTTATTTTCGCGAAAGCCAATTTCAAGAAACTAGATAGAGAGTTGTCAAAATTATCATGGCCGACGTATAATGATGATGTTGAACGTTGTGTCCAACATTTTCGTCGCATGTCGCGATCTTTTAAATTTTATAAAATAAATGGTTTGCACACTAACTATTTTAAATACTCATTCCTCTGACACGCTTACTTTAAATTAAATAAAAAATGCTACAGATATTATTTGTGCAAAGTTAAAAGGAATTTAATAAAAAACCCTGAATCATTTTACTATTTCGTTAACTCAAAACGCAGAGTGACTAGTTTTCCGTCTGCTATGAAATATCATAATACCTTGTCTTGTGCCTCCCAATCAATTTCCAACATGTTTGCCCTATTCTTCAGGTCAAACAAATCCATTAACTCGCCTCTGAGCAAACCTTATGCATATAAACTTTGTTCCTTCACCCGTGCTATTATTCCGCAAATATCTTCCGAGGAAGTATATTATTATTTGAGTAACTTAAAATAATCTTTTAAGGCTGGCCCCGATTTGATTCCGGCTTGGATCCTCAAAAACTGTGTTAAACATATTTATGAGCCCTTAACTAATTTATTTAATCTTTCTTTAAGCATTCTAGGTCCACTGCTTTTTGTTATTTTTATTAACGACATAAGTAACTGTTTCTCTTTTGCAATTTTTTTACTTTATGCGGATGATCTTTGTTTATGCGGACAAAGCTTCAACGGGACATTAATACTCATCACTCGTGGTGTCTAAGGTCCCACCTCAATCTGAATAGAAAACAATTAAGAAAAGCTAAATTCGGGCGAAACCGATCTTTATATATCCTCGCGACATATTTTTGTATGGGCGGTGCCCATCATTTCATAAAAACTCTTTTGCTTTGTTTCAAATCTCTGCTAGTATTAAACTTTACTCAAAACGAAGTTTTTCTTTCATTTTTAAAAATTTCCGTTATATGGAAGTTGGGCGTGCTTACGGTCCGATTTAAAAAATTATTGACGGTGATGCTAGTGATATCAAGGACAATATGTTCACCAAATTTTGTGACGATACTTTACTTTGTTATTGAGATACCTACAGACGTTTTTTTATAAGTGGGCGTGGTAACGCACATTTTTCAAAATTTCATAAAAATCAAGTTTCTGAATTAAATATCTCTCTAACTATGAAATTTAAATTAATATGTTCCAACAGATAAAGAAAAAACAAAATTTTTGCATTTTTCAAAATTTCCGTTATATGGCAGGTGGGCGAGGTTATGGTCCGATTTGAAAAATTTTTTCAGCGATTTGAGGAGAATTTGTTCACCAAAATTTGTGACGATACCTCTCAACGTTATTGAGATACAGACATTTTTTCCTAAGTGGGCGTGGCAACGCCCATTTTTGAAAATTTCATAAATACCAAATTTCTTAATTGAAAATCGCTGCAAAATGTTAACGAAATATTTATATTATATTTGACCCTAAACTCTCTTTTAGTAGTCATATCAACTATACTTTTGCTAAATCATACTCAGTTCTTGGTATTGTTCGTCGTAATAGTACAAAATTTTCAGACTCCTACACCCTAAACATTTTATTTACTAGTTTTGTTCGCTCTCATCTCGAGTCTGCCGTGTTTGTTTGGAGGCCCATTAATCGGCTCCCGACGGGGAGGATTGAACGTATACAAAAAATATTTCTTAAATTTGCTCTAAAGTCCCTGAACTTTACAAATCCATTACCGTCGTACACATCTCGGTTAATGCTCAAGTCTTTGGAAAGGCGCAGGTCTGTGTTATAACTGACCTTTACATTTAACGTTATACAAGGATTAATTGATTGTCCCTATCTTTTGGAAAGGGTTCTTGTTAATGTTCCTAAGTGCACTGTTAAAACTCAGTTTGTTATAAATGCTCCATTAGCCAGATCTATGCGTGCATTTAATATAATATCTCAGAATGTAGCTTTTGACTTTGCATTGTCGAAGCAAGCCTTTATAAATATTATAAATATAGTTTTTTAATGTCCGTTTTCTTAATGTTAAATTTTAAATTTAAATTTAATTTATGCCTTATGTAAATAGTCTGTAAGAAAATTTGCTTGAGTTCACAACTCATGTTTCAAATGGGTTCAGAGAAATTATGCACACTCATGTTATATACACCGATTTTAGTAAAGCATTCGACAGAGTAAGTCACTCTTTACTGATCCATAAACTTGATCTCCTTGGTTTTCAACCTAATTTCCTTCGTTGGATATCTTCTTACCTCATTGACAGAACACAACCAGTTCTTTTTAAAAATAGTTCTTCAAACATTATTCGTGTTTCTTAAGGGGTCCCGCAAGGAAGTCACCTTGGTCCGATTCTGTTTTTACTTTTTATAAATGACTTACCTTCTGTAATAAATTATTCAAACATTTTATTGTATGCTGATCATGTAAAGCTTTTTAGATCGTATCATTCTGTTGAGGAAAGGTCCTTACTACAAGCGGATTTAAATAGCATGACTAACAGGTGTGAAGTAAATACATGCCACTAAACTTTAAAAAATGTAAAGTAATGTGCTTTTCTCGCAGAGCAGTTCAACCAGCTTCTTATGACATATGTAACCATAACCTCGAACAAGTGTTTAACTTTGTTGATCTTGGAATTACAATGGACCCGAAATTTAATTTTAATCTTCACATAAATGTTACAGTTAACAAAGCCAAGGGTGTTTTTGCATTTGTAAAACGGTGGTCAAAAGAATTCAATGACCCTTACATCACGAAGGCTCTGTTCACAACGTTAGTGAAGCCAATACTGGAATATGGATCTGTTGTTTGGAACCCGCGCTATCAAGTTCATTCCGACCGAATAGAGTCAATTCAAAAACAATTTCTGCTTTTTGCTTTAAGAAATTTTCGTTGGGATTCTCAGTACAACCTGCCGCCATATATCAGTCGTTTAAAACTCATTAATCTTTCTACACTTGCTAGTCGCAGAGAAATGCTAGGCGTAGTATTTTTGGTCAAGTTACTCACAGGCTTGATCTATAGCCCATCTCTTCTTGGCGAAATAAACCGTTCCCTCCCGAATTTCAAGACTATTTCTGAAGCCATGTAAAAGTAATTTTGAGTTAAATGAGCCACTCCGTAGTGTGTTTCAGGATTTTAACACTCACTCCGGTTCTTTTGATACTTCAGACTCACTCTGTCTTGAAATTCTGGAGGGAACGTTTAGTTTTATTTCGCTAAGAAGAGATGGGCTAGAGATCAAGCCTGTCAGTAACTTGACTAAAAATACAATGCCTAGCATTTCTCTGCGACTAGCAAGTGTAGGAAGATTAATGAGTTTTAAACGACTTATATATGGCGGCAGGTTATACTGAGAATCCCAACGAAAATTCCTTAAAGCAAAAAGCAGAAATTGTTTTTGAATTGACTCTATTCTGTCGGTATGAACTTGATAGCGCGGGTTCCAAACAACAGATCCATATTCCAGTATTGGCCTCACTAACGTTGTGAACAGAGTCTTCGTGATTGATAAGAATATAGAAAATTGTACAAAACTTACTTTTCCAAACAAAATATAAACAAAATATAAACAAAATAACAACAAAAGACAGCTGGAACAGGGTTGCAATTACTTTGCTACATTTCATTGTACAAAAACAAACATGGGTGTAGAAGTAGAATTTTTTTTTTGTTGCTGAGCGAAGTATTCACCCAGTTTCTGATTGTGGCATCGATGGCCGAAGGTGGGAGTGCTAAAGCTGGTTGCGGGCCGAGGAACACCTAATCCGAGCCAATTATGGCCAAATGGTCAGATGTCTCATTACCATGTACTCCCGAGTGACCAGGCACCGAGAGTAAAGCAAGTTAATTATGTTTACCAACATAGTTTAGTCGAGACTTGCATTGCCGAACTAGTTTGGAAGTAGTTAGAGGGCTGGCTAATGCCTTGAGTGCAGCTTGGTTGTCCCTGCAGAGACGTATACTCCTCCCCCTCCACCTCGACCCACTTCGTTTTATACGAACATCCGTTTCTTTTAAGTCTGCAGGTGGCCTTTAAGGCCTCCCCACGTATGAATATACAAAGTGACGGTAAGTGTAGCAATGCATCAAGAGCAGCGCCAGGTGTTGTATAGAATGCCCCTGTACAGCACACGGCGATTGTTCTCTGAAGTTTATCAAGCAGGTCCCCCCGCTATTAATTGATAGTCTGCTCCACCATACCACTGAAGCATAGCTGATTATGGGTCTGATCATATATATCCAGAGGTTATCCTTTGGTGATAGACCCCACGTTTTGCCGAAGACCCGTTTACACTGCCAGAAGGCTGTAAATGCTTTAGAGGTCTTGTGACAGATTTCCAGGTCAGTTTTGCATCCAGAATTACTCCTAGATACTTCACTTTGGAAGAAGTCTGAATTGTGACTCCCTTAAATGTGAGGGGAATGAGGCCATCCATCTTTATCCGCCTAGTGAAGAGTACAACATTAGTTTTGGTTGGGTTATGGAATAGCCCATTTTATAATCACACCAAGTGTGAATCTTATTCTGCATTGTCTGCAAACATCCGACAGAGATGGGACCGTGACTAGACAAGCCACATCGGCCGCATAGGCCTGAGCGTAGATATTCTAGTAATCAAGAGTGACAAGAAGATAATCAATTACCAAGCATCAGAGCAAAGGAGGAAGCACACCGCCCTGTGGACAACCCTTTATAACTCCGCACTTTATGTATTTATCCCCTTGTGCTTGAATCCTGATAATCCGCTGCGCTAGTATTGAACGAATTAAATTTACCTGCGAAGGGTCTACCCCATGCCGTAGAGCAGCAGTGCACATGCCATCGAAGGTGTCATTGTCAAAAGCACTCTCAATGTCTACAAAATGCCCAAGGCGAACTGTTTCCTATCAACGACCTTGCCAACTCTGACAACCAAATTTTTCAAAGCCGTCTTACAGGATTTTGTCGCCTGATAGGCATGTTCATGCAAAGACAGAGGATGTGATGAGAGCGCCTCCCTACGAATGCGTAGCTCTACTAATCTTTCCAGACATTTTAGCATGAATTATGTCATGCCAATAGGTCTGTAGCTTCTGGGGCTAGTTATCCTTGCCAACCTTTGGCATAAAGGCGACATTTACCAGCCTCCAAGATTGTGATATATTGTACATATACGCGTACATATTGAAAATCAGTAAAGAAATGGCCAAGTAATGAAAAGATTAGCGCGTACACTTCCGAAGAACGGTTTTTTTTAACGGTAAAGCAAGATTTAGAGGGTGTTACAAATTTTCCAAAAACCGTTTTGAGTTATATTCGACCAGGTGAACAATTTCCAATATGTCACTTTAAAAGATCATTAAATTTTTTCCGTTTTGTAACACTGTGTTATTAATTAACGGACATACATACATTTATTTTTCATTTTTAATTAACCTACGCTGACTACGACTACTTTTACATTTTTTATACATTTTTACTTACTTTTAATAATTTATATATGTATATTCAAAGTTCACAAATTTCGGGTCCGCGTTTACTTTTTCACTTTTTTTTTTGTTTTCAATCGTTTGATAGCAGATTTGTGTCATTGAAAACTACGTATATAGTATGTTAACAAATTTTTATTTTATGAAGTAAAGTAATGTTTTTGGATTGTTATGCATGATTTTTAGCTGACCAATAATTAGTTTTCATGCATCTGATAAAAGTGGGAAATTTTTTCGCAATTATCGTAAAGTAGTTATTTAAAAGTTAGCTAGTTTTAGCAATTGATATTTTTTTACTGCAGGGGATATATTTACATACATACATATGTTTATGTACCATAAGATCATGCTTACCATAAAAATGCATTGTCATTTGAACTAAACAAACGTGTCAAATTTGAACTCGGTATGATTAGAGGAACTGGTTCTAATTTACCTTTCCATATTTGACCTAAATAAACAATCAAATTAACTAACTAACATACATACAAATGCAAATAAATTAAGGCTTGTAAAAAATACACTTGATTTATGATTTATTTGAATATTTTTTTTCGATTTCATACATCGCCATTGTTTCTGTCATTTCTAATTCTAACTTTTTCCATTGATCTTCTAATTCCAACTTTTTTGTTTCAATATCCAGCTTTCTTTCTTCTGTTTACGTATCTCTCTGATATTTCTTTTCTTCGAAATCTAGCCTTTTTTTTCAATGGCAATGTTTTGTGCTTGAACAGCTGCAAGCTGACTTATTGAAGACTTTGGTGCACGCGACGCTATGATTCGTGGTAATGAGGATTAGCAGAACTGAGTGGAAACTGGCACAGAGAAGCTGCGGCATTTGATAGCGCAGTACTTGATGCCTCCACGCTCTCTGGAACTTCCACATCAACGATTTCGTTGACTGGCAAAAACGTCTGTCGTCACTAGCTTATCCGCCGGTCAAAATGCGGACACATTTTAGTGATTTTTGCTGAAATTGTTTAAGAATAGTATTTATTTAAGTTCAATGATTACTGCAAATGACTCGATTATTTTACTTGGTGACTTCAATATGCCAAACATATCATGGACTCTCATGGACGTTTTTATCGTTCCAATTTCATCAAGAGATAGATACAATGTGTTCTTAGAAGATATGACTGAGCTCTGCCTAAGTCAGATTAATTTAACTCCAAACAATTTTGGAACCATTCGGGATATTGATATATGAAGAGGTGCGAAGCCTTGGTTATTCCAGTGGACTCTTATCACCCTGCAATTGAGGTAAATTACGAGGTTATAGATGATTTTGAAAATAATGTTGATAAATCAAGTAGCTCAAACGTTTTATTTTCGCGAAAGCCAATTTCAAGAAACTAGATAGAGAGTTGTCAAAATTATCATGGCCGACGTATAATGATGATGTTGAACGTTGTGTCCAACATTTTCGTCGCATGTCGCGATCTTTTAAATTTTATAAAATAAATGGTTTGCACACTAACTATTTTAAATACTCATTCCTCTGACACGCTTACTTTAAATTAAATAAAAAATGCTACAGATATTATTTGTGCAAAGTTAAAAGGAATTTAATAAAAAACCCTGAATCATTTTACTATTTCGTTAACTCAAAACGCAGAGTGACTAGTTTTCCGTCTGCTATGAAATATCATAATACCTTGTCTTGTGACTCCCAATCAATTTCCAACATGTTTGCCCTATTCTTCAGGTCAAATAAATCCATTAACTCGCCTCTGAGCAAACCTTATCCTTATAAACTTTGTTCCTTCACCCGTGCTATTATTCCGCAAATATCTTCAGAGGAAGTATATTATTATTTGAGTAACTTAAAATAATCTTTTAAGGCTGGCCCCGATTTGATTCCGGCTTGGATCCTCAAAAACTGTGTTAAACATATTTATGAGCCCTTAACTAATTTATTTAATCTTTCTTTAAGCATTCTAGGTCCACTGCTTTTTGTTATTTTTATTAACGACATAAGTAACTGTTTCTCTTTTGCAATTTTTTTACTTTATGCGGATGATCTTTGTTTATGCGGACAAAGCTTCAACGGGACATTAATACTCATCACTCGCGGTGTCTAAGGTCCCACCTCAATCTGAATAGAAAACAATTAAGAAAAGCTAAATTCGGGCTTAACCGATCTTTATATATCCTCGCGATATATTTTTGTATGGGCGGTGCCCATCATTTCATAAAAACTCTTTTGCTTTGTTTCAAATCTCTGCTAGTATTAAACTTTACTCAAAACGAAGTTTTTCTTGCATTTTTAAAAATTTCCGTTATATGGAAGTTGGGCGTGCTTATGGTCCGATTTAAAAAATTATTGACGGTGATGCTAGTGATATCAAGAACAATATGTTCACCAAATTTTGTGACGATACTTTACTTTGTTATTGAGATACCTACAGACGTTTTTTTATAAGTGGGCGTGGTAACGCGCATTTTTCAAAATTTCATAAAAATCAAGTTTCTGAATTAAATATCTCTCTAACTATGAAATTTAAATTAATATGTTCCAACAGATAAAGAAAAAACAAAATTTTTGCATTTTTCAAAATTTCCGTTATATGGCAGGTGGGCGAGGTTATGGTCCGATTTGAAAAATTTTTTCAGCGATTTGAGGAGAATTTGTTCACCAAAATTTGTGACGATACCTCTCAACGTTATTGAGATACAGACATTTTTTCCTAAGTGCAAAATGTTAACGAAATATTTATATTATATTTGACCCTAAACTCTCTTTTAGTAGTCATATCAACTATATTTTTGCTAAATCATACTCAGTTCTTGGTATTGTTCGTCGTAATTGTACAAAATTTTCAGACTTCTACACCCTAAACATTTTATTTACTAGTTTTGTTCGCTCTCATCTCGAGTCTGCCGTGTTTGTTTGGAGGCCCTATAATCGGCTCCCGACGGGGAGGATTGAACGTATACAAAAAATATTTCTTAAATTTGCTCTAAAGTCCCTGAACTTTACAAATCCATTACCGTCGTACACATCTCGGTTAATGCTCAAGTCTTTGGAAAGGCGCAGGTCTGTGTTATAACTGACCTTTACATTTAACGTTATACAAGGATTAATTGATTGTCCCTATCTTTTGGAAAGGGTTCTTGTTAATGTTCCTAAGTGCACTGTTAAAACTCAGTTTGTTATAAATGCTCCATTAGCCAGATCTATGCGTGCATTTAATATAATATCTCAGAATGTAGCTTTTGACTTTGCATTGTCGAAGCAAGCCTTTATAAATATTATAAATATAGTTTCTTAATGTCCTTTTTCTTAATCTTAAATTTTAAATTTAAATTTAATTTATGCCTTATGTAAATAGTCTGTAAGAAAATTTGCTTGAGTTCACAACTCATGTTTCAAATGGGTTCAGAGAAATTATGCACACTCATGTTATATACACCGATTTTAGTCAAGCATTCGACAGAGTAAGTCACTCTTTACTGATCCATAAACTTGATCTCCTTGGTTTTCAACCTAATTTCCTTCGTTGGATATCTTCTTACCTCATTGACAGAACACAACCAGTTCTTTTTAAAAATAGTTCTTCAAACATTATTCGTGTTTCTTAAGGGGTCCCGCAAGGAAGTCACCTTGGTCCGATTCTGTTTTTACTTTTTATAAATGACTTACCTTCTGTAATAAATTATTCAAACATTTTATTGTATGCTGATCATGTAAAGCTTTTTAGATCGTATCATTCTGTTGAGGAAAGGTCCTTACTACAAGCGGATTTAAATAGCATGACTAACAGGTGTGAAGTAAATACATGCCACTAAACCTTAAAAAATGTAAAGTAATGTGCTTTTCTCGCAGAGCAGTTCAACCAGCTTCTTATGACATATGTAACCATAACCTCGAACAAGTGTTTAACTTTGTTGATCTTGGAATTACAATGGACCCGAAATTTAATTTTAATCTTCACATAAATGTTACAGTTAACAAAGCCAAGGGTGTTTTTGCATTTGTAAAACGGTGGTCAAAAGAATTCAATGACCCTTACATCACGAAGGCTCTGTTCACAACGTTAGTGAAGCCAATACTGGAATATGGATCTGTTGTTTGGAACCCGCGCTATCAAGTTCATTCCGACCGAATAGAGTCAATTCAAAAACAATTTCTGCTTTTTGCTTTAAGAAATTTTCGTTGGGATTCTCAGTACAACCTGCCGCCATATATCAGTCGTTTAAAACTCATTAATCTTTCTACACTTGCTAGTCGCAGAGAAATGCTAGGCGTAGTATTTTTGGTCAAGTTACTCACAGGCTTGATCTATAGCCCATCTCTTCTTGGCGAAATAAACCGTTCCCTCCCGAATTTCAAGACTTTTTCTGAAGCCATGTAAAAGTAATTTTGAGTTAAATGAGCCACTCCGTAGTGTGTTTCAGGATTTTAACACTCACTCCGGTTTTTTTGATACTTCAGACTCACTCTGTCTTGAAATTCTGGAGGGAACGTTTAGTTTTATTTCGCTAAGAAGAGATGGGCTAGAGATCAAGCCTGTCAGTAACTTGACTAAAAATACAATGCCTAGCATTTCTCTGCGACTAGCAAGTGTAGGAAGATTAATGAGTTTTAAACGACTTATATATGGCGGCAGGTTATACTGAGAATCCCAACGAAAATTCCTTAAAGCAAAAAGCAGAAATTGTTTTTGAATTGACTCTATTCTGTCGGTATGAACTTGATAGCGCGGGTTCCAAACAACAGATCCATATTCCAGTATTGGCCTCACTAACGTTGTGAACAGAGTCTTCGTGATTGATAAGAATATAGAAAATTGTACAAAACTTACTTTTCCAAACAAAATATAAACAAAATATAAACAAAATAACAACAAAAGACAGCTGGAACAGGGTTGCAATTACTTTGCTACATTTCATTGTACAAAAACAAACATGGGTGTAGAAGTAGAATTTTTTTTTTGTTGCTGAGCGAAGTATTCACCCAGTTTCTGATTGTGGCATCGATGGCCGAAGGTGGGAGTGCTAAAGCTGGTTGCGGGCCGAGGAACACCTAATCCGAGCCAATTATGGCCAAATGGTCAGATGTCTCATTACCATGTACTCCCGAGTGACCAGGCACCGAGAGTAAAGCAAGTTAATTATGTTTACCAACATAGTTTAGTCGAGACTTGCAGTGCCGAACTAGTTTGGAAGTAGTTAGAGGGCTGGCTAATGCCTTGAGTGCAGCTTGGTTGTCCCCACATAGGGTGGTTGCACCTAACGATTCCACACGCGCAACCATGTCAGCAGAATTGCGCTCACACGGTTTGGCTGCACCGAATATTCTACACGCGCGGCCATATCAGCAGAATTGCGTTCGCACGGACTGGCTGCACCGAATACTCTACACGCACAGCCATGTCAGCAGAATTGCGTCCGCACGGTAGAACGCTAGCAGAACAGCAGCAGCGCAGCGCGAAGCCGTGGGCTAGGTGTAAGCTAGGGCACGATTGTAAGTTCAGTTTTGAAAAACTCATTAAAGACAACAGCTAGTGCGCTGTAGAAAACAATCGAATAAAATTAAATCGTTTTATTGGCGCCCAACGTGGGGCTCGCGAATATAAAACCGAAAATTAATTAACACCACTACTGGATAAGGAAGAAAGGCGATTAACGGGACCAATCCTGGAACGCGAATATAAAACCGAAAATTAATTAACACCACTACTGGATAAGGAAGAAAGGCGATTAACGGGACCAATCCTGGAACGCGAATATAAAACCGAAAATTAATTAACACCACTACTGGATAAGGAAGAAAGGCGATTAACGGGACCAATCCTGGAATATTATAAGAATATGTTAAGGATGAAAGGGTGAGTGAAGTGCTTGTCTCGTTTAAAAATTACTTGTAGTAATAGTGAAATATAATAAAGTGAAAATACAATTTTTACGAATAGTTGATGAGTGAATTACTTGAAATAAAATAAAGTTAAAATAGAACAAGAATTTTTAGGGGAAGCAGATGAGTGAAGTGTTAGAGGACTTGTTTAAAAATCTTAAATTAGAAAACACAGAGGAACATATCAAGAACGCTGACCAAGTAGGCGAGTTGATTAGAGCAGAGGTGAGCAGGGCATTAGCGGCTCAAAAATTAGAATTCGACAGAAAGATAATTGCAATTCAGAATCAGGTCGCTTTGACGAAGCCAAAAATAGAAAAGTTTACAAGGGTTGCTATCATTCCTACAGTACGTTGCGAGATTACGCTTGACGCTATTAAATCTCTCCCTGAATTCTTTGGCCACCCAGGTACGTATGTGTCCTGGCGTGAGGCTGCACATAATACATACGAATTATTTAAAAGATACAATGGCAGCGAACGCAACTATCAAGCAGTTACTATTTTGAGAAATAAGGTACGAGGGGCGGCCGATGCAGTACTTTCGTCCTTTAACACGGTGCTGAATTTTAGCGCAATAATTTCTCGCCTCGACTTTACCTACGAGGACAAGCGACCAATATACCTCATTGAACAGGAACTATCTACACTGAGACAAGGTTCAATGTCATGTCTAGAATTTTACGATGAAGTAGAGAAGAAACTAACTCTGTTAGCAAACAAAACTATTATGTCCTACGAAAGTGGAGTAGCAGACACCATAAATGAAAAGCACAGGGCCGATGCACTCAGAGTGTTCATATCAGGTTTAAGGAAGCCACTATGTGACATCCTGTTCGCGTCTAGGCCTTCGGACCTTCCATCGGCCCTGGCCTTGGCACAGGAGGTGGACGCTAATAACGAGCGTTACGCATTTGCAACAAATTTTGCAAACAGATCTCATGAAACTTCTTACAACAAGAAAGCCAACGCCATCCAGATCCTCAGTAATCAAAAGAGCTTTAATTCTGACCACAGTGGGGGTCACAAGAATCCACATTATTCAGTTAGTAAACAAAATAGGCAGGCCGGTCATGCACAAAGTTCCACTAATAACTTGAAGCCATATACTAGTAGTAACTATTCAGGTCAAAGGCGTGTCGAGCCTATGGAAGTAGATCCTTCCACATCCCACTTTAAAAACCTTCCCAATAGTCCTGGCCAAGATCATAACGGCAGGTAGCAGGGGAACCTGCAGAAGCGCACAGCGAATTCGGGACGGTACACCGGCCCTAAGATACAGCGCGTAAATCATCCGAATGACGGGCCTGATTCATCTAACGAACCAACGTATGACAAAGAAGCGGAAGAAGCAGCAGATAACATTGAAAATGATGAGCTCAATTTTTTAGAGCAAAATCCCTCCTTCCCTGGATTTCGAGGTCAATAGGAGGGAAAGAAGTCAAACTCCTTGTCGATACTGGCGCGCCAAGGAGTTATATCAAACAATTGCCAGACTTAAAGGGAATACAGTCGGTTAGGAATCCATTTTCAGTTAAATCAATTCATGGGGTTACCCCCATTAAGCACAAATGCAAAGTTAAAATTTTTGGAGTAGTGGCAGACTTTTTCATACTACCGAATTTGACACCATTCGATGGTGTAATTGGCCTCGACTTATTGAACAAGGTACACGCGACTATTGATCTAAAGACAAATACAATTAGGCATGACTTTGGCAAGGAGGTTATTTTATTGATCACCAGCCAGGATGTAAGTCATCTGCAACTGCAGTTTAAGTCAATTCCCAATCATTTAGAGGAAGCCGTCGTCAAAATAATTAGTAGTGTAAATGGGGTATTTGCAGATCCCAATCAGGCGCTTCCATATAATACCAATGTCGTGGCAACGATTCGCACAGAGAACGAGGAACCAGTGTACTCAAGGTTATACCCGTACCCACTGGGCGTTTCGGATTTCGTAAATAAGGAAATCCAGGACCTTTTGACGAATGGCATCATTCGGACCTCTAGGTCCCCATACAACAACCCTATATGGGTAGTTAAGAAGAAAGGTCTTGATGAAGACGGCAGAGAAAAAAAACGATTAGTTATAGATTTTCGGAAACTGAATGAGAAAACAATCAGTGATAAGTACCCGATCCCCGATATTACAGGGATCTTGTCCAATCTGGGCGGGAGCAAATTCTTTACTACTCTAGATTTGAAGTCTGGTTTTCACCAGATAAAACTATTAGAGCGCGATAGAGAAAAGACTGCCTTCTCCGTGAAGAACGGAAAGTATGAATTCTGTCGGCTACCCTTCGGCCTGAAGAACGCTCCCAGTATCTTCCAGAGGACAATAGACGATGTGTTGAGAGAACACATAGGAAAAAACTGTTTCGTCTACGTAGACGATGTCATTATATTCTCAAAGGATGAGCAACAACACTTAAAGGATGTTGAAGCAATTCTTAGAAGTTTATTCGAAGCCAATATGAGGGTTTCGGCAGAAAAGTCAAAATTTTTTAAAAGCGAAGTTGAATACTTGGGATTTTTGGTCTCGCAAGGGGGAATTAAAACATGTCCAGACAAAGTTGACACAATTCGGAATTTCCCTGAGCCCACCAATTTGAGGGGGCTTAGATCATTCTTGGGCCTGGCGGGGTATTACCGCTGTTTTGTAAGAGATTTCGCTAAGATAGCAAAGCCCCTGTCAAATATTATGAGGGGAGAATACGGTCGAGTTACTGCATCACAGTCGAAAAAAATCAAAATTGATTTGACTGACGAACAGAAAAAGGCCTTCAATACATTAAAGGAAATTCTAGCATCCGAGGACGTAACACTAACATATCCGGATTTCAGCAAACCGTTCGATTTGACTACTGATGCGTCCTCACACGCTTTCGGTGGCGTCCTTTCACAGGAGGGCAAACCTATTACCATGATCTCTCGCACCTTGTCCGGTAGCGAGGAGCATTACGCCACAAACGAAAGAGAATTACTAGCCATCGTTTGGGCATTAAAATCGCTCAGAAATTACCTTTACGGTGTACCCAAGCTTAATGTGTTTACGGACCACCAGCCACAAACCTTTGCGGTTTCCGACAGAAATCCAAACTCAAAAATTAAGAGATGGAAAGCTTTCATAGATGAATGCAATGCAAAGCTCATCTACAAACCGGGTAAGGAAAACGTGGTTGCGGATGCATTGTCTAGGCAGCATATAAACGCTTTAGACAATATGAGTATTGAGACAATACACAGCGAGGTATCGTCTACTAATACTATTGAAAGAACCGATAAGCCGGTTAACTGTTTCCGAAACCAAATACTTTTAGAAGAAGGCGTAGAACCTCAAAGAAGAACTTATATTATTTTTGGGAAAAAAAACAAGGCATTTAATTTCATTCAAAACCAAGGATGATTTAATGAAACTCCTGCAAGAGGCAGTGAAAGTGGATGTAGTGAACGCAATACATTGTGACCTACACACCCTAGCACAATTTCAACATGAATTGACTGAACTCTTTCCAACAGTAAAACTCAGACATACAGAGAAATTTGTTAATGACATATTTGACCCAAACGAACAACAAGAAATAATTGCGGCTGAGCATAATCGAGCTCATCGCGCAGCTCAAGAAAATACAAAACAGATATTAGAAGACTACTTTTTCCCAAAATTGGAAAAGAAGGCTAAGCAGTTCGTGGCCAACTGCCGCGTATGTTCTCAGTCGAAATACGACCGCCACCCAAAAAAGCAACTTATTGCTCGGACACCCATACCGACATATTGCGGAGAAATCCTTCACATCGACATATTTTCTACTGGATCGAAGTATTTTTTGACTTGCATCGACAAATTTTCGAAGTTTGCAATAGTACAGTCGCTTAGGTCTAGGACGATAGTAGACGTAAAACCCCAGCTTCTGCAGCTACTTAATATGTTTTCCGGAACCAAAACCATATATTGCGACAACGAAAAGTCCCTAAATTCATTTAGCGTCAAGGCGACACTAAATAACCATTTCAGTATAGAAATCGCGAACGCCCCACCACTTCATAGTACATCAAATGGACAGGTAGAGCGATTCCATAGCACACTGACGGAAATATCGCGATGCCTCAAAATCGATAAAAATCTTGAAGATATCGAGGAAATAATCCTTTTGTCCACAATTGAATATAATAACTCAATTCATACGGTAACAGGAATGAAGCCCATTACAGTCTTTCGTCCAAAAAAGGACGATGCGCAGATAGCGTCTCGCTTAAAGGATGCGCAAGAAAAGGAATTAGTAGCGCACAATAAGAATAGAATAGATAGGGAATTCTCAGAGGGCGACAAAGTCCTGGTCAAAAACAATAGGAGACTAGGCAATAAGCTGACACCCCTTTATACTGAGGAAAATGTTGAAAAGGATTTGGGCACAACGGTGCTCATAAGAGGGAGGAGGGTCCATAAGGACAACCTTCGCTAAATTAAAATTAAAAATTATCTGATTACTTTTACGTTCATGTACTTCTAGGGTTATCTTAAATCTGATCATGGCTATACTAGTGTCGGGAACGAAGGGACGAATAATAAACTACTCCCACGCAAAGTACATTCCGATAGTTGATGGGGACCTCATAAAAACAAAAAGAATTAGATACGGGTCACCTCTACGATATTCTCATGGCCAGAAACAGAGCAATAATAACAGAATTAGATAGCATTATTACCTCCATTACTTTCGCAAAAATTGGAACACTCAACCCCATACTCCTGGACAGTAATGAAATAAATTCCGTTATAGCAAACGAGCACTTCACAAACCTTACAGTAACCGACATTATGTCTTTAGCTAAGATTAAGATTCTACAATATAACAATGTCATTTATTTTTTAATAAAATATCCTATTCCTAAGTTTAGATGAAAGAAACTTAATATTTTGCCAGTAGCCCACGGCCACGAAATCCTGCACCTACAGGAGTCCATCTTAGCTACGTGCCACAACCGCACACTCGCGGTAAAGAACTCCAGCGACAGCGTACCAACGTTTTGTTTAGCATCTTCACTCATGTCATGCGCTCTACAACTAGTGACACGCAATACCGCCAACTGCGGCACAATATTTAACAACCTCCCACCTATTGCGCAGGTCAGCGACGGTTTGGTTGTCATCAACGACCAACTGGCGGACATAGAAGAAAATTATGAAGCTCCTATCACAGTCAACGGTACCTACCTGGTTGTCTTCAAAGATCGTGTGAGAATTAGTGGTACGACATTTTACAATGAAAACGCAACGACGCCTTTGACCATGTAAACCAAAAGAATCTGCAGCACATCAAACATCTGCAGAAACGTGTAGAGAAAGTTCATGTCGCAAGTCTAACGACAATCGGGGTAATATTCATTGTGGGTCTGGTCGCCTATGCAGTCCGACGCATGATCGCTTACAGGAGGAAGCTTTACATAACCAAATCGGTCGAAGTAGCAATCAAAAACGCCGCTACGAGGCCCGCGGACGTCCCTGTCTTAGAAGGGGAGGAGTTATCGTAAATAAGTTCTCACGATAACATTTTCGTCAACAACAGCATCTTGTTGACGCAACCCCACTCAGGGTGGTTGCACCTAACGATTCCACACGCGCAACCATGTCAGCAGAATTGCGCTCACACGGTTTGGCTGCACCGAATATTCTACACGCGCGGCCATGTCAGCAGAATTGCGTTCGCACGGACTGGCTGCAACGAATACTCTACACGCACAGCCATGTCAACAGAATTGCGTCCGCACGGTAGAACGCTAGCAGAACAGCAGCAGCGCAGCGCGAAGCCGTGGGCTAGGTGTAAGCTAGGGCACGATTGAAAGTTCAGTTTTGAAAAACTCATTAAAGACAACAGCTAGTGCGCTGTAGAAAACAATCGAATAAAATTAAATCGTTTTATTTATACTCCTCCCCCTCCACCTCGCCCCACTTCGTTTTATACGAACATCCGTTTCTTTAAAGTCTGCAGGTGGCCTTTAAGGCCTCCCCACGTATGAATATACAAAGTGACGGTAAGTGTAGCAATGCATCAAGAGCAGCGCCAGGTGTTGTTTGGAATGCCCCTGTACAGCACACGGCGATTGTTCTCTGAAGTTTATCAAGCAGGTCCCCCCGCTATTAATTGATAGTCTGCTCCACCATACCACTGAAGCATAGCTGATTATGGGTCTGATCATATATATCCAGAGGTTATCCTTTGGTGATAGACCCCACGTTTTGCCGAAGACCCGTTTACACTGCCAGAAGGCTGTAAATGCTTTAGAGGTCTTGTGACAGATTTCCAGGTCAGTTTTGCATCCAGAATTACTCCTAGATACTTCACTTTGGAAGAAGTCTGAATTGTGACTCCCTTAAATGTGAGGGGAATGAGGCCATCCATCTTTATCCGCCTAGTGAAGAGTACAACATTAGTTTTGGTTGGGTTATGGAATAGCCCATTTTATAATCACACCAAGTGTGAATCTTATTCTGCATTGTCTGCAAACATCCGACAGAGATGGGACCGTGACTAGACAAGCCACATCGGCCGCATAGGCCTGAGCGTAGATATTCTAGTAATCAAGAGTGACAAGAAGATAATCAATTACCAAGCATCAGAGCAAAGGAGGAAGCGCACCGCCCTGTGGACAACCCTTTATAACTCCGCACTTTATGTATTTATCCCCTTGTGCTTGAATCCTGATAATCCGCTGCGCTAGTATTGAACGAATTAAATTTACCTGCGAAGGGTCTACCCCATGCCGTAGAGCAGCAGTGCACATGCCATCGAAGGTGTCATTGTCAAAAGCACTCTCAATGTCTACAAAATGCCCAAGGCGAACTGTTTCCTATCAACGACCTTGCCAACTCTGACAACCAAATTTTTCAAAGCCGTCTTACAGGATTTTGTCGCCTGATAGGCATGTTCATGCAAAGACAGAGGATGTGATGAGAGCGCCTCCCTACGAATGCGTAGCTCTACTAATCTTTCCAGACATTTTAGCATGAATTATGTCATGCCAATAGGTCTGTAGCTTCTGGGGCTAGTTATCCTTGCCAACCTTTGGCATAAAGGCGACATTTACCAGCCTCCAAGATTGTGATATATTGTACATATACGCGTACATATTGAAAATCAGTAAAGAAATGGCCAAGTAATGAAAAGATTAGCGCGTACACTTCCGAAGAACGGTTTTTTAACGGTAAAGCAAGATTTTGAGGGTGTTACAAATTTTCCAAAAACCGTTTTGAGTTATATTCGACCAGGTGAACAATTTCCAATATGTCACTTTAAAAGTTCATTAAATTTTTTCCATTTTGTAACACTGTGTTATTAATTAACGGACATACATACATTTATTTTTCATTTTTAATTAACCTACGCTGACTACGGCTACTTTTACATTTTTTATACATTTTTACTTACTTTTAATAATTTATATATGTATATTCAAAGTTCACAAATTTCGGGTCCGCGTTTACTTTTTCACTTTTTTTTTTGTTTTCAATCGTTTGATAGCAGATTTGTGTCATTGAAAACTACGTATATAGTATGTTAACAAATTTTTATTTTATGAAGTAAAGTAATGTTTTTGGATTGTTATGCATGATTTTTAGCTGACCAATAATTAGTTTTCATGCATCTGATAAAAGTGGGAAATTTTTTCGCAATTATCGTAAAGTAGTTATTTAAAAGTTAGCTAGTTTTAGCAATTGATATTTTTTTACTGCAGGGGATATATTTACATACATACATATGTTTATGTACCATAAGATCATGCTTACCATAAAAATGCATTGTCATTTGAACTAAACAAACGTGTCAAATTTGAACTCGGTATGATTAGAGGAACTGGTTCTAATTTACCTTTCCATATTTGACCTAAATAAACAAACAAATTAACTAACTAACATACATACAAATGCAAATAAATTAAGGCTTGTAAAAAATACACTTGATTTATGATTTATTTGAATATTTTTTTCGATTTCATACATCGCCATTGTTTCTGTCATTTCTAATTCTAACTTTTTCCATTGATCTTCTAATTCCAACTTTTTTGTTTCAATATCCAGCTTTCTTTCTTCTGTTTACGTATCTCTCTGATATTTCTTTTCTTCGAAATCTAGCCTTTTTTCAATGGCAATGTTTTGTGCTTGAACAGCTGCAAGCTGACTTATTGAAGACTTTGGTGCACGCGACGCTATGATTCGTGGTAATGAGGATTAGCAGAACTGAGTGGAAACTGGCACAGAGAAGCTGCGGCATTTGATAGCGCAGTACTTGATGCCTCCACGCTCTCTGGAACTTCCACATCAACGATTTCGTTGACTGGCAAAAACGTCTGTCGTCACTAGCTCATCCGCCGGTCCAAATGCGGACACATTTTAGTGATTTTTGCTGAAATTGTTTAAGAATAGTATTTATTTAAGTTCAATGATTACTGCAAATGACTCGATTATTGTACTTGGTGACTTCAATATGCCAAACATATCATGGACTCTCTTGGACGTTTTTATCGTTCCAATTTCATCAAGAGATAGATACAATGTGTTCTTAGAAGATATGACTGAGCTCTGCCTAAGTCAGATTAATTTAACTCCAAACAATTTTGGAACCATTCGGGATATTGATATATGAAGAGGTGCGAAGCCTTGGTTATTCCAGTGGACTCTTATCACCCTGCAATTGAGGTAAATTACGAGGTTATAGATGATTTTGAAAATAATGTTGATAAATCAAGTAGCTCAAACGTTTTATTTTCGCGAAAGCCAATTTCAAGAAACTAGATAGAGAGTTGTCAAAATTATCATGGCCGACGTATAATGATGATGTTGAACGTTGTGTCCAACATTTTCGTCGCATGTCGCGATCTTTTAAATTTTATAAAATAAATGGTTTGCACACTAACTATTTTAAATACTCATTCCTCTGACACGCTTACTTTAAATTAAATAAAAAATGCTACAGATATTATTTGTGCAAAGTTAAAAGGAATTTAATAAAAAACCCTGAATCATTTTACTATTTCGTTAACTCAAAACGCAGAGTGACTAGTTTTCCGTCTGCTATGAAATATCATAATACCTTGTCTTGTGCCTCCCAATCAATTTCCAACATGTTTGCCCTATTCTTCAGGTCAAATAAATCCATTAACTCGCCTCTGAGCAAACCTTATGCATATAAACTTTGTTCCTTCACCCGTGCTATTATTCCGCAAATATCTTCCGAGGAAGTATATTATTATTTGAGTAACTTAAAATAATCTTTTAAGGCTGGCCCCGATTTGATTCCGGCTTGGATCCTCAAAAACTGTGTTAAACATATTTATGAGCCCTTAACTAATTTATTTAATCTTTCTTTAAGCATTCTAGGTCCACTGCTTTTTGTTATTTTTATTAACGACATAAGTAACTGTTTCTCTTTTGCAATTTTTTTACTTTATGCGGATGATCTTTGTTTATGCGGACAAAGCTTCAACGGGACATTAATACTCATCACTCGTGGTGTCTAAGGTCCCACCTCAATCTGAATAGAAAACAATTAAGAAAAGCTAAATTCGGGCGAAACCGATCTTTATATATCCTCGCGACATATTTTTGTATGGGCGGTGCCCATCATTTCATAAAAACTCTTTTGCTTTGTTTCAAATCTCTGCTAGTATTAAACTTTACTCAAAACGAAGTTTTTCTTTCATTTTTAAAAATTTCCGTTATATGGAAGTTGGGCGTGCTTACGGTCCGATTTAAAAAATTATTGACGGTGATGCTAGTGATATCAAGGACAATATGTTCACCAAATTTTGTGACGATACTTTACTTTGTTATTGAGATACCTACAGACGTTTTTTTATAAGTGGGCGTGGTAACGCGCATTTTTCAAAATTTCATAAAAATCAAGTTTCTGAATTAAATATCTCTCTAACTATGAAATTTAAATTAATATGTTCCAACAGATAAAGAAAAAACAAAATTTTTGCATTTTTCAAAATTTCCGTTATATGGCAGGTGGGCGAGGTTATGGTCCGATTTGAAAAATTTTTTCAGCGATTTGAGGAGAATTTGTTCACCAAAATTTGTGACGATACCTCTCAACGTTATTGAGATACAGACATTTTTTCCTAAGTGGGCGTGGCAACGCCCATTTTTGAAAATTTCATAAATACCAAATTTCTTAATTGAAAATCGCTGCAAAATGTTAACGAAATATTTATATTATATTTGACCCTAAACTCTCTTTTAGTAGTCATATCAACTATACTTTTGCTAAATCATACTCAGTTCTTGGTATTGTTCGTCGTAATAGTACAAAATTTTCAGACTCCTACACCCTAAACATTTTATTTACTAGTTTTGTTCGCTCTCATCTCGAGTCTGCCGTGTTTGTTTGGAGGCCCATTAATCGGCTCCCGACGGGGAGGATTGAACGTATACAAAAAATATTTCTTAAATTTGCTCTAAAGTCCCTGAACTTTACAAATCCATTACCGTCGTACACATCTCGGTTAATGCTCAAGTCTTTGGAAAGGCGCAGGTCTGTGTTATAACTGACCTTTACATTTAACGTTATACAAGGATTAATTGATTGTCCCTATCTTTTGGAAAGGGTTCTTGTTAATGTTCCTAAGTGCACTGTTAAAACTCAGTTTGTTATAAATGCTCCATTAGCCAGATCTATGCGTGCATTTAATATAATATCTCAGAATGTAGCTTTTGACTTTGCATTGTCGAAGCAAGCCTTTATAAATATTATAAATATAGTTTTTTAATGTCCGTTTTCTTAATGTTAAATTTTAAATTTAAATTTAATTTATGCCTTATGTAAATAGTCTGTAAGAAAATTTGCTTGAGTTCACAACTCATGTTTCAAATGGGTTCAGAGAAATTATGCACACTCATGTTATATACACCGATTTTAGTAAAGCATTCGACAGAGTAAGTCACTCTTTACTGATCCATAAACTTGATCTCCTTGGTTTTCAACCTAATTTCCTTCGTTGGATATCTTCTTACCTCATTGACAGAACACAACCAGTTCTTTTTAAAAATAGTTCTTCAAACATTATTCGTGTTTCTTAAGGGGTCCCGCAAGGAAGTCACCTTGGTCCGATTCTGTTTTTACTTTTTATAAATGACTTACCTTCTGTAATAAATTATTCAAACATTTTATTGTATGCTGATGATGTAAAGCTTTTTAGATCGTATCATTCTGTTGAGGAAAGGTCCTTACTACAAGCGGATTTAAATAGCATGACTAACAGGTGTGAAGTAAATACATGCCACTAAACCTTAAAAAATGTAAAGTAATGTGCTTTTCTCGCAGAGCAGTTCAACCAGCTTCTTATGACCTATGTAACCATAACCTCGAACAAGTGTTTAACTTTGTTGATCTTGGAATTACAATGGACCCGAAATTTAATTTTAATCTTCACATAAATGTTACAGTTAACAAAGCCAAGGGTGTTTTTGCATTTGTAAAATGGTGGTCAAAAGAATTCAATGACCCTTACATCACGAAGGCTCTGTTCACAACGTTAGTGAAGCCAATACTGGAATATGGATCTGTTGTTTGGAACCCGCGCTATCAAGTTCATTCCGACCGAATAGAGTCAATTCAAAAACAATTTCTGCTTTTTGCTTTAAGAAATTTTCATTGGGATTCTCAGTACAACCTGCCGCCATATATCAGTCGTTTAAAACTCATTAATCTTTCTACACTTGCTAGTCGCAGAGAAATGCTAGGCGTAGTATTTTTGGTCAAGTTACTCACAGGCTTGATCTATAGCCCATCTCTTCTTGGCGAAATAAACCGTTCCCTCCCGAATTTCAAGACTTTTTCTGAAGCCATGTAAAAGTAATTTTGAGTTAAATGAGCCACTCCGTAGTGTGTTTCAGGATTTTAACACTCACTCCGGTTCTTTTGATACTTCAGACTCACTCTGTCTTGAAATTCTGGAGGGAACGTTAAGTTTTATTTCGCTAAGAAGAGATGGGCTAGAGATCAAGCCTGTCAGTAACTTGACTAAAAATACAATACCTAGCATTTCTCTGCGACTAGCAAGTGTAGGAAGATTAATGAGTTTTAAAGGACTTATATATGGCGGCAGGTTATACTAAGAATCCCAACGAAAATTCCTTAAAGCAAAAAGCGGAAATTGTTTTTGAATTGACTCTATTCTGTCGGTATGAACTTGATAGCGCGGGTTCCAAACAACAGATCCATATTCCAGTATTGGCCTCACTAACGTTGTGAGCAGAGTCTTCGTGATTGATAAGAATATAGAAAATTGTACAAAACTTACTTTTCCAAACAAAATATAAACAAAAATATAAACAAAATAACAACAAAAGACAGCTGGAACAGGGTTGCAATTACTTTGCTACATTTCATTGTACAAAAACAAACATGGGTGTAGAAGCAGAATTTTTTTTTTTTTTGCTGAGCGAAGTATTCACCCAGTTTCTGATTGTGGCGTCGATGGCCGAAGGTGGGAGTGCTAAAGCTGGTTGCGGGCCGAGGAACACCTAATCCGAGCCAATTATGGCCAAATGGTCAGATGTCTCATTACCATGTACTCCCGAGTGACCAGGCACCGAGAGTAAAGCAAGTTAATTATGTTTACCAACATAGTTTAGTCGAGACTTGCATTGCCGAACTAGTTTGGAAGTAGTTAGAGGGCTGGCTAATGCCTTGAGTGCAGCTTGGTTGTCCCTGCAGAGACGTATACTCCTCCCCCTCCACCTCGACCCACTTCGTTTTATACGAACATCCGTTTCTTTTAAGTCTGCAGGTGGCCTTTAAGGCCTCCCCACGTATGAATATACAAAGTGACGGTAAGTGTAGCAATGCATCAAGAGCAGCGCCAGGTGTTGTATAGAATGCCCCTGTACAGCACACGGCGATTGTTCTCTGAAGTTTATCAAGCAGGTCCCCCCGCTATTAATTGATAGTCTGCTCCACCATACCACTGAAGCATAGCTGATTATGGGTCTGATCATATATATCCAGAGGTTATCCTTTGGTGATAGACCCCACGTTTTGCCGAAGACCCGTTTACACTGCCAGAAGGCTGTAAATGCTTTAGAGGTCTTGTGACAGATTTCCAGGTCAGTTTTGCATCCAGAATTACTCCTAGATACTTCACTTTGGAAGAAGTCTGAATTGTGACTCCCTTAAATGTGAGGGGAATGAGGCCATCCATCTTTATCCGCCTAGTGAAGAGTACAACATTAATTTTGGTTGGGTTACGGAATAGCCCATTTTATAGTCACACCAAGTGTGAATCTTATTCTGCATTGTCTGCAAACATCCGACAGAGATGGGACCGTGACTAGACAAGCCACATCGGCCGCATAGGCCTGAGCGTAGATATTCTAGTAATCAAGAGTGACACGAAGAGAATCAATTACCAAGCATCAAAGCAAAGGAGGAAGCACACCGCCCTGTGGACAACCCTTTATAACTCCGCACTTTATGTATTTATCCCCTTGTGCTTGAATCCTGATAATCCGCTGCGCTAGTATTGAACGAATTAAATTTACCTGCAAAGGGTCTACCCCATGCCGTAGAGCAGCAGTGCACATGCCATCGAAGGTGGCATTGTCAAAAGCACTCTCAATGTCTACAAAATGCCCAAGGCGAACTGTTTCCTATCAACGACCTTGCCAACTCTGACAACCAAATTTTTCTAAGCCGTCTTACAGGATTTTGCCGCCTGATAGGCATGTTCATGCAAAGACAGAGGATGTGATGAGAGCGCCTCCCTACGAATGCGTAGCTCTACTAATCTTTCCAGACATTTTAGCAAGAATGATGTCATGCCAATAGGTCTGTAGCTTCTGGGGCTAGTTATCCTTGCCAACCTTTGGTATAAAGGCGACATTTACCAGCCTCCAAGATTGTGATATATAAGCAAGTGCGAGCGACGCTGTGAAAATATTTTTCAAAATCACCAACACTAGCTCGACACCTTCTTTTAGTACAAAAGGTGAAATGCCATCCAAACTTGGTGATTTGAAACTGTCAAAAGATCCAATAGCATATCTCATTTCATATTCCCCCGCCACAGTTATGGCAACAAACCAGTTATACTCGTACCTTGTCGCTTTGATTCTCGCATTCCCTCCCACCTCTATCGAGGGAGAAGAAGGCGTAACCGTTACTTGATTTCCAGGAAAATTAGTCTCTAGAAGAGAGAGTAAGGGCCGGTATTACAATCCATTTCTAAGGCGAACTTAATTCTAGTTTAAAATTTTGCGTTTCACCAACCAAACCTTAAGCTCGACTTAAGTTGAACTTAAGTCGCCAAATTTCTCGACTTAAACTGATCTTATCTTTGCGAACAGCTAATCATTGCCTGTCAAATAAAATTGTAAAGATTTGAATACAAATATTTAAAAAAAATCTAAAGAATTATCGAAATATGGAATTTGATTGGGGTAGTGATGAAGACATTGACTTAGATTACGAGGAAGTTATAAATATTATTGCATTAAGGAAAACTAAAGTAATTTCAATTGTCGATGAGAAAGATTTTTATTTCAATAATGCTTGGAATGTTCTTATATTGATAATATCGAATTAAAGCATAATACTATCAGATATGTGTATCCTTTATAATTTCCAAAAAAAAACATAAACTACTTTAATTTGTCTCAGGAACAATGCTTTGTGTCTGGAAAGTATGTTTTTATTAACATTTTGACAAAGCTACTGTCTCACGAGCCATAACATACGAGTTCACGTCACACCCTATAGCATTGTTGAGAGAAAATTTATAAAAAAAGGACAGCGTCAAAATTTAGTTTGCCCCTAGATTACCCACCAAGTCAATCTAATTCGGAGTGAAATTGCTTCTTCTCTTTGTATTTTGAATATTGTTTAAATTAAATAAATCTATTTTTTAATATTTGAACTTGAAAATACGTTTTTAATTAACCGCATACAAATCTATTTATATGAGCTATTTTCTATTTGAAAAAATTTCAAAATATGGAAAAACAAAGCTACAAGCATTTGCTACGATATTTCTGAAATGTGCTACGATATTTCTGAAATAAATATTGTGAAACGCAAATGTGCGCAAAATCTTAAACTGGTCTTAGCTAAGATTTGTCTTAACTAGAACTTAAGTTCAACTTAAGATTGGATTGTTAAACTGGCCCTAACTCTCAGTCCGGGTCTCTGTGAAAGAGCCATCAGGCCTCTTGAGTGAACCCAGCTTTACGGATTGGTCCTTTTTCAGTACTTCTACTAGTCTATGTAGCTGTTTCACCCAAGGCTATAATCCCGCTGCGGTATTCTTTAAAAAAGTTCCTTTTCGTAGAGCGAATAAGCCTGTTATACTCTCTTTGCGTGCAGCGATACTGTTCCCAGTCCATCTCAAGATTAGTTTTGAGGGCCCGGTTAAGATATTTTCGTAGTATCACGTAGATCAATCGTTAAAACACTCACTGCCTCATCAATGGCATGAGTGGATCGTATTCTAGGTGGCACCAAGCTCGGATTCCCAAGCTACTCCCTAAAATACGACCAGTCCGTTGTTTTTTTCAAGTTTAGTACTGGCGCTATACGCATCCTCACCAAGTTGAAACTGGATATATCTATGGTCCGAAAGCGAGATGCTCAGCCCAGCGATCTCTCCTCGCGTTGCATTTACTCATGCGGAGCATACTTTGCACCTATTAAAAAAATTTTTTGCGTGTGTTTCGATGGTGTGCCATTGTACGGATTGGAAAACTTTGCGATCAGTGCACCATGCATGGGTTTAGCAAGACTTAGAGAATCCCTCTATTATAAAATCAATGGCAAAGTGGATAAAAAAAAAATACGTAGTTTTATCGCATCATAATATATTCTTCACGATGATAATTGCGTTCATTTATTTAATGAGAATTGATCGCGTACCTGAAAAGAACCTTTGGAGGAAACAATATTAGAAAGATTTTTTACTTTTCGGACGGTGCAGGCTTCCAAAACAAAAACCGATTCAATTTTATAAATTTAATTGAAAATAAAAACGACTTTGGTGTCGACGCCGAATGGCATTTTTTTTTGCAACACCCTATGGCAAGGGAGCTTGTGACGGAATAGGCAGATGTGTGATAGGAAGTGCGAAACATGATTTTTCAGCAAATTGATTATATCGGGTTTTCATTGAAATATCATGGAATGTTATTTTAGCAATTACTTTGAGGATAAAAATGTTGTTACTGTCATCCACTTACTGATTTTTTGGTTTGGGATTTTTGTGTATTTGGCAATATTGCACCCAAGTTTTTTGTCAATGCTTTTATCCCTGTTTGACTTCTTGGATTTAATGAGGCTTTCAAAAGTAAAGGATTTAAAGTATTCGTTCCTTCACTACTTTCGAAATTAAAGCAAGCATATTGTATTGTGTTTGTACGTTACATATATGTACATATGTATATTTGTACTGACTTGTTGTTATTTTGAATGTGTAAAAGCAAGGTACATTACACGGGTAGTATCGATTCAACACCTGATTGAATTTTTTTATTTATTTTTATTGGACCAAAAAAATTAAGCATTGTTCATTTTGAATAAAAAAATTTTTTTCGGCAAAAACGAATTATGTTTCTTAACATAATCTCCTTTAACTCTATACACTTAGTCCAGCGTGTTTCCAATTTTGTTATTTCTTCCAAATAATAGTTTTTCTGAAGACTCTCAAAAAAGGAGTTTGTTTCTGTGAT
The DNA here is from genome assembly GCA_963971545.1 of Philophylla caesio. Taxonomy (NCBI): domain Eukaryota; kingdom Metazoa; phylum Arthropoda; class Insecta; order Diptera; family Tephritidae; genus Philophylla; species Philophylla caesio. Next base: position 123,942,176 of record OZ020604.1, on the reverse strand, counting down.
GGCCTCTTCGTTTCACGCATACCTCTTACCATCCACCCATTTCTTCTGGTTTGGAATTAGGAAATAGTCGGGTGGGGTTAAGTCTGAAGAATATTCTGGATGCGGTATTAGTTTGTAGCCCAATTCGTGGACCCTTGCCATGGTGACAAGACCTGTGTGCACCCGCGTTTATGGTCGAGAGTGAGCAATCGCGGCACCCATCGCGCGAATAGCTTTTTCATATCTAAACATTCGCGTAAAATGTTATGTACCCAGTCAGTTGAGATGCCCACAGTATCAGCCACCTCACGCACTTTCATTCTCCGGTCATCAAATATCTTTACATGGATATTATCAACGATTTCTTATGTACCGACCACAACGTAACTCAGTAAACCACTTCTTAAGCATTGAAATTGACGGTGCAGTGTCCCCATAATTTTCATCAAGCCTTTTCTTGGCTTCGGTAATGGATTTTTTATGCAAAAAATAATGCTTAATCAGCACATAAAATACAGTTTTATCCATTTTTTTTTTAAGTTAAGAGGTTATCTCATTTCAATGGTTGTTAAGCATAAATTAAACGATTTAGCTTGCTCAAAACTATCAAATACATGCAATCACGTATGATGTATTTGTAAACTTTTAACATAAGGCTCATAGTTCCCTGCTAGAAATCTGATTTACGGCTGTGTTTCGGTTACTTGTAGACAAGTAAAGAAAAAGCTAATTTTTTTTTAGCAGTATGCAAATATTAACCACTTTTTCATATACATACGTTTGACGCGCCATCTCCGTTGCACTAATAGAATTGTTCGATTTCACTGAACCAGGGTTTAAATTGCTGCAGCTTCGAAAAGGTGCTGATTCTGTGCTTCTAAAACCGTCTTGCGTAAAAAATAATCATCCCGAATCTGAATAAAAACTTCCTAGGAATTTTCTCTTTTATCCCTTTCCCGCCATAACAAATTAAAACTCCCTGGGAATTTATTCCCTTTCCAACTATCACAAACTATATTTGAAAAAGAGAAAATGTCTCTCGGGGAAAAGTAGGCATAACGGTAAAATTCAGAATCGGGCTGAATATGTTTGCTTTCGCTACCGCTTCAAAAAACGAGCAGCCACAGCATCTGCATGAAAAATGCTGTGTATAAAACGATCAATTGCTGATGCTTGCATTTTGAAATTACGACAGCACAAGCAATAGCAGTTCGATCGCTGTGGAAAAACGAATAGCTTCTGCTGCAGCACTGTTGCTTTCAAAAACGATATTTGTATTGTAACAAGTAAACTTTCGTTACACATAAGTTTTTTGCTTCTTTTTTCAAGTGCTTGCAAGTGCACTTATTTTCATATTTCATGGCATATTTCTTGACATCACATATTTTGTGACATCCAATGCACGAAGTTGGGCTGTACGTGCAGCGCAACTACAGATTTTTATGTCCCCACAACGAATATCTAGAAAATCGTTAAAGGTTCCATAAAGCTACAATGGGATAAAAATGTGTACATCCTTCACCATATTGGCGCGATTGTCTGATGTGATGGACACTATTTGATATAAGCCAATTTCAAATTTGCTTAACGTTTTATTGATTTCGGTAGCTAAATTTCTCGACGACCTTGATCCAGTTCCCCTTAACTCCACTATTCCTAAGATTTTTGAAATTATTTTTTCTTCGGCGATAAATAGGGCACTGTTGCCAAATATATTTCGCCACAATCTCATTCCACTAGCGAATTTTAATGATATGAATTTATTTTTCATCTCATTTGAATTGTCCTTGTTTATGTTGTCGGAAACTATTTTCAACGTTTTTTTGCAATTATAAGCATTTAAACGAAATTTTTTCCAATGGCGGAACCATTACAAATAGGGTCGGTAAAACCTTCATATTCGGGGAATTTGAAACATTAAAAGGCACACTGTTCTCAGTTCCAAGCCCAATTCACGAACGAGATATTTATTTCTTGTTGACTTAATTTTCAACTTTTCTTAATTAAAAAAGCAATATTTGTGGCCGCTGTGGTCGAGTTGGTAGCGGTGCGTGCTATAACTTGATATGCCGGTGAGTTCGAGGTTCGAATCTCAGCCAGGGCAAGCAAAATCTTTATAATAGAAAACGTTTTTGCTAATTCCGGCCACCACTCGGCAGGCAATGGCAAACCTCCGAGGGTATTTCTGGCATTAAAAAGCTTCTCATTAAAATACATCTGCCGTTTGGAGTCGGCACAAAACTGTAGGTCCCTCCATATGTGGTATAATATAAAGACGCACACCACAAATGGTAGGAGAAGCTCGGCCAAACACTGAGCTATATAGTGTACACGCCAAAATTATATATACATATTTGAAATATAACCCACATTCAAGTCTTCATTAAGATTATTTAATCGGTGAACCCTTTTGAGATGCGCATTTACATTTTATGTTGTATTGTCTCTTAAATCAATATCTGTAGCGAGTCTAACATTATAATTTTTGTGATTAACATACATCCCATTTATTTCCTAAATTCTTAAATTATATCTACATACATAATAACATACTTACGTACTTAATTGGCGCAACAACCACCTAATCCATTTTGGCCGAGGTCAATAAAGCAAGCCAGCTGTCCTTATCTCTTGCTAACTGGCGCCAATTGGAAATCCCAAGGGTAGCCAATTCTTTTTCCACTTGGTCTTTCCAACGCAGAGGAGGTCTTCCTTTTCCTCTGAAACCACCAGCGGGTAGCGCGTCAAAAAGCACACATCTTTCGGATAATCTTTCTCTCGAACACTCTCAGAGCCCTCTCATCTGATGCTGTCATCGCCATGCTTCTGTGCCATACAATAGGACGAGCATAATGAGAGACTTATAGAATTTGATTTTTGTCTGTCGAGAGAGGACTTTACTGTACATTTGCCTACTCAGTCCGAAGTAGCACTTGTTGGCAAGAAAGATTCTGTATTGGATTTCAAGGCTGACATTGTTATTAATGTTAGTGCTGGTTCCTAAGTAAACGAAGTCCTCAACTTTTTCAAAGTTATAACTGTTAACACTGTTAACTTTGGCGTTCGCCAGTAATTGCACACTCTTATAAAATATGGCGACTAACCGATTTGGTTCTGCGGATCGAATTATCTTTTCCAGCATCAGGTTAAAGAAATCGCAGGTTAAAGAAATCGCACGACAAAGAGTCACCCTCTCAAAAATCTCGTTTGGAATCAAACGTCTCCGATAGGTCTTTCACAATCCTGACGGGGCTGGTGGTGTTATTCAACGTCATTTTACATAGCCGTATAAGTTTTGCCGGGATACCATTCAGAAATTGCGGCATATAGGAAACTTCTTCTCGTGCTGTCGAAGGCGGCTTTGAAGTCGACAAAAAGATGGTGTGTGTCGATTCTTCTTTCTCTTGTCTTTTCCAAGATCTGGCGTATTGTGAATATCTGGTCGATGGTAGATTAAGATTGGTGGGCTTAAGTCTTTCACACAATACGCTCGACAGAACCTTATATGCGATATTCAGAAGACTAATCTCGCGATAATTGGCGTAAACTGCAGGATCACCCTTCTTGTTGATTGGGCAGAGCACACTTAATTTGCTTTCCAAATTTCGTCATAGTCGGGTGATGGTACATCAAGTCCATCATGATTGAAGTATGCTGTGGACATCAGTCACCAGATCGCCGTTGTTATTCTTACTGGAATTCGCCCAGGTCTTGAAAACTTCTGTTAGCCGTCGTATTTCGTGAAAAAATATTTGGGCGCTTTTCCTGTCGGCCAGCATCTCAAGCTCTACGCACTCACGTATTCCAGCCTCTCTCTTTTTCTCACGAAAAATGCGTATTTCTTCCGTCTTCATCTCACGATAATGCTCCCGCACAGCTCGCGTTGCACCCGATCGTAGTGTAGCCCTGTAGGCTCTTTCCGTTCCGTAGCGCCGCGACATTCCTCGTCATACCTGTGTTTTTTCGGGCACGCTTTTTGCTGCACAGAGGCGCGTGAGGATTTTTTCCCTTCCCCCGTCCATCGCTTCTCTTGAATGGCGGTGATGTCAGCCTTTGCTCTGCTTATGAGATCAACCAGCCGGGTATAGGCACCTTCCCAATTAAGGGTCTGGACATTCCAGGTACATGCCCACAAATCGTTCAAACGTTTGCCGTGGTCGTCATAAAAAAAGGGGTATCATCCGAGCCTTAGTGTTCCTTTTCATTGGTATGGTTTTACGTAGCGGGTTCCAAACCCTGCGCACAACCCATTGCTGGGAGAGAAAATTTAAATTCGCTTATATAGGGAGCCGCTTGTTCCAAGACAGACGCCCGCTTGCAGCCGCATAGGTGTATGGTTTGAAGTTGATGCAACTTCTTACGGACCACATCAGGACAGTAACATAGAGCCTAGTGCGCAATCCTCCTCCCGACGAAATACTTGACGGTAGTACCGGGAGTGAAGCGGTAGAGGACAGTAGGGGGTTTGGTGCTGGTTAAAGTCCCACACTGACGTGGAGAGGCTTTCCATGCTTACTACTCAGAAAACAAAAAAAAAAGAGACATAATCGGTCAAAATCGCTTAGGAGGTTGATGCGCCAATTAAGTAAGTAAGTAAGATATAAATTTTCTTCTTAACTCTTAGCCCTTTAGAGTCATTCCAGTCAAAATGATACAGCAACCGATGCACATATGAAACATGAGAAACTACAACTCCTATTTTTACGCACTGGCACTAATGTATTATACTTTGGAATGAAAAAGTATATAGCGATGCTGAGTTACACGCGCTAAACAATATTGATTTTGCTATTCCCCCGACGCAGATAAGTAGTGTTTTTTCTTAAATATATATTAAAAATTTCCATTACTTCTTCATGCAATTTTAAGGTCAATATTAGAGTCTTTTAATTTTTATCTTATAGTTAGGTAACAATCGAACGTGAGTTTCCTTCTCCTCAAATAATTTTAACGGAAATAGAAATCCCCTTAGTGCAAGGACCTTAGAAAACATATTGCTAGTAAAATTTTTTTTTGGTTTTTTTTTTATTATGAACGTGTGCTTAATTAATGAAGCTATAGTCAATATGACCTTCAGCTTCTTCTTATGATGCAATTATTACTTATTAAAGCATAATTTTAACCAAGTGTTTATCAATATAAATTTTATCTATAGAAATCTTATAGTATGTATATGTAAAATTATTTTTCGTTGTAAAGTTTAGATATTTGTAGAAAAGAAATAATTGTTTGGATATTTTCGGTTGTAGGATTTGAAAGGGATTGGGTAGGATCGTTATTGTGGAATATGAGATTTCTATGAGTGTCGAAAAAGCAACAATCAGCTTTTTTGGAAATTGGAGCATAGTTGCAGTATTTACATATGATCGGAAAGTTGCGGTCCATGAGGTAGATATGTGAAAGGTCCGTGCTAAGTGTTAGGAAGTGATTAAGGGATAGTTTTCGTGTGTTATGTTCTTTGTACCATGAAAAACAATTACGCCAGGTGTCGGATTTATATTGTTTTAGAAATTTCTTCTTGAGAAATTCAACTATGTCGTTAATATTTAGGTTGGGTATTGTTAAAACTGGATTGTTGGTGGCATAATTTGCTGAGTTGTCGGCAAACTCATTTCCTTTTATACACGCATGGCCCAGACAGATTAATAAGGTGATTTTTGGATATTGTCAGTCAGAATTTTTCGAATCCTACTAGGATAATAATCATTGTTGTCAATATTGGAAATCGCGTAAAGAGATGAGAGTGAATCAGAGCAAACTATAAATTTGCCTTTTTTGTTTTTGATTAAATAAACCGCAGACATGATGGCAAATAATTCTGCCGAAAATACAGTGCTATACAGGGCTAAGTTGGATACGAGTAAGTTCTCGGTTTCGGTTGTAACACTGAAACCGGTCATGTTGTTTAGTTGGGAGCCATCTGAGTATAGGAAAGTGTAATTTTTGTGCTCATTCTTTATATGGGCGAAGCGTTGTTGATACTTTATGGGAGGTGTTTCCAAATTCTTGTACTTTCGTATCTCAGTATTAACTATAGGTCTTATAGATGCCCATTGGGGTAGGCGAGTCAAAATTGATTTTAGAGGAAGAAAAACGAGTTTCTTAATTTTGAGAACAGCTATATTAACTGCTGAAGGAATTATTTAGGAAAGTTTGTTTCTTTTATACGATTAACTATCTTGAAAAGAACTTTGATTAATTTGTTCGTGAGAAAATCTCTTTTTGTCTTCAGAGGGGAAATATTAGCCTCGAAAAGCATTTTGTTGATTGGAGTCGTTCTATTTGCTCCTAAAGTAGTTATAACCGCTGCTTGAGTAAAGTAGTTATGAAGGTGCTTGCATTTTTGAACCGAGAGTGATGCTCCTGAGTAGTCGCACCAAGATTGGATGTCTTCGAATAGAGGGAGTGTCGCAGAGTTTATTGTACGCTATTAAAAATAGGATTACTGAAAGGGTAGAGCCTTGTGGCATTCCGTTGTGAAATGGACGTGTATCAGAAAAAACGTTGTTTGTTCTTACTTTTATTTTCCTATGAGTCATAAAGTTTTTTATAGAGCTACATATTCGACGCCCAACTTTCCATTCTATTAATTGGTCTATTATAGGATGAATTCCGATTTTGTCGAATGCCTTAGCAATATCTAGAGATATGATAGATATATGTTTTCTTGTGGATTAGTTTGTTATTTCTAACAAACCACCATAACCTGTTAGGTATAATTTTATCTAACAGCTTAGGCACGGGTTTAAAGAGATTGGACGGTATGAGTTTACTGAGGTTGCATTGGATGAAGGTTTTAAAATGGGAATTATAATAGTGAATTTGTAGGATTGGTGGATATATCCTTTTCAATTACTAAAGCATTAGCGTTGGTGGTTGGTGGAAAGGACATGTTGAAAGAAACGCGTTTCCTATCCTGAAATAAGGGAGGGAAGTTGCAATCGACAGATAAATTTGACCAGTAAGAACAGAATTCATCTGCAATATCCTTACGGTTTGTAATGTTGGAGGAGGAGGTTTTGTTTTATAACCACTAAATCTTTTAATGTTTGATCAAATATTTTCTGTTAGGGTGTTGGGACTTATTTCCGATATTCTTTCAATGATACTCTCTATATGAATTTGTTACGATTTAAAAATATTTGATCAAAACATAAAATAATTATCAGAGAAATAGTTCACAGTAGAATATGTGGACGAGAAATTGACAGTGTAGCCTACAGCTGTGCTGCCACACCCCCACCTCCGTGAATCAACCAGATTCACTAGTCTCCACGTTCAGTTCAGCTAGCTTTGATGCAGCTCGGCGAAAAACCCCTTTGGATGTGCGTATTTCCACCTGCCTGATGATTCCATCAACTCCTGGATAAGTCTTCTCCACAACACCTCGGCACCATTGGCTTCTTGGCAGCTCGCTTTCGCATATGAAGACTATATCGCCCTGTTTCAGTGGTTCGGTGGTTTCACACCATTTCAACCTACGTGTTAGAGTAGGGAGATATTCGGCGATCCATCTCTACCAGAAGTGGTCTCGCAGTTGCCGAGCGATTCGCCACTGGTTCCGGATTGCACATGTTCTTTCCAGCTCAGCGGAAATATTCGGAGTATACGCGGTGTTTGCAGATCCAAGGAGGAAGTGGTTCGGCGTGAGAGGCTCTTCTTGATTTGTGGTTATGGGCAAGTGCGTAAGAGGCCGCGAGTTTACCACGTTTTCCGCCTCAATCAGGTAACATATCAACGTGTGCTCCTTCGGTGATTCTTCTTTTAATGTTAGGCGTAACACACGTTTCACGCACTGTACCATCCTTGACCACACTCCTCCCTCAGATGGGTTAATTGGGCAGTTGAACCACCACTCCACGCCCTCGTTTGCCATCTCACCGTGCAAACGTTCGCAATTGAACACCTCGCTGAACCGCTTTGCTTCCTGCTTAGCGCCAACAAAGTTCTTACCGTTGTCCGACCTTATTCTTAGAGGACCCCTCGCAGGTTAATAAATTTGCGGATCGTCCCGATACAGGCGTCGGTACTCAAATCGTGGGCGAGCTCTAGATTAATTGCTCTTATCGTCAAGCAAGTGAACAACGCCACCCATCGTTTCTCTTGGCGACGGCCGATCGTAACGTTAATCGGGCCGAATTAGTCGAGGCCGGTGTATGTGAACGGTCTAACGTATGGTGTCGGCCGGTCGACGGGTAATGGGCCCATAATTGGCGTACGTGGTACCGCTTTGGCTATGCGGCAGACGAAAAAATTTGCTTTGGTGGAGGGCAGGAGCTTGCGTAAGCGAGGTATCCAATAGTGATTACGGATTTTGCAAATTGTGGCTTCTGTATTTTGATGTTTCATAGCGTTGTGGTTATGACTCACGAGAAGATTCGAAAATTGATGGTTTGGTGGCAATATTACGGCCGTCTTATACAAATGGGCAGCCACTCAGCTGCTTCGATGCGTCCTTTTACGCGCAAAATGCTGTGCTCGTCTAGGTAGGGTGAGAGCTTGTAGATGATGCTAGATTTGGAAATTGCGAGACCCTTTTCAAGCAGGTCGCGTTCGGTTGCGAATGCTTAAGCTTGAACCGGCTTGAAAGGCGGTAGAGAACATGCTTGGCTGTTTCTAACTCCCATGCCGTTAACCCTTGGACCTCATCGGACTGCTTGCCATTGCGACATCGGCTCACGAAATGAAACACCCATGCCATGGTTCGTACTATTCTGTTGAAGGATGAAAATCGATTATAATTAATAAATTCGCAACTTACTAACGCCAAAGTGAATTTCGTTCCGAGATCTTTGTCGTTATCGGCACCGCTGTCATAACACCCGTCTCCTAAATACTGGCCAATGCTCGTTGTTCATTTGAAGAAAGTTTGGACCACCCAACCAGCGGGACTCGAAATCAGCGCAAGTAATTTTAATTTGGTTAGCTTCGTCGGCGACGATTTGAGCTGTTGGTATCCATCGCCAGTTGGAAGTCGAAGTTGCACCCAAGATTTCCACCACTTGGTGGGCGACGAAGGGTTTGTATCTTCTATGCTCGCTTCCTATCCACTTGAGGACAGTTCTCGAATCCGACCGAAGAACGCAGTTATTCATGGAAACTTCGTGCCCTTCGCGGACGATCTGCATCAGCCTCGTACCTAATACTGCGGCTTGAAGTTCGAGGCGAGGTATGGTGAGCGGTTTTATTTTTGCGTAGCGAGACTTTGAACAGATGAAGGCAATGCTTACTTCACCAGTTGCGCTTACGGAATTCCAGTATGCTGCTGCGAACGCCTGTTCTCTAGCGTCGACAAAAAGGTGAAGTTGTAAGAATCTTGGCTTCCCAGCTCGGAAGTATAACCTTGGTATTTCCAGATTTGTTACTGATGAGAGTTGTTGTTGCCATGAACGCCAGGCGAAGTGGAGGTCGTGCGCCAGTGCTTCATCCCATTTTACCTTTCTGCCATTAAACTCAGCGGCAGCATCAAACACGAGACGAAATTTCCCTAGTTTGTTTGGGTTGCTCAAACCAAAATGCGGTAGACACCATATTCTTTGGTGGATACGTACTGCTTCGTCGGGTAGTAGTTTACAGGCGTAGCCTTTGTCTGCGTAGGATCGAATGACATTTCGATACGCCTTCGCAAATTCGGGATCCTTTTGCATACGTCTTTCGATTCCGACTAAACGTCTGTATGCCGCTGTGTAGCTTTCAGGCAAGTCAACTATGTCGTGCTTCCAAAGCAAGCCGGTTTCATAATACCCTTCTTTACGACGCGTGGTTGAGGCGAGCAATGAACGTGCTCGTTTGTCAGCGATGCCCTCAATCGGCGGCGAAGGCCTTACTCCGAAGCTCTCTATATCAAAGTAGTCGGCAATCATGACATCGAGCGTTTGTTCTAGCGTGTGTCCCTCGAAAAGATTTGTAGTGGGTTCCGGCGAGGCTACTGTTGAAGTTTCAAATACTGTCCAACCCAACTCAGTTTGTGCAGCATACGGTCCGTTGACAGTTTTGGCTTAACTTTGCAATACGACCCTCATGTTCTTCAGCTGGTGGCTTCTCTATTGGACGGTGCGTACGAACGCCATCGTGGATGAGTTTGTGATGCGTTTTCTTGCAGCCGTTGAATGAGCAAACCTTTCGGCGTCGACACTCGGGAGACAAGTGACCCTTGCATGAGCATGAAAAGCACATTCGATTATTCTTAACGAGTTTCCACCTATCGGCAATGCTCAAGTCGAGAAAACGTTTGCAATCCTGAAGTTTGTGATAACCTTGGCAAATGATACAGTTGAATTTGCGAGGTTGCTGTTCTTCCGAGGCATGGAGGACCACGCGACGCTTTGGCTCTTGAAGGTCGTGCTCTTGTACGATTGGCGATTTCGCTTAGCCAATCGCTAAAGTTGACCACGGTAGGATGCGGCAGTATCATTGAGGAGTAGCGCGCCCATTCAATCCGCTTTGACATTGGAAGCTTATTGACTAGCTCGGAGATGAATGTTGGCTAGATGTTGATGACCACCGGCAGACTGCAAAAAGGCTGACAAGTTCTTGACCTTGGTGGCAAAGGGAATCAGTTTTACAATTCCTTCGACAGATAAATTTGACCAGTAAGAACAGAATTCATCTGCAATATCCTTACGGTTTGTAATGTTGGAGGAAGAGGTGTTGTTATTCTTCAAACAGTGAATTTCGTGTTTTGTTTTATAACCACTAAATCTTTTAATGTTTGACCAAATATTTTCTGAGGCGGCGACATTAGTTGTTGCTCCTTGAATCGCTCCGACGCATGGCGATACGGTTGCTCCGGGCGCAATACTCGAAGTGACAGATGGTGTTGCGCTAGGTGCAACAGCGGCAGTAGAAGCTGCGTTTTAAGACGGCATCGCAGCGTTAGTTGCGATTGGAATGATAAAATTATAAGTTATATGTTCCTTACCGGGGTTGCGTCTCGTCCGAATTGATTTCAACGAACGACGGAACGACCGCGTTTTACAAATTTAGAGAAATAGTTCACAGTAGAATATGTGGACGAGTGATTGACAGTGTTGCCTACAGCTTTGCTGCCACATTTTATAAGTTGTAATTTTTTGATCGGAAATAACCATTATTTTTTGATTATTATTTTTTCTATCAAAAATGATTATTTTTTTTGAGTTTTATTGTTTTGATCAAAAATAAAAATAATTTTTGGGCGTTATTTTATAGCTCTGAAATTAAAATAAATTTTTGAGTTTTATATTTTTTGCCAGATCGAAAAACTCAAAACGAAACACCGCTTTTCTAATAAGTGCTCGGTGGTTAATTTTTTCTGCTCTGACCTCGTCAAAACATGCACTTAAATATGATAACAAAAATATATTGCATATAAGCCCAAGGTCCGTACTTTGTAGGAACTAAAAAACATTTTTTCAAACATGCATCAGAGTTGAACACTTTTTTCTTAGAATTGATGAAATATTTTTGAGTAGGCAATTTTTTAGCCCATTTAATTTTATTGTAATAATGTGCAAGTTTAAAATGGGTTGAAATTACTCTTGATTTTTGGCATTTTTTTTTTACTAATGGCGTTGCTCTGTTCATTCGATATGGGAGAAATTGCGTAAGAACGTCAATAACAAAATTGTTAAAAATCAATTGTGCTTTGAAGTCAATTAAAACTAGTACTTCTCTACTAATTGAATGGGCTCCAAAACTGCATACTCAAAAAATTAAAAATCAAAAATTATCGAATTTTCAAAAAAAATTAACGTGCACCAATTGAGCAAAATCGAGTTTTCAGACAAATTTTCAAAAATTCCCCATGACGAAAGAACTCTAAATTAAGCAAAAAAGAAAAAATAAGGCTTCTCATGGATTTCGATGTAGAAACTCGGTGGGCGACGAAGGGTTTGTATCTTCTATGCTCGCTTCCTATCCACTTGAGGACAGTTTTCGAATCCGACCGAAGAACGCAGTTATTTATGGAAACTTCGTGCCCTTCGCGGACGATCTGCATCAGCCTCGTACCTAATACTGCGGCTTGAAGTTCGAGGCGAGGTATGGTGAGCGGTTTTATTGGTGCGTAGCGAGACTTTGAACAGATGAAGGCAATGCTTACCTCACCAGTTGCGCTTACGGACTTCCAGTATGCTGCTGCGAACGCCTGTTCTCTAGCGTCGACAAAAACGTGAAGTTGTAAGAATTTTGGCTTCCCAGCTCGGAAGTATAACCTTGGTATTTCCAGATTTGTTACTGATGAAAGTTGTGGTTGCCATGAACGCCAGGCGTAGTAGAGGTCGTCCGGCAATGCTTCATCCCATTTTACCTTTCTGCCATGAGATTCAGCGGCAGCATCAAAAACGAGACGAAATTTCCCTGGTTTGTTTGGGTTGCTCACACCAAAATGCGGTAGATACCATATTCTTTGGTGGAGACGTACTGCTTCGTCGGGTAGTAGTTTACAGGCGTAGCCTTTGTCTGCGTAGGATCGCATGACATTTCGATACGCCTTCGCAAATTCGGGATCCTTTTGCAGACGTCTTTCGATTCCGACTAAACGTCTGTATGCCGCTGTGTTGCTTTCAGGCAAGTCAACTATGTCGTGCCTCCAAACCGGTTTCATAATACCCTTCTTTACGACGTGTGGTTGAGGCGAGCAATGAACGTGCTCGTTTATCACCGATGCCCTCAATCGGCGGCGAAGGCCTTACTCCGAAGCTCTCTATATTAAAGTAGTCGGCAATCATGACATCGAGCGTTTGTTCTAGCGTGTGTCCTACGAAAAGATTTGTAGTGGGTTCCGGTGAGGCTACTGTTGAAGTGCCAAATACTGTCCAACCCAACTCAGTTTGTGCGGCATACGGTCCGTTGACGTTGATTCTCATGGTTTCGCTAGGAATGCCTAAGCGGCAGTGGTCGGGTCCTATGAGCAGTTTTGGCTTAACTCCATTATACGGTAGCAAAGGCAGACGTCGCTGGGTACCAGTGTGCAATGCTCAAGTCGAGAAAACGTTTGCAATCCTGAAGTTTGTGATAACCTTGGCAAATGATACAGTTGAACTTCCGAGGCATGGAGGACCACGCGACGCTTTGGCTCTTGAAGGTCGTGCTCCTATACGATTGGCGATTTTGCTTAGCCAATCGCTAAAGTTGACCACGGTAGGATACGGCAGTATCATTGAGGAGTAGCGCGCCCATTCAATCCGCTTTGACATTGGCAGCTTATTGACTAGCTCCGAGATCAATGTTGGCTAGATGTTGATGACCACCGGCAGACTGCAAAAAGGCTGACAAGTTCTTGACCTTGGTGGCAAAGGGAATCAGTTTTACGATTCCACCCTCCGATACGAGTGTTATGTCTTTCACGATATATAGCTGGCTTTGAAAGAGCTGCTCTGGGCGTCCAAACCGAAAACGCAGTTGTTCGATGGCAGCGTCAGCGTGGTCTGTGTAAATAAGCAGTGACTTTACTGTCTTCCTAGCTTCACTTTTCAAACATTTTTGGAGTCGTTGATTGTTTTCCTGGTTGGTATACCCATACGCAGATGTAGACTGTACGTACGCATTGATGAATAGTGGCCAATCCTCAGCAAGTTCTCTGATCTCCGCAGATCATGGAGTTTTCTTGGCAGTATCATTCCAGCTGGGGTGCTCATGCAATGGTTCATATACGATGTCGGCGCTATATGGCTTTCGTTATTATTTGATGGCGACGTGGAGAAAAGCGAAGCGAGCGGAGCGCTGTTCGCTGATAGTGGCCGACCGGGGAATGCGTTGCCGGGCAGGCCGTGGTAAAATTAAATCCGGAAATTCGTGTCGTACTTATTCCGGCAGCAACGCATAAGGCGGCGACATAAGTTGTTGCTCCTTAAATCGCTCCGAGCGCAATACTCGAAGTGACAGATGGTGTTGCGCTAGGTGCATCAGCGGCAGTAGAAGCTGCGTTTTAAGATGGCATCGCAGCGATAGTGGCGGTTGCGTGCTTCGGTGTGACGAAGGCTACTGTGTCGGGCGACTCAACGTCTGCGGCGGGTTGAGCGCGGGCAGTGGGCGCGGCGGCAGAGCTAATGGCGACGGTGTTTGAGTTGGCGTACGGAGCGACACTGGCCGCGAAAACATATGGTGCGGCGTAATACGGCATGACACTATACGTAGTGGCGACAGAATAGGCGACGGCGGCTTTAGTTGCGCTGGCAACAGCGTCCCCCTTCTCTTCGTTGTGCGCACCGCCGTCAAATTTGGCGAATGCGGCTGAAGTTGTGCTGTCGCCAGTGGAAGCGCTCCGTACTGTATTAGGGAAGGTCAATTCAGCTACAGCGGGAGCTGGCGCGCTAATACTAACTTCGAGAATTGTTTGGAGGCTGGCGCCTCTTAAGGAAACTGCATATTGATCAGCAATATTGGCCACGGCGGCGGTGGGGCGCTACGTGATATGCTTCGGCGGAAATATAGGCGGCAGTGGTTGGCGCGGAAACGGTTACCTCACCTGATTGGTATTCAGCAGCTGCGCGCGGTCTGATGGCGGTTGACATTGGGTGGCAAACGGGGCTCTTCTCGCTGTTAGGAGCTACAAGGTAGCTGTAGTTAGCACCGGCAACGGTACAATTTTTGAGTAGTAACGGCGGTTGACATCGTACGTGGGCTTTTCCTCCGTACTGGCGATCGTTGTAAGTTTCCAAGTGGCATTTTACTTGGCGTTTTAAAGTAAGTGGAATTCGTTTTAGCAGATTATTTTTTAAATGAAGCTGATCGCTGACGGCAACTACTCGTTTACGTAAGTATGTAGGAGTACATATGGCCACGAGCAACTACTCGTTGTGCAGCGTACAAATTTTGCGAATATTATTTGCTTCGCGAAATAAAGATATACTCGTAAACGCTGAATATTCGAACGATACTCGAAATCTAACTATTAGATACGTTTATTTCTGAAATATACAATATACATATACGTGTGTGAGTACATGTACATTCGCATTTAGTGGAATGATAAAATTATAAGTTATATGTTCCTTACCGCGGTTGTGTCTCGTCCGAATTGATTTCAACGAATGACGGAACGACCGCGATTTACAAATTTAAAGAAATAGTTCACAGTAGAATATGTGGACGAGGGATTGACAATGTTGTCTACAGTTGTGCTGCCACATTTTATAAGTTGTAATTTTTTGATCGGAAATAACCATTATTTTTTGATTATTATTTTTTCTATCAAAAATGATTATTATTTTTGAGTTTTATATTTTTAGCCAGATCGCAAAACTCAAAACGAAACACCGCTTTTCTAATAAGTACTCCGTGGTTAATTTTTTCTGCTATGACCTCGTCAAAACATGCACTTAAATATGATAACAAAAATATATAGCCCAAGTTCTGTACTTTGTAGGAACTAAAAAACATTTTTTCAAACATGCATCAGAGTTGAACACTTTTTTCTTAGAATTGATGAAATATATTTGAGTGGGCAGTTTTTTAGCCCATTTAATTTTATTGTAATAATGTCCACGTTTCAAATGGGTAGAAATTACCCTTGATTTTTGGCAATTTTTTTTACTAATGGCGTTGCTCTGTTCATTCCATATGGGAGAAATTGCGTAAGAACGTCAGTAAAAAAATTGTTAAAAATCAATTGCGCTTTGAAGTCAATTAAAACTAGTACTTCTCTACTAATTGAATGGGCTACAAAACTGCATACTCAAAAAATTAAATACCAAATATTATCGAATTTTCAAAAAAAATTAACGTGCACCAATAGAGAAAAATCGAGTTTTCAGACAAATTTTCAAAAATTCCCCACGACGAAAGAACTCTAAATAAAGCAAAATAAAAATAAATACGTTTCTCATGGATTTCGATGTAGAAACTATAAAAAAAATTTATTGGAAAAAAGACCTTACCCTAACTGCCTGGACGATTTGAGATGAAATGACCCTTAAATGTCCTTTTTTAAAGGATATTTTTTCATTTTCTCGAAAAAGGGTCAAATTGACCTATAAAGAGACCAGTTAGAGGGTTAAGATCTTCCACAAAAATAATCCTCATACAATTCCACAATACAACTCTGACCATAAGAATTTTCTCAGACATTAACTTACAACATTTTTTTGATATAGTATAATGCTCCTTTCGACCAAAAAATGAAAACTTTGACCCACTGTAAAAAAAAACTCAGACGTGCTGGACCATAAGTTTGTTCTACAAAAAAGATCTACTCAACATACCCTTTCAGAATAATAGGGTCGCTATTCTGTTCCAAAAATGCTGTTGGACAGTGTATTTTGAGTATGCAGTTTTGTAGCCCATTAAATTTTAGTGTAGAGACTTTAATGACTACAAAGTTCAGTTGATTTTTAACAATTTTTTTACTGACGTTTTTACGCAATTTCTTTCATGTGGAATGAACAAAGCTACGCCATTAGTAAAAAAATTGTCAAAAATCAAGGGTAATTTCTACCGATTTGAAACTTGCACTTGGCTGCATACATTTGAAAATGGCGCATAAGCGCAATGGGTGAGTACGGCGGTATAGAGGGCATCGAACACCGGAAGGTCTCCGCGGTGTGTCCGCTTTCTGCTCTACAACGGACTCGGCTACCGTCGTACTGGTGTGCCGGTGCGGCGTTGCTGTTGGTGCTGCTGTAGTACGTGGCAAGTTGGATCGGGAAGCTGAATTTGGTGCTGCAGAATTGCGGCGTACAGTGACTGCCGAACGGATAGTGGGTGATGGGGTTGCTTCGATCATCTGCGTGTCCATATTTATTGTCTATGGGAGAAAAGAGGAGTTTAGTAAAAACCTGAATGTTTGATTATGAATGAGGAAATTTTGCAGTAGAGTGCGCAGATTCCTACAGTTTTTATCGGATGTTTTAATGTTTTTCTTGCGGTTTCTTGTATCTTATTTTTTGTTTGTTTAATTAAGGATCTGCGGGTAGTGTCAATAATCTGTGATGTTCGTGGTCGCGGTATTACTGGTTGTTGGGAGAAAACATAGCTTAACGAGGGGTCGAATTATCTTGCCGGTTTGCGTACGTAAATCAACTACTCTAATGTGACCGTCAGAACCTTTATATACTTGTTCTATGCGACCGAGCCGCGGTTCGGTAGGGGTGATACATTCGTCGTGAATAAGGACGCATTGTCCAATTTTTGGGGATTCTTGAGTATTTTTCCATAGATATCTTTTATGGAGGTTTTTAAGATTTTCCTCCTTCCATCGACGACTGAATTCATGATGGAGAATTTTAATTCGTTCCCATCTATTTATTAATGACTAGACTGCGTTTCTGGCTCGCGGATGGCCAAATGTGGCGCGCATGTGAGGAAATGCCCAAGAGTGAGGGTCGGGAGCTTAGAACGGCGTCGTTTTGAGCTAACAATGTTGTGAACTCCTCGAACGTGAATTTATGATTGCCAGCAATTTTCTTGAAATGAATTTTAAAACTCTTTACGGCGGATTCCCATAACCCGGAAATATCTGGTGCGGTTGGAGGAATGTATTGCCATTCAATGCCTTGGGGCGCATATTTTTAAATGATTTTAGGGGAGACTTCCTTTATAAATTAAGTGAAGTGTTTTTCGGTGGGTATTTGAGCTCCTACAATGGTTTAACCGTGGCCGCTGTGGTCGAGTTAGTAGCGGTGCGTGCTATAACTCGATATGCCGGTGAGTTCGAGGTTCGAATCTCAGTCAGGGCAAGCAAAATCCTAATTATAGAAAAAGTGTTTTCTAATAGCGGTAACACCTCGGCAGGCAATGGCAAACCTCCCAAGGGTATTTCTGCCATGAAAAAGCTTCTCATTAAATACATCTGCCGTTCGGAGTCGGCACAAAACTGTAGGTCCCTCTGTTTGTGGTATAATAATAAGACGCACACCACAAATGGTAGGAGAAGCTCGGCCAAACACTGAGCTATATAGTGTACGCGCCAAAATTATTATATATAAAGGTTTTACCCCAGTCGCTCATTATTTTGGAAGAAAGTCCGCGCCGTCCGACAAAGCATGCATATGCCGCAAGGAAGGCCGCAGTCGTCAGATCGGAACACAACTCAAGGTGCACCGCCTTTGTCGTAAAGTATACAAAGACGGCCACATAACCTTTCGTAAAGGTAGAGGACTTTAACATAGAGGCCTTTATCTGGAAAGGCCCCGCACAGTCAACTCCTGTAATTGTGAAGGGCAGAATGAAATTACAGTGTTCGGGTGGTAGCGCTGCTATGATCTGCGTGCGCATTTTCTGCTTATGTAGAGTGCAGACTTTACACATGAAAATACATTTCTTTATCTGTGGCTTGAGTCTCGGGATGTAAAACTATTGTCGGACCATTTGTTGCATGTGTCGATGTTCGGCATGAAGCATTAATATGTGCAAAAAATGCATGTATATTCTGGAAAAAGGGATTTCATTGTAGCTCAAACTGAAGTTTTCTAGCCGTCCATTGGCACGAAGTAATCCCTTCGATTCTAAAAACGCGTTGAGTAATAAGAGTAAACTCTTTTTATCAATTGGCTTTGATTCTCTTAGCATTAATATCTCACGCCTCTGAGGGCTCGGGAGAATGATTAGAATCGCTCTAGGATGTCATCATCATTTAATATTGAATGGAAGCTTTACATTTTCCTACTTTCTGGAGGTATTATAGAGCGTCCGGGGGATTCTGAAAGCCAGCTGTGGCCATTCCATCAAAGTTTGGTAGAAGCTAAGTGCAGGGGTGCGCTACCTCTTGTGCCATGATCAGCTGGGTTATCGCCACTGGCTACATGTCGCCAAGTAGCTGGCCTACCAGATCAAGGATTTGGGCTGTGCGGTTGAAAACGTATGTTTTCCGTTATGGCTAAGACGATTTCACGATTTCGGAGTCAGACAAGAGATATAATTTTCGATCGCTCAATCCTGAATTAGTTCGCAAAGTAGCGACTTATTTTGCTAGGAGGAGCGCTCCGCACATTTTGAGGCGTGGTAAACTTATGGTCTTAAGGGGGGCGACTTTGCCTTTGGCGACTAATAAATGGCTGGTTGCTTTATTATTACGTAGCGACTTATTTTGCTAGGAGGAGCGCTCCGCACATTTTGAGGCGTGGTAAACTTATGGTCTTAAGGGGGGCGACTTTGCCTTTGGCGACTAATAAATGGCTGGTTGCTTTATTATTACGTTGAGTGCACACATATATAGCTACACAATACACCTTTTTAGAAGCGTCGCAAAAGCCGTAGAGTTCGACTTCGTTTTCAGGGAAATAGTTTACCCATCGAAGAATTTGTATCTCCAAAATTGTGTGCAGATTGTTTGCGAAATGGGACCATTTTAGCAAGCGAAGTGGCTTAACTTCTTCGTCCCAATCTGTTTCGTCTAGCCATAATTCATGTATTAGGATTTTGGCTTGAATCATAATTGGCTCAAGTCATCCTGTGGTGTCGAAAAGTTTTGCAACCGCCATAAGGATTTGCATTTAACTGAATTCCCAACGTTTTCGTGGTACCTTTTTTTTGAATTTTGAGAAATTTGTGTCTAACAAATTTTCATTATCAATATTTTGTAATATTGCAGGGTTGTTATTCGTAAGCTTTTGTAAGGGGAGACCTTCTGAGGTGAGGGTTTGTACCGCATATGTTCGTGTTTTTAACACTGGGGTTGTTAGAGGTTACTTTGAACGGCTAGAAAGGGGACGCAATTGAATTGAGGTTTCAGTGGTGGTCGAACGACGTACCGACCGTTATCTGATCTCGTATGTGTGGTTTTATAGAAATCTTCAAATAGTTTTTTTCTGGTGCAGTAATTCGGATGGGGGGGGGGGGGGAGTTCTTCTAACTCCCAAAATTTTCTCAATTGCGAATTTAGATTTTCGTTTGAAACATATTCCACACGTGTGGTGAAAGACGAGCTTATTTCTGTGATTTTGCCACTACTTAAACTCCATCCAAAGATGGTGTGTTGAGCTTATAAAGTGTTGGTAATTTTCTCAACACCTTCTCGTAGTATTTGGGAGATTAGGTCGCTGCCTAATTAAATATAGATTTGCTCGGGGGTGTGACAATTGGGGTCAGCTAACTTAAGATGTGCAAACTTTTGCCAATGTTTGCTATTTATGTGATAACTCGGAAGCATATTTGTAAGTTGCGGCAGAACTATCGCTTGGGCTTGTATTCTTTTGTCCGCTTTGGGGGAAATTAGGGTAATGGAGCAGATTTTATTTGAACTTTGAGCTACTCTTCCGCCCATTCCCGAAATTTCAAAATTGGCTTGTTTAATAGGCAGTTCCAATCTGTTTTGGGCCAAAGCAGAAATAAACGATCGTTGTGATCCTTGATCTTAAATCCGTTAACTTAAATATATCGCCTCTATGGTTCCTCGTGAATATTTACGGGATTTTGATTTTCGGGGTTGTTGGGTCTTGTTGTTGCAACTAGCCCTGCAGCTCTTTTAACGTTTGAACCATTTAGGTGTGAAAAATCTGAGAAATTGGATAAGTCGAGCGTGATGCTTTTGGTGGCAATATACACGATTAAATTTGATCTCATAGTCTTTTAGCATGTGGGAGTGTGAAAAACAATTTGTGCATAATTTGGCATTTCGAATAAAATTCGATTGGTAAGTTATTAAATCTCTCGGAAGATCTTAAAGGGTGACCTCCTTTACCAAAATCGCATGACGCATATTTCTTTTGATGAGAGACAAATGTTTGCGATCTAATAAAGCTCCTGTTATGGGAGTTGTAATTGTTGGCTTGGGTTTTAGAGAAGCATCTATGTATATCATTTTGTGTGTTTTTTACTTTTGGCGCCTTATATCTCTCTGCTATTTCCTACTGGGTAGTGAGAAAATCTTTCATTTGTTGCCACGTCGGGCGTCTTTTGCGAGATGAGAGTGATTCCTCCCATAAGAGTAACGATTTTCCTGGTAATGCTGCAGCGCAAACATTGACCAGAATTGGGTCCCAGTTATCAGTGGGAATATCTTTCGTTGCTAACACTGATAGACAGTTGGTGACAGTGGACTGTAATTTTATATATTCTTCGCTTGTCTCTCGTTAAATCTTTGGCAAGTTAAATAAAATCGTTACTCGATTATCAACTAGTACTCTTTCATTTTCGTATCTTTCTTTAAGTGCCGCCCAAGCCAGGTTAAAATTGTCGCCATTTAATGCGAATTGTTTCACTGTAGCGCCTACCTGACCTTTTGTTTTGTACCTGAGGTGGTACAATTTTTGCGACTGGGATAATTTTTTATGGTTTATGTACATGGCACTAAACATGTCCCGGAAGGACGGCCATTGTTCATAACCTCAATGAAATATTTCAGTGTCACATGCTGGCACTTTGAGATAAATACCTGAACTTTCTTCATGTATTGGGGTTGGAGGAAGCTCTACTCGCGGGGGTGGAGTAGGTGCAACTGCTTTTAATAATTTAAGCTGATCTGAAAGCATAGCTTTTGTCTCCTCACACTTGTCAAGGCCGCTGTGGTCGAGTTGGTAGCGGTGCGTGCTATAACTCGATATGGCGGTGAGTTCGAGGTTTGAATCTCAGTCAGGGCAAGCAAAATCTTAATCATAGAAAAAGTGTTTTCTAAAAGTGGTCACCCCTCGGCAGGCAATGGCAAACCTCCGAGGGTATTTCTGCCATGAAAAAGTTTCTCATTAAATACATCTGCCGTTCGGAGTCGGCACAAAACTGTAGGTCCCTCCATTTGTGGTATAATATAAAGACGTACATCACAAATGGTAGGAGACGCTCGGCCAAACACTGAGCTATATAGTGTACACGCCAAAATTATATTATATATACATATGTATCGGGTGTTTTTTTTAGGGGTATAGAACTTCGAATTGAAATAAAACACAAGAAAATCGTTTTAAGGTCCATCAATTTGGCTTTATTGGAAGGATAATTTTATGCCATTAATGTTTAAATATGATTTCGGGCATGTGGCCGCCGCGGCTGGCTCGAATAAAGCCAATTCTACAGGTCCAATTTTCAACCACTTCTTCGAGCATATGGGGCCGTATGTCGGCAATAACGCCACGAATGTTGGCTTCCAATTCCCCTAACGTTTCTGGTTTGTTGGTGTAGACGAGCGACTTCACATATCCCCAAAGAAAATAATCCAATGGTGTCAAATCACACGATCTTGGTGGCCAATTGACAGGTCCATTCCGCGAAATTATGCGCTCAGCGAATGTTTCCTTCAATAAATCGATTGTGACGTGCGCTGTGTGGCATGTAGCGCCGTCTTGTTGGAACCACAACTCATCCACATTCATGCCATCCAATTCGGGAACAAAATAGTCGGTTATCATGGCTCTATACCGGTCTCCATTAACGGTCACTGCCTCTCCAGCATTATTGCGGAAGAAGTATGGCCCAATGACTCCACCAGCCCATAGAGCACACCAAACAGTCAGTTTTTGTGGATGTAATGGCGTTTCAAGGGTCTCATGTGGATTCTCTTCACTCCAAATGCGGCAATTTTGCTTGTTGACGTAGCCATTCAACCAAAAATGAGCCTCATCACTGAACAAAATTTTGCGATGAAAATTTTCGAAATAAATTTGCACGATTTGCAAGCGTTGTTCTTTTGTTAACTTGTTCATGATGAAATGGCAAACCAAACTGAACATAAATGACATTAGAGTTGCCAGATTTGACCACAAAATGCCAGTTTTATCTCTATTCGAAAAACAAACCTGTAAAAAAAACACCCTTTATATACATACTTCTCAGGGCAGTTTTCAAATTTGGCGAAAGCCGAAGATTTAAAGTTGTCGGGCAAATCGGAATCATCCGTTTCGACAATTATATCATACGCCGCTTGAAGACGGGTCCAAAAGTTATCAAGATTGCTAATTTTTATTTCCAGGACTGATTCTGAATTATCTTCTATTGGGGCTGAAGCGAATCTAGTGCAGTATCTTACAAGATTGTCACTGTCGGAAATAAATCTTACGGCTGAAGTATCTTTATTTTTTTAGCTTTGGCACCCTGTTTTTAACGTGTATCGTCTGCAGGTTTTCCTTGGGGTTTTTCGTCATCAACCATTTTTGGTATGTCTAATAATGGGGGTGGTTTGACCTTTTGTTGTTTTAATGGAGGACTTTCTGGCTGCATGTAAATGCAAGAACAATTTGAATATTGTTTTTGTTTAAATTAGCTGTTTAAAGTTCGTAAAATTTATGTTAAATTATATGAACAATATGTGTATATACGTGTGAATATGTGTAGAACTCTGAATAACTGAGAGTATATCTTTTTTTATTTAAATATAATTTGGTTTTGTTTTTGTTGTTATGGGAGTTGTTTGAAGTTTGAGGTTTTGAATTATTTATATATACTTGGAGTCGTTAAGGTGAAATCAAAGTCGTGCTTCTTTTCCCTGTCGGACGTGAATGAGAATGGTAAGGTGTCGTTCTAATGTGTTTTGTTCCTAAAATATTGAACAACTCTTTCAGTAGATGGGACTCTAACTGACGACCTAGGTCAATGGTCATGAATTGCGGGCAGCAACAGCGTGCTATCCACGTAGGAACCAAGGCTCGGGCCACCGTTTCAGCCGTCATATCCGGAATAGGAACAGCTTCCGGCCTGCGAGTGAATCGACCAATTAAGGTCAAAGAGTAACGCTGCCCATTGTGAACTGGAAGTGGACCGATTAAATCGATTGACGCAGCGGCGATGTAGTGTGCCGATTCACCTTCGATTTCTTGCATATAATATATATAATTTTGGCGCGTACACTATATAGCTCAGTGTTTGGCCGAGCTTCTCCTACCATTTGTGGTGTGCGTCTTTATATTATACCACAAATGGAGGGACCTACTGTTTTGTGCCGACTCCGAACGGCAGATGTATTTAATGAGAAGCTTTTTCATGGCAGAAATACCCTTGGAAGGTTTCCCATTGCCTGCCGAGGTGTTACCGCTATTAGAAAACACTTTTTCTATAATTAGGATTTTGCTTGCCCTGACTGAGATTCGAACCTCGAACTCACCGGCATATCGAGTTATAGCACGCACCGCTACCAACTCGACCACAGCGGCATGGAATACAATAAAACAGCGCGTAAAGAGTGCAGTATCTTTTCGTATATTTGGCCAAACGAAACGTTCCGTAAAAATTTTAACTGTAGCTCTTGTACCCAGGTGGGACATCTCATGAACATTATTCAATATGTGTGTTCGAAACTGGTTGGGTATGAACGGACGTACTGTTTTCTAAGATTTTTTTTTTTTTGTTGAAATCGGGCACGAAACAACGCGTGCAGAAAACAGCACTCAGACTACATGCCGTCCATTGTACTGTTTTCATGTTCCTTTTAATCTTCTTTAAATCTGCAGGAGTTACGAATAAATCTTAGCAGATTTTGGGGTGTGAAAGAGCTCAGGTGTTTGTCTCTCAACGCGTCGCGACCAAATGCCTCATATCTAGTTCTTGCAAAGGCGGGGCAGAAGCACAGACAGTGTTCCGCCATCTCTTCCTCTTCATTACAGGTTGGGCATACGGAGTTGTCATGTACGCCTATCATTGTCAGGTGTCTATGCCACGTGAAGTGACCGGTCAACAGTCCAACAAGTTGCCTGCAGTCTCGCCTGTTAAGCGAGAGCATGTATTTTGATGGTCCTTCTGAGATTGAAGGTAACATGAGTTTTGCCAATCTGCAACCTATCGACGCCACCCAGTCATTGCTGAGCAAAGTATTAACCCTGTTTCTGACGGTGGCATCGATAGCCGAAGGTGGGAGTGCTATAGTTGGCTGCGGGCGAAGGAACACCTGATCCGAGAGAATTACGGCCAAATGGTCAGATGTCTCATTACCAGGCACTCCCGAGTGACCAGGCACCCAGATTAAAGCAAGTTCATTATGTTTACCAACATAGTTCAGTCGGGACTTGCTTTGCCGAACAAGTTTGGAAGTAGTTAGAGGGCTGGCCAATGCCTTAAGTGCAGCTTGGCTGTCACTGCAGACAAGTATACACCTCCCCCTCCACCTACTTTGCACCACGTATTCCATGGCCATGAGAAATGCCTATACTTCGGTCTGGAAGACCGAGGCATATTCCCCAAGAGAAAAGTGAAGCTTATCCTCATTATCTTCTATAAAAACTCTAGATCCTGACCCAGAGTCAGTTTTGGATCCATCAGTAAAAATTCGACAACATGTTAGACCGGGGTCAGTGTTGGCATTAAACCAGCATTCAGCCTCAGGGAACTCAACGTTATAGGGTCTCATCAGCAAAGGAAACGTTGGCGGACTATCCTGTGGCATTGAAAAGACGCAAGTGTCCATATCCCTGCCGCCAGCAATTTCCGCCTCGCCCACTCCGTTTTATACCAATATCCGTTTCTTTTAAGTCTGCAGGTGACCTCCCCACGTATGAATATACAAAGTGACGGTAAGTGCAGCAATGCGTCAAAAGCAGCGCAAGGCGTTGTAGAGAATGCCCCTGTACAGCACACGGCGATTTTTCTCTGAAGTTAGCAATCAGGTCCCCCACGCTACTAATTGAGAGTCTGATCCACCATACTACTGAAGCATAGCTGATTATGGGTCAGAACAGAGAGGTATATATCCAGAGGATACTCTTTGGTGATAGACCCCACAATTTGCCGAAGACCCGTTTACACTGCCAGAAGGCAGCCAATACTTTAGAGGTCTTTTTCTCAACGTGAGATTTCCACGAGAGTTTTGCATCCAGAATTACTCCTAGATACTTCACTTCGGGAGAAGTCTGAACTGTGACTCCCTTAAGTGTGAGGGGAATGAGGCTATCCAACCTGCTCCGCTTAGTAAAGAAAACAACACTAGTTTTGGTTAGGTTTGCGGATAGTCCATTATCGTCACACCAAGTGTCAATCTTATTCAGTATTGTCTGCGCTTTCCTGCAAACAGCCGACAGAGATGGGCCCGGGATTAGACAAGCCACATCGGCCGCATAGGCCTGAGCGTAGATATTCGAGTCATCAAACAATTTACTTTACCTTACGGCCCAACGTTTCGCTAAATCTTCTTAGCTTCATCAGGGGCGTCCTGTTTTTATTTTCCAACATTTGCATTACATGAAATAAAAACATATGTACACACATAAATAGTACACCAAACATTTAACAAAAATTGAAAAAACGAAAAACAGAAAATTTGTTTAACTTACATCTTAAATTATAATTTTTATAAATAACACATTAAAAATATAAGTTAATAACTACCAACAAGATTGGTAAACATCGTCAAACTAAATAAACAAAATAAACAAAATCATAAGCAAGCGATGTAAGCAGCAGCAATGTCATCCGTGTCTTCCTTCTTGTTTATTGCCTTGTCCCTCTTTTGCATGATTCTTAATGCCTCTAACGTGTATCTTGTTTTTTCTCTACTTTCCTTGTCTATAATTTTAGCGCCTGTGAAATCAGCGGTGTGCCTGGTTGTTGTGATATGATGTGAGAGTGCCGTACTGTGTTTTATTTTTTTTAATATCTGCTTCATGTTCCGCTAGGCGAGTTCCTAGTGTTCTTTTTGTTGTCCCGATGTATACTTTGTTGCAGTTTTCGTCTTTTGTACCTTTACAAGCGATCTCGTATATTACATTGCTTTGGATAGGGATTGGACTTTTAACTTTTGTAAACAATCGCGATAATGTGTGATTGGACTTATAAGCTAACTTGACGTTGTGTTCTTTGTCTATGTTTTTGTTGATGTTTTCGGTTAGTTTCGGAATGTATGTGACGCTGAAATATTGATTGGTTGCATTTGTTGGTATATTGTTTAATGTTGTATTTTGTTGACTGTTTATTTGTGATAGTTTATCTTCTATTAAGTTGCGTACCAGGTGGTCAGGATAGTTGTTTGCTTTTAGTATGTCGTTTATTTTCTTTATGTTAGTGGCTTGGAATTGTTGGTGACTTATAGTCAGTACTTTGTGTATACAGTTTTTGGCTGTAATGATTTTGTATTTTCGTGGTTGTGAAGACAAGTAATTAATTAGTCGTCCAGAGGACGATGGTTTCGAGTACCAGTTGAGGAGTAATTTGGTAGTGCTATTATAAATACGTACATCTAAAAAGGGGATGTTGTTATCTTCTTCAATTTCCCTTGTAAATTTTAATTTAGTATGGTAAGCGTTTAATGTTCTTAGAATCGTTTCCACGTCCTTACGTTTAATTATCGCAAATATATCGTCCACGTATTTGACAATAAATTTAATGTTAATTTGTTGTTTTTTTAATTCCAAAATTGTATGGTCAAGTAAATCATCCATGACAATGTCTGTTATTGTGGGCGAAAGGGGGTTGCCCATAGGCATGCCAAAAGTTTGTGTGTATAAGTTATTGTTGTACGTGAAATAGTTGTTATCTTTAATACAGAATTCTAGGATCTCTTGGAATTTGTGTTTAGGAATCTGAGTTTCTTGTTTGATTCTGTCCCATTTATTTATTATAATTTTTGATGCTAAGCTTGTGGGTATGTTAGTAAACAAGGACACAACATCGAAGGACACCAATACATCTTCTTCTAGTAAACAAATATTTTCTAATTTGTCTTTCAGTTTAAATACATTTTTAATGTTATATTCCTCTGACACTAGCGTCCTCAGGATGTTTCCGACTTACTTGGACAGCTTATAGCATGGAACGCTTACCGATGAAACTATCGGGCGCACAGGAAAATCAGGTTTATGGATTTTTGGGAGTCCATAAAGTCTAGGCGCAGTTGAGGTTGTGCTAGTGAGGTAATGCTTTTCTCTTGTCGATATGTATTTGTTTTTGTGAAGTTCGGCAACAATGTTGTTGTTTTTCCTTTGGAGTGTATTTGTTGGGTCGTTTCTTATTGTTTTGTATTTATTTTTGTCTTCTAGTAGGCTGTTTATTTCATGTAATGCAAATGTTGGAAAATAAAAACAAGCTAAACAATCGTTTCTTATGAAAATACTGAACATAGAAATCACACAAACAAACATAAACATCAATACAACCAAGACACTGGCTTTTCATGCACAACAAAAACTTAAACCAATACTTAGTCAGGAAGAGTTCGACGCATTTATAACCAAACAGAAATTCCTAGGTGAAAATACATATATCAAATGACAAAGCAATAACGCTTAATGCAAAATTAAACAAACTTAAGAGTGAGCAAATGAGAAAACTAGGAATAAACACTAACAACGACTGGTTTATAAACAAGACGAAGATAGATTTTCCCGAAGAAGTAAAGTGGCTTCTCTCTCTTGGGAGAAAATTCACATTACCAACAACAAAGGACAGTTTTTCACCAATCCACATAATAGCAGAAATGGAGCAAGTAATACAAACGTTACGAGACAATAAAGCAAAAGAAATAGAAAGAAACAAATTAAGCAACAGAATTCAACTTTTCAAAAGAAATATAAAACATAACTCGTCCGAAAAATTCATTTTAGAAACTTTTTATAAAACAAAAAACTTTTTAAACTTGCACAACAATAACATCATTTTAACTGACGCTGACAAGGGAAATAAAACGGTGGTAATATACAAAGTTGACTACATCAATAAAATAAACAGCCTACAAGAAGACAAAAATACATACAAAACAATAAGAAACGACCCAACAAATAAACTCCAAAGGAAA